>CM066037.1:195139360-198001860 GCA_033557465.1 Ichthyophis bannanicus | reverse complement strand
TCCTGGAGCATCTGTACTTGGATGACTGGCTAGTGCAGGCAAAGTCTCGGGAGGAGAGCAGAAGATCTATGGTGCAAGTGATTTAGATTGTCTGCATCAGCTAGGCTTGGTAGTCAGTTTCGCCAAGAGTTCCCTGATGCTGAGCCAGGACTTTGTGTACCTCTGAGCATGGTTTTGCACCACTACAGGTCCAGTGTCGTTGCTCGAGGAGAGAATGCAGAAGATTCAGCACCAGGTGAGGTAGTTTCTTCAGATGGCAGCTCCGACTGCCTGGCATTAGCTTCAGCTGCTGGGGTTGATGGCAGCAGCGATAGATCTGGTGCCCTGGGCGTGGGCTCACATCTGTCCGCTTCAGTGGGCTCTCCTGCAGCAGTGGTTGCCACAGAGACAGGCGCTCTTGAGCGCATTGCCCTGTCCCTTGTACACGTGAGTGGCTCTTTGTTCATGGCTGTGTGCAGACAAGCTGCGAACTGGGATGCTGCTCGAGATGCCGGAATGGATTCCGTTGACCACGGATGCCAGCTTTGGGAATGGGGGAGCACACTTCCAGGCGCTGGTGATGCAGGGTCACTGGTTGCAAGAAGAGAGCCAGTGGTCGATCAACCAATTGGAGATGAAAACGATATTTCTGGCATTGAAGTTTTTACAGCCCATCCTGCAGGGGAAAGCGGTCCAGGTGTTCTCAGGCAATGCGACTATGGTAGCTTACATCAATCGGCAAGGCAGCACCAGCAGCTTAATCCTCGTGGATGAAGTGTAGCTGCTCCTCGGCTGGGCGGAAGTGAATCTCCAGGCCATCTCCAGGGCGTATGTAGCCAGCAAGGAGAACATGCAGGCCGATTTATCTCTGCAGGCATCGGCTGGATTCCGCTGAGAGGTCCCCCAATGACAAAGTCTCTGCCCAGATAGTCCGGCGCTAGGGTCAACCCATCGTGGACCTGATGGCGACCTTCGAAAACATAAAGGAAGTTTGTTTTTTTAGCAGACGGTGGGAAAGGATGTCAGAAGGGTTGGATGCGCTGACCCATTTATGGCCGCTGGAAGGGCTTCTGTATCTGTTTCCATCGTGGGTGTTGATCGGCCAGATAGTGCAGAGGATCGAGGCCCACCTGGTGCTGGTGGTGCTGGATTGGCTGCGCTGGCCTTGGTATGCCAGCCTACTTCGTCTGAAGGTTGACTGCCCATGGCGACTTCCAGTTCTGGCCAGCCTCCTTTCGCAGGGCCCCATTCTGATGCCTCAGTTGGATCGATTCTTGCTTATGACTTGGCTTTTGAGAGGGCTAGGTTAAGGAAGAGAGGTTATTCTGCTCCAGTGTTTATAACTCTCTTGAAAGCAAGAAGCGTTCTACGTCCTTGTCTTATATCTGGATGTGGAGAGTGTTTGAGTGGTATTGGCAGCGAGGCTGCTGGCCCTTGGCAGCGTCCTTGCCGGAGATTCTGGCATTCCTACAGGCCAGTTTGGATAAGGGTCTGGCCTGTAGTTCGTTGTGAGTGCAGGTTGCAGTGCTCAACTGCTATCGTGGGCATGTGCAAGGCCAGTCACTGGGGTCACATCTGGATATGGATAGTTTTCTCCCAGCAATTAGGCAGGTGTGTCCTCCGATTAGATCCTTGGTTGCAGCTTTGGTTATAAATTTGGTTCTATTGGCATTGACGGAGGCCCCCTTTGAACTGCTGGGCAACTCCACTTTGAAGGATTTGATGCTCAAGGCTGTGTTCTCCGTGGCTATTTGTTCCGCTCGGAGAATATCTGAACTTCAGGCATTGTCCTGCTGGGAACCTTTTCTGACTATGTCTAAGGAGAAAGTAGTGTTGCATCCAGTGCCCTCCTTTTTACCCAAGGTCATGTCGCTTTTTCATCTCAATCAGCTGGTGACTTTACCCTTGTTTTTGGATGGAGGGGGGGAGTACATCAGAGGTGGATCGTCAACTGCACTTACTGGACATGCATAGGATCCTTCATAAATACCTTTGGCGAATGGAATCATTACGTAAGACAGACCATTTCAGGGGGATCGCAGAGAGGTGAAGCCGTATCTAAGGCCTCCATTGGGCGATGGGTGAAGGAGATTGCAGCGGTGTACCTTCTGAAGCGCAAGGAGTTGCCTGTGGGGTTGTGGGTGCACTCCACTCGGATGCAGGCAGTGTCATGGGCAGAGACTGGTTTGGTACCACCCGTGAATATTTGCTGGGCAGCTACCTGGTCATTGTCACATACCTTTATGTGGCATTATCACCTGGATGTGCAAGCGGCAAGGGATGTGCTTTTTGAGGCAGCAGTGACTGAGGCCAGCCTCGCGGGTCCCTCCCAGAGTTAATACTGCTCTGGTACGTCTCCATAGTCTGGACTGGACTGGACTGGACTGGACTGGAGGGGATGAAAAGGGAGGGAAAATAAGGAATTATCTGATAATTTGCTTTCCTTGAATCCCTCAAGTCCAGTCCAGTGCAGAACCCTCTCCTTGTAGTTCTGTCTGTTCAGATGGCGATCCTGGTTCAAAAGAAAGAGATCAAGTTGTGGGACCGGGTGACGTTCTGGTCATCTTCTCGTGCGGGTTCCCCATGGAATAACGTGGACTACAACCCCCCTCCCCCCACAAAAAGAAGCAGGTAGAAGTAAATGAGGCTTAAATTTTAAGGGAAGGTACAAGGTCGAGAAAGAGGTGCTCAAGCAGTGTATAGGTTATGTTGGAATATTTTTGGGTTCTTTTGTATTGTTTGTTTGTGGAGACTGCTTTGTCATTAGAATACTAAGCCTGAAGGAAGGTGCCAGTTACCTAAATGGCATGACATCATCAAGCTTTGGAATGCTCAGTCTCTAAACTGCAGGTGGAGGGAGACAATTCCATAGTCTGGACTAGATTGGAGGGACTTGAGGAAAGCAAATTATCAGGTAATTTGTAATTTTCCCATGACTTTTTCAGTGTGTGGTTGTCGGGATCTAATATTTAGCTTTTACTGCTGCTGCTGTTTGCCACTTCTCAGATGCTGTTGCCCTAGGTGACTGCCTAGCCTTGTCTAATTGTTGGGTGGGCCCGTGCACCATGATAAGAAGTGAAGCAGCAATACTGCCTACGAGGGGGACAAAATTTAAAACTGGTTGCAAGAAGAACAATTGCAGTACTAGATCAACAGTTGTATCCAATCTGTGCTCCTAGGAATGCATACATGCAGATTGCATAAAAGTAGACAGAGTCTTATATAATGCATACTTTTGCTCATGTGTACCCAGATGCACTTTAAATAATGGCCATTTTTTGCATGTGGTACCATGCTTTACAAAGTTATCCCCATAATGCCGGTTAGTACGCTTGCACCTTAATTCTTCAGTTGTTGAACACAAATGTCTCAACTGTTAATTTCAAACATGTCTTTATAAAAGTTTTAAGTTACAGATCCCAAATTTTTTATTGATTTACAGATTGAAGGTTGTGTGATATTTTGTACAGATTCTGTTCTGTTCTTGTATTCCATTTTCCTCAGTAGCAGTCTCAAAACAACAAAGAATCAAACAAAATTAAACAAAGCATTTAAAAACATCATAGTTTTGGGGTAAATAGGAAGGGAGTAAGCAAAATAGGGATGATATAGGGTAGCATATGTAAATGTTGTGGAAATTGTACTAAGTTGGAAATGCGGAAATATGTAATTGTTGTGGAATGATTAATAAAAAAAACCCATCATAGTTTTAATATAATGAAATAAAACATAGCCCATTATAATCTTCTGTGAGAGAGGTGACTGCGACCATATTACAGTAATCAAAGATGTCAGCATTATAAGCCAATTCAAAAACTGGAAAGTCCATCTATAAGTCTAGAAATCTTTGTATCATATTGTGGAAATAATTTGGATTTTCTTTTATACTGTATATCCAAAACAGCTCACTCTTGAAGCCAAGACCATTTTATATACAATTTTTTTTTCATTTGTCTATTTGAGATTCTCCAGGAACAAGCAGAAAGTCAGTCCTCACATATGGGTGACGTCGGCACCAATGGAGCCCACAAGGAGCATTTCCCCAGCTTTCAAAGAAAGCCTTTTGGAATGCCACCATGCATGCGTGGTCCCCTTCCCGCCCAAGGATGCCATCTTGATCAGTCTCCCATTTTCCGCGGAGCCCTTCGGACACACATTCCTGGACCTTGGAAAAAGTTTTCTTAATATTTCTTCTATTCCGGTTTCCCGGTCCTCTTCCTGCTGTCCCAGTGTCCCTGCTTCAGCAGCGGATCACGGGACTTTATTTCCCTTTTTTTCTTGGTAAGTTCTTATCCAGCACGTTTTCACACCCTTTTCATCCGCTGGCTGCACTGAAGGTCTTCGACCTTGTGGGGATCCTTTTTGCTTCCATGGCCTCCGGTTTCAAAAAGTGCAATAGATACTCTAAAAACATGTCCCTCACAGACACCCATGACTGTTGTCTCCGATGTCTGGGAGCTGACCATAACCCGGAGCTCTGCTCCCTTTGTAAAAAGATATCCTCCGAGGCCATCCAGAGCCGTAAGCAGAAACTGGATAATGTTTTCCACAAGACGGCCCCGGTGTCCCTGGCAGCTTCCCATTCCATTGACCCTTCGCCTCTGGGGACCCCCGCAGCTGCTCCACAGCCCCAGTGCCATTCTGAGCAAGGGTCCCCCGAAAGGGAGCGGAAAAAGAGGAAGACCTCGAGGACTCTGTCGGGGGCTCCGGACAAGCTTGAGCGTTCTCGCACTTGGCCCTCCTCGACAATCAGAGTCGGAGAAGGAGCGGCCCCGAAAGGTACCCTGTACAGATACGGAGGCTTCCGGCGATGGCGCCTGGTCTCCTGAGGGTCGTCCTGGTGAGGACCCCCTCTCCTCATCGACGCTCGACCCGGTCACCCCAGCATCGCAGGACTCCACTCCTGAGTGGGAGGCCCAAATGCTGGCACTGGAGCGCAGCATTTCTGCCTTCCTTGCTGCCCAGCAGGGGCTGGTGCCAGGTCCCGCTGGCTCGTGCCCTGAGACCTCAAGGGCGACGCCTGTCTTGGCTCCCTAGACTGCTGCGATAACCCCGAGAGCCAGTGGCCTCATGAGGGATCCTGGAAGAGGTCTCGATCCCCGTCCTGGTCCTCAGGTGCGAGATCTTCCCATGCCAGCGCCTTGGGCTCCAGAGGGGCTTCAGCTGCAAGAGTCCAGCACGCTTCACGAGCTCTGCTCGAGCAGCCTAGTTCCAACTCCCCCTTGGAGATTTTGGACTGGGAGTCTGACGGGGGATACTTCCCCGGAATCCTGGGCTCATCGGGACCTCCCTTCGGATCCCTCTCTGTCCACTCAGAAGCGGTGGTCCCCTCCTGAGGATATCTCCTTTCTGGAGTTTGTGTGGGACATGGCCCTGGCGCTGTCTATGCAATCCGAGGAGGAGCCTCATGCGGAGGAACTTGATATATTACAATATGAGGCCTCGCCGAGGGAATCCCTCACTGTTCTGGTCCCACCTATTCTGACCCGGCTGCTACTCCACATGTGGGAGACATCTGTATTTATCCCCATTGTCAGCAAGCGCCTGGACACCATGTACAGGGTGCAGCAGGGACCTGGCTTCTGGGAAGGTTCAGCTCCCCCATACCTCAATGGTAGTGGAATCTGCCATGCAGAAGCAGAAGAGCCCAAAAACACACTTCAGTCCTGCTGGGAAGGGAGTCTTGCTCCCTCCATGCCCTTGGGCGAAAGGCCTACCAAGGCTCCATACTGGCTTGCTGCATCCAGGCTTATCAGCTATATATAGGTATGTTTCTTCGTGACCTCATGAAGGAACTCGGGGGGGGGGGGGCTTCCAGGTGGGCCTCGATGGTGATTACGTCCGCTACTTCCAGTCCCTCCTGAAATCAGTGGGGGACTGTTCGAAGCACCTGTCTCGCGCTGCATACGACAGCTTCGAATCCTCTGCTCGGGTAGCGGCTGCAGGTACTGGGGCCAGGCGTCAGGCCTGGCTCCAGTCCTCAAACCTCGAACAATGGGTCTAGAAAAAGCTGCTTGATGTACCGTGCCTGGGCAAACAGTTGTTCAGCAAACCGATGGAAGACAAAGCAGCGGAGATTCAGATGGCGTATATAACCCACACCCATCTCTCCTGGAAGACCTCTTCCCTCCCGCGGAAGAAGCAGCAGGGCAAAAAGCCTTTCTTCCAGAGGAAGGGTCTCCCCTAACAAGGCTACTCACCTTACCCTCCGGCGTTGACTCCGCCTCAAGCCGGGGAGAGCAAGAGCAGCCACCAAAGCTCGCGTAAGTCAAAGGGCCCCAAAAGCTAGACCCCGGCATTGGCCCAGTCAGCCCCGGGGTTTTGACACTAGATGCATAGCCACTTGCCCTCTGGTGATTTCGGCTACCAGTAGGAGGGCGCCTGATCCACTTTGCTCCCCGATGGGAGTCTGTCACCTCTGACACCTGGGTTTTCCAGGTCGTCTGGGAGGGTTACTTCCTTCACTTGGACCGGCTTCCTCCACCCTTCTGCCCTGCGGAGCCCCCTCGGCTCCCCGTGCATCAGGTCCTCTTGGTGTGGGAGCTTGCCAGCCTCCTTGAGGAACAGGCAGTGGAAGTAGTCCCACTGCACCTAAGGGGTCACAGTTTCTACTCCCTTCTACTTCCTTGTGCCAAAGCAGACGGATGGCTTCTGGCCCATCCTCGACTTAAGAAAACTCAGCAAGTACCTGATATGGGAGAGGTTCAAAATGCTCTCCCTTGGCACCTTGCTACCCTTCCTCTGGCAGGGTGACTAGCTATCTCCTTGGACCTTTGGGATACGTAGGCTCACATCCTGGTCCACCCGAAGCATACTTCAGAGTATAAGGGAACCGCTACCAATACAGGGTGCTTCCCTTTGGCCTTGCGTCCGCTCTGCGAGTGTTCATCAAGTGCCTCACGGTAGCCGCAGTCCACCTTCGGTTACAGGGCACCTTCATCTACCCTTATCAAGATGAGTGACTCGTTACAGGGGAGACGGCCAACGAAGCACAGCGGACCGCGGCCCGCACTGTCCTTCTCCTTGAGCAGCTCACTCCGGTCCAATCCTTGGAGTTCATTGGCACGCGTCTCGACACTCAGCAGGTGATTGCCTTCCTTCCCCAGGACAGAGCAGACTGCCTCATCGATCTGGCCTCCGCAGTTCAGCGCTGTGATGCAGTTTCGACTTGAGCAATGCTCTATCTTATCGGCCATATGGCCTCGATGGTCCACGTCATCCCCGACACCCATCTGCACATGTGAGCAGCACAGTGGTGCCTACGCACTCAGTGGACTCAGGCAACAGGCTGTCTCTGGGACACCGTTTCGGTCACTCCCCAGCTGTCCGAGTCCCTCGACTAGTGGCAGGACACCCAGAACCTGCTCAGAGGCATGCCATTCCAGGCTCCACGGTACGACGTGGTCTTGACCACGGACGCCTCTCTAGTAGGCTGGGGAGTACACTGCGGCAAGCTCCGCATGCAAGGGACATGGTCCCTCAAGGAGTCCCTGCTGCCGATCAACTTCCTCAAACACCAAGCGGTCCTCCTCGCCCTCCGGGCGTTTAGGCACCGCATTCACCATTGGACGGTGCTTGTCCAGATGGACAACCAGGTGGCAATGTTCTATATGAACAAGCAGAGGGGCTCTTAAGGCTACCGCCTCCAGGCAGAGGCTGTATGTACCTTTGCAATCCGTCAATGCATAGTCCTGCGGGCTACTTATCTCCCGGGTCAGGACAATGTCCTGGCAGACAGACTGAGTCGGATCCTCCAGCCACACGAGTGGTGTCTCTGCCCGCAGACAGCGCAATGACTGTTTTGGCTCTGGGGGACTCCATCCTGGACCTGTTTTCCAGCCCCACGAATTCGCAGCTCCTGTGGTTCTGCGGCCCAGTTCCCCACTCGAGCAGGGAAGCCGCCGTGGACACATGACCACCTATACATGTTCCCTCCTACCCTGCTCATAGTGCGGGTCCTTCTCAAGATTCAGCAGGAAGGAGCCTCAGTGATCTTCGTGGCCCCGCATTGGACTCGGCAACCCTGGTTCCCCCCGCTACTTCACCTCTCATCGGAGCCTCCGGTTCCCCTCAGCAGCACGCCGGGCTTGTTAACACAGGAGGAGGGTTTCCTGCTTCACCCGAACCTAAGGTCTCTATCCTTCATGGCTTGGCAGCTGTGTGGAGATCGAGGACATATTTCTGGCCTCGCGCAAGTACTCGACTAGGAGGGCCTCGCATTTAAGTGTCATCTGTTCTTGGTATGGTGCTCCGAGGTACGGGTCGCCCCATGCACCTGGTCCTGCAGTACCTGTTCCATCTCTCTCAGGCAGGCCTGAAGACCAACTTGGACAGGGTCCACCTGAGCGCAGTCTCAGCCAACCACCACCCAGTTGAGGGCAGACCCCTCTCGGGTCAGCTGTTGGTTTCCCGCTTCATGTGCAGGCTGCTCCTTTCCAGACCTCCCATCCGACCGCCTCCAGCGGAGTGGGATCTCAATGTCATCCTCACGCGTCCTGCTCGCTTCGGCACCTTTCTTGGAAGGTGTTTTTTCTGGTAGCTTTCACCTTGGCCCGGAGGGTCAGTGAGCTCCAGCCCTGATGGCTGACGCTCCCTACACGAGGTTCTACGGGAACCGTGTGGTTCTCCGAACACACCCTAAGTTTCTCCCGAAGATGGTCTCGGATTTTCACCTCAACCAGGAGATAATGGTGCCGACATTCTTTCTGAAGCCTCAGGCCGACCGGGCATTGACGGTCCTCCACACACTGGACTGTAGGAGGGCTCTCTCTTTCTACCTGTAGCACATGCAGGCCCATCGTAGGTCCGAGTGGCTCTTCGTCTCCTACAACCATGCCTGTTTGGGACTCGTGGTCACCAAGCAGACCCTTTCCCTCTGAGTGGCGCATTGCATCGCATTCGGCCAGACTCAGACTGGGCTACTGCTGGACCGCCGAATCACAGCATACGAGGGCAGCATCAGTGGCATATCTGCACTCTGTGCCCCTGGCGGACATCTGTCAAGCCTCAATCTGGTCCTCTGCTAACACCTTTGAGACGCATTATTGCCTGGAGAGAGAGTCCCGTCAGAACAGTGCCTTCGGCCAGACTGTACTCCGTAACCTGTTCGAGGTTTAGGCAACTCCAGCCCTCCAGCCCTTCTGCGGCTACCAGGAGTGTGGTCTTCCGGGGTCCTCAGGCTGTCTTCGGTTACCAATTTCTGCTCACAGCTCACCGTGGCATTTTCCTTCAGGTCCTCAGTAGCCTGTAGCTGGGGATTCCTATATGTGAGGACTGACTTCCTGCTTATTCCTGGAGAAAGCATAGTTACTCACCTGTAACAGATTTCTCCAGGGACAGCAGAAATCAGTCCTCACAACCCACCTGCCTCCCCTTGGAGTCGCTCACTGTTCTTGGTATTTTTTGTCTTTTGCTTGAGCTATGTCATCTGACTGATCAAGATGGCACCCTTGGGAAGGGGACCACGCATGCACGGTGGCATTCCCAAAGGCTTTCTTTGAAAGCTGGGGAAATGTTCCACGCGGGCTCCGTCGGTACCGTCGTCACACATATGTGAGGACTGATTCCTGCTGTAGTTACAGGTAACTACACTTTATTGGGGTATGTTCTTTTTCATTGTTCCATCACAGAACATTATTTTAATACTAGAGCTATCCAGAGTTTTCTTTCAAAAGTCTAAATGTACTAAGGCAGGGAAATTGAAGGTAGAAAATGTAACGGGCTTTTCCTTTAATTGGTGCAAAGCTGTAAAACACAGAGGATGTTTATTTGCCTGGATCTTTGTACACTGTATTTTTTTCTCTATTAGGCTGTTCAGCAAGTTGTTTCAAATCTGTTGATTGCCCGGATTGAGTTGCGATCCGAAGATTCCCTAGATATTCAGCCCTTTTCACATGAACGACTGTTGAAGAAATTTGTTGTTCCTCTTGGTGATGAGTTGGTAGCATTTCAAAATGCTTACCTTACGGTACGTGAAATATTTTAATCTTTAAAAAAAGAAGAAAGAAGGAAGCAGAAAGGAAATGCTGCTGCAGATAAAGACAAACTGTCCAGCTGCACATAAGGGGGGAAATATTTTTATAACTGTGTGTATGGTACTGAGAAATCATGCATGTACTTTTCCAGGTTTTCAAAGCAAAATGATATGCTTGCTTCTGTTTTGAAATGGTATCCAGAAAATTTAAATGTTCATCTACTTTTTGAAGAAAGTAATTTATCTTGGCTAAATTATGTGCAAACAGGGTTTTGTTTTTTTAAAGTATGTGTATAAAGTGCAGACCCCTACTAAACACTATTTTTTGAAGATGCGTCTTCCAACATTCGGATCATTTATTTATGGATGTACAGGATATATATTTTTAAGTTTACCCTCTCTTCTCAGATATCCTTTCTCTCATATGCAAAATCATGCTGGTGGTGCCACTATCCCCCTCTCCTTTATGGGAATAATGCACAATAATTGCTCCTTAACACATGTTAAAGGGTAATAACATGCATTCCTTATCATTCCTCAAGTTCAGTCCTCTACCTCTGGGTTGTCAACCTCCTCCTGCAGCTTGGAGACTGATATGTCAGAGTCATGACATCACTGGATATAGCCTGCTGATCTCTCTCCTCCTTCCCAGTGTGGCCAGTCTCCATGCAGCAGGAGGACGAGGTGAGCCTTGTTAGAGGCTCCCTGGAGAAACGAATAAGGAGCTTGTAGATAGAGGTAGAAAATTGAAATAGGTACTTGGTGCCTTTTAAAGAAAAAAAAATGATAAGAGGCTGAGAGGTTTTTCTCAGGTCTAGCTATTAGCATTCTTACTCCCTGCCTTTTAAAAAGAAAATTATTTTCTTTCTTTTCTTTATTTATATGCAAGATTAGGAGGTTCATTAGTTCCAGCCGTTTGTCATTATTATTGGGGCCAAAGGCTCTCTCCCCCTGGACTTTACGGGGGAGAGCCATTTAATCACATCGTTTCCCTGAACGAGCCGGGCTGGCTGGCTCCCGCGGTTCAGAGGAAGTTTTGCGCTGACTAACCTGCCGACAGCTGGGTCAGACGCAGAGCAGCTGTGGGGGTAAGTGCTGGTCGGTCAGCTCTTACTGGCTTCAGGCAGCGTTAGGAGGCAGGGAGTCTGCTCAAAGTCCGCGGTGGGGCCGGTATTCATTTTGGCGCCTTTTCCTCGGAGGAGATTGCAGCGGCCATTTCCCACACCGCAGGGAAACCTCATGGCTGCCGGGCACCTGACAGACCCGGAGCTGGAGGATCAAAGGTGATTTCTTTATTTAGCGCCTTCCTTGCTCTGAGGTATTCGGCGATTTCTTCTCTTTGATTTCTTTGTTTTCCTTTGTTTTTGCGGCGAAACAGGGATTGTCGATGGGGGGGGGGGACTTCTCCCTTCTCTCGAGACGGAACGCATAAGGCTTTCATTTTAGCATTTTTAAGGGAAGACTAGACTATAGATTCATGTTTCAAGTTTAAAAAAAAAAAAAAAAGAAAAGATAAAAGTATAATTTCAGAACCATAGCTAAATAATTAAATAATATCTATAGTGCAGCTTTGCCATGGCGGCCAGACCGCAGTGTATAGTGTGTGGGACTCGAAGGGGCACAGTGGCGGATTCGGGGGTGTGCCGTGGCTGTGCTTCCCTCTCGTCCGTGGTGGAACAGCAAATGGATGTTAAGCAGTCTGCAGAGGCGCAGGGGCCTTCGGTGGGGGAAATGCCTGAACGTCCTCAGGTTCCTGCGCAAGGCGCCACGTCGGAGGACATGGCGGGGCCTTCTGGAGCTCAGCTGACGGTGCGGTCAGCGGATCTCGGGGATTTTAGTCCTGATTTTGTTTTGTTAATGCATCAGGTGTTTTGTTTGCGGCGGCAGGGTAGGTTGCCAGGCCCCTTGTTGCTTTTTGGGCAATCCCAGATACTGAAATCGACTGAGGGGATAGCCGAGGAACCGCCGGCTCCTAAGAGGACAAAGACCCGAGCTTCAGCATCTGCGGAAGAAGGTTGGCCTGAAGGTGAGGAAATTGATTGGGAAATCGATGATAGTCCGCAGGATCTCGAAGATGGTGAGATCCCGGAACCCGAGAATCAGGCAAAGATTATTAGGGTATTCCGTAGGGAAGAGCTTTCAGCATTAATCATGGAGTCCATGCAGATGCTGAATCTTTCCTCGCAGTCTTCCGTGGAAGAGGAGGTGGAGGACCCAGTGATTCAGGCGGTTCGGCAGACACAGGTGGTGTTCCCGGTGCATAGAGTGGTCGACAGGATGATCCAGGATGAATGGGACCAGCCAGAGGCGGGTCTTCGAGGCATAAGGACTATGAATAGGTTCTATCCTTTGGCAGATAAAGATAAAGAATGGTTCAAGGCGCCGTGGGTGGACGCGGTGGTGTCGGCGGTCACCAAAAAGACTACCATCTCGGTGGAAGGCAGTGCGGCGTTGAAGGATATTCAGGACCGCAAGGTTGATAGTTTGCTGAAACAGACCTTTGAGGCCGACTCTCTATCGTTACAGGTCTCCATCTGTGGAGCTTGGGTAGCTCGAACGTGTTTGCGATGGGTGCAGCGGCTGAAGCAGTCTTCGCACATAGGTATGGAAGAGATTAAGGAGCTGGGCCGGCTGGAGTCCGGAACGGCTTATCTGGCGGATGTACATTATGAATTGATCAGGGCACTTGCCAATAGCACAGTGTCCGTGGTGGCTGCCCACAGATCAGTGTGGTTACAGAATTGGGCGGTGGACGGTTCTTCCATCTCGTCTCAGTAAGCTACTGTTTAAGGGCGGATTGCTCTTTGGAGAGGACCTGGATAAGTTGGTAAAGGATCTCGGGGAGTCCAAAGCGGGTAGGCTCCCGGAGGACAAACCGAAGCAGGGTAAATCCAGTCAAGCCTTTCGGGGCCAGTTTCGGAGTTTCCGGCCATTTCGTTCAGCTCGCTTCGGTAGTTTTCAGCGGGGACGTGTCCCATTTCGAGCCCAGAGGTTTCGCGGATTTAGAGGCGCCAATAGAGGTTTCTCCTCCTGCTCCGCTCCCACAGCTCGTAAATCGCAATGAAATGAGGGGGGTCCCGGCTGAAGGGGCTTCCATAGGAGAGAGGCTGCATGAGTTTGTTTCTGCTTGGACCCACATCACCTCCGACCAGTGGGTGTTGGAGATAATACGGCACGGCTATGCACTAGAGTTCGCGCGGCCAGTGCGGGATTCCTTTGTCATGTCGCCGTGCAGGGGCGAGAAGAGGAGCTGGCGATTCGCGGGACTCTGGATCGGCTGCTTCGGTTGAGGGCGATTGTAGAGGTGCTGAAAGCGGAGTACGGCCTGGGTCGATACTCTGTCTATTTCGTGGTGCCAAAGAAGTGCGGAACGTTAAGGCCTATTTTAGATCTGAAAGCGGTAAATCGTTGTCTTCGGGTCCCGCATTTCCGGATGGAAACCTTGCGCTCCGTCATCGTGGCGGTGTGTCAAGGAGAGTATTTGACGTCACTGGATCTCTCAGAAGCTTATTTGCACATCCCTATCCGGGTGGCGCATCAGAGGTTTCTCAGGTTTGCTGTTCCTTGGGGCCACTATCAGTTTCAAGCCTTGCCCTTTGGTTTGGCCACGGCGCCGTGAACGTTCACCAAAATTATAGTGGTGGTAGCGGCGGTGTTGCGCAAAGAAGGTATTCTGGTATACCCTTACCTCGACGATTGGTTGATTCGGGCCAAGTCTGAGGCAGAGAGTATTCGGGTGACAAGCAGAGTAGTGGAGTTCTTGCAGGATCTTGGCTGGGTGATCAATCCGGCCAAGAGCCGCCTGCAGCCTTCACAGAACATCGAGTACTTAGGAGTTCGGTTCGACACGAAGAGCGGCCAGGTGTTCTTGCCGCGCAAGAGGGCCCAGGCGCTTCGGCGCCTCGTTTGCCGCTTCAGATCCGTTCTGGTGCCGTCGGCATGGGCCTATCTTCAAGTATTAAGAATGATGGCTGCAACCTTGGAATCGGTGCGGTGGGCCAAAGTTCATATGCGGCCTTTGCAAAGGGTGCTCCTGCGCCGCTGGTCGCATCAGACAGATCCTTTGAGCAAGTAGTTGCCGTGTCCGCTCAGGGTTCGACAGTCCCTCCAGTGGTGGCTTCTCAGGTCGTCGCTATCAGCCGGAATGCCACTGGAACACCCGGAGTGGCTCCCGTTGTTAACAGATGCCAGACTGGCGGGTTGGGGGCCCACTGCGGGAACAGGTTTGCGCAGGGGGTGTGGTCTCCTCTGGAGGCGGCCTGGTCAATAAATCGGTTGGAGCTTTGAGCAGTTGCACGGGCGTTGCAGGCATTCGAGGAGTTGGTGTTGGGTTGTCCAGTGCGGGTTCTTTCCGACAACTCGGCGGCAGTCGCTTACATCAACCGCTAAGGCGGCACAGGAAGTGCAGCAATGGAAGCGGAGGCAGATCAGTTGTTCTCTTGGGTGGAGAAGCGGTTGACAGCGATTTCGGCGTCGCACATTGCAGGCAAGGACAATGTCACGGCGGACTTTCTCAGCAGAGTACAGGTAGATGCGGAGGAGTGGGAGCTGCATCCCGACATCTTTGCACAGATAGTGGGTCACTGGGGCATGCCCGTAATGGATCTAATGGTGACCTTCCAGTCGGCGAAAGCCAGCCAGTTTTTCAGTAGAAGGCGAGAAAGAATGTCAGAAGGCATCGACGCTTTGTTGCACCCGTGGCCGTCCAAGGGGATCCTATACGTTTTCCCTCCGTGGGCATTGATAGGCCAGGTAATTCAAAAGATTGGAGCTAATCCGGGAAGGGTGCTCCTGGTGGCGCCGGACTGGCCGAGGCGGCCGTGGTATGCGGATCTCGTGCGCCTTCTGGACGGACAGCCGAGGCGATTACGAACAAGAGCGGATCTGTTGCTTCAGGGGCCTCTCTTCATGCCCCAAGTGGATCGGTTCTCGCTTACGGTTTGGCCATTGAAAGGACCCGGTTGAAGAAAAAGGGCTATTCGGCGGCAGTCATCGCTACCCTCCTTAGGGCGCGGAAACAGTCCACATCTTTGGCGTACGTTCGTGTCTGGCGTATATTTGAAGATTGGTGTTCGAGGTGTCAGATTCGAGTGGCTACGGTTTCAATTCCTTCAGTCTTAGCATTTCTGCAGGACGGTTTTGAGAAGGGTCTCACAGCTAGTTCCTTGCGCGTTCAATTAGCAGCCCTTGCCTGCTATTGCGGCAGGGTGCAGGGGGCTCATCCGGATGTGGTTCGCTTTCTGAAGGGAGTTTCGCAGATGAGGCCGTCGCGAAGGGTGTTAGTTCCGCCTTGGGATCTCAATATGGTGTTGGTGGCGTTATCCAAGCCTCCCTATGAGCCGTTGCATTGGACTTGACGTTGAAAACGTTTTTTCTGGTGGCCATCTGTTCAGCTAGGCGTATTTCGGAATTGCAAGCGTTGTCCTGTAGAGAACCGTTCTTGTCTTTTTCAAAGGAAAAGGTAGTGCTGCGAATGGTACCTTCCTTTTTGCCTAAAGTGGTGTCTCCCTTTCATTTGGATCAGGTGGTTTGTTTGCTGGTTCTGGGTTCGTTGGAGGGCGGTGAACAGGATCACAGTTTGCGTCGATTGGATGTCAAAAGGTCTTTAAGGCGGTATTTAAGTGTGACGGAGAGTTTTCGCTTGAGTCTGATCGCTTGTTTGTGCTGTTCGGAGGTTTGCGCAAAGGAGAGGCGGCGGCTAAGGCGTCAATTGCCCGGTGGATCCGGGAGACAATCTCTTCGGCCTATCTGCTTCATGGTTGAGCCGTGCCCGTGGACTTGCGAGCGCATTCTACTAGAGCGCAAGCGTGTTCCTGGGCGGAACGCAGTCTGGTTCCGCCAGGAGACATTTGTAGAGCGGCAGCTTGGTCGTCATTACATACGTTTAGTAAGCATTACCGTTTGGACGTCACGGCAGGGGCCGATGCGCGTTTCGGGTCGGCGGTGTTGCGGGCCGGTTGGCGGGGTCCCTCCCATTGATTACTGCTTTGGTACATCCCAGAGGACTGAACTGGAGGAACGATAAGGAAATGATAATTACACTTACCTGGTAATTGTAGTTCCTTGAGTGATGACAGTTCAGTCCTCCATCCCGCCCAGAGATATTCGGTGGAGGGTTTCCGCTAGTGGCCGAGTGACGGATATTACAGGTAGGTTACTCTGGTTCATATTACTTCTATTTCACTCCACTTTTGTTATGGCGGTGACGGGGGTAAGAATGCCTTGCCAAAAGTTATAGAAGTTAGCCCTTTGGGGCTAACGCAGTTTAGGTTATGTTATTTAATGTTAGCTACTTATTTGTTGCTAATTTGAGTCTGCTTTGTTAATAGTTCACACTGGGAAGGAGGAGAGAGATCAGCAGGCTATATCCAGTGATGTCATGACTCTGACATACCAGTCTCCAAGCTGCAGGAGGAGGTTGACAACCCAGAGGTAGAGGACTGAACTGTCGTCACTCAAGGAACTACAATTACCAGGTAAGTATAATTATCATTTATTTTACCATAGCACAAGTTAATTTACCCCAACATGTGTTGAGTAATAATGAGATGCAAAGCATGAAAATGCATGCAAAATACCTCAATATTCAAATGGAATAATGCAGCTAGTATTTCTTTCCTCTGCCTCCCACAGCCAAAATCATGGTGGAAAACCAGACTAGTCTCACTCCGCTTCCCCCACACATTCACACTTCCCAGATGTATGTCCAACCAAAAGATCATATGCCTAAGTGGGAAGACAAAGTTTAGGATTTACCTGCTAGGCATCCTGCATTAGTCCTTTTTTTTTTTTTTAGCAAAGTTAGATGCCAGGAGGAGATGGGATTGCAGCATTTTGAGATATCAACTGATAGGGCAGTGCTGGGCAATCTGTTGTTCTTTTGACTAGGCTTGGGCTTTATTTGTATTGAGAAACCAGTTTTTAAAACAATTACATTTACTACTGCCCCCATTACAACATGTCGACCATCAACACTAATCCCCCCCTTATTCGTTCTTCCTCCCAGCCAATTACTGCACATATTTATTAACAAATGGAGCCCAAATCTTTTCAAAATTGCCCATCTTTTTCTGTTGAAGGGCTGTCAATCATTCCATAAGATAAATACAATGCATACGAGCTTTCCAAGAGACAGCTGTTGGTGGAGAACTTGCCTTCCAATGCAAGGCCACTTCGCTGTGCGCAGCCAACACTCAAACCCGAATAAATTTACCGATATCCCCAATCTACCCTTTTCCTGCTACCCCTAACAATGCATTTTCTGGCCCCCATTCCACTTCCCTCTCCACTAACCCCTGATATAAACAAATGTGATATGTTATTTTTACAATGTAATATAATTCTTGTATACACTCATTTACCACTCTGTAATATAATTCTGTATGTAATGACTTTCTGACTCCCTTTACTGTGTGTCTGTATCCTGGGAAGAGAGACTACGTGGCTAATAACACGTAGCCTGTCACAGGAGCGGAAGTACAAAGATCGCTTGTTTGTTTTTTTTGGTGGCCCTCAAAAAACAGAAGTGGCTTCCAAGGCCTTGATAGCTTGATGGGTGAAGCAGGCCATTTGTGCAGCATATGTAGCACAAAGGAGGATTCCACTGGCGGGGTTGAGAGCTCATTTGACTAGAGGTCGAGCAAAGTCTTGGACAGAACACGGTCTCGTTCTTCCAGTGGACATTTGCAGAGCAGCAATCTGTTCATTGTGTCACACGTTTTCTAGGCATTATCATCTGGATGTGCAGGCAGCAGGTGATGCAGTTTTGGGGGCTTCAGTCCTTCAGGCTGGACTGGTGGGTCCCTCCCAAGTTTAAGTAGTGCTCTGGTACGTCCCATTCGTGACTGGACTGGCCTGGAGGGACGATAAGGAAGGTGAAATTAAATCTTGCTAATTGTCTTTCCTTGAATTCCCTCTAGACCAGTCCTGGGCCCATCCGATTGGTTGTCCATAGAAGAGTCTGAATGTCGGGGGCTTGTCTGTCCTGTAGAAAAGGAGAATGTTGTATAATTAAGACTCATGTATACAAACCTAGTTCCGAGGAGGGGCATGCTTCTGAGTGCTCAGGGCTGGCTGGTAGATTGACTTGGAGTTGTGGGATTCGAGACTGGAGAGGGGGGGCGACTAAGTGGAGTGCTCTCCATTTCTGTTCTTGAGGTGGACAGTTACATGTTTGAGTGTTTGATGTTTTATTAGTAGAGTATTTAGCTGCTTTGTTAAAAGGATACTGGAGTCAGGAGAGGTAGGAGGAGCTTTTATGCTGCATCAGCAAGACTGTGTCATGCTCAGTCCTCAGCTGCTGGAGGGGGATGATTACCCATTTGTGACTGGTCTGGCCTGGAGGGAAAGACAATTAGCAGGTAAGAGCTAATTTCACCTTTGATCCTGTTCCTAAAGAAGAGTTTCTTGACTAAAGTTTCTGGTGTCTGCAATCCCTGCCTTACCCGGTTGATTATATAGGGCCCGATTCAGTCCCGGACATAGATCCCCTCTGTACATCTGGTCTGAACCGGACGTACAGAGGAGATCGTGATTCTGATCCCGTGGGGCACGTCTAGTCCTGCACGTGCAGGCCGGGACTGCAATTCAGTCCAGCCTGCACGTGCAAGACTCTCCCCGGCTAACTCAGTCAAGGCTTTTCTATGGAGCCGTGGTGCCATGGCGTCATCTTGCCATGGCACTGCGGCTCCATTGAAGAGCCGCGATGCCAGCCTCTGCAATATAAAGCATATTCCCCGCAGCCTGACCCCCGATCTGGCTCCTAAGACCAGTGTCGGGCTGTGGGGCATGTCCTCCGACCTTCCTGCCCCATCCACGCCCCGGCCGTGCAATAGAGAAATGTCCAGGGAAGTTATTCCACCTTGGAGATGGAATAACTTTTCCTGCACATGTCGCCGGCCCTGGACATACAGGGCTGACATTAGAATTG
Organism: Ichthyophis bannanicus; assembly: GCA_033557465.1. Taxonomy (NCBI): domain Eukaryota; kingdom Metazoa; phylum Chordata; class Amphibia; order Gymnophiona; family Ichthyophiidae; genus Ichthyophis; species Ichthyophis bannanicus. The sequence continues at coordinate 197,982,979 of CM066037.1, read as the reverse complement.
GTCCTGTACGTCCAGGGCTGGCGACCACCCAGACTGTCCCCTTCTCCGCCCCCGTTTAACTTCCCTGCACAACCGGCGGGGAAGTTAGTCGAGGCCGGGTGAAGGCACGAATAGCCACCATAGTGTTATCAACTATAGATGCGAAAAGTAATCAAAGTCCAGCAACCCAAAGTCCACTATCTACTTGTTTTCCCAACACTGACCCACCCAGCGGAGTCCTTTAGATCTCCATGAGTAAAATACTCCCTTCCTCAGGCCAGGTGGAAATTCCCACTTACCTACTATGGAAGTGAATCTCAAATAACCTTGGGGACCTAGCCAAATCCTCCTCCATTTTTTTTCAGATCTTGCATGTAAGCCCTATGAATGGGTTACCGGTCATCCCTCTTTCTCTTCCTCCTCCCTCCGGTACCTGGCGTTGTCCCCTCCCTCCATTCCCCTATTCCTTCTATTGATTCCTCTATAGCAGTGGTTCCCAACTTTTCTATGCCCCATACCTCTAGGAAATGTTTGATTAATGTTTTCACCCCCTATAAAAGTAATATATTGGTGTGTGTGAGCAGAGGTGACGGGAGAGCTGAGAGGCAATCGTGAATTGCAATCGTGAATTTATGAGTGAAACAATATACAATGATTATGTCAGATGTTACATTATAATGATTTTAAAAGCAATTCTTTGACAATCAGTTACTTGTATGTTAATTCTGTTATTCTCTCCTTTTGATTAAATATGACGAGACTACTATTTACGCAACACAACTACCTACTGCCGCTGTTCAAGGCACACTGGCAGCTGGCTGAGTGATGACTCGTGACTCGTCACGAAGGGACGCACCCCTTAAAAGTCCATCTTGCACCCCAGGTTGGGAATCCCTACTCTATAGCTACCCATTCTCTTTCTCCTTTTAGCCATCATTCCAATGCCGCTTGTATACAGGCGGCCTTATAATATTGTTCAAAATGAAGTACAGCAAGGCTTCCCTTAACTTAACTTCTCCATAAAATTGATTGTGCTATTCTAGGTCTCTGTCCCACCCAAATATACCGCATCACCCGCCTCAGAATCATTTCCAGAAAGCCTCATGGTACATGTATAGGTAATTTGGTAGCAAGAGAGCAACTTAGGTAACACCATCATCTTGATGACATCCATGCGCCCCTATGAAGGTTTGGGGGCCCATTCCCTGGTACCTCTGGTTGGAGGAAGGCTTCGCCTTTTCTTTCCGGAATGGGCCCAGGTCACCAAGGATCACTGAATGCTAGACACCATTCAGTATGGCTATGTCCTGGAATGCAAAGAGCTGATCCCAGAAGCCTTCGTCATCTCCCTTTGTGGGTCTAAAGATCATAGAAACATGTTAGCAGGAAAAAGCCATATGGCCTATCTAGTCTGCCCTTCCATATCAAATACTATAGTCCCTTTTTTATCCTTTAGAGATTTTCTGTGTTCCATGCTTTCTTGAATTCAGATATCATCCTCGTCTCTACTGCCTCCACTGGGAGACTGTTTCATTCATCTACCACGCTTTCCGTAAAGAAATATTTCCGCATATTAACTCCTGAGTCTATCCCCTTTCATCTTCATCCTATGCCCCCTCATTGCAGAGCTTACTTTCAATCAAAAGAGGCTCTCCTCTTGTGCATTTATGCCAGGGAGGTATTTAAACGTCTCTATCATATCTTCTCTATCCCGCCTTTCCTCCAGTGTATACATATTTAGATCTTCGCCTGTCCCCATATGGTTTATAACGAAGACCACTGACCATATTTGTAGCCACTTCTGCACTGACTTGTTTATATCCTTTAGAAGGTGTGGTCTCCCGAATTGGACATAATACTATGTTTATGTTTATTAACTTTATATACCGCTAAACGATAACATCAAAGCGGTTTTATAGCATATACAAAAAAGAATGAAATCGCCCCCGAGACTTAAACAGAGGCACTATCACCTCCTTTTTATTGCTGGCCATTCCTCTCCCTGTGCACCCAAGCATCCTTCTGGCTTTTACCGTCACCATTTCTACCTGTCTAGCCACTTTAAGATTATCAGAAACAACCATGCCTAGGTCCCGCTCTTCTTTCATGGACAGAAGTACTTTGCCCCCTTCACGGTACTGCTCCCTTGGATTTTTGCAGCACAAATGCACACCCCTCCATTTTTTAGCATTAAATCTCAGCTGCCAAATTCTTGATCATTCTTCAAGCTTAGCTAGATTCCTCCTCATGTTATCTACTCCTTCCTGAGTGTCCACTCTATTGCAGATTTTGGTATTATCCACAAAGAGGCAAACTTATCAGACAGTCCTTCCGTAATATCACTAACAAAGATGATGTTAAAAAGAATTGGACCAAGGATCGATCACTGCAGCACACCACTGGTAACATCCTTCTCTTCAGAGTGAGCTCCACATTGGACAAGTTGCTACTCTTGCAGGCCATGGTCCGCATTCCCCTGGACGATCGGGGCAATGGCAGATAATCCATTTATTTTGTGGTGCCAAAAAAAAAAGACGGATCATTTTGGTCCATTCTGGACCTCAGGGGTATCAACGAGCACTCGGACATCCTGTGCTTCCGAATGGAAACCTTGTGATCCGTGATTCAAGCAATGCATCGAGGGGAGTTCTGGCATCTCTGGATTTGGGCGAGGCATATTTTCATATCCCGATCTGAGAGGATCAGTAAAAGGTATCTGTGTTTTGCCATGCTTTGTTCTCACTTTCAGTTTGGCGCTCTGCCATTCGGCCTGTTCACTGCCTCAAGGACATTGTCCAAGGTCATGATGGTGGTGACTGCGGCGCTACAGCACCAATGAATCTGTGTGCACCCATATCTGGACGACTGGCTCATCTGAGTCCATTCTCTTTTGGAGGCGTCTTGGGCAGCGCCCTGAGTGGTGTTCTTTTTGGAAGGCCTCTGCTGGGCGATTAATCGGAAAAAGAGCCTGTTGATGCCTTCCCAGTCACTCAAGTGGGCAGTCTTCCTTCCTGAGGAAAAAGTCATGAGGTTGTTGGATTGCCTGGCGCTGTTCATTTCATAGCAGGCTTTCAGGGTGGACATTGCATAAGCGGACTTTCTCAGCCGGCATTCTCTGGATGCTGGAGAGTGGGAGTTGAGTCAGGAGGCGTTTTCAGCTGATTCTGCGCTTATGGGGTCACCCAGAGATGTATTTGATGTCAATCTGTTCCAGTGCCAAAGTAAGACGCTTCGTCAGTCACTGCACAGAGACTGGGTCCGAGGGCATCAACACCCTGGCTCAGCCTTGGCCACATGTACTTCGCTGTATATGTTTTCTCCGTGGTCCCTGGTGTTGCATGTGATTCATCATATAAAGCGCTACCCGGGAAGGATTGTTCTGGTGGTACTGGATTGGCCGAGGAGAGCGTGGTTAGGAGATCTGATGTGGTTCCTGCAAGCACCATCTCTTTGTTTGCCACTGTCTTAGGGCCTATTGTGTCAGGGACTGATCATCCTAAAGGACCCGGTTCACGGCTTGGTTCTTGAAAGGAGATGGATAGTGCATAACACTACTCTCTGGCTATGGTTTCCCCTCTGCTCGGAGGAGGTCGACCAACCTGGCATTCATGCAGGCTTTGGTGCCTTTTCGAGTGATGGTGCAATGCACGGTAGATGGTACCTGAGGTGGCCAAGATGCTGTTCCCGCTGGCCTTTCTGCAGGACGGTCTGGAAAAAGGCCTCTCTCTTAGTTCCCTGAAGCTTCATGTGGCAGATTTGGTCTGTTTCAGAGGTCCGGAGGCTGGTAAGTCGTTAGCCTTACACCTGGATATTTCACGCTTTCTTTAGGGGGTTCAGCGTCTGTGTCTTCCCCTCTGATCCGTGGTCCCTTCCTGGATCTGGATCTGGGTCTGGTGCTCAGGGCCCTGATTTCAGAGCCCTTTGACCTGTTGACGTGCGCTACTTTGAAAGATTTGATGCTCAAGACTGTTTTCTTTTTTGCGATTTGTTCCGCAAGGAGGATTTCCAAACTGCAGCTCTGTCTTTCTGAGATCCTTATATGTCTTTCTCAAAGGAGGCAGTTTCCATTTGGCCTGTGCCTTCTTTCTTTCCGTAGGTGATATTTCCCTTTCATATGAATCAGATGGTTTGCCTGCCCACCTTCTCTAAGGAGCAGTGTTGGGGGAAGGATAAGGATCTTTGCCTTGTGGATGTCCGGAGAGTGCTTCTCCGGCACTTGGCAGTTACGAATTCCTTTCCTTTTTGTGCTGTTTGCTTGTCCGTGCAAGAGTGATATGGTGGCTAAGTCTACTTTGGACTGCTGGATTAAGGAGGTCATTACCTCAGCGTTCTGGAGGCTTTGCGTGTCCATTCTACCCGAGCGCAAGCATCCTTTTGGAAGGAGCGGAGCTCGGTAGACCCTGCAGACATTGTCAAGTGGCAACATGGCTATCACTTTCTACTTTTGTCGAGCATTACTGCTTGGATGTCCACGCTTGGGTGGACATGTTCTTTGGCTCTAAGGTTTTGCAAGCTGCTGTGGCTACACCCCGCCCAGTGGAGGCATAGCTTTGGTACGTCCCACTTGTCTGGACTGGTTTAGAAGGAGACTATATGGAAGGTGACATTTTACTTACCAGATAATATCCTTTCCTTGAGTCCTGCTAAAACAGTCCAGGGCCCGCCCTGGAACAGTGTTGGCTCTGTTCTTCTGCAGCGGTACCCTGGGGTCCACTATGATTTATATACTTGGATCTACTAGTCCATCTTCTTCTGACAGCCTTCTGTTTGGGCTTTCCAAACATAGTGCTCTACTGTTTCGTTACTCATTGTTGCCCAGTTTGAGGTGTCATGAGGCTTGCTATGTTCTCCCGTATGCTTTAGGACAGATACTGAAGAGAACTCTGGTGGCTGAGGCGGATAGAGGCATAGGAGTGATGTCATTGAAATCTATGCGTTTCATTGGTTCATTGTCTCCACCAATCTGCTGGTAGGATACACAACCCACTTGTCTGGACTGGTCTAGCAGGACTCAAGGAAAGAGCATTATTTGGAAATAAAATGTCACCTTCTACTCCTCCCCTCCCCCCCTCCCCTCCCCACCCCCCACCCCACCATCCAGCAGACCTGCACAGGTAGTGGTAGTCTCAAATGGGGAGGAAGAGACAGCAATATAAAGTCTTAGGGTGATGTGATATGAATGGCGGTGAGGGTGGAGACTTTGGGTGATTATGGTAGTGGCAGGAGAGCCATGGCAAGAGCAAAATAATAATGCCCTTGTTCGGCAGCTGCTGATGTAATCTTTGAAGAGCCAAAATGTCCACTTTTTATAGAACATGTGACCCAGGGTTTTTGAAGATGACTTTGTCAGGCAAAACTGTGGAGTATTGGTATCAGCAGGTCAGTAATACTATTTTAATTAATAGCTAGCAGGCAAGTTAAATGGCTCCATGGTCTGGTTTTGACCCACAGTCTCTGGCTTTCCCACTCCTGCTGTAACATTTTAAGAGGTCCTTTTGCTGAACTGTGTTAAGCACTTAGGTCCCGATATTGTTAAGATGGCTAAGTGTGAGTGCAGCGCCTAGCCGTAGCCACCGTCCTCTAACCACGGATATCAATGCCGGGGTCATATGCCCCAGCATTGAATATCCAGGGTCATTGCACATGCCCGGAAGCTGCAGAGGCTACCCAGATAGAGGTGATATTGCACCGTTGCCTGGTTTGCTTCTACGGGTAAAGATAGGCCATCTTTTACAATGCCTGTCTTTTACCTGTAGAATTTGATCAGATTGTGGTGCAGTATCTCCGCTACCCGGTTGCCTCTGTCGCTGCCCACGACATGCCCCAATGCTAAGCAGTTAACATAGAGGCGTGTAGGGGGAAGATCGTGGCTATTCAGAGGCACTAACCATGTTAGTGCCGTTGACTGTCCCTCTGAGCGTCATTTACACGGTTTACAGGGCTGTAAATCATGTAAATATCTTTCGAATATCGGGCCCTTAGTGTGTGTTAACTTAGTGTATTGCTGCATTAATGGTTACTCTGCTGGCTTGACACTTAGCTTTATGCACACTAAGTGTATATATAGTGGGAAATGGTCAGGGAATGAACATGGACTGCACTTTGCAGTTAACATGCAATAAATTAGCATGTGCTATTACCACCACAGTGCAGATCACTTAATGCCATCTTAGAAGGTGGTAAGTGCAGCTGTGCTACTGTCCGTGCACTGATGCACTTAATGCACTGTAAAGATTTTTCCTCTGTGGTAACTGCATGGGCAGATGCCCAAAACACCCCCAGCACTTAACATAAAGGCTCTGCAGTCACCGTTCAGTAACTGCAAAATATTAGGAGTCCCTTTATTAAAGAGCAGTTAATAGGTTTTGCACCACAGATGCTATAAATTTTCTCAAAAATAGTCATCTCTGGTGTATTTTAACATTTTCTTTTTATAATTACAAAAACTAATAAAGCTGTGAATATCATGAGAAAAATATTGGATTAAACTTTACTGTAGGTACAATTCCTTGTGCATCAACTACATAGACATTTTTTTTCTCCAAAGTTCAAATGCTAAAATATAAAACAAAAAGCATGAGGCTGTTTTCAGGAAGATTGCTTATTGTAGTCTCTTATATTGAAGAAGCTGAATATGTTATTTTAATATTTATGGACTCTATTTACTATGCTGTACTAAGGTTTTGCCATTACCACACACTAATTGCCAGAATTAACATGTCAACTGCAAAACCTCTGTATGGACCATTGGGGAATTTCCAGCATTTTGCCATACAGTTAACACTGAGAAAGTTGTTATTATGTGGTAACTGTACAATAGATAATACATATATGAAGCAGTTAACCACACCTCTTGAGATGGCATTTTTTTTAAAGTGCCGTCAAGTCAATGTTGATTCCTGGTGACCCAGCAACCCCTGGGTTTTCTTGGCAAGGTATGACCAGAAGTAGATTGCCAGGCCTTTTCTTCCACGGCAGTAGAGGGTAAAGTGGCTTGTCCAAGGTCACAAGACGTGCCAGTTGGAATCAAACCCTGATCCTCCTGGGTACTAGGTTGTTGCTCTAACCACTAGGCTACTCTTCCACTCCAAGGTGGTATTAACTGCTCTGAATTCCCTGCCATGTTAAGATGATGCATGCAGGGGAGGTGACGTCACCTGGGAGAGATGGATGCCTAGGCAGTAAGTTCTCCAATATCCTGATGTGGTTGACATTAAATGTATGCCTGAGTTGCCATTCTTCCACCCTGTGCATTCTGAAATTTTGTGCTTATCCACCATATCATTCTGGAAATGTTTGGAGGTTTTTAAGTCCCTCTGATTTCAAGGAGAAAGGAGACAATCCAGATGGCTGAGCCAGTATGCAGTGGGGTCTCGTTTTTGAGCCGGACTCTGATGCTGACAGCGGTGACAAGAATGGGACCTTTACTAGGTTAGAGATGCAGCAGTAGCTTGTAGACTTGAAAGGTGAGATTATATCTGTGAAGATGGAGATCTATGATACTTTGGTGACTCTAAGGCAAGATGTAGATGACCTTGGAGCATAGGTGGAGGAAGCAAAAACATGCAGAGTGCCAAGTCGAGGAGGCTCGAGAATTCACTGGAAGCAGAACTGCATTGCCTTGGAGCTTCGGGCCCTTCAAGATAAGATGGATGATTTATAGAATAGGTCTTGGCACACTAACCTCTACATCCACGTTGACTGAAAAACACACAAACTGTGTTGAGGTAATTTGGAGTATCTGTGCCCAGCTTTCTTCAGCAGGAAGGGAAAGCCCCTATGATGCAACAGTCCCTATTGAGCAGGCACATGGGAGCTTTAGCACCTGGCGGAATGGAGCCCCAAGAGACTTCATTACCTGCATGCACAGCTATGCAGTTAGGGACAGTATTTACACACTTGACCACAAGCAGGGAAAATTCAGCTTGAACAATATCCAAATAGCAGAAAGATCATTATAAATCTCTATTATACTCCAGTGTCACTGAGCGCCTTGAGAGTTGATAGCAAGATGCAGGAAGGACAACATCCAATATAGATGGATTTTCCTCTTCAGCTTGGTCTTTACAACTGGAAGAATTTCCAAGATGATGAGTTCGCCAGAGGAGGTGTGGGCCATTCTGGAGTACTTGGGCTTCTCCGATGTACCACCCAGGAGGAAAAAGCAAGAAGACCATCTACGTGAGGGTCAGGAGAGGCTGAAATAGCAGTGGGTCACTTTGAAGGGGAAGCACCTGAAGCTACCGGAGGAGGAAGAGAAAGAATGAGGACAGAAGACCTACCTGAGAGACTCTTTGAGTTATGTAGCCATTAGGGTTATTTCTGGTGATCTCTTCTGGTGCACTGATATGGGATGTCTGTTTTGGGAGTAATTATGGGATGAATATATGGAGTTTGTGGGTGGCAGTACATGGATGGGGATAGGGATAGGGATAGGGTGTTGGAATGGATATGTGATGTGGTGTGGTGTGAACGTATGGGGGTCTGGATGTCCATGGGTAGGTCATTCCCTGTTACGTGACAGCCAATGTTCCCTCTAATTTTCTGTAGCCTGTGTGCGCATAAAATATCAGCTGTGTGCGGCTTTTGAAGGAAGGTTAAATTTTTGTGCGCCAAATAACGACACTCGGAGTTATATACTTTAAAATTTAACTGCACGTCAGAATACAGTATGTACACCACATTGATTTTAATCAAATTAAATGAAAATAGACGATTACTAAATGAAGCGGGAAATTTCTAGTAATTACAATCATAACTTTTAAATTTTAAGACGTCTGTGTTGTTTTCTATCGGAATCAGAGCAGTAATTTTTGTGCGCTCTGTTGTAAAGTATGTGCACTCTCTCAGCGAGGTGTGCGCGCGCGCACAGCTTAGAGGGAACAGTGGTGACAGCTGATTTAATGCTGTTGGATAATATGGGGTGGATTGGGGAAGGATGGGTTTAAAGGGGATGGGGGCTAGTAGGGTGAGTTACAGGCTCGACTAGAAACAGAGGGGCCTTGATTGGTTTGGCAGGGTTGATTGGAGGGCCATAAGAACATAAGATATGCCATACTGGGTCAGACCAAGGTCCATCAAGCCCAGTATCCTGTTTCCAACAGTGGCCAATCTAGGTCATACGTACCTAGCAGTTTCCTGAAAAGACACAGGTTCCACAATGCTTGCATAGGGTCAAGCATTGATATCCTGGGTCCCTTCTTAATAATGGTTTATGGACCTTTCCTCCAGGAACTTGTCCAAACCTTTTTTAAACCCAGCTACACTAACAGCCTTTACTACATCCTCCGGTAACAAATTCCAGAGTTTGATTATACGTTGAGTGAAAAAATATTTTCTTTTATTGGTCTTAAATAGTTTACCCTGTAGCTTCATTGCATGTCCCCTAGTCTTTCTATATTCTGATAACGTAAACAATCGATCTACGTTTACCCGTTCCACTTCGTTCATTAATTTATAGACTTCTATCATATCTCCCCTCAGCCGTCTCTTTTCCAGGTTAAAGTGCCCTAACCTTTTAAGCCTTTCTTCATAGGGGTATCCTTCCATCCCCTTTACCATTTTGGTGACTCTTCTCTGAACCTTTTCAAATAACGCTATATCCTTTTTAAGATACGGCGACCAGAATTGCACACAATATTCAAGGTGCGGTCTCACCATGGAACGATATAGAGGCATTATAATATCCTTTGTTTTATTTTACATTCCTTTCCTTATGATACCTAGCATTCTATTTGCTCTCTTGGCCGCCGCTGCACACTGGGCCGAGGGTTTTAACATGTTATCCACAATGACGCCTAAATCTTTTTCCTGAGTGGTTGTTCCTAATGTGGAACTTTGCATCGTGTAACCATAGTTTGGGTTGTTCTTCCCTAGGTGCATAACTTTGCACTTGTCCACATTAAATTTCATCTGCCATTTTGATGCCCAGTCTTCCAATTTATCAAGATCCTCTTGCAATTTTCCACAATCCTCTTGGGTTTTAACAACTTTAAATAGTTTTGTTTCATCTGCAAATTTGATAACCTCACTCGTTATTCCCTTCCAGGTCATTTATGAATATGTCAAAAAGCAGCGGACCCAGCACAGATCCCTGGGGTACACCACTATTCACCATTCTCCATTGGGAAAACTGGGCATTTAGCCATACCCTCTGCTTTCTAGCTTTTAAACCAGTTCCTGATCCACAATAGTACACTGCCTCCTATCCTATGACTCTTTAGTTTTGCCAAAAGTCTCTGATGAGGGACCTTGTCAAAGGCTTTCTGAAAGTCCAAATACACTATATCAACCGACTCACCTTTGTCTACCTGTTTATTCACACCTTCAAAAAACATAACAGATTAGTAAGACAAGATCTTCCTTGTCTAAAGCCATGTTGGCTGTCTCCCATTAAGCCATGACTATCTACATGTTCAGCAATTTTGTTCTTTATGATGGTTTCTACAATTTTTCCCAGTACTGACGTCAGGCTCACGGGTCTGTAGTTTCCCGGATCACCCCTGGAACCCTTTTTAAAAATTGGTGCTATGTTTGCCATCCTCCAATCTTCAGGTATTACACATGATTTTAATGATAGTTCACAGATTACTAATAGCGGGTCTGCAATCTCATATTTCAGTTCTTTCAACACCCTTGGATGTATATCATCTGGCCCAGGTGATTTGCTACTCTTCAGTTTATCTAATAGTTGTAATACATCTTCCTGATGTATCGATATTTTCTTCAATTCTTCCGCACCTTTAAATACTACTTCAGTCATGGGTAACATCCCTACATCTTCCTCAGTAAAGACCGAAGCAAAGAATTCATTCAGTCTCTCCGCTATCGCCTTGTCACCTCTTAGTGCCCCTTTAACCCCTCTATCATCTAATGGACCAACTGACTCTCTCACAGGTTTTTTGCTATGAATGTACTTGAAAAAGTCTTTATTACGTGTTTTTGCTTCCACAGCAAGCTTCTTCTCAAATTCTCCCTTTGCCTGCCTTATCAGTGCCTTGCGTTTAACTTGCCAGTGCTTTTGCTGTTTCCAGGTTTCGTCGTTTTGCTCTTTTTTCCATTTCCTGAAAGATACTTTTTTGGCAACAGCCTCTCTGACCTCACCTTTAAACCATGCTGGCAGTTTTTTGGACTTCCTTCCACTTTTCTTAAAGCGTGGAATACAGCTGGTCTGGGCTTCCAAGATAGTGTTTTTCAGCAACACCCAAGCTTGATGTAAGTCTTTAACCTTTGTAACTGCTCCTTTTAGTTTTTTCTTAACTATTTTCCTCATTTTATCATAGTCTCCCTTTCGAAAGTTAAAAGGTAGTACTGTGGCTTTCCTTGCTATCCCTCCTCCACTAATTAAATCAAACGCGATCATGCTATGATCACTATTGCCAAGTGGCCCCAACACCCTTATCTCTTGCACCAGATCTGGTGTTTCACTAAGTACTAGGTCTAATATGGCTTCCCCTCTGGTCGGTTCATGAACCAGCTGCTCCAAGAAGTAGTCATTTATTTCATCTAGGAATTTTATCTCCCTAGCATCTTCTGCCATGGGAAAGGAGATAGTTCAGCAGATGATACATGTTTGTTACTCTTAATGTTAAGGGAATTAACGCCTCATTTATGCAGCAGTTACTTTTTTGGGAGATGGTGCGCCTGCAGACTGATGTTTGTCTAATTCAAGAAATGTACCTGTTGTGGAAGGATAAGGGGATGGTGCGCCATAGGAATTTCCATGGAATCTGTTTAGTTTGAACCAATTAGGGGGGAAGAGGTGTGTGTGGGGGGGGGGGCGCGATGCTGGTCTCCTGTTGGGTTAGGTGAGCAGTACAGATGGTTGGCGGGACAGAGGAGGTAGTTATTTGGCATTCCAATTGAAAATTAATAATGTGGAGTATTTAATTCTATCTACTCCCCCCTTACCCTGGATATTGTACTACACTGAACCAAAATAATCTATTTGGAATATGACTAGTGAGGGGCAAAGATAAAGGTGTTATCCTGGTCCAGCTAAGTCTCTCTCCTGCATAAAAGGTTTATGCTTAAGCCAATTCCTACTCTACACCCTCCACTTCCCTGAATGATCCAGGTGTGAAGCAAGAGTACCACTGAAATCCCTTCCTCTCCGCCAATTCTCTAAAGAAATCCTCATGGGTGGGTGGGGTGTCTATTAGAGGCTTCTGGCTTCTAAGTACTTATTTGCTTCCATTATGTACTTTTTATGTTGAAAATAAATAAAAATTAAGTGATTAAAAAAAGATAATGTACAGTAACAACTCGTGTTCACAGTAAGGTGCAGTCTTCACGACTTCTCCTTTTACGTTAGCCTGTGATAATTTCTCATGTTAATTTAAAGTGCTGCATTAACCATCAGTGCATGCTAATTCCTATACTAAACAGCTAACACAGCCTATTGTTTCTGTGTTTTCTCCATGGACAAGCAGAATGAGTTAGCCACATCTGGTGATGTCATCCAATGGCGCAATGGACGGAAGTGCTTTCCCATGTGCCCCAGGTGACGCTATCTCCGGGCTCGCTCCTACCTAGCCCAGTTTTCATTTCTTTCACCTTGCCAGCAAGGACAGATCCTTAGCTCTCAAAAAAAAATCTAACCGGAATAGAAGAAGAGGAACCTTGGACAACAGGATCAACAAAGGAGAAGAAAGCCTTGGAGAAGGAGAACATTTACCAAGATGACTTCCAAACTAGGATTTAAGAAGTGTTCGAAGTGCAGCTGCAAGATGAACAGCACCGACAGACATGATCGCTGCATCCAGTACCTGGGGGTGAGTCACCGTGTAGAAGATTGTCTATACTGTACCTGCATATCTCCATGAGCCTGGTGATCGCGCAGCCATGCCCTGCAAGATTTTGTTGCGACGGCAGAGCCACTCACTTCCACTGCCTCTCTGGGTCCAGTTCCCCTGCAGACCGCAGCCACCCACGTGTCCTGGAAGAAGCATCATTGCAAGGACAAGGCCGTAGCATGGGATGTGCCCAAACAGGCTTCCATCCCCAGCCGGTGCTTCCAGAGATCCCTGGGGCTGCCTCTAACTCTATGCCTCTTCACTGCAGGCCCGACCAGCCCAAAATGTGTCATTGGAACCCAGCAGCGCCCCTCCATGTGGCAAAGCCCTGCCAATCCTAGATGGGACTAGCCATATCGCCTCCAGTTATGGCACCGCCCCCTCTCCACTCATAGGACATTGTGCGGATGATCTCCAATGCTCATCAGTGTGTCACCATGCCAACGAGGAAACCATCACATAGAAGGCAAGGGATTTCCCCAGTGCCGATTGGACCCCCATCCTGCCGGCTCACAGGCAGGACAACATTAAGCGCCGTTGGGATGGAACCCTGAGTGACAGCAGCAGACATTGCAGAAGAGACAAGAGGAAGGGCAGTAATGGCAGCAGCTCTATATCCCTCCGGAGAGGCGCAGATACCACTGGCGCTGATGGCAAGCTAGCACGAATAGCCTCACCAGCTTTGATTCGCCACCCCATAAGAACACAGGGGTGCAAGATACGGAACAATAGCAATGCGCAATTCTTGATCTCTGTGCCCAGTTCCTCCAACAACTCATCCAGGCACCAATGAAAATAGTGTCTCCTTATATGGCGCAGCACCCGATTCTGCACCACTGCACATCTTGGACATGCCGCCACCTTCGTCTTCACAACCACACATCTCACCAGACCCCTTTACAGGAGACAGCAAAGAAGAGGAGGTGGCCACTCTTGGCTCCACGGATGGAGCTGACCTTTTGCCCACCTCACCAGGCTTGTGCTCAGAGCCCTCGCCACTGCCTTAACAGCCACCTTCACCACCAGAAGACTTCACATATCCCAAGTTTCTCTAGAAACTTGCTTCTCAACTCTCCCTTTCCTTAGCAGGCATGCCGGACCCAAGGAACAAAGTTATTGGGGTTCTGAAATACTTAGACACCCTGCGAACACTGGTCACCCTACCGGTCCACAATCTTCTCCAAGGTAACCTGTCGAAGATCTGGCAAACCCCTTCATCTGGCCTCACCCGTCCCAGGAAGCTAGAAACGAAATACCATGTGCAACCTGCCCCAGGATTCAGCAAATCCCAACTTGCACACCAATCCATAGTTGTTCAATCAGCGATGAAGCACACCAAGACCTCCCGCAACCACTCTAATGCAAAATGGAAAAGATCACAAACTCCTAGATGGCTTCAGGAAGAAGATCTTCCAGAATGCCATGATAGCCGCAAACCAGTCCCAGCAGATCCTTTTTCAGGATGCCTTATTAGACAGGCTCAAAAGCACTCTTGGCTCCCTGCCCCAGGAGTCCAAAGCTACTGCCTCCGCTGCCCTCGCAGACCTAGCAGAGTACAGCAAGCACCTCATCCGCACAGCCTTCAATGCTTTCAATACCACAGCCCATGGCTTGGCTTCGGCCCTCCGGCCTCAGAGAAGACACATGACCGCATAGCCAATGCCCCCTGCTCTGTGGACTCCCTCTTTGGAGACAAGGCAAGGAGAGTGTTAATGACCCTGCAGATGCTCGCCAAAGAGGGCCTGGAGCGCAACTTCAACAGCTGGAAGTCCCAAGGCAGCCACTACTGGAAGTTCTACTCATCATCTCATAGCCATAGCTCTTAAACTGGTGGCATCCACACTCTTTCTAGCAGAGCTGGCATACCACTCCTCCTACCAACACCAGAATCCTCACTAGAAGAACTGGAGCCAGCAGAAACAAACCACCTCCTCCTCCAACAAAAGCACTCCTTCCTTTTGACTGTGTGAGCCAGGCTGGTTCTTCTGTGGAGGGTTAGCTCTCAGCCTTCTTAGATGCCTGTAAAAATATCACAGTGGACAGGTGGGTCTTAGAGATCATTGCCTGGGGCTACCACATCTGCTTCTCTGCCACACCGCATCAGCGCAATATCCCCTCCAGTGAGACACCACCACAACAGCTCCCGGCCTTGACTGCAGAGCTATTTTCCCTCCTGGCAGTGAGGGTGATAGAGCCTACCCCACCAGAGGAGATCAACAGTGGATTCTACTGCAGATACTTCCTAATTCCCAATAAGTCAGGGGGTGTCTGTCTCATCCTCGACCTCTGCAACTTGAACATATTAATCCACAAGGATGGCATTGCTGGACCTACAGCATGCATACACCCACATCCCTATCCACCGGACTCACAGGAGGTATCTACATTTCCAGGTGCTTGGGGATAATACCAATACAAGGTACTCTCCTTCGGCCTATCCCCTGCCCTGAGGGTCTTCACCAAATGCATTGCTGTGGTGGCTGCTCACCTTCGCAAGGCTGACATTTGCATCTTCCCCTACCGGACAACTGGCTCCTTATAGCACCCTCCCAACAGGAGGTCAAGAATGCCGTCGAGCAGACGATCAAGCTACTCTCCTCACTTGACTTGTAAACCTCCAAAAGTCCTGCCTGCAACCCACTCAGCGCTTGGAATTCAATGGAGTGGAAATCAGGCCACTTGGTCCAAGGTATTCTGCCCATGCAGTGAATAAGCACCATCACCTCACTGGCCTGGGAGGCCTCATCGCCCAGCCATGCCACTGCCCAAATGTTGCTTCGCTTCCTGGGCCACATGGCAACGATGATTCTATTACCCCTCACCAGGCTACACATGCGCCACCTACAGTGGTATATCTGCAAATGCTGGAAACAATACGCACAGCCCCTATCAACCTGCATCCTGCTGGATATGCAAATAAGCGAGTTGCTCACTTGTTGGGTGCATCAAGAAAACCTCTTGGGGATCAGGCCTCTCCAACAGCCACAACACCAGCTCACCCTCACCCACATATGCCTCAACCACAGGCTGGGGAGCCCACCTACTACACCTTCAGAGCAAAGGCACTTGGATGGCGAGGAAATGTGACAGCCACATCAACTTCCTGGAACTGCGAGCAATCAGATATGCACTGAAGGCATTCAACCACCGCATTGCAGCCAAAACCATCCTCATCCAGATGGACAACCAGGTAGCCATGTTTACATCAATAAGCAAGAGGAGACGGGGTCCCTCCTAATTTGCTATGAGGCACTCAAGCTCTGGGCCTTCATCTTCTCCAGAGATTGCCAACCGTAGGCCTCCTGTCTACTGGGGGAACACAGCACCTAGTGGACAGTCTCAGCCGCCAGTTGGATCCGCACGAATGGTCATTCAATCCCCAGGTGCTGGACTCGCTCTTCTAGCAGTGGGGATCACCCCCACATCGACCTCTTTGCCAGCGAAACAAATCCAAAGTGTGCCCGCTTTTGCTCCAAGCGCCCATCCTCCTGCAGCTTCGCCTCTGATGCTTTCAGCCTATATTGGAGGACATTACCATTGGTGTACGTGTTCTTCCCACCCCATTGATCTCCAAGACCATCCAAAAGATCGTCCAGGACAGGGCGCTGGCCATCCTAATTGCCCCCTCCCCCCACTGGCCCATACAAATGTGGTTCTCCTATCTATGCCATCTGGCCTTGGACTGTCCCATCTGGCTTCTGCCGTCACTGGACCTTGTCACGCAGGATGAAGGCATAATGATGCACCCCAGCCTGCTGGTGTTTGCCCTGAGTGCTTGGAAATTGGGAGTCTGACACTGTCATCCCCTCCGCCTATCTACGGAAGTACAGCACACCATCCTGGCAGCTGGACAACCATCTACAAGGAAATCATATGGCCTCAAGTGGAAACATTTTGATGCCTGGTGCACCTCGGAGGCACTCAGTCCAATCTCCTGCCTGGTTTTACAAGTTCTCCAGTACCTCATCACCTTCATTGTGGCAGGACTCAAGGCATCATCAATTCTGTGCCACCTGGCTTTCCATGACCACCTGGACGGCACCTCCATCTCCATGCATCCATTGATAGCATGTTTTATGAAGAGCCTGGCCAACCTCTGGCCTGCAGTATGGTAACCGGTGCTGCCTTGGGATCTAAGCCTGGTCCTACACCAGCTCACGCAAGACCCATTCGAACCCCTGATGACTGCTACCTGAAAGACCCTATTCCTGATCGCCATTATCTCTGTGAGACGGATAAGCGAGCTGCAGGCCCTGGTAACGCACCCACCATACACGCAGCTCTCCCATGACTGCGCCACCCCCAGAGCTCACTTCAGGTTCGTTCCAAAGGTAACCTTCCACATAAACCAAGCAATCAAATTGCCTTCCTTCTACCCCGAGCTGCACTCTCCAGAGGAACAGCGGCTACACATGCTCGAAGTCATATGCGCCCTGCACATCTACATCTGCAGGATGGAACCCTGGCGATGAGGAACCCCTGCTGTTCATCTCCTTTGACCTCAACAGGCCCATGACTGCTGCCTAAGCTGCCTGGGACCGGATATTGACAGTACCTCCTGTGACCTGTGCCAGGCCATGATGCCTAAGACCAATAAAAAGAAGCTGGAATTGCAAGAGAAACTGTTCCCAAGGTCCAACTCGGCACCAGCTTCCCCGACGCTGAACTCCAAGCCCAGCACTTCCCATAAGGTCTGGGTGTTCTCGGAATTCTGCAGTGGCAGCTCCTCCGAGAAGACCCCAGATCCCGAGAGAAAGAAAAAAAATCCTTGAAGTCCATCAAGTTTCCACCGGAGAAACCCAGTAAAACCACTCAGAGGGACTCAGGCGGCTCCAAGAAGCGACCTACCAAGGTTCTCAAAAAGGATTCCTTGGCCGGTGGAGACCATGCAAGGTTCCTCAAGACTGTAGTCCTTGTCGAGGACGCACTTGCAAGAGTGCTGGCGCCAGGCCCAAGATCATCTGTGCTTGTGCCGAAAGCTGCGGAGCCTTCTGGCTTGGAAACCAGAATGGCGGCCCTAGAGCAGAACATCACTGCTATACTGGCCCCACAGCAGGCAATGATAGCTGGTTCGTCCGCATCATCTGCCCCGATGACCGGGCCCCCAATTACAGGGGAGTACCCGGTCGTCAACCTGAGCTCCAAGCGTCACCAGGCTCAGGTATGCCCTCTGCCCCGGTCGAGGTCTCTGTTCTGTTCCTCGGGCATTTGATCCTCACTGGCGAGTTTATGCGACTCGGACCTCGGGTCCTCTGGAGGCCACCAGCACCTCGGTGCTGGCCTCAAGGCAAGGAGTCGCAGGGCCTCGGATTCATCATCACCCCTTAACTCCAAGTGGGAGACCGGCGATGAGGCATCCCCAGAAACCAGATGGCACCGAGACATCCTCTCGGACCTGTCCCTACCAGCATCCTAGCGCTGTTCCCCTCCGGAGGATGTGGCCTTCCATGACTTTGTCAAGGATATGGCCCAAGCCCTCTCAGTGCAAACCGAGGTGGAGGAAAACCCACGCACGAAAGAGCTGGAGATTCTCCAGTGTGAGTCTCCACCCAAAGTAACTCTCACGGTGCCGATGCAGCTGATCCTTGAGCGGCTACTGCTTAGAATGTGTGTATTACTATAACAAATCACTCTGAGTCCTCACTGACATCCAAACCAGGCACAATTTATATAGTAATACTAAGCTACTGTTTATTGCATAGTAAATAAAAGATTATAAGTCATACATTGCATATAAGTAAGTTCTAATAAGTTCTAACATAATAAGTTCTAGCATAAAATGACTAATAAGTTCTAGCATGAAATGAAATGCATCAATATATATATCGGATATTGTAGTGTCACTTCAGCGATCGGAGGAACTTTCCACGATGAAGGAATCCGGGAAAGCTGCCAAAACAGAATTGCTTTGTCTCTGGTGCAGTACGGTACGGTTCCCCTCTCCTTGGAAAGTTCCACATTTGATATACAAGTTTCAGTAATTGTTTTCTATCAGAGATGTGTTTTCATTGGATACTACAGCGTGAGCTTCATGTGAAAACAGAATTCTCATGATTATGATTGGATATAGATTTCATACACAATTTATGTACAGAGAAGTGCTTCTGACTCACTATACTAGTTCAGACCACTTCAAGCAAGCTGTTTATGCCCTATAATAACCTTATAGTCTCCATAGTGCAAGCTGCTATGCCTGATAATAACCCCAATAGCTACATGTCTGCTGTATCCATTCCATTCACAGCAAAGCATGTCACACTCGTATCACATTCGGTCCTAATGGATTCAGTAGTACATGTAGGATGTTGGCCGAAAAAACGGCCATTTCTGATATAATTTGTGACATATACAGCAATTGCAGATGGAGAGGATAGAAACAACTATCACCAGTAACAAAACTGGATGGACCAATACATTTAAAACACTAGTAGCCGAGGGGGAATATCCCAAAAAGATGTCATACCAATGATGGGAGATAGCCTTGGCAATACTGGATCCTAGGTATGCCAAGCGATCTGCCATCATTATGTAATCTTGTCAAATTTAGATCCCAATTCGGGACATCAATTGGTATGGGCGTCCAATAATGATGTACAGCTTTATGAGTAACAGCATAAAGTAAATAGGTTTCAATATGCCACCGTAGTGTAGTTACATTCTTCAAACAACCCACAAAGGGAAGAATCATCTTAGGTATAACTTCAGTATTGACTACCATGCATACTTCTTGTGGAGCTATTTCAATCAAGTATTCATAAACTGGTGGCAAGATAATGAATTTGCACATGTTAACACTATTCTGAAATAAGCAAGGTTCATATACACTAGATTGGATGCGACAAATTGTTCCTCCTATCACCTCGGTGCAGGTGGATAGATCATGGGTACGGTTATTAGAATCAATATGGGTCCCTGAAAATTCCGGAAGCCAATATGAAATTCTACCAGGGGTCCCCATTACCAAAGGAAGTACTATAAATTTACACATTTGCATCTTCTTAGTTACATTATATACGGTAGCTTGTCCGGTGCAACTAATCTCATTGCACTGCATTTTTGGAAGCACTATACATCAACTATTCATTAGTGACATTCAATATTTGTTTCCAAATTTGTTCGTTTCTGGATAGGAGTCTCGCTTGAAACCTATCGCGTTGTTCAATAATTGTCATAGCTTGCAAAGTACATACTGTCCAATTAGCAAAGTAGGTTATGTTTTCTGACATATTCAACGTATATTGAGTAGCATTTGTAAATAAGTTCAAAAGTCCAGAAGAAATAGCTGCATGCTCTTTGACTGGTGCCAAATGGTGGGAGCCCACCGAGTCTGTAAAGTCAATGCATCATTAATGCCAGCTCCGGCATTATGCATACAATTTGCTAAAGTTTAATCGTCCCATTTTCTTGGTGTAATGCATATGCCGTCTGATAACCCCCCGCCTGAGGGGCACCTGCCCACAATTGTCCGGAAGTAGTGAGATTCAGGATCTTACATCATTGCCTGGCAGGGCAGGTGAAATTATCTTGTTGTCGCTCTGTGGTGGCATTCTTCCAGCTCCAGTACATGTTGATTCGAGGTTTGGTTGATTAACAGCTCTCCAGGGGTCCATATTTCACTTAGGGATACCCACCAACATAATGAAAGGATGCCAAGGAACAGGGTCTGAAATACAAAAGATATACCTTATTCTCTTAAATAACACTTGTCTTCGGGGATATATTCCCATTGCTCCTTTCCAGGTCGCATTACCAGCAACACCTTATCCTTACTTACAGCAATAACCTCCCCAGGTGATGGCGGTCCTTGAGTTTCATGAATCCATATTTTGGCCCCCACTTTGACTCTGCTAGTGGACCCAAAACCTTTTTCATTTGCCAGATCTGCTCTGGCAGTAGTCCACGTCCAATATGCCCCATCCCTGTGTGAGGCACCGCCCGTTGCTGGGAATGCTGGCAAACAGGGCAGTGACTGATCACTTCCTTGATGATATCAAGGGTTAATGGGATTCCCCTACTTTGAGCCCACCTGAAGGTGGCTTTTTCTCCAAAGTGACCACTTTTTCGGTGTGCCCAAAGGGCTGTACCCTGAAGCCATACCGCTTTTTCAGAAGGATACGGCTCAATCGGCTGCGTAGTTTCCGCCACTGATATCGAAGCTGCTTCATCTGCTTGGGAATTAAACAAACAATCAAGTGAGTCAAGGGGCATGTGTGCATCCTGCAATGTAAACCATGGTTTCTCCGAAATTGGCATATCTGTCTCATTGGGGTATTTGTCCAAATACCCAGCTACCAGAATTTGGGACAAATTCTGAGTCCCTACCCCCACATGATCCTGAAAATACTGTTGAATTGCCCTCTGTATCACAGACTCACAGCTTAGTGTAATGAACCGCAAAACATCCTGGGCATCTAAACTCACTCCTCTCCCTCCAGTATCATAGACCCTAACCAGCCTTTGCAAATCCCCTTCTCCTGGCTGCTGGCAGAACCGGGTCAGTATATCATCTACTTCTGCCTGTGTAAAATCCTCCACAGTGGTCCTCATTCGTGTATGAGGGACCAACTCAGTAAGATATTGGGGCTGCCCATCTGGCCCCAGCAGCGGTTCCCCTCCAGGCCCCATCTGCTGTATGGGTTGCCCATCATTACCACGTATAGGGCGTCTTCCAGGCCCCAATACAGTTTTTTCCTGTCTCCTACTAACGGGCTGAGCTTGTCTAGATAGTAACTCTTCTTTCACTTCTTCCCCCAAGCACCCATCCGGGTCTGAGGAATTCCAAATATCTCCATCCCACCTATCTGGGTCCCATTCTGTGGTGGCAGTAGCCACTGCTTTATATACTTTCTGTTTGTTAACCTTACTTCTCCTTTTTCTATATTTATTTTGTGCTATTTTCACTGCGGCTTTTTCTGCTATCCCCTGATAATGATCCAGCTTATCCCGCAATAGCTTCTGATGGCATTCCAAAACCACCACTTTCCCTTCTGCTTCTAGCAACTTGTGCTCCACTTGGCTCAATTCCAGCTGCTTGCTCTGCAGCTGGGAATGAACCTTGCAATAAGCCGATAACACCCAGGTCTGTCTGCCCAGGGTAACTGCATCACCCGGTTTCCCGGGGAGCCCCTTGAGTACTTTTTCCACATCAAGGGGCATTGCTAACAACACCCAGGTCTGTCCTAGGGTAACTGCATCACCCAGTTTCCCGGGGGGCCCCTTGAGTACTTTTTCCACATCAAGGGGCATTGCTAACAACACCCAGGTCTGTCCTAGGGTAACTGCATCTTCTCCAGGACCAAGCAGGAAGTCAGTCCTCACTTATGGGTGACGTCGGCGCCGACGGAGCCCTCGCGGAGCAATTTTCCCCAGCTTTCAAAGAAAGCCTTTGGGAATTGCAGCGCGCATGCACGGTCGTCTTCCCGCCCGAGGGTGCCATCTTAGCCAGTCTTCTTTTTTCCGCGGAGCCCTGCAGACGTCCCCGTCTTGTCCCCGCGAAAAAGTTGATTTTCCTCTTTATTTTATACTTTTTTCTTTCGGTTCGACGCCGATCGTTTTCCCGCCCGGACTCGCGACGCCGGTCTCGAGTCCTCTAGCGTTTTTTCGGTTTTTCTGACTTAGTCAGCTTTCATTTTCGTTTTCCCTGGCAGCCCGGTCCTTTGACCTCGCAGGGGCCCTTTTTCCCCCGATGGCTGCCAGTGGCTTTAAGCGGTGTGGTCGGTGTGACCGAAATATGTCACTAACCGACACACACGACTTTTGCCTCCGCTGCTTGGGCCCGGATCATGAGGAACTGATCTGTGGGCCCTGCAGCAAACTGTCCTCGAAGGCGTTGAGAAGTCGGCGGCATCAGCGCGAGAGAATCTTCGCTGACCCCAGCCGTACCCGGACCTCGTCGGCGGCCTCCGTGTCAAAGGGCTCCAGCTCGGACCGTCGCCGGAGCTCCTCCGACCGGGGTTCTCCCTTCGGGGACCATCGTCGGAAGGAAAAACCCGCGAGGGCGGCGTCGGTGGACGCTCCTGGCTCCGCGAGGGCCAGGTCGCATAGCCCCGACAGCCGCCCCGGGTCCTTGGAGAAGGAACATCTCCCGAAGCGACCTCGCCTGGAGTCGGAGATGCCTGCCCGGGTAAGTCCTGTAGTCCTTCTGGACTCGCCTCCGCGACAGCCGACGTCGGGCCCGACGCCGTCGGGGCCCGAGTCGGGGGCTGCTGGGTCACCTGAGCTCGGACTCAGGTTGACGGCCTTGGAGAGCAGACTGTCTGCCTTCATGGACCAGCAGCGGGCACTGCTCGCTGGCCTCGCTGGCGCCGCTGCCCCGACCGCCGGGACGTCGACGTCCAAGTCGACCCCGGAGACCGAGCCGATCCTCGAGTCAATGAGAACTCGAGTCGATCCTCGGTCGAGGTCACCCTCGGCCTCCCGTTCGGGACCGAGGTCGCCGACGCCGACTCCCTCGACGTCGGGGCGGCTGGCGCCACACCCTGCCCGGGCCGACCCCACCGAGTCCTCGTCGGAGTCGGTCTGGGAGTCTGAGGAGGAAGAGTCACCTGATTCTTTCCGGACTCGGTGTGTCCCATCGGACTCACCGGGGTCCGAGCCTCGGAAGCAGTCCCCCCCGGAGGATGCCCGGTTCTCGGACTTCGTTAGGGATATGGCCAAGGCTTTGGCCTTCCCTGCGGATCCCGAGGAGGAGCCTCGAGCCGAAGAGCTCGACGCCCTCCAGTATGACTCTCCCGCGAGGGAGCACTTTACTGTGCCGGTTCCTCCTATGCTGGAACGACTACTCTTCCGCATGTGGGAGAGTCCGGCCTCCTCGCCGGTCCTGAGCAAGCGGGTCGATTCTATCTATCGGGTCCGCAAGAGCCCTGGCTTTCAGAAGGCACAGCTGCCACACCATTCCATGGTAGTGGAATCGGCCATGCATCGTCTTAAGAGCCAGAAGATGCACTCCTCGGTGCCTCCTGGAAGGGAGGCCCGTAACCTGGATGGCCTTGGCAAGAAGTGCTTCCAGGGCTCTATGCTCGCATGTCGTGTCCAGACTTACCAGCTCTACATGGGCATGTATCTCCGGGATCTGGCTAAAGAGCTAGCCGGATTCTCCGCTGGTCTCTCCGAGGAGCCCTTGCGGAGGTTCCTAGCCTTGTCCACGGGCATTCGGGAATGCTCAAAGTTCATGTCCCGAGCAGCCTATGATGGCTTTGAGGCCTCGGCTAGAGTGGCCGCAGCCGGCATCGGTGCCCGCCGACAGGCTTGGCTTCAGTCGTCGGACCTTGAGCCCTGGGTACAGGACAAGTTGGTCGATGTCCCCTGCCGAGGCGAAAACCTCTTTGGCAAGCCCATGGCGGAAAAGGCTGCACAAATTGAGACTGAGACTCTCACCAGGACCAGGCTTTCTAGGAAGACCTCCGCCCCTTCCCAGAAAAAGAAGGGCTCGGGAAAAAAGTCCTTTTACCCGAGGAAGGCGGCTGCCTACAAACAGTACCCCCATTATCAGGCCCCTGCAGCTCCCCAACAGGGCCAGCAGGCCAAGGGACGGGGTAACGGGTCCCGTAGGCAGCAAGCCCCCAAGCCTGCACCACCAGCCCCTGCTCAGCAGGGTGGGGGTTTTTGACTCGCTCAGCATAGCCTCTCCCCCCCCGCTGGTCCCTCCCAGCACCGGAGGCCGGCTGGTTCACTTCGCCCACAGGTGGTCCAGCATCACCGCAGATGCCTGGGTGCTTCAGGTCGTGCGAGAGGGCTACCTTCTCCACTTCCATCAGGTCCCTCCCTCCTATTTTCCGGGAGAACCTTCGCGCCCCCCTCTGCACAGGGAGTTGCTCCTTCAGGAGTTAGCAGGTCTTCTGCAGGAACAGGCGGTGGAACCGGTGCCCCACCACCTGAGAGGTCAAGGCTTTTATTCAAGGTATTTTCTGATACCAAAGAGAACAGGGGGCCTCAGACCCATCCTGGACTTGCGCAACCTCAACAAGTTCCTTGTGCGGGAGAAGTTCAAAATGCTTACCCTTGGAATCCTTCTGCCCTACCTCCAGCAGGGAGATTGGCTATGCTCCTTGGATCTAAAGGATGCCTACACGCACATCCTCATCCACCCAAGCCACCGCCAATACCTAAGGTTTGTGGTGGCAGGAAATCATTACCAGTACAGAGTACTGCCCTTTGGCCTATCCTCCGCACCGCGAGTCTTCACAAAATGTCTCGCGGTCGTGGCGGCCCATCTCCGGCTTCACGGCCTCTATGTCTTTCCGTACCTCGACGACTGGCTCATCAGAGCAGCGTCCGCTCAGGAGGTCACCAACGCCACGTGCCGCACGGTGACTCTGCTGCAGCACTTGGGCTTTGTCATAAACTTCGCAAAGTCCACTTTGCTCCCCTCACAGGATCTCGAGTTCATCGGCGCAAGGCTGCACACTCCTCGGGCACGAGCGTACCTACCGCTCGACAGGGCTCAACGGCTCATGGACCTAGCCGACCGCTTTCGCAGCCAGCCCCTGGTCTCCGCCAGGCGCTTCCTGAGACTGCTCGGCCATATGGCTTCCACCGTCCATGTGACCCCCAATGCCCGCCTGAACATGCGGTCTGCTCAATGGTGTCTCCGCCAGCAGTGGCGACAAGCCACAGGCGGCCTGGCAGACCTAGTGCGCGTCTCCGAGCCGCTGCTCTCGTCTCTCCGGTGGTGGCTCCGGCAGCCGAACCTGATATTCGGAATGCCTTTCCAGTCACCTCAGCCGACCCGGGTGCTGACCACCGATGCATCCCTCCTGGGCTGGGGAGCACATTGCCAAGAGGCACGTACTCAGGGCCTCTGGACCACGTGGGAGTCTGCTCAGCAGATCAACTTCCTGGAGCTCAGGGCGATCCGCCTAGCTCTCAAGGCCTTCTCCCACCTGACTTCCAAACAGTCCGTCCTTGTCCAGACGGACAATCAAGTTGCCATGTTCTACGTGAACAAGCAGGGGGGCACGGGCTCCTTCCTCCTCTGCCGGGAGGCACAGAAGCTCTGCTCTTGGGCCGTCAGTCACGGCATTCTCCTCAAGGCAGTTTATCTCCCGGGCCAAGAAAATTGCCTTGCAGACAAACTCAGCAGGGTCCTCCAGCCGCACGAGTGGCGTCTGGATCCCTTGGTAGTTCAGAAGCTCTTCCTCAAGTGGGGTCTCCCCACGGTGGATCTCTTTGCCAGTCCTCACAACCGGCAGCTTCCTCGCTTCTGCTCTCGTCAGCCACACCCCCTTCGGGTTGCGGCGGACGCCTTTCTGATCTCGTGGTCGGGGAGCCTTCTGTACGCTTTCCCTCCCATCCCGCTGGTCTCTCGGACTCTTTTCAAGGTTCTCCGAGACAAAGCCTTCATGATCCTGGTGGCCCCTCGCTGGCCCAGGCAGCCGTGGTTTCCGCTCCTGCTGCAACTGGCGGTGGAGGGTCCAATCCCTCTGGGGATACAACCGGATCTCCTCACTCAGGATCAGGGGTCCCTTCTGCACCCCAACCTCAGGTCTCTCAACCTTATGGCCTGGCTGCTGAGAGGGTAGTCCTTGCTCCCCTTCTCCTGCCGGCGGAGGTGGAGGAGGTCGTCTTAGCTTCGCGACGGCCTTCTACCCGCAAATGCTACGCCCTTAAATGGCATCGCTTTGCAGTCTGGTGTACCCAACAGTCTCAGGATCCCTTCTCCTGCCCGGTGTCGGTGATCTTGCAGTACTTGCTGCACCTCTCTAATCTGGGACTTAAGTCCAACTCCGTCAAAGTTCACCTCAGTGCTCTTTCAGCACATCATGTGCCAGTGGACGGCAGACCTCTCTCCAATGACCCTCTCGTAGCGAGGTTTCTCCGAGGTCTCCTTCTACTTAAACCACCTCTGCGCCCGCCAGCGCCTGACTGGGACCTGAATGTGGTTTTGCAGCGGATCACCTGTCCGCCTTTTGAACCTATGGCTACCTGTTCTCTCCGTTTTCTGTCTTGGAAAACACTGTTCTTGATAGCCCTCACTTCCGCTAGGCGCGTGAGTGAATTGCAGGCCCTCGTGTCTGATCCCCCTTACACTAGGTTCTACAAGAATAGGGTAGTCCTACGGACTCACCCAAAATTTCTGCCTAAAGTGGTCTCCCCTTTTCACATCAATCAGGAGGTGGTACTTCCAACCTTCTTTCCCAGACCACACTCCAGCCGAGCTGAAACGGTCCTCCATACCCTGGACTGTAGAAGGGCATTGAACTTCTACCTTGACCGTACGCGGGAGCACCGTAAAGCTGCTCAGCTTTTTGTGTCTTTTGACCCCAATAAATTGGGGCTCCCGGTCTCCAAGCGTACTCTGTCCATCTGGGTTGCGGACTGTATCTCTTGGGCTTATGGGGCAGCCGGACTCTCCTTAGAAAGTCGAGTCACGGCTCATTGCGTTCGGGCAAAGGCCACGTCAGTGGCTTACCTCCGCTCTGTTCCGCTGGCAGACATCTGCCGGGCCGCTACTTGGTCTTCGAGCCAGACTTTTGCGGTCCATTACTGTCTCGAGAGGGAGTCCCGTAGGGACAGTGCTTTCGGACAGGCAGTCCTCCGTAATCTCTTTGAGGTCTGAGCAACTCCTACCCTCCATCCCGGATGTGGGCTACCGGTGGGTGATAATTCAGCGAAGATTCTATCCTTCTGTGCTGCTGAGCTAGAGGGAGCTCATTTTTGTGCTTAGGGTCTCCGGTAGCCTTGAGCTTGGGAGTCCCATAAGTGAGGACTGACTTCCTGCTTGGTCCTGGAGAAAGCGTAGTTACTCACCTGTAACAGGTGTTCTCCAGGAGCAGCAGGAATCAGTCCTCACTACCCTCCCTCCTCCCCTTGGAGTTGCAATCGTCTGCTTATGTTCTTTTTGCAAATTTTTATGCTGTCTTTTTTAGCTATGTCATCTGACTGGCTAAGATGGCACCCTCGGGCGGGAAGACGACCGCGCATGCGCGCTGCAATTCCCAAAGGCTTTCTTTGAAAGCTGGGGAAAATTGCTCCGCGAGGGCTCCGTCGGCGCCGACGTCACCCATAAGTGAGGACTGATTCCTGCTGCTCCTGGAGAACACCTGTTACAGGTGAGTAACTACGCTACCCAGTTTCCCGGGGGGGCCCCTTGAGTACTTTTTCCACATCAAGGGGCATTGCTAACCTTAAAAAAAAAAAATAATGCATTCCATGATTCTACAAACCCATTATCCCCTAATTGCAAAGCTAAAGTCTATAAGTAAGTATCCGTTCATCCTGGGATGGGTTGGCTAGCACTAAAGTTTTTATTCTTGCTTTTAAACATGTCTGGGCACTCTACCAAAACAGCGATTTTCTTGGCACTCTGCCAAATGGGATTCAATCGACACAGAGCTCCGCCGTGCACTGCGTGCCTCTCTATCGATTAAATCACCCGGCTGCAACATCAATTAAGTCACCTAAAATCCCACTCTCGTCGCCATTATGTATTACTATAACAAATCACTCTGAGTCCTCACTGACATCCAAACCAGGCACAATTTATATAGTAATACTAAGCTACTGTTTATTGCATAGTAAATAAAAGATTATAAGTCATACATTGCATATAAGTAAGTTCTAATAAGTTCTAACATAATAAGTTCTAGCATAAAATGACTAATAAGTTCTAGCATGAAATGAAATGCATCAATATATATATCGGATATTGTAGTGTCACTTCAGCGATCGGAGGAACTTTCCACGATGAAGGAATCCGGGAAAGCTGCCAAAACAGAATTGCTTTGTCTCTGGTGCAGTACGGTACGGTTCCCCTCTCCTTGGAAAGTTCCACATTTGATATACAAGTTTCAGTAATTGTTTTCTATCAGAGATGTGTTTTCATTGGATACTACAGCGTGAGCTTCATGTGAAAACAGAATTCTCATGATTATGATTGGATATAGATTTCATACATAATTTATGTACAGAGAAGTGCTTCTGACTCACTATACTAGTTCAGACCACTTCAAGCAAGCTGTTTATGCCCTATAATAACCTTATAGTCTCCATAGTGCAAGCTGCTATGCCTGATAATAACCCCAATAGCTACATGTCTGCTGTATCCATTCCATTCACAGCAAAGCATGTCACACTCGTATCACAATGTGGGAGATCCGGATGTCTGTGATGGTGGTCAGCTGGTGCCTTGATGCTATGTAATGCGTCTGGAAGGGCCTGGGGTTCAACAAACCCCAGCTCCCACATAACTCTATGGTTGTTGAGTCAACCATGCAAATCTTAAGAGCCAGAAGACCCACTCTTCTGTCCCCCCAGGAATGGATGCTAGAGTCCTTGACGCCCCTGGGGATAAGTGTTAACAAAACTCGATGCTGGGTTGTCGGATCCAGGCCTATGAGTTATAAGGCATGTATCTGAAGGCTTTAACCCAGGAGTTGTCCGGGTTTTCAGCGGGGCTGGCCAGGGAACCCCTCCAACGGTTCCAATCTCTGACCTCTGGGATCAAGGACTGCTCTAAGTTCCTCTCCCAGGTGGTCTATGACGGCTTTGAGTCAGCAGCTCAAGTAGCAGCGGCTGGCATCGGTGCCTGGCACCAAGCCTGGCTACAGACCTCGAGCAATAGGTCCAAGACAAGCTGCTTGATGTCCCCTGAACTGGGGAGAACCTGTTTGGCAAGCCTATGGCTGACAAGATGGCCGAGTTCGAGGCCGTTGTGGTGACCCAAAAGAGGCTCTCAAAAAGACCCCATCCTTTCCCTCTAAGAAACCATCTGGGAAAAGACCCCTTTTCCCTAGAAAAAAGGGGCAATTCCAACAGAGTCATCACTACCAGCCCTTCTCAGGCCAGCAACAGGGTTCTCACCCCAAAAGACGGCCATGGATCCCAGAAGCTAAAGGCTTAGAAGCCCCAGACCCTGGCCCCTGCCCAACCCGGGGGGAGCTTTGGGATCCCAGGGCAGGGCCTCCCCTCCCCAGGGAGACATTCACCAGCCCACAGGGGGGCTGCCTGGCACTCTTTGCCCACGGGTGATTACCTCGGACAAGTGGTACTCCCAAGTGGTAAGGGAGGAATACCTCCTCCACCTACAGCAGATACCATCCAGGTTCTTCCCAGGAGAGCCAGTGCGACCTCTCCTTCACCAGACCCTTCTGCTCTCCAAGCTCACAGTTCTGCTCAGGGACAATGCAGTAGAGCCTGTACTCAAGCACCTATGGGGAAAAGGTTTCTACTTCAGATACTTTCTTGTCCCAAAGAGAACTGGGGGCCTCAGGTCCTTACTAGACCTGAGAAACTTAAACAAGTTTCTGGTGATAGAGAAGTTCAGGATACTCTCCCTTGGAACACTGCTGCCTAACCTCCACCAGGGAGATTGGCTGTGCTCCTTGGATCTAAAGGATGCATACACACACATCTTAATCCACCCCTCCCACAGGTAGTACCTACGGTTTGTGGTAGGGGGAGGGCACTACCAGTACAGGATGCTACCCTTCAGCCCGGCCTCCTCGCCAAGGGTCTTTACTAAATGCTTGGTGGTGGTAGCTGCCCATCTGTATCTACAAGAGACTTTTGTCTTCCCCTACCTGGACGATTGGCTAATCAGGCGTGGTACGGCCTCAGAGGTCAGTCAGGTCGCGGAGCGTGCAACTCTCCTTCTGCAGGACCTGGGGTTCGTCATCAACTACCCCAAATCCCATCTCTCTTCTGCTTCAAACTCTGGATTGAAAACGGGCCCTGTCCTTCTACCTACAGCAGACCCAAGCCCACCACAAAGCTCCTCAGCTTTTCGTCTCTTATGACCCCAGCAGATTGGGGCTTCCTGTGACTAAGCGAACTCTGTCCACTTTTGTGGCGGATTGTATTGCACTCGCCTATGAGCAAGTGGGCCTCTCTCTTTAGCACCGGATCACAGCGCACTGCGTGAGGGCAGTGGCAACATCTGTGGCCAACCTCCGCTCAGTGCCGGTGATGGAAATCTGCAAGGCCGCCACATGGTCTTCAATTCATATGTTCGCAGCTCACTACTGCCTAGAGAGCAAGTCCTGCAGGGACAGTGCCTTTGGCCAGGCAGTACTTCGTAATATTCTCGGGGTGTGGGCAATTCCTGCCCTCCGACCCTTCTGTGTTCAGGCTACCATAGTAATAGTGTCGCTGGATGCTTGGGTCTTGCAAAGTCTCTCAGTGGGGGACTCACCTTCTGCAACTCACAGCTACCTGGATGGTTGCCGCTGGTGCTGTCGTGGTTCGGCCCTCTGCAACCTGGAGCTAGGGAGTCCCATATGTGAGGACTGACTGCTCATTCCTGGAGAAAGCATAGTTACTCACCTGTAACAGGTATTCTCCAGAGACAGCAGGAATCGGTCTACACAACACTTCCTCCTCCCCTGGGAGTTGCCTCCCTACCTTGTTTTATTTTTACTACTGTCCTAGCTATGTCATCTGAATGAGCAAGATGGCACCCTTGGGCGGGAAGGGTCCATGCATGTGTGGTAGCATGTCCTAAAGGCTTTCTTTGAAAGCTGGGGAAATGCTCCGTGCGGGCTCCGTCGGCATCAACGTCACCCATATGTGAGGACTGATCCCTGCTGTCTCTGGAGAACACCTGTAACTATGCTGTTTGTACCTGTTCATTTTAAAAATATGCACATACATTACAATTCTGCCTGTGCTCTGCTCAAACCACACCCCTGGGAATGTCTACCTTTGAGTGGTATAAAAGCGTATTTAACTATCTTCAGGAACAAGCAGGAATGCAGTCTTCACATATGGGCGATGTAGGCACCAACGGAGCCCGCCCAGGAATGCTCCCCAGCGTCCAATAGGAAAGCCTTTGGGAGCACTCCACTGTGTCTCTGCCTTCCAAACTCCTCTCTTCAGTTCTTCGTTTTCCGCAGCACCATCAGGTCACTCTGTTCCTGTCACTGCTTAATTCTCTTCAAAAATTGTGCTTCTGCCTTCCTGTCGATACCGGTACCATCCTTGTTTCTATTTTTATCTTATTTTCTTATTTTTTATTTTTCATTGTGGTTTTTACTTCCAAATTAGGCCTACTGGCCCATAAAGCCTTCACTTCACACTGAAGTTCACCAGTAAGGCATGGATAAATCACATAGTCTGTTTAAAAAGTGTCCAAAGTGCTCCGCCACAATTTCCATCACAGACACACATGAATGGTGTCTAAAGTGTTTAGGTCCCAAGCACCAACCCACTACCCACTCCCTCTGTAAACAAATGAAAAAGAGGGGCCTGCAAAATAGAGCCAGATAATATGGAACTTTGTTTGCTTTGGACTCTGTTTCAGTGGCTTCCACATCATCAAAGGCCTCCACTTCCTCGCGTGCGTCGCAGTTATCTCTGAAGTCTAAGCACAAGGGTAAGTCCAAATCATCGATATCGGCATCCAAGTCCGATACCGATGTTACAGGAAAGTCCCATAAGCATCGAGACTCCCCATGGGGTGCCTTAGATGCTGACCGGTCAGCCAAACAGCCCCTGTGGGAGGATATTTCCTCCAAAGCACAGATGGGGCTCCGGGACGCTTTCGAGGCATCGACCTCCGGAGAGCTACTGGTGCCGTGCTCTGGGACTGTGGCCCATAGCCCCATTGTTAAATCTACCCAGGCATCGTCCCTTTCCTTAGATCAGTGCATGCTGACTATCAAAAGAAGTTGGCAGCACTCCTGGCAGCCTTGATACCAATGTCATTGATGGCACTGGGAGGGCAACTGTTGGCACCCAACCTCATAGAAACATAGAAATATGACGATAGAAAAAGACCACATGGCCTATCTAGTCTGTCCTTCCATATCAACGACTACAACAGTCCCCTTTTTTCCTTTAGAGATCCTCTGTGTTTGTCCCATGCTTTTTTGAATTCATTTACTGTCCTCATCTCTACCACCTCCACTGGGAGGACTATTCCACGGATCCACCACTCTTTCCGTAAAGAAATATTTCCGCATATCACTCCTGAATCTATCCCCCTTCACCCTCATCCCATGTCCCCTCGTAGCAGAACTTACTTTCAATTGAAAGAGGCTCTCCCCCTGAACATTTATGCCATGGAGGTATTTAGACATCTCAATCATATCACCTCTATCCCGCTATCTCCAGCTGGAGACTCATCCACCGGTACCTGTACCAGAATCAATGCCACCAGAACCCTCAGCATCGATATCGATGCTTTCTCTGGCATCGATCGATGCTGGTATCTCTCAGCAAACTCAAGCTGACAAACTGCTGGATACCGACGTATCAGAGTACCAATGTCTGCATCGACATCGAGCCACATCCAAGGACCGTCGATATTCCGACTTCCTCCCGGACTCATACTTCACTTCATCTGAGTCTGAGCAAGAATTGCTTAATTCTCAGGACCTTCCCGATGTCCCATCTGACCCATCTCCACCTCATGAGTGGCACCGATCTCCTCCAGAGGACATGTTCTTCTAGAACTTCATCCGGGACATGGCAGCGAGTCTTCCATCACTGTCACCAGAAAAGGAACTGAGGGCAGAGGAACTGAAAATTTTCCATTACCCTCCGACGACCAAAGAAGCAGCTACCCTGCCGGTGCATCGCATCCTTCAAGATCTGATGCTCCGCATGTGGGAGGCCCCTCTCACGGTGTTGCCAACCAGTAAAAGATTTGTTACAATGTATCAGGTACTGGAGTCTCCAGGTTTCTAGAAGTCTCAACTCCCACATCATTCAATGGTAGTAGAATCGGCGATGCACCAAATAAAGAGTTCCAAGAACCACTCTTTGATTCCACCAAGGCGAGAGTCGAGAACACTCGATGCTTTTGCTCGACACTGCTTCCAGGCATGCATGTTAGCATCCAGGATTAACTCCTACATGCTCTATATGGACATGTTATTCAAATACGTCAACAGAGAACTGAATGCTTTCACTCCTCTGATTCCAGACGACAAGCGGAGTGCTTATCAGACACTCATTCAAAATAACAAACTAAACACCCTCTACCAAGTTAGAATAATCAAATATGAAAACAAAACCTGGTGTTAAATAAGCCCGTTTTTCAAAAACATTTCCAGTAACCAATTTTTTGTGTCTAATTTTTTTTGTCGGAAAGGCCAACCAAGCTAAAGGAAACATGCCTTACGCCATTGTGGCCCTTCCATTTTATTAAGTAAGAATACAATCTTAATCCCTTTAAAAACTGCGTCTTAATATGGTACTTAGCTGAATCTTGAAGAAGGCTGTATGAAAGGCAGCGGGAAGATGACGTGACACGTTTCGGGGTATTTAAAAATAATCCCCTGCTTCAGGTCTAAGCCACTGTTCAGTACGCTTTCAGCCATTCAAACCATTGAGAAGGCTGCCCAACAACAAATCCAACATCATATTGACACTGAAGCACCACTAGATCCATCTCAACATGGCTTCAGGGAAGCACATGGAGTCGACACAGTCCTTACAACCCTATTCAATGTTCTGGTAACAGGAATAAATAACATACAACAGGGATTCGTCCTCATCTTCCTGGACATCTCCGCCGCGTTCGACTCTGTGAATCATAACATACTCCTACAACGCTTGGAAGATAAGGGGATTCAAAGCACAGCACTCAAATGGTGTAAATCCTACCTATCTAACAGGTGGCAACAAGTAAAAACAGGCCACGCATCCTCAGAACCATTCATACAATCACAGGGAGTACCCCAAGGATCGTCCTTATCGGCACTAATGTTTAATATCTACATGCAGCCGATATGTGACTTGATCAGATCCTTTAATGTACAATGTCTTGCTTACGCAGATGACATCCTCCTTTATTTGCCGTTCTCAATTGAACATCCAGTATTCTCCCCAATAATCAACTGTTTTGAAGCTGTAGCCGAATGGTTGCTATCACAAAACCTTAGGATTAACCACAACAAAACTGACGTTCTTTTTGTCACAAGGAACCGTAAGTTCATACCTCCTCCATCACTACTCGTCAACAACGTGGAGTTGAAAGCAAAATCTACAATCCGTTACCTTGGCATCACATTGGATCAACACCTGGACATGACAACACATGTCAAGAACATCACAAAAACTATATATTATAAGATCAAATCGTTACGTCACCTCCGCCCCCTACTAGTTCCTACAGACTTCCGAACAACCTTCCAGGCATTAGTCCTCCCACACCTGGATTTTGCCAACATCATCCTCCATGGCCTCCCTAAATCAACTTTAAATCCGCTCTGCCTAGCCATGAATACAGCCGCCAGAGTCCTCTCCGGCTCATCAAGATCTGAACATATAACACCCATCATGAAAGAACTGCACTGGTTACCATTACATGCCAGAATCCAGTATAAGTCTTTAGTTCTTACTTTCAAGGCCCTAAATAACTACCCCCCTACGCCAATCAGCAAACTTATCCATGACACCCTGGAAAACAGAAAAAGGAGAACTACATCATTGAACACCTTAATAGTCCCAAAAATAATAACGAAGTGCAATAAGGCCACCTCCAACAGGGCCTTCTCCTTATTTGCACCTCTAAACTGGAATGCACTACCGCACGAAATCCGTGCTATCAAAAACCTAATCCTATTCAGAAAAGCATTGAAATACCACTTATTCACAAAATGCTACCCAGAAGTCAACCTAGCCATTAACAATACTAGCACCTCAATACAACCAGAAAAGGGCTAGTTGGTCAATCTTCTCTCTAGTCCTATTAGTTAACCACATTGCAACATCTAAATCATGTTTTATATCACTGTATATATTATTTAAGTCAATCTGTACATAGTTCCCCCGGTTGTCCTATGTTGAATCTTCCTGTTCAATGTAAAACTCAATGTTACTTGTATGCATTGTAGTATGTTCTTGTTTCAATGTACACCGCACTGATTGAAATAGCGCGGTATAAAAGAATTGTTAAATAAATAAATAAATAATAAAATAAATAAATTGTGGTGCATAGATATAGAGTGAGATCAATTTGGTGATGGTTGAACCATGGTACTGGAGTTACTCGAGTTTTGGGTTGCTTCCCTTCCATTTGCTGCGGCTTCTTGGGTAGGAATACCATGTCCAGGGTGTTCCCTTTGTTATGGGTCGCCTCTTGTATTAATTGCTTATAAGAAGGAGCTTGCCTGCATGGGTGGGACTGATGTTAGATTTAGGTCTCCCACAACTCACTGCAGTGGTAGTGTCTTCCCAAAACTTGCTCGTCAGGTCACCTTTTTGGATGCTTTCACCTCAATGCACACTGACGACGGATGCATCCAAACTGGGCTGGGGTGCCCATTTGAGCAGCCTGACCGCTCAAGGTTGTGAACACCACAGGAATCTGCTCAGCAGATCAATCTCCTAGAGCTTCACACTCTCACCAATGCACTGTGGGTTTTTTAACACCACTTTGCCAGCCAATCTGTCTTAGTCAGAATGGACAACCAGATTGCAATATTCTATGTGAACAAGCGGCGGGGGGGGGGTGGGGGGTGGTGGGGGGTGGGGGACAGGATCACGTCCCCTCTGCGATGAAGCAACCTGTCTCTGGACATTTGCCCTTTCACCCTGCATCCATCTCAGAGCGGTATATTTCCCAGGGGAGCTCAATGTGCTTGCGGACAAGCTAAGCCGTATTCTCTGTCCACATGAGTGGATGCTGCCTCAGGAAACAGCTGCCCAGATCTTCCAGACATGGGGAACTCCACTCGTGGATCTCTTTGCTACTCTGCAGAACATGCAGCTTCCGCTCTTGTGTTCCAGGACCCCATCAGTACACTGACAGGCCCCGGATGCTTTCTTTCTCCAATGGGGACAAGGATTGCTCTACACATTCCTTCCCATACTACTGATACCCAAAATGCTTTTCGAGCTCCAGGCCGACAAGGGCTCCATAATCCTCATAGCCCACCTTTGGCCTCGCCAACCATGGTTTCCTCTGCTTCTACGTCTCGCACAGGCTCAACCATTCAACCTGGGATGTGCACCCAACCTCCTCTCACAGGACAATGGGACACTTCTCTGTCCCAATCTGCACTACTTACGCCTAACGGCTTGGCTCCTGAAAGAGTAGTGCTTGTTGACCTCGATCTTCTAGAGGAGGTCAAGGATATCCTTCTTGCTTCTCACAAAGATTCAACTACGCATTCTTATGCCTTCAAATGGTGAAGGTTTGCATCCTGATGCTCCACAAAGCACATTAATCCTTTTGTTTGCCTAGTAGAGCCACTGCTTCAGTATCTCCTCCACTTATCTCTGTGTGTTAAAAACTAACTCTGTCATAGTACATCTTATTGCATCTCACGAGAGTCTGGATGGGCGATCTATTTCCTTGCACCCTTTAGTGACACGTTTTATGAGGGGTCTTCTCCTCTCTAAAACTCCCCATTAAGCAAATCCCCCATGGCCTGGGATCTGAATGTGGTTTTGGCTCAACTTCTCAAGCCACCCTTTGAACCTTTAGCCACCACGTCACTAAAGTTCTCTCTTGGAAGTAATCTTCCTGATTGCTCTCACTTTGGCTCGCTGAGTCAGTGAACTGCAAGCCCTTGTAGCAGATCCTCCCTATACTTCTTTCCACCATGAGAAGGTAGTTCTCTGTACGCATCCACACTTCCTTCCAAAGGTGGTTTCTCCTTTTCATCTGAACTAGTTGGTTATCCTGCCGATTTTCTTCTGCAGACCACACGCATTTCAGGCTGAAGCAGTGCTGCACACTTTGGATTGCACATGAGTACCGACTTATTATCTGAACAGAACCAAAGATCACAGGAGGTCTTTTCAACTGTTCATTTCCTTCGATCCTAGTCACCTCGGTCTCCCAGTGACCAAGTGTACCCTATCCACTTGGATAGTGGACTGTATCTCTTTTGCCTATGCTCAGGCAGGACTCTCCTTTGAGGGTCACCCTACTACTCATAAAGTACAGGTGATGGCAACTTTGGCAGCCAATCTCTGTTCAGTAAGCATTGAGGAGATCTATCGAGCAGCCACCTGGTCCTTCGCACCTTCGCGGCCCATTATTGCCTCGACAGACTCCTGCCGGACGCTGTCTTTAGCCAGGCTGTTCTCCAGCATCTCCAGCAAAATATAACCACATAATGGTGCTCCAACTCAGCAGCCCTGCAGAAACAGCAGAAAGAAAGCCTTCACATAAACTTTTCTCTTAGGCAGTATCAACAGCAAAGTCCCTTAGTACTACTATTGAGCATTTATATAGCACTACCAGTCGTACGCAGCGCTGTACAGACATATAAGAGACAGTCCCTGCTCGTCAGAGCTTACAATCTAGTCAAGACAAAACACAGAGCTAACAATCTAGTCAGGGCAAAACACAAAACACGGCACTTACAATCTAGTAAGCACTCCCTGTAGCACTGCTGTCATGGCTGCGCTGCTTCAAAATGGCTCCTCCGCAGTCACAAAGCCCCCACCATGCCCAGCTCAGGTACAGCATTTGTACAGAACTTTGCTGTTCTACTCCAGTGCTTCATCAGCAGTGTGAATCCAGTGCTTCCACCAAATTCCACTCCAGCACCCTCATCACCGAAGCACCTTCTGCCTCATTCTATCAGACTTCCACTGTGGTCACCTCCCCGGTCACAGCAGAGCTGGTCCCCAGAACTAAGTGTTTCACCCATCCTGCCAGACTGATGCATGTTGCCTAGCCTGCTTTGTTTCCATCAGTGGGTCTCTGATCCTGCAGAAGCAACCTTCTTCGTGTCAGATCACCATTCCTATGCAACTGGAGGGCATCACACTGCTCCAACCAATGGATAACTATTCCTATCCCAAATTCGGACAAAAAATCTTAAAGGCTTTCTCATTGGGCTGAAATGTGAATGCCTTAAACATTCTTAATAAGAGATTAGCAGATTTTTCAGAATTCTGGAAATTTCACTGGGCAGTGGCCCTATTACAAGAGACCCATCTTAAGGGGCTGTGATGAGAAGTTATTGAAGGATAGGGCATTTAGTCAAGTGCTTTGCAGTTCTTGGCATGATGAGAAGAAAACTGCTGGTGTGGCTGTCCTTTTACGTAATGACATTCCATTTTAATTGAAGGGTACTTTTTTAGGGATAAGGAAGGTAAATGTGTGGCAATTAAAGGAAAGTTTTATGGAGATTATGTGATATTTATTAATATATATGCACCAAATAATGGCCGTTATTTTTTTTAAGGTTTGTTACATGATAATACCTTTTTCTTCTGATAATATAATGATTGGAGGAGGTGGATTTCAGTGTAGCATCACATACTGACCTGGACTACTCCTTGAGAGGGGTGGGGGCTGAGCATAGTAATCAATCCAGATGTGATCTTAAGCAACTCTTGCATTCTATGAATCTGTTGGATAAATGGAGATTGAATCATGGGAGTCAACATAATTGCACTTACTTTTCTAGAGTTAATGGGCTTATAGGGTGGCTACCAAAATGGTCAGTGGCCTTCATTAAGGGACATATGGGGACAGACTTAAAGATCTCAATATGTATACTTGAGAGGAAAGGTGGGATAGAGGAGATATGATAGAGACATTAAATACCTTTGTGGCATAAATGCACAGCAGGAGAGCCTCTTTCAATGCTTCATTTCATCCTACGCAACGAGGGGGCATAGGATGATGATTTAAAGGAACAGACTCGGGAGCAATATGTGGAAATATTTCTTTACGGAAAAAGTAGTAGATGCATGGAATAGTCTCTCAAGTGGAGGTAGTAGAGATGAGGACCGTATCTGAATTCAAGAACGCATGGGACAAATATAGAACATCTGTAAAGGAAAAAGGGACTATAGTAGTTAATATAGAAGAGCAGACTGGATAGGCTATAAGGTCTTTTTCTATTGTCTTGTTTCTGTGTTTCTATATAAAGATTGATCATATCTTTTGCAGTAGAAATATGTTCCCCAGAGTAGCAGCCTCTGAATTAGGGCTGGTATTTTATTTTATCTATCTATCTATCCAGATTTATATACCACCTTTTCCTTCAGTCAAAGTGGTTCACATTACAAATTAGGTAAAAGGGCAAAGAGGGGAAATAAGGAGAAGTCATTAACAGTGGGTTATAGTCACTGAGAAGGACCATAGTGATCCACAAACAAAAATGTTTTAAACATTTTACGGAAGTCCTTAATATCCCTTGTGGATCTCATGTGATCAGAAAGAGAGTTCCAAATGACAGTTGCAGCAAGTGACGAGGCTCTTCTGACTGTAGACTGGTTGGATCGTTGGAATTCTGCAGGTGTAATGAGCCTGTTTAACATGTTAGAGCGTGTATGAGTTGATTTAAAAAGGGGAGGGGGATAAAGCGAGAGGATTTTGGAGGCTGAATGAATCCTTGCTTCGGGATAACACATTGGTGGATGATGTGAGACATTGTATAAGGGAATATTTATATATTAGCAAAATGGGTACTATCCTGTGAACATTTTCCTCAAAATCGAGCCCTTAATGCTCACAATGTTTAAAAAAACCCGAAAACAAAAACAAAACAGTGCCATTCTAAGTTGAGATCAGAAACTTTGTCTAATTGTGAATGGAGTTCAGAAGCTGTGGTTCATGAAAAAAAATATGGGGGATTATTTACCAAGCCATGCTAAAAATCATCTGCTGTAGCATATATTGTTAATATATGATAATAACTGCCTTTTATGCTGCTTGTCTTATAGTGAAGGAGGGCTTTTATTTATTTTTTTTTACTAAAATGAGTTTTATGCATGTTATTACGCTTCAGTAAATAAGCCCCATTCTGCATTTATTTCCATGATGGTAATCTTTAAATTGACTGCTAATATGGGAGTAACTTAGTCTCCCATGATTACCTTCTACTTCTCCAAAATAGTTTAATGCCGTTTTCACCCTGCTTATTAAAAATTGAAGAAAACTGTTTTTGAAATTGTCAAAGTTTATAAATTAGCTATTGCTTGTTTTCCGTTGAAAATGTGACTAACAAAATGCTTGACTGAACTTAACCATTTTTGATCAGGTTTTTCCTCTCATATTACTATTATTATTCATATTTGGATAAGATGATTCTGTTGTTCAATCTGATTTGGATAAATTTAGATTTATTGCTCAATAGTACATCTGTAGTCTTTTATCAAACATGCACTGTAGAAGGCATATTATCAAGGATTAATGTGCAAGTTTGACCACCCCTTGTTAGACAACACTGATGCTAGTATTGATTCTAGTTTCCTTTATCCATGTTTCCACTCACACCACCCAATCTCCAGCACTTTGTAACCTGCCATCATTTACACCTGCTCAAAATTATCCATATCCCCATCAAACTTGTCTTTTGAGAGCAGTGGCTTGGAGAACTGCTTGATGGTAGAGATTTACTTGCCTCTCAGACTAGCAAATCCAACGCTTTGTGCAACAGTTTGCTTTCTTTTGAGGAAGGCTTTCTTTTCCCTACTCCTGTGCTGTATATGTGTAAAAATGGTGCTACATACACAGATGTGATCCTCTGGAAACACAGATTATTTGAGTGGTCTCCTCCAGCCGCTGGCCCTCATAACTACTCAATGTTGGGAAAGGCTTAAAGGGTTAGGGCTCTTCAAATTGAAAAAGAGATGGCTAAGGGGAGATATGATAGAGGTCTATAAAATAATGAATGGAGTGGAACAGGTAAATGTAGATTGGCTGTTTACTCCTTCAAAAATTAGAAAGACTAGGGGACGCACAATAAAACTGTAATATGGCACGTTTAAGGCTAATTGTAGAAAATATTTTTTCACTCAGCAAGTAATCAAACTCTGGAATTCGTTACCGGAGGACGTAGTAAAAGTTGTTAATGTTGCTGGGTTCAACACAGGTTTGAATGAGCTCCTGAGGAAAAGTCCATAAACCATTATTAAAGACTGGGGAAATCCAGTGCTTACCCCTGGGACAAGCAGCATGGAACGTGTATACTTTTGGGAACCTGACAGTTACTTGAGACACGGAATGGCTACCACTGGAAACAGGATACTGGGCTTGATGGACCCTTGGTCCGACTAGTATGGCATATCTTATATTCTTATGTATTGTGACGTAGAAGCCTCTCAAGAAGCAATGGAGATAGAGGGAGATCCAGTGGAGAAAAGTGGTACTGCACCGAAAAACAGGATTTTCACTTCAGAAGGAAAAAACACGCAGCTGATCAGGAACCACACCTCACCGTAGGGGAGGAGACAGGTCAGGTCACTGATTGGGCACGCCCAAGCAGGAGGCCGGCAGTGCAACACAGTAGGAGCTTGTTAAATACGCAGGCAGTTAGAACACAGAAGAATGGGGAACAGAATCTGGAACAGAAACAGGAAAGGAGACGAGAAGGGAAACAGAAACAGTTGGAGAAGCATGTGACAAGGAACAGCTGGGATCCACAGAGAAGCAGTTTGGAGTCACGAAGGGAGTTACTAGGAGACTCAGAGGCACTGAGAGACTTCTATGGAAGGAAGGACTCAGAAGCACTGAGAGACCTAGAACTTCAGCCTGAGCTACCTGAGAACCAAGCAGGACCTTGGAGCAGTAACCAGAGGGGTAAAGATTTATCCTGGAGACACTCTCAGAACAAGGTACGAAGTGGGGTTGAAGGAGCTAGCAACTGTGATACTAGGAAGCAAGAAAGCTGGAAGAATAGCTTTAAAAGCCAGAACGACAGACAGAACTATGGCAGATTTGTTCAGCCTGATATACACTTGAGCAGCATAAGAGACACTAATAAGCCAGCTGGAGCTTACAGCCTGAAAGCCAATAGAAGGAAAAGTGCTGAGGCTTATTTGGAAGACTTGAGCCAAGGTAAAGCTGACATTTCTAGTTTTAATTGTCTGTTCAGAAACTCTCCAGAGCGAGTTGAACTGTTAAAGGAAAACCCAACACTTACTTTTAAGGATAAGTGGGGGAGGGGTTTTACTCATACGGAGAACTGTTGTGCTGACAAAAACAGCATAGCCAATTACCACGAGCTAGATATCTTAAATAAACGTTTACCTGAAGCAGAAGAAAGACATCAGCTTAGCAAAGGACAGAAGCAGGCTGAATTACTTCTGGCAGAGTTTAGGGAATTCTTAGAGGAAAAGGCAGTCTCTCCTTTTAATCTAATACAGCATGCCAATAGCTGTGAAGAAGAGATGCCGTTAGATATTTCCCTGCCTTCAACAGAACAAGATCTAGCCATGGATTGCTCTACTTGTACTATTGAAAAGAATCTTGATTGAATGCTTTGAAATTATATGAAAAGAATATAATAGAAGATTAACTTACCTGTTACCAGGGTGAAAAAGCTTATGAAAGTTTAATAAGTGGAATCATTTCCTGGAGCTGAGAAGCTTTGCTGTTGTAAGAAGAATTTAGTTTCAATTCATGGAAGAGTCACATGATTACCTGAATGTGAGTCTAAGAAGGAACCCTGAATAAGCTAATTGAAAGCTAGCCCAGCATTGCAAACCCTGTATATTTTGGTTTTCCCATCTTTTGTTGAATGTGTCATAGTCTTCTTTTGCGTCTGATTGCACTGAACTGCAAAGTGTTGGAAATAAACCTCTTAAAAAGAAATTTTCTTTGCCTGCCTTTGTCTGCTCGAGCTACAACTACAATCTCAATCCTTCAGGAGGCTCAGGACTACAATACCCAGAATCCCTAGGGTCAAATAGTAGTACTTCACCCCTGAAGGGCACCAAAGGCCACTCCAACCTGGAAACCCTCATGGCCCAGGTAGTGGGTGGGTGGCAGTATGTATATCATAATTACAACATGCAGTTCCTAGGGATTCCTCCACTGGAAAAAACTGGATTGGATAGTAGAAATCTGATTTTTGCTTATATCTAGTATGCACATTTCTTCTGTAGGTGTACCCTGCTGTCTTAAAGTTCAGAATATTTTTTTTCCTGAATGACCAGATAAAATGAGCATTGTAGTCACTTTATACAGTGATTTTCAACTCCTCTTTTGGGTTAAAGTCTTGGGATTGTAGGAGGAGACTGGTAAAGATAGGCAGTCAAACTCATCATGGAACATCCCACCAAAAGTTTTTTAAAAAAACTGTGATAAATAACAATCCCAAATAATTGCTATTCAAAACATCCTCTTATTTTCCTAAGTTAGTTTTAATTGTGTGTTTTTAAAATCCTCATGTATTTATTGAATTCTTTTCTAGCTGAGATGAGCCCTTGTTTTCATAAAAAGGTACATACTTTAAAATGTAAGTCAAGAATATATATAGCTTGGTATTTAATATTATAAATAGAACAATATTCTATCATAAATATTTCCAGGAAAATAATCTATACTGTTAGACTGGTGAGTTTAGCTGCTTGATTGTCCTGCTTCATTGATTTAAAAAATGTTATTTTTCTGAGGTATATCATTCTATCATTTATCTTACAGGAACTACACAGTAAAGCTAACTATGTTAGACTATTAATAGTAAGTTCACATACAAATAATGCAATGACACTGTGTGCTAAAATTAAGCTTTTTTTTCTTTTCAAAGAAAAGACAGTTCTGAAGTGTGAGGCAGCAGTGCACACTGGAAGCTTGTTTAGAGTCTCTGCAGGAACCAGATTTCATTCTGTCGATTTGCAGCAGCTGGGTTTGTATATGCTGCCACAATGAATGTATCTTGCAGATACATCTCTGGGCTCTCTAGAAGTTCTGCTAGAAGGCTGATTTGTTGCACAATGATGCTTTCATTGGTGGCCCCACTGAAAGCCCTGCAAAAAACAATGTATACAAATTGAGTCTGTCTTCTCATGACTGACAGCTCACAACATTGTGCAAATTGCTTGCAAACTGTTATGTAAAAATACACTTCTAGGTATTAAAATATGTACCTTTTTTATGCGTTTTTGTCAGTATATACTATTTTTGTCATTCAGATATTGAATGCCTTATTTAAAAATACCCTTTAAAGAGAAATTAAGCCACTGAAAATCACTAATATTAATAAAGTTGAATGCGTTATAGAAGTAGTAATTTTATGTAAATTCTCATGCACAGCATTTATGCACTTTAATCATTTAAGTGAACTTTCACAAAGGCTCTTGATAGCAATTAAAGGAGCAGTATATTCTGCTACTAATATTTCTGTGGTGCTATTTGCCATATACACTACTGTGTGCAATAAGACATGAGAGAGAGTGTTCATGTTTGGTAAAGCTTACAATCT
The DNA here is from genome assembly GCA_033557465.1 of Ichthyophis bannanicus. NCBI lineage: Eukaryota > Metazoa > Chordata > Amphibia > Gymnophiona > Ichthyophiidae > Ichthyophis > Ichthyophis bannanicus. The sequence continues at coordinate 197,938,143 of CM066037.1, read as the reverse complement.
AATCAAGATAAAAACATACAGGTCATAAGATATTGGAAATTCATTTATTACAATTTGGCTGAAACTACAGAGTGTGATTAGGCAAGTTAGAAGTTGATGAATTAAAAGCAGTCTTGAAAAGGTGGCGTTTCAGTTTTAATCCTGAAACTATTTAGAAAACATAAATAGGCGTGATGTGCATTCACTAGCATGCATTTGGTTTGTTAGTATTCCTTAAATTTAGAATGTGCTAAATCCTAATGAGCGTAAAGTTGATTATTGTGCGTTTAACTAGTTCTAACATGCTTTAAAAGATATTTATTGAAACCAATATTTTATTAAAAACCAATGTGTAAAATGAACTGAAAAAAGCCTGAAAACTGAGAAAGCCCAAATGAACTAGAAACAAATTTTTAACTATATCCATTCTTTGAATTTTTCAAAACTGCTAAAAATAAGACTAGTATAGATACATATAGGGTTCTGTTCATTAAAGTGTGGCAAGATTTTAACATTGCCATGCATTTAATTCTTAAAATTCAATATATTATAACTACAAAACCTCTGTGGTGTTAGATGCTCCCATGTGATTATTAACCTGCCCTGGTGTATCCCTCAAGCCATTATGGTTTTTAGGATACCCACAATGAATATGCATGAGATGCCTCAACTACATGCAAATATGTTTCATGATTATTCATTGTGGATATCCTGAAAACCAGACTGGCTTGAGAATATACCAGCATTGGCTTGAGAAACACTGAGTACATCGGAACATTTTTTAACAAGCATTAACTGTATTGTGGATAATACAGTGCTGTTAGCACCACCTGAATTGGTGTGCTGAGTATATGGCGTTATCTGTCATGTTAATGCATGGTTAACTGTAAGGTGCAGTTCTTGCCCACTCTCTGCCCCTTCTACGTTATCTATTAATATGTCAGCACAGTAACAGGTAGCATATTGGAGGAGTAGCCTAATGGTTACAGCAGTGGGCTAAAACCAGGGAAGCTGGGGTTTGAATCCTACTGCTGCTCCTTGTGATCTTGAGCAAGTCATTTAATCCTCTGTTGCCTTGGGTACCAACTTAAATTGTAAACTTTGGGGACAGAAAAATACCTACTGTACCTGAATGTAACGCGCCTTAAACTTCTGTGAACTTCTGAGAAAAAGCTTGAGCTAAATCCAATTCCCTCTTCCCCTTAATAAATAAGCCTCACAGTATAAAATCAATATAATCACTGGAAGAACATGGGTGGTGCTCTTGTTTTAAATATGCAGACTTTATGTGAAAAAACTAGTTAGATTTAAGGTTGTACTAAAGAAGTAGTAAAATATTCTTTACCTAGAATATACTACCATTGGGGGCCAGTCTTTGATGATTATATCAGGGTCAGAAGGCTGAGGTGGCTGTTCTTGGTACTGTGCTGGTAGGAAGTATGCCATTGTCACTGAGTGCATGAGCTGAGATTGAGTTTCATTCGTATGCACAATAATCACAATGGGGATAGTCATCCCCAGGTACAAACCTGAAAAAATACAAAATCCATAACTCGATTGATACTAACTTCACAGCTGAAGACTGGAATGGTGAAAAGAACACTGGTATTCAGTTACAGAAAAAAAATTACTGTTATACACTCACAAATAGCCCTTATTTTATCCAAAGATTTACAGTAATTTTCTGGAAAATCCTCTGAGGGAAAAAATATGCAAGCATAGATTGGCAAAAGGGAAGGCTGTTTTCCAGATGTAGGTCATCTGATGACTGAATCTGGTTCAGGAGTATTTTCTTTTTGGGGGTAATGCCTCCAAATAGGTTAATTTTGCACATACTGTGACAGGAATGAACCTTACCATGTGCCACAGTATGTTGGACATTCTCAGATTCGCTATTAATGGTCACCTAAACATCTATTTTTACAAAGACAGCCACCTTCTCTGTGTAGAGCTGAAGAAGGTGGATCACAGAAGGGAGAGAAGCAATTATAGCAAAGCAGTGTGCTTGGCTGATCAGCTCCTCCTTCCACCTGTTCTATGTTTTAAAGGTAAAAAGTAGGATATCTTCCAGTCTAGTCGAAAATTTTATTTTTAAGTCATTTTAAGATTCTTGGAGATGAGACTCAAACATGTAGGTGATACCTATGTTTTCAATTCTTAGCTGTTCTAAGTTGTAAATTTAGGGGGGGGTTATTAAAGGGCATTAGCTGGCAACGTGTGTTCTGGCACACGCTGAATGCGTGTTGGGACATGTGTTGCCTGCTCATGCAGTGCCATGACAGTTAGCGTGGGACAATTCCCGTGCTGTTTAACTCATGTTAGGGTGGGGTGTGCATGCTGTTAGCGCCAAGTTCACACCACGTGTTAACTGCATTAGCATGGGATCACCTATCACCACCTCAGTAGGTGGAGTTAAATGCACACGTCCTAATGTGGCATGCGCTAAGGGACAGGGTCCTGAGTTAACTGCCGGAGAAGTGCTTTCCGTGCCCCTGACAGTTAACACAATGGTGTTGCACCTAACGCGCCATTTCAGCGCTGTTGGCACGTTAGGTGCAACACCCTAGTGTGCCCTTTAGTAAAAGGGCCCCGTGGTGTTTATTTTCCATCTAATTAGGAGTCCTTTGAGAGTAAAAAATAAATCTGTGTTTTCTCAGTGCAGGTGCCATTGCAGGGATACCTTTCCCAGTAGAATCACTGAAAGCTTGCAGTTGAGGAGTTGTCCGTGCAGAAGTGGCACAAAGAGTGGAATATCCATGATGAGTCAGGGGAGGGGTGACAGAATAATATGGGAAGTGGTTTTCTCTGATATTTGTACATTAAGCACCTATTTTACTATTTTGTTTCTTTTTGCTCCAGGGTTGTGCTATCTGTGTTTATTGGTTAAAACCTGAAATCAGAAGCCCTAGTTATATGTTTTATTGAGCTAACTTAATGTACAGTATCTGTGTCTACTACTACTACTACTAAGCATTTATAAAGCGCTACCAGGCGCACACAGCGCTGTACAATGAAAACACAAAAAGACAGTCCCTGCTCGAAAGAGCTTACAATCTGAAAAGACAAAGCAAGAAAATGAGTAGAAAAATATAAGAGAGCTATCCTTTCCATCAGGTCAGTGAAGAAATAGCCTAGTTGCACTGGATTTAAATAGTACAGAGCAATATAAGTGTTAGGTTGCTTGCAATAAATGGAGATGAAAATACAATTACACTATTCAGTTAAAAGACCCCATATCTGATGAGAAAGAAGGCCATTGTCTCTGTTGAGTTGTGTTGTGTTAGTTTTAAAATGTTTGCTCAAATGTTTCCCATTCTTCTGGTAAAGTTTCTTTTTAGTACCCTGATGGTAAGGTCATTAAAGAAGTGATCTTCCTTTCTGAAATATTCACCTATTCCTTATTGTCCCTCCAGTCCAGTCCAGATGTGTTTATGCATGCCTACCAAAAGATGAAGACTGAGAACCACTGGTATGATTTTGATGTCATAGCATAAAGGGATTTGTGCAGCTTCGATCGCACCAGTATTTCTCAGTCTCCAACAGATGGAGGTCGTCATCTCTGTGCAGTCTGGAATAGATTGGAAAGGTGAGGAATAGCTGATAGTTATAGGATGGCTGTATCTCCAGGAACAAGCAGGAATGTAGTCTTCACATATGGGTATCGTCGGTACCGACGGAGCCTGCGCAGGAACGCTCCCCAGCGTCCAATAGGAAAACTTTTGAGAGCATCCCACAGCACCTGCGTGCTGCCTTCCCGCCTTTCCCAACTGTCCCTCTCCAGTTCTTCGTTTTCCGCAGAGCCGACAGGTCGCACATCCTGTTACCACAGAAAATTTCCCCCCTTATTCTTCTTTTTTGTGGTCGCGTCTGCCTTACCTCAACGCTATACCGGTACCGCCGGTTCTTCTTTTCTTTTAAAAAAAAAACAACTTTGTTTCTGGAGTCTTTCTCCAGTAATTTTCTTCTCGGGTGCCACGCGCCAGTTTGGGCTCTAGGCCCAATTTTTCCCCTCAAAATGGAAAAACCCGCTTCGGGTTTTATAAAAGTGTTCTAACTGTGGCGGTACCATCTCCGTCACCGACACCCATGAGTGGTGCCTCAAATGTTTAGGTCCTGACCACTCTATTTCAGAGTGTGTTGCCTGTGGGATGATGTCGAAAAGGGGCCGGCAAAACCAAGCTGCTAAACTTAGCACCCTTTTTCCCTCCGGTGCAGCCTCCATGGCATCGACGTCTTCCAGGGCTTCATCTTCCTCCCATGGATCTCAGGTAACTAAACATAAATCTAACCTTTCCTCAAAGGGTAGATCTCCTTCTAAACATCGAGATGCCTCTGGTGTTGCCCTTGAGGGACTTTCACTGGCAAAATCGCCCCAATGGGAAGCTTCGACTTCCAAAGCACTAATGGTGCTCCAGGATGTTTTTGAGGCTTCAACCTCGGCAGAACTACTGGTGCCATGCTCTGGGGTTCCGGACGCTTCATCCGGCACCGATACCCAAGTATTGGCAGCGTCGATAGACCATAGATTCTTGGCTATTGAAGGCAGTCTGGCAGCTCTTCTCACGGCCAGATGCCCCTGAAACCGCTTCAGACAATTCAACCGGTACTGGCACCGACTCTGGTACTGGCACTGACTGCATCGACATCGACAGGTATTCTACCGGGACCGAGTCATGCGTCTATATCCGGCATCGACAAGTTGGTACCGGATCACTCCGATGTCGACTTCGATCGGTACCGGTACTGGTACTGTGCCTTGCACGATCACCCGGATCAGAGATACTTTGAATCCTCGGATGAGTCTGAAGACTCTGAAAGCTCTGCCGATACCAGAGTACTTCTTCCTGAGGATTCCTCTTTTCCTCAGCGTAGGATGTCTCCACCAGAGGATATGTCCTTTCAGAATTTTATCCGAGATGTGGCCCGAGGTCTTTCCATCACAGTGGTTCCTAAAAAAGAGCCTAGGGCAAAGGAATTAGAAATCCTACAATACCCTAAAGCTCCCAAGGTGGCAGCTACCTTACCTATTCATGAGATCTTGCATGATCTTATTTTAAGGATGTGGGAAACACCTCTGACCACATCTCCTCACTCTCGAAGACTCAACACCATGTATCGAGTTCCTCCTTGTCCTGGGTTTCAGAAGACTCAATTACCACACCATTCCATGGTGGTGGAATCAGCTATGAGACGGTTAAAGAGTGCAAAAAGGCATGCATCTAATCCTCCAGGACGTGAGTGTAGGACTCTTGACGCCTTTGGACGTTGATCCTTCCAGGCTTCCAGGCTTTCTGCTAGGATCAGTTCCTATATCTTGTATATGGGAATGTTCCTTAAGGAGGTCACAGGAGACTTAGAGCTTATGAGCCCTCTCCTTCCTGATGATAAAAGGCAAGACTATCTTGCTCTGGTTAAACAAGCTCAGGATGTTTCCAAGTTTGTGAATCGTGCAGCCTTTGACTGCTTTGAATGCATAAGCAGAACCTCTGCTATTGCCATAGGTGCACGTAGAATTGCGTGGCTCCAGGCATCTGACTTGGAAATCTGGGTACAGGACAAATTGGGGAATATACCTTGCACAGGAGAGAATCTCTTTGGCAAGAATTGGCAGGAAAAAGCTAATGAGATAGATGCTGACAATATCACTTTGGATAGATTGTCTAAATCTACAGCTGATCCTGCGAGGAAAAGGTCCTCTAAGAAACCATTCTTCGGCAAGAAGAAAAGGTTTTATCCCTCCTATACCCAGCAGTGACATCGTTTAGGTCAATCTGCCCAAAAGGGACAGCAGCAGCAACCTGGGCAACAAAGGAAACCAAAAGCAGCTAAGCCTCAACCGGTTCAGCAGACTCAGCCTCCACAGGGGCTTTGACTCCTGTTTATGCCTCCTGTTTATGCCTTCCTGGCCCTGAATGGCCCAGAACTCTCCACTATCCCAGGAAGGTTATGTCATTTTGCCCCCAGATGGGGTCAGATAACAGCAGAAAATTGGACTCTGTCTGTTGTAAGAGAGGGGTACAAGCTTCATTTCGTCAGCATGCCCCCTCCTACAATGGTAAGACAGTTCAATTCTCAGACCTCTCTCAACGACCAGTTAGGTCAAGAAATCACTATGCTCCTTGCTCAAGGGGCAATAGAAGAGGTATCCATACCCCAACGGGGTACAGGGTTTTACTCCCCCTATTTCCTTATTCCAAAGAAAACAGGAGGACACAGACCCATTCTAGATCTCAGAGAATTGAACAAATTCCTGTTCAGAGAGAGGTTCAAAATGATTTCTCTAGGAACTCTGCTGCCATACCTTCAGAGTCAGGATTGGTTTTGTTCTCTAGATCTCAAGGATGCGTACTGTGATGAAGAAGCCCCATTCTCTACCTTAAAAGCACAAAATTCACGGCATTTTAGTCCTGAAGCTGACAGGCAAGCAAGCAGGCCATGTGAGCAGCTGTTGTCAGGGACAACAGAAACAAACTCAGCCACGAGGTCTGAAAAAACACTCAGCTGAGAAACATTCCCTAGTTCCTGATAGCGTGCACCTGAGAAGGGGAAGAGCTTACAGCCCTTATAAGGGCAGTGCAGGGAACACAGGGTTAGAACTGGCTGAACTAGGAGAACTAGCAGGACGGGCAAAGCAGCGTGAACAGCGTGAGCAGAGAGAACAGGCTGTCTTACCTGAAGCAGCTGGCCGAGAGGAAGCAGCAGGAGTTTCCTACTTTGACCCAGGAAGTGAGTCAGAGTTAGAACCAGGAAGAATTCACCCGAGTAACTACCCAGAGTCCTACAGGAGGAAGCAGCTAGCAAGAGCAGAGAACAGGTGTGAATGTTCTGCTGATTGCAAACACTTTGGAGCACGGAGGCTACGTTCCAGCCGGAGTGAGTGGAAGCCAAAAGCAAAACTGTATGTATCAGGAAGCTGTGACCTGAGGAATGATTATAGTGGGAAGTTAAAGGTTGTGAATGATAGAAATTCCTACAGTGTGAATGCAGAGCAGCCACGTGCAGGAAATCCAAGGTGGGGGCAGGGCTGTAACTCCCAGCCGAGGGATTTGAGCAGAGAGCTGAGCAAAGAGCAATTGAAACCTCCAGAGAAAGAAAGATATTACCCCGAGGACGTGTGCATGTCTGAAGATGACCTTATAGAAGTTCCTAAGCCACAGAGAAAACCCCGCAGGCTAAAACCTGATATTAAGAGGGGAGAAGGACATTATCTATCCCAACCTGAGGGTAGAACTAATAAGCTCACCAGGGCTGGAATCTCTTATAGGAAGGGAGTTTATAATAACCCTGAGTGGTGGCTTCCCTCTCTCCCAGACACAAGAGGCTACGAGAGCAGTTATTCTAGCCATAGAGCGAGTGCTACTGAGAGACACTGTGACAGCACGGCACAGGGGAACTTACAAGCACATTTTAATAAGGAGAGTTCTGAATGCATGCAAGAACCAATGAATTATTGACACACTCGGTGAGTGTTCTTCTAACAGTGACCCAATGGACTGCACACTGATTTTGTCAGATAAAATAATGTCCTTGTGCTAGTCAGAGCTGAGCATAGTGTGAAAGGAAAACACTATATCTACTGAATGCTGGTTTCCACACAGGGAGACTGTGTGCTGAAGTTGAATGCCTAACTTTATACTTTACTTTGAAACAAGAAGAAATTGTTCTAATGTTCCTTTATGTTTTTGCCAGAAAGCATGGCTCATTTCTTTTGAGTACTTGTGTTCTGTTATTTTGAATAATCCGACCCCGGGAGGGGAATAAATCCTTTTTGCCTTCAACCACTCGTGTCGTGCAACTACATTCCTTGCCACCAGACGCAGGCCTGCTAGCCAGGAGGCAGTCTGCCCACCTGGTGGTGACAGTACACTCATGTTCTCATCCATCCACCTCACCGAAGGTTCCTTCGATTCCTGTTTCAAGGGAAGCACTACCAATACAGGGTTCTTCCTTTTGGCCTGGCCTCTGCACCAAGGGTGTTTACAAAATGCATGGCTGTGGTAGCAGCATTTCTCCGCACCCTGGGAATATTCGTCTTCCCTTACTTGGACGACTGGCTCATTCGAGCCCCTTCAGAGCCAGAGGCCAGGATTTCTCTGTCTCGCACAATGCGCATCCTTCAGTATTTGGGACTTGTCATAAACTTCCCAAAGTCCAACCTTGCTCCCACTCAATCCCTAGAGTTTATAGGAGCTCTTCTGGATGCCAGACAGACAAGGGCCTACCTTCCACAGCCCCGCTGCCTTCGCATTGTGTAGTGAGCTTCCCAAGCAGTGCTAAAACCTCACCTCACTGCTCGGGAAATGTTACAGTTGCTAGGCCACATGGCATCCACCGTGCATGTGGTTCCTTATGCTCGCCTCCATATGAGGGCAGCCCATTGTACCTTATCCAGTCAGTGGACTCAGGCGTCTGGTTGGCTGTCAGACAAAATAGCAAACTCAGATCGCCTTATTTTGTCCCTCCAATGGTGGCAGTTACCCAAAAACCTTTTGGTGGGGTCTCCTTTTCAGTAACCCCCACCCCAAGCCACTCTAACAACAGATGCTTCACAGGTGGGTTGGGGAGCCCATCTGCAAGGCCTCTCTATCCAGGGTACCTGGACTCCACAGGAGGCCTATTTCCATATCAATCTCCTGGAGCTCAGAGCAATCTTCCTTGCTCTTCGAGTATTTCACACCCAGCTCAGCTACAAGACAGTCCTAGTTCAAACAGACAATCAAGTAGCCATGTTCTATGTGAACAAGCAGGGCGGAACAGGCTCTCGGTCGCTCTGCAACGAAGCTTTGCGATTATGGGCCCTCGCCAGAGAGCATCAGATTCATCTCCTTGAGGTGTATCTTCCAGGCATTCAAAACTCTTGGGCAGACAGATTCAGTTGAGTTCTGCTTCCACACAAATGGTCTTTCCATGCAGACCAGATGGGCAAAAGTTTTCAAATTTGGGGACCCCGGACATAGACCTCTTTGCAAGTCCGCTGAATGCCAAACTTCCCTGGTTCTGTTCCAGAATTCCGGCTCGAGGTTGTCAGGCCAGGGATGCTTTCCTCCTCCATTGGGGTCAGGACTTCCTGTATGCCTTTCCACCCATTCCCCTAATTCCCAAAACCCTGTTCAAGCTTCAGAGAGACAGAGGTCATATGATTCTCATCGCTCTACATTGGCCACGGCAAAGATTTTTGAAATTTGTAAATATTTAAATCTGCATATATGTTTAAACTATCTGTATACCTAATCAGCATTTACTCAGCATTGTAACCCTCAAATTACCATTTTTATTATATACAATTTAATATTCACTGTAATTTCAATTGTTTGAATAAGTTTCAATGTAATGTTCAAGTTTTGTTCTTTGTAAACCGCTTTGATTTTTCTGAAAGGCGGTATATAAAACCGTTCAATAAATAAATAAATAAATAATTAAATGTGGTACCCTCTGCTCCTACATCTCTCTCAAGCTCCGCCTCTGGAGTTAAGATCTGCTCCAGATCTTCTTTCTCAAGAGGACGGGATGCTGTGGCATCCCAATCCCCAGTCTCTGCATCTCAGGGCCTGGTTGCTGAAAGCCTAGAACTTCACGGTCTTAACCTTTCCCAGCAGGTGAAGGATATCCTTCATGCTTCCTGGAAACCTTCAACAAGATGCTCTTATGCATTCAAGTGGAAAAGGTTTTCCATATGGTGCTTGCAGAAGGGTCTTAACCCTCTTGCGATACCTCTGAAATCCTTACTGGAGTACCTCCTTCATTTATCAAATGCAGGGCTTAAGACTAATTCAGTGAGAGTCCATTTGAGTGCTATTGCAGCTTCTTTCAAGCCTCTCAATGGACAACCTATTTTCTCTCATCCTCTCATAGTGAGATTTATGAGAGCCTTCTTTTAACGAAGCCTCCCATTAAGCTACCACCGGTGGCATGGGACTAGAATCTGGTAGTTGGGCAGCTCATGAAACCGCCCTTTGAACCATTAGCCACTATCTCTTTGAAATTTCTTTCCTGGAAAGTTATCTTTCTCATTGCAATCACATCAGCACGCCGCATCAGTGATTTGCAAGCCTTGGTGGCTGATCCTCCTTATACAAGGTTCCATCATGATAAGGTAGTCCTTAGGACTCATCCACACTTTATGCCAAAAGTGGTTTCGCCCTTTCATTTGAACCAAGCGGTTTACCTTCCTGTATTTTTTCCAAGGCCTCACGCCTCAAAGGAACCTTCATACTTTGGACTGTAAAAGAGCTTTGGCCTTTTACTTGCAAAGGACACAGCAACATAGAAAATCCTCTCAACTCTTTGTTGCTTTTGATCCTAGTCATTTGTGACTTCCAGTCTCCAAAAGGAGACTGTCCAACTGGATTGCACAGTGTATATCTTTTGCCTATGAGAGTAAGAACCTTCCCTCTGGAAGGCCATGTCACAGCTCACAATGTGAGAGCCATGGCAGCCTTTATGGCTCATCTTCACTCTGTGTCTATCGACGACATCTGTCGAGCAGCTACTTGGGCTTCGGTTCATACCTTCACAGCCCATTACTGCTTAGACAAGGACTCCCGCCGGGATGCCTTGTTTGGTCAGGCTGTTCTTCAACACCTGTTCCAGACTTAATCAACTCCTACCCACCATCCCTGGTAGGATGCCAGAGATCCATGGGGGGAAGTGGAACCCTTTCACAAGTGCACAGAACTTTCTGGGGCCATCTCTCTGGCATCTGTAGCTAGGAAGTCCCCATATGTGAAAACTACATTCCTGCTTGTTCCTGGAGATAGCATAGTTACTCACCTGTAACAGGTGATCTCTGGGAACAGCAGGAATTTAGTCTTCACAACCCGCCCACCTCCCCTAGGAGTTGTATCTCTCTCTCTTTCCCTCTCTCTTTTGTCTCAACTATAAACTCAACTGGAGAGGGACAGTTGGGAAAGGTGGGAAGGCAGCACGTAGGCGCTGTGGGATGCTCCCAAAAACTTTCCTATTGGACACTGGGGAACGTTCCCATGCAGGCTCCGTCGGTACCGACGATACCCATATGTGAAGACTAAATTTCTGCTGTTCCCGGAGATCACCTGTTAGAGGTGAGTAACTATGGTTTCCGTCTGTGGAGCCCTAGGGTGCAGAACTGGATAGTTCTGAGCCTCTCCCCCTCACTTGCCTACCAACGATTTTGAAGTATTTATTTATTTATTTATTTTATTTATTTTACAGTTTTTATATACCGCGCTCTTTGGTATCAGCGCGGTTTACAGATAACAAATTTCGCATTAGAACAGTCCTTTGCTTACATTATAACAGGGTCTTTTGCTTACATTATAACAGGGTCAGTAACTTGGAGACAACATGGTAAACTATATACAAGCTATATACAGAAAGATATATTACCTCTGGAAATTTACAGTTAAATTGGGTCGTAACTTTGGGTGTGCAGAGCGTCTAGGTCGTGTTCTGTTATGACTATGTTGTTGGAATGTCAGAGGCTGTGTGAGTGATTTGTGAGATGGGGGAAGGAGGTGTAGGGTTAGGGCCTAAAAGATGATGACAGAATAGGTAGTGTTTGAGGGCCTTTCTAAATTGAGAGAGGTCTTTTATTGATCGGATATGAGGAGGGAGATTATTCCAGCAAGTTGGAGCGAATAAGGTGAAGGCCTTGTCTCTGGTTGTTTGGTTACATTTAGTGTACTCCTTTGGTACGACAAGAGTATTGGCGGCTGCGGATCTTCTCAGTCTGTTCGTGGGGGTGTTGATAATAAGTGATGAGAGGGAAGGTGGGGCTATTTGATTAATTGCTTTAAAGGATAGCAGAAGTGCTTTGTAAGTTATCCTGGCTTGTAGGGGTAACCAGTGAAGCTCTGTTAGTATGGGGGTGATGTGGTCTCTACTGGAAGTACCGCAGAGGATGCGGGCTGCTGAGTTCATCGCCAATTGGAGTGGGTTGAGGGTGCTCTTGGGTAGACCATGTAGGATGATATTGGCATAGTCAAAATGAGGTGTTATAAGGGCTTGGAAGACTGTTCGGAAGTCATTGGGGGCGAGTAGTGGTCTTAAGGGTTTCAGCGTTCTTAATTTATAGTAAATGGATTTAACGGTCTGCTTTATGTGATCTTTGAAGGTCAGTTCTTGGTCGATGGTTACTCCCAGGTAGCGAATTGATGATTTACATGGTAGTTCCGCATCTCTCACCTTCAAAGTTGTAGGGGGGGAGAATTTCTTATTCCTGGTTACGAATAGGACTTCCGTTTTCTTGAAGTTTATTCGCAGGTTCTGGGATAGGAGCCAATCTGTAATCGCGTTGAAGCAGGCGATAATTGGGGAGAAGTCAGGGGCATTAATTTTTATTGGCGTGAATATTAGTACGTCATCTGCGTAGATCAAGCTGGAGGCGTTAAATGTTTTGATGATTTCACAGATTGGTTGGATATATATGTTAAATAGAAGAGCTGATAAAGAGGATCCCTGGGGTACACCCTGTTGTTGTTGGAAAGGATCGGAGGTTGAAGATCCTATCCGCACCTGTTGCCAGCGGTTGTTTAGGTAGGATCTACACCATTCCCAAGCTGATCCCTGGACTCCCTTTTCTTTAAGACGGTGAAGAAGTTGTACATGGTTAACCGAGTCGAACGCTGCTGAGATGTCAAGGAAGATGAGGATGAACCCATTTTCAATTTTGTCAATCCCTCTTGATAAGGTGTTGATGAGTAGTGTGAGAAGGGTCTCTATGCCATGTGATTCTCGGAATCCGTGTTGGCAGGGATCGAGGGGAGCTGAAGTATCTATATGTTGTTGCAATTGGATTTGTACCACCTTCTCGATGATTTTGGCTAGAAGGGGTATACTTGAAATTGGACGATATGAATCAGTTTTTGCTGGGTCGAGTTTATTGTTCTTTAGGAGAGGGCGTATTGAAGTTTGTTTGAGAGATGATGGGAATGATCCAGTGGTGAAGGAAAGTTGCATGATGAGGGCAAGTATGGGGCTCAGTTCAGCACGCATTGTTCTGATCCAGTAGGCAGGGCATGGATCGTTTGGGGCTGTGGTAGTATTCAAGGTGGCAATAAGGTCAGTGATGGATTTCACTGTGGGAGCGACAAAATTTTTTAGAGGCTGAGTAATTGAGGCGGGGTTAGGTATACAACTTGGTGTGGAGTTCGTGTTAATGGATTTAGATTGAAGATAGTCGGCAAAAGCCTGAGGTTGAATTGATATTGTTTGGTTGTGTTGTGGCGGCATTTATGGAGTGCAGAACCTGGAGGTACCTGGTCCCTTCCCCTCCTTCAGCCAACTACCCTCCTCTTTTGTGCTGTGGAAGTGGATGTCGAGCCCTTGAGTGAGGCTTTTCTCTCTTCTTATCTTTCTCTGGCTTGAGAAGAGAGTTGAAGAGAGCTGTGAGTCTTGAGCACAAGCTCCCGCTGACAGCTAATGCCTCATTTAGGAGACAGACCTTTAAAAAAAAGACATTCCTGGTAAATGTGGAGTAGAGCGTTCCCTTAAATAAGATGCCTGCACTGCTGTTGGTGTGTTCAAGGGAGCATTGCTCTCGATGATAGCAGGCTCGGAGAAGGCCTCATTCGGCAGCAGAGCCATCGACAGTCAGGCCACTGGTGTCTGGAGCACTCCAGAGGTTGGCAGGGTATGTTGCATTAATTTGTTGTTCATTTTTAAAGCGGCTAATCAGTTTTTTTCTTTCTGCAAGGGTTTCTGGCCATCTTTCCCTCTGTTTTTTTCCTTACTCTCAGGTGTCGCGGTGTAGAGCTCTAGGTGGCTTGGTGAGGTAAACCAGGGGAGGGGTGTCGGTTTTTCACACAGCCTCCTGATTGCAGGTAGGTTTTGGGTTTATTTTAAGGTATCCGGCAGTGGGCTTTTCTTCTTCTTTCTGCTTAACACCATTTCAGTTGTTTTGTCTGACCAGTCTGAGTTTAAAAAAAAGAAAGTAAAGAAAATGACAAGGCAGTTACAAGCTTGAGAGCCTACAGACCTAGATGGGGATTTCTCTTTTGGACCTTAACAGTGTGTCCATTTGTGGGGGAGGCTGAGCCTGTGGCTGTTGTGCTTCAGGTTTTGGCACAACCGGCATGCATCTTGAGCTCCTGGCAGCGCAGGGACCTTCCTGGTGGAAGAAACATGCTGTCTGAAAGGGCTTTCTGGGTTGGCAGTGCCTCTTTGTGCTGCAGGGAGGCTGATCTGCTTTACTTGTAAAGGCAGAAGATGAGAATGACGGTATAGTGAGGGCATTATTAACTATAATAAAATTAGTGTGTGTATCTAAAATCAGGCCTATGCTGTTTGGTAATGTTTCCCAGATATCTAGTTTTAGCGCTACCTCTGCTTCAGTTGGCTGTTTCTGAGGCCTTTAGTCTCCTTGACAACTTGCTTAAAGGAGCAAGGGACTGACTTTCTTCTTGGTTTATAGGTATTTCACTTTTGCCCTTGGGCTGCTGAGTCTCAGTTGGTTAGTAGGTAACTTAGGTTAGGGTGAATAACAGCAGGTTGGCTACGAGCTTATTGTTAAGTTCTAGATGTTTTTCTGCTGGAAGTGTCTCAACAGCTACTCTGGCTCCTTTCAGAGAGAGCCTTGATTCTGCTAAGGGTGACTTCAGATGCTAGCTAGTGAGCTTCGGGTTTGTCTTTCCGTACTGTCTATAGTTACGTTGCCTTTTGGGAAATTGCATTCAGATGCTTCTGTACTGGTTTCCCTATACCATATAGTAAGGATCAGCCTCAAAACGAACTTGGTGGGGTCTTGCATTCTCGGCTGGGAACACTCAGTTGCAGGTGGCTCAGTCAAAGTTTATACAGCAACAGCAATGCTTACTTTAAAAAAAAAAAAAAAAAAAGTAAACACTGATGGAGTAGTAGTACATGATGGGCCCGATTTTCAAAGGCCTTTACACGGTTATCTTCCTTTGTTACCTGTGTAAAGGCCCTATCTGGGATTTTTGAAGGGCACCTACATGGGTAGTGCCCTTGGAAAATCCCAGATATGTCCCTAACATGCCCAGATGCTATCTGTATAGCATTGGGGTGTTCCGGGGCGGAGCGGAGGCGGGCCATGGTGCTACCCATGTAGCACCGATTTTTGATGCTACACGGTTAGCGCTCTGAGCATTAAAGATAGGTGTGGGAAAACCTTGCCCGTGTTTAAGGCATGGGGCTAAACGTGTAGCATCGAAAATCGGTGCTACACGGGTAGCTCCTGTGGCTACCTGGCTGTGCGGCGACATCCAGATTTTCAATGCCGGGGCCGCATATGACCCTGGCATGGAAAATTCAGGTTAGGCGGGAGGGGTGGGCAAGCTATGCACCGACGCGGTGCATAACACCGCCCAACTGAAATTCGAGCCTGATGTCTTTAGGAATAAATCAGCAGTTTTCTCCTATCAGTTTTGGTGCGATGCACTCTGATAGGCTCTGTACTCCTTGGCGTGGACAAGGCTGCGCATTGTACTTTCTGTTCATTGCCTTTTTTTATTTGGGAGAAGAATAGGTTACAGGTATGCAGGTGCCTGTGACAGCCTTGGTCATCCTTCGGTCTGAACCTCAGCAGGGCAGTTGTCTCTTCATTCTCTGAGGCTTTAGCGATGGTGGTAGTTCAGGGGCACAGCGAGCAAGATGCTTTCAGCCAGTCAGCCTGTCCATTTTCTCCTTACCTGTTTAAAAAAAAAAAGACAAACCCGCCCCCCCCCCCAAGCGCACTTGGGGTTAACTATGGCAAAATTAGGATCCCAATTTTCTCTAGTTTTGGTAGTAGTTAAGACAGCGTTGCATTATAGCTGCTATGTCTGCCCTCTAGCAGTTGCTGATGTTGGTCAGTTTGGTAATTTGAGGACATTCCTATTGAGGGTCAATGTGTCCTTGAAACTGATATTTTTTCTGGTATCTTGTTTCTGGGATAGCTCCTGTCTGAGGTCATGGGTTAGGCCTGGCTGGCTTAGGTCAGGGACCTGTAAGCATGGTGGAAGGTTAGCCAATATGGTCCAATCCAGCTGATTTTCCTGTCCCTGTCTGAGCAATGCAGCACAGTTGCCTCATTCCTTATTCTGGGTAGGCAGTGCTTCCTTTCTCCGGGACCTTTGTGTTAGGAGTATTGCTGGAGTATAGAACTTCTGTCTCTGCCTAGCTTCTTTCAGACATTGATGCTTGGTCTGCTCCATTTTATCCCAGTTCTTGTTGGAACAGTATTATCATGTTTTCCTTCAGGGGCAAATGCATGTCTTATGGACGAGGCAGTTTCTTTTGTTTTTTTGCCGCAAATTCCTGGCGGCTGGTTGAGGCATCTGGTATTGATCTGCCCATTCAGTACAGTTGGTAAATGCAAGATGATCTTAGTCTCTTGCTTCTGTTCCGAGCACATAGGTTCTCTCTGAGTGGGATGAATCGCTGATACCTTTCTTGGCAATTCTTTGCCTGCCTGTTGCTGTCTCGAGTGCTCTCGTGCTGCCTTTTGAATATCTGGATGTAAATGCAGATGGGTATTTTATTAAAGGGCAGTATATCAAATTTTAATAAACATAAGGGGATAAATGTCTCTTGGGGCCCATATCCCCATAAAGGCAGGATAGTGATCAAGTGTAAGGCTTTGCCGTAAGGCTCGGCCAGATGTTCATATGTCGAGGTAGGCTTGGGAGTCTCACTCTTGCTCTTTGCTCTTTCTTTCTCCGGGAACAAGCAGATCCTTACATATGGGTGACGTCAGCGCCAATGGAGCCCTCGAAGAAGCATCCCCCCAGCTTTCAAAGAAAGCCTTTGGGAGATGCCAACACGCATGCATGGTGCCCTTCCCGCCCAAGGGTACCATCTTGCTCAGTCTCCTTTTTTCCATGGAGCCCTTCAGATGTCTATTGACCTGAGTTTCATACTCTCTCTGGTTGTGCACCAGTACTCTTCCTGCCACCCGAGCTAGCTGTCTCCGACATCGAGTCTCGGGTTCCTATCTTTTTTCTTTTTGGTGCCTTTGCACCCTTTTTCCAACTGGCAGAACCCCGGGTCTTCGACCTCACTGGGGTAATTTTTTTCCCCCATGGTGCTACCAGTGGGTTCAAGAAATGTGATCGGTATGCCAAAATCATATCCCTTACCGACACACACGACTACTGCCTACGCTGCCTAGGACCGGACCACAACCCCACAGCATGTGGTCTTTCTAAAAGGATTCCACCAAGGCCCTCAAGAGCTGCCAACAACAGCATGATACGTTTTTCCTGGAGTCCCTGGTACCTCCGAAGGCCAAGGCTTCCTCTGAAGCCACGGAATCTCGGGCACTCGTGTAGATCCCGTTTGATGCCGTGTCTCCTCAGACAGGGGGTCTCCCTCGAGGGAACATAAGAAGAAGAAAACCTCGAAGGCGGCATCCCTGGATGGCTCTGATAGGTCAGGTAAGCTCCGAAGCCAGGTCCCACAGTCCTAGACGCTCATCTGAGGGATCAGAGCGGGAGCGGCCTACCAAGGTCTCCCAGAAAGACTCGACCACAGATTGGCCTCGGATGTCAAAACCTATCCTCATTGAGGACTCTCTCTCAGGGGAACTAACGCTGGGCCCGAATTCCTCGGTGCCCATGCTGATGGCTGCGGAGCATTCTGGACTCAGAACCAGAAATCCTGGAGTGCAGTCTGCCTGCCTTTATGGACAGAATTTGGCGCTGTTGTCCGGTACCGATTCCTTCACCCAGACCATAAGAACATAAGATATGCCATACTGGGTCAGACCAAGGTCCATCAAGCCCAGTATCCTGTTTCCAACAGTGGCCAATCTAGGTCATACGTACCTAGCAGTTTCCTGAAAAGACACAGGTTCCACAATGCTTGCATAGGGTCAAGCATTGATATCCTGGGTCCCTTCTTAATAATGGTTTATGGACCTTTCCTCCAGGAACTTGTCCAAACCTTTTTTAAACCCAGCTACACTAACAGCCTTTACTACATCTTCCGGTAACAAATTCCAGAGTTTGATTACACGTTGAGTGAAAAAATATTTTCTTTTATTAGTCTTAAAAAGTTTACCCTGTAGCTTCATTGCATGTCCCCTAGTCTTTCTGTATTCTGATAACGTAAATAATCGATCTACGTTTACCCATTCCACTCCGTTCATTAATTTATAGACTAATATCATATCTCCCCTCAGCCATCTCTTTTCCAGGTTAAAGAGCCCTAACCTTTTTAGCCCTTCTTCATAGGGTATCCTTCCATCCCTTTACCATTTTGGTGGCTCTTCTCTGAACCTTTTCTAATAATGCTATATCCTTTTTAAGATACGGCAACCAGAATTGCACACAATATTCAAGGTGCGGTCTCACCATGGAACAATATAGAGGCATTATAATATCCTTTGTTTTATTTTCCATTCCTTTCCTTATTTATTTATTTAATTTTCTTATATACCGCGCTATTTGTCATCAGTGCGGTTTACATTGAAACAATACAACAATTGGTCAGATATAACAGACCTATTACAAGTAACAGGAAAATTAACATGGAAGTAAACAGGGAAATCATTTATATGATACCTAGCATTCTATTTGCTCTCTTGGCCGCCGCTGCTGCACACTGGGCCGAGGGTTTTAACATGTTATCCACAATGACACCTAAATCTTTTTCCTGGGTAGTGGTTCCTAATGTGGAACCTTGCATCGTGTAACCATAGTTTGGGTTGTTCTTCCCTAGGTGCATAACTTTGCACTTGTCTACATTAAATTTCATCTGCCATTTTGATGCCCAGTCTTCCAATTTATCAAGATCCTCTTGCAATTTTCCACAATCCTCTTGGGTTTTAACAACTTTAAATAGTTTTGTTTCATCTGCAAATTTGATAACCTCACTCATTATTCCCTTTTCCAGGTCATTTATGAATATGTCAAAAAGCAGCGGACCCAGCACAGATCCCTGGGGTACACCACTATTTACCTCTCTCCATTGGGAAAATTGGGCATTTAGCCCTACCCTCTGCTTTCTGTCTTTTAACCAGTTCCTGATCCACAATAGTACACTACCTCCTATCCCATGACTCTTTAGTTTTGCCAAAAGTCTCTGATGAGGGACCTTGTCAAAGGCTTTCTGAAAGTCCAAATACACTATATCAACCGGCTCACCTTGTCTACATGTTTATTCACACCTTCAAAAAAACATAACAGATTAGTAAGACAAGATCTTCCTTGTCTAAAGCCATGTTGGCTATCTCCCATTAAGCCATGACTATCTACATGTTCAGCAATTTTGTTCTTTATGATGGTTTCTACCATTTTTCCCGGTACTGACGTCAGGCTCACCAGTCTGTAGTTTCCCGGATCACCCCTGGAACCCTTTTTATAAATTGGTGTTACGTTCGCCAATCTTCAGGTATTACAGATGATTTTAATGATAGTTCACAGATTACTAATAGCAGGTCTGCAATCTCACAATTCAGTTCTTTCAACACCCTTGGATGCATATCATCCGGCCCAGGTGATTTGCTACTCTTCAGTTTATCTAATAGTTGTAATACATCTTTCCGATGTATCGATATTTCCTTCAATTTTTCCGCACCTTTAAATACCACTTCAGTCATGGGTAACATCCCTACATCTTCCTCAGTAAAGACTGAAGCAGTCTCTCTGCTATCGCCTTGTCGCCTCTTAGTGCCCCTTTAACCCCTCTATCATCTAATGGGTCAACTGACTCTCTCACAGGTTTTTTGCTACGAATGTACTTGAAAAAGTCTTTATTACTATTGCTTCCGCAGCAAGCTTTTTCTCAAATTCTCCCTTTGCCTTGCCTTATCAATGCCTTGCATTTAACTTGCCAGTGCTTGTGCTGTTTCCAGGTTTTGTCGTTTGGCTCTTTTTTCCATTTGCTGAAAGATGCTTTTTTGGCAACAACAGCCTCTCTGACTTCACCTTTAAACCATGCTGGCAGTTTTATGGACTTCCTTCCACTTTTCTTAAAGTGTGGAATACAGCTGGTCTGGGCTTCCAAGATAGTATTTTTCAACAACACCCAAGCTTGATGTAAGTCTTTAACCTTTGCAACTGCTCCTTTTAGTTTTTTCTTAACTATTTTCCTCATTTTATCATAGTCTCCCTTTTGAAAGTTAAAAGGTAGTACCGTGGATTTCCTTACTATCCCTCCTCCATTAATTAAATCAAATGCGATCATGCTATGATCACTCTTGCCAAGTGGCCCCAACATCCTTATCTCTTGCACCAGATCTGGTGTTCCACTAAGGACTAGGTTCAATATGGCTTCCCCTCTGGTCGGTTCATGAACCAACTGCTCCAAGAAGCAGTCATTTATTTCATCTAGGAACTTTATCTCCCTAGCATGTCCTGCCATGACACTGACCCAGTCGATACCGGGGTAATTGAAATCACCCATTATTATTACTGTAGTTGGGGTGGGTGACCACTGGGCCATCAACGTCAAGGACGCCCCTGGAGGCCGAGTGGATCCTCAAGACCATTTCGCCTTAAGTCGATCCTTGGCTGAGGTCTCAATCCGGTTCCTGTTCCAGGGACCGAGGTCCTCCTCGGCTAGCATACATGTTACCAGCCGCGGGGCCTCCAAGGGATGTGGGTGAGGCTCAGGCCCGAAGCCTGTGGGCCATCCTTCCCTCTTCGACTGATTATTCGGAGTGGGAGACCGAAGATGAAGAGTCACCGAACACCCATTGCCACCCTGACATCCCTTTTTCCCTTTCCACTCCCCTCCTTCGGAGGCTCGGCGTCGGTCCCCGCCAAGGACATGGCATTCTGCAATTTCGTGAGGGATATGTCTAAGGCCTGAGCGTTCCTTTGGACCTTCGGATGGAGGAGCTAGAAATTCTCCAATACAAGGCCCCTCCAAGGGAATCACTCATGGTACTCATTCTACTGATCTTGAAATGGCTAATGCTCCGTATGTGGGAGACACCGGGATCAGTACCGGTTGTGAGCAAGTGGCTCAACTCAATCTACCGGGTCCGCTGGAGCCCTGGATTCCAGAAGGCACAGCTGCCGCACAACTCCATGATGGTGGAGTAGGCTATGCGTTGTCTGAAGAGCCAGAAGACGCACTCCTTGGTGCCCCCGGCTAGGGAGACCCACACCTTGTATGTTTTCAGCAGAAAGTGCTATCAGAGCTCAATGCTCATCAGCCGGATCCAGGTCTACCAGCTGTACGTACCTGAGGGACCTGGCGAACCCGTGCAACGGTTCAAGAACCTGGCCAAGGACGTCCATGAATGCTCCAAATTTATGTCTCGGGCAGGCTATGATAGCTTCGAGTCGGCGACTCGAGTAGCTGCGGTGGGCAACAGTGCCTGATACCAGGCTTGGCTACAGTCTTCTGACCTCGAGCAATGGGTTCAGGACAAATTGGTTGATGTCCCATGCCAAGGAGAGAACCTCTTTGGCAAACCCATGACTGAAATGGCTGCCAACCTGGAGACAGAGTTCATGATGATGACCAGGCTCTCTAAAAAGACTGCTGCCCCTCCCTGACAGAAGACCCTGGGTAAAAAGCCCTTTTACCCGAGGAAAAGGGCTGCTTACAAAAACTACCCACATTTTCAGACCTCCCCAGCGGGATCAGCAGGCCAAGGGACTTGGGCAGGGTCCTCATAAGAAGAAGGCTCCCAAGCCCCAGGCGTTGGCTCTGGCCCAGCCAGGGGGCAGTTTTTGACTCCTTGGACATAGCCTCTTCACCCCAAGGAAGTCAGCAGCCCACAGGGGGATGTCTGATCCACTATGCCCTAAGGTGGCCAGCCATCACCACCGATTCCTGGGCACGCCAGGTGGTCAAGGAGGCTACCTCCTACATCTGGCTCAGACACCACCTCCTTTCTTCCCGGGAGAGCCCCCCAGGTCTGCCCTTCACCGGGACCTCCTAATGAAGGAACTCACAGGTCTTCTCAAGGACAGGGCAGTAGAACTAGTGCCCCAACATATCAGGGGCAAGGGGTTCTAATCCAGATATTCTCCAGGACCAAGCAGGAAGTCAGTCCTCACATATGGGTGATGTCGGCGCCGACGGAGCCCTCGTGCGGAGCATTTCCCCAGCTTTCAAAGAAAGCCTTTGGGAATTGCAGCGCGCATGCGCGGTCCCCTTCCTGCCCAAGGGTGCCATCTTGCTCAGTCTTCTTTTTTCTGCGGAGCCTGACGGACATAGTTCGTTTTTCCCCGAGGAAAAAGTTGATTTCCCTATTTTTTCTTCGGTTCGATGCCGGATCCTTTTCCCGCCTTGGCTCGATACGCCGGTATCGAGTCCACACTCTCTTTTTCGTTTTTTGTCCTTTGTGACTAGCGTTCGCGCCATTTTTTCTTTTTTCACTGGCAGCCCGGTCTTTTGACCTCACAGGGGCCCTTTTTCCCCCGATGGCTACCAGCGGGTTTAAAAAGTGTGATCGGTGTAAGAAACTTATGTCTCTTACCAACACACATGACTGCTGCCTCCGCTGCCTCGGACCCGATCATGACCCGATGATCTGTGGTCCGTGTGGCAAAATGTCCTCGAAGGCGTTGAGGAGTCGGCAGCACCAGAAGGATAGGATCTTCTCTGACTCAGCGTCCGGACAGGCCCGGACCTCGTCAGAGGCCTCGACGTCTCGGGACTCCGGCCCCGAGCAGCGTCAGGGTTCCTCTGAGCGGGGGTCTCCTTCGCGGGAACATCGCAGGAAGAAGAAACCCGAGAGGGCGGCATCGGTGGACGCTCCTGGTTCCTTGAGGGCCAGGTCGCATAGCCCCGATAGCCGTCCCGGGTCTTCGGAGTCGGAGAGGCCTGCCAAACATCCTCGTATCGAGATGGAGTCTCCTGGACACGTGAGTGCTGTAATCCTCGTGGACTCTCCTCCAGGGGAGCCGACGTCGGGCCCGACGCCGTCGGGGCCCGAGTCGGGGGGCTGCTGGGTCTCCTGAGCTCGGACTCAGGTTGACGGCCTTGGAGAGCAGCCTCGCTGCCTTCATGGAACAGCAGCGGGCATTGATCGACGGTCTCCCCGGTGCATCTGCCCCGACCACCGGGACCTCGATGTCCAAGTCGACCCCGGAGGCCGAGCCGATCCTCGGCCACGGTCTCCATCGGCCTCCCGTTCGGGACCGAGGTTGTCGACGCTGGTACCCTCGGCGTCAGGGCGGATGGCATCGGTGCCTGCCCGACCGGAACCGCTCGATTCCTCCTCCGAGGAGTCGGGCTGGGAGACGGAGGACGAAGAGTCACCCGACACTTATTGGACTCGGTGTGTTCCATCGGACTCGCCGGAGTCCGAACCTCGGAGACGATCCCCACCGGAGGATACCCAGTTCTCGGACTTCGTGCGGGATATGGCCAAGGCCTTGGCCTTCCCCGCGGATCCCGAGGAGGAGCCTCGAGCCGAGGAGCTCGAGGCCCTCCAGTATAACTCTCCCCCAAAGGAGGCCTTTACTGTACCGGTTCCTCCGATGCTGGAGCGGCTGCTCTTCCGCATGTGGGAGACCCCGTCCTCGACGCCGGTGTTAAGCAAGCGGGTCGATTCCATCTATTGAGTACGCAAGAGCCCCGGGTTCCAGAAGGCACAATTACCGCACCACTCCATGGTTGTGGAATCGGCCATGCATCGACTGAAAAGTCAGAAGATGCACTCCTCGGTGCCTCCCGGCCGGGAGGCCTGAAACCTGGGTGCCCTCGGTAAGAAGTGCTTCCAGGGCTCTATGCTTGCTTGCCGTGTCCAGACTTACCAGCTCTACATGGGCCTGTATCTCCGAGACCTGGCAAAGGAAATTGCCGGGTTCTCTGCTGGTCTCTCCGAGGAACCTTTGCAGCTGTTCCAAGCCTTGTCCACTGGTATTCGAGAGTGCTCGAAGTTTATCTCTCGAGCAGCCTACGATGGCTTCGAGGCTTCGGCCCGAGTAGCCGGGGCCGGCATCGGTGCCCGCCGACAGGCTTGGCTACAGTCATCTGACCTCGAGCCATGGGTGCAGGACAAGTTGGTCGATGTCCCCTGCCGAGGTGAAAACCTCTTTGGAAAGCCCATGGCTGAAAAGGCTGCAGAACTCGAGACCGAGACTCTGACCAGGACTAGGCTGTCCAGAAAAACCTCTGCCCCTTCTCAGAAGAAGAAGGGCTCGGGGAAAAAAGACCTTTTACCTGAGGAAGTCATCTGCCTATAAACAATACCCTCATTATCAGGTCTCTGCAGTGGAGGTTTTTGACTCAGAAGGCATAGCCTCTTCTCCTCAGCTGGCTCACATCAGCACAGGAGGCCGGCTGGCCCACTTTGCCCACAGGTGGTCAGCCGTCACATCGGATACCTGGGTGCTCCATATAGTCCGAAAGGGCTATCTTCTCCATTTTCACCAGGTACCTCCCTCCTATTTTGCAGGGGAGCCTCCAAGACTCCCTCTGCACAGGGACCTACTCCTTCAGGAGTTAGCAAGTCTACTAAAGGATCAGGCTGTGGAACCGGTTCCCCACCACCTGAGAGGTCAAGGCTTTTATTCCAGGTACTTTCTGGTACCAAAAAGAACAGGAGGCCTCAGACCCATCCTAGACTTGCGCAACCTCAACAAGTTCCTGGAGAGGGAAAAGTTCAAGATGCTTACCCTTGGAATCCTGCTGCCCTACCTCCAGCAGGGAGATTGGCTATGCTCCTTAGATCTAAAGGATGCTTATACTCACATCCTTATTCATCCAGACCACAGACAATATCTCAGATTTGTTGTGGGAGGAAACCACTATCAGTACAGAGTACTACCCTTTGGCCTGACCTCCGTTCCCAGGGTGTTCACCAAGTGCCTGGCAGTGGTGGCGGCCTACCTAGGGCTTCAAGGTCTTTTTGTGTTTCCGTACCTGGACGACTGGCTCATAAGGGGCCAGTCTTCCCAGGAGGCCAATCAAGCCACCCTTCGCACTGTGGCTCTGCTTCAGCACTTGGGGTTTGTCATAAACTTCGCAAAGTCCACTTTGCTCCCGTTCTAGAACTTAGAATTCATAGGAGCAAGGCTGGACACTCTTCAGGCGAAGGCTTTTCTGCCAATGGACAGAGCCCACAGGCTGATGGATCTGGCCAGGCAGTTTCACAGCAATTCCCTGGTCTCTGCCAGGAAATTCCTGAGACTACTCGGCCATATGGCTTCCACGGTTCATGTCACCCCCAATGCCTGCCTGCACATGCGGCCTGCTCAGTGGAGCCTTCACACTCAGTGGCATCAGGCCACAGGGAGCCTAGCGGACTCAGTAAGAATATCCGACCTGCTAGTCTCCTCTCTGCAATGGTGGCTTCATTTTCCGAATCTGGTACTCGGAGTGGTTTTTCAATCCCCTCCGCATTCTCAAGTCCTGACGACAGATGCTTCTCTTCTAGGTTGGGGAGCACATTGCCAAGGGACATGTACTCAGGGTCTCTGGACCCCTTGGGAGGCTGCTCAACAGATAAACTTCCTGGAGCTACGGGCAATACGCCTAGCTCTGAGAGCCTTCTCCCACCTAGCCTCTCACCAGTCTGTACTAGTCCAGACGGACAATCAAGTTACCATGTTCTACGTGAACAAACAAGGAGGCACAGGCTCCTTCCTTCTAAGTCAGGAGGCACAATGGCTGTGCTCTTGGGCCGTCAATCACGGAATCCTCCTCAAGGCTGTCTACCTCCCAGGTCAAGAAAATTACCTGGCGGATAGACTGAGCAGGATCCTGCAACCACACAAATGGAGGTTGAACCCGTTGGTGGTTCAGCAGGTCTTTCTCAGGTGGGGCCTCCCCACCATGGATCTTTTCGCCAGTCCTCTGAACCGGCAACTCCCGAGATTCTGCTCCAGACAGCCGCATCCTCTCAGAGTAGCAGCGGATGCGTTTCTGATCTCGTGGTCCACAGGCCTACTGTATGCGTTTCCTCCCACGCCACTAGTGTCCAGAACATTGTTCAAAACCCTCAAGGACTGGGCCTCAATGATCCTGATAGCCCCCAGGTGGCCGAGGCAACTGTGGTTTCCGCTTCTGCTGCAACTGGCGGTGGACACCCCTCTTCCTCTGGGGTTTCAGCACGATCTCCTGTCTCAGGATCAAGGGGACTCTCTTGCAACCCAACCTCCAGTCCCTTCATCTGATGGCCTGGCTGCTGAAAGGGTAGTCCTGGCTCCCCTACTACTGCCTCGAGAGGTGGAAGATGTGGTCTTAGCCTCTAGACGGCAATCCACCAGGAAATCCTATGCTCTTAAGTGGCGTAGATTCTCCGCATGGTGTGCTCAGCACAGCGAGAATCTCTTCTCGTGCTTGGTAGCGGTAGTATTGCAATATTTGCTTTACCTCTCCAATCTAGGCCTTAAGTCCAACTCTGTCAGGGTTCACCTCAGTGCTCTCTCAGCGCATCACTCGCCGGTGGACGGAAGGCCTCTTTCCAACCACCCTTTGGTGGCTCATTTTCTCAGAGGCCTCCTTCTGCTTAAGCCTCCTTTGCGTCCACCAGCCCCTGAGTGGGATCTGAATGTGGTCTTACAGCAGATTACTTGTCTGCCTTTTGAACCTATGGCTACCTGCCCTCTCCGTTTTCTCTCCTGGAAAACCTTGTTTTTGGTAGCTCTTACCTCTGCTAGGCGAATGAGTGAACTGCAGGCACTAGTGTCTGATCCCCCTTACACTAGGTTCTACAGGAATAGGGTAGTCTTACGGACTCACCCTACGTTTCTTCCTAAGGTTGTCTCCCCTTTTCACCTCAATCAGGAGGTGGTTCTTCCGACCTTCTTTCCCAGGCCGCATGCCAACCGGGCTGAGATGGTCCTGCATACCCTGGACTGTAGGAGGGCATTGTCCTTCTACCTTGACCGTATGTGGGAGCATCGGAGGGCTGTTCAGATCTTCATTTCTTTTGACCCCAATAAGTTGGGGCTACCTGTCTCCAAGCGTACTTTGTCCATATGGGTCGCTGACTGTATCGCCTGGGCTTATGGGGCAGCCGGCCTCTCGTTGGAGGGTTGAGTCACGGCTCATCGTGTTAGGGCGAAGGCTGCGTCAGTGGCTCATCTCCGCTTTGTTCCGTTGGCAGACATCTGTCGGGCCGCTACTTGGTCTTCAAGCCAGACTTTTGCGGCCCATTACTGCCTTGAGAGGGAGTCCCACAGGGACAGTGCTTTCGGACAGGCAGTACTCCATAATCTCTTTGGGGTTTAGGCAACTCCTACCCTCCGGCCCTGGTGTTGGGCTACCGGTCGGGGGCGTTCTCAGAGAAGATTCCTTCCTTACGTACTGACGAGCTAGAGGGAGCTCATTTTTTCCACTTGAGGTCTCCGGTAGCCTTAAGCTGGGGAGTCCCATATGTGAGGACTGACTTCCTGCTTGGTCCTGGAGAAAGTGTAGTTACTCACCTGTAACAGGTGTTCTCCAGGAGCAGCAGGAATCAGTCCTCACAACCCTCCCTCCTCCCCTTGGAGTTGCAGTCATATGATTTGTTTTGCTAATTTTTTGCTGTCTTTTAGCTATGTCATCAGACTGAGCAAGATGGCACCCTTGGGCGGGAAGGGGACCGCGCATGCGCGCTGCAATTCCCAAAGGCTTTCTTTGAAAGCTGGGGAAATGCTCCGCACGAGGGCTCCGTCGGCGCCGACGTCACCCATATGTGAGGACTGATTCCTGCTGCTTCTGGAGAACACCTGTTACAGGTGAGTAACTACTCTTTTTCTCATACCAAAAAGAACAGGCAGTGAGTACAGGCAGATAGCGTGCCTGTTTTATCTGCCTGTACTCGCACCAGATAGCGTGCCTGTTTATCTGCCTGTACTCACCAGATAGCGTGCCCTGCTGTATCGACCTAATCAGATCCGAGAGTTTGCCTGATCACATTTGAACAGATAGCCTCCCGCTTCAAACAAGTCACGGTAGGAGCAGCCAAAATGATGCACCCAATCATAGTAGTAGCCAGTTTCTACCTCCTCTCTCGACTACCCATTGGATCACATGCCCTTAATCCAGTCTCCAACCATATTCCAGTCCTACGGAGCGATGGGAAGAGATGGGCAGATAACACTCACCACTCGTCAACAGAAGCCAACTGCATGCTTCACCCCCACATACTGCACATCTCACTACAACACTCCAAAAAGCCTCACATTGAGAAACACCAGCTCCCACACTTGCTGAAATGTGCCCTCATCAATGTCCGCTCAATCCACAAAAAATGGCCAGTGGTCACAGATTTAATAACCTTCCATAACCTGGGCATCCTAATGATCACAGAGACATGGCTATCTGATTGCGACACCGTTCTTCTTAACCAGATGTTACCCCCCAACCTCTCACTCCATACCTGCCACAGAGCTAATCAGAGAGGTGGAGGAGAGCTCATCCTCTCCAAAACAGAGCTACAATTTCAACTGATCAACGCCACCAGCACGGCCCACTTAGACACAATCAGCATAGCTAATAATCTTTGCACAATCAACCTACTCTACAGAGCACCAGTGACATCACCAGATGACCTCTCAACAATTATAGACCTTGCCTGCAACACCAGTAATCCACGCTCCTCAAATTGGTTACTAAGCGATTTCAACCTGCCTACACTACAAGATACCCAAGCCACAGCCTTCCTCGAAGCACTCGACGAGCTGGGATACAAACAACTAGTCAACACACCCACACACGTGAGAGGAAACAAATTGGACCTGGTCTTTGCTCCACAAACATCTGTGGAAGCAACCCACGACTTGGCGATATCTATAACACCGGCACCCTGGTCCGACCACAGCCTGATTAGATTTCAAATACCTGTCCACCGTCGCAGTCATAATAACACCAGCAGAGCTACTGTCTTCCCCAAAACATCAGCAAGACGATTCCGACCCTTTATCAAAGAGGAAATACTGGAGAAAGCATTCCACTCCTCAACACAACAGCCCCTAACTTGGATGACATGATCTCTAACTGGGACAACAGCCTCAGCACCATCGCTCAGCTCCCAACCACGAACAAACCTCCAAAGAGACGAGAGCCCGCACCATGGTATTCCACCGAACTGCAATCATCACTCCTCCACCTGCGCAAGCTAGAGAGACGATGGCGCCGATCACGCTCCACTGAAGCACAGAATGCATATAGCTTACACCTAAAAAAGCACCGAGAAGCAATAATGGAGAGTAGGAAGCAATTCCATACGAACCTCCTGAAGCGCTCGATGAGCAAGCCACACGACCTCTTCAATATAGTGAAGACACTGACAAGAGAACCAGCCCCGGACCAACCATACATGCCGCAACCGCAGGTTTTTGCAGATTATCTCCAATCAAAAATGCTCCCGACTGACAAGACCATAAGTCCCACAAGCCACACTCCGCGACACAAACCAACCAACCCAACGCCACTGACCAAATTCACCACCATATCAGAGAGAGAGATTGAGGACACCATCGCCTCCATCAACACCACTACTGTACCAAATGACCTCTGTCCAGCATTCTGGTTAAGAGAACTACGCTGCGATCTTAGCCAGTTCCTGAATAAAATCATAGAGCAGTCATTCTCAACGGGAGCCTTCCCACAAAGGTTGAAGCATACCTCCATCAGGCCGCTGCTGAAAAACAAAAAACTAGACCCTTTAAAAGTTGAGTCCTTTAGACCAATTTCAAGCATCCCACTTCTCGCCAAGATAATTGAAAAGGTAGTCCAACGCCAAATTCAACAACACATCGAGACTGATGCCCCTTTGGACCCATCTCAGCACGGATTCAGGGAGGCACACGGCGTAGAAACCCTCCTCACCACCCTCTTCAACACCATAATCTCGGGAATTGACAACATTCGACAAGGATTTGCCCTTATCTTCATGGATATCGCAGCAGCTTTTGACTCTGTAAGCCACGAGATACTCCTGGGACGTCTCGAGGAAAAGGGAATACAGGGCACAGCTCTAAGCTGGTGCAAATCCTGCCTGTCCAACAGATGGCAGCACGTGAGGACTCGCACCACAACATCGGAACCGTTCCTACAAAAACAAGGTGTGCCTCAGGGGTCCTCGCTATTGGCATTGATGTTTAACATATACATGCAACCCATCTGCGCCATTATCCGCTCTTTTAACATCTCCTGCCTGGTATACGCAGATGACGTTCTGCTATACGTGCCATTTGCAACAGACCAGCCAGACTTCTCCCCTCTAACAAGCTGCTTCAACGCAGTTGCTGACTGGCTCCATACGCAAAATCTACGGATAAACCATAACAAGACAGACGTCCTCTTCATCACGAGGAACCAAGGATTCCCCCCCCCACCCGCCTTAAAGGTGAAGAACGCTGAGCTGATAACCAAATCCACAATCCAATACCTAGGTGTGACCCTGGACCAACGGCTGGACATGAAAACCCACATAAGTAACACAGTCAAGACAATATACCATAAAATACGTACACTACGGCATCTATGACCTCTATTGGACCCCGATGACTTTCGAATAATCTATCAAGCCCTAGTAACCCCACACTTTGACTATGCCAATGCAATCCTATATGAACTTCCCCAAACATCATTGAACCCACTCCAGGTTGCAATCAATGCAGCCGCTAGAGTTCTATACGGAGTCTCAAGAATGGTCCACATTACACCAATCCTGAAGAAACTCCACTGGTTACCAATCCCCATGGCAGACTACATTACAAGATCCTAGTAATGACCTTTAAAGCCATAAACAATCAACTCTCCACCTCCATCTCCACCTCCTAATCCACTTCACACCCCCGAACAGACTCAGAAGATTGGCAGCTGTCAATACATTGATAATTCCAAAGGAAACAACGAAGTTCACCCAGGTGACATCTAATAGGGCCTTCATGTTCTATGCACCCAGATGTTGGAACGCCCTCACCACACACATCCGAGCAATCACCGACCTGGCCCAATTCAGGAAGGCACTGAAGCACCACCTATTCATACGGCACTTCCCTGAGATCAGCCCCAAAGATCAACCTGCAAACACTCTCACTAATCACCTTGACTCTCCCAATAGCGCACCCAGCACACTGGAAGGCAACTAGCCCCACCGCTGCAACTCCAAGTAGACTTCAGGTGTATAGTATATTTATTAGTGTAAATAATTTGTAGAAAGTTACCCCAGTTATGTCCAAGTTATAGTCCCTGTTTACTGTAAATACAATGCAGCCCCGACTGCATTGTATAAGGTTCTGTTAAATGAACACCGCATTGATGTGAATAGCGCGGTATAGAAGAGACATTAAATAAAATAAATATAAATAAAAGGTAACATAAAATGCAGGCAAAAATGGCCTGACCAGGACAGAGGCAGTGAGAGTGGAGGGTCAT
The DNA here is from genome assembly GCA_033557465.1 of Ichthyophis bannanicus. Classification (NCBI taxonomy): domain Eukaryota; kingdom Metazoa; phylum Chordata; class Amphibia; order Gymnophiona; family Ichthyophiidae; genus Ichthyophis; species Ichthyophis bannanicus. The sequence goes on along the minus strand of CM066037.1, from coordinate 197,906,967 downwards.
ATTGGGAATTGGAGGGAGTCAAGATCAGATCCAAAGTGCGGCCAGCGAAATGAGTGGGGCAGTGAATGTGTCTGTGAAGTGTGAGATTCCTCAAGAGATTAGAGAAGGCACAGTCCCAGGGTATGGATGGCGGGTCGAGATGGGCATTAAAATCCCCAAGGATCAGTAGGTGGGGGATAAGAGAGAGAGAGAGAGAGCCTTTGGAGATGCTTGAGAGTAGGAAGTCCCAGAGATCAGAGTGGTGAGATGGGGGAACATAGAGGAGGAGGAAGTAAAAAGGTGGGGTTGGAGTCAAGATGTACCAAAAGGAATTCAGGGTAACACAGGGCCGGTGGGTGGATTTCAATGAGGGGGAAGCTGGAGCGGTAGACAGAACTACTCCCCCACTGCTCCGGGCTGATTGGGAGGTAGAAAAGGTGGAGAAATTGGGGGGAAGACAATGAAGTAAGGGGCCTTCGCCTTCACGGAGCCATGTTTCTATCACAAATAGAATAGAATATCTTGAGAAATAATTGGAAATATTCCAACTTTATGTCATCATAATATTTTAACAGTATGTTCAAAGGTATAAACAAAAAAAAATATCTGTGCAACTTATATGTAGTAATTTCTGAGAAAACCCCCCAGAATATGACCAGGATAGAATTAATGGCACCCTTCATTAATATTTGGTTGCACAGCCCTTGGCAGTGATGATAGCCTCCAAATGTAGCCATCTGTAAGTTTCTTACATCTGTCTGGTTGTATCTTCTCCCACTCTTCAAAAGCAATTTGTTCCAGCTCATGAATGTTTTCAGGATTCCTTTTACCAATGGCAGATTTCAGTTTTTTTGAAAGGTTCTCAATTGGATTGAGATCAGGACTAATTGCTGGCCAGTTTAAAACAGTCCATTTTTCCCTTTTTAATCATTCTTTTGTACTTTTGGATGTGTGTTTTGGGTCATTGTCCTGTTGGAGGACCCATGACCTTCGACCCAGACCTAGCATTTTGACACTAGGTAGCACATTTTGCTCCAAAATACCTTGGTAGTTCTCTGACGTCATGATTCCTTTAATACGTTCCAAGCCACCAGTTCCTGAGGCAGCAAAACACACCCACAACATTATGAAATGTCTACCATATTTAACTGTAGGAAGGGTGATTTTTGTTTCCTTTATAAGCTTCATTTCTTCATCTGTACATGCAGGTCTTCATTGCCAAAGAGCTCAAGTTTGATTTCATCTGTCTACAGAACATTTTCCCAGAAGGATTGTGGTTTCTCAAGATGGGTTTGGGCAAAGATCAGGCGTGCTTTTTTATGTCTGTCCTTAAGCAGTGGAGTTCTTCTTGGCCTTTGCCCTGGAAGTCCTTCTTAATTTAGTGCGCAGCGTATGGTGCGGGTTGAATCCATCACTTCAGATTGCTCCAGATCCAGCCTTAAGCTCTTTGATGTTGTACGTGGTGTTTTTCCAACAGTTTGCACTAACCTTTGATGACGAATTCCTGCCACGTACTTCCCGCCACGTACTGGGAGGTTCTTGACATTCCATGAACAGAAAACTTCTTAAAAACACTGCGAACTGTAGACACAGGAACCCCAAGGTCTTTGGAGATGGCCTTGTACCCCTTTGACGTTTGATGTTTGGTGATAATGGCTTTTCTGACGGTCTCAGGCAGCTCTCTTGTCTTCAGCATTGTGAAAATGGAAGAGGGAGTGAATGTGGCCATTTTAAACATTAGAGCCATCATTCATTGGTTGATTCAAGTCATGTGAGTACTGACAGTTGATCACAGGTGCGTCTAATTATACTGCAATGGGAATATGGTTCTGTTCAAGCTGATTTCAGTTGTTTATAAGGCTGGTAATAATCATGTCCTGGCAGTGTCCCAGTTTTTATACTATTTCCTTTTTTTAATTTGTCTTGTTTTATTTGATTCTTTTATGTATCACGTATATGTGCATATATAATCCAAAGCCATTTCACTGGCCACTTTTTTTTTAGGAGATATGGACATTAAGGCATTGAACTGCAAGGGTGCCAATAATGTTAACCACAACTATAAATCAGTTGATAGATATTGGCATAACTTACTTAACATCTCCAATTTAAAATAAGACTCTTGTTAAGTGCCTTTGAGTCTTTGTTGACTCATGGCAACCCTCTAGATAGTTGTGCTAAACTGTGTTTGGTCTTCAGTCAGGGGGCTCATTGTTGAATGGCACTCTTAGCTGCTGTTATTGTATTGATCCATCTCATTGCTGGCCTTCCTCTTTTGCATTGACCTTCTACCTTGCCAAGCATGATGTCTTTCTCTAATGATCTCTCTCTTCACATAATGTGTCTAAAGTATGAAAGTCAAAGCCTTGTCATCTCAGCTTCTAAAGAAAGCTTAGGTTTGATCTCCTCTACTACTGACTGGTTTGTAATTCGGGCAGTCCATGGTTTACACAGTATTCATTTCTAGCATCACACACACAATGACAACCCTCTTACACACAAATCCCACACTGCCTGTATGCCATTCCCTCAAGCCCAAGTTCCTTAACCTTGGTAATTATTGTTCATAGTTGACATGTAAATAGTTCTCAGATCTGTTATTTGTAACCCGCCCCTGATCTCTGGAAGGGGTGGTATAGAAAAATGTAACAAATAAATAAAAATAAATCAAAGGCATCGATTTTCTTCCCGACTATCTTTTTCACTGTCCAACGTTTGCATCCATATGATGTTATTGAAAATGCTATGGCTTGAACAAGTCAAATCTTTGTATGGAGAGAGACATCTTTGCTCTTGAGAATCTTGTCTAGGTCCTTCATAGCCATTCTGCCAAGAACAATGTGTTGTCTGATTTCTTGATTTCTTGTTGTTTCTTTATTGATAGTTGATCCGAGTAGGTTAAAGTTGTCCACTATTTCCATTTCTTCTCCATCAATGATGAACTTATTGATTTTGTCAGTTGTTAGGATCTTTGTCTTCTTTACATTAAGGTACAGGCCCATTTTAAGACTGTTCCTTGATCTTGAGAAGCAGGTGTTTCAGATCATCTTCACTTTCAGCAGTAATTAATCTGGGGAATCATTGATTCATCATTAATCAATCACCACTCCAAGATGCACCACTTTTTGACACTGTTGAGAGCAGTGTTGTCCCCACTGTCACCTGTCCTCATAACCATTATCTCTGTCTTGCCCATATTTTTTAAACAAATTTTTATTTATTATTGATGAGGGTTTTACATATCCATTTCTATTTCAATAAGATCCATCCCCACATACCTAGCATTTGGCTAGACACATTATCATCCTAGCATTTGCCTACTAACTACCCCACCCAATCTCCCCTCCTTCCCTTCTTTTAACCCTCCCATTCTGCATGCATACAGGCCATTTATAGTTCCAGTTCTCATGTAATTCCAACTTTCTTTCTCCTTCCTGCACTGATGCTGCAGTGTTGCTGCTCACTGACGCTGCAGTGTTGCTGCTCACTTGCTCTTCCGTGATTTCCTCCATGACCACTCCTGGTATCGCATATCCTCCAACACAGCAGTTTGTAAACACCCTCTAGCTAGCTGAATCATTTAACATCATCCATCTGTTGACCCTCTTCATAACTGTTCATTTCTTTAACAAATTTCAACTGTATTCAACATTATTCAATAATAAACAACATTGCAGTGCAGTGCTTACTGGCCCCCAGGCTGTTCTTGATACCCACTTGTTTGGTTTCTTATGTCCGGGGCAACACCTTTGATCCCTTCAAATGTGAGATTGCTCTCCAAGGAGGCTGTTCCAGTCCCTGGGTCCCTTTGCCCCATGTCTAGATAAGGATCCCAAACCTTATCTTCCCCTTTAGCTGACATGATAGCCTATCATACTTAACTGTCTCCTCCACCTTGTGTAACCAGTCCTCCACCCTAGGGCCCGTGGCCATTCGCCATCACGCCGCTAAAGCGACCTTGGCCGCTAATATTAGTTTTGCTTGTGTCAGATCCCTGTTCCTAATACCAGACTCCCTTCCACTCAATCTGAGCAACACTTCTTCTGGGGAGCATCCTGCATTACCTCCTCCCACTCCCGGCAGTGACCGTCCCACCTCTTCCCAATATGTTTGTATAATTGGGCAATCGCACCACATATGGTAAAACGTACCAACCTGTCCACAACCCCTCCGGCGTACTATATGCCTTATGCACAGTCTGGAGTTGGGTCTGTCTCCAAGAGGTAACTGCTGTCACCCAATATATTTTACAATATTTTCTCCCATTGATAATCCTCTATTTCTCATTTCAGCCATCTATGCCACCCTAAGTGGTGTGGCGGAGGGTACCCCCTCGCTGCCGCCAGCTGTACCTGATAAAGTTTGGCGAGAAGGTCCTTCCTCTCCTTACCTTTATAAAATAGTTCTAGCATAGGATTGGCTTGATGTGTTAGGTGAGGTGTATGCTGTTCCAGGAAATGCCGCAATTGAAAATACTGATAAAAAGGAATTTGACTTCCCCCTCTAGTCTCTACTTCTTGCATTGAGGGGATCTGACCGTTCCCCACTAAGTCTCCCACCTGTGTTGGGTGTTCCTCCCTTACCTGCAACCACCTAAACCCTTGACCCAAGAACAGGGTATAGTCTTGCAACCTAGACCAATTTAAAAATGGCTTGGGAAAGTCCCCCCCCATACTCTCTTCTGATACACTTGTCTAAGTGGGACTAAAAATGGATGCCCACGTATCAGATCCCCCTGCTCTTGACCACCCTCCGGGATCTCTAGCTACTCAAAAAGCGACTTCGGCACCAGGGCTTCTCTCTCTATGGCTATCCATTGAGCTTTGGGGGCCACAAATAATGAACCCTAATTGCTGTCAGCATCGCCGCTCTATAATACCATTCCAGGGACGGGTAGTGCACCTCCCGCTTCTCTTGCCTGTTTCAATTTCCCTGCGCTAATCCTCACCTTTCGGCCCCCCCATACAAAGCGCTGCAGACGTTGCTCCCATTTCTTAAGTTTTGCCTGCGGAATCCTTATAGGTAATTGCGAAAACAGAAAGATGAACTTAGGGGTAACATTAATTTTAAGGGCTGCCACTCTTCCCATCCAACTAAGATGAAGAGGCACGCACCCAGCACTCCATATCTTGATTAATCGCTGTCATGAGGGGGCCATAGTTGAGTACATGCAAGTTACTGCAACTCAGGGAAATCCTTACTCCCAGATACTTTGGTGATCCGCTCGCCCATTTGAACGGAAAATTCACCATCTCCCCAGTCTGCAACCCCCCCCAATGGCAGGGCCTCCGTTTTCTCTATATTAACTATAAAACCTGACACCTGCGTGAAGGCTTTAATTTCCCCCAGTAACTCATAAATCGTTTCTTGCAGGTGAGAAAGATCAAAGTATCATCTGCATAGATTAAGATTTTATGCCCATCTTTCCCCTTCCCTATCAGGACTAGTCTCGAGTTTTGTCTAATCCTTGCTGCAAATGCCTCAATAACTATTGCAAACAGCATAGGCGATAATGGGTATCCCTGTCGTGTGCCTCTAAACAGCCAGAATGGTTTTGAGTACTGACCTTTCACCATAATAGAAGCTATTGGCAGTGAATACAATGCTTGAATCCCTTGGATAAAGGCTTTCCCTATCCCCATCCTGTCCATTATTTCAAAAAGGAAGTCCCACTCCACCCTGTTGAATTCCTTTTCCGTGTTTAAAGTGGCTCATAAAGCGGGCTCCCTTCTTGTTTCCACATACTTTATCAGATTAATGGCATGCCTCACGTTATCAGAAATAATTTTCCCCCCTATAAATCCAATTTGATCCGGGTGTATGAGTGTTGGCAGAACTTTTTCTAGCCTCTTAGTGAAGACCTTAGCATACAATTTAGCATTGCTGTTAATCAAAGCAATTGTCCTATAACTCCCACATTGATCACCGGGTCGACCCTCCTTGAGAAGAACAATTACATTGGCCTTTGCCATGGATTCCGGTATAGGCTTCTCCTTCAAAAATCCCAAAACCAATCTAGCCAAAAAAGGAGACACTTTTTCTCTAAGTCCATGATACAGCTCTGTGCGGAAAGCGTCGTCCCCGACCACTTTACCCTTCGGGAGAGACCTTATTGCTCTTTAGACTTCTTGTGGGGTTATTGTTTTCCCCAGAAATGAAGCCGCCTCCCTGTCTAGCTTAGGAAGGTCTAATCCCTGAATATAGGAGCTCACTCCCCCCCCCCCCAAAGGCCCACTCCCTCCGTTTGGTATAGCTGCTTATAATACTTCCTAAATTCCTCACAGATCTCTGCATTAGCCACCGCTGTAGACCCATCTGACCTTGCAATCTCCGCTACCACTCTCTCGGCTCTCTTCTTCCTCAACTGCCAGGCCAGTAATTTCCCCGCCCTATTACCACTCTCCATATAATTCCTCTTCGTAAGTCTGAGGAGATGGACCATCTTTCCTGTGTCTAAGGAGTTTAACCAGGCCCGAGCTGTACATAACCGCCTGTACACTTTCCCTGCTCCTGTCCTGCTGTGCTCTTTCTGGGAGATTTTGAATCTCCTCTACCAGCTTCTGTGTGTCTGCTTCATTTTTTGGGCCCCCCATTGAATCAAAACCCCACTGAGAACTACTTTCCCGGCATCCCACAATGCATTATCCTGAACCTCTCCGTTATCATTGGATTCCATATAGTCTTGCCATGCCTTTTTTAACTTCTTTTGAGTTTGTTCAGCCTGCAACAAGTTGACATCTGCTCTCCATACTGGAGTCCCTTTTAAATCTTTTGTCTTCCTGGGGAATCACTGGCAAGTTACCATTCTGTGATCCGAAATGGTTATAGGGTGAATTTGAGTTGCCCCAAGGCTCACTCCTCATCCTGTCACCCGAGGACGTAGTCGAGCCTTGAGTATGTATCTGTGTGCGCAACATAGCAAGTGTATTTTTTGCTATCTTTATTTTCCCCCCGCCATATTTCCACTAGGTCCCAGCTCCATATACAATTCCTGAGTTCCTGCCCTTCCTTTCTGTGTTTCCTTTTGGTATAATTTGACCTATCCAGGGCCCCCACCGTGCAATTCAAATCTCCAGCTATTATCCAAACCCCTTTAGCCACCTTCTGGAACTCTTTTAGCCATGTTTTAAAGAAGAAGAAGCTTTTGGGCCCATTTGGGGCGTAGAGGTTCAGAATAGCAACTTCCTCCTGGTCTACTCTACCAACTACTCGGGCAACCCTCCCCCGATTATCGCCCCCGGATAAATATGTTATGAAGGGGACTCTTTTATGAATCAAAATAGCTATGCCTCTTTTTTTGGAATTATATGCTGAACAATACATCTGCTCAAATCCATTATTGCGCAACTTGGCATGTTCTAACTCGGTGAGGTGTGTGTCCTGTATTAGGGCAATGTCTACCCTGGCTTTCGACAAGTGTGTTAATATCTGCTTCCTCTTTTTTGGATTGTGAATTCCCCAAACATTCAATGTGGCTATTTTATATTGGCGCCCGAACATTTAATTTTTTATTTTGGTTCTTCCCCCTAGTCTCTCTCTCACCTAGGCCCTTAGCAAGCACTGCACCACTATTCCAACTTAAAAGAACACATATTCCAACCAATGAAACAAACTTTAAATATCTGTCCTCTTCGCCCCCATCTTTTATATTTTTTGACTTTCATGGCATCCTTCCCTCCCAATAACGTGCTCCCCACCGCCCACCCTTAACCCAACATTCTCTTCAATGTTTAATATGCCGCTCCAAAGATCCGGGCAGCTATCAGGTGTGCCCTAAACCCCCTGTACCAATCCCCTCCTTAAAACATTTCTGCTCCTCCTGCTACTCTCTAGCTGCCTGCACTCTGCCCCCTTATCCCCCTATAATCAAATTCCCCGATGTCGCCCCTTTACCCCCACTGCTTATTCACTGCCCCTTTTACATAACATGCTTTGTTACTCCAGGTCAAGCTTTCAGCTGCTGCTCCTGATCTATAGATACGGCTCCTTGCATCTCTCCTCCCTCATTGTTCTGCAACCCTCCGTGGGTCAGCTCTGAATTTGGGGCTTCGGGTACAGCGTGTCCTATCCCCCTCTGTCAGGAGCCATGGAGCCCGAGTTGTTTCCAGTCTCTTTCCATTTTCCTCCTCTCTCTCACTGGTTTTATCGTGGTTGCCACTCCTCCACACTCACCCCCGGTGTTTTCAGAAGCTTCTCCAATGCAGCTGGGGATGTAATAAACTTCCGAACTCCACTGGTAATTACAGTTAATTTGGCCGGATATCATACCGCCATATTCACCCCTTTCTTTGCCCGCTGCTCCTTGACCCGTAGCAGCTCCTCTCTTTTCTTTACCGTTTCTGCCGCCAGGCCAGAAACGCATAGATTTTCCAGTCTCTGTAAGTGACGAACCCCGTCTTCCTGGCTGACATAATTATAAAGTCCTTATCCTGAAAATGGAGCAACTTAATGATGAAGGCTCTTGGGCGGTCTGATGAAACGGGTCTGGGGCGCAGTTCTCTATGCACCAGTTCTATTTCATAGGGAGCTGAAGAAGAGCCTCTGGGAAAACAATGTAAAAACAGTTTTTGTATAAAGCCCTCCGGATCCTGCTCCTCCGCCCTCTCCGATACTTCAAACATCTGAATATTCGATCTCCGCTCTCTGTTCTCCAGATCCTCTGCCTTATTTTGGAGTGCCGCCATTTGTTGCTGCAGTGCTGTTACTTTTGTGCGCAGTAGACCATATGCATCTTCTGTTCGGCCTACCCTCACGTCTGTTAATCTGCTACCAATAGCTGTAAATTTCTCCTCTATTTTGTCTAATACCTTTTGAACAATTTTGGTCTTAGAGTCTCTTATCTCTTTGAGAATAGCAGACAGGTTTCCCAGACATTCTTCATTTTCTCCATCCCCACTGCTCGCTATTGAGGATACCGGGGAAGCAGGGGCCTGCGTCTCTCCCTTTGTCGCATTGGCAGCCGCTTTTGCCGCATACAGCTCTCGCAACGTTCTTGATGTTTTAAGTCTGACTGTCTTTGGCATCCTCCCAGTATCGGAGAATTACCTACTCCAGGGTTGGACTCAAACTTTACTAATTTCCCGCGGGTACGGGGGAGCTGCTCCTACATGTTGTCTCCCCTCCGTGTCCAAACCGGAAGTCCCATCTTACCCATATTAATAGAGAGCCTTTTTGTTACCCACCATTCAACTATCTGCCAGATATTTGATGCTAAGTTCAAGATGTTCATGAACAGAACCCAAGACTGGATGGAATGAGATGTATTGAAGGAGTTGTTAAAAAAATGCTTAACATTCTCTTCTCCTTCAGTCCAGATCATGAAGATGAAATACTTGTAAGCTAATGTTTTGTAATTCCCTTCAACTAGACTAAGACGTAAAATTCTGAGATAGAACTTTTTCATGAAGAATGGCCAGGCAACCTGTCTGCTATTCTCAAAGAGATAAGAGACTCTAAGACCAAAATTGTTCAAAAGGCATTCTTTGCTCAAGGCAGCTGGCTATGTACAATATAACATATTAGGTATTCCACACGTCAGGTTTGTTTTGCAGACCTTCCATTTTTGACAATCCAGCAGATCTATATGAGAATTTTCACTGAAATGGATTCTAAGCCTTTTGTTTTGGTGAGATTTCCAATGAGGATTTCATTAAAGCTTGATAAAGTTTCTTGGAATCTAGGAACCAGCCTAAAAATTTAGGAGCCAGCTGCCAAGACCTCAGTCACAGTGCCCCCATCCCCCAAAAGGTATATTGCAGCTCCTTTTTTAAGAGTCTGATTTACTCTCTTCACATTTTCTATGGGAAAAAAAAGCCTAATACATCAGGCCCTTAACATGCCATTGCACAATGCAAACAAAGGCAGTGACCCTTTTGCAGGGCCAGCCCAAGGGTTTCTGCCATCCCAGGCAGAATCCCTGGCCATAATACCCCTCTACCGTATGCACACTGAGGCATGCTGAGCTGCTGCCGTGCCCCCCTCCCCACTGCTAATGATTCCAGTGTCAGGGGCGGTTCGGCGTTGGCAGTAGCAGGCTATGTGCTTTGGCACACATGACCTGCTGATTCTGACCCCCCTGACATAACTTCGAGCAGGTGAGAAGTGGCAGGGCAGGTGGGCTAAAGCACAAGGCCTGCTGTGGGCTGCTGCTACCGAGCCTAACTGCCCCCCCAACCACACTGACTGAATCAGCAGGGGGAGTTGGCAGGCCATGTGTGCTGAAGCACATGGCCTGTTGCGGGTGCCGTGCCATCCTAAGCATCCGCCTAGTGGAGGGGCCTGCCCTGCCTTTTTGCTTCAGATATCACCATGGCCTGGTAATATGTGAAGCAAAAAAAATCTCCCACAGCCTTCCTACATAACCATCAGCAAGTTTTTTTCTTTCTCTCTCTCTCTCTCTCTCATAGCATCCCTATATAGCCATCACACTGGGTCTCTCTTTCATTGCCCCCACCCCCCACCTAGACAGCACCCCAGGTCTCTCTCTCTCTCTCTCATCGCCCTCTTCCCATCAGCCATCACCCCAGGTCTCTCTCTCTCATTACCCTCCCCCCATCAGCCATCACCCCAGGTCTCTCTGTCATTGCTCCCCCCTCCATCAGCCATCACCACTGGTCTCTTTTTTTTTTTTTTCCTTATTGCTCCCTCCCTCCATCCATCATCCCGGGTCTCTCTTTTTCTCATTGCTCCCCCCTCTATCAGCCATCAACCCTGGTCTCTTATCATTCCTGCCATGCTGCATTCATACACTGTGCTTCTCCCTCCACTGCTATCTGCTCTCTACAAAGAGCTCGAGCCGAAAGGTGGAGGAAGTTCCTGCAGATCGGGTGGTTTGAAGTCTCATGAGACTTGAAATGGCCTGATCTGCAGGAACTTCCTCCACTGCACAATTCAAATTCTTTGTAGACAGCTGACCGCAACGGAGGGAGGAAATAACTGGGCCAAACTCTCAAGGCCTTCAAATCCTGGGCACCAGGGTGCAATTTGTAGTCGCCATGGCTACCTGGTGCTCAGAATTTGTCGACCCTGAACTAGAGATTTAGTTTTCTCAACAGACGAATTGAAAAGCAAGTTGTGTGCATTTTTTATAACTACTGTAGTACGCTGCGAGTGGGCAGGACACAAGAACAAGGGAATACTTTGAATGTGATGGATTTGTTGGAAAATTCAGGATATGAGTCTCAGGTTCCTTCCACATTATTAATAACATTTGCATTGCTGTCTGATAAAGAATGGCTGTTGAAACTTTTCTTTCAGAAAAGGAAGTTACTGTTTCGAGGCTTATCGATACGTATTTATCCTGATTTAGCAAGGGATACCCAGAAGGAATGCAGGAAGTTTCTCCTGCTCCGTCCTGGGGTAGTGCAGTTGGGTGGGCTCTTTTTCTTAAAGCATCCATGTAAATGTTTAGTGAAATATCACTCTGTTTCTTATATTTTTATGAGCCCTCCCAGCTGACGGCTTTCATTAATGCTAGGTACCGGGAATCCTCAATTGATGCCTCTTAAGTGCTCTCATGAATTAATTATCCGGATTTGGCTGTTTGCATTACCTTTTCTTTACATATTTGGTTAAAGTTTATAATGTGATATCTCCTCTCTTTTTTTGTGGGCTAGGGTGGGCTGACACACTTATTTTTAATTGAAATTGCTTCGTGGTTTTTGCTTTTTTTGAGTATCTTGTAAAAAAGAACTTTCTCTGTGTCTGCTCTGTTTCTGCAAGAATGGTTTGTATAAACCTTCTTGATTTATTTGTAAAAATTTCATAAATATAAAAGAAAAAAAGAAAAAGTTGGAGAGTGAGGAACCAGCGCAAGGCCCAACCGATGGTGTCCTTATGTTGCACCTGCCACTTGAGTGGCTGATGATCCATGACCAACATGAAGGGAGTGACCCGGTAGATAGAAACATGACGACAAAAAAAGACCACATGGCCTATCTGGTCTGTCCTGCCATATCAATTACTACAGCAGTCCCCTTTTTTCCTTTAGAGATCCTCTGTGTTTGTCCCATGCTTTTTTAAATTCAGTTACTGTCCTCATCTCTACCACCTCCACTGGGAGACTATTCCACGGATCCACTACTCTTTCCGTAAAGAAATATTTCCGCATATCACTCCTGAATCTATCTCCCTTCACCCTCATCCCATGTCCCCTCGTAGCAGAACTTGCTTTCAATTGAAAGAGGCTCTCTCCCTGAACATTTATGCCACGGAGGTATTTAAAGATCTCAATCATATCACCTCTATCCCGCCTTTCCTCTAAGGTGTACATATTAAGATCCTTAAGTCTGTCCTCATCTGCTTTATAATGAAGACCACTAATCATTTTAGTAGCCACCCTCTGCACCGACTCCATCACAAACACAGTCTTCTGAAAATTGTTCAACATGCCCCTTGCTTCTTTTCCTGTTTAGGGATATTTTCTGAGGTCCTGCTCCAAGTTCTTCATCTGTGAACACAGAACAGAAATATTTGTTAAGCAATTTCTCTTTATCCTCATCAGCTAATACATATTCCTCCCCTTCACCCTTCAGTCTGACAATACCACTTTTATCCTTCCTCTTCTCACTAACATTGTCTGAAAAATGTCTTATCCCCCCATTTTATTGCATTAGCTATTTCCTCCTCTTTTTGAATTTTTGTTTTCCAGACTACTTTGCTAGCTTCTCTAAGTTTTTCCAAATATAGATGCCTGTCTTCCTCTCTCTGTGATCTCTTGTATTTCATGAAGACCTCCCTCTTTTTCTTCTTCTTTTCAGTTACTTCTTTCGAAAACCATAGTGGTCTCCTTTTCCTTTTCCTTTTATTTAGAATTTTAACAAAAAGGTTGGTTGCCCTTAAAATATCCCTTTTCAGTTTTGCCCACTGTTTTTCTACATCCCCCAGCTGTTCCTATCCCGCTAATGACTCTTCACCCATCCCCCAACGAATCTAGTTTAAAGCCCTCTTCAGTAGATTATCCAGGCTGCTACTAAAGACACATCAATCTTTCTTGGACAGATGAACTCCATCTCTGCTCTGCAACCCTTGGAACAGCATTCCATGGTCCAGGAAACCAAAATGTTCTTGATGACACCATCCACGTAGCTATGCATTCATCTCCAGGATGCGAGCTTCTCTGCCTTGGCCTTTACCTTCAACAGGGAGGATTGAAGTGAACACCACCTGTGCCCTTATCTTCTTCACCCTCTGTCCCAGAACCATGAAGTCACTTTTGATACACTCATAGAGATACCTGGCAGTATCATTTGTGCCGACATGGATTAGCAACATTGAATAATAGTCAGTGGGCTTGACGAGTTTCGGCAAACTCTCCGTAACATCTCGGATTTTGGCACCTGGCAGACAGCATACCTCTCTGGACATCAAGTCTGGTCGGCAGATAATATTGGAACGTCTCTAGGGCCCATGTGATCGCCAGGGCTACCTCCTCAATCGTAGCATACTTTTGTTCCCAGGGCAGCAGCTTCTGGCTAATAAATGCCACCAGGTGTACTTCATCCTCCATGTCCTGGGCCGGGATGGCCCCAAGACCCACCGTCAAAGTGTCTGTCTGGACGATGAAGGGCATTGTGAAGTCTGGGCTGACCAGGACTGGTCTAGAGCACAAAACTGCCTTTAACATCCCAAAGACCTCCTCCAACTCGATAATCCAGAGAACCTTGTCTGGAGCTTTCTTTTGGAGGAGCTGGGTCAAGATTTTGGCGGTTGCCACTATCTACGGAATGAAGCAGTGATAATATCAGACCATACTCAGAAAGGCCAGTACTTGTTTCTAATTCGCAGGCAATGGAATAATGGAAATGGCCTCCATCTTCTTGACTTGCGGTTGTACTTAACCATTCCCCACCGTATATCTTAGATATTGGGCCTCTTCGCCTCCCAGGAAGCATTTGCGTGGGTTGGCTGTCAGGCCGACCTTCCTCAGACTAGTCAGCACGGCCAGTAGATGGGACAAGTGCATTCTCCAGGCCTGACTGTAGATTATGATGTCATCAAGGTAGACGGCTGCATATCCCCCATGGAGTCTTAGTAGGCATTCGACCAGGCGCTGGAACGTAGCAGAAGCTCCATGGAGCCCAAAAGGCTAGACCCTGAAGTGAAATAGACCTTGTGGTGTTGAGAATGCGGTCTTCTATATGGTGGCCAGTGTTAGGGGAATCTGCCAATAGCCCTTTGTCAGATCCAATGTCGAAATAAATCAGGCTCCCCCGAGGTGGTAATCCCCCGGGGTAAGGGATAAGCATCGCACTTCGAAACCGCATTTAGTTTCCGGAAGTTGATGCAAAACCAAATGCTTCCATCCGGCTTAGGCACTAGCATCAATGGGGGATGACCAGTTGCTTTGGGATTCTTCTATTTCTGCCACGGCTTGCCTCCATGCTTCCGGGAGTCGGTAGGGTCGTTGGCTTACCACCACGCCGGGATACGTGATGATATCGTGATAAGCAAGGTGGGTACATCCTGGAACCTGGGAGAGCACATCCTAATTCCTCTAGGCCGGCTGTTATAAATCCCCCTTATGGATAATTGTTAGGTGTTCTCTGAACAGAACTTGACCTGGTTCGGAGGACTGCTGTACGACAAGCCCAAACTCCTCTTCATGGACCATCATTGTTGGGGCCAGAGTCCACTTCTTCAGAAAATTGATGTGGTCGAGTGCCAGCTTTTTCCTTTTATCTGGTTGTGCAACCTTGTAATTGACAGGCCCCATCTGTTCAATTAATTCATATGGGCCCTGACATTTACAAAACAGAGGCCAGGAGTAACAGCAGCACCTGGTCCCTGGGCTGGAAGGTCCACTGCACTGTCCCCCGATTTTAGGCCCAGACGTGACTCCAGGTGCTGTCTGGCTGATAATACCACTTTCTTTATATTTTCCTGCATTTGCAGGACATATTCCACTAGATTCCAGCCGGGATTGGGTTCCTCTTCCCAGGTCTCTCACAGTATCTGCATGATCACTCAGGGCTGTCAACTGTACAGCAACTCAAAGGGGGAAAATCTGGTCGAGCTCTGGGGTACTTCCCTGATAGCAAACAGAAGGTAGGGGAGTAACAGATCCCAGTCTTTCCCTTCTTCATTCACAAACTTCTTCAACATCTGTTTTAATGTTTTATTGAAGCGCTCGACCAGGCCGTCAGTTTGGGGATGATATACTGAGGTCTGTAAGGTTTTGACCTTCAATAGGTTGCACAATTGTTTCATTATGCGAGAGACAAATGGTATTCCTTGGTCTGTAAGGATTTCAGCTGGGATCCCCAGTCAGAAAAATATCTCCCAAAGAGCAGTGGCTAATGTAGTGGTCCTTGTATTTCGCACGGCTATCGCTTCCGGGTACCATGTGGCATAGTCCATGACCACCAGGATGAATCTATTTCCCCAGGGAGTACACTCCAACGGTCCCAACAAATCCATCGCAACCCTCTATTGTTCCCTGGGTAACCCTATAAAAGGAGGTCCTGCTGTACTAAAAAGTAGGGAAAAGCCCTCGTGGAAGGGTCCTGGCTGTCTACTGGGGTCCCTTCTAACTCGTGGTCCCAGGCATTCTTAAGGATGTTATCTTCCCTTTGGGCTTTTTTAAACTGGTCCAGGTTTCCTATACCAGCCCATCCCAGTGGGCGGTTCTCATCTCCCAGGGCCTCCTGTTGGGGTGCTACGTTCCCCCGAGACTCGACTACAGTGTCCTCTGGGGTACTCCCCTCCTTCATGGAGCTCATATTCATAGCCACCCCTATATGTGCATTATGGCGTGCCCTTTCCCACCGACGTATCCAGGACTTGGGCTCTTGGAGTTCCCGACAAATAAATCTGAGTCTTCCAAGGGAAAAAGTTCTGGGAAGTCCTCCTCAGTCCCCTTGTCAAGGCTGCCTTTCCTCCGGTTCCAGATGCCCATGAATTTACGGTAGTCCCGGCCTACAACCACTGATAGGCCAGGCGGGGCACGACCACTGTTTCCAGGGTCTCCGTTCCGGTAGCCATTTTTAGTTCTACCTGCATCGTTGGATAGGCCCGCTGATCACCATGGACGCAACTTTGAGTCACAAGGTTCTCAGAATTAATTTGATGTTTGCTTCTGGTGTCCCTGCTGACAAGGGTCCTTACGCTTCCTGAGTCCACGAGGGCTTGCAGGAGAGCACCCTCAAGTTCCATCGGTATTACAAAAAACTCATGCCCATTAAGGATGCTTCCAGAATACCGCACTCATGTGAGGCCATAACATGTGTGTGTCCATGGGTTCCCCCATTTCTATGGGGCACTCATGGGCATAGTGACCTTTTCCTCCACATCTGAAGCAGGTCATTTAGCCAGCCCCAACTGCTTGGGCGATGAGAGTGTGGAGTCCTTGGTGCAATGGTCCTCACGGGTTCCGGTCTCGATGTCCTGCCCCCTTTGGGATCCGCCGGTCTTGTCCTCCTCATCCGGATGTCTCAGCTACCAACTTGTGCTTCATAAAAGCCTTCTGCTATCTCTTCAGCACTATCCAAGGTCAGTTTGGCAAACTGGCACACCCACTGTATAATAGGGGAAGAAAAGCCTTCTAAAAAATGTTCAAGCAGGACAATCTTGATGACTTCTGCTCCTGTCTTATCTTTTGGCTGTAGCCACTTCCATGCCACCTCCTTCATACTGTAGAAGAAACTCCTGGGGTTCTTTGTAGGTCCCAGAGTTCCCTTCCGGAACAGTTGGCAAAAGGCTTCTGGCATGCAGTATAGTGGTTTTTACTGCCGCATAGGGGGCCCTTCCATCCAGCTTGACTTCCAGGTAGGCGGCTTGGCAGCTTCCTGTCAACAGGTGCCCTAGGTAATTAGCCCACCTCTCTTCTGGCCACCCAGTCAGTCGGGTGGTTCGTTCAAAATTTGTCAGGAAGGAGTCTGGGTCTTCGCTCTCCACCATTTTCGGCAGGGTTGGTACTGGCAGGTGTGGCTGTCGTCCCTGGAGTATTTTGGACGTTTGTGCAAGTGAGTTTTGTTGTAGTTCCAAAGACTTTTGTTGTAATTGCTGTTGTTGCTGCTGTCCTTCCACCAGTAATCTCTCTATTCTGGTTCTATCAGTTCCCATCTGTCTGAGTAGGAGAAGGGGGGAGTGGGGAAACAACTCCTGCCTGTCCAGCACTATCTATACAGAAGGTGTGCCCTAACTCTGGCAGGGCTTGCCCCTTTAGCCTTATACTAAAACCCCTCTTCCATGGGGTGGAGGTCTGAGCCCCGGCGGGAGGTGGGGTGGTGGTCTTCTTAACCGAAGGACAGAAGATCCCGCCACTGCCACCATATGTAGTATGCTGCGAGCGGGCAGGACACAAACCCCCCACTGAGCCAGGTGGAGGGTTAAAGGAAGAATGTTTTATTTACAGGGAGTTCACAGTAGTAACAGAAAAACAGTTCTCCCTCCCTCAAAGTTCCTTCAATCTGCGTTTCACAGCATTACTACCTACAAGCCTGCTGACTGTGGAAACACTCCAGCTCCTATCTTCCTTTAGTGTCTCCTTAGAGATAGTTAATAACTCCGTACTCTGGAACACCTTGGGTTCTTCTCTCCCTCTCTGTCTTTTCCCTCCCGGTTAAAAGGGCCGTCCCCAGCCATACTCTTCCAGGTACATTCAAGCCGGGTTCCTTAAAGGGGCACGGCTTCTGGTACTTAAAGGGGCATATCCTTAGTCTGGCTGGAAGTATATCAATATGGGAAATCCACCCACATAAACTATCACTCTCACATGCATAATCATCCCTGGGCTTACGTCTCCAAACCTAAGGGCCCCACACGCTGTGCATAGCCCTCAATTTAGGCTAGATTCAGCAGTCGTTTTATGTGAGCATACTGTATTTAGTTCAATTACTTCATGTAACTGATTTTGTACTGCCTTCTGTACATCTCAAACATCAATCAATATACATAGTGGAGGAGTGGCCTAGTGGTTGGGGCAAGGTACTTCAGGCCGGAAGGTCGGGGGTTCAAATCCTACTAGAGGACAGCAACCTTGGGCTGGAAGGACTGTGGTTTCTAGTCCCACAGGTGCTCCTTGTGGTCTTGGGCAAGCCACTTAACCCTCCATAGCCCATGTTCCCTGTAAAATAGTTATCTCCAAGTTATAATGCCCTGTTCAATGTAATTTCAGTTTGTTCAATGTAAACCGCACTGATGCAGAATAGCGCGGTTTATAAGAGAATGTAAATAAATAAATAGTTCGCAACTTAGGCTAGATTTACCCGTTTTGTTTAAGCATACTGTATATAGTTCCTTTGTTTCATGTACTTGATTTGGTACTGTTTACTGTACATCTCAAAAGTTGTTTGATGTAAACTGCATTTGATCTACTTGGAAAATGTGGTATAGAAATCCAAATAAAATAAAGAATATGGGGATGGGGAGCTTCTCATATACCCCATCACACCTGTTTTAAGCAGTGCTAAATGAGGAGCAGTGAAAATTTATTGCACCGTGGTTTTATCAAATTGTATTTAAGTAATAAAATAACATTGTAAAATGTTTTCAAATACGATTTTGCCAGTCTCACTCTGAACATAAATGATTTACAAATACCTTTCACAAAATCCTACAGGTGTGTGTAAATCCACTGAACTAGTGGCACTTGCCTTTCTTATCTAAATACATTTCATATTTTCCAAGATATGCTGAGGAAAAAAAATACTACTTTAGGAATTGTTGCAACTACAGAATAGTTTCCTGTGTGTGTACATACAACTTGATGATATGACAGTTTTTTCATAAATTATGTTTCATTATGTCTCCACATAATGCAGAATTGTGACATTACCTGCAGAATTCTGTTGGCAAATATACTTCATAATCTTCATGAAACCCAGACATGTGCTCTGCTCGTATTGCTTTTCTTGCATTTTGATGCAGGCCCATTTAGCTTTTCCATATTGACGTTTTTCGTAAAGCATTTCTCCACACTGCATGTACGAAAGAATCAGCACTAGGTTATGAATTTACATTACTGTTCATAAGTTCTGATGCTAATGTGCCAATACTACCATATGTAGTTGGCAACCAGTGCTAGCTCACATGACACATTATATAGTATTCTGAAAGCTATGTATAGTCTAGTACGGTATTTGTTTTCTCTTTTCTAATAATTCATCAATAATTCATACATGGGATGTGAACGAGGGTCAGGTTCTTTTTCTATTTTACTACATATATGTGTGTGTGTGTGTGTGTGTAAAGACTCATTCCTGCTTGTCTCCAGGAACAAGCAGGAATGAGTCTTCACATCTCAGCATCTAGGAAGAAAGCCTTTGGGAGCATCCCACACGCATGCGCGCTGCCTTCCCGCCTATTCACTTCCCTCTCATCAGTTTTTCGTTTTCCGCGGAGCCGACAGGACGTATCCCTGTCACCGCAGAAAATTCTTCTTGTTTATTCTTATTTTTTGTGGTCGCGCCTGCCTTCATTCGACGCCCACCGATACCGCCGGTGCTTTTCTTTCTTTTCTTGAAAAATCTTTTCTTTTTTCTAGGAAATATTTTCCTGTTTAGTGCCTGATGGTTTTTTTGGTCACTAGGTCTCTATCCTTTCCATTATGGAAAAGCCAGCCACTATCCTTAAGAAATGCCCAAAGTTTGGCGGTACAAATATATTTTTAGACACTCATACTTGGTGTCTAAAATGTTTAGGTTCTGACCATTGCCCTTCGGAGTGTCTCTCCTGTAGGAACTTAGATAGAAGAAGTCTTCAGAATCGAGCACAACTCGATACCCGGTCCACATCGGAGTCGATGTCACCAGCCACAATATCTTCTTCCTTCCAGGATCAGGTAACCAAACAAAAGTCTGTTAGGACTAGCCAGTCCTCGAGAGGTAGATCTCCTTCTAAGTATCGAGATGCCTCTGGCGTTGCCCTCGAGGATATTTTGGCAATAAAGCCCCGGCGGGAGTCTTCGGGCTCCAAAGCATTAACGGGGCTCCAGGTTGTTCCCAAGGTTCTTACCTCCATGGACATACCTGGGCCATGCTCGGTGGTTCTGGCTGCTTCGGGCGGTACTGACACCCCGGCATCGGCTATGGTGATGGATGAAACACTCCTCACCGATGAACGTAGTCTAGCACTCTCAGCTACTTCAGTACCGCTAGAGTCGCTGCAGACCGTTCCCCGAGTATCGGCTTCGGTACCGGTATCGACATCGTCACCGGTGTCGGTACCGTCGATGTTTTCTTCGACAGACTCGCTTCCTTCGATGCCAAGCCTGGAATCGCTCTCTAGCATGGAGGATTCGGTACCGACTCGTCTCGGGACCAGCCTCGAGCGGTACTGAAGACATCTCTTTAAAGAAAATCTGATGCTTCATCCTTTCAAGTCTTCCGATCCCGATGACTGGGATGAATCCATCGGTACCAAGGCTGAACATTCAACAGTTCCAGCTTTTACCCCTCATTTCAGAGGGTCCTCTTCAGGAGAGATTTCTTTTCAAGCTTTTCTGCTTGATATGGAAAAGTTACTTGCCATTTCTATACCTGGTAAAGAATCTATATCGGGATTCAGAACCCCTGCAATTCCCCTGGATTCCAAAGGAGGTGATCATGCTTCCTTTGCATCAGATCTTACAGGATCTATTATTAAGAATGTGGGAAACTCCCTTAATGGTATCCCCACATTCTAAAACACTTGACACTATGTACATGGTGCCACCTTCTCCAGGTTTTCAAAAGACCTAAACTTTTTCATCATTCTATTGTTGTAGAATCAGCAATGAGGCATATTAAGAGTGCAAAGAAGCACTCCTCTTATCCGCCAGGTCGTGAGTCTAAGACTTTAGATGCCTTTGGACGTCGATGCTTCCAGGCATCCATGCTTTCAGCAAGAATTATCTCATATATATTCTATATGGGATTCTCTCTTGAAGAGGTCACAAAGAACTTAAAGCTTTTGAACCCTTTTCTTCAAGAGCGTAAAAGAGCAGACTATTTCTTATTAATCAATCATGCTCAAGATATCTCTAGGTTCCTTAATCGTGCTTCCCTGGACTGTTTTGAGTCTATTAGCAGAACATCTGCTATAGCCATAGGAGCACTACGCATAGCCTGGCTCCAAGCTTCAGACTTGGACAAATGGGTACAAGAAAGGCTGGGAAATACTCCTTGTACTGGTGAGAATCTCTTTAACAAGGATGCTTTATTTCAAGCTATTCAGTTAAGCACTGATAATGTTACTTTCAGAGGATTGTCAAAACTTTCCTCTATCCCAGCTAATAAAAAATCTCCTAAGCAGCTTTATCCCCCTAGGGGAAAGAAGTTATCTCCAGGAACAAGCAGGAATGAGTCTTCACATATGGGTACATCGGTACCGACGGAGCCTGCACGGGAATGCTCCCCAGCATCCAATCAGAAAGCTTTTGGGAGCATCCCTCGCACCTGCGCACTGCCTTTCCGCCTTTTCCACTGCCTCTCCTCAGTTTTCATTTTTCCGCGGAGCCGGCAGGACGTCCTCCTGTCACCGCAGAAACTTTTTTCTTCAAATCCTTTATTTCTTGTTTTCTTGTGGTCGTGGCTGTTTTTCCCGCCACCACCGGTACCGCCGGTGGTTTTTTTTTTTTCCTTTTCTTAAACTCGGGGAAATTTTTCCCTCAGTTTCTGTCTTAAATTTTTTGGGCCTACAAGGCCTCTCCATCATGGAGCCTTCTTCTCCTAAGAAGTGCCTTCACTGTGACCCAGGAGCTGTTTGGGTTCTTGGCAGGGCTGACCGGGGAACCTCTCAGTTGATTCCAAGTCCTGACCTCCGGGATCAAGGACTGCTCAACAAAGTTCCTCTCCTAGGCGGCCTACGATGGGTTCGAGTCAGCGGCTCACGTAACAGCAGCCAGCATCGGGGCTCAACATCAAGCCTGGTTGCAGTCCTCATATCTCGAACAGTAGTGGGAGGAGTGGTCTAGTGGTTAGGACAAGGTACTTCAGGCCGGAGGGCCAGGGGTTCAAGTCCCACTTGGGGACAGCAATCTCAGGCAGGAGGGACTGGGATTTCTAGTCCTATAGGCACTCCTTGTGGTCTTGGACAAGCCACTTAACTCTTCATTGCCGATGTTCCCTGTAAGTATTAGCGTATGTGTCTCATATCCCCTTGTGTTAAATGTATCCCCCAATTGACCACTTTGACCCGGTGAAAAGCGGGATATAAATACAGCTAAATAAAATAAATAAATAAATAGTAGGTCCAGGACAAGCTGCTCAACTGCCCCTGCACCAGTGAGAACTTGTTCGGCAAACCCATGGCCGACAAGGCAGCCGAGATAGAAGCTGAAATGGTGACCCGACAGAGGCTCTCAAAGAAGACCTCTTCCTTCCCCCGCAAGAAACGCTCGGGGAAAAGGCCCCTATTCCCTGGGAAAAAGAGGCACGTCCAACAGAGTTGCCGATACTGGTCCTTCTCGGGTCAGCATCGGGTTCTCACCCTAAGAGGCAGGGCCAAGGAGCTCAGAAGCCCCAAACCCTGGCTCCAGCCCAACCAGGGGGGAGCTTTTGACTCCCAGGCAGGGCCTCCCCTCCCCCAGGAGACCCTTACCAGCCCACAGGGGGGCCGCCTGGCACTCTTTGCCCACAAGTGGGCCAAGGTCACCTCAGACCAGTGGGTGCTGCAGGTGGTAAAGGAGGGATACTTCCTCCACTTACAACAAGTATCGCTCAGGTACTTTCCAGGAGAGCCAGGGCGACCTCTCCTTCACCTGACCCTTCTGCTCTCAGAGCTCGCAGGTCTGTTCAAGGACAAGGCTGTGGAGCCCGTACCCAGGCATCTCTGGGAGAAGGGCTTCTACTCCTTGCCCCTAGAAGAACAGGGGACCTCAGGCCCATACTAGACTTGCAAAACTTGAACACGTTTCTGGTGAGGGAGAAGTTCAAGATGCTCTCCCTTGGAACATTGCGGCCCTACCTCCACCAAGGAGATTGGCTGTGCTCCTTGGACCTAAAGGATGTATCCATCACATCCTGATCCACCTCTCCCACAGGCAGTACCTACGGTTTGTGGTGGGAGGAGGGCACTGCCAGTACAGTGCTGCTTTTGACCTGGTCTCCTCGCCAAGGGTCTTTACCAAGTGCTTGGCAGTGGTGGCCACTCATTTGCTTCTGCAAGGGGCTTTTGTCTTTCCCTACCTGGATGACTGGCTAATCAGGAGCGGTATGGCCTCAGAGGTCAGGCAGGCTGCAGAGCATACAACCCTCCTGCTGCAGCACCTAGTGTCCCTTGGAACATTGCTGCCTTATCTCCTCCAGGGAGATTGGCTATGCTTATTGGATCTCAAAGATGCATACACCCACATCCTGATCCACTCAAGGCACCATCAGTACCTCCAGTTCATGCTGGGAGGCCAGCACTACCAGTACAGGATGCTTTCCTTCGGGCATTTTAAAGCCTGCCACAACACTGAATCAGGAGTTCAGCTGCCGCTTCCCAGGGGTTCGGGTTAGCCATGCCAACCACTAGGATCTGCCACTCTAGGCAACTGCCTAGTTTGCCTAGTGGATAGGCTGGTCCCGCTCTTTATCCTTGCAGACATCCAATAATCGAAATTGGATGTCAGTAGCTATCAAGATTGCTACACCATTCACTGTCCACTATTAGTGGTTTGAGGCAAACCAGGCATTTCTATACTGTTTGTGCGATACTCTGAACTCGCTTTGCACCAAAAGATGCATTTCTTGGATACAGGCCATTTGAATCTTCAAGCGCGTCAATTCCTTAATTAGTAAGTGGCATTTTGTAGGGTGAGTTCAGGCCCTGCATGCTAAAAGTGCCTATCCAAAAACACCCCATGACACCTGATTAAAAATCCTGCCTAAGACAGACTTCTCCTTCCCAAATTCCACAATAAATCCCCCCATCCCACCCAACCTCCTTTCTTCCCACTCCCCTCCACACCCCCACACAACAGCCATTTCGGACCCATCTTGAGATCTGGCGCCTGTTCATAAAGGCCCCTCCCACAATCAAATCTCCATACACCCCATTGTCCCCACTCCTCCAGCAGCTCCCAATGCCTCTCAATCACTCCCTCCACTACCCTTCTAAGTGGTTTCAACTCAGAGTTTGAGAAGGACCCCCAGTTCAAATATACATTATCTGCAAACAATGACAAAGTCTCAGGTTCCTGCAGCATTCTCTCAGTCGATGCGCCCTCCCTGTTTGTGCAGCCATTTCCTTCCTTGACGGGACCTCTCCCATTTCGGCTTTGGTGAATCCACCTTTGTTGGGTCTTCTGGCACAGTCTGCTCCGCTTGAGCCAAACTAGTCCAACCAGCTGCTCTCATGTTTTTAAGGGCCTCCTCTGCTGTGCGGACCTGGATAGTCTGGCCCGTTATAGTGAACTAGAGACCGAATGGGAAAGTCCACTTTTAGCACACATTTTCTGCGCGAAGGCGCAGGGTAATAGTTTGAAGGTCTCTACATTTCTGCATAGTGATTGTAGAGAGATCAGCATAAAGTTCAATGTTTGTATTGTCTCACTTGAGCTTCTCAATCTTGTGGGCCACTTGCATAATTACATCTTTGGTGGCATATTTGTGCATACTGCCAACACATCACGCAGTCGGCCCTATCTTTGCAGCCTCAGTGCTCGATGAGCTCATTCCACCTTAAAGCACAGTGACTTAGAATCAATTTGGGCAGTTTGTATTACAGCCCTGCAAATTTGATCCACTAGTTTAATGTAATCCATCGATTCCATAGTTTTGGGAAGGCCCCAGATGCAAATGTTGCTTCTATAGGAACAATTCTCCAAATCTTCCAATTTCATTAACATCTTGTCTTGTATCACCACTGGAGTGATCAAATTACTACTCACGCCTGCCAAGAGCTTCTCATGCTCATCCAAAAGGGCCTCATTTTCTGCAACTTGTTGGCCTAAATCGCTCAAGTCCAAATTTAAATCAGCCATCCAAGTTTGCACATCATCCTTCAGAGCTCTCACATCTCCCTTCAACTCATTAAACCACTGCCACATTTCTTTGTGCAATGACAGGATCTCAGCTGTGCCAATGCCGCCATGATCCTGTGCTTGGCTTTCTTGAGCAGACTCACCACCAACGTCAGGCGCCATCATCTTGTGCGAACCACCTTCCGATGGCTCTCCTCTCTTGAGGCATAAGCCTTTAAGTCTACAGCTGCTTTTCTTCACCAATGTTGCCATCTAAATGGTAGAGGATAACTTAATCACCCGTTGCAGAAGAAGGGGTCGCATAAATAGATAATTTGAGAGGGGAATTAGCTGCTGTCCCATAGCAGCTCTCAGGTTAGGCAGCCATCTTGGACGTGACATCACCAGACCCCAGAAGGTGCCCATTTGAAGTCTATTTGTCTTTATAAAATACTAATGGAAGTGGTAGGGATTTAAATGAAATTGAAAATTACACAAACAAGTGCATAAATTAAAGTATTTTATAATCGATGTGTGTACCTGTAAACTCTGCCAAGACTCCATGCCAGTTCATGCTAACGTGTGTATTTATATGCCCAGTTGGTACTTTTATAAGAGGCCATTAATTCACATATGTGGCCACATACACGTGAAAATTACTTATAAAATCACCGCCTTAATGCTCATTTCATCTCATACGCTTATAAACAGCTCATCATCTGAGCAAGTAACTTATATTTACTGTTTTCCCTTCTTCTTTCTATGTGACTGTTTTTTTTTTACTTTCTCATTTTGTTTAAAAACACCACTTGTTGTCGCTATCAGAGACAAAATGTTGGCCTAGGGTGACCCAGTATGAGAGTAGTTATTTCCTTTTAACTGTTAAAGTATGCTGTATCCTACAAAAATCCTTAAATGCATATAGATTATTACTTTTTATTTCAAAACATACGAACTTTGATGGCTATTTTTTTATTTATTTTATTTATTCACATTTATATACCGCATCTTCCAAGAGTTCAGTTGCGGTTTACAGTTAACAATAATTAACAAATCAAGTTTGTTTTACATGGAACATTGCAATAATACAGAACTTATTTACAAGGAACATCATATAAAGTATAGAACAAACAATGTGGTATAATACCGAACAGTGTGGAAACTATATACAAGTTATATATGAATATATATACATGGATTACATGGGGGAGGTCAGAAGATCATCATTGGAGAGTGCTATCTGTATAGGTTAAAGGTTTATTGCATAGAGCAACCGGATTGTCTATTTAACCTTTGTCTATTGTAGATATTGAGTTATTTATGTTATAATGTTTGGTGAACAGATAGGTTTTCAGTTTCTTGCGTAGTTCTGTGATCTCTGTTAGCTTTCGTAGCTCCTCTGGAAGGGAATTCCAGATAGTAGGGGCTATGTGCGAAAATGCTCTATTGTTTGTTGATTTGTGGGCTTTTGTGAAATCTTTCGGGATTTTTAATCTGCATAGTTGTCCTTTTCTGTGTGTAGGCTTAGCTGGTTCTTTGTGTATTAAGTTACATAACATGGGTGGGGCCAAAGCATATAAGGCTTTGAATGTTGTTATTATTGTTTTGTAGATTATTCTACTTTGAATTGGTAACCAATGAAGGGAGACTAGTATTGGTGATATGTGTTGAAGGGAATTGATTTTCAATGTGATTCTAGCTGCAGCATTTTGTGCGAATTGCAATCGTTTTATACTTTGTTTTGTTAAGCCTATTAGGATTAGATTGGCAAAGTCAAAGTGTGGGGTTATTGTAGCTTGTATTATGTTGATGAAGTCCTGTGTGAAAACTAGTGGACGAAGTTGTTTAAGGGTTTTAAGTTTGAAATAGATTTTCTTTATGGTATTGCTGATGTGAGTTTCCATCGTAAGGTGTGTATCTAGCATGACACCTAGATATCTTATTTCCTTTTTTATTTTGATTTCTTGGTTTTGGAGTCTTATGTGTGATGGAGGGATATAGGTTCTGTTCTTGGTTACGATTAGAACTTCGGTTTTAGCGTGATTTATGTGGAGGTTTTGTGTTTTTAGCCAAGTTGTGACTTCATTATGGCTATATCTTAGGGGCTGCTACTCGTATATCTGCAATGATTTTTTAAAATGTTCTTTCATTGATATTTGATGAGTCAAATATATAGCACTATTCGACAGATGGCTAGCATCATGGCAGTTTACATTATAAAATTAGTCAGAACATACTATATAATTGAAACATTGTATATTCAGTCTACCAGAATGGTTCACCTCTTACCTTCTCCTTGTGACTCAGTAGATTGAATGGCACTCGCTCCCTCTCCTGAGAGTGATTGTTTCTAGTAAGCTGCTGTATTGGTTCTGCCATATCTGAGAAGAGAAAAGTTTTATTTTAATTGCAGTAGCATGTGGTCCTGTCATAGATGCTGAATTTGATTGTTTTCTTTTAGAAGAAGTCTTTACCCTATAGGCTAACTTGCATATGCTTTTAGGTCTGTTTTCCAAAATTAAAGAAAGTTTACAAGGTCGTGATCCACCTGCTATCCATATCGGATTTTCAGCATAGTGTTCTCACTAGAACGTTTTCCAAGCTGGGTGGCATGGAATAGCAGCTGGGTAGGAAGCACTATAAGCCAGCTGGCAGCAGAAAATGTAACTATTCTACTTTCAGGAAGTTCCATATACAATACATTATTTGTCACCATTTAAAATTCATTTGTGTCTTATTTATTCATTTATTTATGTACACTGTAACATTTTTTAAGTATTAATTGCAAAATAACTTAAATCAATTTCCCATCCTGCTCATTAGTTTGCCATGTCAAGTCATCATATTAAGTTAGCCAGGCAATTAGTAAAATCGCTGGTTGGCATGCTTATTCAGAAGGTCCTAGGGAGAACAGTGGTATATATTGAGGGGCATTTGAGGAATCTTGACAGGGTTGGGATTTTTTTGATCATGTATGTGCATCCTGGAAAGGAATTTTTTTTTAAGTTCAGAAAGGGACTTAATTTAACATTACGTGGTGATCATCCAAGGGGGGGGGGGGTCCACGTGATGTGGTAGAGCCGGGAAGACATCTCTTTCTGGACTTCTGGTCCTTCCTGGTACAAAGCTGATATTTCAGCAAAGTCCTGAGAGATCCCCTCCCCCCCATTTTGAATGCTGCAGAGTCATCTGCAGAACTGGTCTGGAGGATTGTGTGTGTCGGTGCTCTGGTGGCAGCAAAAGGGCTTCGCAAAAAAGGAGACTTTGCACAGGGTGGAGAATGCGATGGTGGACCTGATCTTACTGTGCTCTGATACCCTAGTGGATGAGGTGACCGAGGGTGTTGTGCAAGCGCTCAGCAGTATGTTTGACTAAATAATGTTAACAATACCCTGGAACAATTTCAGACCAGAATAGCTGAGGCAGAAAATGAGCTTTTGGCTGCAGAGGACACCCTGCAGCATATGTAATCTGAGATCACTGCCTTAACCCTGGAATTACCGAGATTTTTTGCACACACTGAATACCGTTGGGATCATAAATGACCCCTCGACTAATTTTAATTGTTAACCATGAAAATTTTAAACTAAACAGACAAAATATTATTCCGAATTAATTATTTGTTATATGAAGGTTAAATGTTTTGAAATTTAATGCTTTATCATAAAATTACATGAGGAAGAGTTGCCATGAAAGCAGTTTTTGCATGGACCTGATGAACACAGTAAAGTACTACAGTCATTTGCATGAGACACAGACAATTTCTGAATGTTCTTTGCAAACATTGCGCTTGCAGGAGGTGCAAACTATGTTGCTTTTCTTGTCTTTTTCTCTGGAACAGCAGTGACACCTTGCCCTTTTCTTTGGGATCCCGACATTGCAAACAGCATCAGTGGCTTCTTCAATGCTGGAAGAAGTCTCGCTGCAATTACTTTGAAACAGCTGCTTTCCTAATTCCAAGAGGAATAGACGATGTCTGTGCTTTGACTTGGACTGCCATTCTGGATTTAGTGACATCCAAACAATGAAGGCGTTCAAAGCACTGATGTCCAACATGTTGTAGAAGATTGTCACTGGCCAGCGTCTTGTCATTCGTTTTGTGGTATACGTGCGCAACATTTGATCTGCCGTATCTACTTCACCTTTACTAGAATTATAGTCCAAGATCATGCGTAGTTTTTTGTCTGGACGTGTGTTATCTACTTCTTCTTGATCATGCAAACTGCTCAGAAGAACAACCACTTTTCCTTTCTTCGGGCAACAGGAAACCAGAGTGGCTTCATCGCGAAAGGCAAACAGTGAAGTGAATACCTCTCGACCCTTTGCTGTTACAAATTCTGGAGATAATTCTTTTCTGTTCTTTCGAATTGTCCCCAAAAGTGTCATTTGTTTTTCTAGCAATTTCCGTGACAGGGATAAACTGCAGAAGGAATTGTCAAC
This sequence comes from Ichthyophis bannanicus, assembly GCA_033557465.1. Classification (NCBI taxonomy): domain Eukaryota; kingdom Metazoa; phylum Chordata; class Amphibia; order Gymnophiona; family Ichthyophiidae; genus Ichthyophis; species Ichthyophis bannanicus. The sequence continues at coordinate 197,877,683 of CM066037.1, read as the reverse complement.
AGTAACATTTCTGCCAGATCGCGTCAATCCTTCAGTGAGTTGCAGCACAACCCTTTCACCCTGATTCTGTTCCCTGTTTTGTCCGCGTTCCCTTCCTGTATATACAAGAAGATGCAGAACATATGACGTTGCACTGTCACATAACATCCATAGCTTTATGCAATATTTCCCAGGTTTGCTGGGAATATGTTGTCTGAACGGAACACGGCCATGAAATGTCAGCAGTTGCTCATCCACGGTAACATTTTCACCAGAAACAAAGGTGTCACTTGGAGTTGCTTCCCAGGTATCAAAAACGTGTCTGATTGGAGCAAGCTTATCCATGCCTCATTGTTCACGTCTGTTGGTTGCATCATCAAATCTGAGAGCACAAGAAATTTGCTGAAAACGGTTATGGGCCATATTTTTGCCAAAAACAGAACGACCATCTTCAAGGTTCTACAACTGAACTATGGATTCATTTTGTGACTTGTACACGCCTAAGAGGATCAGAAGTCCAAGAAAACGTTGAAATTCTCCGTCTGTCAAATCTTTCCAGGTGTCGTCATACATGTGTCTTCCTTGTTTGCTCGTCCACATCATGATTTCATTCAATAAGTTCTTCCTCATGAACAAGTGGCATGCTGCGAGAGGGCCATCAACATTTCGTACAGCATACCTTGTAGGACCTTATTGTACGGGCATGACATTAGCTCTGGCATATCTTCCAGCAGCTTGCTTTATAGGTTTCCTGTTCCATGATGTGGCATCCTTAGATACATAGGCTTCAATGGCAACATTTGTGCTTATAGTTGATGACCTCTTAGCTCTTCTATGACCACAACTAAGATTCCTCACAGATGATACTGACACCGAAGACTCCTACCTTCTTCCCCGTCCAGCACAGCCTCGACCTTTGCCTTGACCTGTAACTTGACTGTTTGCTGCAGGCGATGTTACCGGCTCAACATCAGTCTCACATTCACTTGGCGACCAACTGCTGTCGCCATCTGAATCATGAATGTCATCATCAGATTTATCGCCCGAACTTGGCTGATATGCTTCTTCGCTTGCTGAATATGCTGTATCATCAGACGACTCAGAGCCGTCACTGTCAGCATCTCGTTGCAATATTTCTCTTACTTGGGCAGCTGAATACTTTTGTTTTGACATCATAAACAATAACCTAAAATAAATAAACAAAGATAAAGTTAAGTAAAATGCAAAGCAGTTTTACTATAGGTGTACAATAATCGTGATGAACGAGCTGAAAGCCTTTAGATTTCATCGGAAATAATGAGAGAACATATGATATCAATTACAGACCCCATTGGTACTCCCAGGACTGCAGCATATGTAATCTGAGATCACTGCCTTAAGAGTCACGCTGATGCAACAGGCAGATAAGCTAGAGGATCTTGAAAATGTGTAATTTTCATAAAATAAGAGTACAAAAAATAAATGATACATAATTAATGATAAATACCTTTGTCAGATCAAAAATTTCACAAAACTGCGAACTGTATCATGATCCAAACCGGACGTAAGCAACTGGGGTCAAAAATGACCGCACTGGTACTCTGTGCTGCAATTCATCACTAGCGTCACCTAGCGGATGAAAATTATTCCTATCATAGCGCAATATAAAGAGAATATTGACATGTGAAAAGTCATAAAAAGATTGCATTCTTGAAAAACTAGTTTCCGAGATACGCGTTGTGAAACCTGCAATGGGGTCACTTTTGACCCCATTGGTACTCCCAGGACTGCAGCATATGTAATCTGAGATCACTGCCTTAAGAGTCACGCTGATGCAACAGGCAGATAAGCTAGAGGATCTTGAAAATCACTCAAGGAGAAATAATATGATTTGTGGGCATACTTGAGTCAGTTGCTGATTGTGAACTTTGTGGATACCTAGAAATATGGCTGCGATTACATTTAAAGCTGGGTCTCAGTCCTCACTCTACCAGGGCTAAAGCAGCTTCCTGGATGGAACCTGCAGTGTGTCTCCTCTGGATATCAGTTGTGGGGCAATGTGGTCTTCCTTGTCTAACTTTGTTAGGCATTGTTGCCTTGACCTCTAAGCTAGGGCAGAAGTCTATTTCGGCTCTAGGGTGCTGGCGGCGGTCTCTTCCCATCCTGTGGTGGAAGAGCTTTGGTACTTCCCAGTTCTCTGGACTGGTCTAGCTGGATGATCTGAAAGGTGAAATTTTACGTAGTGGTAATTTTCTTTCCTGAAGTCTGGTTAAGACCAGTCTAAGACCCACCTGCTCATTTCTCTGCTATACAGGTTTCTTCCACGTAGGTAATGCTAGTGCTGTTGCCAGAGGATCGCAGAAATGTGATCCTACACCGCCAACATTGTCGCATTCTACTTTTGCCCAGATGGGTGGTTTGTCTTAGTTGGGCACCTTAGCTGAGACCTGTCCATCTTGGGAGACTCTACCACTAGTTAAATTTCTGATAGCTTAGCTCTCAGCATCACTGATGCACATAAGCCCTCACAGCATGACAAGCTGCAAACCAAGTGAGAATTAACTATAATTAAAATTACTGATCAGTAAAATAGATCTAGTTAGAAGAATAAAAGTAAGCTCCTCTTTACTTTGGGGTTTGGGCCATTTTATAAATTTTCAGGTTTTTAAAATTAATTTTAATTCCACATATCTCCCCAAACCCCTCTACTTTTTAGTCGAAAATGAGGCCTCTTGAAAATTTAGCTGTGAAAACCCCTTTCCTCCTCCGGATAGCTTTATTTATTTAAAGGCACCAGCTATCCAGCACTGCTTTACCCTCAACTGGTTCACCAGCATTTTGTCCAAAGCCCCAACTTCCGCTGCTACCCCCCTCCCCCGACATGCTTTTGCTCTACTGGGCCCGAACCCATAGCATGACTGCGCCTGGCTTCTGCCCCTCCGATTCTTCTCCTAGACCTGCCATTGATGCAGTCTCTTTTTTTTTTTTTTTAAAGCTCTGCTTTTGGCTACTTCAGACCCGATGGTAACCTCCTTCCCTGTGACCCAAGTCACAACAGCACCAAACCTGGTCTTCAGCCCAGCACATCCTGACTGCAATTGCAACAAGAAAACTGGGCCTTTCCCCCTTCAGAAAAAGATTGCTGTCTGCGGTACCTTGAAACCAGTGTCATCCACTTCCACTGTAGCTTTCCATTGTGATTATTGCAGCCAGCACAGCCCTACTCCTCCGGCCCTGCAACAATGTGGCATGGCCCATGGCAGCTGCCTCCAAACTTCTCTGCAGCCTCAGTAGACCGCAGAACTCTCAGCTCTGTATACATGCAGCATGCCCAGCCACTTCTGCTGCTATGACAGACCGTGGCTCTTCTCTTCCAAAAAACACATATGCAGCATTGCTAGGAACGGGGAAATGCTACTGATGGGGGATTTCAATATGCCAGATGTCGAATGGCACTTTCCTGCTGCAGTATCATCTAGAAGTAAGGAGATACTGGACTCTCTATAAGGAGAACTATTCAGGCAACTGGTAACAGAACCCACACATGAAGGGGCCATATTGGACTTGGTGCTTACCAGTGGTGAAAGTGTTTCTGATGTTATAGTGGGAGATCATTGAATTCAATGGTGCCACTGCCCCGATATCGCACGGAAGCTGCTTCCGCCGATTAGTAAACATATCCCTTTGAGATCCTCAGACACTATCGCTCTCTTGATACCATGTACACCAACCTCTTGCCTCCTATCGCATACAACACCTTTGGATTTTTGCATTCCAAGTGCATCACTCTACACTTCTTCACATTAAATCTTAACTGCCCAGCATTAAACCATTCTTATATTTGTAGATTTTTCCTAAGTTTCTTTTTCCTCCGAGGAGTCCACTCTGTTGGAAATCTGTGTGTCATCTTCAAAAAAATCTTTTTTTTTTTCAATCCTTTGGCAATATCACTCACAAAGCCACTGAACAGTACTGGCCTTAAGAACATAAGAAATGCCAAGGTCCATCAAGCCCAATATTCTGTTTCAACAGTGGCCAATCCAGGTCACAAGTACCTAGCAGTTTCCCAAAAAGACACAGGTTCCATAATGCTTGTATTGGTTCAAGCAGTGGATTTCCCGGGTCCTCTTTAATTATGGTTTATGGACCTTTTCTTCAGGAACTTGTTGAAACCTTTTTTTAAACCTAGCTACACTAACAGCTTTTACTACATCATCTGGTAACGAATTCCAGAGTTTGATTACACATTGAGTGAAAAACTATTTTCTCTTATTAGTCTTAAATGGATTACATTGTAGCTTCATTGCTTGTCCTCCTAGTCTTTCTACTTTTTGATGGCGTAAACAACCTAGCTATGTTTACCCATTCCATTCATTAATTTATGGACCTCTATCATATCTCCCCTCAGCCGCCTCTTTTCCAAGTTGAAAAGCCCTAACCTTTTAAGCCTGTCCTTATAGGGGTATCCTTCCATCCCATTTTGGTGGCTCTTCTCTGTACCTTTTCTAATTCCACTATACCCTTTTAAGATACAGTGACCAGAATTGCACACAATATTCAGGGTGCGGTTGCACCATGGAATGATACAAAGGCATTATAATATCCTTTGTTTTATTCTCCATTCCTTTCCTTATGATTCCTAGCACTCTATTTGCTTTCTTGGAGGATTTCAACATATTATCCATGGTGACACCTAAATCTTTTACCTGGGTGGTGGTTCCTAATGTGGAACGTTGCATAGTGTAATCGTAGTTTGGGTGTTCTTTCCTAGGTGCATAACTTTACAGTTGTCCACATATTTTGTGTCATTTGCAAATGTGATTACCTCGCTTGTTATTTCCATTCCCAGGTCATTTATGAATATATTAAAAAGCAGTGGGCCCAGCACTGATCCCTAGGGTTCTCTACTATTCACCTTTCTCCATTGAGAAAATTGGCAATTTAGCCCTACTCTCTGCTTTCCATCTTTTTTTTTTTTTTATTTAGAATTTATTGACCAAGCAAACAGAATACATCGCTCATTGTCCAACGTTATACACTATCTAAACAACAATGCCAACAACCTCAAACCAACATTCCTGAGCAGGCTACTCAGTGCTTCAATCATTTTTTGTGTTTCCCCCCCCCCTTGTCTCCCGCTCACCCACCTCCCTACTCCCCCACCCCGCCCCCCCGCCCCTTCTGCTCCCCCCTCCCTCCCACCCCGTACCCTCACCGGAAATTCCCCCCTCCCTTCTCCCTCCCCCCCCTGCCCCCCCTCGCCCCCCCACCCACCCGGGTTACTTCTTTGAATCGGCTCGAAGGTACACCAGCACCTTGCTCCATTGCTTCTCAAACTGGTCAATCTTTTGTCTCCTCGCAGCTGTTAACTTTTCCATTAAGTATACCTGCCTCAACCTCTCCACACAATGGGCCACTTGCGGGGCTTCCTTCTGCTTCCATCGATAGGCCACCTCACAGCGGGCCGCACTAAGACAGGCCACTACCTGCCTCTTCTCCCGATCCGGCCCCCCCTCACTCCACCACCCCATCAAATACCCACCAGGGTCAGGGGTCACCTCTCCGCCGCCCACCACCTCCTGGATCCATTTCTGAATCTCCCCCCAAAAGCTCTGTATCTTTGGGCAACTCCACCATATGTGGAAGAAGGTCCCCTCCCCCCCACAATCCCTCCAACATCTGTTAGATACGCTGGGGAACATCTTATTTAAACGCGTGGGCGTATAGTACCACCGCATCACCACCTTGTACCAATTCTCCCTAATGGCCACCGACAGGAGCAGGTATCGCACCTGGTCCAGGAGACTTCTCCACTGCCCCTCCTCCAGCTCCCTCCCTAAGTCCTTTTCCCACTCACACATGTACCTATGCTTACCAGCCCCTGACCCCTGTATCGCCCGGTATAACGCCGAGGTTAGACCCGCCGAAAGCTTCTTCCCAAACCACACCACCTCCAGCGGTGTATAGTCGCGGTCCAACTCATCCCGCCCTAATTTCTTCCGAAGAAAGTGCACCACCTGCCCGTAGTAAAACCGATCTGCTTCGCGCAGGCCATACGCCTCTCTCAAATCTGCAAAAGGGACCCACTCCCCCCCCATCAACAAACTGATAGAAGTACTTCAGTCCCCCCCGCGCCCAACTCCGATATCCCCCCCCTCCCGCCCCGGGCAGAACTCTGCTGTATGGCACAACTTTCGCATCAGTGAGAACTAAGCCCCTTCCCCCTTCCGCTCTTGGCCCCTAAGTTTATCCCACTCCCGTAAGACATGCAAAATGAAGGGACTATCCCCCTCCGTTAATCCCCGCTCCCCCTTCTCCATCCAAGGGAAGCAGACCAGCCGCTGCCCTGGTCCACTCCCCTTTTCCATTTCCACATAGTTCTTCTGTTCCCGCCCTTCCCTCCAATCCATTACATGGCGAGCCTGGGCCGCCCAATAGTACCCCTGTAGGCTCGGCACTCCCAGCCCCCCTTCCTCCCTATGCCTATACATCACTGCCCGCGCTATCCGAGGTGGTCTCTTCCTCCAAATATACTGATTAACCTTCCGCTGCATCCCTCGTAGATGGGCCCCTGGGATGGACACAGGCAATGCCTGAAAGTAATACAGCAATCTCGGAAGCACGTTCATTTTAATCGCCGCTATTCTGCCCAGCCATGAAATCTCCATTCGCTCCCAACGTTGCAGATCCCGCTCTACCTCCCTCCATAGGGCAATATATTTTGCCTCATACAACCCCCGTGGCGTGGCTGTGATATTAACCCCCAAGTACCGAATAGCTTTCCCAGCCCATTTAAAGGGGTATCGTGCCCGCAGTCTCTCCACCACCGGCGTGGGCAGGTTAATATCCAAGGCTTCCGTCTTATCGGGATTCATTTTGAACCCGGAGACTGCTCCGTACCGTCCCGGCTGTGCCATAATCTCCGGTAGGGACTCCTCTGGCTTTGTCACCACCAGAAGGACATCGTCCGCAAATAAAGAGATCTTATGATGTAGTCCCCCCCTCCGCAGCCCCCATATCTTCCCATCACTCCGGATGGCCTGGGCTAGGGGCTCAATCGCTATAGCAAACAGTAACGGCGAGAGGGGGCACCCCTGACGAGTCCCCCTCTCCAGCTCAAGGGCCGCCGTATAGCGCCCGTTAATCCTCACCCACGCTCGGGGTTCCTGGTATAGGGCCTGAACCCATCTCAGGTACCTTGGACCCACCCCCATTTTCCTCATTACCCCAAACAGGAACCCCCAGTCCACCCTATCGAACGCTTTCTCAGCGTCGATAGAAAGCGGCATGGCCGGCTCCCTCTGCACCCTCGCTCCCCAGATGGCCTCCAGCACCCTTTTAATGTTGTCAGATGCCTGCCGCCCCATGATAAATCCAGTTTGGTCCAAACCTATCAGCCCCGGGAGCAGACCCGCCAGCCGCCTGGCTAACACCTTCGCTATAATCTTCACATCCACATTCAGCAATGAGATTGGGCGATAGGATCCACACTGCATCGGGTCCCGCCCCCCCTTCAATATAACAGTAATCCCTGCTGTCAGCATTTCCGAGGACAGGTGCCCCCCCCCTCCTGCTGTATCCCATTGGCTACCTTCACCAGCCCGTCTAACACCTCTTCCCGGAACGTTTTATAAAATGCTCCCGTCAGACCATCAAGTCCTGGAGCCTTCCCCTGTGGAAGCTCCCCCAAGGCCTGCTCCACCTCGGCCCTAGTAATGTCCCCCTCCAAGCCCTGGATGTCCCCCTCCCCCAACCGAGCCAGCTCAATCCTATCCAAATAATCCGCCCCCGCTCCGTCCCCCCTCCCTCCTTCTGGTATAGCTTCCGGTAGAATCTACAAAATTGCTCCCCTATATCCTTTTCTGCCCGTAGTATCTCCCCCTTATCCCCTTTTATCCCATCTATGGTCGTCTGCATCTCCCTTTTCCGTAATTTATTAGCCAGCATTCGGCCTGCTCGATCCCCCCACTCATAATAGCGCTGCTTTACCCGCTCTAGCTTGAACCCTATCTCCTCAACCTGCAATTTGTGCAGCTCCATCCGGAGCTGCTGTAGCACCCTGAAATCCTGACGATTGCCCCGGGCCTGGTATCTCTCCACTACCTGTTTAATCTCCCTCTGCAGGGCCTCCTCTCGAGCCTGGCGCTGTTTTTTATATCTGGCCGCCCACATCACCAGCCGCCCCCTCACCACCGCCTTCATCCCTCCCCAAAGCCCCACACTGCCCACTTCTCCATTATCATTGATTGCCCAGTATTCTTGGAGGCAGCGCTTAACATCCTTCACCACCTCCTCCTTCCTCAGGAGGCTTTCATTGAGCCGCCAAAATCGCACTCCCCCCTCCCCCCGGCCATGACCAATGGTCACCCACGTTGGCGCGTGATCAGACCAGGTAATATTCCCAATCTCTACCTCCTGGACCTGGCTGCTCCACCGGCCCTCCATCAGGAAGTAATCAATTCTACTGAAGCTATCATGGGGGGATGAGTAGAAAGTATACTCCCGACACCCCTCATGATACTGCCGCCACACATCTCTCAGATTATATCGCTGCATGATGCGCCGCAGCACTCCACGGGCCTGGTTCCTACCATCTGCCCCTGGGCCTGTCTATCCCACTTCGGGTCGAGGGCCAGATTAAAATCGCCCCCGAGGAGAATTCTCCCTTGGGCATGCTGAGCCAGCAGGGCACTCACCCCCTTCCATAATTGGGCCTGACCCACATTGGGCGCATACACATTAACCAAAGTAACGGGTTCCCCCTCCCATTCTCCCCCCAGCAACTACACCCTGCCATCCTGGTCTCTTGCTTCAACTCTCACCCTAAAGGAACTACCCTGTCGCACCAGTATAGCAACCCCCCCTTTCTTGCTCGCCTCTGCCCCCCTTATACCCCCAAAGTACTGTTGCGGGTACAATGCATGGCGTAGCAGCCCCTCATTTTTCCTCCGCAAATGGGTCTCCTGCACCAGCACTATCTCCCAGCCCAATCTCGTTACCTACCTCCCGGTACAATTGGTGCCGTTTGCGGGGTTCGTTCAGCCCCTTAGCATTGATTGACCCTACTATTCCCCTACCCCCCATGGTAGTCCCCCTTCCCCCCCCCCCTATCTGCAATGTGCCGGGCCTCTCCCTTTCCCCTCCCCCCCCCCCCCCCCCCCCCCCCCCACCTCCCCTCATCACCACTCCCTCCGGAGCCTTCCCCATTGCTCCCGGTGACTCTCCCCGTGGCGTTCGCTCTTAGCACCCCACCCGCTCACACCCCCCTCTCGCCCACTCACCCCCTCCCTCCCCCTGTAACCCCCTATACCAGATAACAATAACACTCCTGCCCACCCAACTCCTTCCCACTCTATACCAAGCCCCATCCCCCACCCCCTTCAAATATCCCCCCCACCTTCCCCTTACCCACCTAACCCCCCCCATAGACCTGCCTGCACAATCCCGCTCGTACATCCCAACAACAAACAGATATTCAAACAAACCAGTCCCAAGGGCCAAGGAGCCTTGATCAGGTTCCTCCAATCACTATGAATTCCTTCCACAGGTCTCCTCTCCCCTCAGTCCCCTGCAGCCTCTTCCACCGCTCTCGTCAAAGCCTGTTCTCTGGACAGTCTAGTGAGCCGCCGGCTCTTGCTCTCCACACGTTGCCACTTCGTCCCCTCACTCCTGTGTTGGGCTCTCTGCTCCCGCGGCTGCCCTCGCAGCTGGTTCTCCGGGATGTTCTGCACTCCCAACTCCTTCAGGACCTGCCAGGCCCCCTCTACCTTCTGAATTTTTCGTGAGGTGCCCTGCACTGTCACCATTAGTCCAAAGGGATACAACCATTTGTACCGCCATCCTTCTCTGCGAAGCAGTGCTGTGATCCCTCTCAGCTCCCACCGCCGCTGCAGCGTGCCTGCAGACAGGTCCTGGTACAGTTCAATCGTGGCTCCCTCCCATTTAAAGGGCCCTGCCTTCCGTGCTGCTGCCATTAGCTTCTCCTTCGTCTTGAAAGAGCCCAAACAGGCAATGATGTCTCTGGGTTTATTGTCCCGAGCGGGCCAAGGCTGCGGTGGGCCCGCTCTATGTTCAACTGCAATCTCTACCCCTCTTCCGCTGGCTCCACCGCCTGCAGGAGGGCTCCAAAAAGCTGTAGCAAAGTCTCCTCACAGTTCTTAAAGCGTTGCTCCTCTGGCACTCCTCTCACCCGCACGTTGTTCCGCCGCGATCTGTCCTCCAGGTCCTCAGCCTTTGCCTTCAGGAGTTCTTGCGCTTGGGCCAGCTCAGCCCATCCCGCTCGCAAATCTCACAGCGTGGCCGCATGATGATCTAGCGTTTCCTCCGCCCCTTCCACTCTGGCTCCCAGCTCCTTCACCTCCTGTCGCAATGGGCCCAGAGTCTCCTTCAGCTCTTTCTGGTACCGACTCATTTTGGCCTTCAGCTCCTCCTTGAAGTCAGTCAGCCATGCCTTCAGGCCTCCGAGAGAAGCTGGATCCAGGCTCTGCTCTCCCTCCGATTCGGAGCGCTCTCCTCCCCCCTCCACCATCTTGCCCGCATGGTCTGCACGCTCCGACTCCCCCGACATCTCATAAGGGGACCGGTACTCGGCAAGGCGCTCCTTTACCGACTTGCGCTCTGACGCTTTGGTCATCTGCCCTCTCCACCCGCTTCGCAAGACCAGGTTGGGGTCGCTTTATTTTTAGCTATTGCTCCGAACGCCGCAGAGCTCGCTCAGAAAGCCGCCATCCTGCTTCCTGACGTCACCGGAAGTCTGCTTTCCATCTTTTTAACCAGTTTCTGATCCACAATAGTACATTGCCTCCAATCCCATGACTTTTTAATTTGGCCAAGAGTCTCTGAAAATCCTGATACAATATTTATTTATTTATTTAATTTACCGTATTTTCCGGCGTATAAGACGACGTTCTAAGCCCTGAAAATATGCTCAAAAGTCGGGGGTCGTCTTATACGCCGGTACACGTTCTGCGACTTGGCTCTGTCTCGTCTGAGAAGCTCCAGCTTCGTTCCGCCTATTATCCCTGCTATGTCTTCCCCAGAGCAGCACTGCACCACTGCCATCGACAATAACAGGAGGCTCCCGGCCAGTCGCGTGGTCTCTCCTTCCTTCCATATTGCTGCGGCTCGGGAAAGGCGAGACGAGGCAGTCTCGCTGGATTTAAAGTGGCAGCTGCAGCCTGGCACTCGCGGTTTTACATTCTTTGCGGTCGACGCGCGTTGGGTCTTGCGCCTAGGGGCCCATTTTATTATTTTTTAATTGTAAAAGGTTTGAGGGAGGGGAGGAGAAGCGTGCAGGTGCCGGGGCCTGAGGAGCCCTCATTGAGCGTGGAGAGGGGGAGGTGGTGAGAGTTTCGCTGGCTCTTTTCTCCGTTGCGGGCGGGAGGGTGGATAGGGCGGTGGATAAAGAACCGGCGGAGGCCGCTTTTCTTCCCAGGGGGAGGGGGAAATGGCTACTCAGGTAGAGGCCTTCCCACCCAGCAACCCCCCCACGCCCACCGACGAGCACGGGCTTGCGGGCAAAATCGTGAAGAGCAACGACGGCCAGGGGGAGAAGCGACAGGCCGAGGAGAGTCTCGGCCCTAAGGAGGCAGTGGCCGCCGCTAGGCCCCTCAGCAGCAAGCAGCAGAAGGAGGATAGCAATCAGCTGCAAAAAGAGAGCTTACAGCAGGAGCAGGAGGAAGGCGGCGAGCAGGGCCTCGGGCGCAAGGAGTTCATCGAGGCCCCCACGCCCAAGGTGAACCCGTGGACTAAACACACCGCCGGCCCCGTCACTGTCAACGGGCAAGTGCTGCCAGGTGGGTGATGCGAACCAGGGCGCGCCCGCTTTGGGGAGGGGGTATCGCTGGCTGCAGCCACTTCATGGCAGGAGGAAGTTTGTGTGCCTGGCGGCATGCTGCCGAGTGCATTGGTAATGGTAATGCGGTTGGGAGGTTGTGTCACGCTGGAACGGGGAAGTATTCTTTTATAGTCCCTTGTGTGTGTGTTTTGTTTCTTTTTTATACTGTGCATAGAAAGCATGTAGGAAGGTCTTAACTAGACAAGCACGGGACAGAAGTGAGGCGCTGGGTGTGCTGAAATTTTATCACCTATGCGAAATGAAGCAGCAGGTTTGGGGGTGATAATTGGCTAATTAAGTGGATCTTCTTTCCTTCCCCCTCCCCATTATATTTGCGTTACAATCGCAGAACTGTAAATGTTTACTAAGCTGATACATTGGGAGGCTAGCAGCTGGCGATGTCACCCAGCTTTTCTATTCACTTTTTCCATATTTTAGGGCACTAAAACATGAATAGTAAGAAGGAGTTCGGTGAAGGTATGCAATGGGTTCTGCAAAAATGAAAGCATTTTTTTTCATAGAAGATATTCCATCATTTAAAAAAAAATCCCTGCTGGGCTTTGTACAAAAGTTGACAGTCCGCAACATATCGCAGACTCTCGATGTCGTTTTTATTTGTTCTGTCCCCTTCCTCCTATATATATTTGCCCAGGAAGGGTGGAGAAATAGCTCTTCGGTTACTGACTTGAGAGCACGAAGGACTGCTCCGCTGACTGGGGTTGGGATGGGAGGAGTAAAGCTGATAGCACCGAATTTTTTTTGGTGTGCGCTGGAAGAGGGGTAGTCTTATACGGCGAGTATAGGCCAAACCCTATATTTTAAACAGGAAAAGTAGGGGGTCGTCTTATACGCCCAGTCGTCTTATACGCCGGAAAATACGGTATTTATTTAGACAGTTTTGTATACCACCTTATCCTTCAATCAAAGTGGTCACAACAAATGTGACAAAGAGGATATATCATAAGATCAGAACGCTACGCCACCTCCGACCACTACTTGACTATACTGATTATCGCTCAATATTCCAGGCTCTAGTCATCCCTCACCTAGATTTTGCGAATATTATCCTCCATGGCCTCTCTCAATCAACCTTAAATCCACTTCGTCTGGCTATGAACGCAGCTGCAAGAGTCCTCTCTGGGTCACCAAGAGCTGCTCACATAACGCCGATCATGAAGGACCTACACTGGTTACCATTACAAGCCAGACTTACATATAAGTCTCTAGTTCTGACCTTCAAGGCCAGGAATAACTACCCTCCGACACCAATTAGCAAACTAATACATAACACCCTCGAAAATAGAAAGAGAAGGACCACTGCTATGAATACCTTAGTAGTTCCCAAGATGATGACATCTTGTACTAAAGCTACATCGAACAGAGCTTTCTCTTTATTTGCACCCCTGAACTGGAATTTACTTCCTCATGAAATTCGTTGTATCAAAAACCTTTTACAATTCAGGAAAGCCGTGAAGCATCACTTATTCACAAAATTCTACCCAGAAGTGACCCCGCATGTCCACTCAAACAACAGACCTCCAACGTGCACTAAACACCATATTACCTTAATTCAACCAGAAAATGGTTAAGCTCCACGATAGCTCCACATCCTCTGTTGATTCCCACCTCCTACATAAATTACGCAGATAATATCCACTTGAGCTAACATATTTATTTATTTAGTAAAAACATATACATATGATGTTGACTGTACATAGTTTTACCTGTTAATCCATGTTATATATTCCCATGTTCTATGTAAACTCAATGTTACTTGCATACATTGTTGTATATTTTGTTCAATGTACACCGCACTGATCTTAATAGCGCGGTATATAAGAAATGTTAAATAAATAAATAAAATAAACAGGGTGATACATTTAACATGAGGGGATATGAGACACATACACTAATACTTACTGGGAACATGGGCAATGGAGGGTTAAGTGGCTTGCCCAAGACCACAAGGAGCACCTGTGGGACTAGAAACCCCAGTCCTTCCAGCCCAAGGTTGCTGTCCTCTAGTGGGATTTGAACCCCCGACCTTCTGGCCTGAAGTACCTTGCCCCAACCACTAGGCCACTCCTCCACAATATATCAACAGGCTCACCTTGTGCTTGTTTCCACTAGGGCTAGAAACGAGTGATTAAGGGATAATTGTGCATACCCCCCCCCTTAAAATTTGGGAGCATTGCTTCTTAACTAGGTGCATTTATACATATATTTTTTTGGAATATGGCACATATACATAAAAGTGGTGAAACTGGCACTTACACATGGAAGTTGCTGACTGATGCCTTTTTCTGTACATATATGTTTCAGTTATATATCCCAGCAAATACATGTCTGTGGCTTACATGCATTTTATAAAAGGCTCCATGTTCAGCAGAGCCTTCTGTTAAATACTTAGAAACCTGAACGTAAAGACCTGAACATACCATTTTCAATGTGGAGCCCCTATTCTCCATGGACAAGCAGGAATGAGTCTTTGCGTATGGGTGGCATTCTCAATGGAGCCCTGTACGGGAAGACTCCTCAACTTCTATTGCTTTTGGGAGGCTCCACTGCACCTGCGCGCCTCCTTCCTGCTTGCGGTCATGACACAGTCTTGATTCAGTCTTTTGTTTTCCACGGAGCCCCAAGGACACGTTCAACTTCCTCCACTTAGTAAACTTCTTTTTCCCCCTAACAGGGATTTCTCCAGGACCAAGCAGGAAGTCAGTCCTCACATATGGGTGACGTCGGCGCCGACGTAGCCCTCGCGGAGCAATTTTCCCCAGCTTTCAAAGAAAGCCTTTGGGAATTGCAGCGCGCATGCGCGGTCCTCTTCCCGCCCAAGGGTGCCATCTTGTTCAGTCTTCTTTTTTCCGCGGAGCCCTACAGACGTTGCCTGTCATTCCCCGCAGAAAAGTTGATTTTCTCTATTTTTTCTCTGTTTTTTCTTCGGTTCGACGCCGGTTCTTTTCCCGCCCGGACAGGCGACGCCGGTTGCGAGTCCGTCCTTTATTTTTCGGTTTTTTGTCCTTCGTGACAGATTTCGCGCTTTTTTCCTTTTTCCCTGGCTGCCCGGTCATTCGACCTCGCAGGGGCCCTTTTTCCCCCGATGGCGGCCAGTGGTTTCAAAAAGTGTGACCTCTGTAAGAAACTTATGTCTCTTACAGACACTCATGACTTCTGCCTCCGCTGCCTCGGCCCAGATCATGACCCCATGATCTGCGGGCCATGCGGCAAAATGTCCTCAAAAGCATTGAGGAGTCGGCAGCACCAGCGGGAACGTATCTTCTCTGACTCCGGCCGGGCTCGGACCTCGTCAGAGGCTTCGACGTCTCGGGACTCTGGTCCTGAGCATCGTCGGAGTTCCTCTGAAAGGGGGTCTCCTACCCGGGAGCATCATCGGAAGAAGAAACCCGCGAGGGCGGGATCGGTGGACGCTCCTGGTTCCTCGAGGGCCAGGTCGTAAAGCCCCGATTCCCGTCCCGGGTCCTTGGAGTCGGAGAGGCCGTCGAAACATCCTCGACTCGAGGTGGACTTGCCCGCTCATGTAAGTACGGTTGTCCTCGTGGACTCGCCTCCGAAGGACCCGACGTCGGGCCCGACGCCGTCGGGGCCCGAGTCGGGGGCTGCTGGGTCTCCTGAGCTCGGACTCAGGTTGACGGCCTTGGAGTGCAGTTTGTCTGCCTTCTTGGACCAGCAGCGGGCATTGATCGCTGGCCTCGCTGGTGCTTCTGCCCCGACCGCCGGGACATCGACCTCCAAATCGACCCCGGAGACCGAGCCGATCCTCGAGTCCATGAGGGCTCGAGTCGATCCTCGGTCGAGGTCTCCTTCGGCCTCCCGTTTGGGACCGAGGTCGTCGACGCCGACTCCCTCGGCGTCGAGGCGGATGGCTTCAGTGCCCGCCCGACCGGAGCCGATCGACTCCTCCTCCGAGGAGTTGGCCTGGGAATCTGAGGACGAAGAGTCACCTGGTTCCTTTCGGACTCGGTGTGTCCCCTCGGACTCCCCTGAGTCCGAACCTCGGAGACGGTCCCCCCCGGAGGATACCCGGTTCTTGGACTTCGTGAGGGATATGGCCAAAGCCTTGGCCTTCCCTGCGGATCCCGAGGAGGAGCCTCGAGTCGAAGAACTCGATGCCCTCCAATATGACTCTCCCCCGAAGGAGGCCTTTATTGTACCGGTTCCTCCCATGCTGGAACGGCTTCTCTTCCGCATGTGGGAGAGCCCGGCGTCGTCGCCGGTGTTAAGCAAGCAGGTCGATTCCATTTATCGAGTCCGCAAGAGCCCCGGGTTCCAAAAGGCACAACTACCGCACCATTCCATGGTGGTGGAATCGGCCATGCATAGACTGAAGAGTCAAAAAATGCACTCCTCGGTGCCCCCTGGTAGGGAAGCCCGAAGCCTGGATGCCCTCGGTAGGAAGTGCTTCCAGGGCTCTATGCTTGCTTGTCGAGTCCAGACATACCAGCTCTACATGGGCATGTATCTCCGAGACCTGGCTAAGGAAATAGCCGGGTTCTCTGCTGGTCTCTCCGACGAACCTTTGCAGAGGTTCCAATCCTTGTCTACTGGTATTCGGGAGTGCTCCAAGTTTATCTCTCGAGCAGCCTATGATGGTTTTGAGGCTTCGGCTCAAGTAGCCGCGGCCGGCATCGGGGGACGCCGCCAGGCTTGGCTTCAGACGTCCGACCTCGAGCCCTGGGTACAGGACAAGTTGGTCGATGTCCCCTGCCGAGGTGATAACCTCTTTGGCAAGCCCATGGATGAGAAGGCTGCACAAATCGAGACGGAGACTCTCACCAGGACTCGTCTCTCGAGGAAGACCTCTGCCCCTTCTCAGAAGAAGAAGGCCTCGGGGAAAAAGCCCTTTTACCCGAGGAAAGGTGCTGCCTATAAATACTACCCTCAGTATCAGGCCTCACCAGCTCCCCCGCAGGGAAAGCAGGCCAAGGGACGGGGTAATGGGTCCCGTAGGCAGCAAGCCCCCAAGCCTGCACCACCGGCCCCTGCTCAGCAGGGTGGGGGTTTTTGACTTTCTCAGCATAGCCTCTCCCCCTCAGCTGGTTTCTCTCAGCACAGGAGGCCGACTGGTCCACTTTGCCCACAGGTGGTCCGCCATTACCACAGATACCTGGGTGCTTCAGATAGTTCAAAAGGGCTATCTTCTTCATTTTCACCAGGTACCTCCCTCCTACTTTCCAGGGGAGCCTTCCAGACTCCCTCTGCACAGGGACTTACTCCTTCAGGAGTTAGCAAGTCTTCTTCAGGAACAAGCCGTGGAACCGGTGCCCCACCACCTGGAAGGGTCAAGGGTTTTATTCCAGATACTTCCTGATTCCGAAAAGGACAGGAGGCCTCAGACCCATCCTAGACTTGCGAAACCTCAACAAGTTCCTTGCAAAGGAAAGGTTCAAAATGCTTACCCTTGGAATCTTGCTGCCCTACCTCCAGCAGGGAGACTGGCTATGCTCCTTAGATCTGAAGGATGCGTATACTCATATCCTTATTCATCCAGACCACAGACAATACCTCAGGTTTGTGGTGGACGGACGCCATTACCAGTACAGAGTACTGCCTTTCGGCCTATCCTCCGCCCCCAGAGTGTTCACCAAATGCCTAGCAGTGGTGGCGGCCTATCTGAGACTTCAGGGTCTCTTTGTGTTCCCATACCTGGACGACTGGCTCATCAGGGCCCAGTCTGCCCAAGAAGCCACTCAGGCTACTCATCGCACGGTGGCTCTGCTCCAGCACTTGGGATTTGTCATAAACTTCGCAAAGTCCACTTTGCTCCCCTCTCAAGATCTAGAATTCATCGGCGCCAGGTTGGACACTCTTCAGGCGCGGGCCTTCCTGCCTCTGGACAGGGCCCAAAGGCTCATGGATCTCGCCAGCCGCTTTCACAGCAATTCCCTGGTCTCGGCCAGGCAATTTCTGAGACTGCTCGGCCATATGGCTTCCACGGTCCATGTAACCCCTATGCCCGCCTGAACATGCGACCTGCTCAATGGTGCCTTCGCAAACAATGGCATCAGGCCACTGGGAGCCTAGCGGACTCCATACAGATCTCCGACCAGCTGGTCTCCTCTCTGCGATGGTGGCTTCACCTGCCAAACCTAGTACTCGGGGTGACTTTTCAGCCCCCTTCACATTCTCAGGTCCTGACGACCGATGCTTCTCTCCAGGGTTGGGGAGCACATTGCCAAGGGACTTGTACTCAGGGTCTCTGGACTCCTTGGGAGTCCGCTCAGCAGATCAACTTCCTGGAGCTCAGAGCCATCCGCCTAGCGCTCAAAGCCTTCTCTCACCTGATTTCTCACCAGTCGATACTTGTCCAAACAGACAATCAGGTTGCCATGTTCTACGTGAACAAACAAGGCGGAACCGGCTCCTTCCTTCTCTGTCAGGAAGCACAGAAGCTCTGCTCTTGGGCCGTCCATCGCAACATCGTCCTCAAAGCTGTCTATCTCCCAGGTCAAGAAAACTACCTGGCGGACAAACTGAGCAGGATCCTCCAACCGCACGAGTGGAGATTGGATCCGCTCGTGGTTCAGCGGATATTTCTCCGGTGGGGCCTCCCCACCATGGATCTGTTCGCCAGTCCTCTGAACCGGCAGCTTCCCAGATTCTGCTCTCGACAGCCGCATCCTCTCCGGGTAGCGGCGGATGCTTTTCTGATTCCATGGTCCACAGGCCTCTTGTATGCCTTTCCACCCATGCTTCTGGTGTCTCGGACGCTCTTCAAAGTTCTCAGAGACAAGGCGTCGGTGATCCTAGTGGCTCCCCGGTGGCCGAGACAACCTTGGTTCCCGCTTCTGATGCAGCTGGCGGTGGACACCCCTCTTCCTCTGGGGTTTCAGCCCGACCTCCTCTCGCAGGATCAGGGGACGCTCCTGCACCCCAACCTTCGGTCCCTTCATCTGATGGCCTGGCTGCTGAAAGGGTAGTCCTTGCTCCTCTCCAGCTGCCTCCAGATGTGGAAGAGGTCGTCTTGGCCTCCAGGAGGCCTTCCACCCGGAAGTCCTACGCACTTAAGTGGCGTCGGTTCTCCGTCTGGTGTACTCAGCAGTCGCAAGACCCCTTCTCCTGTTCAGCATCAGTGGTCTTGCAGTACTTGCTTTCCCTTTCCAATCTTGGACTTAAGTCCAACTCGGTCAAGGTCCACCTCAGTGCTATTTCCGCGCACCACCTACCGGTGGATGGTAGACCTCTTTCCAGCCACCCTCTGGTGGCTCGTTTTCTCCGAGGCCTCCTACTCCTTAAACCACCTTTGCGCCCGCCAGCCCCGAACTGGGATCTCAATGTGGTTTTACAGCGGCTTACCTGTCCGCCTTTTGAGCCTATGGCTACCTGTCCTCTTCGTTTTCTTTCCTGGAAAACCTTGTTCTTGGTGGCCCTCACTTCTGCTAGATGCGTTAGTGAGCTGCAGGCCCTGGTATCTGATCCTCCTTACACTAGGTTCTACAAGAACCGGGTAGTCCTGCGGACTCACCCTAAGTTTCTTCCTAAAGTGGTTCCCCCTTTTCACATCAACCAGGAGGTGGTACTTCCGATCTACTTTCCCAGGCCACACTCCAGCCGAGCTGAAATGGTCCTGCATACCCTGGACTGTAGAAGGGCGCTGAACTTCTACCTTGACCGTACGCGGGAGCACCGAAGGGCTGTTCAGCTCTTCGTGTCTTATGACCCCAACAAGTTGGGGCTCCCTGTCTCCAAGCGTACTCTGTCCATCTGGATTGCGGACTGCATCGCTTGGGCTTACGAGGCTGCGGGCCTCGTGCTGGAAGGTAGAGTCACCGCTCATCGTGTTCGGGCGAAGGCTACGTCAGTGGCTTACCTCCGCTCTGTTCCATTGGCAGACATCTGCCGGGCCGCTACTTGGTCTTCAAGCCAGACTTTTGCGGCCCATTACTGCCTGGAGAGGGAGTCCCGCAGGGACAGTGCTTTCGGACAGGCAGTCCTCCGTAACCTCTTCGAGGTATAGGCAACTCCTACCCTCCATCCCGGATGTTGGGCTACCGGTTGGAGACGTATTCAGAGAAGATTCCTTCCTTCTGTGCTGCTGAGCTAGAGGGAGCTCATTTTTGTGCTTAGGGTCTCCGGTAGCCTTAAGCTTGGGAGTCCCATATGTGAGGACTGACTTCCTGCTTGGTCCTGGAGAAAGCGTAGTTACTCACCTGTAACAGGTGTTCTCCAGGAGCAGCAGGAATCAGTCCTCACAACCCTCCCTCCTCCCCTTGGAGTTGCAGTTTTATGCTTTCGTTTTTGCTAATTTTTGCTGTCTTTTAGCTATGTCATCTGACTGAACAAGATGGCACCCTTGGGCGGGAAGAGGACCGCGCATGCGCGCTGCAATTCCCAAAGGCTTTCTTTGAAAGCTGGGGAAAATTGCTCCGCGAGGGCTCCGTTGGCGCCGACGTCACCCATATGTGAGGACTGATTCCTGCTGCTCCTGGAGAACACCTGTTACAGGTGAGTAACTACGTTTTTTCACCCTAGTCACCTGCTGTCATGGTTCTTTCCTCCCTTTACTTTTTTTCGCTCAATTGTGTATTTTTATTTTGCTGCAGCATCTCTGTCCCTCCGGTGCTCTGCCAAGCTTTGGCTTTGTCATTGAGCCATTTGACTTTGCCACGACTATTTTTCCAGATGACATGTCCCAGAAACTCGCCATCGGGTTTAAGAAGTGTTCTAGGAGCTCTCTAAGCTTGGGACCTAATCATCAGCCCTCTTCTTGTAATTTTTGTTTGCAGATGACAACAGAGGACTCCAGGGTCATGAGAAGCAACGCAAATCACTTTTGGATGCTCAGAAGTCCAATCCATTGACTTCAGCATCGGTCTCTATGGCTTCTAAGGCTGCACTGGACACTGGCAGTGCATCGACACTGAGGAGCTCTCGAGTTCAATTGGACTCAAGTACCCATAGTGCTCCGGAGCATTGGCTATCGATTGAGCGCCACTCGAAGACTGGGAAAGATTCAGCCACATCATCTTTGACATCAAGGGGTGACCATGCCGAACATCGGACGAAGAGTCTGGTGTATTGGGGTTGGAGCCCGTCGAGAGTGATGGAGGTCTGCATGAGCGCACCTTGAAGACACCTCTTAGGGAGGAGAGCTCATCCTCCATGACATCGGAGGGGCACTGACAGCTGAAACCTAGACGCAGATACCCTTGTACAGACAACCAGGTACATCGGTCAAAGTTGCTCAGGCTCCACAGCCTTCTGCAAGTGCTTGAGGAATGCATCGCGGCACTGCTAGCGATGCAGCATGCCGGGGCCTTGACATCTGCTGCATTGTCAGCATCGTGCAGCCATTCCTGGAGACAGACATACTGCCTGCACAAGAGGTATCGACATTGGAGCATCGAAGGACCCTGACACCGGTGCCTGCCCGGCCGATATCCTTATCTAGCGTCTCGGGGTCCAATGCACCCTCAAAGTCTAGAAGGGTAATTGGTGCATTGTTACTTCCGAAAAAGCTTCCAATCCCCTTGAAGCAGGAGAATGAACCAGGCAAAGACTCATAAGTATGTTGACGTCCTCTCTGAGTCTGACTCAGAAGGCTGGGTCACCGACATGGAAATGGAGGACTTGTCTGAGGACATGTCCCCTGAGCTCCTGTCAGACCTTTCTCATGAATGGTGCCCCTCCTGAGGACATGACCTTCCAAGAGTTTGTGAGGAATATGGCCAAGGGCATTCCATTTTATTTGGAGTTTGGGGATGAACCCAGGGCAGAAGAGTTGGAGATCCTGCAGTATTCCTCGGCCCTCAAGGAGCTGGTGACAATGCCTGTGCCCTGCATCCTGCAGAGAGTACAGATGAGAATGAAGGAGAACCCCCTCACTGTACCTCCAGTTATTAGAAGGCTTGACTCCATGTACAGAGTTCAGAAGGCTCTCAGAGAAGCCTCAGCTTCCGAACCACTCCTTGGTGGTTGAATCTGCCCTAAAGAGAATCAAGAGTACCAAGACTCATTCTTCAGTGCCCCCAGGAAGGGAGGCTCAGACATTGGACGCTTTAGGGAGAAGGAGTTTCCAGAGTTCTATGCTTGTATCCCGTGTGGCCTCTTACCAGCTCTATATGGGCATGTTCTTGAAGAATATCATGTGTGACTTGGCTGATCTGGCCCAGTTTCTTCCTCTGGGGAAATTGGATCAGTATCATTCCCTAGTGGCCCACAGCAAGGACTGCTCAAAGTTCATGGTCTGAGTGACCTATTATATCTTCGAGATGCCATCCAGAAATTCTGCCTATGGCGCCTGGAGACTCGCTTGGCTCCAGTCATAAGACCTGGTATAGTTCATTTAAAACAAGCTGACGAATGTCCAATGCCATGGAGAGAAGCTCTTCAGGGAACAGGTCAAAGAGAAAGCTGGCCATATCAAAAAGCAATATGTTACTCTTACCAGGCTCTCCAGGTGCACATCTGAGCACACTTCCTATCATAGGAGGTACTAAGGTGGAAACCAGAAAAAGACCTATTACCCTTGCAGGCATAGGTACTTTCTGGTCCCCAGACCTCCCAACCCAAACAGGCCCCTCGCTAATAGCAGTGATGTTAGAAGCCTCAAAAGGCCCAGCCAGCTCCTCAGCCAAAACCTGGGGTGGGGTTTTGACTGATTCCTTTGGAGCATAGGCAATCTTCCAATGACTTCATTAGAAAACCTTCTGGTCAGGGGAAAACTCATTCATATTGCACAAAGGTGGTCCCCTCATGACCTCAGACTCATGGGATCATTGAAAGTGGTTATCAACTACATTTCTTGCAACTACTACCAAATTGCCCCCCCCCCTCCCACCAAGGGTACCTGACCTCGATCCTCTGCATCAGGAACTGCTTCAGAGAGAAATCACTGCCCTCTTGTCAGATCTTGCGATCAAGCTTGTGTCACCAGAGCAAAAAGGTTGGGGGTTTTATTCCAGATACTTCCTGATCCCCAAGAAAATGGGGGGGGGGGGGGGGATATCGTCCCATCCTAGACCTAAGAGATCTGAACATGTACTTAGTAAGAGAAAAGTTCAGAATGATTTCTCTAGCCACCCTGCTTCCTCACCTTCAAAAAAGAGATTGGCTATACTCCCTGGATCTGAAGGATGCCTATACCCACATACAGCTACTTCCTGTAAGTGGGATGTACATCAAATTCATCCTAGGGGGACAACACTTCCACTACTGAGTGCTGTCTTCACATAGTGTCTCCCATTAGTAGCAGCTTACCTCAGCACGCTGGAAGTGTTTGTTTTCCCCTATCTGAACGATTGGCTGATCAAGAGGGCCACTCCGGACGGAGTCCAAGAATCAATAAGATTGACCATTCGGGTGTTGGAACTACTAGGGTTTACTGTAAATTACTCAAAGTCCCACCTTCAGCCTACCCAGCATTTGGAATTCATTGGAGCCCTGCTCGACACGACTCAGGCGAGAGCCTTCCTACCGCATGACCGACTTCTCAGACTGACAGCACTTGTGCAGGTAACTCAATTGAGTTAGCAGGTAACAGATCGCAAGATGTTGACTGTACTAGGCCACGTGGCCTCTACAGTGCATGTCATGCCCTTGGCACGCTTCCAGATGAGGCTGGCTCAGTGGACTCTGAGATCTCAATGGATCCAGGCCACAGGTTGACTTGGGGATCATCTGTGTCTCACTGCCCCTCTTGTTCAGTCATTACAATGGTGGACAGTCCACCACAATTTACTCAAGGGTTTTCATTTTCAAATGGCACCACTCCAAAGAATCCTGATAACAGACTGATCCAAGTTGGGGTGGAGAGCTGATCTCTATGGGTTGCACACCCAGGACGATTGGTCCATCAAAGAAAGTAGCCATCAGATCAGCTTCTTGGAACTAAGAGCAGTGGTGAACGCTCTAAAGGCTTTCTGAGATTGACTGGCCAACCCAATTGTTCTGATTCAGACCGACAATCAGGTCACCATGTTCTACATCAACAAGCATGGATGAATGGGTTTGTACCTCCTGTGTTGGGAAGCTGTCAGGTTGTGGAAGATCGCCATCACGCATGGGATGGACTTGAGAGCCATGTACCTATCAGGAGAGCAAAACACTGGCAGACAAATTTGGTCGAGTCCTCCAGCCACATGAGTGGACACTGGACAAGGAGGTTGCGGCTTACATCTTTCGAGAGTGGGGCACTCTCTCGATAGATCTGATTGCCACCCCACAGAATGCCCAGGTGGATCAGTTCTGCTCCAAAGTAAGCTCATACAACAGACTAGCATTGGATGCTTCCCTCCTTCACTGGGGGAGGGGGGGGTCATCTGTATGCTTATACTCCAAAACCTCTCATGGCAAAGACCCTCCTGAAGCTCTAAACAGTGGTGGCATGATGATTCTCATTGCTTCCTACTGGCCCAAACAGCTGTGGTTTCCCCTCGTGCTACAGCTCTCCAGTCTACAGCTCGGCTATCTGCCTGATCTCATAACACAGGAGGATGAGACAGTGTTGCACTCTCACAGCATGGATGTTGAGAGGCTAATGCTGTCTTAGCTCAACCTGTTGGACAGTGTATCTGAAGTCCTTTTGGCCTCCAGGAGGGCCTCTATGTGAAAGTCTTACTCTTGTAATTGGAAGAGGTTTGCAGTCTGGTGTGAGGGCCAGGCCCTAGATTCTTTCGCCTGTTCCACACAAAAACTGCTTGAATATCTTATGTACCTGTCTGAGTCTGGACTTAAGTCCAACTCCTTCAGAGTCCACCTCAATGCAACTGGAGCTTACCATTGAGGTGTGGAAGGCAAGTTCGTCTTGGGTACAGTCTTTAATTCGCTTTATGTGGGGCTTGCTTCTCTTGAAGTCTCCCGCAGTGTCTTGGGACCTCAGTGTGGTTCTTGTGCAGCTCATGAAAGCTCCCTTTGAGCTGCTCAGTTCCTGTCCACTGCAGCTCTTGACTTGGAAGGTATTGTTTCTGGTAGTGGTCACTTCAGCATTCAAAGTGAGCGAGCTTCAGGATTGAGTGGTTCATTCGCCTTACTCCAAATTCTACCATAATAGAATGGTCTTTCGTACTCATCCTAAATTCCTTCCAGAAGTGGTATCTGATTTCCACCTTAAATCAGTCAATTGTTTTTCCAGCATTTTTCCCAAGACCTCATGCACATAAAAGGGGGAAGCTAAGTTGCACATGCTGTACTGCAAGTGAGCCTTAGCCTTCTACATGGAGTGGTCAAAAGCCCATAGAAAGTCCATCCAGCTTTTTTTTTTAAATTTAATCTTTGTAAGTTTTAACAATTAACATCTCCCCAAAGAGAATACAGGAAATAAAGAAATATACAATAAAAGGCGATCAAAATAATATCAAGTACATATTCTAATATCAATATTAGACCACCATAATATTAAGGCAGCAAAAATAGGAAAAAATTACGCAACAAAGAAGCAGCATGGCCAGCTTACAGGGAGGAATCTAACCAACAGCTAATCCCTCATGATCTACCAAGAAAGTCAACAATTATTTAGGGTCAAAAGAAAGAAATGTTTACTATCCAAAAAAGTAAAGCACCTTCATGGAAACTTTAACAAAAAAATGGCCCCCAGGGCAAGGACTCTGTTTTAAAGCCCTGGCGTCCTTTTGATTTGCCCTCGAGAAGTCAGGAATATTTGAACTTTCGCACCCATAAACAATTCATGCATATGACGGAAATATAGTCTCAATACGGTCCCTCTCAAGAGCAAAGCTAGCTACCAAAGTGGTTCTTTTCGTAACAATGTCCAATGAAATCTTCAGGAACCCAGTAAGGTCAAAAGAACAATGCTGGTCTTTGACTTGTTCCCCCTCAGTGTACATGGCCGCAGACCTCAAGGACAAGTACTGTGCTCTGGCAGTAGGTGGTAAATTGTCCTCGGGAATCTTCAGAACCTCCTGAAGATATATTTTAACCATCTCAACTGGCACAAGTATAGGAGACTTGGGAAAGTTGACAAAACACAAATTATTATGTCTGGAAAAGTTCTCCAAATGCTCCATCCTGTGAGGCAAAATGGTAGTGTCTTTAACATGTGCACAAGGTATCTTGTAATTCTCCAAACCACATTTCCAGCAGAGCCAACCTAGCAGCATGCTGTATCTGTTCCTGTTCCTGTGACAGTACCTGCAATGACTCCTTCACAATAGATAATAGGGAGGAGTGGTCTAGTGGTTAGGACAAGGTACTTCAGGCCGGAGGGCCGGGGGTTCAAGTCCCACGTGGGGACAGCAATCTCAGGCCGGAGGGACTGGGATTTCTAGTCCTGTAGGCACTCCTTGTGGTCTTGGGCAAGCCACTTAACCCTCCATTGCCCATGTTCCCTGTAAGTATTAGCGTATGTGTCTCATATCCCCTCGTGTTAAATGTATCCCCCAATTGACCGCTTTGACCCGGTGAAAAGCGGGATATAAATACAGCTAAATTAAAAATGCAGAGAGGCAAGATGGCGACGCTAATGGACGTGTATTGGTGAGCTCCGTGCTTTTGGAAATTGTCAGCGTTTCCTGTACCTTTTTTCTTCTGAGTTCTGTGGAGCTTATTTGATGCTGCATAAGGGTAGAAAACGCAAGGCTAAGCTGGCAACAACGGAGGATGCGGTAGCTGATAAGCCGACACTTCGCGGCCCCATGGATTCTTTCGTGGTGCCCGCTGAGAAGAGTGCCGCGACTCCGGAGCCCTCGCTAGGCGTTCTTGGGGCAGACGGAGGGTCCCGGGATGCCGTGAGACTTGAGGCATCGTTGAGCCCGGAGTCCCGTGTTCCACCAGCGCAATCGGAAGGTGAGATACGGTCTGAGGACTCAGTTGGGTCTGGTGGAGGTTTGCTGTGCCCTACTGAGCAGCCTCGACAATATTCTCCCGGCGTGGAAGGTAGTCCAGTTGGGCAGGTAACTCCGGAAGCGCTGTCTGGTGTGAAGGGGGTTGTGGAGGATCGGGCCTCTTTGCCTTGTCTCTCTTCTGAGGAACCTTTCTCGGGACTGGCGGCTGTTACCCCGCAAATGCTGATTGTCCAAAGTTCTCTTCTGGAAAAACCAAAAACTGTTACTATTGATTCTTTATAGGAAGCTTTTTCAGCCATGCACCTCACTATAACAGCACAGCTCCAATCTATTCAACAACGGTTTCAGTTTTTTGGGCAACAGTTACAAGTTTACCAATCTACTCAGACTGAGATGAATGCTAAAGTGGCCTCCCTTGAGGGGTCCTTAGGGCAGATTAAAGATGTTTCCCATAACTTGATAAAAGATTTGGCGGTAGTACAAAGGAGGCTGGAGTTTCTTGAAAATGCCACAAAAAGCCATAACCTACGGGTTTTGAATTTTCCTAAGGTTCCATCGGTCTCGGCTCTGGAACTATTTAAGCAGTTTCTTTCTACAGTACTCAAGGTATCGGCAGATGCAATTCCTCCTATTTCCAAAGCTTTCTACCTTCCGACTTCTAAGATTGGTGGTAAGGGTGAAGGAAATCACCTTGTGATGTCTGCGGATAGTCTGGATCTTTCTACTTTTTTGGAACGGTTCCCTACTGCTGTCGGGATGACTGCTACACTTTTGGTGACCTTTGCCCTAGAGGTGGATAGAGACTGGCTTCTGAGGCTTTTTTTTAGGTCTACTGGAAAAGAATTTTTGGATTCACGTATTAGGATGTTTCCAGATGTCTCGAGAGCAACTCAGAAGAGAAGGAAGCAGTTTCTTATGTATCGTTCTGGGGTTGTTCAGTTGGGGGGTTTGTTTTTTTTGAGATTTCCCTGTGAATGTTTGGTGAAGTTATCTGGACACAGATATATTTTCTTTGAACCTTCCCAGCTAGCCTCCTTTATAAATTCTAAACAGGGTGATTTGGTAGCTCCGCCTTCCTCTTTATCCCCCGGTAGACCTCCGGACTAGGGGGTCTACTTATGGTTATGGTTAAGGTACTCTTCTTGTCTGTTCTTTTCCTGTTGTAATTGCTAGTTGATAATTTTCCTGTGTTTTGTGACCCATACTTGCCTTTGTTGTGGACTTGTGGGCTTAATGTCCTTTGCTGTACAAGTTGTTACTTGTTTGTATTGTAAAATTGCATAAATAAAAAATGAAAAAAATAAAAAAAATAAAAAATAAATAAATAAAAATAAATTAGTTGCAAAAAGTGCCTGACATGGAGAGTAGTGAAGAATTCACCGTGGCACTCGCCTCCCACAGTGAATCCACTGTGATGACCGCAGGCTTCCTCAACCCAGCAGACCCAGCTGCAAAGGCATTCTACCCTCAATGGGCTGTGGTCTCCCCTCAGTGACAGCGCTAACTGACCGTTAGCTCGTCTACATATGCGTGCAGCTCAATGGACACTGGCTTCCCAGTGGTCTCAGGCACCGGGTCTCCTGGGAGACAAAATAATGGTTTCTACCCGCCTAATCTCATCTCTCCAGTGGTAGCAATCCCCAGACAACCTCCTGGTAGGGTCACCTTTTCAAATGCCAGCACATCAATGTACCCTGACAATGGATGCGTCCAAATTGGGCTGGGGAGCTCATCTGGACAATCTCTCCACTCAGGGACTCTAGCCTCATCAGGAGTCACAACTCCACATCAATCTGCTGTTGCTCAGAGCCCTTCACAATTCTCTCAAAGTGTTCCAGGACCATCTTCGATTCCGCACAGTTCTAGTCCAGATGGACAATCAAGTAGTCATGTTCTAGTTGAACAAGCAGGGTGGAACAGGCTCTTGGACCCTCTGCAGCAAGGCCCTGCATCTGTGATCTTTTGCCATACAGCATCGCATTCACCTGCATGCTGTGTATCTTCCAGACAAACACAATGTCTTGGCAGACAAACTGAGTCGAGTCCTTCTACCCCACGAGTGGTCTCTCCATGCAGACAAAGTCGCTCACATTTTTCAGATCTGGGGAACCCCAGAGATAGACCTGTTCACAAGTCCTCAGAATGCCAAGCTTCCTTGCTTCTACTCCAGGACTCCTGCACCGGACAGCCAGCAAGTGGATGCTTTCTGCCTCCACTGGGGTCAAGGCTTTCTATATGCCTTCCCTCCCATTCCCCTCATTCCCAAGACTCTTTTCAAACTCCAGACAGACAGGGGCTACATGATACTCATAGCCCCATGCTGGCCACAACCACCATGATATTCTCTCCTTCTATGTTTGTCTCGGGCTCAACCCATAGATCTGGGGTCTGCTCCAGATCTCCTCGCTCAGGAGGAGGGGACGTTGCTCCATTCCAGTCCGCAGTCCCTCCATCTCACCGCATGGCTGCTGAGAGCTTAGCCTTCCAGGACGTTAACCTTTCCCAGGAGGTTAAGGACATCCTCTTGGCTTCTAGGAAGCCATCCACGAGGTGCTCCTACGCCTTCAAGTGGCGTAGATTCGCTCTCTGGTGTTCTGAGAGGGATCTTAACCCCTTCTCAGCTCCGTTGGAGGCATTATTTGAGTATCTCCTCCACCTATCATCTTCTGGACTCAAAACCAATTCGGTAAGAGTACACCTAAGTGCAATTGCGGCCTCTCACATGCCCTTATATGGCCAGTCCATCTCTTCTCAGCCGCTTGTAGCACCCTTCGTGAAGGGTCTTCTATTAACCAAACCTCCCATTAAGCTCCCTCCAGTGGCATGGGATCCTAATGTTGTTTTAGGACAGCTTCTCTCAAGCCGCCCTTCGAACCTCTAGCCACTACCTCACTGACGTTTCTCACGTGGAAGGTCACCTTCCTTATTGCCCCCACTTCAGCAAGACACATTAGTGAGCTCCAGGCTTTGGTGGCTGACCCTCTTTATACACGATTCCACCATGATAAGGTAGTCCTTAGGACTCATCCTCACTTTATGCCGAAGGTAGTCCCGCCCTTCCATTTAAACCAGTCAGTCTACCTTCCTATCTTTTTCCCTAGACCTCATTCCTCTAGGGCAGAGGCAACCCTTCACACTCTGGATTGCAAATAGAAACATAGAAATATGACGACAGAAAAAGACCACATGGCCTATCTAGTCCGTCCTCCCCTATCAACAACTACAACAGTCCCCTTTTTTTTCTTTAGAAATCCTCTGTGTTTGTCCCATGCTTTTTTGAATTCAGTTACTGTCCTCGTCTCCACCACCTCCACTGGGAGACTATTCCACAGATCCACCACTCTTTCCGTAAAGAAATATTTCCGCATATCACTCCTGAATCTATCCCCCTTCACCCTCATCCCATGTCCCCTCATAGCAGAACTTGCTTTCAATTAAAAGAGGCTCTCCCCCTGAACATTTATGCCACGGAGGTATTTAAACATCTCAATCATATCACCTCTATCCCACCTTTTCTCTAAGGTGTACATATTAAGATCCTTAAGTCTGTCCTCATATGCTTTATAATGAAGACCACTAACCATTTTAGTAGCCACCCTCTGCACCGACTCCATCCTGTTCACATCCTTTGGAAGGTGCGGTCTCCAGACTTGCACACTATACTCCAAATGAGGTCGCACCAAAGACTTATACAGAGGCACTATCACCTCCTTTTTTCTGCTAGCCATTCCTCTCCGTATGCACCCAAACATCCTTTTAGCTTTTGCCATCGCCTTTTCTACCTGTTTAGCTACTTTAAGATCAGACACAACCACGCCTAGGTCCTGCTCTTCTTTAGTGGACAAAAGAACTTCACCCCCTATACTATATTGCTCCCTTGGATTGCTGCAGCCCAAATGCATGACCTTACATTTTTTAACATTAAATTCCAGCTGCTAAATTCTAGACCATTCTTCAAGCTTAGCTAGATTCCTCCTCATGTTATCTACACCTTCCTGGGTGTCTACTCTATTGCAGATTTTGGTATCATCCGCAAAGAGGCAAACCTTACCCGACAACCCTTCCGCTATATCACTAACAAAGATGTTAAAAAGAATCGGACCAAGGACAGATCCCTGGGGCACACCACTGGTAACATCCTTCTCCTTGGAGTGAGCTCCATTTACCTGTACTCTTTGTCTCGGTTCTTCATCTGTGAACACAGAACAGAAATATTTGTTAAGCAATTCCACTTTATCCTTATCAGCTTCTACATATTCCTCCCCTTCATCCTTTAGTCTGACAATACCACTTTTGCCCTTCCTCTTCTCACTAACATATCTGAAAAATGTCTTATCCCCCCATTTTATTGCATTGGCTATTTCCTCCTCTTTGTGAATCTTTGCTTTCCTGACTACTTTGCTAGCTTCTCTAAGTTTTTCCAAATATAGATGCCCGTCTTCCTCTCTCTGTGATCTCCTGTATTTCATGAAGGCCTCCCTCTTTGTCTTCACTTTTTCAGCTACTTCTTTCGAAAGCCATAGCGGTCTCCTTTTCCTTTTACCTTTATTTACCATTTTAACAAAAAGGTTGGTTGCCCTTAAAATATCCCCTTTCAGTTTTGCCCACTGTTTTTCTGCATCCCCCAGCTGTTCCCATCCCACTAACGACTCTCTGAGGTATTGGCCCATCTTGGCAAAGTTAGTCTTCCTAAAGTCTAAGACCCTCACCTTTGAATGGATTCTAACAGCCCTAGTCCTAATACTGAACCACACCATCTGGTGATCACTGGATGCAAAATGATCTCCCACTATAACATCAGAAACACTTTCACTATTGGTAAGCACCAAGTCCAGTATGGCCCGTTCACGTGTGGGGTCTGTTACCAATTGCCTGAATAATTCTCCCTGTAGAGAATCCAGGATCTCTTTACTTCTAGATGATACTGCAGCAGGAATGTGCCAAACATCTGGCATATTGAAATCCCCTATCATTAGCACGTCCCCTTTCCTAGCAATGCTGCGTATGTCTTCAATTGTGCCTTGGTTTTTTATCTCCAGAGAATCGAGAGCACAGAAAAGTTTCCCAACTTTTCATCTCCTTTGACTTGAGTCACCTGGGATTGCCAGTATCGAAACAAACTCTTTCCAGGTGGATAGCGAACTGCATTTCCTTTGCTTATGAAAAGGCAGGACTCTCTCTCGAGGGTCACATCACTGCACATAATGTTCAGGCAATGGCTGTCTCTATGGCAAATCTACGCTCTGTAGCGATTGATGAGATTTATTTATTTAGCCAGTTTTGTATACCACCTTTTCCTTCAATCAAAGTGGTTAGGGATGTAACGGGGGGTCTACATTTAACAGAGGTGACAAGACGTACATGTATTTCTGGGGGGTTATGCCCCAGGTCTGAAATGATGGTGCTTGGTGGCTGTATCAGCGAAGCTGCGTGGGTTGGGAGTTAAGGTCCTTGTTCAAATGAGTCTCTGAACAGGTGGGTTTTTGAGTGATTTTCGGAAGTCCTTGAGGTCCTTTTGTGCTCTTAGTTCCTCAGGGGGGGAATTCCATAGATCTGGCGCCGAAAGCAAGATGGCTCTTCTAGAGGTTGATTGCTTCGTTTTGTGGTAACCAGCTGGGTTGAGGAGTCTATTGCTGCCTTGTGATCATCTGGGTCTGCTGCTAGTGTCTCTGGTTAATGTGGCTTGTAGAATTTCTGCTGAGCATTGGTGTATGGTCTTGAAAATGATTAGTGTTGCTTTGAATTTTGCCCGTGCCATTATGAGTAACCAGTGCAGCTGTCTGAGTACTGGTGTTATGTGCTCGTATTTGGGCATACCTGTGATTATGCGCGCTGCGGTGTTTTGAACCAGTTGAAGTGAGTGTACAGCGTGTTTGGGTAACCCCTGATATAATGAATTTCTGTAGTCCAGTATGGGGTTGATGACTGCCTGGCATACTGTGCGGAAATGTTCTTGGCTGAGGATTGGCTTGAGTTGTCTGACAATCTTTAATCAGTGGTATGCTTTCGCTGCAGTCTTTGTTATGTGGGGTTGGAGATTCAAGTTCTTGTCTATGGTGACACCGAGATACTTTACATCATCCTTTGTTGCGATTGTCCTGTGTAGAATGTTGATTTCTTGGGGTGGGTTGAATGTTGTGCTTCTGGAAACGAACATTGCTTCAGTCTTATCAAAGTGTACCTTGAGGTTATTGTTGGTGAGCCAAGTGTTCATATGTTTGAGGCACTCGTTCATTGAGGTTGTGTCAGGGGTGCTCAGGTCAATTGGGGTGTACACCATTATATCGTCTGCGTACAGGTGATATTGTATGTTGTGTTGTCTGATGATACTGCATATGGGCTATATATAGATGTTGAAAAGTATTGATGACAGGGCCGATCCCTGTGATATTCCTTTTGTGGTGGGAAATTGGGCTGATTTTTTCTCCCTGCATTTTACTTGCTGCATGCATTTGCTTAGGTAGGAGGTGAACCA
Source organism: Ichthyophis bannanicus (assembly GCA_033557465.1). Taxonomy (NCBI): domain Eukaryota; kingdom Metazoa; phylum Chordata; class Amphibia; order Gymnophiona; family Ichthyophiidae; genus Ichthyophis; species Ichthyophis bannanicus. The sequence continues at coordinate 197,844,652 of CM066037.1, read as the reverse complement.
TTTCATGGTGTTGTTGCAGCAACTTGGTCTTCTGTCCACACTTTTGCTGCTCACTATTGCTTGGACAAGGACTCTTGCTGGGGTGCCTTGTTTGGCCAAGCTGTTCTCCAGCATTTCTTTCAGATCAACTCCTACCCTCCATCCCAGGTTTCAATGCCAGACATCCTTGGAGGATACCTGACCTCCTTAGTTATACCTGTGATTCCACAGCTGACTCTGAGGTCATCTCTCTGGCATCTTCGAGCTAGGGAGTCCCATAGGTGAAGACTACATTCCTGCTTGTTCCTGGAGATAGCGTAGTTACTCACCTGTAACAGGTGATCTCCGGGACAACACAAATTTAATCTTTATAATCCACCCTCCTCCCCTAGGAGTTGTAGGTCGTCTTCTTCTTCTCCTTCTCTCCTTTTATCTCAGCTACAAACTCAATTAATGGAGGGAGAGCTGGAAAGGCGGGAAGGCAGCTACGCAAGGCTTATTGGGATGCTCCCAAAAGCTTTCCTATTGGACGCCGGGGAGAATTCCCGCAAGTGCTATGTCAGTACTGACGTCACCCATATGTGAAGACTAAATTCCTACTATTCGTGGAGATCGTCTATTACAGGTGAGTAACTACGCTTTATTTTACATTAGTTAAGACTAGTAATTTAGATGTTCTTACCTTTTTTTAAGTCATAGGCCACAGGGGCTGCTGCCCTTTCAATATTTTGCCCAACACAGCATTAGCAATAGAGAGCTTGGAAGCAGGCTTAAGATAGGTTTGTTTGACCCCTCCATCCAAAAGGGTGTTCTGCTGCACCTAGTTTTAAGTAATTTTCTCCTTTAAATGCATCAATAGGATATACATTTCATCAGGGCAGAGTCCACATGTCTTCTCCTGGTCTTAGGTTCTACAAAGTTCAGAAACTGTATACTCTGTGTTGGTTTATGACACTGATGGTAGCTCAGTTGTCCAAACTTTAAAAACTAAATGCATCTTGTAAAATAAGGCTTTTTATCCTAATCAGTTTTTATCAGCTTTCTCTCCTGGCTTACTCTTTACCCCCCCCCCCATCACTATTTCCATAAATCTGCTAATACCTTACTAATATTTTGTCTGAAAACTAATTGGTGTTATAGAAACACTATATAAAATTAGCATTTTCCAGGCAAATGTTTGGTTTACCTTGTACTGTATATGTAGTATTCTAAGGCGTGAAGAACACATGCATGTATGTGATTAACTTCATATTTAGAATGGTTCCTCACACTTTTTCATAAAACTCTCAGATTAGGTTTATGTTAAATTCTACATGACTCGAAGGATAAACATGACCTCTTAACGGCCAGGAGTTTAATCCCTAGTAGAAATCCATATTGCCAAGAACATAAATACTTTCTTAAACATTTTGGTGCTGTCATTCCGTCCTCGTTTCCAATTTTTTTTTGATCCTTCACATATCACACTGAGCCGCTTGCAAACTACTAAAAGCTTTGTATTACCTTAAAACTGCAACCATATGAGGCGTCAATAACTAGTAAAGACTTGCTACCATAATACTGCAGGGGTGTTGCCACATCTTACCTCTGGGCACATCGACTTGGTGCCCCCTGCCCACGATCTGCCAGTAACTAAGTAGTCGTTCCTGTTCTTCATCCTCCATCGATTCGGGCTCATTTTCCAGGCTGCCATTGTTATAAGACGAATCGGAGCTCTGTTCCTCAGTCATATTATCCAGGTCTTCCAGGGTGATCAGAGCTTCCCGGTTAGAGTCCTCCTCTATCTCTCCAGCACAGCTCATCCTGCAGCCTTCCTACTGCATCTCGGCCAGCCGTTGCCAAGCAAAAAACGGCTAAAAAATAAGGTGAAATGCACAAACGTTGCAGACACGACTAAAAATTAAACTACTTTGTGCGTCGCGTCCTGTGCTTGTTGGTCAATGGCGCAATTGTAGCAGGAAGGGTGGAATAGAATTGGATGCTTGACGCGAGAGGCCATTGAGCGCCTCGACTGGGGGAGCTGTCCATCACTTGGCCGAACGAACGATGGAGGGCGGGGCTTGACTGTTCTCCCTTAGTAGCGCAGAGGAGGATCTCGTGCACCTTGTAGTCTTTTTGCCCCTCCCCAATCAAATGGGACGGAGAAGGAGGACGATTCCTTAAGCTTTTGGCTAGAGAGGGACAGGACCAAAGCTGTGTCTTGAGGCAAACGCTTTGGGAAGTTGCATGTGCTGCTGCAGCAAAGCGAATGGAACGCCCATTATGGGACGGCTCTTGGTCCCAAGACTTCCCTGCTTAAATTCTCCATAGGCACACAGGGTGTTTGAATTTCTTGTGGTAGTGGGTAAGGGTGAAAGAGAAGAGGACTAGGTGTGTAGCGCTGTGTGTTTATACTGTCGTTCCATTTAGATTTTTATAAAAAATGCTTGCCCTTATTTTGTAGCCTTAAGAGCTTTAAATCTATTCTAGCTAGAACCTAAATGTTTTTTGTTTTTAAAGTATTGAGATGCGGGTTCATTTAGAATTAGCAATTTTTAAGGAAAATGTAAAGTATAATTCTAACTATCTCTTCTCTATAAATTTCTTCAAAAGTGTGCTGTTAGCCTGGTGCTAGTCGAGAAGTGTATTTGGCTAGTTCTGCTCTCACTGTGTAGTGCTGGTGGAGCAGCAGTTACCTCGGGTAACTTTTTCCGCTCCTGACCTCACCCCGCTGAACTGTTGTCTTGCCCTCATCCACACTTGGATAACCTCAAACTGCCTTCACTTGAACCCTTCAAAATCCACTGCTACCTGGATTACCTTTGGGGCTCCCTCTCTGGCCTCCATAATCTCATCTACTGCTATCCCGCTAGTCTCCTCTTTCCAATATCTCGGGGTTACTCTTGACATTTCTGTCTCTTTCATAGAGTACATCTCATCCATCATCTGTTGGTCTTTCTACTACCTCTGCCAAATTTGTGCAGTTTGTCCATTCCTCTCCACTGCCTTTCCGATTGTCGCAAGATTTGATTATTGCAACATTGCTTTAGCCGGCCTTCCACAATATCATCTCTACAGTCTTCAACTACTTCAAAATACTGCTGCTTGCATCCTCACCCATTCATCAAGGTTTGACCACATCTCTCCACTTCTCGCCCACCTTCATTGGCTTCCTGTTTGTTTTAGAATCCAATACAAAATGCTCACCTTTGTTCATAGGACCATCCACACTACCACCCCTCAATATCTTGCCGACCTCCATTTCCTCACCCCACAGTCTCCTGTGTTCAATTCATACTTATCATCTGGCCCTTCCTCCTGTTTCTCAGGCTCACCTTGACTGCACACACAGGTCTGCTTTCTTTTTCCTGGGTCCTGCTGTTTGGAACTTCCTACCCCACATCCTTCATTCCGAGCCTTCTTTCACCAAGTTCAAGGCCGCCCTAAAAAAACCACCTTTTAAAATAGCCTTTGCCCCTTTCAACCCTCCTCCCTAACACTCTCGTCTTGTTACCTTACCCTCAGGATCCCCTGTCTCCCTGTGCTGCCCTCTCCACACCTTCTTTGGCCTCTTTTCGTCTCCTGGTACTCTGCTCTCTCTCTCCTCTTTTTCTCTATCCTGTAAGATAATGGCGTTCCTTTCCCTTCATCATTGTTTGCAGTCCTTTGTATTGTTAATCGCTCTTATGCTCTGGCCTGAGCGGTCTATCAAGAAACTGAATAAAGGTAAAGATAGCAGTTCATTTGGCGCAGCTGAAGGAAGGACCCCGTCAGAGTTCTATCACATCAGAGCTCTGGGATGCCAGGAGTCTGTCTTGTAGTAGCAGATGATGACTCAAGATCAGGGAGGTACTGAAGATTTGGGATTTGTCAGGGCTGTGCTGTAGTTTAAAGGGCACCAGGGCTGCCCTTTCACCATTGTGGACATGGAGAGGGGGCGTGCTGATTTATGAGTTTCAGGGAGGTAAATCATTCAAGCAGACTCAATCTGAAATTTTTGAACTTCCCCAAATTTTCTCTGGTCTTCCCAGGGGAAATGGTTTGGAGATATCATAGACAGGTTCTTAAAATCTCAGAGAAGGGTCACGTGATAGTGGAGTAGGAGCTAGACATGACCTCTTTGCTCTCCTCCTTCCACCTGGCTTAATGCTATTAAAAATACCCACCCCGTGAATCTTTACATTCCCCTGATTCTGGTTGGCAACGTCTGGCAAGCCGGAACAGAGAAAACTACCAAAATTGGCAATGGCGTCAGCAAAAGCCACTCAGCAACAAAAGATGGCTGAATGCCTGCCTTTGCAAGATGGCAGTGAGCAGGCTGCAGCCACAGATTCACTGTGCTCTGAGAAGACTTTGGGTCTGTTTCCAGGATCGGGGGTGAGCTCGGGAGATAGAATACCAGTGCCTTTGAAGATGGAGAAGATTTTGGAGGCAATTAAGGCTGGCAATGATGAAATCTCTGGTAAGCTGAACTCTATACAGGCTGAACTTCGGGAGATGAGGAGCAAGCTACATGTAGTATGTGATGAAGAAGTTCCATTTCCTACCTTAAAAACACAGGATTCACTGAGTTCTAGTCTTGAAGCTGACAGGCAGGCAGGCCATGTGAGCAGCAGTTGTCAGGGGCGACATAAACAAACCCAGCCACGGGTTTGCAAATAAGCCCAGCTGAGAAACATTCCCCAATTCCTAATAGCGTGCACCTGGAAAGGGGAAGAGCTAATAGCCACTATAAGAGCTATGCAGGAAATACAGAGTTAGACGGAGTGGAACGAGGAGAAAGAGGAGAACTAGGTGAACTAGCTGAACCAGCTGATCTAGAGGAAGAAGGAGGAGTTTCAGACAATTGTGGCAAGGAGAACTCAGACAATTCTGAATGTATGCAGGAGCCTATGGTCATTGATACAGTCAGTGAATGTTCATTTGATAGTGACCCAATGGACTGCACATTGATTTTCTCTGATAAAGTGACGTCTTTTCACTAGTCAAAAGGCTGTATAGTGTGGAGGGAAAACACTATCAGTGAAGAGTGCTGTTTTGCACATATGAAAGCTATGTGCTGAGTTTTGCCTGTTTAACGTTTACTCTTTTCTTTAAGAAGCAAGAAAAAGCTGTTATAATTTCCTTTGTGTTTTGCCAGAAGGTATGGCTTATTTGTTTTGAGTATTGTGTTATATTACCTGAAGAATCCGACCCGGGGAGGGGAAATAAATCCTTTTACCTTAAACCATTCGTGTTCACAACTACTTAATCACCATCAGACACAGATCTGCAACCCTAGGCGGAAGCCTGCCCACCTGGTGGTGACAAGTAGTAGGATGCATAGAACAGGTAGAGCACAGATTGATCAGCATGGAGGATGAACTGCTCATCTTGAAGAGGGACTCCTCTGCCCAGAATTCGATGCTCAGAAAATTGGTGGCTAAGATAGAGCGTCTTGCTCTATTCTCTAAGTCATCTAACATCCATCTTCTGGGGGTCCCTGAAGGGGGTGGCAGCCGAAGCATGGAGGACTTTGTGAAGCAAATGCTGAGAGACTTGTTTCAAGACCCGAAGCTTCCAGATCAAATTGTGGTGGAAAGAGTTCACCGGGTACCTGGGGGATTTTCCAGTCCAGGTCACGTCCTCATCTGATGTTGGCTAAAATTTTGAACTACGGCCACAGAGATTGGACTCTTCAGCAAGCATGGAAAGTGGGAGCTATAGCTTATAAAAATTGCAAAGTGTGGATCTTTCTGGACTACAGCGCAGACCTGGACAAACGGTGGCAAACCTTCCGGGAGGTGGACAACTATATTCTCATAACATCCCTCAGGCTTTGCTTTATCCTCTCCTCTCCTCTATCTCCAAGGCCACTCTTCATTTTCCCCATCTCCTTTTTGGTGATTTTAACATTCAACTCGCCCCTCCTACCACAGCTCGTGACATATCTTTTGTCACCCTGCTCCATGATTTAGGCCTTCATCAGCAAGTGCTCCTACCACTCATGTCGGCCAACACACGCTGGACCTTCTAATCACCCCCTCAGACTCTCCCTCTGTTCCTACAGAGATTCCAGTAACCCCTTTGCCTTGGACTGACCATTCTCTCATTTCCTTTCTCCTTTCCCCACTTCCAGCCTCCGGTGGAATGAATGGAGCTGCACCTGTGCAGACCCCTCAGTCTGCCCGTTTATCCCGCCATATCACTCCTGCTACTGTTCAGCACTTTCCTCCCGCTAATCAACGTTTTCCTGCAGATTTTTCCACCCTTGCTTCAGAGGAGCAAGCCCTTCTCTGGCACTCTAGTCTCTCCTCAGCCTTGGACCATCTTGCCCCCTTGCGTCCCCATGCTGCCCGCGATCCACCTCTTACCGCCCATGGTACCACTCAGGCCTTCGCCTGCAACGGGCACAACTCCACTGCGCAGAACGCATCTGGAGAAGAAAGAGAGATTTAGAGTCCCTTTACCATTTCCAAAGTTGTCACATTCACTATCGGTCCCTCATACTAGAAGCAAAGCAATCTCATTTTTCCTCTGTCATCTCCTCTGCATCCAACTCCACCCATTAGTTGTATACTTCCCTCAGATCTCTCTCCTTGTTGCATCTTCCCCCTACTTGTGGGAAGACCCACCCAGAGCACAGTCCTTTCTGTCTCGCCTCCTTCTTCACTGCTAAAGTTCAGGGACTTCATTCCTCCTTTAGTATCTATTCTCCGCCGCTTACCTTACCTCCCCTCCCTTCTCTCTCCCCCCCCCCCCCCATCCCCATCTCTCTCCCATATCTGGTTTGCTTTCCAGCCTGTCTCTGCCACTGAACTTGTCAAACTGGTCACCTCTTCTCATAAAACCACTTGCGCCCTGGATCCGGTCCCTTCCAACTGGCTGCTGGAACCTTCTCTTGCACTTCTCCCAGTCCTGCTTACCATGCTCAACTCCTGTCTCGCTGCTGGCATTGTTCCATCATCCTGGAAGCATGCACTACTGCGTCCCATCACTAAGAATCCTTCCCTCAGCCCTGGTGACCCAACCTGTTACCGTCTAGTTTCTCACCTTCCATTAGTTTCCAAACTCCTTGAAAAGGCCATCTTTGCACAACTCTCCGCTCACCTGGACTTCACTCATTTCCTGCACCCCCTTCAGTCCGGTTTCCGTTTTGGCCAAAGCACTGAGACCATCCTTCTCTCCTTCCTTAACAAACTCCACATCTCTCACGACCATGGTGATATTTCTCTAGCTGTCTCTCTGGATTTCTCTGCTGCTTTCAATCTTGTCGACCACTCCATTCTCCTCTCACACCTCAGAACCTCAGGTCTTTGGGGGATGGTTTTCTGATGGTTCCACTCCTTCCTCTATTCCTGCTCCTTCTCCATGGTTTCTAATGCCCACACCTCCTCTCCTTTACCACTTAGTTGCAGGGTTCCCCAGGGCTCTGTTCTGGCCCCCCTTCTATTTAACATTTTCCTGGCTCCCCTCACCCTCCTGTTGCAACAGTCTGGAATCTCGGCTTACTACTATGCTGATGATATTATTCTCCTACATCACACTTTTCCTGAGAATCCGGATCTCTCCTCCCTCAATGCCTGTCTCTCACGTGTCACCACCTAGCTATCTTCTATTTACTGCACCTCAACCCAGTCAAAACGTCTGCAATGTGATACACCCATGGTGGTCACGAACTGACCCTCTCCCCTCTTCTTTTGGATGCCCCAGTCCCCCTTGTAACCTCACTCTGGTACCTGGGGATTATCCTGAATCCTGACCTCTCCTTCCACACTCACTTCACATCCCTTGTGTGCCGCTCCCACTTTTTCCTTCGTCAGATTCGAGCCATCAGTCCTGTGCTCTCCCCAGCATCCCACTCTTCTTCTCTCTAGTAATTTCGCGTTTCGATTATTGTAATGTTGTTTTTGCCGGTATCCCCCACCATTAACTTCACTGTCTACAGCTAATTCAGAACACCACTGCTCATCTCCTCACTCATATTCTTCGCTTCAATCACATCACTCCCTCCTTGATCCACCTGCACTGGCTCCCCTTCCCCTACCGCATTACCTTCAAACTCCTAATCCTAACACACTGGGCCTTGCATCAGCACACCCCTCAGTATCTTGCAAACTCAATACACTTTGTACAGTACCTTGTAGCCTCTGGTCCCTGCACACCAACAGCCTTGACCTCCCCTCTCTTGCCGTGTCCGCCTGGAGCAAACCTGGCATTCCGCCTTCTTTTTTCTAGCCCCATAACTGTGGAATTCCCTTCCTCCCCTAATCCATCAAGAAGAATCATTTCCTAAATTCAAGTCTCTCCTAAAGTCTACCTCTTCTGTACTGCCTATGACCTCCCTTTCCCTGACCCCCCTGTTTCCTCGTCTCCTTCTACTTAGGCTCTTTTTCTCTTTAGTCCTATATGGGTGTGCACTTTCCTGTCTAGTATTGTAGTTCCTTTTCTGTTTCTGGCTTTTCTAATAAATATTGTTGTTATTGTAAACTGCCCAGCTGGCTTCTCATGGGCAGTCTATCAAATGCTTTAATAAAGATAAAAGATAAAGATTCCGCTAAGCTTCGAATCAACTGGAAGGGAGAAATTGTCGTCTTTTCAGATCCTCAAGAGGTTATGCAGTTCCTCAAATTGCACTTTCCAGATGACACTGTGATAGAGGCTGTACATTCGAAGGTCCAGGGACAGGGTCCTAAAGAATCTTGGAAAACGGGGTGCGGATCCAGAGTGGAGGACATTCATCAAAAGATTGTGGAGACGTTCACACATAGTGATGAAGATGAGGAAGCTTCAACTTGAGGAGCTGTAGCATGAACATTTGGTCTTTGCCTGGAAGTTTGGGGAACTTTATTGTTGCTATTTTTTGAATAATGCAGGGTGTGTATAGGTGTGGGTCTATGTGTGAATGGGGGTGGGTGGGGGAAGGAGGGCTGGAGAAGGGACACTTTTTTATGTATAAATTTGTTTATTGAATACAACGCACACAACAATAACAAACCATAACAGCCTCACACACTAACAAATCAACTAAATATCACGGCCATGTGTCAGGTTTCAACAACATCATATCCCCCCCCCCCCCCCCAATATCATAATACAGTCTTTTCGCAAGGGACGACAGCATACAGAAAAGTACTACGAACCCCAGTGCCACCCACCACTCAATAAGCGCTACACACATAGAAAGCAAGAGAATATATGCCACAGCGCATACCTATGGCAACGCCGCTACCCACCAAAGCGCCCGGTGGGCGTACACTACCTCTAGAACCCAGTGACCTTTCCAATCTGCTAACCCACCAACCGTTCTCTAGTCCCATTCCCCAGCTCTCCCTGCCAACGTGTGTGAGGCCGGGTCGCGTCCTAACATCAACTTCCACACCCCCAATCCCTCACACAACCACCATTCACATTCAAGGGGTACCCACCTCCCTCCCCTCCCCCCCAACCCCAGCCCTCCCCCCCCATGCCAGACCACCCCCTGCTTCATCACCCAAGCACATTAAGGATTCGGCTCCGTTCTTGCGGAGACAAGGTGTGTAAGTATGGACCCCATCCCCCCAAGAACCGATCAGTGGCTATGTCCCCATGTGTGGCCCCTTGCTGCTCGAGCAGTAACAACCGATGCACCTCCCTCCGCCACTGACCCATGGTCGGGCCACAGGGGAGCAGCCAATTCAGCAAAATCACCCTCCGGGCTACTAATAGAACCTTACTGACCCAGCGTCTCAGGCCTCCCCCCAGACCGGCCACCCAGCTAGTCATACCTAACACCAACACCCTGGGGTCCCATTTAATTGGACAGCCCAAAACCCCGGTAAGCCAACCCACAAGGTCCTTCCAGAATCTGACCACCACCGAGCATTGCCACCACATATGTCCCAGGTCCGCCCGGGCCACCCCACACCGGGGGCAGCTCGCGGTCGCCCCGCAACCCGCCCTATACGCCCGACAAGGAGCAAAGTGGCAGCGTCGCAGAATACGATATTGCAAATCCCTAAAGTCCGCCGACTTAAGTCTCCGAGGGATATCCGCTAGTAGATGCACCATATCAACCCCTCTAAGCTCCACCCCCAGATCATATGCCCACGCTGCTGCCAAGACACTTTCATCAGGAAACCCTTTTAGAGAAAGATATTCCTTGTGCAATGTGGCCACCCGTGCCCGTTGCACGCTCCCTGCATACAATAATTCCTCGAGCTTGGAACAGATGTCCGTACGCAGATTCTGTCCATCCAAACTTCGAATATAGCTGCGTAGTTGTAAATAGGGGAACCAATCCCGAGGTACCAAACCATATCTACTCTGGAGATCAGGAAAACCTAGGGCCTGCCCATGTTCATTCACGACTTGCTCCAGGGCCACTATCCCTTTAGCCTCCCAGCCATGAAATTCCCCCCCTGGCATCCCCGGCCCAAAAGCCCCATTCCCATACAGAGGCAAAAAGGGGGTCGTCCCAGGATTCCAAGAACACTGATAGCATAACAGGCACCAAACCTGTCGCATAACTCTAAAGATAGGGTGCCCCCCTACCAGGGGAGGTAAATCAGCCGCCGCCGCATGTAAGATATAGCGTAAGGCCAGGGGCTTCGCTACTTCCTGTTCATACTCCAGAGGCGTATAATCCGCCGAGGTCGCCAGCCAATCCCGCAAATTCCTCAGCAGGCAGGCAATATTATAGCTCCGCAAATCGGGGGCTCCCAGACCACCACCTCCCCAGGGTCTCTGCAAGATCTTAAGACTTAGCCGAGGTCTCTTCCCCCTCCAGTAAAAGAAAGTTAAACATTTCTCCACCTTTGCAATCTCCTTCCTCGTCAGCAAAATGGGCAAGCTCTGCAACATATAGAGCCATTTGGGAAAGATAATCATCTTATACAAAGCTACCCTGGCTCCCAAAGAAAGCGGTAAGTCTCGCCAACCATGCAAGCGCTCCGCAGTCTGTGACAACAAGGCCTCCAGATTAACCATCTGCAGAAGTGTTATATCAGCAGTTAAATATATCCCCAAATAGTGAAGTTTCGTCCCTGCCCACTTTAGGGGGAAGGCTTCCCAGTTCCCAGACAGGGACTGCCGCAGATCCAAGGCCTCAGACTTGTCCAAATTTAACTTCAGACCCGAAAATGTCCCAAAATCCTCTACCAACCTCAACAAAACGGGTAAGGTCTGCCTAGGAGCCCCCAGGTACACTAGAATGTCATCAGCGAAAGCCGAAATCCGGAATTCTTCGGCGCCCAACCGGGCCCCAACAAATCCCCTATGCGTCCGTATGCGCTCCAAGAGAGGTTCCAGGGTTAAAACAAACAAGAGCGGGGACAGGGGGCAACCCTGCCGCGTCCCCCTCCTAATCTGAAATTCCTGGGAGAGAGAACCGTTAATCAAAATCCGCCCCCGGGGATCCGAATACAGAAGCTTAACCGTATCCAAAAAGAACCCCCCTATCCCCATGACCTCTAACAAATGATACATGTATGACCACTCCACGCGATCAAACGCTTTCTCAGCGTCAAAACTGATTAATAAGGCTGGCTCCCCCGCCTTGGCAGTCAAATATAACGACGAAACGATCTTACGCAGATTCTTGACAACGTGTCTACCTTTCACAAAACCCACCTGATCCTCCTTAACCAGTTGGGGAATATATTCAGCTAGCCTATTAGCCATAATTTTGGCCATAATTTTTATATCCACGTTCAAAAGCGAAATAGGCCTATACGACTCCGGTAACAACCCATCTCTACCAGGTTTAGGAATCAAGGTAAGCACCGCACTATTCTTCTCATAGGGGAAAGCCTGACGCTCGATCAAATCCGAATAATACCTTCGCAGCGGCCCAACCACCCTGTCCCCCATTAATTTATAGAATTCACCCCTATACCCATCGGGACCCGGCGCCCTACAAGTATGCAGAGCCTTTATGGCCCCCCGGATTTCCGCGTCCGTGAGCGGGCCATTAAGAGATGCACGCTCCTCCAAGGAAAGACTAGGCATCTCAACCGCCGCAAGAAACTTCGCAGCTTGCGTTAAGTCCCCAGGGCCAGTACCATAAAGCGTCTGGTAATATTCACGAAACCTTTCCTCGATGTAAGCTTGCCCGGTCCGGATCACACCCCGAGTATCCCGCAGGGCCCCGACAGTTGTCTGCCCGCGACTGGTCTTCACCAACCTTGCCAGCAGGCGCCCCGCCCGACTACCGTACCTATAAAACTTATACCGATAGTAGAGCAAAGATTGCTGCGCCCGGTCATGCAATAGCGCATTCACCTCCTGCTGTAATCTACTATATTCCAATTTCTGCCCCCTCGTTGGTCGCTGCGCTAACTTCCTCCGCGCCTGACACAGCTGTTTTTCCAGCACAATCAAACGAGAAGCATAGACTTTCCTTTTCCGGGCACCGAATTCAATGATTCGTCCTCGCAATACCGCCTTGGCAGTCTCCCAAAAAAGAATGGGGTCATCCCGATGTTGTCCATTAAATTCCTCAAATTCAGCCCACTGCGAATGTAAGAAAGCCTCAAACTGAGCACCCTGGGTATAGCTGAGTGGATAACGCCACAGAGACCCACCTCTCTGCACCCCCCACCTCACATCCAACCTGACAAAGGCATGGTCCGACACCTCCACTGGCCCAATCTCTGTGCAAGTAACTTTAGGAAATAATTCCCGAGACCCCAAAAAATAATCCAACCGGGACCCCGTGTCATGGGCTCTAGAAACATGAGTATAATCCCTATCCAGGGGGTGCAGCACCTTCCAATAATCTAGCAAATTAAATCCCTCACACACTCCCCGGATCCACTGAGATTTCCTGTCCTTGGTCAGCCCTCGGTTCCCAGACCGATCTATCGTGTCATCTAACACACAATTGAAATCCCCTCCCATAATGAAAGGAGTTGGGCCAAGTGCACTCAAACATTTATTCAGCCTGGCATAAAAGCGAGCATCATATATATTTGGACCATAGATATTCACCAAGCCTAATTTAACTCCCCTAAGGTTCCCCACTATAATAACAAACCTGCCATCCGGATCACAAGTGGTATGTTCCACCTCCAAATCCACCCCCCTCCTAATCAAAATCACTACTCCTGCTTTCTTCCCGCCCGAGGAGGCCCCATATACCTTCCCGACCCAGCCCCTTGCAAACTTGTCATGCTCCAGGGCACTCTGATGTGTTTCCTGTAAGAAGGCCACATCAGCCCGTTGATCTCTAAGAACACGTAAAATCTTGTAACGTTTCACCGGGGATCCGATACCACACACATTCCAAGTAACCAGCCTCAAACCCTCACCCGTGATCATCCACATACATACTAACCATACGTAGGAGCACCACCACACACACATCCGAAGAGAGCTCCCCCAGCCTAGAGCTCCCCCCATCACCTTTCCCCGTACACACTTGTCTCAGATGCCTCTCACCCCTCCAGCCCTGAAGCCTGTCCCTAACCATCTGAACCCAAGGAGGGCCTGGCATGTGTCCCCAACCAACCCACGCCTCCCACCCCCTCCCCCCCCCCACTGCCATCCCCACCCCCCCATCCCATCCCCCCAACTTCTCCCCTCTCCCTCCTATGCCCAAGCGCATCCACAACTCCCACCCCCTCCCCCCACTCCCCCCTCAACGCCCTCCCTCTCCTTCCCCAAAATAAAACCACTCATCCTACCTCTGGCCCGCTACGCCAGGCTTGAGTACCACCTCCGGGCGCTACAGGGCTGTCCCACTCTGCCCCTCTCGTAGAACCCGCACTCCCCAAAAGACCAAACCAGAGCTGTTTCAAAAGCTACCCCAGTAAACACTGGCAGCTATCAATAGCTACGGGCGGTGCGGACACACATAGTGAAGCCTACATCCTAATACTGCACCCATCGGGCCCACCCGCCAGCACTCCGCACAACACATAACATCCCCAAAGCCTCCCTCCTCCCATTGTGCACCCCCCGTAGCCCAACCACCAACACCAGAACTCTGCAGCAAAGAAAAGAAAGAAAGAAACAATAACAAAAAAATAGGTAGAACACACCATTAAACATAACTATTAAACATAACTGCGGTGCCGGAGCGATACAACTCCAGAGCTCACAAAGTCCCGCTGCAACATTTGCTCCCCGCAGGACCTGCGTTCCACTCCGTCCGCCCTAGGTGCCAGTGCCACTTAAAGACCAGCAGCTACCTCGTCAGGGCACCGGGTCACTCTCCGTCGAGCAGCTCTCCACACCATTGGGCAGTCCCGCCACAAAGTTCTGCGCCGCTGCCACCGATGTAAACACATGGTTCTTCCCCGCATGTGCCACGCGGAGGACAGCAGGAAACGCCAGAGTAAATCTGAGCCGCTTTTTAAATAAGGCCGCACACATCGGGGAGAATTCTTTACGCTTTGCCGCCACATTCGCCGAATAATCCTGGAACAGCAGCACTCTCTGGTTGTCCAATTGCAGGTCTCTTTTCTGTCGAAACGCCTGTAGAAGCTGCCACTTGTGCTGAAAATTCAGGATCCGCGCGAGGATCACTCTGGGCCTTTGCTGATGCTCAGTCCTGGGCCCCAAACGGTGCACTCGCTCCACTTTAAGTTGTCCAACCAGGCCCTCCAGCCCCAGCTCCTTGGGCAGCCAGTTCTCCACAATCGACACCAGCATTGCATCAGTCTTTGTCTCTGGGACCCCCACGATTCGCAAGTTGTTGCGCCTGGATCGATTTTCCAGGTCATCAACCTTATCCAGCAGGGTCTCCAGTTGCTTGCGCATCAAAGCTGTTCCTCGGGTCCGCTGGCCCTCCTCCTCTTCTAGCACCGACACTCGGTTTTCCACTTCATCAAGTCTCTGGCTAAACTCTGTGAGCGTCTCTCCCATCGTCTCAAGTTTGTTCAAAATGAGGTCAAACTTGGGCTCCAAAAGCTTCGCCACCTCCCGGGCGAGCTCCTCCGCCCCCGAATCCGAGCTCTCTCTCCCCCAGGTGATCGCGGCTGCGCCATACTAGTAGTTGGGCCCACGTTAGAGGAGGCCCCAGACTTCGGGGGCTTCTCCCGTTCTCGGCGCGCCGGAGAAGGCATTTAAAACTCCAAAATTGCTGAGACGCACCGCAGCACCACACTCAATGTTTTCGTGCGTTTACTGGCCCCCTACACTGGGGAGAACTCACCAAATTTGCAGATTATTAGCGGGGCAGCCCCGGAGCGAGCAGAGCAGCCGCCTACTCACTCATGCGTCACGTGGCACCTCGAAGGGACACTTTTATATTGTCTGCTACAAGCACTGGAGTCCCCGGGCCGGGGTTGCAGGTGGGCTCCAGCGGAGGGATGTTGACAGCTTTTTCTTCCCAGTTGGGGTGCTGGAACAGCGCTGAAGGTAGTCCTGCAGTGCTGAGGGATTGTCTCCTGCTGTTGGCAGGTTGACTCCTTGTCTCACGTGGAGGATGCCCTCCTTGAGGCCTTTTTTGGGCCATTGTTCCTGTTGTTGTATACTGTTGGGTTATGCTGTTTGAAGTCATCCTGGAGATACTGTTTTTGAAGGGGAAGTTCTGAGGGGGTGGGGGGAGGGATGGGAAGTTGAAATAGATTTTGTTGGGGGGTCATGGCTGTGCCTCGGCTGGCTGTGACTTCTATTAATGTTCGGGGCCTGTAAACCCTCCACAGATGGAAGCTGGTGCTACAGAAGCTGCACAGCTTTAACTCAGACATTTTTCTGTTGCAGGAAACACACCTGACTGTTCAGGATATTGCTCAGATATATTTAGAGCCCCTTGGCCCTACACTCGCCAGGGAGGTCTTAATAGTGCTGTGGTTGCTATTTTGTTTTGGAAGGGCTTTTCTAAGCCGATGGAGGGACAGATAAGGCAGAGCGCTGGGGGTGGAATTGAAGTCCCCTGGATTAACATTTAGCTTGGTCAATGTCTAGTGCCCAATAAGGGGCAGCTTCCTTTCCTGTGGGGGCTTTGCATGATGATAGAAGGGTGGTCTGCACTTCCAACAGGCTATGGAGGAGATTTTAATCTGGTCCCCCCAGAATGCTATGAATAGATCCATGGGAGGAGGGGGGGATGAGGGGGGCTGAGATCTTTGGGGAAAGTACATAATTTGGTAGATATTTGAAGGATATCAACCCAGGCCTCTGGCAGTACTCCTGCTACGCCTTGGTCCACAACTCCTACTCACAGATTGATCTCTTTCTTTTGAACCCTTCTTTCTGTTCTCTGGTGCTGGACTGCCATATTGGGATCATAGTTTGGATGTATCGTGCTCCGGTCCATCTCAGGCTTGGGTGTGGGGCCCCTCATGCAGAGGAGTCAAATCCCTGGCGGCTTCACACTTCCTTGTTGCTTGATAAGTGTGTGGTCACTGAGGTGGAGGGAGTAATCATGCAGTACTTAAAGGAGAATGATACTGGGGAGGTTCTACTGCCTACAACCTAGGATGCCCTGAAGGCGGTGGTTTGGAGCTGTTTGAGGTGGGCTCTAGAAAAAAAAGGGAACATTTGAAGCATCAGCGAGATCTGGAGGGAGTGGTACAGCGTTTGGAGAGGGTGCATATGCGCCACCAGATTTTGGACCTTTCTAGCCAATTGGCCCTCAAGTGGGGGAAACTGAATTCTCTTTTGTCTGAGGAACTGGAGGTGCTGGTTAAAAAGACAGCACAGACTCATTACTACAGAGGCGGTAAAGTTGACAAGTTGTTGGCCTCGCTCTTGAAAAAGAGACAGGACCCCAGACCACCATTCTTCAGATGAAAGGCTCTCCGGGGCAGATCCTCCAAGACCAAGAGGGGATTGAACGAATTCTTGTTCAGTTCTATATGACCCTCCACTCATCTGAGAGTACGGGGCAGGTAGGTCCTATTCTAGAATAGTTGGAGGGAAAGGCGGTAACACAGCTATCGGTTGGCAACAGTGAATGGTTGGATAGCCTCATTATGGGGATGGAGCTCCAGAAGATGATCCATGGCCTCCTGCGTGGAAAGGGTGCGGGTCCTAATGGATTCCCCCCTGAACTAAGACCCTACCTATCCTCCTCACTATCGACCCATTTCCCTCCTTCCCTTCATTTCTAAACTTCTTGAACATACAGTTCACCACCATTGCCTTGACTTTCTCTCCTCTCAGGCCCTTCTGGATCCTCTACAATCTGGCTTTCATCCTTTACATTATACCAAAACAGCTCTTGCCAAAGTCTCCAGTGACCTGTTCCTGGCAAAATCCAAGGGCCTTTATCCATCCTCATCCTCATCCTTCTTGACCTTTCTTTTGACACTGTTGACCACAACCTTCTCCTGGATACCTTGTCCTCGCTTAGTTTTAAGGGCTCTGTGCTATCCTGGTTCTATTCTTACCTCTCCCATCACTCTTTCAGTGTTTGTTCTGGTGGATCCTCCTCTACTGCTATCCCGCTTTCAGTTGGTGTACCCCAAAGATCTGTCTTGGGCCCACTCCTTTTTCTCTCTATACCCAGTCCCCTGGTGCACCATATCTTCCCATGGCTTTCAGTACCATCTTTACGCTGATGACTCCCAGATCTAACTCTCTACACCTAGAAACATAGAAACATGACGGCAGAAAAAGACCACATGGCCTATCAACTACAATAGTCCTCTTTTTACCTTTAGAGATCCTTTACATTTGCCCAATGTTTTTTTAAATTTAAATATTGTCCTCGTATCCACCACCTCCGCTGGGAGACTATTCCATCTACCACTCTTTCCGTAAAGAAATATTTCCACATATTAACATAGAAACATAGAAATATGATGACAGAAAAAGACCACATGGCCTATCTAGTCTGTCCTTCCATATCAACAACTACAACAGTCCCTTTTTTATCTTTAGAGATCATCTGTGTTGGTCCCATGCTTTTTTGAATTCAGTTACTGTCCTCATCTCTACCACCTCCACTGGGAGACTATTCCATGGATCCACTACTCTTTCCGTAAAGAAATATTTCTGCATATCACTCCTGAATCTATCTCCCTTCACCCTCATCCCATGTACCCTCGTAGCAGAACTTGCTTTCAATTGAAAGAGGCTTTCTCCCTGAACATTTATGCCACGAAGGTATTTAAACATCTCAATCATATCACCTCTATCCCGCCTTTCCTCTAAGGTGTACATATTAAGATCCTTAAGTCTGTCCACATATGCTTTATAATGAAGCCCACTAATCATTTTAGTAGCCACCCTCTGCACTGACTCCATCCTGTTCACATCCTTTTGAAGGTGCGGTCTCCAGAATTGCACACTATACTCCAAATGAGGTTGCACCAAAGACTTATAGAGAGGCATTATCACCTCCTTTTTTCTGCTAGCCATTCCTCTCCGTATGCACCCAAGCATCCTCCTAGCTTTTGCCGTTGCCTTTTCTACCTGTTTAGCTACTTTAAGATCATCAGATACAGCCACGCCTAGGTCCCGCTCTTCTTTAGTGGACAAAAGTACTTCACCCCTATACTGTATTGCTCCCTTGGATTGCTGCAGCCCAAATGCATGACCTTACATTTTTTAACATTAAATCCCAGCTGCCAAATTCTAGACCATTCTTCAAGCTTAGCTAGATCCCTCCTCATGTTATCTACACCTTCCTGGGTGTCTACTCTATTGCAGATTTTGGTATCATCCGCAAAGAGGCAAACCTTACCCGACAGCCCTTCCGCTATATCGCTAACAAAGATGTTAAAAAGAATCGGACCAAGGACAGATCCCTGGGGCACACCACTGGTAACATCCTTCTCCTCAGAGTGAGCTCCATTTACTTGTACTCTTTGTCGCCTCCCACCCAACCAATTTCTAACGCAAGCAGTAACTTTAGGGTCCATCCCTAGGGTGCTCAGTTTGTTTATAAGTCGCCTGTGAGGAACAGTGTCAAAGGCTTTACTGAAATCTAAATACACCACATCTAGAGCTCTCCCTCGGTCCAACTCCCTGGTCACCCAGTCAAAGAAATCAATCAGATTTGTCTGACAAGACCTGCCTCTGGTGAATCCATGCTGCCTTGGATCCTGTAATCCGCTGGACTCCAGAAATCTCACTATTTTCTCTTTCAGCAGCGTTTCCAATAATTTACTCACCACCGAAGTTAAACTAACCGGCCTGTAGTTTTCAACCACATCCTTACTTCCGCTTTTGTGTAAAGGCACCACATGAGCCTCTCTCCAGTCCTTTGGCACCACTCCCGATTCCAACGAGGCATTGAAAAGGTCAGTCAGTGGAGTTGCTAGAATGTCCCCAAGTTCCCTCAGTATTCTAGGGTGTATCCCATCCGGTCCCATCACTTTGTCTACTTTAAGTTGAGCTAGTTTCTCACGAACACAGTCTTCTGAAAATTGTTCATGATGTCCCTCGCTTCTGTTCCTATTTGTGGGTGTTTTCTGAGGTCCTGCTCCTGGTTCTTCATCTGTGAACACAGAACAAAAATATTTGTTAAGCAATTCCGCTTTATCCTTATCAGCTTCTACATATTCCTCCCCTGCACCCTTGAGTCTGACAATACCACTTTTGCCCTTCCTCTTCTCACTAATATTTCTGAAAAATGTCTTATCCCCCCATTTTATTGCATTGGCTATTTCCTCCTCCTTTTGAATCTTTGCCTTCTTGACTACTTTGCTAGCTTCTCTAAGTTTTTCCAAATACAGATGCCTGTCTTCCTCTCTCTGTGATCTCTTGTATTTCATGAAGGCCTCCCTCTTTTTCTTCACTTTTTCAGCTACTTCCTTCGAAAACCATAGCGGTCTCCTTTTCCTTTTGCCTTTATTTACCATTTTAACAAAAAGGTTGGTTGCCCTTAAAATATCCCCTTTCAGTTTTGCCCACTGTTTTTCTACATCCCCCAGCTGTTCCCATCCCACTAACGACTCCCTGAGGTATTGGCTCATCTTCGCAAAGTTAGTCTTCCTAAAGTCTAAGATCCTCACCTTTGAATGGATTCTAACATCCCTGGTCCTAATACTGAACCACACCATCTGGTGATCACTGGATGCAAAATGATCTCCCACTACAACATCAGAAACACTTTCACCACTGGTAAGCACCAAGTCCAGTATGGCCCCTTCACGTGTGGGGTCTGTTACCAATTGCCTGAATAGTTCTCCCTGTAGAGAATCCAGGATCTCCTTACTTCTAGATGATACTGCAGCAGGAATGTGCCATTCAACATCTGGCATATTGAAATTTCCTATCAGTAGCACTTCCCCTTTCCTAGCAATGCTGCGTATGTCTTCAATTAACTCTCTGTCCACCTCTTCCTCTTGCATATCACACCAATGCAAATAGATTTCTCTTTCCCTCTTTCTAGTTTAACCCACAATGCCTCCTCTCTCCCTTTTAAGCTCTGTAATTCCAAAGCTTTAATAGTAGTTTTTACATATAGTGCCACTCCTCCTCCCCTTCTTCCTACCCTGTCCTTTCTGAATAAAGTATAGCCAGGTATAGTTACATCCTAATCATGGTTTTCTGTAAACCATGTTTCTGTAACTGCCACTAAATCCAAGTCAGCCACTCCCATCAAAGCTTCAACATTAGGGATCTTATTTCCCATGCTACGGGCATTTATACACACTGCTTTCCATATGTTACCCCTGTTACCCATTTCTATAAAGGTATTTAATGTATCACCTACCTGGGGGCTTTCACTTACCTGGGGGCTTTCTTCACCCATCCCTAACGAATCTAGTTTAAAGCCCTCTTCAGTAGATTAGCCAGTCTACTACCGAAGATGCGTTGACCTTTCTTGGACAGATGGATGCCATCTCTGCTCTGCAACCCTTGGAACAGCATCCCATGGTCTAGGAAACCAAAGCGCTCTCGATGACACTCCTGAGTCTATCCCCTTTCACTCTCGTCCTATGTCCCCTTGTAGCAGAGCTTGCCTTCAGTTGAAAGAGACTCTCCTGTGCATTTATGCCATGGAGGTATTTAAATGTCTCTATCATATTGCCCCATCTCGCCTTTCCTCTAAAGTATACATAGTAAGATCTTTATTTATTTATTTATTATTTCTTTACATTCTCTTATATACCGCACTATTCTGCATCAGTGCGGTTTACATTGAACAAACTGAAATTACATTGATCTGGGCATTATAACTTGGAGATAACTATTTACAGGGAACATGGGCTATGGAGGGTTAAGTGTCTTGCCCAAGACCTCAAGGAACACCTGTGGGACTAGAAACCCCAGTCCTTCCGGCCCAAAGTTACTGTCCTCTAGTGGGATTTGAACCCCTGACCTTCCGGCCTGAAGTACCTTGCCCCAACCACTAGGCCACTCCTCCACTCCATATCTGTCCTCATATGCTTTATAATGAAGACCACTAACCATTTTAGTAGTCACCATCTTCACTGACTCCAGCTTGCCTATATCCTTCTGAAGGTGCAGTCTCCAGAATTGCACACAATACTCCAAAGATGACTCCAAGGATACGAGCTGAGGAAACAGGGTGGAGTAGAGAGTGTCACTCACCTACTACCCCGGAGGCGGAAGGCCTGGGGCTTCAATGAGGATCCTCTTATGTAGCAAGAACGGAGTAGTGCCCCCTGGGATTTTGAGTCCCAATAGCTATTCTAATAAGAAGGTAGCTGTGGTCGAGTAGCTATGCTTAAAGAGGTGTTTATTTCCCTTCCCGGGAGAATTCTTGCAACAAGGGTCAAAAGAAATTAAACCATAAAACTGGTACAACACAAGTGGGAACTACAAATTACAACAAAAATGCTTCTTGTCAGCTTTAAACAAACAATAAGGAAAAACAGGCTTTTTCTCTCACCAAAAGCTTTCCAGTGAAATCTGTGTTCCTCCACAGATTTCTCTTAGGCAGGGTTTTACTCAGGCTTTAACAAAAAGAGGTCACGCTGGCTGAAAACACCATTGTACAGTCCATTTTACAAATATCTGAGCTCTCTTCACAGAAGTCACATTCCATGTCCTCGGGTGCTTCTGGGGAATTATATTTGGCAGGGCTGTAATGTGTATCAGCGTTTAAAAGTTCCCTCTCTTCTTGGCTAGAGCTTCTCTCCCTTCTCTCCCTGCAGAAAGGCTGGTTACCGTGCACTATGGATTCTCTCCTTAGAGGGCCATATCCTTCAGGACCAATGTAGTTAAAATCCAGTGCCCCTCTATTCAAGGTACTATGCCTTTCTTCAGGCTGAGCTCTGGCTCTCCGTCTTGCAACCTGGAAGTTGAAAGTTTTCTCCCTTTCACTTCCCCTTAAGGGACGTCTTTCTCTCGGGTAAGAAATCACTTCTGGATAATAGCTTTTGCTCCCCAGGTACCTGCTCTCGTGTGTATTCCCTCTCCCAGCTCCTCGTGGTCTGCAGCTTGGAATCTCTCTCTGTCCCCAACCGGACTTTGGCTTAGTGCAGCCCAACTTTCCAGCACTAAACTCTGAGAATTCCTCCTGAGCAAACCCCTCTGAGGTACAGATGGAATCCACGTCAGAAGCTTGCAGGTATGACTCCTGTCTTTCCTGAGCTATGCTCTTCTCTTGGTTCCCTTCTTGATTCCTCCCTGCTTTGCTCAAGACTGACTTTTTAAGTGCGTCATTCTTTGAGACTCCTGTTAGCTCAAACTGCTGCAGCTGTGTCTGCTTCCCTGATGAGCTATGACGTAATGTTCTATCTGGGCGTTTACCTACAGCCTGTGCTCTTGTTTTGCTTGGTTGCTCATAGCAACCTCTAGCCATGTGCTTTGCACTGCCGGTTTTAAAACTGCCCTGTGTGTTTTCATCTACTTTTATAGGCCCTATCTGCCTTGCTCCATGACAAGAGTTATCCACAGACCATCCTTCCACTCCCTCTCCCCAACAGAACCCCTCCATAGATCCCCTGCTAATTCCTCTTTCACAATTTTTTTTCACAAAACCCTCCGCAGTTTTCCAAAAATATTGGATCTCAGAAAAATGCTTTCACGTGTAAAAAGTCCCCTTGTTCACCACAAGCTCTCAGACATAAAGGGGAGATTGTCAGTATTAACCTGCAGTCTAACTGGGGCTAAATGCCATTGATAATAGAGCTTATATCCTTTCCACAATTAAACGTGAGACAGAAACTTTATTCAATTTTTTTTAAAAGATCCTCTGTCGCTGATTTTCTTTGAGAAATGTCCCCAATACTTGGTACAATGCCACTTGAAAATTTGCCTTCCCTGCCCACTTCACCCATAAGGATTTTATAAATTCATAAAATAACCTTTTTCCTTGCTGCTGAATATCAGCACAGTATTTCAAACTTTGAAAGCCCCTCCCTCAAGCCTATGTAAGTATACATAGAAATCCGTAGTAGGAATCCCATAATCTGCCTGGAGTTCTGCAAAGACCACAAAATCCCTATCTGAACAAAACTGAATAAAGGAGCTCATGCCTAAAGTTTCTCATCTTTGAAACAGGAGGTCATTCTTCCCAGGCCTAAAGTATAATGTAGAGGCATCAGTTAGGAAAGTTTATGTCTTAATCATTTGACAATCAAAATTTTCTACCACAATTGAATAACTCCTTTTAATTAGGGGTGTTAATTATCACCCTCCCTCTAATCCCCACCCAATATATGTACTTCAAGGTCCACTTGGGCTTTTATAACCCTCTGTTTTATCTCCCTTCAGGCATCTCTTCTCCTCTGCGTGTTCCATGCCTCTTGAATTCAGATACAGTCATCTCTATCACCTCCAGTGGGAGGCTATTCCATGCATCCATCATTCTTTCCATAAAGAAATATTTCCTCAGATTACCCCTATCCCCTTTCACTGTCATCCTATGCCGCCTCGTTGCAGAGCTTTATTTGAAAGAGACTTTCCTCCTGTGCATTTATGCCATGGAGGTATTTAAATGTCACTGTCATATCTCCCCTCTTCTGACTTTCTTCCAAAGTATATATATTGAGATCTTTAAGTCTGTCACCATATGCTTTATGAATAAGACCACCAACCATTTTAGTAGCTGCCTTCTTCATCAACTCCGTCCTGTTATATATTCTTTTGAAGGTGCAGTCTCCAGACTTGCACACAATACTCCCAAAGGAAGTTTCATCAGACACTTACACGGAGGCAGTATCATCTCCTTCCTATTGGCCATGCCTCTCCATAGGCATCCAAGCATCCTTCTGGCTTTCATCATCTGACCACCTCGAGATGATCACAAGCAGTCACCCTCAGGTCCTGCTCTTCTTTCATGGACAGAAGTACTTCATCCCTTATACTATACTGCTCCCTTGGATTTTTGCAGCCCAAATGCGTCACTCTGCAATTTTTAGCATTGAATCTCAGCTGTCAAATTCTCAACCATTTTTCAAGCTTCACTAGATCCCTCCTCATGTTATCTACACCTTCCTGGGTGTCTACCCTATTGCAGATTTGGTATCATCCACAAAGAGACAAACCTTGATAATGTTCTTATCCTCAGAGTGAACTCCCACCCAAGCAGATTCTATCCCAGTTGGTCACTTTAAGGTCCATTCCTAGGGTGCTCATAAGTCACCTATGCAGAGCTGTGTTAAAGGATTTGCTAAAGTCTGAGTACATCATATCTTGCAATCTCCCTCAGTCCAACTCTCTGATCACCCAGTCAAAGAAATTAATCAGATTTTTTTCTGACAAGACCTGCCTCTAATAAAACCATGCCATCTCAGATCCTGCAATCCATTGGATTACAGTTAACTTCACCATCCTGTGTTTTAGCTGCATTCCCATTAATTTACTCTCCACAAAGTTCAGTCTAACCTACTGTATCTGTAGTTCCCAAGTTCCTCCTTAATTCCACTTTTGTGTAGAGGGAACACATGTGATCTTCTCCACTCTAAACTCAACTCTAAAGCATTGAAAAGTTCAGACAGCAGAGCTGCAGAACTTCCCCCGGTTCCTTCAATACTCTGATGTATCCATCCAGCCCCATTGTTTTGTCTATTTTTAGTTTAGCTGTTTCCTCACGAAAGCAGTTTTCTGAAAATCACTTAACCTTTCTTCAAGCCTGTTGCTATTTGCGTGGGTTTTCTGGGGTCTCACTCCCAGTCTTTCATCTGTGAACATAGAACAGAATTATTTGTTAAGCAATTCTGCTTTATCCTCATCAGCATCTACATATTCCTTCCCTTCACTCTTGAGTCTGACATTACCCCTTTTGTATTTACTCTTGTCAGTAACATAACATATCTAAAAAAAATGTTTTACTGCATTGGCTATTTTTTCTTCCATTTATGTCCTTGCTTTTCTGACTATTTTCCCTACTTCTCTTAGATTTTCCCAACATTGTTCCTCATCTTCCTCTTTTTTTTTATCTCTTGTACATTTTATGGTTATAGTTATGGTTTCATTTATTTTATATTCCGCAAAAGTGACAAAACAATCTATGCGGTTTACATGGTTGAAAAACATTAAATAAAAGGAAAAGAATGCCATTAAATAAAAGAAAAGAACACAATATAAAGTATAAAAATAATAAAAACAATACAATTACATTACATAAAAGGAGAGGAACAGGATAAAAAAGGGGGAGGGAGAAAAAAACCCAAAGGGTAAAACAGGTAAGAAAATGGGGAAAAAAAAGTGTATGTGTGTGGGGGGGGGGACTGCCAGATATCTGTACCCAGTAGGAAAAAGAAGCGCTGCCTAGAAAGAAGGTGACAAGTTGAAAGCAGACTCGAACAAAAAGGTCTTAAGAAGTTTCTTAAAACTTTTATAATTTGTCTCTGTGCGCCCCAAGGTGGGTAGACATTTCTAAAGTAGAGGCCACCCTCTTTTTTTTCTTATCTTTTCAGCTACTTCTTTCAAGAACTAAAGCAACCTCATTTCCCGTTTACAATTATTTACTTTGCTAACTAAAGTTTTTTGTTTTTAAAATGTCCCCTTTTGGTTTTGTCCCCTGCGTTTCTACATCCCCTTGCTGTTCCTATCCAGCTAACAACTCCTTGAGGTATTCTCCTATCTTGACAAAGTTAGTTTTCCTAAAGTCTAGGACCCTCACTTTGGAATAAACCATTTCCACAGTTGTCTTTAATATTGAACCACACATTTAGGATAAAAGGAGATTTAGACCCAGTGAGTGGTTTGCTTTCTGGTGTTAATATGGTATCTGTGCCTAAGTCCACTGAATATCCATTAGTAGAATCTTCATGTTTACGTCATCAGAATATAGAAAGACTAGGGGACATGCAATAAAGCTACAGGATAACCTATTTAAGACTAATAAGAGAAAATATTTTTTCACTCAACATGTAATCAAGCTCTGGAATTTGTTACCGAAGGATGTAGTAAAAACTGTTAGTGTAGCTGGGTTTAAAAAAGATTTGGACAAATTCCTGGAGGAAAGGTTCATAAACCATTATTAAAAGGGACCCGGGATATCGCTGCTTGACCCAAAACAAGCATTGTGGAAGCTGTGTCTTTTGGGGAAACTGCTATGGCCTAGATTGGCCACTGTTGGAAACAGGATACTGGGCTTGATGGACCTTGGTCTGACCCAGTATGGCATATCTTCATTTCAGAAATTGGAGGCCCCTTCTAATGACTCTACTGGATGTTTGGAAAAGGTATCGCAGACAAATGCTATGTTAGAGGGCTCATGGGACTGCTGTGTTTGCTCATGAAGTTATTTTGAAATTTGTGTCTCATGATAAAATGTTGGCTTCTATTAATATGTTGGAAAAAAATGTCTACTCAGGTTATGACTTTATAATCTTCAGAGTCAACAGCAATTATGGCATGGTTTAACAAATCCCAGCTGCCAGGTCTCCATGGCAACTAAAAAAAAAACTGACTTGGCGCCTGGGGCTCAGAACACCTGCATAGCAGCATGAAGATCACAAAGTGCTGATGATCTCTTCTGTGTGCATCTCTCTATTTTGTACATTATGCATGTGTATTGTCCCCAGGCGCCCCTACTGGCATAGGAAATAAGGGCGTCCGGTGACATTTAATTTATATTAAGGAGTGGTTGAGCTGAAGGACCAAGAGGATTCTGGTCCTTGTAGTGCAGAACTCCTTATAAAGAACAATCTACGCCAAAGTGTAGGGTAATAAGGCTTTATTTCCCCGGTCAACGCTTAGGTTCAATAAGACACAAAAGAAAATGAAGGTAATTCTTTCCTCTAACAAAAAGGTTCCATCGTTATATAAACAGTTAAGGGTTGTAGGCTTCACAATTAACTGTTTATCTGGGTTAAGGCTTCTTTCAAATCAATAGAAATTAACAACAGGAAGCAAATGGTTATCAACTTCACCATATGCAGAGTTCTCTTTTCTCTATACATCTAGCAAGGCAATCAAGCTAGTTCTTGAACAAAAGTTACATTCCATTGGTTCACTCTGAGGAATGGGAACACTGGTTTCACAATCAAAGTCCATTGACTCTGGGTCACTACCTTCTTCAATGCTATGACTGTCTTCAGTATCTGTTAATTCCTCACAGGGGTTCTTTGGTTTCTCATACAACTTCCTTAGCACACTGTTGGGAAGTGCTTTTAAAAGGTTAGCTTTACTTCTTCTAACTTTCTGAGGCTTATCTATTTGCATAAGGTTTTCATCACTTAAACTTTCCCTTATAATGAAAGGCTTTTCATACCTTGGCTTCTGTAGGCTGCCACACCCAGGACTCAGCTTGTGACTTAGCTTCTCAGGTTGACAAGCTGTTCTGTGCACTGCTCTACAATCAGAGTTACCAGGAAAACCTGACGTGGATTTCCACTCTCTGTGTTTCTTGGCATAAGTATCACTGTAGAAGGAATCTCCTTTCCTTGTGCCTTTCTGGTTTAGCATAGGAGACTTACTTGGGCTAGGAGAGTTGCTTTCATCAGGCAAGCTGCTTCTTTGGTTTGCTTGGCTTTGGACTCCGTTCCAATACCATTGGCCTCTCTGGACTTTATCCCTTTGAGTATACCTCTTTTGGATTCTGTCTCCTTGAGTTGGCTGCACATGGAAGCCTTCCTGTTCCAGGTTTCTCTCACTGCTCCTGCTGCCGGTCCTTCTGACCTCGCTCTTGCCACTTCCCCAGCACTTGCTCTTGCCTCCGCCTCTTCTGGTACCTGTTCCTGTTCCTCCGCCTCTCTCACTGATCATCTGGTTTCCTTTATAAAGGGATTTCTGGTTTGCACGTTCTGAGTTTGAGGACAGGTGAAACTGCTTGTTACTAATGTGATCAATGTTAGAGCACGTTGCTTCAGGTACTGTGTAATTGTTCATGCGCCCTCTGGCTGAGCTGCGCTGGAACTGTGCTCTCTGCCTTTTCTGAGTTCCATGAAAATCAGGAGTTTTTTTCAACACTGTTTCTTCTCTAGCTCCAGCCTCATGACAGTATGTATTTGTGAGCTGTATGTGTGCTTGTATGTGTGTGCATGTGTTTGTGTGTATGAGTATTTATATCTGTTTCTCTGTGTGAGAGGAGTTGAGGAGGAGGGTTTTTTGAAGGTGCAGTCCTGTACGTCGTAATAGCTATGTTACTGCAAATCACTGTTTGTATGCTGCAGTTGTTTCTAGAGAAATGCATCGGGGCACATTATTTTTTTCTTTCAACTCCCACCACATACATAATTGTAGCTTGGACATCTCATGGAATTTCCCCAGCTCACAACCTTCCTTCCTGTGACTAGAGCAGTATGCCAGTAGTCCGCTCCCACAGTTTCACATTGCCTGGAATCTCCAATGGTCTCTGCTGCTTGTTACAGTGGAAGCAGGAAGGGCAGGCTCGCTCACAGAGGAAGGATTAGAGAACAGCAGATAGAGGATTTCAAGTAAGTAGCATGTGCAGACATAGTAGCTATCCTTCTAACTTCCAGATATTAATGTAAAAATCAGTAGAATCCTGTAAAAGTAATTACAGTTTCAATCCTAACCACTTGAGTACAATCAACAGAGCCCCTTAAACTTGGGAAGCTAGTTATGTTCCTAGCTTGCAGTTGTTAATCTAGCTCCACAAAATAATTATTATCTCCAGGAATAAGCAGGAATGAGTCTTCACATATGGGTATCGTCGGTACCGACGGAGCCTGCGTGGGAACGCTCCCCAGCATCCAGTAAGAAAGATTTTGGGAGCATCCCACAGCGCCTGCGCACTGCCTTCCCGCCTTTCCCAACCGCCTCTCTCCAGTTCTTCTTTTCCGCGGAGCCAGCAGGTCATGTTCCTGTCACTGCAGAAGAAGTTCTTTATTTTTTTCTTTATTTTTCTGTGTCGCGTCTGCCTTCGACGTCAGACCGGTACCGCCGGTCTTTTCTTTTCTTTTCTTTCTTTCTTCAAAAAAAAAAAAAAAAACCTTTTATTTTTTTCAACTGTGCATTTTCAGTTTGGGCCTTAGGCCTAAATATTTTCTCCTCATGGAGAAGCCCGCTTCCGGGTTTAAAAAGTGCACAAAATGTGGCGGTACTATTTCTGTCACCGACACCCGTGATTGGTGTCTTAAATGTTTGGGTCCTGACCATTCCATCACGGATTGTGTGTCCTGCACCATGATGTCTAAAAGAGGTCGGCAGAACCGAGCAGCCAAGCTCAGTACCCTGTTTCCCTCTGATGCAGCCTCGGTGGCATCGACGTCTTCCAGGGCTTCTTCTTCCTCCCATGGATCTCAGGTAACCAAACATAAATCTAGCCAGTCCTCGAAGGGCAAATCTCCCTCCAAGCATCGAGATGCCTCCGGGCTTGCCCTCGAGGATTCCGCTCCGGCAAAATTACCCCCGCGGGAAGTTCCGGCTTCCAAAGCATTACCTATGGGGTCACAGGTTGACATCGATGGCGCGGCCTCGATCGATCACCTGTTGCCATGTTCTGGGGTACCGGTGGCCTCCACTGGTACCGACATCCAGATTCTGGTGACGTCGATGGATCAGAAAATTCTATCCATACAGTGCACCCTTACGGCATTTATGCAGGCTTCGACGCCTTCGGTACCGCAACAATCTCCGTTGCCGGTACCGACTCCGGCAGCGGTACCGTTCCCGGTGCCGGTACCGATTGCATCGACATCGACATCGGCTTCGGTGTCGGCTGCAACAGTACTGTCCTACGATGCCCATCGGTACCGAACTGGTACCGCTTACTCCTGATGTCGATCCCACTTGGTATGCGTATCGGGCTTTACAGGAGCATCCGGACAGGCGATACTTCGATTCCTCCGAAGACTCTGATGAGTCGGAAGTTTCTGTCGATGCACCGGTGCTTCT
Source organism: Ichthyophis bannanicus (assembly GCA_033557465.1). NCBI lineage: Eukaryota > Metazoa > Chordata > Amphibia > Gymnophiona > Ichthyophiidae > Ichthyophis > Ichthyophis bannanicus. The sequence goes on along the minus strand of CM066037.1, from coordinate 197,814,613 downwards.
TCCTCAGGAGTCTGATTCTCCAAAACGAAGAATGTCTCCTCCAGAGGATTTGTCTTTTCAAGACTTCATTAGGGAAGTGGCTAGAGGCCTCTCCATTACAGTGGCCTCTGAGTCAGAGCCTAGAGCCAAGCAGTTAGATATTTTGCAATATCCTAAGGCTCCTAAGGAAGCAGCTACCCTACCTATCCATAAGATTCTCTATGATCTCATGTTGGGCGTGTGGGAGACTCCTCTCACCACCTCTCCTCATTCTCGCAGGTTAGACACCATGTACCGTGTCCCTCCCTGTCCTGGTTTTCATAAGACTCAGCTTCCTCACCACTCTATTGTGGTTGAGTCTGCTATGAAGAAAATAAAGAGTGCAAAGAGACACTCATCTAACCTTCCAGGACGTGAATGTAGGACTCTAGATGCTTTTGGCCGAAGGATTTTCCAACTGTTGGTATGGTTATTTATCACAGAGTCTAAAATGTAAATAATAGTGTTTCTCTGTAATTCATCTACAGAAGCATTTTATACATCAGATTGAACTCCCGGCTATTGAGGTCTCAGATACCATAGGCTGCCACTGTATCATGAAATCTCCAGTGGACTAATGCCTAACTATATATCAATGACCTCTTGCTTAAACCATTAGCCATATAGGTGTTCTCCTGAAAAATTTTTTTTGATGTGAATTATTCTTCAATATTTGTAATCGAACATACTACTTAATGTCAAATAATAAACCAGTGCTTAGCTGTGCGATGGATTCCCGACGCTTATTCATGCGCTATGAGATGCGTTTCTCCAACTGGTTTCATCAGGGGAAATTGTTCACATCGCCACTAAAAGGAGAAATAAGTTCTTTAAATATATGCTTCTCTTGTTACATTTACGTTTGATCTTAAACTAATTTACTGTCGTGTATCCCGATCCTCCTACCTGATATCGCACCGGCCTGGTTCAGTTGATCTTTGTCAATGGTATGCGTTACTAGAAAAACGCCGCGCATGCGGGGAAGTAAAATAGTCAACCTTAATTGATTCTACTTAAACATGTGTTATCACTTAGGTGTGGAGAATAGATTGAACTAGATTTATCTTTCATATGCACAATTCCCATTCAATTCGGGAATTCAGTCCCTGAGGTACTGTAGAAGCCAGAGTGTGAATGGTGAAATTAGTCTTACCTGCTAATTGTTGTTCCTGGAGTAGACCCAGTCTGGTCCCAGACCTCTGAGTTGTCAACCTTAATCAGCAGCTTGGAGACTGAGGAACCACCTTCTTTTCATGATGTCACTGCTATATAACTCTGGCATCCGCCCATCTCCATCAGTACCCTACTGACAAAGCAGACTCACCAGAGCAACAAATAAGTTAAGACCTCACTTACCAACCGCAAGGTCCAACCCCCCCAGTAACGAGACATGAAAAAGAATGAATCCACTAACTGTGACACTGGGGGTGCCCAGACTAGCCTCTCCCCTGTCCGACCACCCCCCTATATAGATGACCTCGAAAGATTCCTTCTTACCTGTCATCAGCCCAAAAACAGAAGCCCGTTCTGCAAGCCCTACGGCCACACCGGGTGGGATGCGGGACCAGACTGGGTCTACTCCAGGAACAACAATTAGCAGGTAAGACTAATTTCACCTTCCTGTTCGTAGCCCCAGTCTGGTCCCGGACCTCTGAGTAAGTACCAGAGCAGTAGATCTAACGGGAGGGCCCGGCCGCAACCGCTTGCAGCACCGCCGCCCCGAAACTGGCATCCTGCGCGGACTGAACGTCCAAACGATAATGTTTAATAAAGGGGGACAAAGAAGACCAAGTGGCCGCCCTGCAAATCTCCGCAGGCGGCACAGCTTGGAGCTCCGCCCAGGACGCAGCTTGGGCCCTGGTGGAATGGGCCCGCAGTCCCTCCGGCACTGATCTCCCCTTCAGCAGGTAGGCCGACGAAATCGCCTCCCGGATCCAGCGAGCGATGGAGGCCTTAGAAGCCCCCTCCCCCCGGCGAGGACCCGAGAACAGGATAAACAATCTCTCCGAGCGGCGGAACCCCGCCGTATGCCGTAGATACCTCTTCAAGGCTCGACAGACATCCAACGTCCTAGAAGCTGGACTCGAATGGCCCGCCCGGAACACCGGCAAGAAGATCTGATTCAAGTGGAACGCCGATACGACCTTGGGTAAGAAAGCCGGCACAGGTCGCAAGACCACTCTGGTCTCGGAGAAAGACAAGTACGGCTCCTTGCAGGACAGAGCCTGCAACTCCGAGACTCGTCTGGCCGAACAAATGGCCACCAGGAACACGACCTTCAACGTGAGATCCTTCAGGGAGGCCGTGCTCAAGGGTTCGAAAGGCTCTTGCTCCAGTGCAGACAGCACAAGGGGAAGGTGCCACTGCGGAACCAGAGGCCTGCGGGGCGGTCGGATTAACGTAACCGCACGTAGGAACCGCTTGACATCCCGATGCTCTCCCAGAGAGCTACCGGCCAGTCGCCCACGGTAGCACGCCAGGGCCGCGACCTGCACCCGAAGCGAAGACGCCGCCAGGCCCTTATCGAAACCGCACTGCAGGAAGTCCAAGATCTGTGAGAGAGACGCCCGGAGCGCCACCAAGTGCCGCTCGCTGCACCAGGCCTCGAAGATTCTCCAGACCCGGATATACGCCAATGATGTGGACCTCTTACGAGCTTTCAACAAGGTAGAGACCACCGCCGGGGAGTAGCCCCGAGTTCTCAGCCGCGCCCTTTCAATAGCCAAGCCGTAAGCGAGAACCGATCCACATGGGGCATTGACAGAGGCCCCTGCGTCAACAGGTCCGGGCGAACCGGGAGCCGCCACGGCTTCCCGACCAGGAGCCTGCGCAGGTCTGCATACCAAGGCCGGCGCGGCCAGTCCGGGGCTATCAGGATCACCATCCCCCCGAAGCTCTCCACCCGCTGGAGTACCCGTCCAATGAGCACCCACGGCGGGAAGACGTACAACAGCTGGCCCTCCGGCCAGGGCTGAATCAGCGCGTCGAGACCCTCGGACATTCGCTCCTTGCGCCTGCTGAAGAAGCGGCTGGCTTTCGCGGAGCTGAATGTGGCCATCAGATCCATCACCGGGGTGCCCCATCGCCGTGTGAGCATCTCGAACACCGCCGGATGGAGAACCCACTCTCCTGGATCCACCCGCACGCGACTGAGGAAGTCAGCCTCCACGTTGGCCACTCCCGCCACGTGCGCCGCCGACACCGCCCGGAGATGCCGTTCGGCCCAAGCAAAGAGGTCCTCGGCCTCTGCCTCGAGGGTTGCGCTGTTTGTCCCGCCTTGGCGATTGAGATAAGCCACGGCCGTGGCGTTGTCGGAGAAGACTCTCACCGCCGACCCTTCGAGGGTCGGCTGGAAGCATGCTAACGCTAGGGACACTGCACGCAATTCCAGGTGGTTGATCGACCAGGTGCGCTCCAGGGGACTCCACAGTCCCTGTGCGAACTGGCCGCGGCAGTGGCCCCCCCAGCCCTGGAGGCTGGCATCTGTCGTCAATGCTACCCACTCGGGCACTGCCAGTGGCCTCCCTTTTTGCAAGGAGCGGGGATCCAACCACCAGCGCAGTCCCGCCCGCGTTTCGTCCGGGCAGGCGAGCCGTTGGGACAGGGGATCCCGCTGCTGCGACCAGCGTCTGAGCTGCGCCCTCTGCAAGGGCCGCATGTGGGCCCTCGCCCATGGCACCAGCTCGAGAGTCGCCGCCATGGTGCCCAGCAGTTGTAGATACTGCCACGCCGTGGACTCCCGTCTCTTTAAGAACTGCCGAACCAACATCCGCAACTTCTGCGCCCTCTGCCGGGGAAGGAATACCTGACCGGTTCCCGTGTCGAAGCGCGCTCCCAGGTACTCCATGTCTTGGGAGGGGACCAACTGGCTCTTCGCCCTGTTGACCACCCAACCGAGGCTCTCCAGGAACTCGACTACCCGGGACGTGGCCCGCAAGCTCTCGTCCCTGGACTTGGCCCGGATTAACCAGTCGTCCAGGTACGGGTGCACCAGAACGCCTTCCTTGCGCAGAGCCGCCGCCACCACTACCATCACCTTCGTGAAGGTGCGCGGAGCCGTCGCTAACCCGAACGGCAGGGCTCGGAATTGGAAATGACCGAAAGGAACCGCAAAGCGGAGAAATCGGTGATGCTCCTGCCGGATGGGAACGTGTAGGTAGGCCTCGGACAGGTCCAGAGCGGTGAGAAACTCTCCCGGTCGGACCGCTGCAATCACGGACCGGAGAGTTTCCATGCGGAAGTGAGTCACCCGGAGGCACCGGTTTACCCCTTTGAGGTCTAAGATGGGCCGGAGCCCTCCGCCCTTCTTGGTGACTACGAAGTAGATGGAGTATCGACCGCAGCCGTGTTGGGCGGGCGGAACCGGCTCGATCGCCCGGAGGTCCAGCAATCTTTGAACGGTCTCCCGAACCGCAGCGCACTTGCTGGGCGCTTTGCAGGGGGACCGCACAAAGGCATCGCGCACCGGTCGCTGTAGCTCCAGCGCGTAGCCGTCCCGGATGACCTCCAGCACCCACTGGTCCGAAGTCATGTGGACCCAGGCACCGTAGAAGTCCCACAGCCTGCCGCCTACGGGGACCAGCGGCCCCTGGGCCCGCCGTATCTCATTGCGCCTTTCGCAGGGCCGAGCCGGCGGAGGAGGCAGACGAGGCCCCCCCCCCGAATCCTTTGCCGGCTCCTCGGAAACCCCGAAACCCCTGGTTGCGGGCGGGAAACCTGCCCCGCTGTCCGCCAGCAGACCGAGGGAAGCGAGAGCGACGGAAGTCCCGCTGCGGGGGTCTGCTGGACGCAGCTCCACGGCCTTGCTTGGGCTTGTCCTCCGGCAGCTTACCACCTTTAGACTCGCCCAGGTCCTTGACCAACTTCTCCAGATCCTCCCCAAACAGGAGGCGTCCTTTAAACGGGAGTTTACTCAGCCTGGCCTTCGAAGCCGAGTCAGCCGCCCAGGCACGGAGCCACAGGTACCGTCGAGCAGCCACCGCCGACGCCATACTGCTGGAGAGACCCCGCATGAGGTCATAGTGCAAATCAGATAAATAGGCCGCCCCCGACTCTAGGCGGGCCGCCGCCTCCGATGTGCTCTCCGCCTGCGTCGGTCGCACTTGCTGGGCCCAGCGGAGGCAGGCCCTGGCAACCCAGGCCCCACAAATAGCGGCCTGGAGGGACAGGGCATTAGTGTCAAACACCTGACGCAAGAGGGCGTCCAGCTTCCTGTCCTGGGCATCCTTGAGGGCCGCGCTGCCTTCCACTGGGATGGTGGTCTTCTTTACCACCGCCGACACCGCAGCATCCACCTTGGGGGGCGCGAACACCTCCCTATCCCGATCCACCAGAGGATATAGCCGTCCCAGCACTCGCGAACCCTTCAGGGCCGCCCCCGGAACCTTCCATTCCTCCTGAATGAGCTCTTGGAAGACCCGATGGACCGGGAAGGCTCGTTGGGACTTACGGAAGACTTGCAGCAGGGGGTCCTCCAGAGACTCGTCCTCCGAAGGCCCCTGCGCCTGGATATTTAAGGCGCTCAGCATCTCGGCGATCAGGGACGGCAGTTCTTCCCTCCAGAAGACCCGAACCACCCTGGCCTGTTCTTCCTTGTCCTCGAGTTCCCCTTCCTCCAGGTCTTCCTCCGGGGGCCCCGCTTCGCCCTCCTCCTCCGATAGGGGCCCCTCCGAGGCTAGGGAGGGCTCCATCGACTCCGCCTCCAACCGTAGCCTCTTGTGTTCGGGCAGGCCCTCTGCGGAAGGAGCCGGGGCGCCCCGCTTAGCGCGGGGTCCCTCAGAAGACTTTGAAGGCGGACGGGTTGAACCCCCCACCGCGTGCCGCAGCAGGGCCACGAACTCGGGGGAGAAAATGGACTCGAGCCCACCCGCCCAGGGTACCTGGGGAACTGGACCCGACGCGGGGGACGAGGGTCCCGCTACTTGCTCCGCCCTGGAGGAGCCTGGGGGAGAAACGTCCGGAGGCCCAACCTCCGACCCCTGCAGCTCCCCCACGCTCACCCCGGGGGGATCCAGGGTTGCCGCCTCCCTGGAGCAACATTTGCATACCCCGGAGTCTGGCAGAGAGGATCTCTTGACCCCACAGATCATACAGAGGGTCTTAGGAGACATGCCAGCAGAGAGCAGGCCCCAGCCCGACTACTGCAGAAGCGATGCCCTCGGAATCCCCGCAGGAACCGGCACCGGAGAACAGAGGAACCCGCTACACCACACCGCGTGGGAGGAAGCAGCCTCCCTGAAAATCCCTTCACTGCCGACAAAACCTGGAAGGGAACTGGCGCTAGCGATTAGTTCCTTTTTTTTTTTTTTTTTTGTATTCGGCAAACGCCCCTTACTTAAAAAAGAAACTGCACCGTCGTCTCTCCGGGGTCACTTGCACCGCCTCTCGGAGGACCGGGCCGCCCGTAAAGGGCTAGGAAAAAACACGGGAGCCAAAGAGCACTCCCGCGCGAGCGCCACGAGGCCGGGCCTATAAAGGCGCGAGGCGCAGCAGCGCCGCGGAAAGGATGGGAAGCGGCCGTTGAAATCGCGTTCCCCCTCGCTAGGCTTACCTTGGCTGCCGCAGCGCAGCAGAAGGGGAGAGTGGCACCGCACAACGATCTGAGACTGAGGAGAATCAGGTCGGCTCAAGCTCCCCTCCTTCCGTCCAGCCAGAGGCGCGCTCACAGGCAGATCCTCTGTATGGCGCGTGGCTGGACTCAACTCCTGCTCGCTGTCAGTGCAGCTCCCCAGCAAAAACCAGGGAGAGCCGACCCCTCCGACTCCGCCGAGCCCCGAGACTGACAGAGGGAGAGAAGAGCCTAAGGCACCGGCAGGCACAGACTCTATCACTTAAAGGTACAGAGCCCCACTTTTTTTTTTTTTTTTTTTTTATGAACAAAAACTAGAAACCTAAGCAAACTAAACTCAGACTAATCAGACTAACCCTATACTCAAACTAAAGCTTAGTTGTTCCTCCAGTGAGCCCGGACCCCCGGGCTCAACCTAGTCAGCTGCTTGGAGACTGAGGTAACTGTTGGAGATGGGCGGATGCCAGAGTTATATAGCAGTGACATCATGAAAAGAAGGTGGTTCCTCAGTCTCCAAGCTGCTGATTAAGGTTGACAACTCAGAGGTCCGGGACCAGACTGGGGCTACAAACAGGAACCATCGTTGTTCCCGATACAACAAGGTCTGATCTATTGATTTTCTCCGAATTGGAAAGAGAACTTGTTCAATGACGAAACAACGTAATTCAGAAAAGGAATGCTGTAAGTGCAAACAATGATCAACAATTGGAGCTTCTCGTCTTTGACATTTTAGCTTACTTTTGTGTTCATTAATTCTCACCTGTAGGGAACGGATTGTTTTCCCGACATATAGAAGGTCACAAGGGCAGCGGATTGCATAAATATGTTCGATTACAAATATTGAAGAATAATTCACATCAAAAAATTTTTTTCAGGAGAACACCTATATAGCTAATGGTTTAAGCAAGAGGTCATTGATGTATAGTTAGGCATTAGTCCACTGGAGATTTCATGATACAGTGGCAGCCTATGGTATCTGAGACCTCAATAGCCGGGAGTTCAATCTGATGTATAAAATGCTTCTGTAGATGAATTACGAAGGATTTTCCAGGCAAATATGCTTGCTGCCAGAATCAACTCCTATAGTCTCTATATGGGGATGTTTCTAAAAGAAGTCACAGATCATCTGCAGACTTTAGCTCCTTTTATTTCAGAAGATAAAAGGCAGGAATTTTTCACTTGGCTCAAACATGCCCAAGATGTTTCCAAATTCTCCAACCGTGCAGCCTTTGACTCTTTTGAGTGTGTAAGCAGAGCCACGGCTATTGCCATAGGTGCACGCAGAATTGCTTGGTTACAAGCCTCTGATTTGGAACTCTGGGTACAGGATGAGTTGGGAAACCTTCCTTGTACAGGTGAAAACCTGTTTGGCAGGGATTGGCAAGCAAAGGCCACTCAGATGGATGCTGAGAACTCTGCTTTGGATCGACTTTCAAAGTCTACCTCTGCCCCTGTTAAGAAAAGATTGTTCAAAAAGACATCTTTTTCTAAAAAGGGAAGATATTATCCTGCTCATGGGCAGGCATCTTCTGCAGGTCGTTTTGCTGCAAAACGTCAGCAACCAGCTAAACAGGCCAAGTCAAAGGCTGCCAAGCCTACCACAGCCCAGCAGCCTCAGCCTCCTTAAGGCCTTTGACTTGCAACTAGAGAACTTAGCCTTTCTAGCTCTGGGAAACCCAGAGCCCCTCACCATTCCAGGAAGGTTGACTTACTTTGCTCCCAGATGGGAGCAAATCACAGCAGAGCAATGGACCCTCTCCATCATAAAGGAGGGGTACAAGCTTCACTTTCTAAACCTTCCTCCTCACACCATGGTGAAACAGTTCAATTCTCCAACATCTCTCCTCAACCTTCTAGGTCAGGAGATTGCTACCCTTCTTGCCCAAGGGGCAATAGAAGAAGTACCTCTTCTTCAACAGGGCTCAGGGTTCTACTCCCCTTATTTTCTTATCCCAAAGAAAACAGGGGGCTACAGACCCATATTAGATCTCAGAGAATTGAACAAGTTTCTTTTCAAGGAGAAATTCAAAATGATTTCTCTAGGGGCTCTGCTTCCATACCTCCAGAGTCAAGATTGGCTTTGTTCTCTAGATCTCAAGGATGCGTACACCCATGTCCTCATCCATCCCACACACAGAAGGTTCCTTTGGTTCCTTTTTCAAGGAAAGCACTACCAATACAGGGTGCTTCCTTTCGGTCTGGCCTCTGCACCAATGGTGTTCACGAAATGCATGGCAGTAGTAGCTGCATTTCTCCGCACTCTAGGAATATTCGTATTCCCATATCTGGACGACTGGCTCATTCGAGCCTCATCCCAGTCAGAGGCCCAGACTTGTCTAACCTGCACAATGCGTATCCTTCAGTATTTGGGACTAGTAATAAACATCCCAAAATCCAGTCTCACCCCTACTCAGTCTCTGGAGTTCATAGGGGCCTTGCTGGATACCACAACTGCAAGGGCCTATCTTCCTCAGGCCCGTTGCCTACGTCTGGTGCAGTTAGCCTCCCAGATTCAGTTAAAGTCCCAATTAACTGCTCGAGAGATGTTACAACTATTAGGCCACATGGCATCCACCGTGCATGTGGTTCCATATGCTCGCCTTCACATGAGAGCAGCTCAATGGACTTTGTCCACCCAATGGACTCAGGCATCAGGTTGCCTGTCAGACAAAATAGCAAACTCCAGTCGTCTATTTTGGTCTCTCCAGTGGTGGAAGTCCTCTCAGAACCTGTTGCTGGGGTCCCTTTTTCAGCAACCGTTACCCCAAGCAACTCTCACAACAGATGCTTCTCCAAAGGGTTGGGGAGCTCATCTGCAAGATCTCTCCACCCAGGGCATCTGGTCTCCACAGGAGACTTCTCTGCATATCAATCTCTTGGAACTCCGAGCAATATTCTTAGCTCTCAGAGTGTTCCATTCCCTGCTCAGCTACAGGACACTCCTTATCCATACGGACAATCAAGTAGCCATGTTCTATGTAAACAAGCAGGGAGGGACTGGCTCTCTGTCGCTTTGCAACGAAGCTTTGCGACTGTGGGCCTTCGCCAGAGAGCATCACATCCATCTTCTGGCAGTATATCTTCCAGGTATTCAAAACTCTTGGGCGGACAGACTCAGTCGAGTTCTGCTCCCACGCGAGTGGTCCCTCCACATGGACCAGGTAGCCAGGATTTTTCGAATTTGGGGAACCCCGGACATAGACCTCTTTGCAAGTCCGTGGAATGCCAAACTTCCCCGATTCTGTTCCAGAATTCCATGTCAGGGAGTTCAGGCCAAGGATGCCTTCCTCATTCACTGGGGTCAAGACTTCCTTTATGCCTTTCCACCAATTCCCCTAATTCCCAAAACACTATTCAAGCTTCAGAGAGATCGAGGGACCATGATCCTCATAGCACCACATTGGCCACGCCAAGTGTGGCACCCTCTACTTCTGCATCTCTCTCAAGCTCCTTCTCTGGACTTAGGCTCTGCACCAGACCTCCTGTCCCAGGAAGACGGAACATTGTGGCACCCAAACCCCCAGTCGCTCCATCTCAGGGCTTGGTTGCTGAGGGCCTAGACCTTCAAGATTTTCATCTCTCTCAACAAGTCAGAGATGTTATTCATGCCTCTAGGAAGCCTTCTACTCGACGTTCCTATGCTTTCAAATGGAAAAGATTCACCATTTGGTGTTCAGAGAAGGGTCCTAAACCCTCTTGCAATACCTCTGAATTCTCTACTAGAGTATCTCCTGCATCTATCCCATGCAGGCCTAAAAACGAATTCAGTAAGAGTCCATTTGAGTGCTATTGCTGCGTCCCTCAAGCCTCTCAATGGACAACCTATCTCCTCTCACCCTCTTATAGCAAGATTCATGAGAGGCCTTCTTTTAACTAAACCTCCCATTAGACCACTTCCAGTGGCATGGGACTTAAACCTGGTTCATGGCCAGCATATGAAGCCACCCTTTGAACCTTTAGCCACCACCTCCTTGAAATTTCTTTCTTGGAAAGTTGTTTTTCTCATTGCAGTCACCTCAGCACGCCGCATCAGTGAGCTGCAAGCTTTGGTGGCTAATCCACCTTATACAAGGTTCCATCATGATAAGGTAGTCCTCAGGACCAATCCACACTTTATGCCTAAAGTGGTCTCGCCTTTTCATCTGAACCAGGAGGTATATTTACCTGTCTTTTTTCCAGGACCTCATGCATCAAATGCAGAGAGGAATCTTCATACCTTGGATTGTAAGAGAGCTCTCGCTTTCTGCTTACAAAGAACACAACAACATAGAAAGTCTTCTCAACTCTTTGTTGCTTTTGATCCTTCTCATTTAGGACTTCCAGTCTCTAAGAGAACACTATCCAGCTGGATTGCTCAGTGTATTTCTTTCGCCTACCAGAGTAAGAACATTTCTCTGGAGGGCCATGTCACAGCTCACAATGTGAGAGCCATGGCAGCCTCAATGGCTCATCTAAACTCAGTGTCCATCGACCAGATCTGTCGAGCGACCACCTGGGCCTCGGTTCACACCTTCACAGCCCATTACTGTTTGGACAAGGACTCCCTCCGGGAAGCCTCGTTTGGTCAGGCTGTCCTCAAACACCTGTTCCATTCCTAATCAACTCCTACCCACCTACCCTGGTTGTATGCCAGAGATCCATGGGGAGGAAGTGGAGCCCTCTGCAAGGGCACACAACCATGGGGTTTCTCCCTGGCATCTGCAGCTAGCGAGTCCCCATATGTGAAGACCCATTCCTGCTTGTTCCTGGAGATAGCACAGTTACTTACCTGTAACAGGTGATCTCTGGGAACAGCAGGAATAAGTCTTCACAACCCACCCACCTCCCCTAGGAGTTGTATCTCTCTATCTTTCCTTTCCTCTCTCTCTCTTTGTCTCAGCTTTAAAACTCGAACTGGAGAGAGGCGGTTGGGAAAGGCGGGACGGCAGCGCGCAGGCGCTGTGGGATGCTCCCAAAAGCTTTCTCACTGGACGCTGGGGAGCGTTCCCGTGCAGGCTCCGTCGGTACCGACGATACCCATATGTGAAGACTTATTTCTGCTGTTCTCAGAGATCACCTGTTACAGGTAAGTAACTGTGCTTGCTTGCATATATAGCAACCTATAAGAAAGCAGTAAAAATTAGGTTTCACAGTAAAAATAACAGCAAAGAAAAATAAATATATGTGAATACATTTAAAATGTAGTACATCCCAGCTAGGGAATTATTAATAATCCCTGATTTTCTGTTGTGTGCCTTGCATATATTGTGCGCCTATGGTTGGGGTAGCTGGGGGTGATGGGATATTTTCGACTTACATAGTTTTGGAGGAGTAAGTTGTAGTGGGACAGATGCAGGGAGATAGTTTTGGAGGTGAGAGTAGTTTGGAAGTTAGTGAAGCAGTTGTAGGAAGGTAATATTTGGGGTAGTGAGGCAGTTACAGGAGTAGGTTTTGGGAGTGGAGGTAGTTTGTGGGGTAGTGGGGTAGTACAGGTGATAACTTCTAGGGGTGTGGATAATTTGGGGGGAGTTGGCACAGGTGTGGGTGCTAGTTTTTGGAATGGGAGTACTTTCTGGACAGTGAAGTAGTTGGGGTGAGGTAGTTTTGAGGGTGGCGGTAGCTTGTGGAGTGATAATGTATTTGGGGTAGGGTTGATTTTTGGGAATGGGTATTTTCTAGGGTGGTGAGACAGTTGTGGGGGTATTTTTCAGAGGTGGGGATAGTTTTAGGGAGAAGTGGTAGTTTTCAGGTTAGATTTTCCAGGTAGGGTAGTTTTGGGGCACAGTGGGGCAGTTGGTGTGGGGATTGTTTGCCAGGCGAAGGGGCAGTTGGGACAGAGTAGAATTGGGAGTTGAGGTAGTTGTGATGAGGACATTTTTTGGGATGGACTAGTTGGGCAGTGAGACAGGTTTGGTGAGGTATTTTGTGAAGTAGGGATAGTTTGTGGGCAGTTGGGGTTTGTAGTTTTTGGGATGACGGTAGTTTGTGAAGTGGTGGGGCAATTGGTTCGGGGTAGATTTGGAGGGTGGGGTAGTTTGTGGGGCAGTTGTGATGAGTTAGTTTTTGGGGATGTAAGTTGTTTGTGTGTTGGTGGGGTAGTTGGGGTAGGGCATTTTGTAGGGTGGTAGGACAGTTGCAGGAGGTAGTTTTTGGGAGTAAGGGTGATTAACAGGTTGGTGGGGTAGTTCCTGGAGGGGTTAGTATTTCCCAGTGAGGCAGTTTAACAAGGTGGGGGGTGCAGTTGTAGGACTTTGTTTTTTGGGGTGAGGCAGTTTGCAGGGCAGTTGTGGTGGAGTGGCTTTTGGGTGTGGGCAGTTTTCGGGGTGTTGTGCCGGCTTGGTGGATAGTTTTTGTAGATGAGGATAGTTTATAGCATGGTGGGTCAGTTGCAGGAGGAGTTAGGTTTTCCTGGTGGAATCGTTTTAGGGGTGGAGAGCAGTCAAGGGGCATATCTTTTGGGAGTTAGACATTTGTCAATGTGGTGCTTTGGGGGTGGGACAGTTTGCAGGGTGGTGGTGAGGCAGTTGCAGGAGGCTTTTTTGTGGAATGGGGTAGTTTGCGTTGTGGGCAATTGTGAGGTGTATTTTTAAGGGATGGGGCAGTTAGCTGAGTGGTCAGGCAGTTTTGGCAAGTTTTATTTTTTGTGGTAGTATTTGGGTAGTTGGCAAGGGAGGATTTTGTGGGAGTGGGGCAGTTTTTGGTGGTGGGACTATTGGGGGACAGTTTTTAGTGGTTGAGGCATTTTGGAGGGTTGGAAGAGGAGAGTACATGGAGGGGGTGGGGTGCTTAAAAGGAGCAATACCCTAACTGCTGTGTCTCACTGTATGTAAGTTTCTATGCTACAGAAGCTGAAAGCTCCTTCTCCCATAGAAATACATTGGGCTAGTTTGTTGGGGGCTTACTTTTCTGGAGCCTATGGCCCGATTTGGCCCATTTTCAAACTTAATATATCTCCTTGATGTGTCTTTCTACCCAGGGCTGACTCTAGAGTTTGTTCAAGATATTGGCACCCTAAATAGTAACATAGTATATGATGGCAGATGGACCAGTATGGCCATCTAGTCTGCCCAGCAAGGTGGCAAGAGTAGATGCACCTATCGCTCCGTGCAGGTCACCTCTCCCCATGCCTTTGTTTAGGGGTGTACCCACCACTTTGTGTAGGTCATCCCTATTTGCTGAGATATAAGAGATAGTTATGTTTGTTTTGATTTTATCCTGTTGCTATAAAGAGATCCACTGTGTCTGTCCCATGCCATTTTGAATTCTTTCACTGTGTTTGCCCTCAGCACTTCCATCAGGAGGGCATTCCAAGCATCCAGCACCCTTTCAGTGAAAAGGTAATCTCCAGGAACAAGCAGGAATAAGTCCTCACATATGGGTACATCGGTACCGACGGAGCCTGCGTGGGAATGCTCCCCAGCTTCCCAGAATGAAAGCTTTTGGGGCATCCCACAGCGCATGCGCGCTGCCTTCCCGCCTTTCCTACCAACTCTCCTCAGTTCTTCTTTTCCGCGGAGCCAGCAGGTCGTGTTCCTGTCACCGCTGAAGAAGTTCTTTATTTTAATCTATTTCTTTGGTCGCGTGTCTGCCTTCCCTGATGCCGGACCGGTACCGCCGGTCTTTTCTTTTCTTTTCTTCTAAAAATAAAAAAATAAAAAAAAAATAATACTTTTTCCCCACTTGGTGTATTTTTCCTCTTAGGCCTCCAGGCCCACGAGAAATTTTTCTCTCATGGAAAAACCAGCCTCTGGCTTCAAAAAATGCACTAAGTGTAGTGGTACAATTTCTGTGACAGACACCCATGAATGGTGTCTTAAATGTTTGGGCCTGAACACTCCATCCCGGATTGCCAGTCCTGTTCCCTAATGTCTAAACGAGGGTTACAGAACCGAGCAGCCAAGCTCCATCTGCTGTTTCCCACGGATGCACCGGCGGTGGCATCGACATCTTCCAGGTCTTCCTCTCCTGATGGATCTCAGGTAACCAAACATACTTTTAGCAGGTCCTCAAAGGGCAAATCTCTCTCTAAGTATCGAGATGCCTCCAGCCTTGCCCTTGAGGATCCTGCCCCAGCCAAACAACCCCGGCGGGAAGCTCCGGCTTCCAAAGCTCCTCCTATGGGGTTACAGATTGACATCGATGGCACGGCCTCGACCGATCACCTGTTAGACTGCTCTGTGGTACCGGCACATTCTCCCGGTACCGACATCCAGGCAGTCGTGGCGTCCATGGATCACACTGTGCAATCCATGCAGCAGGCCATACTGGCTTTCATCAAGGCTGCAACGCCGTCGGTACCGCAACAAGAACATAAGAACATAAGATATGCCATACTGGGTCAGACCAAGGTCCATCAAGCCCAGCATTCTGTTTCCAACAGTGGCCAATCTAGGTCATACGTACCTAGCAGTTTCCCCAAGGGACACAGGTTCCACAATGCTTGTACTGGTTCAAGCATTGATATCCTGGGTCCCTTCTTAATAATGGTTTATGGACCTTTCCTCCAGGAACTTGTCCAAACCTTTTTAAACCCAGCTACACTAACAGCCTTTACTACATCCTCCGGTAACAAATTCCAGAGTTTGATTACACGTTGAGTGAAAAATATTTTCTTTTATTAGTCTTAAATAGTTTACCCTGTAGCTTCATTGCATGTCCCCTAGTCTTTCCATATTCTGATAAGGTAAACAATCGATCTACGTTTACCCGTTCCACTCCGTTCATTAATTTATAGACTTCTATCATATCTCCCCTCAGCCGTCTCTTCTCCAGGCTAAAGAGCCCCAACCTTTTTAGCCTTTCTTCATAGGAGTAACCTTCCATCCCCTTTACCATTTTGGTGGCTCTTCTCTGAACCTTTTCTAAAATCGCTATATCCTTTTTAAGATACGGCGACCAGAATTGCACACAATATTCAAGGTGCGGTCTCACCATGGAACGATATAGAGGCATTATAATATCTTTTGTTTTATTTTCCATTCCTTTCCTTATCATACCTAGCATTCTATTTGCCATGTTGTCGGTACCGGCGCCGGTACCAGTACCAACCTCGATACCGGTACCAGCTGCATCGACATCGGCCAGGATGCCGATTCCGGCTCCCTGTCCTGGGCTCTTTCTCGGTACCGACCCGGTACCGGGAACACCCGATTTCGGTACCGATCGATACGCCAATCGATCTTTGGAATCGGGCAGACGATACTTCGATTCTTCTGATGCTTCTGAGTCATCGGATGAGTCTCCTGAAGTATCTATCACCCTTCCTGAGGAGCCCTCTTCTCCAAAAAGGAGAATGTCTCCTCCAGAGGATTTGTCCTTTCAAGACTTCATAGTAGAAGTAGCTAAAGGACTCTCTATTTCAGTAACCTCTGAAAAAGAACCTAGAGCAAAAAAATTAGATATTTTGGGATACTCTAAGGTTCCCAGAGAGGCAGTCACCTTGCCAATTCATGAAATTCTTCAAGAACATTTGATTGACTTGTGGGAGACTCCTCTCACCCTTTCTCCTCATTCTCGTAGATTGGACACTATGTACCGTGTCCCTCCTTCTCCTGGATTTAAAAAAACTCAGCTTCCTCACCACTCTATTGTGGTGCAGTCAGCTATGAAGAGAATAAAGAGTACCAAAAGACACTCTTCTACTCCTCCAGGAAGAGAATGCAGGACCTTGGATGCTTTTGGTAGGAAGATCTTCCAAGCTAGCATGCTTATTGCCAGAATCAATTCATACAGCCTTTATATGGGTATGTTTCTGAAGGAGGTTGCAGAAAAGCTGCACAACTTTCTCCCTTTTATTCCAGAAGATAAAAGGGATGAATTCCTTCTTTGGCTCAAGCATACTCAAGACATTTCAAAGTTTTCCAACAGGGCAGCCTTTGATTCCTTTGAGGGTGCCAGCAGAGCCTCAGGCATTGCTATAGCTGCTCGTAGAATTGCTTGGCTCCAGGCTTCTGATCTAGAACCCTGGGTTCAAGATGGTTTAGGAAATCTGCCCTGTACAGGTTAAAACCTATTTGGCAAGGAGTGGCAAATTAAAGCCACTCAAATGGATGCAGAAAATGCTGCTCTTGATAGACTTTCTAAGTCTACCTCCACTCTCGCCAAGAAAAAATCTTTTAAAAAGTATTTTTACAAGAAGGGCAGATTTCCTTCCACTTCTGGTCAACAGTCTTCTGCAGGTCGCTTTGCTACTAAGCGTCAGCAACCTAAACAGGCCAGGCCTAAACCTGCAGGGGCTGCTGCAACCCAGCAGTCCCAAGCCCCTCAGGGGTTTTGACTTGATACTATAGAACTTAACCTTTCTGGCTCTACAACAGCCAGAACCTCTCACCATTCCAGGAAGGTTGGCTCATTTTGCTCCCAGATGGGAGCAAATCACATCAGAGCAGTGGACCCTCTCCATTATCAGAGAGGGCTACAAACTTCATTTCTCAGACCTTCCTCCCTACACCATGGTGAGACATTTCAATTCTCCCACATCTCTCCTCGACCTTCTGGATCAGGAGGTAACCTCCCTTCTGGCCCAGAGGGCCATAGAAGAAGTTCCTCTTTTTCAACAGGGGTCAGGTTTTTACTCCCCCTACTTTATCATTCCAAAGAAAACAGGGGGATACAGACCTATTCTAGATCTCCGAGAATTGAACAAATTTCTATACAAGGAGAAGTTCAAGATGCTCTCTTTAGGCACTCTCCTTCCATACCTACAGAGTCAGGATTGGCTTTGTTCTCTAGATCTCAAGGATGCGTACACTCAAATACTCATCCATCCATCCCACAGAAAATTTCTAAGTTTTCTGTTCCAGGGAAAACATTACCAATACAGGGTCCTTCCTTTCGGTCTGGCCTCTGCTCCAAGAGTGTTCACCAAATGCATGGCAGTAGTTGCTGCATTTCTGCGCACTCTGGGAATCTTTGTCTTCCCATATCTGGACGACTGGCTCATTCGAGCTCCATCCCAGTCAGAAGCCCAAATTTCCCTGAACACCACCAGGTGCATTCTGCAGTATCTGGGACTTGTGGTAAACCTCCCAAAGTCTCAGCTCACCCCTACTCAGTCCCTAGAATTCATAGGGGCCTGGTTGGACACCACTACTGCAAGAGCCTATCTTCCCCAGGCTCGTTGCCAACGTCTAGTGCAGTTAGCCTTCCAGATTCAGTCGAAGGACCACTTAACTGCCCGGGAGATGCTACAACTACTAGGCTACATGGCTTCCACAGTACATGTGGTGCCCTATGCTCGTCTACACATGAGAGCAGCTCAATGGACTTTGTCCACCCAGTGGACTCAAGCTTCAGGAGCTCTCTCAGACCAAATAGCAAACTCCAAACGTCTCTTTTGGTCTCTCCAATGGTGGATACCCACTCAAAATCTGTTGCTGGGGTCACCCTTCCAGCCTTTGTTGCCCCAAACAATCCTCACAACAGATGCCTCCCAAACAGGTTGGGGAGCTCATCTTCAGGACCTATCCACCCAAGGCACTTGGTCCCCACAGGAGACCTCCCTTCATATCAACCTCTTGGGACTTCGAGTAGTGTACCTAGCTCTCAAGGTCTTTCATACCCTCCTCAGCTACCAGACAGTCCTCATTCAAACAGACAATCAGGTAGCCATGTTTTACATAAACAAGCAAGGAGGAACTGGCTCTCTGTCGCTTTGCAACGAAGCTCTAAGATTATGGGCCTTCGCCAGAGAGCATCAAATCCATCTCCTGGCAGTATACCTCCCAGGAATTCAAAACTCTTGGGCAGACAGACTCAGTCGAGTTCTGCTTCCACACGAATGGTCCCTGCACATGGATCAGGTACTCAGGATCTTTCAGGAATGGGGTACCCCGGACATAGACCTATTTGCAAGTCCGTGGAATGCCAAACTTCCCCGGTTCTGTTCCAGAATTCCGTGTCAGGGAGTTCAGGCCAAGGATGCTTTCCTCCTTCATTGGGGTCAGGACTTCCTGTATGCCTTTCCACCCATTCCTTTGATCCCCAAGACTCTGTTCAAACTTCAGAGGGATCAAGGATCTATGATCCTCATAGCTCCACGCTGGCCACGCCAAGTGTGGTACCCTCTACTTCTGCATCTCTCCCAAGCCCCCTCCCTGGACTTGGGAGCTGCTCCAGACCTTCTGTCTCAGGAGGAGGGGACTTTGTGGCATCCAAACCCCAAGTCCCTTCACCTCAGAGCTTGGTTACTGAAGGCCTAGACCTTCAAGACTTCAATCTTTCGCAGCAAGTGAAGGATATCCTTCATGCTTCCAGGAAACCTTCCACTAGGCGTTCCTATGCTTTTAAATGGAAGAGATTTTCCATTTGGTGTGCTCAAAAGGGTCTTGACCCTCTGGCACTTCCTCTGAATTCTCTATTAGAATATCTCCTGCATTTTTCCAATGCAGGCCTCAAGACGAATTCAGTAAGGGTCCATTTAAGTGCTATTGCAGCATTCCTTAAGCCTATCAATGGACAACCTGTTTCCTCTCATCCTTTTATTGCAAGATTCATGAGAGGCCTAACCTTAACTAAACCTCCCATTCGACCTCCTCCGGTGGCATGGGATTTAAATTTGGTTCTTGGTCAGCTTATGAAGCCACCTTTTGAACCCTTAGCCACTACCTCCTTGAAATTTCTTTCCTGGAAGGTTATTTTCCTTATTGCAATCACTTCTGCTCGCCGCATCAGTGAACTGCAGGCCTTAGTGGCTAATCCACCTTATACAAGGTTCCATCATGATAAGGTAGTCCTTAGGACAAATCCTCACTTTATGCCTAAAGTGGTCTCACCTTTTCATCTTAATCAAGAGGTATATTTACCTGTCTTTTTTCCAGCTCCTCATGCATCCACTGCAGAGAGGAACCTTCATACTCTAGATTGTAAAAGAGCTCTTGCTTTTTACTTACACAGGAGACAGCAACATAGAAAGTCTTCCCAGCTTTTTGTTGCTTTTGATCCTTCTCATCTAGGACTTCCAGTCTCTAAAAGAACACTGTCCAATTGGATTGCTCAGTGTATTTCTTTTGCTTACCAGAGTAAGAACCTTTCTCTGGAGGGCCATGTCACAGCTCACAATGTGAGGGCCATGGCCACCTCTATGGCTCATCTTCATTCTGTGTCCATCGATCAGATCTGTCGAGCAGCCACCTGGGCCTCGGTTCATACCTTCACAGCCCATTACTGTTTGGACAAGGATTCCCACCGGGATGCCTTGTTTGGTCAGGCTGTCCTCAGACACCTGTTCCATTCTTGAACAACTCCTGCCTTCCTTCCCTGAATGGATGCCTAAGATCCATAGGAAGACGAGGAACCCTTCAGGGTCTCATACCCTTGGGGATCTCCCAGGCATCTTAGCTAGGGAGTCCCCATATGTGAGGACTTATTCCTGCTTGTTCCTGGAGATAGCACAGTTACTTACCTGTAACAGGTGATCTCTGGGAACAGCAGGAATTTGTCCTCACAACCCACCCCCCTCCCCTAGGAGTTGTATGTCTCTTTCTTTGTCTTTCCTTTACTCTCTCTTTATTGTCTCAGCTTTAAACTTGAACTGAGGAGAGTTGGTAGGAAAGGCGGGAAGGCAGCGCGCATGCGCTGTGGGATGCCCCAAAAGCTTTAATTCTGGGAAGCTGAGGAGCATTCCCGCACAGGCTCCGTCGGTACCGACATACCCATATGTGAGGACTAATTCCTGCTGTTCCCAGAGATCACCTGTTACAGGTAAGTAACTGTGCTTTTCCTGACATTGCTTTTCAGTTTATCCCCTTGTAGCTTCATGTTATGCCCTCTAGTTTTACAGCTTTTCTGATTTTGGAAAAAGTTTGTTTGTTCATTAATCCTCTAAGTATTTAAAGGTCAGAATCATATCTCCCCTGTCCCTCCTCTCCTCCAGAGTGTACTATTTAGGTCTTCAAGTCTCTTCTCATATGTCTTCTGATGCAGGCTCCAAATCATTTTGGTCACCTTCCTCTGAACCGTTTCCAGTCTTTTTATATCCTTTGCGAGATATGGTCTCCAAAACCGAACACAATATTCCAAGTGAGGCCTCACCAACGACTCGTACAGTAGCATTAGTACCTCTTCCTTTCTGCTGGTAGTTCTTCTCTGTATGCAGCCCAGCATCCTTCTGGCTTTTGCCACCGCCTTGTCATATTATTTTGCCACCTTGAGATCCTCAGAAACAATCACTGCGGGGTCCTTCTCTTGGTCCGTGCACACCAACCTCTCACCCCATGTCGCATACAGTTCCTTTGGATTTCTGCTTCCCAAGTGCATGATACTGCACTTCTTCACATTAAATCTTAACTGGCAAGCATTAGACCAGGGGTCTCAAACACGCGGCCCGCGGGCCGCATGCGGCCCGCGAGAGACCTTTGTGCGGCCCGCGATGCAAGGGGGGAAAAAAAAACACCCCGGCTTCTGCTGCTGCTGCCGCCGCTGCCGTGGCCGGCAATAGCAGCAATATCGCAAGTCCCGCGGGCTCCGCTCCCCCCCCCCCTTCTTCCTTCCTGCTTGCCTGCCAGTTCTCCGCTTCGGCTTCGCCTTTCAGAGCCGCGAAGGGAGAGCTTCTCCCTCGCGACTCTGTTCAGCCCGCTGGGGCAGATGGGAAATTTCCCATCTGCCCCAGCGGGCTGAACAGAGTCACGAGGGAGAAGCTCTCCCTTCGCGGCTCTGAAAGCCAAAGCCGAAGCGGAGAACTGGCTGGCAGGCAAGCAGGAAGGAAGGAAGGGGGGGGGGGACGGAGCCCGCGGGACTTGCGATATTGCTGCTATTGCCGGCCACGGTAGCGGCGGCAGCAGCAGCAGAAGCTGTTTTTTTTTTTAAGTTTAATTTTCCCGGGGGGGGGAGGGAGGGGGCAGGACTTGATGGGGGGGGCAGGACTTGATGGGGGGGGGAGCAGGACGATGTGGGGGGGGAGCAGGACGATGTGGGGGGGGAGCAGGACTTGATGTGTGGCTGGGGGGGGTAGTACTGAAAATGGGGTGATGGGGGTTAGGACTGGTAATGGACAGATGGGGGTTAGGACTGGAGGTGGTCTGGGGGGCTAAGACTGAAATGGGGTTATGGGGGGGCTAAGAATGAAGATAGGGCGATGGAAGGGTTAGGCCTGGAAGTGGGCTGTTGGGGGGCTTAGGACCGATAATGGGCTAGGGGGGGGCTAGAACTGGTAATGGACTGGGGGTGGGGGGTGCTATGACTGGAAATGGGCCGAGTAGAAGGGGGAGCTTGAACTGCAAATAGCTGATGGGGACAGGGTCTTGGAATGGTAATGGGCTGAGTGGAAGGGGGCTTGGAATGGAAATGGGCTGATGGGGAGGGGGGCTTGGAAAGGAAATGGGCTGTGAGGGGAGGGAGCTAGGACTGGAAATGGGCTGATGATGCGGGGACTAGAAGGGAGCGGATGCTGGGTTGGGCAGGAGCTAGAAGGGAGTTGATGTTGGGGGACGATTAGAATGGGATGGGGCTGGGAGAGTGAAATGGAGAGGGGAAATATATTTTGTGTGGGAGGGAAGAAAAATCTACAATTGGCCGGGTATTGGGAGAGTAAGTGGGGATTGAGGATGGAGGGGTAAAATTTGAGTGGATGAAATAGGAATGAGGAAAGAGCAAAAGGAGAATGATTAGTATGTTAAAGCAGATGTAGAGAGAATGGAAAAAAACTAGGAAAGAAGAAAGGAGAAATGGACAGCAGACGATGGAGAGTTAGCAGAAGACACAAAGAAACCAGAAGAAAGTGACTGGAACAATTGCAACTGAAAAAAAAATGCACAAAAGGTAGAAAAATATCTCTTTATTTTGAATTTATTAACTGAAATATGTCAGCTCTTGGAAATGTGCATCTTTAACGTCTGCACTTTATTTAATACAAGAGGAAATCAATGTATAGTTTTATTTCTACAGTGTTGTACATTCTAAGTTTGGCTTTTGGGGTTCCCAGTTTAATTGTCTTCCTGTTTCTAAATTGTGATTCCTTGTTTGGTGATGGTGTATGTTCTGCATGTGTAACTGAGCTGAGGTATTCTGTTTATGTAATTCCTATTTGACATTGCCACTTGTTCTCTTTCCCGAGTAGGTCATGTATTGTTATTCTCTGAAATGTGTTGATTTAATATTTGCAGTGTTGCCTTTTGATAGTTAGGGTATGGTGCTTTGTGAGTCCTGGTAGTGCTGTTAGGACACGGCAGGTTTGCTATGGGTTCTAAATGGGCAGTGTTTCTAGTAGTTCCTAATGTGCCTGGCGGTTGGCACTGGTTTATAGTAATGTAGAAATCTTTTAGTCTTTCTTTATCCATACACTCATTAAGAGACATGTTTACTAAAAGTTAGTATATGGTAACATTATGCAAATATTTATGCAAATGATGCCCTTATGCAAATGAGGCCTGCGTCTTGTGCGGCCCCCGGGTTACTCTACAAGTCCTCATTTGGCCCTCAAAGCAATTTGAGTTTGAGACCCCTGCATTAGACCATTCTTCCAGCTTTTGTAGATCTTTCCTCATGTTGTCCACTCCCTGAGGGGAGTCCACTCTGTTGGAAATTTTTGTGTCATCTGCAAAAAGACAGACTTTTCCATTCAGTCCTTCAGCAATATCACTCACAAATACATTGAACAGTACTGGTCCCAGGACCGAACCCTGGGGCACACTGCTAATCACCTTCCTTTCATCAGCGTGAGTTCCGTTTTCCATCGCCTTCTGTTGTCTGTCAGTCAACCAATTTCTGATCCGGTTCACCACCTTGGGACCCATCCCCAAGCTGTGTATTTATTTATTTAGACAGTTTTTCTATACCTCCCCTTCCAGTGAACAAGGGTGATTTACATCGAACAAAAATTTTGTTACAGAAAATATCTTAAACTAGGTACCAAAAAACTATTTACATGCTAGATAATCACATGTATCGTAAAACAGTGCTATCAGTTACTCTTAACTATTTACAATATTGTTAAGCAGTGTAGGAGGTACAGAGGAGTAGTCTTGCCTGGGGAGAGTAATATAGGTGAGGGGTTTTATTTCGTTGGCTGGTGAGTGGGTTAGTGGGATGTGGGTACGTGGGTGGGGGTGGAGGTATTATAGTATTCAGTGAAGAGTATTGTGTTTAATTCCTTTCGGAAAGTCTGAAGGTCCTTGATAGATCTTATATAGTTATGGAGGGAATTCCAAAGGGTGGGGGCTGTGTATCTGAAGGCCCTATTGCTGGTAGTATGTTTGGTTTTGCATATGGAGGGGGGTATTGATAGGAGATTCTGGGTACTTTTTCTCCTTCTGGGTGGATAAGTGGGAGGGGGAGATGCCGTTGTGTAATTTGAAGGTAATGACTATCTGCTTGTATTTTATTCTGGCTGCTATGGGTAGCCAGTGGAGATTATAAAGTATTGGGGTAATGTGGTCAGTGAGGCTTGCCCTGGAGATAATCTTGGCAACTACATTCTGGGCCAGTTGGAGTGGGTGAAGAGTTTTCTTCGGGAAACCTTGTAAGAGACTATTGCAGTGGTCCAAGTGAGGAATAATTAAAGCTTGGACTACTGTTCTAAAGTCTTGGGGTTCGAGGAATGACTTAAGGTGTTGTATGGTTTTAGTTTATAGAATATTGTTCTGGTAGTTTGATTTGTGATGACATACTGAGAGTTCTGCCAATTAGGATACCTAGATTTTTTACCTCTTGTTTAACTGTAAATTGATTTTGTATATGTTGAATGTAGGTGGGGGAGTGAAGTTCTGATTCCTTGTAGTGAATAGGATTTCAGGGTTTTTTTGAAGTTTATTCGTAGGTTGTTTTTGTTAAGCCAGGATTCTGCTTCAGTTATGCAGTCAATGATATTGTTATTTTGGGGATTTCGTATGTCTACTGTTGTATATAACATAATGTTGTCTGCATAAATATGATAGTGGATTTTGTGTTTTTTGAAGATTGTACAAATAGGTTGGAGGTATAGGTTAAACAGGAGGGCCGAAAGGGCCAATCCTTGAGATATTCCCTGTTCCTGGGCAAAAGTGGTAGATGAATCCTGGTTGATTTTTATATACTGGAATCGGTTGGAAATGTATGATTTAAACCATTTTAGTATTATTCCAGATATACCTATTTGTGCCGTCTTGATAGGAGGATGAAGTGGTCAACATTGTCATATGCTGAGGAGATATCCAGAAAAACCATGATAAAGGCCTGGTTTGGATTGTCCAAACCACAGATGAGAGTATCTAGTAATACTAGCAGGAGGGTTTCTATGCTGTGGTAGGGGCAGAAACCGTATTGTTGGGTTCAGGTCAATGTAATCTTGCAACTGTATTTGGACTACTTTTTCTATTATTTTTGCTAAGAATGGGATATTAGCTATTAGTCTGTATGATGTGGGATTATCCTTGTTGAGAGATCTGTTTTTGAGTACAGGGCGAATGATGGAGAGTTTAAGTGTGTCAGACATTAGTTTATTGATAAGCCTCCTGTGGGGAACAGTATCAAAGGCTTTGCTGAAATCTGTGTAGATCGCATCCATCACATGCCCTAGATCTAGTTCTCTGGTCACCCAGTCAAAGAACTCAATCAGATTTATTTGGCAAGATTGTCCTTTGGTAAAACCATGTTGCCTCAGATCATGCAATCTTAAACTGGCAGACCTAGGCAGACCTTAAACCTGGTATACCCTCCTTGGCTGTCAAAATCTATTGTTTAGCTTTGAATGCCCTGCTCTTTGCTACCCACCAGAAATTGCTGCCCTAGGCAGCGACCTAGTTTGCCTAATGGTTGGGCTGGCTCTATTTCTACCAGTTTTGCCCACATGCAAAGTTTCATCCCATTTTATAAAATTGTAGGAGTTGTTTTGTCCCCAGACAGACAAAAAGTTTCAGCGCTTTTTATATAATTCTTTCTTTCTTCTGTTGGGTTTGAAAGAATAATAAGGAAGGCAAAAAGAGAATTTTAAGAGGCTTGCTGTAGAAACAGAAACTCACAATAAAACCCTTTTGAAGTTTATTCAAAGCAAGAAGCCGGCAGAGGTGTCAGTTGGACCATTGGATGATAAAGGGGTAATGATGGAGGACAGGGCCACAGCTGAGAAACTTAATGAATTCTGTGCTTCAATCTTTACTGAGGAAGATGTGAGAAAGCTACCCATTGCCAAAAAAGGTATTTAACAATGATGAGTCAGAAGAGCTGAATCAAATCTGTGAACCTGGAAGATGGAGCAAGAGCAGCAAATCACCTGGACTGAATGTTATACGCCCAAGAGTGGTGAAAGAACTCAAAGATGAAATTGCAGAGTTATTTAATTTTTAATCCAACATTAAAATAATCTGTGGTACCAAAAGATTGGATGGTGGCCAACATAATACCAGGTTTTAAAGAGGGCTCCAGGGGTGATCCAGGAAACTATACGAGACTGGTGAGGCTGATGTTGGGTGTCAGGCAAAATAGTACAAACTGTTATAAAGAACAGAATTACTGCACATATGGACAGACATGGTTTAATGGAATAAAGTCAACATTGATTTAGCCAGAGGACGTTTTTTCCTCACCAATCTGCTCAGTTTCTTTAACAGTATGCATAAACATGTGGATAAAGGTGAGTCAGTTGATACAGTATATTTAGACTTTCAGAAAGCTTTTGACCAAGTCCCACAAAAGAGAGAAGGAAATGAAAAGGAGGCAGTGTTCTATTGTGGAAACTGGTTGAGAGAGAAAGCAGAAAGAAGGGTTGTGTGTGTGTGTTTTAAGTGGTCATTTTTCTCAGTGGAGGAGGGATAATAGTAGAATACTCCAAGAATTTGTGCTAGAACTGGTGCTTTTTAACGTATTTATAAATAATCTGGAATAGGGAACAAGTGAGGTGATTAACTTTGCAGTTGACACCAAATTATTCAAAGTTGTTAAAATAAATGCAGAGTGTAAGAAATTGCATGAGGACCTTGCAAGACTTTCAAAGGCATTTGCACGGTTTGCAGATTTGCAAACTGTGTAAATGCTAGTTAGTGCCCCTGAATATCCATGGGCGCTGGGGGTGGCACCTTGCCCGGTTTTGGCTGTGCTGCACAAGTAAGGCACAGCATATTCTGGCCTTACTTTCACCGTGGAAGCTAACTGGGCAACAGCTCAATATCGCTGCTGCCAGGTTAGCTTCCAGGTTCTGTGACTGATCTGGATATTCAATGTTGGTGACTGGATATGGCCCCTGGCATTGAATATCCAGGTCTAAGGTTCAGCGCTGGCGGCTAGCCACCATAGGAGTGCTAGCTGACAGTGCTGAGTATCGGGCCCCGAGTATCCAAATGGCAGAAGAAATTTAGTGTGGAAAAATGCAAGGTGGTGCACTTAGGGAAAAATAACCCAAGCTATAGATACATAATGCTAGGTTCTGCATTAGGAATCATCATCCAGCAAAATAATCTAGTTGTCATTGTGGACTATACTTTGAAATCTTCTGCTTGGTGTGCAGCAATGTCCAAAACAGCAAGCATTAGAAAAGGAATGGAAAATAAAACAAAGAATATCATAATGCCTCTATATCGCTTCATGGTGTAATCTCATTTTGAGTATTAAGTGCAATGCTGGTCTCAAAGGATATAGAGGCATTAGCTAAAATACAAAGAAGGGCAACCAAAATGATAAATAAGGAGAGACTAAAGAGGTTAGGGCTGTTCAGCTTTGAGAAGAAAAGGCTGAGATATGATAAAGGTAATTTAAAATACTGAGTGGGGTGAAATGGGTAAATGCAAATCAATTGTTTACTCATTCAAAAAGTACAAAGACTAGAGGACATGCTTTGAAGTTACAAAGTGTAGTGTATTTAAAACAAATAGGAGAAAACATGTTTTCTCTCAATGAATAATTAAGCTTTGAAACTCATTGCCGGAGGATGTGGTAAAAGCAGATAGTGTAGCTGGGTTTAAAAAAGGTTTGGTCAGATTCCAGGAGGAAAAGCCCTTAAACCATTAAATATACTGAGAGAAAACCACTACTTAATCCTGGTGATAAGTAGTATGGAACTGACTACTTTTGGGATATTAGAAAAAACTGTTATGTCAGGGTGCGAAGGAATAATAGAACCCAAAAACCCCTTCACCAGAGAATCTATAATTAATTCTCCAATAAGCAAAATATATTTTCTTACTGTTTTTTTTTTAAGTACTCCAATGACTACCATAACCAAAACAGCAAGCCAAAACTAATGGGAGAAAAAAAGCTCAGAATCTACAGCAATATTAGACAATTCTTCATGGTGCTATCTACTTCAGTCACTGGCATAAAGAAACTTCCCGTATAGTCCATATAATTTTTTATTTTTTTTTCAAATTACTACCTTCAGTTACGCTCTGCGCTTATTTTGTTCATAGTGTAGCTGCATCTCCAGGAACAAGCAGGAATGAGTCTTCACATACGGGTACGTCGGTACCGACGGAGCGTCCAATCAGAAAGATTTTGGGAGCATCCCACGGCGCCTGCGTGCTGCCTTCCCGCCTTTCCAAATGTCTCTCCTCAGTTGTTCTTTTTCCGCGTAGCCAGAAGGTCGTGTTCCTGTCACCGCAGAAGAATTTCCTTGTTTTTTCTTTATTTCTTTTCTGTCGCGTCTGCCTTCCTCAATGCTATACCAGTACCGCCGGTTCTTATTCTTTTCTTTTCAAAAAAAAAAAAGACCTTTTTTCCATTTATTTTCTTCAAGTGTACTTCAGTTTTGGGCCTTAGGCCCAAAACTCTTTTCCTTAAATATGGAAAAGCCTGCCTCAGGATTTAAGAAGTGCACAAAATGTGGCGGTACTATCTCCGTCGCCGACACCCATGACTGGTGTTTAAAGTGTTTAGGCACTGACCATTCCATTACAGATTGTGTGTCCTGTTCCATGATGTCTAAGAGAGGTCGACAGAACCGAGCTGCCAAGCTCAGTACCCTGTTTCCCTCTGATGCAGCTTCGGTGGCATCGACGTCCTCCAGAGCTGCTTCTTCCTCACATGGATCTCAGGTAACTAAACATAAATCCAGCCGGTCCTCGAAGGGCAAATCTCCTTTTAAGCATTGAGATGCCCCTGGCCTTGCCCTTGAGGATTCTGCACCGGCAAAATTACCCCGGCGGGAGGCTTCGGCTTCTAAAGCATCAACATTGGGGTTCTAGGATGATCTAGATGGCGTGGCATCAACAGATCTCCTGGTGCCATGCTCTGGGGTACTGGTGGCCTCCACCGGTACCGACTTCCAGGCATTGGCGGCGTCGATGGATCAGAGGATTCTGTCCATGGAACGCAGTCTGGCGGCTTTCCTTGTGGCATTGACGCCCGTGGTACCGCAACAGACTACTACGCCGGTACCGGCTCGGGTATCGCCATCAGCGCCGATTCCAGTACCGGTAGCATTGACATCGGCATCGGTGTCAGCTATGCCGGTACTCTGCCCTCTGCAGCCCTCCGGTACCGATACCCCGGTACCGGTGATTTCCGATACCGATCCCAGTCGGTACGGGTATCGGGCTTTGCAAGAGCATCCTGACAGACGATACTTCGATTCCTCTGATGACTCTGAGGATTCTGAAGAGTCTGTCGATGCAGCGATGCTTCTTCCACAGGAGGAGTCCTCTCCTAAGCGAAGGATGTCTCCTCCAGAGGACTTGTCTTTTCAAGACTTTATCAGAGAGGTGGCTCGGGGCCTCTCTCTTACAGTAGCCCCAGAGTCAGAGCCTAGAGCTAAGGAGTTAGATATTCTACAATATCCTAAACTTCCTAAAGAGGCAGCTACCTTGCCTATTCATGAGATTCTGTATGATCTCATGTTAAGGATGTGGGAAGCACCTCTAACCACCTCTCCTCATTCTTCCAGGTTGGACACCATGTATCGTGTCCCTCCATGTCCTGGTTTCCATAAAACTCAGCTTCCTCACCACTCTATTGTGGTTGAGTCTGCAGTGAGAAAGATTAGAAGTGCCAAGAGACATGCCTCTAATCCTCCAGGACGTGAATGTAGAACCCTGGATGCTTTTGGTAGAAGAGTCTTCCAAGCTTCCATGCTTGCTGCGAGAATTAATTCTTATAGTCTCTACATGGGAATGTTCTTAAAAGAAGTCACTGACCATTTGCTGACTTTAAGTCCTTTTATGTTGGACAGTAAAAGGCCAGAATTTCTCTCTGGGCTCAAACATGCCCATGATATCTCCAAATTCTCCAACCGTGCAGCTTTCGACTCCTTTGAATGCGTAAGAAGAGCCTCAGCTATAGCTATAGGAGCACGTAGGATTGCTTGGCTTCAGGCATCTGATTTGGAGACCTGGGTCCAAGATGAATTGGGAAATATCCCTTGTACAGGTGAGAATCTGTTTGGTAAAGATTGGCAAGCAAAAGCCAATCAAATGGATGCTGAAAATTCTGCTTTGGATAGACTATCCAAATCTACTGCTGCTCCTGCTAAGAAAAGGTTGTTCAAGAAAACACCTTTTTCTAAAAAGGGAAGATCCTATCCTGCTTATAGTCAGAGAGCATCTTCTGCAGCTCAGTTTCCTTCCAAACGTCAGCAATCCTCCAAACAGACGAAGGCAAAGGCTGCGAGGCCTGCTCCAGCCCAGCAATCTCAGCCCCCTCAGGGCCTTTGACTCTCTGCTAGAGAACTTAGCCTTCCTGGCTCTAGAAGGACCAGAGCCCTCCACCATCCCAGGAAGGTTATGTCACTTTGCTCCCGGATGGGGGCAAATCACAGCAGAGCATTGGACACTCTTCATCATAAGAGAGGGGTACAAACTTCATTTTTCCAGCTTGCCCCCTTTCACAAGAGTGCACCAGTTCAATTCTCCAACCTCCCTCCTCAGCCTGTTAGAGCAGGAGGTTGCCACTCTTCAAGCCCAAGGGGCGATAGAGGAGGTGCCTTCTCAACAACAGGGCACGGGGTTCTACTCCCCCTATTTTCTTATCCCAAAGAAAACAGGGGGTTTCAGACCCATTTTAGATCTCAGAGAGTTGAACAGATTCCTAGTCAAAGAGAAATTCAAGATGGTTTCTCTAGGGACTCTGCTGCCATACCTTCACAGTCAGGATTGGCTTTGTTCTCTAGATCTCAAGGATGCGTACACTCATGTTCTCATCCATCCATCTCACAGAAGGTTCCTTCGGTTCCTTTTCCAGGAGAAGCACTATCAATACAGAGTGCTCCCCTTTGGCCTGGCCTCTGCACCAAGGGTGTTCACAAAATGCATGGCAGTGATTGCTGCTTTTCTACGCACCCTGGGAATCTTTGTCTTCCCTTATCTGGACGACTGACTCATTCAAGCTCCTACTCAATCAGAGGCCAAGACTGCTCTAACCTGCACAATGCGTATCCTTCAATATTTAGGGCTGGTAATAAACTTCCCAAAATCCAATTTGATCCCTACTCAGTCCCTGGAATTTATAGGGGCGCTACTGGATACCACAAGGGCAAGGGCCTATCTTCCCCAGACCCGTTGCCTTCGCTTGATGCAGTTAGCTTCTCAAGCAGAGTCAAAAACCCCTTCTAACTGCTCGAGAGATGTTACAGTTACTAGGCCACATGGCATCCACAGTTCATGTGGTACCATATGCTCGCCTTCACATGAGAGCAGCTCAGTGGACTTTATCCACCCAATGGACCCAGGCATTAGGCTGCTTGTCAGACAAAATAGCAAACACAAGTCGCCTCATTTTGTCCCTCCAGTGGTGGAAGTCCCCTCAGAACCTGTTGCTGGGGTGTCCTTTTCAACAGCCTCTACCCCAGGCAACTCTTACAACAGATGCTTCTCCAATGGGCTGGGGAGCTCATCTTCAGGACCTCTCCACCCAGGGCATCTGGTCCCCACAGGAGACTTGTCTACATATCAATCTCTTGGAACTCAGAGCAATCTTCCTTGCTCTGCGAGTTTTCCATACCCTGCTCAGCCACAAGACAGTCCTTGTCCACACGGACAATCAGGTAGCCATGTTCTATATAAACAATCAGGGAGGAACTGGCTCTCTGTCTCTTTGCAACGAAGCTCTACGACTGTGGGCCCTCGCCAGAGAGCATCACATTCATCTTCTGGCAGTCTATCTCCCAGGGGTTCAAAACTCTTGGGCAGACAGACTCAGTCGAGTTCTGCTTCCACACGAGTGGTCCCTATATATGGACCAGGTATCCAAGATTTTTCAAATTTTGGGAACCCCGGACATAAACCTCTTTGCAAGTCCGTGGAATGCCAAACTTCCCCGGTTCTGTTCCAGAACTCCGGTTCAGGGGGCTCAGGCAAGGGATGCTTTCCTCCTTCACTGGGGTCAAGACTTCCTGTATGCCTTTCCACCCATTCCCCTAATTCCCAAAACCCTGTTCAAGCTTCAGAGAGACAGAGGCCACATGATTCTCATAGCTCCACATTGGCCACGGCAAGTGTGGTACCCTCTGCTTCTACATCTCTCTCAAGCTCCCTCCCTAGAGTTAGGGTCTGCTCCAGATCTCCTCTCTCAGGAGGACGGAAAGTTGTGGCATCCCAATCCCCAGTCTCTGCATCTCAGGGCTTGGTTGCTGAAGGCCTAGATCTCCAGGATCTTCCTCTTTCTCAACAAGTGAAAGATGTTCTTCATGCTTCCAGAAAACCTTCCACTAGATGTTCTTACGCCTTCAAGAGGAAAAGGTTTACCATCTGGTGTTCTGAAAAGGGTCTTAACCCCCGTGCCATACCTCTGGAATCGTTGCTGGAGTGTCTCCTGCATCTGTCTAATGCAGGCCTTAAGATAAATTCAGTAAGAGTCCATCTGAGTGCTATTGCAGCTTCACTCAAGCCTCTAAATGGACAACCTGTTTCCTCTCATCCCCTTGTAGCAAGGTTCATGAGAGGCCTCCTTTTAACAAAGCCTCCCATTAGACCACCACCGGTGGCATGGGACTTAAATTTGGTTCTTGGTCAGCTTATGAAGCCGCCTTTTGAACCTTTAGCTACTACCTCCTTGAAATACCTTTCTAGGAAGGTTATCTTTCTCATTGCAATCACATCAGCACGCCGCATCAGTGAATTGTAAGCACTAGTAGCTAATCCACCTTATACAAGGTTCCATCATGACAAGGTGGTCCTTAGGACTAATCCACATTTTATGCCTAAGGTGGTCTCGCCTTTTCACCTCAACTAGGAGGTCTATCTACCTGTCTTTTTTCCAGGACCTCATGCATCATGTGCAGAGAGGAATCTTCATACCCTGGACTGTAAAAGAGCTCTAGCTTTTTACTTACAGAGGACACAGCAACATAGAAAGTCTTCTCAACTCTTTGTTGCTTTTGATCCTTCTTATTTGGGACAACCAGTCTCCAAGAGAACACTTTCCAACTGGATTGCCCAGTGTATTTCTTTCGCCTATCAGAGCAAGAACATTTCTCTGGAGGGCCATGTCACAGCTCACAATGTGAGAGCCATGGCAGCCTCAATGGCTCATCTGAACTCTGTGTCTATCGACGACATCTGTCGAGCAGCCACTTGGGCCTCGGTTCATACCTTCACAGCCCATTACTGCTTGGACAAGGACTCCCGCCGGGATGCCTTGTTTGGTCAGGCTGTTCTCAAACACCTGTTCCATACTTAATCAACTCCTACCCACCATCCCTCATGGGATGCCAGAGATCCAGGTGGGGAAGTGCAGCCCTGTTCCAGGGACACACAACTTATGGGCTCTCTCCCTGGCATCAAAAGCTAGGGAGTCCCCATATGTGGAGACTCATTCCTGCTTGTTCCTGGAGATAGCAGTTACTTACCTGTAACAGGTGATCTCTGGGAACAGCAGGAATAAGTCTTCACAACCCACCCACCTCCCCTAGGAGTTCTCTCTCTCTCTCTTCCTTTCCCTCTCTCTCCCTCTTTGTCTCAGCTATAAAACTCAACTGAGGAGAGACAGTTGGAAAGGCGGGAAGGCAGCACGCAGGCGCTGTGGGATGCTCCCAAAAGCTTTCTGATTGGACGCTGGGGAGCGTTCCCGAGCAGGCTCCGCCGGCACCGACGTACCCATATGTGAAGACTTATTCCTGCTGTTCCCAGAGATCACCTGTTACAGGTAAGTAACTGTGCTGTCCCAATCCTTTCAGGCCAATGCTAGCATTTCATTAACTGCATCAGGGATATATAATTCAGGTTCTGTTCAAATATACAAAGAATTCATCCAAAACTCATCATAGGTCATCACAAATTTGAAAAACCACTTATAGATTCAGCTTCAGCTACTTCTTCTCAGCGTTTTTAACATATAAAATGGTGCCTTTCCTTTGAAAAATGCCAAATGCATTACCCAGCCACCCTTTCATCAGCACTCCTTTCAACCCATCCATTGTCTATCTAATCCACCAATTGCGGTCTTATTTACCCTCTGAAAAGATCAGAAGGCAACTCACTCATATAATGGTAGTCTTTACTTCAAGATTACCTGTAAGCATGTGTTTTGGCTATCATTAGATTGCCAAAAAAGGGCAAAGTCCCCTAGTGATGGAGGATTGTGTTTCCTTCTCATTTAATGCTTGGCATTTTAGAGGCTTAGGTTGTCCAAGAAAGGCTACTCTGGAACAGTAGTGGACACCCTGTTTATGGCCCAGAGGGCCTCTATGCCCTTAGCTAATGTGAGAGTCTGGAGGGTTTTTGAGAAGTTGTGTTCCTCTCTGTTCCTAGAGGCCAGGAAGGCAGACGTAGTTGCTGTTTTATTGTTCAGTCTGGTCTGGACTAGGGTTTGGCTCTGAACTTTCTCAAGGTTCAGGCGGCAGCCCTAGTGAGCCAAGGGGTTGCATTCCAGGCAGCAACCCCAGTATCTTCTGCTTCCTCAAGGGAGTAAAGCAGATCTGTTTACCATTGCATCCAGTAGTTCCTCGGCATCTAGTGGGTGACGGAGCTGCAGGTCTTGTCCTGCAAGGAGCCTTTCTTGGTCTTTTCGACCACTTCTGTCTCCTTGTAGATGTGCCATCCTTTCTCCCAAAGTTGCTGTTCTGCTTTGATCTTAGCCAGACTTCATTCTGACCCCTCCTTGGAGGAGAATCTTTGGAAAGATTCCTTGCTGCATCTGGTGAACAGGAGGCAGGCTTTAGTCAGATACTTGGAAATTACTTATCCCTTATGTTTATCTGACCATCTTTTGTCCTCTTCAGCGGTTTGAGGAAAGAATGGGCAGCAGCCAGGTCCTACATTGCCTGTTGGATTAAGGCCATTGGTTCAGCATATTTTATGGCAGGTAAGTATGTGTTGAGGGGGTCAGAACTCACTCCACTAAGGCACAGGCCGCCTTCTGTGCAGAATCTGTTTTGGTATCTCCAGAAGACATTTGTAAGGTGTCTACCTGGTATTTTCTGAACACCTTTATATGAAGTACTACAGGTTGCATGTGGCAACTGGAACAGATGGTGCCTTTGGCAGGACAGACTTTCTCTACTGCCATATATTGTGTGTTGTAACACAAAACCCTACAAATGGACACTCAAAAACTTACTATACCATACCAGCACTAAGCCCAAGAACTCTAACTATACCAGTGACATAAGTTCATATGAGGGGCTCCCAAGAAAACTTTGCTGAGGGCCCCTCATAATGATAGCAGTGGCTTTGAGAGAGGGGGAGGAACATCTCTCCCTACCCCCCCACCGAAAACCTAAAAAAAAATGGCAGCTGGCAAACATCATGCTTATTTTAAAAGAAGTTTGCCATGCCACGTCCCGCTGCCTCTCTCCCTGTAAAACACTGTTTCCCAGCAGCCAGAGAAACAGGTCCTGCTGCTTGTCCAAAATCTTGAGTATCACAAGACTTTGGCTCCACAGTGGGAGGTGCTTTTCAGGACCGCTAGCTGCTGGAAAAATACGAGTTACTTACCTGTAACGTGAGTTCTCCAGGGACAGCAGGATAAGTCAGCCACAAGTGGTGACGTCATCCGACGGCGCCAGAGACGGAGTACTCTCACTAAAGCCTTCTGGGCCTGACCAGTAGCCCCACCTCCCGATCCGCCCCTAGCTGGCCAGATCTTCCAAGCTGAGGCGCTTCCAGCAGCTAGGAGGCGGAGCAGAGACAGGAGGTCCCCACCGGGGAGGAGGGTGGGAAAGTGTGGCTGACTTATCCTGCTGTCCCTGGAGAACTCACGTTACAGGTAAGTAACTCGTATTTCTCCCAGGGCAAGCAGGATGAGTCAGCCACAAGTAGTGTCTCCCCAGCTACAGAAGCAGCGGCGGGGAATCAATAATGAGACAGACTCAAGCCGAACCGTAAGGTGCAAGGCAGGTTTAATGCGGCCTGACGAGGCAGGCCTGTGCAAGGAGCAAGGTGTGCAAATAACAACAGGCCCGTGCAAGGAGCAAGGTATGCAAATAACAAGTGGTAGTGACACAAAGTGCAAAACATAACCAGGTGCTCAAACGTTAACAGAGGAATGTGCAACAGGACATCAACAGTGGCAGAGCCACGCAATCACCCTATGCCTACGGCGTAGCTCAAGCGTAAACAGAAGAATGTGCAACAGGACATCAACAGTGGCAGAGCCACGCAAAACCCCATGCCTATGGCGTAGCTCAACTAATAGGCAAGGCATAAAGTGCAACACATGAAAGATGCAGCGATCAAGGCACATTGTATGAGCAATCTTACAGTCTTACAGTCAAAGCACCAGTGGGTAAGACCGGTCAAGTCCAGGGTCTTGGCCGTAGGGAGTCAAGACACACGACTCAGCCCCAAGCTCGCAGACGATACAGATAGGCCGAAGGCGGGGCCGCCGTGGTCCGGGCCGTCTAGACAGTAGTGCCTCTGAAAGGTCTGGACAGAGGACCACGTGGCGGCCTTGCAGATGTCAGGGACTGGAATGGAGCGCAAGTTGGCAATGGAGGTGGCCAATGCCCGCAGGTGGTGAGCCTTGACGCCTGCGGGGGGGTCTTCTCCAGCTAGCGAGAGACACAGAGAGATACACGCGGAAATCCATCCTGACAGCGTGCGTTTGGACACTGGGAGGCCAGGCTTGTTAGGGTCGTATGAAATAAAGAGCTGAGACCCTTTACGCAGGGGGGCAGTCCTCTGCAGGTAACAACGAAGGGCCCGGACGCAATCCAGCGTGTGAAGGCGCTGCTGCTCCGGATCGGAATGGGGTCCGGGGAGGAAGCAGGGCAGTTCAATGACTTGGTTGATGTGAAAGGAGGTTGCCACCTTGGGGACAAACTTTGGGTGTGTCCGCAGAAGAGCACGGTCATGGAGAAGGACAGTGTAAGGTGGGTAAGTGACGAGGGCGTGGAGTTCGCTGATCCGTCTGGCAGAAGTGATAGCAATGAGGAACAGGGTTTTCCATGAGACAAATTTCATCCCGGATGAGTGCAGAGGCTCGAAGGGTTCTTTGGTAAGCTGATTGAGGACAATGTTCAGGTCCCATGGAGGCACCGGTTCCCTGATTGGGGGGTGCAGAATGGCCAACCCCTTCATGAAACTGGCAACGATAGGGAGGACCGCCACCGACGAGTCGCCAACGCGGTGATGGAAAACTGCGATGGCGGTGAGGTGGACCTTGATGGACTGGGTACGCAGGCCCAGGGTGGAGAGAGATGCTAGGTACTCGAGGAGCAGGGGCACCGGGCATGAGAATGGATCAAGGTGGCGCGCCTCGCACCAGATGCTGAAATGACGCCATTTAAGGCTGTAACATTTTCTGGTGGATGGGTGTCGGGCTGCGAGAATGATTTGCTGGACCTCGGCCGTCAGGTTGAGAGGTGCCAGGCTTAGCCTTTCAGCTTCCAAGCCGATAGAGACAGCATCTGCAGGTTGGGATGAAGCATGGAGCCGTTGTCTTGTGAAAGGAGGTCCGCTCGCAGGGGGAGTCGAATAGGAGGTTCCGCTGCTAGGCATTGCAGATACGGAAACCATATTTGCCTGGGGCAGTATGGGACCACCAGGATGACTGTCGCACGGTCTCTGATAATGCGTTGGATGGTCCGTGCCACTAATGGGGTTGGCGGAAACGCATAGGCCAGTGGCCATTGGTTCCAGGCAAGATCGAAGGCGTCTGCCGCCAGCCTGAGCCGGGAAGGTCTCTTCGAGCAGAACAGGCGGCATTTCGTGTTGTCCTGTGACGCGAAGAGGTCGATTTGTGGAGGACCCCACTCCTTGAAGAGGAACGATGAAACGTCCTGGTGTAGCGTCCACTTGTGCGGGCTGAGCTGTCTGCTGAGGCGATCGGCCAGAACATTCTCCTCCCCCGGCAGGTAGTA
This sequence comes from Ichthyophis bannanicus, assembly GCA_033557465.1. Classification (NCBI taxonomy): domain Eukaryota; kingdom Metazoa; phylum Chordata; class Amphibia; order Gymnophiona; family Ichthyophiidae; genus Ichthyophis; species Ichthyophis bannanicus. The sequence goes on along the minus strand of CM066037.1, from coordinate 197,776,916 downwards.
GGCCTGGAGGCTGCAGTTGAGCGAGAGGGCGAGATGCCAGGTGCTGAGGGCTTCTCTGCATAGGGGACGAGACCCTGTGCCCCCTTGCTTGTTTATGTAGAACATAGCTTCTCCAGGACCAAGCAGGAAGTCAGTCCTCACATATGGGTGACGTCGGCGCCGACGGAGCCCTCGCGGAGCAATTTTCCCCAGCTTTCAAAGAAAGCCTTTGGGAATTGCAGCACGCATGCGCGGTCGCCTTCCCGCCCAAGGGTGCCATCTTAGCTAGTCTTCTTTTTTCCGCGGAGCCCTACAGACGTACCCGTCTTGTCCCCGCGAAAAAGTTGATTTTATTCGTAATATTCTCTTTTTTCCTTCGGTTCGACGCCGGTTTTCTTCCCGCCCGGACTCACGACGCCGGTCACGAGTCCTCTTCTTCTTTTTCGGTTTTTCTGATTTAGTCAGTTTCGTTTTCGGTTTTTTCACTGGCAGCCCAGTCTTTTGACCTCGCAGGGGCCCTTTTTCCCCCGATGGCTGCCAGTGGTTTCAAGCGGTGTGGTCAGTGTGACCGAAATATGTCACTAACTGACACACACGATAATTGCCTCCGCTGCCTGGGCCCGGATCATGAAGAAATGATCTGTGGGGCCTGTGGCAAAATGTCCTCCAAAGCGTTGAGAAGTCGGCGGCATCAGCGGGATAGGATCTTCGCTGACCCCAGCCGTACCCGGACCTCGTCGGAGGCCTTGGCGTCCAGAGGTTCCAGCTCTGACCGTCGCCGGAGTTCCTCCGACAGGGGTTCTCCCTCCGGGGACCATCGACGGAAGGTGAAACCCGCGAGGGCGGCGTCGGTGGACGCTCCTGGCTCCGCGAGGGCCAGGTCGCATAGCCCCGATAGCCGTCCCGGGTCCTTGGAGAAGGAGCACCTCTCGAAGCGACCTCGCATGGAGTCGGAGCTGCCTGCTCGGGTAAGTCCTGTGGTCCTCCTGGACTCGCCTCCGAGACCGCCGACGTCGGGCCCGACGCCGTCGGGGCCCGAGTCGGGGGCTGCTGGGTCACCTGAGGTCGGACTCAGGTTGACGGCCTTGGAGAGCAGACTGTCTGCCTTCATGGACCAGCAGCGGGCACTGCTTGCTAGCCTCGCTGGCGCCGCTGCCCCGACCGCCGGGACGTCGACGTCTAAGTCGACCCCGGAGACCGAGCCGATCCTCGAGTCCATGCGAACTCGAGTCGATCCTCGGTCGAGGTCACCCTCGGCCTCCCGTTCGGGACCGAGGTCGTCGACGCCGACTCCCTCGGCGTCGGGGCGGCCGGCGCCGCTGCCTGCCCGGGCCGACCCCACCGATTCCTCCTCGGAGTCGGTCTGGGAGTCTGAAGAGGAAGAGTCACCTGATTCTTTTCGGACTCGGTGTGTCCCCTCGGACTCGCCTGAGTCCGAACCTCGGAAGCAGTCCCCTCCGGAGGATGCCCGGTTCTCGGACTTCGTCAGGGATATGGCCAAGGCTTTGGCCTTCCCTGCGGATCCCGAGGAGGAGCCTCGAGCCGAAGAGCTCGACGCCCTCCAGTATGACTCTCCCGCCAGGGAACACTTTACTGTACCGGTTCCTCCCATGCTGGAACGACTACTCTTCCGCATGTGGGAGAGTCCGGCCTCCTCGCCGGTCCTGAGCAAGCGGGTCGATTCTATCTATCGAGTCCGCAAGAGCCCTGGCTTCCAAAAAGCACAGCTACCACACCATTCCATGGTAGTGGAATCGGCCATGCATCGTCTTAAGAGCCAGAAGATGCACTCCTCGGTGCCTCCTGGCAGGGAGGCCCGTAACCTGGATGGCCTTGGTAAGAAGTGTTTCCAGAGCTCTATGCTTGCGTGTCGTGTCCAGACCTACCAGCTATACATGGGCATGTATCTCCGAGACCTGGCTAAAGAGCTAGCCGGATTCTCCGCTGGGTTGTCCGAGGAACCTTTGCGGAGGTTCCTAGCCTTGTCCACTGGCATTCGGGAATGCTCAAAATTCATATCCCGAGCAGCCTATGATGGCTTTGAAGCATCGGCTCGAGTGGCCGCAGCCGGCATCGGTGCCCGCCGACAGGCTTGGCTTCAGTCGTCTGACCTTGAGCCCTGGGTGCAGGACAAGTTGGTCGATGTCCCCTGCCGAGGTGAAAACCTCTTTGGCAAACCTATGGACGAGAAGGCTGCACAACTAGAGACAGAGACTCTCACCAGGACTAGGCTTTCTAGGAAGACCTCCGCCCCTTCCCAGAAAAAGAAGGGCTCGGGAAAGAAGTCCTTTTACCCGAGAAAGGCAGCTGCCTATGAACACTACCCCCAATATCAGGCCCCCGCAGCTCCCCAACAGGGCCAGCAGGCCAAGGGACGGGGTAACGGGTCCCGTAGGCAGCAAGCCCCCAAGCTTGCACCACCAGCCCCTGCTCAGCAGGGTGGGGGCTTTTGACTCCTTCAGCATAGCCTCTCCCCCTCCGCTGGCTCCTCCCAGCACCGGAGGCCGGCTGGTTCACTTCGCCCACAGGTGGTCCAACATCACTTCAGATGCCTGGGTGCTTCAAGTCGTAAGAGAAGGCTACCTTCTCCACTTCCACCAGGTCCCTCCCTCCTATTTCCCGGGAGAACCTCCACGACTCCCTCTGCACAGGGACTTACTCCTTCAGGAGTTAGCAGGTCTTCTACAGGAACAGGCGGTGGAACCGGTGCCCCACCACCTGAGAGGTCAAGGCTTTTATTCCAGGTATTTTCTAGTACCAAAAAGGACAGGAGGCCTCAGACCCATCCTGGACTTGCGCAACCTCAACAGGTTCCTCGTGCGGGAAAAGTTCAAAATGCTTACCCTTGGAATCCTTCTGCCCTACCTCCAGCAGGGAGATTGGCTATGCTCCTTGGATCTAAAGGATGCCTACACGCACATCCTCATCCACCCAAGCCACCGCCAATACCTAAGGTTTGTGGTGGCAGGAAATCATTACCAGTACAGAGTACTGCCCTTTGGCCTGTCCTCCGCACCGCGAGTCTTCACAAAATGTCTCGCGGTGGTGGCGGCCCATCTCCGGCTTCACGGCCTCTATGTATTTCCGTACCTCGACGACTGGCTCATCAGAGCAGCGTCCGCTCCGGAGGTCACCAACGCCACACACCGCACGGTGACTCTTCTGCAGTACTTGGGCTTTGTCATAAACTTCGCAAAGTCCACTTTGCTCCCCTCACAGGATCTCGAGTTCATCGGCGCAAGACTGCACACTCCTCAGGCACGAGCTTTCCTGCCCCTCGACAGGGCTCAACGGCTCATGGACCTAGCCGACCGTTTTCGCAGCCAGCCCCTGGTCTCCGCCAGGCGCTTCCTGAGACTGCTCGGCCATATGGCTTCCACCGTCCATGTGACCCCCAATGCCCGCCTGAATATGCGGCCTGCTCAATGGTGTCTTCGCAAGCAGTGGCAACAAGCCACAGGCGGCCTAGCAGACCTAGTGCGCGTCTCCGAGCCGCTGGCCTCGTCTCTCCAGTGGTGGCTTCATCGGCCGAACCTGGTACTCGGCATGCCCTTTCAGTCACCTCAGCCGGCCCAGGTGCTGACGACAGATGCGTCCCTCCTGGGTTGGGGAGCACATTGCCAAGGGGCACGTACTCAGGGCCTCTGGACCACGGGGGAGTCTGCTCAGCAGATCAACTTCCTGGGCTCAGAGCGATCCGCCTGGCTCTCAAGGCTTTCTCCCACCTGACCTCTCACCAGTCCGTCCTTGTCCAGATGGACAATCAAGTTGCCATGTTCTACGTGAACAAGCAGGGGGCACGGGCTCCTTCCTTCTCTGTCGGGAAGCACAGAAGCTCTGCTCTTGGGCCGTCAGTCACGGCGTTCTTCTCAAGGCAGTTTATCTCCCAGGCCAAGAAAATTGCCTGGTGGACAAACTCAGCAGGATCCTCCAGCCGCACAAGTGGCGCCTGGATCCCTTGGTAGTTCAGAAGCTCTTTCTAAAGTGGGGCCTCCCCACGATGGATCTCTTTGCCAGTCCTCTCAACCGGCAACTTCCTCGCTTCTGCTCTCGTCAGCCACATCCCCTTCGAGTTGCGGCAGACGCTTTTCTACTCTCATGGTCGGAGAGCCTCCTGTATGCTTTTCCTCCCATCCCGCTAGTCTCTCGAACTCTTTTCAAGGTTCTCCGAGACAAAGCTTCCATGATCCTGGTGGCCCCTCGCTGGCCCAGGCAGCCGTGGTTTCCACTCCTGCTGCAATTAGCGGTAGAGGATCCATTCCCTCTGGGGTTTCAACCGGATCTCCTCACTCAGGATCAGGGGTCTCTGCTACACCCCAACCTCAGATCTCTCAATCTAATGACCTGGCTGCTGAGAGGGTAGTCCTTGCTCCCCTTCTCCTGCCGGCAGAGGTGGAAGAGGTCGTCCTAGCTTCTCGGCGACCTTCTACCCGCAAATGCTACGCCCTTAAATGGCGTCGCTTTTCCGTTTGGTGTACCCAACAGTCTCAGGATCCCTTCTCCTGCTCGGTGTCGGTGATCTTGCAGTACTTGCTATACCTCTCTAATCTGGGACTTAAGTCCAACTCCGTCAAAGTTCACCTCAGTGCTCTTTCAGCACATCATGTGCCAGTGGACGGCAGACCTCTTTCCAGCGACCCTCTCGTAGCGAGGTTTCTCCAAGGTCTCCTTCTACTCAAACCACCTCTGCGCCCGCCAGCGCCTGACTGGGATCTGAATGTGGTTTTACAGCGGATCACCTGTCCGCCTTTTGAACCTATGGCTACCTGTTCTCTCCGTTTTCTTTCTTGGAAAACATTGTTCTTGATAGCCCTCACTTCCGCTAGACGCGTAAGTGAATTGCAGGCCCTCATGTCTGATCCCCCTTACACTCGGTTCTACAAAAATAGGGTAGTCCTACGGACTCACCCAAAATTTCTTCCAAAAGTGGTCTCCCCTTTTCACATCAATCAGGAGGTGGTACTTCCGACCTTCTTTCCCAGACCACACTCCAGCCGAGCTGAAATGGTCCTCCATACCCTGGACTGTAGAAGGGCATTGAACTTCTACCTTGACCGTACGCGGGAGCACCGTAAAGCTGCTCAGCTTTTTGTGTCTTTTGATCCCAATAAATTGGGACTCCCGGTCTCCAAGCGTACTCTGTCCATCTGGGTTGCGGACTGTATCACTTGGGCTTATGGGGCAGCCGGACTCTCCTTGGATGGTCGAGTCACGGCTCATTGTGTTCGGGCAAAGGCTACGTCAGTGGCTTACCTCCTCTCTGTTCCGCTGGCAGACATCTGCCGGGCCGCTACTTGGTCTTCGAGCCAGACTTTTGCGGTCCATTACTGTCTCGAGAGGGAGTCCCGCAGGGACAGTGCTTTCGGACAGGCAGTCCTCCGTAATCTCTTTGAGGTTTGAGCAACTCCTACCCTCCATCCCGGATGTGGGCTACCGGTGGGTAATAATTCAGCGAAGATTCCTTCCTTCTGTGCTGCTGAGCTAGAGGGAGCTCATTTTTGTGCTTAGGGTCTCCGGTAGCCTTAAGCTTGGGAGTCCCATATGTGAGGACTGACTTCCTGCTTGGTCCTGGAGAAAGCGTAGTTACTCACCTGTAACAGGTGTTCTCCAGGAGCAGCAGGAATCAGTCCTCACAACCCTCCCTCCTCCCCTTGGAGTTGCAATCATCTGCTTAAGTTTTTTTGCAAATTTTTATGCTGTCTTTTTTAGCTATGTCATCTGACTGGCTAAGATGGCACCCTTGGGCGGGAAGGCGACCGCGCATGCGCGCTGCAATTCCCAAAGGCTTTCTTTGAAAGCTGGGGAAAATTGCTCCGCGAGGGCTCCGTCGGCGCCGACGTCACCCATATGTGAGGACTGATTCCTGCTGCTCCTGGAGAACACCTGTTACAGGTGAGTAACTACGCTTACTTGGTTGTCGGTCAGTATTCTGACAGCTTTGTCGGATATCAGGCTCCGGAAGGCCCAGAGGGCGTGGCGGACAGCTCTGAGCTCGAGGATGTTGATATGGAGAGCTGCTTCGGAGGGGGACCACGCTCCCTGGGTGCGAGAGCTGGCGCAGTGGGCTCCCCAACTCCGCGTGGAAGCATCCGTGGTAATGGTGATCTGGTGGGCGGGTGCTTGCAGCCGCTTGCCCCGGGAGAGGTGGGTGGGAAGGGTCCACCAGCGTACTGCCTTGGAAGACCTGTCGTCCCTGGGGACTGGGGTGGACAAAGGCTGGGTGTGCTGGCACCAGTGCGAGCGGAGGTGCCATTGGAGAACTCTCATGTGCAACCTCGCGAGGGGGAGGACATGGGTGGCAGCAGCCATGTGTCCTAGGAGACGCAGAATGGTCCGGGCTGAGGACTGCGGGCTGTTTAGGACCTGCAGAGCAAGCCGGATGATTGCATGTCTCCTGCTCCGAGGCAAGAAGGCCTTGGCCGGCTTTGTGTCGATGCAGGCACCGATGAACTCCAGTTTCTGGACTGGGGAAAGGTGGGACTTCCGGTGGTTCACTAGGAAGCCCAAGGAGGACAGGAGAGAGATAGCTTTGTTGTCCAACAAACGAGCACGAACCACGCGCCACACAGCAGACCCAGTCAAAAGCGTGGAGGCAAGGAAGGGAACTATTTATTTACCACTCTTGTACCACAAAGCCAGGCCCGACACAGGCCGTGTTTCGCTTATGTCTTCATCAGGGACTATTGGCTACAACAACACATAAAAGCAACGTTAAAAACATTCATAACTTGCAAAAACAAATCATAAACGTAAACATAATAAAATATCACAATTAAAGCACCTACAAACTATTTAGTACATCAATAAATAACTAAAACATCATTAAATGAATATCAATAAATAAATAAATAATTAATACAGTACAGCATACAACTACCTAAAAACATAAATAATGAATTGCACACATCTAAAAGGTACTACCATCTCGTAATCACATAAATACCAACTAATATGTGCCTAAAAAATAAATATAGTAGATCCAATAAAACGCAACAATATGATGAATAATGAATTGTACACACTTAAAAGGTACTGACATTTCATAATCACATAAATATCAAATAATGTATGCTTAAAAAATAATAAATAACAAGTAATGATAAAACATAGAATGACAACTGAATTGAAAAACAATATAACCTATATCTATTGTATTCATTGCCCTTACCTGTGCAATTTACCACACTGTAATTGCTAAAAGAAAAGAAGAAAAAGACCAAACTAGGTAAGTGCACCCATAAAAATACATCAATGTCTAATAAATAACAAGTGATAAAAATTGGGTAAAATCTAGATAAAAACCCAAACCCAGGAAAAGCGCAACAGGAACCTCTATACCCTACCTCATCTCATCATGTACATCTACCATCCTTTTTTTTCTTACCTCTGCGAATTATGTTTCAAAACTCAATACTGTCAGCAATCTAGCACAACAGTACTCAGATTATTCACAATACGATGTCCACTGCAATATAAATAAATAACACACTTTCATCAATAATATCACAAATCTTATTGCAAAAAGAAGAAGGAATCCATATAACAAATCATACTCCTTTGAGTAACCGCTTACTACCAAAAGATCGATGCATACTCTTAGACCCTCTGTTAAAAACCAAATCATCATTAAAACTATTATACAAGCAAAACTTTAGAGCTATAAATATGCATGCTCGTCTATCCTTTGAAACCAATATTATGTACTTTGAATTAACTACCCCGAAATCTCACTACCGCTGACATTGTCCATCGTACATAAACATTCCATGATATTTGCAGCCTTTTTTTTACTCTTCAAAATCTAGGGCTCTGACAGATATCCAAGTCCACAAATAGAAAAACCCGCACTCTTAAACCTAATCCAAACCACTCCCCATAGCTTAGATTCTCCAATTCTTTAATTACAAAGGAAAACGCCATATGCGTGTCTCCTCCTAAAATCTATCCATTCACAAACCATGGTGTAAGTCTTCTAATACTTTGAATTGCAAGGTGAACCACCGTGTGCATTATTATCTCCTACCATCCATTCATTTCTTATCCCCAACATACAAATGCCGATCTCATCACTCATACTAAAAATACAAAGCCAGCACAACTTACCAAAGTTATTTCTGCTACCGCAAATCGTATACGCGTTTGAATGCAGAGAACTCACTCTCTTCCTACACAACTTCAAAAACACGCCCGCAGCTGCGCATTAAGATAAAGGTTACAGAAACGCGGGAGAAAACAGTGACGTCATGAGCTAGCATTCACTGCATTTTGAATTTTAAACCAACCTATGTCACACTATTAAGCCCTTGGACAAAGACACAGAATCGCCAACAGATCCTTTCAACATCCATGGCTGTGCAAAGAGAAAGGACTATTAAAGATAGCCAAATTTGATCTGTGTATTTTAAATAGATCATGCAATATAAATTACAATTAAAATATCTCCCAATGATTCATTTCTCCTACCATCATTCAAGGAAAACTAGCCCACCATTCTCTAAGGATGTTCTAATTCGTATGCATTAAAGAAATACTGATAGGTCTTCTTCCATGTTTAACCCATCTGGGTGTAGACTATTGAGTTGAAAAATGTAACGCTGTTCTAAACGTGCTGTTGTTCTCTCCAAATCTCCTCCCCTCCAATTTAACTTAACCTTTTTGATAACGAAAAATTTTAGATCTGACACCTTATGATTATATTCTATCCAATGGGCTACCAACGGCTTATCCTCTAACTTCCTATTAATGCAGCTCCTATGCTCTATTATTCTCTTTCGGATAAGTCGTGAAGTCATACCTACATATATCTTTTGACATGGGCATTGAATCACGTAAATAACGTGACTAGTCGCACAGTTGGTAAAATCATCCAAATAAAAAACTTTTTATGTAGATGTACATGATGAGATGAGGTAGGGTATAGAGGTTCCTGTTGCGCTTTTCCTGGGTTTGGGTTTTTATCTAGTTTTTACCCAATTTTTATCACTTGTTATTTATTAGACATTGATGTATTTTTATGTGTGCACTTACCTAGTTTGGTCTTTTTCTTCTTTTCTTTTAGCAATTACAGTGTGGTAAATTGCACAGGTAAGGGCAATGAATACAATAGATATAGGTTATATTGTTTTTCAATTCAGTTGTTATTCTATGTTTTATCATTACTTGTTGTTTATTATTTTTTAAGCATACATTATTTGATATTTATGTGATTATGAAATGTCAGTACCTTTTAAGTGTGTACAATTCATTATTCATCATATTGTTGCGTTTTATTGGATCTACTATATTTATTTTTTAGGCACATATTAGTTGGTATTTATGTGATTACGAGATGGTAGTACCTTTTAGATGTGTGCAATTCATTATTTATGTTTTTAGGTAGTTGTTTGCTGTACTGTATTAATTATTTATTTATTTATATTCATTTAATGATGTTTTAGTTATTTATTGATGTACTAAATAGTTTGTAGGTGCTTTAATTGTGATATTTTATTATGTTTACGTTTATGATTTGTTTTTGCAAGTTATGAATGTTTTTAACGTTGCTTTTATGTGTTGTTGTAGCCAATAGCCCCTGATGAAGACATAAGCGAAACACGGCCTGTGTCGGGCCTGGCTTTGTGGTACAAGAGTGGTAAATAAATAGTTCCTTCCTTGCCTCCACGCTTTTGACTGGGTCTGAGAGATAGCTTTGTTGACAGCTCTCCGTAGTGATGCAGGGGAGCTGGCGGAGAAGAGCCAATCGTCCAGGTAGGGGAAAACACATATCCCCTGTCTGCGAAGTAGTGCAGCTGCTACCGCTACGCACTTGGTGAACACTCTGGGAGCGGGTGAGAGGCCGAATGGCAGCACCTTGTACTTGTAGTGTTGCCCCGCGATTTGAAATCGTAGGAATTTCTTGTGTTGCGGGTGCATCGGGACGTGGGTGTAGGCGTCCTGGAGATCTAGGGAGGCGAGCCATTCCCCTGGGTGGATGAAGGGCAGGATGGTGGAGAGGGAGTGCATCCTGAACTTCTCCCTGGCTATGCATCTGTTGAGTTTTATCAAATCGAGGATGGGACGTACTCCCCCTGACTTCTTGGGGACCAGGAAGTACCTCGAGTAGAATCCCTTGCCGATCTCGCTGGGGGGGAACGGGTTCGATGGCTCTGGAGGCAAGCAGGGACTGGATCTCTGCAGTCATAGGGGCGAGATGCTCCGGTGGAATGGGATTCTGTGGGGGGGGGGGGCCGAAGGGGTGGCTTTGAAGAGAACTTGATGCGAAAGCCCTGCTTTATGATGGACAGCACCCATTGGTCCGACGTTATATTCTCCCAGGCAGGTAGGAACGCGGACAAGCGCCCCCCGGTCAGAAGGTGCTGGCAGGGCTGAGAGTCAAAAGTTAGAAGTGGCTTTCGCGGGAGCAGACGGTGTTTTCTTTGACCCGCGTTCCCGCTGGCGAGGCTTCTGCCTGTAAGGGGCCTGGTAGTGCTGCTGCTGCCTGTAGCGGGGCTGCTGTTGCCACTTGCGATAGGAGCTGTACCGCTTGGAGTTGTTATTGCTTTGATGACCTCCTTTGCGGTAGGTGCGAGGGCGATCGGCACCTTCTTCCAAGGTCTGGAGGGTGGTACAGCGCTCGCGCATGTCATTCACTGTGTCCTTGACCTTATCGTCAAATAAGGAATCGCCGGAACAGGGAGTGTCCGCAATGCTGTCGTGAGAATCAGTCCGAAGTCCGGAAGCCCTGAGCCAGGCAAGCCGGCGGGCCGAGATGGCTGTCCCCGCCACCCTGGCCGCGGTCTCAAAGGCATCGTGGGCCGCCTGGCCCTGGTGCCTGGTGCAGTCGTTGAGCTCCGCAAGGGCGGTGGAGAGGGTGGTCGGGGTTTCGGCCAGGAGTGAAACAGCGGATCTGATGTTGCTCAAGAGCGTGTCCTGGTAGATAGCGTGTTGAAATTGTTGGGCCGCGATCCTTGCGTTAAGCATGGCCCCTTGATAGACCCGCTTAGCCACATCGTCTAGGAGCTTGTTGTCCTTACCCGGTGGGGCATTGGTAGAGATGCGCGAAGACTTGGAGCGCTTAAGAGCGGATTCCACAACGATGGAATGGTGCGGCAGCTGTTGCTTGGAGAAGCCGGGGATGGACTGAACGGCGTATTTAGTGTCCAACTTAGGAGGGCAGGCATGGTTGGATGCTGGTGTCTGCCACATTTTCGCGAGGTTGTCTCTGAGAAGTTGGTGGACGGGCAGTGCAGAGATGGACTTGGGGATATCGATGAATTTGAGTGCGTTGTGCACCTCATTACGCTGGTCTGGAATATCCACTGAAGCAATAGAGAGCGAGGATAACACTTTCTGGATGAATTTGTAGTATGTGATATCCTCAGGGGGAGCAGAAGGTCCTGATGGATTGTCAGGATGAGAGAGTGAGTCCCTGTGCGACTCGGTCTCTGCTTGCGACAGCTCCTCTGCGCCGTCTTGTTCGTGAGATGGGGACGTGGGGGCCGGTGCGAGTGGCGCAGCCGTGGGGGGTGCGTCGGCAGGCGTTGCAGTAGTCTGAGGGAGCCCCCCGGTCTCGGGGCCGGTGGCCAGAGCGGCCAGAGAGGAAGTCCATTGCTGAAGCAAGCCCTGGAGAAGTTTGAATGCACCAGGGGCCCCCTGAGGGACAGGAACGGGGAGTAGCTGTGCGTTGGGCGCAGACTGCTGGACCTCCTCCTCTTGAGCCAAAAGATCCTCGGTGGCACTGAGAGGGCTGTGCGCTGGACTGCTGTGGGCACTGTAAGCAGCAGGGGAGGACTGTCTTGAGCTCTTGCGGAGGGGGGAGCTGGCAGAGGAAGAGGAGGAGTTATGTCTGTCCCTCTTACGTGCCCTGTTGTCCCTGCGTCGTCTGGTGCTGCGGGTCCTTGCGCGGCGATGAACTCTGCGCCGTATGCGGTCCCTGCGCCTGTCCCATGATCTGCGACGATGCTTGTGTCTGCGCCGGCTTTGGGAACTGCTACTGCTGCTGTCAGAGCTGTGTCGGCTTAGGGAGGAGCGGCTGCCCGATCTGCGCCTGCCCCGAGAACGTAGGCGTCTTTAGGATCTGTGCTGTCCATCTGAGCTGCTGCAGCTCGTGGAACTGCGCCGGTGTGAAGCGCTGCGCCGTCTCTCCTGAGCAGTGCCATTCGTTCTGTGCCGGGATCGGCGCGGAGACCGCTGACGCCGGGTCTGGGAGCTGAGCCGACTTTCGGGGGAAGGCGCAGAGCGTCCGCGTGCAGCAGAGGCCGGGCTGGTGGAGCTCAAAACGCTGCCAGCGCCATGGAGGCTGATGCGGTTGGCGCTGTCTCTTCGGAGCAGAGGGGAAGGCTGAGGCTGGTCGGAAGTGACATCAGGGGGCTCCGGAAGTGAAGACGAAGTGCCGGGTAAGATGGCCGCCGCCATCGGAGGTAACGTGGAGGGAGCAGACCCATGCTCACTGCGGCGGGAGACGGAGGCCTGGGAAGGCGCGTCCCCGGCCGAACTCGCAGCCTCGGCGTTTCCAACAGCCGGGTACTTGTTACTCACAATTGCAGGAGTGAGGAAGTCAGCGAGGGCATGCCGGTGGGACTTGAGCGCCCTGGGAGACATGTGGCCACAGGCAGGGCAATCTTCGATAGCGTGCTCTTTCCCCAGGCATCGGAGACACAGCTGGTGGGAGTCGGAATTAGCCATCTTCCGGGCACAGCCAGGGCACTTCTTAAAGCCCGGTTTCTTCATTCGTGGGAAATCGCAGTAAAATAAGAAGGTCAGTTGAGAGCAAAATAAAAAAACGTCTTACTGGCAAGGCGGAAGACAAAGACTGGCCAGCTAGGGGCGGATCGGGAGGTGGGGCTACTGGTCAGGCCCAGAAGGCTAAAGCCTTCTGGGCTAGTGAGAGTACTCCGTCTCTGGCGCCGTCGGATTACATCACCACTTGTGGCTGACTCATCCTGCTTGCCCTGGGAGAACAGTGCTTTACGGGGAGGGATGCAGCGCGCAAACTTATTTTAAAGTTAAGTATAATGTTCCATGCTCTGCCTCTGCCACTGCAGCATGGGGATCACTGGGCCTATTGGACCTCTTCTAGCTTGGGCCCCCCCTGCATTACAGGAGCTGCATGGGCAGAATTTATGCCATGGAACTACATGAACCTAACCTATGGAAAGTCAGCACTGCATATATTCTGGAACTCCAATCCACCTCCAGTTTGGAAAAAGAGAACAAGCTGAAGTACTACAGATTTCTACACAGATCCTACATGACAATAGGATCCCTCACCTTGGCTGCACATGGAAAATTGAGACTATCATCTAAGAAACTACAAATCAGAAACACATATGCCGACAAAAAATGAAATGAAAAAAGAAAAACCCAAACACTCTGAGCTGGGGAACACTGAAGAAAAACAGAGATGCTTTTCCTCCTAAAATATAGGAAATGCACGTTTTCAAAGCTAAAGTATTTCATTTGTACCTTATCTGATCATTCTATTTTTTTCAAATGGGTTGGTCCTGGTCTCTCTAACACTTCCTCTTGTTGGTTTTCTCCTAAGTACCGTATTTTTCGCACCATAAGACGCACCCGACCATAAGACGCACCTGGTTTTTAGAGGAGAAAAATAGGAAAAAAAATATTCTGAACCAAATAGTGTAATAAAATATTTAATAAAGTATAACACTCAGCCCATTTCCATTCCAAGACCCTGTCCCCATCAGCTATTTGCAGTTCAAGCTCCCCCTTCTACTCGGCCCATTTCCAGTCGTAGCCCCCCCCCTCATCAGCCCATTCTTCTTTTCAGCTTAGATTACAAACCTAACTAATGCAATCTACTTTGCTTTAAGGATCTACTGTTGCCTGTAATACCTAATAGTCTACAACGTACTGTAGCTAGTGTTATAACCAATACAAATCACTGTGCTTCAACAATACACTGTTGCCAATATTCTAACCTAATAGAACCTACTGTGCTTTAATGCCGTACTGTTGCCAGTATTCCCACAATTTGTGATTGCGTTTCAACATTATCAAACATACTAAATTATGCATTATAACATTACTGTTGCCAGTAATGTGCTCTAAAGAAGTTCCATGCTGCTTATAACATTACTGTTGCCAGTAATGTGCTCTAAAGAAGTTCCATGCTGCTTCTAGTTATACAATTAATCTATCACAGCTCAAACTATTCTCCTAGCATACTCAACTTAATTGCCTATACTATGGTCAGTAAATACAATTGACTGTTGTAATAACTGATATCAGCAGTACATCATTACTGTTGTCAGTATCTACAATTGACTGTTGTTATAGCTGATATCATCATAATCTATATACACTGTTTTCTTTTCCCCCTCAGTTGGCAAACTGTTGTCTGTACCTAACTAAACTCCAGTGAAATATCTTTGCTTAACCAGAGTGCACTTTTCACTTTGTAAGCTTCTGCAACATTATCTTGAATATCTCCCTCTCAAGCAATTTTCCTCACATCCACGCAATGGCCCTCCACAGCATGATTTCATTAGGCCTATACCTCCTCCTCATAGGTCTGATACCAGATATCTTAGCTCTAATTTCTTCAGGCAATTCCATACCTACCTTACATAACAACTGGCGAAAGTGGTCAGGCACCAATCACCACAATGGAAATTGGGACCACCGTTCACACCACCATTATCTATTATACATTCCTCTTCAGCACACTACAAAGTTAAATACAGAAAACTACAATCAACCATGCCCTCTCAAATGTGCCCTCATTAATGCTCGCTCTCTCCGTAAAAAATGGCCAGCTGTCACAGACATAATAACTTCTTATAACCTTGACATTCTTATGGTCACCGAAACATGGCTGTCGCCCGAAGATAATATAATTCTCAACCAACTCCTCCCCAACAACTTCGAGGTCTTCACCAGCAGCAGACAAGGCAAAAGAGGTGGAGGGGTACTTATCCTCGCTAAGACTGAACTCCAACTTAAAATGGTCGACTCCTCCAGCAACAACCACCTCGAAACTGTCTCTATCTCTAACAACCTCTACTCTATAAACTTAGTCTACAGAGCGCCATCATCATCCCCAGATGATCTGTCAACTATTATAAACCTTGCCTCCAACGCACAGAATCCAAACAGACCCAACTGGATCTTAGGAGACATTAACCTCCCGTCGCTACAAGACAACCATTCCGACGCCTTCATAGACGCTCTGGAAACCCTAGGCTACAAGCAAGTTGTTCAACAACCCACACATTCTAAAGGTAACATCCTTGATCTCATATTTGCCCCACTATCCGCCCTCAAGCAACTTCAAAATATTATACTAGCAATAACAGATGTCCCATGGTCAGATCATAATCTCATTATGTTCCTGATTCCCATTCAAAAGAAGCAATATCCTGTTGACAAGAACCTAAACAAATATGCAAATACCACATCCAGAAGCTTCCAACCTTTTAACAGGGAACAGATCCTCGAGGAAACTGACGCACTCTTTAAAGACTCTACCCTAAACCTGGAAGAGATCATCACTTCTTGGAACAACAGACTCAACCGCCTATCATCTCGTCCACCCAGAAACAAGCCCTCAAGAAGAAGAGCTACTGCACCTTGGTTTACCTCAGACCTAAAAGACTCCCTAAAACTTTTGCGAAAACTCGAGAAGAAATGGAGGAGGTCACGCACCAATACCAATCAAACCGCATACATGCAACATCTTGACGCTCACCGTAAAGCCATTTCAGAAAAAATGAGACTATATCATACAGACACCCTGAAACGTGCTATAAACAAACCCCACGATCTATTTACCCTTGTCAAGAAATTAGCCAAGGAACCTTCACAAGAACACCAGTGCGAAATCAACCCACAAGAATATGCCCTCTACATACAATCTAAGATGTGCTGTACAAATAAAATTACAATACCCCCTATCCCGAATATTCATGGGCTCCCAGCTCCCTTAGCCTCATTCTCCACCCCTTCGCTGAAGCTAATTGAAGATATAATCTCATCTCTTAACTTATCCACAGCACACACTGATCCGTGTCCAGCCTTTTGGATAAAGGACCTTCTCAAAGAGCTTGCTCCAATAATATCCAGGATCATAAGCCTATCTTTCGACACCGGCTCATTCCCTTCTGCCCTCAAACAGACTTCTATCAGACCTCTTCTAAAAAACCTCAAGTTGGATCCACAAAAAACGGACTCTTACCGACCCATTTCCAGCATACCCACTCTTGCCAAAATAATCGAAAAAATAGCCTACAGACAACTGCAAGACCATATCGACACTGAAGCGCCTTTGGATACTTGTCAACATGGATTCAGGGAATCCCACGGGGTCGAAACCCTCCTCACCTCACTTCTCAACAGCCTAAACCTTGGTATCGATAACATCAAACAGGGCTTTGTTCTCATCTTTTTAGATATTGCGGCTGCTTTTGACTCGGTTTGTCATGAGCTTCTCATTATCCGCCTAAGAGAGAAGGGCATTTGTGGAAAGGCTCTCGATTGGTGCATCTCATACCTCTCTGAGAGATGGCAACAGGTTCGCTCAAATGGGGAAACATCAGATCCGTTTCACCAAGGTCAAGGAGTCCCGCAAGGTTCCTCTTTGTCATCACTTTTATTCAACATCTACATGCAACCCTTATGCAACATTATCAGGTCCTTCAGTGTCAACTATATGATTTATGCTGATGACATGTTACTATATATTCCGTTCTACATAGATAAGATGAACCTTACCCCCATAACCAACTGTTTTAACGCCATCTCAAATTGGCTACTGACCCAAAACCTCAGAATCCAGAACAAAAAAACAGAGGTCCTTTTTATCTCAAGGAACTCTAAATTCACACCACCCACATTCCTTGAAGTTCAAGATGCCAAGCTGCAAGTAAAATCCCACATCCGATACCTTGGAGTGACCCTGGATCAAAATCTAGATATGAAGTCCCACATAGCCAATATTGTAAGGTCAGTTTATTTCAAGATCCGCTCCCTCAGACACCTCCGCCGACTGATTGATCCAGATGACTTCCGTACAGTCTACCAGGCCCTAATTATCCCACACTTTGACTTCGCAAACTGTATACTACAGGGGCTCCCCCAATCCACCCTTAACCCGCTTCAACTAGCATTAAACAGCGCAGCAAGAGTGCTTTTCGGGGTACCTAAAAGAGAACATGTAACACCTCTCCTGAAACAATTACACTGGCTCCCTATCCAAGCGAGAATCACCTTCAAGACCCTGCTACTAGCCTTCAAAGCTCAAAAAGGACTTGCTCCCTCTTCACTATCAGATTTGATCCAACCAATCCCTTCCAATAGGCTTCGAAGAACCACGGAACTAAACATGCTAAAAGTTCCAAAAGATTCCTTAAGATATATCTCCGCAACTGTAAACCGATCCTTCAGTTTATGCGCTCCAAAAACATGGAACACACTCCCACCACACATTAGGATCATCGCTGATCTCTCCCAGTTTAAAAAGGCCTTGAAGCACCACCAGTTCATCAAATACTTCCCAGAGAACACAGTAACACAAGCTCACTCAAATAGCACCAATCCCATTCTAAACACGCAACCCCTGCTAACCCATTAACACTTCATACCCCGCTCATACTACAAAGATCTTTTCATGTACTACTCCGTCCATATGTTTATAGTTCAATGACTATTACTCATTGTAAATAATTACCCCGGTTACCCAAGTTTTTGTTCCTGTTCCATGTAAAAAACAGATAATATGTATCTTATCTGATGTTTTATTGTTCTTTGTAAACCGCGCTGATTATAAATAGTGCGGTATATAAGAGATGTTAAATAAATAAATAAATAAATAAATAAATAAATTTCCTTTCCAAGCCCCCCTCCCCATCAGCCCATTTCCATTCCAAGCCCCCTTCCACTCAGCCCATTTCCATTCCAAAACCCTGTCCCCATCAGCTATTTGCAGTTCAAGCTCCCCCTTCTACTTGGCCCATTTCCAGTCCTAGCACCCCCCCAGTCCATTACCAGTTCTAGCCCCCCCCCATAGCCCATTATCAGTCCTAAGCCCCTCAACAGCCCACTTCCAGTCCTAACCCTTCCATCGCCCCATCTTCATTCTTAGCCCCCCCCATAACCTCATTTTCAGTCTTAGCCCCCCAATCAGACCACCTGCAGTCCTAACCCCCATCACCCCATTTTCAGTCCTAACCCCCCCCCATTACTAGTCCTAACCCCCCCATTACTAGTCCTAACCCCCCCCCCATCAGCCCAAGTAAATTTAAAAATGAAAAACAAACCCTGGGCTTCTGCTGCTGCCGCTGCCGTGGCAGCGGCAGAATCAACTGTCCTGCGGCCCCTTCCCATCTGCCCGGCAAAGCATCTTCTGAGCTCCATCAGCGGCAGCTTTCAGGGCCGCGAAGAGAAGAGTGATTTCCCTCTCGCGGCTCTGTTAGCCTGCCGGGGCTGATGGGAATTCCCATCAGCCCCGGCAGGCTTAACAGAGCCACGAGAGGGACATACTACTCTCTTCGCGGCCCTGAAAGCTGCCGCTGATGGAGCTCAGAAGATGCTTTGCCGGGCAGATGGGAAGGGGCCGCGGGACAGTTGATTCTGCCGCTGCCACGCAGCGGCAGCAGCAGCAGAAGCCGGGGGGGGGGGAGGGATGATGCAGTCCCCAGGGACACGGAAGGTCCCGGGGGACCCGCTGCCGCTCTGCAACTTCTTCTATTCGCACCATAAGACGCAGGCACTTTTCCTCCCACTTTTTGGTGAAGAAAAAGTGCGTCTTATGGTCCGAAAAATACGGTACTTTTCCAAGATATCATTTCCATTTTCTGTTTCTTCCCTCTCTCTGTTCTCTTTCCTGTAACTCTCTGACATTGATCCTTCTCATTAATCTTTTTTATCCATATCTTTCATGTCTTTTTACCTAGCTATAGCTAGTTTTCATTTCTCCTTGTTTCCCCCTCTGATCTCCAGCTTTCCATTTCCTATTCTTACCTTCCTAGTCTTCCCATTACCCATTTTCATCTTATACTTTCCTCGTCCTCCTGTTCCCCTGTCTTTTACCAATGTTCTAGCCCTCCCATTTCCAACCTTTCTACTTATCCTCTCCCAAACACTATCTGACTCCTTCTGCTTCTCATACATAATTAGCCCCAGCTCCTTTCCCTACCATTTATCCCTTGCCCATTTCCAGTATCTTTCTTATGTCTTACCCTCTATTCAGGTTTCCATTTTCCTTTTCACCTCCCCCAATTCTACCTACTCTTTGATCTCCTTCAAAGGTGTGTCCCCTTCCTTTGTCACGCACCTACTTCATAACCCTCTGTCTTTTTTTCAACTGTCCTTCAAACCCTTTCCTCTTCCCATATTTCTGCACTTGGTCTCACTGCCCTACTCATATCTCTCACTCAGTCATCTAGTCCCAATTGTCGTCCTCATCTGTAATAAATTTCTTAGTTCCTACCATCCCTTCCAGCTAATCCTCATCTTCAGACTTTTCCACCCTAACGAGTCCCTGAGGTCCCACTTACTTTCCCAATACCCAGCCAATTTCAGAGTCTGTCTTTTGTTCTCCCACCCAATTTTAGAGTCTCCACCTAAGTCAGTTCTTACTGTCCTGCATCCCCATGTTCCCAGTACATGCCCGCCTACCACCTCCTCCAATACTCCAATATTTGTTAACCCTGCCTTTCCTCCCAGGATCTATTCTTATGCCCCTCCCTCTCAATCTTTCCCTGTATATGACCTTTTTTCTTCACACACACAATATGTAATCCCAGTCTCCCTTCTCACACCCCCACTTTCTGCCCCTTCCAATCTCAACCCCCTAGCATCAGACCTCTTCCAGTCCTAGCTCTCCCCCAACAGTAGGCCCCTTCCAGTATCAGTCATTCATCTCCTCCCCCCACCGCAGCTTCATTGATGATTTACACAGCTGTGAGAGTGATGTCCTTTGCTCCTATGGCTGTGATACGTTACAGCCACCAGAACTGCCTCACTTCTAAAAGTTAAACACAGGCACTTCTGTCACGCAAGAAATGGGAAGTGCCTATGTTTGGCTTTTAGAAGCATGGCAGTGTCAATGGCTGAAGCATCGCACAGCCACAGGAGCTAAAGAGAACACTTGTGTGGCTGTGGAGGGATAAGCAGTGAGGCAGGCTTCCAGCTCCCTGAGCCGGTGCTTCACTGGCTGGCCTCTTAAGCCAACCCTGGATTCTTCCAAACAGTCTATTAAAGTTGGGAAGTAAATTAATTTTCCTATGGTGAGAACCTCATTTATTCACCATAGAAAAGATTTGTGGTTGCTTGTTTCATACAAATGGCCATAGCTCTGTGTATGTTCATTTGTATGTTTGTGTTTCTGCAACTTTGACTTTTTTCTTTTTAAATCTTAAATAAAAACTATATATTAACTTCATTTTTATTTTAAGAAAATTAAATTGACTTAATTGTATTCTATACTGCAGGCAATGAAAATGATACTTTCCAATGAAATTAAATAAATGTGATTTAAGGGCATTGCTATGATTAATTTTGAAAAGTATGTTTTTTAAAATTATCTTTGGGTGGGCTAAAAATAGTAGGGATTAGTGGTGTAAGAGGTGCACCTTGCTCAGAGAAGTGCATTAATGAATTTTGCAGCTTTTCTGATGATTACTTTCTTGCTTAAACAGTTGCCAAACTTCAAGGGGACTATGTCCTGCTGTCTTTCATAATAGCTTTCCTCAGTATGTTTTGTGTAGTATGATTAGACAGCACTGAGCCATTTGTATTTGGTGGTATTATTCTCTTTCTGTCTGATTTTTGTATTCATTTTTATTGATGTTCAAGAATAAACAATTACATACTGAAACTGAGAGTTCATATATAATATATCATGTTTATTTTATTTCCTTAAGTACTATACAGTTAAATCATTTAAAAGTAGAGAATGAAATGAAAAGCAAATAGCCAAAAAAAGAAGGAAGAAGCTGGGAGCGTCTAATTTTTCTTAGATCTGCTAAAGTATTTTATCCTCTTCTAAGGAAGGGACCCAGATTTCAATATATATGGGGAGAATATATTGCTATTTGCTAGCCTCAAGAGCATTTTATGAGAAATTTTGTTGCTGTGTCAGTATTGGATAGCTGGAATTTGGCCAGACTTCCATTTTAATAAAAAGGACATGGTCAGCACACAAAAGAACACTGGGTAGCCATCTTATGCGATATTTCTTTCTTACATTTGTAAATCAGAGCCATTGTTGAAATTCAACAGATTCTTCTGAGAGCTTGACATCTATATGAACAGCTTTATGAAACCAAACTGAGATGCAGTCCAGGTGTCCGGGGAAACAAAATCTGCTTAGGTAGCCTCTGACCTTGATAGTCTTGGAAACTTTGCCTAAAGTGAGAGGCTAGGTGTATTTAGAAGCTGAGTATCAAAGACCATGAGAATATGTTTAGTAAAAAGGCACATTGTGTACCACAGCCCCAGGTTTTTCAAAATTCTGTGTCAGTCATGCTTCATATTTTGTATGCATTTGAATGGATTTCTTCATATGTATTTTACATTTTAAGGAGAGGGGTAAGGGATCTTGGTGATCTCCAGGAACAAGCAGGAATGAGTCTTCACATATGAGTATCGTCGGTACCAACGGAGCCCGCACGGGAACGCTCCCCAGCGTCCAATAGGAACTCTTTTGGGAGTGTGCATCCACGCATGCGCGCTGCCTTCCCGCCCATCTACCTCCCTCTCTTCAGTTCTTCGTTTTCCGCGGAGCCGAGAGGACGTGAACCCTGTCACCGCAGAAAATTCTACTTTTATTTCTTATTTTTTGTGGTCGCGCCTGCCTTAGTTCGATGCCCACCGGTACCACCGGTGTTTTTTCTTTCTTTCTTTCTTTCTAAAAAAAAAAACCCACACAGAACTTGTGTTTTTCAGTCAGGGGTTTTTCCCCTGCTTGGTGCTTGGCGCCATTTTGGCCACTAGGCCCCTCTACTTTTCAACATGGAAAAACCAGCTACTGGTTTCAAAAAATGTTCAAAGTGTGGCAGCACAATTTCTGTCACAGACACCCACGACTGGTGTCTTAAATGTTTAGGTCCTGACCATTGCCCAGCAGAGTGTCTCTCCTGCAGAAAGCTGACTAAAAGAAGTCTTCAGAATTGAGCAAATCAACTTGGTGCCCTGTTTGCATTGGACACAATGTCAGTAGCATCAGTGTCCTCCAGGGCCTCTACTTCTTCCCAGGGATCTCAGGTAACTAAACATAAATCTAAGTCTAGCCGGTCCTCGAGAGGTAGATCTCCTTCTAAGTATCAAGATGCCTCTGGCGTTGCCCTCGAGGATCCTGCACCGGCAAAGCAGCCCTGGCGGGAGTCTTCCGGCTCCAAAGCATTATCGGGGCTCCAGGATGTTCACGAGGCTTCGGTCTCGATGGACATTCCTGTTCCATGCTCGGGAGTTGTGGCTGCTTCGATCGGTACCAACACCCCGGCATCGGAAATGGTGATGGATAAAAGACTCCTTGCCATTGAACTGCTAAAGTCACTGCAGGCCATTCCACAAGCACCGGTATCGCTATCGGTAGCGGTGCCGGTACCCTCGGTACCTGCTTCGGCAGGCTTACTTCCCCCAATGCCGAGTTTAGAATCACTCTCAAGCATGGGGGATCAGGTACTGACTCGCTTCGGTACCGACCTCGAGCGGTACCGAAGACATCTTATAAAGGAGAACCCGGTGCTTCATCCCTTTGAGTCTTCCGATTCCGATGACTCAGATGACTCCACCGGTACCAGAGCTGAACTTTTAAAAGATTCAACTCCTTCTCCTCAACGCAGAATGTCCCCTCCTGAGGACATGTCTTTTCATGATTTTGTGCGTGATATGGCAAAGGCACTTGCCATTACAGTGGTACCTGAAAAGGAACCTAGGGCAGAAGAATTAAGAATTCTGCAATACCCCTTGGCTCCAAAGGAAGCAGCGATACTCCCCATACATCAGATCTTACATGATCTAATGTTGAGGATGTGGGAAACTCCTTTAACAGTATCCCCACATTCTAGACGTCTTGACACTATGTATAGAGTGCCACCTTGTCCAGGTTTTCAAAAAACTCAGCTACCACACCATTCTATGGTGGTGGAGTCTTCCATGAGATGGATTAAGAGTAGAAAGAGACACTCTTCTAATCCACCAGGTTGTGAATCTAGAACCCTGAATGCCTTTGGGCGTAGATGTTTTCAGGCCTCCATACTTTCAGCAAGGATTAGTTCCTATATTTTATACATGGGAATGTTTCTTGAGGAGGTTACAAAAAAGGTAGAGCTTTTGAACCCTTTCCTTCAAGAGGATAAAAGAGCAGACTATTCATCACTAGTCAAGCATGCTCAGAATGTCTCTTAAGTTCATGAATCGTGCTACCTTTGACTGTTTTGAATGTATTAGCAGAACTTCTGCCATAGCTATAGGAGCACGACGTATTGCCTGGCTCCAAGCTTCAGACTTGGAAGAATGGGTGCAGGAAAAGCTGGATAATATTCCTTACACTGGAGAAAATCTTTTTGGCAAGGATTGGCAATCTAAGGCTAATCAGCTTGACACTGATAATGCTACTTTAAATAGATTGTCAAAAATTTCTGCTAACCCAGCTAAGAAAAAGTCCTTTAAGAAACCCTTTTTCTCTAAGAAGAAAAAGTTCTATCCATCTTCCACCCAACAGGCATATGTTCCCCAAAAAGGACAACAACAAACGAGACAAAGAAAACCCAAACCTCAGCAGGCTCAACAGACTCAGCCTCCTCAGGGTTTTTGACTTTTATCTAGAGAACTTAATCATTCTTCCTGTGTTAGGCCCAGAACCTCTAAATATTCCAGGCCGTATCTGCCATTTTGTCAAAAGATGGCAACAAATCACATCAGAAGCCTGGACTTTGTCCATAGTGAGTCTGGGATATAAGCTTCGTTTCCTCAGCTTGCCACCACCCACAGTAGTAAAACAGTTCAACTCTCAACCTCTAGGCATAGACCTCTTGCTACAAGAGGTCTCTACTCTTCTAGCTCAAGGAGCTATAGAAGAGGTTCCTCTATGCCAACAAGGTACAGGGTTTTACTCCCCCTATTTTCTCATTCCAAAAAAGGTAGGGGGTTTAAGGCCAATTCTAGAGCTGCACAAATATCTAGTCCGAGAGAAGTTCAAAATGTTTTCCCTCGGCTCTCTTCTGCCATGCCTTCACAGGCAAGATTGGCTATGTTCTCTAGATTTAAAAGACGCCTACATGCATATCCTTATTCATGTAGATCACAGGAAATTTCATCGGTTCCTAGTCCAGGGAAGACATTTCCAATACAGAGTCCTTCCCTTTGGGCTGGCCTCTGCTCCAAGGGTCTTCACAAAATGCATGGCAGTAGTAGTAGCATTCATGAGGACCCTGGGGATTTTTGTCTTCCCTTACTTGGACAATTGGCTCATCCGGGCGCAGTCAGCTCAAGAAGCTCGTCAGGCCCTATTGCGAGCAAAACAAATACTCCAGTATTTGGGATGGGTCATCAATCTTCCAAAGTCCCAGCTCACCCCATCTCAGTCCCTCGAGTTTATAGGGGCTCGCTTGGACACACAGCTTGCAAGGGCCTTCCTGCCCCAACCACGCTGTCTGCGAATCATCGAGCTAGCATCTCAAGCAGCACTGCAGACCTTCCTTTCTGCTCGACAGATGCTTCGCCTACTAGGTCACATGGCATCTACGGTCCATGTAATACCTTACGCTCGTCTTCACATGAGAGCGGCCCAATGGACCTTAGCTTCCCAATGGTCCCAGGCCTCAGGAAGCCTGTCAGACAAGATCAGAGTTACCACACGCCTGATTCTGTCTCTCCATTGGTGGCAGTCTCTAGAAAACCTTTTAATAGCCTCTCCTTTCCAGCAACCACCACCTCAGGCTATCCTAACAACAGATGCCTCCAAGATGGGTTGGGGAGCCCACTTGGGCAATCTATCAACGCAGGGCTTTGGTCCTCACAGGAGGCTCTTCTTCATATAAACCTATTAGAACTCAGAGCCATCTCCAATGCTATTCAAGTCTTTTGCACCCAGCTTATAAACAAAACAGTTCTGGTGCAAACAGACAATCAAGTAGCCATGTTTTACCTCAACAAACAAGACGGAACAGGCTCTCTGCAACTATGCAATGAAGCTCTGCGACTATGGGCCTTTGCCAGAGAGCATCAGATTCATCTGCTGGCAGTCTATCTTCCAGGCGTTCAAAACGTTTGGGCAGACAGACTCAGTCGAGTACTCCTGCCACACGAGTGGTCACTCCACTCCTACCATCTTGCTCGGGTTTTTCATGCCTGGGGAACATCAGATATAGACCTCTTTGCAAGTCCACAGAATGCCAAACTTCCCCGGTTTTGTTCCAGACTTCCAGCACAGAACTGTCAAACCAGGGATGCATTCCTGCTCCACTGGGGTCAGGATTACCTATATGCATTTCCAACAATTCTTCTAATCCCCAAAACCTTATTCAAGCTCCAGAGGGACAAAGGACGCATGATCCTCATAGCGCCTTCCTGGCCGAGGCAAACATGGTATCCTCTTCTCTTGCGTCTCTCTCAAGCCACCCCTCTGGAGTTATTGGAGTGCTCCAGATCTTCTGTCCCAGGACAACGGATCTCTACTACACCCCAGTCCCCAGTCCCTACATCTCAAGGCCTGGTTACTCAAGGCCTAGACTTTCAAGATCTGGACCTGTCTCAACAAGTGAAGGACATTCTTCTGGCCTCCAGGAAGCCTTCCACAAGACGCTCATATGCTTTTAAGTGGAAAAGGTTCTCTTCCTGGTGTTATCAGAGAGGACTTACTCCCTCTTCAGTACCAGTAGACTCTCTTCTAGAGTATCTCCTTCATTTGTCGGCTTCTGGTCTTCAGACCAATTCTGTTAGAGTTCACCTTAGTGCTGTTGCTGCATCTCATAAGCTCTTAGATGGACAACCAATTTCCTCTCATCCACTTATTTCTAGATTTATGAGAGGACTTCTTCTAACGAAACCTCCCATTAAACCACCTCCAGTGGCATGGGATCTTAACCTTGTTCTAGGGGTACTCAAGGAGCCACCTTTTGAGCCTTTGGCTACTTCGGATCTGAAGTTTCTTTCACGGAAAGTCATTTTCCTAATTGCCATCACTTCTGCAAGAAGCATTAGTGAACTTCAGGCGTTAGTGGCTGATCCACCTTATACGAGGTTTTATCATGATAAGGTGGTCCTTAGGACTCATCCTCATTTTCTTCCAGTTTCACCTTTTCATCTATACCAATCAGTTTATCTTCCCGTTTTCTTTCCTAGGCCTCATTCCTCCTCTGCGGAAAGGAAACTTCATACTTTGGACTGTAAAAGAGCTCTAGCTTTTTATCTCCAAAGGACCCAGCCTCACAGAAAGTCTTCTCAGCTTTTTGTGGCTTTTGACTCTAGCCATTTAGGACTTCCTGTCACTAAGAGAACCCTCTCTAAATGGATTGCAGATTGTATTTCCTATACATATCAAAGTAAAGGAATACCTCTGGAAGGCCATGTCGCAGCTCATAATGTCAGAGCCATGGCAGCCTCAACAGCTAACCTTCGTTCAGTGGCTATTGATGAAATCTGCAAAGCAGCAACTTGGGCCTCAGTACATACTTTCACTGCCCATTATTGTCTGGACAAGGACTTCTGCCGGGATGCCTTGTTTGGTCAAGCTGTTCTGCAACACTTTTTCCACTCATAGTTCAACTCCTACCCTCCATCCACTTGGATGCCTGAGGTCCCTGGGGGAAGCATGGCCCATCTACATAGATTAGCTACATGCTGGGTCTTCCCTAGGCATCTTTCAGCTGGGGAGTCCCCATATGTGAAGACTCATTCCTGCTTGTTCCTGGAGATAGCGTAGTTACTCACCTGTAACAGGTGATCTCCGGGAACAGCAGGAATAAGTCTTCACAACCCACCTGCCTCCCCTAGAAGTTGTCTTTATCTTTCTCTATTTTTATCTACTTCTCCCCTTCGGTCTCAGCTTTAAACTCAACTGAAGAGAGGGAGGTAGATGGGCGGGAAGGCAGCGCGCATGCGTGGATGCACGCTCACAAAAGCGTTCCTATTGGACGCTGGGGAGCGTTCCCGCGCGGGCTCCGTCGGTACCGACGATACCCATATGTGAAGACTTATTCCTGCTGTTCCCGGAGATCACCTGTTACAGGTGAGTAACTATGCTATCTGTGCTAAGAAGGGAGAAGGAGGATGTTAGGAAGGGATCTGAGAGCTGGAGAAGGTGAAGGAACCTCAAAGAGAGATGGTGGAGAGGAAGGTTGTGGGACTGAGGTGCAGGTGGAGAGGAGGAGAGAGTGTATCAGAGAACAGAGGGAAGAAGGGGAACTGAGGGAAGAAAAAAGGAGCATCATGGAAGAGAAAAGATTGATTCTTACATATTTCCTCCCCACACCCAAAGCCCTTCCAGACCTCTTACTTACACCTCACACCCTCTCTGTCATTTACTAGCCCCCTTTCCCTGAGCTGATGCCACTACTGTTCCTTCATCCTTGCTTCCTTCCATCCTCTCACACCCATTGTGTTTCCTGCCACTGCTTAAGCTTTGACTTTTATTTATTTTATTTATTTAATTCGTTTATATACCGCGCTCTTCAACATCAGTGCGGTTTACATGGAACATGAGGTATTTACGGCGGGGGTTAGCACCGTGATACATATAACAGGTAGCTTAACTTGGATAACAGTATTAACTATTTACAATTGTAATGATAACAGAATGATATCCATACTTATATACAATACATGAGGGAGGTTGCATGTGGTCGGGGTTACATTGCGAGCGGTGGAGTTGGTGTGTGTTCATCAGGGTAGCATTTGAGGAAGAGGTAGTGTTTCAATGCTCTCCTGAATTTAGTTAGTTCCGGGATTGCTCGGATGTCGGGTGGAAGAGCGTTCCAGTTTCTGGGAGCATAGAGACTGAAAGCCCTGTTTATGGTTGTCTGAGTACAGTGGGTCATTGCTTTGGGGATTACTAGAGTGTTTCTAGCAGTGGACTGTCTGGTTCTATTCGGGGGTAATGTGGGTGAGGTCAGCGAGAGAGGAGGGGGCGAGTCCATTGATGGACTTGCATCTGGAACCTGGTCTCTCACAGCAAATGCTGCAGAGATGGGCTCATTCTGTGGCAAGGAACACATTTTGCAGCCCTTTACCATGATGACAGAATTGCAGGAGATAGAAGCTCTGCTGAATACCATTAACCTGATGGCAGGGAGGAAGTCAATCATCTAAGAAAGCCAGCTAGTAACAGGCTGTTGATGGAAGCACTAAACAGAGAAGTTCCATTAAGGGATAAAAACAGACCATAGGTGAATTTCTTGCAGCTGGAGGGGCATAAATTGCTATGAAATATCAAAGACTGAAATATCTGATGCAGAATTGGATGTAAAATGTAGGATAAAAAGAAGCAAAGACAGAAAATTGACCTGCGTTAACGCACAAAGACAGTGTGGCTGCTGAAATGAGAATAGATGATGCATATATTTTGAAGGGAGGGTTGTATTTTGATTCTGTGCTGGTGGAATGGATGAACTGTAATATTTAATTATGATTAGTTAATATATATATATATATTACTGATTTTGAATATTTTTAGTTGTAAATTGCTAGATTAATATTTGTGATTTTAGTATTCTCTATTTGATAGTTTTATTTTCTGTTGAATTTACAATTGTACCAAGGCTTAAATCTTGTACAGAAAATGAGGAGGAGATGGAATACAAAATAGGAAAATATATAATAGCAAGCAAAATTAAATTAAGTACCCCTTAATCAAGTCCACAATGTAGAGGGGGTCCAATTATTACAAGGAAAAAAGAACAGGAAACAGCAAGGGAAAACGAGTCTCAGACAAACAGCCAATAGCCAAAGCATATTAAGGATTAACGGTACTGGTAACATGAGGAACAATAGGTCTGAGTGCATTAATAAAGGAAAGCAGCTGAGAAAGCTCAAAGAAAATATAGCTAACAGATGGAAACTTCACCAAGCATTTACATGGAAATTTAAGAAAAAAATAAGCCTCCCAGCTGCGAAACTCAAAAGAAGGAACTCTCTCCTTCTGTTCTGGGTGTCCCTAGCCAAATCAGGAAATATACAGACCATGAGACCCTTGAAAGGAATATATTTTTCTCCATGGACAAGCAGGAATGAGCCCTCACATATCCCCTACGCAATAGCTAGTACCACCAAAAACTTACATAAGCCTGTGACAGTTGAGTTGTCTTTGGAAGCAGTAAAAAATAGACACTGAAAAAGGACTTTTTAAATGAAAGACACCTTTTCAAATAAGTAAACTAAAGTGGTTTCCCTGATGCAGAACTGTAATGTAACTAGTTCAAACCATGACAATGTGTCAGTTTCTGATGCTACTAGGTATTGCCTTGGTGGCATGTTTAAAGACTGTCTATTTTGTACAAAACTTTTTAAAAATGTGAAAATTTTAAATAAAGTAAAAAGGACTCTGGGTTGACCTAACTTTATATAAGCTAATATTTTTTATAAAAAGCCCTGACAAAACAATATCTCCAGGAACAAGCAGTTCTCCAGGACCAAGCAGGAAGTCAGTCCTCACTTATGGGAATGAGTCTTCACATATGGGGTATGTCGGTACCGACGGAGCCTGCGTGGGAACGTTCCCCAGCGTCCAATCAGAAAGCTTTTGGGAGCATCCCACAGCGCCTGCGTGCTGCCTTCCCGCCTTTCCCAACGGTCTCTCCTCAGTTGTTCTTTTTCCGCGGAGCCAGCAGGTCGCGTTCCTGTCACCGCAGAAGAATTTCCTTATTTTTTTCTTTATTCTTTTCTGTCGCGTCTGCCTTCTTTGACGCTGTACCGGTACCGCCGGTCCTTGTTCTTTTCTTCTTAAAAAAAAAAAAAAGACCCTTTTTCCACTTCAGGTGCACTTCAGTTTTGGGCCTTAGGCCCAGAACTTTTTTCCTTAACTATGGAAAAGCCTGCCTTGGGTTTTAAGAAGTGCACAAAATGTGGCGGTACTATCTCTGTCACCGACACCCATGACTGGTGTCTAAAATGTTTAGGTCCTGACCATTCCATAAGAGATTGTATGTCCTGATCAATGATGTCTAAGAGGGGTCGTCAGAACCGAGCTGCCAAGCTCAGTACCCTGTTTCCCTCTGATGTGGCTTCGGAGGCATCAACGTCTTCCAGGGCTTCTTCTTCCTCACTTGGATCTCGGGTAACTAAACATAAATCCAGCCGGTCCTCGAAGGGTAGATCTCCTTCTAAGCATCGAGATGCCTCTGGCCTTGCTCTCGAGGATTCTGCACCGGCAAAATTACCCTGGCGGGAGGCTTCGGCCTCTAAAGCATCATCATTGGGGTTCCAAGATGATCTCGATGGCATGGCCTCGACAGATCTCTTGGTGCCATGCTCTGGGCTACCGGTGGCTTCCACTGGTACCGACTTCCAGGCATTGGCAGCATCGATGGATCGGAGAATTCTGTCCATGGAACGCAGTCTGGCGGCTTTCCTTGTGGCATCGACGCCCGTGGTACCGCAACAGACTACTCCGCTGGTACCGGCAATAGCATCACCATCGGTACCGATCCCGGTACCGGTGGCATCGGCATCGGTGTCTGCTATGCCGGTACTTTGTCCTCTGAAGCCCTCCGGTACCGATACCCTGGTACCGGTGATTCCAGATACCGATCCCGGTCGGTACGGATATCGGGCATTGCAAGAGCATCCAGACAGACGATACTTCGATTCCTCTGACGACTCTGAGGAGTCTGTTGATGCAGTGATGCTTCTTCCACAGGAGGAGTCCTCTCCTAAACGTAGGATGTCTCCTCCAGAGGATTTGTCTTTTCAAGACTTTATCAGAGAGATAGCTTGGGGTCTCTCTCTTACAGTGGCACCTGAATCAGAGCCCAGAGCCAAGGAGTTAGATATTTTACAATATCCTAGAACTTCTAAAGAGGCAGCTACCTTACCTACTCATGAGATTCTGTATAATCTCATGTTGAGGATGTGGGAAACACCTCTGACTACCTCTCCTCATTCTCGCAGGTTGGACACCATGTATCATGTCCCTCCTTGTCCTGGTTTCCATAAAACTCAACTTCCTCACCACTCTATTGTGGTTGAGTCTGCAATGAGAAAGATTAGAAGTGCAAAAAAACATGCCTCTAATCCTCCAGGACGTGAATGTAGAACCCTGGATGCTTTTGGAAGAAGAGTCTTCCAAGCTTCCATGCTTGCTGCCAGAATTAATTCCCATAGTCTTTACATGGGAATGTTCTTAAAAGAAGTCACTGATCATTTGCAGACTTTAAGTCCTTTTATGTCTGAGGATAAAAGACAGGAATTTCTCACTGGGCTCAAACATGCCCAGGATATCTCCAAATTCTCCAACCGTGCAGCTTTCGACTCCTTTGAATGCGTAAGCAGAGCCTCAGCTATTGCCATAGGTGCACGTAGGATTGCTTGGCTTCAAGCATCTGATTTGGAGATCTGGGTTCAAGATGAATTGGGAAATATCCCTTGTACAGGTGAGAATCTGTTTGGTAAGGATTGGCAAGCAAAGGCCAATCAGATGGATGCTGAAAATTCTGCTTTGGATAGACTATCCAAATCCACAGCTGCTCCTGCTAAGAAAAGGTTGTTCAAGAAAACACCATTTTCTAAAAAGGGAAGATTCTATCCTGCTTATGGTCAGCGGGCATCTTCTGCAGCTTCCAAACGTCAGCAATCCTCCAAACAGAGCAAAGCAAAGTCTGCGAGGCCTGCTCCAGCCCAGCAGCCTCAGCCCCCTCAGGGCCTTTGACTTTCTGCTAGAGAACTTAGCCTTCCTGGCTCTAGAAGGACCAGAGCCCTCCACCATTCCAGGAAGGTTATGTCACTTTGTTCCCAGGTGGGAGCAAATTACAGCAAAGCATTGGACACTCTCCATCATAAGAGAGGGGTACAAACTTCATTTCTCAAGCTTGCCCCCTCTCACAAGAGAGCACCAGTTCAATTCTCCAACCTCCCTCCTCAACCTGTTGGAACAGGAGGTTGCCACTCTTCTTGCCCAGGGGGCAATAGAGGAAGTGCCTCTTCAACAACAGGGCACAGGGTTCTACTCCCCCTATTTTCTTATTCCAAAGAAAACAGGGGGCTTCAGACCCATCTTAGATCTCAGAGAATTGAACAGATTCCTAGTCAAGGAAAAGTTCAAGATGGTTTCTCTAGGAGCTCTGCTGCCATATCTTCAGAGTCAGGATTGGCTTTGTTCTCTAGATCTCAAGGATGTGTACACACATGTTCTCATCCGTCCAACTCACAGAAGGTTCCTTCAGTTCCTTTTTCAGGAGAAGCACTATCAATACAGAGTGCTCCCTTTTGGTCTGGCCTCTGCACCAAGGGTGTTCACGAAATGCATGGCAGTAGTAGCTGCTTTTCTGCACACCCTGGGAATATTCATCTTCCCTTACCTGGACGACTGGCTCATTCGAGCTCCCACTCAATCAGAGGCCAAGACTTCTCTCACCTGCACAATGCGTATCCTTCAGTATTTAGGGCTGGTAATAAACATCCCAAAATCCAATCTGATCCCTACTCAGTCCCTGGAGTTTATAGGAGCGTTGCTGGATACCACAAGGGCAAGGGCCTATCTTCCCCAGGCCCGTTGCCTTCACTTGGTGCAGTTAGCTTCTCAAGCAGAATCAAAACCCCTACTAACTGCTCGAGAGATGTTACAGTTACTAGGCCACATGGCATCCACTGTACATGTGGTACCATATGCTCGCCTTCATATGAGAGCAGCTCAGTGGACTTTATCCACCCAATGGACCCAGGCAGTAGGCTGCATGTCAGACAAAATAGCAAACACAAGTCGCCTCATTTTGTCTCTCCAGTGGTGGAAGTCCCCTCAAAACTTGTTGCTGGGGTCCCCCTTTCAACAACCTCTACCCCAAGCAACTCTTACAACAGATGCTTCTCCAATGGGCTGGGGAGCTCATCTTCAGGACCTCTCCACCCAGGGCATCTGGTCCCCACAGAGACTTGTCTACATATCAATCTCTTGGAACTCAGAGCAATCTTCCTTGCTCTACGAGTTTTCCACACCCTGCTCAGCCACAAGACAGTCCTTATCCACATGGACAATCGGGTAGCCTTGTTCTATATAAACAAGCAGGGAGGAACTGGCTCTCTGATGTTTTGCAACGAAGCTCTATGACTGTGGGCCCTCGCCAGAGAGCATCACATTCATCTTCTGGCAGTTTATCTTCCAGGTATTCAAAACTCTTGGGCGGACAGACTCAGTCGAGTTCTGCTTCCACACGAGTGGTCCCTACATATGGACCAGGTATCCAAGATTTTTCGAATTTGGGGAACTCCGGACATAGACCTCTTTGCAAGTCCGTGGAATGCCAAATGTCCCCGGCTCTGTTCCAGAACTCCGGTTCAGGGGGCTCAGGCAAGGGATGCTTTCCTCCTTCACTGGGGTCAAGACTTCCTGTATGCCTTTCCACCCATTCCCCTAATTCTCAAAACCCTGTTCAAGCTTCAGAGAGACAGAGGCCACATGATTCTCATAGCTCCACATTGGCCACGGCAAGTGTAGTACCCTCTGCTTCTACATCTCTCTCAAGCTCCCTCCCTAGAGTTAGGGTCTGCTCCAGACCTCCTCTCTCAGGAGGACGGAAGGTTATGGCATCCCAATCCCCAGTCTCTGCATCTCAGGGCTTGGTTGCTGAAGGCCTAGATCTCCAGGATCTTCATCTTTCTCAACAAGTGAAAGATGTTCTTTATGCTTCCAGAAAACCTTCCACTAGACGTTCGTATGCTTTCAAGTGGTGCTTTCTGGTGTTCTGAGAAGGATCTTAACCCCCGTGCCATACCTCTGGAATCGTTGCTGGAGTATCTCCTTCATCTGTCTAATGCAGGCCTTAAGACAAATTCAGTAAGAGTCCATTTGAGTGCTATTGCAGCTTCCCTTAGGCCTCTAAATGGACAACCTATTTCCTCTCATCCTCTTGTAGCAAGGTTCATGAGAGGCCTCCTTTTAACAAAGCCTCCCATTAGACCACCCCCGGTGGCATGGGACTTAAATTTGGTTCTTGGTCAGCTTATGAAGCCGCCTTTCGAACCTTTAGCTACCACCTCCTTGAAATACTTTTCTTGGAAAGTTATTTTTCTCATTGCAATCACATCTGCACGCCGCATCAGTGAATTGCAAGCACTACGGTAGTAGCTAATCCACCTTATACAAGGTTCCATCGTGACAAGGTGGTCCTTAGGACTAATCCACACTTTCTGCCTAAAGTGGTCTCGCCTTTTCATCTCAACGAGGAGGTCTACCTACCTGTCCTTTTTCCAGGACCTCATGCATCAAGTGCAGAGAGGAATCTTCATACCCTGGACTGTAAAAGAGCTTTGGCCTTTTACTTACAAAGAACACAGCAACATAGAATGTCTTCCCAACTCTTTGTTGCCTTTGATCCTTCTCATTTGGGACAACCAGTCTCCAAGAGAACACTTTCTAACTGCATTGCCCAGTGTATTTCTTTTGCTTATCAGAGCAAGAACCTTTCTCTGGAGGTCTATGTTGCAGCTCACGTGAGAGCCATGGCAGCCTCAATGGCTCATCTGAACTCTGTATCTATCGATGACATCTGTCGAGCAGCCTCTTGGGCCTCGGTTCATACCTTCACAGCCCATTACTGCTTGGACAAGGACTCCCGCCGGGATGCCTTGTTTGGTCAGGCTCTTCTTAAACACCTGTTCCATACTTAATCAACTCCTACCCACGATCCCTCATGGGATGCCAGAGATCCAGGTGGGGAAGTGCAGCCCTGTTCCAGGGACACACAACTTATGGGCTCTCTCCCTGGCATCTAAAGCTAGGGAGTCCCCATATGTGAAGACTCATTCCTGCTTGTTCCTGGAGATAGCACAGTTACTTACCTGTAACAGGTGATCTCTGGGAACAGCAGGAATAAGTCTTCACAACCCACCCACGTCCCCTAGGAGTTGTCTCTCTCTCTCTTTCCTTTCCCTCTCTCTCTCTTTGTCTCAGCTCTAAAACTTAACTGAGGAGAGACAGTTGGGAAAGGCGGGAAGGCAGCACGCAGGCGCTGTGGGATGCTCCCAAAAGCTTTCTGATTGGACGCTGGGGAGCGTTCCCACGCAGGCTCCATCGGTACTTACGTACCCCATATGTGAAGACTTATTTCTGCTGTTCCCAGAGATCACCTGTTACAGGTAAGTAACTGTGCTTTCTTTTCTAGGACTTTGTATTAATGGGATTAATCTGGTACACATAGTGAAAGAAGGTTCCCATATTCAATCCTAAACCACACTTATAGCATAATCTTTCTAGCGAAGCTCAGCGACTCTGTGCACATTGCCTATTGTGCAACTGGGGGACCCAGAACAGATTGATTCAGATGATGACCTCGAATCGTCTTTGGGCACAATAGAGATGATGGCATTCTTTTCATCATTGACAGCTTCTGCTAATGACCCGTTTGATTTGGCATTACAGCGTTGCTGCCTGACTTCACTTGATGGTGCCTCGATGCAATCTTCTGCTGCATGTTTTGTCCATGGATGATGTGGTGAGATGGAGCTGGTGGCGTATTGGTTAACTCCCAAGATTCTTTGCAGAAAACATTTTTATCTTTGTCTGACAAGACTATGCAAGATTATGAAACTTCTATCAATCCTAGTATTTGGTCGTGCCAATAAAATTTTGAATACTTTTTCCTGGCTGGAACAATTAGTGGTAGCTAAATTAGCGCTTCAGTATAATGTAGTAGTCAACTTTGAACAATGTATAGAGGACTATGAACAAATAGTTTAGAACAGAGCCGGCCCCAGAGTTGGTTCAAGATTTTGGCACCCTAGACAAACCTTAAGCTTTACACCCCCTGGGTGTCAAAGCCTATTGTTTAGCTTTGAATGCCCTACCCAGAAGTTACTGCCCTGGTCGGCCACTTAGTTTGCCTAAGGGTTGGGCAGGCCCTGGTTCAGAAATGCATTCAAGATGTTTCTACTCTGCATGCTGAAGTTAAGTCTGTTCAGTCAACCATAGATACATTACTAAAGTCTTCTGTGGACTCTATTCAGAAATTGGAATATCTTGATTCTCCAGGACCAAGCAGGAAGTCAGTCCTCACATACGGGTGACGTCGGCGCCGACGGAGCCCTCGCGGAGCAATTTTCCCCAGCTTTCAAAGAAAGCCTTTGGGAATTGCAGCGCGCATGCGCGGTCCTCTTCCCGCCCAAGGGTGCCATCTTGCTCAGTCTTCTTTTTTCCGCGGAGCCCTACAGATGTTGTCTGTGAATCCCCGCCGAAAAGTTGATTTTTTCTCTTTATTTCTCTTTTTTCTTCGGTTCGACGCCGGTTCTTTTCCCGCCCGGACTCGCGACGCCGGTTGCGAGTCCGTTCTTTATTTTTCGGTATTTTGTCCTTCGTGACAGATTTCGCGCCTTTTTACTTTTTCACTGGCAGCCCGGTCTTTCGACCTCGCAGGGGCCCTTTTTCCCCAGATGGCTGCCAGCGGCTTTAAAAAGTGTGACCTCTGTAAGAAACTCATGTCTCTTACAGATACGCACGACTTCTGCCTCCGCTGCCTCGGACCCGATCATGACCAGATGATCTGTGGTCCGTGTGGCAAAATGTCCTCTAAAGCGTTGAGGAGTCGGCAGCATCAGCGGGAACGTATCTTCTCTGACTCCGGCCGGGCTCGGACCTCGTCAGAGGCTTCGACGTCTCGGGACTCTGGTCCTGAGCATCGTCAGAGTTCCTCTGAAAGGGGGTCTCCTACCCGGGAACATCATCAGAAGAAGAAACCCGCGAGGGCGGGATCGGTGGACGCTCCTGGTTCCTCGAGGGCCAGGTCGCATAGCCCCGATTCCCGTCCCGGGTCCTCGGAGGAGGAGAGGCCTTCAAAACATCCTCGACTCGAGATGGACTTGCCCGCTCACGTGAGTACTGTTGTCCTCGTAGACTCGCCTCCGAAGGAGCCGACGTCGGGCCCGACGCCGTCGGGGCCCGAGTCGGGGACTGCTGGGTCTCCTGAGCTTGGACTCAGGTTGACGGCCTAGGAGAGCAGTCTGACTGCCTTCATGGACCAGCAGCGGGTATTGATCGCTGGCCTCGGCGGTGCTTCTACCCTGACCGCCGGGACGTCGACCTCCAAGTCGACCCCGGAGACCAAGCCGATCCTCGAGTCCATGAGGGCTCGAGTCGATCCTCGGTCGCGGTCTCCTTCGGCCTCCCGTTCGGGACCGAGATCGTCGAAGCCGACTCCCTCGGCGTCGGGGCGGACGACATCGATGCCCGCCCGACCGGAGCCGCTCGACTCCTCCTCCGAGGAATCGGCCTGGGAATCCGAGGACGAAGAGTCACCTGGTTCCTTTCGGACTCGGTGTGTCCCATCGGACTCCCCCGAGTCCGAACCTCGGAGACGGTCCCCCCCGGAGGATACCAGGTTCTCGGAATTCGTGCGGGATATGGCCAAGGCCTTGGCCTTCCCCGCGGATCCCGAGGAGGAGCCTCGAGTCGAGGAACTCGATGCCCTCCAATATGACTCTCCCCCGAAGGAGGCCTTTATTGTACCGGTTCCTCCGATGCTGGAACGACTTCTCTTCCGCATGTGGGAGAGCCCGGCGTCGTCGCCGGTGTTAAGCAAGCGGGTCGATTCCATTTATCGAGTCCGCAAGAGCCCCGGGTTCCAAAAGGCACAACTGCCGCACCATTCCATGGTGGTGGAATCGGCCATGCATAGACTTAAGAGTCAAAAAATGCACTCCTCGGTGCCCCCCGGTAGGGAGGCCCGAAGCCTGGATGCCCTCGGTAGGAAGTGTTTCCAGGGCTCTATGCTTGCTTGTCGAGTCCAGACCTACCAGCTCTACATGGGCATGTATCTCCGAGACCTGGCTAAAGAAATTGCCGGGTTCTCTGCTGGTGTCTCCGACGAACCTTTGCAGAGGTTCCAAACCTTGTCAACTGGTATTCGAGAGTGCTCAAAGTTTATCTCTCGAGCAGCCTACGATGGTTTTGAGGCATCGGCTCGAGTAGCCGCAGCCGGCATCGGTGGACGCCGCCAGGCTTGGCTTCAGACGTCCGACCTCGAGCCATGGGTGCAGGACAAGTTGGTCGATGTCCCCTGCAGAGGTGATAACCTCTTTGGCAAGCCCATGGATGAGAAGGCTGCACAGATCGAGACCGAGACTCTCACCAGGACTCGTCTCTCCAGGAAGACCTCTGCCCCTTCTCAAAAGAAGAAGGGCTCGGGGAAAAAGCCCTTTTACCCGAGGAAGCCGGCTGCCTATAAATACTACCCTCAGTATCAGGCCTCACCAGCTCCCCCACAGGGTAAGCAGGCCAAGGGACGGAGTAATGGGTCCCGTAGGCAGCAAGCCCCCAAGCCTGCACCACCGGCCCCTGCTCAGCAGGGTGGGGGTTTTTGACTTCATCAGCATAGCCTCTCCCCCTCAGCTGGTTTCTCTCAGCACAGGAGGCCGGCTGGTCCACTTTGTCCAAAGATGGTCCAACATCACCACAGATACCTGGGTACTTCACATAGTTCGAAAGGGCTATCTTCTTCACTTTCACCAGGTACCTCCCTCCTATTTTCCAGGGGAGCCTCCCAGACTCCCTCTGCACAGGGACTTACTCCTTCAGGAGTTAGCGAGTCTCCTTCAGGAACAGGCTGTGGAACCGGTGCCCCACCACCTGAAAGGTCAGGGGTTTACTCCAGGTACTTTCTGATACCAAAAAGAACAGGAGGCCTCAGACCTATCCTGGACTTGTGAAACCTCAACAAGTTCCTTGCAAAGGAGAAGTTCAAGATGCTTACCCTTGGAATCCTGCTGCCCTACCTCCAGCAGGGAGACTGGCTATGCTCCTTGGATCTAAAGGATGCGTATACTCATATCCTTATTCATCCAGACCACAGACAATATCTCAGGTTTGTGGTGGGGGGAAATCATTACCAGTACAGAGTACTGCCCTTTGGCCTGTCCTCCGCCCCCAGGGTGTTTACCAAATGCCTGGCAGTGGTGGCAGCCTATCTAAGACTTTAAGGCCTTTTTTTCTTTCCCTACCTGGACGACTGGCTCATCAGAGCCCAGTCTTCCCACGAAGCCATTCAAGCCACTCATCGCACTGTGACTCTACTCCAGCACTTGGGATTTGTCATAAACTTCGCAAAGTCCACTTTGCTCCCCTCTCAAGATCTCGAATTCATCGGCGCCAGGTTGGACACTCTTCAGGCGCAGGCCTTCCTGCCTCTGGACAGGGCCCAAAGGCTCATGGATCTCGCCAGCCACTTTCACAGCAATTCCCTGGTCTCGGCCAGGCAATTTCTGAGACTGCTCGGCCATATGGCTTCCACGGTCCATGTGACCCCCAATGCCCGCCTGAACATGCGACCTGCTCAATGGTGCCTTCGCACACAATGGCATCAGGCCACTGGGAGCCTAGCGGACTCCGTACAGATCTCTGACCGGCTGGTCTCTTCTCTGCAATGGTGGCTTCATCTGCCCAACCTAGTACTAGGGGTGACTTTTCAGCCCCCTCCACATTCTCAGGTCCTGACGACCGATGCTTCTCTCCTGGGTTGGGGAGCACACTGCCAAGGGACATGTACTCAGGGTCTCTGGACTCCTTGGGAATCTGCTCAACAGATAAACTTCCTAGAGCTCAGAGCCATCCGCCTAGCACTCAAAGCATTCTCTCACCTGATTTCCCATCAGTCGGTGCTGATACAGACAGACAATCAGGTTGCAATGTTCTATGTGAACAAGCAAGGCGGGACAGGCTCCTTCCTTCTCTGTCAGGAGGCACAAAAACTATGCTCTTGGGCTGTCTACCACGGAATTATCCTCAAAGCTTTCTATCTCCCAGGTCAAGAAAATTACCTGGCCGACAAGCTGAGCAGGATCCTCCAGCCGCACGAGTGGAGGCTGGATCCGATGGTGGTTCAGCGAATCTTTCTCAAGTGGGGCCTCCCCACCATGGATCTGTTTGCCAGTCCTCTGAACAGGCAACTTCCCAGATTCTGCTCTCGACAACCGCATCCTCTCAGAGTAGCGGCGGATGCTTTTCTGATTCCATGGTCCACAGGCCTCTTATATGCCTTTCCTCCCATGCCACTGGTGTCTCGGACACTCTTCAAGGTTCTCAGAGACAAAGCCTCGATGATCCTAGTGGCTCCCCGGTGGCCGAGACAACCTTGGTTCCCGCTTCTAATGCAGCTGGCGGTGGACACCCCTCTTCCTCTGGGGTTTCAGCCCAACCTCCTGTCACAGGATCAGGGGACTCTCCTGCACCCCAACCTCCGGTCCCTTCATCTGATGGCCTGGCTGCTGAAAGGGTAGTCCTTGCTCCCCTCTGCCTACCTCCAGAGGTGGAGGAGGTCGTCTTGGCCTCCAGGCGGCCCTCCACCCGGAAGTCCTACGCTCTTAAGTGGCGTCTGTTCTCCGCCTGGTGTGCTCAGCAGTCTCAAGATCCCTTCTCCTGTTCAGCATCAGTGGTCTTGCAGTACTTGCTTTCCCTCTCCAATCTTGGACTTAAGTCCAACTCGGTCAAGGTCCACCTCAGTGCTCTTTCTGCGCATCACATGCCGGTGGATGGCAGACCTCTTTCTAGCCACCCTCTGGTGGCTCGTTTTCTCAGAGGCCTTCTTCTCCTTAAACCACCTTTGCGCCCCCCCAGCCCCGGACTGGGATCTCAATGTGGTTTTACAGCGGATTACCTGTCCGCCTTTCGAACTTATGGCTACCTGTCCTCTTCGTTTTCTTTCTTGGAAAACCTTGTTCTTGGTAGCCCTCACTTCTGCTAGACGCGTTAGTGAACTGCAGGCCCTGGTGTCTGATCCTCCGTACACTAGGTTCTACAAGAACCGGGTAGTCCTACGGACTCACCCAAAGTTTCTTCCCAAAGTGGTTTCCCCTTTTCACATCAAACAGGAGGTGGTGCTTCCGACCTACTTTCCCAGGCCACACTCCAGCCGAGCTGAAATGGTCCTGCATACACTGGACTGTAGAAGGGCGTTAACCTTCTACCTTGACCGTACGCGGGAGCACAGAAGGGCTGTTCAGCTCTTCGTCTCTTATGACCCCAATAAGCTGGGGCTCCCTGTCTCCAAGCGTACCCTGTCCATCTGGATTGCTGACTGTATCGCTTGGGCTTACGAGGCAGCCGGCCTCTCGTTGGAAAGTCGAGTCACGGCCCATCGTGTCCGGGCGAAGGCTACGTCAGTTGCTTACCTCCGCTCTGTTCCATTGGCAGACATCTGCCGGGCCGCTACTTGGTCTTCAAGCCAGACCTTTGCGGCCCATTACTGCCTGGAGAGGGAGTCCCGCAGGGACAGTGCTTTCGGACAGGCAGTCCTCCGTAACCTCTTCGAGGTATAGGCAACTCCTACCCTCCATCCCGGATGTTGGGCTACCGGTTGGAGACGTATTCAGAGAAGATTCCTTCCTTCTGGGCTGCTGAGCTTGAGGGAGCTCATTTTTGCGCTTTTGGTCTCCGGTAGCCTTAAGCTTGGGAGTCCCATATGTGAGGACTGACTTCCTGCTTGGTCCTGGAGAAAGCGTAGTTACTCACCTGTAACAGGTGTTCTCCAGGAGCAGCAGGAATCAGTCCTCACAACCCTCCCTCCTTCCCGTGGAGTTGCAGTTCTATGCTTTCGTTTTTTTGCTAATTTTTTGCTGTCTTTTAACTATGTCATCTGACTGAGCAAGATGGCACCCTTGGGCGGGAAGAGGACCGCGCATGCGCGCTGCAATTCCCAAAGGCTTTCTTTGAAAGCTGGGGAAAATTGCTCCGCGAGGGCTCCGTCGGCGCCGACGTCACCCATATGTGAGGACTGATTCCTGCTGCTCCTGGAGAACAGCTGTTACAGGTGAGTAACTACGCTTTCTCCAGGACCAAGCAGGAAGTCAGTCCTCACATATGGGTGACGTCGGCGCCGACGGAGCCCTCGCGGAGCAATTTTCCCCAGCTTTCAAAGAAAGCCTTTGGGAATTGCAGCGCGCATGCGCGGTCCTCTTCCCGCCCAAGGGTGCCCTCTTGCTCAGTCTTCTTTTTTCCGCGGAGCCCTGCAGACGTTGTCTGTGAATCCCCGCCGAAAAGTTGATTTTTTCTCTTTATTTCTCTTTTTTCTTCGGTTCGATGCCGGTTCTTTTCCTGCGCGGACTCGCGACACCGGTTGCGAGTCCGTTCTTTATTTTTCGGTTTTTTGTCCTTCGTGACAGATTTTGCGCCTTTTTACTTTTTCACTGGCAGCCCGGTCTTTCGACCTCGCAGGGGCCCTTTTTCCCCAGATGGCTGCCAGCGGCTTTAAAAAGTGTGACCTCTGTAAGAAACTCATGTCTCTTACAGATACGCACGACTTCTGCCTCCGCTGCCTCGGACCCGATCATGACCAGAAGATCTGTGGTCCGTGTGGCAAAATGTCCTCTAAAGCGTTGAGGAGTCGGCAGCATAAGTGGGAACGTATCTTCTCTGACTCAGGTCGGGCTCAGATCTCATCAGAGGCTTTGACGTCTCGGGACTCTGGTCCTGAGCATCGTCGGAGTTCCTCTGAAAGGGGGTCTCCTACCCGGGAACATCATCAGAAGAAGAAACCCGCGAGGGCGGGATCGGTGGATGCTCCTGGTTCCTCGAGGGCCAGGTCGCATAGCCCCGATTCCCGTCCCGGGTCCTCGGAGGAGGAGAGGCCTTCAAAACATCCTCGACTCGAGATGGACTTGCCCGCTCACGTGAGTACTGTTGTCCTCGTAGACTCGCCTCCCATTAATACAAAGTCCTAGAAAAGAAAGCACAGTTACTTACCTGTAACAGGTGATCTCTGGGAACAGCAGAAATAAGTCTTCACATATGGGGTACGTCAGTACCGATGGAGCCTCCGCGGGAACGCTCCCCAGCATCCAATCAGAAAGCTTTTGGGAGCATCCCTCAGCGCCTGCATGCTGCCTTCCTGCCTTTCCAACCGTCTCTCCTCAGTTGAGTTTTATAGCTGAGACAAAGAGAGAGAGAGAGGAAAGGAAAGATAGATAGAGAGATACAACTCCTAGGGGAGGTGGGTGGGTTGTGAAGACTTATTTCTGCTGTTCCCAGAGATCATCTGTTACAGGTAAGTAACTGTGCTTTCTTTTCTAGGACTTTGTATTAATGGGATTAATCTGGTATACATAGTGAAAGAAGGTTCCCATAATCAATCCTAAACCACACTTATAGCATAATCTTTCTAGCGAAGCTCAGCGACTCTGTGCACATTGCCTATTGTGCAACTGGGGGACCCAGAACAGATTGATTCAGATGATGACCTCGTAACGTCTTTGGACACAATAGAGATGATGGCATTCTTTTCATCATTGACAGCTTCTGCTAATGACCCGATTGATTTGGCATTACAGCGTTGCTGCCTGACTTCACTTGATGGTGCCTCGATGCAATCTTCTGCTGCATGTTTTGTCCATGGATGATGTGGTGAGATGGAGCTGGTGGCGTATTGGTTAACTCCCAAGATTCTTTGCAGAAAACATTTTTATCTTTGTCTGACAAGACTATGCAAGATTATGAAACTTCTATCAATCCTAGTATTTGGTCGTGCCAATAAAATTTTGAATACTTTTTCCTGGCTGGAACAATTAGTGGTAGCTAAATTAGCGCTTCAGTATAATGTAGTAGTCAACTTTGAACAATGTATAGAGGACTATGAACAAATAGTTTAGAACAGAGCCGGCCCCAGAGTTGGTTCAAGATTTTGGCACCCTAGACAAACCTTAAGCTTTACACCCCCTGGGTGTCAAAGCCTATTGTTTAGCTTTGAATGCCCTACCCAGACGTTACTGCCCTGGTCGGCCACTTAGTTTGCCTAAGGGTTGGGCGGGCCCTGGTTCAGAAATGCATTCAAGATGTTTCTACTCTGCATGCTGAAGTTAAGTCTGTTCAGTCAACCATAGATACATTACTAAAGTCTTCTGTGGACTCTATTCAGAAATTGGAATATCTTGAAAATCAGTTTAGGAAGAAAAATGTTAGATTTGTTAATTTTCCTATTATTTGCCTGATAGAAATAAAAATGTTAAAAAGACATCTTTAATGGAGGCGGGGATTCATTGAATTTATCTTTACAGTTTGTTCCAGAATCTGTGAATTCTGCTGTATTATTGGTGTTCTTGGCTCTGGAATCTGATCAGGACTGGCTTTTCAATTATTCTTTCCTTCTCTTGATTAAAAAGATTTTAGGGAATTTGTATATTTCCTTTTATATCATTTATTTACTCAGCAGCGAAGGCGTCCATTTTTGTCTCTTAGGTTCCAAATGTTAGAAATTGGAGCTACTTTTAATTTACAACATTCTTGTAAATGTCGGATTAAGTATTAATCTAGTATTTATGTATTTCACAGATCTGATCTGCTTTGATCCTTCAGGTTAGAACATTGCAGTTTGTCTCAGAAGCAGAGGGCTGAATTATTATTCTCTTGCTTTTTTCAATAGATAGCTTTGACAGTTTAAGTTAAGTTTATTTTCTTTTGGATTTTAATATTTCTTTCTTGGTTTCCCTTGGTTGGGATGTCTCTTTTTGTGGTGTTTTGTTGTATTTGTTTATAAATGCTGCATATGAAACCTGTTATCCAGATACAAAATGTTCTAACTATAATACCACAGTACAATTTAATGTAACAGAAGAAAAATGAAACTGAATTGTTAAGATAAGTTTATATGCATTAACTTTTTTTTTATACACAAGTGGGCTTGGAATGTTTCATGTGTGATATATTAAAATACTGATTT
This sequence comes from Ichthyophis bannanicus, assembly GCA_033557465.1. Classification (NCBI taxonomy): domain Eukaryota; kingdom Metazoa; phylum Chordata; class Amphibia; order Gymnophiona; family Ichthyophiidae; genus Ichthyophis; species Ichthyophis bannanicus. Next base: position 197,732,154 of record CM066037.1, on the reverse strand, counting down.
GCATACAAAAAAGGGGAGGTATTTTTTTCATTAAGTGCTCTCGGTTTATTGTCTGAGGTCTTTTCCTCCCTTTAAAAATATATAAAGAATTTAAAAAGGCACAAAATACAAAAGAGAATACTTGAACACACATGTATCAATTAGAATAATTATGAATTCCGTGGTTCTTCCATTTTTATAGAAAAATTATGCATCATTAAGAGGGAAGATTTTTGCACTATGGTCATAAGAAAATTGCTAATATATTGTTAATCTCATTCAAATTTTGATTGTTATATATATATGGTATTATACCTACAAAGCTGTTTTTGAAATGAGGAACTGAGACACCAGCACTTTATTTTTAATAAAGATGGTAACCCATGCTGCCTTATCTTCCTTTAACTTGTAGTGGTAGTGTGGGCAATATTCATTCATATATTTGTGGGGGGGGGAGGGGAAGTGAGGGGGCGCTTACTGAAGTTTGACTACAAGTATACCTTGCACAAAAGGAAAATTCACATCTTAAATGTAATTCTATACTATCTGACTACGATGGCAACAACTCGTTTTAGAAAGTACACTTTCGAAGAAGTATCACTTAAAATTGCTAACGCGAAAACAGTTTTAAATCAGTATACTCTCATGATTATTAATCCAGTTTTTTCATATTCATAGAAGTAAGTGTTTGACGTTTTTTGGGTTCTTCTGTTTAGCTTCTCTCATTCTTTTGTATTGTAATTAAGCTGGTATAGCTCTTTGCTGTTTGTCTTTCTAAATTAGTGTCAGCAATGTTCTGCCAAAAATAAAGAATGAACCTCAACATAACATGAGATGTAGAGTGACCTCGTGGAAGATTTGTGAAGTTGTAACTGTGGTCATAATAAAAACATTTCAATAATTTGGATAATATATTTGGTAAGAGTAGAAAGGAGACTCTGAATTGGACCAAGAGGGAACCAAGAAATAGAAAGCTAATGTTTGGAAGTCTGCAGATATTGCTGCCTTAATGAAATGAGTAGTTTACTGTTTAGAAGTATACTAAAATACTTACCTCAAGTTAGGCTGGCTGTTAAGAATAGGACTGCAAGTTAAAATTGTTCTCCAGGAACAAGCAGGAAGTCAGTCCTCACATATGGGTGACGTCGGCGCCAACGGAGCCTGCGTGGAGCATTTCCCCATCTTTCAAAGAAAGCCTTGGAAAATGCTACCATACATGCAGGGTCCCCTTCCCGTCCAAGGGTGCCATCTTGCTCAGTCTCCTTTATTTCTGTGGAGCCCAATGTATGCTTGTTCTGTTTCCCTGGAAAAATCCTCTAAAAATTATCCTTAAAAGTGTGTGTGTTCCCGGTTTGCGTACCGATTCCTCTTCCCACCTCTAGCCGGCGCCATCCCCGGCACTCTCCCTTCTTTTTTTTTTTTTTTTTTTTTTACGAGGTTTGCCTTGACTAGCATTCATGCCCTTTTTCATCCAGGGGTCGCCGACCCGACTGGGTGTTTCCCACCGGGTTCAAAAAATGTGACTGCTGCAGTCAGACCATGTCTGTTACAGACACCCATGACTGTTGCTTGCGTTGCCTCGGCCCGGACCACGACAGTGCCATTTGCATTGTCCAGACCATGACACCGAAAACCAACAAGAAAAGGTTGGAGTTGCAGGAAAGGATGTTCCCGCGGTCCGACTAAGCCCTGGCTGATCCCCAAGCTGAGCACCTTCCACGAGGCCGGGGCATCTTCGGAGTCTCACAGCGGCAGCACCTCCAAAAAGATGCTGAACCCTGGGAAGAAAAAGAAAATACCCTCGAAACCAGTCGAGGCTCCACTGATGAAATCCGGTAAGGTCCCGTGATGGGACTCTGGCAACTCCGAGCAGCACCCCTTCAAGGTCTCTCAGAAGGAGTCCTCGGCTGGCAGTGACCATGCAGGGTCCTTGTTGAGGACACACTCGCTAGAGTGCCGGTGTTGGGTCCAAGGTCCTCAGTGCCCACGCTGACAGCTGCAGAGCCTTCTGGCATTGAGACCAGAATGGCAGCGCCGGAGCAGAATATCTCTGCATCCTGGCCCTGCAGCCGGCGATGATGTCTGGTTCGTTCGCATAATCTGCCTCGACAACTGGGCCCCTGACTGCCAGGCCTCAAGCACCATGGGGCGAGTCCTTGGCACCGTTCGTGGTCACGGTTCCGATCCTTGGGAGTCCAGTCCTCCCCGACCAATTTCCTGGAGTCTGAGCCGAGACCCTTTGGGGGATCCCAGTTCCTCGTGGCCGGCCTTGAGGCATGGGAGTCCCGAGCCTCGGAGTCCTCGATGCCCTCTGGCTCTGACTGGGAAACAGACATCGAGGCCTCTTCAGAGACCTCTCGACACCGAGATGTCCCTTTGGAGCCATCTCCCTGGAGCCCCGGTGCCATTCTCCCCCCGAGGACGTGGCCTTCCACGACTTCATCCAGAACATGACCCGGGCCTTCTCGGTCCCGACTGAATCAAAGGAGGACCTGCACACCATAGAACTGGAAATCCTCCAGTATGAGTTCCCGACAAAGAAGACTCTTATAGTGCCGGTCCAGCCCATCCTTGAGTGACTGCTCCTGCGGATGTGGGAGACCCTGGCATCTGTGCCAGTGGTCTGTTGACGCCTCAACGCCATCTATTGCGTCAAGAAGGGCCCTAGCTTCCAAAAATCTCAAATCCTGCATAACTCCTGCATAGTCTTGGAGTCCTTGATGCAGAAGCTCAAAGGTCAGAAGAACTATTCTCTCTGTTCCCCTGGGCAGAGAGGCCCGAGTCCTCAACGCCCTTGGGCACAAGTGCTTCCAGGGCTCCATGCTGCGCTGTCGAATATACATGCCTATGAGCTATATATAGGCATGTATCTCAAGGACCTCATCCAAGAACTGGCAGGCTTCTCCGTAGGCCTCGCCAGGGAATCACTTCAGAGGTTCCAAGCCCTGAAAGCCAGGATCCGGGAATGCTCAAACTTCCTGTCCCGCGCCGCCTATGACTGCTTTGAGTCAGCAGCCCAGGTAGCAGCAGCGGGCATTAGGGCCTGGCGTCAGGCTTGGTTGCAAACCTCTGACCTCGAGCAATGGGTGCAAGAAAAACTGCTAGATGTCCCCTGTACTGGGGAAAACCTATTTGGCAAACCCATGGCCAACAAGGTGGCCGAGGTTGTGATCAGGCAGATGCTCTCGAGGAAGACCTCGACCCTCCCCCAAAAGAAACCATCTGGGAAAAGACCACCTTTCCCGAGGAAAAAAGGTATTTTTCACCAGGGCCATTACCAACCCTTGGGGCAGCAACAGCAGGGCCCTCAGCCAAGAATCAGAGCCACGGGCCGAGAAAGCCAAAGACTCAGCTGCCTCAGCCCCCAGCTTCCACCCAACCTGGAGGGAGCTTTTGACTCCCTTGGCAGGGCCTCCTCCCTTCCCCAGGAGACCCTTCCCAGCCTACAGAGGGCCACTTGGAGCTCTTCGCCTGCAGATGGGCCAGGATTACCATGGACCAGTGGGTCTTGCAGGTGGTAAAAGAGGGCTATCTCCTCCGGTTCCAGCAAACACCCCAGGGTTCTTCCCAGGAGAGCCGGTGCAGCCTCTCCTTCACCAGACCTTGCTCATCTCAGAGCTCGCAGGCCTGCTGGTAGAACCTGTACCCAGGCATCTGTGGGGAAAGGGTTTCTACTCCAGGTATTTCCCTGTCCCCAAAAGAACTGGGGGTCTTAGGCCCATCTGGACCTGTGAAACCTGAACAAGTTTCTGATGACGGAGAAGTTCAAGATGCTGTCCCTTGGAACACTGCTGCCCTACCTCCACCAGGGAGATTGGCTCCACCAGGGAGATTGGCTGCTCCTTAGACCTGAAGGATGCATATACCCACATCCTGATCCACCCCTCCCACAGACAATACCTAAGATTTGTGGTGGGAGGAGAGCACTACCAGTACAGGTTACTTGCATTCGGCCTGGCCTTCTCACCAAGAGTCTTTACAAAGTGCCGGGTAGTCATGGCTTCCCTACTTGGACGACTGGCTCATCAGAGGCAGTATGGCCCCTGAGGCCAGTCAGGCTGCAGGGCAAACAATCCGCCTCCTGCAGTACCTGGGGTTTGTCATCAACTACCCTAAATCCCACCTCTCTCCAGCCCAAAACCTGGAGTTCATAGGGGCCCAGTTGGACACATTACAGGTCAAGGCCTTCCGCTCAAAAGAGAGGGCACATTACCTTGTACAACTGGCAGGAGAGGTGCAGATTCACCGGTTGGTATCGGCTCGCCTCTTCCTCCACCTACTGGGCCACATGGCTTCAGCAGTCTGCGTCATGCCCCTAGCCTGCTTGCACATGTGGGCAGTCCAGTGATGCCTCTGCTCTCAGTGGACTCAGGCCACGAGCAGGTTGCGGGTCAGAGTCAGGATCACCCGCCAGCTGGCAGACTCCCTCAACTGGTGGCAGTCCCCTATGCCACCTCCAAGCAGGGATGCCATTCCAAGTGCCTGTGCCACAGAGGGTCCTGACCATGGACACCTCCCTCCTGGGTTAGGGGGCACACTGCGAAGAACTCTGAATTCAAGGCAGCTGGTCTCAAGAGGTGTCATTCTTACAGATCAACCTCCTGGAACTCAGGGCTATCTTCCTGGTCCTGCGAGCTTTCTGCCACCTGCTGTGCAACTGACCTGTGTTGATGCAGATGGACAACCAGGTCACCAATTTTTATGTAAACAAACAGGGGTGCATGGGCTCACACTCCCTCTGTCAGGAGTTAATGGCTCTGCTCACCTTTGCTGTGCGCCATGGAATGCTCCTGCGAGCAGTATACCTCCTCGGTCAGGACAATTGCTTAGCGGACAAGCTTAGCAGAGTCCTGCGCCTGCATGAATGGCGTCTGAACCCCAGGGTGGTACAAAGACACTTCTGCCTCTGGGGCAGGCCCATGATGGGCCTGTTCGCCTCCCCGGACAACACACATCTACCTCGCTTTGGCTCACTCCAACTGCACCCAGGGAGAGTGGCAGTGGATGTCTTCCTGATCCCATGGTCAGAGGGCCTCCTCTATGCCTTCCCACTGACTCCCCTAGTGGCCAAGACCCTCTTCAAGGTACAGAGCGAGCAGGCATCAGAGATTCTGATCGCCCCCAGATGCCCCGGAAACCCTGGTTCCCTCTGTGTTCTCCTTGTTGGTGGCACTCCCAGTCCCACTGTGTCGGGACCCGGACCTCCTCTCCCAGGAGGAGGGCTCCCTCTTGCACCACCCAACCTGGGGTCACTAACATTGACAGCGTGGCTGCTGAAAGGATAGCACTGGCCCCTTTCTATCTCCCAGGGGAAGTCAAGGAGATCCTGCTGGCCTCCTGAAAATTTTCCACCAGGTGGGCGCATGCCTTCAAATGGAGAAGATTCTCCATCTGGTTTGCAGAAAGAGAAGAGAATCCCTTCTTCTGCCACATGCAGCTAGTACTGCAGTACCTACTACACCTCTCACACACCGGGCTGAAGTCAAATTTGGTGAGGGTTCTTCTGAGCGCCATAGCCGCACACCATCACCCTATAGAGAGAAAACCCCTCTCAAACCAGCCCCTGGTCTCCAGGTTCCTGTGGGGTCTTTTGCTATCAAAACCCCCTCTCCGTCCCCTTGCAGCAGAATGGGACCTGAATGTGGTACTCTTCCAACTCACCAGACCGCTGTTCAAGCCCCTGACCACTTGCCATTTACGATACCTATCCTGGAAAGTGTTTTTTCTGGTGGCCCTCACATCCACTCGGAGAGCAAGTGAACTCCAGGCCTTTGTGGTTCTATACGAACAGGGTGGTGCTCCTCACACACACTAAATTCCTCCCCAAGATGGTATCCCCCTTCCACTTCAACCAGGAGGTGGTCCTTCCCACCTTCTTCCCATGGCCTCATGCCAGCAGGGAGGAACTGCATACACTAGACTGTAAGCAGGCCCTGTCCTTTTACCTGCAGCGGACCCAGGCCCATCACAAAGCTTCTCAGCTCTTTCTGTCATATGACCCCAGTAGGCTGGGGCTTCCGGTAACGAAGCAAACTCTGTCCACTTGGTGGAATGCATTGCCCTCGCCTATAAGCAAGCTGGCCTTTCCCTGGAGTACTGGATCACTGCACATCACGTGCAGGCTATTCCATGTCAGTAGCCAACCTCTGCTCAGTGCCAGTGAAGGAAATCTGCAAGGCCGCCACATGGTCTTCAATTCATATATTTGTAGCTCATTACTGCCTGGAGAGCGAGTCCTGTAGTTCTGTGTTCAGGCTACCAGAGTGAAGTTCTCGTTGGACATGAGGGTCTTGCAGAGTCTCTCTGTAGGGACTCACCTTTTGCAACTTACGGCCACCTGATGGGTCGTCAGTGGTGCTGTTGTGGTTCGGTCCTCGGCAGCCTGGAACCTAGGGAGTTCCATATGTGAGGAATGACTTCCTGCTTGTTCCTGGAGAAAGCGTAGTTACGCACCTGTAACAGGTGTTCTCCAGAGACAGCAAGAATCAGTCCTCACAACCCTCCCTCCTCCCCTTAGAGTTGCCTTCCTACATTGTTTTAAGTTCCTTTTGCTGTGCCATCTAACTGAGCAAGATGGCACCCTTGGGCAGGAAAGGGACCACACATGCGTGGTAGCATTCTCAAAGGCTTTCTTTAAAAGCTGGGGAAATGTTCCTCATGGGCTCCGTCGGTGCCATCACTCATATGTGAGGACAGATTCCAGCTGTCCCTGGAGAATACCTGTTACAGATGAGTAACTATGCTATATATGTCATTTTTTAAAATGTTTTTTCCCCCCATTACCTGCAGGTATTAGAAACATGTGCTGTCCGTTTGATTCAATATAATGTTTTGGCTCGGCGAGATATTTCCAACCTGACAAAATACCAGATAATTCTGGAAAGAGATCAGTTTAGGAAAAACCCACCAACACACATCAAGGTAAACATACTTTGCAACTATCTGTGTGTGTGTTTGTCTGTCTCTATATACAGGATGGCCCAAAATAAGTGAGAACATCTCGTAACATATAAGTTATTTAAAAATTCAAAAAGACAGATGTAAACGATTGACAAATTTTAAAAAAAGATGGCGACTGGAAATTGTCGAAATAAAGATGTTATATAGCTAAAAAAGGTAAATAAGCAAACTATATAAGCTTTTAATTTACAAGATATTCGCACTTTTTTTGGGCCACCCTGTATATCTAAGAATATAAGGTATTCCAAAGGTCCATCAAGCCCAGGTCAATCCAGATCACAAGTACCTGTCAGGTTTCGAAAAGGTAGACAGATTCCATGCTGCTTATCCCCAGGGGTTAGCAGTGGATTTCTCCAGTCCCATTTAATAATGGGTTATGGACTTTTCCTTCCAAACCTCTCTTACTCTCAGCTACACTGACAGCTTTTACTGCATCCTCTGGCAGCAAATTCCAAAGTTTGGATACGTGTTGAATGAAAAACTTTTTTCTTAGATTAGTCTTCAGTGGGCTGCTCTGTAGCTTCATTGTGTGTCCCCTAATTATTCTACTTCTTGAAGGAGTAAACAATCCATCTGCATTTACCTGTTCCACTCTACTTACTACTTTATAGATTTCTATCATACTTCCTCTCAGCTGTCTCTTTTTCATGTTGAAGAGCCCCTAATCTTTTAAGACTTTCCTCATAAGGGTAGCCTTCCTTCCCATTTATCATTTTGGTCACTCTTCTCTATACCTTTTCTAATTCTGATATATCAGTTTTTAGATATGGTGACCAGAACTGCACAATATTCAAGATGCAGTCACACCATGGAGCAATACAATACAATTTGTGCCTTTCAGTCAATGATGAATCTTGGAGACCCAGCAGCTCCTGGGTTTTCTTGGTAGTGCGACTGGAAGTAGATTGCCAGGTCGGTCTTCTGAGGAAATGGAGGGTTATATGACTTGCTTAAGGCGTGCCAGTGCTCTAACCACTAGGCCAGGGGTGGGCAATTCCGGCCCTCGTGCACCACAATCCAGCCTGGTTTTCATGATGTCCCTAATGAATATTCATGGCCCTATTTCCATACAATGGAAGGCAGTGGATGCAAATAGATCTCATGAATATTCATTAGGGACATTATGAAAACCAGGCTGGATTGTAGTGCACGAGGGCCGGAATTGCCCACCCATGCACTAAGCTATATCTCCACTCTGATGGTGTGATACAGAGCATGATAATATCCTTTGTTTTATTCTCTATTCCTTTCTTTGATTTCTAGCATTCTATTTGTTTTCTTGGCCACCGCTGCACACTGGGCAGAGGGTTTCAACGTATTATCCACGGTCTTTTTCCTAAGCGGTGATTCCTAATATGTGACATAAGAACATAAGATATGTCATACTGGGTCAGACCAAGCTCCATCAAGCCTAGTATCTTGTTTCCAGCAGTGGCCAATCTAGATCACAAGTACCTTGCAGTTTCCCCAAAAGACACAGGTTCCACAATGCTTGTATTGGGGCAAGCACTGGATATTCTGGGTCCACTTTAATAATGGTTTATGGACCTTTCCTCAAGGACCTTGTCCAACCCTTTTTTAAACCCGGCTACACTAACAGCTTTTACTACATCCTCCGGTAGCAAATTCCAGAGTTTGATTGCACGTTGAGTGAAAAAATATTTTCTCTTATTATTCTTAAATAGGTTACCCTGTAGCTTCATTGCATGTCCCCTAGTCTTTCTATATTTTGATGGCATAAACAGTCGATCTACGTTTACCCATTCCACTCCATTCATTAATTTATAGACCTCTATCATATCTCCCTTCAGCCATCTCTTTTCCAGGTTGAAGAGCCCTAACCTTTTTAGTCTCTCTTCATAGGGGTATCCTTCCATTCCCTTTACCATTTTGGAGGCTCTTCTCTGTACCTTTTCTAATAATGCTATATCCTTTTTAAGATACTTTGACCAGAATTGCACACAATATTCTCACTATGGAACGATACAGATGCATTATAATATCCTTTGTTTTATTCTCTATTCCTTTCCTTGCATCGTGTAACTGTAGTTTGGGTTATTCTTCCCTATGTGTGTAACTTTGTATGTGTCCACATTAAATTTTGTCTACCATTGGGACCCACAATTTCTCAAGGGAGCCAATGAAGTGACTTGAGAAGAGGGGTAATAATAGCATGATGAGGCTGGCGGAAGATTACGTGCGCAGCAGAGTGTTGAACAGATTGAAGGGGAGAGAGATGATTCAGAGGGAGACCAGCAAGGAGGTAGGTTACAATAGTCTAGACGGGAGGTGACGTAGGAATGGATAAGTGTCTCTTAGTAGTGTGTTCATAAAGGAATGGGCTTGTTTTGTGGATGTTGTTGTAGAGAAAAAAACAGCAGGTTTTAGCTTTCAGTTGGATGTGTGTGGAGAAAGAGTGAGAGGAGTCAAAGGCGACCCCAAGGTTGCAAGCTGAGGAGACGGGGAGGAATAGAGATTTCTTCAGGAACAAGCAGGAAGTCTGTCCTCACATATGGGTGACGTCGGTGCCGATGGAGCCCACGCAGAGCATTTCCCCAGCTTTCAAAGAAAGCCTTTGGGACATGCTACCATGCATGCATGAATGGTTCCCTTCCTGCTCAACGGTGCTGTCTTGCTCAGTCTCCTTTTTTCTGTGGAGCCCAACGGACGTCTGTACTGTTTCCTCATAAAAATCCTTGCTAATTATCCCCAAAATAGTTAGTTTCCCGGTTTGCATACCGGTTCCTCTTCCCGCCTCGAGCCAGCTCTGTCCCCAGTTCCTTTTGTTTTTTTTGATCGAGGCGAGCCTCAACCGGGGTTTGTGCCTTTTTTTGTCCGAGGGTCGTTGACCCCATCCGGGTGTTCCCCACCTTGTCTTCCGGTGGGTTCAAAAAATGTGACCGTTCAGTCAAACGAGATCAGTGACAGACATCCATGACTGCTGCCTACTCAGCTTGGTCCAGGACCATGACAGCACCTCCTACGACCTGAAAAATTGTTCCCTCGGTCCGACTCGGCACCGGCCTCCCCGATGCCGAGCTCCAAACCCAGCACTTCCTGTGAGTCCCGAGCATTCTCGGAGTCCCGCGGCGGCAACTCCTCCGAGAAGACCCTGGACCCCAAGAGAAATAAAGAAAAAATCCTCGAAGTCCATTGAGGTTGCACTGGAGAAACCCGGTAAAACCACTTGGAGGGACTCGTGCGGCTCAGAGAAGTGCCCTACTGAGGTCCTCAAGAAGGATTCCTCAGCTGGCAGAGACTGTGCTAGGTTCCTTGAGACCGTAGTCCTCATTGAGGACACACTTGCGAGAATTCTGGCACTGGGCCTAAGGTCCTCAGTACCCGTGCTGAAAGCTGCGGAGCATTCTTGCTTAGAAACCAGAATGGCAGCCTTGGAGCAGAACATCACTGCTATCCTGGCCCTGCAGCAAGCAATGCTGGCTGGTTCGCCTGCATCATCTGCCCTGACGACCGGGCCCCCTACTGCGGGGGAGTCCTCGGTCATTGAGCTGAGCTCCGAGTGCCATTGGCCTCAGGTAAGCCCTCTGTGCCTGTTGAGGTCTCGGTCCTCCCCCTTGGGTATCCAGTCCTCCCTGGTCAGTTTCCACGACTCGCCCCCAGGTCCTCCAGAGGCCCCCGGCCACCTGACCCAGGTCCTCTGGAGGCTGCCTGCCACCTGGCCCCGGCCTCAGTGTTAGAGTTGCAGGGCCTCGCGCTCGTCATCACCGCTCGACTCTGAGTGGGAGACCTATGACGAGGCATCTCCGGAAACCAAGTGGCACCAAAATATTCCCTCGGACCCATTGCCCCTGGCTCTATTCTCCTCTGGAAGATGTGGCCTTCCATGACTTTTTCAAGGATATGGCCAGGGCCCCCTCAGTGCAAACCGAGGCGGAGAAAGATCCATGCACCATGGAACTAGAGATTCTCCAATATGAGTCTCCTCCCAAGGAGACTTTCACAGTGCCTATGCAGCCGATCCTTGAGCGGCTGCTGCTCGTGGGAGATGCCGGTCTTTGTGCTGGTGGTGAGCCAGGCCTCGACGCCATCTACCACATCTGGAAGGGCCCCTGGTTCCACAAGCCCCTACTCCCACATAACTCCATGGTCGTCGAGTCGATCATACAGAAGCTTAAGAGCCAGAAGGCCCACTCTTTGGTTCCTGCCGGGAGGTATGCTAGAGCCCTCGGTCCCTTGGGCGCAAGTGTTACCAGAACTGCAAGCTGGGTTGCTGGATCCAAGCCTATGAATTGTACTTAAGCATGTACCTAAAGGCTTTAACCCAGCGTTGTCCGGGTTTTCAGCGGGGATTATGGGGGAACCCTTCCAGCGGTTCCAATCCTTAACCACCTGGATCAAGAACTGTTCTAAGTTCCTTTCCCGGGAGGCCTATGATGGCTTTGAGTCAGCGGCTTGGGTAGCAGTGGCCAGCATTGGCGCCCAACGCTAAGCCTGGCTGCAGTCCTCATACCTCGAGCAATGGGTCCAAGACAAGCTGCTCGATGTCCCCTGCACTGGGGAGAACCTATTTGGCAAACCTATAGCTGAACGGTTGAGATCGAGGACAATGTGGTGACTCGACAGAGGCTCTCCAAGAAGACGTCATCCTTTCCCCTCGAAACCATTGGGGAAAAGACCCCTGTTCCTGAGGAAAAAGGGGCCCTTTCAGCAGAATCAACATTACCAGCCCTTCTTGGGCCAGCAACAGGGTTCTCACACTACAAGACAAAGCCATCGGGCTCAGAAGCCGAAGGCACGGAAGTCCCAGGCTCCTGCTCCTGCCCAGCCTGGGGGGAGCTTTTGACTCCCGGGGCAAGGCCTCCCCTCCCTCGGGTGACCTTCACCAGCCCACAGGGGGCTGCCTGGAACTCTTCGCCCACAAGTGGGAGAATGTCACCTCAGACCAGTGGGTACTGCAGGTTTTAAGGAAGGGATACCTCCTCCACCTACAGCAGGTACCACCCAGGTTCTTTCCAAGAAAGCCATTGTGACCTCTCCTTCACCAGACCCTTGTGCTCTCAGAACTCGCAGGTCTGCTCAGGGACAACACAGTAGAGCCTGTACCCAAACACCTATGGGGAAAAAGCTTCTACTCCAGATACTCCAAACAGCTTGTTGTTATGGTCTTTATGTTATAATGTAAACCGCGCTGATGCCGAATAGTGCGGTATATAAGAACTTGTAATAAATAAATAAATAAAAATACTTCCTTGTCCCAAAGAGAACTGGGGGCCTCAGGCCCCGTTTCTGGTGAGGGAGAATTTCAAGATGCTCTCCCTTGGAACACTACTGCCTAACCTCCACCAGGGAGATTGGCTGTGTTCCTTAGACCTAAAGGATGCATATACTCACATCCTGATCCACCCCTCCCACGGCAGTATCTACGGTTTATGGTGGGAGAAGGGCACTACCAGTACAGGATGCAATCCTTCAACCTGGCCTCCTCGCCAAGGGTTTTTATCAAATGCCTAGCGGTGGTAGCCGCCTACCTGCACCTACAAGGGGCTTTCATATTCTCCAACCTGGATGACTGGCTAATCAGGGGCAGTATGGCCTCAGAGGTCAGTCAGGCCACAGAGCATGCAACCCTCCTTCTGCAGCACCTGAGGTTCCTCATCAACTACCACAAATCCCATCTCTCTCCAGCCCAAAGCCTGGAGTTCATCAGTGTGCAGTTGGACGCATTACAGTTGAAGGCTGTCCTCCCAAGAGAAAGAGCAGAACGCCTCAGGCAACTGGCAGGAGATGTACAACTCTGCCGGTCAGTACCAGCTCATTGCTTCTCCGCCTACTGGGGCATATTGCCTCGATGGTCCACATCACGCCTTCAGCCTGTTTACGCATGCGGACAGCCCAGTAGTGCCTACACTCGCTGTGGACTTAGGCCATGGGCAGGCTACGGGACAGGGTCAGGGTTACCCGCCAACTGCGGAGTTCCTCAACTGGTGGCAAAACTTGCACCACTTCCAGGTGGGAATGCCCTTTCAGTTACCTGCACCACAAAGGATGCTGTCCACAGATGCCTTCCTCCTGGATTGGCGGGCACATTGCGGAGACTGCCACACACAGGGCAGCAGGTCTCAGGAGGAGTCACTCTTACAGATAAATCTACTGGAGCTCAGGACAGTCTTGGCCCTACAAGCATTCCGCCACTGCCTGTGACACCGACACATGCTGATCCAGACGGACAACCAGTCGCTATGTCCTATATCAACAAGCAGGGGGGCATGGGTTCATACTCCCTCTGCCAGGAGGTAGTGGCCCTCTTCTCCTTCGCAGCATGCAACAGCATGCTTCTGCAAATGGTGCACCTCCTGGGCCAGGACAACTGCCTAGCAGACAGTTTGAGCAGAGTCCACCCACATAAGTGGCGCTTAAACCCCAGAGTAACCAAGCAGCTCTGAGGCAGGCCCATGATGGACCTATTTGCCTCTCTGGACAATGCGCAGCTACCCCGCTTCTGCTCTCGTCAGCCACACCCAGAGAGAGTGACGGCTGATGCTTTCCTGACCTCGTGGTCCGAGGGCCTACTCTATGCGTTCCCACCAACCCCCCCCCCCCCAGTCACCAGGACTCTCTTCAAGGTCCAGAGTGAAAGGGCATCAGTTATACAGATTGCCCCAGGTGGCCCAGGCAACCTTGATCACCTCTGCTGCTTTCCCTGTCGGTGGCACACCCAGTCCCATTGGGCTGAGCCCCGGACCTCCTGTCCCAGGAGGAGGACTCCCTCCTGCATCCCAATCTGGGGTTGCTAACGCTAACAGCATGGCTTTTGAAGGGATAGCTTTGGCCCCTTTCAATCTTCCAAGAGAAGAATGTACTGGCTTCCCGAAAACCCTTCACCAGACGGGCTCATCCCTTTAAGTGGAGAAGGTTCTCCGCCTGGTCTGCGGAAAAGGAGGAGAATCCCTTCTCCTGCAGTTTGCAACTAGTATTTCAGTACCTACTGCACCTGTCACACATTGTGTTGGAATCTAACTCTGCGAGGTTACATCTGAGTGCCATAGCTGCTCACCACCACCCTATCGAGAAAAATCCCCTCTCAAGCCAGCCTCTGGTCTCCAGGTTCCTCCAGGGCCTCCTCTTATCCAAGCCCCCTCTCCGCCCTCCGGTGGCAGAGTGGACCTCAACGTGGTGCTCTCCCAGCTAACCAAACCGCCATTTGAGCCCCTGACCACTTGCTACCTGCAGTACCTGTCTTGGAAAGTGGCCTTTCTGGTGGCCCTTATGTCCACTCAAAGAGTGAGCGAACTCCAAGCACTGGTGGCAGATTTACCATATACAAGGTTCTACAAGAACAGGATAGTGCTCTGCACACACCCAAATTCCTCCTGAAGGTGGTGTCTCTTTTCCACCTCAACTAAGAGGTGGTCCTCCCCACCTTCTTTCCGCAGTCTCACGCCAGCAAGGAGGAACTAGTACTTCATACACTAGATTGCAAACAGGCCCCGTCCTTCTACTTACAGTGGACTCAGACCCATCGAAAAACGCCTCAGCTTTTCATGTCTATGACGCCAGCAGATTGGGGCTCGCCATGACTAAGCGAACTCTGTCCACTTGGGTGGCGGACTGTATTGCCCTCGCCTATGAGCGAGCAGGCCTCTCCCTCGAGCACGGATCACAATGCATTGTGTGAGGGCGATGGCCGTGCCAGTGGCCAACCTACGCTCAGTGCCGGTGACAGAAATCTGCAAGGCCGCCACATGGTCTTCAGTTCATACGTTCGCAGCTCACTACTGCCTGGAGAGTGAGTCCCGCAGGGACAGTGCCTTTGGCAAGGCAGTACTCCATAATATTTTTGGGGTGTAGGCAGTTCCTGCCCTCTGACCCTTCTATGTTCAGGCTACCGGAGTGATAGTGTCACTGGACGCTAGGGTCTTGCAGAGGTCTCAGTGGGGACTCACCTTCTGCAATTCACAGCTACCCAATTGGTCGCCGTTGGTGCTGTCGTGATTCAGTCCTTGGCAGCCTGGAGCTAAGGAGTCCCATATGTAAGGACTGACTTCCTGCTTGTTTCTGGAGAAAGCATAGTTACTCACTTGTAACAGGTGTTCTCCAGAGACAGCAGGAATCAGTCCTCACAACCCTCCCTCCTCCCCTGGGAGTTGCCTCCCTACCTTGTTTTAGTTTTAGTTTTAACCACATGTAAGAAAAATGCCCCAACACTTAACTGTGAGAATACGATGTGCAAGACAAAAACTATTGGTGCGGTCCTTTATCAGAGCACTTAAAATATTAACCACATGTAAGAAAAATGCCCCCCCTTAGTTTTAGTTTTTACTGCCATCCTAGCTATGTCACTTGACTGAGCAAGATAGCACCCTTGGGCGGGAAGGGGATCACGCATGCGTGGTAGCATGTCCCAAAGGTTTTCTTTGAAAGCTGTGGAAATGCTCCGCGTGGGCTCTGTTGGTGCCGACGTCACCCATATGTGAGGACTGATTCCTGCTGTCCCTGGAGAACACCTGTTACAGGTGAGTAACTAAGCTTTATCCACAGAGACTGAGAAAGAAGGAAGGGGAGAGGAGGGTTTAGGGGGAAAAATGAGAAGCTCAGTTTTGGCCATGTTCAATTTCAAGTAGCGGTGAGACATTCAAGCAGCAATGTCAGAAAGGCAAGTAGAGATCCTGGCCTGGATTGCTGGAGAGGTTGCAGGTGCAGAAAGGTAGATCTGGGAGTCGTCAGTGTAAAGATGGTACTGAAAACCATCCTCACTTCTCCCATCATCTTGTCATCTGCCCTATCATTAACTTTTGAGCTTCACTATTTTCTCCCTCTCATTCATCTCTTTCCTCTCTCTCTCTCTTTGTGAAATAACCTCACCCTCGTTAACTCTGTGCTGTCTCCTCTCTGCCCTGCACTCTTCTTCTTCTGTCTTCTGGAGATATGAGTCCCAACCCTGGCCCCCCTAGGCTTTTGTCACACTTCCAGGATAAATCCTCACACAACTGCTCAAATCTTATTCATATTTCTGTCTTTTCCCCCTCCTCTCTCCCTTTCTCATGTGTCTTGTGGAATGCACACTCCATTTCAATTAAGCTTGCCTTTATTCATGATCTCTTTATCTCAAATGCTTTCCATTTTCTTGCTCTAACTGAGACCTGGCACCTCCATCCCACTGGCCGTGGTGGTGGTGTTGGGCTTCTACTCTTACCTTCCTGTCAATTTCAACTTCTTTTGCCTCAGTCTCACTCCTTTGAAGTCCACTCCATCCGCCATTTTACTCCACTATCTCTCCGGATAGCTGTTATTTATCAACCTTCTGACAAATCCACCTCTACCTTTCTCACTGACTTTGACTCATGGCTTTCCTTCTTTCAGGATTCATCTTCCCCCTCCCTTATTCTCGGGGATTTTAACATTTATGTTGATAACCCCTCTGACCCTTATGCTTTAAGATTCCTTTCCCTTACCACCTCATTCAACCTCCAGCTGTGCTGTACTGCCCCCATTCACCTGCACGGCCACTGCCTCGACCTTGTCTTCTTCTTTAATTGCTTACCCTCAAACTTCTGCCCCTTCGCCTCCCCCCCTCTTCTGAAGAAGCATTTTATACATTTTTGATATCGCCCCTTTCTGTGAAGTCTGCTTCTCCATCATCTCCTCAAACTGTGCAGGCTTCCTAGCCATGTTTAATTTTACCTCCTTACTTTGCAGGAAGTACCACAGTTGCACATATGCATAATGATCCTTCTGATCTATTTGATATTCATGCTGTAACTCCTCAAATGTTCGCATTCCCCCCCTCTCCCTATTAGTTGTCCTAACCTTACTAGCCCTTTACTAGTCCACCCCGTGTATACCTTGAAGGTTTCCCCCATCCCCAATTCGGCCACCGCTCTAATGAGTGTGTAGCTCGAGTATACTTTCCCTTCTAGAAGGTGCCCCCTCCATTTCCTCCATACCGGGAACATAAGTTCCCTAAATGGGTTACACGCTCCTTTTTATCTCCACACCCCCCCCCCCCCCATCCCATATCCTGGCTTCCTTATAGTCCTCTCCCCAACTCTATTTTTACCCAGCTCAGGGTATCAGATCCCTCCCTCCATGCTAAAAGTGCCCTTAGTTGTGCCGCTTCAAAATATTTCATCAGACATGGCACCCCTAGGCCCCCTTCCGACCGCATTTGGTACATAATATTCCTTGCAATCTTTGGGAATTTCCCTTCCCAAATATATTGCAGGATCATATTCTGCAACTTCCCCATCTCCTTCTTGGTCACCCTACATGGCAAGGATGTGAACAAAAACACCAGTCTTGGCAGTATGTTCATCTTTACTATCGCTATAAGGCCTAACCACGACACCCATAGCCCCCCCACCCATTTAGAGAGATCTCTCCTTATGTTTTCTGTCAATGCTTGATAGTGCCATTGTTTGATCTTCTCTATTGGGTTTCCTAATTGTATCCCCAGATATCTAAAATGTTGAGTCATCCATTTAAAACTAAAATGCGACTTCAACCTGTCCTCTAGACACACCGGTAAATTAAATCCAAGAACCTCAGTTTTGCTCTGATTTATTTTATAGCCTGCAATACTACTATTCTCCAGGACCAAGCAGGAAGTCAGTCCTCACATATGGGTGACGTCGGCGCCGACAGAGCCCTCGCGGAGCAATTTCCCCAGCTTTCAAAGAAAGCCTTTGGGAATTGCAGCGCGCATGCGCGGTCCCCTTCCCGCCCAAGGGTGCCATCTTGCTCAGTCTTCTTTTTTCCGCGGAGCCCTACAGACGCTGTTTGTGACCGCCGCTGAAAAAGTTGATTTTATTTGTTTTTCTTTTCTCGGTTCGACGCCGGATCCTTTTCCCCCCCGGACCCGATACACCGGTATCGAGTCCGTTCGTAATTTTTTCGGTTTTGTCCTTCGTGACTAGCGTTCGCGCCATTTTTTCTTTTTTCACTGGCAGCCCTGTCTTTTGACCTCGCAGGGGCCCTTTTTCCCCCGATGGCTGCCAGCGGGTTTAGTTCAAATTTGTTTTATTAATTTCACCAGCAAAATACAATAACCAACTGAATACAGAAATATTACAACCAAACAGGTATAAAGATCAGGAGTGTGCTCAAAAGTAGTAGTACATTGGAGGCAGACAGTGGAGGCAAACACTGGTGCCAACCATTGAAGGCATACAAACATTGGAGGCAAACCCCAGGGGCAGGCAGAGAGGCACCAGCAACCCAATCCCCAAAGTCTATGTGATATAGACTGAACAACAACATCAGAGGACAGCGGATTACAGACAGTGGGAGCCCCAAGGGGGGTCTAAGGCATCTCCCCCCTGTGCCCCCCCTCCCTCCCCTCCCCACCTACACACTAAGGCATTCCCAAAACCAGACAATGAAGTTCAAGATCCTAGTCCTGAAGCCCGCTGTCCCAGGCCATCCTCATAGAATCCCACACCAAGCCAAGCAGATCAACAACAGAGTCACTAACAGGTCCATCGCAGGGAGCCTCCCCTCTCACCCCCCACTCCCCACCCCGACCCCATTCAGCAACAGACCAGCACGACCCAGACAAGCCCAGGGTGAGCTCTTCTCCCAGGCTCGTCCACGAGCCAAATATCTGACAAGCACCACCTCCCTCGATTAGGTTCGACATTCACTCCCTCACATACTCTTCAACCCTTCAGCCCTGCCCCCCTTTCCCCCCCTTCCCCCCCCATAAGCATAAACACTCCTCACAACTACCAAAACGGGTTAACCAGTAAAACCCAACCAGCAGATGCATCCTATCTATCATAGACCACCCAGGACCCTACTACGCACTCGAACTGGCAGGAGAGAGAGATGGAACCCCCAGCCATCCAGGAATTGCTGCCAGCGCCTCGGGTGCCCAGCAGCATACAGCCAATCCAGAAGCAGCAGCTCATGAAGCTTCACTCTCCAAATACCATACACGGGGCCAGTTGCATCCAGCCACTTCTGTAGCACTGTCAAACGAGCAAGCAGCAACACCAAAAGTAGCCAGCGCATCGCCCCTGGGCTAAAGTCAGTCATCCACGTAGCATCCCACACATCCAATACCACATTACCAGCATTCAGGGGTAGGGGTCGCTGCATACATTTAACCAAATGGGACACCACCCTCCCCCAAAAGATCTGTGCCCGCGGGCAGGTCCAAAACATATGCCCCAACGTGGCCCGGGGCTCATCACACCGGGGGCAGCCAGGAGTGCCGACGAGCCCTGCCCGCCATGCCCTATGCGGTGCGAAATATAGACGGCGCAGTATTTTAAATTGAATGTCTCGATGAAGCACCTTCACGCTTAGCTTAGGAAGGTCAGCCAAAGCACGCAGCAGCCCCTCCGCGGGAACCACTACCCCCAATTCCTCAGTCCATGCTCTAGCCAGCTCGTCCACCGGAATCGGCTCAACGGTCTCCCATAGCATTTGATGGAGACACGAGACCCTCACACCCAGATCCGCTCCCCAGAGCGCCACCTCAAGGGCAGAGCTAACTTCCCCTCGTAAAGCCTCACTGGGGACCCCCCGAAGATAACTACAGACTTGCAAATGGGGAAGATATCCCGTGGCTCCAAAGGATACTGCCGGCTGAGCTGAGAAAAGTCCTCCACCACCCCATCCAGAGTGACCACCTGTTCCAAATTCTCTATCCCCAGCTGAGCCCACCGTTCGAATGAATACCCCCCAGACCCGGCAGGAAGTCATCGTTCCCCCGTATAGGAATGTAAGGAGAATAATGCTCTGAGAGACGACGCGCATTGCAAAAGAGGCGCCAGGCCTTCCGCACAGGGTCCACCACCACCTCCCGAAGAACTCGATGCAGTCCCCGCACCCGCCGAGCATGAAGAAGAAACCGTGGGTGAAAGGGTCTAATCGCCCCCCTGAACAGCTCCAGAGGCGAGCAATCCTCAAGGTCCCAGAGCCAGTCCCTCGCAACACGCAATAGACAGGCTATATTGTATTTCCGAATGTCTGGGAGGCCGAGGCCTCCTAAGGGACGTGGTTGCTGTAAGACTGCCAAGCAGAGCCTGGGCCGCCGCCCCTGCCAAAGAAAGCGATTGAGAAGAACTTGTAACTTCCGAAGATAATAGCGCTTTAGAAACAACGGGAGAAGCTGTAGCATGTATAGAATCTTAGGAAACAGAGCCGTCTTATACAATGCTACCCGACCCCCCAGGGATAATGGTAAGTCCTGCCACTTATCCACTGCCACTGAAACGGCGGTCACTAACTTAGAGACATTGAGAGGATACAGGTCCCGCAGGTTCGCCGGCAAATAGATACCTAGGTACTTAAAGTGACCCACAGCCCACTTCAACGGAAACTCGCCAGGCCACCCCCGCTGAACCGCAGGGCCTAACAGCATTGCTTCGGATTTGTCCAAGTTCAGACGGAACCCCGAGGGCACCCCATACTCCTGAATAAGCTGCAACAAGTGGGACAACCCCTCCCGAGGACTACCCAGATGTACTAGTAAGTCATCAGCGAAAGCCGCTACCCGAACTTCGGCTTTCCCTACAGTGACACCCTGAAACCCCGTGGCAGCCCTGATCCGAATCAACAATGGCTCCAACGTCAAGACAAATAAGAGCGGAGAAAGTGGACAGCCCTGACGAGTACCCTTCTGAATGTCGAACATCTCTGTCATATTGCCATTCACCAGAAGCGCCCCCTTTGGCTCAGCATACAGTAGGCGGACGACATCCACAAAGAAACCAGAGAAACCCATCGCCTCCAGGGTCTGGTACATGAAATCCCAGTTAACCCTATCGAACGCTTTCTCGGTGTCGAAGCTAATAAGCAGGGAGCCATGCTCCGCTACTTGCTCTGCACACATAGAGAGCAGAATTCTCTGCACACTGAAGGCAGAGTGACGGCCCCGTACAAAGCCCACCTGGTCCCTATGAATCAAATCCGGCAGAAACCGTGCTAACCGAGCCGCCATTATTTTGGCCAATAACTTAATGTCGACATTAAGAAGCGAAATGGGGCGGTATGAGCCAGGCAAAAGCGGGTCGCATCCGGGCTTAGGCAATATGGTGATCAACGCCTTGTTGGCTTCATAAGGAAACCGCCCCCTGCTCACCAAGTCCTCAAAATAACCCACGAGGGGTACCACAACCTCATCGCCCATGACCTTGTAAAACTCGCTCCTGTAGCCATCAACCCCGGGGGCCCTACCCAGCTTTAAACGCTTGATCCCCTCCTGTACCTCCTGCCCCAATAACGGCTGACTCAGAGCCTGCCGACCCTCCTCACTAAGCTGCGGCAAAAGACAATCTTTGAGAAAGTCTTGACCCGCCGTCTCTTGAGCCCCTTCCCCCGCGTACAATCGCCTGAAAAAGTCAGTAAAGACCGCCTCAATGTCCGCACCTCCCCGTCTGAGAGTTCCATCTGCATGCCGCACAGCCCCAATAGTGCGTGTCCCCCCCCCCGCAGGCCTCACCAAGGAAGACAACAGTCTGCCGGCCTTATTCCCGTGCTGATAAAGCTTGTAGCGATAGTACAACAATGACTTTTGTGCTCTCCGATGTAGGAGCATCTCCAGCTCTGTCTGAAGCTCCCGCAGCTTATGTTAGTTCTCCGCAGTCCGGCACCCAGCCACCAGTCGCCGCGCTTTCCCCAAGTCCCGCGTCAATCGAAGGATCTGCTGGTTGAGCTGCTTACGCCGTAGACTAGTATAGCTGATAATGTCGCCTCTCAAGACAGCCTTGCCAGCCTCCCAGAAGAGAGCGGGGGAGATCCCAGGTTGGTCATTAAGGGCAGCGTAGTCCTTCCAGCGGTCCCGGAGGTAGTGCTCAAAGTGCACATCTCCACATAGTTCCAAGGGATATCGCCATAGCCGGCCCCGACCCGGATTACAGTCCCGAAGTTCTAAAATCACCATCACATGGTCGGAAAGGATGGAGGGACCAACCTCTGCACTCTGAATCCGACTGAATAATGAAGCCGAGACCAAGAAATAGTCTATGCGGGACCATGAGCCATGCGCTCTAGACTGATGAGTGTATTCCCGCTCTCCCGGGTGTAAAGTCCGCCAAATGTCTAAAAGCTGATGTCCTTCGCACAACCCCCACAAACGCCGGTGGGTCCGCTGGTTCCGGCCCCCAGCTGGCCCGGACCGATCCATACCGACATCCAATACTTCGTTAAAGTCCCCCCCCCCCCCGAGAATAACCTGATATCCATTGGTGCCCGCCAGGATCCGGGTGATAGCCTGAAAAAATCGGGCATCATATACATTAGGAGCATAGACTGAGCACAGAGCCACTTTCAGTCCTGCCAACAACCCCCACACACACACATACCGGCCTTCGGGGTCGATATCCACTCGCTCTTCCACCCAATTCACTGAACTAGTGATTAAGATAGCCACCCCCCTCTTCTTCCCTAACGCCAGGGATCCGTAAACCTTAGTGACATGACCTTTACATAACTTCTCGTGCTCTACCGAAGACTGGTGCGTCTCTTGTAGCATGACCACCCCTATCCGTTTACGTTTCAAAAGCTGGATCACTTTATAGCGCTTTATCGGGGAGCCCAGACCACTGACATTCCAGGATGCTATCTTAATACCAGCATTCATGACACACTGTGTCAAGGAGCCACCACAAAGCGCCAAACCAAACTTCCAAAAGGTGGAGACCCCCCCAGCCTAGGGTCCCCCCCACCAACCACAACCATGCCACACAAAACATCCGCATCCGCTCACACACACACAAACAGCCACCACACTGCTCCAGCATACCTACCACACCCGATACAATCCATGCCTCCCCCCCCACTCAACCAACCTCCCCCCAACCCCCCATCCCTACCCAACTCCCCTCCCCCCCATCCCACCAAATCCCACCTCCCCCCCTGCCTCTCCCCACTATCCCATCCATCTCCAACCACCAGCCCTCCTCAACCGCTGGCCACTCCATGACCTCCGATACATGTAGAACCCCCCCCCCCCCCGGGTAGATCATGACCTCCCCAATATCCCAGATGAGGCCAGGCCCCCCCCCCCCGGCTCTATCCTTCCGCCCCGCTGTCCAGCCTTCCACTCTGAGCACAAAACAAATACAGAAAATATGAACCAGCCCCAGGGGCGCCGCCCGGCACCCCCTGGCACCCCGGAGGCCACTTAACATCAAGGTTCAACACATGTAGCATATACAGTAAGCAGGCTTAACAGGTAATACACAGTCACCATCCCACATGTTGCTGCCCCCCCCTCCCTTGTCCCCTATGGGAATGCCAAGCCGTGGGTTACCGACCTCCCAACCGGCCCCCGGATTACCACCCAGCACACACCCATAGCTTGGGATGCCCCACAGTAGGAGGGAGCAACTCCATCCATTACAGGACCGGGATCGCAGTCCAGCAGTCCCCGCAAGCCCCCAAGATGCCATATCCATGGGAAGCACTCACAGCGGCCCCCCTCCAAACTCAACCTCCAGGAGCCGCTGCGAGCGCCACCCCCCACACGCTGCACGGGTACAGCCAAAACCCCAGCCCGGTCAGCCAGACCCATAAAGGGCAGAATTGAAAAATATTTAGAGGAGGAAAGACCAACCCTCCCCGTGCACGCACATCAGAGGGCCAAAGGGCCATCCTGAAAGACACTCAGCAAAACTTAGGCATTTAATAACCCCCATAGAAGTTAGCAGAAACCCAAGCCAAGAAACCAGCGGAGAGGGCAATAGGGAGCCAACAAGAACCCCGAAGAAACCTCCTAAGGAGGAAGGAGAAGGAAGAAAAAAGAAAGGGGAAAGGAAGAGGAAAAGGAGACTCCTCCAGGGCCTTGTACGCCCGCGGACCACTCCGCCGCCCTCATCAAAGTCCCAGAGCTAGAGTCCAACTTCCCATTAAGCAAAGTAGAGATGAGAGTAGGGGCTTCTGCCAATAACTCCACCGGAGATATGCCCGCCGCTCATCTCAAGCCATTGCAAAAATCCATAGCTGCCTCAGGCGTGGAGAATGTCCGCCGGCCTCCGTCGCAATCGACACGCAGGGTCGCCGGGTAAGCCATTGTGAAGCGCAGGCCCCGCTCTATCAGCCGACTGCAGACATCCTTAAATGCACGCCGCCGCAGGGACACTCCAGCGGAATAATCTTGAAAAATCAAGATCTTGCAGGACTCACCCCCGGAACGCCGCTTCATCCTCGAGGCACGCAGAACCCCCTCCTTCTGGGAAGCGTTCAGGAAACGCGCAATCACCGCTCTGGGCCTGTTATCTCCAGGCCTGAAGGGCCCCAGCCGATGCACTCTCTCCAGAACTATGGCGCCCAGCTCTGCATCCAAGGGTAAATTAGCAGGCAACCACCGCTCCAAATAGCCCCGAAGATCTTTCTCCTGCACCGCTTCCTCTATTCCGATGAAGCGGAGATTGTTCCGTCGGCTCCTGTTTTCAAGGTCTTCAAGCTTCTCCTCATGCCTGACCAGGGCCTCCTCTAGTTTCTTGATTCGGGCCCCGTCCTGACTGCACGTGTCCTCGAGGGCACCGAGACGGTGTTCCACCTGCTCCACTCGGCTGGTAAAATCGGCTACTGCATGAGCCACCTCGGTAATCTGGGAGGCTAAGCCGCCCAAACGGCCCTCCAGGGCTTCCACGACGGCCTTCGACACCTCCGCCACCATCGTCGGCGCGGCCACCATCAGCTGCCCATTAGGAGCTCCGTCCGCCATCTTTGCGTCTCCTCCTCGGGTCCGCTCTCGGCGGGGGGTTTTTGCTGCCATGTGAACTCTATCTGCCTTAGGCTCTCGGAAGCAGGCGCCCCCAACGAAGATGTTTGCTCACCCCCCCCCGCCGGTAAAAATTCAGCACTCGTTAGCAGGTTAGATAGCCGGGGGAGAGGGTACGGGCTCCGGAGCTAAACAGGAGACGTCCTTCTTAGCCCACCATGTCACCGGAGGTCCTGCCAGCGGGTTTAAAAAGTGTGATCGGTGTAAGAAACTTATGTCTTTTACCGACACACACGACTGCTGCCTCCGCTGCCTCGGACCCGATCATGACCCGATGATCTGTGGTCCGTGTGGCAAACTGTCCTCTAAAAGCGTTGAGGAGTCGGCAGCAACAAAAAGAATCTTCTCTGACTCTGCGTCTGGCCGGGCCCGGACCTCGTCAGAGGCTTCGACGTCCCGGGACTCCGGTCCTGAGCATCATCGGAGTTCCTCTGAACGGGGGTCTCCTGCCCGGGAACATCATTGGAAGAAGAAACCCGCGAGGGCGGCGTCGGTGGACGCTCCTGGTTCCTCGAGGGCCAGGTCGCATAGCCCCGATAGCCGTCCCGGGTCCTCGGAGTTGGAGAGGCCTTTGAAACATCCTCGTCTCGAGATGGAGTCTCCTAGACACGTGAGTACTGTAGTCCTCGTGGACTCACCTCCGAAGGAGCCGACGTCGGGCCCGACGCCGTCGGGGCCCGAGTCGGGGGCTGCTGGGTCTCCTGAGCTCGGACTCAGGTTGACGGCCTTGGAGAGCAGTTTGGCTGCCTTCATGGACCAGCAGCGGGCATTGATCGTTGGCCTCGCCGGTGCATCTGCCCCGGCCACCGGGATGTCGACATCCAAGTCGACCCCGGAGACCGAGCCGATCCTCGAGTCCATGCGAGCTTGAGTCGATCCTCGGTCGCGGTCTCCCTCGGCCTCCCGTTCGGGACCGAGGTCATCGACGCCGACACCCTCGGCGTCGGGGCGGAGGGCATCAGTGCCCGCCCGACCGGAGCCGCTCGATTCCTCTTCCGAGGAGTCAGCCTGGGAAACGGAGGACGAACAGTCCCCTGGTACTTTTCGGACTCGGTGCATCCCATCGGACTTGCCCGAGTCCGAACCTCGGAGACGGTCCCCCCCAGAGGACACCCAGTTCTCGGACTTCCTGCGGGATATGGCCAAGGCCTTGGCATTCCCCGCGGATCCCGAGGAGGAGCCTCGAGCCGAAGAGCTCGATGCCCTCCAGTATGACTCTCCCCCGAAGGAGGCCTTTACTGTACCGGTTCCTCCGATGCTGGAGCGACTTCTCTTCCGCTTGTGGGAGAACCCGGAGTCGGCGCCGGTGTTAAGCAAGCGGGTCGATTCCATTTATCGAGTCCGCAAGAGCCCCGGGTTCCAAAAGGCACAACTACCGCACCATTCCATGGTGGTGGAATCGGCCATGCATCGACTCAAGAGTCAGAAGATGCACTCCTCGGTGCCTCCCGGCCGGGAGGCCCGGAACCTGGATGCCCTCGGTAGGAAGTGCTTCCAGGGCTCTATGCTTGCTTGTCGAGTCCAGACTTACCAGCTCTATATGGGCATGTATCTCCAGGACCTGGCAAAGGAAATTGCCTGGTTCTCTGCTGGTCTCTCCGAGGAACCTTTGCAGAGGTTCCAGGCCTTGTCCACTGGCATTCTAGAGTGCTCGAAGTTTATCTCTCGGGCAGCCTACGATGGCTTCGAAGCATCAGCTCGAGTAGCCGGAGCCGGCATCGGTGCCCGCCGACAGGCTTGGCTTCAGTCATCTGACTTCGAGCCATGGGTACAGGACAAGTTGGTCGATGTCCCCTGCAGAGGTGAAAACCTCTTTGGCAAGCCCATGGCTGAAAAGGCTGCACAGATCCAGACCGAGACTCTGACCAGGACTCGGCTGTCCAGAAAAACCTCTGCCCCTTCTCAGAAGAAGAAGGGCTCGGGGGAAAAAGCCCTTTTACCCGAGGAAGGCGGCTGCCTATAAACACTACCCTCATTATCAGGCCTCAGCAGCTCCCCAACAGGGTCAGCAGGCCAAGGGACGGGGTAAAGGGTCCCGTAGGCAGCAGGCCCCCAAGCCCACAACACCGGCCCCTGCTCAGCAGGGTGGGGGTTTTTGACTCCATCAGCATAGCCTTTTTCCCTCCGCTGGTTTCTCTCAGCACAGGAGGCCGGCTGGTCCACTTTGCCCACAGGTGGTCAGCCATCACATCAGATACCTGGGTGCTTCATATAGTTCAAAAAGGCTATCTTCTTCACTTTCACCAGGTACCTCCCTACTACTTTCCAGGGGAGCCTCCAAGACTCCCTCTGCACAGGGACTTACTCCTTCAGGAGTTGGCAAGTCTTCTTCAGGAACAGGCTGTGGAACCGGTGCCCCACCACCTGAGAGGTCAAGGCTTTTATTCCAGGTACTTTCTGATACCAAAACGAACAGGAGGCCTCAGACCCATCCTGGACTTGCGAAACCTCAACAAGTTCCTGGCAAGGGAAAAGTTCAAGATGCTTACCCTTGGAATCCTGCTGCCCTACCTCCACTTGGGATTTGTCATAAACTTCACAAAGTCCACTTTGCTCCCCTCTCAAAATCTCGAATTCATCGGCGCAAGGTTGAACACACTTCAGGCGCGGGCCTTCCTGCCTCTAGACAGGGCACACAGGCTCATGGATCTAGCCAGCCACTTTCGCAGCAATTCCCTGGTCTCTGCCAGGCAATTTCTGAGACTGCTCGGCCATATGGCTTCCACGGTCCATGTAACCCCCAATGCCCGCCTGAACATGCGACCTGCTCAATGGTGCCTTCGCACTCAATGGCATCAGGCCACGGGGAGCTTGGCGGACTCAGTGCAGGTATCCAACCTGCTGGTCTCTTCTCTGCGGTGGTGGCTTCATCTACCAAACCTGGTGCTGGGAGTGGATTTTCAATCTCCTACGCCTTCTCAGGTGCTGACAACCGATGCTTCTCTCCTAGGTTGGGGAGCACATTGCCAAGGGACATGTACTCAAAGCCTCTGGACTTCTTGGGAGTCTGCTCAGCAGATAAACTTTCTGGAGTTCAGAGCCATCTGCCTAGCTCTGAGAGCCTTCTCCCACCTCACTTCTCACCAGTCTGTGCTGGTCCAGACGGAAAATCAAGTTGCAATGTTCTACGTGAACAAACAAGGAGGTACAGGCTCCTTCCTTCTCTGTCAGGAGGCACGGAGACTGTGCTCTTGGGCCGTCCTTCACGGCATCCTGCTCAAAGCTGTCTATCTCCCAGGTCAAGAAAATTACCTGGCAGACAGGCTGAGCAGGATCCTCCAACCTCACGAGTGGAGATTGGATCCGTTGGTGGTTCAGCAGATCTTTCTCAAGTGGGGCCTCCCCACCATGGATCTATTTGCCAGTCCCCTGAACTGGCAGCTTCCCAAATTCTGCTCTCGACAACCGCATCCTCTCAGAGTGGCGGCGGATGCTTTACTGATTCCATGGTCCACAGGCCTCTTGTATGCCTTTCCTCCCATGCCACTGGTGTCTCGGACGCTCTTCAAAGTTCTCAGAGACAGAGCCTTGATGATCCTAGTAGCTCCCCGGTGGCCGAGACAACCCTGGTTCCCGCTTCTAATGCAGCTGGCGGTGGACACTCCTCTTCCTCTGGGGTTTCAACCCGATCTCCTTTCACAGGATCAGGGGACTCTCCTACACCCCAACCTCCGGTCCCTTCATCTGATGGCCTGGCTGCTGAAAGGGTAGTCCTTGCTCCCCTCCTGCTGCCTCGTGAGGTGGAAGAGGTCGTCTTGGCCTCCAGGCGGCCCTCCACCCGGAAGTCCTACGCTCTTAAGTGGCATAGGTTCTCCATGTGGTGAGCTCAGCAGTCTTAGAATCCCTTCTCCTGCTTGGTGGCAGTGGTCTTGCAATATTTGCTTTACCTCTCCAATCTGGGCCTTAAGTCCAACTCTGTCAGAGTCCACCTCAGTGCTCTCTCTGCGCATCACGCACCGGTGGATGGCAGGCCTCTTTCCAACCACCCTTTGGTGGCTTGTTTTCTCCGAGGCCTCCTTCTCCTTAAGCCTCCTTTGTGCCCACCAGCCCCTGAATGGGATCTGAATGTGGTCTTGCAGCGGATTACCTGTCTGCCCTTTGAACCTATGGCTACCTGCCCTCTTCGTTTTCTTTCTTGGAAAACCTTGTTTTTGGTAGCCCTTACCTCTGCTAGGCGCGTTAGTGAACTGCAGGCCCTAGTGTCTGATCCTCCTTACACTAGGTTCTTCAGGAATAGAGTAATCTTACGGACTCATCCTAAGTTTCTTCCTAAAGTGGTTTCTCCTTTTCATCTCATCCAGGAGGTGGTTCTTCCAACCTTCTTTCCCAGGCCGCACTCCAGCCGGGCTGAGATGGTCCTGCATACCCTGGACTGTAGGAGGGCCTTGTCCTACCTTGACCGTACGCGGGAGCATAGGAGGGCTGTTCAGCTCTTCGTTTCTTTTGACCCCAATAAGTTGGGGCTACCTGTCTCCAAGCATACTTTGTCCATATGGGTTGCTGACTGTATCGCTGGGGCTTATGGGGCAGCCGGCCTCTCGTTGGAGGGTCGTGTCACCGCTCATCGTGTTAGGGTGAAGGCTGCGTCAGTGGCTCATCTCCGCTCTCTTCCGTTGGCAGACATCTGCCGGGCCGCTACTTGGTCTTCAAGCCAGACTTTTGCGGCCCATTACTGCCTGGAGAGGGAGTCCCGCAAACACAGTGCTTTCGGTCAGGCAGTCCTCCATAATCTCTTTGAGGTTTAGGCAACTCCTACCCTCCGGCCCTGGTGTTGGGCTACCGGTCGGGGGCGTTTTCAAAGAAGATTCCTTCCTTCTGTGCTACTGAGCTAGAGGGAGCTCATTTTTCCGCTTGAGGTCTCTTGTAGCCTTAAGCTAGGGAGTTCCATATGTGAGGACTGACTTCCTGCTTGGTCCTGGAG
This sequence comes from Ichthyophis bannanicus, assembly GCA_033557465.1. Lineage (NCBI taxonomy): Eukaryota > Metazoa > Chordata > Amphibia > Gymnophiona > Ichthyophiidae > Ichthyophis > Ichthyophis bannanicus. Next base: position 197,702,602 of record CM066037.1, on the reverse strand, counting down.
AAAGAGTAGTTACTCACCTGTAACAGGTGTTCTCCAGGAGCAGCAGGAATCAGTCCTCACAACCCTCCCTTCTCCCCTTGGAGTTGCAGTCCTATCATTTCGTTTTTGCTAATTTTTTTGCTGTCTTTTAGCTATGTCATCAGACTGAGCAAGATGGCACCCTTGGGCGGGAAGGGGACCGCGCATGCGTGCTGCAATTCCCAAAGGCTTTCTTTGAAAGCTGGGGAAATTGCTCCGCGAGGGCTCCGTCAGCGCCGACGTCACCCATATGTGAGGACTGATTCCTGCTGCTCCTGGAGAACACCTGTTACAGGTGAGTTACTACTCTAACCCCTTTATTATTCTCAGCAATACTGGCAAGGTGGTTAAAGGCTGCTTCAGTGTAAGTATTACATCATTGGCAAATAGCACTATTTTTTTTCCTCCTTACCTCCAACTTGCACTCCTTTTATATCCGCTTCCCTCCTGATCGCTTCTGACAGGAGCTCAATCATCAATGCAAATAAGAGCGGCGACAGTGGACACCCTTGCCTGGTACCCCTCTCTAGCGTGAACTGCTCAGAAAATACCCCATTTATCCGGATCCTGTCACAGGGATGTTCATACAATGCCCTTATCCAGGCTATAAATTTGTCCCCAAACCCCATTCGCTCCAACACTTGAAACATATAAGGCCATTCAACCCGATCAAACGCCTTCTCTGCATCTACTGTAACTATTACCACTCGCTCCCCTGTGTTCTGAAGATGCCAAGCTATGTTCATCACCTTTCTTATGTTATCACTCCCTTGCCTCCCCTTTACAAAGCCCGTTTGGTCCCTATGTATTACCTTTGGTAGGATTTCTTGAATATGATTTGCCAAGACCTTAGCTAATATTTTTGCATCTAAATTGATCAGAAAGATAGGCCTATAGGAGCCACACACCCCCTTATCCTTGCCGGGTTTCGGCAATACCGTTATGCCTGCCTCCTCCATAGTCTTAGGGATCCTTTCTCCTTCAAGAACCTTATTGAAAACTTGAGTTAGTATTGGCGTAACCTGCTCCTCCGTCTTCTTATAGAACTTTGCCATAAATCCGAGACTTCCAGTGACGTCACGGAGCGAATGGCAGCAGTATAGCCAGGCTCCATCTGTGTCCCGCTAAAACGAGGAGGAGTTACTGAACCCGGCGCTGGTAGAGAGCCAGGAGATTGAAGTGAGGATGGCTCTGGCAGTGCGCAAGAAGTTAGCGGGGTTTCGGTCCTCGTATGCGCGGAGGGAAGAGATGGAGGAGCAAGAAGCGGGTGGCGTGGAGGAGACCGGAACAATGGCGAGCTCAGAGGAGGAAGGGGAGCAAGAGCTGCGAGGAGCTGAGGAGATGCCAATGCGTACCTGGCTGAAGGTATTCAAAAAGGACTTATATGCTGAGCTAGCGGAGATGAGGAGAGAAATAAAAGAATCGCTGTCGAGCATACAGCAAGACTTAAATGGATTGGGGAACCGCGTGGCAGAGCTCTCCCCGAATATCTTGAACTACCTCAGGGTATTTCAACAGGCCCTCATTGAGGCACCAGAATTTCAACCCTCCCTGACTCTGCCCCTTCAGCACTATCTCCACCGCCCCATGATTTGACCAAGCTATCGGGATTATACCCCCTTCCCTCACCCCTAGCATCCACTCCTGATCCACCAATAACATATCTATTCTACTCCAGCTGTTATGGGGTACCGAATAATAAGTAAATTCCCACTTCTGAGGATTCATCACTCTCCATGAGTCCACCAAATTCAGCAATGAGTGTGTAACCGTTAGCGCAGAAAATTCGGACTAATGATATGATTATGGGTCTGGAAAGGGGGGGGGGGGGGGCGTAAGCCATAAAATCTCCCTGTATGCGGATGACATCCTTCTATATCTTAGCCAGCCACAGCGGTCTCTGCCGGAAGTGTTGGAAGAGGTGGGGAGATTTGGGGTGGCGTCGGGTTTCAAAATGAACTTGGACAAAATGGAGGTGCTGCGGGTGAAGGTGCCGCCGAGAGCAGAGGAGCAGTTGAAAGACCTCTACCCTCTGCGGTGGGTTAAACATTCAATGAGCTATTTGGGGGTACAGTTGCTGGCAAAATATGGGGATATATATCGAGCCAGTTATCCGGGAGTGATGAGGGAGTTGGAGCGGGATTTGGATGGGTGGATGCGGCAGGAGGTCTCGTGGTTAGGAAGGATAGCGGGGGTCAAAATGAATGTGTTATCAAGGTTGCTGTACTTGTTTCAGGCCTTACCAGTGAAGGTGCTGGAGGAGGTGCTGAGGAGTGTGCAAAGGAAAGTCTTTCAATATATTTAGAACAAGAAGCCACTGAGGATAGCCAGGGAGGTCATGTATGCTCCGAAAGCAGAATGGGGGCTGGGGGTGCCCAATATTAAGGATTATTACCAGGCGGCATAGTTGCGCCATGTCATGGATTGGAGGAGGAGGGGGGTGGGTCGAAAACCATGGTTAGCTTTGGAGCACAGGCTGGTAAAAGGGGGAAGACTGGAGGCTTGGTTGTGGGCGGGTGGGCAGGACCGTTGAGCGTGGGGGGGGGGGGTTCACCTGCAATGCAGCAGGTGGCAGGGGTGTGGGATGGGGTGCGGGGTAGGAGGAAGGCAGGGCAATTTTTGTTGATGATGCCGTGAGGGGATGGAGGGCCTTCAAACCGGGGTGGGAGGAGGGGCGATTTGATCGGTGGACGGCAAAGGGGTTGGAGTGTTTTTACCGATTAACGGAAGAGGAGGAGGTGAAATCCTTCGAGGAGGTTAAGGAAGGGTTCAGGTTGGAGGATCAGGACAGGTTTCCATATATTCAGGCCAGATACTTTTTGCAGGGGAGCGGGGGGGGGGGGGGGAAGAGTTGGGGAGAGAAGTGTCGGAGATAGAAGCTCTCTGGTATTGGAAATTGGGTTGAAGGGGATGATATCGAGATTCTATAAAGGGGTGCGGGAATATGACGGGGTTAAGTTCCAGTATATGGAGGAGAGGGAGTTAGGAGGGGCAGTGACACTGGTGGAATGGAAGCAGATTTGGGATCGGGTGAGGGGGCTACCTTGGGCGAGCAGTACTAGAGAAAACTGGTATAAAATTTTGTTTTGGTGGTATTACACTCCGGAGAGGCTCCATAAGATTTTTCCAGGGGTCTCGGCGAGGTGTTGGAGGGAATGTGGGGAGGTGGGCACTTTTTGTCATATTTGGTGGGGGTGCGTGAAGGTTAAAAGGGATTGGGAAATGGTCCTGGGATGGGTGCAATGGAAATTGTGGGTGGAGGTGGAGAGGGATCCAGGGGTCTGTTTGCTTTCATGGTGGAGGGAGGGGCAAGGGGAGGGTGGGGTATCCAATGGTGCGGGCTTGTCTGAGTGCTGCTAGATGTGAATTGGTGGCAGCATGGAAGAGGTTGGAGGTGCCAACGGAAGGGGAATTTGAGGGGAGGATTAGACATATTGTTTTGATGGAAAAGTTGACTGCAGCGTGGCGAGAGAGGGTGGATAAATTTATGGGGCAGTGGGGGAAACTTTGGCGTGTCCTAGGGGGAGGGGGGAGGGTAGGGGGAAGAAGGGGTGGCTTATAGGAGGTGGATATGGGGGTAGGGGAGGGGGGGCTCAATTTCTCCGAGCTGGACTCTATATAGACGGAGGGGGTTGACTGGGAAGGTGGAGTATTGGGCGTGTGGGGTATGGTAATATCTATTGCATCATAGCGGATTGGTGGGTAAACGAAAAGTTGGTTGGATAACTTTATCTTGTTTAGGACTGGGGTGTGTGCATTTTATAATGGCAAAGAGAAACTCCGTTGATGTACATGTTGATATTTTGGTTGGTATTTAAAATTGTTCAATAAAAATAAAAAAAATTTTTAAAAAAAGAACTTTGCCATAAATCCATCCAATCCCAGGGACTTCCTTATTTTCAGAGTGTATAACCTCCTTCACTTCCCTCTCCGTAATTTCTTCCCCTATTCTTTCCCTGTTTTCTGGCGTGACCTGTTTCAAATTATATTCTTGCAAAAATTCCCTTATCTCCTCCTGACCCTTTTGTAACTCACTTTTATATAGCTTTCAATAGTATTCTTGGAAGATCTGACTAATTTACTTTGTGAGGTGTACCATCCTCCCCTTATTGTCCCTAATTCTGTCTATATACGCTGATTACCGTTGTGCCTTCAACCTGCTTGCCAGAATTTTCCCTGTCTTATTGCCCCCTTCAAAATATTTTTGCTTCAGCACATTTAATTTATAGGCTATTTCTTGCGCCCGTAATCTGCTTAACTCTGCTCGGGCTTTTATCAGTTTAGCAATACTCCTGGTGTGTGCTCTGATGCTGGGCTTCCAAATTTTTTATCTTCCCTAACAACTCTGCTTCTGCTTTCCCCTTCTCACGTTTAATTCTTGCTGCCATACTTATTAACTTCCCTCTGATCACCGTCTTTAGCCCATCCCACACTGTTTTTAACCAGACCTACCCCGTCTTATTATAATATAGGTACTTCTGTATAGCTGCCCCTATTGCTTCCACATGTCCTTCCTCCAGTAATGAATCGTTTAACTTCCTAAATTTTATCCCCTCATCCTCTGCTCCACATCAAAAATCACATTGACTGATGCATGATCCACCCATATAATTTCCCCTTGCTCCACCTACTTCACCCTTGAAACCCATTTTCCACTTCCCCTGATCGTGTCCAATCTGCTGCATGTGCCGTGTACATGTGAGTAGAATGTATACTAGCGCTCCCCTTGGTGCCTAGATCTCCAGAATCTATCAATCTCAACCTCTCCTGCATCTTCTAAATGCTTTGTCTATCCTTTCTCCCCCCAGTGCACTGTCCCCCGCTATTGTCCAGTCTCGGATTACTAGTTAAATCATAGTCCCCTCCCACCCTTCCGCTCTGGGGATTCGCTCTCTGTCCTGCCAACACCAATTTAGATAATTCTTTGAAGTCAGCAAGTATTCCTGACCCACTCGTAGGTGCGTTTCCTGAACACATATAATATCAGCTTTCATACACCGGCCCTCCCTTTCCAGGAGTTTCCGTTCTTGCCATGTTCGCAATCCCTTTGCATTTATTGTGGTTATCACTAGCGTTTTAGATTTTTTATTTAACAATCTTTCTTTCTTTTCCCCTTCTCCTCTGCTCTTCTCCATCCTCCCCCCTTTTGTCTACTCCCTTCCCCCTCCTCCGCTTTCTACGCCTTTGCCTCTCCCCCCCTCCTCTTTGCTCCCTTCCCCCATCCATTCCCCCCACCCCCTCTCCCCCTCCCTCTCCCCCACCCCTCTCCCCCTCCCCCCTCTTCCCCCTTCCCCCTCCCCCTCCCTCTCCCACACTCCTTTCCTCCTTGTCCAGGAGTTATAAGAGTAGTACGTCCCCTGCCTCCCCTGTCCTATCCATTCCTATCTCCCTTCACCCACCATCCCATCATCCCCCTTCCTACAGTGCTTCCCCTCCCAGCTTCACTCTCGTCCCCTCCTCCTCAGTATTTATCTTCTTCCTTATTCCCCCTCCCTCTCCTTCGCTTCATGTCCCTTCTTCATATAACCAAATTTAAGCATGCATATAACTTTTTCATATGTTCAACTTTAACATTCTAAATGTCTCTACTTTCTTCCAACTTTCCTTCTCTGAAATGTTTCTTTCTCTGCTTGTCCAACTCCCTTTTCTCTTCCTCCTCCTTCATGTTCATATTCATACTTAGTGCCCCTTTTTCAGCTCAATGTCCTTCATCGTTTAACTTTTTCTTTGCCCTCTTTGCTCCATCCCTTCTTTAATTCTTGTTGCTCCTCCATACTTTTGCGCTTTTCAGCTCCAGTCCTGACTGATTAAGTCTCTTGTCTACTGTCTGATCTCTGAAGCTTGATCCCCGCTTCTTGGAGTGCTGCCTTCGCCTCTTCTATGGACTGCACCCTCCAAGTTTTCCCTTTTAAATTAAAGTCCAAAGGGATGCAGCCATCTATATTTGATGCCCCCACTTCGTAGAATCTGTGTCACATGTTGCATTGCTCCGCCTCTGTAGTGTTCCTATGGATAGTGCGACGCCTCAACTTGGGCCCAAGGGCTTACAAGCTGGAAACGGCCTTATGTGTCCTCCTTTGAATAAAGTTCCCTTTGAAGTCACCAGGGTATTCTGGGACTTGTAGTGCTTTTTACTCTTGAAGGACAAATGTAGTTGAGTCGGTGGTTGTAAGGCAGCAAGAAAATTTATTGTGGGGATTTCCAGGGCATTCAAGGTTCAGTACACAACAAAGGCAGAAGGATACATCTTCAACATAAAGATTGAATCAGGATAATGAGAATGACGTAACAAAACCTTTTCCACAGTTCAGCTGTTCTGCTTCTCAGACACACTCACACCGAGGACTGCCCCTTGTGGTCAGTTAACAGCAACACAGGTAAACTTATAACAGCTGTGATTTTTCTTTTGAAAGCAAACTTCTTCACAGCACTGCTTCTTAACTTCAGCAAGTAATAAAACTCAGTGAAACACAGAATTAGCTTTCCTCAGCTCAAAGCAGGAACTGCCCTTATTTCATATACGGTTTCACAGATTCTCAGTTCCCTTCAACACTGCAGAATCTTCTCTTAAGGATAAAGAACAATCCATTGGAATGGGGTCACATTCACAATTAGGCAAACAAGAATCTACTTGCATTCCTTCAATAGCATCAGGGCAAACAGTATCTCTCTCAGGATTATAAGCTTTCTCAAACTGTCTCTCTTTCAAGAACTCCTGAAATTGGTTCCACAGCAATTCAGCTTGTGTAGGCACCTTTACATTAGGGGAGTGAACCTTTTCCTCAGAAAACAGCTTTCTTAAAGCTTCTAGCTTTGGAGTTTCAAAGGCTGTACTTTTATCAGGGCTATGACTTTTCTCATATGAAAAACTCTCTACCCACTTCTTAACAGTAGATGGTGAGGACTCAGCTTCCTGACCTTTAGAACTGGCAAATAGTCTCTCTGCTGAATTATCAGTAATGAAACTGCTGGCTTTACCTCGGGGATGTTTCCTCAGACAAATGCTGCTTTCTTTCCTCCTGGGTTCCTCCAGGCTCTGAAATACAGCCTCCTTATGTCCTTCTCCAGTCCCTCTGAGGTAGCTGCTTTCCTGGGAGATTTCCTCTGGCTTTCTCCTCCAGCTAAGCACAGCTTCAGCTTCTCTCTCTCCTCTCTCACCTTTCCAACTCCAACAGCTGTTCCTGTTCCTTTCTCCACGTCCACCTCTCCTCCGTTCACCTGTGCCTCTGCCTTCTGTTGCTGTCACCGTATCTGTACCTCCTGTGCCTGTCCTTGTGTTTCTTGAGTCAGTGCTTCTTCCCTTGACTCTCTCTCTGTCTGTTTTGCTTTGCTCTGCTCGTGGTTTTAAACACCGTTGCCTGCTGGGCATTCCCTGTTCTCTGCACCTGTGTGACCAATCAGCAGGGAAGCCTGTCTCCACCCCTGAGCTAGGGCGTGGCCTGACTTTAGCAGGGAGCTGACTTTTCCTCTGATCTGGCTTGTAATTCCCCTGCACGTGTGCACTGCCATTCACTTCAAAGGGGAAATCAGGATTTTCTTCAAGTTCCATATCTTCCAGAGAGCTTCCATCACTACAATAGATCCTCATAGATAGTTACTGGGTAGCCTTGCCAGTTTAATGTCTTCAAACTCTGCATTTTTGTTGCAATCCTTTCTTTCATTTTATATCCTGTTAATAATATCTCTGGGTCTGTTTGCTCTCGGTACCCCCAATGCTCTATGCACTCTGTCCATCAATATTTCCTCGGGAGCCACTTCCTCTCCCCCCTTCTTGAGCACCTCCGAACATATTAAAGCCACCACCTTCGCACTATCTTGGAATTCTTGCACCTCCAGAATGCCTCGAATCCTCAGATTGTTCCTGTGAGATCTGTTTTCTAAGTCTTCCAATTTGTATAGCATGTTTTGCCATTTCTGTATTTCCAAATGCCAATGCTGTTCTTCTTGTTGCTGTTCAATGCTTTGTAGACAATTCTCATGATTTCCCGCTGTGTGAGTCAGTTCAGCTATATCTTCCTTCAAGTTGCCTATGAGTTCCCTGAGCTGTTTTTACTGCTTGCACCTCCTTTTTTATTTCTGTAAACAATTCCTTTAGTTCTGCTTTGGTTATTTCCCTTATAGTCTCTTTCTCTTGTAACTGATTATTTCTGTGTGCAAGCACCTTTGTTTGCTAAGTCTGCCTAGTTTTATTTTCCTGTGCAGTGTAGTCACTGTTGCTTGCCCCTGCTCCTGCCCCCGCAAAGGCATATTCCCTCAAGTCCATGGTTTTCCTACTCGTGGCCATACTGCCGTGGCGTGGCCCTCTTCCCCACTGCTCCTTCTAGGCACTGTTCCTTTATTGCTACTCGAACTTTTGCTGTTAGTTTTTTTTTTTTTTGCAGGAAAACCAGTATGCTGTCCTACTTCCACTCCAGAATGCTCCCTCTTTGCCCACTCAGTCTCTTTCCCACCGACTAACAGGCCTTTTGTCTTCTTTTTTTTTCTTTTTTGTTTTATTCTATTTTGTTCCCTTTCCCCTCCTCCTTCTTGTGACATTTAAATTTTTTGTCTAGCAGGGCTCACAGCATTACTCACAGCATTGCATTCTGCTTGCTCCCACCAACTTGCGCTCTCTCACTTTCTGTCCTCTTTGATTCTTTCAGCATTCATTTATCTCCCTCAGCCCTGCCACCTCCGTCCACCGTACCAGCTTACTCTGCCTTCCTCTGCTCCACGCGGCTGCCAGTTGCCATCTTTGCTTCTTTACTATCTCTGCGTCCGATTCTCCTACCCCTCCACTCTCAAACCGCCACTCTCCGACACTCCGTTCTCCGCTCCTTTGCTGATCCTCAGCACCATTTTGCGCCACTTTCCGCTTCTCCACATATGATGGTATTTGCCTTTTCAGCGGGGTTAGCCCCGGAGCGGTGCCTTCACACTGCCATCAGGATCGGTGACGTCACTTCCTCTGGCAATCCTCACCCTTCTTGACCTTTCTGCTGCTTTTGACACTGTTGATCACCACCACCTTCTCAACACTTTGTCCTTGTTTGGTTTTAAGGGCTCTGTGCTATCCTGGTTCTCTTCTTATCTCTCCCATCGTAATTTCAGTGTCCTGGTGGATTCTCCTACTGCTATCCCGCTCTCAGTTGGTGTACCCCAAGGATCTGTCTTGGGCCCATTCCTTTCCTCTCTCTATACTCAGTTCCTTGGTGCACTCATCTCCTCCAATGGCTTTTGGTACCATCTTGATTCTGATAACTCTCAGATATATGAATCTACATCTGAAATCTCTCTGGCAATCCAGGCCTGTATCTCTGCCTGCCTATCTGACATTGCCGCTTGGATGGTCTCACTGGCATTTGAAATTGAACATGGCCAAAACTGAGCTGCTTATTTTTCCCCCTAAACCCACCTCTCCCCTTCCTCCTTTCTCAGTCTCTGTGGATAACGTTCTACATCTCCCTGTTTCCTCTGCTCGCAACCTTAGGGTTGTCTTTGATTCCTCCCTCTCCTTCTCCACACACATCCAACTGATAGCTAAAACCTGTTCTTTCTTTCTCTATAACATCAGCAAAATTTGCCCTTTCCTTTATGAACATACTGCTAAGGCACTTATCCACTCTTTAGTCACCTCATGTCTAGACTATTGCAACCTCCTCTTTGCTGGTCTCTCTCTGAATCATCTCTCTCCCCTTCAGTCTGTTCAAAACTCAGCTGCATGGTTAATCTTCCGCCAGCCTCGGCATGCTAATATAACCCCTCTTCTCAAGTCACTTCATTGGCTTCCTATCTATTTCCGCATCCAGTTAAGACTTCTCCTACTGACCTGTAAGTGCACTCATTCTGCTGCTCCTCACTATCTTTCCTCTTATTTCTCCCTACACCCCTCCTCGGGAACACATCGCTCTTTTGGCAAATCACTTCTATCTGGGCCCTTCTCTTCTACTGCCAATCCAGACTTCGCGTCTTTCACTTTACTACTCCTTATGCTTGGAACAAATTACCTTTGTCTGTGCATCAGGCTTCTTCTCTGGCCCTTTTCAAATCCAGGCTGAACATTCACCTTTTCGTTGCTGTTTTTAGATCCTGATCCACTTAATCTCCCTTGTGTTTCCTTATCATTTCCCCTTGATGTATCCTTGTCCACAGCTGCTGTGTTGTCTGTCTTGACTAGATTGTAAGCTGTAATGAGTAGGGACTGTCTCTTACATCTGTCTGTGCAGTGCCGTGTACGCCTTGTAACACTATAGAAATGATCAGTACTAGTAGTAGTAGTTTTTCACATTCCTCTTGAGATTTAACAACTTTTAATAATTTTGTGTCATCTGCAGATTTGATCACCTCACTCGTTGTTCCCATTTCCAGGTCTTTTATAAGTTAAAAAGCATGGGCCCAGCGCAGACCCCTGGGGTACGCCCCTATTCACCTTTCTCCAGTGAGAAAATTGGCCATTTAGCTGTACTCTCAGTTTTCTTTTCATCATTTCCCAATCCACAATGGTACACTGTCTCCTATCCGATGACCTTTTAATTTCCTCAAGAGTCTCTCATGAGGGACCTTGTTAAATGCTTTCTGAAAATGCAGATACACTGTATTAAACAGCTTTCCTTTATCCACATTTTTATTCACACCTTCAAAAAAAATATAGCAGATTGATGAGGCAAGATTTCCCTTAGTTAAATTCATGTTGGGTTTGTCCCATTTAACTATGACTTCTCTATATGTTCAGTAGTTTTGCTCTTTGTAATGGTTTCTACCATTTTTACCAGCACAGACATCAGGCTCACCAGTCTATAGTTTTGTGGATCATCACTGGAACCCTTTTTAAAAATTGGAATTATGCTGTCCACTCTCCTCTCTTCAGTTACTGTAGACAATTTAAATGATAGTTTACAAATTATTAACACTAGATCGCTATTTTCATTTTTCAGTTCCTTCATCATCTGCCGATGTATAGCATCTGGTTCAGGTGGTTTGCAACTCTAATTTGTCAAATTGCACAATTAAGTTTTCCAGGTTCATTGAGATTTGTTTAAATTCTTCTGAATCATCACCTTTAAATATCTTTTCTGGCATGGGCATCTCCCCTTTGTCTTGTTCAGTAAAGACAGAAGCAAAGAATATATTTAGTCACTTTGTTATGGCCTTGTCCTCTCTTGGTGCCCCTTTTACCCCTCTAAAATTTACTGGTCCAGCTGACTCCTTTGCAGGCTTCTTGCTTCACATGTACCCGAAAAAGCTTTTATTATGAGTTTTTGCTTCCAGGATAAGCTTCATTTCAAATGGTCTGCCTTATCAATGCTTTGCATCTAACTTTCCAGTGCTTTTGCCAGTGGTTCTCAAACCAGTCCTGGGGGCTCCCCAGCCAGTCAAGGTTTCAGGATCTCTACTATGAATATTCATAAGAGAGATTTTCATACACTGCCTCCACTGCATGCAGATGTACCTCCTGCATATTCATTATGGATATCCTGAAAATTCGATTGGATGGGGAGCCCTCAGGACAGGTTTGGGAAACACTGGCTTGTGCGGTTTCCTGTTTTCTTCATTCAGATCCATTTTTTGAAAGATATTCTTTTGGCTATAACTACCTCTCACCTTGCATTTTAACCATGCTGGCAGTTGTTTGGCCTTCCTTCCACATTTTTTAAAGGAATACATGGTTGATAAAAATAAAAATGCAGAAGAAAATAAGACAATAACATTTTTCTTATTACATTTATTAATTTAATATTCTGCTCTTCACAAAGCATCATGTTGTTGTTGTTAAGTGCCGTTGAGTCTGTGTCGACTCATGGCGACCCTCTGGATAGTTGTATTAAATTGTGTTCGGTCTTCAGTCAGGTGGCTCATTGTTGATAGACTGGCACCCCGTAACTGCTGATATTGTATCGATCCATCTCATTACTGGCCTTCCTCTTATGCGTTGACATTCTACCTTGCCAAGCATGATGTCTTTCTCTAATGATCTCTCTCTTTGCATGATGTGTCCAAAGTATGAAAGTCAAAGTCTTGTCATCTGAGCCTCTAAAGAAAGCTTAGGTTTGATCTCCTCTAGTACTGACTGGTTTGTTCTTTGGGCATTTCATGGTATACACAGTATTTGTTGCCAGCACCATAATTCAAAGGCATCAATTTTCTTCCTGTCTATCTTTTTCACTGTCCAACTTTTTTATCCATATGACATTATTGAAATTGCCATGGCTTGAACAAGTCGAATCTTTGTATGGAAAGGCACATCTCTGCTCTTGAGAATCTTGTCTAGGTCCTTCATAGCCATTCTGCCAAGAGCAATGCGTCTGATTTCTTGACTGCTTGTTGCTTCTTTATTGATAGTTGATCCAAGTAGGTTAAATGAGCTTATTGATTTTGCCAGTTGTAATGATCTTTGTCTTCTTTACATTAAGGTGCAGGCCCATTTTAAGACCATGTTCCTTGATCTTGAGAAGTAAATATTTCAGGTCATCTTCACTTTCAGTCAGTAATGTGGTATCATCAGCATAGGGAAGGTTGTTGATGAGTCTTCCACCAGTCTTCACACAATCTGCTTCTCTGATGATTTGTTCTGCATATAAATTAACAGGTAGGGGGAAGTATGCAGCCTTGTCATGCACCTTTGCTGATTTTAAACCATTCTGTTTCTCCTTGTTCCGTTCAAACATTTGCTTCTTGATGGATGTAAAGATTGTGCAAGAGAATGATCAGGTGTTCTGGTATACCCCTGCTTTTTAATGTGGCCCAGAGTTTCTCATGGTGTACAGAGTCAAAAACCTTGCTGTAGTCAATAAAGCACAAATAGATATCCTTTTGGTATTCTTTGTCTTTCCAAGGATTCATCTCACATTTGTGATGATGTCTCATTCCTTGCCCTTTCTTGAACTCTACTTGCACTTCAGGTAGTTCTCGTTCCAGGTATGGTTGTAGTCTCTGTTGAATAATCTTGAGTAGAATCTTGCTGGCATGTGCAATCAAAGCGATTGTGCGATAATTTCTGCAGTCAGTTGGATCATCTTTCTTTAGTATTGGTATAAACACAGATCTTTTCCAGTCAGTTGGCCATGATGATGGCTTCCAAATTTGCTGGCAGAGCCTGTAAGTATGGTAACAGCTGCATCAGATTGCTGTAATACTTCTATGGAAATGCCATCAATGCCTGTTGTTTTGTTCTTTGATAAGGCTTTCAATGCTGCTTTGACTTTTTCTTTCATCACCAATGGTTCTGGATCATAAGGTACAGGTTGAAACGGCTGTTGTTCCTCTTGATCTTTATCATATAAAAACTTTGCATATTCTTTCCACCTTTTCTTGATCTTCTGAGCATCATTCATCATTTATTTATTTTATTTATTTATTTATACATCTTTTCTATACCGCCACTTCCAGAGATCAGTGGCGGTTTACAGGTAACAAACATTAATAATAGAGCACTATTATTTTACATAGAACAGATTTAGAACAAAGAACTATTTTACATAGAACAGATTTAGAACAAAGAACATTCAACTATTAAGTGTAACTTAAAAATACAATGAGATAACAGGAGGGGTAGGAACATATGAACTGGGTATTAATTAGATAATGTTTCAAAACATAGTACCAACAGTACATCAACAGTAAAGTCAAATATTTACATTAAATTACAGTTATTCACATTAGCGACAAGCAAATTGCTTTCTAAGGGTAAGGTTAATCTAGGTGAGTAATGTGAATGTGTGAGAAAGGTTTATGCTTTGTCTAAGTAGGGTCAGTGAGTGATTGATTGATAATCCTTGAGCATCTTGTAACATTCCAATTTGAGGCTGGAATTTTTTCTTTAACTCTCAGAGCTTTAGGAAAGCTAATCTTGTTCTTCCTCTAATAGTTTCTGCTTCTATTTCCTTGCATACGTCATTATAGTACTTCTCCTTGTCTTGTCTTGCTGCATATTGGAAATCTCTGTTGAGTTCTGCGATTGCCTCTCTTTCTCTTCTGGTGTTAGCTTCTCTGTGTTTCTGGGCAATTTTCTGAGTTTCTTCAGTCATCCATTTTGGCCGTTTTTGCTTTTTTACCTTTTGTAGAGACTTCTTGTTTTCTTCCAACACAACCTTCTTGATGTTATCCCATAACTCTTCTGGAGCTCTGTCATTTGTATCCAAAGCAGCAAATCGATTTTGCAGGCAGTCTTTAAATTCCAGTGGTATATTCTCAAGGTCATATTTTGCTACATTCATGAGTGGCTTGCTCTTTTTCAACTTTAGCTTGAGTTTGCATACTAGTAGTTGGTGATCTGTACCACAGTCAGCTCCAGGTTTTGTCTTTGTTGATGTTCTAGAGCTTTTCCATCATTGACTTCCACAGATGTAGTCAATTTGATTTTTGTACAATCTACTGGGTGAAGTCCATGTGTACAGTCACCGCTTGTGTTGCTGGAAGAAGGTGTTTGAGATGAATAGATTGTTGGTGTTGCAGAATTCTATCAGTCTTTCTTCAGCTACATTTCTGTTGCCCAGTCCAAATTTTCCAACTATTTTGCCTTCTTCTTTGTTGCCAACATTTGCGTTCCAGTCAGCCATGACTATCAGGATATCCTATTTGCATGTTCTGTCAATTTCAGCTTGTACTTATTCATAGAACTCATCAATTTACTTGTCGTTGAGGCATATACTTGAATTATAGTTATATTGATAGGCATTCCTCATAGACGAATAGAAATTAAGTGTTCACTGACTACATTGTATTTCATTATAGTTCTTGCAAATTTCTTCTTAATTGTAAATGCAACACCATTTCTTCTTTGTCTTTCATTTCCAGCATAGTAGACCATGTGATCATCTGATGCAACGTGCCCGATGCCAGTCCATTTCAGTTCGCTGACACCCAACAGATTAAGTTATACACATTCCATTTCATTCTAAACCACCTCCAACTTCCTTTGATTCATGCTTTGTACGTTCCATGTCCCAATATGTAAGATATCTTTGCAGCTTCTGACTCTCATTTCATGTGCAGTTACATCAGCAGTTAGACGTCCCGAGGGCTTTGATCCAACCACATCATGAATGCTGGCTTTACTCTGAAACGTCTTCAGCTCTTCCCCAGTAGCCGGTTGAGTGCCTTCCAATTTGGGGGTCACATCTTCCAGCACTATAGTGCAATTTGTTTTGTTGTGACTATCCATTGGGTTTTCGTGGCAAGATACGGACGTAGATTGCCAGGTCTTTTTTCTGCGCAGTTTAAGTTTAGTGTTGTTGCTGTTGTCACAGAAATGTGGTGATCCGCCGCCAACACCATCCCATTCTGCTGCTGCCCAGATGGGTGGTTTGTCTTGGTCTGGCACTTCAGCTGAGACCTGTCCATCTTGGGATACCCTACCAGTAGTTAACCTACCGATAGCACTCAGCATCACTGATGCACACAAGCCCTCACAGCACGACAATCTGCAAACCAAGTGAGGGCATGACAAGTTCCAAACCAATTTAATATTCTTCTCTTTATAAGGCATCATAGCAGATTACAATATTTTTATTTATTAATCAGAGAATGAAATTAGAGGCCCAAGGTTTGGAGGGTTGGGCGAATCTCAGAAATTGTTCTTGTTTTCTTTGTTTATGCACGAAACAAGCTTTGAGGATATCTGGACAAAGCTAATTTAATAATTAATAATCACTTTGACATTAGTGTTGAGCAAGTTAGGCTATTTGTAATGGCATTTTTTTGTCTTACCTTGCCATAGTATTAAAAATTCAGAAGTTGATTAATTCTAGTTTGAAAGAATTGCGTTGGTTCCCTATTGTGGCAAGAGTTCCTTTCAAAATAGCATGCTTAATGTATACATTTATTTATAAGACTTCTCCATCATACTTGGCCAGTCATTTACAGAAATGTGAGCTGAACTGACCTGAACAGTTTGTTCATCTGCACAGGGTTATATGATATTGCACTCTTTGTCCAAAACTCAAAGAGCTTTTAGTGATGTACTTGGAGTAAACTTCCTTTCTCATTAAGAGAAAATATTAATTTTTAGTAGTTAAGGAAATAGCTTAAGGCTATGATTGAGTATAGCTCTGAGCAATAATATGGCCATTTCTGGATTTTATGATTTGACTTGGATTTGGGTGGTTCTGTTTGTAATGTGTGTTAATTATATGTGACTGTATTTAATATTTTTCATTGTAATCTGTTGTGATGCTTTGTGACAAGCAGAATATGATATTAATAAATCAAATCAAACTTTTAAATTATATATGGCTGAGGTTTTTGCTTAATTTGCCCATGAACGCAAGTTTGGTATCTTTGTTTTGAAAAGTGATTTTTCATATTAGAAATAAAATAAAACATTAACAAATGCCTGCACATAAGGTAGTATAATTAACCTGTGCAAACTGTATCCTTATATTAAAAAAATTGAGATTATTTTGTCAAAATTCTAATTCATAGTTTTGGATAAGTTGCATTCATTTTCATAGCACTTGATGACTTTTGGTGGTTTTTCTTTTCTTTTCACAGGCAGCTCAACAGGGTGTGGTTGAAGGAGACTTTGCTCTCTGTATTAGTTTATATCATGGTTATGAACTGTTATTGCAGATGGGAACACGATCTTTATTTATGTATCTCCGTGCGATTATGGATGGAACAAAGGGTAGGCATTACTTTCAAAATTGTTTCATTAATATGTCTCTGATTTGCTACATTTTGATAATCTGGACAAACCCTTAGCATAGATGTACAAGACTATTCTCGTCCCTTGTCTCTTCCATAACAAAATTGCACCAGACAGGTTCCGTCAATTTAAAAAAAAAATAAAGTGTAGCTTTTGTTAATACTGGGCCCGATATTAACGCAGTTAGCAGACCTACTACAGTTGTGGTCAATGTTATTGGCTCCCTTGCATTTTAGGTATTATGTGTACACAGGACCGTACCTAACCCTGTGCAAGTGGTGCGGCTGCACAGGGCGTAAAGGCTTAAGGGGTTCATTTCAGCTGTCTGCCGTTGCTTGCTGCAACCACTTTTTCTTCTCTGAGCAGCGGCAGGTAACGGCAGACAGCTGAAATGTGCCCCTTAAGCCTTCTCGTGGCAAGATAAGCAGGTCTGGTCCCTCCCTCCTCCTGCCCGATGTGCAAGTCGCACAGGGCGCGATTCACGCTCGGTACGGCCCTGTGTGTACAATATTTTGAGAAATAATTGGAAATATTCCAACTGTATGTCATCATAATATTTTTATAGTATTCAAAACTATACAACAAAAAAAAAAGATGTCTGTGCAACTTAAACGTAGTAATTTCTGAGACAAAATATGCCCTGGACAGGATTAATACCACCCTTCACTAATATTTGGTTGCACAATCCTTGGCAGTGATGACAGCCTCCAAATGTTTCTTGTAGCCGTCTATAAGTTTTGTACATCCGTCTACTAGTAGTTTCTCCCACTATTCAATTGTGATTTGTTCTGGGTCATGAATGTTTCTAGGGTTCCTTTCACCAGTGGCAGATTTCAGTTCTTTCCAAAGGTTCTTGATTGGCTTGAGATCAGGACTCATTGCTGGCCAGTTTAAAATAGTCCATTTTTTCCTTTTTAGCCATTCTTTTGTACTTTTGGATGTATGGTTTGAGTCATTATCCTGCTGGAGGACCCATGACCTTCGACCCAGGCCTAGCTTTCTGACACCAGGTAGCACATTTCACGCTAAAGTACCTCGGTAATCTTCTGACTTCATGATTCCTTTAATACATTCCAGGCCTCCAGTTTCTGAGGTAGCAAAACAGCCCCACATTATGGAACCTCCACCATATTTAACTGTAGAAAAAGTGTCTTTTTCATTATAAGCTTATTTTTCTTCACCTGTAAATGTACTGGCGGCAGGGATCTGCTGCAGTGTGGACACTTGGTTCTAACTTTCCTGCCCAGTATTGTTTAGCAGCTCCATTTGGTGAGATGGGGCGGCGGAAGCGTAAGCAGGCCAGCTTCCCCTCGGGCTCGGCTGGTAACAGCACGTCAGGGCAGAAAATGTTGATAGCATGTGGCTTTTCTTCCACCACGTCAGGAGCAGTGTCTTCGGCGGGGTCGTTGGATGAGAACATTAGGTCTCTGAGTGCATCCGGAGGTATGGCTTTCTCCGGAGCAGCGTTCCCCTCCGCCACAACCCGGAAGTTCAGTAGTAGCCTGTGGAGTGCTCCCCTCTGGCTGCCGACGAGCTCGCTGGTACGGGGGAGAGAAGAGGGCTCCGTGGCGGCTTCAGTTCTTTCTTCTTCCATCACTGTTGCTGCGTATGAAGCCAGGAGTCTAGCGGGACCATCGCCCATTGTTGGCAGCAAGTTTTGGAAGCAGCAAGTTGTGGAAGCAGGCTGATTCCGGTGGCTGGGGGTTTGGTTAAGCCTGCAGAGATTACATTTGAAGCACTGTGGGATGCCGTGGCTACTATGAACGCCTCTCTTTTGACTGTTGTGGGGACTGTGAGTTCAGATTTGTTAACTTTAAAAGCCGATTTCTCTGAGGTTTCTTGACGACAGGAGGAGCAAGCTGGTAGGATAGCCAGTGTGGAGGCAGAGCTTGGTCAGCTTCGAGGACTGTGTGGCTCATGTTAAGGACAAGACCCTGCTCTCCAGAAAGACTGAATATTTAGAAAATCAAGTGTGCAAGAATAATTTGAGACTGTTAAATTTTCCTAAGTCACCTATTCTGTCAGCTTCTGTGATGGTTTGCAAGTATTTCCAGGAGGTTCTTCAGCTTCCTGGGGACAACTTGCCTCCTAAAGTGAGGGCTCAGTATTTGTCCTTGGGTGCAGGTTCTCATTGTTCTGTCTCTTGTGACTTCTCTCGTGCTCCCGGGGACCTAACTGGGTTCTTGGAGGATTCCCTTGAGGTAGTAACTGAGCGGACCACCATGCCCTGGAACCTGATAAGTCTTTAGTTCTTCGTTCTTATTTCAAGAATTTTAATATGCCTTTTCTAGGTTCTCATGTGCGTATTTTCCCTGATCTTTCACGTGTTACCCAACAAAGGAGGAAGGAATTTCTAGGACTTAGACCTAGGGTCCTCTCCCTTGGTGAGAATTGTGTGGTGAAATTTCCTTGTCGTCGTATAGTTACCTATAAGGATAAAACTTTTATTTTTTTTGAACCTAGGTAGCTTTTAGAATTCCTGTTGGCTAGAGAGGAGGCATTGATCACTGTACCATCCCATACGGCTGACACATAAATTCTCACCCTGCTATTTGTATCTAATTTCTCATAAGGGTTGTTTGTTTCTTCTCCTTTTCTTTTTATTTCCTGGGGCCTCTGTATTTTCCTTCATGTCGTGGTCTAATTCAAGGAGTTGATTACCTTCTAGAGCTTTTCTTTTGTTCTCTGTGCTTAATATTGTAACTCTATTATTTTCTTTTCATTTTGTATTCTTTGGAATGTATTATGAATAATTTAATAAAATATTTAAAAATAATGTATTGCTGGTCTGCATTTCCAAAGAGTTTGGTTTCATCTGTCCACAGAACATTTTCCAAGAAGTATTGTGGTTTCTAAAGGTTGAGCTTGGGCAAAGATCAGTTGTGCCTTTTTATGTCTGTCTTTGAGCAGTGGGGTCCACCTTGGCCTTCGTCCATGAAGTCCTTCTTTGTTTAGTGCATGGCGTATGGTGCAAGTTGAAATCACCACTCCAGATTGCTACAGGTCAGCCTTAAGCTCTTTGGATGTTGTATGTGGTATTTTTCCAACAGTTCACACTTACCTTTGAAGATTTCTTCGATTCATTTTGATTTTCCCACCACATCCTGGGAGTTTCTTGACAGATCCATGAGCAGAAAACGTCTTAATAACATTGCGAACTGTAGGTACAGGAATCCCAAGGTCTTTGGAGATGGCTTTGTACCCTTTTGAAGTTTGGTGATAATGGGTTTTCTGATGGTCTCAGGCAGCTCTCTTATCTTCGCCACTGTGAAAATGGAACATGGAGTGAATGTGACTATTTTAAACATTAGAGCTATCATTTGTTGGTTGTTTCAAGTCATGCGAGTACTGACAGTTGATCACAGGTGAATCTAATATTAATGCAGTGGGAATGTGGTTCTTCTGTTCAGACTGGTTTGAATTGTTAATAAGACTACCAATAATCATATCCTGGCAATGTCCCAATTTGTATACTGTTTCTTATTTTATTTGATTCTTTTATGTGTCAAATATCTGTGCATATATAGTCTGAAGCCATTTGACTGGCCACTTTTCTTTTAGGAGATACTGGACATTAAGGGGCGAACTGCAAGGGTGCAAATAATGTTGACCACAGCTGTAACAGTGTTAATCCCCTTGGCTGGGGTCTTCAGCAGCACTCACGGGGGCATTCTGGGGGAAGCACCTGGCAATAACCAGGTAGCAGTGATATTGAGCCCTGCCTGGTTATCATAGCATTGCAAAAGTCAGGTGCAGTAAAGGCCGGCTTAACTTTTGCTGCTGAAGCAAACTGAGCAGAAGCTGAATATTGCCGCTGCCAGTTAGTCGCATGACAATCTGAGCAACACGGATATTCAATGCCAGGGCCCGGATATGGCCCTAGCATTGAATATCCAGATCTAATGTTCAGTAGTGGCAGCTAGCTGCTTTAGCAGCACTAGCCGCCACTGCTGAATATCTGGCCCGCTATGCATAAAATATTGTTTACCAATACCTGAATCTTGTTACCTTCTAATATTGAGTTACCCAATCATTTTTTGGACTTGTCCCATTCCCAGCCAGGCCCAATCCCTGGATCCTTGCCACAAGCCCAAGTTGGGGGTCCCACATTGTCTATATATAGTGTGTATTATTTGTTGCTCAATTGCACTACAGGGTGCCAGTTGGGCTAGCAGTGCATTTCTTGTTCCAGATGTAGTTTGGTTAGGAGGAGGTACTCATTATCTGCCAAATGAAGGATAGTGTGTTACTCCGCTATCTTTATATCATAGTCACTTATGGGCAGGCTAGGGGTCCACTAGCTCATCTATAGCACCAGTACACCATCACTGCCCCTCCTCCAACCTGTGCCACAGCCTGGGCTGAGATACATTGGCACAGGATGTCATGTTAGCAGTTAGGTTCACAGGTGGTGTTTTCCTCAGTCCTTCCCGCTGAGGGTCGAAGTCAAAGCCAAGAGGCTGTCATCCTCTAGATGAATGCCTGGCTACATTTTGGCTTCCTAAACCATGTCATGAGTTTCTGGAGGCTGCTGAACACCTTTCTAAGAAGGGGAGTAGTGTCTTCTGCAACATATTGGCTAATCTACTGAGGATGACTTTAAACTAAGATCATTGGGGATGAGTGAACAAAACCCCGGATAAATAAAACATTAAAAAGAAATATAGAAAAGGGGGAAAAGGATGACACCAAGAGCATGTACTAATGCCCATAATATGCAAAATAAAGTTCCAGAGTTAGAAGTTGTAATGAAAGAGGCTGACTTGGATATAGTGGCAGTCATGGAGACATGGTACACAGAAAACAATAACTGGGACATAGTTATACCAGGCTATCATCTATTCCGTAAAGACAGGGTTGGAAGAAAGGGAGGCGAGTGGTGCTGCATATAAAAAAAATATTCAAGCTGTAGCATTGCAGGGCTTACGAGGAAAAGAGGAGGCACTGTGGGTTACTCTGGAAAGAGGGAGTAGAAAATCTATTTACATTGATGTGATATACAAATTTTCCTCACAGGCAGAAGAAATAGAGATTTAATTGAAGACATTTACAATATTGTTCTGAAAAGGAAAGTAAGAACATAAGATATGCCATACTGGGTCAGACCAAGGTCCATCAAGCCCAGTATTCTGTTTCCAACAGTGGCCAATCTAGGTCATACGTACCTAGCAGTTTTCCCAAAAGACACAGGTTCCACAATGCTTGTACTCGGTCAATTGGTACAATTGGTAGTAGATTGTGATTGAGATATTCCTGCTGCGATGTCATCTAGAAATATGGAGATCCTGAATTCTCTACAGGGAGAACTGTTCCAGCAACTGGTAACAACGCATTCAGGAAGGGATGATACTGGACTTGGTACTTACAAATGGAGAGAGTTTTCTGCTTTGTTCTGGATTTGTTTTGTTTTTTTAATTTGTTTTATTGAGTGTTTTCATGCAGCAGGTTATAAATGTAAGTAAATAAAATAATATGGATGATCACCTGGTTTACAGTGATCATCAGATGGTGAGCTTTAATATTAGGACATGGGTAGAAATGGTCATTCAAAAATGAGGCTCCTAGATGATGGGAAAACTAATTTTGCAAAACTGGGGAATACGTCAAGGAGTCGTTAGCTGGATGGAAACATCTGGGGTTGTAGAACAACAGTGGATAAAAATGAATGGAGATATTTTGAAAGCAACCAACGTTTTTGTTAGGAAAGTAAATAAAAGTAAGAAAAAAGAGGCAACTAGGTTTTCAAAAGAAGTAGCTGAAAAGATAAGTGGAGTGGAGGAATGGCCTAGTGGTTGGGGCAAGGTACTTCAGGCCAGAAGGTCGGGGGTTCAAATCCCACTAGAGGACAGCAACCTTGGGCCGGAAGGACTGGGGTTTCTAGTCCCACAGGTGCTCCTTGTGGTCTTGGGCAAGCCACTTAACCCTCCATAGCCCATGTTCCCTGTAAAATAGTTATCTCCAAGTTATAATGCCCTGTTCAATGTAGTTTCAGTTTGTTCAATGTAAACCGCACTGATGCAGAATAGCGCGGTATATAAGAGAATGTAAATAAAATAAATAAATAAGGAAAAAGAGGTTAGTCTTCTTAAACTGTAAGAGATTACAGAAAGAAGAAAACAAACAGCAACATCTGGAGAAGTTAAGTGAAGCTGGTGAAATAGTCAGGAAAGATGCAAATTAAATAAAAAATAGCCAATAGATAATTCTTTTTAGGTATGTTAAGGAGAGGAGGAAGTGCAAAGGTGGCATCACGAGTGTCAAGGGTGAAGGGAGGAATATGTAGAGGCTGGTGAGGATAAAGTGGACTTGCTTAACGATTATTTCTGTTCTGTATTCACAGATGAAGGGCTGGGAATGGGACCTCAGAAAACAAACACAAATAGGAATGGAAGTGAGGTAGAACTTTAACTATTTTCAGAAGAATGTGTTTGTGAAAAGCTAGCCAAACTAAGAGTAGACAAGCAATGGGCCTAGACAGGGTTCATCCAAGGGTATTAAAAGAACTTAGGGAAGTGATGGCAGTTCTGTTGGCTGATCTTTCCAGTGCCTCTTTTGAGTTGAGAGTGATCCCAAAGGACTTGAGATAGGCGAATGTGGTTCCTGTCCACAAAAGCAGAAGCAAGAAAGAAGTTGATTTCTATGGACCTGTTAGTCTAATTTCTGTGGTGAGTAAATGAATGGAAATGCTGCTAAAACAGAAGATGATGTTTTTTCTGGAATCCAAAGGATTACAAGATCTGAGATAGCATAGTTTTATTAGAGGTAGGTCTTGTCAAAAAAATCTGATTGATTTCTTTAACGTGGTGACCAGAGAATTGGATCAGGGAGAGCACTAGATGTGGTATACTTAGATTCCAGCAAGGCCTTTGACACTGTTCTGCATTGCTGACTTTTAAATAAACTGAGTGCCTTTAGAACTGATCCTAATGTGATCAACTGGGTAAGAAACTGGTTGTATGGAAGGCACGAGAGGGTAATAGTAAATGGAGTTCATGCTGGAGATGGGGCATTACCAGTGGCGTGCCACAGGTATTGGCCCTTGGTCCTGTTCTTTTTTTTTAAATTTTTGCAAGCAATATTCCAGAAGTTCTGTCAGGAAAGGTATGGCTCTTTGTGGATGATACCAACATCTCCAACATCCTGGTTAGATATCCTAGAACAGTGATGGCTAACCTTTTTGAGCCCGAGTGCCCAAACTGCCGCACAAAACCAAAGAATTTCCTCAAAGTGCCAGCACGTCAATTTGCATAAATATTTGCATAATGCTAACATACACTAACTTTTAGTAAACATGTCTCTTAATGAGTGTATGGATAAAGACAGACTAAATGATTTCTACATTACTATAATCCAGTGCCAACCGCCAGGCACATTAGGAACTACTACAAACACTGCCCATTTAGAACCAATTTCAAAAAAAACACCCCTGGGAATCAACCCCATAAATCCCATAAATACTTGATTCCCCAAACTACCTATTAAAGAACTACTCCCACCCCCCAAAAAGAAAATAAATATATTTTGTCGGATCACTCACCCTGACAGGAAACATTTCATGTCTCGTAGTGAGTCCTCCTTTTTAATCAATTTAAAAGACCGACTATCTCGGTCCTGATTAGACAGGACAACACCCGTTGCCGTCAACTGTTACTACTTGAAGCAACAGAAAAATTAATCCCTTAGTTGGTTTAGTGTAGGTTAAATAGACAAAGTAATCCACATCGTCATCAGATGCCCAGCCTCAAACAACAGCAAGGAATTAAAAGTACTTAGCTGAATCTCCCCATGGAGTAACTAGCACTGTCCAACCTTCGGGGGTCAGCTCACAGAATACATCCCCGGTAGGATTCTCGCAACACTGACAGTGTTTCAAGCCGTTTTTCAGCTCTTACAGCTCTTCTTCAGGCGAATAAATCCTCCAGCAACGCAGTTCGATTTAAGTAGAGCAAGAGATGACGTCAGGACCAGCAGCAATAGAGAAAACTCCAACTCCTCCTCTAAATATCACAAGTGTAGGCTCCACCAATCAATGTCCACATTCATACCTGCAGGTGCTACAGACCCCAGCCGATAAATCCAGTACTGTTCGGCATGTTGTAAACGTGCCTGGCGATCTCCCCCCCGAGGCATCAACGGAATGACTTCCAGAATCCGCCACCGTAAATTCTCAAAATAATGACCCATCTGTTGGCAATGTGGTACTAAGGGAGCAAAGTCCTGGCGAGCATTGATCCTCGATCGATGTTCCATTAATCGCTTCCTTACAGGGCGGATAGTTCGTCCCACATACAGCTTAGGGCACTGACAAAGTAACAGGTAAACCACAAAAGAAGTTTGGCAGTCCGAATAAGACTTGGAGGTGTAATGCATGCCAGTAATCGGATCTTCCCAACTGGCTCCTTCTAACGATGTGGCACAAAAATCACATTTACCACACATAAAATGTCCAGTTTGTGAAATCTGAACCCTCGAGTCAGACCCCTCTGGGTGTATTAACCAATTAGCTATTGTCCGAGTCCTAGATCCCTAGGGGTCTACGGGTTTTAAAACCCCCACACATGTTTGTGGATGATAAGTTGTTTGGAGCCACTTGGAATAGTATTTTAAACAAGTGTGGGTTGGATTTGATAGCCCTTTTGGTACAGCGATTATCCGATGAGGAGAAGATTTTACAAGAACAAGTGCTTGAGTCGGAAAAGAAGTTGAAAGAAGAGATGGTTGAGGAGAGCTTTAAAGCCAATAAGTCTGAATTGCTTGAGTTTAATCAGCATTTTCGTGATCAATTGCGTGTAACTAAGATCAGTAAATTTTCACGTGATACTGAAGATTACGCTAAGGACCAGGTTTACACCTGGCGTAAGAATAAAATGGGAATTAAGGGAACTCCTAAACAGGTGACGTTTGATGATTCAGCGGAGGATAGATTTTCTGATTCTTCCGATGAAAATCCTAGGAGTGGGAAATCTACTGGGGCTCCACAACAACAGCGGGGTTTTTACAGGGGCCGCCCTCCATTTCGTCGGCCACCCCGTCAATTTCAGGAGGGTTGGAGGGGCCCTGCCACTCGATCTCAGACACGTCAACAGTTATCAACTTATCCGGAAGTTCCTTGACGGTGGAGCAGCAAGAGGTGTTAGAATTGGGATTGGGGTTTGTTCCCGTACCTAGATACGATCCTTTTCAGATGAGGATAGCATTACATCAATTTTTTAGGAAATTACATACCATCTTGTATTTTTCTGGGGTTCAATCTACCCCTGGTGAAGTATCTCTTTTTCGTAACAAATCCTGTTGGAAGCCTCCCATTACTACTGATGCGGCCTTAATCACGTTTCAGAATTTGGTTTTACGAGACCTTCAATTTTTGGAATCCTCGGATCATAAATATTGTTCTAACCTCACTGTACCCCAGTATGAGGCTTTGAAATCTCTCAAAGATAATTCTGCTATAGTTTGTCGTAGGGCAGACAAAGGAGGTGCAGTGGTGCTTTTGCGAACTGAGGATTACCATAATACAGTGATGTCCCATCTAGCTGATTCCAAATATTATTTTCAGTTGGAAATGGATCCTACAGCTGATTTACAGTGTAGGATTCGAGAGCTTACTGTGGAAGCGTTGGAACGTTATTGGATCACCCGCAAAGAATTTGAGTTTCTGAATTCTGCCCATCCTGTTATACCTGTTATGTATATGGTCCCTAAGGTCCACAAGTCGTTAACGGATCCTCCAGGAAGACCCATTGTCTCTTGCAGGAATTCAGTGCTGGAACCTCTGTCTAAATTTTGCGACTACTTTTTTCAACCTTTGGTGAAGTCCATAAAGTCATATGTACGGGATTCTTTTCATTTTTTATCGGTGGTTTCTAAATTACACATTCCCCAGGGATCTATTTTAGTGACCCTAGATGTGGTCTCCTTATATACCAACATCCCTCAGGAGCAGGCTTATAGCATAATGGCATGTTTGGATTGGAGTACCCCAGCTCGTATTCCTCGAGATTTCATATTGGCTTTATTAAATTTGGTGTTGCACCACAATTATTTTTTGTATAATGGCCACTTTTACCATCAAATCTACGGAGTCGCGATGGGTGCCACTGTGGCCCCATCGGTGGCCTCATTATATGTTGCTCATTTTGAGGAGAAATACATTTATGAGTCTGAGGCGTTTAGCCATGTTTTAGCCTGGAACCGGTTTTTAGATGACATCTTTTTTGTTTGGACTGGATCGGAGGCATCCCTTCAACAATTTTGTAGTTGGATGAATTCCCTGGATACCAACCTTCAGTTCACTCTTAAGTATGATCATCATCAAATTGAATACCTGGATCTACAGTTATTTATACAGGGGTTTTCATTACAGAGTACTTTTACAGAAAACTTGTTCAGAGGAATGTACTTTTGAAGTACACAAGTTTTCATCCCCCGGCCCTTCGGCGGGGGCTTCCTTTTGGACAGTTCCTCCGTATTCGCCGGTTATGTTCCTCAAGAGCACAGTATAGAATACATGCAAAAGATCTTACTCAACGTTTGTTAGCTAGAGGATACCCTGAGGCTTTGTTGCGCAAAGCTTTTAAGCGGGCTTTAAATAATCATCCAGATTGGTGGGAAAATGACTCTAAGGCCCCTAAAAATGAACGTAGGGTTATTGGAGTAGTTCCTTTTGTTCCTAGAGCTGCTCAGGTGGTGCGTATACTTAAAAATCACTGGGGTATGTTATCCTGGCACCCTTGTTTTCAACAACCTTTGATGGTTGCTTATCGGAGGACTCGGACAATAGCTAATTGGTTAATACACCCAGAGGGGTCTGACTCGAGGGTTCAGATTTCACAAACTGGACATTTTATTTGTGGTAAATGTGATTTTTGTGCCACATCGTTAGAAGGAGCCAGTTGGGAAGATCCGATTACTGGCATGCATTACACCTCCAAGTCTTATTCGGACTGCCAAACTTCTTTTGTGGTTTACCTGTTACTTTGTCAGTGCCCTAAGCTGTATGTGGGACGAACTATCCGCCCTGTAAGGAAGCGATTAATGGAACATCGATCGAGGATCAATGCTCGCCAGGACTTTGCTCCCTTAGTACCACATTGCCAACAGATGGGTCATTATTTTGAGAATTTACGGTGGCGGATTCTGGAAGTCATTCCGTTGATGCCTCGGGGGGGAGATCGCCAGGCACGTTTACAACATGCCGAACAGTACTGGATTTATCGGCTGGGGTCTGTAGCACCTGCAGGTATGAATGTGGACATTGATTGGTGGAGCCTACACTTGTGATATTTAGAGGAGGAGTTGGAGTTTTCTCTATTGCTGCTGGTCCTGACGTCATCTCTTGCTCTACTTAAATCGAACTGCGTTGCTGGAGGATTTATTCGCCTGAAGAAGAGCTGTAAGAGCTGAAAAACGGCTTGAAACACTGTCAGTGTTGCGAGAATCCTACCGGGGATGTATTCTGTGAGCTGACCCCCGAAGGTTGGACAGTGCTAGTTACTCCATGGGGAGATTCAGCTAAGTACTTTTAATTCCTTGCTGTTGTTTGAGGCTGGGCATCTGATGACGATGTGGATTACTTTGTCTATTTAATCTACACTAAACCAACTAAGGGATTAATTTTTCTGTTGCTTCAAGTAGTAACAGTTGACGGCAACGGGTGTTGTCCTGTCTAATCAGGACCGAGATATAAGGTCTTTTAAATTGATTAAAAGGAGGACTCACTACGAGACATGAAATGTTTCCTGTCAGGGTGAGTGATCCGACAAAAAATATTTATTTTCTTTTTGGGGGGTGGGAGTAGTTCTTTAATAGGTAGTTTGGGGAATCAAGTATTTATGGCATTTAGAACCAATAGCAAACCCGCCGTATCCTAACAGCACTACCAGGACTCACAAAGCACCACACCATACCTATCAAAAGGCAACACTGCAAATATTAAACCAATACATTTCAGACAATAACAATACATGACCTACTGGGGAAAGAGAACAAGTGGCAATGTCAAAAAGGAATTACATAAACAGAATACCTCAGCTCAGTTACACAGTTGCAATTGCTCCAGCCACTTTCTTCTGGTTTCTTCATGTTTTCTGCTAACTCTCCATCATCTGCTGTCCATTTGTCCTTTCTTCTCTCTTCTAGTTTTTTTTTCCATTCTCTCTCTCTACATCCGTTTTAACATACTAATCTTTCTCCTTTTGCTCTTTCCTCATTCCTATTTCATCCACTCAAATTTTACCCCTCCATCCTCAATCCCCACTTACTCTCCCAATACCCGGCCAATTGTAGATTTTTTATCCCTCCCACACAAAATATTTTTCCCCTCTCCATTTTACTCTCCCAGCCCCATCCCATTCTAATCCTCCCCCAACATCAGCTCCCTTCTAGTTCCAGCCTCACCCAGCATCCATTCCCTTCTAGTCCCTGCATCAGCCCATTTCCAGTCCTAGCAACCCCCCAACCCAATACCAGTCCTAGCCCCCCCCATCAACTCACTTCCAGCCCTAAACCCCCATCACCCCATTTCCAGACAGCCCCCATCAGCCCACAGCCCATTAGCAGTCCTACCCCCCCAGCCCATTAGCAGTCCTACCCCCCCCGCCCGCCCGCCCACCCGCCCGCCCATTAGCAGTCCTAACACCCCCCCCTCCTGCCCATTAGCAGTCCTAACCCCCCCCTGCCCATTAGCAGTCCTAACACCCCCCCCCTCCTGCCCATTAGTAGTCCTAACCCCCCCCTGCCCATTAGCAGTCCTAACCCCCCCCCTCCTCCTGCCCATTAGCAGTCCTAACCCCCCCCTCCTGCCCATTAGCAGTCCTAACCCCCCCCTCCTGCCCATTAGCAGTCCTAACCCCCCTCCTGCCCATTAGCAGTCCTAACCCCCCCTCCTGCCCATTAGCATTCCTTACCCCCCCCCCTCCTGCCCATTAGAATTCGTACCCCCCCCTGCACATTAGCAGTACTAACACCCCCCCCCTCCTGCCCATTAGCAGTCCTAACCCCCCCTCCTCCTTCCCATTAGCAGTCCTAACCCCCCCTCCTGCCCATTAGCAGTCCTAACTCCCCCTGCCCATTAGCAGTCCTAACCCCCCCTCCTGCCCATTAGCAGTCCTAACCCCCCCCTCCTGCCCATTAGCAGTCCTAACCCCCCCTCCTGCCCATTAGCAGTCCTAACCCCCCGCCTGCCCATTACCAGTCCTAACCCCCCCCCTCCTCCTGCCCATTAGCAGTCCTAACCCCCCCGCCTCCTGCCCATTAGCAGTCCTAACCCCCCCCCCCCCCGGCAAATATTTTTTTTAAAAAAAGCAGGCTCTGGCTGCTGCCGTGGGAGATTGCAATGTCCCGCGGGGCCCCCTCCGCCCGCTAAGCCCCTCTGCAAGGGCTTTCAGATTCGCGAGGGAGAGCGTCTCCCTCGCGTCTCTGTTAAGCCCGCAGGGGCTAATGGGAAATTTCCCATCAGTCCTCGCGTCTAAAGGGGCTGATGGGAAATTTCCCATTAGCCCCTGCGGGCTTAACAGAGACGCGAGGGAGACGCTCTCCCTCGCGAATCTGAAAGCTCTTGCAGAGGGGCTTAGCGGGCAGAGGGGGCCCCGCGGGACGCTGCATTCTGCCCTTGCCGCGTCCGCAGTCAGAGACAGCTTTTTCTTTTTTTTGCGGACCTATGGCCCGCGTGCCAGCTGCAAGGCCTTCGCGTGCCACAGCTGGCACGCGTGCCATAGGTTCGCCATCGCTGTCCTAGAAGGTATGAATAATATGAAGAAGGATCAGGTGAAGTTTGATAAATGGTTGAGAATTTGGCAGCTAAGATTTAATGCTAAACAAATGCAAGATCATGCATTTGGGCTGCAAAATCCTAAGGGAACAGTACAATATAGGGGTTGAGTACTTCAGTGCACAAAAGACGTATTAGTTGATCTTATGTGGCCAAACAGAAAAAGGTGATGGCAAAAGCCACAAGTATGCTTGAGTGTATAGGGAGAGGAATGGCAGGAAAATGGAGGCATTAATACCTTTGTATAAGGCCCCAGTGAAACCTCATTTGGATATTGTGTACAATTCTGGAGACCACACTTTCAAGGATATAAAAAGAATGGTGTCTGTCTAGCGGGCAGCTACTAAAATGGGCCGGGGTCTTCGTGATAAGGCATGTGGGGATAGAAATAGATTTATACTTTAGAGAAAAGATGGGAGAAGGGTGATATAGTAGAGACATTTAAATATCTCCATGGGATAAATGCATAGGAGGTGGCCCACTTTCATTTGAAAGAAAGTTCTGGAATGAGAGGGTAATAGGATGACGGTGAAAAGGGATAGATTCAGTGGTAATATGAGAAAATATTTAGTCACTGAACAGATGGCGGATATGTGGAACAGCCTCCCAGTGGAAGTGATGGAGATGAGAAAGCATGAGACAAATATAGAGGTTTTCTGAGCGAGAGAAAGGGATTGTAGTTCTCATGGAAGGGAAGACTGCATAGGCCGTATGGTCTTTATCTGCCATTGTTTTCTATGAGGGGGATATTCAAAGGCATTTTTACAGTTTGCAGATGTGCAAGCTGTGTAAATGCCCCTGAACAGGATATTGCCTGCTGAATGGGTTAGTGCTGCTGGATATCTGTGGGTGCCGCCGCTACATGCCCCAATGCTAAGCGCTTAGTATTGGGGTGTGTCGTAGGCATTCCATGGCAGAGCAGAGGCGGCCATAACCGGACACCAGCATTAAATATCCAGGTCACTGCCTGGTTAACGGCATGCAGGTAAAGTAAGGCTGACAAAGGCAGTGGCTCAATATTGCTGCTGCCTGGTTAACTTCCGGCTTCTGTGGCGACACGGATATTTAATGCTTATGCCCGGATATAGCCCTGGCATTGAATATCCAGAGTTAGTATTCAGTAGCGACAGCTATGTAGTTTACAAGCCCTAGCCGCTGCCGCTGAATATCCCCACCTATGTTTCTATGTCCAATCGAGCAAGTTTGATATCAAGTATATGTACTTTATCATAGCTATATAAATCCAGCCAGTTCATGGTACCGAATTGTGTCAAATCCAATATTCCATTCTCCACAGAAACTATATGTTAATCTGGTAAGGCCTTTCTGGTTATGAGAACTAACCTTTCATAGCTTAAATCCCTCTCGATATTCAGTGCTCGCTGTTCATGTGCTGCTATCAGCGGTCAACTTATCCAGAAGACATGGTGTCTGTGCCTTAAGATTATTTACTCCAATCACAGGAGTTGGAGTACCAGATCGCTGGGTCACTTGGATGCTCAATCATTGATCACTACGGACCCATTGGACTATTTTAAAAATATTTTTATTTCTTGATAAAAAGGTAAAAAATACATTGCTTAGATTTTTTGATAAAAAGATAAAAAAAATACAACGTTTGTTAGTCTGATGGTTCCGTAGTGATTGAGTAAACATCCAAGTGACCAGGCCAATCTGGCACTCCCAGCTCTGTGATTAGGGTAAATAATCTTAAGGAGCAAACATGGCGCTTGCCAGTTAAGCTGACTGCCAATAGTGCATGAACACTGAGCACTGAATAATGAGAGGGAATTAAGGTCTTTCGGGTGACAGACCCACCCTGTTCTTAACTGGTTCCAGTCCCCCTTTTCCCTTGGAATCCTGCCACAAGCCCAAGCTAGTATGTCACATTAACCTATTCAAAAATCTTTTTTTTAAATAGATGTAACAGCCCAGCTCTACCCAGTCTATGTATAGTGTCTGACCAAAGATTTCTGTTCCAGGAAATGACTTTTTATCTCGGCTTTGTTTCCCCCGACCTTGCTGATCTATTTCCAGGATGATATTGTTCCTAGATGATCTCCACCAACTGAATCACTGTCGCTTTTGAAGTTCTCAACCTCTGAGTTGTAGCTAATAAAATTCATGAGAACCACTCAACCATTAACTGAACCCCAGTGATGAAGAGCCTCAGGTGCTCTTGATGGGAACGTTTGAGCTATTTCCCTAGCAGCTCACCATAGATGAGCATAATCCAAGTAGTAAGTTCTCACAGGACTGATTATGGCAAGGTCCATAACCTACTTTTGCAATTGACACTCCTTTGACCTTAGATGAGTCATTTTATCTCCCACTTCCTCAGTATCTATTTAGATTGTAGGCTATTTTGAGCAGGCACACATTGTACCTGAATACTTAACACCACTGTACAGTGCTGCATACATCTATAGTTTTGGTCAACATTATTGGCACCCTTGCAGTTCAACCCCTTAATGTTCAATGTCTCCTAAAAAAAAAAAGTGGCCAGTGAAATGGCTTTGGACTATATATGCACACACATTTGACACACAAAAGAGTTTGATATAGCTTGGGGATTGGTTATCTTTGATGGGTTTTGAGGACAGCCAATGCCTATACATTGTTTGGATTACCACATGATTGGATTGGATCAATAAAAGGACGGGGTAGAATAAGGACATCTGTGATATGCAATGAGCTTGAGGAAGGACTGGGAGATTCTGAGGCCTGAAACGCAACGTTGTGTAGCTGCTGAGTCCGAAAATGTTTTCTTGAAAAGCATTGCTGCAGATGTTTGGATCGCAAGAAATAGATAATTTTGGGCAGCGAATTGTTGTCCTAGAAGGTCACATTTTGTATGGGACCAGTAGGACTCTTTATGAAGTCGGTGATTTGAGGGGAGCTTCTTGATTGAAGGAATTTGCTGCTGGAGGAACTTCTTAACTGGAAGAATTTCTGCGGTGACGCTGATTTGAAGTAGTCTGAACAACGTTCTGTCAGTTAAGTACTACTGGGGGACATTATTGATATTATCCCTTGGTGTGTGATATTGAGGGTTGATTCCCTTTTTTAAATAGATAAAAAAGGAGGATTTGCTACGAGAAAGAGTGGCTTCCTTCATGGCAAATGATCTTACAAAATACTTTTTGATTTATTAGCGATTTGATTGGGCACTGGTTTATCCTTTCTTAGTTTGTAGTATATAGATGGGGATAACGAGCAGTCTTTTTGGTATTGATAGGACATGATTATTGGCACCCTTATAAACAATTCAAATCAGTTTGAACAGAAGAATCACATTCCCATTGCAGTAACCTTAGATGCACCTGTGATCAATTGCCAATACTCACTTGACTTGAATCAACAAATGAATGATGGCTCTAATGTTTAAAATGGCCATATTCATTTCCTGTTCCATTTTCACAATGGTGAAGACAAGAGAACTGCCTGAGACTATCAGAAAAGCCATTATCACCAAACATCAAACTTCAGAGAGGTATAAGGCCATCTCCGAAGACCTTGGGATTCCTGTGTTTATAGTTCGCATTGTTTTTAAGAGGTTTTTTGCTTATGGGACTGTCAAGAACCTCCCAGGACGTGGTGGGAAGAGGAAAATTAATCCAAGACGTCTTTGACAGTTGGTGTGAACTGTTGGAAAAACACCATGTACCACATCCAAAGAGCTTAAGGCTGATCTGGAGCAATCTAAAGTGGTGGTTTCAACCCGCACCATACACCGCACACTAAACAAAGCAGAACTTCATGGGCGAAGGCCAAGGAGGATCCCACTACTCAAAGACAGACATACAAAAGCATGCCTGATCTTTGCCCAAACTCACCTTGAGAAACCACAATCCTTCTGGGAAAATGTTCTGTGGACAAATGAAACCAAACTTGAGCTTTTTGGCAATCTAGACTTACAGGCAAAGAAATGAAGCTTATAAGGAAAATAACACCCTTCCTACAGTTAAATATTGTGGAGGTTCTGTAATGTTGAAGGGCTGTTTTGCTGACTTAGGAACTGGAGGCCTGGAACTTGTTAAAGGAATCATGAAGTCAGAGGGACTACCAAGATATTTTGGAATGAAATGTGCTACTGTGTCAGAAAGCTAGGTCTGGGTCGACGGTCATGGGTCCTCCAGCAGTACGATGACCCAAACCATACATCCAAAAGTACAAAAGAATGGTTAAAAAGGAAAAAATGAACTATTTTAAAATGGCCAGCAATGTCCTGGTCTCAATCCAATTGATTACTTTTAGAAAGAGCTGAAATCTGCCATTAGTGAAAGGAATCCTGGAAACATTCATGAGATGAAGCAAATAACAGTTGAATAATGGGAGAAACTACCAGCAGACAGATGTACGAAACTTATACATGGCTACAAGAAATGTTTGGAGGCTCTCATTACTGCCACAGGTTGTGCAACTAAATATTAGTGAATGGTGCCATTTTTCCTGTCCAGGTCATAATTTGTTTTTTTTTCTCAGAAATGACTATGTCTAGGATGAACAGACTTCTCTTTTTTTGTTGTATACCTTTGAACATACTATTAAAATATTATGATGACATATAGCTTGAATGTTTCCAATTATTTCTCAAGATATTGTACACAGCATACCTAAAAAACAAGGGTGCCCATATTGTTGATCACAATTGTAGTAGTGCTATAAAATTGACTAGTAGTATTACAAATGCAAAGACTACTGTTATTGTAGGGTATGTTTGAGAACTAAGCCTTAGAGGCATCTGGTTGCTATAAGTTTGTCATATTACTCGTATTTCATTGGGCAAACCAGCTCATATGGCACTTATAGTAGCACCAACCCTCAGTAACTGAGTGCCAAGCTTCGTTGAGTTAAAACCCACCTATTTGATTTCATCCTTGTGTCCTGCACTGAAATAGAAGCTTGTTTGTAGGGGTTCTTGCCTGACTCCACCCTTGCATTTTATCAGCAAGTAAACACTTGTACCTTGGACTAGGAAGAGGCCACTTAGACCTCTGCTCCTGGTAGGGAGAATGTCATCTTTCACTTGAAATATGCACTTGAAATTGTAAGTGATCTTCTGAATGTGTACATTCCTAATTCACAAATGACTTTTCTTGCAATCTTGCCCCCCTCCCCTGCCACCTCTAAGTTTGATCATATTACACCCCTTTCTCAGGTAGAACACTGGCCACTTGTATACCAGATTCATTTTTAAAACTTGATCTCCAGGAACAAGCAGGAATGTAGTGCTCACATATGGGTATCATCAGTACCGACGGAGCCTGCGCGGGACGCTCCCCAGCGTCCAATAGGAACGCTTTTGGGAGCATCCCTCAGCACATGCGTGCTGCCTTCCCGCCTTTCCAACTGTCCCTCTTCAGTTCTTCGTTTTCCATGGAGCCGACAGGATCTATTCCCTGTCACCACAGAAAATTCCGTCTTTAAATTTCTTTTCTTGTGGTCGCATTTGCCTACCGCACGGTGCTTACTGGTACCGCCGGTTCTTTTCTCTTTTAAAAAAAAAAAAAAAACTTAGGCTTTAGACTGTTTCTTTTCAGAAACTTTTCTCTTTGGTGCTAGGTGCCATTTTGGGCACTAGGCCCCATCTTCCTAAAACATGGAAAAGCCAACTAGTGTTTTTAAAAAATGTACTAAGTGTGGCGGTACCATTTCCGTCACTGACACCCATGATTGGTGTCTGAAATGTTTAGGACCTTAACATTCTCCAACTGAATGTCTCTCCTGTATGGGGATGACTAAAAGAGGAAGACAGAACCGGGCTGCAAAGCTCGGTACCCTCTTTTCTTCAGATGCCAGATCCATTTCATCGACATCGTCAAGGGCCTCTTCTTGTTCCCATGGATCTCAGGTAACTAAACATAAAAGCCGGTCCTTAAAGGGTAGCTCTTCTGCTAAGCATCGAGAGGCCATTGGCATTGCCCTTGAGGGAACCACACCGGCAAAACAGGCCCGGCGGGAGGCTTCGGCTTCCAAAGCATCGATGGGGCTTCAGGATGTTCTCGAGACCTCAACCTCGCAAGAACTACCTGTGCCATGCTCAGGGGTTCCGGCTGTCCTTACCGGTACCGACACCCAAGCATCGGCAGCGTCGATAGACCAGAGAGTTCCTCGCTATTTAGTGCAGCATCGCAGCTCTTCTTTCAGCTCGGTACCGACTTCGATCGGTACCGAGATCGTGCTTTGCAGGGGCATCGGGGTCAGGAATTCTTCGATTCCTCTGATTCCGAAGACTCTGACAAATCTGGCACTAGAGGGTTTCTCCTAGAAGATCCCTCTTCTCCCCAATGCAGAATGTCACCTCCAGAGGACATGTCATTTCAGGATTTCATCCGTGATATGGCCAAAAGTCTTTCAATCACAGTAGCTCCTGAAGAGGAACCCAGAGCAAAGGAATTGGAAATTCTCCAATCCTAAAGCTCCTAAGGAGGCAGCCACTCTGCCTATCCATGAAATTCTGCATAATTTGATGCTCAGAATGTGGGAGACATCTCTGACTACTTCTCCTCACTCTAGGAGACTGGATACTATGTATCGAGTTCCGCCATGTCCTGGATTTCAGAAAACTCAGCTGCCACACCATTCAATGGTAGTGGAGTCAGCCATGCATAGGATGAAAAGTGCAAAGAGGCATGCATCCAGTCCTCCAGGTCATGAATGCAGGACTCTGATGCTTTTGGGCGCAGACCTTTTCAAGCTTCCATGCTTTCAGCTAGGATCAGTTCATATATCTTATATATGGGAATGTTCCTCAAAGAAGTCACAGGAGACTTGGAACTTATGAGCCCATTTCTCCCAGATGACAAGAGACAAGATTTTCTTGCTCTAGTTAAGCATGCTCAGGATGTCTCCAAGTTAGTTAATTGTGCAGCCTTTGACTGCTTCGAATGCATCAGCAGAACCTCTGCTATTGACATTGGCGCACGACGGATTGTCTGGCTACAGGCATCAGACTTGGAGACTTGGGTACAGGACAAGTTAGGCAACATTCCTTGCACGGGAGAGAATCTCTTCGGCAAGAACTGGCAGGAAAAGGCTAACGAGTTAGATGCTGACAATTCTACCTTGGATAGATTGTCAAAGTCTACAGCCACTCCAACCAAAAGGAAGCCTTATAAAAAACCCTCTTTTAGCAAAAAGAGGAAGTTTTATCCCTCCTATACCCAGCAGACTCAAACTCCAGGTCAGGTTGCCCAAAAGGGACAAACTAGACAGCAAAAGGAGCCAAAAGGCCCGAGAGCCCAACCAGCTCTCCAGGTTCAGCCCCCTCAAGGGCTTTGACTCATTCCTAGAGGGCTTTGCCTCCCTGCCTCTGAGGGGTCCCCAACCCCCCAGTATTCCGGGCAGGTTGTGCCACTTTGTCAACAGATGGCATCAGATAACAGCAGAAGATTGGACTTTGTCCATTGTAGGAGAGGGGTACAAGCTTCATTTTCACAGCATGCCCCCTCCTACAATTCTAAAGCAATTCAATTCACAGACCTCTGCAGACAATCTGCTAGATCACGAGGTCTCCACGCTTCTTGCCCAAGGGGCAATAGAGGAAGTACCCGTTCTTCAGCGGGGTGCAGGGTTCTACTCCCCCTATTTTCTTATTCCAAAGAAAACAGGAGGACACAGACCCATTCTAGACCTCAGAGAATTGAACAAATATCTGTTTCGAGAGAAGTTCAAAATGATTTCTCTAGGAACTCTTCTGTCATACCTTCAAAGCCAGGATTGGCTTTGCTCTCTAGACTTAAGGGATGCATACACTCACATTCTCATCCATCCAGATCACAGGAAATTATTACGTTTCCTTTTCAGGGGAAGATATTTCCAGTACAGGGTTCTTCCCTTTGGTTTGGCTTCAGCACCAAGAGTATTCACAAAATGCATGGCAGTAGTAGCTGCATTTCTACGAACCCTGGGGATTTTCGTCTTCCCTTACTTAGATGACTGGCTCATTCGAGCCCCTACAGTTGCAGAGACCAGCACTGCACTGTCCCATACAATGCGAATCCTCCAATACTTGGGATTGGTAATAAACTTCCCAAAATCTCAACTAGTTCCTTCACAATGCCTAGAATTCATAGGAGCCTGTCTAGATACCAGACAGGCAAGGGCTTTCCTTCCACAAGCCCGGTATGTTCGTATAATGCAACTAGCTTCTCAAGCAGCAGGCAAATCCTCCCTCACTGCTTGAGAGCTACTGCAATTACTGGGACATATGGCATCCACAGTTCATGCAGTCCCATATGCTCGCCTCCACATGCGAGCAGCTCAGTGGACCCTCTCCACACAGTGGATACAGCCACGGGTCATTTGTCGGACAAAATAATAATCTCTCAACGACTAATTTTGTCCCTCCAATGGTGGCAATCACTAGAAAATCTGACAGT
Organism: Ichthyophis bannanicus; assembly: GCA_033557465.1. Taxonomy (NCBI): domain Eukaryota; kingdom Metazoa; phylum Chordata; class Amphibia; order Gymnophiona; family Ichthyophiidae; genus Ichthyophis; species Ichthyophis bannanicus. The sequence continues at coordinate 197,663,811 of CM066037.1, read as the reverse complement.
GGGGTCTCCTTTCCATCAACCCCTCTTTCAGACCACCCTAACAACAGATGCATCACAGGTAGGTTGGGGAGCACACCTGAATCATCTGTCTACCCAGGGCACCTGGACGCCACAGGAGGTTGGTTTGCACATAAACCTCCTGGAATTAAGAGCAATCTATTTAGCTCTTTGAGTATTCCACACCCAGCTCAGCTACAAGACAGTCCTAGTCCAGACAGACAATCAGGTAGCCATGTTCTATGTGAACAAGCAGGGCGGAACAGGCTCTTTGTCGTTATGCAACAAAGCTTTACGACTGTGGGCCCTCACCAGAGAGCATCAAATTCATCTTCTAGTGGTATATCTTCCAGGCATTCAAAACCTTTGGGCAAACTCAGTTGAGTACTGCTGCCTCACGAGTGGTCCCTCCACCTAGACCAGGTGGCGAAGATATTTCATCTCTGGGGCACTCCAGACATAGACCTCTTTGCAAGTCCACTGAATCCCAAACTTCCCCGGTTCTGTTCCAGGATCCGGCTCACAACTGTCATGCAAGGGATGCTTTCCTCCTTCACTGGGGTCAGGACTTCCTTTATGCCTTCCCACCCATTCCCCTCATCCCCAAAACACTCTTCAAGCTTCAGAGAGACAGGGGTCGCATGATTCTCATAGCACCACGATGGCCACGCCAAACGTGGTATTCCCTGTTTCTACACCTCTCTCAAGCAGCACCTCTGGAGTTAGGGCATGCTCCAGATCTCCTTTCCCAGGACAACAGGACACTATGGAACCCGAATCCCCAGTCCCTGCACACTCACGGCCTGGTTGCTGAAGGCTTAGACCTCCAAGATTTCAACCTGTCCCAACAGGTAAAAGATATCCTTCAGGCTTCTAGGAAACTTTCCACAAGAAGATCTTATGCCTTCAAGTGGAAACGTTTTACTATATGGTGCTCCAAGAAGGGATTAAACCCCCTGGTTATACCCTTAGAATCGATACTAGAGTATCTCCTTCACTTATCGAATTCTGGTCTAAAGACCAATTCGGTAAGAGTCCATCTTAGTGCAATTGCAGCTTCTTATAAGCCTCTGAATGGACAACCAATTTCCTCTCATCCACTCCTATCAAGATTTATGAGAGGCCTTTTATTAACTAAACCTCCCATCAAGCCACCACCGGTGGCATGGGATTTAAATGTAGTTCTCGGGCAGCTCATGAAGCCGCCTTTTGAGCCTTTAGCCACTACAGCCCTTAAGTTTTTGACCTGGAAGGTCATCTTCCTAATTGCAATCACCTCTGCCCGTTGCATTAGTGAATTGCAAGCTTTAGTGGCTGATCCTCCTTATACTAGGTTTCATCATGATAAGGTTGTTCTTCGAACTCACCCACACTTTATGCCAAAGGTGGATTCACCTTTTCATTTAAATCAATCAATTTATCTTCCTGTATTTTTTCTGAGGCCTCACGCCTCTAATGCAGAAAGAAGCCTTCATACTTTGGACTGTAAACGGGCCTTAGCTTTTTACATACAAAGAACACAGCAACATAGAAAGTCCTCACAAGCTTTTATAGCTTTTGACCCTAGTCATTTGGGACTTCCAGTCTCCAAAAGAACTTTATCTAAATGGATTGCCCAATGCATATCCTTTGCTTATGAGAGTAAGGGTCTTCCTCTTCAGGACCATGTCACAGCTCATAATGTGAGAGCCATGGCAGCTTCTATGGCTAATCTCCACTCTGTGTCTATTGATGACATTTGTCGAGCAGCCACCTGGGCTTCGGTATACACCTTCACAACCCACTACTGCCTGGATAAAGCCTCCCGTCGGGATGCCTTCTTTGGCCAAGCTGTTCTTCAAAATGTCTTTCAGACCTAATTCAACTCCTACCCACCAACCCTGATGGAATGCCAGAGATCCATGGGAGGAAGGATGCCTATGTTTCTGGGTTGGCACCTTCCTGGGGCTATCTCCCTGGCATCTTCAGCTAGGGAGTCCCCATATGTGAGGACTACATTCCTGCTTGTTCCTGGAGATAGCCTAGTTACTCACCTGTAACAGGTGATCTCCGGGAACAGCAGGAATTTAGTCCTCACAACCCACCCACCTCCCCTAGGAGTTGTCTCTCTATCTCTTTGTCTCTTTCCTCTCTCCCTCTATCCTTTCACTCAGCTACAAACTTAACTGAAGAGGGACAGTTGGAAAGGCAGGAAGGCAGCGCGCATGTGCTGAGGGATGCTCCCAAATGCGTTCCTATTGGACGCTGGGGAGCGTTCCCGCGCAGGCTCTGTCGGTACCGACGATACCCATATGTGAGGACTAAATTGCTGCTGTTCCCGGAGATCACCTGTTACAGGTGAGTAACTACTCTTTACCGGCACATAGGACTTTTTACATAGGGCTGCCAAATTATTGGCAAATCATCTTATTCCATTGCCCACTAGACCAACACATTTAGAAATGGACAATCTTAATACATTCCTCCTGTGTTTCATGTACACTTAGAAATGACATATCAAACAGCTTTCTTTTGTCTTGCCCCAGAGTCCTCTTAACAGACCTTCAAGAAGGGTCTGAAGTCCTACTATTGTACTAAGACATTTGAAGGATAGTTATTTGACCGAGGCATCAGCGGCTGTGGCTGCCTCCCCTGCTACTCCCCTTTTGTGTCTCTCTTAGGATTGCTGGTTTTTGTAATCATAATGTCTGGAGGAGCTAGACTGGGAAGGCAGAGGGAAACGAAAGGAGGCAGAGCACGCCCCAACCTTCCCTTATATTATGATGAATCCTACTTGGATCTCCCAGCAAGCCTCAAAGCTGTGCTCCATCCATTAGGAAATTTTAATACTTTCATGAGGAGATTTAAGACAGAAGACCAAGAGCAGGCATAATGGGTGAAGAGGATGAGGAGATTGTCTTTCACCATGCTAAATCTTTCTACTGTGCCCTTTGCCATAGGGCTCTCCATTTCCAGCATATGAATAAAATGTGTTACTAAGCAAGTGGTCAAAATTCCAATCATTTATCTTGCCCTTGGGCCAGATAAAACTAGGAGGGTCTTTTAATAAAGGATGCTAGCTGTCAGCGCATGTTCTGGCACATGCTGAAACTGCCCTGGGACATGCATTGACAGCTAGTGTGGTGCTATGATATAGTTAGCACTCATTGGGGTGGTAAGGAGGCAGGTAAGGGGCATAGAGTTAGCATGGTGTAAACACTGGGTGTTGTGACCCTTGCAATTAGTATGGGTTCATCTAATGCAGGGGTTCTCAACCCTGTCCTTGGGACCCACCTAGCCAGTCGGGTTTTCAGGATAACCACAATGAATATGCATGGGAGAGATTTGCATATGATGGAGGCAGTGTATGCAAATCTCTCTCATACATATTCATTGTTGTTATCCTGAAAATCCGACTGGCTAGGTGGGTCCCGAGGACAGGGTTGATTACCCCTGATCTAATGCCTTGTCAATAGGTGGCGTTAAGCGCACCTGAGCTATTTGTATGCCTTGTTAGGGCACAGGGCTCTGTGTTAACTGATGGGAACATGCTTTCCATGTCCCCAACGTGGTGCCTAATGTGTCATGGTTTTAACACTTTTGGAACATCAAGTGCAACACCATAGTGCCCTTTAGTAAAAGACCCCCTCGAAGAATTGTAGTGTTTTCAGGTGAGAAAGTTGCACAGCTTAAGCCGCATTTTATTTGAATATCTCTCAGGCTCTACTAACTTGGTGAAAGCAATCTGCTTATGGAAATGGAATCTACCTCGTTATCTGCAGTGTTGGACGCTATGTATCTTAATACCATTACTTATAGAAAGAGCATTGCATTAGTATATTACAATTGCATGTAGAATAGACAAATATAGACAATGCCCTGAATCTAAATAAATGTTTAATTTTCATTTGGTCAATCTTTCTAGCTCTTTTACTTAAGCGCTTGTTTAAAAAAAAAAGCATGGCAACATGAAAGTTCAGGTCATCTACATATATAGAAAAGTAAAAAAAAAATCTCTATTGCTTGATAAAGGACATATATAATGATTTAGAACAAAGCAAAGATGTGTGATGATGCATGGTTTAAATTATGGAATGCAAAATTTTCTCCAGGAACAAGCAGAAAGTCAGTCCTCACATGTGGGTGATGTCGGCGCCGACGGAGCCCTTGTGCGGAGCAATTCCCCAGCGTTCAAAGAAAGCCTTTGGGATTGCATTGCATATGCATGGTCCCCTTCCCGCTTGCTCAGTCTCCCTTTTTCCGCAGAGCCCAACAGACGTTGTCCCTAAATCCTCGCAGAAAAAGTGCGTCAAAACTTGGGGAAATTTTGGATCTTCGACCGGTTCAACACTGGTTCCCCTTCCCGCCTTCGGCTTGGTAACCGGTATCGAGTCCGGTCAGTTTTTTGCGTTTTTGTCCTTAGAGACTAGCGTTCGCGCTCTTTTTTGTTTTCACTGGCAGCCCGGTCCTTCGACCTTGCAGGGGCCCTTTTTCCCCCGATGGCTGCCAGCGGGTTTAAAGAGTGTGATCGGTGTAAGAAGTTAATGTCCCTCACCGACACACATGACTGCTGTCTCCGATGCCTTGGGCCCGACCATGACCTGAAGGTCTGTGGCCCGTGTGGGAAAATGTCCTCTAAGGCACTTTGAAGTAGGCAACAGCAGCGTGAAAGGATTTTCTCGGAGTCTGCATCCCCCCCCGGATCCTGACCTCATCAGAAGCCTCGACGTCTCGGGAGCTGTCTGAACCCATGTAGCGTCGGGGGTCTTCTGAACGGGGGTCTCCCTCCCGGGAACACCAGAGGAAGAAGAAGTCCATGAGGGTGGCGTCATTGGATGCCTCCGATTTCCCTGGGCCCTTGAAAGCCAGGTCGCGTAGTCCTGACTGCTGCCCCAGGTCCTTGGAGTCGGAGCGGCCTGCGAAGGTACCTCGCTTGGAGCCGGAGACGCCGAGGCGGGTAAGTGCTGTTGTCCTTGTGGATGGAGTCTTCTGAGCTCGGTCTCAGGATGACGGCCCTGGAGCGCAGCATGTCTGCCTTCATGGAGCAGCAGCGGGCGCTCATAGCCGGTCTCACCGGTCCATCTGCCCCGACCACCAGGACCTCGAAGTCCAAGTCGACCCTGGCGGTCGAGCTGATCCTCGAGACTCTTTGGACTCGAGTCAATCCTCAGCCAAGATCTCCCTCGACCTCCCGCTCGGGACCGAGGTCGTCGACGCTGGTGCTCTCGGCGTCAGGGCGGTCGGGGCCAAAGCCCTCGCGACCGGAGCCCCTTGATTTCTCCTCGGAGAGATTGGCATGGGAGAGACGGAAGATGAGGAGTACCCTGACACCCATCGGACCCGGTATGTCCCATCGGACTCAACGGGTTCATAGCCTCGGAGATGGTCCCCTCCAGAAGATACCGGGTTCTCGGACTTCATCAGGGCCATGGCCAAGGCTTTGGCATTCCCAGCGGATACCAAGGAGGAGCCTCGAGCTGAAGAGCTCGATGCCCTCCAGTATGACTTTCCCCCGAGGGAAGCCCTTACTGTGCCGGTTCCTCTGATGCTGGAACAGCTGATGCTCTGCATGTGGGAGTCACCGGCCTCGATGCCGGTTCTAAGCAAGCGGGTCGATTCCATCTGTCGAGTCCGCAAGAGCCCTGGGTTCCAAAAGGCACAGCTGCCGCACAACTCCATGGTTGTGGAATCGGCCATGCATAGGCTCAAGAGCCAGAAAACGTACTCCTTGGTGCCTCCTGGCCGGGAGGCCCGGAACCTGGACGTCCTCAGCAGAAAATGCTTCCAGGGCTCGATGCTTTCATGCCGTGTCCACACCTACCAGCTGTACATGGGCATGTACTTGAGGGACCTGGCAAAGGAGATTGCTGGGTTCACAGCTGGCCTCTCCAAGGCACCCTTGCAGCGCTTCAATGCCTTGTCCACCGGGATTTGGGAGTGCTCGAAGTTCATATCTCGATCGGCCTATGATGGTTTCGGCCCAAGTAGCCGCGGCCGGTATCGGTGCATGCTGCCAGGTCTGGCAAATGTCATCGGATCTGGAGCCATGGGTTCAGGATAAGTTGGTTGATGTCCCTTGCCGAGGTGACAACCTCTTTGGCAAACCCATGACTGAGAAGGCTGCTGAGCTCGAGTCTGAGTACTTGACCCGGACAAGACTCTCAAAGAAGACTTCTGCCCCTTCTAAGAAGAAGGGCTCGGGTAAAAAGCCCCTTTTCCCGAGAAAGGGTACTGCTTACCGCAACTATCCCACTTAACAGGCTACCCCAGCTCCCCATCAGGGGCAGCAGGCCAAGGGACAGGGGCATGGCCCGTGTAAGCAGAAGGCCCCCAAGCCCCAGGCTCCGGCTCCTTCCCAGCCGGGAGGGGTTTTTTGACTCCCATGGCGCATAGTATCTCTTCTGCCAGTGGTAAGATCTTGCACAGGAGGCAGGCTAACCCTGTACGCCCACAGGTGGCCAGCCATCACCTCAGATATCTGGGTCCTGCAAATATTCCAAAGGGGCTATTTGCTTCACCTCAGCCAGATACCACTCTCCTCCTTTCCAGGAGAGCCTCTCAGACCCCCTCTTCACAGGGACCTCCTCTTGCAGGAGTTGACAGGTCTTCTTGAGGATCAGGCGGTGTAACCGATGTCCCACCCCCTGCAGGGCAAGGGCTTCTACTCCAGGCATACCAAAGAGAACAGGAGGCCTCAGACCCATCCTCGACCTAAGAAACTTAAACAAGTTCCTGGTGAGGGAAAAGTTCAAGATGCTTTCCCTTGGAATGTTGCTGCCTTACCTCCGCCAGGGACATTGGCTATGCTCCTTAGACCTGAAGGATGCCTATACACACATCCTCATACACCCAGACCACAGACAATATCTCAGATTTGTAGTGAGAGGAAAACATTTCCAATACAGGGTTCTACCCTTTGGCCTAGCCTCTGCTCCCAGTGTTTACAAAATGCCTGGCTGTAGTGGCAGTCTTCCTCAGAAGTCAAGGAATTTTTGTCTTTCCTTACCTGGACGACTGGCTCATCAGGGGTCAGTTGCCTCAGGAGGCCCAACAGGCCGCTTCTCGCACTATCAACCTGTTGTAGCATCTGGGTTTTGTCATAAACCACGCAAAGTCCACTTTGCTCCCCACTCAAAACTTAGAGTTCATAGGAGCAAGGCTGGACACCCTTCAAGTGAAGGCTTACCTGCCGGAGGACACGGCACAGAGGCTGTTGGCCCTGGCACAACAGTTCAGGCGCAGAACTCAGGTCTCAGCGAGACACTTCTTGCGCCTTCTGGGCCACATGGCCTCCACGGTGCATGTGACCCCGAATGCCCGTCTCCACATGAGAACAGCTCAGTGGTGCCTCAAAGATCAGAGGACTCAGGCCTCCGGCAGCCTCAGAGACAGGATAACAGTATCCAAACGACTGGTGAAGTCATTACAGTGGTGGTGTCAGCCATCCAACCTGCTCGGGGGAGTGCTTTTTCAGACTCCCTCGCACACAAGGGTGCTGACGACAGATGCCTCCTTGCTGGGCTGGGGAGCCCATTGCCAAGGATCCTGCACTCAGGGTTTATGGTCTCCTCAGGAGTCCGCCTACCAAATCAACCTCTTAGAACTGAGGGCGATCCACCTAGCTCTTCAAGCCTTTGGTCATGTCCTCTCACATCAGTCTGTATTGATACAGACGGACAACCAGGTAGCAATGTTCTACATGAACAAGCAGGGAGGTACGGGGTCTTGTGTCCTATATCAGGAGATACTGGACCTCTGCTCCTTTGCCATCAGGCAGGGTATGTCTATCAAAGCAGTGTACCTGCCTGGTCAAGAGAACTACCTAGCAGACAAGCTAAGCAGGATTCTCCATCCTCACGAATGGCAACTGGATCTGGTGGTGGCCCAGCGGATTTTTTACCGCTGGGGACATCCTTCCATAGATCTATTTGCCAGTCCGCTAAATCACCAGCTGCCCAGATTTTGCTCCAGACAGACACATCCTCAGAGGGTGGCTGTAGATGCTTTCCTGATCTCCTGGTTAGGGGGCCTCATGTATGCGTTTCCTCCCACGCCTCTGGTGGCTCGGATTCTGTTCAAAATCCTTCGGGACAAGGCCTCTGTCATTCTGGTAGCCCCCAGATGGCCAAGACAACCTTGGTTTTTTGCTTCTCCTCCAGCTGGCAGTGGAAACCCCACTCCCACTGGGGATGCAGCCCGACTTCCTGTCTCAGGAGCAGGGCTCTCTCTTGCACTCCAACCTCAGGTCTCTCATTCTGATGGCATAGCTGCTGAAAGGGTAGTGCTGGCTCCTCTCCTCCTACCTCGAAATGTGGAAGAAGTGTTACTGGCCTCGAGGAGGCAGTCCACTAGGAAATCCTATGCTTTGAAGTGGCGTAGATTTGAGGGGTGGTGTAGCCAGCACAATGAAAACCCTTTCTCTTGCCTTGTACCAGTGGTGCTGCATTACCTGCTTCACCTCTCAGAATTAGGTCTCAAGTCTAACTCTGTCAGGGTCCACCTGAGTGCTTTGTCAGCGGACCACCCGCTAGTGGAGGGGCAATCTCTTTCGGCTCACCCCGTGGTGTCCAGATTCCTCAGAGGTCTGCTTCTGCTGAAGCCCCCAGTTTGTCCTCCGGCAACTGAGTGGGATTTGAATGTGGTCTTACAGCAGCTTACTCGCCCACCCTTTGAGCCAATGTCCTCTTGACATCTGCGCTTCCTCTCCTGGAAGGTGCTCTTCCTGGTGGCACTCACATCAGCAAAACGTGTGAGTGAGCCGCAAGCTCTCGTAACGGATAAACCTTACACAAGGTTTTATAGGAATAGGGTGGTCCTCCACACTCACCCCAAGTTCCTTCCAAAGGTGGTTTCTTCTTTCCACCTCAGCCAGGAGGTGATTCTTCCAACTTTCTTTCCCAGGCCACATTCCAGCTGGGCAGAGGCAGTCCTGCATACCCTGGATTGTAAGAGGGCGTTGTCCATCTACCTGGAGTGTACGAAGGGACATCGAAGGGCGACCCAGCTCTTTGTCTCGTATGACCCCAGTAAGCTGGGGTTACCTGTCTCCAAGCGTACGCTGTCCACCTGGGTGGCAGACTGCATTGCCTGGGCGTACAGGACAACTGACCTCCCGTTGCAGGGTCGAGTCATGGCCCACCGTGTCAGGGCTAAGGCCGCATCAATGGCTCACTTCCGCTCTGTTACACTGGCAGACATCTGCCAGGCCGCAACTTGGTCTTCAAGCTAGACTTTTGCGGCTGGATAGGGAGTCCCGATGGGACAGTGCTTTCGGCCAGGCGGTACTCCGTAACCTATTTGAGGTTTAGGCAGCTCCAACCCTCCGACCCTTTGGTGTCAGGCTTCTGGGGTGGTGTTGCTTTCTCGGCTGAATTCCTATTGCAGCTGCTGTGGCTCTTCTAGAGGGAGCCATTTTCAGCTATGGGTTCTCGGTAACCTATAGCTAGGGAGTCCAACATGTGAAGACTGACTTCCTGCTTGTTCCTGGAGAAAGCGTAGTTACTCACCTGTAACAGGTGTTCTCCAGGGACAGCAGGAATCAGTCCTCACGACCCTCCCTCCTCCCCTGGAGTTGCAGTCCTATTATTGGTTTTTATTCATTTTGCCGTCTTTTTAGCTATGTCATTTGACTAAGCAAGATGGCACCCTTGGGCGGGAAGGGGACCGCGCATGCGCGATACAATCCCAAAGGCTTTCTTTGAAAGCTGGGGAATTGCTCCGCACAAGGGCTCCGTTGGCGCCGACGTCACCCACATGTGAGGACTGATTCCTGCTGTCCCTGGAGAACACCTGTTACAGATGAGTAACTATGCTTTATGGCAGGTCAATAAACATGATCCCCTGAAAGATGCATCTTAATTTATTAAATGTGAATCTCTTGGCTGATAATAATATGTTGATCCATCTTGGTGATCCATAATGTAGCAAATTATTTACAGGCATAACTGATGGAAATCTGTTTTTGATATTAAATGCATCTAACTCTCAATGTTCCTTCCTCTGTTCTAAAGGGATGACACGTGCAAAAAATGAACTTAGCCGGAATTCTGAGTTCATGGATCTGTATGGACAGCTGGAAACCATGTTTACAAATGTCATTGCTCCTGCTGCAGAAAGTGGAACTTGTCCAGTTGCAGGTTGGTAGCAATCTGTAGTACATAAATATTTGCTTTTCATATCCACTAATTAAAGACATGTTTTCTAACTGATATATGATGAAAGAAATGAAATGGAATGTTCTCTCAGATGACACAAAATTATTCAAAGCTATTAAAATAGCTGAGGGTTTGCACGATTTGGCAGAATAATCTTATTAGACTGGACTTCTAAATGGCAGATGATATTTAATGTGGACAAGTGGAAAAAGATACACATAGGGAAATAAATCTAGACTACTATTTATTTATTTAGCTGCATTTATATCCCGCTTTTCACCGGGTCAAAGCGGTTGGGGGATACATTTAACACGAGGGGATATGAGACACATACACTAATACTTACAGGGAACATGGGCAATGGAGGGTTAAGTGGCTTGCCCAAGACCACAAGGAGCACCTGCGGGACTAGAAACCCCAGTCCTTCCGGCCCAAGGTTGCTGTCCTCTAGTGCAGTGTTTTTCAACCTTTTTTGTGCAAAGGCACACTTTTTTCATGAAAAAAATCACGAGGCACACCACCATTAGAAAATGTTAAAAAAATTTACCTCTGTGCCTATATTGACTATATATAAAGTAATTCTCTTGAATAGGAATCAAACACTCACACCAACCCCCCTCCCCTGCTGGTTCACACCAACCCCCCTCCCCTGCTGGTTCACTCACACCACCCCCCCCCCTCCACTGCTGGTTCACTCACCCACCCCCCTGTCACTTACTCACCCCTCCTGCTGGGTCACTCACTCACTTACACCCCATCCCCTGCTGTTTCACTCACAACATTGCCCCCCCCCCCTTGCTGGTTCACTCAAACCCACCCCCCCTCCACTGCTGGTTCACTCACACTCCCCCCCCCCTTTCTGGTTCACTCACACTCCCCCCCCCCCTTGCTGGTTCACTCACACACACACACCCCCCTCTGCCCAAGCCGCTGCTTCTGCTTTGTACAGAGCAGCGGCTGCACTACACTTACATTGAAAAGTAAAGAGAAACTGTGTCAGGAGCCCTCCAGTCATCGCAGAGCCCGAGGAAGTGATGTCATGGGGGCGGGCTCCTCACAGGCTGTCTTTCCTTTTCAAATTAACTTTATTGCAGCTAAAGTTAATTTGAAAAGGAAAGACAGCCTGTGAGGAGCCCGCCCCCATGACATCACTTCTTCGGGCTCTGCATGATCGGAGGGCTCCTGACACAGTTTCTCTTTACTTTTCAATGTAAGTGTAGTGCAGCCGCTGCTCTGTACAAAGCAGAACCAGCGGCTGCACTGCTATAGGGAATCGCGATCGCGTTCGCGCCGCGGACTTCGGCACAAAAGCCGGTTTTTTGCTCTGGCCGCTCCCGATCTTGCGGCCAGAGCAAAAAAAACGGCTTTTCAATGGCCGGTTTTACAACTGTGCCGGCAGCCGGCCTGGCCATGGAAAAACCAGCCAGGCCGGCTGAAAACCGGCCGGTTGGCAACCCTAATTTGTGAGCCGAGGCCACATGTTACGGATGAAATTGGAATTTTTCCCACGGCACACCAGACAATATCTCACGGCACACTAGTGTGCCGCGGCACAGTGGTTGAAAAACACTGCTCTAGTGGGATTTGAACCACCGACCTTCCGGCCTGTAGTACCTTGCCCCAACCACTAGGCCACTCCTCCCTCTACTAGCACAAAATTCTGGGTTCAGGATTAGGAGTTACTACTCGAGCAAAAGATCATGGAGCGATTGTGCATTGTAGGTTGATATTTTCAGGCCAACATGCCATGGGTGCTTAAAAAACAACAACACCACAAAAAGCCCAAATAGAATGTTAGGGATTATTTGAAAAGGGATGAAGAGCAAAACTGAAAGATAATTATGTCTCTGTATGTAGGTCTCTGTGTGGCCGTACCTGGAATATGGTATTTCCATATCGTCCTGCTAGACCAGTCCAGACAAGTGGGTTGTGTTCTCCTACTAGCAGATTGGTGGAGACGAAAAAACAATGAAAAGCCCAGGTTTCAATGACATCACTTTTATGCCTTTATTCGCCTCAGCCACCAGAGGTCCCTTCAGTATTTCTTTGTCTCCAGGAGATGGTGGATGGATTTTTCCCTCTCTGAAGAAAATCTGAGGATTGAGAAGAAAGATCGATTATACGCTCGTGAATGGCCACTTTGAGAAACAAAGGTGACTCACTAGAGCTCGACATGGGAGGCTCCATTAGAATGCGGTCTTTTCGGTAGCCATAGGAGGAGGGAAAATTTGTTCAGCTTCACACACTTATCATGATAAAGGTCTGTTTAGCATCCACAAAATTGGAAGGATCTGGAAGAGTGCAGTAGCCTCACACAACCTCAGCACCCCCTCCCTCCTCTTTTGTCCCCCTTGCTCTCTCCCGTTGATTGCAGAAGGCTCTCAGAGGGATCTGCCTGCCAGCCACCTTAAATGCAGTGCTGCAGAGCCAGCCAGTAACACAGTTTCAGGGGAGTAGAGTTGAGCTAGGCACGGATCCTCTGCTTGGGGCTCTCAGGGAGTAAGTACCAAGACTTGATCTCTTTATTGTCTTGTTGGAGGCTTCTGATTCTGTCTTCCTGGGATGTAATTCGGGTTGGACCGCTGGTGACTGTAGGTGTGGTGTGGGAATTTCCTGCCATTTTCCACACACAATAATAACATTTTTACCTATTGTGCACCTAGTGGTTGCGCGTTTTGCCCAAGTGGCTCCAACCCATGCTCCTTCTCTAGCGCCTGTAATGCATGTTGCATAAAAGCGCAGTTAACGCATGCCTTCGGGCCACTGCAGCCTTAGTGTGCACTGTTGTGATACTTGCCTAACACTCTTTATCTTCTTCCAGGAAATGTTTGACCTGTGGCAAGCAAGATGCCTCATCCTCGGATTCTAGAATCTATTTTTGCATGGCAGCTTCTGAGTCATCCCTAGAGGGCCTACTTTCCCCCTCCCAGCCAGGGGATACACTTAGTCTGACCTTGCAAGCCTCAGAGCAGGAGGTGACGGATGGCACTATGGGTAAGGATATTCAGCTAGCCGGAGGATCCAGTGACCATGTCATGAGCTGCTCATCATCCTCTAGGGCGTCTGTGGTGGCTGTGCCCTCTGGCGTTGGGGAGTCATGTCTGAGAAGAGAGCTTCTGCACTCCAGGTTGGCCTCCCTGGAATTCTTTTCCCTTTTACAGCAGGTCTGGTCCTTCTGGCATATGAATTCAAACCCAACGGCCTCTGGGTGCCCTTAGGTCTAGTCTCATGTGGAGCAGGCTGAGAGTGGAAACCCTGTTTGATTATCTTTGGCTAAGCATCCCTGGCGAAGGCCCCCCCCCCCCCCATAGATGGGGAACAGCTGGGAGCTCTCTGAGATTTTGACTATGACTCTGATTCAGATGTCTCTGTACTGGGCTGTAATGTTGATGAAGAAGTACTCTCGCCTTTAGATGATTGTGCAGAGGCTGTAGTGATCCGCCTATCTTGGAAAGAGGAGCCAGTGGTGTTGACTACCATGGTCTCGTCTGCTTTGAACTTGACAGATACTTCCTACACTGAGCAGGAGCAGAAGGTACACCCGTTCCTTCAAGGGATGCGAAAATCCACTACTGTCTTCCCATTTCTGGATGTGATCAAGGATATGATCCGGTCAAAGTGGTACTCTCCTAACTCCCTGCTTAAAGGGTTAAGGGTGTGTAAGGAGATCTCCGCTCTCCTGGAGGAAGACTGCATTGAGTGGCTTGGCATTCCCAAAGTTGATGCGCAGGTTACTGCGGTTCCCAGATGGACTACCATTCCTGTGGAAGGCCAATCGACTTTATGTTCAAATATGTTTTATTATTTACAGCATGAAAAACATTACAACAGGCAAAGTAATGATAAACCTCGGTGACAACTGAAACAGTAAAACAAATAGTACAGGCGGCGCCCACTTCGAGCAATCATGGATAATAAGAATGAGAAAACAATAGAAAACAATAGATCCTCCCCTCCCTACCAGGGAGGGGGGGCATCTCAAATCTACACTGCGGGGATAATTATTAAACCATAGGGGGTGCCGTGGATGCAAGAGGAATAGTAAATAATATAATCGCCAATCGTAAGCCTTACGGGCCTCATCCCCCCCCCCACCCCCCTCATGGCTGCCACTGACTTTGTGGTACAGATCCAGGGTTTACTCTTCTCCCAGATCTGTATCCTTACGAAGCAACCCAGCTATGACTCCCCCCCCCAACCCCCCCCCCCATCCCTATACAGTCTTCGTCTAACGTGTGGAAGTGTGTGGGTAACTGGAGATGACAGAGAGAACTAGAGAACAGAAGGGGCTTAGGGTTCTTGATTTCCCAGAACCTTCAACTAGCCATCAGCCTAGTAGTCTGGCTAACTTTGAGAAGTGGGGAAAAGGCAAAGGAAGCAAACAGAAAGTACGAACAGGAACAACGGGAAGGATAGAGAACAACACAAAGGTGGGCCCCCCGGCAGAAACGCTCCCGGGCCCCCAACACTCCAAGACCGCATTCGCTGCAGGGTTTGTGGTGGCAGGACTTCCCCTAGAGAGATGATGGCTTGGTTCAGTTCAATGCCCCCCCAAAACTCGGTGGCGGGCCCCCGCTGGTAACAATTGTAGGTGGGGTCCCCAGCTCCGGAGGAAGCGAGCCCAGCGCTGCTCGTTACCAGCCGCTGCTAGTCGCTCTACGAGGAGGAGCTTGTGGAGTCTGACCCGCCATATCCCATATACCGGTCCCCGGACATCTAGCCAGCGCTGCATGATAGTCATTCGGGCAGACATCAGCACCAATCGCAGCCAACGCAGCACCCAGCTTCCCAGCAAACTCCCCCAGTTAGCTTCCCATATATCCAAGACCAAGTGGCGTGCGGTAGGCGGTTCCAGTTGTGGCACACATTTACGGATGTGTGATACCACCCGCCCCCAAAACAGCTGGGCCCTGTGGCAATGCCAGTACATATGTCCCAACGTCGCTTTAGCGGCCCCACACCTGGGGCAGTCAGGACTTGCCACAAGACCCGCCCTCCATGCCCGAACGGGGGCAAAGTAAAGGCGACGTACCAGACGATATTGGGTGTCCCGATGCAGGACCTGAGTGCTCACAGTGGAAATGGCCGCCAGCCCACTCAACAAGGATTCCTCCCCAATGTGTTCACCTAAATCTGTCGTCCAGGTCGCCGCCAGAGCATCAATAGCACTCGGTGGCAGCCCATCCCACAACATCTGATAGAGTAACGACACGCGAGTATGCTGGGTACCCCCCATAAGGGTTAGCTCAAGGTCCGAGCATATTGATCCTCACAGTGCTTCTGCCGGGATCGTACGAATGTAGCTCCGGAGCTGTGTATACTGGAACACATCCCAGACCCCCAATGGGCACCGACGTCGCAGCTCCGCGAAGGTCACCAACGTACCCTCTGGAGATAGTACATGCTCGAGGTTCACCAGGCCTAGGTCATCCCAGGCTCGGAAATGGCTCCGTCCCATGCCCGCTGCAAAATCCGCATTACCCCGTATGGGAAGGTATGGGGTGTAGTAAGCAGAAATCTGACGACCTGCACAGAAAAATTGCCACGCCCTTCGAAACAGAACCAAAAAGAGATCCCTGATAATCGGTGCCACCCCGCGCAAGGTCCGGGCGTGTAAGACATACCGAGGATGTAGGGGCGCCAACAGGGCCACGAACTGTTCCGTCGGGGTCCAGTCAGACAGATCCCACAGCCAGTCCCGAACGTGACGTAATAGGCAGGCCATATTATACCGTCGGACGTCGGGAAAACCCATCCCTCCCAAGGATCTTGGTTGTTGTAAAACGGCCAGGCGAACCCGGGGTTTACGGCCCCGCCACAAGAATCTATTGAAGTGACGTTCTAACTGGCGCAGGTCCGCCCGCCGTACTAGCAGCGGGAGAGTCTGGAGGGGGTAGAGAATCTTAGGGAGCAGGGTCATTTTACATAGAGCCACCCTTCCCCCCAACGATAAGGGGAGATCCTTCCAACGATCAACACACTTGGAGATCTCCTCCAGGATCTTGGTGACATTTAACTGGTAAAGGTCCTCACCTCGCGCCGGCAAATATACCCCAAGATATTTAAAATGGCCTGTCGCCCACCGCAGAGGAAACGGTCCCTGCCATCCTAGTCGCCCCGCAGGGTTTAAGTATAGGGCCTCGGATTTGTCTAAATTGAGGCGGAAACCGGAGGGGACACCATATTCCTGTATAAGCTGCAACAAGTGTGGCAGGCCCTCCTGTGGGTCCCCCAAATGCACCAGCAGATCATCGGCGAAGGCAGCCACCCGAAATTCGTCGTTCCCCACCCGAATACCCCTAAATTGGGGGTCATCTCGTATACGACGGAGCAGGGGCTCCAGCGACAATACAAAGAGCAAGGGCGACAGCGGGCAACCCTGCCGAGTCCCTTTTTGAATGGCGAATGCTGGGAACATGACTCCATTGACCATTAGGGCCCCGAGAGGATCAGCGTATAACAGTTTAACCACGTCAACAAATAGGCCCTCAAACCCCATCGTTTCTAGGGTCTGGTGCATAAAAACCCAACTAACCCGGTCAAACGCCTTCTCTGCGTCAAAACTAACAAGCAAAGATGTCTCCCCAGCAAGTCGCCCTGCACTAATGGAGAGCAGAATCCGCTGCAGATTGTATGCGACCTGTCGCCCCCGAACAAACCCTGCCTGGTCTCGGTGTACCAAGGAGGGCAGAATGTGCGACAGCCGATCCGCCATAATCTTGGCCAAAAGTTTGGTGTCTACATTCAGTAGGGAGATGGGGCGGTAAGATCCGGGCAGGAGCGGGTCTCGTCCTGGTTTAGGCAGGATGGTAATCAACGCCTTGTTGGGCTCAAACGGAAATTTCCCGCGTCTCACGAGATCCTCAAAGTATCCAATAAGGGGGACAACCACCATATCGCTCAGGGCCTTATAAAATTCACTTCGGAACCCATCCACCCCCGGGGCTCGTCCATTCCTGAGGTGTCGAATGGCTGCTTGAACCTCCTGGCCGGACAAGGGCACATTGAGGGCATTCAATTGCTCCGCCGTCAACTTAGGTAATCCACAGCCCTCAAGGAAGGATCGCCCCGCCGAAGTCCCGGTCTCCTCCTGAGCGTATAATTGCTGATAAAATTCAGTGAAGACCTTTTCAATTTTAGCAGAGTCGCGGGTAACCTTGCCATCAGGTTGTCGTATGGCCCCTATTTGCCGAGAGCCACCAGGGGGTTTCAATAGGGAAGACATCAGTTTACCGGCCTTGTTCCCAAACCGGTAGAGTTTATAACAGTAATACAACAGCGATTTACACGCTCGTTGGTGAAGTAATGACTCTAATTCTGTTTGTACTTCCCGGAGTCTGCGTGTATGGACTCCCCTGTGTGAGCTCGCGACCTCCCGGCGCACTCGGCCCAATTCCTTTTCCAGCCTAATGATCTGTTGGTTAAGTTGCCGTCGTCGGCGACTCTGGTAACTGATAATATCCCCCTGAGTACCGCCTTGCCGGCCTCCCAAAAGAGAGCGGGGGAGATATCCGGTGAGGCATTGAGAAGTTCGTATTCCTTCCAGCGTTCCTTCAGAAAGGATTCAAAATGGACATCGCCACAGAGCTCCAGTGGGTATCTCCATATTCTACCTGCACTAGGGCGGCTCCTCCGCAAATCCAGTATCACCATAGCATGGTCGGAGATAACAAGGGGGCCAATATTGGCCTTGGAGACCCGGTCGAAAAGGGAGTCCGCCACCAAGAAAAAGTCGATACGTGACCACGTACCATGTGCCCGAGATAGATGTGTGTAGTCCCTGTCTCCGGGGTGCAACACCCTCCAAATGTCCATAAGGCCATACGTGTCACAGAGACCCCTGAGCCTACGGCGCGCCCGAGGATTCCCACTCTCCGAGGGGCTCGACCTATCGAGACTGCTATCCATGGTGACATTGAAGTCGCCTCCTATGATGGCCTCATAGCCACTAGAGTCTGCCAACAATTGAGATAGATCCCGAAAGAAGGTAGCCTCATAAACATTGGGACCATATACTGAACAGAGAAACACCTTCCTCCCAGCCACGCTTCCCCACACACCAACATAGCGGCCATGTGGGTCTACAACCACCTTTTCTTCTTCCCAGGGAATGGATTTGGCCACTAGAACCACCACCCCCCTCTTTTTCCCCACAGCCGGGGCCCCATAGACATGGGCTTTAAAGCCAGATCCCAGTTTCTGGTGCTCCCCCCCCCAGTTTGATGGGTCTCCTGTAATAGAATAATGTCCGCACGGTGGCGCTTTAAATGTTGTAGAACTTTGGAGCGTTTCACCGGAGAGCCCAGCCCACAAACATTCCAGGAAATAACCCGAGTGAAATCAACCATAACAGTTAAAGAAGACAGAAAACCAGTAGTTACTCACCCAGTAATTTAGCGAAGGAGAGCCCCCCCAGCCAAGGGCCCCCCTCCGTGTCAGTCCACACCCCCTCCTCCAGCGCACCCAACTATAATTCCCACACTTGCTCTCTCCCCCATCCATCAGACCAGTTTTTCCCTTATCTCCACACTCACTTCCGAGTTCTATGTCATCGCTTCTCCCCCCTTCCCCGCACCCCCCCTCCCCCCCTTCCCTTAGCGTCCCCCCATCCCCCCTCCCTCCCCTCACAATCACCTCCATCACTTTCACACTAGCCTAGGCTAGTCCCTCCTAAACGTCTGTGGCATGTAGGCCCCCCGCCCCTCCCCAACTGCTCGGTGACATCCCCAGTTCTATTTCCTAATAAACCCTACTACCCCCCAGGGCCCAACTATCTCAGGAGAGCAGGAGTGACCGTGATTCAGCAGCGTCCAACCAAAGCCAGCTGAGCGGTCAATTACCCGACAGCCTCCCAGCCCCCCTGCACCGCCCTGAAATATGTGGCACGGTTCAATACATAAACACTTCCATGCAGAGGGCGCCTCTCTCCAGCCCCCGTACCACAATTCGGCTATTACTGGAGGTAAACCCCCATTGAAGACCGGGAGGGCCGGCAGCAGCCCTCACGGTGTCCAGAGCCTCCCATCGGGGTAGGAATAGTAGGGTGATCTGATCTGCTCCCCGGGCTGCCTGCCTCCACAGGCTATAACCCGGCAGTAGGGCTCTGGGTACCCCTTAACATGAGCACAGCACAGAACAACAGAGCGTCTAACAAATCTCTCTCGTGCCGTGTCTTCCGTATCATTATTAGAACAGGGAGCAGGGAGCAGACCATAGGTAGGGAGAACGGTGGAAAGGTGGTATCCCTTGCAGAGGAGCAGCGGCCCACCGGCATCTTCACTGATGCACGATGGTGCCGCCCCACGCCCGCCCCACGCCCAGGAGCCCTCCCCCGGGTAGGCCCCACACCGCCACTGGGAGTTCGGTAGCAGATCCCTTCCCTCCCCCAAACATTTAACTGTACCTAACTTCCCTGGGGCCCCAGATTTCCGGCTCACCCAAGAGACAAATTGCAATCGTTACTAGTAATCTAAGACAAGCAACAAAGTAAAACTTTGAACAGAGACAACTGTAGCCAACCAGGGTACATACTGCTGTTACTGTAACAGGAACTAAATACAAAATAACAGATTGGGTTGGGTATTCCTGTAAGGCCAGTCTAACATCCCTCATTCTCCTCGGGCCTCACGAAGTGATGGCTGCGTTGATAGTAGAGACGGAAGTGGAGTTGGTGAATGTCCCATAGGGTCAGGGCGGCTGCTCAGCCGCAGTCCAATGCTCGCTTCCCTCCAGCCAGATCAGCAAGGCAGTAACCCCACTCCGCAGTCTACTCGGTTGTGAGAGGCCATGTGATACTTATGGTAGCATCGTGGGGTATAGGGGAAGTTCGCGACGCTAGTATGCCCTCACCCTCTCCGCTTAATAACTGTTATAAAATTACAGCCCATACTCTCTTCAGGCAGGAAATATTTCTGTATAATTTGGCGGAAGCGTGATACTCTCACATGCCGGTTAGCCCAAACTGTTACAGAAGTCCCGGGCCTCTTCGGGGGAGTTGAACACGCGGTTCCCACTTTCACCATGGATTCGCAAAATTGCTGGGTATGCAAGAGTGAAGCGAATCCCGCGTTCTATGAGCTTGCTACAGGAGTCTTTGTAAGCCTTGCGTTTGAGGGAGACGCCTGTAGAATAGTCCTGGAAGATCAGAACCGGGTTGTTGGAAGCTTCCCTCCGCCGCAACTGTCGGGAGGCCCTCAGTACCTCGTCTTTCTGCGCGGAATTGAGAAATCGGGCAATCACCGCCCGCGGGCAACGGTCTCCCGCCCTAGAGGGCCCCAGGCGATGGGCACGCTCCAGCACAACTCGCCCGACGTCCTCAGGTAAATTCAGAGAGGTGGCGATCCATCGCTCCAAATATTGCCGCAGATCTCGTTCTGCAATAGCTTCTTCAATTCCGATGAACCGCAAATTGTTGCGGCGGCTGCGGTTCTCCAAATCTTCTAATTTTTCCTGGTGTTGGACTACGGTCTCCTCCAAGCTCCGAATCCGGGCGATGTCTTGCTCATGCTGGTCTTCTAGGGAGCCGATCCGATTTTCAGCATGCTCAACCCGCTTTGTGAAATCCGCCACTGCCTGAACCACCTCCTTCATCTGAGTGGATAAGCCTCCCAATCATCCTTCCAGGGCCCCCACCACTGCCCTCGACACCTCTGCCACCAGCGCCGTATTTTCTGGGGGTCCCGGGAGCTCGTGTCTGCTCTCCGCCATCTTATCCTCCCTGTCGCGTGCTCTGGTTCTGCGGGGGATTCTCGTGGCCATGCACCAGATTTCTGTGTGTGGGAAGAATTAACACTTCCTCCACGTCCCCGCAAAGTTGCTCCCCCAGGCTGGCTTAAAATTAAGAATATTAGCGCGATTATTCGGTATGGGGGAGGGCGCGGGCTCCGGAGCCGAGACAGACACGTCCACTCAGCTCACCATGCCACCGGAAGTCCCCAATCGACTTTAAAGGATTCTCTGGACTGTAAGGTTGGCTTAGTAGATACAACCTCCTCATCAATCAGGAGAAGACCGAAGCACTGTACATAACCACTAACCCATCTTTTGTCTCACCATCAACAATAGAACTTGGCAACATAAAATTCAAGTTCAATTCTGAGACAAAATACCTGGTATAACAATAGATCAGTAACTGACCTTCCAACCTCACAGAAAAAGAATAACCACTACTACAAAGAATCCTGAAGCACCTCCGTCCACTACTCACCCCAGACCTCTTCCAACCATATGCCAAGCAATGATTACATCTGTACTAGATTTTTGTAATATCTTCCAGGGCCTATCTAAACAAACTCTCCACCCACTACAAATGGCCCAAAATACTGCGGCCCGAATAATTGCTGGTGCCCCATATCGATCACACATCATCCCCATACTGATACAGCTTCACTGGCTTCCCATCTCAGCCAGAATCCGATACAAATTCTCATCACAATATTAAAAATACTTCCCAAAGAATCTGCCACATGCCTCCAATCTCTAATCTCCAACACCAAGAATGAAAGACTACGAAGAAACTCCACCCTCAACCTGCTTTCCATTCCACAGCAAAAGACAAAAAGCAAGCAGTCCACCTTTAATAGAATATTCATACTATTCACCCCATCCTTATGGAATAAACTACCACCAACATTAAGAGGACTCTTAGACCTGTCAGATTTCAGAAAGAAAATTAAAACACACCTCTTCAAGGAAGAATGTAAAATACCCTCGGACCTAGAGACTCACCCATCATAAATCCTTACTGTAAAAATCTTACAATCCAAATCAACAGACACAAACAATGTAATAAGGACTCAAAAGACAACCACAAAATACTATAATTAGTTAAATATACCAAATGTTATGCAGTTATGTTATACTGTTTCAGTTCTCTGTAAAACATTGTACCCTTTGGTCATGTTAATCTGTTGTTTATCTGTAAACTGCTTTGAATAGTAGAAAGGCGGTATAAAATAAATTGAAATAAATAAGGTGGATTCATTGCTGAGGAGCCAGTTTGCTGTGCCTGCTACTATTCTGCGACTGATGGTATGTACCAGCCTGACATCTTGAGCCCTGTTCCAGTGAATTCAGTCTCTTACGCCGGATAATGCTACCCCTCTTTTGGAGCCTGCTGCAGCCTTCCTTTCGGATGTTATGGATGATCTAGTACACTTGGCAGCCAGGGATGGCACCCTGACAACAGTGTCATGGTGTTGGATTAGCTCTGGCACTGGGCAGCAGACACTTCTTCCAAAGCCTGGTTGGCCCAACTGGCTTTTAATGGGAAGCTTCTTTTTGGAGCCATTTTGGAGAATCTGGTGAAGGACCTGGGCGAGACATAATCTTACCGACTTCCACAAGATGGGTCCAAGGGGGCCTGTAAAGCAGGCTGGTGCCCCTTTCTCAGCAGCCTCCGCCCGTCCACCGAGGGCATATTGGTTGGATTCCCGAAAGTTTTGGTACTGTCGTTGTTACCGACCTGAAAACCACCTTCTCTCTGCTTCTGAGCCTCGGGCTCATTTGTGGAAAGAATGGGCCCAGGAACTCTCTCCCTTCCAAAGGAAGACCATCCCAAGCCGCACAATGAAGGTTTGGGGGCCCATTTCCTGGTTCTTTTGATTGGAGGCAGTCTTCGCCTTTTCTTTCAGGAATGGGCCTGGGTTTCCAAGGATCGCTGGGTGCTAGACACCATGCTCAGCTATGTCCTGGACTGCAAAGAGCCGATGCTTTTGTTTTCCTTTTGTGGATATGTAATCAAAGGTGCCGCTGTGTGGATCACCTTGGACAAGTTGCTATGCCTGAAGGTGGTGGTGCTCGTCTCCCCAGATGAGCAGGGCAAGGGCAGATACTCCCATCTGTTTTGTGGTGCCAAAAAGAAAAGAGACTGTTCCTTCCGGCCCATTCTTGTCCTCAAGGAAGTCAATGAACAGTTGAATGTCCTGCGCCTCCAGATGGAAACCTTGCGTTCTGCATCGAGTGGGCATTCTTGTCGTTTCTGGATCTGGCCAAGGCGTATTTCATATCCCAATCCAGGCAGATCAGCAGAGGTATCTGCGTTTTGTTGTGCTTGGCTCTCACTATCAGTTCTCCGTTTCAGGCTATCCACCGCCCCAATGATGTTCTGCAAGATCATGGTGGTTACCGCTGCAGTACCAAGGGATCTGTGTCCATCCCTATCTTGACGACTGGCTCATCTGAGCCCATTTCCTTTTAGAAGTATCTCGGATTGTGTCCCTAGTAGTATCCTTTTTGGAAAGCCTCAGCTGGGTGATCAATCAAATAAAGAGCCAGCTGTTGCCTTCTCAGTCCCTGGAGTTTCTGGGAGCAAGTTTAGACACTCGAGTGGGCAGAGTTTTCCTGCCAGAGGAGAAAGTTAAAAGACTGTTGGATTGCTTGATTCTGTTCTGTGTGCAGCAGGCTCCCAGTGTCTGGGATTATCTTCAGCTCCTCGGATTGATGGCGGTGACCATAGGGATGGTGCCATGGGTGCATGCTCACATGCGACTGCTCCAGTGGTCCTTGTTTACTTTGTGGTCCCTGAGTTCTTAGGAATTCGAGCACAGGCTTCCACTCGAGTTAATTGTGACGGCTAGCCTGTAGTGGTGGTGGCAGCCCTGTCATCTGAGGAAGGGCATACTGCTGGGCGATTTCTCACAGATCCTGCTGACAACAGATGCCGGGCTGGGGAGTCCATTGCCAAGACCATATGGTCCAGGGCTGTTGGAACCACAGGGAAATGGTGTGGCCTTTCAACTCTCTCAAGGTGAGGATCATCAGGTTGGTTCTTCTGTGTTTCCGGGCCATGGTCGAGGGCTGGATGGATCGAGTGGTTTCAGACGATGCCACGGCGGTGGCTTAAGTCAGTCAGCAAGGCGGCACTAGGAGTAGTTCTGGAGGTGGCTCTCCTGTTTGCCTGGGTGGAGAAGAACTTACTAGCCTTGTCGGCCCAGCACATTTCCGGGGTGGACAATGTGGAAGTGGACTTCCTCAGCCAGCACTCTCTGGATCCTGGAGAAGTGAGAGTTGGGACAGGAAGCGTTTCAGTTGATTTCTGTGCTACCAGGGTTGACCTGAAATAGATCTGATGGGGACCTACTCCAATGCCAGAGTTTACTGCTTCTTCTGTCACCACATGGAGAATGGGGTCTGAGGACGTTGACACCCTGAGTCAACTTTGGCCAAGTCAGTGACTGCTGTATGTGTTTCTGCTGTGGCCTGTGGTGGGGAGTGGATTCGGCATATAGAATACCATCTGGGCAGGATTGTTTTGGAGGGGTAGGATTGGCCAAGTAGAGCATGATTTGGAAACCTGATGCGACTTCTGCAGGTGCCTCCTCTTCAGTTGCCTCCATCTCGGGGCCTATTGTGGCAAGGACCGATTGTCTTAGAGGACCTGGCTCTTTTCTCACTTATAGCATAGCTTTTGAAAGGAGACAGCTAGTGCTTAAGGGCTACTCTCTAGCGGTGGTCTGTACAATGCTCGGTGCCCGGAGGAGGTCTACTAAGTTAGCATACGTATGGATATAGTGTCTCTTTGAGTGCTGGTGCGGCATGTGGCAGTTGGCTCCTGAGGCGGCCAAGGTGTCCTCCCTGATGACTTTTCTACAGGATGGCTTAGAGAAGGACCTTTCTCTTAGCTCCTTGAAAGTTCAGGGGCAGCTCTGGCCTGTTTCCGGGGTCTGCTGCAACCACATCTTTGGCCTTGCACCTGGACATCTTATGCTTTCTCCAAGGTGTTTGGCATCTGTGCCCTCCCATCTAGTCTGTGATCCCTTCCCGAGATCTGTGTCTGGTGCTCAGGAACCTGATGACAGCACACTTTGAGCCATTGAAGCATGCTACTTTAAGGGATTTGACATTCAAAACAGTCATCTTGGTTGAGATTTGTTCCATAATGCAGATTTCCGAGCTGCAGGCTCTGTCTTGCTGAGATCTTTATCTGTCCTTTTCGAAGGAGACCATTTCATTTGGCCTGTGCCTTCCTTCTTGCCTAAGGTGCTTTCTCCCTTTCATGTGAACCAGATGGTATGTCTGCCATCCTTCCTGAGGGAGTAGTGTCAGGGGAAGGATAAAGAATTTTTGCCTGGTGGTTGTCCAGAGGGTGCTCCTCCGGTTCCTGGAGGTTATGAATTTCTTCATGTCCGAACATCTCTTTGTGCAGTTTTCTGGCCCGCGCAAGGGTGAAGCAACAGCCAAGTCGACTTTGGGGTGCTGGATTAAGGAAGTCATTGCTTCCATCTGTCTTTTGTGGAATCGGCTGGATCCAGAGTATTTTTGCGCCCCTTCTTTCTGAGCACAACCATTCTCTTGGGTGGAATGGAATAGCCCCTGCAGATGTTGGTCGGGCAGCAATGTGGGCATCACTTTCAACTTTTGTCAAGCATTACCGCTTGGATTTCCCATGTGCAGATGGACACAACTTGGCTCAAAGATTTTGCAAGCTCCTGTTTCGTCTTCTCACCCAATGGTGGTGTAGTTTTGGTACATCCCACTTGTCTGGACTTGTCTAGCAGAACGATATGGAAGGTGACATTTCATTTACCAGTTAATGTCTTTTCCTTGAGTCCTGCTAAACCAATGCAGGGCCCAACCCTAAAGCTGTATTTGCTCTGTTCTTTTGCTGCAGTACCCTTGGGTCCGCTATGATTTTTTTCCACGGCTCTGCAGGTTCATCTTCTCCTGACAACTTTATCTTGATGCTTTCCTGTACATAGTTCTTTACTGTTGATTACTTATTGTTGCTCATGATTGAGGTTGTGTGAGGCTTTCCATGTTTCTCCCATATGCTTTGGAATGAATACTGAAGGGACTTCTGGAAGCTGAGATGAATAGAGGCATAGGAGTGCTGTCATTGAAACCTGGGCTTTTCATTGTTCTTTGTCTCCACCAATCTGCTAGTAGAGGAACACAACCCACTTGTCTGGACTGGTCTAGCAGGACTCAAGGAAAGGACATTAACTGGTAAGTAAAATCTTAGTGCTGGTCACTTCTGTCTCCAAAAAGAGATAATGGAGCTAGAAAATGTTTGGAGAAGTTGACAGAAATGATAAAGGAGTTGGATTACCTCCTTTTATGAAGAAAGGCTAAATGGTTAGTTCTGTTCAGTTTGGAGAAATGACAACTGAGAAGGGGATGTGATAGAATTTTATAAAATCATGAATGGGATAGAATGGGTAAAAAAGGAAACAGTTGCTTTAAAGTTGTAAATTAATAAAAAGGATACCACATAAACTAATGACCAACAGACTAAAAACAGACTATAGAAAGCTTTTAGTCACGCATCACATACTTAATCTGTGGAATCTATTGCTGGTGGATGAAGTCATAATGACTAACGTAGTAGGAAACCTTCACTTGATTCTCTTGTCCCCGCTCACTACCGGTCAGTCTCTCACCTCCCCTTTCTGTCCAAGATACTTGAAAAAGCAGTCTTTAGTCAATTCTCTCATCATTTGGACTCCATTAACTTTCTTCACCCTCGCCAATCAGGTTTCCGCCCTGGCCACAGTGTAGAAACAGTCCTCCTTGCTTTTCTCAATGAACTGCACATTGCACATGACCGTGTGGATATTTCAGTGGCAGTTTCCTTAGATCTCTCAGCTACCTTTGACCTTGTGGATCACTCTCTCCTTCTTTCCCGTCTACGTGATGCTGGTCTTCGTGGCACTGTGTATCAGTGGTTTCCCTCCTATCTCTTTTCCCGGTCATACTCTGTTTTTTCTCACTCCTCTTCAGGCGCTTCTTATTACCCTATCCCCTTACATTGTGGTGTTTCTTAAGGCTTGCTGTTAGCACCTCTTTTGTTTAATGTTTTCCTGGCACCACTCGCTCTTCTGATCCAGCAGTTTGGAATACTTTTATGCAGATGATCTTGTCCTGCTCCATCATACCTCCCCTCTTCTACCCGATCTCTCCCCTCTCAATTCCTGTCTCCTCTGTTTCTGACTGGCTCATCTCCAACTGCCTACACCTGAATCTTTCCAAAACACTTGCTATTTGGTTCCCCCATGGTAGTCCCTCCCCCCATCTAGTCCCATCCTTTGCTGGCTCCTCTATCCCTTTAGTCTCTTGTTTTCGATATCTTGGCGTTCTCATTGACTCTGATCTTTCCTTCCATGGGCACATTTCCAATGTCACCAAAACCTCTTTCTTCCACCTCCGTCAGATTCGAGCTGTTCGTCCCTTTTTCGCTCCACAAGCTCTTACTATTCTTGTTCTTTCTCTTTCATTTCACATCTGGATTTCTGCAACTCAGTTCTTGCTGGCACTCCTCAGTCCCAATTAAGTAGACTTCAATGCATTCAGAACACGGCAGCACGTATCATTACCCACTCCTCCCATTTCGATCACGTCACTCCTCTTCTTCACCTTCATTGGCTCCCCGTTGACCATCATATTCGTTTTAAGCTTCTCTCTCTCTCGTGCACCAAGTTATCTATACACGCACCCCTCAATATCTGGCTGATCTTATTCAATCTCACACACCCAGTCGCACTCTCCGATCTCTCCATGTTAACCGCCTTCACCTTCCATCCCCCTCCCGGGCTCACCTACAATCTACCCGCTCCTCTGCTTTTTTCTTTATTAGACCCCCACTCTGGAACTCTTTACCTTCTTCCTTCAGACTTGAACAAAACTATTGCACCTTCAAATCACGCCTGAAAACGCACTTATTTTCATCCGCTTTTGACCTCCCCACTCCTTCTATATAATTCTTGCCCTACAATATGTCTTCTCCCCTGTTTGGTTTATTATTGATTTTGATTGATGTGCCACACCGCCTTGATTTAACGATAAGGCGGTATACTAAATCCTTCTAAATAAATAAAATAAATAAATAAATGCATGTTTTATTCCTTTCTGTCCTATTAATATTGTAACTTCCTTTCCTTTTCTAGGCCATTGGCTGCTCCTGTGACTTTGACATTGTACACCACTTTGCTTTCATAATTGAAAGGCGGTATATCAAGTTCAATAAACATAGGATTTGAAAGAGGTTTGGACAAGTTCCTGGAGGAAAAGTCCATAAAAAAATATTAGCCAGATATACTTGGGAGAACCATTGCTCATCCTATGAGAAATAGATCTACCTTTTGGTGACTTTTGAGTACTTATCTCCCGTACTGGCCACTGTTGGAGATGGGATGCTGGGCTTGATGGACCGTGATGTGACTAAACAATACTTATCTTATGTTTGTATCTCTGCAATATGTAATTGTACAGAACTATTTGTAATGACCAATGAATGCAAAAAGACTAGCTCCTGTTTTGTTGGTGCTTTTTTGTGTGCTACTTACTTTAAAGTTTCCTTCTAAATGTGTTATTTACTAGATCATCGGGTTTATTTATTTATTTAGCTTTTCTTCTATACCGCGCTATTCACATCAGTGCTGTTTACATTCAACAAACATTATACATGCAGTCGCGCCGCATTGTATTTACAATGAACAGGGGTAATAACCTGGATATAACTAGGGGTAATTTTATTTATTTTTATGTATTATTTATTTGCATTTAAACTATAACATCCAAGTATCAACATGAATGAAATAACAATGGTTCAAGTCACCAAAAAAAAACGTAAACAGTTTACAAGGAAAACATCCCACAAGAAAAACATCCAACCATATACATTCACCCACAAATAAGCAGAGGAGGTTCAGAAAACATTGTCAAAATACCAATACTAAAGAAAAAGTAACTATTTAAGGTGGATAGAGACTTACACACCAGCCATGGGGGACTCCGCTATAATCCTAGGTTCTTCCCTAGCATTCAAGAACTCCAAAAGTTGTTTTGGCTCTAAAAACATAAAAGACTTATCGTTATAGGTAACATAATAGCGAGAAGGAAACTTAAAGGTAAACATGGCCCTGAGGGAAAGGACCCAGAGCAAAAGGCCCAGGAACTCCTTCCTCCTCAACTGGGCAACACGTGACAAATCAGGAAATATGCAAACAAATGAGACAATAAACTTCTCATTGAAATTCTTAAAGTATGCTCTTAGAATTAAACTTTTATTGGGTTCAAGTACCAGCATAACCAGCAGGGTAGTTCTCTGAATGACCAGGAACCTTGTAAGGTCCCCCAGACCCCCAGGCATGGTCCCACTACCTTGGTTACTTGGGCCCAGAGAGAGATTTTGCATCCGGGAGATGGGAGGCAGGTACTCCAGGGGATTTTTAATGTCTTCCTGAAGTACCATCTCCAATGGGGATAGGACAGGAGATTTTGGAAAATTTAATATTAATCGCAAGTTGTTTCTACAAGCCTGATTTTCTAAGCACTCCATTTTCTTTTGTTGCACTGTCCTGTCCATGACCTGGGCCACTTGCAGCTCCCGAAGGTGTCCAAGTTCTTTTTCCACTAGAGAGATTCTCTCTGCTTGGTCCGCTTGAGTCCTGGACACAGTTTGAAAATCCTTTTTTACTTGCAATGAGTCTTTAGCGTCAGTCTCAGCAATACCAGTAAGGGAAGAATGCAAAGAAGTAGTTAAGTCCCACAGTGCGTCTAATGTAATGTGAGTAGGCTTTTTCAATTCCATACCTCTGGAAAGTTGCACTCCTCCAGATGTTCCAAACGCTGATTGCAGCAGAGGAAAAGATGACCCCACATCTCCAACCGGGTGCAACCCCAAATCCCAGGGAAATGCTGCTGCCAGCACTGGAGAGCCCTCTTCACTTCCCTGTACTGGTGTACTTGTCAGAACGCTGTCGGGAAGCACTTCTCCGGCACCTGCAACACTTCTGGGTCGCAGTGGGGGGGGGTATGCTGCTCCGGGGACAACCAAACTCTCAATGCACCCAGAGCCAATAAGGACTCACTAACAAGCTCTTCCGAAGATGCTGCTCCCGGTCTGCAGGGATAGAAGTCACATGAGTTCAGAGTCTTTTGTGCAACCATGCTGATAAGTGCCAAGCTAGGGGGTAGGCTGGCTTGCTTCCTTTTCCTCTTACCCATAATGGGTACTTGGCAAGAGAGAGGAGCTTCAGAAACGGAGAACCACCAGTGAAGCAGCTTCTCTGCGGAACCTTTCCGCCACCATCTTGATCCCCCAAATAATTTTATTTTAAAACGGTTGTAGCTTAAAAAAATTGTTGGAGCATCCAGAGAGAAACACTATGCACACCATGTTAACTTCCTCCATGTCACCCAAAGGCTTCCCTAAAAATGCTCATTTAACTCATACAGTATATGCACTTTGTCATGCCCATAGCCCCTTACAGCAGTGTGGAGGAGCATGCTTGTTATAGCAGATTCCACCACTTCAGCAATGTGCCTGACTGACTGACTTTGAAGTGCACCATGGGAAAGGTAGTCCAGTCAGGTTACACTTGACTTTTAGGCAGAACAATACTCTTTTGTAGTTGGTCGAGAGTTAAGGCATTGACAGAATTTATTTATGAGGTAAACACAAATAAGGTTCACAAATTGTCACCTATAGGATTTCTTCTCCAGGATTATATTTAGTACAACAGGATATAACTGAACTTAAGCACAAACAGCTTGTAATGTCTTTCAATGCAAAGCAGAAAGTCCTTTCCCCATCCACTGCTAGCAAACGTGCCTAACAGTGCTGTTTAAAACAAAACCAAAAATATCAGCTTCACATAAACAGCTCTCTTTTCTGTTCCAAAAGAAACTTCTTAAATCCACCGTGAGTACGGCATAAGCTTTGCACTGCACTGACTTCAGCTGGTCAATGAGCAAACAAGCAGCTGCAGACATTTTCAGCACAAGTATTTTCCTTTTCAAAGAACGTTTTCTTTTCACACACAGGCTCTCTAGGATACTGGACTCTGGAAGGTTCCCTTATGATGTATTCCCTCTCAGGACTTCTTTGTGCTTGTCAGTTTGGCATAAAGAAGAGTCCATGTAAGAATCATCCTCTTCCAGAACTAATTCCTGTTCTCCTGGCTGCATGGGTTCTACTTCTGGCTCAGAGGGCTTAGCTAACTGCCTCCCATCAGGACAAGCGCTGTCTCCAGCAAATCTGTAATGCTCCCCATCAGACAGGCTTCCAAAACTCATACCTGGGTCAAGGCTTGGTTCAGTGGTTCCTCCCTCATATTCTGGCCAGCATGTATCTGAGCTTCCCTGTCTTGTCCTCCAGCATGGGCTCTTGGTTCTCAGGGCTTCAGCTCCATTTCTCCTCCAGTAGGCATTCCTTCTCCTCTCCCCTCCTGAATATTCTGTCCTAGCTTTAAATTTCCCAGGCTCTAACCCTGCCCTTTCTCCTCTCAGGTGTTGCAAATCAGTCTGCCTCTTGTCAGCTGAGTAATGGGGAAGGTCAGTGACGTAAGGGTTCCTTACTCTGAGCTTGCTTTCCCCCTCCTTCTCCCCACTAGGGACACTCTGCAACCTATTGCAGCCTGGTACAATCTGGTTTCTAGGTACAACTGAGGTTTTGTATCTCTGACCTGGCAATACAGGTCCCTTGATAAGGGTAAATTCCCCCTCTTTATCCTTATTTCCTGGGCCCTGATAAGCTTCCTTATCACATACCCTCCTGCTTAAGTTATTACGGGCTGGCGGAGGTTGCGAAGGTCCCTCCAAGCAGTCCGTAATTCGTGAAAGGGCATCAGCATTCTGGTGCAGTTTCCCTGCTCGGTGTTCCACTTTAAAGTCAAATGCCTGCAAGGCCATGTACCAATGGGTTAACCGTGCGTTATTAGTTTTCATTTGTTGAAGCCATTTTAACAGGGCATGGTCTGTAACTAACAGGAACTTCCTTCCCGTAAGGTAAAACCGCAATGCTTCTATAGCCCATTTTATTGCAAGGGACTAGGGACACTCTGCCACCTATTGCAGCCTGGTACAATCTGGTTTCTAGGTACAACTGAGGTTTTGTATCTCTGACCTGGCAATACAGGTCCCTTGATAAGGGTAAATTCCCCCTCTTTATCCTTATTTCCTCGGCTCTGATAAGCTTCCTTATCACAACTTTTATTGGGCTCTATGGGCTCTCAAACTGGATTGTACTTACCTATGCGTGAGGCTGGTGAAGGTTCAAGGTTGCAGTTTGGTCTTTAATAATAGGTAATACAGAATTGGCTATATACACATCATGTCCCTCCTTCAAGTACACATTCATCAGTATTACTGAAAATTCAGCACTGACTACGTCTCTCTCTCCATACACAGCCTTAAAGGACACTAGTCATAACTGAAGAGCAGACAGAAATAATAAACTTAAATATAAAGAAAAGGGGTTTGCTTTTCCATTTTGTGCCGGGTTGACTGCATTCTGGGTCCAAATCAATTTCTTAAGCTACAATGATTCTGACTTTGTCCATGTTTTAAGGCTTAAAAGCAGAGAAGATTTAGCTTCAGGGACAATATGGCCTGTCTGGCGCTCTCTCTTGTCATGGACCGTTCCACCCCCAAGAAGGCAGCAAGCAAACCATATTGAATTTCCAGGACTACTCTACCCATCCATGGAGACTGAGAAGAGCAGGCTGTGCACTCACTCTGCTTCTGCCCTGCATTGCTCAGGATAACATGCTAATTTAAGCTCAAAGAGGAGGCTTTACTACTACTACTAATTTGTATAACATAGTATATGACGGCAGATAAAGACCAGCATGGTCCATCTAGTCTGCCCGGCATATGTTGGTGAAATGTGAAGAAAGCTTTTAAGACGGACAACATTTTGCTGTAGGGGAGATAAGAACATAAGATATGCCATACTGGGTCAGACCAAGGTCCATCAAGCCCAGTATCCTGTTTCCAACAGTGGCCAAAATGTATAGCGCTGCAAGGTGTACGCAGTGCTGTTCATATAGATCTAAGACATAGTCCCTGCTACCCAGAGCTTACAATCTAATCATGATGAAAAAACATTGCAAAACTGGGGACTAGAGTATGGAAAGATACACATAAGTAGTGGACAAAAGAATGAGGAGCATCAGGATGCAAAAACAGCTTCAAAGAGGTGGGTTTTTCAGCTTGGACTTGAATAGGACTAGAGAAGGAGCCTGATACTAAGGAGGGGGAGGAGAACAGTTACTGGAGAAGAAACTTTTCCATGGAAAGCAAATTAATGGCCATCATGGGGTGCTTGAAGACCATCAGTAATTGGGGGTTGAGACTTGGAGGCTCTAGGACCACTGGGAAAATCATGGGGAATATTTGGAATGCAGATAAAATAAATAAAAAATATATAAAATAAATAAAAATAAATAAGATCCTGGATCATGAAGGCAGAGGGTAGATGGAAAGGGCTCCATTCTCTCTACCCTGCTTCTCCATACTCCAGTGATTCTCCATCCCCACCCCCTACAAGTGCATTACCACAGCCATCCTTTGCTTGCAAGTGCTCCATGAAGATAAGGAGGAAGAATGTGAAGAGAGTGTGTGTATGTACACACATGAGGTGGGTGGGAGGAGTTGCAGAGAGACAGGTCATATAGCCCTGGTTCCTCTCTCATCCCCTCACCATGCCACAGTTCCACTTCATTGTGCCTACAAATTAAACACTAGTTAGCTATGACCGAGACTATCCTAGAAGCTTTGGTTTTAAAAGTATATTTACTTGTATGTGGCAGTCAAAGAGCAGATTCCAGGGCTTTGATCTGTAGATATCTTTCTTATATGTCTGATAATCAACTATCTGAACTTTTTCTTTTTGCAGGTCCTGAATACAAAAAGTCTTTTATTTATAGCCATCCAAAATTAAAGAAATTAGAAGAGGTAGTGCTAGAACACTTCAAACCTTGGAAAGGATGTGAAGGTAGGTTTGCAGAAGTCAAGTCTGGCATTATTGTACATTCCCATTACACTTAACTCTTCAGATTCCCTAGCTCTGTCCAAACATGTTCAGCAGTTAAGGTGATTGACTGCCTCTGAGATAAATGTTGATCTCTTGTAAAAGCAAATTGCTGTCTTTGGGCCTGATATTTAGCGATGATGGCTATGCTCTACTGCAGCGTATTGCCATTGCTGCCGAACCTAACCCCAGATATTCAATGTCGTTGCCATATCCGACCACCGGCATTGAATATCCAGCTCTGCTGCACAGTGCCGCATGGCAGAGAAGCTAACCGGGCAGCAGCATAACTAAGCTGCTGCCCGGTTAGTTCCTACGGGTAAAGATAGGCCAGCTGTTGCCATGCCTATCTTTACCCATGGTTGCTAACTGGGCAGCGGTTCAATATTGCTGATGCCCGGTTAGCGACAGGTGACGCCCCGGAATGCCCACGACACGCCCCGTTAATACATGGTTAGCACTGGGACATGTAGTGGCGTTACTCAGGGATATTCAGCAGCACTACAGTCTTTAAACCGTATAGATGCCTTTGAATATCCGGTCCTTTGAATATAGATGAAGCCTCTGTACATTTCTGAATACATTTCAATTCTATGCAAGTAAGAAGAGTAAAGACAAACACAAGACTTGCATAACCTTTTGCTTTTGTGCTTTATCTGAATGACATTTGATGTTTCCTTTTTTCTAAGAAGGAATCTGTCAGGCCAGCGCACCTTTTCAAGGTCAGGTTTATGACGTTAATTAATAGATTTGAATTCATTCTAAATGTCAGATACACAGGGGCGGCCCAAGGGGGGTGCGGGGCCATGTGCAGAGACTCGGTGCAGGGCCTCATTTGCATAAGTGGTCTTATTTGCATAAATATTTGCATAATGTTACCATACACTAACTTTTAGTAAACATGTCTCTTAATGAGTGTATGGATAAAGAAAGACTAAAAGATTTCTACATTACTATAATCCAGTGCCAACCGCCAGGCACATTAGGAACTACTACAAACGCTGCCCATTTAGAACCCATAGTAAACCCGCCGTATCCTGACAGCATTACCAGGACTCACAAAGCACCATACCCTACCTATCAAAAGGCAACACTGCAAATATTAAACCAATACATTTCAGAGAATACTGGGGAAAGAGAACAAGTGGCAATGTCAAATAGGAATTACATAAATAGAATACCTCAGCTCAGTTACACATGCAGAACATAGACCATCACCAAACAAGGAATCACAATTTAGAAACAGGAAGGCAATAATTAAACTGGGAACCCCAAAAGCCAAACTTGGAATGTACAACAACACTGTAGAAATAAAACTATAAATTAATTTCCTCTTGACCCAAACAAAGCGCAGACGTTAATGATGCACATTTCCCAGAGCTTTCATATTCCAGTTAATAAATTCAAAATAAAGAGATATCTTTCTACCTTTTGTGCATTTTTTTCAGTTGCAATTGCTCCAGCCACTTTCTTCTGGTTTCTTCATGTTTTCTGCTAACTGTCCATCGTCTGCTGTCCATTTGTTCTTTCTTCTCTCTTCTAGTTTTTTTTTTCCATTCTCTCTCTCTACATCTGCTTTGACATACTAATCTTTCTCCATTTGCTCTTTCCTCATTCCTATTTCATCCACACAAATTTTACCCCTCCATCCTCAATCCCCACTTACTCTCCCAATATCCGGCCAATTGTAGATTTTTCATCCCTCCCACACAAAATATTTTTCCCCTCTCCATTTTACTCTCCCAGCCCCATCCCATTCTAATCCTCCCCCAACATCAGCTCCCTTCTAGTTCCAGTCTCACCCAGCATCCATTCCCTTCTAGTCCCTGCATCAGCCCATTTCCAGTCCTAGCCCCCCATCAACCCATTTCCAGTCCTAGCTCCCCCATCCATTTTCAGTCTGAGTCCCTTCATCAGCTCATTTCCAATCCTAGCCCCCATCAGCCCATTTCTAGTCATTTCCTAGCCCCACCATCAGCCCATGTCAAATCCTAGCTCCCCTCCACTCAGCCCAATTCCAGTCCAAGCCCCCCATGAGCCTACTTCCAGTTCTAGCCCCTCCATGAGTCCATTTCAATTCAAGCCCCCACCACAGCCCATTTCCAATCTTAGCTCCCCCAACAGCCCATTTCCAGTCCTATCCTAGCTGCTCCATCAGCCCATTTTCAGTCCTAGCTCCCTTCCCACAGCCCATTTCCATTCCAAGCTCCCTCCCCATCAGCTATTTGCAGTTCAAGCCTCCCCTTCCACTCAGCCCATTTCCAGTCATAGCAACCCCCCAACCCATTACCAGTCCTAGCCCCCCATCAACCCACTTCCAGTCCTAACCCCCCATCACCCCATTTTCAGTTTAAGCCCCCCCCTATAACCCATTACTAGTCCTAACCCCCCCATCAGCCCACTTCCAGTCTTAACCCCATCAGCCCATTTCCAATCAGCCCCCCATAGCTCATTGCCAGTCCTAAACCCCCCCATCAGCCCACAGCCCATTACCAGTCCTAACCACATCAGCCCTCCTCGTCCTAACCCCTCCCCATCAGCCCATTTCCTGTCCTAGCCCCCCCATAGCCCATTATCAGTCCTAACCCCCCCATAGCCCATTAGCAGTCCTAACCCCCCATCACCTCATTTCCAGACAGCCCCCATCAGCCCACAGCCCATTACCAGTCCTAACCCCCCATAGCCCATTACTAGTCCTAACCCCCCCCAACAGTCCACAACCCATTACCAGTCCTAACCCCTCCCCATCAGCCCATTTCCTGTCCTAGCCCCCCCATAGCCCATTATCAGTCCTAACCCCCCCATAGCCCATTACCAGTCCTAACCCCCCATCACCCCATTTCCAGACAGCCCCCATCAGCCCACAGCCCATTACCAGTCTTAACCCCCCCTAATAGCCCATTACCAGTCCTAACCCCCCCCAACAGCCCATTACCAGTCCTAACCCCCCATCGCCCCATTTCCAGACAGCCCCCATCAGCCCACAGCCCATTGCCAGTCTTAACCCCCCCCCCCATTGGCTTATGGCAAAATTAAAAAAAAAAAAAAAGCTGGCTCTTGCTGCTGCCGCTGCCACAGCCGCCGTGGCAGCGGCAGAATGAAGTGTCCCGCGGGGCCTCCTCTGCTCGCTGAGCCCCTCTGCAAGGGCTTTCAGATTCGCGAAGGGAGAGTGTCTCCCTCGTGTCTCTGTTAAGCCCGCAGGGACT
This sequence comes from Ichthyophis bannanicus, assembly GCA_033557465.1. Taxonomy (NCBI): domain Eukaryota; kingdom Metazoa; phylum Chordata; class Amphibia; order Gymnophiona; family Ichthyophiidae; genus Ichthyophis; species Ichthyophis bannanicus. The sequence goes on along the minus strand of CM066037.1, from coordinate 197,626,723 downwards.
AATGGGAAATTTCCCATCTGCCCCTTTAGACGCGAGGGGCTGATGGGAAATTTCCCATTAGCCCCTGCGGGCTTAACAGAGACGCGAGGGAGACACTCTCCCTTCGCGAATCTGAAAGCCCTTGCAGAGGGGCTCAGCGAGCAGAGGAGGCCCCGCGGGACACTTCATTCTGCTGCTGCCGTGGCGGCAGCGGCAGCAGCCAGAGCCAGCTTTTTTTTTTTTTTAATGTAATTTTTAAAAAAAGCAGAATGTTCTTTGCGCGGGGCCCCCTGAAACGCGGGGCCCTGTGCAAAAAACATTCTTGCTCAATGGACGGGCCGGCCCTGCAGATACATACTATAAGTAGAAATATGGAAAGGAATTTTCTTTGTTAGGTGTAAATTACTCAAATGAAAGGAAATGGTCTTTAGTACTTATAAAATTGAGTTGAAGCTTGAAGTTTTTCTTCTCTTACCTTAGGGGCTAGTTTACAACAGAGCTTACAATCTAATCAAGTAGGCATCTACCTTTCTTTATAAAATACTAGCATAAGTAGATGCCTCCTTAAAATAACTACCCTCATATCTCTTTGACCCTTCTTCTAGATTTTCAGTATTGCCCATTGCAGCTAGGTGCCTTGTCTGGTTACAGGTTTTAGAGCTTAGAGAAGATGTTACCTGTTTGATAGACCTGTTTGTCAGCCCGGACAACTACCAGTTGCCCCACTTCTTCTCTTGGCAAGCCCACCCTTTCCAGGTGGTGGCGGATGCATTCCTCAACTCGTGGTTGGAAGGTCTCATGTATGCCTTCCCACCCACACCACTAATTGCCAAAACGTTATTCAGGATCCTCCGTGACAAGGCCTCGCTGATCCTGACAGCCCCTCGATGGCCCAGGCAGCCGGGGTTCCCGTTACTCCTCTGGCTGTCGGTGGAGACTCCCATACCATTGGGGAGTTCCCCAGGGCTCCTGTCACAAGAGGTGGGCTCTCTTTTGCACCTCAGTCTGGGGTCCCTGTCATTGACAAGCATGGCTGTTGAAAGGGTAACTCTAGCCCCTTTCAACCTCTTGGAGGAAGTAGAGGAGATCCTGTTGGTCTCCCATACGTCCTTCACCGGGAAAGCATACGCCTTCAAGTGGCATAGATTTTCAGTCTGGTGCACGGAGCACGGGATTAGTCCATTCTCCTGTCTGGTGCAGCTGGTCCTGCAGTACCTTCTCCATCTCTTGCACTATGGACTCAAATCAAATTCCATCAGAGTGCACTTCAGTGCCCTGGCAGCACATCACCATCTGGTGGATGGCAAACCCCTCTCGGCCCAGCCTTTAGTGACCCGCTTCATGAGAGGACTCCTTTTATTGAAACTCCCGGTACGCTCTTTGGCGACCGAATAGGACCTCAATGTCGTACTGGTGCAGCTTACTCGCCAACCTTTTGAGCCCCTGGCTGCCTGCCACCTTCAATATCTTTTGTGGAAGGTGGTGTTCCTGGTTGCGCTCACCTCCGCTTGCAGGGTTAGCGAGCTCCAAGCCTTGGTGGCGGAGGCGCCTTACACCAGGTTCTACAAAAACAGGGGTATGCTCTGCACCCCCCCCCCCCATATTCCTTCCAAAGGTGGTATCGCCTTTTCACCTCACCTTCTTCCCGAGGCCTCATGCTAGTAGGGTGGAGACTGTCCTCCACACCTTGGACTGTAAGAGGGCCCTGTCCTTCTACATTCAGTGTACCCGGGGCCACCATAAAGCTTCTCAGCTTCTTGTCTCGTATGACCCCAGTAGACTGGGGGAAGCGGTTACCAAGTGTACACCATCTACCTGGGTGGCAGACTGTATTAACCTCTCCTAAGATCAGGCAGGGCTTTCGCTGGATGACTGGGTCATGGCGCACGTGTCAGGGCCATGGCGGCCTCTGTGGCAAACCTGCGCTCCGTCCCGATGGTGGACATCTGCCAGGCTGCCACCTGGTCTTCCATCCATACCTATGCAGCTCATTATTGCCTAGAGAGGGAGTCCCGACGGGACAGTGCCTTCGGCCAGGCCATGCTCCATAATCTTTTCGGGGTTTAGGCAACTCCTACCCTCCGGCGCTTCTTTGTTCAGGCTACCAGAGTTTCCTTCGGACACACGGATCCTACTGCAGTCTGTACCTGTGGACTCAATTGCTGATACTCACGGCCTTCCCTGAGGGTAACTGTGGTTTTTCTCTTTGGGCTTTTGGTAGCCTGTAACTAGGGAGTCCCATATGTGAGGACTGACTTCCTGTTTGTTCCCAGAAAAAGCGCAGTTACTCACCTGTAACAGATGTACTCGGGGACAGCAGGAATCAGTCCTCACAACCCTCCGTCCTCCCCTCAGAGTTGCTTCTTTACCATATTCATTTTTTTGCCATCTTTTAGCTATGTCATCTGACTGAGCAAGATGGCACCCTTGGATGGGAAGGGGACCATGCATGTGTGGTGGCATCTCCCAAAGGCTTTCTTTGAAAGCTGGGGGGATGCTTCTGCGAGGGCTCCGTCGGAGCCGACGTCACCCATATGTGAGGACTGATTCCTGCTGTCCCAGAGAACACCTGTTACAGGTGAGTAACTACACTTTTGAACCAGTGAAATCCTCATCACTGAAGAACCTAGCATGGAAAGTGCTTTTTCTAGTGGCACTTGCTTCAGCTAGAAGAATCGGTGAACTTTCAGGCCTTATACACAGTTTTGTTATATGTCAAATCATTTTTATTGATATTTCAACATTAGAGAAACCACGTCTGTACACTGTGTCAGTAAACCATATCACAAAGATGCTGAAAGCACCCAACTTATACAGCCCAGTACTGGATGCAAAGACAGAAATAACAGCAACAACAGAAGGAACAAGCAGAATCGTCGTAAATGGAACAAGAGGAGGCACAGTACTAACTATGTTCATAACAGCCGTCATAACTGTGATGAACGTAAACTTAAACTTAAGCAGGCCCCGAGGCAGATCACCGTCAAGTACGGCAGTATCCAAGAAGAATAACAGTAAAGTAAAATAAAATAGACAACTCACCCCTCCGAAGCCCAATTAGGAGATCCACCCGCAGCCCTCTCCGTCCCATTAGGCAAGCTTAATACCGCCCCACTAAACATGCAGTGAAGCCATACAATAACAGCACCTTAACAGAGAAAGCAGTGAACACTGAAGAGTACTGAACAAACCCACCCCCCCAGTGAGTCCCCCCACTAAGCCTCCCCCTAAGCCTCCCCCCTGCACCCACTTCCCCCCCTACCCGATGTAGACCAACATGAGAGCTCTCCACTACCCCCCGCCTATAGATCCCTGCACTCAGACACACCCATATGCCAGTCACATCCGCGGACATCAAAGACCACAGACCCCTCAGGTCGCATGGTCACCTGGAAGGCCGGACCGCGAGAGAACCCCATGCCAGGTTCTGTCAAACTCCACTTGTGTCCTACCACCCAGAATCCGGGCCGTGCGTCGCTCACAGTCATGTAGCATAAAGAAGCTCCGCCGCCACTCCTCAATCCCAGGGGGCTTGTCCTCAACCCAATGCTTAAGAATACATGCCTTCGCTATCAGATAGCCCCTATCGTAGAACCTCCTATCAGAGGGAGACATGTCTATATCCTGGGACACCCAGAAACTCCGGATCCAGATCGATTCCTGGTACTGGGGGCGCCAAACAGGCACAATTCAGGCGAGAGCTCCTCGCCCCCTGGTCTCCAGACCTGCAAGGCTGCATGGACCGCACACCAAAAGGGGGCGATACGAGTACACGTCCACAAACGATGCACCAAGGTCCCCCTTTGGGTCCCACAAAGCTGACAAACATCGGTCGAGAGCACCCCCATCTTAACAGCCCAAACATTAGGCACGTATGCTCGCCAAAGGATCCGATATTGCAGTTCCTGGAACCGAATCGCTTCAGATATCGAAGTGAGCCGTTGAAAAGCATCTTGAAGGCCATCAACGTCCAACTGTATCTCCCCATCCTGCTGCCATCTCCGAGCCAAGATCTCCAATGGGCCCCTGTCACCTCCAGGATGCCACTCCTCCCGCAAGGACCTCTGAGTAACCCGCAACTCCTCCCGGACTATGAACGCCCACACCCCCTCGTGGGTTAGCTGGAAGCCAGGACTCTTTTGCAACGTGCGGACATAATGCCGCGCCTGTAAGTAGAAGTAAAACGTAGATGACCCAAGCGAGTATCGCTCCCGGACAGACTGAAATGAATCAAGCTCTCCCTGCGAAGGCATGCACAGTTGGCCCAGAAATTCTAAACCCCCAGATCCCCAGCTAGGTGGGGTCCCCAATCTCCCAGGCTCAAACTCCCCATTACCCCTCAGGGGAAGACACCCAGTAGCTGACCAGCGCATCCCCTTACGCTGACACAAAAATCTCCACGCCTGCCGCAAAGTGCCTAAGTAGTGCGATTCTCGCCAGCACCTCGGCAGGGTACTACTACCGCAGTGCAACAAAAAGGCCGGATGAAGAGACTGGGACATCACCTGGACTAGAGTCCGCGGAAGAACAGTATCGCGTCCCAGGATCAGATCCCGTAAGGGGTCCAACAAGCTGAGAAAGTTATAGTTGCGCATCGAAAAAAGTCCCAACCCCCCTTCAACTCTACTACTCATAAGCACGGAAAGTGGTATCCGAGATCGTCTCCCCTTCCATAAAAAATCGTCCCACCTGACTCTGAAAGCGCAGGACATCACGGCGTAAGAGCCAGACAGGCAAATGTCGCAAGAGGTACATCCACCTGGGGACCTCCACCATCTGAAAAAGGGCTACTCGACCCATAAGTGAGAGCGGAAGGTCTTTCCAACGCCGAAGAGTATCCGCGGTACGTAATAACATCGGCCGAATATTGACATCGTACAGTTGTGAAATACGGTCTGGTATCTGGATCCCCAGGTAGCGAAACTGACCCTCTGCCCATCGTAAGGGGAACGGGCCCCGCCATCCTAAGCGTGCCCGATTGCCTACATCCAGAGCCACTGATTTGCCCACATTGATCCGCAGACCGGAGAAAGAACCAAACCGCTGGATCAACTCCAGCGCGCAATCCAGCGAGGCCTGTGGCTGAGACAAACACAACAGCATATCGTCAGCAAACGCGCTGACCTTAATTCCGCCTCCAGGCCATTCGATCCCACGGATCCCCTCAGCCCGTATAAGGGAAAGCAGCAGGGGCTCCAGTTGCAACACAAAAAGCAGCGGCGATAGAGGGCAACCCTGTCGCGTGCCTCTCTGTAGTACAAACGGTGAAGAGGAGACACCCCCACTGGCTACACTTGCCAACGGGTTCGTGTAGAGGGCTCGGATCCATGTCAAAAAGGCCCCGTTAAACCCAAATCTGACCAACACCTCGAACATATATGGCCACGACACCCTATCAAAAGCTTTTTCCGCATCTAGACTCACCAAAATCAAAGGCTCCTGTTGGAGTGAGCAGCGCTCCATCCCCAGCAACACTTTACTAATATTAGAAAAAGCCCCCCGTCCCTTCACAAAACCTGACTGATGGATCCCTATTAACCTCGGTAGAACTTGCTGTAGTCGGGACGCCAACACCGAAGCCACAAGTTTCATATCATAATTGATCAAGGAAATAGGGCGGTAAGAAGCCGGCTCTTCTGGATCCCTACCCTCTTTAGGTATGATAGTAATTGCCGCCGTTCTCATATCGCGCGGATAACTGCCCAACTCCAGAACATCCTGATAGAGGGCTGTCAAAGTAGGCGTGACCTGGGCCATCAGAATCTTGTAAAATTCGGAGCCATAGCCATCAGGGCCCGGAGCTTTATGCGTCTTGCCAGCCTTGATTACCCGATGAAGCTCCTCCGGAGAGATAGGCGCATTAAGCTCATCAAGTTCAGAGTCCATCAGCTTAGGTAGTTCCACCTTGTTGAGAAAATCTCGTTCCCAATTTCTATTCTCAGGCTCAGGAGTATAAAGCTCCTGATAATATTGACTAAAGACCTGCACTATCCGCTCCAGCTCCGAATGCCGAACCCCCTGTTTATCCTTAATCCGGGCCACTCCCTGGATACCTCCTCGGCGGCTCACAAGACGCGCCAAAAGGCGACCCGTACGATCTCCAAACCTAAAAAGTTGATGGCGATAATAACTCAGCGACTGAACCGCTCGATCATGCAGCGCCTCATTCAGAGCCCGCTGCACCGTAAAGTACTCTGGCAACCGAGACGGTGTCCGCAGTGCTACCCTTTTGGCCTCCTGTAACTGACCTGTAAGGTCCATAATTTGAGCGTTCAAACGTTTCCTTTCTTTGGCCACATACGCTATTATGTGGCCTCGAAGAACCGCTTTGCCCGCCTCCCAAAACGTCGCCACACCAACCTCTCCCGTATCATTAAGCAATAGATATTCCTCCCACTGCCGAATCAGGTAGGCCCGGAACTCGTCTTTCTGCCACAGATACCCCGGAAAAGACCAGCGGGCACCACCCAACGGGCGCACCCTCCAATCCAGGACCACTTTAGCATGATCAGACACCACTAGGGGGTCGATCTCCACCCGGATCACTTTCCCCAGACTCTGACTTGAGACCAAAATGTAGTCAATCCTAGACCAAGTCTGGTGCACTCTCGACAGGTGCGTGTAGTCCCTTTCCACTCCGTGTAGGATTCTCCACGAGTCAATCAAGCCGCCCATGTTACATAGATATCCCACGCCTTTATTACGCCAGGCCCGCCCGGAGCCCCCAGTAGCAGATCTGTCCAGGGCAGGATCATGTGGGCAGTTATAGTCCCCCGCCAAGATCAAGGGGATCTTCGGTGCCCCCAGAATTTTTCGCAACAGTCCCTGAAAAAATTGGTGATCATACGAATTAGGAGCATATATATTCCCGAGGAATAACTCCTCTCCCTGGACTTTCACATGCAGAAATAGAAACCGCCCCTGCGGATCCACGTCCTGACTCAGGACCTCCACATTCATGCCCCGTTTTACTAATATGGCCACGCCTCTCTTTTTGCCAATCGCCGAGGCTGCAAAAACCTGCCCCACCCAGTCCGTTTAAATTTGGCATGTTCGAGAGCACTTAAGTGAGTCTCTTGTAGGAAAGCAAGTTGCGCACGCCCCCTCTTAAGAGCCTGCAGGATCTTAGTCCGTTTAATAGGGCTACTGACGCCCCCGACATTCCAGGAGACCATGCGGAGCTCATCTCTCATTCATACCAAGCAGTGTGGTCAAAAGGAAGCATATCCACCAGTCACAGTCACGTCTCAGGTTGCCCAGCCTCAACCCAAGACATAAATCAAGCATCAGGCATGTCCTCGGGCAGCCCCCCGGTACCAACCCCAGAAAAGCACAAAGATAGGCAGTTGCAGTCCAGAGAAGCTCCCAACTCTCATCACACAGTCCATACAGTTCCCACCCTAACCCCACCCTACCCTTCCCCCTGCCCCCTACCCCCCGCTCCCTCCCGAAACACACCCCACCATACATCCCTACACCCCTACACCCCTACCCTCCCCACTCTCTACTCTCTACAATCGCACGCCCCACCACCCCGTGGCACCCTCAAATACACACCCCTGAACAACTAAACCCTCAGCTACTGCACTGAGGCTAGGACCCCATAGCAATGCTGCAGGGCTGCCTCGATCAGCCACCTTTAACCCCACACCCCTGAATCAAAGGGACAAGAATAAAGAATCAGAAAATATCGGAGAGCCCATTGAGTAGACAGGAAGGCATTGACCCAAATGCATGTTCAAAGAAAAGAATAAACAGGCAGGTACATGAACATAGATCAGTATTATACAGTTCCAACGTAATATCAACGGGAGCCCGAGCAGAGCTCGTAGCCCAATTACGCTTCATATGTAGGGTACCTCAGCCTCAGAAGAACATCCGTTATTAGCAGCAAGTTAACAGCACCGACCCCCATGTCAGCTGACTGCCCTGACCCCTACTGGTTGGGACAGCTGTAACCCTTCCGTCGGTCTCAACCACCAGGGCGCCTTAGAATAATAATATGGCGAGCGCACATAGAGTAATAATAATGAGTGCTAAGCCTGCAAGACATAGGATAAAGATAGTGTAAGATCTGACTCCAACCCCATGGGTCCACGTTACACCCATTGCCACGCGTATCAGGATCCGCGTCGGCTGCGCAAACATTGGGGAGCGCTGGGTCTCAAGGGGAGCACAGCTGAACTGAATCCCGGGGCGCAGGGCAAAAATCCCCCCAGGCCGCTAGGGCAGAAGGGCAGGAGCCCCTAACGATCTAGTAGCAGGCTGAGCACTCACTCATAAATAAAAGCAGAGTAACACAAATCAGGCTCAAGTAGCTATCCCAGACCAAAATCCCAACTCAGTAGCCACTCTCAAACTACACAAGGCTATTAAATATATGGCAGACAAGATTCAATATCGTCCAGCCCCATCTCCAGTTCTGAAGCAATCTCATGGCGCGCTCCCCGCGGCACTCGAAGGTGGTAGCTGCTCCACAAACTGCTGCGCTTTCCTTACATTCTCAAAGGTGTGATTCTGACCGTCGAGGGAGACTCGCAGCACAGCAGGGTAAGCCAGAGTAAAACGCGCCCGACGTTTGAACAATTCTGTGCACAGAGGAGAAAATTCCCTGCGCTTGGCCGCAACCGCCGCAGAGTAATCCTGAAAGATTAGGATCTTCTTGTTGTGGAGAGTGAGCTCGCCCCTTTTGCGGTAGGCCTGCAGAATCCGCCATTTGTGCTGGAAATTGAGCACCCGGAGAATCACCACACGGGGCCGATCACCTTGATCTCTCCGGGCCCCCAGGCGGTGCGCTCGTTCAATCTTGAACAGGCCTTGGAGCTCCGGGATCTCCAGCGCCTCCGGCAGCCATGTCTCCAAAAAGGCTAGCAGCTCTTGCTCAGATCGGTCCTCGCCAATGCCCACGAGCCTCAAGTTGTTCCGGCGGGAGCGATTCTCTAGGTCTTCAAGCTTCTGTTGTACTTCAAGGAGGAGCTTCTTTTGAGTTTCCAACTCCCCATCACGGCGGCTTTCCCCCTCTTCCACCGCGGTCACGCGGTGCTCGAGTTCCTCCACGCGCCGGCCAAACTCGGACATGGATTCCTCCATCCCCTCCAACTTTTGCATGAGTCGGTCAAATTTGGGGTCGAGGAGCCGTACCACCTCCCGCGCTAGCTCCTCCGACGCCGAATCGGTGCTGTCTGCACCCGGTGAGGCAGGTTGTCTCGTGGCCGCGGCAGCAGGCCCCGTTTTCGGCAGTTTCTCCCGCTCTTTCCTGGTTGGTAATGGCATCGCAGCCCTGCGTGTGGCCGGTTGGCAAGCTCAGCAAGTGATGACCCAGCTCTCCCCGATAATAAGCAAGGGTGAGGGTGTTATAAAGCAGATAAAAGCACGATTTAGTACCGAGACAGCCCCGGAGCGAAGGAGGCACGTCCTCTCTCACTCACGCATCACCGGAAGTCCCCACACAGTTTTGTTATAAAGTAGTCCTAGGAACTCGTCCTCAATTTCTGCCAAAGGTAGCCACAACGTTTCACATTAATGAGAAAATAGTAGTGCCTACCTGTTATCCTAAACATCAGAAGCATCAGCACTAGAAGATCTTCCATACTTCAGTCTCTAAGCAGTCTGTCACTTATTACCTTCAAAAGACAGTGTTCTTGAAGAAGTCTATACTGCTTTTTATCTCTTTGATCGCAAATCCTGTTGCAAAGTCTATGCTATATAATTGGTTAGTGTTCTGTGTACATTCTATTATGATGAGACTGTTATCCCTTTAACCAATACATTCAAGCTTCATCGGATCAGAGCCACTACTAATGTAATTCTATTAAAATCCACTTCACTACAGAGCATCAGCAAAGCAACTACTTGATACTTGCTTTGTATTTTCACTTTACACCATGGCATCTATCTTCGGTGAAAGATAGTATATTGAGTCCAGAAGTATTCCACTCCTGCAGTATCATGTGAATGGGTTGCCCCTTGACATTGAGACATTTATCTAAGAAAATGGAGCTACCCTGAGCTTGGGGGTCACATATTTGTATGTCTGACTCAAGCCTCCATTTTGATGGAGAAAACAAAATTGCTTTCCTGAAAAAAGTTATTCTCTAAATACAGCCACATTAATCAGGCACACACATCTCGTGTGCCTGCCTGTAACTTGCATTGAAGTCAGATTTGTTAAAAATGAGTAATTAAATCCATATCCACAATTCGTGCCGCCTCCCCCCCCCCCCCCCGAGTTGAACATGAATTTTAAACTGACCAAGAGGACTGCTGCATGTGGGATGGGCCGTGCATACTTGGAACTTACACTAGTTCTGACCTCTGAGAGAGCAGCTCTGTTCTAGCACCATCAAATGACATCACCCACTTGTGTTGCCTGATAAATCCTGATGTCTGTAGAGAACACTGGTTATAGGTAAGCAACACTGCTTAGTCCTCCTCCTTGTGGTATATTTATTTTAAGAGTCAAAATGTGCCCCTTTCTTAAATGGAAAGGGGTCTGGGAATGCTTTCTTGCAGACCACTCTTGCACAGCTATCACTTATAGGCATTTCAGATACCGTCTTACAGTGGTTTACATTATATCTTGATAATCTTAAATTTCAGGTCAAATTCAACTCATTCCTATCTGAAATTTCTCCATTCACATCCGGCATAATGCAAAACTCTCTTCTCTCCTTCAAACTTTTCAACATTTTTCTCAGTCTCCTTGCAGCCCTTAAACAAGACCATGGCATCACCTGATTCTATTATGCAGTTGATATGCAGTTAGTAACTAACATTAGCTACCAAAACCCTGATCTTTCACATTTCAGTGCTTGCCTGCAAGCTATCAGTAAATGGTTCTCTTCATGCCATCTGAAATTAAACCACAGGAAAACTGAAGCTATGTGGATCAGAGGTTTGGCATACACTCCTTTCCTGTCTCTGATCAAAGAAAACCATCAGGTACGGTAGCCACGGTAGATAACCTTAAAATCCTTGATTGGCATATTTACTCAGAACTGATTTGCAATTTCCTTGTGTCCCCAATAATTGAGAGCTCCTTACTTACTCTATGAAAACTCTGATCCATAAAACAACTAATTTTTTCTGCCGTTCACACACTTATTCTCACTCTGGTTATGTCCTGCATTGACTATTGTAATAGCATCCTCAATGACACCACTGTTGCGAATTTGTCCAAACTCCAGCACATTCAAAATATGGCTGCTAAACTCCTCCATAATGCCTCATAATTTGATCACATAACTGATAAAAAAAAAATTAGCTCCCTATTTCCTAACAAATAAAATTCAAGGTACTGACAATAGCATACAAGGCCTTCTACACAGTTATCCCTCTAATCTCCAGGAAAGCAGGCATACAGTCTTCACATATGGTGAATGTCACTGACGGAGCCCATGTGGGAATGCTCCCGAAGTTCCAATAGGAAAGCTTTTAGGAGCACTCCACTGCGCCTGCATGCCTGCCTTCCCACCTTTCCAACTCTTCTCCTCAGTTCTTCGTTTTCCACTGAGCCAGCAGGACATATCGTTCTGTCACTGCCGAAAAACTTCTCTTTTTTTGTGGAACATTGTGATTCTGCCTTCCCATCAATGCCGGTTCCGTTGAATCCGACACTGATCCCGATAATTTTTTCTTGTTTATATTACAAATTTTCTATTTCTTTCCTCTTCATTTTCAACGCGGTTTTCACCACTAAACTAGGCCTCAAGGCCTCCATAGCCTTATCTTCAATCTTGAAGACAACGTTTTTGAAGCATGGAAAAGTCAACTAGTGATTAAAAAAAAATGACCCAAGTGTGCTGGTACCATATGTTTGGGCCCTAAACATCAACCCAATTCTTGTCCTTTGTGCCAGCAAATGACAAAGAGAAGCCTAAAGAACCGAGCCAGACAGTATGGATCCTTGTTCGCCTCGGACTTACTTTCAGTGACTTCCACTTCATCTAGGGCATCAACTTCTTCAAAGTGCAAACATGAAAAAAAGTAAGTCTAAGTCTCTGGCTGCTCCCAAGTCATCGGCATCGGCATCAAAGACCAATACCGAGACCAGAGATCAGTCCCAGCATAAGCATCGCACCCCCCCTCCCCCCCCAGTTATGCTTCCGATGCAGACCAGCCAATCAAACAGCCTTGGTGAAAGGATCTGTCCTCCAAAGCACAAGAGGGGCTCTGGGACGCTCCTGAGGCATTGACCTCCAGAGAGCTACCAGTTCCATGTTCTGGGACAGTGGCTCACCCCCATGGATGATTTCCACCCAGACATCAGCCATCTCCCTAGTCCAGCGCATGTTGATTCTCGAGAGAAGTGTGGCGGCGGCACTCCTGGTACTGATAACATCAAGAAGCTCCAGAAGTGCAGGCTTCGACACCAAGCCTACAGTTAGGTGTATCGGCCCCATTGGCAGCCCTCGAACCGGCATCATCGGAACCCCCGAGGCCGATACCTTTATTGGAACCGACCAATACTCTCGGCATTCAACAAACTCAAACTGATATGGATCTCGGTTCTGATACCTGCGAGTATTGGTATCGGCATTGACCTTTGTCATCTATGAAGCATCGAGGTCAAACCCAAGACCGCCATTACTTTGACTTCTTACCAGATTCTGATTCCACTTCTTCAGAATCTGACAAGGGATCACTTGATTCTCGAGAGCTTCCAAACATCCTTTCAGACCCTTCGCCACCTCAGGAATGGCATTGGTCCCCACCAGAAGATATATCCTTTCAGGACTTCATATGTGACATGGCAGCAGGGCTCGCCATCACAGTAACCTCGGAAAAGGAACTGAAGGCAGAGGAGTTGGAGATACTCCAGTGCCCTCCCAAGGAGGCGGCTACATTACCAGTGCATTGGATCCTGCAAGGGGGCCCTGCTCACGGTTCCGCCTATGAGAAAGAGGCTCGATATCATGTAATGAGTACCAGAGTGCCCAGGCTTCCAAAAACCTCAGCTCCCCAACAAAACAATGGTGGTGGAAATGGCAATGCGCTGAATAAAGAGCTCTAAGAACCATTCATCCATGCCACTTGGCAGACCTGAGGATACTCGATGCCTTTGGCCTCCAGAATAAACTCTTACATGCTCTACATGGGCATATTTCTGAAGGATGTCACCAGGGATCTGGAGACTTTCACCCCCTGCTTCCTGAGGATAAGTGGAGTGAATTCCATACACTCATCAAACAGTGCTAGAACACTTTTAAGTTTCTTACCAGGGCCTATTTTGATGTCTTTGAATCAACAAGCAGAACTTCAGCAGTCTGCATTGGGGCTTGCAGAATCGCCTGGTTGCAGGCATCAGATCTTGAGCAATGGGTCCAGGATAAACTGGCCAATATCTGATGTACTGGAGAAAACCTTTTTGGCAAGGCTTGGAGGGAAAAAGCAGGGGAGATTGAGAGAGATGATCTCACCCTAGAACGCCTTTCTAGAAAAACAGCTGACCCATCCAAGAGGAAGGCTTTTTCCAAGAAATCTTTCTATTCTAAAACAAAGAGTTATTTTCCTTCTTACCTGCCTTCTGCTGCCTATCAACCTCAACATCTTCAGCAGAGACAGCAGAGCCCTCACCAACCCAAGAAGCTCAAGGCTCCTAAGCCTCAACCAGCTGCACAGCCACAACCTGCACCTTGTTTTTGCTCCTTCCTAGAGAGCATTGCCAGTCTTTCCCTAGAGAGTCCCCAGCCCCTCCACATAGCAGGCAGACTTTGTCATTATGCTCCCAGGTGGCACCTCATAATATCAGAGTACTGGACACTCCAGATTGTCCAAAGGCGTTATCATCTTCACTTTGAAACCTTACCCCCCACCAGCTTCACAGGGGATTATCCCACTCAACCCCTTCAAAGCATTCTGTTAAAAGAAGAGGTGACCACCCTATTGTCCCAGGTGCAATAGAAACAGTTCCTCCTCCGCTTTGAACTTATGTGATTAGATGTTTTATAACTGCTGTAAATAAATAAAAGATGGGCTTCCACTCGCCATATTTTCTCATTTCAAAGAAAACAGGAGGATTTAGGCCCATCTTGGATCTCAGAGACCTAAAGTTCATGGTCCAAGAAAAATTCAAAATGGTTTCTCTAGGTACTAGTCTACCATACCTCCAGAGACATGATTGGCTATGTTCTCCAGGAACAAGCAGGAAGTCAGTCCTCACTTATGGGTGACGTTGGCACTGACGGAACCCGCATGGAGCAATTCCCCAGCTTTCAAAGAAAGCCTTTGGGATTGCTGCCACACATGCGTGGTCCTCTTCCCACTCAAGGGTGCCATCTTGCTCAGTCTCCTGTTTTCCGCAGAACCCTTCGGACGCACATCCTCGTCCCTCGGAAAAAGTGTTTTTTCCGGTTGCACCGGTCCTCTTCCGTCCCCCCTTGCTCTCCTTTTTTCCTCGAGCGAGGGGATATCTTTCTTAAAAGTTTTTCCCCTGTTGCGGGCTTCGCGCCCTTTTTTCTTCCATCTGCTGGCCGCAAATGTCTTTGACCTCGCGGAGGTCCTTTTTGCCCCTATGGCCACCGGTTTTAAAAAATGCGACAGATGCTCCAAGAACATGTCACTCACGGACACCTATGATTGTTGTCTTCGGTGTCTTGGGGGCAGACCATAACCCGGAGCTCTGCTCTCTTTATAAGAAAATGTCCTCCAAGGCCCTGCTCAGCCATAAGCAGACATCCAATGACATTTTCCGGAAGGTGGCGCTGGAATCCTCGGCGGCACCCTCGGTCGCCCCTCCGCTGGTGGGAATCCCCCACTACGGTTCTGCATTCTCGGCGTCACTCCGACCAGGGGTCCCTGAAATGGAGCGGTGTAAAAAGAACGCCTCAAAGTCACTGTTGGGGGCTCCGGATAAGCGATGGCGCTCTCGTGCTCGGTCACTTAGTCCCCCGCGGCATTCCCGAGAGTCAGACAAGGAACGGCCTCGAAAGGTACCTCGTACAGATATAGAGGCCTCCGGCAATGGTGCCTGGTCTCCTGAGGGTCGTCTTGGCGAGGACCCCCTCTCCTTCTCCAGGCCAGACCCGGTAACCCGGGTGTCGACATCACAGGGCCCCACGCCCGCGTGGGAACCCAGAATGCTGGCACAAGAGTGTAGCATTTCTGCCTTCGTAGCTGCCCAGCAGGCGCTCACGCCCAGCACGGCTGGTCCGCACCTCGAGACCAAGGTTCCCTCGAGAGGGACACCAAAATCTGCGCTGGAAACCCCCGAAAGCCATGGGCCTTGTGAGGGTCCTCGACGCCAGTCTTGCTCGCCCTCCCGATCCTCGGTAGCGGAATCCTACAAGGCCTCTGGCTCCAAGCGGACCTCGGCCTCTGGATGAGGCGACCTGCCCGAGTCAGACACCTCCTCGGACCTCTCGGGTGGGAGTTGGATGGGGATATTTCCCTAGAGACCCGTGCCCACAGGGACCTCCCATCGGACCTGTCCCTGCCTGCCTATCAGAGGCGTTCGCCACCCGAAGACACATCATTCCTGGAGTTCGTGCGGGACATGGCATGGGCCCTCAGCCTGGCTATGCAGACTGAAGTGGAACCGCGAGCTGAGGAGCTCGATATTTTACAGTACGAGGCCCCACCTCGGGAATCTTTTACTGTCCCGGTTCCCCCCATATTGTCAAGGCTGCTCCTTCGCATATGGGATGTTTAATTTATAAATACCACACTCTAATATTAACCTTGAGATTGTGATGTTATAACGTTTCAATGTATTGTTAGACAATTAAATAAGCAACAAGGTCTCAGAAATTCATAGGGGCTTAAATTCGGACTATAACATGTCCAATAACTTTTACACCCTTTAACATCAATGACCTTTTCGTATGTCGCTTAAATTATGCTTAAACTGAGTCAAACATTGCGTTTAAATCAAAAAACAAAGCAGTGCTTAGCTTAAACAAGTTGTCCCCAACGCCATGCTTCAGCACCGTGTCTGCGTTTCACTATGGTGAAGTTTATTCAGGGGGATCTTTTAAAGCACTAGTGATAAAGAGATAGAAATCTGACTGATTAATCACAATCTCCTAATTCTTGCTTCAAACTCTTAAACCGGATTTGTGTGGTGAGACAGAAATCATTAGACATTTCTACAGTCCTTTACCTCAGTTTCATACGTGGTTGAGTCTTTGTAGCAAACTATCTGTGAGCGTGTCGGCTTCTCGAGCCACCACCATGCATGCGGGTTGGTTGTTAACAAGAGCACATTTATACCATTAATCACCTCAAACTGATCAGCTGTATATAATTGATTACTACATTGATCTTATCATAGTAATTGATTCTTTATTGCAAACTTGCTATGAGCCCGTCGACTTCTCCAATCGCCGTCACACATGCAGGTTGGCTATCAGCAATATCACCTTTAAACCATTGATTGCCTTGAACTCATCAGCTGTGATTGAGGAATGCGCTGATTTATCCTTGTGGTTGATTTAATCTCCAGGAACAAGCAGGAATGAGTCTTCACATATGGGTACGTCGGTACCGACGGAGCCTGCGCGGGAACGCTCCCCAGCATCCAAAAAGAAAGCTTTTGGGAACATCCCACGCGCATGCGCGCTGCCTTCCCGCCCATTTACTTCCCTCTCATCAGTTTTCCGTTTTCCGCGGAGCCAGCAGGACGTATTCCTGTCACCGCAGAAAATTCTTCTTTTTATTCTTAGTTTTTTGTGGTCGCGTCTGCTTTCCCTCGATGCCACCGGTACCGCCGGTGCTTTTCTTTCTTTTTACTAAAGAATTTCTTCTTTTCTTTAGAAGTTTTTTCCTGTTTAGTGCCTGACGGTTTCTAGGCCACTAGGCCTCTATCCTTCCATTAAGGAAAAGCCAGCCACTATCCTTAAGAAATGCTCAAAGTGTGGCGGTACAGATATATTTTCAGACACTCATACTTGGTGTCTAAAATGTTTAGGTCCTGACCATTGCCCACTGGAGTGTCTCTCCTGCTGGAGCTCAAACAAAAGAAGTCTTCAGGATCGAGTACAACGCGATACCCGGTTCACATCGCACTCGATGTCACCAACTAGAATATCTTCTTCTTCACAGGATCAGGTAACCAAACAAAAGTCTGTGAAGACTAGCCAGTCCTCGAGTGGTAGATCTCCTTCTCAGCATCGAGATGGCTCCGGCTTTGCCCTCGAGGACATTTTGGCAATAAAGCCCCGGCGGGAGTCTTCGGGCTCCAAAGCATTAACGGGGCTTCAGGTTGTTCCCGGGGTTCTTACCTCGATGAACATACCTGGGCCATTCTCGGTGATTGTGGCCGCTTCGAGCGGTACCGACACCCCGGCATCGGCTATGGTGATGGATGAAACACTCCTCACCGATGAACGTAGTCTAGCGCTCTCGGCTACTTTGGTACCGCTAGAGTTGCTGCAGACTGTTCCTCGAGTATCGGTATCGGCTTCGGTACCGGTACCGGTATCGGTGTCAGTACCGTCCATGCTTGCTTCGACAGACTCGCTTCCTTCGATGCCGAGCCTGGAATCGATCTCTAGCATGGAGGATTCGGTACCGACTCGTCTCGGTACCGACCTCGGGCGGTACCAAAGACATCGCTTTAAAGAAAATCCAATGCTTCATCCTTTCAAGTCTTCCGATCCCGATGACTGGGATGAATCCATCGGTACCAAGGCTGATTTTTCAACAAGTCTAGCCTTTACTCCTCAGTTTAGAGGGTCCTCCTCGGGGGAGATTTCTTTTCAAGCTTTTCTGCTTGATATGGCAAAGTTACTTGCCATTTCTATACCTGGTAAAGAATCCCTATTGGGGGACTCAGAGACACTGCAATTCCCCTGGATTCCAAAGGTGGTGATCATGCTTCCTTTGCATCAGATCTTACAAGATCTACTATTAAGAATGTGGGAAACTCCTTTAACGGTATCCCCACATTCTAAGACACTTGACACTATGTACAAGGTGCCACCTTCTCCAGGTTTTCAAAAGACTCAACTTTCTCATCATTCTATTGTTGTAGAATCAGCAATGAGGTGGATTAAGAGTGCAAAGAAGCACTCTTCTTATCTGCCAGGTCGTGAGTCTAGGACTTTAGATGTCTTTGGACGTCGATGCTTCCAGGCATCCATGCTTTCAGCAAGAATTATCTCATATATTTTCTATATGGGATTATCTCTTGAAGAGGTCACAAAGAACTTAAAGTTTTTGAACCCTTTTCTTCCAGAGCATAAAAGAGCAGACTATTTCTTATTAGTCAATCATGCTCAAAATATCTCTAGGTTCCTTAATCGTGCTTCCCTGGACTGTTTTGAGTCTATTAGCAGAACGTCTGCTATAGCCATAGGAGCACGACGCATAGCCTGGCTCCAAGCTTCAGACTTGGACAGATGGGTACAGGAAAGGCTGGGAAATACTCCTTGTACTGGTGAAAATCTCTTCAACAAGGAGGCTTATTTCAAGCTGATCAGTTAAGCACTGATGCTGTTGCTTTCAGAGGATTGTCAAAACTTTCCTCTATCCCAGCTAATAAAAAATCTCCTAAAAAGCTTTATCCCCCTAGGGGAAAAACGTTTTATCCATCTTCTACCCATTATGCAGATGTTTCCAAAGATGGGCAACATCACACCAGGCTAAGAAAATCAAAACCTCAACAGGCTCAGCAAACCCAGCAGTCGCAGGGTTTCTGATATTTTATTCATTTTTTCTGTGTGAGGTTTAGAACCTTTGAGCCTACTTCTTTTTAATAGAAGCATCTAAAATTCATCTCATCCATGCTGAGATATCAGTCAAACATTGACTCAATCCTCGACTCTGGGCATGAATCTCTTGCTACAAGAGAAATCTATCCTTCTAGCTCTAAGAGCTATTAAGGACAGTCATACCCCAGAGATAACAGGTTTCTCCTTTTAAAACAAAAGGAGGACTAACAACTAACAACAGGGTGAGCTATACCCTTCACCTTGACAGTTTCCTGTACGAGGATATCTCATACTTTTAACTGCAAGGGGAACCTATCTCTTCAAAGACTTACCAAATTGTAAGTCTTCTCAACTCTGTATTACTTTCTATCCCTCTTAGCCCAGACATTCAGTCTCTAAGAGTACTACTAATCAACTGGAGGGCTTATTCTCTAAGCCATAGGATTTTCTTCAATACCTACTCCAGTAAGTAGTTTCCATAGAGAGTTTTCTCCCCCTTCGCGGTTCATCTTCTTCTCAGATATTTTTTTAAGGCAGCTTTTCGGACAGAAATTGGGTATCACTACTCCAAATTATGTCTGTCGGTCCTCTCCAATCTATAGGACCTAACTTTTTATGCTGCCTTAATAACAGATAATTCCAAAAGAGGTCCAGAACTCATTTGGACTATTTATTGTTGCAGGCATCAGGCCACCTTCTTAGCCACCTTCAATTCTCTTTGGCTCCAACAGAATAGATTAGGTTGCACACTGGCAATTCAACAGCCAGATCTAAGCAACCTACAACATGCTCTCTGCAATTCTACAGCAAAGCTCTGCAACTGTGGGCCTTTGCCAGAGAGCCTCAGAGCTACTCCTAATAGGTAGCTGCCAGATAGTTGAGAAGGGCTTCAGCTGGTAGACTCTGCCAGTCATGTTCCTACATGACTGTTTTTTTCCTACTCTTACCATATTCCTTAAAATTTCCTTTTAAGAAAAGGTAACCAGGGTTTAGACCACGTGAAAGCGTAGAAAATTGCACAATTCCCTGGTTTTTCCACATCTCACTGGAACTTCCACAACAGGGATGCATTTTTTTCACTGCAGTTGGTCCTTATTCACTACTTTCCTTCTAATTTCCTATACTTCATGGTAGCTTATGTTGAACAAGAGAACGCACGATACTCATATTGCCCTCATAAAAAGGCAAACATGGTATCTCCTTATATTGCGTCCTTTTTTCCAGCTACTATTTGAAATTATAGAAGGATCCAGACTTGCTGTCTTAAGACTAAGGATCTCCTCTGCACTCATTCACGTACGTCTCGAGACCTGGTTATTCAGGGGCTAGACCTTTTCAAGAAGTCTAGTCCTATCCCTGTAAGTGAAGAACATAATACCAGTTTCCATGAAACTTTCTCTATAGTTCTTCCATATTTAACCAGACAGAGATTTCAAGCAGGTCTTAATCCTTCTTGTTATTGCGTCAATCTCTATACAACATCTGACTTTGAAAGATTTGTTTACTGTCCATATTAATGCTGCCCCAGCATACCATAAAACTCAGGGGACAACCAATTTCTATGGTAAATTAGGAAATACCTTCTTTTACCGTTACCTTTTAGGTTACGTCACATCTGAAGCTCTAAATGTAAGGTCATCATCATAAGTGACATCACTTACGAAAGACTTTTACTGATCTTCAAGAAATTGGAGGCTCAACGCCTAGTACAAATGTCTTTGTCTTTCATTGGAATAAAGGGGGTCTTAAAGACCTATTCCCTTTTTTCTGCAAAGGGTTTTTCTGCCTTTTCATCCAAACCAGTCAGATTATCTCCACTCTTTCCTAGGACCTTATTCTGCTCCAAGGACAAGAAGTTCAATTTTTTGGACTTTACAGAAGCTTTAGCTATTTCTCAAAAGTCCAACCTCATTGAACTCCCCCAGTACTTTCTTTTGAGGTTAGTTCTGGCCATGAGGGCTTCTCATCTCTTCCTGTATTGCAAAATTAATTTTTTTCCCTCTACTTCACATTGAGGGAATTTCTTTGAGGATAATGTACTGGCTCTCAACCACAGACCCATATTACCCTCAACAAGTATTTTTGCAATATTTTTGAGTGAGATCCACATTAGAAAATTGGGACTCAATATTTTTCTTATATTTATGATTTACCCAAGGACTCCCCTCTGGATACCTTGTTTAGTCAAGCTGTTCCACAGCACCTCTTTTTTCTTTTCTAGTTCAACTCCTACCCTCCATCCCTTGGATGCCTGAGGTTTTGAGGGATAAGCATGGCCCATCTTTAGATTTGCAACATGCTGGGGCCTCCTCCAGGCATCTTGGCTTGGGAGTCCCCATATGTGAAGACTCATTCCTGCTTGTTCCTGGAGATAGCACAGTTACTTACCTGTAACAGGTGATCTCTGGGAACAGCAGGAATAAGTCTTCACAACCCACCCACCTCCCCTAGGAGTTGTTCTCTCTTTCTCTCTAATTTGTCTACTTCCCTCCTTCGGTCTCGGCTACAAACCCAACTGATGAGAGGGAAGTAAATGGGTGGGAAGGCAGTGCGAATGCGCGTGGGATGCTCCCAAAAGCTTTCTTTTTGGACGCTGGGGAGCGTTCCCGCGCAGTCTCCGTCGGTATCGACGTACCCATATGTGAAGACTTATTCCTGCTGTTCCCAGAGATCACCTGTTACAGGTAAGTAACTGTGCTTTATTGTTGCAGACCTGCTTTGAGTCCGCCGACTTTTCAAAACATCACCACTAATGCAGGTTAGCTGTCAACACTGTCGTCATTATGGCATTGCAAGCTAGTCAGCTATATGTAATGAGCAAGGCATAATTTGCCTATATTCCTCCTGAATTTTACTCTTATCTATCTCCTTTTATACACATACCAACCAATCTATTTGGGCATTTAAGCCGGTCGGAATAACTGACTGTAGGTTGTAGATCCATCGTTGTTCGCGGATCAGTAGAGCTTGATCTTTAGATTTTCCGTCAAAGCCCACTTTGATTTGCTCGCAGCTGCCTCCTCTCTCAGACAGCAGGGCATACCCGTCTTCCCCTACCTCGATGACTGGCTCGTCACGGGGTCCTTGATCGGCGAAGTCCGCCTGGTGGCGACGCGCACAAACTTTATCCTCGAGCGCCTCGGCTTCCTGGTCAGCTACTCAAAGTCCCACCTCGAGCTGGTGCAGACCCTGGAGTTCATGGGCGCACGCCTCGACACAGTGCAGGCGAATGCCTTCCTTCCCATGGACCGAGCAGACTGCCTTCAGGCCGTGGCGTCCCATGTCCAAAACAGGGCTTAGGTTATGGCGTGGTAGATGCTGTGCCTCCTCAGGCACATGGATTCCACCGTCCATGTGGTCCCCCACGCCCGCATGCACATGTGGACAGCCGAGTGGTGCCTCAGGGCACAATGGAGCTAGGCCTATGGCCACCTCAGAGACCCTATCCAGGTCTCCCGCAGTCTCCGTGACTCCCTGGGTTGGTGGCGGGACCACTGAAGTCTCTTTTGGGGAATGCCCTTCCAGACCGCACAGCACGAGCTTGTCCTAACGACGGATGCTCCCCTGCTGGGGTGAAGAGCCTACTGCAGCGCATTTTGCACCCAGGGACAGTGGTCGACCAAGGAGTCTCAACCTGCTTGAGCTCTGGGCGGTCCGATGGGCCCTAAGGGCCTTCGAAGACCATCTGAGAGGGAAGTCGGTGCTCGTGCAGACCGACAATAGGATAGCCATGTTCTACATCAACAAGGAGGGAGGAACAGGATCACGCCTCCTCTGCCGGGAGGTGATCCTTCTTTGCTCCTTTGCGTCTCGCCAGGGGATGACCCTGCGAGCGGTCTACCTCCCAGGCCAGGAGAATGTTCTCACAGACAAACTCAGCAGGATCCTCTGCCCACACGAGTGGTGCCTGGATCCGGAGGTCGCTGGCATCTTGTTCTGTCGGTGGGGGTCCCCATCCATGGACCTGTCTGTCAGTCCAGAGAATGCGCAGCTTCCCCGTTTCTGCAGCCCGATTCCGCACCCGAGCAGGGTGGCTCAGTATGCGTTCCTCTTGAGCTGGACCTCCGGCCTTCTTTACGCGTTCCCTCCCACTCCTCTCATTGCAAGGACCCTCCACAAGGCTCAACGGCACCAAGCTTCAGTGATCCTCGTGGCCCCGACAGCCGTGGTTTCCACTTCTGCTCCAGCTCGCGTCTGAGCCCCCAGTCCCCCTGGGCGGTGCCCCAGGCCTGTTGACACAGGAGGAGAGTTGGGTGTTCCACCCGAACCTGGCCTCGCTGTTCCTTGCAGCTTGGCAGCTGAACAGGTTGCCTTAGCTCCGCTGCGTCTCCCGGAGGACGTTGAGGAGATCCTTCTCGTGTCGAGGAAGGACTCAATGAAACGGGCGTACGCCTTTAAGTGGCGACGTTTCTTGGCCTGGTGCTCTGAGCTTCAGATTGACCCATTCTCCTGCTCTGTGGATCCTCCAGGACCTCCTCCATCTCTCGAAGGCAGGGCTGAAGTCCAACTCGGTCAGGGTACACCTGAGCGTCATTTTGGCGAATCACCTCCCTGTCGAGGGAAAACCCCTCTCGGGGCAACCCTTGGTCTCTCGCTTCATGCAAGGTAAACTGCTTTCCAAACCTCCCATCTGGCCTCCGCCGGCGGAGTGGGACTTCAACGTGATGCTGATGCAGCTCACGCGGGTGCCCTTCGAGTCGATGGCAACGTGCTTGCTTCGGCATCTCTTCTGGAAGGTGGTCTTCCTGGTGGCTTTGACGTCAGCTTGCTGAGTCAGCGAACTTCAGGCCCTCATGGCTGAGGCTCCACACCCCAGGTTCTATGGGAACAGGATGGTCCTCCGCACCCATCCCAAGTTCCTACCGAAGGTGGTCTTGGACTTTCATCTCAACCAGCTGATAGTTTTACCAACCTTCTTCCCGAGACCGAATGTCGACCAGGCATCGATGGTGTTGCATACACTCGACTGCAAGAGAGCTCTTGCCTTCTACCTGCAGTGTACCCAGGGTCATCGCAAGTCCGATTGACTTTTTGTCGCCTATGACCCCAAACGCCTGGGGCAGGCAGTCACCAAGCGCACCATTTCTGACTGGGTGGCGGACTTCATCGCCTTCACCCAAGCTAAGGCGGACACCCCACTGGATCGGCGGGCCACCGCGTAGGGAGTCCGAGCCAAGGCGGCGTCGGTGGCTTCGCTGCACTCAGTGCCTCTAACGGACATCTGCCGGGCTGCGACCTGGTCTTCAGCACACACTTTCACTGTCCACTACTGCCTGGAGAGGGAGTCCCGCCGGGACAGCGTCTTCAGCCAGGCTGTACTCTGTAATCTGTTTGGGGTATAAGCAACTCCTGCCCTCCGACCCTTCTTCGCCAGCTACTGAGAGCTTTTCCCCGGGGATCCGAAGACTCGGGCTCTTCCGGATCACGGCCTTGTGGAGGTGTTTTTGGGTTACAGGCTCGGTAGCCTGTAGTTGGAGAGTCCCGTAAGTGAGGACTGACTTTCTGCTTGTTCCTGAAGAAAGCATAGTTACTCACCTGTAACAGGTGTTTTCCAGGGACAGCATGAATCAGTCCTCACTACCCTCCCACCTCCCCTGAAGTGTTGCTATTTTTGTCCTTCCCTTGCCATCTGCTTAGTAGGGCTCTAGCTAGGGGACCTGACTGAGCAAGTTGGCACCCTTGGGCAGAAAGAGGACCACGCATGTGTGGCAGCAATCCCAAAGGCTTTCTTTGAAAGCTGGAGAATTGCTCCGCATGTGCTCCTTCGGGGCCAACGTCACCCATAAGTGAGGACTGATTCCTGCTGTCCCCGGAGAACACCTGTTACAGGTGAATAACTACGCTTTCTCTAGACCTGAAAGAGGCGTACACACATTTACTGATCCATCCTTTACACAGGCTGTATCCGGGCTTCATGTTTCAAGGAAACCGTTATCAATACCGGGTTCTCCCCTTTGGTCTAGCCTCTACCCCAAGAGTCTTCACAAAATGCATGGTAGTAGTCACTGTCTACCTATGCACCTTGTGGGTATTCGTCTTCCCTCACTTAGATGATTGGCTGATCAGGGGAGACTCCCCTCAGCAGGTAAGACACTCTCTCTTCATCGCACCATCACTGTGCTTCAACACCTGGGATTTGTCATAACTTCCCAAAGTCTCACCTCGCTCCAGCCCAATGACTGGAGTTCTTTGGAGCACTCTTAGACACGCAATAGGCCCAAGCTTTCCTCCCACAGGATCACAGTGCCCACCTCATCGAGCTGGCAAAATGGGTACAATAGCAAAGCTGAGTAACAGCTCAAGAAATGCTATGACTATTAGGACACATGGCCTCAACGGTCCATGCCGTCCCCTATGCTTGATTACACACACGACAAACGCAGTGGACTCTGTCTTCCCAATGGACGTAAGCAAAGGGTCGACTCAAATAGAAGATCCACATCACCTCTCAACTGATCAAATCCCTTCAGTGATGATGTCTCTCACAGAACCTACTCATTGGGTCACCTTTTCAGATGCCTCCACCTCAATGTACCTAACGACGGATGCATCCAAGCTGGGTTGGAGGGCATATCTGAACGACCTGACCACACAGGGATTGTGGACACAACAGGAATCTGCCCTGCAGATCAATCTGCCAGAACTACGGACACTGACAAATGCTCTTCAGGTTTTTCAACCTCAACCTTCGGGGCAATCTGTTCTAGTTAGGACGGACAACCAAGTTGCCATGTCTACCTGAACAAATGGGGGGGGGGGAGGACAGGGTCCCATCCCCTCTGCGAGGAAATGATTCACCTGTGGTCCTTTGCCATCTCACATCTCATTCACCTCAGAGTGGTGTACCTCCCGGGTGACCTCAGTGTCCTTGCGGACAAGCTAAGCCATATCCTTCATCCACATGAATGGACCTTGCATCGGGAGATGGCTGCTCGGATATTCCAGACATGGAGAAGACCAATCATAGATCTTTTTGCCACTCCACAAAACACCCAGCTTCCATGCTTCTGCTCCTGGGTTCCGTCACTGCACTGACAGGCTCTGGACGCCTTCCTTCTCCATTGGGAACGGGGACTGTTCTATGCATTCCCTCACATCCCCTTGATACCCAAGACGACGTTCAAGCTACAGGCCGACAGGGGCTCGATGATTCTCATAATCCCTTTCTGGCCCTGTCAACCGTAGTTTCCTCTGCTTCTTCACCTTGCACAGACTCAGCCACTCAACCTGGGATGTGTACCCGACCTCCTCTCTTAGGACCGTGGGATGCTCCTCCATTCCAATCTTCACTCCCTATGCCTGACAGCTTGGCTGCTGAGAGGCTAGTGCTTGCTGACCTCGACCTACCACAAGCGGTCAAGTATATCCTCCTTGCATCTCGTAAAGATTCTACCAGGTGCTCTTATGCCTTCAAATGGCATAGGTTTGCCCTCTGGTGCTTCCCAAAGAACAGTAACCCCTTTTCTTGCCCAGTGGAGTCGCTTCTACAATACTTCCTTCACTTATCCTCGAAGGTCTTAAAACTAACTCAGTGAGAGTTCACTTTAGTGTCATTGTGGGCTCTCATAGACCAGTGGATGGACAGCCTATCTCCTCACACCCCTTAGTAGCATGCTTCTTGTGGGGTCGTCTGCTGTCCAAGCCACCCATTAAGCCACCTCCTGTGGCCTGGGATCTGAATGTGGTTCTGGCGCAACTTCTAAAGCCCCCTTTCAAACTTTTAGCCACCACTTCACTGAAGTTCCTATCTTGGAAGGTCATCTTCCTTATTGCCCTCACTTCAGTTTGCCGCATCAGTGAGCTGCAGGCTCTCATGGCGGATACCCCCCTATACTCTGTTCCACCATGACAAGGTGGTTCTCCGTCCCCATCCACACTTCCTCCCAAAGGTGTTTCTTCTTTTCATCTAAACCAGTAAGTAATCTTCCTGATTTTCTTCCCTAGACCACAAGCATCTCGGGCTGAAGCAGTGCTATACACTTAGACGGCAAACAAGCGCTGGCCTAATACTTGGATAGAACTAAAGATCACAGAAGATCCTCTCAACTATTCATTTCCTTTGATCCTAGTCACCAAGGTCTACTGGTGACGAAATGTACTCTATCCAGATGGATAGCAGATTGCATTTCTTTTGCTTATGCACAAAGAAGACTCTCTTTGAAGGGTCATGTCACTGCTCACAATGCGTGGGCTATGGCAACCTCTGTAGCCAATCTTCGTTCAGTTTCCATTGAGGAGATTTATTTATTTATTTAGTTTATTATTTGGCTCTTTTATACCGCGCTATTCAACATCAGTGCAGTTTACATGAAACAGAATGACTTGTACAGTGCAGCAAGCTGACCTGTGTTTACAAAGAACAGGTACTAAAATTTGGATAAAACTGGGGTAACTATTTACATCTAGGCGTCACGTTAAGTCGTATCATAAGTAATCGTAGTCATGGATGGCTTGCAGGGTATGTTGTTGTGGCTGTACTAGATGGGGGGGGGGCTATTGGAGCACTGTCTTCTGGGTAGTATTTGAGGAAGGTCAGTGCCTTCCTAAACTGGGTTAGGTCAGGGATTGGCCGGATGCTGGGTGGTAGGGTGTTCCAGCATCTGGGTGCACAGAATCTGAAAGCCCTATTTGCTGTAGTGTGGGTGCATTGGGTTATTGCCTTTGGGATTACCAGTGTGTTGACTGCTGCAGATCTCCTAGACCTATTGGGGGAAATGGTTTGGATGAGCTCTGCTAGTGATGTGGAGGAGAGCCCATTGATGGCCTTGAAAGTCAGCAGTAGGGTTTTGAAAGAGAGTCTGCCATGTATAGGGAGCCAGTGGAGCTGTTTCAGGATGGGCGTAACATGGTCGCTCCTGGAAGCTCGTGTAGAACTCTCGCTGCAGCATTCATCGCGAGTTGGAGCGGGTTCAGGGTGGATTGTGGGAGCCCTTGTAGGATTGTGGGAGCCCTTGTAGGATTGCATTAGCGTAATCAAAGTGCGTCATAATCAGGACTTGATAAATTGTCCGGAAGTCATCCGGATCTAGCAGGAAGCGTAAGTGCCTGAGTGTTTCGGATCTTGTGGTAGATCGCTCTTACTATGTTGCTTATGTGCACCTTCATGTCCAGTCGTTGGTCTAACGTGACTCCAAGGTATCGGATTGTGGATTTGGTTTGTAGCTCTGCATCCTTAACCTTTAAGTGGGGTGGCGGGGTGAAGTTTTGGTTCCTCGTAATGAAAAGGACCTCTGTTTTCTTGTGCTGTATTCGGAGGTTTTGAGATTCAAGCCATCAGCCCCGGCGGGATTAACAGAGCCGCAAGAAAGGAAACTCTCGCGGCTCTAAAAGAAGCCCGCGTTCGGGGATTCCACGATAGGCTGCGATGCAGGGAGGCTCTGCCGGGGGGCCCCGCGGCGGCACTCTTGATGCTGCGGCAGCACTCTTGATGCTGCCGCGGCAGAAGCAGCTGGGGTTTTTTTTTTTAAAACTTGGGATGATAGGGGGGAAGGGGGTTTAGGACTGGTAATGGGCTATGGGGGGGAGGCTAAGACTGGAAGTTGGCTGATAGGGGAGGGTTAGGACTAGAAATGGGCCATGGGGGGGGGTGCTAAGACTGGAAGTGGGCTGATGGGGGGGTTAGGACTGGTAATGGGCTATGGGGGGGCTGACTGGAAATGGGCTGATGGGGGGGTTAGGACTGGTAATGGGTTATGGGGGGTGTGCTAAGACTGGAAGTGGGATGATGGGGGGGTTAGGACTGGTAATGGGCTATGGGGGGGCTAAGACTGGAAATGGGCTGATGGGGGGTTAGGACTGGTAATTGGCTATGGGAGGGGTTAGGACTGGTAATGGGCTGATGGGGGATTAGGACTGGTAATGGGCTATGGGGCGCTAAGACTGGAAATAGGCTGATGGGGGGGCTAGGCCTGGAAATAGGATGATGGGGGGTTAGGACGTAATGGGCTGATGGGGGGGTTAGGACTAGTAATAGGCTATGGGGGGGCTAGGACTGGAAATGGGCTGATGTGGGGTTAGGACTGGTAATTGGCTATGGGAGGGGTTTAGTACTTGTAATGGGCTGATGGGGGATTAGGACTGGTAATGGGCTATGGGGGGCTAAGACTGGAAATAGGCTGATGGGGGGGCTAGGCCTGGAAATAGGGTGATGGGGGGGTTAGGACGTAATGGGCTGATGGGGGGGTTAGGACTAGTAATGGGCTATGGGGGGGCTAGGACTGGAAATGGGCTGATGGGGGGGTTAGGACTGGTAATGGGCTGGGGGGCTAAGACTGTTAATGGGCTGGGGGGGCTGCTAGGACTGGAAATGGGCTGAGTGGAAGGAGGGCTTGAACTGCAAATAGCTGATGGGGATGGGGGCTTGGAATGGAAATGGGTTGTGAGGGGGAGGGAGCTAGGAATAGAAATGGGTGAGTGTGGGGGGGGGCTAGGACAGGAAATGGGCTGATGGAGGGGCTAGAATAGGACTGGAAATTGGCTGTTGGGGGGTGCTAAGATTGGAAATGGGCTGTTGTGGGGGTTTGGATTGAAATGGACTCATGAAGGGGCTAGAACTGGAAGTAGGCTCATGGGGGGCTTGGATTGGAAATGGGCTGAATGGAGGGGAGCTAGGATTTGACATGGGCTGATGGGCTCATGGGAGGCTGGGATTGGAAATGAGCTGATGGAGGGAATCGGATGGGACTGGAAATAGATGAGGGAGCTAGGACTGGAAATAGGCTGATGGTGGGTCTAGGATAGGACTGGAAATGGGCTTATACGGGGCTAGGACTGGAAATGGGCTGATGCGGGGACTAAAAGGGAGCGGATGCTGGGTGGGACTGGAACTAGAATGGAGCTAATGTTGGGGGAGGATTAGAATGGGATGGAGCTGGGAGAGTGAAATGGAGAGGGAAAAAATATTTTGTGTGGGAGGGAAGACAAATCTACAATTGGCCGGATATTGGGAGAGTAAGTGGGGATTGAGAATGGAGGGGTAAAATTTGAGTAGATGAAATAGGAATGAGGAAAGAGCAAAAGGAGAAAGATTAGTATGTTAAAGCAGATGTAGAGAGAGAATGGAAAAAAACTAGAAGAGAGAAGAAAAGACAAATGGACAGCAGACGATGGAGAGTTAGCGGAAGACACAAAGAAACCAGAAGAAAGTGACTGGAGCAATTGCAGCTGAAAAAAAATGCACAAAAGGTAGAAAAATATCTCTTTATTTTGAATTAATTAATTAATTAATGTATTTATTTATTTAACATTTCTTCTATACCGCGCAATTAAAATCAGCGCGGTGTACATCGAACAAAAATACTGCAATGTACAGAAACAACATTGAGTTTACAAAGAACAGGGAATTGAACATGGGATCGAAACCGGGGAAACTAAATACATGTTAACTCGAAACTATGTACAATACTCTAATATAAATGGGTGTTGCATTGATTTTGTGAAGATGAAGATTAGTGGTTGGTTGGGCTTGAGTGGGGACTACCTATTATCTGTGGTATTGACGTGCAGGGGCGGCTGGGGTATGAGGGAAGCTTGCTGGTTGTGCTTCTATCACTGGAAGTTTCTGGGTAACATTTTGTGAACAGGTGGAGTTTTAAGGCTTTTCTGAATAGGATGAGGCTTTTAATACCACGGATTTCATGGGGGAGTGCATTCTAGTTTAAAGGGGCGAATATGGAGAAGGCTCTGTTGGAGGTAGCCTTTGTGCATGTAGTTATTAGCTTGGGGACTACTAATGTGTTCAGTGCAGTAGACCTTCTGTTTCTATTTTCCAGGGTACCATGGACTAGCTTGCTGATTGGCGTAGGGGGGTAGTTATTTAGGGCTTTGAAGGTGAGGACCAATGACTTGTATTGGAGCCTGGCATGTAAAGGTAGCCAATGCAAATCCTTCATGATGGGCGTTATGTGGTCGGATCTTGACGATCCAGAGAGGACTCTTGCGGCTGCATTCAAAGCTAGGCGGAGCGGGTTTAAGGTCGATTGTGGGAGGCCATGGAGGATGATGTTCGCGAAATCAAAATGTGGAAGGACTAATGCCTGGAAGGTTGTTCGGTAGTCTGTGAAGTCCAGTAGGTGTCGGAGGTGACGTAGAGTTCTGATCTTATGGTATATTGCCTTTGTGTAATTGGAATATGTCAGCTCTGGGAAATGTGCATCATTAACGTCTGCGCTTTGTTTAGTACAAGAGCAAATTAATGTATAGTTTTATTTCTACAGTGTTGTACATTCCAAGTTTGGCTTTTGGGATTCCCAGTTTAATTATTGTCTTCCTGTTTCTAAATTGTGATTCCTTGTTTGGTGATGGTCTATGTTCTGCATGTGTAACTGAGCTGAGGTATTCTGTTTATGTAATTCCTATTTGACATTGTCACTTGTTCTCTTTCCCCAGTAGGTCATGTATTGTTGTTCTCTGAAATGTATTGGTTTAATATTTGCAGCGTTTCCTTTTGATAGTTAGGGTATGGTGCTTTATGAGTCCTGGTAGTGCTGTTAGGATACGGCGGGTTTGCTATGGATTCTAAATGGGCAGTGTTTGTAGTGGATTATAGTAATGTAGAAGTCTTTTAGTCTTTCTTTATTCATACACTCATTAAGAGGCATGTTTACTAAAAGTTAGTGTATGGTAACATTATGCAAATATTTATGCAAATGAGGCCCCTTATGCAAATGAGGCCCCGCACCAAGTCTCCACACATGGCCCCGCACCCCCCTTGGTCCGCCCCTGCGGTGGTGGGTGCTGAAGACATATTGGTCTGGCATAGCTTTGATTGCAGGTAGTCCGCGAATTCTTGAGGGTGGATCTCGCTTGGTTGGTCAGGGGCTGGCACCTTTGTTAGGTTCTTGACTAGATTAAACAAGTCATGCGGTTTGTTTAGTGATCGGTTTAGGGTGTCCGTGTGGCATTGTCTCATTTTCTCTGTTATTGCTTCACGGTGTTTTATCAGGTGAAGGTCATATGCCCTCTGATCTTCTGCGGAGTGTGATCGACGCCAGCATCTTTCCAGCTTCCTTAGGAGGGTGAGTGATGATCGCAGATCGGTGGAGTACCAGGCTGCGGTGGCTCGTTTCCTTGGAGGTTTGTTAGGTGGTGGGCGTTGGGCAATGGCACTGAGGTTATTATTCCAGTCGGAGACCAGAACATCGAGGTTGGGTGCTGTCGAGGCGAGGAGTGGGCGGGTTTTACTCAGAATAAAGTCTTTGTCGAATGGTCGGAACCTTCGTGGTGGTGCCCTGGTGGTGCTGCTCAGACTTCTGGCGGTTGTTAGGTAAGGGTATTTGGAATATGATTAGTTTGTGGTCAGACCAGGGTACTGCGGTAATGGACAGCGTGGGGACATGGGTTGTGTCAAAGGTTGTCTGTGGGGCGAATATCAGGTCCAATATGTTTCCTTTCACGTGGGTAGGTTCACTGACTAGTTGCTTGTATCCTAGTTCCTCGAGGTCTTCGAGGAAGGCTGACGCCTGAGTATCTAGTAGGGTTGGCAGATTGAAGTCGCCTAGTACCCAGCTTGGTGTGCATGGGTTCTGGACATTGGAGGCGAGGTCGATTATTATTGTGAGGTCATCAGGGGAGGTTGATGGGGCTCTGTAGAGAAGGTTGATGGAGCAGTGCTTGTTGGCTATAGAGATTGTATCGAGGTGTGTTGTGCTAGTGGCGTTAATCAGGTGGAAATGGAGGTCTGTCTTGGTGAGGACGAGTACTCCTCCCCCTCTTTTGCTATCTCTATGGCAGGTGTGTATTGAGAAATCGGTGGGTAGGAGTTGGTTGAGGAGGACATTGTCATCACTGGATAGCCATGTCTCTGTGATCAGGAGTATGTCGAGGTCATGGAGTGATATCAAGTCTGAGATAATTGGCCATTTCTTGCGGATTGAGCAAGCGTTTATGAGGACGCATTTTAGATATGCCGGGCAGCTAGCTAGTCCTCCATTTATACTTTTGCTGCACACTCCTGTCAGGACGCTGTCTTTGGCCAAGCTGTATTCCATCACCTCTTTGAGACTTAAACTCAACTCTGACCCTCCGTCCCGGACTTCTGCAAGATACCAGATTATCTCCTGGAATCTAGTCCAATGGCCCATAACTCTTCCAGACACTTCGGCTACACGTTTTTTGCCTCTCCCCCCCATACTGGTCTGGTACCTGGGAGCTAGTGAAGACCACATTCCTGTTTGTTCCTGGAGATAGCATAGTTACTCACCCGTAACAGATGATCTCTGGAAACAGCAGGAATCGGTCTTCACAACCCACCCTTCTCCCCTAAGAATTGTTGGGTTCTTTTATTTTCTTCTTCGTCTTCTCAGCTACAAACTCAGTTGAGGAGAGGAGTTGGGAAGGCATGCAGGCACAGTGAAGTGCTCCCGAAAGCTTTCCTATTGGACGCTGGGGAGCGTTCCCACGTGGACTCTGTCTGTGACCTTCACCCATAAGTGAAGACTGATTTCTGCTGTTCCCGAGATCACCTCTTACAGGTGAGTAACTATGCTTTCCTGACCAACCATCTAGTCCTCTATTCTCCTAGTCGCACTCCCTGTTCACTAAACACCCATCTACTAGTGGTTCCCACCAAACGTACAGCCAGATTAGAATCCATCCGCATCTCAGTCTTCTACTTTCTAGCCCTTTATTTATGGAATTCCTTTTCCTTATGTCTTAGAGAAGAACTGTCATTTAAGAAGTTTAAGAAAGGCCTTAAGGCTTATTACTTTGAGCTTGCCTACATCCAATTCAATTGATTACCAGGAAATGAGACAGCTATCACTCCCTTCCTTTTCCTCTTTTTCCTCCCCTGATCATTGTAATTTTTACCTACTCTTTTCCTTCTAGTCTCTGCTTTAATATTCCTCTTTTATATTTTATATACATGGTCATTTAATTTCTTTTGTAAACTGCTCTGATATGGCAGTATATCAAATCTGAAATAAACTGTAAACTATAAATTATTTGTGCTTTGGCTAGCAATCCATATACCTTCTGCAAGTAAGAGCACACAGTTACACAGTGTTACAGGATTTCCTGTTTTTCTTTGACATGATGGAGAAAGCATATTACTTATCTGTAACGGGAGTTCTCCGTGGACAGCAGGATGCATCAGCCACATCTGGTGACGTTCTCCGGGTGGCACCAGGAAAACGGAATGCACAGGTAGACCCCACCTCACCGGCCCGCCCCCAGCCCGGTCAGGGTTTTCCCAGCTCGGATCCTCCAGGCTGGGGCATGTGCCGGTTCAGGCCAATGTTTTCTAGGGGAGGTGGGAGGGATTGTGTGGCTGACTTATCCTGCTGTCCACGGAGATTTCCCTTACAGGTAAGTAACTACGGTTTCTCCATGGACAAGCAGGATGCGTCAGCCACACCTGGTGACTCCCTAGCTGTGCGTAGCGCGCTCTGCGGTAGAAAATGAGGCCTGAGGAGGTAGGAATGCATAGATCCACTAGGAAACACGGGGTCACGTGGAGTGTGCAGGTACCTTTATTCCAAATCAATAACCGTGTAAACAGTGTATAGGCAGTGCAAAATAACACGTGCACATGAGGTAACAGTGCAAACAGTGTAAATAGTGCAAACAGTGCAGCATTGACATTGCAAATAACGGCAGTGAGTAAGTCAGTAAGTTGACCCTTAGGTGTGGGCAGGCTGGGTGCTGTTCAACGCTGCGGTCAGCACCGCTCTGCCAGAGGCGCATTCTTGCTGAGATCTAAGGTTATAGCAATAGTGTTTCTGAAAGGTCTGCGAGGACGACCATGTTGCAGCCTTGCAAATGTCATCCAAGGGAACCGAGCGCAGGTTTGCCAAGGAGGTGGCCAGTGCTCTGAGACGGTGCGGCCCCACTTTCGGGGCTCCCTGGGTACCAGCTGGGTCGAGGCAGAAGGTAATGCAGGCGGATACCCAGTGAGAGAGTGTCCTTTTCGTGACAGTCTTGCTTGGTCTGTTAGGATCGAAGGAAATGAATAGCTGTTCTCCCTTGTGGATCGATTCTGTTCTGTGGAGGTAGATGCGGAGGGCTCTCACGCAATCCAAGGAGTGTAGCCGTTCTTCTTCCACTGAGGTGTGGGGCTCGGAAAAGAAGGTAGGGAGTTCGATAGTTTGGTTGATGTGAAAGGCGGATGTTACCTTGGATACGAACTTGGGGTGGGTATGCAGAGAAACGCGGTCGTGGTGTAGTTGAGTATAGTATATGGTGGATGTGCCACGAGCGCATGTAGCTCGCTGACCCTTCGTGCCGATGTTATGGCTACTAGGAGGAGGGTTTTCCAGGAAACGAACTTCATGTCGGCCGTCTGGAGTGGCTCGAAAGGCTCTCTTGTGAGCTGCTGGAGGACAATATTAAGGTCCCATGGCAGCACTGGTGGTCTAACCGGAGGTTTCAGGTTAGATAGGCCTTTCATGAACCTGGTGACCAGGGGAAGGATAGCAATTGAGGTGTTCGTGGATATGTCCGCTGGGACATGATGAGCGGCAATAGCCGAGAGGTGGACCCTGATGAGCGGCAATAGCCGAGAGGTGGACCCTGATGGACTGGGTCTTCAGGCCGAGCTCGGATAGTGAGGCGAGGTATTGAAGGCTCTTGGGAACCGGGCATGTGGTTGGGTCCAGGTGGCGAGCCGAGCACCAGATACTGAACCTCTTCCATTTGAGGCCGTAGGATTTTCGTGTTGACTGCTTCCTGGCTGCCAGGACCACGTCCTGTACTTCAGCTGGAAGGAGGAGGCCCGAAAGGTTCAGCCTTTCAGTCTCCAGGCTGTGAGAGCGAGGGCTCCGAGGTTGGGGTGTTGCGTCGTTCCCTCGTTCTGTGTGATCAGGTCCGGGCGTCACGGGAGTTGTATTGGTGGGCCGCGGGCCAGGTGTAGCAGGAGTGTGAACCACATCTGGCGCGGCCAGTGGGGCACTACGATGATGATGTTTGCTTTGTCCTGTACGACCCGTTGTAGGGTCGCTGAGATCAGGGGAATGGGTGGGAAGGTGTACAGTAGAGACCACTCCCCCCGGTATATGTTGAATACATCTGCTGCCAGTCTCCGGGCAGACGGGCGCTTGGAACAGAACAGAGGGCACTTGGCATTCTGTTCCGTGGCAAAGAGGTCGACTTGCGGGGTACCCCATCACCTGAAGATGTTGTCGGTGACCTCGGGGAGCAGTGTCCATTCGTGGGGTTGCAGTTGTCTGCTCAGCTTGTCGGCCAGGGTGTTCTGCTCTCCGGGAAGGTAGGATGCCCGTAGCCTGCAGTTGTTCTTGAGCACAAGGGACCAGAGTGTTAGCGCTTCTTTGCAGAGGGAGTGAGACCCTGTGCCCCCTTGTTTGTTTATGTAGAACATTGCCACTTGGTTGTCCATTTGGATTAGAGTGGAGGTTCCGTGTAGATGTGGCAGGAATGCGCGTAGGGCGTTCTGACCACCCGCAGCTCGAGGAGGTTGATGTGCAACTTTCTCTCCTGTGCGGTCCAAACCCCTTGAATGTTGAGCTGAAGGAGGTGCGCCCCCCACCCCGTGTTGGAGGCGTCCGTGGTGAGCACCGCCTGATGTTGGCATAGGTGGAGGTCTTTGCCTTCTGAGTGATTCGTCGGCAAGGTCTACCATTAGAGGAGTTTCCTGACGTGTTGAGGGACCGGGACAAGCTTATAGAGGGACTGGTTATGTTGGTTCCAGTGATGGCGCAGGTGCCACTGGAGATGGTGCATGTGCAGCCTCGCCAGGGGGGAGGACAGATGTTGTCACTGCCATGTGGCCCAGGAGTCGCAGTATGGAGCGAGTGGACGTTTGATCCCTTGTGGATATCTCTTGTGCTAGGAGGGTGATGGCACATACCCTGCGTTCCAGGAGGTAAGCTTTCGTGCAGTGGGTGTCGATCACTGCCCCTATAAACTCCAGGCGTTGGGCAGGCTGTAGTTGGGACTTTTCGTGGTTGATGATGAACCCCAGGGTGGAAAGTAGGTTCATTGTGCAGTGTAGCGAGGACTGGAGCTCTCGCGCTGAGGGTGCAGTGAGTAGCCAGTCATCCAGATAAGGGAAGACATTGATCCCTTGCCTGCGGAGGTGCGCTGCTACTACGGCCACGCACTTTGTGAAGACTTGTGGGGCAGGAGAGAGGCCGAAAGGGAGTACTCTCTACTGGAAATGTCGTCCCAGGACGTGGAATCATAGGTATTTCCTGTGGTATTCGTGGATAGGGACATGGGTATAAGCCTCCTGGAGATCCAAGGATCCCATCCAGTCGCTGTGTTGGATTAGGGGTAGGATGGAGTTGAGGGAGTACATCCTGAACTTCTCTTTGGTGATAAACTTGTTGAGTTTGCGAAGGTCCAGGATGGGGCGAATGCCGCCTGATTTCTTGGGGATGAGGAAGTATTTGGCATAGAAGCCAGTGTTGACCTTGTTGGGAGGTACTTATTCTATGGCTCGAGAGGCCAGGACGTGAAGGAGTTCCAGCGCCATGGTTTTCCTGAGTTGGATTGTGGTGCTGCTGACTGGTTTTGATCGTTGTAGGGGTGGCATAAGGAAGCGTAGGTGGTGTCCCTCGCGGATTATCTGGAGGACCCACCTGTCGGAGGTGATGGCCTCCCAGGTGTGTCTGAATTTCGTTAGGCGCCCCCCGATCGGGGAAAGCGCCCGCAGGTTGCTATCAAAAGGAGGGACCATTTTTTGACACTTGGCGGTTGTTAGGCTTTTTCTGTTTGCATTCCCTCTGGTTCTGTCATTGGTGAGAGGGTCCTTGGTAGGTGTCGTACTTGTACCTGGGCCCTTGCCACTTTCTCTGCGAGTTATATGATGTGTACTTTTTGTTGGATGGGTAGTAGGGCTTACGTTGGTAGCTGGCCCTCTGCTTGTTGTTTTTTTTGTTGCGTTCAAGGCCATCCTCCGCTAAGGTCTGAAGGGTCATACAATGTTCCTCCATATCGTTTACTGCATCTGTCACTTTATCGCTGAATAGGGACTCTCCTGAGCAGGGAGCGTTGGTGATCCTGTCATTTGTATTGTCACGTAAGCCAGAGGCCCTTAGCCATGCCCATCATCTGGCAGAAATGGCTGTCCCTGCTGTTCTGATAGAAGTATCAAAGGAGTCGAAAGCCGTGCTAGCTAGATGTTCGCTGCATTTAGCTATATCTGAGATGCTGGCATATATGGGCGTCTGCTTCTCTTTGGGAAGCTATGCGATGGCATTCTTGACCTCAGCCATGAGGGTATCCGGGAAGAAGATATGTTGAAACTGGTGGGCCGCTATTCTGACATTGAGCATGGCTCCTTGGAAGACTTTCTTGCCAATGTCATCCAGGAGCTTGTGGTCCCGTCCGGGGGGATTGTTACAGTGGGTGTGGGATGATTTTGCTCTTTTTAGAGCAGGCGACCCCACGATGGACTGGTGTGGCAGTTGTGGTTTTGTGAATCCATGGAGGGGCTGGACCTGGTACTTAGTGTCTAGCCTCCTTGAGAAGGGGCGGCCTGAGGCGAGGGTTTGCCAGAGTCTCAGCTGATTATCCCGTAGTTCCTGGTGAACAGGTAGAGCGAAACTGGGTTTTGGGGTGTTGAGATACTTAAGTACCTCAGGTTTGGGGTAGCCTGAAATATCCAGTCCACCCAGGGTTAAGGTTGTTGCCACCTTGTGTATAAATTTTGGGTAGGTGAGGTTCTCGTTGGGGGGGGGGGGGCTGGCTCTCTGTGTCCAGGGTGGGGCCTTCTTCAGAGGGAGGTAGGTCAATTGATGCAGAGCCTATGACTGCCTCAGTCTCGTGCCTGTCCGCCGTGCTGCCCAGTGAATGAATCTCAGGGGAGAAGGAGCGCCTCTGGGGGCTGAGTTTCGCATAGTCGTGGGTGCTGCGCACTGGTGCGGAATTCCCTTGTGCAGGCTTTAGCCATGGAGGGAGGAGGGGCTTTCTGCTCTACCAGACGTGAGAGAAGCCTGAGGATGGCCGAAGAGTTGGTCCTGCTCCTCTCCCTACGTCTCTTGCGACTGGAGCGAGGGCTGGAGCTGGAGGGGGAGGAGTCCGATCGGCGCCTATGCCTGAATCGGCCTCCTCTCTTGTGCTTGCGGCAGGAGGCATGGTGGCTGCTCTGATGGTGCGTACCTGGTTTCTGATGCTGTGCTCCGGATCCGACGCTGTCACAGCTCTCGTTAGTGGCGATGCATCTCCTCGCTTTCTTGTGCCCCGATGCCCCCTCACACTGCTGCTTCCACTACTGGAGGAGGGACGGCGCCAAGAACGGGCTCGATCGGTGCTGTGGAGAGCCCTACCAAGAGACAGCTGTTTGGTGCCGAAGGGGGAGGAAGCCCTGTCATGGCTGCTGCAGTGTTGCCTGAGGTGCGTGTCAGCGCACTTATCCGCATGATGATGTAATCTTCACGGGCTGTCCTGTTCCTGGCCAATGGGAGGAGGCTGGGTGGAGCCAGAAGCCACGCTGGGGGCGCCATGATGCGAGGCCCAATTCCGCGTGCTGGGGGCGGCCAAAGTCGACAAACCCCATTCGGAGGTCCCAGGAACTGAGCAGAGTCCATTGGCGGGATTGCCTGTAGTCATCAGAGGGCACGCAGAAGCAGAGGGGAGCTCGGCTGGTGCAGACGGAGCCATCGGGTCGGCAGCCACACGGCTGGGGATGGAGGTCCTGTCAGGCGCATCCCGTGCCAGTGTTCAAGCAGGAGGGGGTGCCTCTGGATCGGGTTTGTCGCGTTGTGAAGCGGCCAGGTGCTCTTTGAGCATGTACCCTCTGTGTTTCCTGGCTCAAGGAGACATCCTGGCACAATGTAGGCAATCTTCAGTCCTGTGGCTGGCTCCCAAGCATCGGACACACAAGTCATGTGTGTCTGTGCTGTTCATCTTCATGCAGTGAGTACATTTTTTAAATCCTGGCTTAGGCATGTTGATAGAAGTTGTATCTTCTTTTTTATATGGTTGAAGCTGGAGAGCAGATCTGTCTTGCTTGCAAGGCAGAAGAAAAAAGACTGACCTGGCTGGGGGCGGGCCTGTGAGGTGGGGTCTACATGTGCATGCTCAGAAAGATCCTTTCTGAGCTCTGGAGAGCACTTCTGTATTAACATAAGAACATAAGATATGCCATACTGGGTCAGACCAAGGTCCATCAAGCCCAGTATTCTGTTTCCAACAGTGGCCAATCTAGGTCATATGTACCTAGCAGTTTCCCCAAGAGACACAAGTTCCACAATGCTTGTACTGGGTCAAGCATTGATATCTTCAGTCACTTCTTAATAATGGTTTATGGACCTTTCCTCCAGGAACTTGTCCAAACCTTTTTTAAACCCAGCTACACTAACAGCCTTTACTACATCCTCCGGTAACAAATTCCAGAGTTTGATTACACGTTGAGTGAAAAAATATTTTCTTTTATTAGTCTTAAATAGTTTACCCTGTAGCTTCATTGCATGTCCCCTAGTCTTTCTATATTCTGATAAGGTAAACAATCGATCTACGTTTACCCGTTCCACTCCGTTCATTAATTTATAGACTTCTATCATATCTCCCCTCAGCCGTCTCTTTTCCAGGTTAAAGAGCCCTAACCTTTTTTGCCTTTCTTCATAGGAGTATCCTTCCATCCCCTTTACCATTTTGGTGGCTCTTCTCTGTACCTTTTCTAAAATCGCTATATCCTTTTTAAGATACGGCGACCAGAATTGCACACAGTATTCAAGGTGCGGTCTCACCATGGAACGATATAGAGGCATTATAATATCTTTTGTTTTATTTTCCATTCCTTTCCTTATCATACCTAGCATTCTATTTGCTCTCTTGGCCGCCGCTGCACACTGGGCCGAGGGTTTTAACATGGTATCCACGATGACGCCTAAATCTTTTTCCTGGGTGGTGGTTCCTCATGTGGAACCTTGCATCGTGTAACCATAGTTTGGGTTGTTCTTCCCTAGGTGCATAACCTTGCACTTGTCCACATTAAATTTCATCTGCCATTTTGATGCCCAGTCTTCCAATTTATCAAGATCCTCTTGCAATTTTTCACAATCCTCTTGGGTTTTAACAACTTTAAATAGTTTTGTGTCATCTGCAAATTTGATAACCTCACTCGTTATTCCACTTTCCAGGTCATTTATGAATATGTCAAAAAGCAGCGGACCCAGCACAGATCCCTGGGGTACACCACTATTCACCTTTCTCCATTCGGAAAATTGGCCATTTAGCCCTACCCTCTGCTTTCTATCTTTTAACCAGTTCCTGATCCACAATAGTACACTGCCTCCTATCCCATGACTCTTTAGTTTTGCCAAAAGTCTCTGATGAGGGACCTTGTCAAAGGCTTTCTGAAAGTCCAGATACACAATATCAACCGACTCACCTTTGTCCACCTGTTTATTCACTCCTTCAAAAAAACATAACAGATTAGTAAGACAAGATCTTCCTTGTCTAAAGCCATGTTGGCTGTCTCCCATTAGGTCATGACTATCTACATGCTGAGTAATTTTATTCTTTATGATGATTTCTACCATTTTTCCCGGTACTGACGTCAGGCTCACCGGTCTGTAGTTTCCCGATCACCCCTGGAACCCTTTTTAAAAATTGGTGTTACATTGGCGATCCTCCAATCTTCAGGTATTAGAGATGATTTTAATGATAGTTCACAGATTACTGATAGCGGGTCTGCAATCTCATATTTCAGTTCTTTCAACACCCTTGGATGTATACCATCCGGCCCAGGTGATTTGCTACTCTTCAGTTTATCTAATAGTTGTAAGACATCTTCCCGATGTATCGATATTTCCTTCAATTCTTCCGCACCTTTAAATACCACTTCAGTCATGGGTAACATCCCTACATCTTCCTCAGTAAAGACCGAAGCAAAGAATTCATTCAGTCTCTCCGCTATCGCCTTGTCGCCTCTTAGTGCTCCTTTAACCCCTTTATCATCTAATGGACCAACTGACTCTCTCACAGGTTTTTTGCTACGAATGTACTTGAAAAGGTCTTTATTTCGCGTTTTTGCTTCCGCAGCAAGCTTCTTCTCAAATTCTCTCTTTGCCTGCCTTATCAATGCCTTGCATTTGACTTGCCAGTGCTTGTGCCGTTTCCAGGTTTTGTCATTTGGCTCTTTTTTCCATTTCCTGAAAGATGCTTTTTTGGCAACAACAGCCTCTCTGACCTCACCTTTAAACCATGCTGGCAGTTTTCTGGACTTCCTTCCACTTTTCTTAAAGCGTGGGATACAGCTGGTCTGGGCTTCCAAGATAGTATTTTTCAACAACACCCAAGCTTGTACGTCTTTAACCTTCGCAACTGCTCCTTTTAGTTTTTTCTTAACTGTTTTCCTCATTTTATCATAGTCTCCCTTTCGAAAGTTAAAAGGTAGTACTGTGGATTTCCTTACTATCCCTCCTCCACTAATTAAATCAAAGGCGATCATGCTATGATCACTATTGCCAAGTGGCCCCAACACCCTTATCTCTTGCACTAGATCTGGTGTTCCACTAAGGACTAGGTCTAATATGGCTTCCCCTCTGGTTGGTTCATGAACCAGCTGCTTCAAGAAGCAGTCATTTATTTCATCTAGGAACTTTATCTCCCTAGCATGTCCTGACGTGACACTGACCCAGTCGATACCGGGGTAATTGAAATCACCCATTATTATTACTGCGCTGTAACTTTTGTTAGCTTCCTTGATTTCTTTGAGCATTTCATCATCCATTTGGTCATTCTGGCCAGGTGCTCGATAGTACACCCCCACTGCCATTGCCTTCCCCCTTTTATATGGAATTTCAATCCATATAGATTCTACAGCAGATTTTGTTTCCTGCAAAACTTTAATCCTTTCTGACTCAATGCCTTCTCTAACATAGAGAGCAACCCCTCTACCAATTTGATCAGCTCTATCATTACGATATAGTTTGTACCCAGGTATCACAGTGTCCCACTGGTTGTCCTCCTTCCACCATGTCTCTGATATTCCAATCATATCTAACCTTTCATTTAGTGCTATATATTCTAACTCTCCCATCTTATTCTTTAGACTTCTAGCATTTGCATACAAGCATTTTAGAGAATGTATTTTATTCATGTTAATTTGGCTATTTTTAGACATGGGTAAATTGGGATCTTTAAGCTCTGTCTGCTCCATACTTGAGGGCATTTGGGCTACTTTACTCTTTTGTGGAACCTCTCTGCTTTTGGTAGTATCCTTCAAGGATACATTCTTCCGAACCATCCGGTCTTGGGCGACTGTCGGCTTTCCCCTAATATCTAGTTTAAAAGCTGCCCGGAGGACGTCACCAGGTGTGGCTGACGCATCCTGCCTGTCCATGGAGAAAATGAGTTCCATGTGTACAAGTTTTAGTTTTGGAAATACATTTTTGTGTAAAGGAAAAAATGGGTTTTATTCTAACATTTAAGGAGATTGATAATGGCAAATGTGTAGTAATAAAAGAAAGATGAAAATGTGTCTGATTGCACTACAAGGAATTCCAGTCTTTCTAACCTAGACAGCTGGGATTTATGTTTTCTGTTTTCAGGTGAAAGCACATCTGATAGGAATCATGTTGACACCAGAGTTATGATTTTCTCCTCATTCCGAGACAGTGTCCAGGAAATTGCAGAAATGCTTAATCAACACCAGCCATTTGTGAGGGTTATGACCTTTGTTGGACAATCCACAGGAAAGAATATGAAGGGCTTTACACAGAAGGAGCAGTTAGAGGTAATAGCTCAAAATGTAATGTCTGGACAAGAAATGTTCAATGGAATTTTGTGGCTGAAATCTATTTGTTTTGTCTGTTTTTTATAGTTGAAATTTTAGTTTGCATTATGCTATAGAGCTCTTGTGTCTGTGGGAAAAATGATTCCATATCATCTTGCTAGACTAGACCAGACAAATGGGTTGTGTTCCCCTACCAGAAGATTGGTAGAGACAAAGAACCAATGAAAAGCTCAGGTTTCAATGACATCACTCCTATGCCTCTATTTGCCTCAGCCATCAGAGGTCCCTTCAGTATTTCTTTGAC
The DNA here is from genome assembly GCA_033557465.1 of Ichthyophis bannanicus. Taxonomy (NCBI): domain Eukaryota; kingdom Metazoa; phylum Chordata; class Amphibia; order Gymnophiona; family Ichthyophiidae; genus Ichthyophis; species Ichthyophis bannanicus. The sequence continues at coordinate 197,583,150 of CM066037.1, read as the reverse complement.
TCCTGAAGATGGTGGATGGATTTTCTCCTCTTTTGAAAATCTGAAGATTGAGAAAAAAGGGAATGATTAAATGCTTGTGAACGATTACCTTGAGTACAGAAAGGTGACGCTCTCACTTGAGTGCAATGTGGGAGACTCCACTAGACTGCGGTCTTTTTGGTGCCATAGGAGGAAGGAAAATTGGTTCAGCTCTATGACCTTATTATAAGGGCCTGGTTGAGCAGCCAGAACTTGGAAGGATCTGGAAAAGTACAACAGCCTCATGCCCCCTCCCTCCTCCTCTATCCCCCTTGCTCTCTTCCGAAGATTGCAGAAGACTCTCAGAGGAACCTATCTGCAAGTCACCTTCCACACAGTGCTGTAAAAACAAAACTAACCAGTGAAGCAGTTTCAGGTGAGTAGAGCCGAGCCCGGCATGGATCCTATGCCTGGAGCTCTCAGGAGGTGAGTAACAAAGCTTGACCTTGTCATTGTCGTCGTTGGGGGCTCCAGGTTCCATCTCTGAGGGATGCTGCTTGCGATCGTTAGCTCTATGTTGCAGTTTTCCAGCCATTTTCTGCACACGTTGTTAACATTTTTTTGGCCTGTTGTGTGCCCGGTTGTCGTATGGTCATAACACACATTCTGCCCAAGTGGCTTCAATGCGTACTCCTTCCCTAGCTCCTTTAATGCGTGTATCGTAAAAGCGCAGAAAACACCTGTTTGCGGGTAGATGCAGCCTTAGCATGCACTCTTGTGATACTTACTCTAACTCTCTCTGTCTTCTTCCAGGAAGCGTTGTTTGACCTGTGCAAGCGAGGAGCCTCATCCTTGGATTCTAGACTCTGTCCTTCCTGCATGGCAGCTTCTGAGTTGCCCTTTGAGGACATGCTTTCCCCCTCTCAGCTGGGGGCTGTGGTTAGTCCACTTTTTCTTGCCTCAGAGCAGGAGGTGAATGATGGCGCTATAGGTAAGGATATTCAACCGGCTGGAGGATCCAGCGACCTTGCTGTGAGCTGCTCTTCATCCTCTAGGGGGTCTGTGGCAGCTATGCCCCCTGGTGTTGGGTTGCCTTATCCGAGAGAAGAGCTTCCGGATTTCAGATTGTCCACCCCGGAATTCTTTTCCTTTTTTCAATAGGCCTGGTCCTTCTGGCATGGAAATTTAGACTCTGGGGTCTCTGTGTGCCCCCAGACACAGTCTCGTGCTGGGCAGGCTGAAAGTAGAAGCCCTGTTCGATTACCTTTGGCTAAGCGTCCCCGGTGTGGGTGCTTTCTGGACATATGGAACAGTTGGGAGCTGTCTGAGATGTTGACCATGCCTTAGATTCAGATGAATCAGTATTGGGCTCTAGTGTGAATGAGGAAGTGCTCTCATCTTCAGAAGATTGGGCAGAGGCCGGTATGATCTGCCTAATCCAGTAGGAGCAGCTGGCAACATTGATTACACTGTTCAACAGCCAAAATGTTTTGGACACGAAAGCAGCTGTTCTAAACTAATTTAAGGCTGCTGAACACAGAAATCATAATGAAAATGGCTAATTAGGTCTAGTTGCTAAGATATATGCTATTAATTAGTCATTATGGGCCATTAACTGTGTATTATGCAACATTTGCTTGAGATTGCGTAATCTCTACTTGCAACCAATAGAAATATCTGTCCAAAACCAGATGATGCAATCAGTATTTAAATGTGCATCACTTGACAGTATAAATCTTAAGGTGTATTAGTCACAGAAAAATGAAAAATTAATTATTTTGCATTATTTTATGCCGATAGGTCAATCACAGTGTATTCAGCGATGCATCGTACTTGTGTTAATAATGCAGATAATTTCTGCTGTATTTGTGGTGAAGTGACTTTTACATCACAAAAACGGAATATGATTGTGGCGGTTAAGAAAGCCTACAACTTATATTTTGGCTGCAGAATAGGAGATCGGGATAAGAGTTGGGCGCCACACATATGCTGCAATACATGTGCAACAAATCTCAGGCAATGGATGAATGGGAAAAGGCAATCAATGCCTTTTGCAGTTCCAGTGATCTGGAGAGAGCCCACGGATCACATCAGCAATTGCTACTTCTGCATGGTTCCTCCAATTCAGAAAGGCATATCCAGAAAGAGTAAGTGGACCGTGCAATATCCAAACATTCTATCTGTAATACGCCTAGTGCCTCATGGAGAAGGGTTGCCGATTCCCAAAATGTCAGAATCATTATCATTAGAATCAAGTGAGGAAGAGGAAGACGTTTGTAGTCATGAACCGTCAACCTCGCATGACCCAGAGTTTCTTCTGGCCACTTCTAATGATCCACACCTCATAACGCAAGGTAACTTGAACAACTTTGTCAGGGATTTGGATCTCCCGAAGAGTAAAGCTGAACTTTTGGCTTCCAGACTACAGCAGTGGAATCTTCTGGCTGGTGTTGTTCGAATTTCTTTTTTCTGGGATCGTCAGAAAGACTTGGGGGCTTGTTTACAAAGCCGCGGTAGCGGTTCGCGGTCGTTATTGGAGCCGCGGCCCCATTGAAATCAATGGGGTCGCGGCTCCGATAACGATCGCGAACCGCTACCGCAGCTTTGTAAACAAGCCCCTTGGTGTCATTCTTTTTCAAAGAAGGTGATCTTGCCGCATGCAACAACGTAAAAGGTTTAATGGCAGCTCTCAATATCAATTACAGTGCAGATGATTGGAGGCTCTTCATTGATTCATCCAAAGCAAGTCTTAAAGCTGTATTGCTGCATAATGGCAACTTGCTATCATCAATTCCTATTGGCCATGCAGCTTTTATGAAAGAGACTTATCACAATATGAAACAACTTTTTTGAAATGTATAAACTATGATCAACATCTATGGTCAATCTGTGGTGACTCTTGCTTGGTCTTCAGGGTGGATACACCAAGTACTGCTGCTTCCTGTGTGAATGGGATAGTCGTGCCAGAGATTGTCATTTCGTCAAAAGGGACTGTCCATCAGTCACTGGATCCTGGAAGCAGAAATGTTCTGTTTCCAGCACTTGTAGACAGCAACAAGATTTTGATGCCTTCCTTGCACATCAAGTTGGGACTAATGAAAAACGTTGTCAAGGCGATGGATAAAACTAAACCTGCTTTCAGGTATCTTAGTGGTAAATTTCCTAGACTGAGTGATGCCAAAGTTAAGGAAGGAGTTTTTGTTGGCCCTCAGATTCGTGCACTTCTTCAAGATGACGAATTTCTTTGTTTATTGCATGGAAAGGAAAAGGCTGCATGGATAGCATTTGAATCAGTGACACAAAATTTTCTTGGAAACAACAAAGCAAATAATTACCAAGAGATTGTTCAAGATCTTCTCAAGGCATACAAAAACCTTGGTTGCAACATGTCCTTAAAGATTCATTTTCTATACTCTCATCTAGATTTTTTCCCACAAAATTGCAGAGCAGTAAGTGATGAACATGGAGAACGATTTCACCAAGACATTGCAGCCATGGAAAAGAGGTATCAGGGTAAATGGAGTCTATCAATGCTTGCAGACTACTACTGCTGGACAGTGACAAGGGATATTCCATTGCTTCAGTACAAGAAACAGATCAGGAAGAGTCGTGAAGCCACTGAATGAGAACAAAAATTGCTAGAATGTACTTACAAATGTTCTTAATGAAAGTTAAATTGCAGACATAATTACTCCTCTGTTTCTTCTAAGTAGGTTTATGAACTTTATTTTATAAAAACATGCTTGTTATTGTGCAAAGTTTCATTTGTAATAAGATTTTGATTTACATCTAAGGATTTAGGCTTGATTTTCACCATACATAGTGGTAAAATGTACATTCTTCAACATATCATAGAAACAGGAACTAATTGACCAATTTCACTATCATATTTGAATTCAGCTTATCAAATCCATTAAGAAATAGCACATTTAATTTCTGAAGCAAACAATTTTTGAAAATTTGTAGAACAGTGTTACCAGTGTCTCATCCGCCTTGAACTTATCAGATGCTTCCGGCATGGAGCAGGAGCCTAAGGTACACCCGCTCCACTGCTGTCTTCCCGTTGGTGATCAAGGATGTGATCCGGTTGGAGTGGGACTCCCCTGACTTCCAACCTAAAGGCTTGAGGGTCTATAAGAAGACCTACGTTCTCCCGCGGGAGGAGCGCAACAAGTGGTTTGACATGCCCATGGTGGATGTGCAAGTCATGGCAGTTACCAGATGGACATTTCCTGTGGAAGGCGGATTTGCTTTAAAGAATGCTCTGGATCTCAGGTTGATTCTTTTGCTGAGGAGTCAGTTTACTGTGGTCGCAGCTATTCAATATTTGTGGTTTTGTACCAGCCTGACATCTCAAGCCTTGCTCCAGTGGATTTAGTCTCTTCCGCCTGATGATACTACCTATCTTTTGGCGTTTACTATGGCCTTCCTTTCTGATGCCATGTATGATCTGGTATGTTTGGCGGACAGGGATAGTGCCCTGACGACATGGTCACGACAGTGGATTTGACTTCAGAACTGGGCAGCAAACGCATCCTCCAAAGCCTGGCTGATTCAATTGTCCTTTAAGTGGGAAGCTTCTGTTTGGAACTGTTGGAAAAGCTGGTGAAGGACCTAGGCGAGAGAAAAATCTTACTGCCTCCTGCAAGACAGGTCCAAGGGATCTGTGAAGCGGAGCGGGCTGGCGCCCCTTTCTTGTCGGCCTCTGTCTGACCACCAAGGGTGCGCTAGTCTAATTCCCTGGGGTCTTGGGACTATTATCATTACCGACCTGGAAAACCTTTCTTCCCCTCTTCTTCAGGGCCTTGGACTCATTCTCAGTCCTTTTTTGGAACATGTGGGCCCAGGCTATGCAGTGAAGGTTTGGGGGCCCATTCCCTGGTGCCTCCAGGGGGGGGCAACAGGCTTTGCTTCTTCTTTCAGGTATGGGCCCGAGTTACCAAGGATCCCTGGGTGCTAGAAACCATTCAGTGTGGCTGTGTCCTGGAATGCAAAGAGCCAGTTCCCGATGTCTTCATCATTTCCACTTGTGGATCTGCGATCAGAGATGCTGTGGTGCTTACCACCTTGGACAAGTTGCTTCGCCTAAAGGCAGTGGTGCCAATCCCCCCAGACAAGAAGGGCAATACTCCATCTATTTTGTGCTGCCAAAGGAGGACAGTTCCTTCTGGCCCATTCTGGACCTTAAAGGCATGAACAAGCACTTGCGCGTCCTGCGCTTTGGATGGAAACCTTGCGCTCTGTGATTCAAGCAGTGCACTGAGGGGAATTCTTGGCTTCTCTGTATCTGGCCGAGGCATATTTTCATATTCTGATCCGGGTGGATCAGCAGAAATATCTACATTTTGCCGTGCTTAGCTCTCCCTATCAGTTTGCCACCCCCCCTTTCGGGCTCTCCACCGCCCTAAGGATGTTCTCCGAGGTCATGGCAGTGGCAGCTGCGATGCCAAGGGATCTTTGTCCATCCCTATCTAGACAACTGGCTCATCTGAGCCCATTCCCTTTCAGAATCGTCTCTGGTGATGTCCCGATGGTGTCGTTTTTGGTGAGCCTTGGCTGGGTGATCAACTTCTACTACTACTGAGCATGGCAGCGAAGAGGTGAGTTTCAAGCCTGGATTTGAAAAGGGCCAGAGAAGGCACCTGATGTACAGACTCCGGTAGTTTGTGCCAGGCATAAGGAGCAGCAAGGTGAAAGGAGCAAAGTCTGTAGTTAGCAATAGAAGAGAAGGGCACAGATAGAAGCAATTTGCCATAAGAGTGGAGTTTCTGGGGAGGGGTGTATGGAGGTATAAGAGGAAAGATAGTGAGGAGCTGCAGAGTTAATGCACTTATAGGTCAGCAGGAGAAGTTTGAACTAGATGCGGAAACGGATAGGGAGCCAATGAAGTGACTTGAGAAGAGGGGTAATATGAGCTTGACGAGGCTGGCCGAAGATTAGCCGCGCAGTAGAGTGTTGAACAGATTGAAGGGGAGAGAGAGAATTCAGCGGGAGACCAGCAAGGAATAGATTAAAATAGTCAAGATGGGAGGTGATTAAGGAATGGATAAGTGTCTTAGTAGTGTGTTCAAAAAGGAATGGGTGGATTTTGTTGATGTTACAGAGAAAGAAACGGCAGGTCTTAGCTATCAGATGGATGTGTGTGGAGAAGGAGAGAGAGGAGTCAAAGACGACCCCGAGGTTGCGAGCCGAGGAAACAGGGAGGAGTAGTTATCCACAGAGACTGAGAAAGGAGGAAGTGGAGAGGAGGTTTTAAGGGGAAAATTAAGCAGCTCAGTTTTGGCCATGTTCAATTTCAAGCGGCGGTGAGACATCCAAGCAGCAATGTCAGAAAGGCAAGCAGAGATCCGGGTCTGGATTGCCGGAGAGATTTCAGGTGTAGAGAGGTAGATCTGGGAGTCATCAGCATAAAGATGGTACTGAAAGCCGTGGGAAGAGATGAGTGCACCAAAGGACTAGGTATAGAGAGAGAAAAGGAGTGTACCCAAGACAGATCCTTGGGGTACACCAACTGAGAGTGGGATAGAAGCAGAGGAGGATTCACCAGAACAAACACCGAAAGAGCGATAGAAGAGATAAGAGGAGAACCAGGTAGTACAGAGCCCTTAAAACCAAGTGAGAACAGGGTATCAAGGAAAAGGTTGTGGTCAACAGTGCCAAAAGCTGCAGAGGGGTCAAGAAGGATGAGGACTGAGTAAAAAGGCCCTTGGATTTTTCCAGGAACAAGTCACTGGAGACTTTGGCAAGAGCCGTTTCAGTAGAATGTAAAGGACGAAAGCCAGATTGTAAAGGATCCAGGAGGGCTTGAGAGGAGAGAAAGTCAAGGCAATGGCAAGAGCCAGCTTTTGCCTTCCCAGTCCTTGGAATTTCTGGGAGCATGTTTCGACACTCGAGTGGGCAGTTTTCCTGCCAGAGGAGAAAGTCAGAAGACTGTTGGATTGCCTGACAATGTTCTGAGCACAGCAGGCCCCCAGAATCTGGGATTATTGTCAGCTCCTCGGATTGATGGCAGCGACCATAGAGATGGTGCCATGGGTGTGTGCTCACATATGGCCACTCTAGCGGTCCTCTGTGACTTGATTGCCCCTGAGTTCTCAGGAGTTTGAGCGCAGGCTTCCACTCCCATTGATGGTGAAGGCCAGCCTGTAGTGGTAACGGCAGCCCTGTCATATGAGGAGGGGCATACTGCTTGATGATTTCTCCTTGATCCTGCTGACAACAGATGCCAGTCTCTTGGCAAGGGGAGCCCATTGAAGAGATACAACAAACCTCCAGCAAGAGCATCCTCCTCTCCCACATACCATTCCCATTACCCCCCCTCTCTTAACCATCTAAGGCTATTCAGCCCCCCTTCTTTCACTCCCCACCTCAATATCTTACCTTGTCTGCCCCCTCTCCTTCCCCCTTCCAATCCTCCACAACATCATAAGCATCCTGTAATATAGGTTGTAATTTTATACCATCCCTGTATCTTACTCCCTCCCCATGTTAAATGCTGTTTATAAGTTAATTGTATCTGCTTAAAGTTAACTGTACATGTTCTCAATTGTTCTTTGTAAAACATTTTGTTTTGTTCCATGTAAACTGTTTTGCCTGGTAGAAAAACAGTATATTAAAACCAGTTAAATAAATAAATAAATAAAACATTTAAATTGCCCAGGGCCGTTGGAAGTGTGACTCACCAATTGCCTCGAGATGAGGGCCATCAAGTTGGCCCTTCTGCGTTTCTCAATCCTGGTCGAGGGCTGTGTTCTCAGACAGTGCCACGGCAGTGGTTTATGTCAGTTGGCAAGGTGGCACAAGGAGCACCGGAGTTGCTCTGGAGATGGTTCTCCTGTTTTCCTGTTTGCCAGGTGGACAGTGTGGAAGTGGACTTTCTTAGCCAGCATTCTGAATCCTGGCTAGTGGGAGTTGAATCAGGAGGTGTTTCAGTTGATTCTGTGCCACTGGGGTCACCTTGAAATGAATCTGATGGTGACCTGCTCCAATGCCAAAGTTTGCCACTTCTTCATTCACCACATGGAGATGGGGTCTGAGGGCATCAATCCCCTTACCCAGCCTTAGCCAAGTTAGCGGCTGCTGTATGTATTTCCTCCGTGGTCCCTGGTGGGACATGTGATTTGGCGTATAGGGCATCACCCAGGCAGGATTGTTCTGGTCGTGACAAATTGATGGCAGAAAGCATGGTTTGGAGACCTGATGCAGCTCCAGCAGGCACCCCCTCTTCGGCTGCCTCCCTCTTGGCTATTGTGGCAGGGACTGATCATCCTGGAGGACCCAGCTCCCTTCTCACTTATGGCATGGCTCTTGAAAGGAGACTGCTAGCGCATAAGGGCTACTCTCCAGCAGTAATCGCTAGTCTACTTGGTGCCCGGAGGAGGTCTACCAAGCTAGCATTTGTACGAATATGGTGCCTCTTCGAATACTGATGCAGCGTACAGAACTTGGCTTGTGAGGCGGCCAAGGTGTCCTCCCTATTGGCTTTTCTGCAGGATGGTCTAGAGAAGGGCCTCTCACTTAGCTCCCTGAAGGTTCAAGTGGTAGCTGTGGCTTGTTTTCGTGGTTCGATAGCGGGCACATCTTTGGCATTGAACCCAGACGTCTCAAGTTTTCTTCAGGGGGTTCAGCGTCTGCGTCCTCCCCTTTGATCTGTGATCCCTTCCTGGGATCTATCTCTGGTGCTCAGGGCCCTGATGGCGGCCCCCTTTGAACCCTTGAAGCGCCCTACCTTAAAGGATTTGATGTTCAAGACTGTCTTCTTGGTTGCGATTTATTCTGCAAGGCAGATCTCCGTGCTGCAGACATTTGTCGGGCAGCAACGTGGGTGTCACTTTCCACTTTTGTCAAGCATTACAGCTTGGATGTCCATGGTCGGGCGGACACAGCCTTTGGCTCAAGAGTTTTGCGAGTTGCTACGTTGTTTTCCTGCCCAGTGGTGTGTGGTAGCTTTGGTACATCCCACTTGCCTGGACTGGTCTAGTAGGATGATATGGAAGTTGACATTTTACTTACCAGTTAATGTCCTTTCCTTGAGTCCTGCTAGACCAGTCCAGGGCCTGCCTCTGAAACTGGATTGCTCTGTTCTTCTGCTGCGGTACCCTTGGGTCTGCCATGATTTTTATACTTGGCTCTTCAGGCTCATCTCTACTGGCAGCCTTCTGTTTCTACTTTCTTGTACATAGTTCTATCTCCAGGAACAAGCAGGAATGTAGTCTTCACATATGGGTATCATCGGTACCGATGGAGCCTGCGCTTGAATGCTCCCCAGCATCCAATAGGAAAGCTTTTGGGAGCATCCCACAGTACCTGCGTGCTGCCTTCCCGCCTTTCCCAACTGTTCCTCTCCAGTTCTTTGTTTTCCGCGGAGCCGACAGGTCTCACATCCTGTCACCGCAGAAAAAAAATCCCTTCTATTCTTCTTTTTTGTGGTCGCGTCTGCCTTCCCTCGACGCTACACCGGTACCGCCGGTTCTTCTTCTTTCTTTTCTTTAAAAAAAAAAAACAACAACTTTTTTCTGGAGTCTTTCCAGTAATTTTCTCTCAGGTGGCACGCGCCATTTTGGGCATTAGGCCCAACTTTTCCTTCAGAATGGAAAAACCCGCTTCGGGTTTTAAAAAGTGTTCTAAGTGTGGCGGTACCATCTCCGTCACCGACACCCATGAGTGGTGCCTCAAATGTTTAGGTCCTGACCACTCTATTTCAGAGTGTGTTGCCTGTGGGATGATGTCGAAAAGGGGCCGACAGAACCGAGCTGCTAAGCTTAGCACCCTTTTTCCCTCTGATGCAGCCTCCATGGCATCGACGTCATCCAGGGCTTCGTCTTCCTCCCATGGATCTCAGGTAACTAAACATAAATCTAGCCGGTCCTCAAAGGGTAGATCTCCTTCTAGACAGCAAAATGCCTCTGGTGTTGCCCTTGAGGGACTTTCACTGGCAAAATTGCCCCGGCGGGAGGCTTCGGCTTCCAAAGCACTAACCGGGGCTCCAGGATGTTCTCGAGGCTTCAACCTCAGCAGAACTACTGGTGCCATGCTCTGGGGTACCGGCTGCTTCATCCGGTACCGATACCCAAGCATCGGCAGCGTCGATAGACCAGAGATTCTTGGCTATTGAACGCAGTCTGGCGGCTCTTCTCACGGCCTCGATGCCCTTGAAACCACTTTAGACAATTCAACCGGTACCGGCACTGACTGCATCGACATCGGCGGGTATTCTACCGGGACCGAGTTATGCGTATCCATCTGGTATCGACAGGTCAGTACCGGACCCCTCCGATGCCGACTTCGATCGATACCGGATCGAGATACTTTGAGTTCCTCGGATGAGTCTGAAGACTCTGAAAGCTCTGCCGATACCAGAGTACTTCTTCCTGAGGAATCCTCTTCTCCTCAGCATAGGATGTCTCCACCAGAGGATATGTCCTTTCAGGATTTTATCCGAGATGTGGCTCGAGGTCTGTCCATCACAGTGGCTCCTGAAAAAGAGCCTAGGGCAAAGGAATTAGAAATCCTGCAATTACCCTAAAGTTCCCAAGGAGGCAGCTACCTTACCTATTCATGAGATCTTGCATGATCTCATGTTAAGGATGTGGGAAACACCTCTAACCACATCTCCTCACTCTCAAAGACTCGACACCATGTATCGAGTTCTTCCTTGTCCTGGGTTTCAGAAGACTTAATTAACACACCATTCCATGGTGGTGGAGTCAGCATTGAGAAGGATAAAGAGTGTAAAAAGGCATGCATCTAATCCTCTAGGACGTGAGTGTAGGACTCTTGACGCCTTTGGATGTCAAACCTTCCAGGCTTTCTGCTAGGATCAGTTCCTATATCTTATATATGGGAATGTTCCTTAAGGAGATCACAGGAGATTTAGAGCTTATGAGCCCTCTCCTTCCTGATGATAAGAGGCAAGATTATCTCGCCCTTGTCAAACATGTTCAGGATGTTTCCAAGTTTGTGAATTGTGCAGCTTTTGACTGCTTTGAGTGCATAAGCAGAACCTCTGCCATTGCCATTGGTGCACGTAAGATTGCCTGGCTCCAGGCATCTGACATGGAAATTTGGGTACAGGATAAACTAGGGAATATTCCTTGCACAGGAGAGAATCTCTTTGGCAAGAATTAGCAGGAAAAAGCTAATGAGATAGATGCGGACAATATCACTTTGGATAGATTGTCTAAATCTACAGCTGATCCTGCGAGGAAAAATCCTCTAAGAAACCATTCTTCAGTAAGAAGAGAAGAAGTTTTATCCCTCCTATACCCAACAGGGGCATCATTTAGGTCAGTTTGCCCAAAAGGGACAGCAGCAACAACCTAGACAAAGAAAGACAAAAGCAGCTAAGCCTCAACCGGCTCAGCAGACTCAGCCTCCACAAGGGCTTTGACTCCTATCTAGAGAACTTTGCCTTCCTGGCCCTGAACGACCCAGAACCCTCCACCATACCAGGAAGGTTATGTCATTTTGCCCCCAGATGGGGTCAGATAACAGCAGAAAATTGGACTTTGTCTATTGTAAGAGAGGGGTACAAACGTCATTTCCTCAGCATGCCCCCTCCTACAATGGTAAGACAGTTCAATTCTCAGACCTCTCTCAACGACCAGTTAGGCCAAGAGGTCACTGTGCTTCTTGCCCAAGGGGGCAATAGAAGAGGTACCCATTCCCCAACGGGGTACAGGGTTTTACTCCCCCTATTTCCTTATTCCAAAGAAAACAGGAGGACACAGACCCATTTAAGACCTCAGAGAATTGAACAAACTCCTGTTCAAAGAGAAGTTCAAAATGATTTCTCTAGGAGCTCTGCTTCCATACCTTCAGTCAGGATTGGCTTTGTTCTCTAGATCTCAAGGATGCGTACTGTGGCAAAGTCAGCTATCCTGAGAGTGGGGGAGGTGAGAAGCATAACGAATTCACCCTAGTTAAGGGTCCCCTTCTAGGAGTGCAGGGAGAGAAAGCCACAGCCAGCTTTCAAAGACAGAAAACCCCCAACTGGAACAGGTTTCAGCCAATGACTGATAAAGTAAGAAAGAGGGATTGCAAGCACGAAGACCAAAGCCCTTACTTTAATAAGTGCACTGATTATTCTAATATCAGAAGGCAGGGGGATTACCAACACCTGGGAAAGAAAGAGGTGGGGTTAAGACCCTGGAGGTATAAGCCTGGGTTAAATTATGCAGAAAGGGAGAGACGAGAAAGGGGGAGACGAGAAGGAGAGCAGCCGGGAGAACAGCTGAGACAGAAGCAGAGAGAAGGAGTGGATTCTTGGAGAAGAGCTGAGCTACCCAAAGCTGAGAGAGCTGAATTCCCTGCAACAGGTTGGCAACAGAGGTGGGGACCAGGAAGTGGAGAAGCTTTCAGACCACCAGAGAGGTTGTCAGGCCAGGGATGCTTTCCTCCTCCATTGGGGCCAGGACTTCTTGTATGCCTTTCCACCCATTCCCCTAATTCCCAAAACCCTGTTCAAGCTTCAGAGAGACAGAGGTCATATGATTCTCATAGCTCCACAATGGCCACGGCAAATGTGGTACCCTCTTCTCCTACATCTCTCTCAAGCTCTGCCTTTGGAGTTAGGATCTGTTCCATATCTCCTATTTCAGGAGGATGGGATGCTGTGGCATCCCAATCCCCAGTCTCTGCATCTCAGGGCCTGGTTGCTGAAAGCCTAGAACTTCACGGTCTTAACCTTTCTCAGCAGGTAAAGGATATCCTTTATGCTTCCAGGAAGCCTTCCACAAGATGCTCTTATGCATTCAAGTGGAAAAGGTTTGCCATATGGTGCTCACAGAAGGGTCTTAACCCTCTTGCGATACCTCTGGAATCATTACTGGAGTATCTCCTTCATTTATCTAATGCAGGGCTTAAGACCAATTCAGTGAAAGTTCATTTGAGTGCTATTGCAACTTCTTTCAAGCCTCTAAATGGACAACCTATTTCATCTCATCCTCTCATAGCGAGATTTATGAGAGGCCTTTTAACTAAGCCTCCCATTAAGCCACCACCGGTGGCATGGGACTTAAATCTGGTTCTTGGGCAGCTCATGAAACCGCCTTTTGAACCTCTAGCTACTACCTCTTTGAAATTCCTTTCCTGGAAGGTCATCCTTCTTATTGCAATCACATCAGCATGTCGCATCAGTGAATTGCAAGCGTTGGTGGCTGATCCTCCTTATACAAGGTTCCATCATGATAAGGTAGTCCTTAGGACTCATCCACATTTTATGCCGAAGGTGGTGTCACCTTTTCATTTAAACCAAGTGGTTTACCTTCCTTTGTTCTTTCCAAGGCCTCACGCCTCAAGTGCAGAAAGGAATCTTCATACTTTGGACTGTAAAAGGGCTTTGGCTTTTTACTTGCAAAGGACACAGCAACATAGAAAGCCCTCTCAACTCTTTGTTGCTTTTGATCCTAGTCATTTGGGACTTCCACTCTCCAAAAGAACACTGTCTAGCTGGATTGCACAGTGTATTTCTTTTGCCTATGAGAGTAAGAACCTTCCTCTTGAAGGCCATGTCACAGCTCACAGTGTGAGAGCCATGGCAGCCTCTATGGCTCATCTTCACTCTGTGTCTATCGACAACATCTGTCAAGCAGCTACTTGGGCTTTGGTTCATACCTTTACAGCCCATTACTGCTTAGACAAGGACTCCTGCCGGGATGCCTTGTTTGGTCAGGCTGTCCTTCAACACCTGTTCCTTACTTAATCAACTCCTACCCACCATCCCTCATAGGATGCCAGAGATCTATGGGGGGAAGTGGAGCCCTTTCATATGGGCACACAACTTCTGGGGCCTTCTCCCTGGCATCTGCAGCTAGGGGAGTCCCCCATATGTGAAGACTACATTCCTTCTTGTTCCTGGAGATAGCATAGTTACTCACCTGTAACAGGTGATCTCTGGGAACAGCAGGAATTTTGTCTTCACAACCTGCCCACCTCCCCTAGGAGTTGTATCTTTCTATCTCTCTCTCTTTCCCTCTCTCTTTGTCTCAACTTTAAACTCAACTGGAGAGGGACAGTTGGGGAAGGTAGCACGCAGGCGCTGTGGGATGCTCCCAAAAGCTTTCCTATTGGACGCTGGGGAGCGTTCCTGCGCAGGCTTCGTCGGTACCGATGATACCCATATGTGAAGACTAAATTCCTGCTGTTCCCGGAGATCACCTGTTACAGGTGAAGTAACTATGCTTCACTGAAGAAGTTAGTCATGATAATGAAGGGCTCCATAAGGCCACAACAAAATTGTGTTTCTATTAAAAACATCTCTAAAAAGAACTAGGTGTTCAATAAACAATTAAAAGTGTGTGCAGACAGTCAAGAATACAATAAATGATGAATACACAAATAATATAAAACATAATAAAACTTATATAATATGTGGCGTTACCTATGGAGTAAAGTAAATGCTTGTTCTAACAATAAAAATACCAGTTTAAAATAAAAGAGGAGGAATAAATACTCATGTGAGAATGGTGTAAAATGGGCAGTAATGCACAAGCCGCACAGGTCAAATCAACAACAACAATGTGTGCCTTCGAGTCAGTCCTGACTCCTGGCGACCCAGAAGCTCCTGGGTTTTCTTGGCAGTGTCACCGGAAGTAGATTGCCAGGCCTTTCTTCCGAGGCAATGGAGGGTGAAGTGACTTGCCCAAGGCCACAAGGACTGCTAGTGGGAATTGAACCCTGGTTGCTTGGTTACCAAGCCAGTGTTCTAACTACTAGGCTACTCCTCCACTCCACAGGTCAAATAGTGACCGGTTAATTCTATAATACTATGGGGCTTGTTTACAAAGCCGCGGTAGCGGTTTCCGATTGTTATCGGAGCCGCGGCCCCCAACATTCGGCAACCGCTACCGCAGCTTTGTAAACAAGCCCCTATATCTCTAAAGATTCTAGGCAGAAAAGGTAGAAGATTCTACTTTAAGACCATGGGTGATTACGCTAAAATGTACAGCGATTTTATGTATTGAGCTAAATGTGTCTTAATTATTGGAGATTGAAAGTACGCATGCTCCCCAAGTATATCGTTTTAAACCCGTTCAAATAAAATAAAATAAAATAGAGGTGTTCTAAAGCACTAAGCATTGATGATGGACCGCAATGGAACAATTTCTTTAAGTTACAATATGAAAAAAATATACACTGGGTGGCCCAAAAAAAGCGAGAACATCTCGTAGCATATAAGCTATTTAAAAATTCAAAAAGACAGATGTAAACGATTAACAAATTAAAAAAACAAAGATGGCGACCGGAAATTGTCGAAATAAAGATGTTATATAGCTAAAAAAGGTAAATAAGTAAATCATTTAAGCTTTTAATTTACGAGATGTTCTCACTTTTTTGGGCCACCCTGTATATATACAATAATAAAAAAATCACAAATACAGTCAACTGAAGAACAAATAAAAGCCATTGTAAAACCTTAAAACCTGGGGTTGTCTACATTTCATAATAAAAACTAGGTTAATTTGGTAAAATGAATAAGAGTCCAACTTGGGAGTTATCCTACAGCCATGTTCTGAAGTATTCTGCTATTCTTCCTAGTCCACATCAAGGGAAGCTGGTGAAATGCCAAGTTGGCATATTCAAGCTCAGCTTGGTGCCAAAATTGTAGTCATGGCAACGGGGATGCTGCAAGCCAGCAGACTTAGGATAGCCAATGTTACTGGCTATCCTAAGAGTATGTGAATGTGACTGATTAATACTCCTTAAAAATAGACATGTTAGTGCGTGGAAAACGTGTAGTTGATCACTTAAGAACGTGTGAATATGAGAACTTGAAAGCATAAAATAGGATTCTAACAAAATGTGTATGTAAAGAATCAGTAAATCCCTGCTGAAATGTAGAGCTGGCATGTGTATACATGGAATGCGTTGATTGACAAAAAAATCATATAAACTAAAAATGTCTGAAATCAACGTTGATGGCTAAAGCATATGAAAAATGAATTGGTATTCAACAATAAATAATTAAAAATTAATTAAAAAATATTGTATATACCAATTGTGTAACTGTAAAGAACGATGAAGATAAATATAAATAAAGTCTACTTGAGAATAAAACAATGAGCATCATCAAATTTGAGACATCCCTAAGCCATCATAAGGACTTAACTAACTAAAAACAAGCGTGTTGAGTAATAATGTTTGAAAATGTGTATAAAAGTAGAATAAAAATAGTGAGAATGGAGAATGATGACGTGTATAATTGAATAAAAAAGGGGGAAAATTATGAATTTTTTAAAGAAAATAATATAACGATTCTTTTACATGATGGCATGGAAGGAACTAACTAAATAAATAAATACATAATACTTTAAAATCATTGTGAGTTAAAAAAACAGGTAAGGGCCTTTGAATAACCTTTAAAAACAGAAAGCTACCTACACTTCCAAAAGGCTGGGGGGGGGAAGGGAGGGAAGGGAAAGGGGAGGAGAGGGAGGGGAAGGGGGAGGAGTTGAAAGAGGGGGAGGGGCAGCGAGGGAGAGGAAGGAGGAAAGAATAAATAAGAATAAAATCAGGTCACAAAAAAGCAGAACGGTCAGTGTCGTTGCCATAGGGAGCCATAGTGCCCAATTGAAAAATATATCTTTGTCCTAAGCGAAGCATCACTTTATCCAGATCTCCTCCTCTCCAATTAGGTTTTACAACTTTTAACATGAAAAACTTTAAATCAGAAACTTGACAAGCCTTCTCGGGCCAATGAGCAACCAAGGGCTTATCTGAAAGTGACCTCTTAAAGCAGCTTCTGTTTTCAGTGATGCAAGTGCGAACGGAGAGTGGAGCCAATGCCAGGAGGAAGCCAGGAGGTAGTTCAACTTCTTCTTGGAGTCAGACTCCGATGACTGGGAGACAGAAGAGGAGTCAACGGTTACCGAGAGGGAGTCCCTGGACATACTCTTGGAGCCATCTCTGCCATATGAACAGCGGAAGTCACCCCCAGAGGATATGTCCTTCCAGAACTTCGTCTGGGATACGGCGAAGGCGATTCCCTTTTCTCTGGAGGCAGAGGACAAACAGAGGGTGGAGGAACTGGAGATCCTCCAGTTCCGAAGGAAGCCACCATGGTGTCGGTGCACTGGATGTTTCAAAGGCTCCTGCTCCACACGTGGGAGAACCCAAAGTCTGTGTCAGTCATTAGCCGCAGACTGGACTTGATGTACTGAATACAGAAGGGCCTCAAGTTTGAGAAGCCCCAATTGCCATACAATTTTCTGGTTGTGGAGTCCACCATGCGGCACATCAGGAGCTCTAAAACCCACTTGTCAGTGCCCCCTAGCAGGCAGCAGAGGACCCTTGACAGGTTTGTGAGGTGCTGCTTTCAAGACTCCGTGCTCGTTGCATGGATCCTGTCATATCAACTCTATGTGGGGATGTTTTTGAAGGACATCACGGGGGACCCGAATGAGCGTGGCTCCCTCATCCCAGCAGAGCACTTGGAAGCCTTCTGTACCCTGGTGGGCCATGGGAAGAACTTGTCAAAGTATATGGTGCAAGTCACACAATGCGTTTGAGTCAGCGGGCAGGGTGGCGGCAGCATGCATCGGTGCAAGCTGGCTGGCCTGGCTCCAATCTTCCAACCTGAAGCAATAGATCCAGGACAAGCTGGCGGATGTGCCGCACACTGGTGATAATCTGTTCGGCAAGCCCATGCAGGAGAGGGTGGCCGAAATTGAGACTGAGCAAATGACCATCTCCCACCTCTCGAGCAAGATGGACCCTGCCTAAAAGAAGCATTGGGGAAGAAACCTTTTTTACAGGCTGAAGCACCTGTGCTATCGGAGCCCCAGGGAGCAAAGTGCAGACCCAGAGGCACCTGCATCGGGCTAAGCTGCAGAAGGCCTAGCCCTTGCCTCAGCCAAAGCCAGGGTGGGTTTTTGATGCCTTCCTCAGGAGCATAGCCAGTTGCTCAATTGCTGAGGGGGTGCCCTCTCAGGTGGGCGGTCAGCTTGTCCATTTTGCAAACAGGTGACCCATCATCACCATGGACACCTGCATGCTACAGATAGTGCGACACGAGTATCTGATGCATTTTGCCTAGCTCCCGTCTTCTTTATTCCCAGAGGAGTATTCTCTAGACCCACACCACCGCGGTCTCCTCCAGGCAGAGGTCTCCACCCTGCTAGCCAACCTGCCTATCGAGCTGGTGTCTCAAGCTACTTCCTTTTCCCCAAGAAGACGGGGGGGGGGGGGTTAGGGGGAGGTTTCAGGCCCATCCTCGACACACAAGACCTGAACTTCTTTGGGTCTCCCTGGGAACTTTGCTTTGTATCTTATCAAGGGTGATTGGCTATGCTCCTTGGATCTGAAGGATGCATACACACACATCCTAATCCACCCCTTACAGAGGAAATACCTGGGTTCATGCTGGGGCTCGTAACCTGGGGCTACCTTTTGGACTGGCATCGGCTCCCAGGGTCTTCATCAAGTGCCTAGTGGTCATTGCTACTTACCTACAGACCCGTGGGGTCTTCGTCTTCCCTTACTTAGATGACTGGCTGATAAAAGGCCTCCACGCTGCACGGTGTGCAACACTCAGCGCACCTAATGATACAGGTGCTTGAGCAACTCGGGTTGGTAGTCAACTACCTGAATTCTCATCTGCAGTTTTCGCAACAGTTGGAATTCATTGGGGCCCTCTTCAACACCATGCGGGCCCGAGCCTTTCTCCCAAAAGACTGCATGAAGCGGCTCATGGAGGCGGTCTCCGCCATCCACCACAAGCAGCACCACAGTGGCACGAGGAATTTATTTATTTATTTATTTATTAACAATTCTTATATACCGCACTATTAGACATCAGCGCGGTTTACATTGAACAAAAAACATCCGACAATTTACATATGTCTGGTCAATTACATTTAACAGGAGATATAAACTTGGGAAATAGGGGAAACTATATACAAAGGTGTGTTATCTGACAAGAGATATCATAGTTAACTATATATATGTGTTATCTGACAAGAGATATCATAGTTAACTATATACAAAGGTGGTGCAATAGTATATGGAACTGTTTGTATTTACATTGTGTAGTTGGCCTGTTGCGATGGTCTGTCTGTTTGGCCACTCCTGCTATTCACCTGGAGGTTATGTTCTGAGCTGTCATTGAGATATTTAACATGCTGCGCATGTTAGGCCACATGGCCTCCACAGTGCATGTAACCCTGTTGGCCCAGCTCAGAATGCGCCAGGCGCAGTGGATGCTGTGCACCATGTGGAAACAAGCCACAGGTCACCTCAGGGACTGTGTGGTCATCATGGCGCCCCTCTTCAAATCTATTAAGTGTGACTGTAGCCATGGCACCTGCTATGAGGTCTTCCCTTTCAGTTGATGCCGTCCCACAAGATGCTAACCACCGATGCTTCCAAATTGGGCTGAGGTGCACAATTGGATGGCTTGCAGATGCAGGGCCTCTGGTCAGAACAGGAGATCCTGCACCAGATCAACTTTCTGGAATTGCGGGTGATTGCGAAGGCCTTCCAGGCGCATTTGGCCAACCAGGTATTTCTCATTTAGATGGACAACCAGGGAGGCACGGGCTCATATCTTCTGTGCTGGGAGGCGGTGCACCTCTGGAAGTTCGCAGTGACTCATGGCATGGAGCTCTGGGCGACCTACCTGCCCAGGGAGCTCAACATGCTGGAGAACCATCTCAGCTGGGTCCTCCAACCCCACGAGTGGACCCTCAGCAGGAGGGTAGTGGAGCACATCTTTCGCAAGCGGAGCACTCTGACAGTGGATCTCTTAGCCTCACTATGCAATGCACAGGGGGACCATTTCCAATGTTCCCTCTAATTTTCTGTAGGCTGTGTGCGCATAAAATATCAGCTGTGCAGCTTTTGAAAGAAGGTTAAATTTTTGTGCGCCACATAACGACACTCGGAGTTATATACTTTAAAATTTGACTACACGTCAGAATACAGTATGTACACCACATTGCACTAGAAAATATTGTAGAACTTGTGAAAACCATAAAAACACAACAACTTTTCAATGTTAAGAACGTCTGTGTTGTTTTCTATTAGAATCAGAACCGTAATTTTTGTGCGCTCTGTTGTAAAGTATGTGCGCTCACTCGGCGAGATGTGTGCGCGCGCACAGCTTAGAGGGAACAGTGACCACTTCTGTTCCACATGGCTGCGAGGGGCAGGCTGGCATCCAGCACCCTCCTCCTAAACTGGTGCGTGGGCTTGCTCTATACTTACCCTCCGATTCTGCTAGTGGTGAAGATGCTTCTCAAGCTCCAGGTAGACAAGGAGACCATGATCCTCATTGCCCCATACTTGCCCAGGCAGCCATATCCTACCTGCTGCTCCAGCTTTTCTGACCTGTGTCTCTCCAGTTAGGGTGCGACCCCGACCTCATCTCTCAGGAGGACGGGACCCTTCTGCACCCGAGTGTCCTGCCCCAGGCCCTCACGGCATGGATACTAAGCGGGTAGTCCTGTCCAAGCTTAACTTACCGGGGGAGGTGACGGATGTCCTCCTGGCCTCCCGTAGGGACTCCACCTGCCGTGTCTATGCCTTTAAGTGGCACCAGTTTTCTCTCTCATGCGTGGACAAAGCACTGGATTCTTTCTCCTACTCAGTGGAGGGCTTGCTGGAGTACCTACTGCATCTCTCCAATTCGGGCCTCAATCTCTGTTTGAGTGCACCTGAGCGCGATTGGGACCTATCAC
Organism: Ichthyophis bannanicus; assembly: GCA_033557465.1. Taxonomy (NCBI): domain Eukaryota; kingdom Metazoa; phylum Chordata; class Amphibia; order Gymnophiona; family Ichthyophiidae; genus Ichthyophis; species Ichthyophis bannanicus. The sequence goes on along the minus strand of CM066037.1, from coordinate 197,562,517 downwards.
TGGGGCTTGGTCAGCTCCTCGTGGTCCACTTCATGTGGGGTTTGCTCCTGTTGAGGCCTTCAATTATTTTTATTTATGTATTTATTTAAGAGGTTTTCTATACTGCCTTATCCTAAAATCATAGCGGTTTACAAAGCAACTTTGAATAATTTACATAGTAACAAAGTGAAAGGGGGAGGGGGAAGCATGCTGAAGATGCTGAACAAGATAAACTATATACAATATGTACAAGAGGTGGTGAAGTTTCGGGGTTCAGAAAGAGAGGCCTAGGGAACATCTTGGGGCCAGAGGAACACTGAATGGAAAGGGGATACTACATAGTGTGTAATGCTGTCTAAGTGTTCTGTGTATAGAAAAGTTTTCAATTTTTTTTGGAAGTCCATAGTTTCTACAGTATCTCTTACATCGTCCAGTAGGGAGTTCCACAGGGCTGGCACTTCGAGGGAAAACGCCCTCTCAGATGTGGACGGCTTTAGACTTTGTGTAAGCGCTGGGGGTAATAAAAAGGTTTGATTTGTTGTGCCGCCGTGGTCGGTTGTCTTGATCTCTATTGATTAGTGTCTTCAGAATGTCAGCAGATGTATTCTGCAGGATTTTGAAAATGTTCAGCGCTGTTTTAAACTTGGTGTGGGAGTGGACTGGGAGCCAGTGTAGCTGGTTCAGAAGGGGAGTAATATGTTCATGTCTTGCAGATCCGATGTTGATACATGCAGCAGTGTTCTGAGTGATCTGCAAGGGATGGATAGTCTTCTTCGGGAGACCATGATATAGGGAGTTGCAGTAGTCTAAGATGGATGTAATGACTGCCTGGCATATTATATGGAAATGATCCTGGTTGAGGAGGAGTTACAACCTTCTGACTATATTTATCTTGTGATATGCATTCCTGGAGGTCTTGTTAATGTGGGATTGTAGGTTCAGGTTGCGATCCAGGTTGACTCCTAAATATGTTACTACTTCCTTCACAGGTATGTTCTTATGGGGTAAGTCGATTAAGTGTGGGGGTGTAAATGATGTGTTCCTCATGATTAGTAGGGCTTTGGTCTTATTGTAGTTTATATTTAAGTTGTTGTTGGCAAGCCACTCAGTCATATCTTCCAGGCATCTTATAATCGTTGAGTAGTCCAGGTTATCTAGGCTGATAGAGGTGTAGATCATGTAATCATCGGCATATAATTTATAGTGAATATTGTGCTTTTTCATGACCTTGCAGATTGGTTGTATGTATAGGTTGAAGAGCAGCGCTGATAAGGATGACTGTTGTGGTACACCCTGGTGGACAGGGAATGGAGTGGAATTGCTTGCACCACATTTGACCTGTTGTTGTCTGTTGCTTAGGTATGAGTGCAACCACTTGAATGTGATGTTGTGGAGGCCAATGTCCTTTAGTCGTTGAAGGAGGATATTGTGGTATACTGTGTTGAAGGCTGACGCGATGTCTAAGAAGATGAGGAGGAAGCCTGTTTTTATGTTGTCAATGCCTCTGATTAAGCTATCAAAGAGCAATGTAAGTAGGGTTTCTATGCTGTGGTTTGGCTTGAAATCATGTTGGTGTCCAGTTGAACTTGAGAGTCTACATGGCCTTGTAGCTGTAATTGAACTGTTTTTATATGATTTTGGCAATGAGCAGTAGGCTAGAGATTGGACAATATGCTGCTGGGCCATCTTTATCTAGAGAGGCATGCTTGATGATTGGATGGATGGTTGCTTATTTGAGGGTGGTTGGCATGTAGCCCTGGGTTAGGGATGATTGTGCTGAGTTCTTCCTTGGCTGATTTAATCCATGGTACTGGGCATAGGTCAGATGGTGCAGTGCTGGTGTTCAGCTTGGAGAATGTATGGGTTATCTGTTTGACTGAGGGTATGCTGAAGTCACCCAAGGTGTTCATGATGGTTGTGGTTTTGGTGCCGCGCCTCATGTTGGGTGAGTTGTTCTGGTATGGGGAATTATATTTCGTCATTAAGAAATTTGCTATGGTTTGTGGATATATTGTGTCGTCGTCCATGAGAGCTGTTTTTTTTGGGAGGGCTCAGACAATATTGAATAGCTCCCTAGGTTTGTTAGTGGATTTCAGAATGAGGATGGTGTGGTATTCTTGCTTGTGTCAGTTGATTAGTTCATTGTATTCCTGTTGCTTTGTTCTGTACTGTGAAGTCCTTCCTTGATGCAATGACTGATATGGACTATCAGCAGTTAATCAATATTCCTACCCATAACAGAGGCAATTCATGATCTTATAGTTATGCCTAATGAAATATGCAAAAACAATGGTACCCATAAAACACAAACGGAGCAAGTTCCTTGGTTGGACCACTACTTGATCAGCTTTACAATTATGAATACAACACCTTCCCCTATTAATAATAATAGAACAGAAACACATCAACGATTCAAAAAGTTTGATAAAGACGCTTTTGTTAAGGCTATATTACCAAGAGTCACATCTGAGTCAGAGGATCTTGATAACATAATTGAAACTTGGAACACAGCCATATCTGAAGCAGCGAATGTGCCTACTCCCCAAAACAACAAAAGACAAAGAAGATCAGAAGCATGGTTCTCACAGGAGAACAGGGCAATTAAATGACGCTAAGAAAACTCAAATGGAAATGGAGAATATCCAAAACACAGAAGATAGGATATTACATATGAATGCACTCTGTGATTACTGGGAAGCAATCATCAACAAGAAAAAAAGAGTACCAAAACAAAATCCTCATGAATTCCCTTAATCGCCCCCAGGGAACTGTTTGAGATAGTAAAATCCTTAATTCGCCTTCTCAATATTGAATTAAATAATGATGGTATCAGTCCACAAGATCTAGCAAATCATTATAGCAATAAGTTAAGGTGCCCAACTTCTACAACCAGGGGCGGCCCAAGGGAGGTGCGGGGGCATGTGCGGAGACTCGGTGTGGGGCCTCATTTGCATAAGGGACCTCATTTTCATAAATATTTGCATAATGTTACCATACACTAACTTTTAGTAAACATGCCTCTTCATGAGTGTATGGATAAAGAAAGACTAAAAGATTTCTACATTACTATAATCCAGTGCCAACCGCCAGGTACATTAGGAACTACTACAAAGACTGCCCATTTAGAGCCCATAGCAAACCCGCCGTATCCTAACAGCACTACCAGGACTCATAAAGCACCATACCATACCATACCTATCAAAAGGCAACACTGCAAATATTAAACCAATACATTTCGGAGAATAACAATACATGACCTACTGGGGAAAGAGAACAAGTGGCAATGTCAGATAGGAATTACATAAACAGAATACCTCAGCTCAGTTACACATGCAGAACATAGACCATCACCAAACAAGGAATCACAATTTAAAAACAGGAAGACAATAATTAAACTGGGAACCCTAAAAACCAAACTTGGAATATACAACAATGTAGAAATAAAACTATAAATTAATTTCCTCCTGTACTAAACAAAGCACAGACGTTAATGATGCACATTTCCCAGAGTTGACATATTCCAGTTAATAAATTCAAAATAAAGAGATAGCTTTGTACCTTTTGTGCATTTTTTTTTCAGTTGCAATTGTTCCAGCCACTTTCTTCTGGTTTATTTGTGTCTTCTGCTAACTCTCCATCGTTCGTCTGCTGTCCATTTGTCCTTTCTTCTCTCTTCTAGTTTTTTTCCATTCTCTCTCTACATCTGCTTTAACATACTAATCTTTCTCCTTTTGCTCTTTCCTCATTGCTATTTCATCCACTCAAATTTTACCCCTCCATCCTCAATCCCCACTTAGTTTCCCAATACCCGGCCAATTGTAGATTTTTCTTCCCTCCCACACAAAATATTTTTCCCCTCTCCATTTCACTCTCCCAGCCCCAGCCCCATCCCCATCCCCATCCCATTCTAATCTCCCCCAACATCAGCTCCCTTCTAGTTCTAGCCCCACCCAGTATCCGCTCCCTTCTAGTCCCCGCATCAGCCCATTTCCAGTCCTGGCCCCCCAACAGCCCATTTCCAGTCCTAGCTCCCCCATCCATTTCCAGTCCTATCCGAGTCCCTTCATCAGCTTATTTCCAATACCAGCCTCCCATCAGCCCATTTCTAGTCCTTTCCTAGCCCCACCATCAGCCCATGTCAAATCCTAGCTCCCCTCCACTCAGCCCATTTCCAATCCAAGCCCCCCATGAGCCTACTTCCAGTTCTAGCCCCTCCATGAGTCCATTTTAATCCAAGCCCCCACCACAGCGCATTTCCAGTCTTAGCTCCCCCAACACCCAATTCCCAGTCCTATCCTAGCCCCTCCATCAGCCCATTTCCTGTCCTAGCTCCCTCCCCTAAGAGCCCATTTCCATTCCAAGCCCCCCTTCCCATCAGCTAGCCGTTCAAGCCCCCTTCCACTCAGCCCATTTCCATTCCAAGCCCCCCTCCCCATCAGCTATTTGCAGTTCAAGCCCTCCCTTCCCCTCAGCCCATTTCCATTCCAAGCCACCGTCCCCATCAGCTATTTGCAGTTCAAGCCCCCTTCCACTCAGCCCATTTCCATTCCAAGCCCCCTCCCCATCAGCCTTTGCAGTTCAAGCCCCCCTTCCCCTCAGCCCATTTCCATTCCAAGCCCCTGTCCCCATCAGCTATTTGCAGTTCAAGCCTTCCCTTCCACTCAGCCCATTTCCAGTCCTAGCAACCACCCCAACCCATTACCAGTCCTAGCCCCCCATAGCCTATTACCAGTCCTAAGCCCCCATCAGCCCACTCCCAGTCCTAATCCCATCAGCCCATCTCCAGTCCTAACCCCTCCATCACCCAATTTTCAGTTTAAGCCCCCCCATAGCCCATTACCAGTCCTAACCTCCCCATCAGCCCACTCCCAGTCCTAATCCCATAAGCCCATTTCCAGTCCTAACCCCTCCATCACCCAATTTTCAGTTTAAGCCCCCCATAGCCCATTACCAGTCCTAACCCCCCCCATCAGCCCATTTCCAGTCCTAATCCCATCAGCCCATTTCCAGTCTTAATCCCATCACCCAATTTTCAGTTTAAGCCCCCCATAGCCCATTATTTATTTATTTATTTACATTCTCTTATATACCGCGCTATTCTGCATCAGTGCGGTTTACATTGAACAAACTGAAATTACATTGAACAGGGCATTATAACTTGGAGATAACCATTTTACAGGGAACATGGGCTATGGAGGGTTAAGTGGCTTGCCCAAGACCACAAGGAGCACCTGTGGGACTAGAAACCCCAGTCCTGCATCAGCTCCCTCTCTGCAGTCACACGCACTGGCTTTCAGAGCGCGACGGGACTAGTTTCCCTTTCGCGGCTCTGTTAAGCCCGCGGGGGCTGATGGGAACTTTCCCATCAGCGCCCGCGGGCTTAACAGAGCCGCGAGGGAGAAACTCTCCCCTCGCGCTCTGAAAGCTGGTGCATGTGACTGCGGAGATGGAGCTGATTCAGGGGAGGGCAGGCTCTGCCGGGCAGGGGGGGGCCCCGCGGCACACTCGATTCTGCTGCGGCGACCGCAGCAGCAGTCAGCTTTTTTTTTTTAAATTTTAAAATTTACTTTTAGATCAGAATGTTCTTTGCGCAGGGCCCCCTGAAACGCGGGGCCCTGTGCAAAAAACATTCTCGCTCAATGGACGGGCCGACCCTGTCTACAACAGCATTTTATTCAAATGACAACATAAATCACCCTACCATATGCCAATCATTTTCTCCAATTGTTCTAGAACATCTATGTAGAATACTGTCCAACATTAATACAACTATGTCTACTCTTGATCCCTGTCCAGTTAGCTGGCTGAAAACAGCTCTTTTTGAACTGGCCCCAAACATTCAGAAAATAACTAATCTATCCTTGTCACAGGTCTACATACCAAGCATCTTGAAAAAAGCGATAGTTGGTCCTGTCCTCAAAAATGCATTCATGGATAAGGCTAACCCACTCTCATATAGACCAATCTTTAACCTACCATTTTTAGTGAAAATAATAGAAAAAATTGTCCAAATCTAGCTATAGGATCATATTGGCCTACACACCCCACTGGACATTCATCAATATGATTTCAGGCCAAACCATGGGGTAGAGACACTTTTAATATCTCTTTTTGACACACACTTAAAAGGTCTCAAAAATCCCAAGCAAGCATTCATACTGATGATCTTAGGTATTGTGTCTCCCTTTGACACAGTCATAATATTCTAATATAGAGGCTTCAACAAATTGGTATCTATGGCACGACCCGTCTTTGGTTTCAATCCTACCTAACAGACTGCATCCAACAAGTCATATGTAAGTACGAGGATAATTCAACCGTTTCAGCAAATGAGATAGACAAAAATCTATTCTGAAAGGGACTTACTTAAATCAAAGGATACTTTGGTAAAAGGGCTGAGATAAATTAAACAGAAGAACCAGGCACCCTTTCATTGTGTTTGCTCTCTGATAGTGAACATGAATGTTTAAAAATGGATTTACATGTCAGAAGGTAAGGCAAACACAGATTAAAGGCTGATGCATGTTACAGCAGTTTCATCTGGGCTTTAGTTAGTCTGAAGAAAGTAATGAAAATAAAGTGAATCCTCCGAGAACAAGCAGGATGTCAGTCCTCAGATATGGGGTGATGTCGACACTGACGGAGCCCGCATGGATTCACTCCCCAGCTTTCAAAGAAAGCATTTTGGAGTTAGCGCATGCGTGGTCATCTTCCCGCCCGAGGGTGCTGTCTTACCTCAGTCTTCTTTTTTCTGCGGGGCCTAGCAAAATATCCCGTCTGTTTCCTCGGTAGAAGTTGATTATTTCCTAGCTTCCTCGTGTGTTTCTTCCCACTGTTTTTTCCGGTTCGGTTCCTCGATCAACTTTCCGTCACCTGATTATGCCTTCGCCTCAGCGTCGTGTTTTTCTTGGGTACATTTTTTCTTTTTCTTTTTGTGGGCATGGGAGATCCCTCGTGTCCTCCCTGACCAAGAAATTTGAGTTTGACCTTGCGGGTGCCATTTTTCGCATTATGTCTTTGGTCAGTGGATTCAAGCACTATGGCAAATGCTCCCACCCATGTCCATCGCCAGCCGCCACAGTTGCTGTCTTTGGTGCTTAGGCCCTGACCACGACAACACTTCCTGCCTGCTCTGCCTGCAGATGGCATGCAAGAGCTAGAAGAAGCGAGAGCAATAGCATAAGGGCATGTTTGGCTCGAAGGCCACAGGGCTGTTCTGGAGCAGGGAATTGCTGCCCTTGGGGACCGTGTCCGATGACTCGGCATCACGTGGGTGCGCTTGATCTGAGGTTGTGGAGCCTTGGACAGGGGATCAACCTCTGAGGACCTTCCCTTGCAGACTCAATTCATCGAGTCGAGGTCGAAGACGCTTTCCGACCCCAGCACTGGAGTTAAGTTCTCAGGTACCCAGGCTTGGAGCCCTCGACCCGACACAGAGGACAATGGCTAGAAGCAGCCTTTGAAGCTGCCCCGACGGGAGGAGACTTCCATGGCATCAGGGGATTGGACTCAGTCCCCTGGCATGATCACCATTGGTGACTCCCCTCAGAGGGGCCTGGCTCTGGGATCGATGCCGTTCAAACCCAAACCTGAGGCTGCGGAGCCTACTGTCCTCTTGGTCAGGATGGCTGCCATGGAGTGCAGCCTAACTGCTTGCCTTGTGGCACAGTGGGGCCCAACACCCAGTGCTTCTGAGTCGTTGGCACTGACTACAACACCCTCCACGGCCCGTATCTCTCTGGAGGAAATCCAGCCTATTCTGGAGCGGTTCTCTGGCTCGGGGCTGAGGCTTGTGCTTGAGGTTTGCTTCCCCCCCGAGTACCTCAGGGTTGGTGTATTGGGCACCATGTTTCTTGACGCTGACGGGGCATCGACTAGACAACTGCTCAGGACTCGAGGTCTCCTCCGGATGGGAGACCGACGATGAGTCCCCTGATACCGTGCTCCACCGAGATATGCCATTTGAGCCATCTCCACTGCAGGAGTGCCGGCGGTCACCGCCCATGGACTTCGCATTCCTCGACTTCGTCCACGGATGGCGAAGGCCTTCTCCTTTGTTGTGGAGCTGGAGGAGGAGTCTCGTCCCGAGGCCCTCAAGATCCTCCATACAAGGTCCCTCTGAAGACAGCACTAACAGTGCCAATTCCCCCCATTCTGGAACGCTTGTTTTTCGTTATGTGGGAGAGCCCGGTGACGGTTTCCATAGTGAGCCACCGGCTTGACTTGCAGTATCGAGTCAGCAAGAGCCTCAGGTTCCAAAAAGCATAGCTGCCACACAACTCCATGATGATAGAGTCGGCTATGTGTTAGATCAAAAGCCAGACGACACACTCCTCAGTGCCTCCGGGAAGGGAGACCTGCACCATGAATGGTTTTGGCAGGGGTTGCTTCCAAGGCTCGATGCTCGAGGCTTGATCTAGGCATACCAGTTGTACATGGGCATGTACCTCAGGGACCTGGCAAAGGAGCTTGCCAGGTTCTCTGCTGGACTGGCAGGGGAATCCCTCGAGCGCTTCCAGACTCTGGTCTCTGCAGTCAAGGACTGCTCCAAATTTCAAATTCGAGCAGCCTTTGACTGCTTCAAGTCCATGGCCAGTGTGGCTATGGTGGGCATTAGTACCCACCTCCTGGCCTGGCTACAGTCCTCAGACCTGGAGCAGTGGGTATAGGACAAACTGGCCAATGTTCTATGCCAAGGAGAGAACCTCTTTGGCAAACCCATGACGGACAAGGTGGCTGAGCTGGAGACAGAGTTCTTGACCAGGACTAGGCTGTCCAGGAAGACTGCCGATTCTTCTTATCGCAAGGCTTTGGGTAAAAAGACCTTTCACCCAAAGGGGAAAAAGGCTTATGGGAAATACCCCCAATTTCCATCCTACCAGGTTCCCCAACAGGGTCAGCAGGCAAAAGGCTAGGTGCACGGTCCCCATAAAACAAAAGTCCCCAAGCTCCAAACAGTGCCCCAACCGCAGCCTGGGTGGTGTGCTTTTGACTCCTTGGGCATAACCTGTCTTCCACCAGAAGGCCAGTTTCCAAAGCACATGGGATGACATCTGGTTCATTTCGCCCACCTTTGGCTGGGCATCACCTCTGATGCCTGGGTGTTGCAGGTGGTTTGTGAAGGCTACTTTCTGCATTTCCACCTGCGCCTCCTCCCTTCTTTCCAGGGGAGGTTCCCATGACCTCCTTGCACAGAGAGCTCCTGCAGAAGGAGCTCATCCCTCCTCGGGGAATGGGATGTGGAGCCAGTACCTCAGCCTCTCTGGGGCACAGGGTTCTACTCCCAGTACTTCTTTGTCCCAAAAAAGACAGGCAGCTATTGGCCCAGCCTGGATCTGCGGGACCTAAACCGCTTTCTGATCAAGGAGAAGTTCAAAATGCTATCCCTTGGAACATTACTACCCTACCTCGTCCAGGAAGACTGACTATGATCTTTGGATCTAAAGTATACCTGTACTCACATCCTGATCTTCCCCCTGCTCCATCAGTACCTCTGCTTTGTCGTTGGAGGGTTCCACTTCCAGTACAGCCTTTTCTCAACCCCCAAGGTATTCACCAAGTGCCTGGCAGTCGTTGCCACTCACCTCCGCTTGCTGGGCATCTTCGTCTTCTCCTAGCTGGATGATGGCTTATGAAAGCAAGCTCGCCAGAGGAGGCATGCAGTGTGGCGCGCCGGACCATCAGGGTGCGGCAGACTTTAGGGTTCATAATAAACTTACCAAAGTCGCATCTGCTCCTGACTCGGCACCTGGAGTTCATTGGAGCCCTTCTGGACTCAATGCAGGCCAGAGTGTTTCTACTTCTGGACAGAGCACAGCATCTTGTGTCGCTGGCAGAGGAGGTGCAGACCCAATCATTGGCATCTGCCCGGCTTCTCCTGTGCCTGTTGGGGCACATGGCCTCAACCCATAGGCTTGTCTCAAGATGCGACAGGCCCAGTGGACTCTGAGCTCTCAGAGGACTCAGGCCATGGGTCATCTGGAGGATCGGGTTTGGATCATTTGAATCCCCCTCCCCCCGTCGCAGTTTCTCTCACCTGGTGGCAGAGCCAACCGAACCTCATGGCCAGTCTACCCTTTCAGGCACCGCCAAAACAGTATGTCCTCAGGATGGACACCTCCACGCTGGGCTGGGGGGCGCACTGTGATGGCCTGTAGTTGCAGGGCGCCTGGACCTGGGAGAAGAGTGCCCTATAAATCAACCTCCTTGAGCTCAGAGTGGTGACAAACACCCTCAAAGTGTTTTATACCCACCTAATGGGTCAAGTGGTACTTGTCCAGACAGACAACCAAGTAGCTGTGTTCTACATCAACAAGCAGGGCGGAATGGGCTCCTACTTCCTCTACCTGGAGGCTGTTCGCCTGTGGAATTTCGCCTTGGAGAAAGGCATGACCCGGGTGGTCTACCTGCCTGGCCAGGACAGTCTGCTTGCAGATAGGCTCATCAGGGTGCTTCAACCCCACAAGTGGAGGCTCAACCCAGAGATGGCCAACTCCATCTTCCAATGTTGGGGGATCCCAATGTTGGACCTTTACGCCAGTCCCGAGAATGTGCTGTTGCTGCATTTCTGCTCGCAGAGGCTGGCCTCAGGCCAAGTGGTGGCAGACACCTTTCTCCTGCACTGGTCCAGGAGCCTCCTGTATGCGTACCCTACCTACTTCCCTTGTCTAGACCTTTCTCAAGGTCCAGTCAGATGGGGACTCAATGATCCTCATTGCCCTCCCAGTGGACCCTTTCCTCTGCTGCTGCAGCTGTCCCAAGCAGCCCCGATACCTCTGTGCCAGGACCCAGACCTGCTGCTTCTTCTTCCCAATCTCCAGTCCCTCGCCTTGACTGCATGGCTGTTGAGAGGCTAGCCACAGTGCACTTCCACCTCTACAGTGTCCCACAAGGACTCCCACAAGGACTCTATGCTTTTTGCATATATCTTCAAGTGTCAACGATTCTTAGTATGGTGCTCAGAAAAGAATCTGAATCCTTTCGCCTGTGTGGTGCAGGACATCCTGTAGTATCTCCTGCACCTTTCTTGTACTGGACTGAAGTCTGATTCTGTAAGGGTGCACCTCAGCGCCATTGATGCACATCATCACTTGGTTGACAGCCAGTCCGTCTCCATGCACCCACTAGTGGGCCACTTCATGAGGAGGCTTCTCCTCTCATGGCCTCTCATCCACCCACTGCCAGCAGTGTGGGACCTAAATGTAGTTCTGGGGAAGCTGATGGCTCCCCTGTTTGAGCCTCTGGTTATGTGCCATCTCAAGTACTTATCATGGAAAGTAGTGTTCTTCAGGAACAAGCAGGAAGTCAGTCCTCACTTATGGGTGACGTCGGCATGCAGAGCTTTCAAAGAAAGCCTTTGGGATTGCTGCCACGCATGGGTGGTCCTCTTTCCGCCCAAAGGTGCCATCTTGCTCAGTCTCCCTTTTTACACGGAGCTCTTCGGATGCACTTCCTCATCCCTCGGAAAAAGTGCTTTTGTCTTCAGCCTTTTGGCCTCTCTTTCCGGTTGCACCGGTCCCCTCCCATCCTCCCCTACACTTGTGCCTCAGTGGTGGGCTAGGGGACTCTGTTTTTTTCCCTTCTTTTAATTTTTTCCCTTTGGGCCCTTTTCGCACCCTTTTTTCCTACCACTGTCCTCGAGGGTCTTCGAACTCGCAGGGGCTGTTTTTGCCCCCATGGCCACCGGTTTCAAAAAATGCGCAGATGCTTCAAGAATATGTCGCTCACAGACAGGTCCAAAGACATTTTCTGTAAGGCAGCCCCGGGGTTCCGGTAGGAAGAAGGGGAGGAGGAGTGACACTATATGTAAAAAAATAATATTAAAGCTTTGGAATTACAGAGCTTAAAAAGGAGAGAGGAGGCACTGTGGGTTAAACTAGAAAGAGGGAAAGAGAAATCTATTTGCATTGGCGTGATATACAGACCTCCCTCACAAGAGGAAGAAGTGGACAGAGAATTAATTGAAGACATATGCAGTATTGCTAGGAAAGGGGAAGTGCTACTGATAGGGGATTTCAATATGCCAGATGTTGATTGGCACATTCCTGCTACAGTATCATCTAGAATTAAGGAGATCCTGGAGTCTCTACAGGGAGAACTATTCAGGCAATTGGTAACAGACCCCACACGTGAAGGGGCCATATTGGACTTGGTGCTTACCAGTGATGAAAATATTCTGATGTTATAGTGGGAGATCATTTTGCATCCAGTGATCACCAGATGGTGTGGTTCAGTGTTAGGACTAGGGCTGTTAGAATCCATTCAAAAGCAAGGGTCTTAGATTTTAGGAAAACTAACTTTGCCAAGATGGGCTAATACCTCAGGGAGACGTTAGCGGAATGGGAACAGCTGGGGGATGTAGAAAAACAGTGGGCAAAACTGAAAGGGGATATTTTAAGGGCAACCAACCTTTTTGTTAAAATGGTAAATAAAGGTACAAGGAAAAGGAGACCACTATGGTTTTTGAAAAAAGTAACTGAAATGGTGAAGAAAAAGGAGGCGGCTTTCATGAAATACAAGAGATCATAGAGAGAGGAAGACAGGCAGCTATATTTGGAAAAACTTAGAGAAGCTAGCAAAGTAGTCAGAAAAGCAAAGATTCAAAAAGAGGAGGAAATAGCCAATGCAATAAAATGGGTAGAAGTAACCCTTCATACTCTGGATTGCAAACGTGATTTGGCCTTTTATCTCTAGAGAACTCAGGAGCACAGAAAAGCTTCCCAGTTTTTCATCGCTTTTGACCCCAGTCACCTAGGTCTACCAGTATCCAAGTGAACTCTCTCCAGATGGATAGCAGATTGTATCTCTTTTGCTTACGAAAGTGCAGGACTCTCTCTGGAGGGGTCATGTCACTGCACATAATGTTCAGGCAATGACTACCTCCATGGCAAATCTGTGCTCTGTAGCGATTGATGAGATAAACCTGGTCCTTGGTCCATACTTTTGCTGCTCACTATTGCCTGGATAAGGACTCCCGCCAGGATGCCTCGTTTGGCCAAGCTGTTCTCCAGCATCTCATTCAGACTTAGATCAACTCCTACCCCCAGTCCCGGGTTTCGATACCAGACATCCTTGGGGGATATATGACCTACTACTTAGGCCTGTGTTCCGCAGCTCGCTCTGAGGTCATCTCTCTGGCATTTCCAAGCTAGGGAGGCCCATATGTCCCATACATTCCTGTTTGTTCCTGGAGATAGCGTAGTTACTCACCTGTAGCAGGTGATCTCCAGGAACAGCAGGAATTGAGTCTTCACAACCCACCCTCCTCCCCTAGGAGTTGTACTTTTCCTCTTCTTTTCCTTTTCTCCTTTTATCTCAGCTACAAACTCAACTGAGGAGGGGAGAGCTGGAAAGGTGGGAAGACAGCTACGCAAGCGCAATGGGATGCTCCCAAAAGCTTTCCTATTGGATGCTGGGGAGCGTACCCACACAGGCTCCGTCGATATCAACGTTACCCATATGTGAAGACTCAATTCCTGCTGTTCCCGGAGATCACCTGTTACAGGTGAGCAACTACACTTTGCCCAGCATGGCTGGCCCACACCTCGAGACCGAGGGCCCCAGACGGGAGTACCGAAGACCGCCTTGGAAACCCCCGAGAGCCATGGGCCTTGTACGGGGCCTCGGTGCCAGTCTCGCTCACTGTCCCATTCCTCGGAGGCGAGGTTTTCCAGAGCCAGTGCCTCTAGCTCCAAGTGGGCCTCGGCCACTGGACATGGGGATAAGCCTGACTCTGAACCCTTCTCGGATGTCTCAGGCTGGGGAATCGGATAGGGACACCTCTCCGGAGACCCATGCCCATAGGGACCTTCCCTCTGACCCATCCCCGCCCTCTGCACGAAGGTAGTTGCCTTCCGAGGACACCTCTTTTTTGGTGTTCATGCGGGATATGGCGTGGGCCCTCAATCTGCCCACGCAGACAGGAGAAACCGAGGGCAGAGGAGCTTGACATTTTGCAGTATGAGTCTCCACCTAGGGAGTGTCTCTTACGGTCCCTGTGCCACCCATCCTATCCCGGCTGCTCTTCCGCATATGAGAAGCACCCGCCTCGGTCCCCATCGTCAGCAAAAGGCTCGATGCCATGTACAGGGTCCAGTGGGGCCCGGGGTTTCTGGAGACTCAACTTCCTCATACCGCCATGGTGGTTGAATCGGCCATCCGGAAGCGGAAGAGCCCGAAGTCACACTCTTTGTTCCTGCCGGGCAGGGAATCCCACACCCTGGACGCCCTTGGGCGCAAGACTTATCAGGGATCCATGCTGGCGTGCCACATCCAGGCGTATCGCAGACCTCGGGGGCAAACACCTCCTCAAATTCTAGACCCTTTTGAGATCAGTCGCAGACTGCTTGAAATACCTTTCCCGCGCCGCATATGGATTCGAGTCCTCTGCCCACATGGCAGTGGCTGGCATTGGGGCTCGGCGCCAAGCATGGCTCCAGTCCTCGGACCTGGAAAAGTGGGTCCAGGAGAAGCTCTTGGACGTCCTCTGCCTCGACAAGCAGCTGTTTGGCAAGCCTATTGCAGAAAAAGCAGCTAAGATCGAGAAGGAGTTTGTGACTCGCACCTGTCTCTCTCATAAAACCTCTTCTCTTCCTCAGAAGAAGCAGCACAGCAAAAAGCCTTTCTTCCAGGAGAAGGGGCTTCCCTATCGGGGATACCCACCCTACCCGCTACCCTGGCGCCGACGACCAGCGCTCAGGGAAAAGGGGGAGCTCAGGGTCATTGGAAACCAAAAGGGCCCAAAACGCAACTGCCGGTGCCACCCCAACTGGCTCTGGGGTTTTGATGCTGAATACATAGCCTCTTGCCTCCCAGCGGCACTTCCGCCCGTGGAAGGACGCCTGTCCCTTTTTGTCCCCAAGTGGGCGGCCATTACATCGGACACCTGGGTCCTCCAGGTGATCTGGGATGGTTATTGTCTTTGTCTGGACAGACTCCCTCCTCCCTCCTCCCTTCTCCCTTCTCTGCAGCGGAGCCTACTCGGCTTCCCTTGCACCAGGCTTGCAACAAGAGGTCGACAACCTCTTTGGCCAGCAGGTGGACAAAAGGATCCCATTGCACCTCCGAGGTCGGGGGCTTTACTCCCGGTCCTTCCTCGTCCCGAAGAGGACGGAGGACCTGCGCCCTATCCCTCGATCTCAGGAACCTGAACAAGTTTCTGGTGTGGGAGAAGTTCAGAATGCTATTGCTTGGCGATTGACTATGTTCCTTGGATCTCAGAGACACTTACGTCCATATCCTGGTCCACCCCAAGCACAGGCAATACCTGCGTTTCAGGGTGCAAGGGGAGCATTATCAGTACAGGGTACTCTCCTTCGGGCTTGTGTCTGCCCCGCAAGTCTTCACGAAGTGCTTGTCAGCGGCCGCAGCTCATTTCCGGCTGCAGGGCATACCCGTTTACCCATATTTAGATGACTGGCTCGTCACGGGCACATCGATGAAGACTCGCCTTTCGGCACCGCGCACAGCCCTCCTCGAGCGCCTCAGCTTCCTGATCAACTACTCCAAGTCCCACTTCGGGCCGGTGCAGACCCTGGAGTTCATCGGTACCCTTCTCGACACAGACCGGGTGACCACCTTTCTCCCTCAAGCCCACGCAGATTGGCTGCGGGCCCTGGCAGCTGAGGTCCAAGGCCGGACAAGGGTCTCGGCGCGGGCCATGCTGCACCTCCTGGGGCACATGGCCTCGACTGTCAACGTTGTCCCCCATGCCCGCATGCATATGCAGGTGGCACAATGGTCTCTCAGGGCACAATGGGCCCAAGCCTCAGGACGCCTCCGGGATCCTGTTCGGGTCTCCCACAGCCTGTTCAGTTCCCTGGCTCGGTGGCAAAATCCCCAAACCCTCCTTCAGGGCATGCCATTCCAGATTCAGCAGCACAAGCTCACCTTGATGACGGACACCTCGCTGTTGGGTTGGGGTGCCCACTGTGGCAGCCTACGCACCCAGGTGCAGCCCAAGGAGTCCCTGCAGCAGATCAACCTGCTCGAGCTCTGAGTGGTCAGACTGGCCCTGAAGGTCTTTGAGTACCACCTGAAGGGCAAGTCAGTGCTTGTGCAGACCAACAACAAAGTTACGATGTTCTACATAAACAAGGAAGGGGGCATGGGCTCCTGCCTCCTTTGTCGGGAGGCAGTCCTCCTTTGCTCTTTTACAGTACACCGGGGTATGACCTTAAGGGCTGTCTACCTCCCAGGCCAGGACAACTTCCTCACGGACAGACTGAACAGGCCCCTTCTCCCGCACGAGTGGCGCCTGAGTCCAGAGGTGTCTCTCCACCTATTCTGCTGCTGGGGGACTCCGTCCATAGACCTGTTTGTCAGCCCGGTGAACACGCAGCTTCCCCATTTTTGTGGGCCGATGCCGCACCTCAGTAGGGTGGCTCCAGATGCATTTTTCCTGGACTAGACCTCCAGACTTCTGTATGTGTTCCCTCCCACTCCTCTCATTGCAAGGACCCTCCACAAGATTCAGCGGGATGGAGCTTCGGTGATCCTCGTGGCCCCGACAGCCCTGGTTCCTGCTTCTGCTCCTGCTCTCGGCAGAGCCTCAGTTCCCCTGGGCAGTGCCCCAGGCCTGCTGACGCAGGAGGAGGGACGGTTGCTCCACCCGAACTTGGTCTCGCTATCTCTGATGGCCTGGCGACTGAATGGGTCTTTTTAGCCTCACTGCATCTCCTAGAGGAGATTGAAGAAGTCCTCCTCGCGTCAAGGAAGGACTCAACGAGGCGGGCCTACGCCCTGAAGTGGTGGCGCTTCTCGACCTGGTGCTCAGAGCTTCAGATCGACCCGTTCTCCTGCCCCACCCGGTGGGTTCTCCAGTACCTCCTCCACCTCTCACAGGTGGGGCTGAAATCCAACTCGGTCAGGATTCACCTGAGTGCCATTTCGGCCAACCATTTCCCCGTTGGGTGTAAACCCCTCTCGGGCCAACCTCTGGTCTCCCGCTTCATGCGAGGCCTCTTGCTTTCCAAGCCCCCCGTCCGGCCCCCGCCAGCGGAGTGAGACCTGAACATTGTGCTCATGCAGTTGACGCGGCTGCCTTTTGAGCCGATGGCGATGTGCTCGCTCTGGCATCTCTCCTGGAAGGTGGTCTTCCTGGTGGCACTGATCTCGGCACGGCAAGTCAGCGAACTTCAAGCCCTTATTGCAGAGGCCTCCTACACCAGGTTCTACGAGAATAGGGTGGTCCTTCGTTGCCACCCCAAGTTCCTTCTGAAAGTGGTATCGGATTTCCATCTTAATCAGGAGATAGTCTTGCTGACTTTCTTTCCGAGACCTCATGTCGACCGAGCATCAACGGTCCTGCATATTCGAGACTGCAAGAGGGCTCTCGCCTTCTATCTACAGCGCACCCAGGATCATCGCAAGTCCGATCGGCTCTTCGTCACCTATGATCCCAACCACCTGGGGCTGCCAGTTGCCAAGTGCACCCTCTCCATCTTAATGGCAGACTGCATTGCCTTTGCGCAGGCAAAGGCTGGGGCCCCACTCGATTGACGGGTCACCACTCATGGTGTCGGTGGCTTTGCTGTGCTCAGTACCTCTGGCAGACATCTGCCGGGCTGCGACCTGGTCTTCAGTGAACACTTTCGCTTCACATTACTGCCTGGAGAGGGAGTCCTGCCGGGCCAGCGCCTTCGGCCAGCTGTACTCCATAATCTGTTCAGGGTATAAGCAACTATTGTCCTCCGACCCTTCTTCGGCGCCTACCGAGAGCTTAGCCCCGGGGACCCGAGGACTCGGGCTCCTTTGGGTATCGGCTTCTGCTCATGGCCTTGCAGAGGCATTTTTGGGTTACAGATTCGGTAACCTGTAGCTGGGGAGTCCCATAAGTGAGGACTGACTTCCTGCTTGTTCCTGGAGAAAGCATAGTTACTCACCTGTAACAGGTGTTCTCCAGGGACAGCAGGAATCAGTCCTCACTACCCTCCCTTACTGAGGAAGATGTAGGGATGTTACCCATGACTGAAGTGGTATTTAAAGGTGCGGAAGAATTGAAGGAAATATCGATACATCGGGAAGATGTATTACAACTATTAGATAAACTGAAGAGTAGCAAATCACCTGGGCCGGATGGTATACATCCAAGGGTGTTGAAAGAACTGAAATATGAGATTGCAGACCTGCTATTAGTAATCTGTGAACTATCATTCAAATCATCTCTAATACCTGAAGATTGGAGGATCGCCAATGTAACACCAATTTTTAAAAAGGGTTCCAGGGGTGATCCGGGAAATTACAGACCGGTGAGCTTGACATCAGTACCGGGAAAAATGGTAGAAACCATCATAAAGAATAAAATTACTCAGCATGTAGATAGTCATGGCCTAATGGGAGACAGCCAACATGGCTTTAGACAAGGAAGATCTTGTCTTACTAATCTGTTATGTTTTTTTGAAGGAGTGAATAATCAGGTGGACAAAGGTGAGTCGGTTGATATTGTGTATCTGGACTTTCAGAAAGCCTTTGACAAGGTCCCTCATGAGAGACTTTTGGCAAAACTAAAAAGTCATGGGATAGGAGGCAGTGTACTACTGTGGATCAGGAACTGGTTAAAAGATAGAAAGCAGAGGGTAGGGCTAAATGGCCAATTTTCCCAATGGAGAAAGGTGAATAGTGGTGTACCCCAGGGATCTGTGCTGGGTCCGCTGCTTTTTGACATATAAATGACCTGGAAAGTGGAATAACGAGTGAGGTTATCAGATTTGCAGATGACACAAAACTATTTAAAGTTGTTAAAACCCAAGAGGATTGTGGAAATTGCAAGAGGATCTTGATAAATTGGAAGACTGGGCATCAAAATGGCAGATGAAATTTAATGTGGACAAGTGCAAGGTTATGCACCTAGGGAAGAACAACCCAAACTATGGTTACACGATGCAAGGTTCCACATTAGGAACTACCACCCAGGAAAAAGATTTAGGCGTCATTGTGGATACCATGTTAAAACCCTTCGCCCAGTGTGCAGCGGCGGCCAAGAGAGCAAATAGAATGCTAGGTATGATAAGGAAAGGAATGGAAAATAAAACAAAAGATATTATAATGCCTCTATATCGTTCCATGGTGAGACCGCACCTTGAATATTGTGTGCAATTCTGGTCGCCGTATCTTAAAAAGGATATAGCGATTTTAGAAAAGGTTCAGAGAAGAGCCACCAAAATGGTAAAGGGGATGGAAGGATACTCCTATGAAGAAAGGCTAAAAAGGTTAGGGCTCTTTAACCTGGAAAAGAGACGGCTGAGGGGAGATATGATAGAAGTCTATAAATTAATGAACGGAGTGGAACGGGTAAACGTAGATCGATTGTTTACCTTATCAGAATATAGAAAGACTAGGGGACATGCAATGAAGCTACAGTGTAAACTATTTAAGACTAATAAAAGAAAATATTTTTTCACTCAACGTGTAATCAAACTCTGGAATTTGTTACCGGAGGATGTAGTAAAGGCTGTTAGTGTAGCTGGGTTTAAAAAGGTTTTGGACAAGTTCCTGGAGGAAAGGTCCATAAACCATTATTAAGAAGGGACCCAGGATATCAATGCTTGAACCAATACAAGCATTGTGGAACCTGTGTCCCTTGGGGAAACTGCTAGGTACATATGACCTAGATTGGCCACTGTTGGAAACAGAATACTGGGCTTGATGGACCTTGGTCTGACCCAGTATGGCATATCTTATGTTCTCCCACCTCCCTTGAAGATTTGCAATTTTGTTATCCTTCCCTTGCCATCTACTTAGTAGGGCTCTGGCCATGGGACCTGACTGAGCAAGATGGCACCTTTGGGTGGGAAGAGGACCACGCATGTGTGGCAGCAATCCCAAAGGCTTTCTTTGAAAGCTAGGGAATTGCTCCGTGCGGGCTCCATCGGTGCCGACGTCACCCATAAGTGAGGACTGATTCCTGTTGTCCCTGGAGAACACCTGTTACAGGTGAGTAACTACGCTTTCCTGGAAGTGCTCACCACAGCCAGACAAGTTAGTGAGCTGCAGGCATTGGTGGCTCAAGCCCTCTACAGCAGGTTCCACTGAAACAGGGTCGTTCTCCGGACACACACGAAATTCCTGCTTAAGGTGGTGTCCGCTTTTCGCATGAACCAGGGGGTGGTTCTTCCCACCTTTTTTTTCCAGGCCCCAGGCCTCACGCCTCCTTCACAGAGGCCACATTGCACACCCTGGATTGCAAGAGAGCTCTTTCCTTCTATGTTCAAAGGACAGAGCCCCATCACCGCTTGTTGCAGCTTTTCATCTATTTGACGTTAGAAGACTCGGGGTTGCCCTCCAAGTGTACCCTATCACTTATGAGCAGGCTGGACTCTCCATGGAACATCACGTTACCACACATAATATGCATGCCATGGCAGCCTCAGTGGCTAACCTGCGTTCGGTCCCTCTGCTGGACATCTTCTGGACTGCCACCTGGTCTTCGGTCCATATCTTCGCTGTACATTACTGCTTGGAAGAGAGCTCACAGTGTGACAGCACCTTCAGCCAGGCAATCCTTTGTCACCTCTTTGGGAAATAGTGCAACTCCTTTCCTCCAGCCTGTTGTAGTCTGGCTACCAATAAGGTGATTCCATGCTCAGTTCTGCAGCTATGTCTCTTGACTTTAAGCCATTCAGTGCTCCTTGCTGCCTTGCTCACTTCGCTTTTTGCGTCGTCAGGGCTTCTACAGGTATTTTCGGTAGCCTGTAGCTGGGGAGTCCCATATGTGAGAACTGACTTCCTGCTTGTTCCCGAAAAAGCGTAGTTACTCACCTGTAGCAGGTGTTCTCTAGGGACAGCAGGAATCAGTCATGACAACCCTCCCTCCTCCCTATGGAGTTGTTTTTCTTTTTTATGCTTGATTAAACTATGTCGTCATTCTGAGGTAAGATGGCATCCTTGGGCAGGAAGGTGACAGTGCATTTGCGGTCTAACTCCCAAAGGCTTTCTTTGAAAGCTGGTAAGTGAATCTACACGGGCTCCATCAGTACCGACGTCACCCATATGTGAGGACTGATTCCTGCTGTCCCCAGAGAACACATGTTACAGGTGAGTAACTACACATTTTCTTCCATCTTGATTTACAACTGAAAATAAAGACTAGTCAATTATCATATTATCATCTACTTTTAAACCTGATTCTGCAAATCTACATGGGCAGATGCTGATTTTGGGCCACCTATGGTGGGAACTTAGAGATATGGAAGTTTTATATTTAAGGCTTGAATAAGCTATTGTACTAAGAACACAAACTCCTTTTGGCTTGTGTGTAATGGAACGAGTAGTAGTTTTACACCTAATGGTCAGGATCACATGCAAACGACATCTGAGGATGTAGAGAATATAAGAAGAACAGATATGTCAATTTTTTTAAACAATCTTCCCTATTCAGGTTGTAAAACGCTTCCGTGAGGGTGGCTACAATACACTAGTCTCTACTTGTGTTGGAGAAGAAGGTTTAGATATCGGAGAAGTTGATCTTATTATATGTTTTGATGCTCAGAAAAGTCCAATTCGATTAGTGCAGCGGATGGGTCGAACTGGACGCAAGCGACAAGGAAGCATTGTTGTTATTCTTACACAGGGACGAGAAGAACGAGTAAGTTCAGCAAAAGTGATATTTTACTAAATCATGCATTAAATGAATTAGATTGTGTGATAGAGACCGACATTCTAACTGGCCACTGTTATATTTTTAAGATATCCCTCAGAAAAAATAAGCAAGGAAGCTGGTTATTTTATCACATGTACTATGTCTTTGGTATGATGCCTATAGCATATTTTCATCAAAAATCAGAAGCACTTAAATTGCTGTCTTTTGCTTGCAAGAAAAATTCAATTTAAGTAAGGGACAAGAAGGTTAAAGTTCAAAAGACTTGAGGACTTGAAATGAAGATGTGTACTGAAAGAATACGCATAAGTCAGTATTTTTAAAAGCACTGCTAACTAGATTATTAATTTATACCTGCTTGTTTCTTGACTTTTACGTTTTTTTTCTAGGTCTCCTTTCTTGTTCCTCCTAAGTATTTTATAAAATCTTTGTATATGTCCTGTGTAACAGAAAATATGCATGTTTTTAAAAATCGTCACTGGGTTATTAATAGCAGCAATATATAATTTAATTTAATTTAACATGCCATTTTATACCTCTTCTGCCAATAAAATCTTGGTTGAAGGCAGTTTAGACATGTTAAAAGATGTTTTATGTGATTTTATTAAATATATTATTTAATACAAAACAATCCTAATACAAGACATTCACAACAGGAGCAATATGTTTGTTCTTTTATGTTTACATTTTCTCTTTCCCCTTATCCTGAATAAAAATCATCCAAGACAAATTACACAATGTACACGTCTACCCCCTCTCCTCATTCATTAAACCGCATCAACCATTATCCTATAAGTGATAAAAATCCATCCCTTTCCCATCTCCCCCTCCTTTCTACCATTTTATTTAATTTTTCCATCTGCCTTTTTCCTACCATTCCTCCAGTCTTAAACCCCTTCTAATGTTCAAAAATTTAAAGTAAACTATAAAATCAGAATTAAAAAGATGGCAAATCCTAAAATTGTCAAGGAAAAAGAAATTAAAATTGGTCTCATGTTTTCTAATGGTTAGAGCAGTGGGCTGAGAACCAGGGAAGCCTTGTTTGAATCTCATTATTGCTCCTTGTGATCTTGGGAAAGTCTCTTAACCCTCCATTGCCTCAGATACAAACATAGATTACAAGCCTTCTGGAGACAGGAAGATACCCTCAGTGCATCTGAGAAAGGCACGATCTAAATCTAGCTCCCTTTCCCATAATTCCATATTTAGTTTAATCCTACTATTTGCTGCTGAAATGGGATCAATTAAATTCAAGAAGAAGAATTTTAAGAGCTAACTTGATTATAGTTTGGTTTTGATAGCATCATGTGTCTTACAGGTGAAGAGAAAATACTGCTTCCTTATCATCCCTCCAGTCTAGTCCTGCACCTCTGGGGTTTAGCACCTCCTCCCGCAGACTTGGAGACTGAACACGTCACTCTTTTGGTGACCTCCGGTATAACTAGGCTAGGATCCTCCTCCTTGCTCCAGAAAGCTCAGTCTCCAATGCAGCTGGAGGAGTACTGACCTAGGTCAGGACTCACTGGAGTAATAAATAAGGAAATTCAGGGTTATTTAAGTAGTTGTATTTAGTGGAGTGCGGTAGTTCATTTAAAAAAAAATAAAGATAGAGTATTTAGGGAACAGTGATAGATTGCCCTGGGAGTTTGGGCTGTAGGGACAGTCTCCTCACTTTTCCCTCCACCCCGTCCTACCTGAAAGTCAACGGTGCTATAGCGGGGATGAAATAAGAGGCGTCTGGCTCCCGAACCCACCTCGTGGGTGAGGAGTCGGCTAGCAGAGAGCGCCGGGAAAATTGATAGAAAACGGCTGCTGGGGATAGCGTCAGCGAGTGGGATGAGCTGACTCCGGTGGTAGTCTTTCTCTCTCACTCTCTTCTGCTCTCCCCGACGCTGACGCCGCTGATAGGCTGAGCGCAGAGGATTCGAGCAGAGCGAAGGCAGTGACCGGCGGCAGGCGAAGAGGTAAGAGCCGGCGAGCTGACAGGAGAACTGCCACGCAGGCGGCGGGAGAGCAGTCAGGCAGGCGTACAGTAGCGCACGGGGCAGTTTCAGGGCCTGTTAGGCCCGTGCCACATGGGAAAGCGCGGGAAAAGGTAGAGTAGCCTCGCGCCTGTCATCACCTAGCAAAATACGGGTTCCGATTGACAGGGGCAAGGGGAGAGATTCTTAGGTGCGTTCTCTCTCTGTTTTTGAGTAAAGAAAAAAAATATACTACTAATAATAAAATAAAATAAAGACAGCAATTCTTTGGAGAGTCGGTGAGTGGAGGTTAGCTATGCCCTCCAAACCGTTGTATTTGCTCTGTGGGGAAAAAAGGGGATCACTGTCGGAGGCCGGGGTGTGCAGAGGATGTATACGGCAGGCGGCCTCAGCAGAATTGGATAAGGAAGAGGGAGGGGAGGGCCAGAAGGGGCTTTCCTCGGTGTTACCTGATCCCCCTATCTCCTTCAGTCCCTCCTCTGGAGCCGGTGGCGGGGCCGTCCACGGTACCAGATATTAACCCTGCTCCAAGGTGGATTAGCAGCCATATTTTCCCAGGACTTCATAGCCTTGATACAGTAGGCCCTAGGGGGAGTGAGTGTCTCGGCAGAGACGGTAGTGCGGGTGCTGGGGGGGAAGCGCCCAGGATCTCAGCTAGTCTTGGGGGCGGACAGCGCTCCAGCGAAGAAACCAAAATTACTAAATGAGGCAGTAGATATAGAGGAGCAGTCAGAGATTATGGAGGACTTAAAGATGGAAGAGGAGTTAGAGGATGGAGAGCTCACAGAGCAGGAGGATCAAGCTAGAGTAGTTAGAGTATTCTGACGGGAGGCGTTGACGACCCTTACCACAGAAACGTTGAAGGCACTTAATATGCCGGTTTCGGGTCCAGGGGAGGACGCGACATTGGAAGACCCGTTATTACAGGCAGTGCATAAGTCCCAGAATGCTTTCCCTCTACATAGGGTGTTTAGGGAGATGATTTAGGAAGAATGGGACATGCCGGAGTCCGGGATGAAGGGGTCGAGAGTAATGGCTCACCTTTATCCTTTGGCGGATCAGGATAAGGATCTTTTTAAGTCCCCGAAGGTAGATACGGCGGTGGCGGCCGTAACCAAGAAGATGACTAAACCAGTAGAAGGTAGTGCAGCCCTTAAGGATGCACAGGATAGACGGTTAGATACCTTGTTGAAGCAGGTGTTTGATGTCAATGCCCTTTCCATGCAGGCTGCAATTTGTGGGGCATGGGTGGCGAGGGCATGCCTGAGATGATCACAGACAATTAGGAGAGCACAACTGGAAGACACGGATGAAGAGGCAGTACGCTTAGAGATAGGGGCTGCTTATCTGGCGGACATCCGGTGTGATTTTATTCAAAGTCTGTCCAGAAGTATGGCGTCGGTGGTAGTGGCACGAAGGTGTTTGTGGCTTTGTAATTGGGCGGCGGATGGTTCCTCTAAAGCAAGGTTGAGTAAGCTCCCCTTCAGAGGCAAGCTTCTGTTTGGGAAGGATTTGGATAAGTTAGTTAAGGATCTAGGAGAGTCTAAGGGCGGACGGTTACCAGAGGATAAGCAAAATCCGGGACGTACCCTAGGGGCGGCAAAGAATCAGCAAAGAGAGTTTCACCGTTTTCACTCTCCAAGGTTTGGTCAGTTTCAGAGGGGACGTTCAGCCTACAGGTCCCAGACTTTTCGGGGGTTCAGAGGGGCGGGGAGAGGTTTTGGAGCTCCCTCGACCTCAACCTTCAAAAAGCCTCAATGAAGTGAGGGGGATCCGGGTGGGATTGATACTCGTGGGGGGTCGGTTAAGGGAGTTCTATTCTGCCTGGATCCGGGTTACGTCAAATCAGTGAGTGTTGGAGGTTATTCGGAAGGGGTACGCGTTAGAGTTCTAGCGTCCGGTGGTCGACGCCTTTGTTCTCTCCCCCTGCAGAGCTCGGTCGAAGCGGCTTGCGGTGCAAGAGACGTTGCAAAGGCTTCTGGCTCTCAGAGCGGTGGTACAGGTGTCAGAGGACCAGTGCAGTTGCGGTCGATACTCCATATATTTTGTAATACCAAAGAAGGAGGGCACCTTTCGGCCGATTCTGTTCTCAAAAGGGTGAATGGGTGCCTCAGGGTATCGCATTTTCGAATGGAGACCTTGAGATCCGTCATAGTAGCAGTACGGCAGGTGGAATTTCTCACATCATTGGATCTGACGGAAGCCTATCTGCATATTCTCCAGGACCAAGCAGGAAGTCAGTCCTCACATGTGGGTGACATTGATGCCGATGGAGCCCCTGCGGAGCATTTCCCCAGCTTTCTATGAAAGCCTTTGGGAATACTGCACGCATGCGTGGTCCCCTTCCCGCCTAAAGGTGCCATCTTGCTCAGTCTCTCTTTTTCCGTGGAGCCCGTTGGACGTTTGTCCTAGTTCACCCGGAAAATAGTTCGATTTTTCTTCGAATTCCTGCAATTCCTTTGCAGTTTTTTCTCTGGTGCGACACCGGTTCCCCTTCCTGCCGGGTTTGGTATACCAGTATCAAGCCCGATTTTCTTTTTTCGGTTTTTGCCCTTCGTGGCTGGCGTTCGAGCCCTTTTTTCTTTTTCCCTGGAAGGCCGGTCCTTTGACCTCGCGGGGGCTCTTTTTTCCCCGATGGCTTCCAGTGGTTTTAAGAAGTGTGATCGGTGCAAGAAACTAATGTCTCTCACCAACACACACGACTGATGCCTTCGGTGCTTCGGGTCCTGATCATGATCCTAAGATCTGTGGACCGTGTGGTAAAATGTCCACTAAGGCACTGCGAAGTCGTCAGCACCAAAAGGAAAGGCTTTTCTCTGATTCGGCCTCCAGCTGGGCCCGGACCTCGTCTGAGGCCTCAACGTCTCGGGAGTCTGACCCTGAGCATCGTCGGGGTTCCTCGGACAGGGGGTCTCCCGAGCGGGAGCAAAAGAGGAAGAAGCGGCTCACGAGGGCGTCGTCGGAGGAGGTCCCTGGCTCCTCGAGAGCTAGGTCTCTGACCCCCGACCGCCGTCCCGGACCCATGGAACAGGAGAAGCTGCCAAAAGTACCTCGTGTGGAGCCGGAGTCTGCTGGACACGTAAGTCCTGTTGTCCTCAAGGACTCTCTTCCCAGGGAGACGACGTCAGGCCCGGCGCCGCCGGGGCCCGAGTCGGTGGCTGCTGAGTCTCCTGAGCTGGGTCTCAGGCTGACAGCCTTGGAGTGCAGACTGCCTTCATGGATCAGCAGCGGGTGCTGATGGCCAGCCTCACTGGCGCATCTGCCCCGACCACCGGGACATTGACGTCGAAGTCGACCCAGGAGACCGAGCCGATACTCAAGACCATGAAGGCTCGAGGTCGTCCTCCGTCGCGGTCACCCTCGACCTCCTGGTCGGGACCGAGGGCGTTGACGCCGGTTCCTTCAGCGTCGGGGCGGGTGCTGCCGGGCCCCGCGCGGTCGGAGCTCGACTTCTTCGAATGAGTCCGCTTTGGAGACGGAGGACGAGGAGTCCCCCGATACCTTTAAGACTTGGTGCGTCCCGTCGGACTCACCGCAGTCTGAGTCCCGGAGTAGATCCCCTCTGGAGGATACCCGGTTCTCGGAGTTTGTTCGGGATATGGCCACTGCTTTGGCGATCCCGGCGGATCCCGAGGAGGAGCCTCGAGCCGAAGAGCTCGAGGCCTTCCAGTATGACTCTCCTCCGCAGGAGGCCTTTACTGTGCCGGTTCCTCCGATGCTGGAACGGCTCCTCTTCCGGATGTGGGAGGCACCGGCCTCGGCGCCGGTTCTAAGCAAGCGGGTCGATTCCATTTATCGACTCCGTAAGAGCCCTGGTTTTCAGAAGGCGCAGCTACCGCACCATTCCATGGTGGTGGAATTGGCCATGCATCGTCTGAAAAGCCAGAAGATGCACTCCGTGGTGCCTCCCAGCCGGGAGGCCCGAAACCTGTATGCGTTTGGTAGAAAGTGCTTCCAGGGCTCGATGCTTGCTTGCCGTGTCCAGTCTTAGCAGCTGTACATGGGCATGTACTTGCGGGACCTGGCGAAGGAGCTTGCCGGGTTCTCTGCTGGTCTCTCCGGGGAACCTTTGCAGAGGTTCAAGTCCTTGTCTTCGGGGATCCGGGAATGCTCTAAGTTCATGTCCCGAGCAGCCTACGATGGCTTCGAGGCCTCGTCCCGTGTTGCGGCAGCCGGCATCGCGGCTTGACGCCAGGCATGGCTGCAGTCATCGGACCTCGAGCCATGGGTACAAGACAAGTTGGTCAGTTTCCCTTGCCGATGTGAGAACCTTTTTGGCAAGCCCATGGCCGAGAAGGCTGCTGAGCTCGAGACTGAGCACCTTACGAGGACAAGGCTGTCTAGAAAGACTTCTGCCCCTTCACATAAGAAGAAGGGCTCGGGTAAAAAGCCCTTTCACCCGAGGAAGGCGACTGCCTACAAACAGTTCCCAACTTACCAGGCCTCCCCCGCTCCCCCACAGGTCAGCAGGCCAAGGCGCAGGGACATGGGCCCCGTAGGCAGAAGGCCCCCAACCCTCCGGCTCGTGCTCCCACTCAGCAGGGTGGGGGGTTTTGAATCTCAAGGCATAGCCTTTCCGTCTCTGCTATCCCATCCCTGTACAGGAGGTCGACTAGCCCTGTTTGCCCACCGGTGGCCACCCATTACAGGAGACAATTGGGTCTTAAGCATAGTCCATAAAGGCTACATGCTTCATTTTCATCAATTGCCTCCTCCTTACTTTCCAGGAGAGCCTCCATGGCCTCCTCTCCATACAGCCCTCCTCCTTCAGGAGCTTCAGGGTCTGTTGCGAGACAAGGCAGTGGAGCCTGTGCCTCCCCACCTACCAGGTCACGGTTTCTATTCCAGGTACTTCCTGGTACCAAAGAGAACCGGAGGCCTCAGGCCTATTCTCGACCTCAGAAATCTCAACAAGTTCTTGGAGAAAGAAAAGTTCAAGATGTTTACTCTTGGAACATTACTGCCCTAACTCCAGCAGGGAGATTGGCTATGCTCCTTGGATCTAAAGGATGCGTACACTCTCATCCTCATCCATCCAGAGCACAGAATGTACCTCAGGTTCATTGTGGGAGGAAACCATTATCAGTACAGGGTACTGCCTTTGGGCCTCACCTCCGCCCCCAGAGTCTTTACAAAGTGCCTGGCAGTGGTGGTGGCCTACTTGAGGAATCAAGGTTTCTTTGTCTTCCCCTACAAGGACGACTGACTCATCAGGGGTTAGATGTGTCAGGAGGCCAGACAGGCCACCCTTCGCACTATCTCTCTACTTCAACACCTAGGGTTTGTCATAAACTTCACAAAGTCCACTTTGCTCCCCTCCCAGAACCTAGAGTTCATAGGAGCAAGGCTAGACTCTCTGTAAGCAAAGGCTTACTTGCCAGAGGACAGAGTGCAACGACTGATGGACTTGGCAAACCAGTTTCTCAGCATGCCACTGGTTTCCGCCAGACTCTGTCTGAGGCTCCTGGGCCACATGGCAACGACATGCATGTGACTCCAAATGCCTGACTCCACATGAGGCCTGCCCAGTGGTGCCTCAAAACTCAGTGGGCACAAGCCACTGGAAGCCTCAGAGACAGAGTACGGGTGTTCAAACCATTTCTGAACTCCCTACGGTGGTGGCTGCACCCCCCCAACTTACTACAGGGGGTGCCTTTTCAGGTACCTGTGTTCACAGTGGTGTTAACCACCGATGCTTCCTTGCAGGGCAGGGGGGGCACATTGTATGGACAAGTGCACCCAGGGCCTGTGGTCTCCATGGGATGCCACGCAACAGATCAACCTACTGGAACTCAGGGCTATTCGCTTGGCCCTCAAGGCCTTCTCTCGAACCCTGGCTCACCAGTCTGCCTTAGTGCAGACCAACAACCAAGTAGCCATGTTCTATGTGAACAAACAGGGCGGCACTGGGTCCAGGCTCCTGTGTCAGGAGGCACAGGCCCTTTGTGTGTTTGCGCTCAAACACAACATGTTTCTCAAGGCTGTTTATCTCCCGGGCCAGGAGAACTTCCTGGCAGACAGATTAAGCAGAGTTCTGCAGCCCCACGAGTAGCAGCTACACCCATTATTGGTTCAGAAAATTTTCCTGAAATGGGGACTTCCATCAGTGGATCTCTTTGCCAGTCCACTGAACCGGCAGCTGCCCAGGCTCTGTTCCAGGCAACCGCATCCCATGAGGTTGGCGGCGGATGCCTTCCTTATTTCCTGGTCCCAGGGCCTCCTGTATGCGTTTCCTCCCACGCCTCTGGTGGCCCGAACCTTGTTCAAGATTCTGAGGGACAAGGCCTCTGTTCTTCTGGTAGCCCCCAGGTGGCTGAGGCAGCCTTGGTTTCCGCTTCTGCTTCAACTGGCAGCGGACACCCCTCTACCTCTGGGGGTGCAACCCAATCTTCTCTTTCAGGATCAGGGTTCCCTTCTGCACCCCAACCTCAAATCTCTCAATTTGATGGCCTGGAGGCTGCAAGGGTAGTCTTGGCTCCCTGGGGCCTGCCTCAGGAAGTGGAGGACCTGGTCTTGGCCTCTAGAAAGCAATCCACCAGGAAAACGTATGCCCTGAAATGGAAAAGGTTCTCTTTGTGGTGTCAGCAGCGCACAGCAGATCCTTTCTCCTGCTCTGTGCCAGTAGTACTTCAGTACCTGCTGCATTTATCAAATCAGGGCCTCAAGTCCAATTCTGTTCGGGTCCACCTCTCAGCTATGGCAGCTCACCACTCACTGGTGGATGGGCACTCTTTGTCGGTGCACCCTTTCGTGTCCGGTTCCTCAGAGGTTTGCTCTTGCTCAAGCCTCCTGTCCGTCCTCTGGCACCAGAGTGGGAGTTTAATGTGGTCTTGCAGTAACTGACTCGCCCACCCTTTGAGCCGATGGCTACTTGTCCTTTCCGCTTCCTTTCCTGGAAGACTCTCTTCCTAGTAGCCTTAACCTTGGCCAGGCGAGTGAGTGAGCTACAGGCCTTGGTCTGTGACAGGCCCTACACTCGCTTCTATAGGAACAGGGTAGTCCTTATTTATTTTATTTATTTATTTATTTATTTATTTTTGGTTTTTCTATACCGCACTATTCGGCATCAGCGCGGTTTACAATGAACAGGTTTGTACAATGTGGAACAATCAGACATTGAACTTACATATAACAGGGAATTCCAACTTGGGTAACAGGTGAACTTTATACACTATGTACATAAAGAGGGTTGCCTTCTGGTTGAAAATTAAATTGGAGATTGGTTCGGCGGCTTTGTGTTGAGAGACTGTTGTGTCGTGTAATGCTGTCTATGTAATGTCAGAGTTACAGAAGTGCTGTTGAAATAGGTGGTGTTTGACGGCCTTTCTGAATTGGGGGAGGTTGTTTATGGTCCGGATTTCTGCTGGGAGAGAATTCCAGCTGGAGGGGGCAAACAGGGCAAAGGCACGTTTAATTGTTGATTTGTTGCATTTAGTGATAGCTTTTGGGAGAAGAATGGTATTGTAGGACTCATCCTAAGTTCCTTCCTAAAGTTGTCTCCTCTTTCCACCTTAACCAGGAGGTGGTTCTTCCGACATTCTTCCCTAGGCCTCATGCAAGCCAGGCTGAAGCAGTCCTGCATACCCTGGACTGTAGGAGGGCCTTATCCTTCTACCTTGACCGTACTCAGGGACATAGCTCAGCTCTTCATATCTTTTGACCCTAATAATTTGGGGTTAGCTGTGTCCAAGCGTACCTTGTCCATCTGGGTAGCTGACTGTATCTCCTGGGCTTACAGGGCGGCTGACCTTCCTCTGCAGGGTCGGGTCACGGCCCATCGTGTCAGGGCAATGGCTGCCTCAGTAGCTCATCTCCGCTCTGTACCGTTGGCAGACATCTGCAGGGCTGCAACTTGGCCCTCAAGCCAGACTTTTGCGGCCCATTACTGCCTGGAGAGGGAGTCCTGTAGGGAAGGTGCTTTTGGCCAGGCAGTACTCCAGAATCTCTTTGAGGTTTAGGCAACTCCTGCCCTCCGTTGGGCTACCGGTGGAGGTTCTTTCAGTGGAAAGCCTTTCTTTGATGCTGGGACTAAAGGGAGTTCTCTTGTTCAGCCTGGGTTCCTGGTAGCCCAGAGCTAGGGAGTCACCCATATGTGAGGACTGACTTCCTGCTTGGACCTGGAGAAAGAGAAGTTACTCACCTGTAACAGGTGTTCTCCAGGAGCAGCAGGAATCAGTCCTCACAACCCTCCCTCCTCCCCTGGGAGTTGCAGTTGTACATAGTTTATTTTACTTTTGTGTGCTGTTTTTTAGCTATTTCTTTTGACTGAGCAAGATGGCACCTTTAAGCGGGAAGGGGACCGCGCATGCGTGCAGTATTCCCAAAGGCTTTCATAGAAAGCTGGGGAAATGCTCCGCAGGGGCTCCATCGGCGTCGATGTCACCCATATGTGAGGACTGATTCCTGCTGCTCCTGGAGAACACCTGTTACAGGTGAGTAACTACTCTTACCGATTTGCGAGGAGCATCAGCGGTTTCTACGTTTCGCAATCCCAATGGGACATTTTCAGTTCCAGGCCTTACCATTTGGGTTGGCAACAGCTCCACGTACGTTCACCAAGGTGATGGTGGTGGTGGCGGCGGCATTGAGAAGAGAAGGAGTACTAGTTTATCCTCACCTGGACGATTGCTTGATACGAGCATAGTCAAGAGCAGAGAGCGAGGAGGCTATCCCCCGGGTCGTAGAGTTCCTAAAGAGTCTAGGCTGGGTAGTCAATGCAGAAAAGAGTAGGTTACAGCCATCACAGGAGTTGGAGTATCTGGGGGCCCGCTTCAATACCAGGGTCAGAAAAGTCTTTCTACCGCGCCTCAGAGCGCAAGGTCTAAGAGAACTTGTCCGCGCCTTTCTGGGGAAGGGGGCTCCCACGGCATGGCACTATCTACAACTGCTAGGAAAGATGGCGGTGACGCTTGAGGTAGTGCTGTGGGCCAGAGCCCACATGAGACCATTACAGCGAGCCTTACTCAGGAGATGATCAAATCAGTCCGATTGGTTGACTCAAAAGTTGCCCTGTCTGCGGGAGACAAGGGAAGCCCTTCAGTGGTGGTTAGAACCCGGACGTCTAGAGAAAGGGATGCCCTTGGAGTCGCCGAGTTGGTAGCCTCTGACGACAGATGCCAGTCTGTTTGGATGGGGGCACACTTCAAATGACAGTTTGCACAAGGTCAGTAAACGGAAGCAGAGAAACAATGGTCCATCAACAGATTGGTGCTGAGGGCGGCGAAGTTAGCGCTTTGGGCCTTTCAGCGCAGGCTACAGGGACGAACGATCCGGGTGCTGTCAGACAATGCCACGGTAGTGGCTTATGTCAATCACCAAAGGGGCACCAGTAGCGTAGCTCTGGAAGAAGAGGCAACGGTACTTTTAGGCTGTGCCGAAGAACACCTGCAGGCATTATCGGCAGCACATGTAGCAGGGGTAGACAATGTGACAGCCGATTTTTTGAGTCGTGTCAAGGTAGATCCAGGAGAGTGGGTTCTCCAACAACGTTGCTCGTACGTCGATGGGGAACACCGGCGATGGATCTCATGGCGACCTTCGAGTCGGCGAAGGCTGCAAGGTTCTACAGCAGAAGGCGAGAGAGGATGTCAGAGGGCTTAGATGCTCTGATGCAGAAGTGGCCGGAGGAGCAGCTGCTCTACGTCTTTCCGCCCTGGGTATTGATCGGGCGGGTGCTACAGCTAATACAGGACAATATTGGATTTACACATTGAACACTGTTATTCCTCAGGGCTTAAACTCTAACATTGAATGGTGGTCAATCATTTGAATCATTATCTGAATATGTCCTAAGCCTATTGGTTACCAACTGGTCAGGTGATTACTGCCCGCATTTAAAAGGCAGTGTTGGAAGAAAGTGTTTCAGAACGATAGAGTTTGAAGAAGAGCCGGGAACCACGGAGGCTCGAAACGCTACAACGTTGGGTTGCTTATCCTGCTCTGGTTGAAGCTGTACATAGGGAACTAGCTTGGATTGACTCCCGGATTTTTCCAACACCGACTATTGTAATCGGGATTTATCCCGTCAAGCATGGCTGGCTGTGAGGAAGTATGCCTATGCAACAGATAAGGTTTTGTCGGTTTATGCTACCGGGCGCCATTTATCTTCGGATATAATCTCAAGCTAAGTACTTTTTTTTTTTTTCAACTCATTAACGGCTGGTTGGTATTGAGGGTGTGGGTCCCTCGATCCTTTACTAGGGGTAAATCCCTAATTTTATTTTAAGATAAAAACGGAACAACACGCTACGAGAAGGGGAGGTTTTTCTTCCTTCCTTCTAGGCGTGCGTTCCAACAAAAATTTGGTGAATTGTTAGGTTCCTCACTTTCTTTTTGTGACAGCTAATACAGCGGCACAAGGGTCAGGTCCTTCTGATTGCTCCAGATTGGCCTCGAAGACCGTGGTATGCGGATCTCGTGCAGCTCCTAGTGGGGCGGCCATGGAGGCTGCCGGTTCGAAAGGATATGCTAGTGCAGGGGCTGTTGAATATGCCTCAGGTGGATCGATTCTCGCTTACGGCTTGGCTCTTGAAAGGGCGAGGTTGACGGCGAAGGGTTATTCGCCTCAGGTCATTTCTACCCTATTGAGGTCCCGGCGTCGCTCTACCTGAATGGCGTATATTAGAGAATGGCGTCTGTTTGAGTCATGGCGTGAGGATAAAGTAGTGCCGGCCTTGAAAGCGTCTGTTCCGCAAATCCTGTCCTTTCTGCAGGATGGGTTCGATAAGAGATTAGCGGCTGCTTCTCTGCGAGTGCAGCTAGCGGCGCTTTCCTGTTTTCGGGGAAAGGTGCAAAGTATGAGTCTCGGCACTCTTCTGGATGCGAAGTGTTTTTTGTGGGCAGCATCGCTTTTGAGACCTCCCTGCAGGACTGCGGTGCCGGCGTGGGATCTCAATGTGGTTTTGGAAGCCCTGGTTAGGGAACCGTTTGAGCCGGGTAGGTAAGTCAACGTTAAAAGATCTCACGCTTAAAGTGGTCTTTTTGGTGGCTATTTGTTCAGCTCGAAGGATTTCAGAGTTGCAGGCTTTGTCGTGTAGAGAGCCTTTCTTGTCCTTTCAGGACAAGAAGATAGTTCTGAGAACAGTTCCCTCTTTCTTGCCGAAAGTGGTTTCGCCTTTTCACTTGAATCAGGTCATGGTTTTGCCAGTGTTCAAATTTGAGGGCAAGAAGGGGACTGGGGACCGACTACATCGGTTAGATGTAGGTCGAATGTTGCGACGATATTTGCAGAGAACAGCTCCGTTCCGGAAATCGGAAAGATTGTTTGTGTTGTTTGGGGGACTGAAATGGGGAGAAGCGGCGTCAAAATCCTCTATTGCGAGATGGTTGAAAGAGGCTATTGCATCGGTTTATCTGTTACGGAGCAAAACGGTTCCAGTGGGGCTGAGAGCCCATTCAACGAGGGCACAGGCGGCGTCTTGGGCGGAGTACAGCCTAGGGCCGGCGGTAGAGATTTGTAAAGCGGCGACGTGGTCGTCGCGTCATTCTTTTATGAAACATTACCGCCTAGATGTTCAAGTGGAAAGGGACTCGTGTTTTGGATCAGCGGTGCTTCAGGCTGGTCTAGCAGGTCCCTCCCGGTAATTTATTCACTGCTCTAGACTGGAGGGGCGATAAGGAAGATGAAATTAGACTTATCTGCTAATTGTAGTTCCTTGAGGAACTCTAGTCTAGTCCTGTATCCCTCCCTGGAGTTAATATTGGACCATTGCCTGAAGACAGTGCTAAGAGGGCTTTGCCGATGGCATGTTCATTGGGGGAGGGTTTCTACGTACTTTCTGGGGTATTAATGACTAACTGGGGGTCCTCGGGTAAAGGTGAGGTTAGGCCCCTGCAGTCCATAAGAAACTTTCTTTGATAGAATAGGTTGGTTTCAGGAGGCTCGGTTCAAAAGAGCTTCTGATCTGTTAGATCCGACTGAGTTAATTGTTGTTTTTAACTACTTAATTATTGCTCGTGTGAGTCTGCTTTGTCATTAGGTTACTGGAGCAAGGAGGAAGATCCTAGCCTAGTTATACCGAAGGTCACCAAAAGAGTGACAAGCTCCGTCTCCAAGGCTACGGGAGGAGGTGCTAAACCCCAGAGGTGCAGGACTAGACTGGAGTTCCTCAAGGAACTACAATTAGCAGGTAAGTCTAATTTCATCATTTAACTAATGTTTCCCATATTACTACTGTTTTTCAAGTGGTTCAAAAAAGCTGTATCATTTTTATTATAATTAATCCTTAAAGACCTATTTTATATATTACACAAATTTGATGGGTTTTAAATTACTTAGAAGCTCCTGTAAAAGCCAACTCAAACTCTTAGTGCTGACTTACAATACTCTCTATACTGAGACACTTGTGTATCTATCCAAACTGCTCTTTCCCTCTCATCCTACATATTAGTCATACCTTGCTTTAGAGTTATCCATTTGGAAACCATCCGTCAGTTAGTCTTCCCTTGCTTGATCCCCCTACCCTTTGGAATGCACTTATTTATTATTATTATTTATTATTATTATTATTTATTTATTTATTTACAGTCTCTTTTATACCGCGCTATTCAACATCAGTGCGGTTTACATGAAACAGAATGACTAGCACAGTGCAGCAAGCTGATCTGTGTTTACAAAGAACAGGTACTACAACTTGGATAAAACTGGGGTAACTATTTACATCTAGGCGACATGTTATGTCGTGTCAAAAGTAATCGTAGTCATGGATGGCTTGCGGGGTATGTTGCTGTGGCTGTACTAGATGGGGGAGGGGGCTATTGGAGCACTGTCTTCCGGGTAGTATTTGAGGAAGAGGTGGTGCTTCAATTCCTTCCTAAACTGGGTTAGGTCAGGGATTGCCCGGATGCTGAGTGGTAGGGTGTTCCAGCATCTGGGTGCATAGAATCTGAAAGCCCTTTTTGCTGTTGCATGGGTGCATTGGGTTATTTCCTTCGGGATTACCAGTGTGTTGACTGCTGCAGATCTTCTGGACCTATTGGGGGACATGGTTTGGATATGCTCTGCTAGTGATGTGGAGGAGAGCCCATTGATGGCCTTGAAAGTCAGCAGTAGGGTTTTGAAAGCGAGTCTGCCATGTATAGGGAGCCAGTGGAGGTGCTTCAGGATGGGCGTAACATGATCGCTCCTAGAAGCCCCGTGTAGAACTCTCACCACGGCATTCATTGTGAGTTGGAGCGGGTTCAGGGTGGATTGTGGGAGCCCTTGTAGGATTGCATTAGCGTAATCAAAGTGCAGTATAATCAACGCTTGATAGATTGTCCGGAAGTCGTCCGGCTCTAGTAGGAAGCGTAAGTGCCTGAGTGTTCGGATTTTGTGGTAAATTGCTCTTGCTATGTTGCTTATGTGCACCTTCATGTCCAGTCGTTGGTCTAACGTGACTCCAAGGAATCAGATTGTGGATTGTAGCTCTGCTTCCTTAACCTTTAAGTGGGGTGGCGGGGTGAAGTTTTGGTTCCTCGTAATGAAAAGGACCTCTGTTTTCTTGTGCTGTATTCGGAGGTTTTGAGATTCGAGCCAGTTGGTTACTGCATCAAAGCAGTCTGTCAGTGGGGAGAGGTCCAGCTGCTCTGTTGAGAATGGCATGTAGAGCAGTACATCATCTGCATATATCAAGCAGTTGACATTGAATGATCGGATGAGGTTACAGATGGGCTGCATGTATATGTTGAACATCAGGGCAGAGAGGGAAGATCCTTGTGGCACGCCTTGCCTCTGGTGGAAAGGTTTTGATGTTGAGGCCACGGATTGTACGTGCTGCCATCTGTCAGACAAGTATGACTTGCACTATTCTAGTGCTGTGTCACGGATACCCTTCTCCTTGAGGCGTCCCAGGAGAAGCTCGTGGCTTACTGAGTCAAAAGCAGCAGCTATATCCATGAAGATGAGGACAAGCCCTTGATGGATGTTATCAATTCCAGCAATTAGGTTACTGTAGAGGGTGGTGAGGAGTGTTTCGACACCATGGGACTCTCTAAATCCGTGTTGGCAGGGGTCCAGCGGTTTCTGTTTGTCTACGAGGAATGCCCATTAACACAACTTTACTTCAAGTACATGCCTCAACAGCAGCCGCAGAAGAGGATGAAATTGATAAGTTTTATTATTATTTATTTATTTATTTATACCTCAGAATGGAACACTCACTATCCAAGTTTAAGATACAATTGAAAGCTCTGTCTTTCACTCAGATATTTTCATTCCTTATGGCTCCAGATTGACTGGGATCCATTCTGGGAATGTGATTGGGTTTGGCAGTTTCTCTCTAACTGTCTTCTCCTGCATCTATACATTTTGTCAACTTCCTTTCTTCCTGATGATGATACCATATTTTTGTGCGTTGTAAACAGCTTTGCTATTTCTCGAAAGGTGGTATTTATTTATTTAGGCAGATTTGTATACCACCTTATCCTACAATCAAAGTGATTACATCACATTGGAGGGTACATTTAACATGAGGGTATTTAACAACATTTAGACAGCACATGGTGGGTTACAATTAGCATGAGGGTACTTAACTACATTATGGAGGGTTACATTTAGCATGAGGGTACTTAACAACACTATACAATGAACTACTGGATCTAGTTGGGATGATTGGCTGTTGGGTTGGCTGGGGTGGTTGGAATACCGTTCGGGTGGGAACTGTTGTCTGCCTGCTCATGTGTTTCTTTAAAGAGCAGTGTTTTAAGGGCGGAAGTCTGTGATGTCTTCCAGTGCCCTCAGGCTCGTTGGGAGGGAGTTCATAGTGTGGATGCCAGTAGTGATGTAGCTCTTCTTGGGGTATTTTGTTTAGTCTTGTGGTATTCGGCAGGTGTGCCAATCGTGTTGTCATTATTAGTTCTTCTTGGTCTATTACTGTTATCCCTGTTTATGATATCTTGGAGTGCATCTGTGGAGAGATGGTGAATGATTTTGAAGATGATCAATATTCTTTTAAATTTTGCTCTGGCCACCATTGAGAGCCAGTGTAATTGTTGTAAGATGGGGGTGATGTGCTCAGCTCTTGAAGTGTCTGTAATGATGCATGCTGCAGTGTTTTGTACCATTTGGAGTGGGTGTAAGGTCTGCTGAGGGAGGCCTTGATATAGCGAGTTTCCGTAGTCAAGCAGAGGTGTAATGAGTGCTTGGCACACTGTGCGGAAGTGGTCCTGGTAGAATAATGGCTTGATCTTTCTTATGGTTCTCAAACGCTGATAGGCCTTGCTTGCAGTTTTGGTGATATGAGATTTCAAATTCAGCGCGCTGTCCATTGTGATGCCCAGGTATCTAACTTCATCTTTGACTACTATGAGTTTGTTTAGAATGCTGATAGTCTGTGGTGGAATGAAGGTGGGGTTCCTGGTGACATTGCCTCAGTTTTATCGTAGTTGACCGTCATGTTATTTGCTGTGAGCCAGGCATTCATGTCTTCAAGGCATTTGGTTATTGTTATGGTGTTAAGTGCTAGTAGGTTGATTGGTGCATACACCATGATGTCGTCGGCATATATGTGATAGAGGAGTTTGTGTCATTTGATGATGTTGCATATGGGTTGGATGTAAATATTAGAGCATTGATGACATGGCTGAACCTTGTGGTATTCCCTGCGTGACGGGGAACTGCAATGATTTCTTTTGGTCGCATTTGACTTGTGTTCGATTTTCTAAGTAGGAGGTGAACCATTTCAGGGTATTCTTGCGTAGTCCTATCTGTTGCAGGTGCTGCAGTAATATAGCGTGGGCCACTGTGTCAAAAGGCTGCCGAGATGTCTATGAATACGAGTAAGAATCCATTCTTTATGCTATCTATGCCTCTTAGGAGGTTGTCAAAGAGGGAAGTGAGTAGCGTTTCCATGCCATGTTGGGGTATAAAGAATCTCAATAAAGCAAAGTATAAAAACAATACAGTTAGAAACAGACAGACAATCAAGTTGTGATGTATTATGTCTGCAAACAATGTGGCATGGGTTCTGTTTCCCTATGGAGGAAAATGGCAAGAATCTGAGATTTAGCAATCTGGGTGACCCGAATCAGCAGATAAACTCAGCTGTTATAAGAGAAGGCACTAAACTCATTCACATGTTCACCAACTTTTCTAATTCACTATTTTTTCCACCTTTCTTAGCATTTTGAACGTGCTCTGAGTACACCTTAATACAATTTTGGCCTACCACGATAAGGTAAAAGAAACCAATGTTGAGATGCCAATTAATATCTAAATTGTGAAAGGGGGTTTCAACAATTTCATGCTTGCTTTGAACATTCTTGCATTTTGGCAGTCTGACATTTCACACAGATACCTCATGGTGTGGCTTTTCTTTTTAGCTTCTCTAGAGAATAAATCAGGAGTGGAGGAGTAGCCTAGTGGTTAGAGCAACAGCCTCATACCCCAGAGACCAGGGTTCAAGTCTCACTGGTACTCCTTGTGACCTTGGGCAAGTCACTTTATTCTCCATTGCCTTGGAAGAAAAGGCCTGGCAAGCTACTTCCTTGCCAAGAAAACCCAGGGACTGCTGGGAGTCCAGGAGTCAGCACTGACTTGATAGCACTTAAAGAAAAGAAGAAGAAATCATTGGATGGGAGACCACAGCTTCATACTTTTTATTCTTACTAGATGTTGTTGTTATGTGCCATCGAGTTGGTGTCGACTCATGGCGACTCTCTGGATAGTTGTTCTGAACTGTGTTCAGTCTTCAGTCAGGCGGCTCACTGTTGACAGAGTGGCACCCATAGCTGCTGTTATTGTATCGATCCATCTCATTGCTGGCCTTCGTCTTTTGAGTTGACCTTCTATCTTGCTAAGCACAATGTCTTTCTCTAATGACCTCTCTCTTCGCACAATGTGTCCAAAGAATGAAAGTTCAAGACTTGTCATCTGAGCTTCTAAAGAAAGTTTAGGTGTGATCTCCTCTAGTACTGACTGGTTTGTTCTTTGGGCAGTCCATGGAATACACAGTATTCGTCACCAGCACCATAATTTAAAGGTATCAATTTTGTTCCTGTCTATCTTTTTCACTGTCTAACTTTCGCATCCATATAACGTTATTGAAAATATCATGGCTTGAACAAGTCGAATCTTTGTATGGAGAGAGGCATCTCTGCTCTTGAGAATCTTGTCAAGGTTCTTCATAGCCATTCTGCCAAGAGCAATGCATCGTCTGATTTCTCAACTGTTTGTTGTTTCTTTATTGATAGTTGATCTGAGTAGGTTAAAGTTGTCCACTATTTCAGTTTCTTCTCCATCAACGATGAACTTATTGATTTTTGCCAGTTGTCAGGATCTTTGTCTTCTTTACATTAAGGTGCAGGCCCATTTTAAGACTATGTTCCTTGATCTTGAGAAGCAAGTGTTTCAGATCGACTTCACTTTCAACCAGTAAGGTGATATCATCAGCATAGCAAAGGTTGTTGATGAGTCTCCCAGCAATCTTCACACTTCTGTTGTTTTCATACAGTCCTGCTTCTCTAATCATTTGTTCTGCATATAAATTAAAGAGGTAGGGCAAAGGTATGCAGCCTTGTCATACACCTTTGAGGATTTTAAACCATTCTGTTTCTTCTTGTTCCTTTGAACTCTTGCTTCTTGATCATTGTAAAGGGTTGTGCAAGAGAACGATCAGATGTTCTGATATATCCATGCTTCTTAATGTGGCCCAGAATTTCTCATAGTTTACACAGTCAAAAGCCTTGCTGTAGTCAGTAAAACACATAATAGATATCCTTTTAGTATTCTTTAGTGTTTTCAAGAATCCATCTCATATCCGCAGTAATGTCTCTCGTTCCCCACCCTTTCCTGAACCCTGCTTGCACTTCAGGCAGTTCTCGTT
Organism: Ichthyophis bannanicus; assembly: GCA_033557465.1. Taxonomy (NCBI): domain Eukaryota; kingdom Metazoa; phylum Chordata; class Amphibia; order Gymnophiona; family Ichthyophiidae; genus Ichthyophis; species Ichthyophis bannanicus. The sequence goes on along the minus strand of CM066037.1, from coordinate 197,521,160 downwards.
CCATGTATGGATGTAGTCTCTGCTGAATAATCTTCAGTAGAATCTTGCTGGGATGTGGGATCAGAGCGATTGTGTGATAATTTTCACAGTCAGTTAGATCACCTTTCATTAGTATTGGTATATTCAACAGGACCAAGCAGGAAGTCAGTCCTCACATATGGGTGACGTTGGCGCCAACGGAGCCCCCGTGCGGAGCATTTCCCCAGCTTTCAAAGAAAGCCTTTGGGAATGCAGCGCGTATGCACGGTCCCCTTCCCACCCAAGGGGCAGATGCCATCAGTGTCTGCCCGACCGAAGCCGCTTGATTCCTCTTCCGAGGAGTCTGGCTGGGAAACGGAGGATGAGGAGTCGCCCGACACCTTTCGGACTCAGTGTGTTCCATCGGACTCACCGGAGTCCGAGCCTCGGAGAAGGTCCCCACCGGAGGATACCTGGTTCTCGGACTTTGTGCGGGATATGGCCAAGGCCTTGGCATTCCCCGCGGATCCCGAGGAGGAGCCTCAAGCTGAGGAGCTTGAGGCCCTGCAGTATGACTCTCCCCCAAAGGAGGCCTTTACTGTACCGGTTCCTCCGATGCTGGAACGGTTGCTCATCCGCATGTGGGAGGTGCCGGCCTCGACGCCGGTTTTGAGCAAGCGGGTTGATTCCATCTATCGAGTCTGCAAGAGCCCCGGGTTCCAAAAGGCACAATTACCGCACCACTCTATGGTTGTGGAATCGGCCTTGCATCGTCTGAAGAGTCAGAAGATGCACTCCTTGGTGCCTCCCGGCCGGGAGGCCCGGAACCTGGATGCCCTCGGTAAGAAGTGCTTCCAGGGCTCTATGCTTGCTTGCCATATCCAGACCTACCAGTTGTACATGGGCATGTACCTTCGAGACCTGGCAAAGGAGATTGCCGGGTTCTCTGCTGGCCTCTCCAAGGAACCTTTGCAGAGGTTCACTGCTCTGTCCTCGGGCATTCGTGAGTGCTTGAAGTTTATCTCTTGAGCAGCCTATGATGGCTTCGAGACTTTGGCCCGAGTAGCTGCAGCCGGCATCGGGGGCACGCCGTCAGGCCTGGCTACAGTCATCGGACCTCGAGCCATGGGTGCAGGACAAGTTGGTCGATGTCCCCTGCCGAGGTGAAAACCTCTTTGGCAAGCCCATGGCTGACAAGGCTGCAGAACTCGAGACCGAGACTCTTACCCGGACAAGGCTGTCCAGGAAAACCTCTGCCCCTTCTCAGAAGAAGAAGGGCTCGGGGAAAAAGACCTTTTACCCGAGGAAGTCATCTGCCTATAAACAATACCCTTATTTTCAGGCCTCTGTAGCTCCCCAACAGGGTCAGCAGGCCAAGGGGCAGGGACATGGGCCCCATAGGCAGAAAGCCCCCAAGCCACCACCTCCGGCTCCTGCACAGCAGGGAGCGGGGTTTTGACTCCAGTGGCATAGCCTCTCTTCCTCAGCAGGGCCCTATCAGCACTGGAGGCCGGCTGGCCCTGTACGCCCACAGGTGGTCAGCCGTCACAAGGGATACCTGGGTACTAAGTATAGTCCAGAAGGGCTATCTTCTCCACTTCCACCAGGTACCCCCCTCCTATTTTCCAGGGGAGCCTCCAAGACTTCCTCTGCACAGGGACTTACTCCTGCAGGAGTTAGCAAGTCTTGTAAAGGATCAGGCTGTGGAACCAGTGCCCCACCACCTGAGAGGTCAAGGCTTCTATTCCAGGTACTTCCTGGTACCAAAAAGAACAGGAGGCCTCAGGCCCATCCTAGACTTGCGGAATCTGAACAAGTTCCTGGAGAGGGAAAAGTTCAAGATGCTTACCCTTGGAATCCTGCTGCCCTACCTCCAGCAGGGAGATTGGCTATGCTCCTTAGACCTAAAGGATGCTTATACTCACATCCTCATTCATCCAGACCACAGACAATATCTCAGATTTGTAGTGGGAGGAAACCACTATCAGTACAGAGTACTGCCTTTTGGCCTTACATCCGCCCCCAGGGTATTCACCAAGTACCTGGCGGTGGTAGCGGCCTACCTCAGGGTTCAAGGCCTCTTTGTCTTTCCATACCTGGACGATTGACTCATCAGGGGTCAATCCCCGCCAGAGTCCAGTCAAGCCACCCTTCGCACTGTCGCTCTGCTTCAGCACCTGGGGTTTGTTATAAACTTCGCAAAGTCCACTTTGCACCCCTCCCAGAACATGGAGTTCATAGGAGCCTTTCTACCAGTGGACAGGGCCCACAGATTGATGGATCTAGCCAGGCAGTTCCACAGCAATTCTCTGGTCTCCGCCAGACAATTCCTGAGGCTCTTGGACCACATGGCGTCCACGGTCCATGTAACTCCAAATGCCCGTCTACACATGAGGCCTGCTCAATGGGGCCTCAGGACTCAGTGGCACCAAGCCACAGGAAGCCTCACAGACAAAGTGAGGTTGTCCAACCTACTAGCATCTGCTTGGCAGTGGTGGCTTCATCTTTAGAATCTGGTGCAAGGGGTGCCTTTTCAAGCACCTCCACACTCTCAAGTGCCGACAACCGATGCTTCTCTTCAGGGTTGGGCTGCACATTGCCAAGGAGCATGTACTCAAGGCCTGTGGTCTCCTTGGGAAGCCGCACAGCAGATCAATCTCTTAGAACTGAGAGCTATTCGCTTAGCCGAGAACTTTCTCCCATCTCATCTCTCACCAGACTGTCTTTGTTCAGACGGACAATCAAGTTGCTATGCTCTATGTGAACAAACAAGGGGGCACAGAGTCCCGTCTTCTATGTCAGGAGGCTCAGAGACTGTGCTCCTGGGCAGTCAGTCAAGACATTCTTCTCAAAGCGGTCTATCTCCCAGGTCAGGAGAATTACCTGGCGGACAGATTGAGTAGGATCCTGCAGCCAATTGCAGTTGAATCCGTTAGTGGTTCAACAGATCTTCCTGAGATGGGGTCTTCCAACCATAGATCTCTTTGCCAGTCCTCTGAACCGTCAACTTCCCAGGTTCTGCTCCCGACAACCGCATCCTCTCAGAGTAGCAGGGGATGCGTTTCTCATTCCATGGTGTACGGGCCTTCTATATGTGTTTCCTCCCACGCCTCTAGTGTCCAAGACACTGTTCAAAGTGATCCGGGACAAGGCCTCGGTGATACTGGTGGCCCCCAGGTGGCCGAGGCAACCCTGGTTCCCACTTCTTCTGCAGCTAGCAGTGGACACTCCTCTTCCTCTGGGGATGCAACCTGATCTCCTGTCTCAGGAGCAGGGATCTCTCTTACACCCCAATCTCCAGTCCCTCCATTTTATGGCCTGGCTGCTGAAAGGGTAGTCCTAGCGCCCTTACTACTACCTAGGGAAGTAGAGGACGTGGTCTTGGCCTCTAGGAGGCAGTCCACCCGAAAGTCTTATGCCCTTAAGTGGCGTAGATTCTCTTCCTGGTGTACTCAACACAACGAGAATCCTTTCTCATGCCTAGTACCAGTGGTGCTGCAATATTTGCTTCACCTGTCCAGCCTAGGCCTTAAGTCCAATTCTGTGAGAGTTCATCTTAGTGCTCTTTCAGCACACCACTCCCCAGTGGAGGGTCATTCCCTCTCAAGCCATCCTTTAGTGGTTCGCTTCCTCAGAGGCCTGCTTTTGCTTAAGCCTCCAGTGCGTCCACCTGCCCCTGACTGGGATTTAAATGTGGTCCTGCAACGACTTACTTGCCCACCATTTGAGCCCATGGCTACTTGCCCTCTGCGTTTTCTCTCCTGGAAAGCGTTGTTTCTGGTAGCCCTTACCTCAGCAAGGCGAGTGAGTGAGCTTCAGGCCCTAGTATCAGATGCACCTTATACTAGGTTCTATAGGAACAGAGTAGTTTTACAGACTCACCCTAAGTTCCTTCCTAAGGTTGTCTCCTCCTTCCACCTCAATCAGGAGGTGGTTCTTCCGACTTTCTTTCCCAGGCCGCATGCCAGCCGGGCTGAGATGGTCCTGCATACCCTGGACTGTAGGAGAGCATTGTCCTTTTACCTTGACCGTACGCAGGAGCACCGGAGGGCTGTTCATCTCTTTGTCTCTTTTGACCCCAATAAGTTGGGGTTGCCTGTCTCCAAGTGTACTTTGTCCTTATGGGTAGCCGACTGTATCGCCTGGGCTTACAGGGCAGCCGGCCTCTCGTTGCAGGGTCGAGTTACGGCTCACCGTGTCAGGGCGAAGGCTGCGTCAGTGGCTCATCTCCGCTCTGCTCCTTTGGCAGACATCTGCCAGGCCGCTACTTGGTCTTCAAGCCAGACTTTTGCGGCCCACTACTGCCTTGGAGTCCCGTAGGGACAGTGCTTTCGGGCAGGCGGTACTGCATAATCTCTTTGGGGTTTAGGCAACTCCTACCCTCCGGCCCTGGTGTTGGGCTACCATTCGGGGGCGTTATCAGAGAAGATTCTGTTCTTGCATGCTGAGGCTCTAGAAGGAGCTCATTTTTCAGCTTTGGATCTCCGGTAGCCTTAAGCTGGGGAGTCCCATATGTGACGACTGACTTCCTGCTTGGTCCTGGAGAAAGAGTAGTTACTCACCTGTAACAGGTGTTCTCCAGGAGCAGCAGGAATCAGTCCTCACAACCCTCCCTCCTCCCCTTGGAGTTGCAGTCATATGCTTTATTTTGTTATTTTTGCTGTCTTTTAGCTATGTCATCAGACTGAGCAAGATGGTACCCTTGGGTGGGAAGGGGACCGCGCATGCGCGCTGCATTCCCAAAGGCTTTCTTTGAAAGCTGGGGAAATCTCTGCACGGGGGCTCCATCGGCGCCGACGTCACCCATATGTGAGGACTGATTCCTGCTGCTCCTGGAGAACACCTGTTACAGGTGAGTAACTACTCTAACACAGATCTTTTCCAGTCAGTTGGCCATGATGTTGTCTTCCAAATTTCTTGGCAGAGCCTTGTAAGTATGGTAACAGCTGCATCAGATTGCTGCAATATTTCAGTGGGAATTCCATCAATGCCTAGTGCTTTGTTCTTTGAAAAGGCTTTCAATGCTGCTTTGACGTCTTTCAATACCAATGGTTCTGGATCATAAGGTAGAGGTTCAAGCGGCTGTTGGTCCACTTGATCTTTATCATATAATAACTCTGTATATTCTTTTCATCTTTTCTTGATCTGCTCAGCATCATTCACCATGTATCCTTGAGTATCTTGTAATGTTCCAATTCAAGGCTGGAATTTTTTCTTTAACTGTTGTAGCTATAGGAAAGCAGACACTTGTTTTTCCTTTAATAGTTTCTGCTTCTTTTTCTTTGTATGTGTCACTGTAGTACTTCTCCTTCTCTTGTCTTGCTGCACGTTGGAAATCTTTGTTGAGTTCTGCGATTGCCTCTCTTTCTCTTCTCGCTTTAAGTTCTCTGCGTTTCTGGGCAATTTTCAGAGTTTCTTTGGTCATCCATTTTGGCCATTTTTGCTTTTTCACTTTTTGTGGAGATTTCTCATTTTCTTCCAACACAACCTTCTTGATGTCCTCCTCTTCTGGAGCTCTGTCATTTGTATCTAAAGCAGCAGATCAATTTTGCAGGCAGTCTTTAAATTCCGGTGGTATATTCTCAAGGTCATATTTTGCTATATTCATGAGTGCTTTGCTCTTTTTCAACTTCAGCTTGAGTTTGCATACTAGTTGATGGTGATATGTACCACAGTCAGCTCCAGGTTTTGTCTTTGTTGTTGTTACAGAGCTTTCCCATCGTTGACTTTCACAGATTTAGTCAATTTGATTTCAGTACAAAGCATTGGGTGAAGTCCATATGTACAGTCGCCGATTGTGTTGCTGGAAGAAAGTGTTTGAGACAAATAAATCATTGGTCTTGCAGAATTTAATCAGTCTTTCTCCAACTTCATTTCTGTTGCCAAGTCCATATTTTCCAACCACTTTGCTTTCTTCTTTTTTGCCAACTTTTGCGTTCCAGTCACCCATGATTATCAGGATATCCTGTTTGCATGTTCTATCAATTTCAACTTGTATTTGTTCATAAAACTTATCAATTTCATCCTCTTCTGCGGCTACTGTTGGGGCATGTACTTGAATTAAAGTTGTGTTAATGGGCATTCCCCGTAGACGAATAGAAATTAAGTGTTCACTGACTGCATTGTATTTCATTACAGTTCTTGCAAGTTTCTTCTTAATTATAAATCCAACACCGTTTCTTCTTTGTCTTTCCAGCATAATAGACCATGTGATCATCAGATGCATAGTGCCCAATGCCAGTCCATAATCAGTTCGCTGATACCCAACTGATTGAGTTGTACACGTTCCATTTCATTCTTGATCACCTCCAACTTCCCTTGGTTTATGCTTCGTATGTTCCATGTCTCAATGTGTAAGAGATCTTTGCAGCTTCTGACTCTCGTTTCATGTGCAGCTACATCAGCAGTAATATGTCCCTAGGGCTTTGTTCCAATCACATAAATGCTGGCTTTATTCTGAAAGGTCTTCAACTCCTCCCCAGTAGCCAGTTGAGTGCCTTCCAACCTGGGGGTTTCATCTTCCAGCACTATAGTGCAATTTGTTTTGTTGTGACTATCCACTGGATTTTCGTGTCAAGATGCAGAAGCAGATTGCCAGGCCTTTCTTCTGCGCAGATTAAATCTAGTGTTGTTGCCATTGTCACAGAAATGTGATCCTCCACCGCCAACACCATCCCATTCTGCTGCTGCCCAGATGGGTTGTTTGTCTTTGTCTGGCACCTCAGCTGAGACCTGTCCATCTTGAGAGATCCTGCCAGTAGGTAAGATACTCATAGCTTAGCCTTCTGCATGACTGATGCACACAAGTCCTCACAGCCCAAGCTGAAAAAGATAGAAGTACCTACAGTAAATAAGGCTATGTAGTAGAGGAATTTTCTTTCTTTTTTTTCCTGTTGTAGGTGGGAGATTAGATGAGGTGACTGGTGATATTAGAATGCATGTGTGGTTTTAAATACTTCCCGGGGTTACTGTATAAGCATATGCCCCTCTGATATAGATGACGTCTTTCTAAATTCTGAAGGATCGTTATATTAGCATTTTCTTTGTTATTCCAGATGGCCTTGTTCTTGCCATCTTGTATGCGATATACTGAGTTTTGAAAATTCAATAAAATTGAGTTTAAAAATAATTTTGGGAGGCCAAGATAGGAGAATTTAACTAAAATGTGCTATGATAATCCCACAGACTCTTTTTCATTTTTCTTGCAAATATCTCGCTCATCCAGGGAGAAATATAATAGTTCCATGTGTAGGATGACATCATCACACGGCAGAGTATCAGCTCATTGACGAATAGCCTTGAAGGCTTTGCACATGTGCTATAGGCACTGTGCCATGCAGCTTTCAGCAAAGCAGTCTTAATTTTTTTTTTATCGGCAGAATAAATAGCAGTATTCAGATGTAGCTCCTCTTCATAGAGATTCCCTTAGGATTTCTTTTCTATTTTCCTTTTAAATTCATGTTTTCTTTTAGTAAGGACATTTTTTTTCTGAATTCTTTTGGATTTGGCAGAAACCTTTTTTTTTTTCCAACCGAGGACTCAGATTTTTACAGGCCCTCAGCCTGTAATTACTGCCTGGAGTTGATATAATAAAATGTGCAACCCGAAGCAGAGTGGTTTACTTTGGATTTAGCGGAGATTTTTGGCAATTAATTTAGGTTTATTGTAGCAAGGGTTTTAGCCCAAAGAAACATTTGCATTAAGTGTGAAGTAAAGCACTATGGTGATTTTAATACTTATGGAAATGTATGTTAATGAAATTTGTGGAGCTACTTCCAAAACAGCAATGTGGGCTACATTTTAGCATTCTTTTTTATTTTTGACTTAGTGCTGAATCTTTAGTTTACCCCTGGAGGTGAAGTAAACTTTAACACAGGATTTTTGACATCTGAGTTGAAGAGCAAAACTGGGCTGACCTGATGATTGACAGGCAACAGACAAAAAAAAAGCCAAATGTCTTGGTGTGGCCTATTCCATTGAGCAGGCTTGATAGCTGCTGCTTCTGGGGTTTCCTGTCCAGGCAGCTCTGAAATAGAAAGTACAACTAGAAAACTAAGGGGTATGCTTACTAAAGCGTGTTAGACCTTTGCAGCTAACATGGCATATTTGTGCAGATACCACTGCATTAGCTGCAAACACTGTATGCTATCTGTTGGATGTGCACAGTATTTTCCAGCAGATAATACACCATAATTGCAGAGAGCATGGCCTGGCAGCACCACTGATGCACATACCACTCATTTAGGTGGTATTCTCCGGGAACAAGCAGGAAGTCAGTCCTCGCATATGGCTGATGTCAGCGCCGACGAAGCCCGCATGGTAATTTCTTTCCAGCTTTCATAGAAAGCCTTTGGGTGATACACCACGCATGCGTGGCCCCCTTCCCGCCTAAAGGTGCCATCTTTTTTCAGTCTTCTTTTTCTGCAGAGCCTATCGGACGTGTTTCTGTTCCCCTCAGAAAAAGCTGATAGTTTGTCTTAAAATTAGCTTTTCTCTGGTTGCATACCTGTCCCTTCTTTCCCCCGAGTCCACTTGCCTCAGCATTGCATTTCTCGGGTTATTTTCTTTTTTCTAATTTTCATTTGGTGCAGGTTTGCACAATTTTACTGGCCGGGCCAAGTGAGTTTGATCTCGCAGGGGCTGTCTTCCCTGCGATTGCCTCAGTCAGTGGCTTCAGGCCATGCGAGCGCTGCACAACACATCATGTTGCGCACGGACTCGCACGATTCCTGCCTTTGATGTCTCAGGCCGAATCATGATCCCTTGGTCTGCACTCTCTCTAAGCAGATGACTCTCAAGGCCCTTAAGAGCTGTTAGCAGCAGCGTGATTCCATCTTCACACAAAGTTGACTCAGCCCGAAAGTTGTCTGCAAGACCTCGCTCCAAGTCCTCTTCTGGGATCTCGGATCCTCGCAGGGACTGAGCGGCTTCAGAGCTCCGAGGCCACGGAGCATCTGGCTGGAGCTCCACCAATGAGGTCTGCCAGAAGAACTGGAAACCCTCAAAGACCATGTTGGGAGATGAGTCAGGGGCAGTGGGGAAATCTCACGGACCCAGGACCCATAGCCCTCGATGCAAGGCCGAGAGCTACGTCCTGGAGAGACCTTCTAAGTTGCCCTAATGGGAGCTGTCGACATCGAGGGATTGGCCTTGGACCACCATGGCCATCCTCGTCAAGGACTCCCTCTCGACGGAGATGGCACCGGGCCTGAAGTCCTCTGTACCCGCGCCAAAGGCTGCAGAGCCATTTGCTCTTGAGGCCAGGATGGGGGCCCTGGAGCACAGTTTGTCTACCTTCTTGGCTCAGCAGCAGGCTCTGATGCCCGGTTCCTCTGTGCCATCACTCCCAACCACGGAGCCCTCCACGTCGAGGGACTACCTGGAGGTCAAGCCGAACCTCAAGTGCCACCGACCTTGAGAGATTCCTCTGCAACGATCATTATCCCAGTCTTCCCCGCTCAGTGCCCTTGGCTCTGAGCAGTGTGCGTCCAGGGTACCAGAGCCATAGTGGCTGAGGCATGACTCCTAGACCCGGAGAACCCTCGACTCCTCCACTTCCTCGGAATCAGATTGAGAGACAGAGGATGATGAGTCCCCGGACACCTGCCGCCACCAGGACATACCCTTGGACCTGACTTCCCTGGAAACGTGGCATTGGTTCCCTCCCGAGGATATGGCCTTCCTTGACTTTGTGAGGGATATGGTGAAGGCCCTCGCTTTCACCAGTATGACGCTCCGCCGAAGGAAGCACTCATTATGTCTGTTCCCCCATCCTGGAGCGGCTGCTTCTCCACATGTGGGCGACACCATCCTCTGTGTCCATCATAAGCAGACGGCTGGATTCAATGTACCGGGTCTGCCGGAGCCCTGGATTCCAAAAAGCCCAACTGCCTCATAACTTCATGGCTGTGGAGTTGGCCATGCATAGATTTAAGAGCCGGAAGACACACTTCTTGGTGCCCAGGGTAGGGAGGCCCATGCCGTGGGTGCTATAGGCAGGAAGTGCTTCCAGGGCTCAATGCTTGTCTGCTGGATCCAGGCCTACTCAGCTGTACATGGGCATGTACTTGTGGGACTTGGCAAAGGAGCTCACTGGGTTGTCGGCTGGGCTCTCAGAGGAACTCCTCCAGTGGTTCTAGATCCTGTCCTCTGTAGTCAGAGTATGCTTCAAGTTTATTACTCAGGCAGCCTATGATGGCTTTGAGATGGCAGCTAGAGTGGCTGTGGCAGGCATTAGTGCCCAACGCCAGGCCTGGCTACAGTCATCTGACCTGGAACAATGGGTACAGGCAAGCTGGTCGATGTCCCCTGCTAGGGAGAGAACCTCTTTGGCAAACTCATGATGGACAAGGCTACCGAGTTGGAGTCTGAGTACCTGGCAAGGACCAGCTCTACAAGAAGACTGCTGACCCTTCCTGAAGGAAGGCTTCAGGCAGAAAGTCCTCATTCCTGAAGAAGAGGAATGCTTGCGAAAACTACCCCCATATACCTGGCCTTCCCAGCTCCTCAACAGGGTCAGCAGACCAAGTGACAGGGGCATGGCCTGTGTAAGCCTAAGGCTCCCAGGCCCCAGAACACACCACCGGCGCAACCTGGAGGGAGTTTTTGACTCCTTGGGCATAGCCACTCTTACCCCAGGAGGCACAGCCCTGCAGCACACAGGGGGATCACCTGGTACATTATGCCCACAAGTAGTCGGCCATCACCATCGATGCGTGAGCCCTCCAGGTGATCAGGGAGGGTTATCTCCTCCAACTCCTACAGATGCCCCCACCATTCTTCTTGGGACAGCCCCCCAGGACTCCCCTTCACTGGGCCCTGCTCCAGCAGGAAGCAAAGCAGTGGAACTCGTCTCCATTCACCTCAGGAGCAGGGGTTCTACTCCCAGTATTTCCTGGTCCCCAAAAGGACTGGAGAGTTTCGTCCTATTCTAGACTTGCGGGACCTCAACAGGTTCCTTGTGAGGGAGAAGTTCAAGATGCTCTCCTTTGGAACATTGCTGCCATACCTCCTGCAGGGATACCAGCTTTGCTTCTTGGACTTAAAGGATGTATACACCCACAATCCTTATCCACACCCTCCACAGGCATTACTTTTACCTTGTGGTTGTGCAGAGGTCATTACTAGTACAGAGTGCTCCCTTTTGGGCTGGCCACTGCCCCATGTATTCACCAAGTGCCTGGCAGTCGTTGCAGCTCACCTTAGGCTCCATGGGGTCAGTACTGCTGCCGAAGTACAACAGACAATGGGCTGCACAATCCTTGTCCTAGAGCACTTGTGGTTCATAGTCAGCTCAAAGTCCTCATCTTCAGCCAACTCAAAACTTGGAGTTCATAGGGGCGCAGCTGGGCACAGTTCAGGCCAGGACTTTTCTTCCAAAGGACAGGTCCCTGTGCCTCCAGGCGCTTGCCTGGGTCACCCAGTGTCGCCATTGCTTGGCATCTGCCTGACACCTGCTCCACCTATTGGGACACATGGCGTCCATGGTACATGTCACCACGGATGCCCACTTGTGGATGCGGGTGGCCCAGTGGGCACTCCGCTCTCAGTTGTTAAGGCCACGAGGCGCCTGCAGGACAGGGTGACTGTCACCAGTCCCCTGGCCAACTCCCTCAGCTGGTGGCAACACCACCTGCATCTGCTGGCAGTGATGCCTTTCCAAACCCCCACACCTCAGAGGATACTCATAATGGATGCCTCAAAATTGGGGTGGGGAGCCCACTGCGGTGACCTCTGCACTCAGGGCAGTTGGTCGCTGGTGGAGAGTCTTCAGCAAATCAATCTCCTGGAGCTCCAGGCTGTTGCCTTAGCCCTCCGGGCTTTTTGCCACCACCTGCGGGACCAACCGGTACTGATCCAGACTGACAATCAGGTGGCGATGTTCTACATAAACAAACAGGGGAATACAGGGTCGTCCCTCCTTTGCCAGGAAGCAGTGGGTATCTGCATTTATGCCAGCAACAACGGGATGCTCCTGTGGGCAGTATACCTTCTGAGCCAGGACAATGACTTGGCGGACTGGCTCAGCTGGGTCCTCCAGCCGCATGAGTAGAGGCTGGACCCCAGAGTTGCCCACCGGTTATTCTGGTGCTGGGGGCTTCCACAAATGGATTTCTTTGCCAGCTCAACCAATGCCCAGCTGCCCCATTTCTGTTCTTGGCAGCTGCACCCTGCCAGTGTAGTGGCGGATGCCTTCCTGATCTCATGGGCGAAGGGCCCACATTCCTGATTGCCAAACCCTCTTCAAGGTCCAGCACAATAGGGCCACAGTGATCCTGAGGTGGGTTAGACAGACATGGTTTCCCCTGCTTTTCTGCCTTTCCACGGTGCCCCTGGTTCCCCTGGAGTGCGACCCAGGCCTACTGATGCAGGAAGAGGGCTGTCTCCTGCACCCCAACTTGGGGTCCTTGATGCTCATGGCCTGGCTGCTGAGCGGGTAGCCTGGTTCCTTTCAGCCTCTCTACAAAGGTGAAAGAGTTGCTCCTGGCCTCCCGTAAGACCTTCACCCGTGGAGCGTACACCTTCAAGTGGCAGAGTTTCTCCTTTTGGTGTGCAGTGAGGCGGATCAACGCTGACTTCTGCTCCGTCCAGCGGGTGCTGCAGTACCTGCTTCACCTGTCTCAGACAGGCTTGAAGACTAGCTCTGTTAGGGTGCACATCAGCACGCTGGCAGCGCACTACCATCTAATCAAGGACAATCTCCTCTCCACTCAGCCATTAGTGGCTCGCTTCCTGATTAGTCTTCTCCTCTCAAAGTCTCCCATCCATCCCCCGGTGGTAGAGTGGGACTTGAATGTGATACTCTCAAAGCTTACCGCACCACCATTTGAGCCTCTTGGTTCCTGCCACCTTAAGTATCTCACATGGAAGATAGTGTTCCTCATGGCGCTCACGTCTGCTCGCCGAGTCAGCAAGCTCCAAGCGTTGGTGGCAGACCCACCGTACACTTGGTTCTTTATGTATAGGGTTGTTCTTTGCACATGCCCCAAGTTCCTACCGAAGTGGTGTCCCCGATCTCCAGGAACAAGCAGGAATGTAGTCTTCACATATGGGTGATGTCGGTACTGACAGATTCCGTGCAGGAACGCTCCCCAGCTTCCAATAGGAATGCTTGTGGGAACATACCACTGTGCCTGCATAGCTGCCTTCCCATCTTCCCAACTCTGCTTCCTCGGTTCTTAGTTTTCTGCAGAGTCGGCAGGAAGCAAATCCTGTCTCTGCAGAAAATTCTTTAGTTCTTTAATTTTGTTTTTTGTGGTTAGCATCTACCTTCCCATCGACGCCGGAACCTTCTCTTATTGTCATTTCTTCCTTTCTTTCTTTCCTGTAAAAAAAAAAAAAAGAGAGAGATGAGTTTTCTTCAGGCATATAGATGCCATTTTAGGCCTTAAGCCTACCATTCTGTATATCGACACTATGAAGAAACCAGCTAGTGGTTTTAAGAAATGTTCTAAGTGTGGCAGTACCATCTCGGCTAATGACACTCACAACTGGTATCTGAAATGCCTTGGGCCCGACCACCAGCCATTAGACTGTCCCCTTTGTAAGAAGATGACAAAGAGAGGCCTGCAGAACCGGGCCGCAAAGTTAGGAACACTCTTTGCCTCAAATGCAGTTTCTTTGGCATCGACATCATCAAGGGCATTGTCTTCTTCTCAGGGATCTCAGGTATCGAAGCACAAGTCTTCTTTGAAGACAGACCATTCCTCCAAGGGTAGATCTTTTTCAAAGCATCGAGATGCCTTGAGCGTTGCCCTGGAGGTGGATCGGCCAGTCAAGCAATCCTGGCGGGAGGACCTTTCTTCCAAAGCTACTGAGGGGTTCCAGGATGCTCCCGAGGCCTCCACATCAGGAGAGCTCCCCGGTGCCATGCTCTGGGACGGTAGTGCAAGTCTCTGGTACTGACACCCAAGCATTGGCAAGTTCCATGGATCAGCGTATCCTGGCCATTGAGCAGAGCTTGGAGGCTTGATTGGCAGCTTTGGTTCTGATCAAATCACTATTGATGGTACCACCAACACCGGTACCGACGTCTGTACCGCTTCGGGATACATGTCGCTGAATACACTGCCACCCATGCCTGCCCTCGAGTCCATTCATGGTACCGAGGACTCATCCAAGCAGATTCCCATCCGATACTAACTTTAACCAATATCGGCCCTTAGAGGAGCAGGAACATCATTCCTGCTGATACTTCAAGTTCTCTGAATCGGAAACGCTGATGATGAGTCATTCAATACCCAAAGACTACAAAGTCTGCCGGAGGAACCCTCTCCTTCGCCAGAACAGTGCATGTCCCCTCCTCAGGACATGTCTTTCCAGGAGTTTATTCGAGACCTAGCTAGGGGCCTCTCTATAATGGTAACATCCGAGAAAGAGCCCAGAGTGGAGGAATTGGAGATCCTCCAATTCCCAACAGCTCCTAAGGAGGTGGCCACCCTTCCGATTCACCGCATTCTCCATGATCTCATGCTCCGGATGTGGGAGACTCCCCTCACAACTTTGCCACATACTCAACGTCTTGATGCTATGTATCGAGTACTGAAATGTCCCGGCTTCCAAAAGATGCAGCTCTGCCACCATTCAGTGGTGGTGGGATCGGCGATGCGTCGCATTAAGAGTTCAAAGCCCCATTCCTCCAGCACACCAGGTAGAGAATCGAGAACTCTCAATGCTTTTGGGCATTGATATTTTCAGGTTTCCATGCTTTCAGTCAGGATAAACTCCTACATACTCTATATGGGTATGTTCCTCAAAGAGGTCACTAGGGATCTTGAGGCCATGTCCTCTCTTCTTCCAGGTGATAAGAGAGGTGACTATCTTACACTAGTTAGGCATAAGAACATAAGATATGCCATACTGGGTCAGACCAAGGTCCATCAAGCCCAGTATTCTGTTTCCAACAGTGGCCAATCTAGGTCATATGTACCTAGCAGTTTCCCCAAGAGACACAAGTTCCACAATGCTTGTACTGGGTCAAGCATTGATATCTTCGGTCACTTCTTAATAGTGGCTTATGGACCTTTCCTCCAGGAACTTGTCCAAACCTTTTTTAAACCCAGCTACACTAACAGCCTTTACTACATCCTCCGGTAACAAATTCCAGAGTTTGATTACACGTTGAGTGAAAAAATATTTTCTTTTATTAGTCTTAAATAGTTTACCCTGTAGCTTCATTGCATGTCCCCTAGTCTTTCTATATTCTGATAACGTAAACAATCGATCTACGTTTACCCGTTCCACTCCGTTCATTAATTTATAGACTTCTATCATATCTCCCCTCAGCCGTCTCTTTTCCAGGTTAAAGAGCCCTAACCTTTTTAGCCTTTCCTCATAGGAGTATCCTTCCATCCCCTTTACCATTTTGGTGGCTCTTCTCTGAACCTTTTCTAAAATCGCTATATCCTTTTTAAGATACGGCGACCAGAATTGCACACAATATTCAAGGTGCGTTCTCACCATGGAACGATATAGAGGCATTATAATATCTTTTGTTTTATTTTCCATTCCTTTCCTTATCATACCTAGCATTCTATTTGCTCTCTTGGCTGCCGCTGCACACTGGGCCGAGGGTTTTAACATGGTATCCACAATGATGCCTAAATCTTTTTCCTGGGTGGTGGTTCCTAATGTGGAACCTTGCATCGTGTAACCATAGTTTGGGTTGTTCTTCCCTAGGTGCATAACCTTGCACTTGTCCACATTAAATTTCATCTGCCATTTTGATGCCCAGTCTTCCAATTTATCAAGATCCTCTTGCAATTTTTCACAATCCTCTTGGGTTTTAACAACTTTAAATAGTTTTGTGTCATCTGCAAATTTGATAACCTCACTCGTTATTCCACTTTCCAGGTCATTTATGAATATGTCAAAAAGCAGCGGACCCAGCACAGATCCCTGGGGTACACCACTATTCACCTTTCTCCATTGGGAAAATTGGCCATTTAGCCCTACCCTCTGCATTCTATCTTTTAACCAGTTCCTGATCCACAATAGTACACTGCCTCCTATCCCATGACTCTTTAGTTTTGCCAAAAGTCTCTGATGAGGGACCTTGTCAAAGACTTTCTGAAAGTCCAGATACACAATATCAACCGACTCACCTTTGTCCACCTGTTTATTCACTCCTTCAAAAAAACATAACAGATTAGTAAGACAAGATCTTCCTTTCTAAAGCCATGTTGGCTGTCTCCCATTAGGTCGTGACTATCTACATGCTGAGTAATTTTATTCTTTATGATGGTTTCTACCATTTTTTCCCGGTACTGACGTCAGGCTCACCGGTCTGTAGTTTCCCGGATCACCCCTGGAACCCTTTTTAAAAATTGGTGTTACATTGGCGATCCTCCAATCTTCAGGTATTAGAGATGATTTTAATGATAGTTCACAGATTACTAATAGCGGATCTGCAATCTCATATTTCAGTTCTTTCAACACCCTTGGATGTATACCATCCGGCCCAGGTGATTTGCTACTCTTCAGTTTATCTAATAGTTGTAAGACATCTTCCCGATGTATTGATATTTCCTTCAATTCTTCCGCACCTTTAAATACCACTTCAGTCATGGGTAACATCCCTACATCTTCCTCAGTAAAGACTGAAGCAAAGAATTCATTCAGTCTCTCCGCTATCACCTTGTCGCCTCTTAGTGCTCCTTTAACCCCTTTATCATCTAATGGACCAACTGACTCTCTCACAGGTTTTTTGCTACGAATGTACTTGAAAAGGTCTTTATTTCGTGTTTTTGCTTCCGCAGCAAGCTTCTTCTCAAATTCTCTCTTTGCCTGCCTTATCAATGCCTTGCATTTGACTTGCCAGTGCTTGTGCTGTTTCCAGGTTTCGTCATTTGGCTCTTTTTTCCATTTCCTGAAAGATGCTTTTTTGGCAACAACAGCCTCTCTGACTTCACCTTTAAACCATGCTGGCAGTTTTTTGGACTTCCTTCCACTTTTAAAGCGTGGAATACAGCTGGTCTGGGCTTCCAAGATAGTATTTTTCAACAACATCCAAGCTTGATGTACGTCTTTAACCTTTGCAACTGCTCCTTTTAGTTTTTTCTTAACTGTTTCTTAACATTCTTAACTGTTCCCAGAATGTCTCAAAGTTTGTTAACAGAGCAACCTTCGATGCCTTTGAGTGCACTAGCAGAGCCACATCAATCTGTATTAGTGCACACAGGATTGCATGGCTACAGGCTTCGGATCTTGAACAGTGGGTTCAGGATAAACTGGGCAATATACCCTGGAGAGGTGAGAACCTTTTTAGCAAAGACTGGCAGAGTAAGGCTTCTCAGTTGGAATCTGAGAATACCATTCTAAATAGGCTGTCTAGAACTACAGCCAACCCTGCTAGGAAAAAGGCAGCTGCAAAGAAAACTTTCTTTAGTAAGAAAAATAAGTTTTACCCTTCTTATACTCCTGCTTCTCAATACCAGCCTCAGGGTCCTCAGAAGAGGCAACAACCTCCCAAACAGTAAAAGAAGCCACAGGTTCCTAAGACTCAACCAGCGCCGCAGACACAATCTGCACCTTTGTTTTTTACATTTTCCTAGAGATCATAGCCACCCTGCCTCTGGAGGTCTCCCATCCCCTCCACATAGCAGGCAGACTCTGTCATTATGCCCACAGGTGGCATCTCATCACCTCAAAGCAGTGGATACTAATCATAGTGAAGGAGGGGTACAGACTTCATCTCCACATCCTGCCCCCCTCCACCCTGATAGGGGAATATCATACTCAGCCCCCTCTCACTGCTCACCTGCTGCAAGAGGTGACTCTTCTATCACAGAGTGCTATAGAGGAGGTTCTCACACCTCAGAAGGGAAGGGGTTTCTACTGTCCGTATTTTCTCATACCAAAGAAGAGTGGAGGGTACGGACCCATCCTGGACCTCAGAAACCTAAACAAGTTCCTGGTCTGCAAGAAGTTCAGGATGGTCTCCCTAGGGACCCTTCTTCCCTACCTCCAGAGCCAGGATTTGGTCTGTTCTCCAGGACGAAGCAGGAAGTCAGTCCTCACATATGGGTAACATCGACGCCGATGGAGCCCCTGTGGAGCATTTCTCCAGCTTTCTATGAAAGCCTTTGGGAATACTGCACGCATGCGTGGTCCCCTTCCCGCCTAAAGGTGCCATCTTGCACAGTCTCTCTTTTTCCGTGGAGCCCGTCGGACGTTTGTCCTAGTTCACCCGGAAAATAGATTTTTCTTCGAATTTCTGCGATTCCTTCGCGTTTTTTTCTCCGGTTCGACGCCGGTTCCCCTTCTCGCCGGATTCGGGACACCGGTATCGAGCCCGATCTTATTTTTTCGGTTTTTGCCCTTCGTGGCTGGCATTCGCTCCCTTTTTTCTTTTTCCCTGGAAGGCTGGTCCTTTGAACTCGCAGGGGCTCTTTTTTCCCCGATGGCTTCCAGTGGTTTTAAGAAGTGTGATCGGTGCAAGAAACTAATGTCTCTCACCGACACACACGACTGCTGCCTTTGGTGCCTCAGTCTTGATCATGATCCTAAGATCTGTGGACCGTGTGGAAAAATGTCCACTAAGGCACTGCGAAGTCGTCAGCACCAAAAGGAAAGGCTTTTCTCTGATTTGGCCTCCGGCCGGGCCCGGACCTCATCTGAGGCCTCGACGTATCGGGAGTCTGACCCCGAGCATCGTCGGGGTTCCTCGGACAGGGGGTCCCCCGAGCGGGAGCAAAAGAGGAAGAAGAGGCTCGCGAGGGCGGTGTCGGAGGAGGTCTCTGGCTCCTCGAGGGCTAGGTCTCAGATCTCCGACCGCCGTCCCGGGCCCGTGGAACAGGAGAAGCCGTCAAAAGTACCTCGTGTGGAGCTGGAGTCTGCTGGAAACGTAAGTCCTGTTGTCCTCGAGGGCTCTCCTCCCAGGGAGCCGATGTCAGGCCCGGCGCTGCCGGGGCCCGAGTTGGTGGCTGCTGAGTCTCCTGAGCTGGGTCTCAGGCTGACAGCCTTGGAGTGCAGACTGTCTGCCTTCATGGATCAGCAGCGGGTGCTGATGGCCAGCCTCGCTGGCGCATCTGCCCCGACCACCAGGACATCGACATCGAAGTCGACCCTGGAGACCGAGCCAATACTCGAGACCATGAAGGCTCAAGGTCGTCCTCGGTCGCGGTCACCCTCGACCTCCCAGTCGGAACCGAGGGCGTCGACGCCAGTGCCTTCAGCGTCGGGACGGGTGCTGCTGGGCCCCGTGCGGTCGGAGCCCGGCTCTTCTTCGGATGAGTCCGCCTGGGAGACGGAGGACAAGGAGTCCCCCGATACCTTCAAGACTCGGTGCGTCCCGTCGGACTCACCGCAGTCTGAGCCCCGGAGTAGATCCCCTCCGGAGGATACCTGGTTCTCGGAGTTTGTTCGGGATATGGCCACTGCTTTGGCGATCCCGGCGGACACCGAGGAGGAGCCTCGAGCCGAAGAGCTCGAGGCCCTCCAGTATTACTCTCCTCCGAAGGAGGCCTTTACTGTGCTGCTTCCTCCGATGCTGGAACGGCTCCTCTTCCGGATGTGGGAGGCACTGGCCTCGGCGCCGGTTCTAAGCAAGCAGGTCGATTCCTTTTATCGACTCCGTAAGAGCCCTGGTTTTCAGAAGGCGCAGCTACCGCACCATTCCATGGTGGTGGAATCGGCCATGCATCGTCTGAAAAGCCAAAAGATGCACTCCGCGGTTCCTCCCGGACGGGAGGCCCGGAACCTGGATGCGTTTGGTAGAAAGTGCTTCCAGGGCTCGATGCTTGCTTGCCGTATCCAGTCTTACCAGCTGTACATGGGCATGTACTTGCGGGACCTGGCAAAGGAGCTTGCCGGGTTCTCTGCTGG
Organism: Ichthyophis bannanicus; assembly: GCA_033557465.1. Classification (NCBI taxonomy): domain Eukaryota; kingdom Metazoa; phylum Chordata; class Amphibia; order Gymnophiona; family Ichthyophiidae; genus Ichthyophis; species Ichthyophis bannanicus. Next base: position 197,501,378 of record CM066037.1, on the reverse strand, counting down.
TCTCTACGGGGAACCTTTGCAGAGGTTCAAGTCCTTGTCTTCGGGGATCTGGGAATGTTCTAAGTTTATGTCCCGAGCAGCCTACGATGGCTTCGAGGCCTCGGCCCGTGTTGCGGCAGCCGGCATCATGGCTCAACGCCAGGCATAGCTGCAGCCATCGGACCTCGAGCCATGGGTACAAGACAAGTTGGTTGATGTCCCTTGCCGAGTGAGAACCTTTTTGGCAAGCCCATGGCCGAGAAGGCTGCTGAGCTCGATACCGAGCACCTTACGAGGACAAGGCTGTCTAGAAAGACTTCTGCCCCTTCACATAAGAAGAAGGGCTCGGGTAAAAAGCCCTTTTACCCGAGGAAGGCGACTGCCTACAAACAGTTCCCAACTTACCAGGCCTCCCCCGCTCCCCCACAGGGTCAGCAGGCCAAGGGGCAGGGACATGGGCCCCATAGGCAGAAGGCCCCTTGAGCCTCCGGCTCCTGCTCCCACTCAGCAGGGTGGGGGGTTTTGACTCTCAAGGCATAGCCTCTCCATCTCTGCTGTCCCATCCCTGTACAGGAGGTCGACTAGCCCTGTTTGCCCACCGGTGGCCACCCATTACAGGAGACAATTGGGTCCTAAGCATAGTCCACAAAGGCTACATGCTTCATTTTCACCAGTTGCCTCCTCCTTACTTCCCAGGAGAGCCTCCACGGCCTCCTCTCAATACAGCCCTCCTCCTGCAGGAACTTCAGGGTCTGTTGCGAGACAAGGTGGTGGAGCCTGTGCCTCCCCACCTTCAAGGTCACGGTTTCTACTCCAGGTACTTCCTGGTACCAAAGAGAACCGGAGGCCTCAAGCCTATTCTCAACCTCAGAAATCTAAACAAGTTCTTGGAGAAAGAAAAGTTCAAGATGCTTTCTCTTGGAACATTACTGCCCTACCTCCAGCAGGGAGATTGGCTATGCTCCTTAGATCTAAAGGATGCGTACACTCACATCCTCATTCATCCAGACCACAGAAAGTACCTCAGGTTCATTGTGGGAGGAAACCATTATCAGTACAGGGCACTGCCCTTTGGCCTCACCTCCGCCCTCAGAGTCTTTACAAAGTGTCTGGCAGTGGTGGCGGCCTACTTAAGAAATCAGGGTATCTTTGTCTTCCCCTACCTGTACGACTGGCTCATCAGGGGTCAGACGTGTCAGGAGGCCAGACAAGCCACCCTCCGAACTATCTCTCTACTTCAACACCTAGGGTTTGTCATAAACTTCGCAAAGTCCACTTTGCTCCCTTCCCAGAACCTAGAGTTCATAGGAGCAAGGCTAGACTCTCTACTAACAAAGGCTTAATTGCCAGAGGACAGAGCCCAAAGACTGATCACTTGGCAAACCAGTTTCTCAGCATTCCACTGGTTTCTGCCAGACTCTGTCTGAGACTCCTGGGCCACATGGCATCGACAGTGCATGTGACTCCAAATGCCCGACTCCACATGAGGCCTGCCCAGTGGTGCCTCAGAACTCAGTGGACACAAGCCACTGGAGGCCTCAGAGACAGAGTACGGGTGTCCAAACCATTCCTGAACTCCCTACGGTGGTGGCTGCACACCCGCAACTTACTACAGGGGGTGCTTTTTCAGGTACCTGTGTTCACAGTGGTGTTAACCACCGATGCTTCTCCAGGACCAAGCAGGAAGTCAGTCCTCACTTATGGGTGACGTCGGCGCCGACGGAGCCCTCGCGGAGCAATTTTCCCCAGCTTTCAAAGAAAGCCTTTGGGAATTGCAGCGCGCATGCGCGGTCGTCTTCCCGCCCGAGGGTGCCATCTTAGCCAGTCTTCTTTTTTTCCGCGGAGCCCTACAGACGTCCCCGTCTTGTCCCCGCGAAAAAGTTGATTTTCTTCTTTATTTTATCCTTTTTTCTTTCGGTTCGACGCCGATCGTTTTCCCGCCCGGACTCGCGACGCCGGTCTCGAGTCCTCTTACTTTTTTTCGGTTTTTCTGACTTGGTCAGCTTTCGTTTTCGTTTTCCCTGGCAGCCCGGTCCTTTGACCTCGCAGGGGCCCTTTTTCCCCGATGGCTGCCAGTGGGTTTAAGCGGTGTGGTCGGTGTGACCGAAATATGTCACTAACCGACACACACGACTTTTGCCTCCGCTGCCTGGGCCCGGATCATGAGGAACTGATCTGTGGGCCCTGCAGCAAACTGTCCTCAAAGGCGTTGAGAAGTCGGCGGCATCAGCGTGAGAGAATCTTCGCTGACCCCAGCCGTACCCGGACCTCGTCGGAGGCCTCCGTGTCGAAAGGCTCCAGCTCGGACCGTCGCCGGAGCTCCTCCGACCGGGGTTCTCCCTCCGGGGACCATCGTCGGAAGGAAAAAACCCGCGAGGGCGGCGTCGGTGGACGCTCCTGGCTCCGCGAGGACCAGGTCGCATAGCCCCGACAGCCGCCCCGGGTCCTTGGAGAAGGAACACATCCCGAAGCGACCTCGCCTGGAGTCGGAGATGCCTGCCCGGGTAAGTCCTGTGGTCCTTCTGGACTCGCCTCCGCGACAGCCGACGTCGGGCCCGACGCCGTCGGGGCCCGAGTCGGGGGCTGCTGGGTCACCTGAGCTCGGACTCAGGTTGACGGCCTTGGAGAGCAGACTGTCTGCCTTAATGGACCAGCAGAGGGCACTGCTCGCTGGCTTCGCTGGCGTCGCTGCCCCGACCGCCGGGACGTCGACGTCCAAGTCGACCCCGGAGACCGAGCCGATCCTCGAGTCGATGGGAACTCGAGTCGATCCTCGGTCGAGGTCGCCCTCGGCCTCCCGTTCGGGACCGAGGTCGCCGACGCCGACTCCCTCGGCGTCGGGGCGGCTGGCACCGCACCCTGCCCGGGCCGACCCCACCGAGTCCTCGTCGGAGTCGGTCTGGGAGTCTGAGGAGGAAGAGTCACCTGATTCTTTCCGGACTCGGTGTGTCCCATCGGACTCACCGGAGTCCGAGCCTCGGAAGCAGTCCCCCCCGGAGGATGCCCGGTTCTCGGACTTCGTTAGGGATATGGCCAAGGCTTTGGCCTTCCCTGCGGATCCCGAGGAGGAGCCTCGAGCCGAAGAGCTCGACGCCCTCCAGTATGACTCTCCCGCGAGGGAACACTTTACTGTGCCGGTTCCTCCTATGCTGGAACGACTACTCTTCCGCATGTGGGAGAGTCCGGCCTCCTCGCCGGTCCTGAGCAAGCGGGTCGATTCTATCTATCGGGTCCGCAAGAGCCCTGGCTTTCAAAAGGCACAGCTGCCACACCATTCCATGGTAGTGGAATCGGCCATGCATCGTCTTAAGAGCCAGAAGATGCACTCCTCGGTGCCTCCTGGAAGGGAGGCCCGTAACCTGGATGGCCTTGGCAAGAAGTGCTTCCAGGGCTCTATGCTCGCATGTCGTGTCCAGTCTTACCAGCTATACATGGGCATGTATCTCCGGGATCTGGCTAAAGAGCTAGCCGGATTCTCCGCTGGTCTCTCCGAGGAGCCCTTGCGGAGGTTCCTAGCCTTGTCCACGGGCATTCGGGAATGCTCAAAGTTCATGTCCCGAGCAGCCTATGATGGCTTTGAAGCCTCGGCTCGAGTGGCCGCAGCCGGCATCGGTGCCCGCCGACAGGCTTGGCTTCAGTTGTCCGACCTTGAGCCCTGGGTACAGGACAAGTTGGTCGATGTCCCCTGCCGAGGCGAAAACCTCTTTGGCAAGCCCATGGCGGAAAAGGCTGCACAAATTGAGACTGAGACTCTCACCAGGACCAGGCTTTCTAGGAAGACCTCCGCCCCTTCCCAGAAAAAGAAGGGCTCGGGGAAAAAAGTCCTTTTACCCGAGGAAGGCGGCTGCCTACAAACAATACCCCCATTATCAGGCCCCTGCAGCTCCCCAACAGGGCCAGCAGGCCAAGGGACGGGGTAACGGGTCCCGTAGGCAGCAAGCCCCCAAGCCTGCACCACCAGCCCCTGCTCAGCAGGGTGGGGGCTTTTGACTCGCTCAGCATAGCCTCTCCCCCCCCGCTGGTTCCCCCCAGCACCGGAGGCCGGCTGGTTCACTTCGCCCACAGGTGGTCCAGCATCACCACAGATGCCTGGGTGCTTCAGGTCGTGCGAGAAGGCTACCTTCTCCACTTCCATCAGGTCCCTCCCTCCTATTTTCCGGGAGAGCCTCCGCGCCCCCCTCTGCACAGGGAGTTGCTCCTTCAGGAGTTAGCAGGTCTTCTGCAGGAACAGGCGGTGGAACCGGTGCCACACCACCTGAGAGGTCAAGGCTTCTATTCAAGGTACTTTCTGATACCAAAGAGAACAGGGGGCCTCAGACCCATCCTGGACTTGCGCAACCTCAACAAGTTCCTTGTGCGGGAGAAGTTCAAAATGCTTACCCTTGGAATCCTTCTGCCCTACCTCCAGCAGGGAGATTAGCTATGCTCCTTGGATCTAAAGGATGCCTACACGCACATCCTCATCCACCCAAGCCACCGCCAATACCTAAGGTTTGTGGTGGCGGGAAATCATTACCAGTACAGAGTACTGCCCTTTGGCCTGTCCTCCGCACCGCGAGTCTTCACAAAATGTCTCGCGGTCGTGGCGGCCCATCTCCGGCTTCACGGCCTCTATGTCTTTCCGTACCTCGACGACTGGCTCATCAGAGCAGCGTCCGCTCAGGAGGTCACCAACGCCACGTGCCGCACGGTGACTCTGCTGCAGCACTTGGGCTTTGTCATAAACTTCGCAAAGTCCACTTTGCTCCCCTCACAGGATCTCGAGTTCATCGGCGCAAGGCTGCACACTCCTCAGGCGCGAGCGTATCTACCGCTCGACAGGGCTCAGCGGCTCATGGACCTAGCCGACCGCTTTCGCAGCCAGCCCCTGGTCTCCGCCAGGCGCTTCCTGAGACTGCTCGGCCATATGGCTTCCACTGTCCATGTGACCCCCAATGCCCGCCTGAATATGCGGTCTGCTCAATGGTGTCTCCGCCGGCAGTGGCGACAGGCCACGGGCGGCCTCGCAGACCTAGTGCGCGTTTCCGAGCCGCTGATCTCGTCTCTTCGGTGGTGGCTTCGGCAGCCGAACCTGATATTCGGAATGCCTTTCCAGTCACCTCAGCCGACCCGGGTGCTGACCACGGATGCATCCCTCCTGGGCTGGGGAGCACATTGCCAAGGGGCACGTACTCAGGGCCTCTGGACCACGTGGGAGTCTGCTCAGCAGATCAACTTCCTGGAGCTCAGGGCGATCCGCCTGGCTCTCAAAGCCTTCTCCCACCTGACTTCTCACCAGTCGGTCCTCGTCCAGACGGACTATCAAGTTGCCATGTTCTACGTGAACAAGCAGGGGGGCACGGGCTCCTTCCTCCTCTGCCGGGAGGCACAGAAGCTCTGCTCTTGGGCCGTCAGTCACGGCATTCTCCTCAAGGCAGTTTATCTGCCTGGCGGACAAACTCAGCAGGATCCTCCAGCCGCACGAGTGGCGTCTGGATCCCTTGGTAGTTCAGAAGCTCTTCCTAAAGTGGGGCCTCCCCACGGTGGATCTCTTTGCCAGTCCTCACAACCGGCAGCTTCCTCGCTTCTGCTCTCGTCAGCCACACCCCCTTCGGGTTGCGGCGGACGCTTTTCTGATTTCATGGTCGGGGAGCCTTCTGTACGCTTTCCCTCCCATCCCGCTAGTCTCTCGGACTCTTTTCAAGGTGCTCCGAGACAACGCCTTCATGATCCTGGTGGCCCCTCGCTGGCCCAGACAACCATGGTTTCCGCTCCTACTGCAGCTAGCGGTGGAGGATCCATTCCCTCTGGGGGTACAACCGGATCTCCTCACTCAGGATCAGGGGTCTCTACTACACCCCAACCTCAGGTCTCTCAACCTCATGGCCTGGCTGCTGAGAGGGTAGTCCTTGCTCCCCTTCTCCTGCCGGCGGAGGTGGAGGAGGTCGTCTTAGCTTCGCGACGCCCTTCTACCCGCAAATGCTACGCCCTTAAATGGCGTCGCTTTGCCGTCTGGTGTACCCAACAGTCTCAGGATCCCTTCTCCTGCCCGGTGTCGGTGATCTTGCAATACTTGCTACACCTCTCTAATCTGGGACTTAAGTCCAACTCCGTCAGTGCTCTTTCGGCACATCATGTGCCGGTGGACGGTAGACCTCTCTCCAGCGACCCTCTCGTAGCGAGGTTTCTCCGAGGTCTCCTTCTACTTAAACCACCTCTGCGCCCGCCAGCGCCTGACTGGGACCTGAATGTGGTTTTGCAGCGGATCACCTGTCCGCCTTTTGAACCTATGGCTACCTGTTCTCTCCGTTTTCTGTCTTGGAAAACACTGTTCTTGATAGCCCTCACTTCCGCTAGACGCGTAAGTGAATTGCAGGCCCTCGTGTCTGATCCCCCTTACACTCGGTTCTACAAAAATAGGGTAGTCCTACGGACTCACCCGAAATTTCTTCCTAAAGTGGTCTCCCTTTTTCACATCAATCAGGAGGTGGTACTTCCAACCTTCTTTCCCAGACCACACTCCAGCCGAGCTGAAACGGTCCTCCATACCCTGGACTGTAGAAGGGCTTTGAACTTCTACCTTGACCGTACGCGAGAGCACCGTAAAGCTGCCCAGCTTTTTGTGTCTTTTGACCCCAATAAATTGGGGCTCCCGGTCTCCAAGCGTACTCTGTCCATCTGGGTTGCGGACTGTATCTCTTGGGCTTATGGGGCAGCCGGACTCCCCTTAGAAAGTCGAGTCACGGCTCATTGCGTTCGGGCAAAGGCTACGTCAGTGGCTTACCTCCGCTCTGTTCCGCTGGCAGACATCTGCCGGGCCGCTACTTGGTCTTCGAGCCAGACTTTTGCGGTCCATTACTGTCTCGAGAGGGAGTCCCGTAGGGACAGTGCTTTCGGACAGGCAGTCCTCCGTAATCTCTTTGAGGTCTGAGCAACTCCTACCCTCCATCCCGGATGTGGGCTACCGGTGGGTGATAATTCAGCGAAGATTCTATCCTTCTGTGCTGCTGAGCTAGAGGGAGCTCATTTTTGTGCTTAGGGTCTCCGGTAGCCTTGAGCTTGGGAGTCCCATAAGTGAGGACTGACTTCCTGCTTGGTCCTGGAGAAAGCGTAGTTACTCACCTGTAACAGGTGTTCTCCAGGAGCAGCAGGAATCAGTCCTCACTACCCTCCCTCCTCCCCTTGGAGTTGCAATCGTCTGCTTATGCTCTTTTTGCAAATTTTTTATGCTGTCTTTTTTAGCTATGTCATCTGACTGGCTAAGATGGCACCCTCGGGCGGGAAGACGACCGCGCATGCGCGCTGCAATTCCCAAAGGCTTTCTTTGAAAGCTGGGGAAAATTGCTCCGCGAGGGCTCCGTCGGCGCCGACGTCACCCATAAGTGAGGACTGATTCCTGCTGCTCCTGGAGAACACCTGTTACAGGTGAGTAACTACGCTTTCCTTGCAGGGCTGGGGGGCACATTGTATGGACAAGTGCACCCAAGGCCTGTGGTCTCCATGGGAAGCCACGCAACAGATCAATCTCCTGGAACTCAGGGCTATTCGCTTAGCCCTCAAGGCCTTCTCTCGAACCCTAGCTCACCAGTCTGTCTTAGTGCAGACCAACAACCAAGTCGCCATGTATTATGTGAACAAGCAGGGAGGCACTACGTCCAGGCTCCTGTGTCAGGAGGCACAGGCCCTCTGTGTGTTTGCACTCAAGCACAACATGTTTCTCAAGGCTGTTTATCTCCCTGGCCAGGAGAACTTCCTGGCAGACAGATTAAGCAGAGTTCTGCAGCCCCACGAGTGGCAGCTACACCCATTAGTGGTTCAGAAAATTTTCCTGAAATGGGGACTTCCATCAGTGGACCTCTTGGCCAGTCCCCTGAACTGGCAGCTGCCCAGGTTCTGTTCCAGGCAACCGCATCCCAAGAGGTTGGCGGCGGATGCCTTCCTGATTTCCTGGTCCCAGGGCCTCCTGTATGCGTTTCCTCCCACGCCTCTGGTGGCCCGAACCTTGTTCAAAATTCTGAGGGACAAGGCCTCTGTTCTTCTAGTAGCTCCCAGGTGGCCGAGGCAGCCTTGGTTTCCGCTTCTGCTTCAACTGGCAGTGGACGCCCCTCTCCCTCTAGGGGTGCAACCCGATCTTCTCTCTCAAAATCAGAGTTCCCTTCTGCACCCCAACCTCAAATCTCTCAATTTGATGGCCTGGAGGCTGCAAGGGTAGTCTTAGCTCCCTGGGGCCTGCCTCAGGAGGTGGAGGACGTGGTCTTGGCCTCTAGAAAGCAATCCACCAGGAAAACCTATGCCCTGAAATGGAGAAGTTTCTCTTTCTGGTGTCAGCAGCGCAGAGCAGATCCTTTCTCCTGCTCTGTACCAGTAGTACTTCAGTACCTGCTGCATTTATCCAATCAGGGCCTCAAGTCCAATTCTGTTCGGGTCCACCTCTCAGCTCTGGCAGCTCACCACTCACTGGTGGACGGACACTCTTTTTCGGGGCACCCTTTGGTGTCCCGGTTCCTCAGAGGTTTGTTCTTGCTCAAGCCTCCTCTCCGTCCTCCGGCACCAGAGTGGGAGTTATTTATTTATTTTACATTCTCTTATATACCGCGCTATTCTGCATCAATGCGGTTTACATTGAAGAAACTGAAATTACATTGAACAGGGCATTATAACTTGGAGATAACTACTTTACAGGGAACATGGGCTATGGAGGGTTAAGTGGCTTACCCAAGACCACAAGGAGCACCTGTGGGACTAGAAACCCCAGTCCTTCCGGCCCAATGTTGCTGTCCTCTAGTGGGATTTGAACCCCTGACCTTCCGGCCTGAAGTACCTTAACCCAACCACTAGGCCACTCCTCCACTCCAATTCTTGAATGTGGTCTTGCAGCAACTGACTCGCCCACCCTTTGAGCCGATGGCTACTTGTCCTCTCCGCTTCCTTTCCTGGAAGACTCTCTTCCTGGTGTCCTTAACCTTGGCCAGGCGTGTGAGTGAGCTACAGGCCTTGGTCTGTTACAGGCCCTACACTCGCTTCTATAGGAACAGGGTAGTCCTTAGGACTCATCCTAAGTTCCTTCCTAAGGTTGTCTCCTCTTTCCACCTCAACCAGGAGGTGGTTCTTCCGACATTCTTCCCTAGGCCTCATGGAAGTCAGGCTGAAGCAGTCCTGCATACCCTGGACTGTAGGAGGGCCTTATCCTTCTACCTTGACCGTACGCAGGGACATAGAAGGGCTACTCAGCTCTTCATATCTTTTGACCCTAATAATTTGGGGTTAGCTGTGTCCAAGCATACCTTGTCCATCTGGGTAGCTGACTGTATCTCCTGGGCTTACAGGGCGGCTGACCTTTCTTTGCAGGGTCGGGTCACGGCCTATCGTGTCAGGGCAATGGCTGCCTCAGTAGCTCATCTCCGCTCTGTACCGTTGGCAGACATTTGCAGGGCTGCAACTTGGTCCTCAAGTCAGACTTTTGCGGCCCATTACTGCCTGGAGAGGGAGTCCCCTAGGGACAGTGCTTTTGGCCAGGAAGTACTTGGAATCTCTTTGAGGTTTAGGCAACTCCTGCCCTCCAGCCCTCCGTTGGGCTACTGGTGGAGGTTCTTTCAGTGGAAAGCCTTTCTTTGATGCTGGGACTAGAGGGAGTTCTCTTGTTCAGCCTGGGTTCCCTGGTAGCCCAGAGCTAGGGAGTCACCCATATGTGAGGACTGACTTCCTGCTTGGTCCTGGAGAAAGAGTAGTTACTCACCTGTAACAGGTGTTCTCCAGGAGAAGCAGGAATCAGTCATCACAACCCTCCCTCCTCCCCTGGGAGTTGCAGTTGTACATAGTTTATTTTACTTTTTGTGTGCTGTTTTTTAGCTATGTCATTTGACTGAGCAAGATGGCACCTTTAGACGGGAAGGGGACCGCGCATGTGTGCAGTATTCCCAAAGGCTTTCATAGAAAGCTGGGGAAATGCTCCACAGGGGCTCCATCGGCGTCAGTGTCACCCATATGTGAGGACTGATTCCTGCTGCTCCTGGAGAACACCTGTTACAGGTGAGTAACTACTCTTTCTCTAGATCTAAAGAAAGCGTACACACATATCCTCATTCATCCAGAACACAGGAAATATCTTTGTTAGTGATATAGCGGTAGGGCTGTCTGGTAAGGTTTGCCTTTTTGTGGAAGATACCAAAATCTGCAATAGAGTAGACACCCAGGAAGGTGTAGATAACATGAGGAGGGATCTAGCTAAGCTTGAAGAATGGTCTAGAATCTGGCAGCTGGGATTTAATGTTAAAAAATGTAAGGTCATGCATTTGGGCTGCAGCAATCCAAGGGAGCAATATAGTATAGGGGGGTGAAGTACTTTTGTCCACTAAAGAAGAGCGGGACCTGGGCGTGGTTGTTTCTGATGATCTTAAAGTAGCTAAACAGGTAGAAAAGGCAACTGCAAAAGCTAGAAGGATGCTTGGGTGCATACGGAGAGGAATGGCTAGCAGAAAAAAGGAGGTGATAGTGCCTCTGTATAAGTCTTTGGTGCGACCTCATTTGGAGTATAGTGTGCAATTCTGGAGACCGCACCTTCAAAAGGATGTGAACAGGATGGAGTCGGTGCAGAGGGTGGCTACTAAAATGGTTAGTGGTCTTCATTATAAAGCATATGACGACAGACTTAAGGATCTTAATATGTACACATTAGAGGAAAGGCGGGCTAGAGGCGATATGATTGAGATGTTTAAATACCTCCATGGCATAAATGTTCAGGGGGAGAGCCTCTTTCAAGTTCTGCTACAAGGGGACATGGGATGAGGATGAAGGGGGATAGATTTAGGAGTGATTTGCGGAAATATTTCTTTATGGAAAGAGTGGTGGATCCGTGGAATAGTCTCCCAGTGGAGGTGGTAGAGATGAGGACAGTAACTGAATTCAAAAAAGCATGGGACAAACACAGAGGATCTCTAAAGGAAAAAAGGGGACTGTTGTAGTTGTTGATATGGAGGACTGACTAGATAGGCTATGTGGTCTTTTCTGTCGTCATATTTCTGTTTCTATGTAAATATCTATGCTTCATATTTCAAGGAAGACACTATCAATACAATGTCCTTCATTTTGGACTCGCCTCTGCCCCAAGATTCTTCACAAAGTGCATGGTGGTCATAGCTGCATATCTAAGATCTCTTACTTAGACGACTAGCTCATAAAGGCAGGCACCTCCCAGGAGGTCCGCTTGTCTCTCTTTCGTACCATGCAGGTACTGCAATACTTAGGCTTTGTCATAAATCTTCCAAAGTCCTATCTTGCTCCAACTCAAAGACTAGAATTCAGAGGAGCTTTACTAGATACTCAACAGTCCAAGGCATTTCTACCCCAGCCCCGTTGTTCTAGTCTCATTGAGCTGACATCCCAAGTGCTACTCAGAGACCATTGACTGCCTGGGAAATGCTGCAGCTTCTAGGTCATATGGCCTCAACAGTGCCTCTCTACATATACGCACAGCCCAATGGACACTTGGCTCCCAGTGGAAGCAAAGTGTCCATTGGGCTGTCTCAGGGACAAGATCCAAGTCACTGCCCCTCTTTCCACATCCCTCCAATGGTAGTGTTGCCCAGAAAATCTCCTTGTCGGGTCACCTTTTCAGATGCCTCCACATTAATGCACCCTAATGATAGATACTTCCAAACTGGGATGGGGGCACATTTGGGCGCTCTCTCCACACAGGGCTTCTAGACAGAACCGGAGTCACAGCTCCAGATAAATCTGCTGGAGCTTCGTGCTATCTCCAATGCCCTCAGGGTGTTTCAGGATCACCCAAGATCCCACAGGGTCCTGGTCTAGATGGACAATCAAGTGGCCATGTTCTATGTGAACAAACAGGGTGGAACAGACTCTTGGCCCCTCTTCAGGAAGGCCCTTCATCTCTGATCCTTCGCCATTGCTCATCAAATACACCCCCAAGCGGTGTATCTCCCAGGGGTGTAAAATGACTTGGCAAACAATTTGAATCGTATCTTTGTTCCCCGCGAATGGTCTCTCCATCCGGACACAACCTCCTACATCTTTCAGACCTGGGGGACTCCAGAAATAGATCTGTTTGCTACTACGCAGAATGCCAAGCTCCCACACTTCTGCACCAGGACTTCCATGTCCGGCAACCAGCAAGTGGATGCTTTTCATCTCCACTGAGGTCGAGGTTTCCAGTATGTCTTCCCTCCCATTCCCCTCATCCCCAAGATGCTTTTCAAGCTTTATGTGGATAGGGGCTTCATGATCCTCATAGCCCTGCGCTGGCCACGTCAACTGTGGTTTCCTCTCCTGCTAAGTCTGTCTCAGACTCATTCTCTACGACTCTGATCTGCTCCTGATCTCCTCTCCCAGAAAGAAGGGACACTGCTCTATCCTAATCCGCAGTTTCTCCATCTCACAGCTTGGCTGCTGAAAGCAAGATCTTAACCTTACTCAGGAGGTAAAGGAGATCCCGTTAGCTTCCAGGAAGCCATCCACCAGATATTCATACAATTTCAGTGGTGTAGATTCTTTACCTGGTATTCCCAGAAGGATCTCAGTCCCTTCTTGACTGCAGTGGGGGTGCTCCTCTAATATCTCCTCCACCTGTCCTCATCTTGTCTCAAGACCAACTCTGTGAGAGTGCACCTTAGTTCAATTGCTGCCTCTCATCATCTCATGGATGGGCAGCCCATCTCCTCACAACCGCTTGTAGTGTGCTTTGAGAGGTCTTTTGTTCACCAAGCCTCCCATCAGACAACCCCAGTGACTTGGGATCTCAATGTCATTATAGTGCAGCTTCTCAAGCCTTCCTTTGAACCCTTGGCTACGACCCACTAAAGTTTCTTTCATGGAAGGTCATCTTCTTCATTGCCCTCACTTCAGTGAGATGCATTAGTGAGCTTCAGGCTTTGGTGGCGGACCCACCTTACACCCTGTTCCACCATGACAAGATCGTCCTTAGGACTCGCCCACATTTCATGCCTAAAGTGGTGTCTCTTTTTCATTTGAATCAGTTTACCTTCCTGTATTTTTTCCTAGACCACATGCGTCTAGAGGCAACCCTGCATACTCTTGACTGCAAGTGTGCCTTGGCCTTTTATCTCCAGAGGACTTGAGAGCACTGTAAGGCCTTGCAGTAGTTCATTTCCTCTGACCCTAGTCACCTGGGTCTGCCAGTATCGAAACGTACCCTTTCTAAATGGATAGCAGATTGCATCTCATTTGCTTAGGATAAAGCAGGACTATCACTGGAGGGTCATGTCACTGCTCATAATGTTCGTGCTATGGCTACCTCAATGGCGAATCTACGCTCTGTGGCCATTGACGAAATCTGCAAAGCAGCAACTTGGTCTTCGGTCCATACCTTTGCTGCTCATTATTGTCTAGACAAGGACTCCCGTTGGGATGCCATGTTTGGTCAAGCTGTTCTCCAGCACCTCTTTCAGACTTAGGGGCAACTCCTACCCTTCGTCCCCGACCTTACCAATACTAGACATCTTTGAAGAATTCATGACCTCTTGAAGCCTACCCTGAGGCAAACCTTCACTGGTTCTGAGGTCACTTCTCTGGCATCAAGGAGCTAGGGAGTCCCATATGTGAAGACTACATTCCTGCTTGTTCCTAGAGATAGTGTAGTTACTCCCTGCAACAGGTGATCTCCGGGAACATCAGGAATTTAGTCTTCACAACCCACCCTCCTCCCCTAATTGTAGGGTTTCTTTTTACTCTCCTTTTCTCCCAGCTACAAACTCAACTGAGGAAGCAGATTTGGGAAGGCGGGAAAGCAGCTACACAGGTGCAGTGGGATGCTCCCAAAAGCTTTCCTATTGGACGCTGGGGAGTGTTCCTGTGCGGGCTCAGTCGGTACCGACATCACCCATATGTGAAGACTAAATTCCTGCTGTTCCCGGAGATCACCTGTTACAGATGAATAACTACGCTTTCCACCTTAATCAGCAGGTGGTGCTACCCACCTTCTTTTCGTGGCCCCACACCAGCATGGTGGAGGCCGTTCTTCATACACTGGACTGTAAGCGGGCGCTTTCCTTCTACGTGCAGTGCACCCAGGTCCACCACCGAGCTTCTCAGTTCTTTGTCTCCTTTTATCCAAGTCGGTTGGGGGCGGCGGTCTCTAAACACACTCTGTCTACCTGGGTATCGGACTGCATCTCCTTTGTCTACGAGCAGGCTGGTCTCTCGCTGGGGCACTGTGGCAGCCTCAGTGGCAAATATGTGTTCCGTTCCCTTGTCGGAAATCTGCTGAGCCACCACTTCGTCCTCAGTCCATACCTTTAAGCTCATTACTGCCTGGAGAAGGAGTCCCATTGGGACAGTGCCTTTGGCTAGACAGTACTCCATCATTCGTTTAGAGTGTAGGCAACTCCTGCCCTCCGGCCCTTGCTGTGTTCAGTCTACTGGTGAACTGGTTCCTCGCTGGACACTTGGGTCGCTTGTGGTCTTTTGTTTTCTGATTCAGTTGCTGCTGCTCATGGCTCACCTTTTCTGGTCACACATGGCTTTCTACAGTTTTTTCGGTAGCCTGTAGCTGGGGAGTCCCATATGTGAAGACTGACTTGCTGCTTGTTCCCAGAGAAAGTGTAGTTACTCACCTGTAACAGGAGTTCTCCGGAGACAGCTGGAATCGGTCCTCACAACCTTCCCTCCTTCCCGTGGAGTTGCTTCTTGCTGTGTTTTTGCCGTCTTGTGCTATGATATACTGAGGCAAGGTGGCACTCTTAGGCAGGAAGGGGACCACACATACGTGGTGTATCTCCCAAAGGCTTTCTTTGAAAGCTGGGGAGAGATTAGCGCGTGGGCTCCATTGACACCGACGTCACCCATATGTGAGGACTGAGTTCTGCTGTCCCCGGAGAACACCTGTTACAGGTGAGTAACTACGCTTTATTTGCACCCATGCTGTCTGCAACTTTGATGGTTACCACATGCTCATAAGTATATGTTGCAAACATGATCACTCTCCACCCATTTCCCACCCACTCTGGTAGTTGACGCATTTTGTGCAGATAGTGCAGCAATTTTCTGTGCTGTCTTTTAACACGGCCAGATAGCACGGGCTATCTGCCATGTTAACAGGTAGCACAGCTCAGTAAACATGCCCCTAAATAAAAAACAGTCAACTTTAAGTTCATAAAAAGCATTTTACTTGCATTGTTTAAAAAAAAAGTTGATGTGACAAACATGTTGACTAATAGTGATGTACAAATGGAAAAGCATTTTTAAAGTTCAGAGTCCATTGTATGACTTTGATAATTTGAGTTCAAGTACAGTCAGTGGATTTTATAGTCACTGTCATATATTGTGAGCAGTAGCACCTGTAAGAATAAGTGCTGGAGTAAATGTCCAGTCTCTTAAGATTAGAGCAGCATCTCTATGGAACAGCACAGAGGCTGTCAAAAGACAAGTCAGTGCAGTAAAAATCCAATCACCACAGTCCATTGTTTAAAAAATATCTGTAATTCAGATTGTAGAGACAGGGATGAAAAAAAGGTCCAGCACTGAAGAATACAGAACTTGCTAAAAAGCAGCAGTACCAGGACATGAAACAAATACATGCATTGGAAAACAGAAGAGGAATGGGGTAGTTTAACTATAGGTGAAGAATTTTGTTACTTTCTGCTTGCTTTTTATTGTATTTTTCTCTTTTACAGACTTACAATCAAAGTCAAAGCAACAAAAAAAGTATTTACAAAGCAATTTTAGGTAATAATAAAATTCATCTTCATCCTCAAAGTCCACGTATGGTTCCTCATTGCTTGAATCCAAAGGTGCACAAAATGTATATTACCCAAAAGATGTATGAACCAAAAGATAATTCCAAGCAAAGTTCTAAAGATCGGAGGTCAAGCACAGTGTGTCATAAATCATCTTTGTTTCAAAATGGAATTGGTAAGAATTTGCTTGTTTTATGTGCCTGTTAAAATGCCCTTGGCATAAAGTATTAACAATACCATTAATATCTGTACAACAATTGTTACATCTGTTACTATGGTTATAAAGAATTCTTATGTAATTCTTAAGTAAAAAGATGTTATGTAAGACATAAGGTCTTAACATAAGTCACAGATAGAATATTCTTACTCTGGAATGCATATAGTCTCAAAACAAAGAGCTTAAGCAACTAACCGAGGGGCATGCAGAATGACAAAGAGGACGTGAGCTAGACTTTCCAGGTTAGCTGCTTATCTAGGCATATATATTTAGATTACTTTCCACCAGAAGTACCACACACATGGACCTAGTTACTATAGCTAACAAACATATCATCCTAAATCTCATATATAGAGCCCCATCCTCACCACCAGAAGATTTATCTAATATAATAGAGCTTGCCTGCAACCCAGAAAGCCCACACAAATCCAACTGGTTAATGGGTGACTTTAACCTCTCTTCACTTCACCATAGCCACTCTACCACATTCCTCGATGCCATGGCTGACCTCAACTACTCGCAGTTAGTTAGCTCCCCTACACACCTCAAGGGTAACACCCTTGACCTCATTTTCGCGCCTCAGTCTACAGCGAACACCAACTTTAAGCTATCTCATACCCCTGTCCCATGGTCTGATCATGATTTATTATCCTTCCAAGTCCCATATCAGCAAAACAGTATCCCAGCAAGACATACAAATGTAATCTCATCAGGACCAACAGCCCGTTTCAAAACGCTCAACAAGGATGACTTCATCAGCCAGACTCTTCCAACCCTTTGTCTACCAACCAATGACCTTGATGAACTGATCAACAATTGGTACAACACCCTGAACTCCTCTTCACATCTACCTTCCTCAGTAAGACCACCAGCATCCAGCACAGCACTAAAAAGTAGAAACACAAAACCATGGTTCTCCACGGAACTACGACTATCCCTCCAGAATCTAAGAAAACAAGAGAGAAAATGGCGCAGATCACGTGCTCCACTTGACCAAATGGATTACGAAAATGCCCTAAAGAAACACCGGGAGAAAATAGCTGAAAAGATGAGGGAACACCATACAGAAACCCTCCTCCGATCACTGAACAAACCACGTGACCTCTTTAACATCACCAAATCCTTAACCAAGGCACCATCCTCCAACCAAACAATATCAATTCAACCTCAGGCTTTTGCCGACTATCTTCAATCCAAATCCATTAACACGAACCCCACACCAAGTTGTATACCTAACCCCATCTCAATTACTCAGCCTCTAAAAAATTTTGTCGCTCCCACAGTGAAATCCATCACTGACCTTATTGCCACCTTGAATACTACCACAGCCCCAAACGATCCATGCCCTGCCTACTGGATCAGAACAATGCGTACTGAACTGAGCCCCATACTTGCCCTTATCATGCAACTCTCCTTCACAACCGGATCATTCCCATCATCTCTCAAGCAAACTTCAATACGCCCTCTCCTGAAGAACAATAAACTCGACCCAGCAAAAACTGATTCATATCGTCCAATTTCAAGTATACCCCTTCTAGCCAAAATCATCGAGAAGGTGGTACAAATCCAATTGCAACAGCATATAGATACTTCAGCTCCTCTCGATCCCTGCCAACACGGATTCCGTGAATCACATGGCATAGAGACCCTTCTCACACTACTCATCAACACCTTATCAAGAGGGATTGACAAAATTGAAAATGGGTTCATCCTCATCTTCCTTGACATCTCAGCAGCTTTCGACTCGGTTAACCATGCACAACTTCTTCATCGTCTTAAAGAAAAGGGAGTCCAGGGATCAGCTTGGGAATGGTGTAGATCCTACCTAAACAACCGCTGGCAACAGGTGCGAATAGGATCTTCAACCTCCGATCCTTTCCAGCAACAACAGGGTGTACCCCAGGGATCCTCTCTTTCAGCTCTTCTGTTCAACATATATATACAACCAATCTGTGAAATCATCAAAACATTTAACGCCTCCAGCTTGATCTACGCAGATGACGTACTAATATTCACGCCAATAAAAATTAATGCCCCTGACTTCTCCCCAATTATCGCCTGCTTCAACGCGATTACAGATTGGCTCCTATCACAGAACCTGCGAATAAACTTCAAGAAAACGGAAGTCCTATTCGTAACCAGGAATAAGAAATTCTCCCCCCCTGCAACTTTGAAGGTGAGAGACGCGGAACTACCATGTAAACCATCAATTCGCTACCTGGGAGTAACCATCGACCAAGAACTGACCTTCAAAGATCACATAAAGCAGACCGTTAAATCCATTTACTACAAATTAAGAACGCTGAAACCCTTAAGACCACTACTCGCCTCCAATGACTTCCGAACAATCTTCCAAACCCTTATAACACCTCATTTTGACTATGCTAATATCATCCTGCATGGTCTACCCAAGAGCACCCTCAACCCACTCCAATTGGCGATGAACTCAGCAGCTCGCATTCTCTGCGGTACTTCCAGTAGAGACCACATCACCCCCATACTAACAGAGCTTCACTGGTTACCCCTACAAGCCAGGATAACTTACAAAGCACTTCTGCTATCCTTTAAAGCAATTAATCAAATAGCCCCACCTTCCCTCTCATCACTTATTATCAACACCCCCACGAACAGACTGAGAAGATCCGCAGCCGCCAATACCCTTGTCGTACCAAAGGAGTACACTAAATGTAATCAAACAACCAGAGACAGGGCCTTCACCTTATTCGCTCCAACTTGCTGGAATAATCTCCCTCCTCATATCCGATCAATAAAAGACCTCTCTCAATTTAAAAAGGCCCTCAAACACTACCTATTCTGTCATCATCTCTTAGGCCCTAACCCTACACCTCCTCCCCCCATCTCACAAATCACTCACACAGCCTCTGACATTCCAACAACATAGTCATAACAGAACTCGACCTAGACGCTCTGCACACCCAAGGTTACGACCCAATTTAACTGTAAATTTTCAGAGGTAATATATCTTTCTGTATATAGCTTGTATATAGTTTACCATGTTGTCTCCAAGTTACTGACCCTGTTATAATGTAAGCAAAAGACCTTGTTATAATGTAAGCAAAGGACTGTTCTAATGCGAAATTTGTTATCTGTAAACCGCGCTGATACCAAAGAGCGCGGTATATAAAAACTGTAAAATAAATAAATAAATAAAATAAATATATATATATATATATATGGAATGTCCCTTTGCTTGGATAGTGCATAGGAGAAACATGTTTGAACATAACCACTAGAGCAGTGTTTTGGTACTGCAAGCATAACCATAAAATTCTGTACTGGAATTTGTGTGTACAAGCAGGAAGTCAGTCCTTCACATATGGGTGATGCCGGCACCGACGGAGCCTGCGGGGAGCATTTCCCCAGCTTTCAAAGAAAGCCTTTGGGAATGCCACTATGCATTCGTGGACCCTTCCCACCAAGGGTGCCATCTTGATCAGTCTCCCTTTTTCCGCAGAGCCCTTCTGATGCACGTCCCTGTACCTGGGAAAAAGTTTTCTTCATATTGTCTTCTATTCCGGTTTCCCAGGACTTTGTTATTTGTTTCTTTTCCCTTTTTTCATAAGTTCACCTTCAGCGTGTTTTGCACCCTTTTCAACCGCTGGCCGAACCGAAGGTCTTCAACCTTGCGGGGGATCCTTTATTCCCCCATGGCCTCCGGTTTCAAAAAGTGTGACAGATGCTCCAAAAACATGTCCCTCATGGACATCCATGACTGTTGTCTCAGGTGTCTGGGAGTGGACCATAACCCGGAGCTCTGCTCCCTTTGGAAAAACATATACTCTAAGTCCATCCAGAGTCATAAGCAGAAACTGGATGATACTTTCCGCAAGATGGCTCCGGTGTCCCCAGTAGCTTCCTGCTCCACTGACTCTCCACCTCTGGGGTCCCCCGCGGCCACTCCGCGGCCCAGGTGCCACTCTGAGCAAGGGACCCCCAAAAGGGAGCGGGAGAAGAAGAAGGCCTTGAGGACCCTGTCGGGGGCTCTGGACAAGCGTGAGCATTCTCGCGCTTGGTCCCTTAGCCCTCCTCGGCAGTCCCTGGGGTCGGAGAAGGAGCGTCCCTTAAAGGTACCTTGTACAGACACGGAGGCCTCCGGCGATGGCGCCCGGTCTCCTGAGGGTTGTCCCAGCGAGGATCCCCTCGACGTCCAACCCGGTTACCCTGGTGTCGGCATTGCAGGGCCCCACTCCTGAGTGGGTGGCCCAAATGCTGGCACTGGAGTGCAGCGTCTCTGCCTTCTTTGCTGCCCAGTAGGTGCTAGTGCCAGGCCCCGCTGGCGCGCACCCTGAGACCTCGAGTGTGACACCTTTCTTGGCTCCCCAGACTGCCCTGACAACCACCGAGAGCCAGGGGCCTTGTGAGTAATCCCGGCAGAGGTCTTGATCTCCATCCCAGTCCTCGGGTGCGAGATCTTCACGAGCCAGTACCTTTGGCTCCAGAGGGGCTTCGGTCTTGAGAGCCCAGCGCATTTCATGGGTTCTGCTCGATCAGCCTAGATCTGAGTCTCCCTCCGAGATTTCAGGCTGTGAGTCTGATGGGGATACTTCCCCTGAATCCCGGGCTCATCGGGACCTCCCCTCGGATCCTTCCCCACCCGCTCAGAAGCAGCGGTCGCCTCCTGATGATATCTCCTTTCTGGAGTTTGTGCAGGACATGGCTTGAGCCCTGGTGCTCTCTACACAATTTGAGGAGGAGCCCCTTGCGGAGGAACTCGATGTTTTACAATACGAGTTCCTGCTGAGGGAATCCCTCACAGTTCCGGTCCACCTATTCTGACCCAACTGCTCCTCCGCATGTGGGAGACACCGGCGTCTGTCCCCATTTGTCAGCAAGCACCTGGACGCCATGTACAGGGTCTAGCGGGGGCCCAGCTTCCGGAAGGTCCAGCTCCCCCATACTTCAATGGTAGTGGAATCTGCCATGCAAAAGCAGAAGAGTCCAAAAACCCACTCTTCGGTCCTGCCGGATAAGGCGTTTCGCACCCTTGACACCCTCGGGCATAAGGCCTACCAAGGCTCCATGCTGGCTTGCCACATCCAGGCTTACCAGCTATATATAGGTATGACCTCATGAAGGAACTCGGAGGCTTCCAGGCGGGCCTCGACGGAGATTACTTCCGCCATTTCCAGTCCCTCCTGAAATCAGCAGGGGACTGTTCAAAGTACCTGTCTTGCGCTGCCAGTTTTGAGTCCTTTGCTCAGGTAGCGACTGAGAATATTGGGGCCAGGCGGCAGGCCTGGCTCCAGTCCTCGGACCTCAAACAGTGGGTCCAGGAAAAGCTGCTCAATGCACTGTGCCTGGGTGAACAATTGTTCGGCAAACCGATGGAGGACAAAGCAGTGGAGATTGAGACGGAGTACGTAACCTGCACCCATCTCTCACGGAAGACTTTATCTCCAGGAACAAGCAGGAATGTAGTCTTCAAATATGGGGTATCGTCGGTACCGACGGAGCCTGCGTGGGAACGCTCCCCAGCGTCCAATAGGAAAGCTTTTGGGAGCATCCTACAGCGCCTGCGTGCTACCTTCCCGCCTTTCCCAACTGTCCTTCTCCAGTTCTTCGTTTTCCGCGGAGCCGACAGGTCTCACATCCTGTCACCGCAGAAAAAAAATCCCTTCTATTCTTATTTTTTGTGGTCGCATCTGCCTTCCCTCGATGCTACACCGGTACCGCCGGTTCTTCTTTCTTTTCTTATTTTTTAAAAAAAAACCCTTCTGGAGTCTTTCTAGTAATTTTCTCTTCAGGTCCCACGCACCATTTTGGGCACTAGGCCCAACGTTTTCCTTCAAAATGGAAAAACCCGCTTCGGGTTTTAAAACATGTTCTAAGTGTGGCGGTACCATCTCCGTCACCGACACCCATGAGTGCTGCCTCAAATGTTTAGGTCCTGACCACTCTATTTCAGAGTGTGTTGCCTGTGGGTTGATGTCGAAGAGGGGCCGGCAAAACCGAGCTGCTAAACTTAGCACCCTTTTTCCCTCCGATGCAGCCTCCGTGGCATCGACGTCTTCCAGGGCTTCGTCTTCCTCCCATGAATCTCAGGTAACTAAACATAAATCTAGCCGGTCCTCAAAGGGTAGATCTCCTTCTAGACATCGAGATGCCTCTGGCGTTGCCCTTGAGGGACTTTCCCGGCAAAATTGCCCCAGCAGGAGACTTCGGCTTCCAAAGCACTAACAGGGCTCCAGGATGTTCTCGAGGCTTCAACCTCGGCAGAACTACTGGTGCCATGCTCTGGGGTACCAGCCGCTTCGTCCGGTACCGATACCCAAGCATCGGCAGCATCAATAGACCAGAGATTCTTGCCTATTGAACGCAGTCTGGTGGCTCTTCTCATGGCCTCGATGCCCCTGAAACCGCTTCAGACAATTCAACCGGTACCGGCACTGACTGCATCAACATTGGCGGGTATTCTACCGGGACCGAGTCATGCATGTCTATCTGGCATAGACAAATCGGTACCGGACTACTCCGATGCCGACTTCGATCGGTACTGGTACCGTGCCTTGCACGATCACCCGTATCAGAGATACTTCGAATCCTCAGATGAGTCTGAAGACTCTGAAAGCTCTGCCGATACCAGAGTACTTCTTCCTGAGGATTCCTCTTCTCCTCGGCGTAGGATGTCTCCACCAGAGGATATGTCCTTTCAAGATTTTATCCGAGATGTGGCCCGAGGTCTTTCCATCACAGTGGCTCCTGAAAAAGAGCCTAGGGCAAAGGAATTAGAAATCTTACAATACCCTAAAGCTCCTAAGGAGGCAGCTACCTTACCTGTTCATGAGATCTTGCATGATCTCATGTTAAGGATGTGAGAAACATCTCTAACCACATCTCCTCACTCTCGAAGACCCGACACCATGTATCGGGTTCCTCCTTGTCCTGGGTTTCAGAAGACTCAATTACCACAATCAGCTATGAGAAGGATAAAGAGTGCAAAAAGGCATGCATCTAATCCTCCAGGACATGAGTGTAGGACTCTTGATGCCTTTGGACGTCGAACCTTCCAGGCTTCCATGCTTTCTGCTAGGATCAGTTCCTATATCTTATTTATTTATTTTATTTAACAAATATTTCTATACCGCTCTTTCCCAAGTATCAAGTGCGGTTTACAAGGAACAGTAAGTTATATGGTATGTGAAAGCGCATACCTAGTCGTTTTACATAGAACAGGTGGAACTATTTACAAGTAACAATATAACATTTGAACAGTAAAAAGTTAGAACGTATTTACATTATGTATGGGAATGTTCCTTAAGGAGGTCACAGGAGATTTAGAGCTTATGAGCCCTCTCCTTCCTGATGATAGGCAAGATTACCTCGCCCTTGTCAAACATGCCCAGGATGTTTCCAAGTTTGTGAATCGTGCAGCCTTTGACTGCTTTGAGTGCATAAGCAGAAACTCTGCCATTGCCATAGGTGCACGTAGGATTGCCTGGCTCCAGGCATCTGACTTGGAAATTTGGGTACAGGATAAACTAGGGAATATTCCTTGCACAGGAGAGAATCTCTTTGGCAAGAATTGGCAGGAAAAAGCTAATGAGATAGATGCTGACAATATCACGTTGGCTAGATTGTCTAAATCTACAGCTGATCCTGCGAGGAAAAAATCCTATAAGAAACCATTCTTCAGTAAGAAGAAGACGTTTTATCCCTCCTATACCTAGCAGGGGCATCTTTTAGGTCAGTCTGCCCAAAAGGGACAGCAGCAACAACCTAGACAAAGAAACATAAAAGCAGCTAAGCCTCAACTGGCTCAGCAGACTCATCCTCCACAAGGGCTTTGACTCCTATCTAGAGAACTTTGCCTTCCTGGCCCTGAACAGCCCAGAACCCTCCACCATCCCAGGAAGGTTATATCATTTTGCCCCCAGATGGGGTCAGATAACAGCAGAAAATTGGACTCTGTCTATTGTAAGGGAGGGGTACAATCTTCATTTCCTCAGCATGCCCCCTCTTACAATGGTAAGACAGTTCAATTCTCAGACCTCTCTCAATGACCAGTTAGGTCAAGAGGTCACTGTGCTCCTTGCTCAAGGGGCAATAGAAGAGGTACCCATTCCCCAACGGGGTACAGGGTTTTACTCCCCCTATTTCCTTATTCCAAAGAAAACAGGAGGACACAGACCCATTTTAGACCTCAGAGAATTGAACAAATTCATGTTCAAAGAGAAATTCAAAATGATTTCTCTAGGAACTCTGCTGCCATACCTTCGGAGTCAGGATTGGCTTTGTTCTCTAGATCTCAAGGATGCATACACTCATGTTCTCATCCATCCAACTCACCGAAAGTTCCTTCGCTTTCTGTTTCAAGGGAAGCACTACCAATACAGGGTTCTTCCCTTTGGCCTGGCCTCTGCACCAAGGGTTTCACAAAATGCATGGCTGTGGTGGCAGCATTTCTCCGCACCCTGGGAATATTCGTCTTCCCTTACTTAGACGACTGGCTCATTCGAGCCCTTTCAGAGCCAGAGGCCAGGGTTGCCCTCTCTTGCACAATGCGCATCCTTCAGTATTTGGGACTTGTCATAAACTTCCCAAAATCCAACCTTGCTCCCACTCAGTCCCTAGAGTTTATAGGAGCTCTGCTGGATACCAGATAGACAAGGGCCTACCTTACAGAGCCCCGCTGCCTTCGCATTGTGCAGTTAGCTTCCCAAGCAGTGCTAAAACCTCACCTCACTGCTCGGGAAATGTTACAGTTGCTAGGCCACATGGCATCCACCGTGCATGTGGTTCCTTATGCTCGCCTCCATATGAGGGCAGCCCAGTGGACTTTATCCACTCAGTGGACTCAGGCGTCAGGTTGCCTGTCAGACAAAATAGCAAACTCAGATCACCTTATTTTGTCCCTCCAATGGTGGCAGTCACCCCAAAACCTTTTGGTGGAGTCTCCTTTTCAGCAACCCCCATCCCAGGCCACTCTAACAACAGATGCTTCATAGTTGGGTTGGGGAGCCCACCTGCAAGGCCTCTCTACCCAGGGTACCTGGACTCCACAGGAGGCCTATTTACACATCAATCTCCTAGAACTCAGAGCAATTTTCCTTGCTCTTCGAGTATTCCACACCCAGCTCAGCTACAAGACAGTCCTAGTTCAAATGGATAATCAAGTAGGCATGTTCTACGTGAACAAGCAGGGTGGAACAGGCTCTCTGTCGCTTTGCAACGAAGCTTTGCAACTATGGGGCCTCGCCAGAGAGCATCAGATTCATCTCCTTGCGGTGTATCTTCCAGGCATTCAAAACTCTTGGGCAGACAGACTCAGTCAAGTTCTGCTTCCACACGAATGGTCTCTCCATGCAGACCAGGTGGCCAAAACTTTTCAAATTTGGGGAACCCCGGACATAGACCTCTTTGCAAGTCCGCTGAATGACAAACTTCCCCGGTTCTGTTCCAGAATTACGGCTCAGGGTTGTCAGGCCAGGGATGCTTTCCTCCTCCATTGGGGTCAGGACTTCCTGTATGCCTTTCCACCCATTCCCCTAATTCACAAAACCCTGTTCAAGCTTCAAAGAGACAGAGGTCATATGATTCTCATAGCTCCATGTTGGCCATGGCAAATGTGGTACCCTCTGCTCCTACATCTCTCTCAAGCTCCGCCTGGAGTTAAGATCTGCTCCAAATCTCCTTTCTCAAGAGGACAGGATGCTGTGGCATCCCAGTCCCCAGTCTCTGCATCTCAGGGCTTGGTTGCTGAAAGCCTAGAACTTCACAGTCTTAACCTTTCCCAGCAGGTAAAGGATATCCTTTATGCTTCCAGGAAGCCTTCCACAAGACGCTCTTATGCATTTAAGTGGAAAAGGTTTACCATATGGTGCTCGCAGAAGGGTCTTAACCCTCTTGCGATACCTCTGGAATCATTACTGGAGTATCTCCATTTATCAAATGCAGGGCTTAGGATCATTTCAGTGAGAGTTCATTTGAGTGCTATTGCAGCTTCTTTCAAGCCTCTAAATGGACAACCTATTTCCTCTCATCCTCTCATAGCGAGATTTATGAGAGGCCTTCTTTTACCTAAGCCTCCCATTAAGTCACCACCGGTGGCATGGGACTTAAATCTGGTTCTTGGGCAGCTCATGAAGCTGCCTTTTGAACCATTAGCCACTACCTCTTTGAAATTCCTCTCCTGGAAGGTCATCTATCTTATTGCAATCACATCAGCACGTCGCATCAGTGAATTGCAAGCGTTGGTGGCTGATTCTCCTTATACAAAGTTCCATCATGATAAGTTAGTCCTTAGGACTCATCCACACTTCATGCCAAAGGTGGTGTCACCTTTTCATTTAAACCAGGCGGTTTACCTTCCTGTATTCTTTCCAAGGCCTCACGCCTCAAATGCAGAAAGGAATCTTCATACTTTGGACTGTAAAAGAGCTTTGGCTTTTTACTTGCAAAGGACACAGCAACATAGAAAGCCCTCTCAACTCTTTGTTGCTTTTGATCCTAGTCATTTGGGACTTTCAGTCTCCAAAAGAACACTGTCCAGCTGGATTGCACAGTGTATATCTTTTGCCTATGAGAGTAAAACCCTTCCTCTTGAAGGCCATGTCACAGCTCACAATGTGAGAGCCATGGCAGCCTCTATGGCTCATCTTTACTCTGTGTCTATCGACGACATCTGTCGAGCAGCTACTTGGGCTTCGGTTCCTACCTTCACAGCCCATTACTGCTTAGACAAGGACTCCTGCCGGGATGCCTTGTTTGGTCAGGCTGTTCTTCAACACCTGTTCCAGACTTAATCAACTCCTACCCACCATCCTTGGTAGGATGCCAGAGATCTGTGGGGGGAAGTGGAGCCCTTTCACAAGGGCACAGAACTTCTGGGGCCTTCTCCCTGACATCTGCAGCTAGGGAGTCACCATATGTGAAGACTACATTCCTGCTTGTTCCTGGAGATAGCATAGTTACTCACCTGTAACAGGTGATCTCCGGGAACAGCAGGAATTTAGTCTTCACAACCCACCCACCTCCCCTAGGAGTTGTATCTCTCTATCTCTCTCTCTTTCTCCCTCTCTCTTTGTCTCAGCTTTAAACTCATCTGGAGAGGGACAGTTGGGAAAGGCGGGAAGGCAGCATGCAGGCGCTGTGGGATGCTCCCAAAAGCTTCCTATTGGACGCTGGGGAGCATTCCCGCGCAGGCTCCTTCGGTACCAACGATACCCCATATGTGAAGACTAAATTCCTGCTGCTCCCGGAGATCACCTGTTACAGGTGAGTAACTATGCTTTCCCTCCCGCAGAAGAAGCAACAGGGCAAAACCCCTTTCTTTTAGAGGAAGGGTCTCCCCTATCGGGGCTATCCGCCTTACCGTCTAGCGCCGGCTCCGCCCCAAGGCGGACAGAGCAAGAGTGACCACCAGGGTCTGCTTAAGCCAAAGGGCCCCAAAAGCCAGACCCTGGCAGATGCATAGTCACTTGCCCTCCGGCGACCCAGCTGCTGGTGGGAGGGCGCCTGGTCCACTTTGCTCCCTGATGGGAGTCTGTCACCTCAGACACCTGGGTTTTCCAGGTTGTCCGGGAGGGTTACCTCCTTCATCTGGACCGGCTTCCTCTACCCTTCTGCCCCATGGAGCCCCCTCTGCTCCCAGCGCACCAGATCTTCTTGGCGCAGGAGCTTGCCAACCTTCTCGAGGAGCGAGCAGTGGAAGAGATCCCGCTGCACCTGAGAGGTTGCAGGTTCTAATCCTGTTACTTCCTTGTGCCAAAGTGGATGGGCGGGTTCTGACCCCTCCTCGATTTAAGAAGTCTCAATGTATCTGGTGCGGGAGAGGTTCAAAATGCTCTCATTTGGCACCTTGCTGCCCTTCCTCCGGCAGGGCAACTGGCTATGCTTCTTAGACCTTCAGGATGCATTCGTTCACATCCTGATCCACCCTAAACACAGAAAATACTTGCGCTTCAGAGTACAAGAAAACCACTACCAATACAGGGTACTTTCCTTCGGCCTCGCGTCCGCTTCGCGAGTGTTCACCAAATGCCTCGCAGTAGCTGCAGCCCACCTTCGGTTACAGGGCACCTTCATCTACCCTTATTTAGATGACTGGTTCGTTACTGGGGGGACGGCCGACAAAGCGGGACGGGCCACAGCCCGCACCATCCGTCTCTTCGAGCACCTCTGCTTTGTGGTGAATTACATGAAGTCCCACCTCACTCAGGTTCAAACCCTGGAGTTCATTGGCGTGTGCCTCAACACTCAGCGTGTGACAGCCTTCCTTTCCCAGGACAGGGCAGACTGCCTCGTCACTCTGGCCTCCGCAGTTCAACGCTGCGATGCAGTTTTTGCCCAAGCGATGCTTCGTCTTCTCGGCCATATGGCCTCTACAGTCCACGTTGTCCCCGATGCCCATCTGCACATGCGAGCGTGGTGCCTTCGCACTCAGTGGGCTCAAGCAACGGGCCGTCTCCGGGATGCCATCTCAGTCACTCCCCAGCTGTCTGAGTCCCTCAACTGCTGGTGGAAAACCAGGAATCTTCTTCGAGGCATGCTGTTCCAGGCTCCACAGCACAAAGCGATTTTGACCACAGATGCCTCTCTAGCAGGCTGGGGAGCACACTGCAGCGAGCTCCGCACACAGGGGACATGATCCCTCGAGGAGTTCCTACTGCCGATCAACCTCCTGAAACTCCGGGCGGTCCTCCTCGCCCTCCGAGTGCTCAGGCACCGTGTTCACCTTTGGGTGGTGCTTGTCCAGACGGACAACTGGGTGGCAATGTTCTATATGAACAAGCAACCTACCTCCCAGCTTGAGATAACGTTCTGGCAGACAGGCTTAGCCAGATCCTCCAGCCACACGAGTGGTGCCTCTGGCCGCAGATGGCACAGTAGCTGTTCCAGCGTTGGCGGACTCCGGTCCTGGACCTCTTTGCCAGCCCAACGAATTTGCAGCTCCCACAGTTCTGCAGCCTGGTTCCCCACCCAAGCAGGGAAGCCTCTGATGCCTTCCTGCTGTCGTGGACGCACGGCCTCCTATATGAGTTTCCCCCCACTCCGCTCATAGTGCATGCTCTCCTCAAGATACAGCTGGACGGGGCCTCGGTGATCTTCGTGGCCCCGCAGTGACCTCAGAAGCCCTGGTTCCCGCTGCTGCTCTGCTTCTCATCTGAGCCTCTGGTTCTCCTTGGCAGCATGCCGGGCTTGTTGGTGAAGCAGGAGGGTCTCCTCCTTCGCCCACACTTGAGGTCCCTATCCTTCATGGCTTGGCAGCTGAGCCCATCGTGTTAGCCCCTCTTCATCTCCTGGTGGAGATCAAGGACATATTGCTGGCCTCGCGCAAGGCCTTGACTAGGAGGGCTTATGTTTTTAAGTGGTGTTGGTTCTCGGTGTGGTGTTCGGGGGTACGGGCCGACTCGTTCTCTTGCCCCACCCGCTTGGTTCTGCAATATCTACTCCATCTCTCACAGGCAGGCCTGAAGTGCAACTCGGTCAGAGTCCACTTGAGCGCAATCTCAGCCAACCACCACCCAGTTGAGGTCGGACCCCTCTCAGGCCACCGTCTGGTTTCCCGCTTCATGCGCAGGCTGCTTCTTTCCAGGCCCCTCAATCGACCGCCTCTGGCGGAGTGGGACCTCAATGTCATCCTCATGCGACTAACCCAACTGCCCTTCAAGCCGATGGCCTCCTGCTCGCTCCGGCACCTTTCTTGGAAGGTGGAATTCCTGGTGGCCCTAACCTCGACCCGGACGGTCAGTGAGCTTCAGGCCCTGATGACCGATGCACCCTACACGAGATTCTACGGGAACCGATTAGTTCTCCATGTGCACCCTAGATTTCTCCCAAAGATTGTCTCGGACTTCCACCTCAGGAGATAGTGCTGCCCACCTTCTTTCCGAAGCCCACGCCGACTGGGCATTGGTGATCCTGCACACCCTCGACTGTAGGAGGGCGCTCTCCTTCTACCTGCAGTGCATGCAGGTCCATTTGGGGCTCATGGTCACCAAGCAGACCCTCTCCCTCTGGGTGGCGGATTGCATTGCCTTCGCCTAGGCTCAGGCTGGGCTGCCGCTAGACCGCTGAGTTACAGCATACGGTGTCTGTGCAAGGGCAGCATCGGTGGCACATCTATGCTCTGTGTCCCTGGTGGACATCTGCCGATCCGCAACCTGGTCCTTGGCTAACACCTTCGTGACGCATTACTGCCTGAACAGGGAGTCCTGTCGGGACAGTGCCTTCGGCCAGGCTGTACTCCTTAATCTGTTCGGGGTTAGGCAACTCAGGCCCTCTGACCCTTCTTCTGCGGCTACCGGGAATGTGGGCTTCCGGGGACACGGGGTCCTTGGGCTGTTTTGGTTACCACTGTCTGCTCACGGCTAGCCATGGCACTTTTCTACGGAACCTCGGTAACCTGTAGCTGGGGATTCCTGTATGTGAGGACTGACTTCCTGCTTGTTCCTGGAGAAAGCGTAGTTACTCACCTGTAACAGGTGTTCTCCAGGAACAACAGGGACCAGTCTTCACAACCCACCCACCTCTCCTAGGAGTTGCCCACTCTTTTTCGGATTTTTTTTATCCTTTGCCTGAGCTATGTCATCTGACTGATCAAGATGGCACCCTTGGGCGGAAAGGGCACCACGCATGCGTGGTGGCATTCCCAAAGGCTTTCTTTAAAAGCTGGCGAAATGCTCTGCACGGGCTCCATCGGTACCAACGTCACCCATATGTGAGGACTGATTCCTGCTGTCCCTGGAGAACACCTGTTACAAGTGAGTAACTATGCTTTTGGCAATTGTGCTATTCAAACTGCAACACTCAGCACACACACACGCCACACACACCCAGAAACACGGATAACAGACATATGTCGATTCTGTAAGAAAGAGCTGGATACAGTGACTCGCCTTAGAGCTGGCTGTGATACCATACATGTTAAATCTTACGAACTCCAGAAGGAGACCTTCTTTGGCACAATGCAGGTATCACGCCGAGTATTAGCCGTAAAATTGAGAGACTCGGATCATACTCCACATACCCTGGATTAGAAGTGAGGTTCATGAATCTCATGGCATGTGCAAAACTAACCTATTTGGAGAAATTGCTCTGGGAAAAATTCAGTGCTGTCCCCACTTATTTGCTGTGAGGGGATCTCATAGTGTGAGACTGGTGCCTTAAAGCAACAGACTCTCTTTGATGTTTTGTTATGGACTGCAAAGTGACCTCCATAATTATTTCATTGTATGCCTAGTAGTTTCTTACAATATAAATGAGTGTTTCATGTGTGATCGTGCACTGTACTTTCTAGAAGACACTCTGCAGTAGCTTTGCTGATATGAATTGCAAGAAAGGGCTATGTGAAATCCCTATATATTCTGATATTTATCAACCACTGCCATCTTGCAGTGAGTCTGTGCTGTTTTAGTGTCTTTCTGGAACACCGGTGTACAAACCTCTTTCCTTTGTGACCTTCTGTTAACCTGCCATGTGATTTGAAACTTGAATTTGACAATGTTGTCAGGTTATATCCTTCCCGGCAACTGGCAGCACTCATTTCCTCCAGCAGTGTTGCTGCACTGTGATGTCTGATCTGTACAGTTCTTTTAAAAACAGTGTTTTGGTGAGCTGCATATTTCAGCTTTAATATATGTTCCAAAATCTAATTTCAAAAGAGTTGAAGAGACTTCTACTAGGGTTTTGTTCCCTTATGCATAGGTTACATACTACAGTCTATTTCAGTTGGGTACTTGAATCCCTTTGAAAGTGTTCTGTTAACAGCATTAAATTAATGGTTTCTTGGACATTCTAATGCAGTTACTTGGAATCAATATTGCAGTGGGAAATCTAATTTTTAGACCTGTCTTTTAAAAGCTGGTTGACAAGATTAAAAATTTCTATTCAACATCCTGGCTTATGTTTTTCTCCATCCCATTATCACTTAAAATTTCTTTTCTGAAGAATACCCATGCAGTTCTCCTGTTTTGGGATGGGTAGGGAGTAATCTCCTTAACCCCCTCCAGTCATCTTTTCTCATCCTCTTCTCATGTTTGTTTGAAAAATGGTCTCTTGAATGTCCAATGTTTAAAGAAAAAGACCGTGCTGATAAAATTGCTTATTCAAGACTCTAAACTTAGCCTTCTTTGCTTAACAGAAACTTGGTTAAAGGAAGGTGACTTCCCTGTTCTTGTGCTTAGTGCCCACCAGGTTATTCTTATCTTTTTAAACATATAGCACAGAGAACTGTTGGAGGAATAGTTCTTATTTTTTTTAATTCCCTCCCTACATGAGAGAAATCCACTACTCCATGACATGAGGTATCACGCTTAGTGCATCTGGATTCTTGGCCACATCTTTTTATTCTTCTCCTATATTGTCCTCTGACCTCTCACCAGTAACAATTGGGATTCAGGGAGAATCTCTGATGTCTCTCCTTACACTATCCAAACATAATATTTTTGGGTTATTTTAATATACATATTGATAATCCTCAGATTCTCAAGGATAGGGACTTACTACAGCTCCTCTCTGGGTTAGACTTCGAAAAATATGTTGCATAACCAAGCCACATAGCTGGTCATGTGCTGAATCTCAGCTTTACTTCCAGCTATTTTGCAAATATAATCCACAGCATCTCCACCATTCCTGTTCCCTGGGCAGACTAGCATCTCATATTTTACTAAATTACTATTCCCTCCTTTAAGCAAAATTGGTCACCCCCAATGCTAACCATTTCAGAATATGACAAATCTGGCCTTAGAGACTCTGATTCAGAAATGTATTTTCCATCCAGAATTTTCTTCCTTTTCTTTGGACCTCCAGTCTTTTTATGGGATTCCACCCTTTGAACAAGAGGAGCTTAAGAAATTGGGAGATTGCACATCAAAATGGCAAATTAAATTTAATGTGTAGAAGTATAAAGTTATGCATTTAATGAAGAATAACCCAAACTACGGTTACACAATGCAAGGTTTCACACTAGGAATCACCACCCAAGAAAAGGATCTAAGACAAGGATCTGGGCGTCATCACAGATAATACATTGAAACCCTCTGCCCAGTGTGCAGCGACAGCCAAGAAAGCAAATAGAATGCTAGGAATCATAAGGAAAGGAATTGAGAATAAAACCAAAGATGATGCCTCTGTATTGCTCCTTGGTTCTGGTTGCCATATCTTAGTGAAGATATTTTTTATTAAAACAAACAATATCATTCCAGCAAATCAAGAATCACAGACAATCAAGTAAATAACACACATGCTGGAGAACATCTAATACCACTGAGCACATTTTCCCCCCTCATTTTCTCCGCTCCCCTCTCCCGCCCTCCATTCTGTACCCCCCTTAAGTAATAAACAAGTAGTGCCAGCTCTGTGGATTCTCTTACCCTGCACAGGGAACACAGTCATAGTCTCCAAGATCTCATTACCCACCATTCCTCACTCCATCCAACACCACAAGCTCTACAAAGTCAACACTTCATTATGGGCTCATGAGGTCAAAGTATCTAAATAACCCTTCCCCCCCCCAGGCCAAAAAGATTTCCTGCCGCGTCCCCTGTCCTCTGGAAGCAAGACCCTCCAAAACATCAAATTATGAAAAGCATTCTACCAATCCAAGACACAAAACATTCCTCATGCCATTGTCGCAGGATACAGAACTTATCAATCAAGCATACTTTCCATGTGAAGAATCTTGACACCACCCCCTTCACCTTCAGATTCTGGTTGCCATATCTTAAAAAAGGATATAGCAGAATTAGAACCTAAAGGTACAGAGAAGAGCGACCAAAATGATAAGGGAAATGGAAGGATACCCCTGCGAAGAAAGACTTAAAAGATCATGGCTCTTTAGCTTGGAAAAGAGATGGCTGAGGGGGAGATATAATAGAGAGCTATAAAATAATGAGTGGAGTAGAACGGGTAAACATAGTTTGTTGTTTACTCCTTCAAAAAGTAGGGGATATGCAGTGAAGCTACAATGTAGCACATTTAAGACTAATGGGAAAAATATTTTTTTTGCACTACACGTAATCAAACTCTGGAATTTGTTGCTGGAGGATGTAATAAAAGCTGTTTGTGTAGCTGGGTTTAAAAGAGGTTTGGACAAATTCCTGGAAGAAAAGTCCATAAACCATTATTAAAATGGATTGAGGAAATCCACTGCTTACCTCTAGAATAAGCAGCATGGAATCTGTCTATGTTTTGAGAATCTGATAGGTACTGTGACCAGCAGGGGCTGGACTGTGGCTAAGGCTAACAGCCAGACTGCTGGGACTGACCCTCTTTGTAGAAAGTAGTAGTAGTTGTGAGTCAAGTGGTCAGGTTTTCAAAAAGGATTTATTCCCCTCCCGGGGTTGGATTCTCAAAGGTATAATATACAAACAAAACTTAGGACAAAACCATATACTCTGGTAAGGAACTGAAGAAACTCAAATATAGCATTTTGCCTCTTAAAGGAACTAATAATCAGTGGTAATATTTTATACAGCATACAGTTCATCTGATATTCAGCAGTCTCTCCTCTGCTTTTCACAACGCTCTCAAGCAATGCTCAAACTTCGCCTTTAGCATAGAGAAGAAATCTTATCAGACAAAATTTGCGTACAATCCATTGCTTCCTCAATAGGAGATTCAACCAAGCATCTAGTATCATAGGTTCTTGCTGTGCTCTTTCATTACAAACATCTTCTTTAAAACATGAAGTTTGTACATTTCTCAGTCCTGTCTCTTCGGCAGGCTCATCTAGACAGCCTCCTCTAAAACAGGGTAAAAAGCTATCGTATGACTCATAATAGCAGGGAGAAGAGACACACTTCTTATGATAGTCTTTTCCCTTAAAGCTTCTGCGTGTCCTACCTTCCAAGTTGGACTGGGAATCACAGAACTGTTCTCTTCTACCGTGGGAGGATTTCTCTCTAGGAAGTTTCCTTCGGGGTTTAACTGGTAAGAATTCTTCACCCTCAGACATACAGATATCTTCAACTGCTTCTTTCTCCCTTTCTAGGGCTTGTACTTGCTTTAAACTGCCACACTTTTCAGATGCATACGGTTTTCCTTTCACTGCTCTCCATTCACTCTGCACAGCCTGGTGCTTTGGCAAAACAAACTGCGTCACAGGCAAAATATCCTTACAGCTGACCTCTCTGTGTGAATTCCTCCATAGTTCTCTGTGTGAACTCCTCTGCAGCTTCCTGCACAAACTTTCCTGCAGCTCTGCATCGGTATCTGTGTCCTCTGAATCTCTGGATTCTCCAGGACCAAGCAGGAAGTCAGTCCTCACATATGGGTGACGTCGGCGCCGACGGAGCCCTCGCGGAGTAATTTCCCCAGCATTCAAAGAAAGCCTTTGGGAATTGCAGCGCGCATGCGCGGTCCCCTTCCCGCCCAAGGGTGCCATCTTGCTCAGTCTTCTTTTTTCCGCAGAGCCCTACAGACGCTGTTTGTGTTCGCCGCAGAAAAAGTTGATTTTATTTCTTATTCTTTTCTCGGTTCGACGCCGGATCCTTTTCCCGCCCGGACCCGCTATGCCGGTAACAGGTCCGTTCTTTCTTTTTCGTTTTTTTGTCCTTCGTGACAAGCGTTTGTGCCATTTTTTTCTTTTTCACTGGCAGCCCTGTCTTTTGACCTCGCAGGGGCCCTTTTTCCCCCGATGGCTGCCAGCGGGTTTAAAAAGTGTGATCGGTGTAAGAAACTTATTTATTTATTTATTTATTTATTTAACAGTTTCT
The DNA here is from genome assembly GCA_033557465.1 of Ichthyophis bannanicus. NCBI lineage: Eukaryota > Metazoa > Chordata > Amphibia > Gymnophiona > Ichthyophiidae > Ichthyophis > Ichthyophis bannanicus. Next base: position 197,465,814 of record CM066037.1, on the reverse strand, counting down.
TATATACCGCCCCTTCCAGAGATCAGGGGCGGTTCACATCGAACAAAAATCAATATACTTCTGTATATTTTACATGGAACTTGTGTTAACTATGTACACGTTTAGTTACATTGAACATGTTTTGAACATTAACTAGAATAACACTATTCAAACTATGTACAGGTCATCACAACATAATTGAGTTACCGGTATTATTTACAATAGAGATATAGCCATTTGTTTGTGTAAATCTTTGTCTGTAGGGTAAGGCAGAGTAGAGTAAGTGTCTTTCTTATGTTTAATCATTTGTTCTGTCTTGAGAACTGTGAATGTGTTTCTGTGATTGTATCGGAGAGGTTTTTTGTTGGTAGGGGATCTCAAAGTGTTTTGTGAAAAGGTATGTTTTTAGTTCTTTTTTGAATTGGTGAAGGTCTTTTATTTTGCGGAGGGTTAAAGGGATTTCGTTCCAGAGGGTAGGGGCAGCAAAGGAGAAGGCTCTATCACTTGTCGTTGCTCTGGTCCTTCTGAAATTAGTTTTTATGTTGAGGGAGTGGGTTGCGTTCTGTCTTCGTGTTCTAGTTTCTGATGGGGTTTGTAATAGGGTAGATAGTTGGGAGGGAGAGATGTTATTGAGGAGTTTAAAGGTAGTAAGGAGGATTTTATATTTATTCGGCTGCTTATGGGGAGCCAATGAAGATCTAGTAGTATTGGGGTCACGTGGTCTGTTAGCTTAGCTTTTGTGACCATCTTGGCACATATGTTTTGTGCTCTTTGGAGGAGGTATATGCTTTTTAGTGGTAGGCCATTTAGAATGCTATTGCAGTAGTCAAAGTGGGGGGTGATGAGGGAGTTGACCACTGATCTAAAGTCATGTGTGTTGAGTAGGGGTCTCAGGTGTTGTATTGTCTTGAGTTTATAGAATATCGTTTTTACTGTATGTTTTATGTGTGGGATCATGGTGAGTGAATGGTCCAGAATTATTCCAAGGTATTTTACCTCCTTTTTAATAGGTATTGGTGTGTTATTTATTGTGATTGTGGTAGGGTAGTTGTGGTCCATGTCATGTTTATGTCTCTTACCGACACACACGACTGCTGCCTCCGCTGCCTCGGACCCTATCATGACCCGATGATCTGTGGTCCATGTGGCAAGATGTCCTCAAAAGCGTTGAGGAGTCGGCAGCATCAAAGAGAACGAATCATCTCTGACTCCGCGTCTGGCCGGGCCCGGACCTCGTCAGAGGCTTCGACGTCCCGGGACTCCGGTCCTGAGCATCTTCGGAGTTCCTCTGAGCGGGGGTCTCCTGCCCGGGAACATCATAGGAAGAAGAAACCCGCAAGGGCGGCGTCGGTGGACGCTCTTGGTTCCTCGAGGGCCAAGTCGCAAAGCCCCGATAGCCGTCCCGGGTCCTCGGAGTCGGAGAGGCCTTCGAAACATCCTCGTCTCGAAATGGAGTCGCCTGGACACGTGAGTACTGTAGTCCTCCAGGACTCACCTCCGAAGGAGCCGACGTCGGGCCTGACGCCGTTGGGGCCCGAGTCAGGGGATGCTGGGTCTCCTGAGCTCGGACTCAGGTTGACGGCCTTGGAGAGCAGTTTGGCTGCCTTCATGGACCAGCAGCGGGCATTGATCGCTGGCCTCGCCAGTGCATCTGCCCCGGCCACCGGGACGTCGACGTCCAAGTCGACCCCGGACACCAAGCCGATCCTCGAGTCCATGCGAGCTCGAGTCGATCCTCGGTCGCGGTCTCCCTCGGCCTCCCGTTCGGGACCGAGGTCGTCGATGCCGACACCCTCGGCGTTGGGGCGGAGGGCATCGGTGCCCGCCCGACCGGAGCCACTCGATTCCTCCTCCGAGGAGTCAGCCTGGGAAACGGAGGACGAAGAGTCACCTGGTACTTTTTGGACTCGGTGTGTCCCATCGGACTCACTCGAGTCCGAACCTCGGAGACGGTCCCGCCCGGAGGACACCCGGTTCTCGGACTTCGTGCGGGATATGGCCAAGGCCTTGGCATTCCCCGCGGATCCCGAGGAGGAGCCGAAGAGCTCGATGCCCTCCAGTATGACTCTCCCCCAAAAGAGGCCTTTACTGTACCGGTTCCTCCGATGCTGGAACGACTTCTCTTCCGCATGTGGGAGAGCCCAGCTTCGGCGCCGGTGTTAAGCAAGCAGGTCGATTCCATTTATCGAGTCCGCAAGAGCCCGGGTTCCAAAAGGCACAACTACCGCACCATTCCATGGTGGTGGAATCGGCCATGCATCGACTCAAGAGTCAGAAGAGGCACTCCTTGGTGCCTCCCGGCCGGGAGGCCCGGAACCTGGATGCCCTTGGTAGGAAGTGCTTCCAGGGCTCTATGCTTGCTTGTCGAGTCCAGACCTACCAGCTCTATATGGGCATGTATCTCCGAGACCTGGCAAAAGAAATTGCCGGGTTCTCTGCTGGTCTCTCCGAGGAACCTTTGCAGAGGTTCCAGGCTTTGTCCACTGGTATTCGAGAGTGCTCGAAGTTTATCTCTCAAGCAGCCTACGATGGCTTCGAAGCATCGGCTCGAGTAGCCGGAGCCGGCATCGGTGCCCACCGACAGGCTTGGCTTCAGTCATCCGACCTCGAGCCATGGGTGCAGGGCAAGTTGATCGATGTCCCCTGCAGAGGTGAAAACCTCTTTGGCAAGCCCATGGCTGAAAAGGCTGCACAGATCGAGACCGAGACTCTGACCAGGACTAGACTGTCCATAAAAACCTCTGCCCCTTCTCAGAAGAAGAAGGGCTCGGGGAAAAAGCCCTTTTACCCGAGGAAGGCGGCTGCCTATAAACAATACCCTCATTATCAGGCCTCAGCAGCTCCCCAACAGGGTCAGCAGGCCAAGGGACGGGGTAATGGGTCCCGTAGGCAGCAGGCCCCCAAGCCCACAACACCGTCCCCTGCTCAGCAAGGTGGGGCTTTTTGACTCCATCAGCATAGCCTCTTCCCCTCCGCTGGTTTCTCTCAGCACAGGAGGACGGCTGGTCCACTTTGCCCACAGATGGTCAGCCATCACATCAGATACCTGGGTGCTTCATATAGTTCAAAAGGGCTATCTTCTACACTTTCACCAGGTACCTCCCTCCTACTTTCCAGGGGAGCCTCCAAGACTCCCTCTGCACAGGGACTTACTCCTTCAGGAGTTAGCAAGTCTTCTTCAGGAACAAGCTGTGGAACCGGTGCCCCACCACCTGAGGGGTCAAGGTTTTTATTCCAGGTACTTTCTGATACCAAAACAAACAGGAGGCCTCAGACCCATCCTGGACTTGCGAAACCTCAACAAGTTCCCGGCAAGGGAAAAGTTCAAGATGCTTACCCTTGGAATCCTGCTGCCCTACCTCCAGCAGGGAGACTGGCTATGCTCCTTAGATCTGAAGGATGCCTATACTCACATCCTTATTCATCCAGACCACAGACAATATCTCAGGTTTGTTGTGCGAGGAAATCATTACCAGTACAGACTACTGCCCTTTGGCCTATCCTCCGCCCCCAGGGTGTTCACCAAATGCCTCGCAGTGGTGGCGGCCTATCTAAGACTTCAAGGCCTTTTTGTGTTTCCATACCTGGACGACTGGCTCATCAGGGCCCAGTCTTCCCAAGAGGCCACTCAGGCCACTCATCGCACTGTGACTCTGCTCCAGCAGAGGCTTTGTGGGCTTTGTCATAAACTTCGCAAAGTCCACTTTGCTCCCCTCTCAAGATCTCAAATTCATCGGCGCAAGGTTGACCACACTTCAGGCGCGGGCCTTCCTGCCTCTAGACAGAGCACACAGGCTCATGGATCTCGCCCGCCACTTTCACAGCAATTCCCTGGTCTCTGCCAGGCAATTTCTGAGACTGCTCGGCCATATGGCTTCCACTGTCCATGTGACCCCCAATGCCTGCCTGAACATGCGACCTGCTCAGTGGTGCCTTCGCACTCAATGGCATCAGGCCTCGGGGAGCTTGGCGGACTCAGTACAGGTATCCAACCTGCTGGTCTCTTCTCTGCGGTGGTGGCTTCATCTGCCAAACCTGCTGCAGGGAGTGGATTTTCAATCTCCTCCACCTTCTCAGGTGCTAACAACCGATGCTTCTCTCCTGGGTTGGGGAGCACATTGCCAAGGGACATATACTCAAGGCCTCTGGACTCCTTGGGAGTCTGCTCAGCAGATAAACTTCCTGGAGCTCAGAGCCATCCGCCTAGCTCTGAGAGCCTTCTCCCACCTCACTTCTCACCAGTCTGTGCTGGTCCAGACCGACAATCAAGTTGCAATGTTCTACGTGAACAAACAAGGAGGAACAGGCTCCTTCCTTCTCTGTCAGGAGGCACAAAAACTGTGCTCTTGGGCCGTCCACCACGGCATCCTCCTCAAAGCGGTCTATCTCCCAGGTCAGGAAAATTACCTGGCAGACAAGCTCAGCAGGATCCTCCAACCACATGAGTGGAGATTGGATCCATTGGTGGTTCAGCGGATCTTTCTCAAGTGGGGCCTCTCCACCATGGATCTGTTTGCCAGTCCTCTGAACCGGCAACTTCCCAGATTCTGCTCTCGACAACCGCATCCTCTCAGAGTAGCGGCAGATGCTTTTCTGATTCCGTGGTCCACAGGCCTCTTGTATGCCTTTCCTCCCATGCCGCTGGTGTCTCGAACACTCTTCAAAGTTCTCAGAGACAAAGCCTCGATGATCCTAGTGGCTGCCCGGTGGCCGAGACAATCTTGGTTCCCGCTTCTAATGCAGCTGGCGGTGGACACTCCTCTTCCTCTGGGGTTTCAGCCCGATCTCCTGACACAGGATCAGGGGTCTCGCCTACACCCCAACCTCCGGTCCCTTCATCTGATGGCCTGGCTGCTGAAAGGGTAGTCCTTGCTCCCCTCCAGCTGCCTTGGGAGGTTGGAGAGGTTGTCTTGGCCTCGAGGAGGCCTTCCACCCGGAGGTCCTACGCTCTTAAGTGGCGTCGGTTCTCCATTTGGTGTGCTCAGCAGTCTGAGAATCCCTTCTCCTGCTTGGTGGCAGTGGTCTTGCAATATTTGCTTTACCTCTCCAATCTGGGCCTTAAGTCCAACTCTGTCAGGGTCCACCTCAGTGCTCTCTCTGCGCATCACGCACAGGTGGATGGCAGGCCTCTTTCCAACCACCCTTTGGTGGCTCGTTTTCTCCGAGGCCTCCTTCTCCTTAAGCCTCCTTTGCGACCTCCAGCCCCTGAATGGGATCTGAATGTGGTCTTGCAGCGGATTACCTGTCCGCCTTTTGCGCCTATGGCTACCTGCCCTCTTCGTTTTCTTTTCTGGAAAACTTTGTTTTTGGTAGCCCTTACTTCTGCTAGGCGCGTTAGTGAACTGCAGGCCCTAGTGTCTGATCCCCCTTACACTAGGTTCTACAGGAATAGGGTAGTCTTGCGGACTCACCCTAAGTTTCTTCCAAAGGTGGTTTCTCCGTTTCATATCAACCAGGAGGTAGTTATCCCCACCTTCTTTCCCAGGCCCCACTCCAGCCGAGCTGAGATGGTCCTGCATACCCTGGACTGTAGGAGGGCCTTATCCTTCTACCTTGACCGTACGCGGGAGCATAGGAGGGCTGTTCAGCTCTTCGTTTCTTTTGACCCCAATAAGTTGGGGCTACCTGTCTCCAAGCGTACTTTGTCCATATGGGTTGCTGACTGTATCGCTTGGGCTTATGGGGCGGCCGGCCTCTCGTTGGAGGGTCGAGTCACGGCTCATCGTGTTAGGGCGAAGGCTGCGTCAGTGGCTCATCTCCGCTCTGTTCCGTTGGCAGACATCTGCCGGGCCGCTACTTGTTCTTCAAGCCAGACGTTTACGGCCCATTACTGCCTGGAGAGGGAGTCCCGCAGGGACAGTGCTTTCGGTCAGGCAGTCCTCCATAATCTCTTTGAGGTTTAGGCAACTCCTACCCTCCGGCCCTGGTGTTGGGCTACCGGTCGGGGGCGTTTTCAGAGAAGATTCCTTCTTTCTGTGCTACTGAGCTAGAGGGAGCTCATTTTTCTGCTTGAGGTCTCCGGTAGCCTTAAGCTAGGGAGTCCCATATATGTGAGGACTGACTTCCTGCTTGGTCCTGGAGAAAGAGTAGTTACTCACCTGTAACAGGTGTTCTCCAGGAGCAGCAGGAATCAGTCCTCACAACCCTCCCTCCTCCCCTTGGAGTTGCAATCCTATCATTTCGTTTTTGCTAATTTTTTGCTGACTTTTAGCTATGTTATCAGACTGAGCAAGATGGCACCCTTGGGCGGGAAGGGGACCGCGCATGCACGCTGCAATTCCCAAAGGCTTTCTTTGAAAGCTGGGGAAATTGCTCCGCGAGGGCTCCGTCGGCGCTGACGTCACCCATATGTGAGGACTGATTCCTGCTGCTCCTGGAGAACACCTGTTACAGGTGAGTAACTACTCTGTCTCCTGAGTCTCCGGAATCTCGGGAGTCTCTGCAATCTCCTTCCTCTCCCCCTGAGCGACGTGAGTCTAACTCTGACTGCTCTAAGCATTTTTTATACTGTTTCCTGGGCGTTCCCTTACTCAGGTGAAAGCCGTTTGAGTCAAGAGCTGGTGAATGCTTTCCAGCTGGGCGGGGCTTCAGACCTCGTGTCTGAGTCTGTTTACGTTGCCTATGGTAACTGGGAATCATGTGGCTTGCCTGCCTGTCAGAATCTAAGCTGAAGATAGCAGATTTCTGTGCTTTTGAGGCAAGGGACAGATCTTCCTCGTTACAGTACTTATGACCTGGATAGGCAACTGTTGGAAATGGGATACTGGGCTTGAAGGACCTTTGGTCTGACCTAGTATGGCAAATCTTATGTTCTAGCAGCCCTTGAGGAGATTGTTCCACTACAAGTCAAAAATCCCAACTCAAAGAAAAGGAACCCTTGGTATCATGAAGGATTAAGTCTAGTAAAGAGACAACGTCGCCATGTCAAAAGAGCTTGGAGGAAATCAAAATCAACTCAAGCACTAGTTCATTTCAAAGAAATATCTTCTCTATATTCACTAAGTATCTCTAAAGCAAAAAAAGCCAGGGAACTCTTAAGAATACTTGATGAATACCATTCTTCTTCTTCTCACCTCTCCCCAACTGCTTCTGGTGAAGATCTTGCATTTCTTTACTTCTGTGGGTCTATGGTTGCTGTTTCCTCCTCATATCCAAAAATCCAGGAAACATCTCCTGTACTAGTCCCAGTTTGCCACAACATCTCCACCACTAACATCACAAAACAGTGTATGGTCTTCTTTCAACCCCCATTATTCAAGTTCACCTAGAAAAAAAATTCTCCCTCAGATAAATTTTTCCACTTCCCCTCCCTAGACACACTTCCTTTGTTCCTCCCTCCCTCTTGAAAACTCCTCTCTAAGCGCTCTATCTTCTTATTATTTTGATTGTAAGCTGTAGCTTGGAAATGGGTACTTTGCTTTCTGCCTGGAAAATAGCTTCTGCCAGACTCATCTTAAAAAAGGTGCTAATGACCCTATGGCACTGAAAAATTGTAGGCTTGTCTTGTCCCTTTTCTGACCAAATGTGCTGAAAGAGCAGTATTTCTTCAGCTGCAAGATTTCATTGTTAAGAAAAACCTTTTGCACCCCCCTCAGTAAGTATTTAGATCCCTCCATAGTACCAAAACCTGTTTAACATTTTTGATAAGTGAAATACACTGCTTCCCAATTTGTGTTCTTGGCTCCCCTCCCCCTTTGGGGAAATCATTATCTGCGGGCAGGGAACAGTAAAGATAAAAACAGTGACCCAAAAGAAACCTGCATCGGGACTAGAAAATTGCCAGTTCACCAGCTCAAAGGGCACTCAACCTGAAGCTCCGCAGGGTTAATTTCTCTTTCAGGCACTGCTTTCCGACTTCAGGGTGGCGTTCCTGGCTCCTCCCACTATGGGATCATCATCATCTGTGGACTGGGAACAGCACAGATAAAAACTGCGGCCCATAGACAGGCCCTCATCTAAGGGCCAAGCATGGTCTATAGTGCCAGGAACAATCGCAGTGTACTTAAGGGTTGTTTTTATTTATTTATTTATTATTGCATCTGTTGTATTTTGATGGGTATGGGAATTTTAAGTGGGACATGGCTAATTTTATAAATGGGATGCTGGATTTTAACTTTTTGTAGTAACAATGTTACTTTGGGTTATTATTTTATTTTATTTATTATTTATTTTATTTACATTTCTTATATACCGCGCTATTAAAATCAGTGCGGTTCACAATTTTATTTTATTATTTTATTTATTTATAGTCTCTTCTATACCGCACTATTCAGCATCAGCGCGGTTTACAGTGAACAAAGAATTTACACATTTCCGATGGTACTTTGTGTTTACAGTTGAACAGGCATAAACAACTTGGATAACAGGGGTAACTATTTACAATTTATAACAATGAACAGAAACATACTACAATGCGTAAGTCACATTGAGTTTACAGAGAACAGGGTTTGAACTTGGGAGAACCGGGGAAAACTAATTACAGGTCATATTGAAATAACAACAGTGTATTTACAATTGGATACAACACAGAGTATTTACAGTTGGGCAGAGGTTGGTGGTACAGGAAAGGTGTACCAGAAAGTGTAAACTGACTATCCGTTCTCTTTTCGAGTCAGGGTGATGGAGCTACTAGGGAGGGGAGGCAGGGGGTCCGTCGTGATTTTTCCTGTTCTATACCTTGTTTTTTGGGATTTGTCATCTAGAAATTGTTTCCATGTTGGTCTAGTGAAAGTCAAACTATCTCTGTAATTTGGTCTAATAGAAAATTGAATAAGAACTGTAGGATTAGAAGAAATTGTTATAGATCCTTTTATAGATTATTTTAATACCGCCAAATCTTTTAATATTGATTTTATGGGGGCTATGGAAGAAATAATGGAGATAATAACTGGAAGAGAAAGAGGAGGAAAGATTGCTTAGTAACACCAAAATGTGAATCTACATTGAAACCCTATTCAGGAGACTTTTCCTATTCTAGCCCGTTATTTTAATGTTCGCTCAATTTGTAATAAGACTGATATTATAAGGAATTTAGTGATTTTCTGTTTTAATTAGCATTTATTACTGAAACATGGTATGCAAGAAATGATGGACCTGTACTACAAGATGTTTGTCCTTCAGGTTATAAAATTTTATGTAACTCATGACAGGGAAGAAGTGGAAGGGAATTAGCAGTATTGTATAATGCCAGTTTGGAGATCACTTTTCTTAATATGATAATGATATCTGAGTTAGAAAGTATATCCTTACAATTGAAATCGTGGCACCCATCCACAGATATAGGTACTTTATTAATTTATAGGTCACCTGGAAACGAGGGAAATGTTGTAGAGTAGAGGATTTATAATCTTGGATTCTGCGACATTTAATCCAGTTTAAATTGTTAGTTATTATTGGAAATATAACTTTATATTTGGAAGATAGAATTTCACTTGAAGTCTTAGAGTTTTGGATAGTTTTGCCCTTAAATTAATTAATACAGAAATATGCATACTGAAAGGCATCAATTAGATCTGATTGTATAATCTAGTGACTCTGAAGAAACTAATTTAGTGGATAATTAGATATCTAGGGTTCTGCCTTGGTCAGACCATTTTTTATTAGAATCTACCATTAGGGTAAGAAATATCATATACAAGAAAAATGTTTGGGGGGATAAAGAGACCTTCTTGAGGTAGAATAGATCAGCAAAACAAACTTAAATATCTTTTAACCTGCATGGAGCAGCGAGTACAACCCTAAACAAAAGCAGAGAGGGAGGTGGCCTGCATGGAGCAGCGGGTACAACTACTCTAGCCACCTTACTGGGCAGACTAGATGGACCATACTGGTCTTTATCTGCTGTCATATACCATGTTACTATTTTAGGTCTGGTTTTGGAAGGAGTTTTAGTCAAATTTACCTTGTTTAACTGAAATGTGGAATGCTGTGACATGCAAATATTGAATAAGGTGACTCTATTTTGGCTTTTATACTCGCCACAGTCAAAATTTTCCCCATAATTTACTATTCATTTGGTGGACGAAAAGAGCAAATGCAGAAGACTTGAGAGGTTATAGAGAGAAACGAGGAATGAAGAGGATAAAGTGGTATGGAGAGTGCAGATTAAGGTTTATAAGCTCAGAGGAAAAGAGAAGATATTATCCTAAAATTATTATGGAGAGTCAAAATAGTACCAAAGAGTTATATTAGAGTAGTGAGGAAATTATCTAAACCATCAGCAGGGCTGGCCCCAGAGTTGGTTGATGATGTTGGTGCCCTAGGCAGACAGTAAACTGTTCATTGCCCCACCCCCTGGCTGTCAAAATCTATTGTTTAGCTTTGAATGCTGTGCTCTTTGCCCCCCCCCCCCAAAGTTACCATTCTAGGCGACCACCTGGTTTGCCTAATGGTTGGGCTGCCTCGCCCATTAGGGAGAGAATCAGGAATGGATTTAAAGGCAGGGGACTTTGCCCAGTTTTTTTTTAGAAAGAAGGTCGACTTTTGCAAGAAAGTCTGATGGGCTTGTAACATTCAGCAGGAAGATTAAATGTGTTGAAAGGAAAAGGGCAGGAGAGATAGGGGAATTATAGCAGATTGTGTTTGGGATGAATTTAAATTTGAGCCTCTTAAGATGGGTTAAATCTTTAATTGGTACATTTGTAAAGAAAATTCACCAGTTGATTCTTGTCCAGGTAGATTATGGAATGATATGTCAAGGGTGGCCGGCTGGGGTGGGCGGCGGCAGTGGCACACACGACTGGCTGTGCCACCCTCTCCCCAACTGCTGCCGATTCCGTTTGGTGGGGAAGCGGACAGCAGTAGCCAGCAGTATTTCAAAAAGCTGCTGCTTTTTGAAATACTGACACTGTCTGCCTCGCCCTCCTGAGACAGAATTTGCTACAACTGGGGGAGGCAATGGCAGCGGCTGGTGGGGGTGGCAAGATCAGGGTTTCTGTCAAAGTCAGTAGAAACCCTTGGGCCAGCCCTGGTGGGTACTGACTTTTATTGAAAGGAGAAAATTCTTGGTGACTTCAACATTCATGTTGATAACCCTTCTGACCCCTATACTTCTAAACTCTTTTTTCCTTACCTCCTCTTTCAACCTCCTTCCTTGCTCTTCCACTCCTACTCATTAGTGTGCTCACTGCTTTGACTTGGTTTTCTTCTCTAAATGTTTACCTTCCAGTTTCCTACCTCAAATCTTCCCTTATCTGATCATCATCTCCTAAGTTTCACCCTTCATCACTCCCCATCTCGATCCCACTCTGTCTCCTCCTACCTTTTTAGGAATCTTCATGCTATCGATCCATTGGCTTTTGCCACTATTGCCTCATCATCTCTTTCTTCCACTTTATCTTCTAAATCTGTTGATGAGGCTATAGTTTCCTATAATACTGCCCTCTCTTCTGCTCTAGATACTCTTGCTCCACCCATCCTACGTTCTGTGAGATGCACTACACCCCAGCTCTGGTTGTCCTCAACAACCTGCTATCTCCGCTCCTTTGCCTGCTCAGCTGAGCCCATTTAGCTCAAATCTTGCTCCCTTTCCGACTTTCTTCACTTCAAATTCCTGCTTACCTCCTTACAGTCAGCCTTAGCATTTGCCAAGCAAAACTACTATATCCTCCTGACTAATTTTCTTACCATCTTTTCTCTACTCTTAACTCTCTCCTCAAGGCGCCTCTCTCTCCAACCCCCCCTCTTCTTTCTGCCCAAGCCCTAGCTGACGTTTTCCATAACAAAATCCACAAGATTACTCTCCAGTTCCCCACTAGAACAACTTCATCCTCTCTTCCCCCACCTCAAAACCAACTTTTCCTATCAAACTCTATTATCCTTTCATCCTTTCCCATGATCTCTGAAGATGAAGCCTCTCATCTTCTTTCCTTCTCCAGACTTATTACTTGCTCTTCTAATCCTGCCTCCATCCATCTCCTTTACTCCATTTCCTCCTCTGTCATCCCATCTGTTGACTCTTACCCTGCTGGGGTCTGGAATCCCACACACACAATACCTGGATTCTTTATATCCCTTATACCATTCAACAGGAAGAAAAGACACGACACAATTAATTAATTAATTAATCAATCTCTATTGAGCTCTATAGGGAAGAGACGCATGGAGTCTAATTTGACATATCCATCTCACCTCTTCAAAGATGGTCCGATAGGGCTCTGGCTTTTATTGGGAGATATCAGCTGATTCAGTTAATCTTTAATTACATCTGGTACTTTCCAAATTCCACGTGTACATTATTTTTGCTAACATAGACAACATTATTAATAAAAAGCAGAAGTTATGTCTCATGACTATATTCACTAAATTCAGTAGGTGTCGCTGTGATTTCATTTTATTTCAGTAGAAGCTAATTAGTTACTTATTGTATTATGCTGATGTTCTATTAGTTAAGCAAACTATATCCGTTATATTTACTAATTGAATTACAGCCAGTTTCACAAGAGCAGCACAACCTGGCCCAGTAACTGTTTTAGCCTATCCGCTTGCAGGATGAGCAACTTCACCCTCTGTTCTATTTAATTAAGGAACTTCAATCTGACCTAATATCTATTGTTACACAAACTCTGTTTGCTAATGCCACAAGTTCCAGTTGCTAAATTCAAAGTCCTAGCAAAAAGCAGAAATACTTTTTAAAGGGATAGTTTTAAATGCAATTCAGACCTGTATTTTCTAGGCTTATAGCAGGCTAGATTTTTATAATCCTGTTTCATGTATAGTTTCATGTATAGCTGTTTTTGGTTATATTCCAATTGATATCACCGACCCCGATCCACTATCTGTTTCTGAATCATGATAGCTCCAAGTCTGCATATCCTGGATAAGTCATAGGTGTATAAATTTGTTTGTCTGCAGCTGTTTCTTCTACCTCACTGATTATATCCAATTTGCATTTGGGGCCTAGTAGAGTCAGTCCTCGTCTACACCATCCATCTCACATATTCTCAACCTCTCGCTCTCCACTGCTACTGTCCCTGCAGCCTTTTAAGCATGCTATGGTCACATCCCTACTCAAGAAACCTTTTTTTGATCCTAGCTCTCCTTCTAATTATCGTCCCATCTCCCTTCCCTTCGTTTCCAAACTTCTTGAGCACGCAGTCTTCCACCGTTATCTTGAATTTTTTTCTTCTCAAGCCCTTCTGGATCCTTTTCAGTCTGGCTTTTGCCCCTTACATTTTACTGGAATGGCACTTGCCAAAGTCTCCAGTGACTAGTTCCTGGCTAAATCTAAGGGCCACTACTCTATCTTTATCCTTCTTGACCTTCCTGCTGCTTTTGATACTGTTGACCACCACCTTCTTGGCACATTATCCTCCCTTGGTTTTAGAGGCTCTGTCCTGTCCTGGTTCTCTTCTTACCTCTCCCATTGCTCTTTCAGTGTTTATTCTGGCGGGTCCTCCTCTGCTTCTATCCCACTCTGTTAGTGTACCCCAAGGGTCTGTTCTGGGCCCTCTCCTTTTCTCTCTTTACACCCAGTCCTTTGGTGCTCTCATCTCCTCCCATGGATTTTAGCATCATTTTAATGCTGACAGTTCTCAGATTTAACTTTCTACACCTGATATTTCTCCGACACTCCAGGCCCGTATTTCTGCCTTTCTCTCTGACATCGCTACCTGGATGTCTCACCGCCGTTTGAAACTAAACATGGACAAAACCAAACATCTTATTTTTCCCCCTAAACCTTCCTCCCCCTCCTTTCTCTATCTCTGTTGATAACACTCTTCTACTTCCTGTTTCCTCAATCCATAACCTTGGTGTCATTTTTGACTCCTCCTTTTCCTTTTCACACATATCCAACAGATAACTAAAACCTGTTGTTTCTTTCTCTGTAACATTAACAAAATGTGACCCTTTTTTCTGAACATACTACTAAAACACTTGTCCACTCTTTAATTACTTACTTACTTGACTATTGTAACCTCTTTCTTGCTGGTCTCCCTCTGAGTCATCTCTCTTCCCTTCAATCTATTCAGAACTTTGCTGTGCAACTAATCTTTCACCAACCTCGATATACTCATATAACACCTCTTCTCAAGTCACTTCATTGGCTTCCCTTCCAGTTCCGTATCTAATACAAACTTCTCTTTCTGATCTATAAGTGCATTCATTCTATTGCTCCTCACTATCTTTCCTCGCTCCTCTTCCCCTACACTCCTCCTCGTAAACTCTGCTCTTCTACTGGCTTGCTCTTCTCGTTGCCCTTTTCTTCCACTGCTAACTCCAGACTTCGGTCATTTCACTTTGCTGCTCCTTATGCCTGGAACAAACTTCCTGAGTCTGTACTTCTGGCATCATCTCTGCCCCTTTTCAGATCTATGCTAAAGGGTCACCTCTTTGAGGTTGCTTCTGGATCCTGATCCCTTGTTCCCTTGTGTCTCCTTACCCTTCCCTATTCTATCCTTATTCCTATCTTTTGTCTTGTCTGTTTTGATTAGATTGTAAGAGCTCTGACGAGTAGGGACTATCGCTATCTGTGTTTGTACAACACTGCGTATGCCTTGTAGCGCTTTATAAATGTTTAATAGTAGTAGTAGAGAAAATGTAGATGATCTTTATACAAACTAATATTCTTGTGACTGGCTAAGATTATATTGAGGCTTCTTTTGCGGATCAACTCCAGCTTTCTCTCTTTCATATTCATCTTTTAGATAGGATGCAATCAGTATTTAAAAGAAATGTTTCATGTTAAAACATGTTAAAATTATGAATGAGTTGAAGCTTATATAGATAAAGGGAGACCCCCCCAGATGAGAGCAGGTGTTACTCATGAGATGCTGTTGCTTAGACTGGATTTTGTAGGGGTAGTCTCAACTATTGTAATTCCCCAGTGGCGTGTGGTGTCATTTACAACAGGGGATTTGAGAAATGTGCTAAATATTAACACAATGTACGAGAATTATTCATATAACCTTAACTAAATTTAATATACTCTTCTGTTTTGGGTTGAACTGATGGTACAATTTCCTAAAAGACCCAAGAAAATGTCCTTACTCCTGAAACAAAACTAGTTAACAGTGTCATGTCTGTCTCTTTCTAAGAGCCATTTGCAACATTTGCTGAAATTATGTAGTCTGTACCGTAGCAAGAGGGGCTTGTCAGCCACAACATAACCGTTCCTACCTCTGTGAAAACACCATTCATATCCTGTCTCGATCATCTTACCCCCAGCACACTGTGCCTAACAGCTTTTTCCTTTCTTTCTGCCACCTTTTGAGCTTTCTCACAGACTTGTCTCCCATCCCTTCTTCTTTCTCCTGCTGACCTCTTACTTTCTCTTTCCCTACTCTCTCAGCCCCAACTCCCTTCTGTTCCCCTCCTATTTTTGTATCCCCCTTCTCTTCCTAGCATAATGCTACCCATACCCCTGCTCTGTCTCATCCCTTCTCTTCCCTTCTGCATTTCTCTCACTCTGCTCGCCATCCCCCCCTCCTGTCTCTCTTTCTGTCCTTTTAGCCCACTCTCCCCATTTTTCTTCCCATTCTGCCCCTACCCCTTCTCACTTCCCCTCCCCCCACCGCATTCTCTCCCTCTCCCTCCCTCCCTTTTGCCCCAATCCTTTTTCTCATCATTCCTAGACCAAACCCACTGAAACTCGTCTATGTGCTCCACTGTGCTATCCCTTCTCTTTCCCTTCTTGTTGCTTAAAACGTTCCTGTCTCTGCCTCCCCTCTCTCGGCTTCCAGGCCAAAAAAAGGTCATTGAACTTGCAGGTTCTTTTTCGTACAATCCCTGTGATGGTGACAACCCAGCCTCACTTTTTTTTTTTAAATTCAGTGGCCCATTGGTGCAGCCCGGCTGTTCCCAATTCTAGCAAGCATCAACACTACAGCTTAGAGAAAAGGAACAGAGGATGGCAGTTTGATCAACAGAGCTGGTACTGCACCGCAGTGACAGGGACTTAGGAAAGGAGCAGCGGTGGACATAGGGCTTCAGGTTGGCTCTGAGATGTGTTAGCTCTGATGTTTGGAGCAGGCACGGTTTGAGCAGGAAAGAAGCAGGACTCCTAACCTGGCTCCATAATCAGCATGGCACTGGCACTGCATGACTACAAGAAAAGTGTCTGAAAAGGCGCAAAACAGCATCCCCTGGCCTCCATGCAAATTGATGTAGCGCACCATGGGCAGGCACAGAAGCTGCAGCTCCTAGTCATGTGCAGGCCAGGAGGAGCTGTTTCTAGAGGTGAGCGGGCACAAAAAATTCAATTTGTTTAGTTTCCTGTGTTGTTTGCAGGGTTTTCATTGTGTTTTATAAGTTCATTTCAGTGAAATTTTGTTAATTAAATAGGGGCTGTGGCTGCTGCCCAAAAAAAATAATGGATGAAGAATTACTAGATGTTTCTAGGCAAATAACTGAACTGACAGGTTGCTTGTTCAGAGTCACTTCACCTTTTCTATAGCTCCTTCCTGAGCTATGATAAGCTTCCTTATCACAGCATTTACCAAGCCTATTCATATCCTGGAAAAATTCTGTGAAACTGTATCTAAAAAAAAATAAAACCCTGGATACAAGTTTCACAGAATTTCTGGCTTTGGAGTAAGTCTCCTGAGCAGGAGTCTATAGATTTACAAGGCAAAAAATGTAGCTCAAGACCAGACAAACTTTGAACCACTCAGGAAACAGGAACTAACAGTACCAGAAAAACAAGACACAGCAAAGTATAGTGTATCTTTATCATTTCCCTAGATTTGCCCTAGTCCCTAGTTTGTTGTGTTGTCTATCTTGATTAGATTGTAAGCTCTATAGAACAAGGACTTTCTCTTGCATGTATATGTACAGCACTGTGTATGTTTTGTAGTGCTATACAAATGATTGATAGTAGTAGTAGGATGGGTAAAACCAGGCCTCCTAGGAAGCATAACAGTTCCTCCAGGAAACCACTGCTTTCCAAAAGGATCACTTGTTTGAGGCTGGGCTGGGCTGGGCCAGGCCATGACAACACTTAGGGGGGGGGGGGGGGGAAATCTTAAAGGCCCTGACAGCACACCATTGCAATTCCTTATACAATGGCTTGCGGCTTCTTTCCATCAAACGTCTTCAAATGATTCAAAATGCTGCCATCAAACTAATTACTACTCTAGGAAATAAGACAATATCACCCCACTTTTGAGAGAACATCATTGGCTCCCAGTCACTTATCGCATCAAATTCAAAATCTTACTTCTAGCCCACAAGTCTTTCTATTCAAGGACTTCTATCTTATCTTTCTAATTCTCTTATCCCTTATATTCCTTTCCATAGATTACATTTTTTATTTTTTTTAAAGTGCCATCAAGTCAGTGCTGACTTATGATGACTCAGCAGGCCCTGGGTTTTCTTGGCATGGTATGACTGGAAGTAGACTACCAGGCCTTTTCTGAGGCAAGGGAGGGTAAAGTGATTTAGCCAAGATCACACTGAGTGCCGGTGGGAATTGAACTCAATCTCCTGGGTATTAGGATGTTGCTCTAACCACTAAGCTACTCCTCTATTTTACATTTCCAGAGCCGTAATAGACTTGTCCTCTTGTCTGAAAATCTTGTCATTATGGATCAACCTGCCAGTCTGCATTGTTCTTTTTACTCGTCCTGGCCTTCTAGAATTTTCTCCCACTCTATATTAGGACAGAATTCTCACTGAAGAAATGTAAGAAAGATATTACTTTTATGAGCTAGCCTTTGGGGAGGGCTAGGTGACTGCACAGCAAGGATCAAGAACTCTTTCTCATTCTTCTTTTCTCCTCTTTTATCTCTCCCTTAACCCCCACTGCTTTTATCCTTCTTCTGTTGTTTCCTATTATAATTCTCTCTGGTACCATCATTTTAAAATATTGTAAACCTCTTTGATGTCTTAGCAAAAGGTGGTGTAACAGATGGATTATGCTGGGATGTGAGCAGTTCCAATTATTGTTGTTATATATCTTAACTTGTGGTTGACCCCCAGGTCCTACTCTTCTTTCATGCATTGAATTATTTCACCTGCTGTATTGTACTACTCCTTTGGAGTTTTGCAGACCAACTGCATGACCCTGCATTTTTAGCATTAAATCTTAGCTGCAAAATTCTTGCCAATTCTTCAAGCTTTTCATGATTTCTTCTTATGTTATCCACATCTTCCAGGTTGTCTACCCTGTTGCAGATTTTGGTATCATCTGCAAAGAGGCATGCCTTTCCTGATGGACCTTCCAAAATATTGCTTACAAAAATGTTTAAACCCTCCCCCCCAACACAAAAACAGGACCAAGGATAGATTCCTATGGCATGCCACTTTTACTTAAGGGTGAACCCCATTTACTATTAACCTTATCGCCTCCCACTCAACCAGTTTCTAACTCAGTCAATCACTTCAGAGAACATCTCAAGGGCAATCAGTTTATTTATAAGTCACTAATTTGCAATGGTGTCAAAGGTCTTGCTAAGCATACGAGGGCATGCCGGAGTGGCAGTGCAGTCCCGACCCTGCTGGGAGGCGAAGCTGTACAGGCATCTCTGGTGTGTGTCCCGCCCAGCTCTGGCCCGAGCTGGGATGACTGCTTCAGAACCGGAAAGAGGAGGAGATGTAGGAGCTGCCGCTCCTGCTCATGCAGGCCCGGATCCGCCAATGGGAGGAGGAGCAGCAGTGCCAGAGGCTCACCAGGAGAAGTTAGGTGTCGCTAACATGACCCAAATGCCAAATATGATGGGAAGACTGGCAGTGTGTGCAAAGTGGGAGCAACAGGAGAAGAAGTGGGCAGAGGCAGCATGACCGGAATGACTATTAGCCTAGGCCAGGAGCAGTTTGGCTACAACTTGGACCACTGCAGCATCAAGTTCTAGGAGCTGTTGAAGGAGATGGAGAAGGAGGTGAAAAAGAAAGAAAAATTGGCAAAGAAGAAGCTCAAAGCAGAGAGGCGGGGGTTGGAGCGTGGGGTTGGAGGTTGGGGCAGGACCTGACAAGGCCCCAGCATGAAACCTGGCCTGCGATATAGCTCCACCTCTGCATCACTTTTCTTTGTAGGACAAATAATAGACTTTAGGTATATGTCACACATTTCATAATCTATCATTTGGAAACACTGATCTGCAGTAGGGAGAGGTGGTAGCCCAAACTGGAAAATCCATGGGTTCTGATCCATCTGCAGATTGGATATAGTGGCTTAACATTTACCAAGCAGGCTGCTTGCTGTTTAGAGAGTGGGGCATTTTTACTCTCTGTTCAAGAGTGCATGGTTCTCTTCCCCTCTCTGGGTGCAGCCCTCCATGTAGTATTGCAGGCGAGAGCCCAGTGTAAGGACAGAGACCCCTTCTTGCGCTACACTGGTTTCAGGCTGATTGTATCCCAGTAAAGGCGCACAGACTAGATGCAGATACCAGCTAGGAGTGGGTGGCCAAGCGAGCAGCTTCTACAAAGGGAGAGAGAGTTGATTGTCTGCTGAGTGTGAGTTACAGAACTCTACACCTGGAATCTCTCTGGCAATTCAGGCCTGGATCTCTGCCTGCCTTTCTGACATTGCTGCTTGGATGGCTCACCATCGCTTGAAACTGAACATGGCCAAAACTGAACTTCTTATTTCTCCAGGACCAAGCAGGAAGTCAGTCCTCACATATGGGTGTCATCGGCGCCGATGAAGCCCCAGCAGAGCATTTCCCCTGCTTTCTATGAAAGCCTTTGGGAATGCAGGCACGCATGCGCGGTTCCCTTCCCGCCTAAAGGTGCCATCTTACCTCAGTCTCTTTTTTTCCGTGAAGCCCGTCGGACGTACGTCCCGTTTTCCCGGTTAAAATCAGATTTCTAGCAATTTTTTTGCCCTTTTTTCTACCAGTTCGACGCCGGTTCCTCTCCCGCCGGGTTCGGTACACCGGTATCGAGCCCGATTCTTCTTTTTCAGTTTTTGCCCTTCGTGGCTGGCGTTCGCGCCCTTTTTTCTCTTTTTCCCTGGAAGGCCGGTCCTTTGACCTCGCGGGGACTCTTTTTTTCCCCGATGGCTTCCAGTGGCTTTAAGAAGTGTGATTGGTCTAAGAAACTAATATCTCTCAACGACACCCACGACTGCTGCCTTCGGTGCCTCGGCCCCGACCACGATCCTAAGTCATGCGGGGCCTGTGGAAAAATGTCTTCCAAGGCACTACGGAGTCGACAGCAGCAAAAGGAAAGGCTTTTCTCGGACTCAGCCTCCGGCCGGGCCCGGACCTCGTCTGAGGCCTCGACATCTCGGGATTCCGATCCCGAGCGCCGTCGAAGCTCCTCGGACAGGGGGTCCCCCGACCGGGAACGCAAGAGGAAGAAGCGGCTCGCGAGGGCGTCATCGGAAGAGGTCCCTGGCTCCTCGAGGGCCAGGTCTAAGACCCCCGACCGTCGCCCCGGGCCTGTGGAACCAGAGAAGCCTGCCAAAGTTCCTCGTGTGGAGCCGGAGTCTGCTGGACACGTAAGCCCCGTAGTCCTCGTGGACTCTCCTCCCAGGGAGCCGCCGCAGGGGCCCGAGTCGGTGGCTGCTGCATCTCCCGAGCTGAGTCTCAGGATGACAGCCTTGCAGAGCAGAATGTCTGCCTTCATGGAGCAGCAGCGGGCACTGATGGCCAGCCCGTCTGGCGCATCTGCTCCGACCACCGGGACATTGCCGTTCGGGACCGAGGGCGTCGACGCCGGTGCTTCCGGCATCGGGGCGGGTGCTCCAGGGCCCCGCGGGGTCAGACCCCGACTCTTCCTCGGATGAGTCAGCTTGGGAGACAGAGGACGAGGAGTCTTCCGATACCTTTAAGACTCGGTTCGTCCCTTCGGACTCACCGCAGTCTGAACCCCGGAGTAGGTCCCCTCCGGAGGACACCCGGTTCTCGGAGTTCGTCCGGGATATGGCCACTGCCTTGGCTATTCCGGCGGATCCCGAGGAAGAGCCTCGAGCTGAAGAGCTCGAGGCCCTACAGTATGACTCTCCTCCAAAGGAGGCCTTTACTGTCCCGGTTCCTCCGATGCTGGAATGGCTCCTCTTCCGTATGTGGGAGGCACCGGCCTAGGCGCCGGTTCTTAGCAAGCGGGTCGATTGCATCTATCGACTCCGGAAGAGCCCTGGGTTTCAAAAGGCACAGCTACCACACCATTCCATGGTTGTGGAATCGGCCATGCATCGTCTGCAGAGTCAGAAGATGCACTCCGCGGTGCCTCCTTGCAGGGAGGCCCGAAACCTAGATGGCGTCGGTAGAAAGTGTTTTCAGGGCTCGATGCTTGCTTGCCGTGTCCAGTCTTACCAGCTGTACATGGGCATGTACTTGCGGGATCTGGCCAAGGAGTTGGCCGGCTTCTCTGCTGGTCTCTCCGGGGAACCCTTGCAGAGATTTAAGCCCTTGTCCTCGGGGATTCGGGACTGCTCGAAGTTCATGTCCCGCGCCACCTACGATGGCTTCGAGGCTTCGGCCCGAGTTGCGGCAGCCGACATCGTGGCTCGACGCCAGGCATGGCTGCAGTCATCGGACCTCGAGCCATGGGTTCAGGACAAGTTGGTCGATGTACCTTGCCGAGGTGAAAACCTTTTTGGCAAGCCCATGACCGAGAAGGCCGCACAGCTCGAGACCGAGCACCTCACCCGGACAAGGCTGTCGAGGAAGACCTCTGCCCCTTCTCATAAAAAGAAGGGCTCGGGTAAAAAGCCCTTTTACCCAAGGAAGGGCACTGCCTACAAACAGTACCCACATTATTAGGCTGCCCAAGCTGCCCCACAGGGTCAGCAAGCCAAGGGCCAGGGTAATGGGCCCCGTAGGCAGAGGACCCCCAAGCCTCAGGCCCCTGCTACCACTCAGCAGGGTGGGGGCTTTTGACTCCTTGAGCATAGCCTCTCCTCCACTGCTCTCCCAACCCTGCACAGGAGGTCGTCTCACCCTCTTTGCCCACCAGTGGCCCCTTATCACCGGGGACAGTTGGGTGCTGGAGATAATCCACAAGGGATATGCCCTCCTTTTCCACCAACTGCCACCCCCATATTTTCCAGGGGAGCCTCCAAGGCCTCCTCTGCACACAGACCTTCTCCATCAGGAGCTTCAGGGTCTGTTGGACAGGGCGGTGGAGCCTGTGCCTCCCCACTTGCACGGTCACGGATTCTACTCCAGGTATTTTCTGGTGCCCAAAAGGACCGGTGGCCTTCGTCCCATTCTGGACCTCAGGAACCTCAACACGTTCCTAGTGAAAGAAAAGTTCAAGATGCTTACTCTTGGAACCCTTCTGCCCTACCTCCAGCAGGGAGATTGGCTATGCTCCTTAGATCTAAAGGATGCGTACACTCACATCCTCATTCATCCAGACCACAGAAAGTACCTAAGGTTCATCGTGGGAGGAAACCATTATCAGTACAGAGTGCTGCCTTTCGGCCTCACCTCCGCCCCCAGAGTCTTTACAAAGTGCTTAGCAGTGGTGACGGCCTACCTGAGAAATCAGGGCATCTTTGTCTTCCCCTATCTGGACGACTGGCTCATCAGGGGTCAGACAGGTCAGGAGGCCAATCAAGCCACCCTCAGGACCATTGCTCTTCTACAACGCCTGGGGTTTGTCATAAACTTCGCAAAGTCCACTTTGCTCCCTTCCCAGAACTTGGAGTTCATAGGGGCAAGGTTGGACTCTCTCCTGGCAAAGGCATTCTTGCCAGAAAACAGAGCCCGAAGGTTAATGGCCTTGGCAAGTCAGTTTCTCAGCAGGTCCCTGGTCTCCGCCAGACTCTGCCTGCAGCTTCTAGGCCACATGGCTTCGACAGTACATGTGACCCCCAATGCCAGGCTCCATATGAGGCCTGCACAGTGGTGCCTTCGGTCTCAGTGTTCACAGGCCACAGGCAGCCTCAGAAACAGGATAAGGGTGTCCAGACCATTTCTGAACTCCCTCAACTGGTGGCTACACCCACCCAATCTGCTGAAAGGGGTGCCCTTTCAGATTCCAGATTACACAGTGATGCTAACTACAGATGCCTCCCTGCAAGGCTGGGGAGCGCATTGTCTGGGCAAGTGCACCCAGGGCCTCTGGTCTCCCTGGGAAGCTGCACGGCAGATCAATCTCCTCGAACTCAGAGCTATTCGATTAGCACTCAAAGCTTTCACTCCTACCCTGGATCAACAGTCTGTCCTGATTCAAACAGACAACCAAGTTGCCATGTTTTATGTGAACAAACAGGGTGGAACTGGGTCCAGGATCCTTTGTCGGGAAGCTCAGGACCTTTGTTCTTTTGCCCTGAAGCACAACATGCTCCTCAGGGCTGTGTACCTTCCTGGCCAGGACAACTACCAGGCAGACAGATTGAGCAGGATACTGCAGCCCCACGAGTGGCAGCTACATCCTTCAGTAGTTCAGAAGATCTTCCTGAGATGGGGTCTCCCTTTGATGGATCTCTTTGCCAGCCCCATCAACAAGCAACTGCCACAGTTCTGCTCCAGGCAACCACATCCTCTGCGGACAGCAGCGGATGCTTTTCTGATCTCTTGGTCTCAGGGCCTCCTCTATGCGTTTCCTCCCATGCCCTTGATGGCCCGAACCCTATTCAAGATTCTCCAGGACAAGGCCTCGGTCCTGCTGGTAGCTCCCAGGTGGCCGAGACAGCCTTGGTTTCCTCTTCTGCTTCAACTGGTGGTGGATCCTCCACTGCCTCTGGGGTTGCAACCCGACCTTCTCACACAGGACCAGGGTTCCCTTCTGCACCCCAATCTCAAGTCTCTCAATTTGATGGCCTGGAGGCTGCAAGGGTAGTTTTGGCTTCCTGGGGCCTACCTCAGGAAGTTGAAGAGGTTGTCCTAGCCTCCAGGAAACAATCCACTAGGAAAACCTATGTTCTCAAGTGGAAAAGGTTTTCTGTGTGGTGTCACCTACGTACAGAGGATTCTTTCTCCTGTACTGTGCCAGTAGTTCTTCAGTACTTACTGCACTTATCCAATCAGGGACTTAAGTCCAATTCTGTTCGGGTCCACCTCTCAGCTCTGGCAGCTCACCACTCATTGGTAGAGGGACAATCTCTATCTGGTCACCCCTTGGTGTCCCGCTTTCTCAGGGGCTTGCTTTTGCTCAAGCCTCCCATCCGTCCTCCTGCCCCTGAGTGGGAGCTGAATGTGGTCTTGCAGCAACTGACTCGCCCACCTTTTGAGCCGATGGCTACTTGTCCACTACGCTTCCTCTCCTGGAAGACGCTCTTCCTGATAGCCCTTACCTCGGCTAGACGAGTAAGTGAGCTTCAGGCCCTGGTCTGTGACAGGCCTTACACCAGGATTTACAGGAACAGGGTAGTCCTCAGGACTCATCCAAAGTTCCTCCCTAAGGTTGTCTCCTCTTTCCACCTCAATCAGGAGGTGGTTCTTCCAACCTTCTTCCCTAGGCCTCATGCTAGCCAGGCTGAAGCAGTCCTGCATACCCTGGACTATAGGAGGGCCTTATCCTTCTACCTTGACCATACGCAGGGGCATAGAAGGGCTACTCAGCTCTTTGTATCTTTTGACCCCAATAAGTTGGGGTTGGCTGTGTCCAAGCGTACCTTGTCCATCTGGGTGGCTGACTGTATCACCTGGGCTTATAAGGCGGCTGACCTTCCTTTGCAGGGTAGGGTCACGGCCCATCGTGTCAGGGCAATGGCTGCCTCAGTGGCTTATCTCCGCTCTGTGCCTTTGGTAGACATCTGCAAGGCTGCAACTTGGTCTTCAAGCCAGACTTTTGCAGCCCATTACTGCCTGGAGAGGGAGTCCCGTAGGGACAGTGCTTTTGGCCAGGCAGTACTCCGGAATCTCTTTGAGGTATAGGCAACTCCTGCCCTCTGTTGGGCTACCGGTGGAGGTTGTGTCCTTGAAAAGCCTTTCTTTGCTGCTGAGACTAGAGGGAGTTCTCTTGTTCAGCCTGGGTTCCTCGGTAGCCCAGAGCTGGGGAGTCACCCATATGTGAGGACTGACTTCCTGCTTTGTCCTGGAGAAAGAGTAGTTACTCACCTGTAACAGGTGTTCTCCAGGAGCAGCAGGAATCAGTCCTCACAACCCTCCCTCCTCCCCTTGGAGTTGCAGTTGTACCTAGTTTATTTTTTCATTTTTGTGTGCTGTTCTTAGCTATGTCATTTGACTGAGGTAAGATGGCACCTTTAGGCGGGAAGGGAACCGCGCATGCGTGTCTGCATTCCCAAAGGCTTTCATAGAAAGCTGGGGAAAAGCTCCGCTGGGGCTTCATCGGCGCCGATGACACCCATATGTGAGGACTGATTCCTGCTGCTCCTGGAGAACACCTGTTACAGGTGAGTAACTACTCTTTTTCCACCTAAACCCTCCTCTCCCCTTCCTCCTTTCTCAGTCTCTGGATAACTCTCTACTCCTCTGTCTCCTCAGCTTGCAGTCTTGGGGTTGTCTTTAACTCCTCTCTCTCCTTCTCCACACACATCCAACTGATAGCTAAAACCTTCCATTTCTTTCTCTACAACATCAACAAAATTCGCCCATTCCTTTCTGAACATACTACTAAGATGCTTATCCACTCCTTAGTCACCTCCCGTCTAGACTATTGTAACCTACTCTTTGCTGGTCTCCCTCTGAATCATCTCTCTCCCCTTCAATCTGTTCAATACGCTGCTGCGCAGTTAATCTTCCGTCAGCCTCGTCATACTCATATTACCCCTCTTCTCAAGTCAGTTGATTGTCTCCCTATCCATTTCCGCATCCAATTCAAATTTCTCCTGCAGACCTATAAGTGCATTCATTTTGCAGCTCCTCACTACCTTTCCTCTCTTATCTCTCCTTACACCCCTTCTCAGAAACTCTGCTTTTCTGGCAAATCGCTTCTCTCTGTGCCCTTCTCTTCTATTGCTAACTCCAAACTTTGCTCCTTTCATCTTGTTGCTTCTTATGCCTAGAACAAATTACCTGAGTCTGTATGTCAGGTGCCTTCTCTGACCTTTTTCAAATCCAGATTGAAAACTCACCTCTTCGCTGCCGCTTTCAGATTTTTACTCACCTGATCTCCTTTGTGTTTTCTTACCATTCCTCCTAGCTGTATCCCATGTCTACAGCTACTGTGTTGTCTGTCTTGACTAGATTGTAAGCTCTGATGAGCAGGGACCGTCCTTTACATATGTCTGTGCAGTGCTGCGTATGTCTTGTAGTGCTATACAAATGTTAAGTAGTAGTAGTAATAGGATTAGACTAGAGGCACACGGAAATAAAAGTGACTCAAACTGAACTCCTGGGTCAGTTATTGGAACACTGAGAGGAGACTTGCCTTTTCATTTGCTGGAATACTTGTATGATGAATGTCTTAAAATAAAAGGAGTGACTTTCCAAAGCACAGTGGTTTTTGTAAGCCATCTTCCTTCTTAGGATCCCTGCTGTTTGCTGGCAAAGTTGCAGGTTTCAGCTTATGCCTGGAGCTAACTACCTGAGTCTGTACGTCAGGCTTCGTCTCTGGCCCTTTTCGTATTCAAGTGAAAACTCACCTCTTTGAGGATGCTTTTGGATCCTGATCCACTTGGTTTCCTGCTCTCCATCTTTGTGTTTCCTTAGCATTCCCCTACAAAGGATCACACACAGTCAAATCCAATCAACTATCAATTCAACACTTCACTTAATATAATCCCAAAGGCCTTACTGCTCTATGCTACATAATAGCTTAAAATACCAACTATCTCTTAAAGAGACTTACAAACCATGCATAGAAAACACCTAATTATACTGGGAAGAAAAGGCCTCAGGATATTACCATATCCCACTGCGGCAATAAAATACCGTAGGGGAGATAAATAGATATACATCAACAGCCTAAAAAACTTCCCATCCAAATTTTTTATTTAATAACATAGAAACATGATGACAGAAAAAGACCATATGGTCTATCTAGTCTGTCCTTCCATATCAACCACTACAGCATTCCCCTTTTTTCCTTTAGAGATCCTCTGTGTTTGTCCCATGCTTCTTTGAATTCAGATACTATCCTCATCTCTGCCACCTCTACTGGAAGACTATTCCACGGATCCACCACTCTTTCCATAAAGAAATATTTCCACATATCACTCCTGAATCTATCCCTTTTCACACTCATCCTATGTCCCCTCGTAGCACAGCTTGCTTTCAGTCGAAAGAGGCTCTCCTCCTGTGCATTTGTGCCACAGAGGTATTTAAACGTCTCAATCATATCACCTCTATCCCACCTTTCCTCTAAGGTGTACATATTAAGATTGTTATTTATTTATTTAACTTTCTTATATACCGCACTATTTAGCATCAGCGCGGTTCACAGAGAACATAAAAGACCAGAACAACAAACTGTTCGGTATTACATATAACAGGAGTATCAACTTGGAAAACATGAGGGAACTATATACATAGAATATATAATCTGTTAAATCGATTACATGATAGAGCTGTTTACATAAGTTAGCAGGAGTGCTAGGGTCAGGAGAAAACCGTGGTTAAATTTGTGGTGGGACTATTATCTTGCACTTCATATAGGATAGTACCTGATAAATAGGTTAAATTTAAGGGCCTTTCTGAACTGGGTTGGTTGGTTATTGCACGGATGTCAGGTGGTAGGGAGTTTCAGCATTTTGGAGCGCAAAACATGAAAGCTCTGTTCGCAGTTGATCGGCTGCATGTTGTTATGGCTTTTGGTGTTATTAGAGAGTTTAGTGCTACTTGTCTTCTCGATCTGTTTGGTGGTATAGTTTATATGAGCTCAGTGAGTGAGTTCGCTGATAGACCATGGATGGCCTTGTAAGTGAGAATCAAGGTTTTGAACATGAGCCTGCCTTGTATAGGGAGCCAATGGAGTTGCTTGAGGATAAGTGTAACATGTTCACTCCTGGGCGCTCCTTGTAGAACCCTTGCAGCAGTGTTCATAGCAAGCTGTAAAGAACTTAGGGTGGATTGTGGGAGTCCTTGCAGAATGGAATTGGCGAAATCGAAATGCGGTAATATGAGTGCTTGGTAGATGGTTTTGAAGTCCTCTGGGTCTAGTAAGGAATGTAAGTGCCTGAGTGTGCGGATCTTGAAGTATACAGCTTTTACAATATTATTTACGTGTGATTTCATATTGAGATGGTGGTCCAGGGTGACTCCGAGGTATCTTATTGTTTCTTTAGTGCATAGATCAGCTCCCTTAACACTTATATGTGATGGTGGAGTGAAGTTGGGGTCTCTTGTGACAAAGAGAACCTCAGTTTTCTTGTGCTGGATGCGGAGGTTCTGTGAGAGGAGCCACTCTGAGACTGCGTCGAAGCAATTTGTTATGGGCAATAAGTCCATTTGCATTGTGGTCTGTCCTCATATGCTTTATAATGAAGACCACTGACCATTTTAGTAGCCACCCTCTGTACGGACTCCAGCCTGTTTATATCCTTTTGAAAGTGCAATCTCCAGAATTGCACACAATACTCCAAATGAGATCGCACGAAAGACTTATACAGAGGCACGATCACCTCCTTTCTGCTGCTGGCCATTCCTCTCCCTATGCACCCAATAGAAACATAAGTTACTATTCTTAGTATGATTTTATTTTCTGAGAGGGCGAACCAGCAACTAGAGCCCCTGAGAAAGCCCCACCATCACATGCCCTCTGGACCGGCTCTAAAGGTCAGTCAGTGGAGCTGCTAGAATGTCCCCAAGTTCTCTCAGTATTCTCGGGTGTATCCCATCTAGTCCTTTCACTTTGTCTACTTTGTTTAGCTAGTTTCTCACGAACACAGTCTTCTGAAAATCGTTCAAGATGCCCCTCACATTTGTTCCTGTTTGTGGGTGTTTTCTGAGGTCCTGCTCCTACTTTTTTTTTTCAATCTGTGAATACAGAACAGAAATATTTGTTAAGCAATTCCGCTTTAATACATTATCCATGCCTGTATCTTGAACCATCTGCCCGTTTATGTGCTGGCTTTGTGTTTTGAGCCACAGAGCTGCCTTGAATACAATAATTGTATGACTATTAGAAAAGTACTTTTACAATATTCAAAAAGATAGCAAAAGCTATTTTTTTCTACATTAAATAGTACAAAAGAAGCAACCAACCCCTTCTTGCACAGCATTAGGGGTAGGTACTGTATCCTATATACAGCAATGCATAGACCTCAGAAACTGTTCTCCAGATAATATAAGACGACACAGTGCATTAACGGACTCCTGCAAACAAAGCAAGGTAATTAGAAACCGCTTAAACTGCACTGCAGGGTCCCAAACAGTTTACTTATCTTTTCTATTACAGAAGGCTTGCATATATTGCTCCTGCCCAACAAAGATCTTCGGTTCACCCATAAGGGCTTCTTCAGGGGCAAATTAAGCTGGGGGCCAAGAAAAATCCTGTGCACAAAGATAGCATCTGACGACACAGTTTTAAAAGGAACTACTTCCAATTAGAGACGCATCCCGACCTAGTCAATAGAATGAGACTGCTCGCAACAACTAACCTACAACAGGGGAGAGTGCTTGAGATCCACACAGCCAATCACATCAGCAGAACATTCCAACTACCAGAAAACTCCCACTCTTTTTTATCATTCAAACCCTCAGGTTCAAGGGTGTTAAGAGTAAATATTCAACGTTGCTCTGGCTGTATTAAAATTTTTCCTTGGTCGCTGCCTCTCATGTTGTTAGGGACAAAATCAATTGCCATACACTGCAGATCTAAAAAACTATGATCATGTTGCAGTAAGTGCAGAATGAGAGGTGCCTCATCTCGAGATTTTAAAAGATTGCCTTTATGTTGTGACAGTTGTGCTCTTAGTTGGCATATAGTTTTCCCTGTGTAATATTTATTACATGGACAACGAATCAGATAAACCACATACGTCGTTGTACAGGATGTCAACCATTGAAGATGGAAAACACGATCATGTATTGTAAAATCCACTCCTTCATCCATAATGTCACAAAAAATGCAAGTACCGCATTTAAAATGCCCTTCAGAGAAATTCAGTCAGGGAACACGAAACTGCAGGACATATGTCCCTAAGTTTGCGTCCACAACTGAAGGCGATCCATGGGCTCAGTGAGGCAAAACGGGGAAGGGCTGAGAGAACTGATCAGCGATATTTAATAGAAGATGCCAATACTTTATAAATAGCTGAATGTTGTACCACACATCACAAATTCAGAATTCAAAACCATCTTAAAATTAGATGCTGAAGGCGTAAGCAGCCAGTCATGATGGTTACAGGAAGCGCATTTTTAGGCTCTATGGAATATGGAAATCTGATAGCCACGATCTTTACATTTATTAATCAAAACATTAGCTTGTGTCCAAAACTCAAAATCACTGGAACAAATACGACGACATCTAAGAAGCTGAGAAAAAGGTAAGCTATTTTTTAAATGATGGGATGACAACTAGGATATTGCAACAGGGTATTTTTATCCATTGGCTTAGTATAAATTGTAGTGCTGAATGCATTAAGAACATAAGAACATAAGATATGCCATACTGGGTCAGACCGAGGTCCATCAAGCCCAGTATCCTGTTTCCAACAGTGGCCAATCTAGGTCATACGTACCTAGCAATATCCCCAAAAGACACAGGTTCCACAATGCTTGTACTGGGTCAAGCATTGATATCCTGGGTCCCTTTTTAATAGTGGTTTATGGACCTTTCCTCCAGGAACTTGTCCAAACCTTTTTTAAACCCAGCTATACTAACAGCCCTTACTACATCCTCCGGTAACAGATTCCAGAGTTTGATTACACGTTGAGTGAAAAAATATTTTCTCTTATTTGTCTTAAATAGTTTACCCTGTAGCTTCATTACATTGTCCCCTAGTCTTTCTATACTCTGATAGCGTAAACAATTGATCCACGTTTATCCGTTCCACTCCATTCATTAATTTATAGACCTCTATCATATCTCCCCTCAGCCGTCTCTTCTCCAGGCTAAAGAGCCCTAACCTTCTTAGCCTCTCTTCATAGGAGTAGCCTTCTATCCCCTTCACCAATTTGGTGGCTCTTCTCTGTACTTTTTCTAATAACGCTATGTCCTTTTTAAGATACGGTGCCCAGAATTGCACACAATATTCAAGGTGCGGTCGTACCATGGAGCGATACAGAGGCATTATAATATCCTTTGTTTTGTTCTCCATCCCTTTCCTTATGATACCTAGCATTCTATTTGCTTTCTTGGCCGCCGCTGCACACTGGGCGGAGGGTTTTAACATGTTATCCACGATGACTCCTAAATCTTTTTCCTGGGTGGTGGTTTCTAATGTGGAGCCTTGCATCGTGTAACTATAGTGTGGGTTGTTCTTTCCTAGGTGCATAACTTTGCACTTGTCCACATTAAATTTCATCTGCCATTTGGATGCCCAGTCTTCCAATTTATCCAGATCCTCCTGCAGTTTTCCACAATCCTCTTGGGTTTTAACAACTTTAAACAGTTTTGTGTCATCTGCAAATTTGATAACCTCACTAGTTATTCCCTTTTCCAAGTCATTTATGAATATGTCAAAAAGCAGCGGACCCAGTACAGATCCCTGGGGTACTCCACTATTCACCTTTTTCCATTGGGAATATTGGCCATTTAGCCCTACCCTCTGCTTTCTATCTTTTAACCAGTTCCCGATCCACAATAGTACACTGCCTCCTATCCCATGACTTTTTAGCTTCGCCAAAAGTCTCTGATGGGGGACTTTGTCAGAAGCTTTCTGAAAGTCCAGATACACTATATCAACCGACTCACCTTTGTCTACCTGTTTATGCACACCTTCAAAAAAACATATCAGATTAGTAAGACAAGATCTTCCTTGACTAAAGCCATGTTGGCTGTCTCCCATTAGGCCATGACTATCTACATGCTGTGTAATTTTGTTCTTTATGATGGTTTCTACCATTTTCCCTGGTACTGACGTCAGGCTCACCGGTCTGTAATTTCCTGGGTCACCCCTGGAACCCTTTTTAAAAATTGGTGTTACATTGGTGACCCTCCAATCTTCAGGTATTACAGATGATTTTAATGAAAGTTCACAGATTACCAATAGCATTATACCTCTTAGTCACAAAAACATCCAAAAATGGATTTAGATTCATGATGCTCCGTTTCAAACCCGATCGCTACATTACAGCTGTTTAAATAATGAAAAAAATCTTGTAATTGACCCGCTCCAAAGCAGAAACACATCATCCTTCGCCATTCTATGATGTATTGAACATATGCAGAGGAATAGATCAAATGCACCTCAAAAGCATGCATATACAAGTTGGCAAGTGAAGGGGCAAATGTTGCCTCCATTGCAGTCCCTGAAATCTGCTGGGAAAACTCTGTTTTATACATAAAATAATTCTTTGTCAAAGCTATCTCTGCTAGACTCATCAAGAAACTAGCTGGTACCTTATACGGTAGTACTCGCCTGTCCCATACAGATTTGCAAAATTCCAAGGCCTCTTTTTGCGGAATTAAAGTATACAAGGAGGCAACATCCAGTGTTGCCAACCATTGAACACTAGTCACATTAGGGACTTGCTGCAAAATCTGTAAGAAGTACATGGTATCTTTTACATAAGATGGCATCTTTGAAATTTCTTCCTTCAAAAAAACATCTAGATAACATCCCACATACTCAAATAGTGAATCATTACTGGGTAGAATCGGTCTACCAGGAGGATGATCAAGGGTTTTATGAATTTTAGGCAATAACTATATTACTGGAACCTTTGGAAAGGAAGGATTCAAAAATGTCATTTTTCATTTATAAGAAACCAACTGCTAAAACAGGCTCAGTAATCCAACAAATCTCTTGTTTCAACTTACCAATAGGATCCACATCTAGTTTACGATAGCAGGTTGCATCATTGAGTTGACGCAGAACTTCAGTCTCATAGTCCAAAGTGTCCATAACGACAATTGCCCTGCCTTTGTCAGCACGCTTAATCATCAGTGAGGTATCATTCTGCAATTCCTGCAGTGCCCAAACTTCCTCTCTCGATAAATTACTCTGATGTTTTCTATAATGTTGCTCATTCTGGTCCAGAACATTTAATAGTAAATTCTTAAATGTAAGCAAGACCGCAGTTAATGGTCCAGGAGGTGTCCATGTTGATTTTAAATGTACCATCGAAATGTCTGGTACAGAAATCCTATCAGAGAAAAATAATCAAAGTTGCAGAGTTCTTATCAATCACTCAATTGCTAAGCGATTCTGAAATTTGTCAAAAAAAGTTCTGGATAAATAAGAAAGTGCTTTAGATAACAGCTGAAGTTGGATAGGGAGTTTTTTATTTATTTTATTTATTTATTACAAGTTCTTATATACCGCACTATTCGGCATCAGCGCGGTTTACATTATAACATAAAGACCATAACAACAAGCTGTTTGGTTTACATCGAACAGGAGTACAAACTTGGAGAACCGGGGTAAACTATATACAAGAGATATTTAGGCCGATGATACGTATCTATGAATCTTCCCTATGGTATTTTATTGCTGCATAGAGGGATATGGTAATATCCTGAGGCCTTTTCTTCCCAGTATAATTAGGTGTTTTCTATGCATGGTTTGTAGGTCTCTTTGAGAGAGTTGGTATATTAAGCTATTATGTAGCATAGAGCAGAAAGGCCTTTGGGATTATATTAAGTGAAGTGTTAAATAGTTAGTTAATTGGGTTTGATTGGGTCTGAGGATGTGTGTGTGTGATCCTTTGTGATAGAACATTCTCAGTGTGGGTGTTTTCATTTGATATTACCATTCCCATAGATATATCCTAGTCCCCCAGCTGTTGTGTTGTCTGTTTTGACTAGATTGTAAGCTCTGATGGGCAGGGACCATCTTTTACATGTATCTGTACAGCGCTGCATACATCTTATAGTGCTATACAAATGATCAGTAGTAGTAGTAATCCCTTGGGCTCCAAAAACCGCACCATTTTCTGCTTTAGCAGAGTTTGCTCACTATAGAGGTCAGACTAACTGATCTGTAGTTCCCAACTTCTTCTTTACTTCTGCTTTTTTGAACAGGAACCACATTTGCCCATCTTCAGTCTTCCAGGATCACTCGCAGCTCTAAAGAAGTATTGAAAAAGTCAGACAGCCCGTACTTCCTATGAATCCGGTCCAGCCCATTACTTTATCCACTTTTAGTTTAGCTGGCTCTTCACAGTCTTCTGAAAATTGGTTGAGTTCTTCCGTTTCTATTTGAGTTTATTTTTTGAGGTCAAATTCCTGGCTTTTCATCTGTGAACAGAAATATTTGTTAAGCCAGGTCTTGAGAACTTTTGTTTGGATTTAGGAGCCAGGCCAAAATCTTAGGAGCCAGTGGCTGTGACCCCTTTGTGACCCCTCTCCCCCATTGCCTCCATTCTCCACTGATATTCATCCATACAAACAACTCCATGAATGATGAGGGTAGAAGAGTTTGAAGAGAGATGATAAAGTGTCTTCTTATGGTAGCAAGGGCTGAATGAGGCATTTTTAGACAGAAGTATATAGATAGCAAGTGTCATGTGTATGTGGTATGTCTGTCTATGAATGGGATGTGGCAGTGGGTGCCTTTGTGTGGGTGGGGTGCAAAACTGCAGTGCATGTGTGTGTATGCTGCAGAGCTGGTGAGTCTCTATGTGTGTGGTGTAGAGGTGAGGTGCTTGTGTGTGTTTGTTATACGGAGGTAAAGTTCATGCGTGTGTGTGTCTGTCGTGCAGAGGTGGACTGTTTGTTGTGTGCCTGTGTATGTTTTTTTTTTGGGGGGGGAGGGGAATTCACCTCTTAGCATATACAATTGTCCCTTTCCTCCCATGCATTCCCTTTAACCTCCAAGTCTTGTACTCTTCTCTCTCCCCTTCAACCCCTCCCCACTCTCCCTTTTCTCCCTCCCACAGTACTCCCACCCCCTGTCCTCCTTTTCTTCCATCCTTCTTCCTTTTTTTAAATGCTATTGCCTCTTTAAAATTTTGATGCCTCACTTCCCCCCCTTCCAGGGCCTCTGTTGGGCTGTCCTCTGCCTCAAAGCCACAATCGCTGCCTTCTCCTCCTATTCTGCTCGCAAAGATCCGATCTCCCATAGGCAGACAGAAAGGGATTTTACTTACTTCTCTCTTCTTCCCACGAGAAATGAGATCCCCGTGGGCAGCCTGTTCTCTTCAGGGCTGTGATCAGAGCTTTCCCCTCCTGTTCTGCCCACAGGAGATTGGATTTCTGCAGGCACCCAAAATCACATGGGGGGGGGATGTCAAGAAGGTGCCAGGTGCAAATTTCTGGTCACCAAGATGACCTGGGATTTGTCGAGCCCTGTGTTAAGCATTCTGCTTTATCCTCATCAGCTTTTATGTATTCCTCCCTATCATCCTCGGTCTCACAATGTTATCTGTTACTAACATACCAAAAAAAAAAAAGTCATCGTCCCATATTTTACTGTATTGGCTATTTTTTCTTCCATTTGCATCTTTGCTTTCCTAACTACTTTACCAGCTTCCCTTAGCTTCTCCAGATGTTGTCTGTCTTCCTCTTTCTTCAATCTCTTATAGTATATGAAGGCTAACTTCTTTTTCCTTACCATTTCAGCTACAACTTTTGAAAACCATAGGGATCTCATTTTCCTCTTACTTTAATTCACTTTCCTAACAAAGAGTGTTGTTAACCCTTACGATATCTCCTTTCAGTTTTGTCCACTGGTGTTCTACTTCCCTCAGTTATTCCCATCTAACTAATGACTCCTTGAGATATTCCCACATCTTTGCAGAATCTAGTGACCTAAATTTTGAATGTCCATCTCTACCTGCATCCTGAAACTGAAGCACACCATCAGGTGGTCATTGCACACCAGATGATCACCCACTACTACATCAGAAACACTCTCCCCATTTGTAAGCACCAAATCCAGTATTGCCGCCTCCTGCATAGGTTTCATTACCAGGTGCCACAACAGTTCTCCCTGTAGAGAATCCAAGATCCTCCCTACTTTTGGATGATACTGCAGCCATGATATCCCACTCAACATCTGGAAAATTGAAATCTCCTACCATTAGTACTTCCCTTTCATAGCAATATTTTGATTGTCTCAATTAAATCTCTGTCTATCTTCTGCCTGCAAGGAAGCCTGTATATCACACCAATGTAATAGATTTTCCATTCCCTCTTTCCAGACTAACCCACATTGCGGCCTCCTTCCCTCATACGTCCATGTACTATGTCTTTGTGACTGCCACTATATCCAAATCAACTTCTTCCATTACAGCTTCTAAATCTGGAACTTTATTTTACATATTGTAGGCATTAATATTTGTAGCTCTGCAGATGTTGTCCTTTTTTCCCTTTTCTGTACTATTTTTTTCATGTTTTACTTGATTACCAGGATATTTTTTTTGTGTCTACAGCGAAGTGCTAGGCTGGCACAGTTATTCAAACAGGTGACTATGGGTCCGATTTTCATTTAGGCAGGCTATGCATCGTGTTGGTGCATAGCCTACCTACCGACCCCATTAACCTGGATTTTCACTTCTGCGGTGATGGAAGTGAAAATCCAGGTTGGCTAGACACGCCGGCAGCCGCCGAGGCTAAGTGGGTAGCAGCGATTTTTGAAGCTATCCTGTTAGCCCCAGCACCTCAAACCCTCGCCTATCTTTAAACTCCCGAGGGCTAACCGGGTAGCATCGAAATTGCTGCTACCCTCTTAGCCCTTTCCTCCACCCCGGAACACCCCCGACATGCCCCGATGCTAACTGCATAGCATCGGGGCGTGTAATGGACAAACCAGGGAATTTTTGAAAGCACTACCCATGTAGGTGCCTTCGCAAATTCCCTGTTAAGGCATTTACATGGGTAACTAGGGCAGTTACCTGCAGGGGCAGTTCTATCATTAGGCCAACTGAGGCAGTTGCTCAGGTGGCAGTTTCTAGGGGGTGGCATTCCCGCTGTGTTTATTTCTAATTTTGCTGCCTCTGGGCTGCCACTGCCTTCCCGCTGCTCTTTTTCCTGCTCAAGTTTGTCCGAACGAGAAAAAAGCAGCGGTAAGGCAGTGGCAAGCCAGAGGTGGCAAAATCGGAAATAAATACAGCCTTGACTGCCGGAGTGCCGCCTCCTAGAAACTGCCACTTGAAAAAAGCCATAAATACAGCCGCGACTTCCGGCGTGCTACTGACAGCCCACAGGGATCCCAAGCTCCATGGGCAGAAGTGGCTGGGAGAACTGGTGACTGACTGCGGGAATCCCAAGCATCAGCCCAAACTGCTTCCATCTCAGAGCTCCAGGAAGCACCGCGCCGGTAATAAAGCCTCTTGTCAAAAACAGCCGTTGCTTTGGCAGCGCTATGGCCACAACAGACACCAGGCTGCAGATCGGTGAGCGAGTCTTCTTTAGTAATGCCTGGGTACTTTGAAAAAAATAAAAGGAGGTCTGTTTTAGCTTCCAAATGTTCCTTAGCATAATGGAGAAGGCTTCTTATGCACTGGGGATAGCAGTCCTCGTCAACGGCTCACGGCTACATTTTCTCCTCCTCAGTGGGCTGCCTTTCCAAACACAGCTATCACTTTCGATGGCACTCTATATATTACAAGATATTTTGTAATTTGAAGTACCAATGAAAAAGATCCCAATTTTTTACGTAGTGTCCCAATTTTTTAAGGTCAATATCCCAAAATTAGAAGTTCAAGAGTTGGTCACCCTAGTTCTAAGTGTATGATTAAGGCCAGCTGTTCTGTTAGCATGGAGTTTCTGTGTAAGAATCTGGCTTGTTCAGTTTACCTAGAAGGCATATGGATGTTCTAGGGCCCATGGCAATATTTACCATGCTCTTCTTTTCTGGGTAGGCCCCTTGTTGTATGAGTTTTGGAAGTTTATGCTGG
Organism: Ichthyophis bannanicus; assembly: GCA_033557465.1. Taxonomy (NCBI): domain Eukaryota; kingdom Metazoa; phylum Chordata; class Amphibia; order Gymnophiona; family Ichthyophiidae; genus Ichthyophis; species Ichthyophis bannanicus. Next base: position 197,428,156 of record CM066037.1, on the reverse strand, counting down.
TATGGTAGGATAGATTTGGTCTTGTAGATCTTCAATGACTTTTGTAGGGTTTTATATTAGTTCCCAATATGCCTGGTCCTGGAGAATGTTTGTTGTTGGTGAGATGACCAGAATCAGATTTTTTTTTAATATATTGAGTTCTGTGGGTGAATGTCCTACATCTGCTCTGCACTCATTGTTGAGAAAGGGGTTCTGTGAATGCAGAATATATGTTCAAAAAGAAAAAGCAAGTACCATAATGCAGTTTATAACAACAAAATACAAATGAATTATAATTTGGAGTTATAAACTGCTGTAATTCTCACTCTTTCTTTTAGATTTTTGGTGTGCGAACATATTACATTTGCTTCACATTATCTAATCGACTTTTTGGTTCGGTTCAATCCCTGACTAGAGTTTTGAGAAAGATCCCCTCCCCCCACCGCTTGGGGGGGGGGGGGCGCCATCTCATCCCTCGCCTCAGGCAGCAAATTGCCTTGAGCCACCCCTGGTTACCCGTGTAAATGCCTTCGAAATTTGAGTCCTATATTTTTAAAGTGAAATTATTTTGACAGCTTTATATTCACTATTTTAAGGAAAGTTTTCATTTTTGAATATTTATAGTTTCTGTCTCATAATAGTGAAAACAATAAAATACTTATAATTATTCCTTCTGCAGCCAACAAGCAAAATGATGCAAAGGAGCACTGGGCCCTGACAGCTGAAGAGTTTGAAGTATGGAACAATCTGTACAGAATACAGGACACCGATGGAATAAAACATGTAAAATTGCCCCGAGTTCATTTTGAAACTATCAGTGATGTAGAAGCAATAGTAGTAAGTTAAATTTGTTTTTTATTTTTACATGCTGTATTTACTTCTTCCCACCAGGTTTTTTACACATCCTTTGAATATCTTTGTCATACAATGAGTTACATTCAAAGTTTTTTTTGTTGTTTTTCCCTTAATGTTTTGCTTGCAAAATTTTATGTAAGAGAAATGAACCCAGGGGTCCCTGCAGAACCATGCATGGCTTCTGAGTCATAGATTGAACTTACTTACCTAGAAGAACATTGTTACTCAAGAACTGGCTTTGGTTGCATTGTTGTAGAGAAGTTTCCATTTGAAGTACTAAAAATGAATTGAAAAAACATATTTTATAACTTTAATCTATACTATGTCCTGCAAACCAAACACAGTGGCTGCTATTTCCAAACAGAAGGCAGTTTTTATAGTGTCTGTCATCTGAATGTGATGTGCTCCTACCTAGACCATATGAGCAAGCTTAACTTAAAACTATATTAAAATCTCCGTGAAATAGCACATAGACTGACATTTAATCCATTTCCTGGATACTATTAGTTCTCCAGGACCAAGCAGGAAGTCAGTCCTCACATATGGGTGACGTCGGCGCCGACAGAGCCCTCGTGCGGAGCATTTCCCCAGCTTTCAAAGCAAGCCTTTGGGAATGCAGCGCGCATGCGCGGTCCCCTTCCCGCCCAAGGGTGCCATCTTGCTCAGTCTTTCTTTTTTCGCGGAGCCCAACGGATGTGAGTTTGTGTCACCCGGGAAAAGTTGATTTTTTTTTTCTGCGATTTTCACTTTTTCTTATCCGGTTCGATGCCGGTTCCCCTTCCCGCCTGGGCTCGGTACACCGGTATCGAGTCCGGAATTTCTCTTTTCGGTTTTGTCCTTCGTGACTAGCGTTCGCGCCTTTTTTGTTATTTTCACTGGCAGCCCAGGCTTTTGACCTTGCAGGAGCCCTTTTTTCCCCAATGGCTGCCAGCAGGTTCAAAAAATGTGATTGGTGCAAGAAACTTATGTCTCTCACTGACACACATGATTGCTGCCTCTGATGCCTCGGGCCCGACCATGACCTGCTGGTCTGTGGCCTGTGCGGCAAAATGTTGTCGAAGGCACTTCGGAGCCATCAGCATCAACGTGAAAGAATTTTTTCAGAGTCCGCGTCCGGCCGGTCCCAGACTTCATCAGAGGCCTCGACATCTCAGGAGTCTGACCTCGAGCGCCGTCGTGGTTCCTCTGAGAGGGGGTCTCCCACCCGGAAGCACAAAAGAAAGAAGAAGCTTGTGAGGGCGGCGTCGGTGAAGGCCCCTGGGTCCTCGAGGGCCAGGTCGCGCAGCCCTGACTGCTGCCCCGGGCTCTTGGAGTCGGAGAGGCCGTCCAAACTACCTTGCATGGAGCCGGAGTCCCCAAATCACGTAAGTTCTGTTGTCCTCGTGGACTCTCCTCCAGGAGAACTGACATGGGGCCCGAGTCCAGGGGCTGCTGAGTCTCCTGAGCTTGTACTCAGGCTGACGGCCTTGGAGAGCAGCTTGGCTGCCTTCATGGAACAGCAGCAGGTGCTGATCGCCGGTCTGACTGATGCATCTGCCCTGACCACCGGGACCTTGACGTCTAAGTCGACCCCGGAGGCCGAGCCGATCCTCGAGTCCATCAAGTCTCGAGTCGATCCTCGGTCAAGGTCCCCCTGGACCTCCTGTGTGGGGCTGAGGTCGTTGATGCCGGTGCCCTCGGCGTCGGGGCTGGTGGCACCGAGGCCCACACGGTCGGAGCCGCTCGACTCCTCCTCAGAGGAGTCGGCGTGGGAGATGGAGGACGAGGAGTCTCCTGACACCTTCCAGACCCGGTGTGTCCCTTCGGACTTCCCAGAGTCCAAGCCTCGGAGAAGGTCCCCCCCGGAGGATACCCGGTTCTCGGACTTCGTGAAGGACATGGCCAAGGCTGAGGAGGAGCCTCGAGCCGAGGAGCTCGATGCCCTCCAGTATGATTTTCATCCGAAGGAAGCCTTTACTGTACCGGTTCCTCCGATGCTGGAACGGCTGCTCTTCCGTATGTGGGAGGCACCGGCCTCGGTGCCAGTTCTTAGCAAACGGGTCAATTCCATTTATCGGGTCCGTAAGAGCCCTGGGTTTCAAAAGGCGCAGCTACCGCACAATTCCATGGTTGTGGAATCGGCCATGCACCGCCTGAAGAGTCAGAAGATGCATTCCTCGGTGCCCCCCGGCCAGGAGGCCCAGAACCTGGATGCCCTCGGTAGAAAGTGCTTCCAGGGCTCTATGCTATCTTGCCGTGTCCAGACTTACCAGCTGTACAGGGGCAGGTACTTAAGGGACCTGGCAAAGGAGATTGCCGGGTTCTCAGCTGGCCTCTCTGAGGAACCCTTGCAGAGGTTCAAAGCCTTGTTGACAGGGATCCGAGAGTGCTCGATGTCTATCTCTCAGCAGCCTATGATGGCTTCGAGACTTCGGCCCGGGTAGCCGCGGCCAGCATCGGTGCACGCTATCAGGCCTGGCTACATTCATTGGACCTGGAGTCATAGGTGCAGGACAAGTTGGTTGATGTCCTGTGCCGAGGTGACAGCCTATTTGGTAAGCCCATGACTGAAAAGGCTGCAGAAATTGAGACTGAGACTCTCACCAGGACAAGGCTGTCCAGAAAGACTTCTGCCCCTTCTCAAAAAAAGAAGGGCTTGGGAAAGAAGCCCTTTTTCCCGAGGAAGGGTGCTGCCTGCAAATCCTACCCTCAGTATCAGGCCTCTCCAGCTCCCCAACAGTGCCAGCAGGCCAAGGGGCAGGGGCATGGGCCCCGTAGGCAGAAGACCCCCAAGCCGCCAGCTCCGGCTCCTGCACAGCAGGGAGTGGGGTTTTGACTTCCACAGCACAGCATCTCCTCCACTGGTGGCTCCACTCAGCACAGGGGGTCGGCTGACCCTGTACGCCTACAGGTGGTCGGCTGACCCTGTACGCCTACAGGTGGTCAGCCATCACAGGGGATACCTGGGTACTGAGCATAGTCCAAAAGGGCTACATGCTCCACTTCCACCAGCTACCCCCTCCTACTATCCAGGGGAGCCTCCAAGATTCCCTCTATACAGGAATCTCCTCCTTCAGGAGTTGGCAAGTCTTCTAAAGGAACAGGCGGTGGAACCGGTGCTCACCACCTGAAATGGCAAAGCTTCTACTCCAGATACTTCCTGGTACCAAAAAGGACGGGAGGCATCCAGCCTATCCTAGACTTGCAAAACCTAAACTAGTTTCTGGAGAGGGAAAAGTTCAAGATGCTTACCCTTGGGATGCTGCTGCCCTACCTCCAGCAGGGAGACTGGCTATGCTCCTTAGACCTAAAGGATGCTTATACTCACATCCTCATTCATCCAGACCACAGACAATATCTCAGATTTGTGGTGGGAGGAAACCATTTTCAGTACAGGGTACTTCCCTTTGGCCTAACCTCTGCCCCCAGGGTTTTCACCAAATGCCTGGCGGTGGTGGCGACTTATCTCAGGAATCAGGGAATTTTTGTCTTCCCATACCTGGATGACTGGCTCATCAGGGGCCAGTCTCTCCAGGAGACCCGACAAGCCACTCTTCACACTGTCTCTCTTCTTCAGCATCTGGGCTTTGTCATAAACTACGCAAAGTCCACTTTGCTCCCCTCTCAGAACCTAGAGTTTATAGGGGCAAGCTTATACACCCTTCAGGCAAGAGCTTACTTGCCCGAAGACAGGGCCCACAGACTGATAGACTTAGTCAACCAGTTCCAAAGCAAGTCTCATGTCTCCGCCAGGCACTACCTGCGGCTCCTGGGCCACATGGCATCCACGGTACATGTGACTCCGAATGCCCGTCTGCACATGCGGGCTGCTCAATGGTGCCTCAAAGATCAGTGGACGCAGGCGACCTCCGAGACAGAGTAAAGGTGTCCAAACCACTTTTGGACTCCTTACAGTGGTGGCTACATCTCCCAAACCTTCTCAGGGGGGTACTTTTTCAGGCTCCAGCACACACAAGGGTGCTGATGACCGATGCTTCCTTAAAGGGCTGGGGTGCACATTGCCAGGGCACGTGCACTCAAGGCTGTGCACTCAAGGCCTCTGGTCTCCTCGAGAGGCCACGCAGCAAATCAGTCTTTTGGAGCTGTGAGCAATCCACTTAGCTCTGCAGGCATTTTCTCATGCCCTCTCTTACCAGTCTGTCCTAGTTCAGACGGACAATCAGGTGGCAATTTTCTATGTGAACAAAGAAGGGGGCACGGGGTCCAGGCTCCTATGTCAGGAGGCACTGGCCCTTTGCTCCTTTGCAGTCAAACAAGGCATGTTTCTCAAAGCAGTTTATCTACCTGGTCAGGAGAATTTCCTAGCAGACAAGCTAAGCAGAATTCTCCAGCCTCACGAATGGCAGTTGAATCCATTGGTGGTCCAGCAGATCTTCCTCTGTTGGGGACTTCCATCCATCGATCTCTTTGCAAGTCCACAAAACCGTCAGCTGCCCAGGTTTTGCTCCAAACAGCCGCATCCCCTGAGGATGGCAGCAGATGCTTTTCTGATCTCTTGGTCTACGGGCCTCCTGTATGCGTTACCTCCCACGCTCCTGGTGGCACAAACTCTGTTCAAGATTCTCTGGGACAAGGCTTGGGTGATTCTGGTAGCCCCCAGATGGCCGAGGCAGCCCTGGTTTCCACTTCTGCTGCAGTTGGCGGTGGAAACTCCATTCCCTCTGGGGTTGCAACACAATCTCCTGTCTCAAGAACAGGGTTCCCTTCTGCACCCCAATTTCAGGTCCCTCAAGTTGATGGCCTGGCTGCTGAAAGGATAGTGCTAGCTCCCTTACTTCTACCTAAGGAGGTTGAGGAGGTGGTCTTGGCCTCTAGGAGGCAGTCCACCAGAAAGTCCTATGCCCTCAAGTGGCGTAGGTTTACGGTATGGTGTGCTCACCGCAATGAAGATCCTTTCTCTTGCCTTGTGCCAGTAGTAATGCAGTATCTACTTCACCTGTCAGACCTAGGCCTTAAGTCTAACTCTGTTTGGGTCCACCTCAGTGCTCTGTCAGCACGCCACTCACCGGTGGAAGGACAGTCTCTGTCAGTTCATCCCTTGGTGTCCTGATTTCTCAGAGATCTGCTTCTTCTCAAGCCTCACCCACCGTTTGAGCCGATGGCTACTTGCCATTTGCGCTTCCTCTCTTGGAAAGCACTCTTCCTGGTGGCTCTTACCTCGGCCAGACGTGTGAGTGAACTACAAGCTCTGGTTTCTGATAGACCGTACACACGGTTCTATAGGAACAGGGTGGCCCTGCGGACCCATCCCAAGTTCCTTCCAAAAGTGGTCTCCTCTTTCCACCTCAACCAGGAGGTGGTTCTTCCAACCTTTTTTCCCAGGCCGCATACCAGCCTGGCTGAAACAGTCTTGCATACCCTGGAATGTAAGAGGGCATTGTCTTTTTACATAGAACGTACGCGGGGGCATCGAAGGGCTACTCAGCTCTTCATCTCCTTTGACCCCAATAAGATGGGGTTACCTGTTTCCAAGCGTACATTGTCCACTTGGGTAGCAGATTGTATCGCCTGGGCGTATAAGGCAGCCGACCTCCCCTTGCAGGGTTGAGTCACGGCCCACTGTGTCAGGGCGAAAGCTGTGTCATTAGCTCATCTCCGCTCTGTTCCGTTGGCAGACTTCTGCCGGGCCGCAACTTGGTCTTCAAGCCAGACTTTTGCAGCCCATTACTGCCTGGAGAGAGAGTCCCGAAGGGACAGTGCTTTCGGACAGGCGGTACTCCGTAATCTCTTTGAGGTTTAGGCTACTCCTACCCTCCGGCCCTTGTGTTGGGCTACCGTATGGGGGCGTTCTCAGAAGATATTCTTATCACGAATGCTGAGGATCTTGAGAGGGAGCCATTTTTTCATCTTAGGGTTCCCAGTATCCTAGAGCTGGGGAGTCCCATATGTGAGGACTGACTTCCTGCTTGGTCCTGGAGAAAGAGTAGTTACTCACCTGTAACAGGTGTTCTCCAGGAGCAGAAGGAATCAGTCCTCACAACCCTTCCTCCTCCCCTGGAGTTGCAGTCATATCATTCATTTTGATTTTTTGCTGTCTTTTAGTTATGTCATCAGACTGAGCAAGATGGCACCCTTGGGCCGGAAGGGGACTGCGCATGCGCGCTGCATTCCCAAAGGCTTTCTTTGAAAGCTGGGGAAATGCTCTGCATGAGGGCTCTGTCGGCGCCGACGTCACCTATATGTGAGGACTAATTCCTGCTGCTCCTGGAGAAAACCTGTTACAGGTGAGTAACTACTCTTTATTTAGTCAGTTTGATACATATATACAGGGGGTGTATTTAAGTTTTTCATTCTAATATCGTCTCTATTGTCTTTTTCATATTTAGGAATCTTGTAGTGAAGACATTCATGAACTCTCTTTGAGTGAATGGAGAGTTTGGCAAAATCGCCCCTTCCCTATTTATATGATTGATCACTCAGATCGGTGCAAGCATTTCATTAGTATCATGGAGAAGATAGAATTGATGAGACATGAGGAGGTAGGCACCGTGTATCTGTGTGTTTAATTACCATGTGCACTGCTGTTTGTATCTGAATTTTAAATGTAATTACACACCTTTCCAAATCTGATAATCAGATACAGAAGTTAAGTAGTTCTCAGTGGACAAGCAGGATAAGTGCTTACATATGGGTAACATCACTGATGGAGCCCTGGGTGAAAACTTCTCCCAGTTCCTTCTAAAAGCTTTTAGAGCTATTCCTCCATTCATGTATGCCTGCATATTTCCGCGTACCACCCACAATACATCATCTCCTTAGTCTTCCATTTTTCCTCTGAGCCCCAGATGGTTTTTGTAGAGTAGTTTTTTTCTACTACTACTACTGAGCATTTGTAAAGCACTACAAGACGTATGCAGCGCTGCACAGACATGTAAGAGACAGTTCCTGCTCATAGAGTTTACAATCTAGTCAGACAATACAGAAGGTGTAGACAAGGATAAAACAAGGGGGAATGATAAAGAAACAAGGAGATCTGGTGAGTCAAGATCCAAAAGCAGCAGGGCAGAGGTGAGTTTTCAGCCTGGATTTGAAAAGGGTCAGAGAAGGCGCCTGGCGTACAGACATAGGTAGCTTGTTCCAAGCGTAAGGTGCAGCAAGGTGAAAGGAGCAAAGTGTGGAATTAGCAGTAGAAGAGAAGGGCACAGATAGAAGCAATTTGCCAGAAGAGCTGAGTTCCTGAGGGGTTGTGTAAGGAGAAGAAAGGTAGTGAGGTGCTGCAGAGTGAATGCACTCATAGGTCAGCAGGAGAAATTTGAAATGGATGCGGAAACAGATAGGAAGCCAATGAAGCGATTTGAGAAGAGGGGTAATATGGGCATGACGAGGTTGGCGGAAAATTAGCTGCGCAGCAGAATGTTAAACAGATTGAAGGAAAGAGAGATGATTCAAAGAGAGACCAGCAAGGAGTAGTTTACAGTAGTCAAGACGGGAGGTGATTAAGGAGTGAATAAGTGTCTTGGTAGTGTGTTCAGAAAGGAACGGGGTGGATTTTGTTGATGTTATAGAGAAAGAAATGGCAGGTCTTAGATATCAATTGGATGTGTGTGAAGAAGGAGAGAGAGGAGTCAAAGACAACTCGAGGATACATGGAAGAGTAGAGAGTTATCCACAGAGACTGAGAAAGGAGGAAGAGGAGAGGAGATTTGAGGGGAAAAATGAGAAGCTCAGTCTTGGCCATGTTCAATTTCAAGCAGCGGTGAAACATCCAAGTAGCAATTTCAGAAAGGCAGGCAGAGATCCGGGTCTGGATTGCTAGAGGGGTTTCAGGCATAGAGAGGTAGATCTGGGAGTCATCGGCATAAAGGTGGTACTGAAAGCCATGGGAAGAGATGAGCGCACCAAGGGACTGGGTATAGAGCGAGAAAAGGAGCGGACCCAAGACAGATCCTTGGGGTACACCAACTGAGAGCAGGATAGCAGCAGAGGAGGAGCCACCAGTACTAACACTGAAAGGGCGATGGGAGAGATAAGAGGAGAACCAGGATAGTACAGAGCCTTTAAAACTAAGCGAGAACAGGATATCAAGGAGAAGGTTGTGGTGAACAGTGTCAAAAGCAGCAGAGAGGTCAAGAAGGATGAGGACAGAGTAAAGGCCCTTGGATTTTGCCAGGAACAAGTCACTGAAGAGCTGTTTCAGTAAAGTGTAAAGGATCCAGGAGGGCATGAGAGGAGAGGCAGTAGCGGTGAACTGCGCGTTCAAGTAGTTTAGAAACGAAGGGGAGGAGAGAGATGGGTCGATGGTTAGAAGGACAGGTAGCATCGAGTGAGGGTTTCTTGAGGAGAAGTGTAACTACAGCATGCTTGAAGACTGCCGGGACAATTGCAGTGGAGAGCAAGAGGTTGAGAATATGAGAGATGGCAGGGGCAACAGTGGAGGAGATGTGGCTTAGGAGACGAGTAGGGATAGGATCAGAGAAGCAGGTGGTAAGTTTGGAGGAAGAAAGAAGGTGGGCAGTTTCCTCTTCAGAGATCACAGAAAAGGAAAAGAGGGGTAGCACAGTTTATTCGTTTTTTAGTTGTGTGCTTCTGTCCTGCTGCCGTTGTTGCCATGTATTTAGTAATTTAATGTTTTATTGAAATTTATTTATTTATTTTATTTATTTAGACAGTTTTGTATGCCGCCTTATCCTTCAATCAAAGCGGTCACAACACAATTGGGGGATACATTTAACACACGGGGATATGAGACACATACACTAATACTTACAAGGAACATGGGCAATGGAGGGTTAAGTGGCTTGCCCAAGACCACAAGGAGCATCTGTGGGACTAGAAACCCCAGTCCTTCCGGCCCAAGGTTGCTGTCCTCTAATGGGATTTGAACCCCTGACCTTCCGGCCTGAAGTACCTTGCCCCAGCCACTAGGCTACTCCTCCCTCTATATGTCTTATGCATCACAAAACTGAGCTCCGTAATTATAGTGCCCACCATAACACAGTGGCATCAACAAATGATAAAAGAAAAGATTCATAATACACATCCACCGGACCAAACAGCAATCATTACGAGTTACAGTTCTGCTCATTTCTTTTCCCTTTTTTCCCCCATGTTACAAAACTATACCCCCTTCCACCCAACCCTCCCACTTACACCTCCCTCCCTCCTTCCTGTCATTCCCCTAACCCCCTCTCTAAACAGGTGAGCCTTGAATACCATATATTAACATAACCAATAAGAATAATACTGATAATAATGCAGTCATTATAGCACTCCAGCCCACCAACCAAAATATATAGTAAATCAACATTTATATGTCGTGACCTGGGATCACTCTCCCCAGCTTCTATACTTACAAACATAATAACCCCTTCTCCAGGAAAAGCAGGAAGTTAGTCCTCACATATGGGTAATGTCGGTACCGACGGAGCCCGCGCGGAGCATTTCCCCAGCTTTCAAAGAAAGCCTTAGAGAATGCCACCACGCATGCGTGGTCCCCTTCCCGCCCTAGGGTGCCATCTTGCTCAGTCTCCCTTTTTCCGCGGAGCCCTTCAGATGTGTGTCTCGTCTCTGGAAAAAAAATTTTGCTCTTTCCAATACAATTTTGTCTGTTCCAGCTAGTGCCGGTTCCCTTCCCACCATCTCGAGCACCACTGCCTCAGCTGTCGGTCTCAGGATTTGTTTTTCCCGTCCTTTACCTTTCTACGCTTTTGCGCCCTTTTTAACCACTGGCCTCCAGTTTCAAAAAATGTGATCGGTGTTCTAAGAACATGTCTCTCACAGACACCCATGACTGTTGCCTCCGGTGCCTGGGGGCTTACCACATTCCGGAGCAATGCTCCCTCTGCAAAAAGGTGTCTTCTAAGGCCATCCAGAGTCGCCAGCAGAAATTAGATGATATCTTCCATAAGACAGATTCGACCCCGGTATCTCCGGTAGCCTCACTCTCCACAGCCCCACAACCTTTGGAGACCCCAAAGCCCCTCCGTGGTCCCGCAGGCACTCCGACCAAGGGTCGCCTGAGCGTGAGCGAAAGAAGAAGAAGAAGGCCGCGAGGACGTAGTCCGAGGGGCCAGACAAGCATGAGAAGACATGTGTACGGTCTCTCAGCTTCCCACTGCACTCCAAAGAGTCGGAGAGGGAGCGACCGAGAAAGGTACCTCGAACCAATATGGAGGCCTCCGGTGATGTCACCCAGGACCTTAACCTTGAGGACTCCCCAGGCCACCGCAGTGAGCCCCGAGAGCCAGATGCCTCATGAGGGTCATTGGCGAGGGTCTTTATCTCCATCTCGTTCCTTGGGCGTGAGATCATCTCAGGTGAGTGCCTCTGGCTCCGGACAGGCGCCAGCTAGGCTCCAGCCTCGGGAGCCTGGCACAGGTCACCGACCCCTCTGGAACTGCCCGTCCCTGATTCCTCAACAGACTATTTGGACTTAGAGTCCGATGGTGAAACCTCACCAGAGACTCTGTGTTACCGAGACCTTCCCTCGGATCCATCTCCATCATCCCTGTGGCGGCGGTCTCCTCCCAAGGACAGCTCCTTTTTAGAGTTTGTCTGGGATATGGCACAGGCCCTTGCTCTCACCACCAAATTGGAGGAGGAGCTCCAAGCGGACAAACTCAATATCCTCCAATATGAGGCACCACTGAAGGAAACCCTTACAGTTCCGGTTCACTCCATCCTTAGCTGGCTCCTTCTCCGTATGTGGGAAACCCCGGCTTCTGTCCCCATCATCAGCAAATACCTGGACTCTATGTATAGAGTCCAGCAGGGACAGCTTCCCCACACCTGTAACAGGTGAGTAACTATGCTTTCAACTTCAACCTACCCAGCCCCCCTTCTCTATTAAACTCCTTGCTTCAGCTCATTTCACCTCAAATGACTGTCATCCAATACTGACCACATTCTCTGGTGCTTCCCCAACTGCTTGTTTCGCAATGCTGTAACCCTGTTTCACCAATATATATCATAAATCATTCCCCAACACTCGGACATATCTGGTGGGATCCACCTGTCTCCATTTCTTCGCAATCAGTCTTCTCGCCACTACCATGCCCAATGCAACCAATTTCAAATTTTCTTCCCCAGTATTAACTGTGTTCCCAAAATTTAATAATCCCCAAGCAGGGTTACGCCTCAAAGTGCATCCAAACCCCCCCCCCCCTTCCAAACAGCCTTCCCCTCCCGAAAACTCCTTCAATTTCGGACAGCCCGACCAAATGTGTAAATAAGTGCCCTGGCTCCCACACCCTCTCTAACAACACTATCTGAACAACTTTTCTAGGTAAGATGTGCTCTATAAAGCATCTTATAACAGTTCTTCTGTATGGGGGCTGAAACATTCAACCTTTCCTACCGCTTGGAAAACCTGCTGCTATTTGTCTTCCAGAGCCCACCCTCAAAGATCCCGCTCCCACCCCTTCTGAAAATTTCATTCTTCAGGACCAAGCAGGAAGTCAGTCCTCACATATGGGTGACGTCGGCGTCGACGGAGCCCCCATGCGGAGCATTTCCCCAGCTTTCAAAGAAAGCCTTTGGGAATGCAGGCACGCATGCGCGGTCCCCTTCTTGCCCAAAGGTGCCATCTTGCTCAGTCTTCTTTTTTCCGTGGAGCCCTACGGACGCCTGTCCTTGTCACCCATGAAAAAGGTTGATTTTTCTGCGTTGGGTCGAGTTTTTTCTTCGGTTCGACGTCTGTTCCTTTCCCGCCTGGACTCAGTACACCGGTGCTGAGCCCGGATCTCTCTTTTTGTTTTTTGTCCTTAGAGACTGCGTTCGCGCCTTTTTTCTTTTCCCTGGCAGCCCACTTTTTGATCTTGCAGGGGCCCTTTTTCCCCCAATTGCTGCCAGTGGCTTTAAGAAGTGTGATCGGTGTAAGAAACTGATGTCTCTCACCGACACACATGACTGCTGCCTCCGGTGCCTGGGGCCAGACCATGATTCGACGGTCTGTAGCCCCTGTGGCAAAATGTTTTCCAAGGCATTACAGAGCCGTCAGCACCAGCGTGAGAGGATCTTCTCCGAATCTGCCTCTGGACGGGTCCGGAGTTCGTCAGAGGCCTCGACGTCTCGGGAGTCTGACCCCGAGCATCGTCGGGGCTCCTCTGAAAGGGAGTCCCCCTCGAGGGAGCACCGAAGGAAGAAGAAACCTGTGAGGGCGGCATCGGTGGACGCTCTTGGCTTCTCCAGGGCCAGGTCGCATAGCCCCGATCGCCGTCCCGGGTCTTCGGAGTCGGAGAGGCCTGCAAAGCATCCTCCTGTGGAGTCGGAGGCCCCGAATCACATGAGTACTGTAATCCTCGTGGACTCTCCTCCGGGGGAGCCGACGTCGGAGGCTGCTGGGTCTCCTGAGCTCGGACTCAGGTTGACGGCCCTGGAGAGCAGATTGTCTGCCTTCATGGAGCAGCAGCGGGTGCTGATCGCTGGTCTCACCGGCGCATCTGCCCCGACCACCGGGACATCGACGTCCAAGTCGACCCCGGAGGCCGAGCCGATCCTCGAGACCATGCGAACTCGAGTCGATCCTTGGCCGAGGTCACCCTCGGCCTCCCGTTTGGGACTGAGGTCGTCGACGCCGGTTCCCTCGGCGTCGGGGTGGATGGCGTCGGTGCCCGCCCACTCGGAGCAGCTCGATTCCTCCTCGGAGGAATCGGCGTGGGAAACGAAGGAGGAGGAGTCCCCTGACACCTTCCGGACTCGGTGCGTCCCTTCGGACTCACCGGGATCCGAGCCTCGGACAAGGTCCCCCCCGGAGGATACCAGGTTCTCGGATTTCGTAAGGGACATGGCCAAAGCACTGGCATTCCCTGCGGACCCCGAGGAGGAGCCTCGAGCTGAGGAGCTCGAGGCTCTGCAGTATGACTCTCCTCCCAAGGAGACCTTTACTGTCCCGGTTCCTCCGATGCTGGAGCGGTTGCTCTTCCGCATGTGGGAGGCGCTGGCCTCGATGCCGATTCTAAGCAAGCGGGTCGATTCCATCTGTCGAGTCCGCAAGAGCCCCGGGTTTCAAAAGGCACAGCTACCGCACCACTCCATGGTTGTGGAATCGGCCATGCATCGCCTGAAAAGTCAGAAGATGCACTCCTCGGTGTTTCCCGGCAGGGAAGCCCGGAACCTGGATGCCCTCAGTAGAAAGTGCTTCCAGGGCTCTATGCTTGCTTGCCGTGTCCAGACCTACCAGCTGTACATGGGCATGTACCTTTGAGACCTGGCAAAGGAGATTGCTGGGTTCTCTGCTGGTCTGTCTGAGGAACCTTTGCAGAGGTTCAAGGCCTTGTCTTCTGGTATTCGAGAGTGCTCGAAGTTAGAACATAACATAAGAACATAAGATATGCCATACTGGGTCAGACCAAGGTCCATCAAGCCCAGTATTCTGTTTCCAACAGTGGCCAATCTAGGTCATACGTACCTAGCAGTTTCCCCAAGGGACACAGGTTCCACAATGCTTGTATTGGTTCAAGCATTGATATCCTGGGTCCCTTCTTAATAATGGTTTATGGACCTTTCCTCCAGGAACTTATCCAAACCTTTTTTAAATCCAGCTACACTAACAGCCTTTACTACATCCTCCGGTAACAAATTCCAGAGTTTGATTACACGTTGAGTGAAAAAATATTTTCTTTTATTAGTCTTAAATAGTTTACCCTGTAGCTTCATTGCATGTCCCCTAGTCTTTCTATATTCTGATAAGGTAAACAATCGATCTACGTTTACCCGTTCCACTCCGTTCATTAATTTATAGACTTCTATCATATCTCCCCTCAGCCGTCTCTTTCCCAGGTTAAAGAGCCCCAACCTTTTTAGCCTTTCTTCATAGGAGTAGCCTTCCATCCCCTTTAAGTTTATATCTCGAGCAGCCTGTGATGGATTTGAGGCTTTGGCCCAGGTAGCAGGGGCTGGCATCGGTGCACGCCGCCTGGCCTGGCTACAATCCTCGGACTTCAAGCCATGGGTACAGGACAAGTTGGTCGATGTCCCTTGCCGAGGTGAAAACCTCTTTGGCAAGCCCATGGCAGAAAAGGCTGCAGAACTCGAGACCGAGACTCTTACCCGGACAAGGCTGTCCAGGAAAACCTCTGCCCCTTCTTAGAAGAAGAAGGGCTCGGGGAAAAAGACCTTTTACCCGAGGAAGACTGCTGCCTACAAAACCTACCCTCACTACTAGGCCTCTGCAGCTCCCCAACAGGGCCAGCAGGCCAAGGGTCAGGGTCATGGGCCCCGTAGGCAGAAGGCCCCCAAGCCTCCTACCCTGGCTCCTGCTCAGCAGGGAGGGGTTTTTTGACTATGCCAGCATAGCCTCTCCTCCTCTCCAGGGCACAGGAGGTCGGCTGACCCTGTACGCAGACAAGTGGCCAGCCATCACAGGGGATACTTTTGTGTTAAGCATCATCGAAAGGGGCTATCTGCTCCACTTCACCCAGATACCCCCCTCCTACTTTCCAGGGGAGCCTCCAAGACTCCCTTTGCACAGAAACTTACTACTTCAGGAGTTGGAAGGTCTACTAAGGGACCAGGCGGTGGAACCGGTGCCTCACCACCTGGAAGGGCAAGGCTTCTACTCGAGGTACTTCCTGGTACCAAAAAGAACAGGAGGCCTCAGACCCATCCTCGACCTGAGAAATCTGAACAAGTTTCTGGAGAGGGAAAGGTTCAAGATGCTTACCCTTGGAATCTTACTGCCTTATCTCCAGCAGGGAGATTGGCTATGCTCCTTAGACCTGAAGGATGCTTATACTCACATCCTCATCCATCCAAGTCACAGACAATTCCTCAGATTTGTGGTGGGAGGAAAGCACTTCCAGTACAGAGTGCTTCCTTTTGGCCTCACCTCCGCCCCCAGGGTTTTTATAAAATGCCTGGCGGTGGTTGCGGCCTACCTCAGGAATCGGGGGATCTTTGTGTTCCCCTACCTGGACGACTGGCTTATCAGGGGCCAGTCTCCACAAGAGGCCAGGCTGGCCACCTTCAGAACTATATCCCTGCTTCAGCACCTGGGTTTCGTCATAAACGTCCCCAAGTCCACTTTAGTCCCCTCACAGGACGTGGAGTTCATAGGGGCAAGATTGGATACCATCCATGCAAAGGCCTATTTGCCTGTGGACAGAGCTCACAGGCTGATAAAGTTGGCCGGCCAGTTTCGGGCGAACTTTGTGGTCTCGGCCAGACACTTCCTCCGGCTCTTAGGTCACATGGCTTCCACAGTGCATGTCACTCCACATGCCCAGCTGCACATGAGGCTGGCTCAGTGGCACCTCAAGGCACAGCGGCTGCAGGCCACAGGGAAATTGTCAGACAGAATAAAGGTGTCCAAACTCTTGGTGGACTCCTTACGCTGGTGGAGGCATCTCTCAAATCTGGTCAGGGGTCTTCCTTTCCAGGCCTCCCCACACACTCAGGTACTGACAACCGATGCTTCCCTGCAGAGCTGGGGGGCACACTGCCAAGGGGCCTGCACGCAGGGCCTGTGGTCTCCGTGGGAGGCCGCTCAGCAGATCAACCTGTTGGAATTGCGGGCCATTCGACTAGCCTTACGGACTTTCTCTCAGATCCTGTCTCACCAGTCTGTCCTAGTTCAGACGGACAACCAGGTGGCTATGTTCTACGTCAACAAGCAGGGAGGCACAGGATCCAGACTTCTGTGCCTGGAAGCACAAGCTCTGCTCCTGGGCTGTCAATCAGGGCATGACCCTCAGGGCGGTCTACCTCCCAGGCCAGGAAAACTACCTGGCGGACAGGCTCAGCAGACTCCTGCAGCCTCACGAGTGGCAGTTGGATCCTCTGGTGGTTCAACATATCTTTCTGAAGTGGGGACTTCCGACCATGGATCTTTTTGCCAGTCCGCTGAACCGGCAACTACCCAGGTTCTGTTCCAGGCAACCGCATCCCTTGAGAACAGCGCCAGATGCATTCCTGATCCCCTGGTCAGAGGGCCTGCTGTATGCTTTTCCTCCCACACCTCTGGTGGCACGGACTCTATTCAAAATCCAGCAGGACCGAGCCACGGTGATCCTGATAAGCCCCCAGGTGGCCCAGGCAGCCGTGGTTCCCTCTTCTTCTGCAGTTGCCAGTGGATACTCCACTTCCTCTGGGGTTGCAACCCGGCCTTCTGACTCAGGATCAGGGGTCCCTCTTGCATCCCAACCTCAAATCCCTCAATTTGATGGCCTGGCTGCTGAAAGGCTAGTCCTTGCTCCCTTGCTCCTATCAAGGGAGGTTGAAGAGGTGGTGTTGGCCTCCAGGAAGTATTCCACTAGGAAGGCCTATGCTCTGAAGTGGCGTAGGTTCTCTACTTGGTGTTCTCAACAGCAAGAGGACCCCTTCTCCTGCTCAGTCCAGGTGGTGCTACAATACCTGCTCCACCTTTCCAACCTAGGACTTCAGTCCAACTCTGTCCGGGTTCACCTCAGTGCTCTCTCAGCTCATCACTCGCCGGTGGATGGACAATCTCTCTCAGGCCACCCTCTGGTGTCTCGCTTTCTCAGAGGCCTGCTTCTGCTTAAGCCTCCTATTCGTCCACCGGCTACTGAGTGGGATCTCAATGTGGTCTTGCAGCAACTAACTCGCCCACCTTTTGAGCCGATGGCAACCTGCCATTTACGTTTCCTCTCCTGGAAGGTGTTGTTCCTTGTGACGCTCACCTCGGCTAGGCGGGTGAGTGAGCTTCAGGCCCTGGTCTTGGATAGGCCATATACCAGGTTCTATAGGAACAGGGTAGTCTTGCGGACTCCAAAGGTAGTGTCCTCCTTCCACCTCAGCCAGGAGGTGGTACTTCCAACGTTCTTTCCCAGGCCACACGCCAGTAGGGCCGAAACTGTCTTGCATACCCTGGATTGTAGAAGGGTGCTGTCCTTTTACCTAGAACTTACGCAGGGGCATAGAAGGGCTTCTCAGCTCTTCATTTCCTTTGACTCTAATAAATTGGGGTTGCCTGTCACGAAGCGTACGTTGTCCATCTAGGTGGCGGACTGTATCGCCTGGGCGTACAGGGCAGCCGGCCTCTCCCTGGAGGGTCGAGTCATGGCCCACCGGGTCAGGGCAAAGGCCGTGTCAGTAGCTCACTTCCGTTCTGTTCCGTTGGCAGACATCTGCCAGGCCGCTACTTGGTCTTCAAGCCAGACTTTTGCGGACCACTACTGCCTCGAGAGGGAGTCCCGTAGGGACAGTGCTTTCGGGCAAGCGGTACTTCGTAATCTCTTTGAGGTTTAGGCAACTCCTACCCTCTGGCCCTGGTGTTGGGCTTCCGTTCAGGTGTGGTCTCAGAGAAGATTCTCTCACTGTTGTTGAGGCTCTAGAGGGAGCTCTATTTTTCAGCCTGGGTTCCTGGTAGCCCGGAGCTAGGGAGTCAGCCATATGTGAGGACTGACTTCCTGCTTGGTCCTGGAGAAAGAGTAGTTACTCACCTGTAACAGGTGTTCTCCAGGAGCAGCAGGAATCAGTCCTCATGACCCTCCCTCCTCCCCTTGGAGTTGCAGTTGTATATAGTTCATTTTCTTTTTGTGCTGTCTTTTAGCTGTGTCATTAGACTGAGCAAGATGGCACATTTGGGAGGAAAGGAGACCGCGCATGCGTGCCTGCATTCCCAAAGGCTTTCTTTGAAAGCTGGGGAAATGCTCCGCATGGGGGCTTCGTCGACGCCGACGTCACCCATATGTGAGGACTGATTCCTGCTGCTCCTGGAGAACACCTGTTACAGGTGAGTAACTACTCTTTTCTCATCCTGCGTAGATAACAGGAGCCCATATATTTCTGCTAGCAGACCCCTGCCACCAGAGTGCTTCTCATAAAGGCCCTCCAGAGGGGTAGGTGCTCTATTCAAGCTATCCCTCCTTCTCATATTGTTCATAAAATGTCTCACCTGTTCTGCCCTAAAACCCTCTCCCTGTTCAGGTTTAAGTGTTCCTGCAGTTGTTCCACAGTTTTAATACCTCCCCCCCTCCAGCACCAGTTGTCCCACCATTTCAAAACCCAACTCCCTCCAGCCCTGAAATTGCTTATAGATACTCCCCGGTGTAAACATGGGGTTATAGCAGATTGAGGAATGTAGCCATACTTTTCTTCCTCCTCCCTCTTTTCTCCTCACCTTCTTCCACAAGGCCAACATCCCTTTTGTCAATGGATTAGGTATCTTTTTACACAGCTTCTTTAGGTCCGATCTCTACAACAATGTTTTTAGATGTACAGTATCTCCCCTAGTTCTTCCTGCTCCACAGCTTTTCTACCTTCCTTGGCTTCCAACTTCAGATAGTCTTCAGCTGTGAGGCAACATAATATAGCCACAAATTGGGCACCCTCAATACTCCCTTCCCTCGCTATTTATATAATATTTCCTTGTGCTTTTACCAAATATAGCTAAAGATCTTCTGCTGGATACCTCTTAAAAATTGTTCTGGTACCTTGACTGTGGAAGCACTTGAAACAAATATAAAAAACATGGTAAAATATTCATGTTTACACTAGCTGTTCTTTCTACCCATGATAATCCCATTCCAATCCACCTATCAAGATCTCTAGTGATCTCTCCCTCCCGGGATCTATAATTTCTCTTGGAGATTTGTCTCATCCGGGGTAAGTTGTACTCCCAAATATTTTAAGGGTTCTCCCACCAATTTAAACCAAACTCTTCACGAAGGAATTTCTCTTCCTCCTCAGTCAAATACATTTTCATCACCTCCGTTTTACTCATATTAATTTTAAAACCAGACACCTTGCCATATTCTTTTGATTCCTTAACCACTACAGGCATAGTCAATTGAGGTTGGGCTAAGGTAAACAAAATATCATCAGTATCCATCATCATTTTATGTGACACCCCTTCACTTTTGATCCCTCTTATGTCACCATTACCCCTCACCCTCCCTGACAGAGGTTCAAGAGAGAGGGCAAACAAAAGGAGTGAAAAGGGGGCACCTCTGTCTTATTTCCCTACCAACAGTAGCTCGAACACTTCTGAATACCTTCCATTTACCTTTATTCTGGCTTTCGATTTGTTGTAAATTTCCTTAATCCATCCCCAAAACTCCTCAATTCCCATCCTCTGCATAGTAGACAACATAAAATCCTAGTGAACTCTATCAAACACTTTTTCTGTGTCAACCCCTACAATTACCGAGGGAATTTTGCAACCTTTTGCTTTACAGATTATATTCAGTGCCCTCCTAATGTTATCCCCTGCTACCCTACCTGGCATAAATCCTGACTGGTCCACCCCCTACCAATTTTAAAATCTTCCCCATCAATCCGCCAAAATCCGGGCCAACAGCTTCACAGCAAGGTTAAGTAGGGAAATTGATCTGTAGGAGCCACATTGTACAAGATCCTTCCCCAGTTTGGGCAAAACTGTTATTCCAGCCACTTACTTGGTATCTCCCAGACATCCAACTTCCCTTACCCATTGAACAGATCCACCAGGCAGGGTGTCAAAATATCCGCAAAGGTTTTATAAAAACCTGCGGATAGCCCATCTAGTCCTGGGGCCATCCCCATTTTCAGAGCCTTTATTACCTGTTGAACTTCCTTGCCCATGATTTCCTTATACAAATCTAAACGTATCTCTTTCTTCCAGCCTTGGCAGCCCTATTGCATACAAATCCTCCTGAACCTTCTGCTGGGAAATGGATAGGTCTTTATGATAGAGATCCCTATAAAAATTCACCAAACTCAGTCTAATATCCCCATCCTTTTAATTCAACTGCCCATCCCTACCTTTAACCTGTAGTATTGTAGCTTTCAGTTCTCTCTTCCTCAGTTTGTTCGCTAGCAACCTACTACCTCTATTTCCTTCCTCAGATACTCTTTGCTTCTCTCTGTACAAACTCCGTACTCTTTTCCCCCTCCAAATCCAGAAGGGCCTTTCTTACTCGAGTTCTCTCCAAATCTTAACTGATTACGTACTTCTGTGCTGTTTTTCCAAATGCAGTAACTGCCCCCCCTCAACTCCTCCACCTCTTTATTCCCATTTCTATTGAACTAAAGGACCCTCAAATATAAGCTCTAGATGTGGTGTATTTAGATTTCAGTAAAGCCTTTGACACTGTTCCTCACAGGCGACTTATAAACAAACTGAGCACCCTAGGGATGGACCCTAAAGTTACTGCTTGGGTTAGAAATTGGTTGGGTGGGAGGCGACAAAGAGTACAAGTAAATGGAGCTCACTCTGAGGAGAAGGATGTTACCAGTGGTGTGCCCCAGGGATCTGTCCTTGGTCCGATTCTTTTTAACATCTTTGTTAGTGATATAGCGGAAGGGCTGTCGGGTAAGGTTTGCCTCTTTGCAGATGATACCAAAATCTGCAATAAAGTAGACACCCAGGAAGGTGTAGATAACATGAGGAGGGATCTAGCTAAGCTTGAAGAATGGTCTAGAATTTGGCAGCTGGGATTTAATGTTAAAAAATGTAAGGTCATGCATTTGGGCTGCAGCAATCCAAGGGAGCAATACAGCATAGGAGGTGAAGTACTTTTGTCCACTAAAGAAGAGCGGGACCTAGGCGTAGTTGTGTCCGATGATCTTAAAGTAGCTAAACAGGTAGAAAAGGCGACGGCTAAAGCTAGAAGGATGCTTGGGTGCATACGGAGAGGAATGGCTAGCAGAAAAAAGGAGGTGATAATGCCTCTGTATAAGTCTTTGGTGCGACCTCATTTGGAGTATGGTGTGCAATTCTGGAGACCGCACCTTCAAAAGGATGTGAACAGGATGGAGTCGGTACAGAGGGGTGCTACTAAGATGATTAGTGGTCTTCATTATAAAGCATATGAGGACAGACTTAAGGATCTTAATATGTACACCTTAGAGGAAAGGCGGGATAGAGGTGATATGATTGAGATGTTTAAATACCTCCATGGCATAAATGTTCAGGGAGAGAGCCTCTTTCAATTGAAAGCAAGTTCTGCGACGAGGGGACATGGGATGAGGGTGAAGGGAGATAGATTCAGGAGTGATATGCGGAAATATTTCTTTACGGAAAGAGTAGTGGATCCGTGGAATAGTCTCCCAGTGGAGGTGGTAGAGATGAGGACAGTAACTGAATTCAAAAAAGCATGGGACCAACACAGAGGATCTCTAAAGGTAAAAAGTGGACTGTTGTAGTTGTTGTTATGGAAGGACAGACTAGATGGGCCTTGTGGTCTTTTTCTGTCATCATGTTTCTATGTTTCTATTCTCCCACATCCCTGCAGGAGAAACTTAACTGGGATGGAACCAGGCTGCTGGAATTAACCTTCAAAAAGGAAATAGAGCTGCTTTTAAACTACATAATAGGGGAAAAACCGACAGTCACCCAAGAGCACATGGTTTGGAAGGATGGCTCCTTGAAGGATACTAGCAAAATAGGGAAGTTAGGTCATCCTGACAGAGAGGTTCCAATAAAGATAAAAGTACAGAGCTGAAAGATTCCAAATTACCCCATCAACTGATAGCCACATTAATATGAATAAAATATAACCTCTAAAATGCCTGTGTGCAAATACTAGAAGTCTCAAAAATAAGATGGAAGCACTAGAATATATAGCACTAAATGAAAGGTTAGATATGATTGGCATCTCAGAGACTGGTAGGAGGAGGACAACCAATGCAACACTGTGATACCTGGGTGCAAACCATATTGCAATGATAGGGTAGATCAAATGGTGTAGGGGTTACACTCTGTTAGAGAGGGAATTGAGTCACATAGGATTAAAGTTTTACATGAAACAAAATACATTGTAGAATCTCTATGGATAGAAAAGCCATGTAAAAAGAGGAAGGCAATGGCAGTGAAGGTGTCCAGAACGAATAGATGGATGATGAAATGCTAGAATAAATCAGGGAAGCTAACAAAAGTTACAACACAGTAACAATGGGTGATGCTCCAGGAACAAGCAGGAAGTCAGTCCTCACTTATGGGTGATGTCAGCACCAACAGAGCCTGCGGGGAGCAATTTCCCAGCTTTCAAAGAAAGCCTTTGGGATTGCCACCATGCATGCATGGTCCTCTTCCTGCCCAAGGATGCCATCTTGCTCAGTGTCCCTTCTTCTGCAGAGCCCTTCGGACGCATGTCCTCATCCCTCAGAAAAGGTTTCATTTTACTCACCTTAACAGGCTCTCTTTTTTCCGGTTGCACAAGTCCTCTATCCGTACTTTCCCCTGCTCTACTTAGAGCTCCTGGGGATATACATTTTTTCCTAAATTTTTTGTTTTGGGCTTCACGCCCTTTTGTCTTCCAACTGCTGGCTGCGTGGGTCTTCAACCTTGCAGGGGCCATTTTTGCCCCCATGGCCACCGGATTTTAAAAATGTGATAGATGCTCTAGGAACATGTCGCTTACGGACACCCATGACTGTTGTCTGCGGTGCCTGGGAGCCGACCATGACCCAGAGCTCTGTTCGCTCTGCAAGAAAATATCCTCTAAGGCCCTGCTCAGTCGTAAGCAGAAGTCCGAAGACATTTTCTGAAAGGCCGCCTTGGAATCCTCGGTGGTGCCCAGGGGTCCCCCAAGGTGGAACGACGCAAAAAGAAGGCGGCCTCGAAGTCACTGTCCAGGACTCATGACAAGCACGAGTGCTTCCGCACCCGGTTGCTTAGTCTGCTTCAGCATTCTCAAGAGTCGGACAAGGAGCGGCCCTGCAAGGTACCTCGCAGGGAAACGGAGGCCTCTGGCGAAGGCACCCAGTCTCCTGAGGGTCGTCCCCGTGAGGATCCCCTCTCCTCCTCGACGCCCAATCCAGTGACCCCAGTATCGGCATCCTAGTGCCCCATGCCTGCATGGGAGTCCTGTATGCTGGCGCTTGAATGCAGCATTTCTGCATTCATTGCTTCCCAGCAGGCTCTCACAGCCAGCTTCGCTGACTTGCACCCAGAGACCACAAGTCCCTCGCGTGGGACACCAAAATCCATCCAGGAAACCCCCGAGAGCCGCGAGCCCTCGACGTCGGTCTCGCTCGTCCTCCCGTTCCTCAGAGGCGAGATCGTCCAGGGCCTCCGGCCCCAGGCCATCGGAGAGGGCGACCTGCCCATCTCAGATCCCTCGACCGATATTTCGTACTGGGAGTCCAATGGGGACACCTCCCCAGAAACCCGTAACCACTGGGATCTTCCGTTGGACCCCTCGCCACCTGCATTCCAGCAGGGCTCACCATGCGGACACCTCTTTCTTGGTGTTCGGGACATGGCTCGAGCCCTCAGGCTGGTCACCCAGGCCAAGGAGGACCCTCATGCTGAAGAACTCGATATTCTTCAGTACGAGTCCCCACCCAGAGAATCCCTCACTGTGCCTGTGCCGCCGATCCTATCTTGGCTGTTGCTCCGCATGTGGGAGGACCCAGCCTCGGTCCCCATCGTGAGCAAGTGCCTTGACACAATGTACAAGATGCAGCGTGGGCCCGGCTTCCGAAAGACTCAACTCCCACACACCTTGATGGTGGTGGAATCGGCCATGAGGAAGCAGAAGAACCCGAAGTTGCACTCATCGGTGCCACCGGGCCGAGAGTTGAGAGCCCTTGATGCCCTAGGCCGCAAGGCCTACCAAGGTTCCATACTCTCTTGTCGCATCCAGGCATATCAATTGTACATCGGTATGTTTCTACGTGACTTGGCTAAGGAACTGGGAGGTTCCCCCGTGAGCCTCGAGGGAGAGCCCCTCGACAGATTCCGCGCCCTGTTGAAATCAGTGGCCGACTGCTCCAAGTACATCTCTTGAGCCTCTTATGATGGCTTTGAGACATCAGCTAGGGTGGCGGCCGCGGGCATTGGAGCCCGCTGCCAGGCATGGCTCCAATCCTCTGATTTGGAACAATGGGTGCAGGAGAAGCTCCTGGACATACCCTGCCTTGGTGAACAACTTTTTGGTAAGTCGATGGAGGAGAAGGCTGTGGAGATCGAGACGGAGAGTCCCATAAGTGAGGACTGACTTCCTGCTTGTTCCTGGAGAAAGCATAATTACTCACCTGAAACAGGTGTTCTCCAGGGACAGCAGGAATCAGTCCTCACTACCCTCCCGCTTCCCCTGATGAGTTGCTGAATTTTTGTCCTTCCCTTGCCATCTGCTTGGTAGGGCTCGAGCTAAGGGACCTGACTGAGCAAGATGGCACCCTTGGGTGGGAAGAGGACCACACATGCATGGTGGCAATCCCAAAGGCTTTCTTTGAAAGCTGGGGAATTGCTCCGCGTGGGCTCCATCAGTGCCGACATCACCCATAAGTGAGGACTGATTCCTGCTGTCCCTGGAGAACACCTGTTACAGGTGAGTAACTACGCTTTTGAATTACCCCGGTATTGACTGGGTCAGTGTCACAGCAGCACATGCTAGGGAGATAAAGTTTCTAGATGAAATAAATGACTGCTTCTTGGAACATCTGATTCATGAACCGACAAGAGTGGCATCTATTTTGGACCTGGTCCTTAATGGAACACAGGATCTGGTGCAAGAGATAAGGGTTTTGGGACTATTTGGTGTGGTGATCATAGTATGATCACATTTGATCTAATAAAGCAGGATAGCAAGGAAATCCACAGAATTACCTTTTAACTTTAAAAAGGGAGACTATGATAAACTGAGAAAAATAGTTAAGGAAAAACTAAAAAGAGCAGCTGCAAAGGTTAAAGATTTACATCAAGCATTGTCATTGTTTAAAAATACTATCTTGGAAGCCCAAAACAGATGCGTTCTATGCTTTAAGAAAAGTGGAAGGAAGGCCAAAAAAACTGCCAACATGGTTTAAAGGTGAGGTCAGAGAGGCTGTTGTAGCAAAAAAGCATCTTTCATTAAATGGAAAAAGGAGCCAAATGATGAAAATGGGAAACAACATAAGCACTGACAAGTTAGATGCAAGGCATTGATAAGGCATGCAAAGAGAGAATTTGAAAAAAAGCTTGACGTGAAAGCAAAAACGCTTAATAAAATCTTTTTCAAGTACATTCGTAGCAAAAACTTGTGAGAGAGTGAATTGGACCATTGGATGATAGAGGGGTAAAAGGGATGCTAAGGGAGGACAAGGTCATAGCAGAGCGACTGAATGAATTCTTTGCTTTGGTTTTTACTGAAGAAGATGTAGGGAAGTTACCCATGAAATAGTATTTAAAGGTGATATATGGGAAGAATTGAAAGAAATATCGATAAATAGGGAAGATTATTACAAGTATTTGATAAAATGAAGAGTAGTAAATCACCTGAACCATATGGTATATATACAAGGGTGTTGAAAGAACCAAAATATGAGATTGCAGACCTACTATTAATCTGTGAACTATAGCTATCATTAAAATTATCTGTAGTACCTGAAGACTGAAGAATGACCAATGTAATGCCAATTTTTAAAAAGAGTTCCAGGAGTGATCTAGGAAACTACAGATGGGTGAGCCTGACGTCAGTATCAGGCAAAATGGTAGAAACCATTATAAAGAATAAAATTACTGAACATGTGGATAGTCATGATTTAATGGGAAAAAGCCAACATGCATTTAATCAAGGAAAGTCTTGTCTTACTAATCTGTTATATTTTTTGAAGGTGTGAATAAACAGGTTGACAAAGGTGAGCCAGTTGATATAGTATATCTGGATTTTCAGAAAGCCTTTGACAAGATCCCTCATGACAGACTCTTAGCCAAATTAAAAAGTAATGGGATTGGAGGCAGTGTAATATTGTGGATCAAGAACTGGTTAAAGCAGAAAGCAGAGGGTAGGGCTAAATGGCTAATTTTTCAATGGAGAAAGGTGAATAGTGGAGTACCACTGGGATCTGTGCTGGGTCTGCTGCTTTTTAATATATTTGTAAATGACCTTGAAATGGTACTGAGTGAGGTAATCTAATTTGCACATGACACAAAATTATTCAAAGTTGTTAAAACCCAAGAGGATTGTGAAAAATTGCAAGAGGACCTTGATAAATTGGAAGACTAGACGTTCAAATGGCAGATGAAATTTAATGTGAACAAGTGCAAAATTATGCACGTAGGAAAGAACTATGGTTACACGATGCAAGGTGCCACATTAGAAACCACCATCCAGGAAAAAGATTTAGGCGTCATCGTGGATAACACATTGAACCCCTCTACCTAGTGTGCAGCGTGGTCAAGAAGGCTAATAGAATGCTAGGAATCATAAGGAAAGGAATGGAGAATAAAACAAAGGATATTATAATGTCTCTGTATTGTTCCATGGTGAGACCACACTTTGAATATTGTGTGCAATTCTGGTCACTGTATATTAAAAAGGATAAAGCGGAATTAGAAAAGGTAGAGAAGAGCCACCAAATTGGTAAAGGGGATGGAAGGATACCCCTATGAGGAGAGGTTTAAAAGGTTAGGGTTCTTCAACCGGGAAAAAAGACGACTGAGGGGAGATATGATAGAGGTCTATAAATTAATGAATGGAGTGGAACTGGCAAACGTAGATCGATTGTTTATGCCATCAAAAAGTAGAAAGACTAGGGGACATGCAATGAAGCTACAGTGTAACACGTTTGACTAATAAGAGAAAATATTCTTTCATTCAATGCGTAATCAAACTCTGAAATTCATTACCGGAGAATGTAGTAAAAGCTGTTAGTGTAGCTGGGTTTAAAAAAGGTTTGGACAAGTTCCTGGAGGAAAGGCCCATAAACCATTGAGGTCCCGAGAAATCCACTGTTTACCCTGGGATAAGCATTGTAGAACCTGTGTATCTTTTTGGGAAACTGCTAGGCACTTGTGACCTGGATTGGCCACTGTTGGAAACAGGATACTGGGCTTGATGGACCTTGGTCTGACCCAGTATGGTATATCTTATGTTCTTATGTTAACTTTTAACGTTACCACCTTAAGCTGTTTACCCATACTCAAACCCTCTCCCCCTAATTTCCCAATGAGTCACTCCCAATACCCTAACCCTCCCCCCTCCTACCCAACAGATTCCTCTGTGGCATTCTCTTGAGGCTTTAAAACCCTCACTTCCAAGATAGCTAACCCTCTGCTTCCCTCTACCAAAACATCTAAATCTCCCACACATATCCCCCCTCATGCCATTTGCAAACATCACACTCGCACTGCCCATCACACACATTCCCCCCTCACATACCTAGCCATATTTACTTACCCATTCCACCTCAGAAAGATCCTCTGGAGGGTTGGAAGGCATGCCAGCCCCCCTTAACCCAAGTCCTTAAACATACATAGCTCTAGAAAGGTGAAGTCCAGCTAGTCCAAGCAGTGTTACTATCCATTTTCACCCGGCCTTGCTACTGCTGAAATCTTAACTCCCTGCAGTCTACATCGAGTATGCCTCGTGATCCTTGTCTACCACATGCCATCTGCTTAGGCTAGTTTCCTGAAGTCTCTTCTCTTGTCTTTGCACTTTCAGGCCTTCAACTCCCACTTCTTTATGTGAACACTTAAGCTTCCTCCACCAAACGCACTCTCTGTATGACACCATCCTTAGTAAAGGCTAACCCAAAGGTTATAGCTATCTGTAGCGAAGCTTTTCTTTCTGCAGACATCTGGTAATCTCATGGAAGTCTCTATACTGTGATAGCATTATCTGTGACAAGTCTGCAAACACTGCTATTTTCTGACCCTCCTATGTAAAGGTCTTCAATGATGTATCTGCAGTACAGTTTGCTCCTTCACCTCATACTTGTGCACACAAATCACAATGTCCCTCGACACGTTCAGTATTGCTCGCCATAGTGCTCTGTGTGCCCGGTCCAGCTGAACCTCTATATCCCTTCAAGGGGAGTCCCCTGACTCCAGGACCGCTTTACAGATCCTTAGTGCCACCGCTTTGGCATCATTGAACTCGGCCATTTCAGGGCCCCCCCTGATTCTCAAGTTGTTATGGCGGGATCTACTTTCGATGTCCTCTATCTTACCCAGCATCTGTTTCCTTTGCTTCACCATGTCCTTAATGGTGGCCTTCATAGCACCTAAAACCACCTCATGCTCCACCATTGATCCTCCCATCTTCTCTACTTGTTGGCTAAGATAGGCCACATTTGATTTCACTTCTTGGGTAAGGTCAGCACATCTTTCCGGACTGCTCCAATATCCTCGTTTATCTCCCAAAAGTAGGATCTTATCTATTCATGGAGGCCAGCCTGTTCCAATTCGTCTGCTGGCTCAGCCTTTTTGCCTTGCAGTTTTTTCCCTTGCGCCTGGGCCCCGCTTCCAGCCACCATCTGCGCTATAAGCAAACACCTTATGGCATGTAATGGACATCAGCCAACTCCTCTTGCGCTCCATTGCTCAGACAATGTGTTCACGAGCAGGACTACCTGTTTGTTTGGTAGAGGTGCATCAAATTCACCCATAGGGGCTTGGAGCTCTCGTCTTAGTCAGCCATCCTAGAAGTGTGATGTCACTTCCTCTCGCCATGTGTTTTTTCCCTTTATTTTTCCTTAGTTTAGTATTTTTTTGATCGTTAAGATTGCCTTTCTTTTTTCTTGCAATGCTTTTATAGGCTGCATTCAGGCCTCAGGCATTCCTGTTGCGGTATATTTTTGTTCCATCACAATCAAGCCACCCATAAGTGAGGACTGACTCCTGCTGTCCCTGGAGAACACCTGTTACAGGTGAGTAACTACGCTTTCCTCCCTCTTGTTCCATGACCACATTTCATCCGTAGTCCAGCGTTCTTTCCACTTTTTGAGGTAACTTTGTGCTGTCCGCCCCTTCATCTCTATCTCCTCCCTGACAACATTGCTCTTGTCCCTCGTCATTTTCCATCTGGATTACAGCAATGCTTCTCTGGCTGGCCTCCCTCAGTATCAATTACATAGATTCCAATTCGTCCAAAACATGGCTGCACATATCCTGACTCACGCCTCCCGATCAGATCATATCACACTTCTTCTCATTCACCTCCACTGGCTTCCGAATTCAATACAAGATCCTCACCTTTGTCCACAAAGCAATCCACACTAGCATACTACTCTACCTTTCAGATTTGGTCCGTCTCCATACCCCCCAGCGCTCACTTAGATCTATACACTCTAACCTGCAAGTCCCTCCCTTCCCCGTCCCAGGCCCACCTGGAATCCACCCGGTTCTCTGCCTTCTTTTTTCTTGGCCCTCGGCTCTGGAACTCCCTCCCGTCAGCCCTCCGCCTGGAACCCTTCTTCACCAGTTTTAAAGTAAGGTTGAAGACCCACCTCTTCTGCCTCACATTTGATCTTACTCCTCTCTCCTCCCCCTATTTTCATCTCCCACAGTGATGATATTCCCCTCTCCTAATTATTTCCTTCTTTTGCTGTCCTGTCTTGCTCTATCCCTTTCCTATTTGATTACACAGGTACACTACCAAAAAACTGCCTCCAGTTTTGCAACTGATTCCTATAGATTTTGGGGTGCTGAATCCAGGAAAAATAGCCAAAATGTTCCATCACGTCACGTTTTCTTGCAAAATTAGATTTCTTACCCATATAAGGAATGTTCACATAATTTCTTTTTAGCCGACTGCAGTTTATTTTCTTGGCCCAAAATAGAGGTTGTAATGGTTAACTAACTAGAAACACTCCCTCATGATATTTTAGAGTGTTTTGTATTCATTTTATACATTAACAGGACAATTGGGAGGCGGGGGGCTAAATCCAGTACTCGCGCTGGCGCATGTTCTTTCCTGTTCGCCTCGCCTCGTTCGCTCGCTCAAACACGGTGGTTGCGACATGAACGTTCCTGTCAAATTTCAGTTTCTTGCAAGTTCATTATTACCTTTTGTTTGCTCAGTCGTAATCCAGCTTTATTCCGAAGTGGTTCACTACAGTTGTAGTTTGCAGTGCTGTGTATTTGTGATGGCTCACAGAGCCAGAGGTTGCGTCAACTCTCCGGACAGTTTTTGTTTTATTTGTGGGGAATATACCGTGAAAAAGCGGCAGAGGAACATTTCTGCATTTATTCAAAAAGTATATTTCGCCTATTTCGGTTTGAAGTTAGGCGATCAAGACAAACCGTGGGCTCCTCACAAAGTGTGCAAGATATGTGAGGAAGATCTACGCTTATGGATGAAAGGTAAAAAACAAGCATTTCGTTTCGGAATACCTATGATGTGGCGTGAACAAAGAGACCACAGCAGTGACTGCTATTTTTGCTCTTGCATTGTGAAGGGATACAACTTAAAAAATAAGAACGTAATAAGTTACCCCAACCTTCCCTCAGCAATTAGGCCTATGCCTCATAGCAACGAAGTACCTGTGCCTGAACCACCAAAATCTTTGGATCATATTTGTGTGGACGGTTCTGATCATGATGAGACTCATCAGATGGCTTTTCCCGATGAGTCCAGTACTTCCGAGTTTGAAACTGAACCAGATCCGAAACCTGAACTTTTCTCTCAAGCTGAATTGAATGATTTAGTCCGGGATTTAGGACTCCCAAAAGATGCTGCCCAACTGCTAGGTTCTCGGCTTAAACAGAAAAATCTATTGTCACCAGGAACAACTTTTTATTGGTACCGCAACCGCGAGACACAATTTTTGAAGTATTTCAGCAAAGAGGAAGATTTGGTATTTTGCAACGATATATACGGAGTGATGGAAAAGTTTAAACTCAAGTATGATCCTGCTGAATGGCGGCTGTTCATTGATTCGTCAAAAGACAGCATAAAAGGTGTTCTTCTTCATAATGGCAACACATTCGCTTCAGTTCCTATTGCTCACTCTGTTATTCTCCAAGAAAAATACGAGAATTTGGCCCTGATTCTTCAGAAGATTCGTTATGATGAGCATAAGTGGATGATTTGTGGAGACTTTAAAATTCTATCCATGCTATTAGGGCAGCAATCCGGTTTCACCAAATATCCCTGCTTCCTTTGCTTGTGGGATAGCCGGGCCCGCGACCTACACTGGGGGAAAAAAGACTGGCCAATTCGGGAGTATTTGAGACCCGGTGAGAAAAATGTTCTTCATGAGAGCTTGGTACCTCGTGATAAAATTCTATTACCACCTCTCCACATTAAGTTGGGTCTCATTAAGCATTTCATCAAGTCCCTTCCAAAAGATGGTGAGTGCTTTCGGTACCTTTGCTCAAAGTTCCCACGACTTTCTGAAGCAAAGCTAAAGGAAGGAGTGTTTGTTGGCCCTGATATAAGGAAACTCATTTCAGATGGAGCATTCGCTGAAACGATGTCTGAGAAGGAAAATGAAGCCTGGGATTCCTTCAAGGATGTTGTTCTCAAATTCTTGGGGAACAGACGGGATGAGAACTATAAGGATATTGTTGCCAGGATGCTCAATGCCTTCAAAGAACAAGGCTGTAACATGAGCCTGAAAGTCCATTTCTTGCACTCCCATGTGAACTACTTTCCCGAAAACTTGGGGGCGTACAGTGAAGAACAAGGTGAAAGGTTTCACCAGGACATCAAGGACGCAGAGAGAAGGTACCAAGGAAGATGGAACACCACTATGATGGCTGATTTCTGCTGGTTGCTGCTGCGGGAAACCCCAGATGAAAAATACGCCAAGCAGCGCACCAAGAGAAGCATTCGGGGGAAGAAGAAACGGGCCCACCAGGAGATTGATTGACCCAAGAATGACTTTAAAATCTAAACTGTGTTGACAAATATCGTGTTTTTACTAAACTTTGAAATAAAAATTTGCTAGTTATTACCACAGTGTCGGATCTCATTTATTAGAATTTTATTTTCACACCATCGGGTGTTTGTCTTCATGTATTGCAGTGGTGCGGTTTGCGTTTTCTATTCTTACATACATACCTGTACAACATTTTTTGCACATTTCTTTGCTTTGCTTTGTGTCTAACCTCGCTCTTATATGCTCAATGTTTGTGCACATGTATGTGGCTGTTTTAAGTGCAGACAATTTTGCTACCATCACAGTGTGTTTTGTTGACATTACTCTATTCTTATGTGCTGCCTTGTTACAATTTTCTTTATTCTTATTTGAATAACTACTAAACAATTAGTATAAAGAATTCATCCAAGAAACTTTTATCTCGATCGCACTCAGTCTGAAACGTTCACCTCAAACTGCTAACCCAATGTAGCAAAAAATCTGTACGTGATGGAGCAAATTGGTTACCAGATTTGGATTCAGCGCACCAAAAAACGTAAAAATCAATCGAAACATTAGAGGCAGTTTAAAAAAAATTTTTTTTAGTGTACCTGTGTTATTGGCGTTCTGTTTCCTTTCCTCAGCAGTATGTAATTTTGATTGTAAACCACTCTGATACTTGCATGTGGGCAGTAAATTAAGTGTTGAATAAAGATAAAGATAAACACGATTGGTGTCTGAAATGCCTTGGTCCCGATCATGTTTCCCAAGCCTGCTCCCTCTGTAAACAGATGACGAAGAAAGGCTTAGGGTACCGGGCCAAAATGTTTGGGGAACTCTTTCCATCAGACTCAGTGTCATTGGCCTCGATTTCTTCCAGAGCATCCTCATGCTTTCAGTGCTCCAAGCTTTCTAAAGACTCCAAACACTCTGGAAAAAAAGACCAAAAGACCCATGTCTCCTTGAGATCTTCCAAGGAAAAGCAAAAGCCTGTGAATCCTCAGAGAAGTTGAAGGAATCAAAGGGGAGAGGTCCAAGGATTCCTCAAGCAAGTCTCAGGAATCAACGGAAAGATCCTGCTGTAAACACCGGGAGTCTTCCAGGACCTTTTCTAACTGTGGCCATTGGCCCAGGCGTCCCCGGCAGGAGATCTTGTCCTCAAAAGACTTGGTAGAGAATTGGGAGGCACCCGAGGCCTTGATCTCAGGAGAGCCCCCGGTGCTTTGCTCTGGTACAGTGGTGGCAATCCCTGTGCTTGCATTGAACCAGACGCAGGCAACCTCCTTGGATGCTATTCTTGGAGAGGACTTTAGCGGCACTCCTCACAGCATCAGTTCCTCTTGCACCGACAGCTGGGGGGCCGCATACTGGTGCATTGACATCGGTATTACTATCGGCACCGATACAGTCTGCCTCAAGACCCAATGTCCCGGTGCCAACACAGACATTGGTCTTGGCCACCAATATCACATGGGTGAGAACTATAGTTTTCTTCCATTCCTTCCTGAGGAAAAGAGACCTGTTTTTCAGGCTGTGCTTGCACACAACTAAAATATGTAAACAGGGCAGCATGCGATGCCTTCGAATTCACTAGTAGAGTCTCATCTATTGCCATAGGTGCACGCCAGTTTGCATGGCTTCAAGCATCAGATCTGGAACAATGGGTCCAGGACAAGCTTAGTAATATTCCATGTACAGGAGAGAACCTCTTTGGTAAAAACTGGAGGGAGAAGGCTGGAGAGTTGGAAACAGATGACACAACCCTTAAAAGGTTCTCCAGGAAGATTGCTGACCAAACAAAGAAAAAGGCAGCAGCTAAAAGACCCTTCTACCCAATGAAGAGGAGGTTCATTGTGGAATCTGTGTCTTTTGGGGAAACTGCTAGGTACGTATGACCTAGATTGGCCACTGTTGGAAACAGGATACTGGGCTTTATGGACCTTGGTCTGACCCAGTATGGCATATCTCATGTTCTTATGTTCTTATTTACCCCTCCTATTCTCAGCCTGCTTATCAGCTCCAGCAAAACAGGGTCTTAAGCAAGTAAAAAAGCCCAGGATAGCTAAACCACAGCCAACCCTGTATCCGCCAGCAGTGCCCAGTTTTTGACTCCCCTCTAGGGAGCACAGCAGGCCCGTCCCTGCACAGTCAGGAACCTACAACCATCCTAGGGAGACTGCCATTTTCACATCGATGGCACTCCATCACCACAGAACAGTGGACCATGTCCATAGTTCAGAAAAATTACCAGTTAAATTTTCAGAAACTTTCCCTTCACCACTTCAGAGGAGCTTTCAACACTCAACCTCCTCTCGACATCCTGCTCAAGCAGGAGGTCAACAGTCTCCTTTCCCAAGGAGCCATAGAAGCAGTTCCTCAAAACCAACTGCTAAAAGGCTTCTACTACTTCCTCATTCCAAAGAAATCAGGGGGCTACAGACCCATTCTCGACCTCAGAGAGCTAAACAAATTCCTCGTCAAGGAGAAATTCAAAATTATCTCTCTGGGAACCCTCCTTCCCTAAATGCAGGAACAGGACTGGCTCTGTTCCCTAGACCTCAAAGAGGCCTACATTCACATCCTGATTCATCCAGACTACAGGCACTATATTCACTTCACCTGTCAAGGCACCCATTAGCAATACAGGGTCCTTCCCTTTGGCCTTGCATCTGCACCAAGAGTCTTCACAAAGTGCATGGCTGTAGTGGCAGCATATCTTTGAAGCAACAAAGTCTTCATCTTACCTTACTTAGATGACTGGCTAATAAAGGCAGACTCTCCTGGAGAACTCTGCTCATCTCTTTAACAAACTGTTGCACTATTGCAACATCTAGGATTTGTCATGAACTTCTCAAAGTCCCACCTCATCCCAACTCAAAGATTGGAGTTCATCGGTGCCATTTTGGATACTCAACAATCCAGGGCCTGCCTTCATCTGGACCGCATGGACAGATTGGTGGATCTAGTCACTCACGTGCGCCAACAGCAGACTGCAACGGCTCGAGCCTTCCTGTGTCTGTTAGACCATATGGCATCCACAATGTATGTAATACCTTATGTGGGACTGCATATGTGACTAACGTAATGGACCCTCTCATCCCAGTGGACCCAAGCCACAGGGAATCTACGGGATATCTTTCAAGTAACACTCCCTTTGGCCAAAACACTCCTCTGGTGGTGCACCCCAGCAAATCTTCTCACAGGGTCACCTTTTCGGATGTCCCAACCTCAACATACTCTGACTACAGATGCACCCAAGCTCAGTTGGGGAGCCCATCTAGATTCCATCTCCACACAAGGACTGTGGACAGTTCAGGAATCAACTCAACAAATCAACCTCCTCGAACTCCGAGCAATCATGAATGCCCTCCAAGCTTTCCAGCACCACCTCTCCAACAGCCAAATCCTGGTCGGGACAGACAATCAGGTGGCAATGTTTTGCATAAACAAACAAGTGGGGACAGGCTCTCTTCCTCTCTGCCAGGAAGCCTGCCGCCTATGGAACTTTGCCATTCTCTACCACATGCGCCTCCATGCAGTTTATATTCCAGGAGATATCAATCACTTGGCGGACAAACTGTCGGATCTTACATCCATATGAATGGACCCTGGATCCAGAGACAGTGGCACAGATCTTCCAAGCCTGGGGAACCCCAGTCAGATCTCTTTGCCACTCCACAGAACTCTCAACTTACACAGTTCTGTTCCAGGATACCATCCAAATTCAGTCTGGCTTCAAATGCCTTCATGATTCACTGGGGTTGGGGCTGCTATATGCGTTTTCTCCCATACCCCTGATCCCGAAGACCCTCCTCAAAATCCAAGCAGACGGGATCTAGGATCCTCATAGCCCTTCGCTTGCCCCATCAGCATTGGTTTCCCCTCCTACTTCGGCTGACACAGACTCCGCTGATTCCATTGGGATCCAGTCAGGGTCTTCTGTCCCAGGACAACGGAACAGTTCTGCATCCCAATCTGCGGTCTCTCTGACTGATAGTGTGAATGCTGTGAGCATGATGTTTCAACATCTACCACTTTCAGCAGCCATGACTATGTTGTCCTTTCTTCCAGAAAGCCCTCCACCAGGTGAATGTACTCTCTCAAATGGCGTAGATATGCTTCATTGTGCTCTCAAAATATCCACAATCCCTTAGAAGCCATCAGTACCCATGCTGCTTCAATACCTTTTGCATTTGCCCTCTTTAGGACTCAAAACAAATTTAGTACATGTGCACCTCAGTGCTATTTCAGCTTTTCATAAACCTGTTGATGATCAACCCATCTCCACAATTTCTCTAGTGGCACGTTTCATAAGGGGCCTCCTCCTCACCAAGCCACCCCTTCGACCACCCCCAGTAGTGTGGGATCTTAATGTGGTATTGGCTCAACTCCTCAAACCTCCGTTTGAGCCCTTAGCAACTACACACCCGCAATACTTATCTTGTAAAGTTTTATTCCTCATCACCCTGACTTCAGTCAGGCGCATCAGTGAACTGCAAGCCTTAGTGCGCATCCACCATATACCAGATTCCATCATGACAAAGTCGTCCTTTGGACACATCCCCACTTTTTGCCAAAGGTGGTGTCACCTTCCCACATTAATCAATCCTTCCGGTCTTCTTCCCGAGACCTCACGCATCTTGTGCAGAGACAACCCTGCACACACTTGACTGCAAAAGGGCTCTGGCCTTCTATCTCCAGAGGATACAGGATATCAGAAAATCCTCTCTATTATTTGTGTCCTTTGACCCCAACCGCCTGGGTCTCCCTGTAATGAAACACACGCTTTCCAGATGGATAGCAGACTGTATATCACTGGCATACGACAAAGTGGGACTTGCCCTCACCGGGTACGTTACTGCTCATAATGTCCGAACCATGGCAACATCAGTAGCGAACTTACGTTCAGTAGCCATTGACAAGATCTGCCAAGCTGCAACATTGTCCTACATCCACACCTTAGCAACCCACTACTGCTTGGACAAAGACTCCCGCTGGGATGCAGCATTTGGCCAGGCAGTTCTTCAACATCTCTTTGGAACAGAAGGACAACTCCTACCCTCTGCCCATTATTCCTACCAGATCTCCTTGGCAGGGAAGTCTATCTTGTCTTACTTTCTGACCCGGTCTAACTCTTCGGAGATCTGGGAGCTAGGGAGTCCCATTTGTGAAGACTACATTCCTGGTTGTTTCTGGAGATAGCGTAGTTACTCACCTGTAACAGGTGATCTCCAGGAACAGCAGGAATTGAGTCTTCATAACCCACCCTCCTCCCCTTGGAGTTGTAGGGTTCTATTTTTGTTTTATACTCCATATTTTGAGCTACACACCCAAATAAGGAGAAGGATTTGGGAGAGCGGGAAGGCAGTGGTGCAGGCACAGTGGAGTGCTCCCCAAAGGCTTTCCTGTTGGTAGCTGGGGAGCTTCCCACGCGGGCTCCGTTGGTACCCGATGTGAAGACTAAATTCCTCCTGTTCCCGGAGATCACCTGTTACAGGTGAGTAACTATGTTTTCCTACTTGTTTCTGGAGATAGCGTAGTTACGCACCTGTAACAGGTGATCTCCAGGAATAGCAGGAATTTAGTCTTCAGAATCGACCCTCCTCCCCTTGGAGTTGCAGAGTTCTATTTTTGTTTTATACTCTGTCTTTTCAGTTACAAACCCAACTGAGGAGAGGAGTTGGGAAAGCTGGAAGGCAGTGGCGCAGGCACAGTGGAGTGCTCCCAAAGGCTTTCCTATTGGTAGCTGAACATAAGAACATAAGATATGCCATACTGGTTCAGACCAAGGTCTATCAAGCCCAGTATCCTGTTTCCAACAGTGACCAATCTAGGTCATACGTACCTAGCAGTTTCCCCAAAGGACACAGGTTCCGCAGTACTTGTACTGGGTCAAGCATTGATATCCTGGGTCCCTTCTTAATAATGGTTTATGGACCTTTCCTCCAGGAACTTGTCCAAACCTTTTTTAAACCCAGCTACACTAGCAGCCTTTACTACATCCTCCGGTAACAAATTCCAGAGTTTGATTACACGTTGAGTGAAAAAATATTTTCTTTTATTAGTCTCAAATAGTTTACCCTGTAGCTTCATTGCATGTCCCCTAGTCTTTCTATATTCTGATAACGTAAACAATCGATCTACGTTTACCCATTCCACTCTGTTCTGTCGGTACCCGATGTTACACATATGTGAAGACTAAATTCCTGCTATTGCCGGAGATCACCTGTTACAGGTGAGTAACTATGCTTTCTACATCAACAACAAGGGGACATGGGATCTCGTACCCTCTGCCAGGAGGCAGTGGCCTTCTGCTCGTATGTGATCCACCAAGGGATACTCCTGCGGGTGGTGTATCAGCTGGGCCAGGACAACGCCATGGGGGTCAGACTGAGCAGGGTCCTGCAGCTGCATGAGTGGTGACTGGACCCCAGAGTGGCCATTCGGCTCTTCTGGCTTTGAGGGACCCCATTGGAGGATCTCTTTGCCAGCCTGGACAACTCCCAGTTGTCCAGCTTCTGCTCTCAGCAGCCCCAACTATCTTGGGTGGCTGCGAATACATTCCTCACCCCGTGGTTGGAAGGCCTTCCGTAGCCTTCCCACCTACGCCATTGATTGCCAAGACCCTTTTCAAGGCTCTTCATGACAAGGCGTCGCTGATCCTGGTGACCCCATAGTGGCCCAGGGAACCATGATTCCTGCTGCTTCTCTGCTTGTCTGCAGAGGTCCCAGTCCCTCTGGGGAGTCCCCCAGGGTTACTTTCTCAGGAGGAGGGCTCCCTCCTGCACCACAACCTGGGGGTCCCTGTCGCTGACAGCCAATCACTTGTGAAGGAGATCCTCTTGGCCTCCTATAAGGCGTCCACTAGGTGGGTCTATGCCTTTAAATGGTAGCAGGGTTTCGGTATGGTGTGTGGAGCAACGAGTGAATTTGTTCTCATGCTCTGTGCAGCTAGTGTTGCAATACCTGCCTCATCTGTCACAAGCCGGGCTCAAATCCAATTCCGTCAGAGTGCACCTGAGTGCTCTTCGGCGTACCACCATCCTATTGAGGACAAGCCTCTCTCTGTGCAGCCTCTTGTAACCTGCTTCTTGTGGGGTCTTCTGTTGTCTAAGCCCCCCATCCATCCACCCACCAGTGGCGGAGTAGGACCTCAGTGTGGTGGTGTTGCAGCTCACTGGGCTGCCATTCGGGCCCCTGGCAACCTTCCACCTGAGGTATCTCTCATGGAAAGTTGTCTTCCTAGTGGTGCTCACATCCGCTCACAGGGTCAATGAGCTACAAGCCCTGGTGGCAGAGCCGCCCTACTCCAGGTTCTACAAGAACAGGGTTGTGCTGCTCATGCACTCCGAATTCCTCCTGAAGGTGGTGTCCCCATTCCACCTCATTTAGGAGGTGGTGCTCACCACCTTCTTTCCATGGCCGCACGCCAGCAGGGGGGAAGCCATCCTCCATACTCTGGACTGTAAAAGGGCCCTGTCCTTCTACCTTCTACATACCCAGGGCCACCGCAGAGCTTCATAGCTTTTCATTTCCCATGACCCCAGTTGGCTGGGGGAGGTGGTGATCAAGCGGACTCTGTCCACCTGGGTGGCAAACTGTATTGCCCTCGCCTATGAGCAGGCTGGGCTCTCTTCACATTCCTGATGCCTTGACACTATATACCGAGTGCCAAGTTGTCCTGGTTTTCAAAAAAACTCAGTTACCACACCATTCAATGGTAGTGAAATCGGCCATGCGAAGAATCAAGAGTGCAAAAACACACTCTTCTAATCCTCCAGGCCGTGAATCCAGGACACTCAGTGCCTTTGACCGTCGATGTTTTCAATCCTCCATGCTGGGAGCCAGGATCAGTTCCTACATTCTGTTTATGGGAATGTTCCTGGAAGAAGTCATAAAAGACTTAGAGCTCATTAGTCCTTCTGTCTCAGAGAAAAAAAGAGCAGACTACCTTATTCTGGTCAAACATGCCCAGAATGTCTCTAAATTCATGAACCGTGCTACCTTTGATTGTTTTGAATGTCTTAGCAGAACCTCTGCTATATCCATAGGAGCACATCGTATTGCTTAGCTTCAAGCATCAGACTTAGAATAGTGGGTGCAGGAAAAGCTGGGAAACATTCCTTGCACAGGAGAAAATCTCTTTGGTAAGGACTGGCAGGGCAAGGCTAATCAGCTTGAATCTGACAATACTACTTTGAACAGATTGTCAAAGGCTACAGCCAACCCAGCAAAAAAGAAAACATTCAAGAAACCTTTTTTCAGTAAGAAAAAGAAGTCTTACCAATCTTACACCCATCAAACTCTACTTCATGTTTCCAAAAAGGGACAACAACAGAACAGACAGCAGAGAAAGACGCAAGCTCAACCGGCTCAACAGACCCAGCCCCCTCAGGGTCTTTGACTTCCACCTAGAGAACTTAGTCATTCTGCCCCTAAAAGATCCAGAACCCTTGACCATTCCCGGCAGACTATGC
Source organism: Ichthyophis bannanicus (assembly GCA_033557465.1). Classification (NCBI taxonomy): domain Eukaryota; kingdom Metazoa; phylum Chordata; class Amphibia; order Gymnophiona; family Ichthyophiidae; genus Ichthyophis; species Ichthyophis bannanicus. The sequence continues at coordinate 197,387,456 of CM066037.1, read as the reverse complement.
CATTTTGCCAAAAGATGGCAACAAATAACATCAGAAAATTGGACCCTCTCCATTGTAAGCTTCATTTCCTCAAGTTGCCCCCACCTACAATTCTGAAACAGTTCAATTCTCAGGGTCTTGCCACCGACCTCTTGTGGCAGGAGGTCACGTCACTTCTAGCTCAAGGAGCAATCAAAGAAGTGCCCATACCCCAACAGGGGACAGGGTTCTACTCCCCCTACTTTCTTATTCCAAAGAAGACAGGGGGACACAGGCCTCTACTGGACCTCAGAGAATTAAACAAGTATTTGTTCCGAGAAAAGTTCAAGATGATCTCCCTCGGAACACTTTTACCATACCTTCAAATTCAGGATTGGCTATGATCTCCAGGAACAAGCAGGAATGAGTCTTCACAAATGGGTACGTCGGTACCGATGGAGTCTGCGCGGGAACACTTCCCAGCGTCCAATCAAAAAGCTTTTGGAAGCATCCCACCACGCCTGCGTGCTGCCTTCCCACCTTTCCCAACTGCCTCTCCTCAGTTTTCTTTTTCCGCGGAGCCGGCAGGACGTCCTCCTGTCACCGCAGAAAATTCTTGTTTTATTTCTTTAGTTTTCTTGTGGTCGCGGCTGTCTTTCCCGACGCCACCGGTACCGCCGGTGTTTTCTTTTTTTGTAAAATCTTCCTTTGTCAAGGGATATTTTTTCTTCATAGTGTCTCACGGTTTCTCAGGCCTTTTAGGCCTCTTCTTTTTCCTTCATGGAACCGCCAGCCACTTTCTCCAAGAAATGTTCAAACTGTGGCAGTACAACTTTATTTTTAGACCCTCGAAGTCGGTGTCTAACCTGCTTGGGTCCTGACAACAGTTTGGTGAGAAGAGGTTTTCAACATCGAGGTTCCCTCGATACACGGTTTCCCTCCAACTTCGGGGCACCGTCCCTTTCTTCTTCTACACAGGATCAGGTAACCCACAAACAGTTTGTTAAGACTAGCCAGCCCTCGAGTGGTAGGTCTCATGCACAGCATGTAGACAGCTCCGGCCTTGCCCTCGAGGGCTCACTGGCTTCAAAACCCCGGCGGGAGTCTTCGGTCTCCAAAGCGTTTGAGGGGTTTCAGGTTGTTCCTGAGGTTCACCCCTCACAAGAACATACCTGAGCCGTGTCCGGTGGTGGCATCCGCTTCGAGCGATACCGAAACCCCGGCATCGGCACTGGTGTTGGATGAAACACTCCTCACCAGGGATGGTCATCTGGCGTCCTCGGTGCCTTCAGGACCGGTGGATACTCTCCAGACTGACTTTCCATTATCGGTACCAGCACCGATACTACCACCAACGTCGGTACCCTCCAGACGTGCATCGATAGCCTCGCTTCCTTCGATGCCGAGTCTGGAATCGATCGCCAGTCTGGAGGACTGGGTACCGACTCGCCTTGGTACCGAAGGCTCGGTTCCGATGATTCGGATCCGCAACTCTCGGTTCCTCCGAGGCCGTTTGAGTTGCCACTGGTTGACCTTCATCCACCATTATCAGACACGGTACCGAAGTCGGTACCGATGTCCACATTATCCTTGCGGTCGGTGCCTTCCATGCTTCGCTCATCAGGCTCTTTGCCCTCGATGCCGAGTTTGGAATCGATCTCTAGTCTGGAAGACTGGGTACCAGCACGCTTTGGTACCGACACCGATCGATATCGGAGGCTCAGTACCGAGGAAAGCGGCCGCAGGTTTTCAGTTACCTCGGTACCGATTGAACTGTCACCGATGGCTGCTCCGATGTCTCTGTCGGGCTCGGCTCCGACATCGGTACCGGTATTGGCATCGGCATCGGTACCGGTATCCACAGTAGCATCGTGGCCAACTCCTGCCATGCTTTTTTCAACAGGATCGCTCCCTTCTATACCAAGCTTGGAGTCGATACCTGGCATGGACGATGTGGTACTGACAGTCGCTGCTCCTGACAGCCAGTACCGCGACCATCCCTTAAGGATTCCACACTGCATCGTGCAGCATCTTCTATTCTTATATATTTGGATAGCTCTTTCGGTGCTCAAGCTAGTTCTTCAGATCTAACCTGTCCAAAGGAGATTCCCGTTGGAGATCCCTATTTTCAGAGTTTCCTCCTGGATATAGCAAGATCTCTTGCCATTCCTATCCCGGGACATGATCCTGCACAAGGCTCTGTTTCTACCAAAGCAAAGGAGAACATAATGCTTCCTTTGCATCATTCCTTGCAGGATCTCCTTCTAGGAATGTGGGAAACACCTTTAAGGGTACCCCACCTTCCAGAGCAACTGATCTCTTATATCAGGTGCCCCCCTCTCCAGGGTTTCAAAAGACTCAACTTCCTCATCATTCCATAGTTGTGGAATCAGCAATGAGGCGGGTAAAGAGTAAGAAAAAGCACTCTTCTTATCTGCCAGGTCGTGAGTCTAAGACACTAGATGCCTTTGGACGTCAAACCTTCCAGACATCTATGCTTTCTGCAAGAATTCTCTCATATATTTTCTATATGAGTCTATCTCTTGAGGAGGTCACAAAGCAATTACATCTTTTGACTCCTTCCCTTCCAGAGTCCAAGAGTGCAGGCTATTTTTCACTGCTTAAGCATCTTCAGAATATCTCTTGGTTTCTTACTCGTGCTTCCCTAGATTCTTTTGAGTCTGTTAGCAGGACTTCTGCTATAACTATAGGGGCACGACGTAGAGCCTGGCTCCAAGCTTCAGACTTGGACAAATGGGCACAGCAAAGACTGGGACATACTCCTTGCATTGGAGACAATCTTTTCAACAAGGAGTCTTTACGTCAGGTTACTCAGTTGTCCACTGACTTACCTGTTCCTAGGGGCTGTTCTGCACCTTCTTTTGTCCCAGTAGGTAGGAAATGTCCTGCCAAACTTTCTTCCCATAGGAGAAGAAGGTTTTATGCATCATCTGCCCATCATACAGATGTTCCCAAACAAGGGAAGCATCGTCCTGGTCTGCAGAATTCAACCTCTCACCAGGCTCAGCAAACCCAGCAACCACAGGGTTTCTGATCAATCTCCATCAGATGCTTGTGACTCTTGGGGTTAGAATCTGCAGTTGCTTCTTCTCAATAGAGACAATCCACTGCTGTCATTCTAAATCCTAGACATGGATCTCTTCCCAAAAGACATCCATTTTTTCTATGTTCTATGAGTTGTCAGGATGTTCATGCCTATAGGTCACAGGGTTTTCCTCTTCTTCCTGCTAGGGAAAGAGGTCTAACCACTATCAAACGATAGTTTCCTGTGCCAGCATGTCTTTTTTCCTTTCTATAGACTTACTACTTATAAGTCTTCTTCAGTTCCATTCTCTTTACCCTCTTACCAAGCTTTTCCTCTGTAAGAGTGGTATTGCTTCACTGGAGGTCTTTTTCTTCAGCCTCTCTAGTTTTGTTACTTTTCCAGTGCGGAGTTCTCCTCTCTGAGTTGGATCCTCTTTTTCAATCTTGCTTTGAAGCAGTTCATCAGACATGTCCAGAGTTTTCTACTCCTGTTCTGTCTGTTCTTTCTGTTTTTAAACAGTAAGATTCTTTCTGCTGTCTGGCAAGCAGCTGCCAATGCAGGAGCCTTAATGTTTGGACCACTGGTTCTTGTCCACCAGCAACCAGATTTGTCCTCCACTAACATTCTGTCCGGTCTTAGTAGTGGCTCCAAGTCAGTGCTGTCATCTGTCTTGGAAATTTTTTCACTACAAGCTTGTTGGATTGTCTTCTCTTTCTGCCATCTCCATTCCCCTGGGTTTGGCAGCATAGTTGACATAGGTACTGGCTCTCCAGCAGCCAGTTTTATCTCCTCATTCTCCTGCATCATGCTCTCTGCAATTCTACAGAGAAGCTCTCCACTATGGGCCCTTGCTAGAGAGCATGAGGGTTTTTTCTCCAACAGCTATCCTAGATGGTTGGAAAAGGCTTTTTCAGTCATGTCTCCCATGACTAGAAAGGTTCTCCCTTTTTTCACTATCTCCTTTTTAATATAAAGGACATAGGCCTTCTCTTACGTGAAAGCTTAAGGAGTTGCCAATTCCCTGCTTTGGTCCATACTATTTTCAATTGGGAATATGCTTTTCTCCTTGCAGCTCGTCCTCATGGTAAGAACGCATGATACCTCTTTGCCCTTAAGCAGGTCAGCATGGTATCTCATTTTTATGCGTCTTCTGTTCACTTACCATGCTAGAGTTCTGGAATACTCGGGACTTGCTGGCTGCAGACTGATTTCATCCTCTGCTTTTCACATAACCGTCCTGGTTATTTCACTAGCTAGCATCCCTGTAGCTCATAACCAGTGGGAATAGATTCTCTATATATCTTCTCAAGTAGGTTCCACCTTCTTGTTATTAGATGAATCTTTCCTCTCCACATTTCCTATGTGAATACCGTTCTGTAGGGATATCTCTGTCTGCTTCTTGCAGACACCCATATAGAGGCCTATATATATATATATATATATTCATATCTATAGCATACATCTTACAGATGTCTATGTCTATCATTTGTGTGCATTTTATGCCCTTTCATATCTCACTATAGATATATTCTTATATGACTATCTATATCTCTCTATATATTTTATTTATTTATTTATTTAACAGTTTCTTCTATACCGCCCCTTCCAGAGATCAAGGGCGGTTTACATTGAACAGTGAACAAAATTTGTATACTTCTGTATACAAATATATCTCGACAGATACATATATATCTATATATATATGTATCTGTCGAGATATTTTATCATCGGTAGATATGTATCTGCATATTTATCTACCTGTCTGTCTAGGCTCATATAGCTATATGATTCTGACAGATGGACTTTACCCATACCTATGCTATCCAGCATGTTTGGGGTTCTACACGCACAACCACTCTCTGTGGTAGTTAACAACTTCTACCATAACCTTAAGGTTTAGGTACCTCTGAAGCTGTCCATGTTCCAGTATCTCTCCTAGCTGACTGCAGTTAGGAGAGACATTGCAGATCTTCAGTTAATCACAGGCTCTAACGCCTCAGGCATTTGTCCTTTCTTTTGGGATACAAGGGGTTTCCATACCTTTTCCTCCCACAAGGACTGTGCCTGTTTGTCCAAATCGGTCAGCCTTCTCTTTTTGCCCCTAAGGGTGAGCCACTCTGTTGCCAAAAAGAGTTGGGCTTTTGTCATAAAGCCTTCCGCTAAAGGCCCACCATTTTTGTACTACCCCAGTTATTACTGGGGTTCCTTCTTACCTTTCAGGAATCTGACCTCCACTGTTTTTTTCCTACAGGTTTATTACCTCCACTTTCAGTGAGGTCCTCCTTGAGGTTCCTCTACTGGGTTCCCCAGTAGACCCCATGAACCTCCTTACTGCTGTGTAATCCTGTTAGGGGAGGTCCATATTGCAATATTTCTTTCAATATCATTGATGATAATTATCATCCACACATGGACTCCTTGTCTGCAGTCCTATGCTAGGTTAGCTGTTCCACAGCACCTTTCTTTTTCAACTCCTACCCTCCATCCTCAGGATGCCTGGTGTTGTGGGGGCTAGCATATTCCAATCTATGACATGCTGGGACTTGTCATGGTGGCAGCCCCTAGTGGCCAAGGGCGGTAAGGGCATGCTCCACGATATATTTATTTTTCCAGGAGCGTGGAGTTTATGTAAGGCAAAAATGGAGATTGGCCTTAGGTATTTCAGCTCCTGGTGTGAACTCAATAATCAAGCCAAGAGTGTAGGAAAACAAGGCTTTTATTTCCCCTCTGTGCAAGGGTTCATTAAGACACTAGAAAATTAAAGAATGTCCTTTGTTTGTAAAGGTGCCAGTATTAAACAGGTTAACTAATTGTTAGTATCTTCACAATTAGTGCCAAGGTTAACTGGAGGAATTCACTTCATTCCAAAGCAACATCAATTAAACAAGTTTCTTCTTATTTATACAGTGGCTATAGATTCTAGACTGGTGGCCATGCACAAACCACAATCCATATCTTCTGCCTGAGGAATGGGAATAGCATTTATATCTTCAATTTCCATAGATTCTGCTCCACTACATTCCCCCTCTGAGTAAATACTGTCCCTGGCGGTTACAGCGCTACGTGGACTGTCTCTAGGCTCTTGCCTCCAATAAGACTGTGTTTTAAGTTCTCTTGGTATTTTCTGAAACCACTCTGGTTTCTTCCTTCTTACAAATTGAATACTTGTTTTAGCAGTGCTTCTAGGAGTTAAGCATTCCTTATCAGGAATAAAGCTTTCATACCTTGAGTTTCTGTAGTTTGAATTCCTGGAGCTTTCTCTCCCAAGAACGTCTCTCTTGCAACAGGTTCTCTGTCGGTAGCCTCTGGGCAGGGCTGTGCTTTCTGGCAGCTTAGTAAAACCTGGTATGGATTCAACTCTATGCTTCAGTGATAAAGTAGCCTTGCTAAAAACTCCTTTTCCTCGAGTACCTGGTAAAACTTGTCTAGCAGGTTCCAGTGACTGCAGGTCTTCCTCCAAACCTGGTTCTCTGGATATGTCCCCTAGCTTTTACTCAGGAACGTTGCTTGAGCAGGGAGTGGCACACTCACCAGCCTGACTGCTTTCCTCAGCAGACTCCCTCTGAACAGCTGCTCTGGTAGCTTGACCCCTCTGAACTCCACCTCTGTGAATTCTGTTCCCTTGGGCTTGCTCAAGGAGGATTCCTTCCTTCAGGTCTCTCCTTCTTTCCTTAGCCGTGCTCCTTGTTCCTTCTCCAAGTCCTTCTCCTTCTCTTAGAGTTGCTCCTTCCCTCAGAGCTGTTCCTCTTTCTCCTGCCCTTGGAGCTGTTCCTCCTTTGCTAGCATTCAGCTTCTGCTTATAAAGGAATCTTTCCTTTGAATCTCCCGGGCTCATTTCCAGGTGCAAGTAGTTAGCTCTCTTAGCCTCATTAGCTCCTGTATGATCACTCCTGCCCCCTCTAGCTGTGCTTTGCGGTAATTGCACATCTAGATCTCTCTTAGAAACATCTTTATTGATACCAGCCTCATGACAGACTCCAGGCATCTCAGCTTGGGAGTCCCCATATGTGAAGACTCATTCCTGCTTGTTCCTGGAGATAGTACAGTTACTTACCTGTAACAGGTGATCTCTGGGAACAGCAGGAATAAGTCTTCACAACCCACCCACCTCCCCTAGGAGTTGTATCTCTTTATCTCTTTCTTTCCCTTCTCTCTCTTTCTCTCTTTGTCTCAGCTTGAAACTTAACTGAGGAGAGGCAGTTGGGAAAGGCGGGAAGGCAGCATGCAGGCGTGGTAGGATGCTTCCAAAAGCTTTTTGATTGGATGCTGGGAAGCGTTCCCGCGCAGACTCCGTCGGTACCGACGTACCCATTTGTGAAGACTTATTCCTACTGTTCCCAGAGATCACCTGTTACAGGTAAGTAACTGTGCTTTCTCTAGATCTAAGAGATGCGTACACGCATATTCTCATCCACTCAGATCACAGGAAGTTCCTTTGATTCCTAATCCAAGGAAGACACTTACAGTACAGAGTTCTTCCTTTCGGACTAGCCTCTGCTCTAAGAGTCCTCACAAAATGCATTGCAGTGGTAGCAGCATTTATGAGGACTCTGGGAATATTTGTCTTCCCTTACTTGGACGATTGGCTCATTCGAGCATCGACAGCTCCAGAGGCCAGCTTCTCTCTCTCTCGAGCAATGGGAATTCTTCAATACTTGGGACTAGTCATAAACTTCCCAAAATATCATCTCACCCCCTCTCAATCCCTAGAGTTCATAGGGGCTCGTCTATACACACGGTAGTCAAAGGCTTTCCTGCCACAGCCACGCTGTCTACGTATAATACATCTAGCATCTCAAGCATCTACGAAGGTATTCCTTACTGCTCAGGAGATGCTTCAACTGCTGGGACTCATGGCATCCACTGTCCATGTGGTTCCCTATGCTCGCCTCCACATGCAAGCAGCCCAGTGGACCCTTTCCTCTCAGTGGTCACAAGCCACGGATCGACTGACAGACAAAATCAGAGCTACCACATGTCTGATTTCGTCCCTGCAATGGTGGCAATACCTGGAAAACCTCCTTGTAGGCTCTCCTTTCCAGCAGCCTCTATACCAAACTACCCCGATGACAGATGCATCCAAGATGGGTTGGGGGGCCCACTTGCACGATCTCTCCACTCAGGGTCTTTGGACCTTACAGGAGGTGTCCCTTCACATAAACCTCCTAGAGCTAAGAGCCATTTTCAAGGCTATTCAAGTCTTTCAGGGCCATCTCAGCAACAAGACAGTTCGGGTCCAAACCAACAATCAGGTAGCTATGTTCTATGTGAACAAGCAAGGCGGAACAGGCTCTCTGTTGCTATGTCTGTAGATCTGTATGTCTGTAGGTCTGAGGTCTGTGGATTGGTGAACGGAGTGGAACGGGTAGACGTGGATCGATTGTTTGTCTTATCGGAGTGTGGAAAGACTGGGGAACATGCAATGAAGCTACAGGGTAGACTGTTTGGGACTAATAGGAGAAAATGTTTTTTCACTCAACGTGTGGTCAAGCTCTGGAGTTTGTTGCCGGAGGATGTGGTGAGGGCTGTTGGTGTAGCTGGGTTTGGGGGAGGTTTGGACGAGTTCCTGGAGGAGGGGTCCATGGACCATTGTTGAGAAGGGACCCAGAATATCAATGCTTGAACCAATGCAGGCATTGTGGAGCCTGTGTCCCTTGAGGAGACTGCTGGGTGCGTGTGACCTAGATTGGCCACTGTTGGAAACAGAATACTGGGCTTGATGGACCTTGGTCTGACCCAGTGTGGCATATCTTATGTTCTTATGACTATGGGCCCTCGCCAGAGAGTTACAAATTCACCTGTTTGCGGTATACCTTCCGGGCATTCAAAACTCTTGGGAAGACAAACTCAGTCGAATGCTGCTGCCACACGAGTGGTCCCTCCACTCAGACCAGCTTGCTCGAGTGTTTCGAATCTGGGGGACACCAGATATAGACCTCTTTGCAAGTCCGCAGAATGCCAAACGTCCCTGATTCTGTTCCAGAATTCCGGCTCAAAACTGTCAGGCAAGAGATGCGTTCCTACTCCACTGGGAACAGGACTTCCTCTATGCCTTCCCACCCATTCCCCTCATTCCCAAGACTTTATTCAAACTTCATAGAGACAGAGGTCGTATGATACTCATAGCTCCACGTTGGCCATGGCAAGCGTGGTACCCCCTTCTTCTGCGTCTCTCTCAAACCGCTCCTCTGGAGTTGGGGAATGCTCCTGATCTCCTGTCGCAGGAGGACGGATCCCTACTACATCCTAATCCTCAGGCCCTACCTCTCAAGGCCTGGTTACTGAAAGCCTAGAATTCCAGTATATTAATCTTTCTCAACAAGTGAAGGATATCCTCCTGGCTTCTAGAAAACCTTCCACAAGACGTTCTTACACTTTTAAGTGGAAAAGGTTCTCTGGTGTTCACAAAGGGACTTAACCCCTTTTTAGTACTTGTAGAGTTCCTACTAGAGTATCTTCTACAATTATCAACATCTGGCGTAAAGACAAATTCAGTGAGGGTCCATCTCAGTGCTATTACCGCTTTTCATAAACCTTTCGATGGACAATTTCCTCTCATTCACTTATATCAAGATTTATGAGAGGCCTACTCTTAACAAAGCCTCCCATTAAACCACCACCGGTGACATGGGATCTAAATCTTGTTCTTGGTCAGCTTATGAAACCGCCCTTTGAACCTTTAGGCACTTCAGATCTAAAGTTTCTTTCATGGAAAGTTATTTTCCTAATTGCCATCACTTCTGCGAGACGCATTAATGAATTACAGGCGTTAGTAGCTGACCCTCCTTATACAAGGTTTCACCATGATAAAGTAGTCCTCAGGACTCATCCCGATTTTCTGCCAAAGGTAGTTTCGCTTTTTCATTTAAACCAGTCGGTTTATCTTCCTATATTCTTTCCTAGGCCTCACGTCTTCAGTGCAGAAAGGAATCTTCACACTTTGGATTGTAAAAGAGCCTTAGCCTTTTATCTCCAAAGAACTAAGCCACATAGAAAATCTTCTCAGCTTTTTGTGGCTTTTGACTCTAGTCATCTGGGACTTTCAGTTTCTAAAAGAACTCTCTCAAATTGGATTGCAGACTGCATATCCTACACATATCAGAGTAAGGGACTTTCTCTCAAAGGCCATGTCACGGCTCACAATGTGAGAGCAATGGCAGCCTCAACGTCTAACCTTCGTTCTGTCTCTTTTGATCACATCTGCAAAGCAGCCACTTGGGCTTCGGTACACACCTTCACAGCCCACTATTGCTTAGACAAGGACTTCCGTCGGGATGCCTCGTTTGGCCAGGCTGTTCTCCAACATCTCTTCCATACTTAATTCAACTCCTACCCACCATCCTCAGTTTGGATGCCAAAGGTCCATGGGAGGAAGCATGACCCAACTCACCTGGATTCACAGCTTGCTGGGGTCACCCCTTGGCATCTTCCAGCTGGGGATTCCCCGTATGTGAAGACTACATTCCAGCTTGTTCCTGGAGATAGCGTAGTTATTCACCTGTAACAGGTGATCTCTGGGAACAGCAGGAATTTAGTCTTCACAACCCACCCACCTCCCCTAGGAGTTGTCTCTATCTCTCTCTTTCTCTACTTCTCTCCTTTGGTCTCAGCTATAAACTCAACTGAAGTGAGAGAGGTACAGAGGCGGGAAGGCAGCACGCATGCGCTGTGGGATGCTCCCAAAAGCTTTCCTATTGGACGCTGGGGAGCGTTCCCGCTCGAGCTCTGTCGGTACCGACGATACCCATATGTGAAGACTAAATTCCTACTGTTCCCGGAGATCACCTGTTACAGGTGAGTAACTACGCTTTACTCACTGAAAGGAATACAGTGTCTATAAATGGAGGAAACTTCTCTGATGTTTATGGGTCCTTCCTCGTTTGGCAGCAGTGCTGCATGAGGACTTCCCTCCTATGTGGCTTTATTCTTCTTAAGGGATGTTTGTGCATTTGGCTTACCTCATTGTCTCATTTCCACTTCAAGGGTAGGAATACTGTCAGTCAGGCCTGCTTATGCCCAGTTCCTCACGGCTTGGGTTTTCTGGTGGACTAGGAGACATAATAAACAGGGTAATGCTGGTTGCCTTGCATACCTCTCTTCCCCTTCTCAAAAAATGTACTTCACAGATTAAGAATTGCTGACCTAGAACCAGATTTGACAAATATTTTTCTCAATATTACACACAATGTACAATAACTAGTGATCATCATGAATATATGTTAATGTCTCTTCTGGACTAAACTTAAGACATATTTCCATTGTTTACAGCTGAAGGATTTTTAAGTCACTAGGAAGCATTCTTTTTTTTTTTTTTAAATCCCATTTTGATTTGAAAATACAGTTCCATACATAGTCACTATGGCAACCTGATGTCTTGGATTTATTTAGCCCAATTCTACATCCCTTAACCAGCCACAAGGAACAAAACGGTTTTAGTCCTTTCTCTAAGCCATTAGCAAATTCATCTCTTCTCTTAAATCCATTGGCAAATGGTTCCACTGCTCTGGCCCAGCCATGCTAAAAGCTTTGGTCCTCCAGGTGACCTTACAGATATTATTCCAGGAACCTCTAATAATTTGCTCTGAGATGATTGCAGAAGTCTCCTAGGCACATAACCTCTGGACTCATGTACTCACATCACAAGCAAATTTAATCAACTGTCCCACTGTATATATGTTGTGCTATTCCGCACCTCCCGCATGTCCCCCCTCCCCTTGTTCTCCTTAGAGAGTTCCTTGTAATGGTTTGAATCATGTTCTTCCCTATGCAAGTTCTATGTAACAGTTTTTGAGTTTCAATGTAAACCGCCTTGATTAAATGAGAATGCGGTATAGAAAAATTGTTAAATAAATAAATAAATCCATAATCTGTTTTTTTTTTAATACACAGGTTTTAAATTTCTCATTGTCTTAAATACAAATACAATTAATTTGTACAAAAAGAACAATCAAAATGATACAAGGGATGAAATTACTCCCTTATGAGGAAAGGCTATAAAGGTTAGGGTTCTTGTGCTTGAAGAAGAGACTGCTGTGGGGAGGTATGATAGAGGTCTATAGATCCTGAGTGGAGTGGAATGGGTAAAAATACAAGACCCGGGGCATACCATGAAGTTATTAAGTAACACAGTTAAAGCAAATGGGATATTTTTTCACTTAGAGGTACATTCATTACTGTGTGTCCCGGTGTCTGTGCGTCTGGTCGGAACTGGACGCACAGAGGTAGACGCGATTCTGATCCCGTGTGGCACATTTAGCCCCCGTGGGATCAGAATTGTGTGCAGGCCGGGGCCTAATTCCTATCGGCTTACACGAACAGGCCCCTGCCCGGCTAATTCAGTTAAGGCTCCTGAATGGAGCCGCTGCACCCATGGCACTGCAGCTCCATTCAGGAGTCTTGTTCCCTAGCTGCTGACCACTTTCCACTTTCCCCACAGCCCAACCCCTGATCTGGCCTCCCATGGCCAGAGTTGGGTCCGGGGATTCTCCTATACCCACCTCATCTTTTGTTCCCAGCCAGGCCTCCCATCCCCCGACGTCTAGGGAGACTTATTCCACCTCCAAGGTGGAATAAGTTCCCCATCCAGTCTACCAGCCCTGGTCGTACTGGGCCGACTTCAGAATTGGCCCTGTACATCTGGGGCCGCGGACCGCCCACTGCCCACCCTAACTCCGCCTCTGCACTGCCCCTTCCCGCCCCCATCTGAACCTCCCCATGCAAACTCCTTGTTCGTAAGGGGAGGCTTAGTCAGGTATGGCAAGGGGGACAAATAGCGGGGATGGACATCCCAACGGGGCATCCATCCCTGCTATTCGCGGGACAGAATAGACCCCTCAGTGTATTCTTAAGCTTGAAATTTGTTGCCATGTTTGGACAAGTTCCTGGAAAAGTCCATAAACCATTATTAAGGTAGACTTGGGGAAAGCCATCATTTATCCCTAGGGGTAAGTTGCATGGAATCTTACTACTTTTTGGGATCCTGCCAGGTACTTATGACCTAGGTTGACTATGGATGAAAACAAGATAATAGGCTTGATGGACCTTTGTTTTGACCAGGGTCTGACAGGCTTGATCCAGTCCTGGGTTTGCCCCCATTGCATGATGGGGGCATGTAATTTTGATTTCCTATTGCACTCCATAAGAAAAGCAAGACTACAAGTCTCTGCATGCCTTGAGATAAATCCAGGACTGGATTAAACCTGTTGAGCGCATCTGGAGCCAGTTGGCAACTCTAGTTTTGACCCAGTATGGCAATTGTTATGTTCTAAAAACTAAGTAAAGACTAAATACTGGTCAACTGTTATAGAAGATAAACCACCCAAAACGCTCGGGAATCTATTTTATCAAGCTGTGGTAGTTATTAAAGTGGTCAGTTTTAACACTGAAGGAGATATGGAATGGGTGGGGACTACACCTTGAAGTTAATGCGTGGAAACCACCTCCGTGTTAACTGTTAACATAGCACAATTATTGCCATCTGAATAGATGTAGCTAACTGCATTACATTATCCTACAGTGTAGTTTAACCACGATAATGACATTTCCTCTGTATAAAGTGAATGGGAAATTGCTGGAGAACAGTTAACAAGGTTTTGTTACTATGCATTAATTTAGGCAATTAATGTTCAGTAAGTGCAAAATCTTTTGGCACTTTAGTAAGTAGGGCCCTCATCTTGCCATAATTATTTTAGGCAGAAATAGAAGAATATGGAAACTAAACTTCAAGTCTCTCATCTCAGTATGCAAGGACATTAATTTTGTAATAAGTCTGAACAGAGTCACAGATCAAGAAAAAAATTATCTGAATCTAACAGGACAGCAGTGAAATGCTTGTTCTTTGATAACAGAAAGTGTGCTATTTAAATTGACCACTGGATGACAGATGGATCAAATTTGAAAGTTTAAACAGATGTGCTCTGCAAATGCTGTGCTGTAGAGGAAAAGTAAAGTGACATTTTGTTAGGAAGTAGATACCGTAAAATGTTTAATTGTTATGATTTGTTTTTATGAAAATGTATTTTAAGTTAGGTACTTTATTTTTAAAGCATTAAAAGCTTAGGAATTTTAAAGAATGAAAATTCAATACGGATATGAAGCTGTTCTTTTGCTGCTGCTTTGTTTTTCAATATATTGCTATTGGTACAATAGAAATGCACTCCTTCTCTTCCCTCTACATTTATTTGATTTCTTAATGTACTGTATGTATTTTCATGGCATGTATAATGTAAGGTTCCACTGATTACAGTATCTCTTATTTTCCCACCTACTTGTTTTCAGTACCTGTCAAAACATCTACCCAATAGTAGTTAAAATAAGAAATTACAGAGGAAGTGACGTCACCTGCTTGAATGGCTGCATGAGTGGTGAACTCCGGACCGACCCCAGCGAAATAAGCGTTTTAAAAGTCCCAAAAAGACAGAGGCAGGAGAATCGGCGCGGCGAAAAGCGCGGAGAGAGGGGATCATGACGACCCGAAAAAAGATGGCGGATCTGCATGATTATGCTTATGGAGGGCCAGGTACGCCAGCGGTGGAAGGCAAAATGGCGATCACAGAGGCCCCGCGGTGGAAGCAAGTGGAGCTGAGTGCGAAGGAGATGGAGAGGGCAGAAAGTGAGCTGGAGACTAGCGGACTTACATCGGTGTCCAGAGAGGAGCTGAAACAGTGGTTTGCCGAATTGAAGACAGAGGTGCAGGCTTCAAAAACGGCACTGGAGGAGCTTATAAATACGTTGAAGGAGGAGGTGGTGGAGGTAACAGGCAGGATGGGAGATCACGAAAACCATCTGGAAACTCTAGAGCAGCAGCAAGAGGAGTGGCTCGCTAAGCAACAAGCTGAGGAGAGTTAGAAAGAGCAGATTGCATTGAAGTTGGAGGACCTGGAGAACCGCTCCAGGAGAAATGATCTGAGAGTAAAAGGAGTGCCAGAAGACATGGAATTTAGAGATTGTGCAAAAGTAGCAGAGGCGGTGTGCCTGGAGGCCCTAAGGCAAGGAGATGAGGAGGAAATGGTAGAGAGAATACAGCTGGATAGAGCCCATAGAGCACTGGGTCCGGTGCGCAATAACCAGCCAAGGGATATAATTGTATGCCTCAAAGACTATAAAGTAAAGGAGAAAATTGCAGCTAAAATGAGAGGACTGAGTGCTTTCAAGTGGCAGGGCTACTCGGTGGCCATATTTGCTGATCTGTCCTTAAGGACCCTGCAGAGGAGGAGAGAGTTGGCCCCAATTACTAAAGTCCTCAGGAAAGAAGAGGTGAAGTATCAGTGGCTCTACCCGTTTGGTCTGGCCTTCTCAAAGGACGACAGAACTTGGAGGGTACAAACATTGTAGGCAGCTTGGTCAGCCCTAAAGGCGACAGGTATGGAAGGCCCAGCGGAGGAAGCCAGAGCTGAGTGGTCGAAAGTGGCACAGGAGGGAGAGAGGAAGAACCAGCAAGGGAGAGTGCAGAGGGAGTGACGTGTGGAGAATGAGGGAGACTACCAGAGATCGCAGCGGAGAGGAGTGAAAAGATGATGGACAGTGAGACCGAACTGCAGCTGGGCTGCTAAAGAGGACAAATTGTGAAGGGCTAAAACCTGTTTGAAATAATTGCAGGATAAAAGGACTAATGTATAAGGAAGGTAATGGGAGGTTAAGGGGTCTATGGGGGGAGGGTAGAGGGGGTAATATTGGGGGAGGGGAGTGAGAGGGGTGGAGGGGGGTATGAAGGGTGGGGTAGGGGAGGGGAAGGGAAAGGCTGGAAGGGGGAGGGAGTGGAAAGGGTAGGAGGGGACAGGGAGTAGAAGAGATGTGGGGTGGGGTACTGGGGGGTGGCGGGTGATTCACGACTCCAAGTTATCCTGGTTAGAGACGAGGCAGGGGGGCAGGGAAGGGGGGCAGGGAGGGAGGGAAAGGGGGAGGAGGGGTAGGAAGGGGGAGGGGGCGTGTGGGGGAGGGGGGTAAGAAGGACCAGAAGGGAGGAAGGGGTAGGGATAGGGAGCAGTTGATAGTGGCAACATTAAACCCTAAAGGGCTACGAACCTGGCGTAAGAGGCGCCTGTTGGAAAGTGAGGGCATAAGGTTGGAGGCAGATCTTTTATGTATACAAGAGACACACTTGAAAGTGGGCCAAGAAGGGTTAATAGGCTCCAGGAC
This sequence comes from Ichthyophis bannanicus, assembly GCA_033557465.1. Classification (NCBI taxonomy): domain Eukaryota; kingdom Metazoa; phylum Chordata; class Amphibia; order Gymnophiona; family Ichthyophiidae; genus Ichthyophis; species Ichthyophis bannanicus. Next base: position 197,371,315 of record CM066037.1, on the reverse strand, counting down.
TTATCCTAGAGTGCTGTTGGCGGGTCAAAGAGATCAACCAAGGAAGGGAGGGGTGGGGATAATGATTGGGCATAAATATAAAGATGTGGTGGTGGAGGAACGGAGGGATCGAAAAGGAAGATGGGTGGCAGTTAAACTAAAGTTAAAGGGGGAAGAGGTGTGGGGAGTAAGTATTTATGGGCCCAATACGCAGAGAGACGATTTCTATGAGAGGTTGTTGTCAGAACTGGAGGGGTGGGGAGACACACCGGTGATAAGGTTCAGAGAAGAGCCACCAAAATGGTAAAGGGGATGGAAGGATACTCCTATGAAGAAAGGCTAAAAAGGTTAGGGCTCTTTAACCTGGAAAAGAGACAGCTGAGGGGAGATATGATAGAAGTCTATAAATTAATGAACGGAGTGGAACGGGTAAACGTAGATCGATTGTTTACGTTATCAGAATATAGAAAGACTAGGGGACATGGAATGAAGCTACAGGGTAAACTATTTAAGACTAATAAAAGAAAATATTTTTTCACTCAACGTTTAATCAAACTCTGGAATTTGTTACCGGAGGATGTAGTAAAGGCTGTTAGTGTAGCTGGGTTTAAAAAAGGTTTGGACAAGTTCCTGGAGGAAAGGTCCATAAACCATTATTAAGAAGGGACCCAGGATATCAATGCTTGACCCAGTACGAGCATTGCGGAACCTGTGTCTTTTGGAGAAACTGCTAGGTACGTATGACCTAGATTGGCCACTGTTGGAAACAGGATACTGGGCTTGATGGACCTTGGTCTGACCCAGTATGGCATATCTTATGTTCTTATAATGGGGGGAGACTTTAATATCACGCTAAACACAAGGCTGGATAATAGAGGGGGTGGTGGAAGAGGGGGGAAGGAGAGGAGGAGCCTCTTGAAACTGAAGGAGCGACTGGGCATGGTAGATATGTGGAGAGTGCGGCATCAAGGTGAAAAGAGCTACACCTTCTTCTCGGCAGTACATGGTACATATAGCACAGGGGTCTCAAACTCAAATTGCTTTGAGGGCCAAATGAGGACTTGTAAAGTAACCCGGGGGCCGCATAAGACGCGGGGCCTCATTTGCATAAGGGACCTCATTTGCATAAATATTTGCATAATGTTACCATACACTAACTTTTAGTAAACATGCCTCTTTAATGAGTATGGATAAAGAAAGACTAAAAGATTTAGAAACAAGAAGACAATAATTAAACTGGGAACCCCAAAAGCCAAACTTGGAATGTACAACAACACTGTAGAAATAAAACTATAAATTAATTTCCTCTTGTACTAAACAAAGCGCAAACATTAATGATGCACATTTCCCAGAGCTGACATATTCCAGTTAATAAATTCAAAATAAAGAGAGATTTTTCTACCTTTTGTGCATTTTTTTCAGTTGCAATTGTTCCAGCCACTTTCTTCTGGTTTCTTCATGTCTTCTGCTAACTCTCCATCGTCTGCTTCCATTTGCCCTTTCTTCTCTCCTAGTTTTTTTTCCATTCTCTCTCACATCTGCTTTAACATACTAATCTTTCTCCTTTTTCTCTTTCCTCATTCCTATTTCATCCACTCAAATTTTACCCCTCCATCCTCAATCCCCACTTACTCTCACAATACCTGGCCAATTGTAGATTTGTCTTCTCTCCCAGACAAAATATTTTTCCCCTCTCCATTTCACTTTCCCAGCTCCATCCCATTCTAATCCTCCCCCAACATCAGCTCCCTTCTAGTTCCAGCCCCACCCAGCATCCGCTCCCTTCTAGTCCCTGCATCAGTCCATTTCCAGTCCTATCCTAGCCTCACCATCAGCCCATTTCCAATCCTAGCCCCCCATCAGCCCATTTCCAATCCTAGCTCCCTCCCCTCACAGCCCATTTCCATTCCAAGCCCCCCTCCCCATCAGCCATTTGCAGTTCAAGCCCCCTTCCACTCAGCCCATTTCCAGTCCTAGCAACCCCCCAGCACATTACCAGTCCTAGACCCCCCATAGCCCATTACCAGTCATAACCCCCCCTGCCAATAGCCCACTTCCAGCCCTAACCCCCATTACCCCATTTCAGTCAGCCCCTCCATAGCTCATTACCAGTCCTAACTCCCCCATCAGCCCACCTCCAGTCCTTCCTAACCCCCACCTGCCCATTTCCAGTCCTAGCCCCCACCATAGCCCATTTCCAGTCATAACCCCCCCTGCCAATAGCCCATTTCCAGTCCTACACCCCCCCTGCCAATAGCCCATTTCCAGTCCTACACCCCCCCCTGCCAATATCCCATTTCCTTTTCCAGTCCTACCCCCCCCGCCAATAGCCCATTTCCAGTCATACCCCCCCCCCGCCAATAGCCCATTTCCAGTCATACCCCCCCCCAATAGCCCATTTCCAGTCATACCCCCCCTGCCAATAGCCCATTTCCAGTCCTACCCCCCCCCCCCGCCAATAGCCCATTTCCAGTCCTACCCCCCCCAATAGCCCATTTCCAGTCATACCCCCCCTGCCAATAGCCCATTTCCAGTCATACCCCCCCCTGCCAATAGCCCATTTCCAGTCTTTCCCCCCCCTGCCAATTGCCCATTTCGAGTCATACCCCCCCCCTGCCAATAGCCCATTTCCAGTCATACCCCCCCCTGCCAATAGCCCAAATTCCAGTCATACCCCCCCCCCTGCCAATAGCCCATTTCCCGTCATACCCCCCCCCCCCCCGGTAAATATAAAAACAACCTGGCTTCTGCTGCTGGCTTCTGCTGCAGCAGAAAATCAGCTGTCCCGCGGCCCCTTTCCCTCTGCGCGAGAGCCCTGAGTGTGCTTCCTCTGCGGCATGCTTTTTAAGCCGCGAAGAGAGTATTTCCCTCTCGCGCGGCTTAAGCCTATTCACTTTTCAAGCCTCGCGAGAGGGAAATACTCCCTTCGCGGCTTGAAAAGCACGCCGCAGAGGAAGCACATTCAGGGCTCTCGCGCAGAGGGGAACGGGCCGCAGGACAGAGCAGCAGAAGCCAGTTTTTTATTTTTTTTTAATTGACTGTCGATTCGGCAACGGCAGCAGCAGAAGCCGTCGCGGGCCGCACAACCTTCTCCCGCGGGCCGCGTGTTTGAGACCCCTGATATAGCAGGTTGGATATGTTGTGGGTGAGTGGGAAGTGGGTGTCTAAAGTGAAACAGGTGGAAATAGGGAGTATAACATGGTCCGATCATGCACCAGTACATATTGCATTTGATCTGGGGGGAGGGATGAGGGCGTAAGATTCTGGAGGCTGAATGAATCACTTTTGAATGACAAGGAATATGTGGAAAGAGTTAAGCAGGTGATCTGAGATTATCTGGACCATAATTTGGATGGTGAGGTGTCCACGGGGATAGTGTGGGATGAGTTGAAGGCGGTCGTGAGGGGGCACCTGATTAGTATAGCAGCCCAGGAGAAGAAGAAAAAGAGAGCAGGGGAAGAGCGATTAATGCAGCGGGTTGAGATGCTAGAAAAGAGGCACCAAGCGGGAGCGGACCCCCAGGTGTTGAGGGAATTGTTAAAAGTGAGAGGGGAGTTGAGCCAGCTGAGGGCAGCAGAGATAGTGCATACGTTGGCAAAACTTAAACAGGGGTGGTATGAAGGGGGGGAATAAGGTGGGGAGAAGGCTGGCTACTAGGTTAAAAGCGCGGCAGCAGAAGTCAACAATAGGGGGCGTACACAATCAACATGGGGCAATGGTGTACAAGTCAGAGGAAATTAGGAAGGTCTTTGTGGCTTATTATGAAAAGCTATATAGCAGTGAAGTGAAAGGGGATGGTAAGAAGGGGGAGGAGCTTTTGGAGAAGTGTAGTCTGGGGAAGCTTTCGGAAGGGGAGGAGGAAGAGTGAGACCGGTGAGCTATGAGGAGGTGAAGGGAGCAGTGAATTCCTTTAAAGAAGGGAAAGCACCGGGTTTAGATGGCTATACTGCAAGATTTTCAAAAGTTATGCTGGACGAGATAGGGGGGTTGTTAATGGATGTATTCAATGGGGTGTTACGGGGGGAGGGGCTACCCAAATCAATGGAGGAAGCGGGTATAACAGTTATACCGAAGGAGGGGAAAGACCACACCATATGTGGAGCCTATAGGCCCATATCGCTCATTAATTTGGATGCCAAAGTACTGGCCAAAATTATGGCAGCTCGGCTGCAGAGGGTAATGCAGAAGTTGGTACATAGGGATCAGACGGGGTTCATTAAAGGGAGACAGGGAGGGGATAATATTCGGAAACTTTTGAGAGTTATCTGGTCCCTGCAAGACACAGGGAAGGGAGGCTGTCTTCTTAACAGTTGATGCCGAAAAGGCTTTCAACAGAGTGGAATGGCAATTTATGATGCAGGTGTTGGCCAGAGTAGGGGTAGGAGAACAGTTTTTGCGGTGGGTTAGGGTGCTGTATGCCTGCCCACGGGCTAGGATAAGGGTAAATGGGGGTTATTCTGATAGTTTTAAGCTGTGCAGGGGAACACGACAGGGATGTCCCTTGTCACTCTTATTGTTTGCCTTAGTAATAGAACCACTGGCGGATTATATAAGGAGACAGGTGGATATTCGGGGGATTGAAGTGCAGGGGCAGTTAAGTAAAGTAGCACTGTTTGCTGACGATGTAGTCTACACTCTGGGTCAACCTTTTGTCAGCTTACCAAACCTGTTGCGGGCTATAGAGAGGTACAGTGAGGTGTTGGTTTATAAGCTGAACTTGGACAAAACAGAAATATTGGGATTTAACCTCACAAAGGGCCTGGAAGAGAGATTGCGGGAGAAATTCCCATTTAAGTGGGTGCGAGGTAGCTTTCGCTACCTGGGTATTCAGATAGGCAACTCCATAAGTCACCTACAGGATTGGAACTATAAACCCTTGATAGGGGTGATATGGAGAGATTTAGAAAGATGGAAGGGGCTGCACATGTCATGGATGGGGAGGATAGCTACCATAAAGATGAATGTGCTACCACGGCTGCTATTTGTCTTCATGGCACTACCGTGTAAAGTCACGAGGAAATGTCTTAAGACGCTACAGGACATGATTATGAGGTTTATTTGGGAGGGGAAGATACCGAGAGTGGGTAGACTTACAATGTATAGGCCACAGGATGAACGGGGGCTGGGGGTACCTAACTTGGTAAAGTATTATGAGGCAGCACAGCTGAAAGCTCTGTTTGTATGGAGGGAGAGGGGGGAAACCCCGCAATGGGTACATATGGAGAAAGAGTGTGGGGAGTGTATGGAGGCAGTGGTGTGGGGTGGAGAGGAGAGGAGAAAGGGGTGGGGAGAGGGCTGCAGAATCCTCAACGGATGTTAACGTTGCAAATTTGGGGTAAGTGGAAGAAATATTTATTGCAGGGGAAAAGCTTGTCCCGAGAGACTCACTGCAGAATATGGGAACCTTTGCTCCTGTGAGAGGGGGAGGTATCTTCAAATAAGGGGGCTGGAAAGGGTGGGGCAAGTGCTGGATGAGACAGGAAAGATAAGGCCCTATGAAGACCTTAAAAGAGACTATGGGGTGAGGGACACTGAATACCATGCTTATATGCAATTGTGGTACTATCTGCAAAGACAGGACGTTAGGCAGGACCTGCAACGCTGTCCAACGAGGTTTGAGGAATTAATGAGTAAACAGGATACAGTAAAGGGAGTGATCTCCAAATTGTATTGGATCTTAAATGCCAAACAAGAGGGTAAAGCCCGCTGGCAAGAACAATGGGAGGAAAAATTAGGGGGTACTTGGGAGGAGGGGAGGTGGAAGGGAATCTACGAGGGGGAAAGGAGGATAGCGTGGGGAACGGCCTTGGTGGAGAACTGTCTCAAATTTAGGCTCCGGATGCTCTGGACGCCAGCTAAGTTGCAAACCATATATCGGGATAGGACTGCTAGCTGTTGGAAGGGTTGTGGAGAGCGGGGTGACCTCCTGCATATGGTTTGGGGATGCCCAAAAATTCAGCCTCTGTGGAGAGAGATGGAGTGTTTTTATAGAGATGTTACAAGGGTACAGATAAAGATTACCCCAGCACAATTGGTTTTGACTGAGGGGGAGGAAGGAGGGAATTTAGGGCTGGCCATCTTTCTCGGCTATTGTGTGGTGGTGGCTAGATTGGCAGTCTTACAGAAATGGAAAACTAGTGCAATACCAACGATGAAGGAAATCATTGGGAAGCTGGAGTTTCTATGGGTTGTAAGCAAGGTGGGTGCTTGTGGTCGTAATAAGGCAGCAAAGCATGCGGAGATCTGGCAGGATTATGAAGCCTGGAGGGAGAGAGAGTGGCATGCCTGGATGAAGGACTAGGGGGTGGGGGGAGGGAAGGGGGTACAGGGGAGAGTGGTACAATGGATAAACATCTTAACTGCTGGTAATAGGGGCAATTGAAATGTAGGTTACTGAGTGCTCATTCACATGTCTGTGTGGTGCGTTACAATGTGGGGGGAGAGGGTAGAGTACTTAGGGCGGTAGGGGGAAAGATTGGGATTGAGTGGTATTGGTCTGGGAAGAGATAGCTCCGAACCTTTTCGGAAGCTGACCTCTGCATAAAAGGCGGAGGAGGGGGGGTTGTTGTTGGTGGTATTAGTATCTTTCTTTTTGTTATTATTATTATTATTGCAAATGCGAGCCATGTTGATGTTGATATTGATATGTGTTAAGCTGGGTTAGGAAAAAGGAGGCGGGCGTAAAAGAAGCTGTTGAAGAAGGGTAATAGGTGCCACTACTGGAATTGTAGCAGCAGAGCGCAAACAATCCAATGATACCAGGAGTCTGTTCAGAAGGTCCAAATCATTTATTTGTGCACAAGACTCAAGCAGAATCACATTCAAAATGGCTGAGCAATGGTTTCTAGCAAAACAACAACTTTTATAGCTTTCTTTCCCATTCTAGACATAGGCAAACTTTCCATTGGTCCCGGTAACCCTTCTTACACCTCCTATTGGTTCCGGTACCATTACGTAGCTATCCAATTAGAACCTTTGACTGGGCTCAGCACCTGCTTGCCCCCCTTCCAGTCCCAATTACAATGGTCAGTTCACCAACTTAGATACTTTCCTCTTCCAAGGTCACTTTCCAGCTGGAATATGTGGGAAAGCAGGGCACTGTAACCTTTCTCTCAACAGAGTTAATTAATTCCATAGAAGCTGCACACATCTTATCAGTGTTAATTAAAATGGTTTACTGTTTTCTCTGAGTTTTGTTTCTGCTCGGCTATGTTCATTTAAGCTTAGTTAAGTTTCAATTCTATGGAGGCAATATTGGGGGGGTTTCACTCCTCAGGGCCTAACCACAGGCCTCATTTACAGGTCAAGCTGTTTAGGCCTGCCTGCCTTTATTCAGCGTGGATCATAGGCCTTCGCCTACCACATTCCCCCCTTTGATTAATCTCACCCGAATGCTAATTAGGTGTGAGATGTAAATCACTTACCTACACAGGAGTAGGGTTTTTACCAATGGTTCCGGGGGTGGGGTGCCATAAAGCTAAAATCTTAGTAGCAGCTTTTCGTTCTACAGTATTCTCAATTACACTATTGATAGATCGCATACAACAAGGGATTATACATGGTAACAATAGAAACAAACCTACAATCACCAGGATTATCATAAAGAAAGTAGTAAGTCCCCCCAATCCAGAGAAAATAGATTCAAACCAATTAGGTATTCTAAGACCATGCCAGGTTTGTACTGGCACATAAGCTTGTTTTCACATATTTTCAGCAATATCTTCAACTACTTGTCCTTTATCATCAATTTTCAGACAACAATTGGTTAAATTCAATTTTCCACATACTCCTCCTTCAGCTGCTAGTAAATAACCTAGTGCCAGGCGATTCTGATATATTGCAGTGCGCATTTGCGTGCTTTGTCTAGCTAAAAGTGTGAGTGCTTGACTAGTCTCATTAGTGATTAGTTCAACTACTGCTTGTAAACGTATAATACGATTTATCATATACACTGGGGTCCGGTACCCCCAAGTGCCATCTTCCTCCCAAGTGGCAGGTCCATAATAGGCAATAATCCTCTCAGGTGGCCAATCTTCCCCATCCCACTTCTGCCACTTGCCTATCTGAAGAGCTGCTCTTTTCTGTCTCTTAGTGTATACTGGATATCCTAATTGCTCTCCGTGTTCTGTGGGTAATAAAAAGAAAGAAGGTCGAATGGTTCCTAAGACACATGCTCCTCCCCAGTGGATAGGGAGTCGGGCATATGCTCGGGTTCCACAGATCCAATACAAGCCAGGTGGGGCTTGCCAAGCATGGAGTTGGGCGAGATTCGTCCATAGATCAGCAAGTTCAGGGAATTTTGCTAATGGATTGGTGGGTTCAGATTCATTAACTCCTGACCACCAAGACGTCTGCTTTGTGGTGTCATTATAGAACTTTTGGCTGAGACAGACCAGCTGTCCCACCTGCAAGGTGAACTGGGGTCCAGTTCGAGCATAACACAGACGTCCAACTATTGAATGTGCTAAGACCCATTCACTAGTGGTCTTATGTAGTTCAATGTGATTATAAGTCATTGAGTAATTCAATTCTTGGGCTTCCCAGGGCCATTGGTCACCCATCTTAGTTCCACCACAAAAATAGCAATCTGAAATATGTAGACTGGAGACTACTGCTCCCGCTAATTCTAGAAACAAATTCTGGGAAGGGTGAGGGATATCAAACTTATTTACATGCATAGTCTCATAGAAAGTGTTATATATATGGTAGCGTGATAAGCGATGGGTTTGGGTATTCAATCTTATATATACTATGGTTCCTGGATCTGATCCAGAACCTGCAATACGTAGGCCAAACTTATACCCTTGTTTCCATGCGCTGGGATTGGCTATGAACAATTGTAATGGATTGTAATACCGATATGTAATCCTGTATATATGTATATTTTTATCCCCACCCCCACACACCTTCAATCCAATGTTTATTTAGATTTGTGAACCCCAATGTTATGTACAAAGTATCTAATCACTATTCCTTGTGTTATGTAAATCATTGCTCAAATCAAAATTTGTATCTTTGAAAATTCAATGTATTACGATACATTATGATTCTGTAAAGTAAGCAGCGGTATACAAATGTTTACTAAATAAATAAATAAATAAATGGATTACAAGCACCTTTCTTGCAATGTTTCTCTATATCTTTCACATATGGCTTGGTTAAGGCAGCCATTCGATTGTCTCTGGTATTCTCTACCATACCAGTTTTCCATGTGGCATAGAAAACACATTCCCACTTCGGGCAATAATAGTCTGCAATAGGGGCTGTACTATATTCATTGGCTAGAGCTTGTTTACCTGTACATTCTCCCCATCCAGTCGTTCCTTCTGGACACATATACTTGTCATTAAGAGCATAAGTTCTCTCCCAATTGGCACATTTGGAACGACTATCTCTATTAATGGCATCACAAGCATCAAAAGACAATACAGCATACTTTGTAGGGTCGGTGAGTGGGGAGGTAGCATTAAGTAGATCTCCATCTGCATCATTCCATCGTATTTCTAGAGTATAATAAGACGGGTTTTGATGCGGGTTGTAGCAAACTTTAGTATTTCCATTAGTACAAACATTCAGTTCAGTGGTGTTATAAATACACCGGCTTACCGTACCAGTACAGGTATAGTAAGAATGGTAAAGCAAAGTCTGAGTTACTTTCATTCCAGTCCGAGTGGAAGTAATGCAGGCAGTACATGGGGGTAAAGCAAGAACAAGTTCAAAACTCCCCATGCAGGCAGCCAGAACCAAATAGAAACAAGGATGCATGTTGATTGTAGTCCTTCTGGGTTTCCGGGGAAAATCTTGACCACGACGTCTTCTTCTTCTTGGCACAATGCTGACCCGTTTGCTAATGAAGCAATTCAACGGGTGTCAATGTTGATTGAAGATCCTCAAATGTCCTGCTGTCTGTGGTGCCAACTGATCAATTACAGTTGGTCTGACGAAAGTCTATGGAAGCACAGTTATTCGATGAAGAAAACAAATGTCTTTGCTGTGTCAGAAACAGCAATCCTCTTCGAAAGACTTGGCTGCTGTAGGACACTGCAACTCATGGGTGTCCTCAAAAGGTTCTAGGTTGCTGGCTGCCTCCGTAGGGTGAGACACAAAGGGACGTCAGGATGCGGCTCTGCTGTCCACTGGTCCTGATCTGGAACTGCTGCTGACTTGACTCTGCTGTGGTGGATCCAGGAATCGATTTCTGCTACCTTTACTGCAGTCGGGGTAGACAGGATGACGGTATAAGGCCCCTTCCAGTGCGGTTCTAATGGTGTCTTCTTCCAATCTTTGACCCACACCGAGGTACCAGGCTTGTAGGGGTGCAATGGCTCCGTCAAATTGATGGGCAACTGGTCCAGTATCCACGTATGGAGAGTCTGCAGAACAGAACTAAGAGCTAGAAGTTCTTGTCTGGTTATTTCTGAACCTATCTGTGACAAACTACCTTTCACACCCTGGACTATTGGTGGAGGTTTGCCATACATAACTTCAAAAGGGGAAAATCCTGATGATTTTACAGGGGCTGAGCGTATTCTGAGTAAGGCTATGGGGAGAACCTGGGGCCACTTCAGGTGGGTCTCCTGACATAGCTTGGATATCTGGGATTTCAAAGTTCGATTCATTCGCTCAACTTTCCCTGAACTCTGAGGTCTGTATGCTGTGTGTAATTTCCATTGTATCTGCAAAGCACTCGCTAACTGTTGGGTAATCTGAGATACAAATGAGGGCCCATTGTCCGACCCTATTACTGCTGGAATTCCAAATCTGGGGATAATCTCTCTCAGCAACACTTTAGTAACTTCTCGGGTTTTCTCAGTTCTGGTGGGAAAGGCCTCTACCCACCCAGAGAAGGTACAAACTAATACTAACATATAACGGTATCCACCAGACTTTGGCATTTCGGTAAAGTCTATCTGCAGGTGGTGCATGGGAGTAACACCTCCCGACTGAACTCGGGGTGGTGGCGTGGGACCCTGTTTGGCATTATTTTTGGCACAAATCAGACATTGGCGAGCCACTGAGGCTGACAGGGCTGCCAATGAGGCAATACAAAAGTGCAGTCTAAGTGCTTTTTCCATAGCACTCTTCCCATAATGTGTAGCTTGATGAAAGGCTTTGACGAAGGCTGGTCCCAAGAGTTCAGGAATCACTATTCGTCCTGGAGGTTGACTGCCCTCTGGTGGTGGCAGTTCAATCCATCCATCTTTCAGTACTCCTTCTTCTTTGTGACAGTAGTAATCCAATTCGTTGGTGGTATATCGTGGTGTCCATAAATTAAGAGGTACTGGAAACAATGCTGCTTGTATTGGTGTGGCCTGTGGTGAAATTTGGCCTGTCATGGCTGCTTTTCGTGCTGAAACATCAGCGAATCTGTTTCCTTGGGCCACTTCTCCTTTTCCTGCTTGGTGTCCTCTACAATGTATGACGGCCACCCGTGTAGGGGCCCATACTGCATCTAATAACATCAATATTTCTGGGCCATATTTGACTGATTTGCCTCCTGACGTAATGAGCCCTCGTTCTTTGTAGAGAGCTCCATGTGCATGCAGAGTGGTGAAGGCATATTTTGAGTCGGTGTATACGTTCAACAAAAGTTTCGCACCCAATACTAGGGCTCTGGTGAGTGCTATCAATTCTGCTTTCTGTGCTGATGTGCCCGACGCAAGGGCTGATGATTCAATGACTTCATCCCGGGTGACTACTGCATACCCGGCACAGCGTCGTCCATCAATGATGAGGCTGCTTCCATCTACAAAATAAGTCTGATCGGGATTCTCCAGGGGCACATCTGTCAGATCAGGTCGACTTGAGAATACAGTATCCATAACTTCTATACAGTCATGCTCTGGAGGGTCTTCGCTGATTGGTATCAATGTAGCTGGGTTCAATGCATGGCTTACTTCCAGTTGTATTTGTGGATTTTCACATAACATGCTTTGGTATTTCAGCATTCGAGAGCTGGTGAGCCAATGATTTGCTTTCTGTTCCATAAGGGCAAGTACCGCATGTGGTACGGTAACACGTAGATTCTGTCCTAAGGTGAGTTTGTCTGCTTCACTCACTAATAATGCTGTGGCTGCGACTGCTTTTAAACATGGTGGCCATCCTTTGGCCACAGTATCCAATTGTATCGATAGGTACGCTACGGGTCTCTCCCAATGTCCCAATTTCTGAGTCAACATGCCTAAGGCATTTCCTTGCATCTCATGCACAAATAGATGGAATGGCTTGTGGACATCCGGCAACCCGAGTGCTGGTGACGACATCAATTCTTCTTTCAGGGTTTTGAAAGCAGTGTTTTGTTCAGGTCCCCACTCGAGTGGCGACTTTTCTTCTCCCTTAGTGGCTTCATATAGTGGTTTGGCAATCTGAGCAAAGTTGGGTATCCATATCCGGCAGTATCCTGCTGCTCCCAGAAAGGCTCTGACTTGCTTTCTGGTAGTTGGGGTTGGGATACTGCACACGGCTTCTTTTCTCTCACGTCCCAACTGTCGGCTTCCTTTGGTTAGATGGAAACCCAAGTATTTTACTTCTTTTTGACATAGCTGTGCTTTTGCTCTGGAGACTTTATATCCAGCTTCATCCAATAGTTGTAAAAGGTCAGTAGTGGCTTGTATACATTCGCTTTCCGATGTAGCGGCTACCAGTAGGTCATCTACATATTGGAGGAGTACTCTTTTCCCAGGGGCCACTGGGTAGCTTGAAAGATCTTGGTTCAGTGCAGCACTGAAAATGGTGGGCGAATTCTTGAATCCTTGAGGTAATCGTGTCCAAGTGAGTTGGCCCCGTCTCCTGGAGACAGGGTCCTGCCATTCAAAGGCAAACAGCAGTTGGCTGATTGTGGCTAATCTTATGCAGAAAAACGCATCTTTCAGATCCAAAATGGTAAAATGAGTAGCTTCAGCAGGAATCAATCCTAGGAGTGTGTAAGTGTTCGGCACAACTGGATGTATGGTCTCAACTGCTTCATTCACTCTCCTTAGATCTTGTACTGGGCGGTAGTCACCTGTCCCAGGCTTCTTCACTGGCAGGAGAGGAGTGTTCCATGGAGACTGACAAACTTTGAGTAGGCCATACTCCAACAGCCTTATAGCAAGTGGCGATGAATGCCTTCAATTGCTGGTCTTGGGAGTGGGTATTGCTTGACATGTACTGGCTGTGCACTAGGCTTGAGGTTCACAATTATTGGAGCTATATGTTTGGCCAGACCTGGTGGATTGCCCTCTGCCCATACTCCAGGAGGGGCATCAATGCTTTTCAAAGTGGGTTCAAAATAGGTATCAATGATTGGCTCAGTACTGTAATATCTCCATTCTTCTTCTCGTGGAACAGTAAGTAACATCAGTCCAGCAGGTTTTGACTGGGAATTTACTGTCATCTGCATCTCTCCTTTCTCAGTAAAGGATATTTGGGCCTGCAGTTTGGCTAGCATATCTTGTCCCAGTAATGGCACTGGGCACTCAGGCATGTAAAGGAATTGGTGCGTTATTTGCTGTCCTCCTAGATTACATATACGATTTTGGAGAAAAGACTTTGTGGCTTTAGCACCAGTTGCTCCTACGATGGTGACTGCTCTTGTAGAAAGAGGGGCTATTTGTTTATCTACTACAGAATGTTCTGCTCCAGTATCAACCATAAAGTCCATGAATTGGTCTCCTATTTGTATACTGACCATAGGCTCCTGGAGACCTAAAGCGAATTCGGAGCCCGGTCTGTCCTAATCTGCTTCATCCAGATCATAGGCTGTGGCGGCTGCCACTCCCTGGATGGCTTCCGTGCGTTCGCGTTGATACTGTTCTCGATTGGTTCCTCTGCGATTTTGGGGCCGGCCTCTCTCTCTTTCCCTCCAAGGGGCGTGTTCCCCTTCATCCTGAGAGGCTTCTTCGAGTCGCGGGCATGCACTTCTCCAATGTCCTTCCTCTCTGCAATAAGCGCATTGGTTCGTGCCTAATGGGGGCCGCTCATCTCCTCGGCCCCGCCCTCTTCCTCTGCTCCGTCGACTAGGGACACCTCCCCTTTTCTGTTCCACTATGGCCGCAGCCAAAAAATCCGCTTTCTTCTTCATCCTTCGATCACTTTCTCTCTGTCTTTCATTATCACAATTCACATACACTTTATGAGCGACTTCTAGTAACTGTGTTGCATTCATGCCCGCAAACCCTTCTAATTTCTGTAGTTTATGTCTAATATCTGGTTGTGACTGATTTACAAAAGCAGAATTCACCATGCATAAGCTTCCTGGTGCATCTGGGTCGTAGGGAGTGTACATTCTGTATGCTTCAGTCAGTCTTTCATAAAATACTGCAGGGCTCTCGTCTATGCCCTGATTAACTTCGGTTACTTTAGAGAGATTCATGGCTTTCTGCCCCCCCCCCCCCCCTTCTCAGACCTTGCATAAGGCCTTGGCGAAACCGGGATAGGGCTCTGGACCCCACCTCAGTATTTGGATTCCATTTGGGGTCTTCGTTAGGAAATTCTTTCTGAGCTGCCTCACGGTTGTCTATTCCTGCTTCCTCCCTCTCTACCAGGGGATTGTCTGCCAGCCAGTCAATAGCTGCTCGCTTGATTCGTGTCCGCTCCTCAGTAGTAAATAAAGTAGACAGGAGCTGTCGGCAATCTGCCCAAGTAGGTTGGTGAGTTTCCATAATTGTATGCATTAATTCTGTTAATTCTTGGGGCTTATTGGTGTAAGATGCATAGTGCACTTTCCAATTTAACAAATCAGCAGTGGAGAAAGGCACATATAACTAGACTCAAGGGTCCCGCAACTATTTGGTCATTTTCATCTCGCACGGGTAGTCCCGGGACTTGCCGTAATGGCATCATTTTCTTAACAGAAGTTTTCTGTAACCTTACAGAAACTTTCTTAGCAATGGGTTGCTTGTGCACAATACGTTTGGCCTGGGGCGCTGTACTCGCTACAGGCGAGCTTACACTAGCTACTGATACCGTGCTATCTGTGTCGCCCTGAGAGGACTCTTCCTCTTCTTCTTCTTCTTCTGACTCAGCCTTTTCTTGATCCTCAAGTGTGCCTGAGTCATCATCAAGAGGGGGATCATCTACTTGCTCTTCAGGGCGTGGTTCCGGAGTTGGGTCTCGCTGTCACTGCGGAACTGCAGGACGCGGGGGTACTTTTACTGGGTGCTGAGCTTGGAGCTGTCTAGTTACAACTCCCGGGGACTCAGGATCTACCAGAATAGGTTTCTGACTAGATTTCTCTGCTGTCCCTGCCTTCGGGGTCTGATCTGTCAATGCTAACAATATTCTGCACTGCTCTTCATAGCAATGCTTTGCCCAAGGGGGCGGATTCTCACAAATACTTAACCAAGAGTCTATATAAGGGTACTGATCAGGGTGCGCTAGTCGCACCTTCTGATGAACTGATCGAATAATTCCTAGGCTAAATGTGCCATCTCGCGGCCAAAGGGGGTCTATGATGGGCCACTCCCTAGTACACAAAAGCTGCAATCGTGAGGCAGTCATTTTTACTCCATAATCTCCTGAATATCCTTTATTAAAATACTTGATCATACATTCTAACGGAGTGTGCCTAGTAGACCCCGCCCCTCCCATATCGATGTGTGCGCGCAACGACAAACAGAAGGGAAAAGGAGGGCGGACCGTGGGTAAGGGGTCCTCACGGCCCTAGAAACATTTAGGGGAAACAAATAACAAGACAAGATGACGGTCGCTTCCTCCTTTTTACGACCTGGACGCGGTCGCCCGGCCAGGAAATGCGTTACTCAGGAGTCCGCCTTCGCTTGGTCCGTGCTGCCAGACCTCTCATTCACACTTCATTCACACAATCATGCTAGCAACGTATCCCAGAAAAACAGCCCAATCCTGTCTCCGCTGACTAGGCTATATCAAATTCCAAAATCTAAATCAAAAAGACGGTGGTTTCGCCCCGTGCATACTCATGCAGGGTTAATCGGACCGTCTTGAGAGTTGATCAGGCTCTCTTACCAATATCAAATTCCAAAGTTTCAAAGTTCAGCAAAAGTTCTGCTCTGACTCAGCTGTCTAGTCAAATCAAAACTATACTCACCGGATCCGGTTCCCGCTCCCAAGCAAGCGCATGAGTTGGACCTCGGACTCCCCCCACGGGTTCGAGGTGTTGGCTCCAACCGGGTCCGGCACCAGCCGAGGCCTGGCCCAACTCCCTCCGATACAACTGGACCGGTGGCGCCTGGGAGCCGAGCCCACGTCGGGAGGGCACGATCCCGGCAGGACCAAACCTGTAGAGGCGGAAAGTCGTGGTATATTGCCCTGTATACCCTCTATTACCACACCTTCCCGGCCAACGCACCAAGAATATGTAGCAGCAGAGCGCAAACAATCCAATGATACCAGGAGTCTGTTCAGAAGGTCCAAATCATTTATTTGTGCACAAGACTCAAGCAGAATCACATTCAAAATGGCTGAGCAATGGTTTCTAGAAAAACAACAACTTTTATAGCTTTCTTTCCCATTCTTGACATAGGCAAACTTTCCATTGGTCCCGGTAACCCTTCTTACACCTCCTATTGGTTCCGGTACCATTACGTAGCTATCCAATTAGAACCTTTGACTGGGCTCAGCACCTGCTTGCCCCCCTTCCAGTCCCAATTACAATGGTCAGTTCACCAACTTAGATACTTTCCTCTTCCAAGGTCACTTTCCAGCTGGAATATGTGGGAAAGCAGGGCACTGTAACCTTTCTCTCAACAGAGTTAATTAATTCCATAGAAGCTGCACACATCTTATCAGTGTTAATTAAAATGGTTTACTGTTTTCTCTGAGTTTCGTTTCTGCTCAGCTATGTTCATTTAAGCTTAGTTAAGTTTCAATTCTATGGAGGCAATATTGGGGGGGGGTTTCACTCCTCAGGGCCTAACCACAGGCCTCATTTACAGGTCAAGCTGTTTAGGCCTGCCTGCCTTTATTCAGCGTGGATGATAGGCCTTCGCCTACCACAGAATGATGATAAGGGAAATTGGATGGTGGATTGTATGTATGTTATGCTGCAAGTTAATAAATAAAAAATTCTTAAATTGAAAAAAAAATAAATTACTTCTCTTCTTAAATGCAGGATTACAGTTGCTTTTCAGTAATTTGCTACTGATTCAATTATAATTATTCTTTTTATTCCCACCTTCCAGTGCCTTGAGCTGGAAAAAATATTACTAATCAGAATTAATTTAGTTATGGCTCAAAAGGTCAGTTGACTAGAAAGATGAGACAAAAGAGTTGTTTCTCAGCTTGAATGCATGACCCACTTTGTGAAGCAGCTGACATTCCAATGGAATTAGCAAGCATTCAGAGACTGGAGTTTATTTGGTGATTTTTATGTCTCTTTGTATATTTTCAAACCAATATTCTCTCCATTTAATCTTAATTTTTGACATTTTTTAATCTTTCATGAAATTAAGTGGAAATGAATATTAAGTTATGTTCACTAAGATCTTCTCAAAGGAACAAAACCACAAGTTAACCAAGTTGAGCTTATTCTAAATTTTCATATTTAGAACAATTATGATCCTGTGTGCTAAAGCATTTTCCTATAGGAATAAATCCTTAGTTTTGAAATGCTAGGCTATCTAGGTATTGCTGATATAACATTTTGCTCATTTGCCTCACTGGAAGCAGATGGACCAGCAGAGTGAAAGAGGAAAAGGTAAATGTACTGTTAATAATCCTCAGGGAAGATAGTATTCCTTGCACATATATTCAACAAATTTGGGGATGGATTTACTAAAAGTGCAACCTGATGCTGCTAATGTATGTCGTTGGTAGAACATTGCTTAAAATAGGTCCTGTAGCAAATAATGCATATTAAAGCTTGTTAGCAAATGCTGACACTGTAGTTTACTTCGGTAAATCTAATCCTGGAGTTTTTGCATTATGTCAGCTTCTGATTCTGCCAATTATTTTAATTGTAATGCTGCTCTATATTGTTTTGGTCTCTAACCTGAATACGAGCTGAACATAATATCCCCCAAGCCAATCTGAATATCTTTTTGTAAAAGTATGCCAGGTGAAATTTGTCTAGATATCTGGCCATTTATAGTCTGCATTGATTCAATAGAACACAACACAGTTGAGGAATTTTGTATAAGCGAGACTACAGTTTAATTCTATGTGTGTATAATACTGTGGAGTGGAGGAGTAGCCTAGTGGTTAGAGCAACTGCCCAGTACCCAAAAGATCACGGGTTTGATTCCTGCTGGTGCTCCTAGTCACTTAAACCTCCATTACCTCGGAAGAAAAGGCCTGGCAATCTACTTCCAGTTAAACTTTGCCAAGAAAACCTAGAGGCTGCTGGGTTGCCAGGAGTCAGCACTTAAAAAAAAAAGATTTTTAAAAATACTGTAGTATATACTAAATACATGTGAAAACAATATTAGGGGGATATTCAAAGGCATTTAGGTGGTTTGCAGTACTAAGAATTTGGTAATACATATTATTGCTTTGTTATAAAATTATTCTCATACTTTCTACTAGTAAGTAAATTATTTTTGTGTTTTTATTTTGCCCTAGAGTACCTGCAAGTATGACTTGGAAATAATGCCGTATTTACATAAAGATGATGTTGTTAAAACTAAAACTTCAAAGAACAAATGGATCCCTTCCATGACTGAAAACAAACTTGCCCAAAATTTGTCTCTATCCTCATTTATTAAGCCAGACAAAGAATTTATTGCCCTTTTTAAAGAATCCAGTTTTAAGGGTGCCAATAGATTGTCTGCATCTAAAATGAGAACAGCAAATCTCATGGAACAGCATTCATATTCAGAAGGCAATAGAGACCAATGTGATGTCAGTACATGCCCTCTAATAGAATGTGCAGTTAGTTCTAATCTGCCTCCTGAAACAGTAGATACATCTGTTTATGAAAAGGTTCTCATTGATCAGTGCTATGAGGAACCCACTATGTCATGCGGTATTTCCAGCAAAGGGGATGTTATTTTTGGTGAGAACTGTGATAAATTCACAAACCATAGAGAAACACTGATCAACAACTTCAGACATCAGCCATTTTGTAGAACTGATGCAGATTCTGGGTACAGTAGTTTCACTGATGAAATGTCCTCAAATTCACCTAGTATGTTTTACCCAGCTCAGACAAAGCATGATTGTTGCATACTTACAGCTAAATTTATAGATGATGATTCCAAGGTGAAAGCAGTATTAGCAAATGTTAGAAGATTTTTATCACAATCTCCTCCTCCCTTGGATAAACTCTGTGATCTTGAAAATATACAAGCAGCAGCTAAAGATAAGATTCTGGACTGTAGTCCATTTAACAAGAGATCATTCCTTCCAACCACAGAGAAAACAAAAGATACAAAACTAACTTATTCCGATGTGTCCAGTTTATTCATGACTCCTGAAAAATCAGCAGCATTAAGTGCACCCAGTAAATTGTGTCTGTCTGCAAATAGTCACTCAGAAACGAGTGGCAATTCAAAGACTGATGTTAAGATAATGTTTGACCCTATCTGGGACAGGATATTTGATTGTGATGAGGAAGATGTGGGACTTGAGCATGAAATGTCTGCAACAATGGATCATGCACAGACAAATACTGCTTCAGATGAATCTTGCACTGAACACGATGAGTATAAAGAAGATAATGAACATCATACACAGTATTCCATGGGAGACCATGATGACAGCATGGATTTATTTGAAAAGGAACCGTTTTTTGAGGATGACCATGAGAGCTCCTCTTGTATCAATGAACATGTAACCATGCTTGATTTGCATGACAAAGTGCCAACTATTAAACCAAGCGACTCTTCAAAAGTCTTTAATTCATGTATTTATAATGAGTGCAATAAGGGATATATCAGAGAGATGTTGGGTCCTGAAATGACAGCTGGTCATTTCTCTGTAATTTTGGAAAAATCAGTAGATAATGATGATTTTGACTATTCACAAGAACTCTTCTCTGTTAACTTTGATCTTGGATTTTGTATACAGGATTCTGATGATGACCTTATAGAAGATATAGATAAAATAAATCAGGATAACAATATGAAAGCAAGTGACATGCAAAATAGCCAAGCTTGTGATAGATCAGCAAGAGATATGGAACATATGTCTGGCACAAAGTTGGGCTCTTCTGCTGTTTCACACTGGAAAAATGGAAGCCTAACTGGAGAAAACACGTCCTCGCCAGTGACTTCACTATGTGGGAATGCTAAACCTGAAAAGGTGTCTGAGAAACATTTTTCACTTTTTTCCCCTCTGCATCTGCCAGCCAAGAAAGTGTGTGAATCACCTAATGGTACTGCATCTACTGCTTTAATTTCCACCCCAGTTGGTAAAAAATATGTTAATAGTGGATCTAGCAAAAGAACACCTTTTGATTTTGTTTGTAAGCTTCAACAGGACATGTCTATGACACCAACAACAAAGAGTAAAATTGGATCTCAGGCTGTTAAAAATATTTTGCTAAATAAGGGCTTTGCTAACTCTAAAGACTTCTCCAGTAATACAAAACCTAACAAAGAGAAGAATTTTCAGGCATCGTGTAATTCTCCCGTAAAAGGTAAGAGAATATTGAAGATAATAGGAAAAAAGTATGCAGCATGTAACTATATTTAAATTTGGCTTTCAGCATTTTTAAGAAGATATACAAAGCATTTTGGGGGTCTTTTACTAACACCACACACTAACATCATCAATGTGCATCATTTGCTGTAGGGCCCATTGCATAAAATAGGCCCTGTGGCAAAATAACATGCATTAATGTTATTAGTGTACATTAATTTATAATAAATGGCACTTTTTTATGATGTGGGACCAGTAGCACATTGTGTTTAAAAAAAATGATGATAACAAAAAACCTGAAACAAGTTTTACAGTACTCGTATACTTTCTGGGAGGGATGTTCAAAGGGATTGATGCAGTTAGCAAACCTACTAACTGCTTTAATCCCTCTATCTGGGATATTCAGTGGTTAGTGCTGTTGAATACCCCCAGGTGCTGCCGTTGCACGTCCTCATAACACAATGAGCTTAACACCACAATGTCCTATGAAAATATGACCTTAAATACTGTCTAAGATGTTGTTTACAACTAACTACCTCGCTCGTTGAAATCCATTAATGCCGCCTGTACATAGTTGTTTGTACATAGTTCTCCAAAGTTTAAGTGTTAGTTAAGATGTACATAATTCATGCAATGTTCAATGTGAAAACAGTAATGTTATCCTGTTTCCTTGACTGTTATATGTAAACCGCACCTGATCACTGGAAGGTAGCGGTATATAAAAGTTTGTTAAATAAATAAATAAATTCCAGGGGTGGCACCTCGCCATAATCGGTCAGCGGCAACATTGTGTCACTGCTCAGTTATGGCAAGGCGCAGCAAAGGCTAGCCTTTCACCGCAGAAGCTAACCGGACAGTGGCTGAATATCACTGCTGCCTGGTTAGCTTCCTGCCAATCCAGGCAACCTGGATATTCAGTGCCAGGGATGGATATGACTCCGGCATTGAATATCTTGGTTTAAGTTTCAGCCGAATATCCCTCCCCCCCTATCCTTTAAACAAATACTGCCCCAGTGTTGATTAAACAATCAATTGAATAATAGTTTTTGTAAAATTGGTGCTTTTTAACTGATGAGCCATGATGAGCTTGGGAGAAGGTAAGGAGATAGGAATCACTGTCGGGGACCTACTTAGCTTCCTTTATTCATAGCTCGAACTACTCACTCAAACCTCATTTGGTGTTCTACACCACAAGTTAGAGTTAAAAGTTTGAGCTATGTTTTACTATATTTATGTTTCAATGTAAAGCCAAGTTAAGTTTTCATTTAACCTGTAAATCGCTGTGAGTTTCAGATAAGGCAATATATAAAGGTAGCTAAATAAATAAATCTTTAATCTTTCTTCAGCAGAGAAATCAGGAAGACAGCAATTTAGACAAATCTGGTCTCTAACCAATGTTTAAAAAAATTAAGGACAGGGAACATACCTAACATAATAGGATAAGGTTTTGTAAATGTCAAAGGAAGTTTTTATAAACTGCACCTGTTTTGTTTTATAAGGAATAATGATTTTTTATTTGCTCACTGTCTTATATTTAACCTTCAGAAACTAAGGGGCCTGTGTACTAAAGTGCAGTAACGTTTTGCAGTTACTACACATTAATTGCAAAAACAAACATATGCCAACAGTAGTAGCACTGTACTGCAGTAGTGGAATGAGAGGTTGGTTCAATGTCCTCTTTTTCAATGTCTTGACTTATTTGGCATCTTGAGTTCAAAGCCTGTATAGTAACTGTTGGGGGTGTGCCCAACATCTGCCCATGTAGTTGCCACATAGAGTAGACATTTACTGCAACTTACATGCTTTGCCGATAGTGTGGTTGCATCCATGTTTTCAGGAATGCACTAAGAAGCTGATACACCTGAAAATAACCTCCAACCCTATGATTGACCCGTCAACCCCCCCCCCCCCAACACCTAATATAATAACTCACCCATTCCTTGAACCCTTCCTGGCTTTTATAAGGGATCCCTGGTGGCTAGTGGAGGGAAGAAGTGATCCCTCAATGCTCCTGTCCCGTTGAAGACCTGGGATAAAAATGATGTCTCTAGTGGTAGTCTTCACCTAGTGGTAGTCTTCAGGCTTGGCCCAAGGGTTTCTGCCATGCCACACCCCCCCATGCCACCCTCCCCCCCTGCACACCACCCTCTCCCCCTTTTCTGTGCTGAGCCGCGCTGCCACTGATTCTGGTGGCAGAGTCAGGGACGGCTCGGCAGCAGTGGCAGGCCATGTATTCCGACACAACTTTGGGTGGGGGTCAGAAGTGGCTGGCCCTGTGTGCCGAAGCATATGGCCTTTGCTGCCACTGAGCCATCCCCGCTGCTGGAATCAGGGGCAGTTCAGCTCGGTTTGCAGGTGCTGAGCCTATGAAGTGCTTCAGCTCATACCATTTTGCAACTCTTAGGTCACATGGCAGCCTCAGTTCACATGGTCTTGCTGGTACGTCTTTACATGCGCCTGCTCCAGTGGCATCTCAAGCTCAACTGGAATCAGCACACTCTGTCCCTTCGGCAACAGGTGCCCCGCTCTGGACCCAATGTTCTCATGTGTCACTCTCTTCAATGGTGGACTCTTCCATTCAGCCTCACTGGCTGCCGATCCTTCCTGGAACAACTGCATAAACTCACTCTGACCAGTGATGTCTCCCATATGGGCTGGAAAGCCTATCTCTTACATGTGACAACACAGGGGCATTGGACCAGCAAAGAAGCCTCTCTGCAGATCTACTTCATAGAGATGTGCGCAGTTCTCTACGCTCTTCAAGCCTTTCACCTCTGGATCTGTAACAAATCATTCCTGGTGCAAACCAACAATCAAGTCACTATGTTCCACATAAGCAAGCATGGTGGCTCTAGCTCCCTTTGTCTCTGCCACGAGACTGTTCGGCTCTGGCTCTGTGCCCAGTTCATTGGAGTCTTCCTTCAGGCAGTCTTATCTCCCCAGTACCCAAAACCAATTAGTGGACTCTCTCAGCCATCTCATCGACCCTCATGAGTGGTCTCTGGATCCCTCAGTCCTCACCCCCATCTTCCGAGCCTGGGGAACCCTGGAAGTGGATCTGTTCACCACAGACGACAATGCCAAGTGTCCACTCTACTATTCCCTTCATCCCAGCTCGAACAAATGGGCAGCGGATGCCTTCCTCATCTCCTGGGTAAACCACCTCCTCTAGGCATTTCCTTCGTTTCCGCTCATTCTTCAGACCCTCCTCAAGGCCCAAATGGACAAAGTTTCTCTAATTCTCATTGCCCCCACAGTGGTCCAGGAAGATTTGGTACCCACATCTCCTCAACCTGGAGCAGCACTGGCCTTGGCAATTGCCTCTTCTTCCCTTCCTTCTTACATAACAGGAGGGGCGCCTTCTTTATTATTGTTATTATTACAATTTCTTATATACCGCACTATTGTCAGCGCGGTTTACATAAAACAAAATGAGCATAACAAATTGCTTGGCTTCACATAGAACAGGAGTAACAACTTGGATAACATGTTTTGCTTTACAGAGAACAGGAATAACAACTTGGATAACACGGGGGGTGCAAACTGAACTAATTACATATGTACAATGAGATTGAGTGCTGAGAATTTAGGGTGTTACATGTGTATAGTAGGGTTGAGATGTTATCTTGAGGAGGTAAGAGGAGAGGCAATTAGGTAGGAGTTAGGTTAATCTGATAGTACTGTGTAAATAAATGGAATTTGAGAGCCTTTCTGAATTGTGTTAAGTCAGTAATTGCACGGATGCCTTCTGCATCCCAATCTACAGTCACTGTCTTTAGCAGCTTGGAAGCTCAGCGGCTGACAGAAACTCATACCCCCATGTCTGACGCCGTTCAAAGCATCTCGGCATCCTTCTATGCAACGCTCCTATCAGAATAAATGGGCTCTTTTCTCTCATTGGACTGCATTACAGGATCTGGACCCTATCTCCTGTTCCATCCTCATTTATCTCTTCCACATGTCTGACTCTGGGCTTGAGACTCCATCCGTTCATTATCATCTCTCTAGCAGCATTTCATCATCAGGAGGATGGCAAACCCATTTTGATGTATCCACTAGTTGCACGCTTCATGAAAGGCCTCATGAACATCAAGAGGCCTATTCACAACTGTACGTCCAGCCCCTTGTGTGGCCGGGCAGAATCGGGACGTGCAACGGTAGACCCGATTCTGTTCCCATGGGGGCATCTAGCCCCCGTGGGATCAGAATCGGGTCTACCAACCTGGACATGCAGGCTGTCCCCGATTCTGATCGGCCACACGCCTAGCTGCTTATCCGGCTAACTCAGCCTGGCTCCATAATGGAACCGCAGTACCATGGCATCTCGCTGCCATGGCACTGTGGCTACATTACAGAGCTGTGAATGCTGCCCGCTGCTGAGATCATCCTTTCCCCGCAGTCAGACCCCTGATCCAGCCTCCCATGGTCAGGGTCCATCTGTGGGGAACTTCCTGCAGCCTCCCTGCTGGCCACTGCTGCTACCCCGCATCCAGGGGGACTTATTCTACCTCTGAGGTGGAACAAATCACCCGTCTAACCAGCATACCCTGGACCTCAGAATTGGCCCTGTACATCCAGAGTGACGGCTTGCTCGTGCACCACCCTCACTCCGCTTTCTGCCCGCCCCCGTCTAAGGCTCCCTGTAGAACTCAGCTGTTCATACAGGGAGCCTTGCATGGGGACGGCAAGGGGGACGAATAGTGGGGATGTATGTCCAGGCAGGGCATACATCCCCGCTATTCATGGCTCGGAATAGACCTCCAAACCTCCACTGAAGCCGTCTTCTCCAGTTTGGGGTCTTAATGTTGTTCTCTCTGAGCTTATGAAGCCTCCTCTTTGAACCTCTGGGGTTGGTTTCATTAAAACACCTCAGCTGGAAAACCATCTTCCTCGTTGCTGTTACCTCCGCAAGAGTTTAAGTGAACTCCAAGATCTAGTTCCTTATCCTCTAACACCCAGTTTCTGTTGCATACACTTTCCAAGTTCCTTCCTAAGATTGTCTGTAGTTTTCATCTGAACCAATCTATCGTTCTTCCTGCATTCTTCCCAGCAGCACAACTGGATTTGCAGGAGCAATCACTGTTCTCTCTAGACTGTCGACGGGCTTTGCTCTACTCTCTCAGTGCTACTAAGCAGCTCCGTCAATCTTCCCAGCTTTTTGTTACCTTTAACCCTAACAACCGGGGAGACCTGCAGACTGTATTTCCTTTTGCTATATTCAGGCGGGTCTCACCCCTCTCGGACGTGTAGATCACCACCACCTCTGAGCTACAGCAGCTACTGTCGCCAGTTTAGCGGCTATTCCTCCTTAAGATATCTGCAAAGCTGCTATGTGGTCATCTGTACACACTTTTATAAATCACTACAGCCTGGATTGCTCTTCAGCTTCTGAACTTGCCTTTGGGCAAGCTGTTCTGCTTAATTCTTCTACCTCCCAAGTTGTTCACTGGGCCGCAAACATGATCAGACTTTCAGGTGTCTCTCAGCTCTGGACTCATCATGGAGTGCGCCTGCATCCCCCTGCTTGAATATAGAGAAAGCATAATTGCTTACATGTAACAAAGGTTTTCTGTATTCAGCAGGGGTATGCAACCACATACATAAGAACATATGAAATGCCTTACTGGGTCAGACCAAGGTCCATCAAGCCAGTATCCTGTTTCCAACAGTGGTCAATCTAGGCCACAAGTCCCTGGCAGGTTCCCAAAATGGGAACACAGGTTCCACAATACTTGTCCTGGGGCAAACATGGATTTCCCGAGTCCTCTGGTTTATGGACTTTCCTCCAGGAACTTGTATAAACCTTTTAAACCCAGCTACAACTATTCACCGACCCACCATCCCCGCAAAAAAAAAAAAATGAATATGAAAAAGGAAACAAGAAGAGCCATTCGAGATACCTTCAGCAACCAACCTGCTGTGCAAGTGGTAGTCAGTCTTTCACATGCATATCCAGCTCTTTCAGTTCCATCCTGCCGTCTTCAGTACCTGCGTTTTTTGTCCACTTCGGTTTTTTCACTAAGGGGGTCATTCTGAACCGCGTTTGGACATCCGATCCAGACATTCAGTCCCACTAAACGCCTGGCCTGCATCCTGGAAACAGAGCTCCCCGCACGTAGATCTGAGCTGTGCGGGGAGCTCTATTTGTGGGTGGGTGGGAGAGGGCTGGCCAGAGGAGGAGCAAGGGTGGGGAGTGGGCGGCACCATGACCCCAGACCTACAGGGCCGATTCCAAGATTGGTCCTGTACGTCTGGGGTCGGCCTGAATGGGGGTGGGAGGAAGACCCGGATCAAGAAAGGAAGGAGAGGGTGTACAGGGGGGTTCCCCACGGCCCGATCGGGGGTCGGGCGACAGGGAAAAGGAGTTTCTCTGCGTCTGCTGGGGATTGCAGCTCCTGCATGGTGCGGTGGTGCCATGGTAACAGGATGCCACAGAAGCGCGGCTCCATGCAGGAGCTGGGAAGTTTGTTGGACATCTAGGCGCCCAAATAGGGACACATCCTGGACATCCAGGCCCTATACTGTGATTTTGATCCCGTGGGCATGTCTAGCCCACACAGGATCAGAATCGGGAGCAACTGGGGCACGTCCTGATTCTGGATGCCTGGACAGGCGAGGGACACCAGAACAGAATTGGCCTCCAAGTGCCTCAAGGGCTTCACTTGCCTGCTCTGAGATAGACTAGAGAGGATGCAGTGTTGCAGTATGGCAGGAAGGTATGCGCTAACGGAGAGCCGGCACTGGTGCTGTCACCCAGACAGCACCATGGAGTGTGGCTGCATACCCCGACTGAATACAGAGAAACCCCCGTTACAGGTAAGCAATTATGCTTTCTTCCCGTTGGTTTCCTGTAATAGTTTATAGTTTACAGGATTTAATATACTATTTTTATGGAAATATACATTTGATTCTAGGTAACACATGGTGCTTAAGTTCTGGAACGCTGCTAATTTAGAAGCCAGAATATTCATATACATCTGATATTTTTAACCTATTTCTTCCCTTTTTAAGCAGATATTCTTAACTTAATTTTTGTATGATATGAGTGATATCAATATGCAGCCTTAAGATATAGATTGGTTTTAAATTAATACATAAACTTAACATAATGTGAAAGAAAAAAGCTCTTGAAAAAACCTTTCAAGTTTTCTATGTAATCATTTGATTGTAGGATAAGGTGGAATACAAGTCTGTCTAAATAAATAAATTTTCATTTGTTAGCAGGCAACCATTATATTATGTCATGTTAAGCAGAATATTTACCATTCTTTTAAGTCTCCATGTTATCTCAAGAGTGCTTCATCTCTTTGGTGCTTTAAAACTAAGGGTATGCTCTTATTGAGCAAGGTATCATTGGCATTTCAGTGCCATATTCTTTGGCATCTTCTTAATACTTTTGGGCTCGATTTTCAAAGGCAGTTACATGGCCCATGTAAATACTTTAACCGGGATTTTCCAAAGACACCTGCACAGGTGCCTTTGGAAAGTCCCAGTTAAGTCCCTAACGCGCCCAAATGCTATCTGCTTAACATCGGGGCATTCCAGGGCAGAGCGGAGGCTGGGAATGGCATTAAGTGGGTAGCAGTGATTTTCAATGCTGCCCGCTTAGCGCTCTGTGCCTTAAAGATAGGCGAGAAAAACCCTCGCCTATCTTTAAGGTGCTGGGGCTAGTCGGGCAGCATTCGTAAATCGCTGCTATCTGCTTAGCCTTGACACAGCACATTCTCCAGGACCAAGCAGGAAGTCAGTACTCACATATGGGTGTCATCGGCGCCGATGAAGCCCCAGCGGAGCATTTCCCCAACTTTCCATGAAAGCCTTTGGGAATGCAGGCACGCATGCACGGTTCCCTTCCCGCCTAAAGGTGCCATCTTACCTCAGTCTCTTTTTTTCCATGAAGCCCACCGGACGTGTGTCCTGTCCTCCCGGTTAAAAGTAGATTTTTTCGGTGATTATTGCTATTTTTTCTTCCGGTTCGACTCCGGTTCCCCTCCCGCCAGGTTCGGTACTCCGGTATCAAGCCCGATTCTTCTTTTTCGGTTTTGCCCTTCGTGGCTGGCGTTCGTGCCCTCTCTTCACTTTTTCCCTGGAAGGCTGGTCTTTTGACCTCGCGGGGACTCTTTTTTTTTTCCCCGATGGCTTCCAGTGGTTTTAAAAAGTGTGATCGGTGTAAGAAATTAATGTCTCTCACTGACACACATGACTGCTGCCTTCGGTGCCTCGGCCCGGATCATGACCCTAAGTCGTGCGGGCCCTGTGGGAAGATGTCTTCCAAGGCACTCCGAAGTCGACAGCAACAAAAAGAAAGGCTTTTCTCGGACTCAGCCTCCGGCCGAGCCCGGACCTCATCTGAGGCCTCGACATCTCGGGATTCCGATCCCGAGCGCCGTTGAAGCTCCTCGGACAGGGGGTCCCCCGACCGGGAACGCAAGAGGAAGAAGTGGCTCGCGAGGGCATCGTCGGAGGAGGTCCCTGGCTCCTCGAGGGCCAGGTCTAAGACCCCCGACCATCGCCCCGGGCCCGTGGAACACGAGAAGCCTGCAAAAGTTCCTCACGTGGAACTGGAGTCTGCAGGACACGTAAGCCCCATAGTCCTCGAGGACTCTCCTCCCAGGGAGCTGACGTCGGGCCCGACGCCACCGGGGCCCAAGTCGGTGGCTGCTGCATCTCCCGAGCTGAGTCTCAGGATGACAGCCTTGGAGAGCAGACTGTCTGCCTTCATGGAGCAGCAGCGGGCACTGATGGCCAGCCTGTCTGGCGTATCTGTCCCGACCACCAGGAGATGGACTTCGAAGTCGACCCTGGAGACCGAGCCGATACTCGAGTCCATCGTGGCTTGGAGTCGACCTCGGTCGCGGTCTCCTTCGACCTCCCTTCGGGACCAAGGGCATTGACGCCGGTGCCTCCGGCATCGGGGTGGGTGCTCCAGGGCCCCGTGGAGTCGGACCCTGACTCCTCCTCGGACGAGTCAGCTTGGGAGACAGAGGACAAGGAGTCTCCTGATACCTTCAAGACTCAGCGCGTCCCGTCAGACTCATCGCAATCTGAGCCCCGGAGTAGATCCCCCCGGAGGATACTCAGTTCCCGGAGTTCGTCCAGGATATGGCCACCGCCTTGGCTATTCCGGCGGATCCCGAGGAGGAGCCTCGAGCTGAAGAGCTTGAGGCTCTACAGTATGACTCTCCTCCAAAGGAGGCCTTTACTGTCCCGGTTCCTCCGATGCTGGAACGGCTCCTCTTCCGTATGTGGGAGGCACCGGCCTCAGCGCCGGTTCTCAGCAAGCGAGTCGACTCGATCTATCGACTCAGAAAGAGCCCTGGCTTTCAAAAGGCACAGCTACCACACCATTCTATGGTTGTGGAATCGGCCATGCATCGTCTGAAGAGCCAGAAGATGCACTCCGCGGTGCCCCCTGGCAGGGAGGCCCGAAACCTCGATGGCGTCGGTAGAAAGTGCTTCCAGGGCTCGATGCTTGCTTGCCGTGTCCAGTCGTACCAGCTGTACATGGGCATGTACTTGCGGGATCTGGCCAAGGAGTTGGCCGGGTTCTCTGCTGGACTCTTCGGGGAACCCTTGCAGAGATTTAAGTCCTTGTCCTCGGGGATTCGGGACTGCTCAAAGCTCATGTCCCGCGCCGCCTACAATGGCTTCGAGGCTTCGGCTCGACGCCAGGCGTGGCTGCAGTCATCGGACCTCGAGCCATGGGTTCAGGACAAGTTGGTCGATGTCCCTTGCCGAGGTGAAAACCTTTTTGGCAAGCCCATGACTGAGAAGGCCACTCAGCTCGAAACTGAGCACCTCACACGGACAAGGCTGTCTAGCAAGACCTCTGCCCCTTCTCATAAAAAGAAGGGCTCGGGTAAAAAGCCCTTTTACCCAAGGAAGGGCACTGCCTATAAACAGTACCCTCAATATCAGGCTGCCCAAGCTGCCCCCCAGGGTCAGCAAGCCAAGGGGCAGGGTAATGGGCCCTGTAGGCAGAAGACCCCCAAGCCTCCAGCCCGTGCTACCACTCAGCAGGGTGGGGGCTTTTGACTCCTTGAGCGTAGCCACTCCGTCCCTGCTTTCCCAGCCCTGCACAGGAGGTCGCCTCGTCCTCTTTGCCCACCAGTGGCCCCTTATCACCGGGGACATTTGGGTGTTGGACATAGTCCGCAAGGGCTATGCACTGCATTTTCACCAGCTGCCTCCGCCTTACTTTCCAGGGGAGCCTCCAAGGCCTCCCCTGCACACAGACCTTCTCCTTCAAGAGCTTCAAGGTCTGTTGGTGGACAGGGCGGTGGAGCCTGTGCCTCCCCACTTGCAAGGTCACGGTTTCTACGCCAGGAATTTCCTGGTGCCCAAGAGAACCGGTGGCCTTCGACCCATTCTTGACCTCAGGAACCTCAACAAGTTCCTAGAGAAAGAAAAGTTCAAGATGCTTACTCTTGGAACACTTCTGCCCTACCTCCAGCAGGGAGATTGGCTATGCTCCTTAGATCTAAAGGATGCGTACACTCACATCCTCATTCATCCAGCCCACAGAAAGTACCTCAGGTTCATTGTGGGAGGAAACCATTATCAGTACAGAGTGCTGCCTTTCGGCCTCACCTCAGCTCCCAGGGTCTTTACCAAGTGCCTGGCAGTGGTTGCGGCCTACCTGAGAAATCAAGGCATCTTTATCGTTCCCTATCTGGACGACTGGCTCATCAGGGGTCAGACGTCCCTGGAGGCCGGACAAGCCACCCTCAGAACCATTGCTCTGCTTCAAAACGTGGGCTTTGTCATAAACTTCACAAAGTCCACTTTGCTCCCCTCCCAGAACTTGGAGTTCATAGGAGCAAGGTTGGATTCTCAACTGGCAAAGGCATTCTTGCCAGAAGACAGGGCTCAAAGACTGATGGACGTGGCCAAACAGTTCCTAAAGAGGTCCCTGGTCTCCGCCAGACTCTGCCTCAGACTTCTGGGCCACATGGCTTCGACAGTGCCTGTGACTTCCAATGCCAGGCTCCATATGAGGCCTGAACAGTGGTGCCTTCGGACTCAGTGGTCTCAGGCCACAGGCCGCCTAAGAGACAGGATAAGGGTGTCCAGACCCCTTTTGGCCTCCCTCAGCTGGTGGCTTCATCCACCCAATCTGCTGAAGCGGATCTCCTTCCAAATGCCAGAATACTCGGTGGTCCGCACCACCGACGCCTCTCTGCGGGGCTGGGGTGCTCATTGTCTGGACAAGTGCACTCAAGGCCTCTGGACTCCCTGGGAGGCAGCCCAACAGATCAATCTCCTAGAACTTCGCGCTTTCCGCTTAGCTCTCAAGACTTTTTCTCCGGCCCTAGCTCGCCGCTCAGTCTTGATTCAAACAGACAACCAGGTAGCCATGTTTTATGTGAACAAACAGGGCGGGACTGGATCAAAGTTCCTTTGTCGGGAGACTCAAGACCTCTGTTCCTTTGCCCTAAAGCACAACATGCTTCTCAAGGCGGTGTACCTTCCAGGCCAGGAGAACTGCCTGGCCGACCGGTTGAGCAGAATTCTGCAGGCCCACGAGTGGCAGCTGCATCCCTTGGTCGTTCAGAAGATCTTCCTGAAGTGGGGTCTCCCTTGGATAGATCTCTTTGCCAGTCCACTGAACAAGCAACTGCCCAAGTTCTGCTCCAGGCAACCCCATCCTTTGAGGATAGCACCAGATGCTTTTCTGATGTCCTGGTCTCAGGGCCTCCTGTATGCGTTTCCTCCCACGCCCTTGGTGGCCCGAACTATTTTTAAGACTCTTCAGGACAAGGCCTCGGTCCTGCTGGTAGCTCCCAGGTGGCCGAGGCAGCTTTGGTTTCCCCTTCTGCTTCAGCTGGCAGTGGATTCCCCACTACCTCTGGGGTTGCAGCCCAACCTTCTCTCACAAGAGCAGGGTTCCCTTCTGCACCCCAATCTCAAATCTCTCAATTTGATGGCCTGGAGGCTGCAAGGGTAGTTTTTGGCTCCCTGGGGCATACCTCAGGAAGTTGAGGAGGTTGTCCTGGCCTCTAGGAGACAGTCCACTAGGAAAACCTATGCCCTCAAATGGAAGAGGTTTTCTGTGTGGTGTCAGCTATGTACAGAGGATCCTTTCTCCTGTACTGTGCCAGTAGTGCTTCAGTACTTACTGCACTTATCAAATCAGGGACTTAAGTCCAATTCTGTTTGGGTCCACCTCTCAGCTCTAGCAGCTCACCACTCACTGGTGGAGGGACATTCTCTATCAGGTCACCCCTTGGTGTCCCGCTTTCTCAGGGGCTTGCTTTTGCTCAAGCCCCCCATCCGTCCTCCTGCCCCTGAGTGGGAGCTGAATGTGGTCTTGCAGCAACTGACTCGGCCACCCTTTGAGCCGATGGCTACTTGCCCTCTACGCTTCCTTTCCTGGAAGACTCTCTTCCTGATAGCCCTCACCTCGGCTAGGTGAGTGAGTGAGCTTCAGGCCCTGGTCTGTGATAGGCCTTACACCAGGATTTATAGGAACAGGGTAGTCCTTAGGACTCATCCAAAGTTCCTCCCCAAGGTTGTCTCCTCTTTCCACCTCAACCAGGAGGTGGTTCTTCCAACATTCTTCCCTAGGCCTCATTCTAGCCAGGCTGAAACAGTCCTGCATACCCTGGACTGTAGGAGGGCCTTGTCCTTCTACCTTGACCATACGCAGGGACATAGAAGGGCTACTCAGCTCTTCGTCTCCTTTGACCCCAATAAGTTGGGGCTGGCTGTGTCCAAGCGTACCTTGTCCATCTGGGTGACTGACTGTGTCACCTGGGCTTACAAGGCGGCTGACCTTCCTTTGCAGGGTAGGGTCACGGCCCACCATGTCAGGGCAATGGCTGCCTCAGTGGCTCATCTCCGCTCTGTGCCCTTGGTAGACATCTGCAGGGCTGCAACTTGGTCTTCAAGCCAGACCTTTGCAGCCCATTACTGTCTGGAGAGGGAGTCCCGTAGGGGACAGTGCTTTTGGCCAAGCAGTACTCCGGATTCTCTTTGAGGTTTAGGTAACTCCTGCCCTCTGTTGGGCTACCGGTGGAGGTTGTGTCCTTGAAAAGCCTTTCTTTGATGCTGTGACTAGAGGGAGTTCTCTTGTTCAGCCTGGGTTTCTGGTAGCCCTGAGCTAGGGAGTCACCCATATGTGAGGACTGACTTCCTGCTTGGTCCTGGAGAAAGAGTAGTTACTCACCTGTAACAGGTGTTCTCCAGGAGCAGCAGGAATCAGTCCTCACAACCCTCCCTCCTCCCCTTGGAGTTGCAGTTGTACATAGTTTGTTTTTACATTTTTGTGTGCTGTTCTTAGCTATGTCATTTGACTGAGGTAAGATGGCACCTTTAGGCGGGAAGGGAACCGCGCATGCATGCTAGCATTCCCAAAGGCTTTCATGGAAAGCTGGGGAAATGCTCCACTGGGGCTTTATCGGCGCCGATGACACCCATATGTGAGGACTGATTCCTGCTGCTCCTGGAGAACACCTGTTATAGGTGAGTAACTACTCTATCCGTTAAAAGAAGCAACAGGCTGCAGCCCAGCCTGCACTTTCCTCCATCTTATCTGCTGAAGCTCTGCAGGAGGTCCCCTCTGTCAGCTGCAGAGTCTCCAGCTAAGAAAAGTAAGACAGAGCTTAACTTGTGGGGGGCTCCGGGCTCCCCACACTCCCAAACCTCAGAGGATGTGGGGGAGGGGCTGCCAAACCTCTTGGGCTACCCGACTGGCCCGGACTTGGAGGAAGGCGAGATTCTTATATCTGAGGACCCAAAGGTGTTCAGCTTCTTTCATAAGGAGGATTTAGTGGGTCTTATCAAGCATTCCCTCACAGCATTGAATATTGTCCCTCCCCCAGCATTGGCGAAGGAGCCATTGGAAGATCCCCTGTTGTAAGGGTTCAAGGGCAACCAGGTATGTTTCCCCATACATAGGGTGATTAAGAAGATGATTGAAGTGGAGTGGGAGGTCCCTGAAGCGGGCCTCAAAGGGGGCAGGGCGATAGGTCGCATATACTCCATCCCACAGGAGAGAAGGAAGTTCTCAAACTGCCTAAGGTAAATGCACTAGTCTCCGCAGTGATAAAGAAGACCACAATTCCGGTTGAGGGGGCAGTGGTGCTGAAGGACATTCAGGACTGCAAAACATAAAAATTGCTCATTTCTGAATTTGTTTATTATACAGACCACCGGATCAAAAATCAGAAAACTTGGATGCCCTAATAGAACTCCTCGGCTCATCCACAGACACCAACCCTATAATATTACTAGGAGATTTTAACCTCCCATCCCTACCCCCATCACACTCAGCTCTTTTCCTGGAATCATTAGTTGATATGGGTTTCCTCCAAATCATTAATACAAAGACCCATAATAAAGGTGGAACCCTTGACCTAGTCTTTCTACCAGAAGTATTCCAAAAATATTTTAACCGGTCATCGCTCGAGTGTACACCTATTCCTTGGTCAGACCATCACCTGATTAAATTTACCTTAGCCTATACTGGAATAAACAATAAAAATAACTTACAAATAACCCCCCCACCAAGATTCACAAAATTTAACGCTGATGAATTCATCGATCTAACTATTCCCTATCTCACCCTATTACCAACTGACCTAGATGAAGCTGTTGCAACTTGGCACAATACAATTAATAACGCAGCTAAATTTAAACAATCCACCAATAAGAAAAGCTACTCTAGAATGGGAAATGCACCCTGGTTCAACAGCACCTTAAAACGAATGAAGAGAGAATTGAGGAATATTGAATCAAAATGGCGCAAAACCAAATCTACCTCCTATTATGACGCTTATCATAGCTACCTAAAAAAGTACAAAGAAGCATCAGACGGCGCAAAGAAAAATTACCACTCAACTATATTAACCAAATCCATTAATAGACCAAGAGAACTTTTCAGCATCGTCCAAAACTTAATAAATAACTCATATGGGTCCAGCAATGAAATTATCGATATCTCTGCCCAGACTCTAGCTGACCACTACATAAATAAATCAAATCTTTTGCATTCACTCCAAATCCTCTATCCCTTTCCCACCAACATCAATTGGAAAAATGGTCAGATTTCCACCCGATAACTAAAGATATACTCAAGAATACAATTTCAAACTTGAACACTACGACTTCTCAACTTGATCCATGTCCGGTAAACTGGATTAAGCACACTCTCCCTACACTATCCCCCTTTATCCTTCCGATAGTCAATCTTTCGCTGCACCAAGGGTACTTACCACTTTCCCTCAAACATGCACAAGTCCGTCCGATAATCAAAAATAACGCCCTTGACAAAACAGCACCTAATTCCTACAGATCTATTTCAAGCATTCCATTTATGGCTAAACTAATTGAAAAGGTCGTTCAAACCCAAACACAGGATCACATAGAAAACTCAGCCCCCCTTGATGACCAACAATATGGCTTTCGTCCCTATCATGGTGTAGACACCCTATTAACAGTACTTCTTGATACCTTAATAAGAGGTATCGATAACCCTAAACAAGCCTACATTCTCCTCTTTCTAGACATCTCGGCGGTGTTTGACAGTGTACACCATGCTGTTATGCTTAACAGATTAAAACAAATAGGAATCCACTCAACTGTACATAATTGGTTCACCTCATATCTAACTGATCGAACCCAAACTGTCCGAACTAGCACACAAACTTCTAAAACATACAAACAGGAAATTGGTCTCCCCCAAGGCTCCGCCCTCTCCGCCCTCCTATTTAATATCTATATTCAACCGGTCTGCAACATTTTCAAAAAATTCAAAGTCCTCTATCACATATACGCAGACGATATGATGATGTACATACCATTCACAATCCCAACACTCCCATTGCAACTGTTAACAGAATGCTTCACTGAATTAACAACCTGGCTAAAAGACCACAATCTCCATATCACTCATTCTAAAACTGATATATTAATAGTAATTAAAAATCAATCCTACATTCCTCCAACGCACATCACTCTCCAAAATCACAACATTACTATAAAAAATGAAGTAAAATACCTAGGTGTCACCCTTGACTTCACCTTAGTATGGACACACATATTAGAAACATTACTAAAAAAATCTACTTTAAACTCAAAATTTTAAAGCAATTACGTCCACTTGTACTTCTACAAGACTTTCTGAGCATTATTCAGGCTATCATTACACCACACTTTGACTTCGCCAATCTCACTCTACTAGGCACAACAAAACAAAACAAAACATTAAGAGACTCCAACTTGCCCAAAATGCAGCAGCAAGAATTGTAATGAAGGT
This sequence comes from Ichthyophis bannanicus, assembly GCA_033557465.1. Classification (NCBI taxonomy): domain Eukaryota; kingdom Metazoa; phylum Chordata; class Amphibia; order Gymnophiona; family Ichthyophiidae; genus Ichthyophis; species Ichthyophis bannanicus. The sequence continues at coordinate 197,334,543 of CM066037.1, read as the reverse complement.
TCCACCATTTGAACATATTACACCTATACTCGCAAACCTACACTGGCTCCCAATACAATCCAGAATAAATCACAAATTGATTACCACTACATTTAAGACATTAAATAATATGGCCCCTGCCTCTTTAACAAAACTTATCACTAAAGACACATCCCAAACTGTGCTACGGAGAGGCCATACAAATAAAATTAGGATCCCAAAAGATTTCACAATCACCAAAAAAACAACTAATAAAAAAGCATTTTCGCATGCAGCTCCCACCCTATGGAACTCCCTCCCTGAAGAAATAAGAGCATTAAATGATGCAAAGGAGCTCCGCAAGAAATTAAAAACATATTTGTTTATTTCCCATTTCGGCACACTAGAAAATACCTTACCACTAACAGGAAATGGTTAATAGATATCTCAGGGAATACCTAATTCAATTTTTTTTCAATTTAGATACAATTAATAGATGATTTATTAACTATTGGTCAATCCTGTAAAGAGAAATATGTAAATAGTTCGAAATATGTAAATAGTTTGATTGTTATATTGAAATATGTAAATAGTTCGATTGTTATATAACAAATTATTTACCATACATAGTTCAATCATGTTTAATGTATTAGCAAATTGTACTCAGTTATCTAATGTTTCTTGTAAAACAGACCTGTTATACTGTTCATTTTTCGTTCATTGTAAACCGCACCTGATCTGTGGAAGGTAGCGGTATATAAGCAACTGTTAAATAAATAAATAATAAATAAAATAAAACAGAGTCCCTCCTCAAATAGGCCTTTTATACCAGTGCCCTGACTTTGCAGGCATCCATTTATGGGGCATATGTTACCAGGGCATCCATTCATTGGCTCCAGGCAATGGCTTTGCATAAAGCAGACGTCCCGGTCATGGCACTGGAAGGAGCCAAGATGGAGTCAGCTTTTGCTTATCTGACAGATGCTTTTTATGATTTGGTCCAAGACCATGTTATTGTGGATGCTGTTTCCTCTGGCTCTGAAACTGGGTGGCGGATGTGTCAAGACCTGGTTGAGTAAGCTCCCCTTCAAGGGGAAGTTGTTCTTTGGTGAAGCACTGGACAAGCTAGTAAAGGATTTGGGGGAGACCAAAGGTGGATGGTTGCCGAAGGATCGACCCAAGGAGCCTAAACAGGGAGTGTCTCAATGGGGGCAGCTTCATGATTTCTGATGTTTTTGGGCCAACCATTTCGCTTCTTTCTCCCAAGGACGCTACAGCTCCAGGGGTCAGCCTTTTTGGGGCTATAGGGGAGCTAGCAAAGGTTCCTTTGCAGTATCTCAGGCCCCCGCTTAGAAGGCTCAATGAAGCCAGCGAAGCCCAGGCAGGGCTACGTCTGGTCGGAGGTTGTTTACAGCAATTTTAGTCCACCTGGGTTAAGATCACCTCTGATCAGGGGGTACTATAGAGATCATTTGAGAGGGCTATGCTCTGGAGTTTGCGCACATCCCTCCTGGCACCTTTGTGCAGTCCCCTTGTCCGGCAGCAAAGGCAAAGGTAGTGCATGACACCCTGTACAGGCTGTTGAGCCTGGAGGCTATGGTGCCTGTGTTACCAGACCAGTGTGGCTTGGGTTTCTGTTCCATTTACTTTGTGGTCCCAAAGAAAGAGGAGTCTTTATGGCCCATTTTTGTTCTCAAGAACGTCAACTGTTTTCTGCATGTACTGTGGTTCTGCATGGAGACGTTGTGCTCCGTGATCCTGGCGATGCACCAAGGGGAGTTCTTGGTGGCATTGGATTGCACAGAATCATACCTGCATATTTCTGTCTGGCTGGATCATCAGATGTTTCTGCATTTCACACTGCCAATGGGGCATTTCCAGTTCTGGGCTCTGCCTTTTGGGCTGGCCACAGCACTGTGCACTTTCACTAAGGTGATGGTGATGGTGGTGGTGCCGGCAGCCCTACAGAAAGAGGGTGTCATGGTCCATCTGTACTTGGATGACTGGATGATTCCAGAAAAGACGGAGCAGGAAGTGCAGGCTGCCATTCGGAGGATGGTGCAGTTCCTCCAGAGTTTTTCGATAGGTGGTCAACCTGCCCAGGAGTCACTTGTGACCCGTCCAGTAGTTGGTATATCTGGGGGTGAAGTTCGATACCATGGCAGGGCTCATTCACTCCCAGAGGATCAGATACAGAAGATTCAGCATCAGACCTGCCGGTTTTTGGCCATGAAAGAGCCAACAGCTTTTAAGATCCATGGCGGCTGCCATGGAATTAGTGCCTTGGGCGTGAGTTCACATATGGCCCCTCCAGCAGACATTGCTGGTGCACTGATCTCCACAAAACCAGCCGTTGTCATACAGGCTGAGTTATCTGGACTCTGTTCGAGAAAGGCTGGATTGGTGGCTCATGACAGACCATTTGGAGGCCAAGGTGTCCTTGGAACATCTGGACTGGATGCTGGTGATGACAGATGCCAGCTTCAAGGGATGGGGAGCACATTGTCAATCACATGTCACGCAAGGGCTGTGGTCCCTAGAAGAGAGTGCTTGGCCCATCAATCGCCTAGAGATAAGGGTGGTTCTACGTCTCTAGTCCTTTCAGCCGCTAGTCCAGCACAAGGCAGTGTGAGTGCATTCAGACAATGCGACCTCAGTAGCATACATCAACTGCCAAGGGGGCACGGGGGGGGGCTTATTTGGCAGAGGAGGCACAACCTCTACTCTTGTGGGCAGAAGAGTGGCTCAATGCCTTCTTGGCGGGACACATTGCTGACAAGGAGAATGTACAGGCCGATTTTCTTAGTTGGCACTTTCTGGATATGATCGAATGGGAGCTGGACTGGCCATGTTTCGCAGCATCAAGTGACATTGGGCCACACCCCTCGTGGACTTGATGGTGTCTTTTGCCAACGCCAAAGCAGCCTGGTTCTTCAGCAGGCACAGAGAGTACATGTCCAAAGGGTTCGATGCCTTGGCACAGCAGTGGCTGATGGAAGAACTCATGTATGTGTTTCCGCCATGGCCGCTGATAAGTCAGTTGTTACAAAGGATAGAGGCGCACTACGGGCAGGTGATTCTGATAGCCCCAGATTGGCCCCGCAGACCGTGGTAGGGGATCTGGTGCAGCTCCTGGTGGACAAACAGGTTCAACTTGCTATCACAGGGCCTAATACTGATGCCACAGGCGGATCAATTCTGTCTTATGCCTGGCTGTTGTGTGGGTACAGCTGAGGCAGAAAGGATATTTGTCCACGATGATTGCAATGCTCTTAAAAGCCAGGAATAAATCCACTAATTTGGCTTATGTGTGCGTTTGGTGGGTGTTTGAGAGTTGGTGTGATCAGAAGGACATTCTGCCATTTGCAGCAGCTATCTCAGATATTTTATTATTTTTGCAGGATGGCTTTGAGAAGGGGGTTGGCCCTGAACGCTCTGAAAGTCCAAGTAGCGACCCTCGCGGATTCTAGTGAACTATCCAGATGTAGTTTGGTTCTTGGGATCTTAACTTGGTACTGTTAACACTTGTGGCACATCCCTTTGAGCCTTTAATGGGGGTCTTGTTGAAGCATATTACTTTGAAGACGATGTTCCTGGTGGCGATATGTTTGGCCCAGTGGAATTCAGAAATACAAGTGTTGTGCCAGGAGCCTTTTCTCATGTTCTCAAAATAGAAAGTTGTGTTGAGACTGGAGAGTGGAGGAGTAGCCTAGTGGTTAGAACACTGGCTTGGTAACCAAGCAACCAGGGTTCAATTCCCACTAGCACTCCTTGTGGCCCTTGGGCAAGTCACTTAACCCTCCACTGCCTCAGAAGAAAGGCCTGGCAGTCTACTTCTGGTGACACTGCCAAGAAAACCCAGGAGCTTCTGGTTCACCAGGAGTCAGGACTGACTCGAAGGCACACATTGCATTTTTGTTGAGACTGGTGCTGTCCTTTCTGGCTAATGTGGTGTCCAGGTTCCATGTTAATCAGGTGGTGCCTCTCCCAGCATTTCTGAACTTAGGGGACTCTGAGGAGGACCGGCAGCTTCTTAAGTTGGATGTGCGCCAGGTACTGCATAGATATCTGAGGTTGAATGAACCGTTTCTTAGATCAGATCACTTATTTTTCCTCTTCGGTGGCCCTTGCAAAGGGGAAGTGGCCTCCAAAGCTACCATAGTGCGCTGGGTGAAGGAGGCCCCACTCAACGTGGGCACAGGCGGTTTCCTGGGCGGAGCATTGTTGTTTCCCACTGGAGAACATTTGCAGAGCAGTGACATGGGCGTCGTGACATACTTTTGCTTGTCATTATCGACTAGATGTGCAGGCAGTGGGGGACACGCGTTTTGGGATGGCGATGCACCAGGCAGGACTCGCAGGTCCTTCCCATAATTAGATACTACTCTGGTACATCCCAACCATACAGGACTGAACTGGAGGGATAATATGGTAGGTAAAATTAGACTTTACCTGCTAATTGTCTTTCCTTGAGTCCCTCTAGTCCAGTCCTATTCCCTCCCTGAGTTAATCAGGATTATTTTTACTTCAGATACAGGTGTGGCGAGTCCAGTTGATTTAGGGGGAAAGGACTCCTGAAGAATTGTACTGTAACAGGAGTCCTTTTGTTCTCTAGGGGATGTTTTTTGTGGCAGGTTGTCTGTCAGCACCTTGAAGTCTTCTCACGTAAGTAGTTTTCAGTTGGGGGATATAGGACTTCTGTGCCTTCCGATGGGCGTTTTGGGGTCCTGGGGAGGCACAGGTTTTTGCTCGGATGGATGCTTGTTCTCTGCTTTGTCAATAGGTTACTGAATCCTGGAGATCTTATGTGGTGAGGGAGCTCTTACGTGGTGAGGTCAGAATTCTCACATGCTGAGTCCTCAGCTGCTAAAGTGGAGAATCCATTCCTGCGGGACTAGACTAGAGGGACTCAAGGAAAGACAATTAGCAAATAAGGTCTGTCACAACGCCGCCCTAGGGGTTAGTAGTAGGTAGGGCAGGTTGGACATGAATATAATAAAGGTGGGGCTTGGTAAGTCTTTCTTATGAGGGCCCGAGGTTGGCGAGCCCCGGTAGCGTCCTTGCAATACCAAAGATACCCCAAGAACAAATAGGTCATCGAGTGGAGGGAATTTAAAGGCTTTATTTCCCTGGTATGCACAAAAGGTTCCAACGGATCAGGTTCAAACATAAACAGAAATGTCCTTTACTTCAGGTTAGAAATTCAACTCTGGTTCAGCAGAAAAACTGTTCATTTCACAGCAAAGTTATAACAAAAATAAGTATTCAAATTCACACCGGCTCTCAATGCTTACGAGTCACTCAAGCATTCTAAGCTGCCTCTGGTGCAAAAACTACAATCCATTTCTTCAATGGGGAAGACTTCTCCTTCTTCCACTTGCATTGCTTCCTCAGCTGAACTGTCTGTGTTATGGTTAGCAGCTATCGGTGAGGTACAGCTAGGTTTCTCAGTCAACTGCTGAATGAGTTTCCAATGCTGGGAGTCTAGCAGGGGCCGTCGGTCAGGAGCATGCATATAGTGTGACTGACTCTCTCTTCTCTGGGAGTTTTCACATACCTCTTGATAAGTAGGCTTATTTAAAAGTTTCCCATTCTCTAAAAACTTTCCAAACCTTCTTTTCTGAACAGAGGAGCTTTTACCAGGAGCTTCTGACTCTTGCTTTATCCAAAGGCTGTCTAATGTGGGCTGTCTGTTACTTTGTAACTCTGGCCTATTCAATGGAGCTGAGGCTTGAGGCCTACTGCTATGTAGATTCTGCCTGGCCTTCACCCTTTGATCTGGGTTATGACCATAGCAATCACAATGTAATTTCTCTGTACCTCTTTTGTTGAGTTGAGCAATGTTTGTAGCACCTGTAGATTCTCTGGTCTCTGCAGCTTCTGGAAGCGTAACCAGGTTTCTGCTGCCTTTCCAGTCAGGTCCTTCACAGCTCTCACCACTCCAACTGCTCCTCCTGTATTCTCTGCCTTCTTGGTTCTTTTGGCACCTTGGCTTCTGGCTGCCCCAGCTGCTTCTCCCATACTCCTTCCTCTCTGGATTCTGGCTGCGCCAGCTGCTTCTCCCATACTCCTTCCTCTCTCTGTCCTCCTGACTTCCTTTAAGAGGAGTTCCTGTTCTTCTTGATTGGAGGCTGGCTGGTTCCAGGTTACACCCTCTAGGGTGCGGCTCCTTAGTCCTCCAGAGCTCTCTCCTGCTCCCCCTATCAGGCTCCTGTGAATAAGACACTTTACCAACACCTATTATACATACCTTTACAAAACATTAAAAAACCCCACCCGGACAAGCATCAGCAACAACAGTCATTGAAATGTGCGCTTATAAATACAAGATCTACACGCCAAAAATGGCCAGCAATCACTGACCTTATAACATTCCATAACCTGGACATGTTAATTATCACTGAGACTTGGCTATCAAACTGTGACAATGCGATCATCAATCAAATGACCCCAACAGGATTTTCACCATACACTTGCCACAGAGCTAAACAAAAAGGAGGCGGGGTCCTCATCCTTGCAAAAACAGAACTCAAATTTAAACTAGTTGATGCATCCACCTCAGAACACCTTGACATTGTTACAATATCAAACAACCACTGCACAATCAATGCACTATACAGAGCCCCAACATCTTCATCTGATGACCTACCAACAATCATCAATCTTGCATGCAGCTCAAACAACTCACGATCCTCCAACTGGCTAATGGGAGATTTCAACCTCCCCTCACTGCCTGAAGCTCAAGCAAGAACCTTCCTTGAAGCACTATGTGACCTGGACTACAAGCAGCTAGTGAACTCCCCAACACATACGAAAGGCGGTATCCTCGACCTTATTTTTGCTCCTCAGTCTATAGTCAACACCTCTCTTCCGCTGTTGACCTCCATATCCCCAGTACCTTGGTCCGATCATAATCTCCTAAAATTCCAAATACCTAGCACCTGCTTACCCAATAACAAGGACAGGACTAACATCCAAGATTCCGGAACACCAACTACATGATTCTGCACTCTCAACAAAGAGGATGCACTTGTCAGGCTACTTCCACAACTAGATGTATCAACCCTTGACCCTGACGAACTTGTAACGAATTGGAACAATAGCATCAGTGCCATAGCTTGTATCCCGTCCACCAACAAACTACCCAAAAAACGCAAGCATGCACCTTGGTACTCGACTGACCTTCGAACTTCCCTCTTACAACTACGTAAACTAGAAAGACGATGGCGCAAAAAACAGACTACCATAGCCCATCAAAACTACAATGCATATCTTGCATTACACAGAGAGAAAATAAGTGAAAAAAGGAAACAATATCACTCAATGATTCTAAAACGATCACTGAACAAAACACACGACCTATTTAATATTGTAAAATCATTAACAGGGGACCCATCACCAGCAAGCCCACACATGCCCCAACCCCAGGATTACTCGGACTATCTACATTCCAAAATGATCCAATCCAACATGACTTCATCTAACTGCAACACGTCCAATCCACTCAGTACACCAAAACCTACACCACTACTTAAATTCGCTGCAGTATCTGCTAAAGAAATTGAAGACACCATCATGTCCATCAATCTGACCACGGCTCCTAATGACCCCTGTCCAGCGAGCTGGATAAAGGAACTTCGACATGAACTAAGCCAGTCATTAAGCAACATAACCAACCAATCATTATCAAGGGGTGTCTTCCCACAAAGCTTAAAACATACGTCAATCAGACCCCTGCTAAAGAATAGTCGACTTGATACATCCAAAGTTGAATCATACAGACCTATATCAAGCATTCCACTGCTTGCTAAAATCATCGAGAAAATAGTACAGAGACAGATCCAGCAGCACATCGATGACGAGGCACCCCTCGATCCAGCCCAACATGTATTCAGAGAATCGCATGGGGTAGATACCATCTTAACTACCCTATTCGACAAACTAATCACAGGAACCGACAACATACACCAAGGTTTCATCCTCATATTTCTTGACATTGCTGCCGCATTTGATTCTGTGAATCATAAGATACTACTACAACGCCTTCAAGAAAAAGGATTACAGGGCACCACACTTCAATGGTGTGAATCATACCTAACTAATAGATGGCAGCAAGTAAAGGCAGGTAACGCGTCCTGTGAACCATTCTTACAGAAGCAAGGAGTGCCACAGGGATCTTCCCTGTCTGCCCTATTATTTAACATTTACATGCAGCCTATCTGCTCCTTGATTCGCTCATTAAATGTTGAATGCCTCCTGTATGCTGACGACATACTACTATACATTCCATTTACCATCGAACAACCCGATTTCTCCCTATCATCAGATGCTTTGATACAGTTGCTGAATGGCTTCTCACTCAAAACCTGAGGAATAATCATAGCAAGACTGATGTCCTCTTTGTCTCAAGGAATCAGAAGTTCACCCCACCACCCAACCTACAAGTTAAAAACGCTGAACTTAAGACAAGAGACTCCATTCGATACCTAGGCATCATCCTAGATCAGCGATTGGATATGACAACCCACGTAAAGACTGTTACCAGAGCAATATATCACAAAATACGAACCCTACGCCACCTCCGCCCACTACTGGACTTTTCAGAATATCGAACCATATTTCAAGCCCTAGTGATCCCACACCTAGACTTCGCGAACACCATCCTCCATGGTCTTCCACAATCAACCCTCAGCCCGCTTCGACTGGCCATGAACTCAGCTGCTAGGGTGCTTACAGGTACATCAAGATCGGAACATATAACTCCAGTAATGAAAAATCTACACTGGCTACCACTACAAGCCCGAATTCAATACAAAGTACTGGTCATGACCTTCAAGGCACTGAAGAACCATTCTCCCACACCAATCAGTAAACTGCTTAACAACACACCCAACATCAGAACCAGAAGATCTACACTATCGAACATGCTAATGGTACCTAAGCTCACCACAAGATGTACGAAGGAAACTACCAAAAGAGCTTTTTCAATTTATGCTCCGACAGCCTGGAATGACCTTCCAGCTGGTATTCGATCCATATCCAGCCTCATCTCCTTCAGAAAGGCAATAAAACACCATCTCTTTCTAATTCACTATTCTGAAACAAATCCCGAAGAACATAAATCATTCACACTCACCTCACACCTTAACTGCCTTAACACCCAATATGAGAATGGTTAGGTGCTCCCCCCCTTTAGTTCTATCCATTCTACCACCTGACCTATATATGATTACCGTAGACATCAATTACTAGACTATTTAACTCTATGTAAATACTTTGTAGATATCATGTGAATAGTTCCCCTGTTATCCCATTTTGGAGTATTCCTTGTTCTATGTAAGCACATTGTGATATTAATGCATTGTTGCACTGTTCAGTTTTAATGTAAACCGCGCTGATTTCAATAGCGCGGTATATAAAAAATAAAAATAAATAAATAAATAAAAATAAATAAAATATTGCAGTTTGTGCGCCTTTTTTTCTACCTTTGAAACATTTCTTTTCCTACCCTGCTGGTCTGCTGCATCACAGGTCTAATTTTGCCTTATTGAACTTGATGCCTAACTTTCGCTGCTTTGCGATAACTGAGCACCGGCTTATCGCCCGGTGCTGCCCCCAGAACGATCCTGATACGTCAGCTAGCATTGGAGCGTGCAGCGGCAGCACAGTAGATATCCCTGTCAGTGCAATTAATGCAGTCGGCAGGTCTACTAACCATATTAATTGCTTTGAATATCCCCCAAGTATTTACTTGAAGCAAATGCCTTACTTTTCTAATGGGCTTTGTTAGTCAGTGCTCTATATAGAAGGAATTTTTGCTATTATAAACTAATTTCAAGATAGAAATATAAACTCTGAAACAGTTAAATCCAGCATTTTAGTATTGTTTAATGCCAGAACTCCAAACAGATTGCTTGAATTCAACATCTTTTTATGTGTTCTAGTTGGCAAACCTTATTCAGTAATTTTTCTAAGCACCATTTCCTTATTAACATATCTTGACATGTTGATGCTGAGCTGATAAGTTGAAATGTTTTAAGGTTTTTGCAAGCATTGATGATTGCTATTGATTTAATAACTCTATGCCTCACAAAAGCTCATAGTGAAATTTTCTGTCACATGTTTGATACTTCTCAGTGAGAAGCAGTAGCGAAAGTGAAGATGAGATGGTTTTCAAAAGAAGAAAGAAAAAGGTTAAAGGAAATGTTCTGCAATCTCCAGAGGTGAGCCATTAACAAAAAAGAGGAGATGACAATCATCAAACCCTGCAGGCCCGCCTGTCTTACTGTCTTCAGTCTGATTACATTTCAGGTTCGTTCTTTTTTCTTGGATACGAAGAGCGATTGTGATTTTGATTCACCAATTCAAGCTGTCAAAAAACGCAAGCATCCACTTAACACAGTAAGTAAATGCTTTAAATATGACACAGAATGAAACGTGTGTTAAACAGATTTTATTTATCTGATCTTAAAAATGTTAAATATTGGTAAAGTAGTTAGTGAACTTGTGGAAATAGATTACCCATTATTTTAGAGGTAGGGGAATATAGTACTAATGATGACAGAATTCCAAATCCAAAATAAGCCATTTTCCCTGTACTCAAAACATTTAAAACAAATACTCAAAGATTCAAAAACATCTACAAAATTTGAAACTGTAGTGGTTTGTAGTAAGTTAATAGATTGGTGTATATGATACTGCTTAATGTATGTTGTATTCCAGTTCTTCCTGCTAGTCCCATCCAGACAAATGGGTTATGTCCCCTTGCCAGCAGATGATGGCGACATAAGAACATAAGACACAGAAAGACTAGAAGATTCCAGTGATGACATCACTGGTGTACTAATGCTGGTGCAGCTAGGGGCCCCCTCCATTATTTCTGTATCTCCAGCAGATAGTGGTTGCTGGACTGGTGCAGCTGAGGTTTTGGGCTCTTGGACAGCCATCCGGAAGGTTACCTTCCTGTCAGCAGACGTCTCCATAGTGCATTGGAGAATACCCCTCTGGAGTTTCCTGCATCTCCAGGAACAAGCAGGAATGAGTCTTCACATATGGGTACGTCGGTACTGACGGAGCCTGCACGGGAATGCTCCCCAGCATCCAATCAGAAAGCTTTTGGGAGCATCCCTCGCGCCTGCGCGCTGACTTCCCGCCTTTCCCACTGCCTCTCCTCAGTTTTCGTTTTTCCGCGGAGCCGACAGGACGTCCTTCTGTCACCACAGAAACGTTTCTCTTTAAATTCTTTATTTCTTGTTTTCTTGTGGTCGCGGCTGTTCTTCCCGCCGATACCGGTACCGCCGGTGTTTTATTCTTTTCTTTTCTAAAATTAGAGAGATTTTTTTTTTTCTTCTCAGTTTTTGTCTTAACTTTTTGGGCCTACCAGGCCTCTCCAACATGGAGCCTTCTTCCCCTAAGAAGTGCCTTCATTGTGGAAACATAGTTTTCTTTTTAGACTCCAAGGCTTGGTGTCTAACCTGTTTGGGTCCTGACCCTTTTTCCCCTGAACCATCAGGCTGTTCTATTGGGAGAAGGCCTTCCCTTTTTCGAGTTTCCCTCGATGCCTTTTTTCCTCCTGAGGTGAGGACACCGGTTTATTCTTCTCGCCAGGATCAGGTAACCCACAAACAGTCTGTTAAGACTAGCCAATGCTTGAAGGGTAAGTCTCATGCTCAGCATGATGACGGCTCCGGCCTTGCCCTCAAGATCCCATTGGCAATAAAACCCCGGCGGGAGTCTTCGGGCTCCAAAGCATTCACGGGGTTTCAGGTTGTTCCTGGGGCTCACCCCTCACAGAACATACCTGAGCCGTGCCAGGGGATGGTATCCGCTTCGAGCGGTACCGATAACCCGGCACCGGTGTCGAGTGCTGCACTCTTCACCAGGGATCGTCATCTGGTGTCCTCGGTACCTTTGGGGCCGATCGATACGACCCAGATTGGCTTTCCTGTATCTCCGCCATGCTCGAGGTTGGTACCGGCTTCGAGCGGTACCGATACCCCGGCATCGGCATCGGTGTCGAGTATTCCTCTCTTCACCAGGAATTGTCATCAGACATCCTCGGTACCTTCGGTACCGATTGATACCACTCTGATTGACTTTCCTGTATCGGCATCGCCGATACCACCACCGATGTCGGTACCTTCTAGGCATGCATCGATAGACCCGCTCCCCTCGATGCCGAGTCTGGAATCGATATCCAGTCTAGATGATTTGGTACCGACGCGTGTGGGAACCGACCCATATCGTTCCCGATTACGCAGTACCTAGGATATTAAGCCTCTCTGGTTACCTCGGTACCGCTTCAGCAGCCTCCGATAAATGCTTCGATGGCATTACCATGTCCGATACCGCTATCGGTATCGATGTCGATTCCTGCAGTTCCATCGGTGCCATCGATCCTTTCTATGCCTAGATTGGAATCAATACCGGGAACCGATGATGCAGTACTAACTGCCTCGAATCAGAACTGTCCGTATCGTTCTCCATCTAGCAGGATTCTTTTTCTGCACCAGTCCAGTATGTCTTCTGGTGCTCAAGCTGCTTCTTCAACCTCAGCCTACCCAGGAATAGTTCCTATTGGAGAACCTTCTTTTCAGAAATTTCTCCTTGACATGGCAACCTTTCTTGCCATTCCTATTCCTGGCTCTACTCTTAACCAAGATCCGGCAGAAAAGGAAAATATAATGCTTCCTTTACATCATTCTTTGCAGGACCTTCTTCTGAGGATTTGGGAATCACCTTTAAGGGTTCCTTCGCCTTCTACAGCCACTGATGTTCTGTATCAGGTACCTCCCTCTCCGGGCTTTCAGAAAAACCAACTTCCACATCATTCCCTTGTAGTGGAATCAGCTATGAGGAAGGTAAGAAGCAAGAAGAAGCACTCTTCTTATCCTCCAGGTCGTGCATCTAAAGCACTTGATGCCTTTGGACGTCAAACCTTCCAAACTTCTATGCTGGCTTCAAGGATTATCTCATAGATTTTTTATATGAGCCTGACACTTTAGGAAGTCACAGAGAAATTATCTCTTTTGTCCCCTTTTTTGTCAGAGCCTAAGGCCACTGACTATTCCTTGCTTCTTAATCATAGCAGGAATATCTCTTGGTTTCTTTCTCGTGCTTCTCTAGACTCTTTTGAGTCTGTTAGCAGAGCCTCTGCTATTGCCATTGGAGCACGTCGTACAGCCTGGCTGCAAGCTTCAGACTTGAGCAGATGGACACAACATACACTGGGTAACTCTCCTTGTACTGGAGAAAATCTCTTCAATAAAGAGGCTTTACGTCAGGTTGCTCATTGCTCCACTGACTTCCCTGGTTCTGGAAACCATCCCAAGCCTTCTTTTTCCCCAGGACGTAGGAAATGTCCTACCAAACCTCCTTTCCCTAAGAAAAGAAGGTTTCATCCTTCTCCTGCCCATTCTCCAGATGTACCCAAACAAGGGACATCTCATCCTAGTCTGAAGTCTCCAGACTCTAGCCAGTCTAATCATAACCAGCAACCATATGTTCCTGTGTATTGCAATCTACAGTTAACTTCTTCCTAGCAGAAGTTTATTCTTCAAACTCTACACTGGTTTTTCTTTTTCAGTATGCTAAGCTGTTAGGATACTTTTGTCCATGGGTTACAGAATTCTCCCCTTCTTACTACCACGAAGGGAGGTTACAACTATCCCATGATAGTTTCTGTCCCAATATGAACATCTTTTCCTTCAGCTGACTTACCATATGGTAAGTCACTTTCCAACCCCCTCTTTTCCAGGGTTGTCCCTGCTTGGGTTGGTACCATACTGAAACACTTCCCTTTCTTCCCAGTGTAGACTTTTTGTTATCCTTCAATGCATGCTCTGAACAACTCATCAGAAAGGGGCGGAAATTTCTCCGCTCCCTTTGGCTGTTTTCTCTCTGTTTTCATACAGAAGAATCCCCTCTGCTGTTTTGTTCAGTTGCTGTATATGCAGGAATTCCAGTGCTTACTTTAATGCTCATCATTGCAAGCTACTTTCAACTATCTTGCATAATACCATTCACTGCAGGTTATCTTCTTCTAGCCATATCCTTGCCTAGGATGTGGCAACACACCTGACTTCTGTCAGTTTTATCTTATAATCCTCCTGCACAATGCTCTCTGCAATCTTCAGAGAAGCTTTCTACTATGGGCCCTTGCTACAGAGCATTGGACTTTGTCTCTGAAGGTTTTTCCCATTTAGTAGAAAAAGTTTATATAATCATTCCATAGCGTGAATGTCCAAGGAGTTCACAATCTTGCAGGAATCTACCCCTTTTTCCTTACAGCTTGGCATTATGCTCTTCTGCTCCACTTGGACGACGCATACTCTTTTACTGTACATGATACCCCTGTGTCCCTTAGCTGGGTCATCCTGGTGTCTTAGTCTATGCGTTTTGTTTTTGTCCTTTGGACATGCCAGAGTCCTAAAGTACTCCTGACGTGACCTTGCCAGACTGCTATTACCCTCTGTTTTTTCACGCAAGCATACTGGTTATTCCACTGAACTACATTCCTGCACCACACAAATAGATTCTCTATATATCTTCAGGTGGTTTTTACCCCCTCATTATTAGATGAATCTTTCCCATCACATTCCCCATGTGAATGTTTTTGTGCGGCTCAGTTGCAGGCATGTCTCCGTAAACTTATATTTATTTATTTATTTGCATTTCTTATATACCGCACTATTTGCGATCAGCGCGGTTTACATAGAACAAACAGTATCCGACAATATACAAAAGTCAGGTCATTACATTGAACAGGAACAAGTAACTTGGACAACAGGGTAAACTATATACATATGCGATACGTTAAGTAAGGTAAATTATATACATGTACAAATGAAATTATTAGGTATTGGTTATACTTGGGGGTGCCCTAATAATGATGGCTGGGGTTCAGGGGAGTCAGTGAGGTATTTGATAAAGAGAAAGTGTTTCAAGGCCTTCCTGAACTGGCTCAAGTTGGGGATTGCTCTGATGTATGGTGGTAGGGAGTTCCAGAGACTTGGAGCGCATAGTCTGAAGGCTCTATTCGATGTTGCTTTGGTGCATTTTGTTATGTCTCTCGGTATAACTAGGATGTTGGCTGCTGAGGATCTCCTTAGCCTGTTAGGTGTGGGTGGATGGATGATGTCACTTATTCCTGTATGTATATGTTCTATACATACATTTTTCTGTAGTCTGTGTGGGCATAAGTCATGCCCATCTATATATATATATATTGTCACCAGCAGGGGCTAGACTGTGGCATAAGCTAGCAGCCAGACTGCTGGGCCTGACCTTTCTTATAGAAAGTTGTAGTTGTGAGTCAAATGGTCAGGTTTTTCACAAGGATTTTTATTCCCCTCCCGGGGTTGGATTTTCAAAAAGGTTATAATACAAAAACTGAGGATACAACCATACTTCTGGTAAACTGAAGAAAACTTAAACATAGCATCTTGCTTCAACAGAACTCATAAATCTCAGTATAAAGCTCATCCGATATGCTAGCTGTCTCTTCTTAGCTTTCTCAGCACTCACAAGGCATTCTTATCCTGGCTTCAGCACAAAGAGGAAATCATATCGGATAACAACAGCGTACAATCCATGGCTTCATCACATGGACTTTCAAAACCAGCCTCAGTAATCATAGGCTCACACTTTGCTTTATCATTTACACTATCTTCATTAGAACAGAAAGTTTGCACCTCTCTTAGTCCCGTATCTCTATCAGTGCTCTCTGAACAGCCTTCTTCACAGCAGGGCAAATAGTTGTCATATAACTTGTAATAGCAGGAAGGAGAGACACCTTTCTCTGGGTAAGCTTTATCCTTAAAACTTTTAAACTTCCTGCCTTTTACATTGGGCTGTAAGCCATAACACTGTTCTCTTCTATTATATGAGGATTTCTCTCTTAGAAATCTGTTGCAGGGTTTCACTGGCACATGCTCTTCAGGGTCAGACATACACACATCTTCAATAGCATTTCTTTCCCTCTCTAGGGCTTGTAACTGCTTTAAGCTGCCATGCTTTTCAGATACATACGGTTTGCCTTTCACCGCCTCCCATTCATTCAGCATAGCCTGGTGCTTAGGAAATTCAAGCTGCGTCACAGGTAAGTGCTTCTTACAGCTAACCTCTCTGTGGGAAACTCTCCGTGTTTCTTTTTGTGGATTTCTCTGTGGCTTTCTGCTAGAAGTTCCAGGCAGTTCTGACTCTGTGTCTGTATTTCCTGAATATTCTGAGCTTTCTTCCGAGTCCCTTGACTCTAGCCAGTTCCTTGTGCTTCTGCAATCCTGCAAGTCTCTCGTGTCTTGCCAGTCCCACTCTGACTGCACTGAACATTTTTTATACAGCTTCTTGGGCGTTCCCTTGCACAGGTGAAAGCCGTTTTCATCAGCAGCTGGGGAATGCTTACTAGCTAGGCGTGACTGCAGACCTCGTGTCTGAGTTTGTTTACGTTGCCTATGTTAACTGGGAATCTTGTGACTTGCCTGCCTGTCAGAATCTAAACTGCAAACAGCAGATTTCTGTGCTTCTGAGGCAGAGGGCAGATCTTCCGTGTTACAATATATATATATATATATACCTATATATATATATATATATATCACACACATCTAGACATATATACACGTATATATAGATATGCATGTCTCTCTCTCTCTCTCTCTCTATGTATATATATATATATATATATATATATATATATATATGCCCATGGGAAGATGTCCATAGGACGCTAAGTATTACCTGCTATCTCCCTAACTGTCTGTGCTATAAAGCTTTCCCTTCTTAAGGGGTCCAGACAGTCCACTTGCCTATTCTCATACGGCTCAGTAAGTGGGAGCGGTTATACACAATATTATTGCTGTGATGTTAACAGCTTCTCTTTTTGTTATAGATCTCCCTGTCTATGAGGTATCAAACTTTAATGTCTTCCTATCTCTTACCAGCTAGGGAAGACAGTGTACTTCTTCAGTATTTCGAGTACACTTCTCTTCTCCTTGGGAATAGGGGCTTTTTTCCATAACCCCTCTTCCCTTTAGGACTGGGCTAAATCTACAGATCGGTCAGTCTTCTTCTTTTAGTTCTCAATGTCAATAACTCTGTACCTAAAAGAGTTTTCAGCTTTTTCCCATAAAGCTTTCCATTGAAGACCTGTCGTTCTTCTCCTACCCCAGTTGACACCTGGGTCACCTGCCCATTCCAGGTTTGGGACTTCATCCTCACTGCTGTGAAGTTACCTTGAGGATTTTGCTACTGCATCTACAGTACACTCCATCACAGTTCTACTTCGTACAATCCAGTAGGTAAGCTCTATATTATGCTAGTTCATTAAATATTTTAATGATATTTGACATACATTCTAAAGACTCTTTTCCCTGTAGTCTTTAGATTCGCTGTTCCTCTACAGCTCTTCTCTATTCAACTCCTACCCCCCATCCCTCAGGGGATGCCAGGGATCCAGGTTTGGGAAATGCCGTCCTGTTCCAGGGATATGCATTTTATGGGATCTCCCCTGGCACCCACAGCTAGGGAGTCCCCATATGTGAAGACTCATTCCTGCTTGTTCCTGGAGATAGCACAGTTACTTACCTGTAACAGGTGATCTCTGGGAACAGCAGGAATTAGTCTTCACAACCCTCCCACCTCCCCTAGGAGTTGTATCTATCTATTTCCTTTCCTCTTTCTCTCCTTCTGTCTCAGCTATTAAACTCAACTGAGGAGAGGCAGTGGGAAAGGCGGGAAGTCAGCACGCAGGCACGAGGGATGCTCCCAAAAGCTTTCTGATTGGATGCTGGGGAGCATTCCCGTGCAGGCTCCGTCGGTACCGACGTACCCATATGTGAAGACTAATTCCTGCTGTTCCCAGAGATCACCTGTTACAGGTAAGTAACTGTGCTTTCCTGAGTGTGGGCGGCAGGGGGGTGGGGGGGTTGGCTTGGCTCCCAATCAGCTTTACTGGTTGAGCCTGGAGCAGTCTAGCCTTAGTGGATCCACTCCTGAAGTGGCAATAATTTGATCTAATTTAAATTTTATTAGGCTATTTATTAGGCTGGGGATCTCACTACTTGGTTCACACGATGCAGGGGTAATGGGCCAGTTCAAAGGCGAAGTGACCCATCAGCCGACTTGAAGCCTGGACAGTTTGGCTGATGCTGAGGTGCTTTTCTTCATCCACTTCACAGCCAAGAAGTCTGGTACCAGCTTTGGTACTTCCCACTTGTCTGGACTGGTCTAGCAGGATGAATCGGAAGATGACATTTTACTTACCAATAATTTCCCTTCCTGGAATCCTGCTAGACCAGACCAGGACCCACCTGATCTCGGAAACTGCTGTGTGCTGCATTTCAGCCAGTTTGTGTTTACAGATAGCTACTTCATGATTTGACAGACTATGCTAGTCAGTCAGCTGTACATAGTTTAGTTTATTTCTGTTATTTAAAAAAAAAGAAACTTGAATATCCATTAGGTTATAGGCATTCTTGAGGGAATTTGCTAGAGCATTATAAGGGGGTTTGCCATATGCTTTGTTAAGAATATATTGGAGAGTGCCCCCAGCTGCACCAGCCTTAGTACCAGTGATGGTATCACTAGAATCTAGTCTTTCTCTGTCTCCATCATCTGCTGGTAAGGGAACATAACCCAGATTTCTGGACTAGCCTAGCAGGTTTCCAGGAAAGGAAATGATAGGTAAGTAAAATTTCACCTTATACAAAAGTTGAATGGACAAATGCTTCTACCTTACCCCAATCCTTGAAGCATCCCAGGCGTGAAGACTGCTCCTCATCCCTATTATTGGAGGGGCTGCACCAATCTCTAAGGAGCTGAGACCAGCCTGCTGGGGAGAGGTGGCCTGCACGGAGCGATGGGTGCACCTACTCTTGCCGTATATTTCCTGGGCAGACTGGATGGACCATGCTGGTCTTTATCTGCCGTCATTTACTATGTTACTATGATACTGACACTCGGATTCTGCAGACATCTATGGAATCTGCTGCAGCCATCCAAGAGTGGCTTATGAAAGGGTTTGAACATGGGATAACTATGTTGTTTGCCCTTTGAAAGGCTGCAGCTTTGATGGCATTGATGATAGCACAACAGCGCATTGAGCCCATCCTCAAAACTGTCTGCCTGCCTGCAGGAATTTTTAAGACTCATCATCGAGATCTCAAA
The DNA here is from genome assembly GCA_033557465.1 of Ichthyophis bannanicus. Taxonomy (NCBI): domain Eukaryota; kingdom Metazoa; phylum Chordata; class Amphibia; order Gymnophiona; family Ichthyophiidae; genus Ichthyophis; species Ichthyophis bannanicus. The sequence continues at coordinate 197,315,421 of CM066037.1, read as the reverse complement.
GGGCCTTGACACTGGCTGGTGCCCAGCCGATATTGCTTCCAGTACATCAGGGGGTGATTACTACCCACTGCGCCAGAAGTTATCTGTGCATTAATGTTCCTGAAGGAGATCTACCTCCCGTGAGACACTCAGACATCCTTTGAGTATTTATCTGAGTTGAATTCTGAGTGCTCCTGGGAATCTGAGTTTGACTCTGAATACTTATTGGAGGAGGGGTCTCCAAAACTTCCCTTGAATCCCAATCCTACTCATGAGCATTGCAAGTCCCTGCCTGATGAGCTAACTGCCCACGATTTTGTTGGAGAAATGGCCAACAACGTTCTATTTCCATTATGGACTGAGGAGAAGCCCAAGGCTGAGAAGTTAGATATCCTCTAATATTGCATTACCCCTAAGGAAGTGGTGACTCTGCCTGTACATCACATCCTTCAGAGGCTGCAGATGAGAATGTGGGAGAGCACCCTCTCTGTGCCTGTAGGTCAACAAGAAAGTCAACATGATGTATAGAGCCCAGAAGGCTCCTGGATTTGAAAGGTTTCAGCTGCTGTACCATTCCATGGTTGTCAAATCTGCCCTCAAAAAGGTCAAGAGCTCGAAGTTCCACTAACTGGCAGCCCTGTGGAGAGAAGCTAAAAACCTTGGACTCTTTTGGGAGGAAGATATTTCAAAATATTATGTGACATCCCATGTAGCATCTTACTAGCTCTTCATGGGCATGCATTTGTGGAACATCATATGTAACTTGGAAGAATTAACAGACTTTCTCTCTCCACATAGTTGTCCAGTACCACTCCCTAATGACATAAAGGAAGGATTGTAGGAAATACATTGTCTAAGCAACGCATGATATTTTTGCTATGGCATTTAGAGCCTCCTCAATGAGTATTGGCACCCATGGTTCTGGACCTCAGACTTAGTTTAATGTACAGGAGTAACTTGCTGATGTGCCATGCCATGGAGACAGTCTCTTTGGAAACCTCCAGGACACTGTGACTATAATAAAGCAGCATATTGGCTCTCCAGGCCCATTACCAACCCGACCTACTCATCTAGAGGTTCCACAGATGCGGACAGCAGTAGTCCTACTAATCTCATAGACATAGGTAGCCTGCTACCTCCCACTCCTTCCACACCAGGCAGTGTTCACGTTCCTGCCCTCGGCTGTCTAAGGTTCAAAAGCCCCAACTGGCATCTCAGCTAAAACTAGGGATGAGATTTTGACTGGCTTCTAGAAAACACAGTTGCTATCCCTGCCCTTCTCCTGAGCAACCTACCAGTTGAAGGGAGGCTTTCCCTCTTTGCAGACCACTGGCCCCTAGTAACCTTTGAGTCTTGGATCCTGAGAATAGTCTGGGAAGGGTAAAGACTGCACCTATTTGAGATCCCGCCAAATTGCTCATGGAGAGTTCACTCGATCAACTCTCAGCATTGGGAAATACTTCTAGAGGAACTCTCTGCCCTTCAAACTACCTATATGGTCGAGCCTGTCCCACCAGGACAGGAAGAGCGGAGATTTTATTTGAGGTATTTCCTAATGTCAGAGAAAATGGTGAGATTATGGTCCCATCCTAGACATCAGGGAACTGAACAAATTTCTCTTTAGAGAACAGTTCAGAATGGTTTTCCTAGGACCTTGCTTCCCTATCTCCAAAAAGAAGACTGGCTATGTTTCCTGGATTTACCGGATCCGACACCCACATACAGATATGTCCTAGTCAGAGGAAGTATCTGTGATTCATTGTAGAAACATGCCACATTCAGTACTATGTACTGCCCTTTGGCCTCGCCTCCACTTCTCATGTTATCACCAAATGCCTCACAATTGTCACAGAGTTTCTACATAGGCTTGGTGTGCATGTGTTTCCCTATCTGGACAATTGGCTGATCAAGAGCAACACTCAAGAAGGTGCTCAAGAATCTGTACGCATAATCACCCAAGTGCTAGAGTTGCTAGGGTTCGTCATCAATTATCCCAAGTTGAACCTCATCTGATCCCACCAGTTGGACTTCATTGGAGTCCTGCTAGACATGACTAGGGCAAAGGCCTGGCAATAGCAGAAGTAGTACAATAGAGTCAGCAGACGTCTGCGAGACACATGTTGAGCATGTTGGGGCACATTGCTTCAACGGTGCATGTACCTTCCTTGGCATATATCAACATGGAACAAATTCAATGGACTCTGTGCATACAGTGGATGCAGTCCTCTCACAGATTCAAGATTGTCATCTCTATCACTCCTCTTCTCTGGTACTCTCTATCCTGGTGAATGGATCATTTCAATTGGGCACAAGATCTTACCTTCCAAATTTCCCTGTACCAGAAGTTGCTGATGATAGACTGCAACCAATCAGGGCTGGGGAGCTCATGTGTAGATGGGTTCCACACCAAGGACCTGTGGTCCACCCAGGAAAACCTTCATCAAATCAATTTCCTTAAAATGAAAGCATTCTCCTTGGACAAGTAGGAACTAAGTCCTCATGTATGGGGGATGTCATCTGATGGAGCCCACGTAGGAACACTCCCTAATTGTAGCGCCATCTTCCCACCTGCCATCACTGTGCCATTTTAGACCAGTCTTCATTTTTCCACGGAGTCCAATGGACACATCTTCAAGACTCTCCACTTCAGTCAGTAATTTTTCCCCTCACTGGGGAGACTGCCACTTTCAGTGGTATTTTGTGTCATTTTCCTGCCTGCTCCGTTGCATTTTTTACTTTTCTTTCTTAGTTACTTTAATAATGTTTTGGTTGTTTAATGTTTTCTTTGTTTTCCAAGCATCTCTGCCCACTTAGGTGCTGGTGCTTCAGCTGTGGGTTCCTTCTAATTTTCACAATCAAGTCGTTTGATTTTGCTGCGGTTGTTTTTCCTGACAATATGTCCCAAAAACCTGCCAGCTGGTTTAAGAAGTGTTCCTGTTGCTCAAGGACCATATTGGCCACGGATACCCATAAATCGTGCCTTTAGTGCTGGAACCCATTCATCAGTCCTCTTCTTGTAATTTGTGTTTACAGATGACAAAAAGAGAACCTGGAGCAGAACGGAGGTCCTTGCCTATTCCAAGGCTTGGCAAATGGATATATTAAGGGAGTACCCCATGCTCAAAAGAGACCGAGCCACATTCTGGTTCAGAGGCCATTTGTGAGGTTAAAGGATGTGGCTCAGCTTGTTCGCTAGGGCATTGTCTTTGCCTAGCAGGTACATGGCCCTTAGCATCATCCCATAGAAGATGGTCAGGATGTGGAACTTTGCTGTTTCCCAACACAGGAGGTATGAACCAGTTCCTCCCTGCTTGTTTATGTCACCCCTCGCAACCTGATTGTCCATCTGGATCATGATAATTTGATTGGCCAAATGAGCTCTGAAAGCCTTTAGAGCATTCAATATAAGGCAATTACTCACCTGTAACAGGTGAGTAATTGCCTCCATGGATAGCAGGTAAGCGTCCTTGCTTATGGGTGACAACATTTGACAGAGCCCATGCGGAATCGCTCTCTAGCTACTAATCAAAGCTTTTGGGGGCTTTGTGCATGCCTATTATAGCGCCATTTTAGACCAGTCTTATTCTATAGCTATAGTAGAATACAACTCCCAGGGGAGGTAGGAGGGTTGCAAGGATTTTTTTCCTGCTGTACACGGAGAACACCCGTTACAGGTAAGTAACTACCTTTTCTCCGTGGTCAAGCAGGAAAAAAGTCCTCATGTATGGAACTCCCTAGCAACATGCTACCTTACAGAACAGAATAATGAAAGTTTAACCCAACTGGGGCAACTAAGTCTGATTTCTTGTTGGCAACAGGCCTTTTGTTTCATATATATATATATATATATATATATGCGCACACACACACACACACACTTTTGGAGGACAGTGATTTCTCTCTGAAGCACTTCCTAAAGCAGAGGGTTGATGGAATGAGCCCTCTGGGACAATTTGGAGGCAGGCTGAATAAATGTAATTTGTAACTGCTCTGGACAATGTGCAAAACCCAAGTGTCTGAGGTCACGAGGTGTCACCATTGGGCAAAAAGATTGAGCCTTCCCCTGACAAGAGAGTTTTTTATTGCGGTTACCAGTAGAGTGGCTATGCTCTGAAGGAGCCAGTCAAAGCCCTGCCCCAAGCTTTGACTAAAGAGCAGGCTGGGACTTCTGAGGCTTCTTGTAGTCAAGAAGTCTGTTTCGGTTGGGAAGTTTTGGGCCCAGGAAAGTATCTACGCCTAGAAGAGTAATAGGCCTTTTTCTGGGGCCTCCTTGATACCTTCTGTGGTAGGAGGCCAGCTCGAACATGCACCATGAGAGATTTCAAAGGGTGTCATACTGCTTTTCAATGAAGCCAGTCTTCTCTTCGACCTGTTCTCTGAAGAGATTTTCTCCATGGCACGGCACGTCAGCAAACGTTTCCTGCACTGATTGTTCTAGGTCTGAGGACCGGAGCCAGGCAAGTCTCCGGATGTCAATACCCATGGCAGAAGCTCTCGATGCCGTTTCAAAGTTATCATAGGTCGCCTGGATCATGAACGTCGAGCATTCCTTACTGTGACCCACTAGGGAATAAAACTGCTACAGTTTTTTCTGGAGAGAGATACTAGGACAGATCAGCTAGGTCACATATGATGTTCTTCAGAAACATGCCCATGTAGAACTGGTAAGAGGCCATGTGGGCCATAAAAGTCTGAAAAAAATCTTCTCCCAAACGAGTCCAATGTCCAAGCCTCCCTTCCTGAGAGCACAGAGGAAAGAATCTTGGAACTTTTGGACCTCTTAAGGTCAGATTCGACCACCAAGGAATAGTGAGGAAGCTGGGGCTTTTCGAATCCAGAAACCTTCTGAACTCTATACATGGAGTCAAGCCTTCTATGAACTTGGAAGTACAGTGAGGCAGTCCACCCACATTCTCATCTGCACTCTCTGAAGGATCTAGTGCACAGGCACTGTCACCACTTCCTTAGGGGCTGAAGAGTACTGAAGGATCTCCAATACTTCTGCCCTGGACTCATCCTCAGTCTCTAAAGAAAATGGTATAGCCTTGGCCATATCCCTGTCAAAATCTTGGACAATTATATCGTCAGGAGAGGACTTGCGCTGCTCATGAGGAGGAAAAGGGTCAGATGGAAGCCCCGGATACCTGTCCTCTGACAAGCCCTCGGATTTGACATCAGTAACCCAGACTTTCTGAGTCAGACTCAGATAGGAAGTTGAAGTATTTGAGTCTCTGCCTGAATATCTCTCCTGACCCTTGGGGATCGGGAGCTCCTTCAGGAGCGAAGATACGCTGATGCTTGTCTAGATTTCGAGGGGGCATTGGACCCCGAAATACTAGAGAGTGAAATCAGCCAGGCAGGCTCCAATATTATGACTCTTTGATACCCCAATATCATTGCCTCTCCTGCAAGCAAGCTGTGTGTCTTGAGGTCCCTGTGTTGATGCAGCCAACATCAAGGCACTTAGATGCTGCATGGCCAACAGCACTGTGATCCGTTCTTTAAGACCTTCAGAAGGCACTTCTCCATGGCTGCTGACTCCGAAGCTATAGGGCCTCAGCAACCTCTCCCAATGTTCCTGGAATTTGCAAGAGGTATCAGTGGCTTGGTCTCGGCATTCAGTAGGCCGTCGCTGCCCCTCAAATGTCTTGGAGGATGAGCTCTCCTCCAGCTTAGAAGGGTGCTCTCATGGACCCTCATCGCTCTCGGCGCCGTGCCACAAAGGGCTTTGATGCCGCCGATACACTGGAGTCTTTACTCTGTGTTCAGTGCAATCACCTTGTGGTGCCGATGAAGATGAATCCTTCCTCATCTTCGGGTGAAGATCGATGACCAATGCTGCAGAGCACTATGGGTGCTTGGCTGTGAATGGGCTCAAAAACTCCTCAATGTTGATGCACCACCAGCGTCCGATGCAGCCTTTGATGCCATTGAGACAGGTGCTGTCAATGTAGATGTCGATGGATCGGACTTATAGAAACATAGAAACATGATGACAGAAAAAGACCACATGGCCTATCTAGTCTGTCCTTCCATATCAACAACTACAACAGTCCACTTTTTACTTTTAGAGATCCTCTGTGTTGGTCCCATGCTTTTTTGAATTCAGTTACTGTCCTCAACTCTACCACCTCCACTGGGAGACTATTCCATGGATCCACTACTCTTTCCATAAAGAAATATTTCCGCATATCATATTATGAGTGCCAAAAATTGATTTGTGCTGCTTCTCTCGACCTTTGAGTTCTCTTTTTGTCATCTGTAAACACAAATTTACAAGAAGAGGGCTGATGATTGGGTCCCAAGTACTGAAGGCACACTAATTCTCAAAATGCCTTTTTGCCCAGGCAACCATGTTTTTTCTTCTTCTGCAAGGACTTTTCATCAGGGACCCAATTTGCCTGGGCAGCTCACCAACTTTGATTATGCAGGATCAGGAACTTTGTTGCACTCCAACATCAAGTTCCCTAACCCTCACAATCTAGATATTGAGGAAACTTTGTGCAAACTGAACCTGCCAGTTGGTGTTGCCTCCGTCCTCCTGGCCTCCATATGAGGTTCCACAAGGAGATCATATGGATTCAAGTGGATGTGGTTTGCCTTCTGTTGTGAGAGACAAGCCCTAGACCTTTTCATGTGTCTCACACAAAAAAAGCTTGAATACCATCTACATTTGCCTGAGTCAGGTTTAAAAACCAACTTTGTCAGGATTCACATCCATGCAGTTGGCACATACCACCATCATGTAGATGGTAAACCCATCTCTGTACAGGCTTTAGTTGTTCACTTTGTGCGGGGCTTGCTTCTTACAAAGCCTCCCCTAAAGCCTCCCACAATGTCTTTGGGACTGCAGCGTGGTTTTGACTCAGCTGATGATGGCTCATTTCAAGCCACTACATACTTCTGCACTCATTTGACCTAGAAGGTTTTGTTTTTAGTGGCAGTCACTTCAGCATGTAAAGTTGGAGAGCTTCAGGCTTTGGTCTTTTATTTGGACTGGAATAAAGCCCATGGAAAGTCTGCCCAGCTTTTTGTTTCTTTTGACCGCAATAGGTTGGGGGCTGCCATCAACAAACACACTCTAGCTAGCATACGAAGTGTGACAAAAAAGAAACGAGACTGTCCTACAAAATCTATAGAGAAATTACGCATTGTCCCCTTCAAAGTAATCCCCCACCCAGAGTTAATGCACTTCTGGATTCTCTTCTGCCACATACGGAAGCACTTGGTAAAGTTCTCCTCCTTGAGGTTCCTCAGCTCCCTTGTCACAGTGGCCTTGATCTCTTCTACAGAGGCGAAATGAGTTCCTTTGAGCACAGTCTTCAGCCTGGGGAAGAGCCAGAAATTGCACGGTGCAAGATCTGGGGAATAAGGAGGGTGGTCGAGAGCTGTGATTTGTTTGTTGGCCAAGAACTGCCTCACACTGAGTGCGGTGTGTGCAGGCGCGTTGTCGTGGTGGAATAGCTCCGACTTCTCTCCACAGAGCCCGCCTGCTGCGCCAAACCCAGTCATGGAGACGATTAAGGATCTGCTGGTAGAAGTGCTGGTAGAAGTGCTGGTTGATTATCTGACTCTCAGGCACAAACTCATGATGGACCACTCCCTTCTGTTCGAAGAATGCGATCAGCATGACCTTGATCCTTGATTTGGACATGCGTGCCTTCTTGGGTCTGGGTGACAGTCGAGTCTTCCATGGCAGGCTCTGTCTCTTGCTTTCAGGGTTGTACTGGAAGACCCAAGTCTCGTCTCGTCTCCTGTGATGACTCTGCCAATGAACTCTAGATCTTCTCTAATCTTCTCTAGCAAGTCTCGACAAACATTGACCTGGTGCTCCTTCTGGTCATAAGATAAAAGCTTAGGCACCATCTTGGTGCACACCTTCCACATCCCCAGCTCCTGCACCAAGATGGTCCGCACTGACTCCCCTGTTCAGGCTGAGCTCCTCAGCTATCATCTGTACTGTCAATCTGCGATCACTCCGCACTAGCTGGTTCACGCTGTCAATGTTCTCAGCTGTCTTTGTCATGGAAGGCCATCCTGACTTGGGGTCATCCTCCACCTCCTCGCTGCCAGTCTTGAAGCATTTGTGCCACTTGAAGACTCGCGATCTTGACATTGCATCTTCTCCATAAACCTTTTGGAGAAGTTGGAGACACTCAGTTGGGCCCTTCTCCAACTTAACCAGAAATTTCAAGTTGATTCTTTGCTCAATATTTCTGCCACCTTCAGTTGCGTGACAAAGCGATGGATCAGTGTGCTACAAAGAAACCTTAAAAAGAAAAACAGAGTGAGAGAGATGAAAAATATTATAACAGAATAGTGACGAGATGCTGCACAACATAGTGACATAAGCAGTTAGCCAATTGGCATTGAGTCGGCGTGGCTGCCACAGTCTCGTTTCTTTTTTGTTACACCTCGTATTTCTTCTCTCTTATTTATGCCCAGGGAGGTGCTTGAGGGTCATGTCATGGCTCACAACATTTGAGCCACAGCTGCATCAGTGGCCCACTTGTGCTCAGTCTCCATGGTAGAGATTTACAAAGCAGCAACTTAGACCTCTGTGCACACATTCACATCACACTACTGTTTTGGAAAGGGACTTCTTACACGTTGGCCCGAAAGTATTGTGAAATCTCTTAGGGGATTAGAATCCAACTCCATCCTCCCTAGGCCAATTTTTTCTTTTGCTCCATGATACCTCATTCAAGATTTATACCAAATAGCAAAAAAGCAGTTCTGTAACTTGGTATCTGCTAGTTGCAACACTATTTATGCTTTTTCTTTTTGAGGCAGAGGCAGCTGGTAGCTAGGGAATTCCACATGTCAGGCGTTGACAAATTTTGTTTGTATTGAGAAGCCATTCCAGAATCTCAGGAGCCAGTAGCTGTGACCTTCTTGCCCCCCCCCCCCTCCCCATTGCCTCCATTCTTCATTGATGTTGCTCTTTTTGCAAACTCGTACATATCTGGGGAAGGTGGAAGAATTTGAAGAGAGATGATAAAGTGTGTATTATGGTAGCAGGGGCAGTATGAGGCATCTTCAGATTGAAATATGTATGTTTGCCTGTCTGTGAATGGGATGTGGTGGTGGATGTCTTTGTGTGGGTGGGGTGCAGGACTTCACTGCAAATGTTGCAGAATTGGGGGACCTCTGTGTGTGTGGTGGAGAGGCAGAGCCTGTGTGTGTGTGGGTGGAGGTGAGGTGCCTGTGTATGTGCGAATGTGTGTGTGTGCCTGTGTGTGCATCTGTAGTGCAGAGGTAAGGTGCACTTGTATGTGTGCCTATCCTGAGGAAGTGGAGTTCTTGTGAGTGTGTTCTGGGTGGGGGATACACATTTGGCATATATACGCATTGTGCCCTTTTGTCCCAGTATTCATCCTTTTAACCTTCGACACCTTGTACCCTTCCCTCCCCCCTCCAACCAACTCTGTTCCCCTTCCAGACTCTCTCCCCTTGTCCCTCCCCCCATCACTCCCCCTCTGTCCTCCCTTACCTCCATTCTCCTTCCTTTTATTTTATCTACTGGTTCTTTAAATGTTTTCTGCCTCACTGTCCTCCAACCTTTTTTTTTTCCAGCAGGCCCCAGATCTGGCTGTCCTCTGCCCATGGAGGATGGGATCCCTGTGAGCAGCCTGCTGCCTTCTAGGCCACGATCTTTCCCTTCCTTTACTGCCTGCGGGCAGACAGAAGAGGCCTTTGCCGATTGCAGCTCTCTTCTTTCTTCTGCCCACCGGGGAGAACCAATAGGGTCTTCCTCTGACACTCAGACCCCTTTCAGATTTCCTCTGGAACTTTCTGGTGATCTATCAAAACCAAGGCAGACTCCTGGTATTATGTTTATAAGAGCATAAGATATGTGTTGTGCCCGTCTCGGGGCAGGCCCTCCTTAACCTGGATTCTTAGTCTTACCTGGCCCTTCTAACAGGAAGGAAAAAAACAAGACACATACACAGAAAATCAATTATATTAATTCCAGAGCTCTAGAAGGAAGATCGTCAGGGGGTGCAAATCATGGCTCCTCCTCTAACTACCTTCGAAAATCTTCCGCCAGAGATCTGCCTTTTATTAAGAAGTATCAGCTGACATAGTTAATTTTTGATCAACATCGGATGATATTCATGTTACAAAATTACAGGCCTGGAATAAAATTTGCTTACAGGATCATTTTTCTGCTGATGCTTTGCAAAAATTCATATAAAAGCGGAAGTTACAAGGCCATGCCCATAATCACAAAACGACAATAGGTGTCGCTACAATTCTGTCATCAAACAAGAGTTGATTAGTTACACTTATAATTTCTTTCTAAATTCTGCTAATTTCCCAAGTTTTTATTTGATTTCCAGTTATATTATATATTATATACAGTTAATTTTTATATTATATTCCAGTTATATTATATATTATATACAGTTAAATTTGGAACCCAGCAGAGAGCTTGTAGTTTAAATTTAATAGTCACTCAGGGCCTAGCATTATATACAGTTAAATTTAATAGTCACTCAGGGCCTAGCATCAGCAAAGTACTTTTAGTTTAAATTTAAAACACAGAAGAGAGCTTTCTGGTTAAATTTAGAACCCAGCAGAGAGCTTGTAGTTTAAATTTCATAATAAGTTAGAGCCTAGCAGCAGCAAAGAGCTATAATTTAAATCAAATCAGAATATAGCTTAGCACAAAAGGCAAAACAGGGTCAGTACTCTTTGAGCAACAAATAAAGTCTTCTAGAGACCTTTACAAAGAGGCCTTCTACCTAGGGGGCAAGAGACCTGTGAAACCTTTTCAATAGGTGTTAACACCAGGTGGCAGGTCAAAAGGCCATTTTGAAAGACTCCTTCTATCCAAGCAAGGATAGAAGGAGTCTTTCAAAAAGTACTGATAAAACGCTGAAGCTGAAACAGAAGGGGTTGGTAACACAAAAAGAGCAAATGAAACAAACTATATGAATTATAAATGCTCATGAGTATTCTTACAAACAGAGAGATTCCAGGTAGAAAATTGTTAAAAACTGGAAAGGAGGAAGGAGCGTATTTCATATACTAAAGGGTAAACTGATGACAAGCTAGTGGTCACATTGAAATAATTCTCAAATGCAAACACCTACGTGATCAAGGTGCCAAATGAAGAACCTATATTTATCCAGGAACAAGCAAGAATTCAGACCTCAGATATGGGTGACATCGACACCGCCGGAGCCCGTGCAGAGCATTTCCCCGGCTTTCAAGGAAAGCCTTTAAATGCCACCACGCACACATGGTCCCTTTCCTGCCCAAGGGTGCCATCTTACTCAGTCTCCCTTTTTCCGTGGAGCCCTTCGGACGTGCATCTCATCCACGGAAAACGTTTTTCTTTGTTCCAACCGGTTTATGCTCTTTTGCCCTTGCCGGTCCTCTTCTTAACTCCCGAGCGCCTCGGCTTTGGCCCTAGCCTCATAATTTTTTCTTTTTGCCTTTTTTCTCTTTTACCGCGCTTCATGCCTTTTTTAACCGCTGGCCGTGTCGAGGGTCTTTGACCTAGCAGGGGTCCTTTTCCGCCCATTGACCTCTGGTTTCAAGAAATGTGATAGATGCTCCAAAAACATGCCGCTCATAGACACCCATGACTGCTGTCTCGTGCCTAGGAGCCAACCATGATCCGGAGCTATGCTCCCTCTGTAAGAAGGTGTCCTCCAAGGCCATCCAGAGTCGTAAACAGAAGCTGGATGATCTCTTCCGTAAGGCAGCCCCGGTATCCCTGGTAGCCTCTCGTTCTTCGGCTCCGCAAGCTCCAGAATCTCCAAAGGCTCCTCCCCAGGCCCGGCGATACTCTGACCAGGTGTCACCTGAACACAAGTGGAAGAAGAAGAAGAAGGCCTCGAGGACTCTGTCGGGGGTGCCAGACAAGCATGAGAGGTCACGTGCCTGGTCTCTCAGCCCCCTTTGGCAGTCTCTGGAGTTGGAGAGGGAGTGGCCCAATAAAGTACTTTGAACCAATATGGAGGCCTCCAGCAAAGGCGCCCAGTCTCCCGAGGGTCGTCCCGGCAAGGACCCCCTTTCCTCTTCGACACCCGACCTTGTCACCCTGGTGTTGGTGTCACAGGGCCCCACTCCCGAGTGGGAGGCCCAAATGTTGGCTTTGGAACACAGCGTTTCTGCGTTCCTTGCTACCCAGCAGGTGCTGATGCCCAGCCCCGCTGGCACACACCTCGAGACCACAGGGACCTCGACATCAAGGACTCCCTAAGCCGCGTTGTGATCCCCGAGAGCTTGAAGCTTCGTGAGGATCCTTGGCACGGGTCTCAATCTCCATCCAGCTCCTCGGGCATGAGATCTTTATGGGTGAGTGCTTTCGGCTACAGGCAAGTTTTGACCTCGGAGACCCGGCGTGGATTACCGACCCGTCTGGAGGCACCCAACCTCGAGTCCTCCATGGACTACTCAGACTGGGAGTCCAATGGAGAGACTTCCCCGGAGTCTCGGTTTCACTGAGACCTCTCCTCTGATAAGGAGAATAAGGCAGCAGAGATCAAGACAGAGTATGTGACTCGTACTCACCTCTCCCGGAAGACTTCCTCCCTCCGGAGGAAGAAGCAGCAGAACAAGAAGCCGTTCTTCCAACGAAAGGGGCTCCCCGGCCTATCCATCGGTGTTGACTCCCATTCAGGGCCAGTGCAAGTCCACGGTCCTCGCAAGCCCTAAGGGCCCCAAGACCCAACCTCCGGCTCAGCCAGCCTCGGGGTTTTGACGCCATCAGCATAACCTATCGTTCTCTGGCAGGGCGGCTATCTGTCGGGGGACATCTGGTCAATTTCTCTCACAGGTGGGAGTCCATCTCCACCGACGCCTGGGTTCTCCAGTTCATTCAGCACCAGGCCCTCCTGAGTCAGGAACTCGCAGGCCTCCTCGAGGACGGTGCAGTAGAACCAGTCCCACTGCAACTCTGAGGACGGGTGTTTTACTCCCAATACTTCCTTGTCCTGAAGCAGACAGGGGGCCTTCGGCCCATCCTCGACCTGCAGAACCTAAACAAGTTTCTGGTGTGGGAGAAGTTCGAAATGCTCTCCCTTGGAACGTTACTGCCCTACCTCCAGCAGGGCGACTGGCTGTGCTCTTTGGACTTAAAGAATACTTGCGCTCACATCCTTGTCCATCCCAAACATAGGAAGTACCTCCGTTTCATGGTTCAGGGAAACCATTACCCGTACAGGATACGTCTCTTCGGCCTCACGTCCTCCCCGTGAGTCTTCACGAAGTGGCTACTGCCCATCTGCCCCTAGACGACTGGCTTGTAATGGGGGGCATGGCCTCCAAAGCCAGACAGGTCACGGACCACACCATTTGCCTCCTGGAGTATCTGGGGTTCATGATCAATTACCCAAAGTCCCATCTCACTCCAGTTCGGTCCGTGGAGTTCATTGAGGTTCGCTTGGACACTCTTCGGGCCATGTTTTTTCTTCCTCAGGATAGGGCGGACCACCTCGTGTCCTTGGCATCCGAGGTGTGGTGCCACAGCACCATCCCGGCCTGGACGATGCTTCACCTTCTCGGCCACATGGTGTCCATGGTCCATGTTGTGCCCAATGCCCGTCTCAACATGCGGGCGATGCAGTGGTTTCTCAGGGCACAATGGGCACAGTTGGCCGGCTCCCTCCAGGCCCATCTCGGTCTTTCCCAGCACGGTGGAGTCTCTGGCTTGTTGGCAGGAATTTTGGAACCTGCTTCGTGGTATGCCCTTTCTGCCCCAGCGCATCAAGTGGTCTTAACCACGGATGCCTCCCTGGTGGGCTGGGGAGCCCACTGCGAGGGGTGGCGCACTCAAGGGTCCTGGTTTCTCCAGGAGTCCTGGCAGCAGATCAACCTGCTGGAACTCCGGGCAATTCGCCTCACTCTCCGGGTTTTCAGGGACTGCTTGCAGCACCGAGTGATGCTGGTCTAAACAGACAACCAGGTCACGATGTTCTATATGAACAGATAGGGAGGGCATCGGCTCCTACAGCCTCTGTGCGGAGGCGATAGTCATATGCACCTTCGCAGTGAGCCAGGGCATGACCGTCCAGGCCACCTACCTCCTGGGTCAGGACAATGCATTGGCAGACCGACTCTGCGGGGTCCTCCAGCTGCACGAGTGACGCTTATGTCCCCGAACGGTGCAGCGCCTCTTCCAGCATTGAGGGACTCCAGACCTGGACCTCTTTGCCAGCTTGGCGAACTCGCAGCTTCCTCTGTTCTGCAGTACCTGCTCCATCTCTTGCAGTTTGGGCTGAAGTCTAACTCGGTCAGGGTTCGCCTGAGCGCTATCTCAGCGAACCACCACCCCGTCGAGGGCAAATGGCTTTCGGGGCTACTGCTTGTCTCTCCTTTCATGTGAGGACAGCTTCTTTCCAAGCCCCCCACTCGCCCTCTTCCGGCGGAATAGGGCCTCACGCAGCTGATTAACCTGCCCTTTGAGCCCATGGCTACCTGCCCGCTGCGACATCTTTCCTGGAAGGTGACCTTCCTGGTGGCTCTCACCTCCACCCAGAGAGTCAGTGAACTCCAGGCGCTGATGACCAAGGCACCATACATGAGATTCTATAGGAAGCGGGTGGTCCTGCATACTCACCCCAAATTCCTTCCAAAGGTGTTTTCGGATTTTCATCTCAATCAAGAGATAGTGCTGCCCACTTTTTCCCAAAGCCTCACCCTGGATTGTAAGAGGGCTCTCTCTTTCTACCTGCAGCAGACTCAGGCCCACCGCAGGTCTGGGCAGCTCTTCGTTTCCTTCGACCTCAGCCGATTGGGTGGTGGACTGCATCACCTTTGCCCAGACCCAGGCCAGGTTTCCCCTGGAATGCCGAGTCATGGCTCACAATGTCCAAGCGATGGCGAATGTCTATCACTAGTCTGCGCTCAGGGCCACTGGTAGACATGGTTATGGTTATGGTTAAGGCACTTGATATACCGCCCTTTTTTTATGCTATGCATCAGAGCGGTTTGCAACTTATGCTAACAGGCACTTTTTATTCCCTCGTCCCTGAAGGGCTCACAATCTAGGCATACCTGAGGCAATGGAGGGCTAAGTGGCTTGCCCAAGGCCACAAGGAGTAGCTGTGGGATCAGACACCCCAGTCCCTCCAGCCTGAGGTTGCTTGTCCCTGTCTGGGAATTGAACCCCTGGCCCTCCGGCCTGAGGTAACCTGTCCCAGCCACTGAGCCACTCCTCCCATAATCCCCTTAACTCCCTTAATCCAAACAATGTAAACACAAGCCTGCCCCCCTCCACACACACGCCCCAAGACGACATAAAAAGGAACTAAATTCCAACACCTACACCAATTTCTGACCAACACAACACACACACCACACACTGTAAATATATATTTGTAAAAAGTTAGATGTGTTTGTTTTAATACCTACAAAGTTTATATTACTGTTCAATGTAAATAGTTGAATTCTGTTGTTCTATGTAAAATGTATACAAACTGTGTACAAGACTGTTAACCTGTTATATGTAAACCGCCCTTGATCTCTGGAAGGGGCGGTATAAAAGAAATAGTTAAATAAATAAAAATAAATAAAATAAATCTGCCGGGCCGCCACCTGGTCCTCCACTCACACCTTCACGGTGCATTTCTGCCTGGAGAGGGAGTCCCATCGGGATGTCACTTTCGGCCAAGCTGTACTCCATAATTTGTTGGGGTTTAAGCAGCTCTTGCCCTCTGACCCTTCTTGTTCCAGCTACCAGGAACGTGGCCATCCATGGACCCAGGGTCCTCAGGCTGCCTTCAGCTTTCACTGGCAATTGCTCACGGCGATGCCATGCCTTTTTCTACAGGTCCTCAGTAGCCTGTAGCTAGGGAGTCCCATATGTGAGGACTGACTTCCTGCTTGTTCTTGGAGAAAGCGTAGTTACTCACCTGTAACAGGTGTTCTCCAGGGACAGCAGGCATCAGTCCTCACAACCCTCCCTCCTCCCCTTGGAGTTGCTGTATATTTTTGCCATCTTCTTGAAGGGGCTATAGCTATGGCACCTGACTGAGTAAGATGGCACCCTTGGGCGGAAAGGGGACTACGCATGTGTGGTGGCATTCCCAAAGGCTTTCTTTGAAAGATGGTGAAATGCTCCGCACAGGTTCAGTTGGTGCCTATGTCACCCATATGTGAGAACTTTTTCCTCCTGTCCCTGGAGAACACCTGTTACAGGTGAGTAACTATGCTTTACTCATAAGGTATGGAATAGTCAAACTCCCGATATAAAAATCGCTAGAAGCTGTGATAGTGAAATTTGTAACCTTAACACAATCTATCTTGGAGGATAATAGTGAAGGAGCTTAGAGTGCTCAGAAACTGATTAAAAGACCCGCTGTGAGTACTTGCAGTGGAATAGTATGCAACCTCACAAAACAGCTTGTACACAGTTCTCAAGAGGCTGGAGTAATCATTTTAAACAAACAAAATCTTTGACAGTCCTAACATAAAGGTAACATCAATAAGGAAACGGTCATGTTAGGATGTCGGCACTCTCCATTAATATCTATGCAGTTTGCTGGGATAAAGACAACTTGACATGTACTTACGATGTGGCCCCTTGATCACATTTCCTACTTTTTCCTGTGTTTGCTGCCTGCAGGTGGGGCGCTTTCCTGTGCCGGGTTTCCAAAGGTAAACACATTCCATGCTGCTTGCCCCAAGGGTAAGCAGTGGTTTTCCCCAGTACTCTTTAATAATAGTTATTGGACTTTTTCTCCAAGAACTTGTCCAAACCTGTTTTGAACCCAGCTACACTAACAACGTTTACTACGTCCTCCGGTAGTGAATTCTAGAATTTGATTACACGCTAAGTGAAAAAAATATTTTCTCTGATTAGTCTAAAATGTAGCTGCATTGTATGTCCTCTACTTTTTCTACTTTTTGAAGAAATAAACAACCGATCTATGTTTACCCATTCCACTCCATTTATTATTTTATAGACTTCTATCATATCTCCCCTCAGCTGTGTCTTTTCCAGGTTGAAGAGCCCTAACTGTTTAAGCTTTTCCTTATAGAGATATCTTTCCATCCCCTTTATCATTCTTCTCTGTACCTTTTCTAATTCTGCTATATCCTTTTTAAGATACGGTAACCAGAATTACACACAGTATTCAAGGTGCGGTCGCACAGTGGAGTGATACAGAGGCATTATAATATCCTTGGTTTTATTTTCTATTCCTTTCATTATGATTCCTAGCATTTTATTTGCTTTCGTGATGCAGCTGTACACTAGGCAGAGAGTTTCAACGTACTATCTATGATGACACCCAGATCTTTATCCTGAGTGTTGATTCCTAATATGGAACCTTGCATTGTGTAACTGTAGTTTGGGTTGTTATTCCCTAAGGGGAGTTATTCTGGTCACCATTTAGCATGTCTGGACGTCCGATCTGGACATCCAGACCTGCTAAACGGCTGGAGCCCTCTGGCAGCAGTAGAGCTTCCCCACATGTACAGGCCACTTGTGTGGAGCTCTGTTCATGGGCGGGAGGGGGTGGGCTGGGGGAGGAGCGAGGGCAAGCGGCAGGTGGGGCTGCAACCCTGGACATACAGGGCCGAGTCTGAGGTCGGCCCTGTACGTCCAGGGTCACACAGTTAGATGGGGGACTTATTCCACCACGGAGGTGGAATAAGTTCCCCTGGACGTGGGTGGACAGCAAAGGCCAGCGGAGACAGAAAGGTGAGGGGTACAGGAGGTTCCTCATAGTCTGACCCTGGCCACGGAAGGTCGGATCAGGAGTCGGGCTGTAGGGAAAGAATCTTCTTGGCGGCGGCCAGTGATCGCAGTTCCGGAATGGAGCTGCGGTGCCATGGTGACGGGAAAGCATGGCACTGCGGCTCCATCCAGGAGCTTGGCCGAGTTAGCCGGGTAGGTGCCAGACATGTGACCAATCTGAATCGGGGCTCAACCTGCATGGCCAGGCCAGTAGATCCTATTCTGATCCCACGAGCACATCCATGGGATCAGAATTGGGTGCTACCACTGCATGCCCCGGTTTTGATCAGCCGTACAGGACAGGACAGGACATCTACAACTGAGTTGGCCCCTAAGGGTATAACTTTGCACTTGCCCACATTACGTTTCATCTGCCATTTGGACGCCCAGTCTCCCAATGTTTCAAGGTTCTCTTGCAATTTTTCACAATCCTCTTGTGTTTTAACAACTTTGAATAATTTTGTGTCATCTGCAAATTTGATCACCTCACTCGTTATTTCCATTTCCAGGTTATTTATAAATCTGTTAAAAAACAGTGGGCCTAGCACAGATCATTGAGGTACTCCACTATTCACCTTTATCGACTGAGAAAATTGTCCATTTAGCTCTACTCTGTTTTCTGTCTTTTAACCATTCTGATCCATAATAGTACCCTGCCCCCTTTCCCATGACTTTTTAATTTCTGCAAGAGTCTTTCATGAGGGACCTTGTCAAAGACTTTCTGAAAATCCAGATGCACTATGGAAGTCATTTCAGAAGCCAAATAAGGATTTATACGTGCGCCAAGTATGTTTATCTAGGAGGAGTGTTTCCTGCACCCGTGCTCAGAGGAGGCAGCAGGCTGTGTCCCTGGCTGCCCAGAAATCATCGGGGGATTGTATAAGAACTTTACTTTGCCTTAAGGTTAGCTGGGAGGAGAGTTTCCTGCAGCTGTGCTCAGAGGAGGAGGCAGGCTGTGTCCCGGGCTGCCCAGACGTCATCAGGAGCTCTCTTCAGGCTTTTTGTAGTTCCCTATATTTAGGTGTTTGTACTAGGCGTGCGGCTGTTGGCGTGCAGCCGTGGCGTGATACAAGAGGCAATTCTGCCCTTTGGGAGCCCCTTGGAGCACTGCCGGAGCACTAAATACCTATGGGGAAACTAAGAAGGTTTTTGCAGTAACTACTAGTGAACCCATGGACAAACATTTGGTATCTACTTTTGTAGGTACTGGGACTGTCTCTCCTCAAGTTTTGGGGGCTCATTTTTTAATTAATTAATTAAATTTTTTTTTATACCGTGCTATTTAGAATCAGTGCGGTTTACATGTATACTAGCAGGTACTTTTTATTCCCTTGTCCCCGAAGGGCTCACAATGTAAGTGTACCTGAGGCAATGGAGGGTTAAGTGGCTTGCCCAAGGCCACACAAGGAGTGGCCGTGGGACTAGAGACCCCAGTCCCTCCGGCCTGAAGTTGCTTGTCCCCAAGCGGGAATTGAACCCCCGGCCTTCCGGCCTGAGGTAACCTGTCCCAACCACTGAGCCACTCCTCCCTCTCAATTTAAGTTCACCGGAGCGTCTTCCACCAGCTCCTCCCCATTTGGTACCCCCTGACCTCACCGATGTTGGCCCTCTGGATTATAGTTCTCCAGTATTTTCCCTTGTATCTTTGAAACTTGTCGTCTGGTCTTCCCCTCCAGTTGAATCCAGGAAGATACCTGAGTCTCAGGTTTCCCTGGGGGATATTTGGAGGGTGGTTACTAGGACTGAGCAGGCTTTGGCCAACACTTTCCCAGCTGTGCAACTTTTCACAGGAGGCTGTCGCTCGGCTGGTTAAAGTTGAGGATCAGGTGGTCTCTCTTGCTTCCCAGATTTCTAAATATGATAGCTCTTTTTCTTCTTTGAATGTGGTGAATGCCTCCTATGTTAAGGATAGTTTAGTAATCCATCGGAAATTAGAAATGTTGGAAAATAATTTCAGGAGTAGAAATCTTCGTTTTTTGAATTTTCCCGATTGCCATTTACTGTCTTCTGAAGTCTTATTTCAGAAATACCTTAAGGAAGCTTTGGGTTTACTCACAGCTAACTCAATGTTTTTTTCCAGGTTATTTTACTTGCCAGGTGGTGGGATGTCAGGTGAGTCCTCTGAGGGTTTTGATGTTTTGCAACCTCAGGAAAATTTCAATTTGACTCAGTTCTTAGAGGACTTGCAGGACGTTATCTCCACCAGGGCTACTCTTTTGGTTACATTTCTTTCTGATCAGGATAAGACTTCAGTGCTTAGGAGTTACTTTAAAAATAAGGTATTTAATTTTTGTGGGACGCGAGTTCAATTGTTTCCTGATGTCTCCCGGGCCATGCAGCTACGCTGGAGGGCCTTTTGGGCCTCAGGCCTAGAGTGTTGGCCGTTGGGGCTTCATTTTTTTTACGCTATCCCTGTAAGTGCTTGGTCACTTTTCAGGGTGTTACAGTAGGTATATTTTCTTAGACTCTCTGCAGCTGGAGGTTTTTCTAGTTGATAAGGAGAAAAAGGCTTCAGAGGGATGAGCTATGGGTGGTTTAGATAATTGGCTGTTAATCATGGGATTTTTGTTTTTTCCCTTGTTTCTTGTTGGATTTTCTTTAGTATTCCTCTCTTCCCCTTTATTGTGGGCTATTGGATTGTTATGATTCTTTTGTAAGTGTCTTTTTGCACTTGACTATTTCTTGTATTTGATTTCAATCATGTTTCTTGTATACTTGCTTTGTTAAGTATGGTTAAAATTTTTGAAATTTAAAAAAAAAAAAGTGTTTATCTGACGAAAATATATAAGAGCATATTCCAGTACGTAGCGCCCACCATTGTATATCTCACTAACATTGGGGATCTCAGAACATGTCTGGGAGGGGCAGATCAGGGAAATGGTTTGCTTCAGAGACATATAAAGCATATTCAGGAGAGACCCATGTACGTTTTGGGTGGACCCCGCAGACATGCCCATTATACTTTCCGAAGACATGGATTAAGGCCAGTACTTAGAAAATATTCTGCTGTGTCTGTATAAAGCTGCTGACTAATCTGTTCTAAACTGGTGGACTGCACTTGTAAGCTAAAGAGGCATTAATACCTACTCTGAAAGAAATATTAAGAAGAGCAATAGTGATTATTCTGGCCATGATGAGATTTGCAGCTTGTGCTAAAGGAGCTAATCTAGGGGACCCTAATAATTCCTGTGTCTTTAAAAATGAGACTGTTGATATAGGAATAGTATTAGAGTGAGTATGGAAAGGATTCTTGTTTGGGTGAGAAATGGAGATCATATTTTTAGTCCTTCGACTCCATGCTATTATGTCATACTAGCTGTTATTATGTTTATTAAAACTTGATATACCGCTCCTTAACCAGGTAGCAGGGTGAATTACAAGCTATAAAAATAGCAGTAAAATCAGAAAGGTTAAAAGAATGCCATGGCATTACAGGAAAGCCAAATATGCAGACAAGAGAAAATGGAAGGGGATCAGGAAGGTAGGGAAGGGGATCAGGAAGGTAGGGAAGGGGATCAGGAAGGTAGGGAAGGGGGATGGGCGGCAGGGATAAAATGGTGGAGATCAAAAGCCAGCTAAAAACGTTTTTGCCTTGAACTGTAAAAAGGAGGATTCTAGTTGAAGGTTGTGGGGCAAAGAAGTAGAGAGCGGAGGTGCAGGTAGATTCAATCCTTGCATGCGAAGCTGAGGGTAGATGGAGATGACTGAGATGTATATTACATAGGATATGATGAGGGGTATGAAAATAAAGGACATCAGAGAGATAGATGGGAGTATTAGTATGCAGTGCCTTACATACCAGTGTCAGAAGTTTGTACTGAGGGCAGTATTTGAGGGGAAGTCAGTGATAACTTCAAATCCCACTAGAGGACAGCAACCTTGGGCCGGAAGGACTGGGGTTTCTAGTCCCACAGGTGCTTCTTGTGGTCTTGGGCAAGCCACTTAACCCTCCATAGCCCATGTTCCCTGTAAAATAGTTATCTCCAAGTTATAATGCCCTGTTCAATGTAATTTCAGTTTGTTCAATGTAAACCGCCTTGATATCATGAAAGGCGGTATATAAGAAATGTTAAATAAAATAAATAAATAAATAACGGATGAAAAGTGGTGTAACATGTTCATAATGGGAGGCGTGAGCAATTAGACGGGCAGCAGTGTTTTGAACCAGTTGTAAATGATGGAATTGGTATTGCGGAAGACCAAGAAACACATCATTACAATAATCGAGTTTAGATATAATCAGAGTGAGGAATAGAGTAGTAAGAGATGCAGATGGTAGAAAAGGACGAATGGCTCGAATAAAATTGACAGAAAGAAAGAATTGGTGAATCAAAGCAGAGAGGTGGGCCTGGAAGGAAAGTGATGAGTCCAAGATGACTCCAAGGTAATGGAGGGTGTCAACCATAGGGATGGGGCCAGAAGGGAAAGAAGGAGCAAGAGAGGCAGAGGGACCATGAGCAGGAAACCAGATAGTAGCAGTCTTAGCAAGATTAAGATGAAGAAATGTTGTGTGAGCCAGGTCAAGATACAAGAGAGAGAAATGTTCAAGTGGAGCAAATCTGGGGAAGAAGGATTAGTGTGATAGGGAAGAATATCATCTGCATAATAATATGCATAGATCCCATGCCACTGAATGAGGAGAGTGAGGGGAAGCAAGAAAATTTTGAAGAGAAGGGATGTAAGAATGTAATCCTGAGGGCCACCACAGGATAAAGGAAAGGATGGAGAAGAGGAGGAAGAAGGAGGTACCTGGGATGGAAAAAGAACATTGACAAAGAAATGAGCAGAACCAGCGAAGGACAGTACCATGGAACCAAAAGTCATTCAGGCGAGTGAGAAGGATGACATGATCAGCCAAATCAAATGCTGCAGAAAGATCCAGAGAAACAGCCAGAGAAATATCACCCCGATTGTGAGAGTGATGAAGTTTGTTCAAGAATGAGAGAAGAATGGTTTCAGTGCTATGGCCTATGTGAAACCAGATTGGTGGGGTGTAGTGCATATGTAGAGTCTAGATGAGCAGAGCTGAGAAAAGACTAATGTTTCCAACATCTTGGAAAAAAGGGAAGCATGGAGACAGGATGGTAGTGAGCTGGGATGGATTGAGGGAGTACGTCTTCAATATAGGCCTGACCAAAGCATGTTTCCAATGGGAGGAAAAATTGCTGGAAAGGAGACTGTTATTGAACATAGAGAGAATTAAAGGTAAAAGAGCAAGGGAGGGTTCAGAAAGCCAAGCGGAGGGGATAGAATCTGAGGGACAGGTGGTTTTGCGAGATAAGGCCAAAGTCTTCTGTAGTTCAGCTGAAAAAAAGGAACAAAAGATGGTCCAGGTATTAGAGAGAACCTCTGTAGAAGGTGGGGAAGGGGGCAAGTCAGACGGGGGGAAATAAGGCTAAGAGGAGGGCGGACATTTTGGTAATGACGCTCGAAAGGAGTGAACTTTAGTTTGAAAGTAATGTAGATGAGGATGGGGACAACGAAGATGAGGCAGAGCTGGACGAAGATCTCGAGGTAGAGAGGGATGAGAGAGAAGAGAGAATGGAATATAGCTGATGAGAGGATTTGGGAGTAGATGAAATCAATCATCATAGTAATAATGCTTGGCATTTTGAACTGCAGATCAATAGTGGTGATGGCAGGATTAAAAACGGTGAAAGGAATCAGATGAAAGGAGCTTTCGCAAGTGCATTCGGCATGGCAGAGGTGATGGCGGAGTAGACTAAGACCGTGATGGTACCAAGGCTGAGAGGGCCTGGAAGATCTGGGATGGGGACAGAGAGGGGCAACTTGAACCATGGTACAGGAAAGAGTAGAGTGCCAGGACGTAGCCTGAACTTCGACAGAGAGAGCAGAGACGTCCTCGGGAAATAGGACATCAGATGGGGGGAAGAGCTCAAGGGAACGCTTGGAGAAGGCTCTGGACAGGGACCCAGGGCAGAGGAGGAGGCGCGGAGAGAAAGAGATGGGTCAGTGAAAGGAACCCACATGGAAAAGAGAAGGCTATAGTGATCAGTCTAAGGAAAAAGGGGTAAGACAGACTGAGAAGAAAGAGAATGAGATAAACCAGAGGAGGAAGGAACAAGGTCTAAAATATGACTGGCCAAGTGCGTTGCAGAAGTGACATGTTGAGAGAGAGAGAGAGGTCCTGAGGAAAAGTTGAGAGAGCCTTATCACGAGATTTGTATAGCTATTATTTATAGGTTCAGGGCATCTTTTTGGCAGAAGTATGTTTTTTGTGACTGAAAATGAGTATGTGTGTGGTTTGTGAGTTGGACGGGAGTAGCTGGTGTGCTCATCTGCAATTCAGGGGGGATATGAATGCCTGGCCAGTACCTGGACCATACAGATGACTGCAACGTCACCAGGTGAAGTGTGATAGGGCAGAAAAATCGGAAAAGGTTCTTCATAGCTAAATGTCAAAACATATCCCTTTCAATAATACAAGACCCTCAGAATAAGAGCATTTAACAGTGCAAACAGCATCAAAACATACCCAAAAGCACCATCATCGGTCTCTATAAATGTGCACATGTAAGGAACTGCTGTGTGCAATGCCAATACTCAGATATGTGTGAAGTAGATGCCATAGCCAGATAGCCATAGTCATTTGAAGAGCATTGTTGTGTCACTCAGCAATAGAATGCGTCCCTTGGGGAATTTTAAAGTTGAATGAGGTTTTTGTGAGGTTGGTAAGGGTCCATACTTAGCATTGTAAAGACTGTTTTTAGAAATGACCAATAAACAAATAACTAAGGATTTCTTCACCTGCCATGTATGTTGTGATGCAAGGTATGTCATGACAAACATATCACTTTCTACTTGCTTTTATACTATCTTTGAGAACACTATTACTTTGCAGTGTCCTGGGCATGCAACAGACTAGTATATATAGTCTAGTTTGCATCAACATTTATGTATCATCAGTATTCATGTGTAGTTTGCATTAGACAACACATAGAAATTACATTTACCTGGTAATTGTAGTTCCTGGAGGATCCAGTTTAGTCCTCCACATCCGAGTAGTGCACCACCTCCTGCAGCCTGGAGACTGGACCAATCAGAATCTTCTTATGCCAGGATGGATGCTGCTGGAGCTCCCATCAGCCCCCAGTGAACTATTAACAAAGCAGACTCAAAGAAGCAACACATGAGTTAAGTATACATATCAAACTAGAACAGAATTTAGTCCCCTCAAGAATTAAATGACCCCCTCCCCAAACGAGGAAGCCAAAACTCTGCACAGCGCCGCTGACTCCACTCAAAGAAGAAGCAGGCAGAACCAGCCACAGGAACTGAAGAGCTGGCAAAAAGAAAGTAGAAGCGAGCTGCAGATACGAAAAACCCGAAGAGATATACTGAGACAATGTAGCGCCGCTCACAGTAAGCGCGCCGACCAAACAGACTTGACACAAGGGAGGGAAGGAGGACTAAACTGGATCCTCCAGGAACTACAATTACCAGGTAAATGTAATTTCTATTTCCTGAGCGGTTATCCAGTTTAGTCCTCCATATCCGGGATGTAACAGAGCAGTCAACACCGGGCGGGACCTTGCCAACCGGCGCGCAACACTGCCGAACCAAAACAAGCATCCTGAGCGGCGAACAGATCCAACCGGTAGTGTTTACTGAAGGCATGAAGAGACGACCAAGTAGCCGCCCTACAAATTTCTACAGGCGGAACAAGACTATGCTCAGCCCAGGATGTCGCCTGAGCTCTGATAGAGTGGGCCCTCAAACCCACCGGAACCGGCCGATTCTGTATAATGTAAGCCGATGCAATCGCCTCCTTAATCCACCGGGCGATGGACGCTTTAGCCGCCGCTTCTCCTTTGCGGGCCCCGCCAAAAAGTATGAACAAGCGATCTGTCTTACGAAACGGCTCTGACACCTTTAAATAGTGACGAAGGACTCGCCGCACATCTAGGCAATGTAATCCCCCGTCCGCTGAAGTCTCTGCCTCCGAATTAAGGACTGGCAAAAAAACAGGCTGATTCAAATGAAAAGGCGAAACTACCTTAGGCAAAAATGAGGGCACTGGCCGAAGAACCACATGATCCCGAGAAATAGACAAGAACGGCTCCCTACATGACAGCGCCTGCAACTCGGAAATGCGCCTCGCCGAACAGATCGCCACCAGAAAAACCGTCTTCAGGGTCAAATCCTTCAGCGACGCTTTTCGTATGGGCTCAAAGGGTTTGCGAACCAAAGCCTGCAAGACGAGATTCAAATCCCACGGTGGAACTGACACTCTGCGGGAAGGCCTCAAGCTGGAGACCGCCTTAAGAAAACGTTGTACGTCTGAATGCGCCCCTAGGGGAACTCCCAGAACCTTGCCCCGGTAGCACACCAGCGCCGCCAACTGTACCTTCAGGGAACTGGCTGCCAAACCTTTGTCAAAACCGTCCTGCAAAAAACTGAGAACTACCGACAGAGAAGCTGTAGCCACGCGAACCCCACGCCGCGAACACCAATCCTCAAAAAACCTCCATACCCGCACATACGCAAGCGATGTGGAAGGCTTCTGCGCCCGGAGGAGCATAGCAATAACTTCAGGAGAATAACCTTTCTTCCTCAACCGAGCCCTTTCAAGGGCCAAACCGTAAGCGAGAATCGATCCACTTGAGGCATCCGCAGCGGACCCTGAAGCAGCAGATCCGGAAGCGGAGGCAGTCTCCAAGACACCCCGTTGCGCAATTGAACCAGATCGGCATACCACAGCCTTCTGGGCCAATCCGGCGCCACCAGTAAAACCCGCCCCCGGTGCGCCTCGATGCGCTGAACGACGTGACCGATCAACGCCCAAGGGGGAAAGACATAAAGGAGGCCATCCTCCGGCCACGGCTGGATGAGCGCGTCGATGCCCTCGGACATGCGTTCTCTCCGCCTGCTGAAGAACCGCCCTGTCTTTGCAGACTGAAAAGTCGCCATGAGATCCATAACCGGAGGCCCCCATCTGCGAACTATCTGCGCGAAGACCTGCGGGCGCAGTTCCCACTCCCCGGGGTCGACCTGCACTCTGCTGAGAAAATCCGCCGTCACGTTGTCTTTTCCCGCGATATGTACCGCCGAAAGAGCTGGCAGACGAGCCTTCACCCATTCGAATAAGGCCTCTGCCTCGCTTTCCATGGCCACACTGCCGGTGCCTCCCTGGCGGTTGATGTAGGCCACCGTTGCCGAGTTGTCCGAGAGAACTCGCACTGCCCGCCCCCTCACCAATGTTTCTAGGGCTTGCAGTGCGAGCCTCACCGCTCGCAGCTCGAGGCGGTTGATCGACCAAGTAGTCTCGAGAGGGCACCACGTCCCCTGCGCGTACTGCCCCTCGCAGTGGGCTCCCCAACCGAACAGACTCTTATCCGTAATGAACGGAATCCAAGTGGGCTGCTCCAGAGGAACCCCCATCTGTAGGCTCGCTGAGCACAACCACCATCGGAGAGACAGACAAACCGATTTCGGGCAAGGCAAGCGCTTGTTCAACGAATGCAACTGGTTCGACCAGCGGCGTAACAGGGCTCTCTGAAGAGGCTGCATATGAAACCTGGCCCACGGAACCACCTCCAACGTTGCCGCCATAGTGTCTAAGAGCCGCAGGTACCACCATGCTGACGGAGCAGGAAGCCTCAAGAATGAGCGGACGAGCCCCTGCAACGCCTGGACGCAGCGCTCCGGCAAGCACACCAAACCTCTCGCCGTGTCGAAACGAACCCCGAGGGATTGGGATGGCACGAAACGACTCTTTTTCTCGTTGATCACCCAACCGAGAGACCGCAGCAAAGCCACTACTCTGTCCGTTGCCTGAACACTCTCCGCCTCTGACTTCGCACGAATCAACCAATCGTCGAGGTAAGGATGGACTAAGATACCTTCCTGTCGCAAGGCTGCTGCCACAACCACCATTACCTTTGTGAAGGTGCGTGGAGCCGTTGCCAGGCCGAACGGCATAGCTCGAAATTGAAAGTGACCCCAGGGAAAAGCAAACCTGAGGAACTTTTGATGGACCGCTCGTATGGGAATGTGCAAATAAGCCTCCGAGAGATCGAGGGTGGTCAGGAACTCCCCTTGACGAACTGCAACAATGACGGACCGCAAGGTCTCCATCCGGAAATGCGGCACCCGGAGAAAACGATTCACCCCCTTGTGATCCAGAATCGGACGAAGCGAACCGTCCTTTTTTGGCACCACAAAATAGATGGAGTAGCGACCAATGCTGTGCTCGGAAGGAGGAACGGGAATGACCGCACCCAAATCGATGAGCCGATGCAACGTCACCTGAATGGCTTGCGCCCTCTGCACGCCTCTGCAAGGGGAAAGGACAAAGGCGTCTGGAATCGGACAAGCCAACTCCACCGCATAACCCTCTCTGATTATCTCTAGCACCCACTGATCTGATGTTATTTGGGCCCAGAAAGGAAGGAAGTCCCGTAGATGTCCCCCGATGACTTGCTTGCTCTCTGGAGCCCGCCTCGCTTCATCGTGGCTTTTGACCAAAGGAAGAGGATGCCGAGGAGGACGCCGTTGCGAATCCTCTGCCCGCTCCTCGAAAACCTCAAAAGCCTTGGCCTCTGGAGCCATACCGGCCGCGCTGGGAGCCCCAAAGGCGGGAAGAACGAAATCTGCGAAAGTCTCAAAACTGACCCTGCGCTGGCGGTAAGTTCCTACCCAGCTTAGGCTTATCTTCTGTCAGTCTACCGCCCTTAGACTCCCCGAGGTCTTTCACCAATTTATCCAGGTCGTCTCCGATCAACAATTTGCCCTTAAAGGGAAGCTTACTGAGTCAGGACTTAGAAGATCCATCGGCCGCCCAGTTCCGCAACCATAAAGATCTGCGCGCCGCCACCAAAGAAGCCATGCTATTTGCCAAGGTTCGAATCAAATCATAATGTACATCTGCCAAATACGCCGAGCCAGACTCCAGCCGAGTCACCTCCAGCAATCCCTGCTGATCCAATCCAGAGGCTTGCCTCAAGTGCTGAGCCCATCGTAAGCAGGCTCTAGCCACCCAAGCCCCACAAATGGAGGCCTGCAAAGATAAGGCATTGGTCTCAAAGGCCTATGTAAACAAACCATCCACCTTTTTGTCTTGCGCGTCCTTTAAGGCCGCACTGTCCTCAACGGGAATGGTGGTTTTCTTGGTGACCGCCGACACCGCGGCATCCACACGCGGCGACTTAAACCTCTCTTTGTCTTTATCCGCCAATGGATAGAGGCGGTTCATAGTCCGTATCCCCCTCAGGCCGGATTCGGGTTGATCCCACTCAGTTTGAATCATTTGCTCCACCACACGGTGCACCGGAAACACCACCTGAGAGTCCCGCACCGCTTGAATGAGAGGATCCTCCAACCCGTCGTCCTCAACAGGACGAGAAGCAGTGAGATTGAGAGCGTGAAGAGATTCCGTGATCAAAGGCACCAGCTCCTCTTTACGGAACACCCGAATAATCCGGGCTTGATCCTCAGGCTCCGGGATTTCACCATCTTCCAACTCCTCAACACCAGCCTCCGGATCCACTTCAGCATCAGGATCTTGCCAGCCCAAGTCATCGTGGTCTAGGTCCAGGGCCCGAAAGCGCTTGGTTGAAGGCTGGCCCTCCTGCCTGGCCTCCCCACCTGGGAGAGACGACAGGGGCGCCGGCCAAGCATCCGGCAACTTACCCGAGTGTCCCAAGCGAAAAGCCTGGTGCATAAGAAGGACAAAGTCAGGTGAAAAATCTGTGAAAGAAGACTCCGGTGTCGCAATCGGCCACGTGCCCCCCTGCCCTTTAGGAGGGGCCGTAGAACCAGATGCAAGAGGGCCAGGAGAGGGATCTCCGTCCACCTGAACCACCGGGCTTCCTGGTCCGGACAACTCCTTATGCTCCATTTGTTGTTCTAAAGTTGTGGAAACTGAGGCGCAGGCCCTGCAGACCCCAGAGTCATCCACCGCCCCCCTGCGCGAACCGCAGATAACACACTGCGTCCTGGAGGCCATGCAGGCAGAGCAGCCCCCACAAAGAAAAAGAAAAGGGACCTGCTGTACTTCGAACTTAAAAGAACTCAAAGAAACCAAAGAAATAAAACACACTTTTTTTTTTTAAACTAGAAACTGGGAGTGGAGAAGCCCCCCCCCCCAGCAAAAACGCCAGGTCAAAAAAGCGCTAAGTGGAGAAGAAAAACGTTGCAGACCACTGCATGCCGGGCGGGAAAAAGAAAAACCGGAGCTCTAAAATGGCCGCCGGCACATTTCAGCCGGCGAGAAAAAAATGGCGTGAAAATCAAATAAAAGGTAAAATTAAAGTGAAAGGAAAGCAAAGGGGCAATCAGAGCACTAAAAACACCGAAAACTCACCGCACTTGGGCAGGATCGCGGCAGCTTACACACCACTCGAAGCCTGAGTGGGAGCCCGCGATTACACCGGCCTGCCAGACAGAACAAGGAAGGCAGTGTGAGAGGGAAGCCAGCCTACCGTTTCGGGGCTGCCCAGACACAGACAGGTGACTGACAAGGCAGAGCTCTCCTCCGGACAGTCTAGGAGGAGTGAACTCGCCGCGGTTGGGAAAGACACGTCTGCAGCAAAGTCAGCAATGCAGTGCAGACTCGGCCCCCCGATCGTTCAAGTCTTCAGTCAATTTTTTTTTTTTTTAAAGCTATAGCTACCTATTAAATAAATGAAAGAAAAAGGAAAAGTGTAAAAGAAATTCCCAAACAAAATTCTCTCTAGTGTTGCCTCCAAGCTGTCCCTAAGTGAGCCTAACCCCAGGCACACACGTCCTCCAGCTTCAAGGAGACTGGACACACTGGGGGCTGATGGGAGCTCCAGCAGCATACATCCTGGCATAAGAAGATTCTGATTGGTCCAGTCTCCAGGCTGCAGGAGGAGGTGCACTACCCGGTTGTGGAGGACTAAACTGGATAACCGCTCAGGAATGTCAGTGAGAGGAGCAGCTTAGGAGATGCATGTTTTACAGAGGAGGTGTGGCTGTCCACAGATATATGGCAGAGATGGGCAGGTTCGGAAACATCCATCTTTTCAAAATACAGTGAGTGTGGGGATGTCCACGGCTATTTGCTGTGTATATCCATCTCTCGTACACCATAGTGTGAAGCAGATGCCATAGCCAGACAGCATAATCATTTGAAGAGCATTGTTGTGCCACTCAACAAAACAATGCATCCTTTGGGGAACTGCAAAGTTGAATTAGGTTTTTGTGAGGTTGGTAAGGGTCCATACTTAACATTGTAAAGACTGTTTTTAGAGATGACCAATAAACAAATAACTAAGGATTTCTTCAACTGCTATGTATGTTTTGATGCAAGGTATGTCATGACAAACATATCCCTTTCTTCTTGCTGTTGTTATATCTTTGAGTGCACTGAGATAATCTTGCACTGTTCTGGTCATGCAGCAGGCTGGTATATCTAGTCTAGTTTGCATCAACATTTATGTATCATCAATATTTATGTTTAGTTTGCATCAGCACAACACTGTCATTGAGAGGAGCAGCTTAGGAGGTGCACATTTTAATAGAGAAGGCATGCCATCTGAGACATCCACAATCGGAGATGGGCAGGATCAGAAATGTCTATCTTTTCAGAATATGGTGAGCGCGGGGACATCCAAATCGTTTGCTGCATATACCCATGTCTCATTATAGCAGCAGTGGTTTCCTCATGCTGTGCCAGAATCGTCTTATGTCCACGATTCCAGAATCACGGGTGCATCTATACCCACGGCTGCATAATTAGGGTGAAATTGGGTCCGTTTTTGATTTGGACTTGTCCGCAGGCCAGATGTGCATGTTATGGAATTGACCTCCAAATCAACTGGCTTATCTACTTGGTTATTCGCACCTTCGAAAAAATATAACAGATTAGTGAGACAAGATTTTCCTTGGCTAAATCCAAGTTGACATCCTGCCATTAAGCCCTGACTATCCACATGTTCAGTAATTTTGTTCTTTATAGTGGTCTCTACCATTTGGTCCAGTACTTTCGTCAAGCTCACCGTTCTGTAGTTTCTCGGATCACCCCTGGAACCTGTTTTAAAAATTGGCGTTACATTGGCCACTCTACAATCCTCAGGTACTGCAGATCATTTTAAGGATAGTTCACAGATTACTAAAAGTATGTATTTATTTATTTAACTAATTTTATATACCACATCTCAAAGTCAAGGCGGCTTACATTTAACAAGTTAACTTAACATAGAACATTGTAGTTTACATGGAACTAGATAAAACAAAATTTAACTTATTGTAACATAATAAGGCAACATATGACAGAAATATGGGATCATAGGTCTGCAATCTCATATTTCAGTTCTTTCAGCACTCTAGGATATATGCCATGCGATTCGGGCAATTTGCTGCTCTTTAGTTTATCAGCTAGCTGTATTACATCTTTCTGGTTTATTGAGATTTGTTTAAATTCCTCTGATACATCACTTTTGAATACCATTTCTGGTATGGGTAAGTTTCCTTCATCTTCTTGGAGTTGATTATGACAGAAAAAAAGTCCTCTTTGTCCAAATACTTTCGTAAAAAGTAGTTCTCATCTCCAGAGACATGAGAGATATACCCCCTGCCGATAAGAGTCCCTTCCACTTTGTAGCTCGGAGCCCCTTACAGCTATTGCATGCACTTGTTTTCCTCTCTACTACTACTACAACTACTACTTATTATTTTTTCTAACATTGCAAGGTGTATGCAATGCTGTACATATAAATGTAAGAGACAGTCCCTTCTCATCAGAGTTTACAATCTTATCAAGACGAACAACATCGCATAACTGGGAACTATGGTATGGTAAGAGACACATAAGTGGTGAACAGGAGAGTGAGGGGATTGGGATCCAAAAGTATCCTTAAACAGATGGGTTTTTAGCCTGGATTTGAATAGGGCTAGAGAAGAAGCCTGACATACTGACTCAGGTAGTTTGTTGCAGACATATGGAGCAGCAAAGTGTAATGAACGAAGTCTGGAGTTGGCAGTGGCAGAGAAGGACATAGATAAAAGACATTTTCCAGAAGAGCAGCGTTCCGAAAGAGGGATGTAGTGTAAGATAAGAGAGGAAAGATAGTAAGAAGCCCCAGAATGAATGCACTTATAGATCAGTATGAGAAGTTTGAACTGGATGTGGAAACAGTTAGGGAGCCAGTGAAGTGACCTGAGAAGAGGGGTTATGTGAGCATAGGGACACTGAAGGAAGATAAGCCATGCAACTGAGTTTTGAGCAGATTGAAGGGGAGAGATGATTCAGAGGGAGACCAACGAGGAACAAGTTGCAGTAGTCTAGAAGGGAGGTGACTAGAGAGTGTCTAAGGGTCTTAGGGTGTTCAGAAAGGAAGAGACTAATGTTGCAGCTGTTATAGAGAAAAAGTGACAGGTTTTAGCTATCTGTTAAATGTGTGCAGAGAAAGAGAAAGGCGAGTCAAAGATGATTCCAAGGTGTGAGTGGAAGAACAGGGAGGAGTATAGTGTTATCCAAAGAAATAGAGAAAGGAGGAACGATGGAGATGGGTAAAGGGGGAAAGATAAAGAGTCCCAACAACTCTAAGAACTTTGATTTGTCATAGAGTACCTGATGAGGAGTGGTACAGTTTAATACTGAGCTGCCTTTATGTATTAAATGATGTAATTCCTAGATACCCCTCAGTGGGGAGTATCAACACCTTAACACCAACCCAACCTCTTTTCTGACATTTTAGATAAGTGGCTTTGAAGACATGTACCTGTTGGTACAAGATAGGAATTCTTAGGGACTCATATATAAATTCATGCTTTATTAGGTCTAGGGAAACAGAAACAGTTGGCTATAGAAAAGCAAACTTTTGGGCCCTACTATTGTTGAAATCAATTTTAAGTAATTTTAACTGACTCAGAAGGAGAATTTAAAATCTTAGATACCCCTGATCTCTTCAGCACAAAGAGAAAAAATTGTAATTTTATACACACTTAAAAAGAAATGCGACAGATATTCAGATTTAACTGTCCAGTGGCAGCTCCACAATTGTTGTATTTTCAAACACTATGGGGTCATTCTCTATCACGAATAGTGGGGATGTAGGTATGTTTGGGATGTACAACCCCCACTATTCGCAGGGATCCAGTTCTGCACATCTAGCTTCCCGCATGCACAGGGCCTTTGTGTGGGAAGCTCTGGACATGGGCGGGAAGGAGCGATGACAGGGCGGAAAGTGGGTGGAGTGGGGGCTGGTCGCACAACCCAGACTTCCAGTTCATACTGCTAGACCAGTCCAGACAAACGGGTTGTGTCCCCCTGCCAGCAGATCTTGGAGACAGAGAATTCTACCAGAGCTCTGATAGGTTGGACTCTGGTGATATGGTCCTACCCCTAGGGGTCTCCCTCAGTATTTCTCTGTCTCCAGCAGATCTGGTTGCTTTTGTTGTTTTTCCCTCCAAATCTTTAAAATTATTTAGAATCCCTTTGGGGACTGATATTTCCACTTGCCTGTTGCTGCCAGTATAGTTTCACGGTGCACCAGGGTGTTTGCAGCTGAGCTCCTGTTTCTGACACAGTAGAGCTCGCTGACAGGAAGAATATATTTATTTATTTATTTATTTAGCTGTATTTATATCCCGCTTTTCACCGGGTCAAAGCGGTCAATTGGGAGATACATTTAACACAAGGGGATATGACACACATATGCTAATACTTACAGGGAACATGGGCAATGGAGGGTTAAGTGGCCTGCCCAAGACCACAAGGAGTACCTATAGGACTAGAAATCCCAGTCCCTCCAGCCTGAGATTGCTGTCCCCAGGTGGGACTTGAACCCCCGGCCCTCCGGCCTGAAGTACCTTGTCCTAACCACTAGGCCACTCCTCCCTTTAGAATCCCCAGCATCTGGCCATGAGGGCTTGTTGGCTGGACGAAGGCCTCCCTAAAATCAGGTTTCTCTGTATCTTGAGGCTCCTGGATGCACCCAGAGTACACAAGAGGTGTTACTCTGGGTTTCCCAGCAACTTGATTCCCCAGATAAACTTGTGGAGCTCCTGGGCCTGGCTTCAGTACAGCTCCCAATTCAGCAGCGCTGAGTCTTTGCCACAAGAGCTTGGACAGCAGGAGGATCAGGTATCAATTTCTGAGAGAAACTGTAAGTAAACTGTTTTTCTTACTTGCCTCAGCTGCCCTGGGTTTATTTCAACTGCATCGGGACCAGCTGTCTCTGACCTGATTCCTTCACTTCCGCTTTCATCAGGGTCTGTTCAACTGGGTTTTGAAGTTCCTATTTTCTTCATTTTTATTTCCTGGATGCGCCCAGAGCACACAAGAGGTGTTTCTCTGGGTTTCCCAGGCTTCCCGCCTTAACAGCTGTATTTTCTGTAATCAGCAATACAACAGGGTTTGAGCTTCTGATTTCACTGTCTGTGCAGCTCCCCTTCTCTCCAGAAACACCTTCCAGCCCCTGCCATGAGGGTCTAAGTGGCTGCAGAGGGATCAAACACTAATTTCTCTACCTTTCAGTCACTGTAATTACCTTACACTGACTTTGAAAGTTTCTCTTCTCCATGGGAACTCAGCTCCTCTGTACTAACACAGTGAATAACTGACAGTTTCCTTCTCCCCTCCGTTTCTGGTGATTCAGGGTTCGTCAGGATTTGATTTTTAAGTTGCTAGCAGCACTCCTTGCCTCTTCCCCAGCGATTTCGCTGCATTTCTAAGGTTTATAGAGCTTAGGAAACTTTTATTTTGCAGTTTTTCTGTGCTGGCGGCCATTTTGAAGATCAGGAGGGATTTCTCTTCAGTGTTTTTTTTTTGGAGGGAGCAGCTCTGGGCAGCCATTTCAAAACATTTAAACATGCTATGAAGGCACAGGGAGTTTCAAAATCCCTTTTCTTTGAAGAGTCTTCTGTTTCCCTAAGCCTACCTTGATTTTTGTTTTAAAAAAAAAAAAAGGGTTTAAGCCTCTGCAATGCCTGTTTCTCTGCACAGCTGTTTTATATGTAATAATAAGAAAAAGGAGTTAATAGATTGCTTGTGTTCCACCTGCTTGCTGCATCCAGGAGAATCTTCTTCCTCCATTCCCACTGCGCTGCCAGCTGGGGACATCAGTGCCTTAACTCCTCCCTCCTTAGAGCCCCTGCAGCAGGATCTTCCTGCAGAAAGGATTCAGTCAGCTCCCATTTTGCTTCCACAGCCGCTGGAAGCCACGGCAGCCTTAGCTGACAGTGAGTTCCTGACGCTCTTCCGCCAGGCATGGCACCTGTGGCGTTCTGAGTCTTTTGGTATACCTTCAGCACCCGCCCGGTAACACACAAGGATATGGTGGGGTCTCGCAAGCGGTCCCACAAGTCCTCGGACCTTAAAGCAGTACGTCCTTCCAGGAACGTTGCATGTGGCTTGCGGGACACTACGGATATTCCAGAGGACTTTAAATCGTCGGTGGTGAGCCCTGACTCATTGGAGAAAGAAGATGGGGAATATTTTCCGTCTGATTCTTCGCTGACAGTTCACGAGGGCTCTCAAGATGTCAGACTTTTTCGGAAAGAGGAGTTGCCGGCTCTAATCACACAGCTGATGGAGTCGCTACGCCTAGTCGACACGCCTGATCCTCAGAGTTCTCAAACCCTGTTGCAGCTGGATCCCATTTTACAGGGCATTCGTAAGCCTTCCAAAGCTTTTTCCTTTCCAGCCGAGTTACAGCATATGGTATCTCGAGAGTGGGACTCTCCAGAGTCCTCTCTACGTACGGCACGCGGTATTGGTCAGTTATACCCTGTCACCCACCAACGTACCCAGAGGCAAAAAGGCTTGGGTAGTTTTAATGGGGCAGTATTCTAATGGCTGTAGACTTTCCTGTGAAGGCTTTGGAAAGGCCTTCTGGGACCTGTGGTTTTTAACATTAGCCAAAGAAGTGTAGTTGTAAGCAGAGGGTAAGGTTAAACACAGGCTTTATTCCCCGTCCGGGGTGGATTCATAACAGTGGAACATAAGGAATTGCAGACCCTTCGTCTGGTGACACAATTAAAGAAATGTTTCAAACAAAACTTGGCTTACTTCAGCATTAGTTAGTGGAACAAAAAGCAAAAAGAAAACAGTTCATTTCACTTACAGAACTTTTCCTCCTGTTTCTTTTTCTAAACAGTTCTTGCTGCTTTCAACAAAGAGATGATATGCAATCAGCCAGAGTGTATGTACAATCCATCTCACTCCCGTCTAAAGACTCTCCAGTAGTCTCAAATTGCATTCCTTCCTCATCAGAATAAACTTCTTCTGGCACACAGCTGCCGTTGAAGTTGTAATGTTCTTGCTGGTGAGCTAAAGCATTTCCCTCCTCCACTAAACTAGTGGCCCGTGGGAAATTACCACATTCACTGTAGTCAGGCTCCTGAGAGTTACACAGTTCCCGGTAAGTGCAGGGCAAGTCAGGGTATTTTAAACCTCCTCTACTAGAGTAAATACGCCTACCTTTAGGCACTGCTACTTCCTGTTCTCTCGGTCGAGCAAAGCTCTGTTTTGAAGAACACTTTCCACGGTGTTTCTCTGTTAGCTTTAAACTTCCTGCAGGGTAAAAGTTTTCCCCTGCTGAATCCCTGGTGTTGGGTAATCTATACCTCCTGGACTTGGCTGCTGGACTGCCACCTCTGCTTACTTCGTAGCAATGCTCCTGGGGATATTGAAAAGCTGTGCACTGCTGCTCACAACAGCTTCCCTGGGAATTACCAGCCTCATATGCCCCTGGCAATCTCTCTGGCTCCGTCCTTGCAGCTCCACTGATTCTGCTTTCACCCTTAGCAGTTCTCTCAGTAGCATCTACTACTCCTCCAGTAGCTCCAGCCACTCCTCCCCCTCTACCTTCCGGTAAGTGAGTTTTAAATGTGTTTAAGCTGGTGTTAGTTTGGGCTCCGCTCCCATGCAGGTGCTCCTCATTTCCTAATGAGTTTTGTGCTACGTTTCTGTTTGGGCGTTCCCTTACACCTTGTGGCTTTGTTTTTATCTGTTGCTTATAGCAACCTTTCCCCATGTGTGAATCTGAGCTGTCAGTTTCCCTTACGTCATACTCAGAGTTCCCCAGTTCCATGGGTTCTGACAGCGCTACCTTATGACAACCCTTGGTCTCCTTCTGACTTGGAC
The DNA here is from genome assembly GCA_033557465.1 of Ichthyophis bannanicus. Lineage (NCBI taxonomy): Eukaryota > Metazoa > Chordata > Amphibia > Gymnophiona > Ichthyophiidae > Ichthyophis > Ichthyophis bannanicus. The sequence continues at coordinate 197,277,670 of CM066037.1, read as the reverse complement.
CGTTGGCTGACATACCCGAAAGTTGATGCGTTAGTGACCGGGGTCACCAAGCATACCACAATTCCGGTTGAGGGCGGAGCGGCACTCCGCGACCAGCAAGACCAAAAACAAGTTGAGAGTCTGCTAAAGACAGGTTTTTCATTGTCCGCTTTTTCCCTTCAAGCAGGGGTGTGCGCAGGTCTAGCAGCACGGGCCTCCCTTCAATGGATTCAGCAGCTTCCAGGTGATCCCGAGTTGGCTCGTTTAGAATCCATCGCTGCATTCCTGGCAGAGGCCTTCTCTGATCTCTTGCAGCTGTCAGCTCGCTCCGTAGCACCGGTGACAGTAGCTTGGAGATGGCTCTGGCTGGGTCAATGGGCAGCGGATGTTGATTCGTTCAAAGACTCCAGCGTTTAGCTGCCATTCGTCCAGTTCCACCGTTGGAAAGAGGACTAGGCCGTTACTCTGTCTATTTCCTGGTGCCAAAAAAAAAGACTGCTCCTTTCGTCCTATCTTGGATCTCAAAGGTGTCAATCGCAGTCTGCGAGTACCACACTTTCGAATGGAGACTCTGCGATCCGTTATTCAAGCGGTACGCAAGGGGGAATTCTAGCTTCCCTCAATCTCGCAGAAGCATTCGTCACATTCCCATTCGAGAGGGGCATCAGCGACTCGTTCGATTCGCGGTACTCGGTCAACATTTCCAATTTCGTGCGATGCCCTTCGGTCTAGCTTCGGCGCCTCGAACCTTCTCCAAGGTAATGGTGGTAGTAGCTGCGGCCTTACGCAGCTGCGGCATCAGAGTTCATCCTTATCTGGACATCTGGCTCATTCGCGCAGACTCTCTCCCCGAGGCTTGCAGCACAGTCTCGGTGGTTGTTGCCTTTCTCAAAAGCCTCGGCTGGGTAATCAACCACAAGAGTTGTCTTCAGCCGTCCCAAGAGATCGAATTTTTTTGGGGGGCTTGATTTGATACAGCCTTAGGTCGGGTCTTTTTGTCAATGCCTCAATTCCTCAAGTTAACTTCTCAAGTTCGCAGTCTCCTAGCACAGGTCTCACCTCGAGCATGGTGTCCAGAGGATTATCAAGTTCGGTTGCCTCTACTACCGGCGGTGAAACTTTGCCTCCGTTGGTGGCTCCGGCCCCGCAGTCTCGTCTCCTTCGAGGGGTTCCCTTGGAGACTCCGCGCTGGGTGTTGGTAACGACAGACGCCAGTCTCTCCAGTTGGGGAGCGCATTGCAGCTTGCACTCAACGTAGGGGATTTGGTCTCCTCGGGAGGCCTGGTGGTCCATCAATCGCCTTGAGACGCGAGCGGTGCGCTTAGCTTTGCGAAAGTTTCAGCCTCTTCTGCGGCGTCAGGCGGTTCGAATTCTGTCCGACAACGCTACGACAGTGGCATACCTCAACCGCCAAGGGGGCACAAAATGTCCAGGTGTATCGAAGGAAATGGGTCTTCTCCTTCCGTGGGTGGAGAGGCATCTGCAGGCGATCTCGGTGCAACACATCGCGGGGGTAGACAATGTAAAAGCTGATTTCCTCAGCCAACATGCTCTGGATCCGGGGGAGTGGGCTCTGGCGTCAGAATCCTTTCAGTCCATTGTTCGACGATGGGGTCTACTGGCAATGGATCTCATGGCTATGGCGCAGAATACCAAGGCACCGATCTACTTCAGCCATTGGAGAGACAATGGGTCGCATGGGATAGATGCTCTGTCTCAAGCGTGGCCAACCCATCTCCTTCTGTATGTCTTTCCTCCCTGGTCCATGATCGGCAAGATTCTCCAAAGAGTCAGGGAGCATCGTGGCCCGGTGATCCTGGTGGCACCGAATTGGCCTCGCAGACCATGGTATGCGCATCTCGTCCGGCTGTCTCGGCCGTCTCCTCTACACCTGGGGGCGTTCCCAGGGCTCCTGCTTCAAGGGCCGGTGGAAATGGGAAACCCGGCTCCTTACTCGCTTACGGCCTTGCTCTTGAACGCCGCAGGTTAGTTCAGAAGGGATATTCGTCGAGTGTGGTGGCGACAATGCTTAAGGCACGGCGGTCTTAGACGTCGCTGGCTTACGCTCGTGTGTGGCGTCTCTTTGACACTTGATGTTCGCTACGTCACATCTTGCCCTGGTGTTGCAACATCCCGGATATTCTTTCCTTTCTGCAGGCCGGTCTAGATAAGGGTCTGGCGCTCAGGGCCTTGCCCGTGCAGGTTGCCGCGCTAACTTGTTTTTGAGGGCCGATAGCGGGGCGTTCTCTCGCCTCGCATGTGGACGTTTCACGTTTTCTTAAAGGGGTTCAGACATTACGGCCCCCGATACGTCCTTTAGTTCCTTCTTGGGATCTCACTCTCATTCTCCGTGCCCTTGTTGCTCCTCCCTTTGAGCCCCTGAAGGCATGTTCCCTTAAGGATTTTACGCTAAAGACAGTTTTCCTAGTGGCCATAACCTCGGCACGTCGGATTTCCGAACTTCAGGCTCTCTCTTGTTGAGACCCCTATCTCTCGTTTTCTTCGGCGGGAGTTTCTCTTCGACCTGTTCCATCCTTTTTACCTAAGGTGCTTACCCCGTTTCATGTCAACCAGCCTCTTTTCTTGCCTACCTTTGAAAGAGAGCAGTGTTCCGGTCACCTTCGTCAATCGCGTGCTGTGGACCTGAAGAGAGTGCTTTATCGGTATCTTAAGATCACAAACGCCTTCCGTAAGACCGATCATCTTTTTGTCCTGTTTGCGGACCCTCGACAGGGGTCCGCAGCCTCCAAATCCACCATTTCTAGATGGTTGCGAGGAGCTATTGAGGCAGCTTATATACTGCAAGGCAAGCAGGCTCCAGCAGGGCTCCGAGCTCACTCCACTCGGGCTCAGGGTTCGTCTTGGGCCAAGCAGTCTCAAGTAGCCCCTCTCGACATTTGCCGGGCGGTGACTTGGTCATCATTGTCCACGTTTGTCTGTCAGTATAGATTGGACGTTCACGCTCGGCAGGAGGGTCAGTTTGGAGCTGCAGTGCTGTCGTTGGCATTGACCCCCCCTTGAAAGCAGGTAGCTTGGGTACTGCCCGTTTGTCTGGACTGGTCTAGCAGTATGAACTGGAAGGAGAAATTTCACTTACCGTTAATTTCCTTTCCTGGAATACTGCTAGACCAGTCCAGGACCCACCCTGCTGTCAGTTACGGTGCTGCTAGTGCGGTGAAGCCGCTGGCCTCTGTTCCTTCCTTGTCAGTATGCCTCACCATAGGGGCCTGGTGGCTGCGTTATCGGTCTTAGCAGCCTTCAGTTCTGGGGATACTTTCAGCTCCCTTGTACATAGTTGAATTAAACGTCCACTATGTGTGGTCTTATGGTTTAGTTGCGTTACATGTTTGGTTTCGCTTTCCAGACAATACTGAGGGAGACCCCTAGGGGTAGGACCATATCACCAGAGTCCAGCCTATCAGAGCTCTGGTAGAATTCTCTGTCTCCAAGATCTGCTGGCAGAGGGACACGACCCGTTTGTCTGGACTGGTCTAGCAGTATTCCAGGAAAGGAAATTAACGGTAAGTGAAATTTCTCCATACAGGACCTATTAAGGTCACGGCACTGTATGTCCAGCACTGACAGGATGGATGTGGGATTTATTCCACCTCGAAGGTGGAATACGTTCCTTGTGCGGTGGGAATCGGGGCCCACAGAACTCCTAGGGCAGCCAGAGGTAAGTCCCTGCCACCCGATTCCGGCCCTGGCTACCCCTGCCAAGGGCCAGGCAGCAGAGAAAAGAAAAGCCTTTCAGGGCTCCTGCATGGAGTACCTGTGCCATGGCGATGAGAAACCATGGCATTGAGGCTCCAGCAGGAGCATAGGGAGGGATAGCCAGGGAGGTTGATGGACGTTCAACGCAGCAGAATCTGAGCACATCCAGTCCGTCTAAGTGTCCAATTCTGCACTCGCGGGAACATCTAGCTCCTTTGGGTACAGAATTGGGTGCACATTCAGGTCGTCAATATTTTGGACATCCAGAAAGCCAGGACGTGCCCCAATTGGAATTGGCCTCCACATAGATAGTGGTGTGCTGAAAACTCTTCTAACCAGCCCAACACTATCTGCGTGGAGGCCAATTCTGTTCGTGGCATGTCCAGGCCATCAGGACATCCAAAATCTGGACGGGCTAGATTTGTACCCTATTCTGCAACCACAGTAGCTATATGTTCCCACAGTTGCAGAATTGGGACACTTGGATGGGCCTTGATTCTGAGGACCTGAATGTGCAGCAACCTCCCTGGCCATCCCTCCCTATGCTCCTGCTGGAGCCCCGGTATGTAGCGTCCTGTCGACATGGCACCGGGACACCCAGTAGGAGCACAGACACTCTGACTCTGGTTCCGTGCTTTTTTCCCCACCACCCGGCCCTTGGCCGGGGCCTTCAAGGCTGGGATCGGGTGGCGGGGCCGTACCTCTGCTCCCCCTGTGACTTCAGGGGGGGGGGGGTCTGCACCGTACGATTGCTGCCCTGAGGTGGAATAAGTCCATCTTCCCATCGCTGGATGTACAGGGCCGTGACCTGAATCAGCCCTGTATGTCTGGGTTCGTTGGCCCGCCCTTACTCTGCCCACTCCCTGCCCTGATGCTGCCCACTCCTCCCCTCCCCACCGCCCACTCCTGACACCGCCCACTCTTGCCCCGTTTCCACAGTTCCCTGCACAAAGGCTTTGTACATGCAGGGAACTCTAGGTCTAGAATTGGGTCCCTGTGAATAGCGGGGGTTGGACATCCAAGCCGGTCATCCATCCCCACTATTCGTGGTTCTGGATGACTCCCATAGTGAATGGGCAGAGGGAAGGATCCATGAAATTATCTAGATTGCAGTGATATTCACTTACTCTCCAGATAATCTGTACCTGTGGTTTAGGCCTGCTCAGTAGCAGGCCTAAGCTAAATGGATAGCAGCAGCGACACTGACCATATTACAGTATATGTATATTCAGCATCACTAACATGATAAAGATGCATTGCTGAATATACATCTTAATTAAAGTACCAGCATTTAAATTAACATAGTCGCTGTCACTACCACTACCACTGTCACTGAATATCAGATCCTATGGGCCTGATATTGAAAGAGATTAACATGGTTAGCAGACTTGCTAACCGTGTTAATCTCCCTAGCCAAGATATTCAGCAGCACTAACATGGTTAGTGGCATTGAATGTCCATGGGTGCCACAGCTGCCAGTTATCACTAAGTGGGGAAAATCAGATGCAGTAAAGGCTGGTCTAATTTTTGACGCTGGAGCTAACTGGCCAGTGGCTGAATATCACCACTGCTCAGTTAGCTTCATGGCAACTTGGATATTCAATGCTGCGATGCAGATATGGTCCCAGCATTGAATATTTGAGTTTAAAGTTCAATAGCGGCGGTGGCAGCCGCTTTAGCAACACTAACTGCCGCTGCTGAATATTGGGTCTATATTTTATGTCTGGATGGCACATATAGCTGACCCTACACTATGCATTCATTTAATGTATTTTTGCTGTGGTATTTGTTTTTCAGTCTGATTTATCTGGTGATGAAAACAACAGTTTTAACAAGTCAAGTGCTATTTCATGGAAAAATGTTAGCAACCATCCTAAGTTAAAAGCTTCCAAGAGACAGAAATGCAATCGGAATTTGACGCTGAAGGTAAGATTTGCATATGTTGGTGTTAACAGATTATGCTTTTAAGCTTCTCTATTTAGAGTCAGGCAAGTCCTGTATTGATGAATACTTTTAACCCCTAGAGAAGGAGGTTCTGTTGTTTCAGTAGCTGTCTCAGTTTCCGCCAGTGCAATTGTTTTCTATCAAAGAATTTCCCCTGACTAACTGTAAGTCCGAGGGTGCTGGCAGGTTCTAAAATGTCTAGTAGGTTTCACCGATCTCTGATGCCACAACACAGTCAGAAGAGAAAGAAAAATAAGGCTGTGTGTGTAAGAGGAGAAAAGTGGAATAAATTTCCTGGTATCAAATCACAAAAAAAGACAAAGCTTATGTTTTGTGATGCAGTATCAAGCAGTGATGCAGCATTCTTCCTTGCCAGCCTTCTTTGCTATGTGAAAGGAGAGCAGTATCTTCCATCCAGCAGAAGTAGACATTGTGAAGACTTGCTGTTTGTTCCCCCAGATACCCCCATGCAGGCAGAGCTGACAGTACTGAAGCTGTGCTGTGGGTGTAGTATTAGTAGTCATTGTCAAAGGCCATGAGGTTGCTAGTGGGGAGCAGTAGCTAATGGCTATAGTGAGACCAAAGGGATCCCTGTTGGGAGCTGGAACTTGTGGCCATAGTGGCTTTGGTCTGCAAATCGAGAGCAGTGCTGACAGCCATGGTGAGAGCCAGGGAGGTTTGAGACAGCAAGAGGAGGGCCCAGAATAGAAAAGGATGAATGGAAGCCTATGGCTGAACGAAGGGAGGCGTCAACAAAGAGAATTGTGAGGATAGCAAGGAGAGCGATTGGATGGGGAAACAATCCTGCAGAGCTAGCTGTGGTATATATGCTTGTTCTACATGTTTGTTTCCCCATCCAGCCTCTTTCCTACTTTTCTTTAAACTTCTGTAGTGGAATTTTCAATGCTGAAATTGCTTCTATGATTTACTTTCCTTGATGGATTTTGAACTTATTTCCAGTGATCCACTTGCTGTAATCTTTTCCCATAGCTTCATTGTGTGCTTGATTGACATTATTTCACTATAATTATTGTGTCTCCTTTTTTTCTTCAAGATAGGGACTAGTGTTGTTGTTAAGTGCTGTCGGTTGACTCCGAGCACTCCAAGGATAGTTGTCCATGTTGTGACTATCTTACTGTACCTTTACTCATTTAATATTTTCTTTCTTTCAAGCTTGCTCTGTTCAGTCTTGTTAGTTTTCCACTTCCTTTTCTTTCATCTCTTAAATGTGTTGATTGATACTTCACCTGAAGTTATGTAAATTTAAGCAAGTTATACCATTATACCCTGCCCTTTGATCAAAAAAATAAAATAATAGACTTAAAATAGGAAATAACCCCCTAAGTGTATGTAAAAACCAAAACCCTCCCTTACCCACAAAACATAGCCAGATGCACATATCACACATTCAGCTACCTACCCATGGTATTCTATTGGCAAAATACTATTCTCTTAATTCCCACACTACAAATATAACTTACTATGAACTCCTTCACACACACCATTTACTCATAATCATGCTCATACCTAAAATATATAGCCAGACGTTCTGTGTCACTTTCATTCTATACAGTTGATTCATTTTATTCTTATTTTTATCAATACCTCTCAGTCTTTTCATCCATCCACACTAACATGCATGTGAACATACACATATCCATATGCTCAACATACTCTCCAATCACCCCATGCACCTCAACTTAACCTTCTTTCAAATCTCCTACAGCAAATACACTAATGAATCAAAAACAGCAGTCCATTTCATATCCAACTATTGAATGCAATGTCCCATCAAAAAGCAAGCCAAGATTCATACCTCAGAAAAGCATGCTACCAAGCAGAAGATCCCACTCACCGTTGAAATCAATAGCACATAAACTAACCTTTCACACACTCCGTTTTGATTATAACCATACAACAGAGGCATCTTGAATAAACTCTGCAAACTGCAGTACCTTACCCCTTTTTGAGGATCTCGAGGTTCTATTGATCCAATTTGACACCGGCCCACTATGAGTGAAACTACTAGAGATGGCCCCTCAATTGCCTTTCCCTCAGAGGGACTCGCTGGATTTCATTGTGAGGGCTTACCAACTCCCAAAGGAGCTCCTGCTAAGTCTCAGGAATGCTAGGACCCACAAAAGGACTGACCCTTCTTAGCCTTAGACCCATAGAAGGAAAAGACCATGAACTCTTTTCTGGCCCTAAACCAGCTCCACACACTCTACTGGGCTCTATTTGGGTCCTCTGAGCTTATCCTCCAGGAGCCTCTGTGGGCAAGCTACATTTGGGTTTTACACCAGCTTCTCCAGACCCTCCCCAAAGAGCCCTTGAAGGAGAGCTGCTCCTGAAGTTTAGATGAGGTTTCAGCAGATAAATCCTGAGCCAGAGCCACCTTGGGGCTAGCACAGTCGCAGCCATGGATTTAGAGGAGATACTGATTAAATTGTAGAGGACCTCAGCCACAAACATTCCAAATACACCACCTCTGGGCTGTCTGGCAATTGCTGGATCCAGCATAAAAGCTCTTGGACACAACATGTCTGCTTAAATCGCTTTGCCCAAGGCGAAAGCCACAAAGGCACTCTTGAGGAGGACTTCCATTCACCTATCATGAGTCCCTTTTAGCACAGCATCTCTTCCTTTGAATTGTTGTGCGTTTCACCACTGCTGTGACCATGGCCTCTATCTTAGAGACATTGAGCAGCTATTTGATCTCCCCTTGGGGTAGAGAATACAGCCAAGTCAGCACCTTAGTGCTTCTCTGCCCCAGAATTGCTCACTGAGAAGACACGAGCTGCCACCAAGGCTCAGGGAGTGAATGAAGCCAGGGGGATGTCACAACCTCTAGAGTATGGGGTCTACTTGTGAAACCTCCTCCAGATGGGGCTAAGCAAAGTACAGGACCATCATGGCCACTGCTTGTGATTTGAGGCAAGTCGCTTAACTCTCCATTGCCTCAGGTATAGACTTAGCTCATAAGCACTCCAGGGATAAGAAAATACCTACATTATCTGAATGTAACAAATTTTGAACTTTTGTGAAAGGCATGAGCTAAATCCATTTCCCCTCCCTCCTCCTTTACTTCCTTTGCCTATGTCGGGGTCTGGAGGGTCATTAAGAGGTGGTGACCTCTCAGACCCCTGAGGATAGATAGGTGGGCATTGTTGCTGTTTTGTCCTTACAGTCCAGTTTGGAACAGGGCTGGGCTTTGAACTCTCTCATAGTTCAGATGATGACCTTTACATGGTACCAGGGGTGGATTTAGGGCATGCCCCTAGTGGTATGTCCCAGTGTTTTCCACTTCCTCAAAGGGGTGAAACAGAGCGTTCGCTCTGCAGCCAGTGGTTGCACAGTGGAGTCTTTCTCTGGTTTTGAAGGTACTGATAAATCTTCATTTTGAGAGCCTTCGAAGGCGTCTTTCAAGGATTTCAACCTGCAGGTGGGATGTCTTGTGGCTACTGTGCCTTCTAGACTGGGACGGTTCAGTCCTTTTTCCGGAAATTGCTGTATTACTTTCATCTTAATCAGATGGTGGTCCTGACCTCCTCCCTGGAGGAAGACCTTTGGGCAGAACCTCACTGTGTCTACTAGATGTGAAGAGGACATTGGTGAAGTATCTGGAAGTTAATAATTCCTTCCATCATTTGAACCATTTCTTTGCCCTATCCAGTGGTCCGAGGAGAGGATAAGTGGTTGCCAAGTCCTCGAGTTCACCACTAGGGCACAAGCCTCCTCTTGAGCTGAATCCTCCATGGTGTCTCAGGAAGACATCTGTAGGATGGCTACCTAGTTTTTCCTGAACACCTTTGTGAAACACCACAGGTTGCATATGGCAACTGGAGTGGATGGGCGCTTTTTGCAGAGCAATTCTGTCTGGCGTGTCACCTTCCTCCCATTCTAAGTCCTGACTGCTTGGGTACATCCAACTCATTTGGATTAGTCTAGCAGGATAAGGAAGGAGAAATTTTCCATACGTGTTCATTTTTTTTCCTTGAATCCTGCTAGACTAGTCCAGGAACAGCCCTGGGAAGACTACTTCTACAGGCTGGGAAGCCTTGCTGAATTTTCTGGATTTTCAGTATCTGTGTCTGACGACACAGTCAGGTATGATAAGAGAGCCTTCACCAATGTATAGACATGTGATGGCATCACTGAAAGTTGCTCTGATCTGTCCTGGTCTGTCAGAATTCAAGAAAAGAAAATTAACAGGTATGGAAACATTTCTCCTTTTAAGCCTTTTATTGACAGAAAAATACCTGGTGTACCTGAATGTGACACACCTTGAGCTACCAATGAAAAGGCTTGTGCTAAATCTAAAACGTCAGACCTGCAAACCATGTAAATGCCGCTAAGTGGGATATTCAGTGGCACTAACATGATTATGATTAATGCCGCTGAATGTCCAGGGGTACTGCTGCTACATGCGCTGATACTAACCGGTTAGTATCGGGTCGTTTTGGGGGCAACACCTGGAGATAACCAGTCAGCAGTGATATTTGGCCACTGATCGGTTATCTCTCAGCGGTGAAAGTTAGCACAGCCTTTTTTGTGCCTAACATTTGCTGCCAAAGCTAACCGGCCAGTGGCTGAATATTGCTGCTGTCGCCTGTTTAGCTTCCTGCTTTGGCGGCAAACCTGGATATACAATGCTGGTGGCTGGATGTGGTCCCGACATTAAATATCTGGGGTTAGTGCTCAGCAGCGGCTGCTAGCCATTGTAATTACGCTAGCCACCTCTGCTAAATATCGGGTCCTTGGAGTCTGAAAAAATGTCCATCGGTAACCGGCCTTACCTGTGCCAGTTCCAGTATTGTTGGACAGCTGTATTAATAAGCTGAAAGACAAGGAGTTTATCCAGCCAACAACTTATTGGATAGACTGTGTATAAACTGGAAATACCTATTTTGTTGTTTTTAAAGAATTTGTCTCCTAATTGTCATTTTGTGTGAAAAGATCTTCCTTTGTACAGAGTCTACCTGTGTTTCTTTGATTCATTCTTTGAAAGCCTGAAAATGGCAGTTTGCCAGCCCTCATCAGTCAGGTTAAAGTATAGCGTCCCTTGACTTGGAAAGAAGCTGTAGAATTTTTCTCTTGTAGAATAGAGAGGGAGGGTTATGTTTATGTATCATGTAAATACATGTCTCGCTTTTAGAAAGAGCTGTTTGCCCATCAATGAGACATGGCAGGAAATTGGCTATAGTAAAAGCAGACATTTCTTGTTCATAGTGTAATCATAGTTTTTTTTATAGAAATGGCCACAATCCAGAGTAAGGCAGTTTCTGTTGATACATATTCTTAATTGGAGCAGGGCAAACCTATGGCCCCTTTAATCTAACCAGCTTGCTTTTTAAAATTTATAGTCTGATTAGCTGTTCACTGATGCTATAACTGGTGCCTTCTGATGTTTAAGGCAGGAGGCAAGGACTGTCTCAGAGGTAATCATCAATGCACCAACAGACAGGATGATGTTTCTCTCTCTCTCTCTCTCCCACTCTCATGCCCAGCCCCACTTTCTATTACTGTGAATTCTTCTGCTGCAGTATCAGTGCCTCATTTCTCCTCTTCCTTGTAGTTATGGCTGTGTAGTTCATTGATAAGTGTTATGAAATGTGTGGCTCTTTGTAGGGCCATGTGAACACACGCCAACATCACGGCAATGGGGGAGGCGGGAGAGGAATTGTGCAGATACATCTCAGCAGCAGGAAATTTCTGGCATTTCTGGGAGCTGATGCCTATTTTAGGTGCAGGGAATGTTACCACTCCAGTTTAGGGCTTTTCTGCCCACACAGAAGAGAGGATGGAGGGAAGGGAATGAGACAAAAAATGCAAATCCAAAAACTAAAGAAAGTCTTACAAGCCACTATTAGATGCTAAGAGCTGGGCATGAGGGGATAAAAAATAAGAGGGATTGTGGGCATGCATATTAGCAATGGTAGGAGAAAGGATTACTGACTTGACTCTGAAATTAGCTCTCGACTGCTTTGGGAAGAGTGCATGTGTGTGAGGGGGGGGGAGTGCGGGTCATAGGTTCCCTCTCTTCTTCTTTGTTGGGACCTCCCTACTACTGTTTTCTCCAAGAAACCCTGCAGCAGGCAAGAACCACATGTGTGTCCCCAGGTAAAATGTCTTCTCACTCCTGTTCTTAATAATATATTTATTTTTCCCCCATAGGTGTGTTATCTCTAAGCTCCAAGAGCCAGGAAAGAGAATATTGAAATTCAGTTCTTACTGTAAAGGTGTATATGGCTGTGGTGGTTTAACTTAAAGATTCCCTTTGTTTTCTTAGTCAGTAGGTAGGCAATTTTTGGATGAAGAAGCCAAGCTTTCCTCAGAAGAAGCTGAAGATATATCTTCTGATGAGAGTGAAGATTCATCTAAGGAAGAAAATGCCTCAATGTTGGAGTTTCTTGATGATAACACACAGCTTTCACAGGATTTAAATGGTAAATTAAGAGCATTGTGAACATTTATCTGGGGGAGGGTTTGTGAACTAAAGAGAATTAGTCTTTAACATGTACAATATTTGCAGCCCACATTCACTATATAATAATATGCATGCAAATGGCATAAAAAATATAGATAGCTTTTGCACTAATAATGGGTGCATTGCATTATCCAGTGGTAATGCCTAAAACGTTTAATGCTGCTAAGTTAATTACATCTTAAATGGTATAGTCAACATTGCAAACATGCTAAAGGAGTTGTAGTGACTTCCTTATGAAAAACAGTTAAACAGGTTAGAATCTTCACTCTGAAGAAATGATAACTGGCGGTAGGGTTGGCCATGGTAAAGGTTTATAAAATCATGAGTGGGGTGGAACTGCTAAACAGGGAATGGTTTACAGTGCTCCTGGTAAAAGATAGTCCTTCTCAAGGAATTCCCTTTTTGTGAAACTGCCACTGGAGATGAGTAGGGTATCAGTAAGTATTGATGGTAGCACATAACCCTTCTCCCCCATGATCCAGCCTGTGAAGGACTACCAAAAGGGACTGCTACAGCTGGAAAAAGATCTGCACTTGTAAGTATTTATCTTTTGGAATATACTCTAAATCTTGAGGATAAAGGGAATTCTTTGGGTTAAAGCTGATAAATCTGTGTATTTTAGAATTTAGTGTTTTTTTGCTGAGTCAGTCAGGGCTTAGTACCACAGAGAGCTTTTCATTTATATCAAATCAGAGTATAGCTTAGCATAGAAAGTGAAACAGAGTAAATAGTCACTGAAATACATTTGTTTCTAGAAAGCTTTTTATTTAAATCAAATCAGAGTATAACTTAGCATACAAGTAAAATAAATAGTCTCTGAGTAGACAGAAAGAAATTTGTTTCTAGTGACCTTTACAAAGAGGCCTTCCAGTTAGGAAGCAAAAGATGAAGTTGCCTTAAATAGGTGTTAAAGCAAAGTGAAAGATCAAAGGGGCAATTTGAAAGGCCCCCTCTATCAAACCAAATGCTATGTGAATCACCCAGGAAATTGATAAGAAATTACCTTAGAAGCACAGGTCAGGGCACTGTGTAGCAGGCCAGCTTTTATTAATTCTTCTTTCTTATAGTTCCTCCAGTCCAGTCCCGCACCTCTAGAGTAGTGTACCTCTTCCAGCAGCTTGGAGACTGAACATGTCGTCTTTTGATGACACCAATACCAATACCGTGGGGTCTGCTCACCATCTCCAGCACACTCCGTCACCAAGCAGCTGGAGTAGGTAGTGAGCCAGGGTGCTGGGCTCACTGAGGAACAACTAAGGAACATTATAGAGTAGTTTAGTTTACTTTTTGTTTTATTCTCCCCGTGTAAGTCCTTACTGGGACCAAGGAGTCTTTGCCTTTTTTGTAGTTTTATTATAAAGAAAAAAAAAGAAAGAAAAAGGAGATAGTGCAAAGAACTGGCTGCAGAGGTGGCACAACAGGGAGCTGTAAGAGAGAGCTCGTTTTTGGCAAGGGAGAAGAACCCCCCCCCTTTGACTGCTCAGGGTATTGGGGAGGCCGGTAAACAAAGTCACGAGATAGGTGGCTCCCAAACCCGCTAATCGGGTGAGGAGCCGCCTAATCACCACAGTTGGCTGTGTGACTCAGACAGTCCCCGAAGGCCCTCGCAGCACCAAAGCCGTTTTTGAGGCTGAGTGCTGTAGACCCGGAGGAAGGTAAGTCAGAGGACTGGTATGTACCTGTTTAGACCTCGGAGGTTACAGAAGGAACAGGGGGCTTTGTTTGGCGGGGGTGGGAAGAATACTAGAGGCCTGGCTTAGCTCTGCAGGCCGGCACCGTGTGTCGGCCACTTCGGAGTGGTGCGGGAAAGATGGTTTTATCCTTCTCTCGCACTCTTTCCTGATTTTGAAGTGGGGCTCTATTGGTAGCAGGGGTGTTTTTGCACCAGTCCCTGAGGCCTTAATTTGCTTTAATTTGAGGTGCTTTGCTTTCTTTTGATTTCTTTTGTGCTCAGCCATTTGCCTTCTTGCTGTGGAACATGCTAGTCTATTACAGACTGTTCCACTTGCTTCTGGCTAGGGTCTGACTTTTTACCACTTGCTTGTATGGTCTGTCTGCCTGTATATTTTTATTTATTTTTCTTATCATTGTTTCTTAGTGCCTTACTTTTCAGTATTTTTGTTTGTGATCTTCTATAGCTCTCCCTCTCTGTTTTCAGCTGTATCTCTCTCTGTCTCCTCTTAATCAATTGTAACTTCCTGATCGTAGCCCCAGTCTAGTCCCGGACCTCGGAGTTGTCCACCTTAATCAGCAGCTTGGAGACTGAGGAACCTCCTTCTTTTTATGATGTCATCCCTATATATCTCTGGAATCCGCCTTCCTCCATCAGTTACCTCGGTCTCCAAGCAGCTGACTAGGTCGAGCCCGGGGGTCCGGGCTCACTGGAGGAACAATTAAGGAATAGTTTTAGTGTAGTGGGTTATTAGTTATTAAGTATACAAAAAAAAAAAGAAAAGGAAAAGGAGTCTGTACCTTTAAATTTTAAATTAGGAGCTGTGCCTTCCGGTGCCTTAGGCTCTCCTCTCCCTCTCCTAGTTTCTCCTGCGTGTGGCTCCAGAGGTCTGCAGGGGGGCTGGTTCGCTCCCGGTTGGGTGCAGGGGAGCTGAGCCGGCAGAGGTAAGAGTGACGGTCAGCCAAGCGCCAAACAGAAGATCTGCCTGTAAGTGCGCCTCTGGCTGACCGCGGGGGGGGGGGGGAGTCCGGAGCCAGCCCTCCGCGAGGAGTTTGCTGGGCGGCTTTGCGGTCCTTTGCCCCTCCTCGGACTGTGCGGCGTTCGGCCAGTCTACTTAGCGGCAGCAGCAGCGCAGGTAAGAGCGCGGACTGGGGGAGCCGCTTTTCTTGTGCCGCGGTGCAGGAGCGCCTTGCTCGATTGAAGGCCCGGCCACGTGGCGTTTGCGCAGGAGTACTGTTTTTGCTCCCGCGTTCATCCTGGCTTGTTTCCCAGCCTCTAGGGCAGCGGTTTCAGTCCTGTGCGAGCGGCGCAGGGGAAGACAGCTAGGGGGATTATTCGTTTTCTTTCTGTTCGTGGGTTTTAAAAAAAAAAAAAATTCGTGCACGAACGGAAACCACGTTGGGCGCAGGGCCAGGCATAGCAGGGTCAGCAGTGGCCAGGGGGTCTGCAGCCTTCTGCGGTTCCCTTAGGGGGTGGGCCTTGGGTGTTGGAGGCCCTCCAGCGGGAGGAGATAGCACTTTAGGGCTATGTCTCCCAAACTCCATTGTGTGATTTGTGGGGCTAAACGGAGTGCTCTATTGGATTCCGGAGTGTGCAGGGGTTGCTCTAAGGAGGTCGCAACCCTGGACCCTTCCGGGGAGAGTATGGGTGAGCGCTCGGGCTCAGATGCTGGGCCTTCGGATGCTCCCTCCCCTGACTTACTCCGTGGGGACCCGTTAGCTGGGCCCTTTACCGCCCTGGAGGGTCCTGGTCCCCAGCTGCCCTGGGCAAAGGGGCTCGAGTCCATTTTTTCTCCTGAGTTTGTGGCTCTTCTTCAGCACGCGGTAGGGGGTCTGCCCCCTCCACAGTCGGACCCCTCTAATGGAACCCGCACAAAGCGTGTCCTTCAGGCTCTGTCCGCAGAGGGTCAACCCGGAGGCAAGAGGATGCGGGTGGATACGGAGTCCGATGCGCCTTCATTAGTGTCGGAGGGGCGTCTGTCCGAGGAGGACGGCGAGGCTGGACTCCCCGAAGAGGACTTGGAAGAGGGTGAGCTCGAGGACAAGGAGGTGCAAGCCAGAGTGGTCCGAGTCTTTCGGAGGGAGGAACTGCCGGCCCTGATCGCGAAAACGTTGAGCGCTTTAAATATGCCTGCGCAGGGGCCGGCGGAGGACGAGTCTCTGGAGGATCCCTTGTTGCAGGTCTTCCGTAAGTCTCAGAGAGCCTTTCCTGTTCACCGGGTCTTCCAAGAGTTGATTCAGGAAGAGTGGAACGTCCCGGAAGCGGCCCTTAAGGGCTCCCGGGTGTTAGGCCGGTTATATCCACTGGTGGATCGGGACAGGGAGGTTTTCAAGCCCCCTAAGGTGGACGCTGCGGTGGCGGCAGTGATAAAGAAGACCACCATCCCGGTGGAAGGCAGCGCGGCCCTTAAGGACGCTCAAGACCGAAAGCTGGACGCCCTGTTGCGGCAAGTGTTTGATACTAATGCTCTGTCCCTCCAGGTGGCTATATGTGGGGCCTGGGTGGCCAGGGCCTGCCTTCGCTGGTCTCAACAAGTGCAATCCGCGCAGGCGGAGGACAAGCCCGAGGGGGCGGCCCGCCTGGAGTCGGGTGCGGCCTATTTGTCCGATCTTCACTATGACCTCATGCGGGGTCTCTCCAAGAGTATGGCGTCGGCGGTGGCTGCCAGACGGTACCTGTGGCTCCGTTCCTGGGCAGCGGATTCTTTGTCCAAGGCCCGGCTGAGTAAGCTACCATTTAAGGGGCGTCTTCCGTTCGGAGAAGATCTGGAGAAGTTGGTCAAAGACTTGGGTGAGTCTAAGGGCGGTAAACTACCGTAGGACAAACCCAAGCAGGGCCGTGGAGCCTCGTCGGGCAAGACTCAGCAGTGGGACTTTCGCCGCTTTCGATTTCAAAGGTTCGGGAGCAGTCAGAGAGGCAGGTTCCCCGCCCGAAACCAGGGGTTTCGGGGAGCGGGGAGAGGATTTGGGGGGGTTGCGTCGGCCTCCTCCTCCTCCTCCGCTACCCTTAGAAAGGCGCAATGAGATACGGCGGACCCAGGGGCCTCTGTTTCCCGTGGGAGGCAGGCTGCAGGAGTTCTATGCCGCCTGGGTCCAAATTACGTCGGATCAGTGGGTGCTGGAGGTCATCAGAGAGGGCTACACGCTGGAACTTCAGCGACCAGTGCGCGATGTCTTCGTGCGGTCTCCCTGCAAGGCACAGAACAAGTGCGAGGCGGTGCGGGAGACCTACAAAGGCTGCAAGACCTCAGGGCAATAGAGCCGGTGCCCCGAGACCAACAAGGGTGCGGTCGATACTCCATATATTTCGTGGTGCCCAAAAAGGACGGAGGATTCCGGCCTATCCTGAACCTCAAAGGGGTGAACCGGTGTCTTCGTGTGGCACATTTTCACATGGAAACCCTGCGTTCCGTGATTGCAGCGGTCAGGACTGGGGAATTTCTCACCGCTCTGGATCTGTCCGAGGCATATCTCCACATTCCCATTCGGCAGGAGCACCACTGGTTTCTCCGCTTCGCGGTGCCCTTCGGTCATTTCCAATTCCGGGCTTTGCCGTTCGGTCTCGCGACGGCGCCGCGCACCTTCACGAAGGTTATGGTGGTGGTGGCGGCGGCCTTGCGCTTGGAAGGCGTCCTAGTGCACCCTTACCTGGACGATTGGTTGATCAGGGCGAAGTCGAGGGACGAGAGCGTTCAGGCCACGTCCCGGGTTGTCGCTTTCCTGGAAAGTCTAGGTTGGGTGGTCAACATGAACAAGAGCAAGTTAGTTCCCTCCCAAGACATGGAATACTTAGGAGCCCGTTTCGACACGGCGATGGGTCATGTGTTTCTTCCCCGGCAAAGGGCGCAAAGGTTGCGGACGTTAGTCCGGAGGTTCCTAAAGAGACGGGAGTCCACGGCGTGGCAGTATCTGCAACTGTTGGGCACCATGGCGGCTGCCATCGAGCTGGTACCGTGGGCGAGGGCTCACATGCGGCCCTTGCAGAGGGTGCTGCTCCGGCGCTGGTCGCATCAGCAGGACCAGCTGTCTCGGAAGCTCGTTTGCCCGGACGAGACGCGGGCGGCGGTGCACTGGTGGTTGGATCCCCGTTCCTTGCAAAGGGGGAGGCCCCTGGAGGTGCCTGAGTGGATAGCCTTAACAACGGATGCCAGCCTCCTGGGTTGGGGAGCTCACTGCCGGGGTCAGTTTGCACAGGGGCAGTGGACTCCCCAGGAGCGCTCGTGGTCGATCAATCGTCTGGAGTTGCGAGCGGTGTCGCGGGCGTTGGTGTGTTTCCAGCCGGGCCTAGGAGGAGCGGCGGTAAGAGTTTTTTCCGACAACGCCACTGCGGTGGCCTACATCAGTCGTCAAGGGGGGACCAGCAGTGCGGCCCTAGAGGCGGAGGCCGAGAGTCTGTTCGCGTGGGCCGAGCAGAATCTCCTGGCGGTGTCGGCAGCACACGTGGCAGGGGGTGGACAACGTGGAAGCCGACTTCCTCAGTCGCGTTTGGGTGGATCCAGGGGAGTGGGTCCTCCATCAAGACGTGTTCGAGATGCTCACGCAGCGGTGGGGCACGCTGGTGATGGATCTGATGGCCACTTTCCGTTCGGCAAAGGCCAGTCGCTTCTTCAGCAGGAGAATGGAGCGGATGTCAGAGGGTCTCGATGCGCTTATTCAGACCTGGCCGGAGGGCCATCTGCTGTACGTCTTCCCGCCGTGGGTGCTCATTGGCAGGGTGCTTCAGCGGGTAGAGAGCTTCCGGGGGCTGGTGATTTTGATAGCCCCAGACTGGCCTCGCCGTCCTTGGTATGCGGATCTGCTGAGGCTTCTGGTCACGCGGCCGTGGCGGCTCCCGGTCCGTCCGGATCTGCTATCGCAGGGGCCCCTGTTCATGCCTCATGTGGATCGGTTCTCGCTTATGGCTTGGCTATTGAGAGGGCTCGGTTGAGGACGAGAGGCTATTCCTCGGCGGTAGTTTCCACGCTGCTGAAGGCCAGGAAACGGTCGACGTCCTTGGCGTATGTCCGGGTCTGGAGAGTTTTTGAGGCGTGGTGCAGTGAGCGGGCTTCTGTGGCGCTCCGGGCGTCCATCTCTCAGATTTTGGAATTTTTACAGGACGGATACGATAAGGACCTGGCGGCGGCTTCGCTCAGGGTGCAGGTCGCGGCCCTGTCGTGCTACCGCGGAAGGGTGGTCGGTAGGTCCATAGGTGAACATCGGGATGTCAAGCGTTTTTTGCGTGCGGTGGCGTTAATGCGGCCTCCCAGACGGCGTCTGGTACCGCAATGGCAGCTCCCGCTGGTGCTTGTGGCGCTGGAGCGGGAACCCTTTGAGCCCCTGAGCTCGGCTTCTTTGAAGGATCTCATGTTGAAGGTCGTGTTTCTGGTGGCTATTTGTTCGGCCAGGCGGATCTCGGAACTGCAGGCTTTGTCCTGTAAGGAACCCTTCCTGTCTTTTTTCGAATCTAAGGTGGTTTTGCGGCCTGTTCCAGCATTTTTGCCCAAGGTCGTGTCGGCGTTCCATCTGAATCAGGTCATCTCCTTGCCGGCGTTCCGTTCGGACGCTGCGGATTCCGTGTCGAGGGCGCTGGACGTTCGTCGAGCCTTGAAGAAGTATCTTCGGCGTATGGCGGAGTTCCGCAAGTCGGAAAGGTTGTTTATCCTGTTCGCGGGTCCCCGGCGGGGAGAGGCGGCCTCCAAAGCCTCCATTGCACGGTGGATTAGGGAGGCGATTGCGTCGGCCTACTTGCTGAAGGGAAGGCAGGTTCCGGAGGGGCTGTGCGCCCATTCCACCAGAGCCCAGGCTACGTCTTGGGCGGAGGTCCACTCGGTGCCGCCGGTGGAGATTTGTAGGGCAGCCACGTGGTCTTCTTTGAATCCCTTTATTAAGCACTACCGGTTGGACGTCCAATCGGCGCAGGATGCCGGCTTCGGGGCGGCAGTGCTGCAAGCGGCTGTGGCTGGGCCCTCCCATTGACTTGACTGCTCTGGTACTTACTCCGAGGTCCGGGACTAGACTGGGGCTACGATCAGGAAGGTGAAATTAGACTTACCTGCTAATTGTTCCTGGAGTAGACCCAGTCTAGTCCCGCGTCCCACCCCTGTGTTTGGGGGGGGGGGGGCTTGCAGCACGGTCTACAGTTTTCAATGATGACAGGTAAGAAAGGATATTGGGATGTCATCTTTAAAGTGGGTGTTCGGACAGGTTAGTCTGGGCACCCTTAGTGTTCGCAGTTCTTTAAGTAATTAGTTCATATGCAGGTAATTTGTTGAGTATGTTTCCTTGCTGGGTGGTTGGACCTTATGGGGGGGGTAAGTGAGGTCATGACATACTTGTTGCTCTGGTGAGTCTGCTTTGTCATTCAGGTACTGATGGAGGAAGGCGGATTCCAGAGATATATAGGGATGACATCATAAAAAGAAGGAGGTTCCTCAGTCTCCAAGCTGCTGATTAAGGTGGACAACTCCGAGGTCCGGGACTAGACTGGGTCTACTCCAGGAACAACAATTAGCAGGTAAGTCTAATTTCATCTTTGCTGCTTCCTCTCTCTCCCTCTCTCTTTCTGGTCTCTGCCTTTGGAGATCAAGTAT
Source organism: Ichthyophis bannanicus (assembly GCA_033557465.1). NCBI lineage: Eukaryota > Metazoa > Chordata > Amphibia > Gymnophiona > Ichthyophiidae > Ichthyophis > Ichthyophis bannanicus. The sequence goes on along the minus strand of CM066037.1, from coordinate 197,257,306 downwards.
TAACTTCAATTGCCTTATCCACTCTACCTCTGCTCTCTGCAGCTTTCTCTGAGTTTAAAATCCCCCCTCTCTGCCTTTTTCCTATTACCGTGTGCTGAAAACATGACCCCCCCTCCCCATTGAAGCATTGTTAACCCTCTTCCCTACAATTGCTCAGCCATTTGCCTTCTTGCTGTGGAACATGCAAGTCTATTACAGACTGTACCCCTTGCTTCTGGCTAGGATCTGACTTTTTACTGCCTGCCTGTAAGATCTGGCTGGTTGTATATATTATTCATTTATTTTTCTTATCACTGTTTGTTAGAGTGCCTTTTCAGTATTTTTGTTTGTGATCTTCTTCAGCTCTCCCTCTCTGTTTTTAGCTGGGTCTCTTTCTGTCTCCTCTTCCTTATTATCCCACCCTCCCTCTCCACAGCCCACCCGCCCCCTGGCTTACAGTCTCTTATAGCAACCTTGTGCTCATTATCCTGATCACTCACAGATGCATCTTCACCCCTGCAATTTCTACCACCTATCCTTTTATTTCTTCTGACTTCTGTGCTCCTGTCCATCTTTCTCTCTATGACACCTCAACACTTTCTCTTCCTATTGCTTATACTCCCTAATTGTCTCCCCTCCTACCATCACCTTCAAGCCCCTCCCCATTATCTCCACTTTACCATCCTCACTTCCCTCACCATCTTGTCATCTACCCTATCCTTGAGCTTCACCACTTTCTCCCTCTCATTCAGCCATCTCCTCTCTCTCTCTGAAACAACCTCACCCTCATTACCCCCGTGCTGTCTCCTTGACCTTGTATTATTTTCTAATTGCTTACCCTCAAACTTCTGTACCTTAGTTCTTCCCTTATTGGACCATCACCTGCTAAGCTTCACTCTTCATCACTCACTGCCACAACCTCACTCTGTCTCCTCCAACATCTTTCGAAATCTCCATGCTATTGATCTGTTGGCTCTCTCCTCCACCCTCTCATCACCTTTTTCCTCCACCATGTCATCTGAGTCTGTTGATGAGGCAGTAGTTTCCTATAACACTGCACTCTCCTCTGTTCTGAAGGCTCTTGCTCTGCCCATGCCATGTCCTGTGAGGTGTACTGTATCTCAACCCTGGCTGTCTTCCACTACCCACTATTTTGTTCCTGCGCCCGCTCAGCTAAGCATGCTTAGCTCATATCGTGCACCATTGTAGTCTTTCTACACTTCAAATTCATACTTGTTGCTTTCCAGTCAGCCATAGCACTCGCCAAACAAGACTGTTTTGTCCATCTGACTAACTCTCTTGCTTCTGACTCTTGCCATCTCTTTACAACTCTCAACTCTCTCCTCAAAGTGCCTCCGCCTCCAACCCCCCCCTTTCTGCCCATACCTGACTGATTACTTCCATGACAAAATCCACTAGATCACACTCCAATTTCGCACAAGGTCAACTACTTCCCCCCTCCCCCTCTTCACTCCCAACTTTCCCCCATATCTCTCTACCCTTTCTTCCTTTTATTGATTTATTTGCAATGCTTATATACAGCTTTTCCAAAGATCAAATTGGTTTACATTAAACAAAACAGAACTTTCAGGAGAACAAGGTTAATATAAAACAATAAACGTAATAAAACTGAACAGCTTTACATATAACATGTGAACAGTAAACAATATGTAGGAACTTAAGTGGGCTTATAAGGGAAGGAAAGGGGAGGGGAAGGATTGGAGGTTACATGGTTGGGGTTAGGTAGGATACAGGGATAGAGGCAAGTGGTGTTTGACATTTAAAGCTTCAGATTATAGTTCTTAGTTTATGAAGTTGGTATAAGTGGTTACGTTATATCTCCAAAATACTCTTTAAATAGGTAGGTTTTCAGTAGCTTACTGAAGTCTATAGGTCAGTAGTTGCTATAAGGTTTCCAGGCAATGCATTCCATATGCTAGGCACATAAAGGGAGAATGCGTGGGAACAGATGGTTAGGTCCAAAGAAAGAGCAAGTAGATGTTGTGCAGGGGCTCTATTGTGATGATTATTAGGTCTATGATCTCTGAGGAGGAAACCACTCACCTTCTTTCCTCATCCAAACTCATTTCTTGCTCCTCTAATCCTATTCCCATCCATCTCCTTAGCTCCATCTCGTCAAATGTAGTCCCTTCCATTGCTCATATTCTCAACCTATCGCTCTCCACTGCAAATTTCTCTGCAGCCTTCAAGCATGCTGTTGTCACTCCTCTCCTCAAGAAATCCTCACTAGACCCTACCTGTCCTTCTCACTGTCGACCCATCTACTTCCTCCCCTTTGTTTCTAAACTACTTGAGCGAGCAGTTCACTGCCGTTGCCTCGACTTTCTCTCCTCTCAAGCCCTTCTGGATCCTCTACAATCCGGCTTTCGTCCTTTACATTCTACTGAAACAGCTCTTGCCAAAGTCTCCAGTGACCTGTTACTGGCAAAATTCAAGGGCCTTTACTCAGTCCTCATCCTTCTTGACCTTTCTGGTGATCACAACCTTCTCCTTGATACCTTGTCCTCGCTTGCTTTTAAGGGCTCTGTCCCATTCTGGTTCTCTTCTTATCTTTCCCATCACTCTTTCAGTGTTTGTTCTGGTGGATCCTCCTCTACTGCTATACCGCTCTCAGTTGGTGTACCCCAACGATCTGTCTTGGGTCCATTCCTTTTCTCTCCCTATACCCAGTCCCTTGATGCACTCATCTCTTCCCATGGCTTTCAGTACCATCTTTACACTAATGACTCCATATTTGCCTCTCTACACCTGAAATCTCTCCAGCAATCCAGACCAGGATCTCTGCCTGCCTTTCTGACATTACTGCTTTCATGCCTCACCTCCGCTTGATATTGAACATGGCCAAAATTGAGCTGTTTATTTTTCCCCCTAAACCTTCCTCTCTCCTTCCTCCTTTCTCAGTCTGTGGATAACGCTCTACTCCTCCCTGTCTCCTCAGCTCGCAACCTTGGGATCGTCTTTGACTGCTCTCTCTCCTTCTCCACACACATCCAACTGATAGCTAAAACCTGTCATTTCTTTCTCTACAGCATCAACAAAATTCGCCCATTCAACGGAGTTACTTACCTGTAACTGGAGTTCTCCGGGGACAGCAGGATAAGTCAGCCACAATTGGTGACGTCATCCGACGGCGCCGAGACGGAAGTACTCTCCATAGCTCAGAAGGGCTTTGCCCTTCTGAGCATGGGCCAACTGGCCCCACCCCCTGCCCGCCCCTAGCTAGCCAGTACGTCCCTAGCTGAGCCTTTCGCCGCTAGGAGGCGGGCACCAGGACGGAGGACGACCCCATCCAGGGGAGGCGGGCGGGTATGTGTGGCTGACTTATCCTGCTGTCCCCGGAGAACTCCAGTTACAGGTAAGTAACTCCGTTTTCTCCTAGGACAAGCAGGATGAGTCAGCCACAATTGGTGCCTCCCAAGCTGGCAAGTGCTGAGGAGGATGGGGGAGTGCCAATAACCTTTGCCAGGCCTGGCAAGCACCCGTATTATAGTATGCTGCATGTTGCGTGTAGCAGGGGCGTAGAGGTGATGTCTGCGAGAGCCGCTGCAGCGATGAGAGAAGGAGCAGTTTGAGACTGCGTGAGTGGTCGCAGTGATGCGATAAGGAGCAGGGCACTAGCGACGGCCTGCCGTCCCGAAGCACCACTGTGCAGGCGAGGCGTCCTTGCAGTGCATGTCCATAGAGCAGCGGGCGTAACTGAAAGAAGGAGCAGCCTGCAGCTATCAAGCAGTTATTGTGCAAGTAACGAATTCCGGCCTTCTCTGTGAGGGAAGCGAGCATTGAGATGTGGGAGCCGGGGTCATCCCAACGAAGGGGATGGCAGGCACGGTGAGCAGTAGTGGTGCGGGACGTATCGCCATGATGGCGCAGAGGCAACAATCATTGGCCACAGAGTGCAAGGACTTTAGGCCATCATTCACTATATACGAATAATAAAGGTTTTCTTTATTATTATTATTTTTTTTATTTATTTATTTATTTATTTTTTTAGGAGGCAACTCCGTAGTTTGATACCGGAGGATGCTGTCAACCATGGTGTAGCCTGATAGGAGATGACAGGGATTGGTAGATCACTGCAAAGCAGTACCAGTACCGGTTTTGCAGATTATCACCATATGTGGGCAAGGTGGGAGGGTGGAAGACTGGCCACGGCAAATCGGATCATCAGCTGGAACCTGAATCCTGGTTACTAGGAGTTGTGCCAACTAGTGGGATATCCTGGGTTTGTGCCCTCGAGAGGCTTGGGTTAGTTTGACCCAGTATGGCGTAACATCCGGACTGGGTCACCCGTGCGATGTAACAACTAAGCTTGCAGTGCCCAAATGGTTTCCCCGGCCGGCGGCATGTGGTGGTGGCAGACCAACTGTCTGGCTGTCTATTGCGAGAATTCCTGAACTCAATCCTCTCAGCGTGGCACTGTGTGAGAGGTGCGCCCATGTAGATGGTGTCCTTGAACCGTGTGTCCCATGATGGCTTTGTTGCAAGTTTGTGGTGGTCTTGCAGATGTGCGCTACCTGGGCAGGGCGCAGGGAGGACCTCGGACATGCCTCAGCCAGCGTTATTCATCGGGCACAGTGAGGGATAGAACCCACTGCGCATGCGTTGTGTGTGTTCCAGGCGTGGCTTAGGCCCGTGTCAATATGTGCTGGGTATATCCCGGTATGGCAGAGGGCTGCCAGGAGCACAGCTTGAGGGCTCACGCTGTTCGGTTGAGCACCGTGGGTAGATGTCCTGCATGGGTGGGTAGATGGTGCTGTTGATGAGAAGTGCCAGAGATCTGTTAGACAAATGGAACGGGTCAGAGCGCCTAGATTGCAGGCAGACTTGTTGGGGTGAGGTTGACCGAGACTGCCTAAGGGTTGAGTCCCACACGATTTCGAAGGAAGGGCCTCACAGGGGTATCCATTCCCTCACTGTCCAGGCCCTGGGTCAAGAGTTGCAGGAGTTCCCGTGTCCTGTGACCACCGGTCAGGGGGCTCCTGTGTATGCAGAGTTAGGGTGCCGCCCTTGAGTTGAGCAAGAGGGAGATCCAGACTGGGACCTCAGTTGGGCTGAGAGACTGTCACTCTGTCTTTAGGCATCTTGCGGTGGCAGGTGTAGTGTCGCAGGGTGGTACGGCAGGTTTAGCGCCATGGAGTTTTACTGGGTGGGCGGGCTGTGGTAGACTTGTCAGTAGGTGTGAGGTGGCCATTCCTAGCCGCAGAGGTGAATGGCAGTAGCCCAACAGGGCTTTGAACCTGTGACCTTCTGTTCTTGCATACACTGTCTGTGTGCACTGCACCACCGTGTTGCCACAGAATTTAGGCGCCACAGCAGAGATTTGAACCTATGACCTCCGGTTCTCGCAAAAATTTAGGCGCCACAGCAGAGATTTGAATCTATGACCTTCGGTTCTTGCACACGCTGTCTGTGTGCACTGTGCCACCGTGTTGCCACCCCCGTTTGATTTGAGGGCACGGCAAGGGCGTATCCGCACAGATGGGGGAAGTGAGGCCATGAGGCCTCTGTCGGCAGAGAAGACTGCTTTGGCGGGAACAGTGCTGGTGAGCCAGGATTGGCTGGGGGGCACCCGACTTGATGGTGGGTGGCGCTGACTTTTTTTCCCGCGTCGTCAGGTGTGAGCGCCCAGGGACCATGAATTGTGTTAGGGAGAAGACCACGTCCCGTGCTTAAGGACAGCGTCTTGCCGAACAGCAGACGCCGTTCTCAGGTTCCTGGGTAATGCGTTAACCCATGGCCGTGGCGTCCTAGCGGGAGCAGGGGGCCATGCGACACCTTTTTATGAGGCAAGGGGTTGTGAACGTTGTCCTTACATTGCTATACGCCGGCAGCGCTTGTGGGGCTCTGGTTGCAGTGGCCATGGCCGCTGTCGATGCAAGCTTCCTGGTCGCCTTAGTAGAAGTGAGGATGTTGTTGAAACAATGACTATATGTACTGCATTACACTGCTGCCACTGGCACCCGTAGGAGGATGTCCGACCTTTGGTGCTTTAGGCCAAGGGAAGCGCCAGTGAGGCTGACTCATCAGTCGGGATGTCCTTAGGAGGCCGTTCTGCGGAGGTTACGAGTAATGACTCGTAACCTCCGGACAGCCTCACTCTTCAAGGCCACTGGGGATCGAATCATGACCCCTGTTTCGTCAGTCCATGTGCTACAATGCTTGAGCAGTGCACCCACGTCTTCAGTGGGAAGTGGATCCTTTTAGCCCTAAGGCTACTCTTGGGGTGGCCTGTGCATACTTGGTACTGATGCGAAGTCTCTGTCCCCGCAGGCTCTGCGGGAAGGAGTGGACAGCTTGCTAGCCTCGTAAGGGATCTGCTTACTAGCTGCTGATGCGAGTGTCGCAGAAATATGTGGACTGGATAGTCAGTAGCCCAGCTGGGCTTGCAGTTGGTTGGAGGTGAGCGCTCAAGGCTCTGGTCAGAGCCAGTGCGACAATGTGTTGCTGGGGGCCAGACGCTGCTGTAGCTGGAGGGAGCCTGCATTAAGGTACTTAAACGAAAGCTGCCTGGAGTGTAGGCAGTGCACCCATCCATTGGCTGCCCAGACTGGGCGAGGCGGTTGCTGTGTGTTCCGGCCCTTGGGGCCACCCTTCCAGTAGCATCAAGCCTACTGAGAGGTTGGAGGTAGTTAGACCGAAGTATGGCAGCAAGTACCAGCAGTCCGGTGAAGGAAGGGCTACTGAATGCTTCCAGTGGGGCTTCCCTTCACGCTTTAGAAGAGCTGCCCTCTGTCGGTGCTGAGAATAGATTGTCATGTGAGGAACGGTGGCATGGCTTTTGCTGAAATCTGCGTTGGTAGCGGACCTTTCAGGTGTTGCCGACTTTAGTGGGCTGTGCCTGCTTTTACTTGATTTAACCATCATCCCTTATCCTGGTTTAGGTTGACGGGCGGGTACCACCGCTGTAACTTGAACCTGTGACAAACAGGCTGTGTGCACTGAGCACCATGCTGCAGATTAGGAGGTCGCAGCTGGATTGACGTGGTCGGAACAGCCAACGTGGGCCTCCATCCCACCTCCGATTGGCAGAGGGAGAGAGTCTGCCCTGTTGTAGAAGGAATTCAATCAAGCTTTGACACTTTCAAAGGTTCATTCTTCAACCACCAGAGGACAGCAACCGTGGGCTGGAAGGCCTGGGGTTTCTAGTCCCACAGGTGCTCCTTGTGGTCTTGGGCAAGCCACTTAACCTCCATAGCCCATGTTCCCTGTAAAATAGTTACCTCCAAGTTAGAATGCCCTGGTTCAATGTAATTTCAGTTTGTTCATTGTAAACCGCACTGATGCAGAATAGCTCGGTATAAAAGAGAATGTAAATAAATAAACTCTCCTCCTCTTTTGCTGTGGAAGCTGTCCGAGGGGTGAGCAGAAGCGGAGCCTGGTCACGTGAATCTGCTAAATTATTGCATCAGCCGTCTTTATTGGGCTCTGTGGGGGAATGAACCCCCAATCCCTGCACCATTGGTAGATGCGTTAACCCTTGTGCTGTGGCTCTGCTCTGTCAGGAGGATGAGCTCCAGCGATAAGGCGGAGTGCTGTCAGGAGGTCGGCTGGGAGCCTGTAGGGCATTGGACCCACTCTGTTCCCTCCATTTGATCAGATCTCTCCATTTGGACCCTTAATTAGAGGGAACCTTTAGGAGACGGGGGGCCGTATGTCAGGGAGGTTAGATAGGCAGGGGACTAGAGCCGCACCGAGAGAAGCTCCAGGCCCGAGTGCTATGCTGTATAACAGAACAGCTCCCGGGGTCTCAACGTCGGCGCAGGAAGAGGTCAATGGCTCAATTGTCAGCTTCATGCGCACACAGCAGCGCCGGAAAGAGTCCTCAAGCGCTCGAGTCGGCTCCGGGAGAGTCTTCAAGCTAAATGCCGGCGCCGGAGAGACGTTGGCGCCGTAGTGGTTTCCAGGGCGCGGCGCCAGACAGATGACGTCGGCGCCGGCTGGTTTCGAGGGGTGGCACCAGCATGGGGCATTCCGGGTTCGGCGGACCTTATCCCAGCTAATCGATGTTGCGGAGGAGGCGGTTGACATGGCGCCGACCAATAGCGCTGAAGCTTCCAACAATATGGCCGTCCCCAAGCTGTCTGCGCCAAACAGAGCGTCGGCGATGGGAGCCTTTGTGAGCGGCTCCTCCTCCCTTGAAGAAGGGCTGCGCCGACCAATGGCGCCATGGAGGGGGAGGAGCAAGCCCCGAGATGCCACCAATAGCGACAAGGAGAGGGAGGAGCATGGCCGATGATGTAGTGTGGCAAGATTTATTTATTTATTTATTTTTATTTATTTATCTATTTCTTCTATACCGCCCCTTCCAGAGATCAGGGGCGGTTTACATGGAACAATTGTATACATTCGTATAACATTACATAGAACAAGAACTTTTTAACTTTTTACATATAACTTTTTAACTTTTTACATAAAACAGAACAGTAAGTTGTTAAAACTATTTACAGGGTGTATGCTTTTGTATACTACTGGATTTACAGGGGAATGTTAGCGAGCTGACATTGCTATTTATAGATGTTATTTACTGCCATGGGAGCCTCGTGGCTAGCCGGAACGAAGAATTCTTCTGTGCAATTCTCTGCACCCTTGATTCTGCCTCCGCTCCTGCTCTTTGCCTCACGGGACTCTCCGGGATGGGACAAGTCTACCGGAGGTCTGGCGGCTGTCAAGGTGTGGGGTTTTTTTTTTTGTTTTGTTTTTTTTGAGCGACGCACCTACACCAGCCGAGGCAACGCGGAGACGTGCTGTCCATCAGGGGCCCCCTGCCCATCGGGTCCCTTGACCATAGGCCGAGGCAGCGCAGAGCAGGGCTGGGCTGTCCATCGGGGGTCCCCTGTCCATTGGAGGAGTGCGGCTGTGGAAGGGGGCCTCAGGGCACATCCCAAGCTGCAGGGGGACAGCGCGGCAGAGATTCCCGGTAGGAGTGCTGTTGGCCTGTTTCCGCAGAAAACGGAGAATCGGGGCTCAGCTGAGACTGGAGAACGGAGGCCTATTAGGCACGTTCTGCAGATCTCTCACTGACTGCTCCTCCAAGGCGAACCACCAGTCCGTGTTCGCAGCATGGAGGCATTCACCGCTGCCTGAAGAGAGATGAAGAGGTCTAGACAGGACCGGAATCTGAAGAGAGAGAAGCATAAGGTAATTTAAAGGCAATACATACATTGTAGATGTTAAATTATAGAGTTAGGTTTTCGGTTTTGGTGGAGAGTAGCAAAGTCCGTCTTGCAGGCAAGGCGGAAGAACAAGAACTGGCTAGCTAGGGGCGGGCAGGGGGTGGGGCCAGTTGGCCCATGCTCAGAAGGGCAAAGCCCTTCTGAGCTATGGAGAGTACTTCCGTCTCGGCGCCGTCGGATGACGTCACCAATTGTGGCTGACTCATCCTGCTTGTCCTAGGAGAACTTTCTGATCACACTTAAGACACTTATCCACTCCATAGTTGCCTCCCGTCTAGATTATTGTAACCTACTCCTTTCTGGTCTCCCTCTGACTCATCTCTCTCCCCTTCAATCTGTTCAACACTCTGCTGCACAGCTAATCTTCCGCCAGCCTCATCATGCTCATATTACCCCCTCTTCTTAAGTCACTTCATTGGCTCCCTATCTATTTCCATATCCAGTTCAAGCTTCTCCTGCTGACCTATAAGTGCATTCACTCTGCAGCTCCTCACTACTTTTCCTCTCTTCTCTCTCCCTACACCCCTCCTCGGGAACTCCATTCTTCTGGCAAATCGCTTCTATCTGTCCCTTTCTCTTCTAATGCTAACTCCAGACTTCGCTCCTTTTACCTTGCTGCTTCTTATGCCTGCAACAAACTACCTGAGTCTGTACATCAGGCGCCTTCTCTGGCCCTTTTCAAATTCAGGCTGAAAACTCACCTTTTCGCTGCCGCTTTCGGTCTTGACTCACCCGATCTTCTTCGTGTTTCCTTACCATTCCCCCTAAATATATCCTATGTCTACAACTACTGTGTTGTCTGTCTTGATTAGACTGTAAGTGCTGATGAACAGGGACCATCTTTTACATGTGTCTGTGCAGCACTGCATACGTCCTAGGTCTTGGGCAAGCCACTTAATCCTCCATAGCCCATGTTCCCTGTAAAATAGTTATCTTCAAGTTATAATGCCCTGTTCAATGTAATTTCAGTTTGTTCAATGTAAACCGCCTTGATATCATGAAAGGCGGTATATAAGAAATGTTAAATAAATAAATAAATAAATAAACAGCGCTATACAAATGTTCAGTAGTAGTACTAGTAGTAGTAGTTTCCCTCCCACCCCAGGGATAATCTTAGCTTGTAGGTTCTTAAACCTATTAAAGGGAAGAAGATGCCCATATTCACTTTCAGGTGCGGCTGGTTGTCCTCATCAGGAATAGTGTGATGGGGTCTGTAAGATAGACCTTCTCTGAACCCTATTAGGCGGCTGCCTAGGGCTTTAAAGTTCACGATGCCTTTCTACCAAAAAGAGTCTTGTAGTCAAATGGTAAGGCAAAAGAATGTCAGGGCTTTATTCCCCTTCCCAAGTGGATATTCTTGGGATACAACACAAACAAAACAGCAGAAAACAAAAAGAAACTGCTACAAAGAAAAATATCTTCTTTTCCTTTGGCACTAGCACACGGCTGCTTTCCACAGGCTTAACATAAAGGTATGACATCATCTGAAAAACATATTGTGCAATCCATAGGGACCGGGTCAGGAGTACAGCTGTTATTCTCCCACTGCATTAATTCGGATTCACTCCCGATAGCATAAGGGTCACACTCTTTACATGTGCTGGCTTCCTGAAAACCCTCCTGTGGTGCATGGATTTCTTTTCCCAAAAAGTGCTCTTCAAACCTAGGGCTCTGAATGCCTGGTATGGTGATAGCTTCTTTCTGGCTTTCCTTTCTCTTCCAACCTGGTGGAATCACTGGATATCTTTCAACATCAAAGTCACTTCCAGTGCCACGCCCTTGCCCTTTAAAACATACAGAGCTTTTAGCCTTTTCCTCAGAAAAGCAAGGTTCCCACCTTTTAACTGTGTTTCTGGTTCTTGTTTCTGGGCTTCTGACAGCTCTCTCCCGGACTCTCCAACCACCATCAAACCTAGCAGGCTCCTAGCCACGTCCCTGGCTGCTTCCTGCTCTGGGGTCAGACCTACTGTTTCCTTCTCCAGGCAAACTTCCTTCAGCATGACACGTGCTCGCTGGTTGCTTGCTCAGTCCTCCTGAGTCACTGCCCCTGCTGGCCTTTCCTGGTTCTAGCCAGCAACTTATATGCTTCCCTTCTCTGCACGCTACGTGGGTCTTTGTGAACAGGTGTTCCTGATGAGGCTTTCTGTTTCTAACCACGTCAGGACTATCACCATGAAAATTCATTCTAATGCCTTTTGGCTTCTCCTGTGCTGAATGTATTTGCTGCTCAGCTGTTCCTACGTGTACTGAGTTTATTTGCTGCTCAGCTAAATCTGAGGTAAGTTCCTCATTTTCTCTTACCTCCATGTGCTCTATACTGGCTACTGTGTCACAATAGATTACTTAATCTCAGGTCCTTAATTAATCTTGAGGTGAACAAAGTCCATTAAACGTATTAAGTGTAGCTGTATTAGTATAAGTATCCCCAGCAAACGTAAGTAAATAAAGAACTTAAAATACCTAAACGGAGGAAGTGACATCACCGGAGCCGATGGCGGCATGAGACAGCCGCTCCGGCACCGACCTAGCTAAATCGTGCCTAAATGGAACCCCCAACAGTGGAAAGCAGGCGTTCCAGATAGTGGATGGTGTGGTGAGCTGATCGGGGTGTAGTGGAGAGCAGCAGAGTCAAGATTGGAGTGGTCGGGAGGTCAATAAGGAGAGAAGCTGCATGGAGCACCAAGATGGCGATCGGGGCCTGGAGTGTCGAAGGGAGCTGCGGACAAGAGCAGTGAGGTGGGAGAAGTGATCCGGAGGCAGCACGTCCAGTGGGACAGCAGGAAACGGCAGGCCCCGGGCGAAGACGGATGGGAGAAAGTGCAGCAGCCGTGTTTAAAGCGGTAGCAGCAGCATCGCAGAGAGGAGGGCAGAAAGAGAGGCCCACAGATGGGAGAGACTACGGTGAGGGCCTGGGGCCATTGAGGGCCTGGGGCGGCTGAGATAGCATGGAGCATTGAAAAACATTGGGCATTGATAACCGAAACATTGAGCTTAAAAGAGTGATTGAGCAGAGCGAGGGAAGAGTATAAAAAGAGAACTCCCCCGAATAGGGGGTGCATTTGCAACGGTCATGACCACGAGGAGGAAGGCAGCGGATCTTAGGGATTATGCCTACTAGGGTTTGCAAGCAGGGAAGAGCGACAGTGTTGCCAAAGAGCAGAAAACACTGGCAGGGGACAGCGTGGATCGGATGGAAGATTCAGAGTCTGAGTTAGTAAGCATGTTGGAACAAGAAAAGAACGCCAAGCAGAGCATAACCAGAGCAGAGCTCAGGGACTGGTTCTTGGAAATCAAGAATGAGGTGCAATTATTGAAAAGTGAGCTAAGCGAACTTTTGGGTCCTTTGAAGGAAGAAATTGGGGAGCTGACATGCCGGATGGGCGATCGTGAGAACCGATTGCAAGAGATAGAACAGCGGCAGGAAGAAGGGGTACAAAGCTGTTTGAAAATGCAATCTCAACAAGAGGCTATGCTCTATAAATTGGAAGACTTGGAGGATCGCTCCCGCAGAAATAATTTGAGGATAAGAGGTGTCCCTGAGGAGAAGGAGTTTCAAAATAGTGAGAAGGTGGCAGTGTCGGTGTGTTTGGAAGTGCTCAAGAAAGGGGGAGAGGAGGTGACCCCCGAGGACATCCAAATAGAGAGAGCACATAGGGCTTTGGGACCAGCATTAGCGAACAGGCCTAGAGACATCATAATATGTTTGATGAGATATAAAGTGAAGGAAAAAATAGCTGTGAAGATGAGATGAGAGGATTTGGAACTTTAACTTGGCAAGGATACCCTGTGCATATTTATTTATTTATTTATTTTTTATTTAGTGTACACTTGTATCCCGCCACTTCCGGCGATCAGTGGCGGTTTTCTATACAAAAGGGTACGGTACAGACCAAAATTTAAGCATACAGTAGGATTGCAGGGGAGGGTGAAAGTCACAGCAAACGGTTACAGATTTACATTTGATTTCTTGAGAGGAGGCTTTACATATATACATAAATTACATAATTACAGGATGCATTTCTTGTTGAATATGATTTTTAGTAGCCATGTTGTTCGAAAGGATTACATTGACTAGGTTAGGTTGTAATGAGTCTGAAATAGGTGAGTCTTTAGTTTTTTCCTGAAGTCCTTCAGGTCCTTATTTGCTCTCAGTTCGTGGGCATTTGGTTCCAGAGTCGTGGAGCCATAAAGGAGAACGCTCTGTTAGTGGTGTTAGCATTGAAATTTCTCAGACTACTCGGGACTTGAAGGGTATTGCTATTCACTGTTCTTCTGCTTCTGTTGATTGGTTGTGCTGAGATTAAGGTGTTGAGGTAAGAGGGTGCTACATTATGAACAAGCTTGAATGTGGTTACTAATATCTTATATTGGATGCGGGCCGTGATGGGGAGCCAATGTAGCTCAATTAGGACGGGAGTGATGTGCTCTGTTAGACCTTTTTCATGATGACTCGGGCTGCTACGTTTTGTGCCAGTTGAAGAAGGTTAATGGTTTTTTAGGCAGACCTTGTAGAATGGTGTTGCAATAATCCAGGTGGGGAATGATGAGGGCTTGTGCCACTGTTCTGAAGTCGGAGTGATCAATAATGTTCCGTAGCGGTTGCAGGACTCTTAATTTGTGGAAAATGGCCCGATTGGTAATTCGGAGGTGCTTGTCCATATTTAGGTTGCTGTCCAGCATTACTCCTAGGTATTTTATTTCGGGCTTTGTGGTATAAACGTTGTTGTTCATGGTAACCATTGGTGGAGGGTTGAAGTCTTGTTTCCTGGAGATGCACATCACTTCTGTTCTTGGCAGGGTGATTGACATATTGTTGCGTTGCAGCCAGGTTTGTAGTTCGCTTAGGCATTTTTCGAGTTGGGTGAGGTCAGGGTTGTTTATGTCGAGGTGAGTGTAGAGCATCAGGTCGTCTGCATAGATGTGGTAACTGATCTTGTGGTCCTGTAGGATTTCACAAATGGGTCGCAGATATAGGTTGAACAGGAGTGAGGATAGGGCAGAGCCTTGTGGTATATATATGAGGACGTGTCTGCAGGAACCCTACAGAGGAGGAGGGCAGAGCCTTGTGGTATATATATGAGGACGTGTCTGCAGGAACCCTACAGAGGAGGAGGGCAATGCAGCCAGTTACGCAACTTTTGAGAAAGGCTGAGGTGAAATATCGGTGGCTACATCCATTTGGACTTTCTTTCACACACAAGGGGAGGACATGGAGGATACAATCGAAGGAGAAGGCAATGGGGACCCTGCAAGAAGCGGGATTGAGGCCTCAGGACACTTCCAGTGCAGCAAGTTCAGAAGACCAGAGGCAGCGGCACTGGAGAGAGGGGAATATGGAGGGGCGGACACCCCGAAGCCCTAAGGGAAGAGGAGAGGAAGGGGGAGCGGTGTGATGGGAAGTGGGGCTAAAGGGTTGTACTGGATAAAAAATGTTGATGCTTGTATAACAGCTGTTTAGGCCGGGGGGATGGGGTAAGAAGGTGGGGAGGAATTGTATAGAGGGGTGGGGGGTGAGGAGGTAGAAGTTAGGGGAAGGTCAAGGGAAGGGAAGGGAGGAGTGCAACGGTTGCTGGTAGGGAGGAGGGGCAGGGAGAGCCTTGGGGGGAGCGAGAAGTAAGTAGCTGAGGAAGGTAGGGGATGCACTACTCTGCTGAATCCTCTGGTGAAGGAGGATGTTGGGGGCAAGGGGAGAGGGGGATCAAGGTACAAGAAGGGGAGGAAAAGGATTGGAAGGAGGGGTATAGTAGACGAGGTGGGAGAAGGTGGAAATGGGGGGTAAAGGAGGCGAGCAGGAGCATGGGGAGGCTGGGAGGCAGAGGGGGAGATACCCGGTACATAATGGGCAGAGGAAGAAAATCCTAACGATCACTACATTAAATGTAAAGGGGCTGCATACATGGGGGAAAAGACAACTGATGGAACAAGAAGCTAAAAGGCTGGGGCCAGAGATTTTGTATATACAGGAAACACATCTGCGGGTAGGGCAGGAATATATCTAAGCGCTATCGAATGGTGGTCTTGGCTGGGCAGAAGGCAAACCCTCGGAAGGGGGGGGGATTTTGGTGGGGAGTGACTATCAGCATCTGGTGAAAGGTACATGTAGGGGTAAGGGAGGTAGATGGGTGGGGGTGAAATTGCAAATTGAGAGGGAGGAGGTGTGGGTGATCAGTCTGTATGGCCCGAACGAGCGGCAGGGGGAGGTGTATGAGCAAATATTGAAGGAGTTGGAGGAATTTGGGAGCATGCCTATCATACTGGGAGAGGATTTCAATTTGACATCTAACCCCCGCTTAGATAATAGTGGTGGTCGCGGAGATAGAAGGAGTTTGAAGAAACTGAAGGAGCGATTAGGGCTGGTTGATCTCTGGAGAAGTTGGCACCCGGGGGAGCGGAGGTATACGTTTTACTCTCCAGTGCATGGAACATATAGTAGGTTAGATATGATTTGGGGTGGGGCTCAGTGGGTGGCTAAGGTACAGGAGGTGGAGCATGGGGGTAATTACCTGGTCGGATCATGCACCAGTCAGTATAAAACTGGAGGTGGGCAAAGAAGAGGATAGCTTAAAATTTTGGAATTTAAATGACTCCTTGATGGAGGAGGAACAGCATGTAAAGAAGTTGCGGGAGACTATTAAAGAATATTTACGCTTCAATAACACTAATCAGTCTGGCAGCGCAAGTGAAGAGGGAGAAAGGAGCCGCAGAAAAGGAATTAATACAGAAAATGAAAAAGCTAGAACGCATCGGGGTGCAAGATTTGGGTACCATTGCAAAACTCATTAAGGTGAGGACAGAATTGAATAAATTAAGAGCTAGTGAGATGGCGTATAAGCTAGCGGTGCTGAAGCAGACTCATTTTGAGGGAGGGAATAGGGCTAGGAAAATGTTAGCATGTCGCCTTAAAGCTAGGAGGCAGACAGCGTATATTGATGGGATTAGGAATAGTAAGGGGGAAATGGTGCATCAGACTAAGGAAATTAGAAAGGCCTTTTGAGGCTTTTATGAAAATTTGTACAAAAGTGAAATGCAGTCAGGGCGGGAGGAAATTGAGAGATTTCTGGATGAGTGTAACTTACCACAAGTGGAGGCTGAAAAGAGGAAGCGCTTAGGGCAGGGGTCTCAAACTCAAATTGCTTTGAGGGCCAAATGAGGACTTGTAAAGTAACCCGGGGGCCACATAAGACACGGGGTCTCATTTGCATAAGGGGGCCTCATTTGCATAAATATTTGCATAATGTTGCATAATGAGTGTATGGATAAAGAAAGACTAAAAAATTTCTATATTACTGTAATCCAGTGCCAACCGCCAGGCACATTAGGAACTACTACAAACACTGCCCATTTAGAACCCATAGCAAACCCCCCGTATCATAACAGCACTACCAGGACTCACAAAGCACCAGACCCTACCTATCAAAAGGCAACACTGCAAATATTAAATCAATACATTTCAGAGAACAACAATACATGACCTACTGGGAAAAGAGAACAAGTAGCAATGTCAAATAGGAATTACATAAACAGAATACCTCAGCTCAGTTACACATGCAGAACATACACCATCACCAAACAAGGAATCACAATTTAGAAACAGGAAGACAATAATTAAATTGGGAACCCCAAAAGCCAAACTTGGAATGTACAACAACACTGTAGAAATAAAACTCTAAATTAATTTCTTGTACTAAAGCACAGACATTAATGATGCACATTTCCCAGAGCTGACATATTCCAGTTAATAAATTCAAAATAAAGAGATATTTTCCTACCTTTTGTGCATTTTTTTTCAGTTACAATTGTTCCAGCCACTTTCTTATGGTTTCTTTGTGTCTTCTGCTAACTCTCCATCGTCTGCTGTCCATTTGTCCTTTCTTCTCTCTTCTAGTTTTTTTTTTTATTCTCTCTCTACATCTGCTTTAACATACTAATCTTTCTCCTTTTGCTCTTTCCTCATTCCTATTTTATCCACTCAAATATTACCCCTCCATCCTCAATCTCCACTTACTCTCCCAAAACCTGGCCAATTGTAGATTTGTCTTCCCTCCCGCACAAAATATTTTCCCCTCTCCATTTCACTTTCCCAGCTCCATCCCATTCTAATCCTCCCCCAACATCAGCTCCCTTCTAGTTCCAGCCCCACCCAGCATCCGCTCCTTTCTAGTCCCTGCATCAGTCCATTTCCAGTCCGAGACCCCATCAGCCCATTTCCAACCCTAGCTCCCCCCCCACTCAGCCCATTTCCAGTGCTAGCTCCCTCCCCTCACAGCCCATTTCCATTCCAAGCCCCCCTCCCCATCAGCCATTTGCAGTTCAAGCTCCCCTTCCACTCAGCCCATTTCCAGTCCTAGCAACCCCCCCCCCATCAGCCCACAGCACATTACCAGTCCTAAACCCCCCCAGTGGCATTAACAGTCCTAACCCCCCCCATCAGCCCACTGCACATTACCAGTCCTAACCCCCCCCCCCCAGCCCACAGCACATTACCAGTCCTAAACCTCCCCAGTGGCATTACTAGTCCTAAACCCCCCCCCCTCCCATCAGCCCACAGCACATTACCAGTCCTAACCGCCCCCATCAACCCACAGCACATTACCAGTCCTAAACCCCCCCCAGTGTCATTAACAGTCCTAAACCCCCCCCATCAGCCCACTGCACATTACCAGTCCTAACCCCCCCAGCCCACAGCACATTACCAGTCCTACACCCCCCCAGTGGCATTACCAGTCCTAAACCCCCCCCATCAGCCCACAGCACATTACCAGTCCTAACCGCCCCCATCAGCCCACAGCACATTACCAGTCCTACACCCCCCCAGTGGCATTACCAGTCCTAAACCCCCCCCATCAGCCCACAGCACATTACCATTCCTAACCCCCCCCATCTGCCCACAGCACATTACCATTCCTACCCCCCCCCATGTGGCATTAACAGTCCTAAACCCCCCCATCAGCCCACTGCACATTACCAGTCCTAACCCCCCCCCCCCCAGCCCACAGCACATTACCAGTCCTAACCCCCCCCCCCCAATCAGCCGCAGCAAAATCGAATGTCCCGCGGGGCCCCGGAGCCAGCCCTCCCTCCCTCCCAGCCTGTTTGCTTCCCTGCCTGCCTGCCTGCCTGTTTGCTTCCCTCCCTCCCTCCCTCCCTACCTGCCTCAGTCCTTCTCCGCTTCGGCTTAGAACCGCGAAGGGAGAGTTCCTCCCTCGCGACTCTGTTAAGCCCGCTGAGGCTTATGGGAAATTTCCCATCTGCCCCAGCGAGCTTAACAGAGTCGCGAGGGAGAAGCTCTCCCTTCGCGGCTCTGAAAGCCGAAGAGGAGAGGGACTGAGGGAGGCAGGGCTGGCTAACATTGGGGAATTCTGGGGGCAGGGCAGACTGCCTCCTTACCTGCCCGCGGAGAGCTGTGCACACTGCTAGAAGCACAGGCCGCCTAACTACAAAATGGATCTTCGAGGGCGCGTGGTGCCTCGTGGCGTTCGGCTGGCTGCTGAGACTGCTTCTGGGCCCCCCCCCTCCTTCCTGTCTCTAATTGGTTGAGGGCAGGCTCGTGACTCGGGTCATGTGGAGAGAGAAGACGAACACCACGCAGCCGCGCCGGCAATCATAAGGTGAGAAAAAAGCAAGTAAAACCCACGAAAAAAGTTGTGGTATCGCGTGCCGCACAAAATGCTCTCGGCCCGCGGGCCGCGTGTTTGAGACCCCTGGCTTAGGGCAAGAAATCAAAGAGGAGGAGGTAAGGAGAGCTATAACTATGCTAAAACTTGGAAAGGCGCCTGGTTTGGATGGATACATGTTAAAATTTTATAAAGCTATGTTGGACCAAATTACGCCAGTTCTTGTTCAGGTGTTTAACAAGGTTCTAAAGGGTGAAGGTATTCCAAAGACCATGGCGGAAGCAGGGATTACGGTGTTGCCCAAGCCAGGTAAAGACAAGGGGGTATGCGGATCATGCAGACCAATATCATTGATGAATTTAGATGCCAAATTACACAGGTACACTACCAAAAAACTGCCTCCAGTTTTGCAACTGATTCCTATAGATTTTGGGGTGCTGAATCCAGGAAAAATAGCCAAAATGTTCCATCACGTCACGTTTTCTTGCAAAATTAGATTTCTTACCCATATAAGGAATGTTCACATAATTTCTTTTTAGCCGACTGCAGTTTATTTCTTGGCCCAAAATAGAGGTTGTAATGGTTAACTAACTAGAAACACTCCCTCATGATATTTTAGAGTGTTTTGTATTTATTTTATACATTAACAGGACAATTGGGAGGCGGGGGGCTAAATCCAGTACTCGCGCTGGCGCATGTTCTTTCCTGTTCGCCTCGCCTCGTTCGCTCGCGCTCAAACACGGTGGTTGCGACATGAACGTTCCTGTCAAATTTCAGTTTCTTGCAAGTTCATTATTACCTTTTGTTTGCTCAGTCGTAATCCAGCTTTATTCCGAAGTGGTTCACTACAGTTGTAGTTTGCAGTGCTGTGTATTTGTGATGGCTCACAGAGCCAGAGGTTGCGTCAACTCTCCGGACAGTTTTTGTTTTATTTGTGGGGAATATACCGTGAAAAAGCGGCAGAGAGGAACATTTCTGCATTTATTAAAAAAGTATATTTCGCCTATTTCGGTTTGAAGTTAGGCGATCAAGACAAACCGTGGGCTCCTCACAAAGTGTGCAAGACATGTGAGGAAGATCTACGCTTATGGATGAAAGGTAAAAAACAAGCATTTCGTTTCGGAATACCTATGATGTGGCGTGAACAAAGAGACCACAGCAGTGACTGCTATTTTTGCTCTTGCATTGTGAAGGGATACAACTTAAAAATAAGAACGTAATAAGTTACCCCAACCTTCCCTCAGCAATTAGGCCTATGCCTCATAGCAACGAAGTACCTGTGCCTGAACCACCAAAATCTTTGGATCATATTTGTGTGGACGGTTCTGATCATGATGAGACTCATCAGATGGCTTTTCCCGATGAGTCCAGTACTTCCGAGTTTGAAACTGAACCAGATCCGAAACCTGAATTTTTCTCTCAAGCTGAATTGAATGATTTAGTCCGGGATTTAGGACTCCCAAAAGATGCTGCCCAACTGCTAGGTTCTCGGCTTAAACAGAAAAATCTATTGTCACCAGGAACAACTTTTTATTAGTACCGCAACCGCGAGACACAATTTTTGAAGTATTTCAGCAAAGAGGAAGATTTGGTATTTTGCAACGATATATACGGAGTGATGGAAAAATTTAAACTCAAGTATGATCCTGCTGAATGGCGGCTGTTCGTTGATTCGTCAAAAGACAGCATAAAAGGTGTTCTTCTTCATAATGGCAACACATTCGCTTCAGTTCCTATTGCTCACTCTGTTATTCTCCAAGAAAAATACGAGAATTTGGCCCTGATTCTTCAGAAGATTCGTTATGATGAGCATAAGTGGATGATTTGTGGAGACTTTAAAATTCTATCCATGCTATTAGGGCAGCAATCCGGTTTCACCAAATATCCCTGCTTCCTTTGCTTGTGGGATAGCCGGGCCCGCGACCTACACTGGGGGAAAAAAGACTGGCCAATTCGGGAGTATTTGAGACCCGGTGAGAAAAATGTTCTTCATGAGAGCTTGGTACCTCGTGATAAAATTCTATTACCACCTCTCCACATTAAGTTGGGTCTCATTAAGCATTTCATCAAGTCCCTTCCAAAAGATGGTGAGTGCTTTCGGTACCTTTGCTCAAAGTTCCCCCGACTTTCTGAAGCAAAGCTAAAGGAAGGAGTGTTTGTTGGCCCTGATATAAGGAAACTCATTTCAGATGGAGCATTCGCTGAAACGATGTCTGAGAAGGAAAAAGAAGCCTGGGATTCCTTCAAGGATGTTGTTCTCAAATTCTTGGGGAACAGGCGGGATGAGAACTATAAGGATATTGTTGCCAGGATGCTCAATGCCTTCAAAGAACAAGTCTGTAACATGAGCCTGAAAGTCCATTTCTTGCACTCCCATGTGAACTACTTTCCCGAAAACTTGGGGGCGTACAGTGAAGAACAAGGTGAAAGGTTTCACCAGGACATCAAGGACGCAGAGAGAAGGTACCAAGGAAGATGGAACACCACTATGATGGCTGATTTCTGCTGGTTGCTGCTGCGGGAAACCCCAGATGAAAAATACGCCAAGCAGCGCACCAAGAGAAGCATTCGGGGGAAGAAGAAACGGGCCCACCAGGAGATTGATTGACCCAAGAATGACTTTAAAATCTAAACTGTGTTGACAAATATCGTGTTTTTACTAAACTTTGAAATAAAAATTTGCTAGTTATTACCACAGTGTCGGATCTCATTTATTAGAATTTTATTTTCACACCATCGGGTGTTTGTCTTCATGTATTGCAATGGTGCGGTTTGCGTTTTCTATTCTTACATACATACCTGTACAACATTTTTTGCACATTTCTTTGCTTTGCTTTGTGTCTAACCTCGCTCTTATATGCTCAATGTTTGTGCACATGTATGTGGCTGTTTTAAGTGCAGACAATTTTGCTACCATCACAGTGTGTTTTGTTGACATTACTCTATTCTTATGTGCTGCCTTGTTACAATTTTCTTTATTCTTATTTGAATAACTACTAAACAATTAGTATAAAGAATTCATCCAAGAAACTTTTATCTCGATCGCACTCAATCTGAAACGTTCACCTCAAACTGCTAACCCAATGTAGCAAAAAATCTGTACGTGATGGAGCAAATTGGTTACCAGATTTGGATTCAGCGCACCAAAAAACATAAAAATCAATCGAAACATTAGAGGCAGTTTAAAAAAAAACATTTTTTAGTGTACCTGTGTTATTAGCCAAGGTTTTGGCGAATAGGATCCAGGAGGTGGTTCCTCAGCTGATCCACCGAGACCAGACAGGGTTTGTTAAGGGACGACAAGGAAACGATAATGTTAGGAAGATTTTGAATATAGCCTGGCATCTTCAGAAGTCTAAGGAGTCTGCAGTGATGGTTACGGTGGACGCAGAAAAAGCTTTTCATCGTGTTGAATGGGCATATATGTTTCAGGTACTGGAGAAAATGGGTTTTGGCCTGCAATACATCATTTGGATACAGGCATTATATGAGAATCCACGGGCTAGAGTTTGGATAAATAGAGGATACTCGGATAGTTTCGAACTTCACTGGGGCACTCGACAGGGATGTCCTTTGTCTCCCCTGTTATTTGTGTTAGCTATTGAACCCTTGGCTGTGTATATTAGGCGGGCAGTAGATATAAAAGGGGTTATGATCTGAGGTCAGGAGGAAAAAATTGGACTGTTTGTGAATGATATTATCTTTACGCTGACCCAACCAATCACAACACTGCCGGTGCTGCTGGAGGCTATAGAGAGGTATAGCAAGATAGCAGGATACAAAATGAATCAGAGTAAAACTGAAATGTTGGGGTTTAATTTGCTGCCTAGAGTTGAGGATAGTTTGCGGCACAACTTTCGGTTTCAGTGAGTGGAGAGTAGTTTCCGCTATTTAGGGATTCAGTTGGGATCCTCACTATCTAGGATCAAACAATGGAATTATCAAGGATTGGTTGAAAATATTAGACAAGATCTTTCTAGGTGGAGGGGGTTATATTTGTCGTGGCTGGGTCGAATTGCAGTAGAGAAAATGAACATATTGCCGAGGTTGTTGTTTGTGTTCATGTCCTTACCTTATAAGGTGTCAAAAAAGGAAATTGGTAGGATGCAAAATCTTATTATGCAGTTTATATAGGACAGGAAATGACCAAAGGTGGCCAGAGAAACTATGTATAAGTCCAAGGAGGAGGGGGGATGTGTGTGCCTTCGTTGGATAGGTATTACAAGGCGGTGCAACTTAGGGTGTTGTTTGCGTGGAAAGAGGGGACAGATTGCCCAGGGTGGGTAAGAATGGAAGGCGGGGAGGAAGTAAATGGAGAGGCCTGGATATGGGACCCTGGGGGTGGGAGGAAGGGGAAGGTGGAGAGCAATCCATTCATGGAATTAACACAGCAGGTGTGGATGAAATGGAAGAAATTTTTTGATGGGGGGAAGAGTTTTTCAAGAGAGACATTTACATACAGTAGCAGAGGGTGGGATGGGGAGGGGGTGTATAAGAGGTGGGGGAGTAAGGGGTTGAATAAGATTGGCCAAATGGTAGGGGAGGGGGGAGGCTAAGGGGATTTGAGGAATTACAGCAAATTTTTCACCTGGAGGAAAAAGATCGGTATGCTTATGTTCGAATGTGGTATTTTTTACAGCAGAAAGAGGTGAAAAGAGATTGGTCTGCTAAACCTACCACATTCAAGGAGATGATGGGAAAGAGGGAGGCACCAACTCGGATAGTATCGAGGCTGTATAAGCTCTTGGGAGAACATAAGATGAGGGTAATTAGTAGTCAAAAGAGGTGGGAAGAAGAGCTGGGAGGGCGATGGGACCCCACTAGGTGGGATGGAATTTATGCTAATGCTCATAGACTAGCACCTGGGACAGCAATGTTGGAAAATAGTTACAAAATTCGGTTGCGATTATATTGGACCCTGATACGGGTGCATGAGATTTACCCAGATAGTTCTGAGCTATGCTGGAAAGACTGTGGGGAAAGGGGTGATCTGTTGCATCTGATTTGGAGGTGTCCAAAAGTCCAGAAGTATTGGACAGGGGTGGAAAGGTTTATGGCAGATATTATTAAGGTGTAGGTGCAGTTTACGCCAGCTATGGTAATCTTGAATGAAGAGGCGGAGGGAGGAGGGGAACTGGGGAGACTCATGGGGTATGTGGTTATAGCAGCCTGGATGAGTCTTTTGCGGTGGTGGAAAAATATAGAAGTACCATCTATTACAGAGGTGGTGGGGAGAATGGAACAATTGTGGGGATATTGTACGATAGAAGCACGTAGGAAACACATGGTTACCAAGTATAAGAAGGTGTGGGAGAAATATGAACAGTGGAGGGTGAGGGAGTACATCACTGGTATGTAGCGGGGGTGGACGGTGAATAGCTTAAGGACAGAATGTTTAAAGATTAGAACTGTTGTGAAAGAAGAAGAGGAGGACATCATTACTCACATAAAGGGTATGGGAGGGGAGGGTTTGCATGGGTTGGGGGGAAGAGGGCAGAAGGGTATTCATTATAGCAGAAAGACAAATTAACTGTATAGAGGAGGACAGGATGGATGGGGGCTTTTGATGAAAAATTGTTAGGTTGTGTGAGGAGGGGAAAAAACATAAAAAGGGATCAAGAATGATATATGTTGGTGTGATATGCTATGACGGAAAAGAACTGTTCAAAGGTCTCAAAGTATGAGAGATCTTGAAGCCTAAGAAATAGGAAGTGCAGGTTATGTTATAAAATAGGAAGGATGTACTATTACACTAGGGTACATGTAAGGAGAGGGAATTTCTTCAGTGTGAAGAAGACTTATGGACTGTTTAATCAAAGCGGGAGAGTGTGTATCACTGGTTTGGTTTAATTGTTCTGTGCTGTACATTCTGATGTGTGTTAATAAAAATCTAAAATAAAAAAAATATATATATACCTAAACAAAACCTTAAAACTAAGATGCAGACAGCAGTCCAGCAGCAAGATGGGGGCTTTCCAGTCTTTTGCATTGAGTGTCACATGTATGATTTTCTCCCAGTTGGGGGTGCAAGGAGCTCTTTGCTCTCAAGGAATGAATCCAATCTCTGGAGGCTAGAGTAGCAGACTTGGAGGACATAAGGAAGACGTAGCGATATATAGGCGAGACCTACAGGGACAAAGTATTGAAGTCCCACGTCCAGTCTGACAGCCTCCCTGTTGCCATAGAGGAGAGAGGTCACGTGGCAAGAGAGCATCACCCTGGTGTGGCAAGAAGTGATCCTGTAGCTAGGACCTGTCCTCCAGGTGATGTAAAACCTTCTCACACTGAGGAGGTTTCTCCAGGGCCATATGTCCATTAGGGAAGGGTTAGGACAGCCATTATAATTGGTGATTCGATCATTAGGCATATAGATAGCTGGGTTGGCTGGTGGATGTGAGGATCACCTGGTAACATGCCTGCCTGATTCAAAGGTAGCAGAACTCACGCACCACCTAGACTAGGTTTTAGAAAGTGTGGGAGGGAGGTTCTGGAGGCCAAATTTAGGCTTTTAAGTAGGAAGCTGAAATCCAGAACTTCCAGGGTTGCATTCTTAGAAATGATTCCCTTTTAACACGCAGAGCTCCGGAGTCTCAATGTGTGGGCAGCATTCTGGGGAAAGGAAGGGCTTTTCTGAAGGGATGGGTGCCACCTTAACTGGGCTGGAACCAGGCTACTGGCATTAACCTTTAAAAAAGAGAGAGAGAGTAGCTTTTAAACTAGATAATGGGGTAAAGCCATCAGTCGCCCAAGAGTACATGATTTGGAAGGATGTATCCTTGAAGGACACTAGCAAAGACTGAAGTTAGGGCATATCAACAGAGAGGTTCTAATAAGGGCATTGGGTTATTTTGGTTTTTAAGTACAGAGCAGACAGAGCTTAAAGATTCCAAATTACCCCTGTCTACCAATAATCAGATTAATATGAATAAAATACAACCTCTAAAATGCTTGTATACAAATGCTAGAATTCTAAAAAAATAAGATGGGAGAGTTAGAATATATAGCACTAAATGAGAGGTTAGATATGATTGGTATCTCAGAGACCTGATGAAAGGAGGACAATCAATGGGACATTGTGTTCTCCAGGACCAAGCAGGAAGTCAGTCCTCACATATGGGTGTCATCGGCGCCGATGAAGCCCCAGCGGAGCATTTCCCCAGCTTTCTATGAAAGCCTTTGGGAATGCAGGCACGCATGCGCGGTTCCCTTCCCGCCTAAAGGTGCCATCTTACCTCAGTCTCTTTTTTTCCAAGAAGCCCACCGGACGTGTGTCCTGTCATCCCGGATAAAAGTTGATTTTTTTCGGCGATTCTCACTGTTTTTTCTCCCGGTTCGACGCCGGTTCCCCTCCCGCCGGGTTCAGTACACCGGTATCGAGCCTGATTCTTATTTTTTGGTTTTTGCCCTTCGTGGCTGGCGTTCGCGCCCTTTTTCCTTTTTTCCCTGGAAGGCTGGTCCTTTGACCTCGTGAGGACTCTTTTTTCCCTGATGGCTTCCAGCAGTTTCAAGAAGTGTGATCGGTGTAAGAAGTTAATGTCTCTCACCGACACACACAACTGCTGCCTTCGGTGCCTCGGTCCTGATCACGACCCTAAGTCGTGTGGACCAAGTGGGAAGATGTCTTCCAAGGCACTCCGAAGTTGCCAGCAGCAGAAAGAAAGGCTTTTCTCGGACTCAGCCTCCGGCCGAGCCCGGACCTCGTCTGAGGCCTCGACATCTCGGGATTCGGATCCTGAGCGCCGTCGAAGCTCCTCAGACAGGGGGTCCCCCGACCGGGAACGCAAGAGGAAGAAGTGGCTCGCGAGGGCGTCGTCGTCGGAGGTCCCTGGCTCCTCGAGGGCCAGGTCTAAGACCCCCGACCGTCGCCCCAGGCCCGTGGAACAAGAGAAGCCTGCCAAAGTTCCTCGCGTGGAGCTGGAGTCTGCTGGACACGTAAGCCCCATAGTCCTCGAGGACTGTCCTCCCAGAGAGCCGACATCAGGCCCGGCGCCGCCGGGGCCCCAGTCAGTGGCTGCTGCGTCTCTCGAGCTGAGTCTCAGGATGACAGCCTTGGAGAGCAGACTGTCTGCCTTCATGGAGCAGCAGCGGGCACTGATGGCCAGCCTGTCTGGCACATCTGCCCCCGACCACCGGGACATCGACTTCGAAGTCGACCCCGGAGACCGAGCCGATACTCGAGTCCATCATGGCTCGAAGTCGACCTCGGTCGAGGTCTCCCTCGACCTCCCGTTCGGGACCGAGGGCGTCGACGCCGGTGCTTTCGGCGTCAGGGCGGGTGCTCCAGGGCCTCGCGGGGTCGGACTCTGACTCCTCGTCGGACGAGTCCGCCTGGGAGACGGAGGATGAGGAGTCTCCTGATACGTTCAAGACTCGGTGCGTCCCATCGGACTCACCACAGTCTAAGCCCCGGAGTAGATCCCCTCCGGAGGATACTCGGTTCTTGGAGTTCGGCCGGGATATGGCCACTGCCTTGGCTATTCCGGCGGACCCCGAGGAAGAGCCTCGAGGCGCTGCAGTATGACTCTCCTCCGAAGGAGGCCTTTACTGTCCCGGTTCCTCCGATGCTGGAACGGCTCCTCTTCCGTATGTGGGAGGCACCGGCCTCGGCGCCGGTTTTGAGCAAGCGAGTTGACTCGATCTATCGACTCAGAAAGAGCCCTGGCTTTCAAAAGGCACAGCTACCACACCATTCCATGGTTGTGGAATCGGCCATGCATCATCTGAAGAGCCAGAAGATGCACTCTGCGGTGCCCCCCGGCAGGGAGGCTCGAAACCTCGATGGTGTCGGTGGAAAGGGCTTCCAGGGCTCAATGCTTGCTTGCCGTGTCCAGTCTTACCAGCTGTACATGGGCATGTACTTATGGGACCTGGCCAAGGAGTTGGCCCGGTTCTCTGCTGGACTCTCTGGGGAGCCCTTGCAGAGATTCAAGTCCTTGTCCTCAGGGGATTCAGGACTGCTCGAAGTTCATGTCCCGCGCCGCCTACGATGGCTTCGAGGCTTCGGCCCGAGTTGCGGCAGCCGGCATCGCGGCTTGACGCCAGGCATGGCTGCAGTCAAAGGACCTCGAGCCATGGGTTCAGGACAAGTTGGTCGATGTCCCTTGCCGAGGTGAGAACCTGTTTGGCAAGCACATGACCGAGAAGGCCGCCCAGCTCGAAACTGAGCACCTTACACGGATAAGGCTGTCTAGGAAGACCTCTGCCCCTTCTCATAAAAAGAAGGGCTCGGGTAAAAAGCCCTTTTACCCGAGGAAGGGCACTGCCTACAAACAGTACCCTCAATATCAGGCTGCCCAAGCTGCTCCCCAGGGTCAGCAAGCCAAGGGGCAGGGTAATGGGCCCCGTAGGCAGAGGACCCCCAAGCCTCCGGCCCCTGCTACCATTCAACAGGGAGGGGGTTTTTGACTCCTTGAGCGTAGCCTCTCCATCCCTGCTCTCCCAACCCTGCACAGGAGGTCGCCTCGCCCTCTTTTCCCACCAGTGGCCCCTTATCACCGGGGACAGTTGGGTGTTGGACATAGTCCACAGGGGCTATGCACTGCATTTTCACCAACTGCCTCCTCCATACTTTCCAGGGGAGCCTCCAAGGCCTCCCCTGCCACAGACCTTCTCCAGCAAGAGCTTCAAGGTCTGTTGGTGGACAGGGTGGTGGAGCCTGTGCCTCCCCACTTGCAAGGTCACGGATTCTACTCCAGGTATTTCCTGGTGCCCAAAAGAACCGGTGGCTTTCGACCCATTCTGGACCTCAGGAACCTCAACAAGTTCCTGGAGAAAGAAAAGTTCAAGATGCTTACTCTTGGAACACTTCTGCCCTACCTCCAGCAGGGAGATTGGCTATGCTCCTTAGATCTAAAGGATGCATACACTCACATCCTCATTCATCCAGACCACAGAAAGTACCTCAGGTTCATTGTGGGAGGAAACCATTATCAGTACAGAGTGCTGCCTTTTGGCCTCACCTCCGCCCCCAGAGTCTTCACAAAGTGCCTGGCAGTTGTGGCGGCCCACCTGAGAACACAGGGAATCTTTGTCTTCCCCTATCTGGACGACTGGCTTATCAGGGGTCAGACGTGCCAGGAGGCCAGACAGGCCACCCTCAGAACTATTGCTCCCCTCCCAGAACTTGGAGTTCATAGGAGCAAGGTTGGACTCTGCTGGCAAAGGCTTTCTTGCCAGAAGACAGGGCCAAAAGATTGATAGCCTTGGCAAATCAGTTTCTCAGCAGGTCATTGGTCTCCGCCAGACTCTGCCTGAGGCTGCTTGGCCACATGGCTTCGACAGTGCATGTGACCCCAAATGCCAGGCTCCATATGAGGCCTGCACAGTGGTGCCTTCGGACTCAGTGGTCACAGGCCACAGGCAGCCTCAGAGACAGGATAAGGGTGTCCAGACAATTTCTGAACTCCCTCAACTGGTGGCTACACCCACCCAATCTACTGAAGGGGGTGCCTTTTCAGATTCCTGGGTACACGGTGGTACTGACCACAGACGCCTCCCTGCAGGGCTGGGGAGCTCATTGTCTAGGCAAGTGCACCCAGGGCCTGTGGTCTCCTTGGGAAGCTGCACAGCAGATCAATCTCCTCGAACTCAGAGCTATTCGATTAGCACTCAAAGCTTTCTCTCCTTCCCTGGCTCATCAATCTGTCCTGGTTCAGACAGACAACCAAGTAGCCATGTTTTATGTGAACAAACAGGGCGGGACTGGGTCCAGAATCCTTTGTCGGGAGGCTCAGGACCTTTGTTCATTTGCCCTCAAGCACAACATGCTCCTCAGGGCTGTGTACCTTCCAGGCCAGGACAACTACCTGGCCGACAGGTTAAGCAGAATTCTGCAGCCCTACGAGTGGCAGCTGCATCCTTCAGTAGTTCAGAGGATCTTCCTAAAATTGGGTCTCCCTTTGGTAGATCTCTTTGCCAGCCCAATGAACACTCAACTGCCAAAGTTCTGCTCCAGGCAACCGCATCCTCTGAGAATAGCAGCAGATGCTTTTCTGATTCCATGGTCTCAGGGCCTCCTGTATGCGTTTCCTCCCATGCCCTTGGTGGCCCGAACTCTCTTCAAAATTCTTCAGGACAAGGCCTCGGTCCTGCTGGTGGCTCCCAGGTGGCCGAGACAGCCTTGGTTTCCTCTTCTGCTTCAACTGGCGGTGGATCCCCCACTGCCTCTGGGGTTGCAACCCGACCTTCTCTCACAGGAGCAGGGTTCCCTTCTGCACCCCAATCTCAAAACTCTCAATTTGATGGCCTGGAGGCTGCAAGGGTAGTTTTGGCTCCCTGGGGCCTATCTCAGGAAGTTGAGGAGGTTGTCCTAGCCTCTAGGAAACAGTCCACTAGGAAAACCTATGCTCTCAAATGGAAAAGGTTTTCTGTGTGGTGTCAGCTACGTACAGAGGATCCTTTCTCCTGTACTGTGCCAGTAGTGCTTCAGTACTTACTGCACTTATCAAATCAGGGACTTAAGTCCAATTCTGTTTGGGTCCACCTCTCAGCTCTAGCAGCTCACCACTCACTGGTGGAGGGACATTCTCTGTCAGGTCACCCCTTGGTGTCCCGCTTTCTCAGGGGCTTGCTTTTGCTCAAGCCTCCAATCCATCCTCCTGCCCCTGAGTGCGAGTTGAATGTGGTCTTGCAGCAACTGACTCGCCCGCCTTTTGAGCCAATGGCTACTTGTCCACTACGCTTCCTATAGCCGTTACCTCGGCTAGGCGAGTGAGTGAGCTTCAGGCCCTGGTCTGTGATAGGCCTTACACCAGGATTTATAGGAACAGGGTAGTCCTCAGGACTCATCCCAAGTTCCCCCCAAAGGTTGTCTCCTCTTTCCACCTCAATCAGGAGGTGGTTCTTCCAACATTCTTCCCTAGGCCTCATGTAAGCCAGGCTGAAGCAGTCCTGCATACCCTGGACTGTAGGAGGGCCTTATCCTTCTACCTTGACCGTACGCTGGGGCATAGAAGGGCTACTCAGCTCTTCATTATGAAGAACAAAGTTACTGAACACGTAGATAGTCATGGTTTAATTGGAGAAAACCAACATGGCTTTAGCCAAGGAAGGTCTTGTCTTACAAATCTGTTATATTTTTTTGAAGTTGTGAATAAACAGGTAGACAAAGGTGAGCTGGTCAGTATAGTGTATCTGGATTTTCCAAAAGCCTTTGACAAGGTCCTTTATAAGCACACTTAAAAAGTCATGGGATAGGAGGCAGTGTACTATTGTGGATCAGGAACTGGTTAAAAGATAGAAAGCAGAGGGTAGGGCTAAATGGCCAGTTTTCCCAATGGAGAAGGGAGAACAGTGGAGTACCCCACAGATATGTGCTGGGTCCACTGCTTTTTAAATATATTTGTAAATGACCTGGAAATGGGAATAATGAGTGAGGTAATCAGATTTGCAGATGACACAAAATTATTCAAAGTTTTTAAAACCCAAGAGGATTATGAAAAATTGCAAGAAGACCTTGATAAATTGGAAGGCTGGCCATTCAAATGTCAGATGAAATTTAATGTGGACAAGTGCAAAGTTATGCACCTAGGAAAGAACTATGGTTCCACGATGCAAGGTTCCACATTAGGAACCACCACCCAGGAAAAAGATTTAGGCGTCGTCATGAATAACACGTTGAAGCTCTTCGCCCAGTGTGCAGCAGCAACCAAGAAGGCAAATAGAATGCTAGGAATCATAAGGAATTTAGAATAAATCAAAGGATGTTATAATGCCTCAGTATTGTTCCATGGTGGGACTGCACCTTGAATATTGTGTGTAATTCTGGTCATCGTATCTTAAAAAGGATATAGCGGAATTAGAAAGGTATAGAGAAGAGCCACCAAAATGGTAAAGCGGATAGACAGATACCCCTATGAGGAGAGGCTGAAAAGGTTAAGGCTTTTCAACCTGGAAAAGAGGAGATATGATAGAGGTCTATAAATTAATGAATGGAGTGGAATAGGTAAATGTAGATTGAGTGTTTATGCCATCAAAAAGTAGAAAGACTAGGGGACATGCAATGAATCTGCAGTGTAACCCGTTTAAGACTGATGTGAGAGAATATTTTTTCACTCACGTGTAATCAAACTCTGGAATTTGTTATCGGAGGATGTAGTAAAAGCTGTTAGTGTAGCTAGGTTTATAAAAGGTTTGGACAAGATCCTGGAGGAAAGATCCATAAACCTTTATTAAAGAGGAAATCCACTGCTTGTCCCATACAAGCTTTGTGAAACCTGTGTGTCTTTTTGGGAAACTGCTAGGTACTTGTGACCTAGATTAGCTCCTGTTGGAAACAAGATATTGGGCTTGATGGATCTTGATCTGACCCAGTATGCCATATGTTATGTTCTTAAAGACCAACGCGCCCTTTGCATGAAGATAATGCAACTTATAAGCACAAGTTCTGATAGGCCAAATGCAGAAAACAGACTGATGTGTATGTAAACAGTAAAGGAAAATCATGTGCACACAGTACGACAAGTGTATTTGAATTATAGGCAAATGAGCTGTGCTTATTAAAATGGCATGCAAATATTGTCTGTGCCTGACGCAGAGAAACACGTAGAGCATTATGAAACCAGCTGAAGCACCAATATCACTATGCCTGGGGCTGAGGTGGCTTAAACGTCTTGCGCATACCACTGACAGTGTATCAAGGGCTTTCCATGATGCCTGGATAAACACTGGTCAACAATTTTTTACAAAAGTCATGTTACTGAAATAAAAATAGTCATTTCTTATCAATTTTTATATGCTGAACACGAATATGACAGTGAAATTGCGAAGTTGGCTCTAGTTGTTTTGTAATCTGCAAGAATTAATGTTTACATCACAAAATGCATGTCAATAGTAAATATAGGTCTTCGGTTAATATCTGTAAAAAACCAAGTCATAGACTGCTTCTTAAATTTTTTCGCCTGTCTCTTGTACAGCTGTTCGGGAGCTTCTCTGGGGATGTCCAGCAGTAGTCAGCCAGCATTGTAGTGGACCATTTTCCCTGGTATCTTTGCTCCATTGTTGCGATATCCTGGTGAAAACGTTCGCCCTGTTCATCACTAACCATACCACAGTTGTCAGGAAATAAATCGAGATGGGAATGAAGGAAATGGATCTTTAGAGAACATTGCAGCCATGTTTCTGATACTACATCAGCATGTCTTCTACTAGTTCCTTGTAGTTTTCTGCCCTAACATTCAAGAAAGTTGGTTGACACTAGGCGAAAAGCATTCCATGCTTGTTTCGCATCACCCTGCAGCAA
Organism: Ichthyophis bannanicus; assembly: GCA_033557465.1. Classification (NCBI taxonomy): domain Eukaryota; kingdom Metazoa; phylum Chordata; class Amphibia; order Gymnophiona; family Ichthyophiidae; genus Ichthyophis; species Ichthyophis bannanicus. The sequence continues at coordinate 197,224,280 of CM066037.1, read as the reverse complement.
GTTGTTGTTCTCCAGGACCAAGCAGGACGTCAGTCCTCATTTATGGGTGACATCGGCGCCGATGGAGCCCCCGTGCGGAGCATTTCCCCAGCTTTCTATGAAAGCCTTTGGGAATACTACACGCATGCGTGGTCCCCTTCCCGCCTAAAGGTGCCATCTTGCTCAGTCTCTCTTTTTCCGTGGAGCCCTTCGGATGTTCGTCCTAGTCACCCGGGAAAAGTTGACGTATTTTCGAAGATTTCTTCGCTTTTTTCTCCAAGTTCGACGCCGGTTCCCCTTCCCGCCGGGTTCGGTACACCGGTATCGAGCCTGTTCTCTATTTTTCGGTTTTTGCCCTTCGTGGCTGGCGTTCGCGCCCTTTTTTCTGTTTTTCCCTGGAAGGCCGGTCTTTTGACCTAGCGGGGGCCCTTTTTTCCCTGATGGCTTCCAGTGGTTTCAAGAAGTGTGATCGGTGCAAGAAACTAATGTCTCTCACCGACACACACAACTGCTGCCTTCGGTGCCTCGGCCCAGATCATGATCCCATGATCTGTGGCCCATGTGGCAAAATGTCCACAAAGGCACTTTGAAGCCATCAGCACCAGAAGGAAAGGATTTTTTCGGATTCTGCCTCCGTCCGGGCCCGGACCTCGTCTGAGGCCTCGACGTCTCGGGAGTCTGATCCCGAGCATTGCCGGAGTTCCTTGGACAGGGGGTCCCCCGACTGGGAACGCAAGAGGAAGAAACGGCTCGCGAGGGCGGCATCGGAAGAGGTCCCTGGTTCCTCGAGGGCCAGGTCTAAGACCCCTGACCGCGGTCCCGGGCCTTTGGAGCAGGAGAAGCCATCCAAAGTACCTCATGTAGAGCCGGAGACGGTCGGACACGTAAGTCCTGTAGTCCTCGTGGACTCTCCTCCGAGGGAGCCGACGTCGGTGGCTGCTGAGTCTCCTGAGCTTGGACTCAGGCTGTCAGCCTTGGAGTGCAGATTGTCTGCCTTCATGAAGCAGCAGCGGGTACTGATGGCCAGCCTCACTGGTGCATCGGCCCCGACCACTGGGACATCGACGTCGAAGTCGACCCCGGAGACCGAGCCGATACTCGAGACCATGACAGCTCGAAGTCGTCCTCGGTCAAGGTCTCCCTTGACCTCCCGCTTGGAACTGAGGGCATCGATGCCGGTGCCTTCGGCGTCGGGGCGGGTGCCACCTCGACCTGCGCGGTCGGAGCCCCTCGACTCCTCTTTGGATGAGTCAGCCTGGGAGTCGGAGGATGAGGAGTCCCCCGATACCTTCCGGACTCGGTGCATCCCGTCGGACTCACCGCAGTCCGAGCCCCGGAGTTGGTCCCCTCCGGAGGACACCCGGTTCTCGGAGTTCGTGCGGGACATGGCCAAGGCCTTGGCAATTCCCGCGGACCCCGAGGAGGAGCCTCGAGCCGAGGAGCTCGAGGCCCTCCAGTATGACTCTCCTCCGAAGGAGGCCTTTACTATGCCGGTTCCTCCGATGCTGGAACGGCTCCTCTTCCGGATGTGGGAGGCACCGGCCTCGGCGCCGGTCTTGAGCAAGCTAGTCGATTCCATTTATCGACTCCGTAAGAGCCCTTGCTTCCAAAAGGCGCAGCTGCCGCACCATTCCATGGTGGTGGAATCGGTCATGCATCGACTGAAGAGCCAGAAGATGCACTCAGCGGTGTCCCCTGGCAGGGAGGCCCGGAACCTGGGATGCTTTCAGCAGAAAGTGCTTCCAGGGCTCGATGCTTGCTTGCCGTGTCCAGTCATACCAGCTGTACATGGGCATGTTCCTCCGAGACCTGGCAAAGGAGCTTGCCGGGTTCTCTGCTGGCCTCTCCGGGGAACCTTTGCAGAGATTCCAGTCTTTGTCTTCAGGAATCCTGGACTGTTCCAAATTCATGTCCCGAGCGGCCTACGATGGCTTCGAGGCTTCGGTTTGTGTGGCGGCCGCTGGCATCGCGGCCCGACGCCAGGCATGGCTGCAGTCATCGGACCTCGAGCCTTGGGTACAGGACAATTTGGTCGATGTCCCTTGCCGAGGTGAGAACCTTTTTGGCAAACCCATGGCCGAGAAGGCGGCTGAGCTTGAAACCGAGCACCTGACCAGGACTAGGCTGTCCAGAAAGACTTCTGCCCCTTTTCACAAAATGAAGGGCTCGGGTAAAAAGTCCTTCTACCCGAGAAAGGTGTCTGCCTACAAACCTTTCCCTCAATACCAGGCCTCCCCAGCTCCCCCTCAGGGGCAGCAGGCCAAGGGGCAGGGACATGGGCCCCGTAGGCAGAAGACCCCCAAGCCTCCGGCTCCTGCTCCTACCCAGCATGGAGGGGGTTTTTGACTCCCAAGGCATAGCCTCTCCGTCCCTGCTTTCCCATCCCTGCACAGGAGGTCGCTTAGCCCTGTTTGCCCACCGGTGGCCACCCATTACAGGGGATGCTTGGGTCTTAAGCATCATTCACCAAGGGTATATGCTTCATTTTCAACAGCTACCTCCTGTCTACTTTCCAGGAGAACCTCTGAGGCCTCTCCTGCACACCACCCTCCTCCTCCAAGAACTTCAGGGTCTGCTTCTGGACAAGGTGGTGGAGCCGGTACCGCCTCACCTACAAGGGCACGGGTTCTATTCCAGGTATTTTCTGGTGCCAAAAAGAACAGGAGGCCTAAGTCCTATCCTAGACCTCAGAAGCCTCAACAAGTTCTTTGAGAAAGAGAAGTTCAAGATGCTTACTCTTGGAACACTTCTGCCCTACCTCCAGCAGGGAGATTGGCTATGCTCCTTAGATCTAAAGGATGCGTACACTCACATCCTCATTCATTCAGACCACAGAAAGTACCTCAGGTTCGTGGTGGGAGGAAACCATTACCAGTACAGGGTGCTGCCTTTTGGCCTAACCTCTGCCCCACGGGTCTTTACAAAGTGCCTGACTGTGGTGGCGACCTACTTGAGGACTCAAGGAATATTTGTCTTCCCCTATCTTGACGACTGGCTCATCCGGGGTCAGACCTACCAGGAGGCCAGGCAGGCCACCTTCAGGACTGTCACACTCCTTCAAGACCTAGGCTTTGTCATAAACTTCGCAAAGTCCACTTTGCTCCCCTCCCAGAACCTCGAGTACATAGGAGCACAGCTGGACTCTCTCTGCAAGCAAGGGCTTACTTGCCAGAGGACAGAGCTCAAAGGCTCATGGAGTTGGCATCCCGGTTTCTCAGTCTGCCGAGGGTTCCTGCCAGGCTCTGTCTGCAGCTCCTGGGACACATGGCATCGACTGTGCATGTGACCCCCAATGCCCGCCTCCACATGAGGCCTGCACAGTGGTGCCTCAGAACTCAGTGGAAGCAGGCCACAGGGAGCCTAGCAGACAAAGTAAAGGGTATCCAAACCTTTCCTGGATTCTCTTCAGTGGTGGCTACACCCCCCCCCCCCCAACTTGCTGCAGGGGGTGCCTTTTCAGGTAGCTGCCCCCACAGTGGTATTGACAACCGATGCCTCCTTGCAGGGCTGGGGTGCACACTGTCAAGGGAGCTGCACCCAAGGCCTCTGGTCCCAATGGGAAGCCCTGCAACAGATCAACCTACTGGAACTGCGGGCTATTCGCTTGGCCCTCAAGGCTTTTTCTCATTCCTTGGCCCACCAGTTTGTTCTAGTTCAGATGGACAACCAAGTAGCCATGTTCTATGTGAACAAACAGGGCGGCACTGGATCCAGGCCTCTATGCCTAGAAGCACAGGCCCTTTGCTCTTTTGCCCTCAGGCACCAGATGTTGCTGAGGGCTGTGCATCTTCCTGGCCAGGAGAACTTTCTGGCAGACCGCTTAAACAGAATTCTGCAGCCCCACAAGTGGAAGCTGCACCCTTTGGTGGTTCAACAGATTTTCCTAAAATGGGGACTTCCATCCATGGATCTCTTTGCCAGTCCCCTGAATCACCAACTGCCCAGGTTTTGTTCCAGGCAACCGCATCCCCTAAGGGTGGCGGCGGATGCCTTCCTGATTTCTTGGTCCCAAGGCCTGCTTTATGCGTTTCCTCCCACGCCTCTGGTGGCCCGAACCTTGTTCAAGATTCTCAGGGACAAGGCCTCAGTACTTCTGGTTGCTCCCAGGTGGCCGAGGCAGCCCTGGTTCCCCCTGCTACTTCAACTGGCAGTGGAGACTCCTATGCCTCTGGGATTCCAACCCGACCTTCTTTCTCAGGATCAGGGTTCCCTTCTGCATCCCAGTCTCAAATCTCTCCATCTGATGGCATGGAGGCTGCAAGGGTAGTCTTGGCTCCCTGGGGCCTATCTCAGGAAGGGGAAGAGGTGGTCTTGGCTTCTAGAAAGCAATCCACCAGGAAAACATATGCCCTAAAGTGGAGAAGGTTCTCCTTGTGGTGTCAGCAATGCAAGGAAGATCCTTTCACCTGCACTGTGCCAGTAGTGCTTCAGTACCTACTGCACTTGTCCAATCAGGGCCTTAAGTCCAATTCTGTTCGGGTCCATCTCTCTGCTCTGGCAGCTCATCACTCTCTGGTGGAGGGACACTCTTTGTCATTTCACTCCTTGGTGTCCAGATTTCTCAGAGGCTTGCTATTGCTCAAGCCTTCTCTCCGTCCACCGGCCCCTGAGTGGGAGTTGAATGTGGTCTTGTAGCAACTTACTCGCCCACCTTTTGAACCAATGGCTACATGTTCTCTACGCTTCCTATTCTGGAAGACTCTTTTTCTAGTGGCCTTGACCTCGGCCAGGCAAGTGAGTGAACTTCAAGCCCTGGTCTGTGACAGGCCATACACTCGCTTCTGTAGGAACAGGGTAGTCCTTAGGACTCATCCTAAGTTCCTCCCCAAGGTTGTCTCCTCTTTCCATCTCAACCAGGAGTTGGTTGTTCCAACATTCTTCCCTAGGCCCCATGCCAGCCGGGCTGAGACAGTCATGCATACCCTGGACTGAAGGAGGGCCTTATCCTTCTACCTTGAGCGTACGTAGGGGCATAGGAGGGCTACTCAGCTCTTCGTATCTTTTGACCCCAATAACTTGGGGGTACCTGTGTCCAAGCGTACCTTGTCCATCTGGGTGGCTGACTGTATCACCTGGGCTTACAGGGCGGCTGACCTTCTTTTGCAGGGTCTTGTCACGGCCCACCGTGTCAGAGCAATGGCTGCCTCAGTAGCTCATCTCCGCTCTGTACCATTGGCAGACATCTGCAGGGCTGCAACTTGGTCCTCAAGCCAGACTTTTGCAGCCCATTATTGCCTGGAGAGGGAGTCCCGCAGGGACAGTGCTTTCGGTCAGGCAGTGCTCCAGAATCTCTTCGAGGTTTAGGCAACTCCTACCTTCCAGCCCTCTGGTTGGGCTACCGGTGGAGGTATGTTTCAGTGAAATCCTATCTCCTGGAACAAGCAGGAATGAGTCTTCACATATGGGGTACGTTGGTACTGACGGAGTCCGTGTGGGAACGCTTCCCAGCGTCCAATCAGAAAGCTTTTGGAAGCATCCCAACACGCCTGCGTGCTGCCTTCTCGCCTTCCCAACTGCCTCTCCTCAGTTTTCGTTTTTCTGCGGAGCCGGCAGGACTTTCTCCTGTCACCGCAGAAAATTCTTCTATTATTTTTTAGTTTTCTTGTGGTCGCGGCTGCCTTCCCCGACGCCGCCGGTGTTTCTTTTTTCTTTTCTTGTAAAATATTTTCCCTTTAAGGAATATATTTTTCTTTTTTAGTGTCTCACGGTTCTCAGGCCTTCTAGGCCTCTCCATTTTTCCTCATGGAACCGCCAGCTACTTTCCCCAGGAAATGTTCAAACTGTGGCAGTACAACTTTATTTTTAGACACTCACAATTGGTGTCTAACCTGCTTGGGTCCTGACCATTTTCCTCCGGAGCCCTCGGGCACCAGTATGGTGAGAAGAAGTTTTCAACATCGAGTTTCCCTCGACACGCGGTCCCCCTCCAACTTCAGGGCACCAACCATATCTTCTTCTACACAGGATCAGGTAACCCAAGAACAGTCTGTTAAGACTAGCCAGTCCTCGAGTGGCAGTTCTCATGCACAGCATAGAGATGCCTCCGGCCTTGCCCTCAAGAATCCACTGGCTTCAAAACCCCGGTGGGAGTCTTCGGCCTCCAAAGCCTGTGTGGGGTTTCAGGTTGTTCCTGAGGTTCACCCCTCACAGAACATACCTGAGCCATGTCCGGTGGTGGCATCCGCTTCGAGTGGTACCGATACCCCGGCATCGGCACTGGTGTTGGATGAAACATTCCTCACCAAGGATCGTCGTCTGGTGTCCTCGGTACCTACGGGCCCGGTGGATACACTTCAGACCGACTTTACAGTATCGGTATCGACACCGATACTAGTACCGACATCGGTACCCTCCAGACATGCATCGATAGCCTCGCTTCCTTCGATGCCGAGTCTGGAATCGATCTCTCGTCTGGAGGACTGGGTACCGACTCGCCTTGGTACCGACTCCCGTCGCTACCGAAGGCTCGGTTCCGATACTTCGGATCCGCAACTCTCGGTTCCTCCGATACCGTTAGAGTTGCCACCGGCTGGTCTTCTTCCACCGGTATCAGATACGGTACCGAGATCGGTACTGATATTCACAGTACCATTACGGTCGGTACCTTCCATGCTTCTCTCGTCAGGCTCGCTTCCCTCGATGCCGAGTCTGGAATCAATCCCTAGCATGGACGATCTGTTAGCGACTGTCGCTGGTTCTGACCTGCAGTACCAGCGACCACCATCTAAGGATCCGATACTGCACCATTCAGGATCTTCTATTCCTATATACTGGAATAGATCCCTCGGTGCCAACGCTAGTTCTTCATCAGATCTAGCCTATCCAAGGGAAGTTCCCTCAGGGGATCCTTCTTTCCAGACTTTCCTCCTGGATATGGCAAAATCACTTGCCATTCCTATTCCTGGACAAGATCCTACACAAGGGAATACAGAATACCTCTCTGTTCCTAGTGAAGCAAAGGAGAATATAATGCTTCCTTTGCATCATTCTTTGCAGGATCTCCTTCTACGAATGTGGGAAGCTCCTTTAAAGGTACCCCCACTTTCCAGAGCAACTGATCTCCTATATCAGGTGCCCCCCTCTCCAGGGTTTCAAAGGACTCAACTTCCTCATCATTCCATTGTAGTGGAATCAACATTGAGGCGAGTGAAAAGTAATAAAAAGTACTCTTCTTGTCCACCTGGTCGTGAGTCTAAGACACTAGATGCCTTTGGATGTCAAACCTTCCAGACATCCATGCTTTCAGCAAGAATTCTCACATATATTTTGTATATGGGTCTATCTCTTGAGGAGATCACAAGAAAATTACATCTTTTGACTCCTTTTCTTCAAGAGCCCAAACAAGCAGACTATTCCTTACTGGTTAGTCATGCTCATAATATCTCTAGGTTTCTTACTCGTGCTTCCCTAGACTCCTTTGAGTCTGTTAGCAGGACTTCTGCTGTAGCTATAGGGGCACGACGTAGAGCCTGGCTCCAAGCTTCAGACTTGGACAAATGGGCACAAGAAAGACTGGGAAATACTCTTTGCACTGGAGAAAATCTCTTCAACAAGGAGTCTTTACTCCAGGTTACTCAGTTATCCACTGACCTTCCTGTTTCCTGAGGCTATTCTACGCCGCCTTCTTTCCCAGTAGGTAGGAAATGTCCTACCAAACTTTCTTCCCCTAGGGGGAGAAGGTTTTGTCCATCATCTGCCCATCATACAGATGTTCCCAAACAGGGGAAACATCGCCCTGGTCTGAAGAATCTACAAACTCAACAGGGTCAACAAACCCAGCAGTCGCAGGGTTTCAAATAGATCATTGTCCCTCTTGGTTGCTGGTTAGGGTAGCAGTCTGCTTCTTTTCACTTGCAGTATCTGCACTAATTTATCCTAACCTACCTAGATATCTCTTCATGAGACATCTTTTCTCTAAGAGTCTTTATGATGATCATGCCCATACTTAACAGATTTCCTCTTCCTCTTGGAGGAAAGAGAGGTAACAACTATCAATAGACAGTTGTTTTCCCTGTATTGGCATGTATCATCTCACCTGTCGGAGACTTCCTCCATAATTGGTCTCTTGCAACTCTGTCTTACCTCCCTCTTACTACAACATTTAGTTTCTAAGAGTGACTTTTTTACACGGGTAAGCCCTTATGGTCCTCTACCTGTTCTACCGGGGGATTCTCCCTTCTGGAGTTGTCTTCCCCTTTGTTACCTTAGGGTAGCTCCTCAGACAATAGGAAGTCCTACCATGTCTGTTTCTTTTTTCAAAAAAAAAGAAAAAAGAGGAGGGAAAAGAAATTCTCCATGCTGCCCTGATAGTTGCTGCAAATGCAGAAATTCCTAGTGGTTAAACCACTGGTTTTGTTCACTACACAACCAGGGTTTCCCCTCCACTAGCAATTCTCCTAGCCTCAGTGCTAAGTCCCAAACAGGGTATCAACCTCGTTTGGGAAACCCTAATCTCCAGGAACAAGCAGGAATGAGTCTTCACATATGGGTACGTCGGTACCGACGGAGTCTGCGCGGGAACGCTTCCCAGCGTCCAATCAAAAAGCTTTTGGAAGCATCCCACCATGCCTGCGTGCTGCCTTCCCGCCTTTCCCAACTGCCTCTCATCAGTTTTCGTTTTCCACGGAGCCAGCAGGACGTCCTCCTGTCACCGCAGAAAATTCTTGTTTTATTTCTTTAGTTTTCTTGTGGTCGCGGTTGTCTTCCCCGACGCCACCGGTACCGCCGGTGTTTTCTTTTCTTTTCTTGTAAAATCTTCCTTTGTCAAGGGATATTTTTTCTTCATAGTGTCTCATGGTTTCTCAGGCCTTTTAGGCCTCTTCTTTTTCCTTCATGGAACCGCCAGAAACTTTCTCCAAGAAATGTCCAGACTGTGGCGGTACAACTTTATTTTTAGACCCTCAAACTCGGTGTCTAACCTGCTTGGGTCCAGACCCTTTTCCTCCGGAGCCTTTAGACAACAGTTTGGTGAGAAGAGGTTTTCAACATCGAGGTTCCCTTGAGACACGGTTTCCTTCCAACTTCAGGGCACCATCTCTTTCTTCTTCTACACAGGATCAGGTAACCCACAAACAGTCTGTTAAGACTAGCCAGCCCTCGAGTGGTAGGTCTCATGCACAGCATGTAGACGGCTCCGGCCTTGCCCTCAAGGGCCCCCTGACTTCAAAACCCCGGCGGGAGTCTTCGGTCTCCAAAGCGTATGAGGGGTTTCAGGTTGTTCCTGGGGTTCACCCCTCACAGAACATACCTGAGCCGTGTCCGGTGGTGGCATCCGCTTCGAGCGGTACCGATACCCCGGCATCCGCACTGGTGTTGGATGAAACACTCCTCACCAGGGATGGTCATCTGGTGTCCTCGGTGCCTTCGGGACCGGTGGATACTCCCCAGACTGACTTTCCGTTATCGGTACCAGCACCGATACCACCACCGACGTCGGTACCCTCCAGACGTGCATCGATAGCCTCGCTTCCTTCGATGCCGAGTCTGGAATCGATCTCCTGTCTGGAGGACTGGGTACCGACTCGCCTCGGTACCGGCTCCGTTCCAATGATTCAGATCCGCAACTCTCGGTTCCTCCGAGGCCGTTTGAGTTGCCACTGGTTGGCCTTCATCCACCGGTATCAGACACGGTACCGAAGTCGGTACCGATGTCCACATTACCTTTGCGGTCGGTACCTTCCATGCTTCGCTCATCAGGCTCTTTGCCCTCAATGCCGATTTTGGAATCGATCTCTAGTCTGGAAGACTGGGTACCAACATGCTTTGGTACCGACACCGATCGATACCGGACGCTCGGTACCGAGGATAGCGGCTGCAGGTTTTCGGTTACCTCGGTACCGATTGAACTGTCACCGATGGCTGCTCCGATGTCTCTGTCGGGCTCGGCTCCGACATCGGTACCGGTATTGGCATCGGTACCGGTATCCACAGTAGCATCGTGGCCAACTCCTGCCATGCTTCTTTCAACAGGATCGCTCCCTTCTGTACCAAGCTTGGAGTCGATACCTGGCATGGATGATGTAGTACTTATGGTCGCTGCTCCTGACAGCCAGTACCGGCGACCATTCCTTAAGAATTCCACACTGCACCGTGCACCATTTTCTATTCCTATATATTTGGATAGCTCTTTCGGTGCTCAGGCTAGTTCTTCAGATCTAACCTGTCCAAAGGAGATTCCCGTTGGAGATCCCTCTTTTCAGAGTTTCCTCCTGGATATAGCAAGATCTCTTGCCATTCCTATCCTTGGACATGATCCTGCACAGGGCTCTGTTTCTACCAAAGCAAAGGAGAACATAATGCTTCCTTTGCATCTTTCCTTGCAGGATCTCCTTCTAGGAATGTGGGAAGCACCTTTAAAGGTACCCCCACCTTCCAGAGCAACTAATCTCTTATATCAGGTGGTGCCCCCCTATCCAGGGTTTCAAAAGACTCAACTTCCTCAGCATTCCATAGTAGTGGAATCAGCAATGAGGCGGGTAAAGAGTAAGAAAAAGCACTCTTCTTATCCGCCAGGTCGTGAGTCTAAGACACTAGATGCCTTTGGACGTCAAACCTTCCAGACATCTATGCTTTCTGCAAGAATTCTCTCATATATTTTTTATATGAGTCTCTCTCTTGAGGAGGTCACAAAGCAATTACATCTTTTGACTCCTTCTCTTCCAGAGTCCAAGAGTGCAGGCTATTCTTCACTGCTTAAGCATCTTCAGAATATCTCTTGGTTTCTTACTCATGCTTCCCTAGACTCTTTTGAGTCTGTTAGCAGGACCTCTGCTATAACTATTGGGGCACGACGTAGAGCCTGGCTCCAAGCTTCAGACTTGGACAAATGGGCACAGCAAAGACTGGGACATACTCCTTGCACTGGAGACAATCTTTTCAATAAGGAGTCTTTACGTCAGGTTACTCAGTTGTCCACTGACTTACCTGTTCCTAGGGGCTGTTCTGCACCTTCTTCTGTCCCAGTAGGTAGGAAATGTCCTGCCAAACTTTCTTCCCATAGGAGAATAAGGTTTTATGCATCATCTGCCCATCATACAGATGTTCCCAAACAAGGGAAACATCGTCCTGGTCTGCAGAATTCAACCTCTCACCAGGCTCAGCAAACCCAGCAACCGCAGGGTTTCTGATCAATCTTCATTAGATGCTAGTGACTCTTGGACTTAGAATCTGCAGTTGCTTCTTCTCAATAGAGGCAATCCACTGCTTCATTCTAAACCCTAGACATGGATCTTTTCCCAAAAGACATCCATTTTTTCTATGTTCCATGAGCTGTCAGGATGGTTCATGCCTATAGGTCACAGGGTTCTCCTCTTCTTCCTGCTAGGTAAGGAGGTCTAACCACTATCAAACGATAGTTTCCTGTGCCAGCATGTCTTTTTTCCTTTCTATAGACTTACTACTTGTAAGTCTTCTTCAGCTCCATTCTCTTTACCCTCTTACTAAGCTTTCCTCTGTAAGATTGGTATTGCTTCACTGGAGGACTGTTTCTTCAGCCTCTCTAGTTTTGTTACTTTTCCAGTGCGGAGTTTTCCTCTCTGAGTTGACTCCTCTTTTTCAATCTTGCTTTGAGGCAGTTCATCAGACATTTTTCAGTCCAGAGTTATCTACTCCTGTTCTGTCTGTTCTTTCTGTTTTTAAACAGTGAGATTCTTTCTGCTGTCTGGCAAGCAGCTGCCTATGCAGGAGCCTTAATGTTTGGACCACTGGTTCTTGTCCACCAGCAACCAGATCTGTCCTCCACTAACATCCTGTCTGGTCTTAGTAGTGGCCCCAAGTCAGTGCTGTCAACTGTCTTGGAAATGTTTTCACTACAGGCTTGTTGGATTGTCTCCTTTTCTGCCATCTCCATTCCCCTGGTTTTGGCAGCATAGTTGACATAGCTACTGGCTCTCCACCAGCCAGTTCTATCTCCTCATTCTCCTGCATCATGGTCTCTGCAATTCTACAGAGAAGCTCTCCACTATGGGCCCTTGCTAGAGAGCATGGGGGTTTTCTCCAACAGCTATCCTAGATGGTTGGAAAAGGCTTTTTCAGTCATGTCTCCCATGACTAGAAAGGTTCTCCCTTTTTTCACTATCTCCTTTTTAATATAAAGGACATAGGCCTTCTCTTATGTGAAAGCTTAAGGAGTTGCCAATTCCCTGCTTTGGTCCATAGTATTTCCAATCGGGAATATGCTTTTCTCCTTGCAGCTTGTCCTCATGGTAAGAACGCATGATACCTTTTTGCCCTTAAGCAGGTCAGCATGGTATCTCATTTTTATGCGTCTTCTGTTCACTTACCATGCTAGAGTTCTGGAATACTCGGGACTTGCTGGCTGCAGACTGATATCATCCTCTGCTTCACGTAACTGTCCTGGTTATTTTTGCTAGCTAGCATCCCTGTAGCTCATAACCAGTCGGAATAGATTCTCTATATATCTTCTCAAGTAGGTTCCACCTTCTTGTTATTAGATGAATCTTTCCTCTCCACATTTCCTATGTGAATACCCTTCTGTAGGCATATCTCTGTCTGCTTCATTGCAGACACCCATATAGAGGCCTACATATATATATGTAAGGGTGAGCCACTCTGTTGCCAAAAGAGTTGGACTTTTGTCTTAAAGCCTTCCGCTAAAGGCCCACCGTTTTTGTACTACCCCAGTTATTACTGGGGTTCCCTCTTACCTTTCAGGAATCTGACCTCCACTGTTTTTTTCCTACAGGATTATTACCTCCACTTCACAGTGAGGTCCTCCTTGAGGTTCTTCTACTGGGTTCCCCAGTAGATCCCATGAACCTCCTTACTGCTGTGTAATCCTGTTAGGGGAGGTCCATATTGCAATATTTCTTTCAATATCATTGATGATAATTATCATCCACACATGGACTCCTTGTCTGCAGTCCTATGCTAGGTTAGCTGTTCCACAGCGCATTTCTTTTTCAACTCCTACCCTCCATCCTCAGGATGCCTGGTGTTGTGGGGGATAGCATGTTCCAATCTATGACATGCTGGGACTCCAGGCATCTCAGCTTGGGAGTCTCCATATGTGAAGACTCATTCCTGCTTGTTCCTGGAGATAGCACAATTACTTACCTGTAACAGGTGATCTCTGGGAACAGCAGGAATAAGTCTTCACAACCCACCCACCTCCCCTAGGAGTTGTATCTCTCTATCTCTTTCTTTCCCTTCTCTCTCTCTCTCTCTCTTTGTCTCAGCTTGAAACTTAACTGAGGAGAAGCATTTGGGAAAGGCGGGAAGGCAGCACGCAGGCGTGGTGGGATGCTTCCAAAAGCTTTTTGATTGGACGCTGGGAAGCATTCCCGCGCAGACTCCGTCAGTACCGACGTACCCATATGTGAAGACTTTTTCCTGCTGTTCCCAGAGATCACCTGTTACAGGTAAGTAACTGTGCTTTATCACAGTTTGGTTGGTTAACTTCTATTCTTCGCCCCTTGCCCTTGGCAGAATAGCTGGTTACCTGCTGGCTTTCCACAGCCAGTTTTTCTTCTGACCAACCTGCAGCATGCTCTCTGCAACTCTACTAGAGTAGCTTTGCACTATGGGCCCTTGCTAGAGAGCATTAGTATCTTGCCTAGCAGATAACCCCAGATGGTTAAAAGGGGTTTCCCCAGTCATGTTTCATGCCTGGCAGGTATTTTCTACCCTTTCCATCTTATCTTATCTTATCTTAAAAATCTTTTGAGGCATAAGCCTCAGGCCTTTCAATACGTGAAAGCCTAAAGAAGGGCCAATTCCCTGGCTTGGCCCATATCTCCTGGGGTCTCCCGTCAGAGATAAATTCTTCACTGGCAGCTAGAGGATACCTAATACCCATCTTGCCCTCATAGGCGGATCACTAGGGTATCTTCCTCCAGAGGCCTCCTCTATCCAATCTCCATACTACAATTCTGGAGATATCTGGACTTCCTGTCTGCAGACTGCCGTTATCCTCTGCCATTTTCACGTAGGCCATCCTAGTTACTCAAGAGCTCAAATACTGCAAAGAATTAAGCCCCCTTCTTGTCAGGGACACCTTTCCTCTAACTATGCCAGTCATAACCAGGAGAAGAGGATTTTTTCTATTTTATCTATTCAAGCAGGTATCAACCTTCTTGCTATTAGATAAATCTTTCTCTCTCCCTATAAGGGGGGATGGGGTTCTCTGGACATCTCTCTATCCATATACCTGGAGACATGTCTCTATATGCCTGCCTATTCATCTAGGTATATATATACTGTCGGAGGTCCCCCGTGTGGCCAGGCAGTTGCCTAGTAGTGTGAGAGGGCTCCGATCGTCCTTTGTATAAAAAGTTAGCCCAATAGCATGTAGTTGTGTCTTAAATAGATTAGAGCCAAGATCAAAGGTCGCAGGAAATTTCTTTTATTCAAGAAATAAGGTTTTCCCAACCAAATTAAATTCTTTGGCAAGAATGTTGAAGACTACAAAACATAAAGTTCAGGATACTTCTCCAGTCATAAACGTAAGCCTGGTTAAACAGTCCTTGGCTTGGCTTAGTTTAAACACACCTTTTTCACAAGTAAAAATCCTTTACAACAGCAGTCTGTTCCCCGGTTCCCAGGAGGTAGTACAATACTTCACTGTTCCTTTCACAGCTGGTATAGCATAACATTCTCTGGTCCACCAACAGACTTTAAAATTCAGTAGTATTTCTTCAAGATACAATTTATACTTTTAGCTCCTTTCTGGCTTCACTAACCATGCAGCTTATCAGCCAAGCAGTCATTGATTAGCCTAGCTAAAAGTTATGGGCTTTTGCATAGAATGTCCTTATTAAGAACTCCTGGGTTTTTCTCCAGTTACTAAAACCCTATTCAGTTCCTTATTCTTCTTTGGCACAGATAGCACATTCAATTTCCATATCTGAAACCCCACTTCCATAAAAAGTGTCTCCTAGTTCCATCTCTTGCTCACTGGGCTCTTTCAGATATTTGTTCTCCTCAGCGTCTGCCTGAGGAGCCTTTACACGCTGTAAAGCTTTCAACACTTCTTCCCAATTATGCTTCTCAGTACATGAGCTAGTGGGGGAAGGGCAGGAAAAGGTTTCCCTATTTAAAAGCTTCTTTAAGGCTTGTAAAGGGCTCACCTTGCCAGTAGTGTGTTGTCCTCCTGTAGGCCCCTTATACTGAGAAGGGCCAGACCAGGAGCATCTGGAAAATATCTCCTCCTCAGAAGAATCTTCCCCCGAGCTCTCCTCTGGCCTTCTCACCTCTCTGTTCCTGTCCTTGGTCAGCTTCCTTCGTCCCACTGGCGCTGCAACAACTCTGCTTGTCTCAGTGCCTCTGAGTCTGCTTTCAATCTCATCCACCTTCTCAGCTCGTGTCTGTTTCTCCTTCCATGCCCATCTCTGTGCATTCCCTTCCTGTGTCTCCTTCCGCGTCTGTGCAATCTGTTTGTGAGTGAAACTTCCCTGCCTAAATGTTTGGGGCTGTCCTATGGCTCTTGACTCCGCCCCCAAACCACTCCCATCTCCTCCCTCGGTCTCCATGGGAACTGGGTGTGTCTCTGGCTCTGCACTCCTCTGCAGGAGATCTTTGGCTTTACTTTGGGTGTTAACCCTTCCTGTGCCTGCAGTTTCTTTGGGTTTAGGAAAAAAAGACTGTTCTTCCTTTCTTTTTCTGCACTCTGAGCCTGCTTCTCCACCACAATATATATATATATATATATATATATATATATATATACTGAATTATATCTATCTGTGTGTCTTCTGCCCATACATATCTCTTTATAGATATATGCATATATACCCTATATGTGTATATATTTAAATCTACATATATATATATAGATATAGATATAGATAGATATATATATACACATATATATTAATACATATAATGAGATATATTTTTAGATAGATCTGTATCCATCTACTTATCTATCTGTCTGTTAGGATCAGATATCCTGACATTTCTTTATGATCCTGACAGATGGGCACTAACCCTGATCGTAAATAGTGCGGTATATAAGAAATGTAAAATAAATAAATAAATAAATAAATAAAATCAATGTTGTACCAGCATACCTAGGGGACTACACCTAGAACCACTCCTGTGGTAATTAACCTTTTCAGGTTAGGTACTCCTGAAGCTCTCCATGTACCTTTCTTTCCTAATTGACCCCATTTAGGAAAGACATTGCGGAGCTTCCGTTGCTCTAAAGCTTAGCGCTCCTGAGTCTGTCCTTACCTTTTTATCAGATACAAGGGTTTCCATACCCTTTCTTCCCTACATGGACTGATTCCAACCCCAGTCCAGTTGGGTCAGACTAAATTTTTCCCTTGGCCCTAAATTTGTACTGTTTTTGGACCAAAGCAGCTTAAGCTTTCCTTAATAGTACCTTCTGCGTCTCCGCTGAAGCTCTACCTCTCATACTACCCCAGTTTTCCCCTGGGGCTATTTTTCTCACCCTAAAGGGTTCTGACCTCCACTTGTTTTTTGTTCTACTTTATTACCTCTACTTCTCAGTGAGGTACCCCTTGAGCACATTCACTGGCTCTTCTATCAGATCCATATGTAGCTCAGTGCACTTGTGCAATGCCAGCAAGGGAGGCCCAGATTACAATATTTTATTACTAAATGCCCTTGATACAGGGTCTTCCCCTTTTGAAGCCCTGTTCTAGCCAGCTGTTCCACAGCTCTTTTCTGTATTCAACTCCTGCCCTCCATCCCCAGGATGCCTGAGGTCCTGAGGAATAGCATGGCTCATTCTAGACTTGCAACATGCTAGGACTCCCTCCGGGCATCTGAGCTTGGGAGTCCCCATATGTGAAGACTCATTCCTGCTTGTTCCTGGAGATAGCACAGTTACTTACCTGTAACAGGTGATCTCTGGGAACAGCAGGAATAAGTCTTCACAACACACCCACCTCCCCTAGGAGTTGCATTTCTCTATCTCTATCTTTCCCTTCCTTGCTCTCTCTCTTTCTTTGTCTCAGCTTTAAAACTTAACTGAGGAGAGGCAGTTGGGAAGGTGGGAAGGCAGCACGCAGGCGTGTTGGGATGCTTCCAAAAGCTTTCTGATTGGACGCTGGCAAGCGTTCCCGCACGGACTCCGTCGGTACCGACGTACCCCATATGTAAAGACTTATTCCTGCTGTTCCCAGAGATCACCTGTTACAGGTAAGTAACTGTGCTTTCTCTGATGCTGAGGCTAGAGGGAGCTCATTTTTCAGCTCTGGGTGCCCGGTAGCCTGAAGCTGGGGAGTCCCATAAGTGAGGACTGACTTCCTGCTTGGTCCTGGAGAAAGAGTAGTTACTCACCTGTAACAGGTGTTCTCCAGGAGCAGTAGGAATCAGTCCTCACAACCCTCGCTCCTCCCCTGGGAGTTGCAGTTGTACATAGTTGATTTTTTCATTTTTGTGTGCTGTTCTTTAGCTATGTCATTTGACTGAGCAAGATGGCACCTTTAGGCGGGAGGGGGACCGTGCATGCGTGTAGTATTCCCAAAGGCTTTCATAGAAGCTGGGGAAATGCTCTGCTCGGGGGCTCCATCGGCGCCGATGTCACTCATAAGTGAGGACTGATTCCTGCTGCTCCTGGAGAACACCTGTTACAGGTGAGTAACTACTCTAACCGGTCATCTTTGAAGAGCTCTCGAATCTGAGGACCCCAAAAACTCCCTCTTTAATCTTTGCTTTGCTGAGTCCAGGGAATTTTCATGCAGGTATCGGAAAGCTGGCGAAGTGCGGTCCATAGCTTTCATGAAGATTTTCATCAAACCTAGTTTGATGTGAAGGGGTGGTAGCAGGATTTTGTGAGCCTCAACCAGAGCTGCAAGAAACACATGTATTTTATATATCCCTGCTGCAGTCCCATTAAAAGGGCAACTATCTTCAAGTCACCACAAAGGTGCCAGCTGTACTTGTTATAGTTAATGGAAGTCAGTAGATGCTTTAAGTTATCGTATGTCTCTTTCATGTGGACAGCATGCGCTACTGGCATAGATGGAAGACGGTTTCCATTGTTCAAAAGCACAGCCTTCAGACTCAGTTTCAAAGAGTCTATAAATAGTCTCCAGTCTTGTGGGTCATGAGTGATTTTTAAGGCATTCATGAGGCTTTCAATATCGGAACAGAATACCAGATTACTTTCCTTTCTGAAGAAAGACTCCAACTGCTGGTGGCGCTTTCGATATGAAGTAATGTTGACATCTTCTTCTAGAAGATTCCATTGTTGAAGTCTTGATCCTAGCAATTCTGCCTTGTTTTTGGATAAGTCCAAATCACGAACCAGGTCATTTAGTTCTTCCTGTGTTATTCTGTGTAGAGTTGATAATGCATCCCAGTGAAAATCTGGGTCACTGCATGCTGATGGACCAGGAGAAGAACAGGTCGGCTCACCCTTATCCTCATCAGATGAATCAAGAGAATATTCTGATGGAGGTTCTGGAATAGGAAGTCCCTCACCATGTGGAACTGGTCTCAATGCAGACGGAATGTTTGGGTAGACTATGCTCTACTTCTTTTGCTTCGTCATTCCGCTGGAAAGAGGAGCAAACAAGCAGAAGTAACAGTCATTTATGTGGTTGCTTGGCTCTCTCCACACTATGGGGACTGCAAATGGCATTGATGGTCTTTTGCAGTTCAACCACTGTGAAAGCTGTGTTGTACATGTAGCACAGCATATATGCGGGGCCCAAGGCTTGTCTTGGTCACCAATCTTGCATCCGAAGTAAAGATGATATGCCTTCTTCAGTTGAGAAGTGATATTTTTCTTCTGGTTGGCAAATGTCACTTCCCCACAAATGTAGCAGAAATTGTCAACGGTATTAACGCACTTTCGCGGCATTACTGTTCTGTATTGTACCTAAATGGCTAAAACTATATGATTAATAAAAGTTACATGTAACAGTAGCTTAAACTGCCTCGCATACAGTCTGAAATATTCTAAATGCTCAACCTTTCCGACTGCGTATAGTACACTGCTGACGTCAGATGGCTTCAGCAGCCATCTGGCAGTAGTATTGCATTGCATCAGAAAATGATGCAATCAACTCTGGATGATGTGTGCATGCTGGTATTATGCAATGTGATGCAGTATTACATCATTCAAGGCTTATTTGGGATGTTGTTGAGTCCTACTGGATAAATTTACACTCTGAAACGTCAAAAATGAACTACATGCAATATCTTCAAAATGAGAGCCAATAAAATTTTTTTAATGTTATATTCGTGTTCAGCTCACCAAGATACTACAGATTAGGGCATTTTTAAAGTCAGTAATGATTTCAATGTTGACCAATGTAATCTGAGGTGACGTGTCAAACTTCCTCAAATGATCCAGGCATTAAGGAAAGTCCCTGATGCCATCTAAATATTGCTGGGGGGCTGGTACCCCCCTACACCAACTCCTGACAGAAACCAAATCCCTGGTGGCCCAGCAGCCCCATTCCCCCCTCCCACCCAATTAAAAATAATTCTGGTGGCCCAGCGGCCCCAATCCACCCCATACCCACCCAATTAAAACAAACTGGTGGCCCAATGATCCCGATTTCCCCCTCCACCCAAAAATAACCCTAGTGGCCTAGTGGCCCTGAACCCCCACCCACCTATCCATCCAACAATAACCCTGGTGGCCTAGTGGTGCTGAACCCCCACCCTTCTCCTGGTATCTTTACATTGGAGTGGAAGTGTTGTCCATGCGCTTCTGCCCCTTCAGTGACATCTTGAAAAATGGCAGCACCTGGCCTCGCGGGGGTCAGACTCTCCCCGAAGCCTGGATCATCTGAGGGGAAATTTGATACTTCACCTCAGATGATCCAGGCATTGGGGGAAAGCCTCGATGCCATAAAAATATTGTTGGGGCGCATATGCAAATTAGCCACACAGTGACCCCGTTTCTCTGTGTGCATGTGTTTGGCTTGCTCTCCCTTTTTAACACTGAAATTTGCTCCACAGTTTAATGCATGGCTAATTTACATAAGTGCCCTTTTCTGCATGTCAGTGCTGAAGCCGCTTGCTATCGGTCTGTTGCGTAGGGGTGTACATTGTTTATAGCACACTACTTCAGAGCCAGCTTTCTGCATCGCCCTGTGAGTGAAGGAAGGCTGGCTCAGAGTAGGTGGAGGAGGCATTCATTGTTGATTCAGGTGAAGGCAATGGAGGGGACATGCGGTGAGCATGAAAGAAGAGTTTGTTCAGGAAGGTGTAGAGTGAGAAAGTAGATAATGAAGGGGATTAAGGGAGAGGGGGTCATCAGAAAAGTGTGGAATGTAAAAGAGTGAGTTAGGAGATTAGAAAAGATTGTGACTTGTGTATGTAAGTGAGGGAATTAGAAAGGATAGCCTAGAGGAGATCTAAGAAGTTTGGTTGCTCTTTGGTCAAGATCCTCCCTGTGTAGGGTGTCTGAGCAATGGGTACCCCAGGCCCTGTGGATTCCCAATTCAGGGAACCTATTTCTGGAAGGAACCTAGCACTACATCTCCACCAAAGGTTTTCCTTCCAGATATGGACTAAATTTTCAGTGCTATCACAGAAATAATAAATTGTGCTAATCTTTGGCACGGTTTGTTCCATCAGAAGCAATTATGTATGCAGCACATTTAACATGCATTTACATTTTAATTGTGCTGAGATTAGCCTAGTGGTTTACTTCTCTGTTTTGTACTGATTTTTTTGTGCACTCCAATCTTTGTTACATAAATTGGACTGCACAAAAAATTAGCACGCGACTGGAAGTAACAGCTGTGTTGTGATTAGCCTCTTAGTTTGTCTTCTCTATGGGTATATACATTCTGCTGTTTTTGCTTCTACCCATCTGGGCAGCAGCAGAATGGGATAGTGTTTACGGCGGAGGATCACATTTTTGTGACAACGGCAACAACACCAAACTTAAAATGCGCGGAAGAAAGGCCCAGCAATCTACTTCTGTATCTTGCCATGAAAACCCAGTGGATAGTTACAACAAAACAAATTGTGCTATGGCGCTGGAAGATGAGAACCCCAGGTCGGAAGGCACTCAACTAGCTACTGGGGAAGAGCTGAAGTCTTTTCAGAGTAAAGCCAGCTTTTATGATGTGGTTGGATCAAAGCCCTCGGGAAGTCTGACTGCTGATGTAGCTGCGCATGAAATGAGAGTCAGAAGCTGTAAAGATGTCTTACACATTGGAACATGGAAAGTACGAAGCATGAACCTAGGGAAGTTGGACGTGGTCAAGAATGAAATGGAACGTGTACAACTTGATCTGTTGGGTGTCAGCGAACTGAAATGGACTGGTATGATCACATGGTCTACTATGTGGGAAATGAAAGACAACGAAGAAATGGTGTTGCATTTATAATAAAGAAGAAACTTGCAAGAACTGTAATGAAATACAATGCAGTCAGTGAACGCTTAATCTCTATTCGTCTACGAGAATTGACTATCAACATAACTATAATTCAAGTATATGCCCCAACAACAGCTGCAGAAGAGAATGAAATTGAAGAGTTCTATGAACAAGTACAAGCTGAAATTGACAGAACATGCAAACAGGATATCCTGATAGTCATGGGTGATTGGAACGCAAAGGTTGGCAACAAAGAAGAAGGCAAAGTAGTTGGAAAATATGGACTTGGCAACAGAAATAAAGCTGGAGAAAGACTGATAGAATTCTGCAAGACCAATGATCTATTCATCTCAAACACCTTCTTCCAGCAACACAAGCGGCGACTGTACACATGGACTTCACCCAATGGATTGTATAAAAATCAAATCGACTACATCTGTGGAAGTCAACGATGGAAAAGCTCTATAACATCAACAAAGACAAAACCTGGAGCTGACTGTGGTACAGATCATCAAAAACTAGTATGCAAACTCAAGCTAAAGTTGAAAAAGAGCAAACCACTCATGAATGCAGCAAAATATGACCTTGAGAATATACCACTGGAATTTAAAGACTGCCTGCAAAATCGATTTGCTGCTTTAGATACAAATGACAGAGCTCCGGAAGAGTTATGGAATGACATCAAGAAGGTTGTGTTAGAAGAAAGCGAGAAGTCTCTACCAAAGGTGAAAAAGCAAAAACGTCCAAAATGGATGACGGAAGAAACTCTGAAAATCGCCCAGAAACGCAGAGAAGCTAAAGCCAGAGGAGAAAGAAAGACAATAACAGAACTCAATAGAGATTTCCAACGTGCAGCAAGACAGGACAAGGAAAAGTACTACAATGACACTTGCATTGAAATAGAAGCAGAAACTATTAGAGGAAGAACAAGATTGGCTTTCCTAAAGCTACGAGAGTTAAAGAAAAGGTTCTAGCCTCGAATTGGAACGTTACAAGATGCTCAAGGTTCTATGTTGAATGATGCTGAGAAGATCAAGAAAAGGTGGAAGGAATATACAGAATTTTTATATGATAAAGATCAAGTGGACCAACAGCTGTTTCAACCTGTACCTTATGATCGGGAACCATTGGTGATGAAAGAAGAAGTTGAAGCAGCATTGAAAGCCTTATCAAAGAACAAAGCACCAGGCATCGATAGCATTCCTATAGAAGTACCGGTATTGCAGCAATCTGATGCAGCTGTTACCATACTTACAAGGCTCTGCCAAGAAATATGGAAGACAACATCATGGCCAACTGACTGGAAAAGATCTGTGTTTATACCAATACTAAAGAAAGGTGATCCAACTGACTGTGGAAATTATCGAACAATCGCTCTGATCCCACATGCCAGCAAGATTCTACTGAAGATTATTCAAAAGAGACTACAACCATACCTGGAACAAGAACTACCTGAAGTGCAAGCAGGGTTCAGGAAAGGGCGAGGAACAAGAGACATCATTGCGGATGTGAGATGGATCCTTGAAAAGACTAAAGAATACCAAAATGATATCTATTTGTGCTTTATCGACTATAGCAAGGCTTTGGCTGTGTAAACCATGAGAAACTCTGGGCCACATTAAGAAGCATGGGTATATCAGAACACCTGATCGTTCTCTTGCGCAATCTGTACATTAATCAAGAAGCAACAGTTCGAACGGAACAAGGAGAAACAGAATGGTTTAAAATAAGCAAAGGTGTAAGACAAGGCTGCATGCTTTCCCCCTACCTGTTTAATTTATATGCAGAACAAATCATCAGAGAAGCAGGATTTTATGAAGACAACAGAGGTGTGAAGATTGGTGGAAGACTCAACAACCTTCGCTATGCTGATGATACCACATTACTGGCTGAAAGTGAAGATGATCTGAAACATTTGCTTCTCACAATCAAAGAACATAGTCTCAAAATGGGCCTGCACCTTAATGTAAAGAAGACAAAGATCGTGACAACTGGCATAATCAACAGGTTCATCGTTGAAGGAGAAGAAATTGAAATTGTGAACAGCTTTAACCTACTTGGATCAACTATCAATAAAGAAGCAACAAGCAGTCAAGAAATCAAACGACGCATTACTCTTGGCAGAATGGCTATGAAAGACCTAGATAAGATTCTCAAGAGCAGAGATGTCTCTCTCCATACAAAGATTCGATTTGTTCAAGCCATGGTATTTTCAGTAACATCATATGGATGTGAAGCTGGACTGTGAAGAAGACAGACAGGAAGAAAATTGATGCCTTTGAATTATGGTGCTGGCGGTGAATACTGTGTATACCATGGACTGCCCGAAGAACAAACCAGTCGGTACTAGAGGAGATCAAACCTAAGCTTTCTTTAGAAGCTCAGATGACAAGACTTCGACTTTCATACTTTGGACACATCATGCGAAGAGAGAGATCATTAGAGAAAGACATCATGCTTGGCAAGATAGAAGGTCAACGCAAAAGAGGAAGGCCAGCAATGAGATGGATCGATACAATAACAGCAGCTACGGGTACCAGTCTGTCAACAATGAGCCGCCTGACTAAAGACCGAACACAATTTAGGATAGCTATCCAGAGGGTCGCCATGAGTCGACTCCGACTCAACGGCACTTAACAACAACAACAGCTTGTAGATTCATTACTAAACAAGTACACCCCTGAAGAAGGCTCAAAATAAGATAAATATCTTAAGTTTGTGAATATACTGGGATCAAGGTCCTTTCAAGGATGGACCTTGAAATTTTCTGGCTCATGTGAGACTTGTCCTGGCCAATTGGGAGCAGTTCACCTGAAGCAGGGCCGTTTTGGAAAACATTAATGGGCCCGAAACATGGTGCTGCATCTCTTTGAGCCGGTCATGATTGTTTGAGGACTGAGTCCACTTCAGAAAGCTAAGTGCTACTTTGTTGCCTATTTTAAATGATTAAAAAGGACAGTTTGTTTCAAAGGGGGTTCTCTCTCCTTATGAACAGTCCAACAAAAAAAATTATGGTGATCGCTAGCTAATTAATTCATGTCATTCATTGAGCTCTATCAGCCTAATCCCAGTTTTGGTGTTTATGGGTTTACGTTTATTGGAGTGTTTTTGATGCAGCAGAAAAGGGTGAAATCTGCTGAGAAAAGAAATGTTATGCAAAGCTGAGAACTATCCGTGGTATTGTAAAAGGTTCTACATACAGTGAAGCAATACTTCCCTAGATTTATTGCATCTTTACCTGATATAGAGCTGGACACAATTTTGGAGACAAAACCTACTAAGACAGGTTGACAAAATACTGGAAATTCAAGAAAAAAGTCCATTTTGTGATGCTGTGGGAAATTGGCAAAATAGAATATGAATTTTATGTTTTTCCCTTTAAATAGTGCTTTCCATAGTTATGTAATGGCATATAAAGCAAGGAGAATACTTGATCTAGAGAACACAGCATGGGTATATATTATTAGCTTAAAATCTAAGAATATGTTAAAAGTAATTTCCTTGTTTTTTTTTCTTTAGATTCAGAGATGTATGGAATTTATCAGAAATCTATGCGCAACATATCCACTGGGAATCAGTTTAAAATGGTATATAAGGAAAATGACATGACTGTTTTCTCACAGGTAAGTGAATTTCTTCATTTCTGCTAATCATATCAGATATGAATCTTGTAAATACATACAAAGAAGCTGATGATTCTGTTAAAAATACATATTTTACTTTTTACAGTAAAAAGCACTGAATTTTAGTTTAATAGGTAGGATGCATGAAACTTAACATTTAGGTTAAAATGTTTTTCTCCAGGACCAAGCAGGAAGTCAGTCCTCATATGTGGGTGACGGCGCTGACGGAGCCCCCTTGCAGAGCATTTCCCCAGCTTTCAAAGAAAGCCTTTGGGAATGCAGCGCGCATGTGCGGTCCCCTTCCCGCCCAAGGGTGCCATCTTGCTCAGTCTTCTTTTTTCCACGGAGCCCAACGGAAGTGTGTTGTGGTCACCCGTGAAAAAGTTGATTTTTCGGTGTGGATCCGTGTAATTACTCGGTTCGACGCCGGTTCCCTTTCCCGCCTGGGCTCAGTACACTGGTATCGAGCCCGGACTTCATTTTTCGGTTTTTGTCCTTAGAGACTAGCGTTTGCGCCATTTTTTCATTTTTCCCTGGCAGCCCAGTCTTTTGACCTTGCAGGGGCTCTTTCCCCCCATGGCTGCCAGCGGGTTTAAGAAGTGTGATCGGTGTAAGAAACTGATGTCTCTCACCGACACACACAACTGCTGCCTCTGGTGCCTCGGGCCCGACCTTGTGGCAAAATGTCCTCAAAGGCATTGAGGAGCCGGCAGCATCAACGTGAAAGGATCTTCTCTGATTCTGCGTCCGGCCGAGCCCGGACTTTGTCAGAGGCCTCGACGTCTCGGGAATCCGACCTCAAGCATCGTCGGGGCTCCTCTGAGAGGGGATCTCTTTTGCGGGAGCACCGCAGGAAGAAGAAACCCGCGAGGGCGGCGTCGGTGGATGCTCTTGGCGCCTCGAGGGCCAGGTCGCATAGCCCCAACCGCTGTCCCGGGTCTTCGGAGTTGGAGAGGCCTGCTAAACAACCTCGTGTAGAGACAGAGGCCCCGGGTCACGTGAGTACTGTAGTCCTCATGGACTCTCTTCCAGGGGAGTCAACGTCAGGCCCGATGCTGTCGGGGCCCGAGTCAGAGGCTACTGGGTCTCCTGAGCTCGGACTCAGGTTGACGGCCTGGGAGAGCAGTTTGGCTGCCTTCATGGAACAGCAGCAGGTACTGATTGCCGGTCTAACTGGTGCATCTGCCCCGACCACCGGGACCTCGACATCCAAGTCGACCCCGGAGGCCGAGCCAATCCTCAAGTCCATGAGATCATGAGTCGATCCTCGGCAGAGGTCACCCTCGATCTATTGTGCGGGACTGAGGTCGTCGATGCCGGTACCCTCGGCGTCGGGGCGGATGGCATCGGTGACCGCCCGACCGGAGCCGCTCGACTCCTCCTCGGAGGGGCCGGGATGGGAAACGGAGGACGAGGCATCCCCGGACACATTTTGGACCCGGTGCGTCCCTTCGGACTTACCGGAGTCTGAACATTGGAGAAGGTCCCCCCCTGGAGACATGGGGACATGCAATGAAGCTACAGGGTAAACTGTTTAAGACTAATAAAAGAAAATATTTTTTCACTCAACGTGTAATCAAACTCTGGAATTTGTTACCGGAGGATGTAGTAAAGGCTGTTAGTGTAGCTGGGTTTAAAAAAGGTTTGGACAAGTTCCTGGAGGAAAGGTCCATAAACCATTATTAAGAAGGGACCCAGGATATCAATGCTTGACCTAGTACAAGCATTGCAGAACCTGTGTCTTTTGGGGAAACTTCTAGGTATGTATGACCTAGATTGGCCACTGTTGGAAACAGGATACTGGGCTTGATGGACCTTGGTCTGACCCAGTATGGTATATCTTATGTTCTTATGTTCTCGGACTTCGTGAGGGACATGGACAAGGCCTTGGCCTTCCCCGCGGACCCCGAGGAGGAGCCTCGAGCCAAGGAGCTCGAGGCACTGCAGTATGACTCTCTCCCCCAAGGAGGCCTTTACTGTACCAGTTCCTCTGATGCTGGAACGGTTGCTCTTCCGCATGTGGGAGGTGCCGGCCTCGACGCCGGTTCTTAGCAAGCGGGTCGATTCCATTTATCAAGTCCGCAAGAGCCCTGGGTTCCAGAAGGCACAGCTGCCGCACCACTCCATGGTTATGGAATCGGCCATGCATCGTCTGAAGAGTCAGAAGATGCACTCCTCGGTGCCTCCAGGCAGGGAGGCCAGGAACCTGGATGCCCTCGGTAGAAAGTGCTTCCAGGGCTCTATGCTTGTTTGCCGTGTCCAGATTTACCATCTGTACATGGGCATGTACCTACAAGACCTGGCAAAGGAGATTGCCGGGTTCTCTGCTGGTCTCTCTAAGGAACCTTTGCAAAGGTTCACAGCCGTGTCATCTGGGATCCGGGAGTGCTCTAAGTTTATATCTCGAGCAGCCTATGATGGCTTCGAGGCTTCGGCCCGAGTAGCCGTGGCTGGCATCGGTGCACGCTGTCAGGCCTGGCTACAGTCATCGGACCTCGAGCCATGGGTGCAGGATAAGTTGGTCGATGTCCCTTGCCGAGGTGAAAACCTCTTTGCAGCCCATGGCTGAAAAAGCTGCAGAACTCGAGTCCGAGACTCTCACCAGGACAAGGCTGTTCAGGAAGACCTCTGCCCCTTCTCAAAAGAAGAAGGGCTCAGGGAAAAAGTCCTTTTACCCGAGGAAGTCCTCTGCTTACAAATCTTACCCTCAATACCAGGCCTCCACAGCTCCCCAACAGGGTCAGCAGGCCAAGGGGCAGGAACATGGGCTCCATAGGCAGAAAACCCCCAAGCCACCAGCTCCGTCTCTTGCACAGCAGGGAGCGGGGTTTTGACTCCAGTGGCATAGCCTCTCCTCCTCAGCTGGCCCCTCTCAGCAAAGGAGGCTGGCTGACCCTGTACGCCCACAGGTGGTCAGCCATAACAAGGGATACCTGGGTGCTCAGCATAGTCCAAAAGGGCTATTTGCTCCACTTCAACCAGTTACCTCCCTCCTACTTTCCAGGGGAGCCTCCAAGACTCCCTCTGCACAGGAACTTACTCCTTCAGGAGTTGACAAGTCTTCTAAAGGAGCAGGCGGTGGAACCGGTGCCACACCACCTGAGAGGGCAAGGCTTCTATTCCAGGTACTTTCTGGTACCAAAAAGGACAGGAGGCCTCAGGCCCATCCTCGACTTGCGAAATCTCAATAAGTTACTGTTGAGGGAAAAGTTCAAGATGCTTACCCTTGGAATACTGCTGCCCTTCCTCCAGCAGGAAGATTGGCTATGCTCCTTAGACTTAAAGGATGCTTATACTCACATCCTCATTTCATCCAGACCACAGACAATATCTCAGATTTGTAGTGGGAGGAAATCATTTTCAGTACAGAGTACTTCCATTTGGCCTAACCTCCGCACCCAGGGTTTTCACCAAATGCCTGGCGGTGGTAGCGGCCTATCTCAGAGTCCAGGGCATATTTGTCTTTCCATACCTGGACGACTGGCTCATCAGGGGTCAGTCTCCACAGGAAACCAGACAGGCCACCCCCCATACTGTCTGCCTTCAACATCTGGGGTTTGTCATAAACTTCGCAAAGTCCACTTTGCACCCCTCAAAGAACACAGAGTTCATAGGAGCAAGACTGCATACCCTTCAGGTAAAGGCTTATCTGCCTGTAGACAGGGCCCACAGACTGATGGACATGGCCAGACAGTTCCACAGCAATTCTCTGGTTTCCACCAGGCAATTCCTGAGACTATTAGGCCACATGGCATCCACAGTCCATGTTACTCCATATGCCCGTCTGCACATGAGGCCTGCTCAGTGGGGCCTCAGAACTCAGTGGCTGCAAGCCACAGGACACTTGAGAGACAAAGTAAGGGTGTCCAAACTGCTGGCAGCCTCCCTGCAATGGTGGCTGTATCTCCCGAATCTAGTGTGCGGCGTGCCTTTTCAGCCACCACCACAAACACAAGTGCTGACAACAGATGCTTCTCTTCAGGGTTGGGGTGCACATTGCCAGGGGGCATGCACCCAAGGCCTCTGGTCCCCTTGGGAGGCCGCACAGCAGATCAACCTCTTGGAGCTAAGAGCTATCCGCTTGGGTCTCCAAACTTTCTCTCATGCCCTCTCCCACCAGTCTGTTATGGTTCAGACAGACAATCAAGTCACCATGTTCTATATGAACAAACAAGGAGGCACAGTATCCCAACTTCTGTGTCAGGAGGCTCAAGCCCTGTGCTCATGGGCAGTCCAACAGGGCATGCTTCTCAAGGCGGTTTATCTGCCCGGCCAAGAGAATTACCTGGCAGACCGGTTGAGCAGGATTCTGCAGCCACACGAATGGCAGTTGAATCCTCTGGTGGTCCAGCGGATCTTCCTAAGGTGGGATCTTCCAACCATCAATTTCTTTGCCAGTCCACTCAACCGTCAACTACCCAGGTTCTGCTCCAGACCACCACATCCTCTGAGAATAGCAGCAGATGCGTTTCTAATCTCTTGGTCTACGGGCCTACTGTATGCGTTTCCTCCCACGCCTCTAGTGGCCCGGACCCTTTTCAAGGTGTTTCGGGACAAGGCCTCGGTGATCCTGGTAGCCCTCAGATGGCTGAGGTAACCGTGGTTTCCACTCCTTCTGCAGTTCGCTGTGGACACTCCACTCCCTCTGGGGGTGCAACCCAATCTCCTATCTCAGGATCAGGAATCTCTCTTGCACCCCAACCTCCAGTCCCTCAGTTTGATGGCCTGGATGCTGAAAGGCTATTTCTAGCTCCCTTACTGCTACCTAGGGAGGTGGAGGAGGTGGTCTTGGCCTCTAGGAGGCACTCCACTAGAAAATCTTATGCCCTCAAGTGGCGTAGTTCTTTTCGTGCCTGGTGCCAGTGGTGGTGCAATATTTGCTTCACTTGTCCGACCTGGGCCTTAAATCCAACCCTGTTCAAGTCCGTCTCAGTGCTTTGTCTGTGCACCACTCACTGGTGGAGGGTCACTCTCTGTCAGGCCATCCTTTAGTGGCCCACTTCCTCAGAGGCCTCCTTTTGCTCAAGCCTCCAATTCGTTCACCTGCACCTGAGTGGGATTTGAATGTGGTCTTGCAACAACTTACTTGTCCACCATATGAGCCTATGGCTACTTGTCCTTTACGCTTTCTTTCCTGGAAGGCATTGTTTTTGGTAGCTCTTACCGCAGCCAGGCGAGTCAATGAGCTACAAGCTCTGGTCTCAGAGGCACCATACAGAAGGTTCTATAGGAACAGGGTGGTCTTACGGACTCACCCAAAATTCCTTCCATAGGTTGTCTCCTCCTTCCATCTCAATCAGGAGGTGGTTCTTCCTACTTTCTTTCCCAGGCCGCATGCCAGCCGGGCTGAAATGGTCTTGCATACCCTGGACTGTAGGAGGGCGTTGTCCTTCTACCTTGACCATACGCAGCGACACCGAAGGGCTGTTCAGGTCTTTGTATCTTTTGACCCTAATAAGCTAGGGTTACCTGTCTCCAAGCGTACCTTGCCATCTGGGTGGCAGACTGTATCGCCTGGGCGTACAGGGCAGCTGGCCTCTCCTTGCAGGGTCGAGTCACGGCCCACCGTGTCAGGGCGAAAGCCACGTCAGTAGCTCATCTCCGCTCTGTTCCGCTGGCAGACATCTGCCGGGCCGCTACTTGGTCTTCAAGACAGACCTTTACGGCCCACTACTGCCTTGAGAGGGAGTCCCGCAGGGACAGTGCTTTCGGACAGGCGGTACTCCTTAATCTCTTTGAGGTATAGGCACCTCCTACCCTCCAGCCCTGGTGTTGGGCTACCGTACGGGGGCATTCTCAGAGAAGATTCTTTGTCGTATGCTGGGGCTCTAGAGGGAGCTCATTGTTCAGCTTTGGGTCCCCGGTAGCCTGAAGCTGGGGAGTCCCATATGTGAGGACTGACTTCCTGCTTGGTCCTGAAACCCCAAATTTTAAAGCTTCACGACTGTAGGGAAAGAGTAGCTACTCACCTGTAACAGGTGTTCTCCAGGAGCAGCAGGAATCAGTCCTCACAATCCTCCCTCCTCCCCTGGGAGTTGCAGTCATATAATTCATTTTGGGGTTTTTTTGCTGTCTTTTAGCTATGTGATCAGACTGAGCAAGATGGCACCCTTGGGCAGGAAGGGGACCGCGCAAGCGTGCTGCATTCCCAAAGGCTTTCTTTGAAAGCTGGGGAAATGCTCCGCATGGGGGCTCCATCGGCGCCAACGTCACCCATATGTGAGGACTGATTCCTGCTGCTCCTGGAGAACACCTGTTACAGGTGAGTTAACTACTCTTTCCCTACAGTCGTGAAGCTTTAAAATTTGGGGTTTCAGTATTCAAAAGGACCTGCTAACTAAATAAATCCCAGCGAGAGGTATATTCAATGACACTATGGCCGACATTCCAAGCTGCGAATAGCAGCCTTGGACGTGTGGTCCATCCACGATTTTCTCCATACCCTGATTCTGCCTCAAGCACTCTCCACACGTATACAGAGGTTGTGCCGGGGAGCACTGTATGTGGATGGGAGGAGATGGAGCAGGGATGTCGTGGGGGAAAAAACGGGGAGTAGTCAGATGCCATGATGTGCAGAGGCTATTCAGGAAGAGCCTGTATATGTTCCCCAGTGCCATCATGGATGGCCTGCCCATTCCACCTCGAGGGTGTAATAAGTGCAGGCCGCAGCTCCGATGGTGGCCTGCAGCCCCCTGCTCATCATGGGAACCGATTAGGACGGAGCATGCTGGCATGGCATGCCCTTTTCGGCCCTCATTGGTGGATGGACAGCATCCTGCTTGGGCTTGTGTTGGCCATACTATTCCCTTCAGCTGGCTGGACATATCGGTGCCATGGCGATGGGATGCCACTGCACCAGAACACCAACTGGTGCGATATGAGCTGGGGTTGGGCAGGGCCAAGGAGGTCTCCCGCAGAGGGATAAGGTGCACGCCTGTCCGTCTGTGTACCGGATTCCACAATCACGGGTGCGTCTAGCTCCCGCGGTTGTGGAATCGGATCCAACTTGGCCCCATCCAAGTTTCAGCCATCCCCACAGCCAGGCGTGCACCTATTGGAATCAGCTTATATCTGTATAGTGCCACTGAATATTTCCTCTAACTGCCTTGGCGCTATCTGAATAGTGCTAAGGTGGAGATGGTGCTATTCAGATAATAGCAATTTTCATTGTTGGTATCCAGATAACAATCTGTATAATTAGGACAGCAAAAAAAGCCGTGCTTGTGCTTTCTCATTACATGCACTAAGGCTCTGGAATTCACTCCCTAAAAAGATGAGAACCATCACAGACCTTCCAACATTCTGAAAGGAACTTAAAACTTTGCTGTTCAGGGAATACTTCAGAAACAAGCCCTAACTAGGATAATTCTAATCTAGTCAATGTTTCATAGCACAGATATCAGTTCAAACGATTAACTTTTTAACTGAAGTAGATTAATAATTACTCTCTGAATTAACAATGTAATACATAGTCATTCAAATGTATCCTACAAAATAGATTACAAGCTTGTACAGATTTGTTGTATTCATGTTACTTTAAAAGTTTATCATAAGAACATAAGACATGCCATACTGGGTCAGACCAATGTCCATCAAGCCCAGTATCCTGTTTCCAACAGTGGCCAATCTAGGTCATACGTACCTAGCAGTATCCCCAAGAGACACAGGTTCCACAATGCTTGTATTGGGTCAAGCATTGATATCCTGGGTCCCTTTTTAATAATGGTTTATGAACCTTTCCTCCAGGAACTTGTCCAAACCTTTTTTAAACCCAGCTACATTAACAGCTCTTATTACATCCTCCGGTAACAAATTCCCCATGTCCCCTAGTCTTTACCCGTTCCACTCCATTCATTAATTTATAGACCTCTATCATATCTCCCCTCAGCCGTCTCTTCCAGGTTGAAGTGCCCTAACCTTTGTAACCTCTCTTCATAGGAGTAGCCTTCCATCCCCTTTACCATTTTGGTGGCTCTTCTCTGTACCTTTTCTAATAATGCTATATCCTTTTTAAGATACGGCGACCAGAATTGCACGCAATATTCAAGGTGCAGTCATACCATGGAACAATACAGAGGTATTATAATATCCTTTGTTTTATTTTCCATTCCTTTCCTTATGATACCTAGCATTCTATTTGCTTTCTTGTCCGCCGCTGCACACTGGGCGGAGGGTTTTAACATGTTATCCACGATGACTCCTAAATCTTTTTCCTGGGTGGTGGTTCCCAATGTCGAACCTTGCATTGTGTAACCATAGTGTGGGTTGTTCTTTCCTAGGTGCATAACTTTGCACTTGTCCACATTAAATTTCATCTGCCATTTGGATGCCCAGTCTTCCAATTTATCCAGATCCTCCTGCAGTTTTCCACAGTCCTTCACAGTCCTCTTGGGTTTTAACAACTTTAAACAGTTTTGTGTCGTCTGTAAATTTGATAACCTCGCTAGTTATTCCCTTTTCCAGGTCATTTATGAATATGTCAAAAAGTAGCAGACCCAGTACAGATCCCTAGGGTACTCCACTATTCACCTTTTTCCATTGAGAATATTGGCCATTTAGCCCTACCCTCTGCTTTCTATCTTTTAAACAGTTCCCGATCCACAATAGTACACTGCCTCCTATCCCATGACTTTTTAGTTTTGCCAAAACTAAAAAATTTATGTAAATTTGTTATAGAGTTTAATTTTAATTATGAATTTGTTTTTGTTAAATTTAAAGTGCTTTGACTCAAAATAAAGTACTATTTAAAAACAGACAAATTAATAAATAAAATAAATGTTCTTACTGAGGACAGAATCATGAAGCAGAGTGGTTAATTCTGACTAGAACAAGTTAAAGAATCTTTTCACAGTGAAGCATGCTGGAGACCAAGCATGTGTTATAAATGCTGCTTTTTTGCATTCTTGCTCCTTTGTCTTTATTGTCCCAATCCCAATACTGTTAAGTGAGGAAGGGGGTATTTAACTTTTATTTCTGTTACCATATGAACTATTCATGTCACTATCTCCTGCTACCCCCTTTTACCATGCCTTACCGGTCCTGCTCTGTTTAAATTATTTTTATTAGTTTTGTATTTAGCTCAAGGTGAGTTACATTGAGCTAAATTAAGTATTTCCTTATTCACAAAAGATATGGCTTACTTAAATGTATTAATGTGATTTAATGTGTGTTAAATAAAGCAAACCACATTATTTTCAATGGGGCCTACTTACTTAACTCAAATTAACATGCCTTAACTTGTTAGTACAAGTTTATAAATGAGGCCTTAAGTTAGTACCTGAGTTGGTAGAGGATGGAGTAAGTTGCTCATGGTCACAGGAAGGATCAGCAGGAGAAGATAGATTTGAACCCTGACTTTACTGGATCTTAGCCCTTTGTTGTAACCACTAAGTGGCTAGTCTACCTTCTCTTTTGCCAGAAGGTAGATTATTTGCATCTTCCAGCATGAGAAATGATTGATACGGTGGTTTATTTTTAAAACATGACCTCATATTGAGCAGGTGTGCAGTTTTGTTGTACCATCTCAAGAGAAAAGGTTCAGAGAAGGGAAACACAAATGATAAAAGGCATTGAACACACTTTTATGAAAGAAGGCTAAATGCTGTAGGTTAGGGCTCTTCAGCTTGGAAAAGAGACTGAGAATGGATATGATAGAAGTTTATGAAATCATGCTTGGGGTGAAATGCTTAAATAGGGGATGGTTGTTAACACTTTCAAACACTAAAAACAAGAAGACACTCTATGAAACTAGCATCAGCAGATCGTAGAAAGCATTTTTTTCATGCCGTGTATAGTGAAGCTTTGGAATCTGTTATTGGAGGACACTGTCAATGTGACTGACATAACAGGGCTCACAAGAGGTTTGCACAGATTCATAGACCGAAAGTCCATAAAAGATGATTAGTCAGATGGGAAAGCCATTGCTTATCACTGGATAGAAGTTACAAGAAGTTGATCTGTTTTTTGGGATCTTCTGGCTACTGTTGGAAACAGGATGCTAGGTTCAGTGGATCTTGCTCTTGGTATGGCTTATTTTATCTTCTTAATTGCCTCAGTGTAGAGCCAATGATCCATCATCTCTTCAAGGATAAAAGCTGTGGAATTTAAAGAAATGGAACAAGCTGATTAGTTAACAGTTATCTCTTAGGAAAGATCTGTAAATTACATGAGCTGATGCCAGCCATATGAATGTTAATCCCAGTACTATCTAGTTTATTTTTATTTATCTATTTTTATATACTTCTCTATTTTAAAGTCAGAGCAATTTACAAATAACATTAAAAAGATTGTACGATTACATAGTGTAACACGGAAGATCTGCCCTCTGCCTCAGAAACACAGAAAGCTGATAGATATAGCTTAGATTCTGACAGGCAGGCAAGCAAAACACTTCCTAGTTACCATAGGCAACACAAACAAAGTCAGACACGAGGTCTGCAGGCACGCCTAGTTAGTGAACATTCCCTAAGTGATGAGGAAAACAGCTTTCACCTGGCAAAGAGAACGCCCAGGAAGCTGTATAAGAAATCCTCAAGGCAAACAGAATTAGGTTCAGATTCAGGAGCTGCGGGAGCTTCAAGAGAGGCTTGGCAAGACAAGGGAAACTTGCAGGATTTGGAAGAAAGCTCAGAATACTCTGATACAGAGTTTCAACTGCCCAAAACTTCTAGCAGGAAGCCACAGAGGAATTATCGAAGGGAAACAAGGAAAGTTTCACCCAGAGAAGTCAGCTACCAGAAAAGCTTACCTCTGACGCAGTGTGAATTCCCCCGGCACCTGGCTGAGTTGAAGGAACGTGAGGCAGCTAGAAACAAACCGTATGTATTGGAGAAGCAGGGCTGTTTAAAACGGTTCCAAGCTCTTGAGAGGGAAAGCTGTCCTGTTGAGGATGTATGCATGTTTGACCCAGATGAATGTATGCCAGTAAAACCCTGTAGAAGACTTCCCCGAGAAAAGTCTTCAGTGAACAGAAGAGAGCAGTGCTATGAGCTACAGCCCAGTCTAAAAGGCAGGAGTTTTAAAAGTGCTAAAGAGAAAGCCTGGTTAGACAGAAGTGTCTCTCCTTCCTGTTACTACAGGCTATATGGTAACTATTTGCCTGGTTGTGAAGACAGCTGTATAGAGGGCTCAGAGAGAGAAACGGAGGTAGGAAAGATACAGACTTTCTATCCTAAAGAAAAGTTTATAAATGAAGAGCCTATGATTACAGAGGCTAGTTTCACAGGTCCATGTGTTGAAGAAATGGATTGCT
Source organism: Ichthyophis bannanicus (assembly GCA_033557465.1). Lineage (NCBI taxonomy): Eukaryota > Metazoa > Chordata > Amphibia > Gymnophiona > Ichthyophiidae > Ichthyophis > Ichthyophis bannanicus. Next base: position 197,188,155 of record CM066037.1, on the reverse strand, counting down.
CTGTATTTGTATCTGACCTGAATTCTTCTCTGCGTTTAGGTTAAAGACAAGAGTGTCCTGGTAGTAGCTGAGAGAGCTGAGAAGAGACTGCCAGTATACTAGAGAAAAACTGCTCACTGTGATTTGTAACTTGTGTTTAAAGCAAGACGCTGTATTTAAGTTTCTTCAGTTATGTCAAAGTAAAGACTGTATCCTAAGTTCTTCTGTATTATATTACTTTTGAAAATCCAACCCCGGGAGGGGAATAAAACATCCTTTTGAAACCTGACCACTCGGACTCACAGCTACACTTTCTTTATGGAAGGTCGGGCACCAGTGGTTTAGTTGGCTGCTGGTGACAATAGAATGCTTTAAAACAATGTGTGAATTAACAGGGTGGTAATGGTATAATATCTGAGGAGAATTGGAAGGTGGCAGGGGAATGAAACATGCAAGTTAACCTAAGATCGAATACAAGACCATGTTAGTAGTTGCATTACCGCACAAGACTGTTAGTTGTTGCATTACAAGAAAATTGCCTGCTGGCAGACTCAGTTTTGCTAATTGAACTGGGGGTAGTGGAGGAGGATCTTAAATATTAGAGTGAAAATGTGCCCTGTTTAGGATCCTGTTTACCAGGAAATAGCCATATAATTTTGTTTTTTTAAAAGTGCCATCAAATCAGTGCTGACTCCTAGTGACTCTGCAGCCCCATGGTTTTCTTGGCAAGGTATGACCGGAAGTAAATTGCCACGCCTTTTCTTCCAAAGTAATGGAGGGTAAAGTGACTTCCCCAAGGCCACAAGTAGTGCCAGAAGGTACTAGGTTGTTATTCTAACCACTAGACTGTTCCTCCATTCCAGCCAGATAATAGATGGGGCTTATTATGTTGTTTTCTTTTTCCATCTTCACTGTGAATTCCAAATTGTGAATGTGAATATGAATACTGCAGATATGCATGAAGAAATATTGAAATAGAGCAATTAGATCCAATTTTGCTTTCAGATACTGTGATGTTTTTACAGATTCCTGAACAGGATGAAACCTACATAGAAGATAGCTTCTTTGTGCAGGAAAATGAGGAAGATGATGACTGTCAGAGAAGAGAATATTCTAGCGAAGAGGAAGTGCAGGTCAATTTTGACCTCCTCCATCAGGATAGTTTTGTCGATGGGAGAAAACAATATTGCACGCGTCGTCGGTTAAAGATAAAGCAGACCAAGGCAACCCAACATGATGAAGTGCTAGCCAAGAGGAAGAAAGGATCCAGAATCATTGTCCTTGATGATTCCAGTGAAGAAGAAACTGATGTCATGACTAAAGCAGAAGGCACAGCCATGACTACTTTTAAAACAACTAATGGCAGAACTTGCAAAAAGGAGCTTAGCTTTCAGCATTCTCTTCCCATACATAGTAAAGCTCCACTTGTAAATAGAAAGCAGCCCATTGGTATGCTCCTGAAGGAGAAGTGCCAGGCTCAACACAACTTGAAACATGCAGTCTCAGAAATGCTGGACTTTCAACTAGAAAGTAGAACAAAGGTTGCTAATGCTAATTTGATTAAAAAGCATGGACAGATTCAAGCTGCATCAAAGGTATGTGTCATCTTATTGCATGTTATCAACCAAGCTGATCAGAAATCAAACTGTTGAAACATTGATGTACAGATTAGCAGATTGTAAAAGTAATGTTAGTATCATAATATATGCTCCCAAAGCTTTTCAACATAGTTAACTTAGTTTGATGCTTTTAGAGTTCTAATTCAAAAGGTCCCTATCCAGCAATATATATTTGGTATTCTTTGTTTTTTCAAGAAACATTGAATAAGTTTGAGTTGCTGTTTTTTTTGTTTTGTTTTTTTACCAGTTGCAAATAAACTGTTTCAGATATCTCTTTCTCAAATCTGCTGTATAGCTTTCAGTATTTCTCCATGGACAAGCAGGATAAGTGTTCATGTATGGGTCAAATCATGGATGGAAATCCATTCAGGAAATCTCTCCCAGCTTCTTCTAGAAGCTTTTAGAGTGGCTCCATCATGTCTGCAGACCCATTCCTGCCTGCCCCCTCCACTTCTTTCATCTGTAGAGCCCTGAAGATGCACTGTCCTGCTGTTTTTGTCATTCCATGTAGTTCTTCCTTTTCTCAGGCACCCCAGTTAGGTTATATTTTTGTCCAAATCATTTGATTTTGCTGCAGCTATTTTTATGAATGGGATGTTCCAGAGTAAACTCTCCAGTGGGTTTAAAAGGTGCATCTAGGGATATGCTTACTAAACTGTGCTAACAAGTAGCATGGGATTCAGCATGTGATGGTGTGCTGTTGTAAAAAATATGTGTGCTAGAAATGTGACTGTGCTAAACATCCTGCGCTACCCGAGTAGCGTGGACTAGGGCAGAGACTAGGCAGTTCTCCAGGACCAAGCAGGAAGTCAGTCCTCACATATGGGTGACGTCGGCGCCGACGGAGCCCTCATGCGGAGCATTTTCCCAACTTTCAAAGAAAGCCTTTGGGAATTGCAGCGCGCATGCGCGGTCCCCTTCTCCAGGACCAAGCAGGAAGTCAGTCCTCACATATGGGTGACGTCGGCACCGACGGAGCCCTCGCGGAGCAATTTTCCCCAGCTTTCAAAGAAAGCCTTTGGGAATTGCAGCGCGCATGCGCGGTCCTCTTCCCGCCCAAGGGTGCCATCTTGCTCAGTCTTCTTTTTTTCCGCGGAGCCCTACAGACGTTGCCTGTGAATCCCCGCTGAAAAGTTGATTTTTTCTCTATTTTTCTCTTTTTTCTTCGGTTCGACGCCGGTTCTTTTCCCGCCCGGACTCGCGACGCCGGTTGCGAGTCCGTCCCTTATTTTTCGGTTTTTTGTCCTTCGTGACAGATTTCGCGCCTTTTTCCTTTTTCCCTGGCAGCCCGGTCATTCGACCTCGCAGGGGCCCTTTTTCCCCCGATGGCTGCCAGCGGCTTTAAAAAGTGTGATCTCTGTAAGAAACTCATGTCTCTTACAGACACTCATGACTTCTGCCTCCGCTGCCTCGGCCCAGATCATGACTCCATGATCTGTGGGCCATGCGGCAAAATGTCCTCAAAAGCATTGAGGAGTCGACAGCACCAGCGGGAGCGTATCTTCTCTGACTCCGGCCGGGCTCGGACCTCGTCAGAGGCTTCGACGTCTCGGGACTCTGGTCCTGAGCGTCGTCGAAGTTCCTCTGAAAGGGGGTCTCCTACCCGGGAACATCATCGGAAGAAGAAACCCGCGAGGGCAGGATCGGTGGACGCTCCTGGTTCCTCGAGGGCCAGGTCGCATAGCCCCGATTCCCGTCCCGGGTCCTCGGAGACGGAGAGGCTGTCAAAACATCCTCGACTCGAGGTGGACTTGCCCGCTCACGTGAGTACTGTTGTCCTCGTTGACTCGCCTCCGAAGGACCCGACGTCGGGCCCGACGCCGTCGGGGCCCGAGTCGGGGGCTGCTGGGTCTCCTGAGCTCGGACTCAGGTTGACGGCCTTGGAGAGCAGTCTGACTGCCTTCTTGGACCAGCAGCGGGTATTGATCGCTGGCCTCGCCGGTGCTTCTGCCCTGACCGCCGGGACGTCGACCTCGAAATCGACCCCAGAGACCGAGCCGATCCTCGAGTCCATGAGGGCTCGAGTCGATCCTCGGTCGAGGTCTCCTTCGGCCTCCTGTTCGGGACCGAGGTCGTCGACGCCGACTCCCTCGGCGTCAGAGCAGATAGCATCGGTGCCCGCCCGACCGGAGCCGATCGACTCCTCCTCCGAGGAGTCGGCCTGGGAATCTGAGGACGAAGAGTCACCTGGTTCCTTTCGGACTCGGTGTGTCCCTTCGGACTCCCCCGAGTCCGAACCGCGGAGACGGTCCCCCCCGGAGGATACCCGGTTCTCGGACTTCGTGAGGGATATGGCCAAGGCCTTGGCCTTCCCTGCGGATCCCGAGGAGGAGCCTCGAGTCGAAGAACTCGATGCCCTCCAATATGACTCTCCCCCGAAGGAGGCCTTTATTGTACCGGTTCCTCCGATGCTGGAACGACTTCTCTTCCGCATGTGGGAGAGCCCGGCGTCGTCGCCGGTGTTAAGCAAGCGGGTCGATTCCATTTATCGAGTCCGCAAGAGCCCCGGCTTCCAGAAGGCACAACTACCGCACCATTCCATGGTGGTGGAATCGGCCATGCATAGACTAAAGAGTCAAAAAATGCACTCCTCGGTGCCCCCTGGTAGGGAAGCCCGAAGCCTGGATGCCCTCGGTAGGAAGTGCTTCCAGGGCTCTATGCTTGCTTGTCGAGTCCAGACATACCACCTCTACATGGGCATGTATCTCCGAGACCTGGCTAAGGAAATAGCCGGGTTCTCTGCTGGTGTCTCCGACGAACCTTTGCAGAGGTTCCAATCCTTGTCTACTGGTATTCGAGAGTGCTCCAAGTTTATCTCTCGAGCAGCCTACGATGGTTTTGAGGCGTCAGCTCGAGTAGCTGCGGCCGGCATCGGTGGACGCCGCCAGGCTTGGCTTCAGACGTCCGACCTCGAGCCCTGGGTACAGGACAAGTTGGTCGATGTCCCCTGCCGAGGTGATAACCTCTTTGGCAAGCCCATGGATGAGAAGGCTGCACAAATCGAGACGGAGACTCTCACCAGGACTCGTCTCTCGAGGAAGACCTCTGCCCCTTCTCAAAAGAAGAAGGCCTCGGGGGAAAAAGCCCTTTTACCCGAGGAAAGGTGCTGCCTATAAATACTACCCTCACTATCAGGCCTCAGCGGCTCCCCCACAGGGAAAGCAGGCCAAGGGACGGGGTAATGGGTCCCGTAGGCAGCAGGCCCCCAAGCCTGCACCACCGGCCCCTGCTCAGCAGGGTGGGGGTTTTTGACTTCCTCAGCATAGCTTCTCCCCCTCAGCTGGTTTCTCTCAGCACAGGAGGCCGGCTGGTCCACTTTGCCCAAAGGTGGTCCAACATCACCACAGATACCTGGGTACTCCACATAGTTCAAAAGGGTTATCTTCTTCACTTTCACCAGGTACCTCCCTCCTACTTTCCAGGGGAACCTCCCCGACTACCTTTGCACAGGGACTTACTACTTCAGGAGTTAACAAGTCTCCTTCAGGAACAAGCCGTGGAACCGGGGCCCCACCACCTGAAGGGCCAGGGGTTTTACTCCAGGTACTTCCTGATTCCAAAACGAACAGGAGGCCTCAGACCCATCCTGGACTTGCGAAACCTCAACAAGTTCCTTGCAAAGGAAAAGTTCAAGATGCTTACCCTTGGAATCCTGCTGCCCTACCTCCAGCAGGGAGACTGGCTATGCTCCTTGGATCTGAAAGATGCATATACTCATATCCTCATTCATCCGGACCACAGACAATATCTCAGATTTGTTGTGGGAGGAAATCATTACCAGTACAGAGTGCTGCCCTTTGGCCTATCCTCCGCACCCAGGGTGTTCACCAAATGCCTCGCAGTGGTGGCGGCTTATCTGAGACTTCAAGGTCTGTTTGTGTTCCCATACCTGGACGACTGGCTCATCAGAGCCCAGTCTTCCCAAGAAGCCACTCAAGCCACTCATCGCACTGTGGCTCTGCTCCAGCACTTGGGTTTTGTCATAAACTTCGCAAAGTCCACTTTGCTCCCCTCTCAAAATCTCGAGTTCATCGGCGCCCGGTTGGACACACTTCAGGCGCGGGCCTTCCTCCCTCTGGACAGGGCCAAGCGGCTCATGGATCTCGCCGGCCACTTTCACAGCAATGCGCTGGTCTCAGCCAGGCACTTTCTGCGACTGCTCGGCCATATGGCTTCCACGGTCCATGTGACCCCCAATGCCCGACTGAACATGCGTCCTGCTCAGTGGTGCCTTCGCAGTCAATGGTATCAGGCCACGGGGAGCCTAGCGGACTCCGTAAAGATCTCCGACCAGCTGGTCTCTTCTCTACAATGGTGGCTTCATCTGCCCAACCTGGTACTAGGAGTGACTTTTCAGTCCCCTACGCATTCTCAGGTCCTGACGACCGATGCTTCTCTCCTGGGTTGGGGAGCACATTGCCAAGGGACATGTACTCAAGGCCTCTGGACTCCTTGGGAGTCAGCTCAGCAGATAAACTTCCTGGAGCTCAGAGCCATCCGCCTAGCGCTCAAAGCATTCTCTCACCTGGTTTCTCACCAGTCGGTGCTGATACAGACCGACAATCAGGTTGCAATGTTCTACGTGAACAAACAAGGCGGAACTGGCTCCTTCCTTCTCTGTCAGGAGGCACAAAAACTATGCTCTTGGGCAGTCCACCACGGCATCATCCTCCAGGCTGTCTATCTCCCAGGTCAAGAAAATTACCTGGCCGACAAGCTCAGCAGGATCCTCCAGCCACACGAGTGGAGGTTGGATCCGCTGGTGGTTCAGCGGATCTTTCTCAAGTGGGGCCTCCCCACCATGGATCTGTTTGCCAGTCCTCTGAACCGGCAGCTGCCCAGATTCTGCTCACGACAGCCGCATCCTCTCCGGGTAGCGGCGGATGCTTTTCTAATTCCATGGTCCACCAGCCTCTTGTATGCCTTTCCTCCCATGCCACTGGTGTCTCGGACGCTCTTCAAGGTTCTCAGAGACAAAGCATCGATGATCCTAGTGGCTCCCCGGTGGCCGAGACAACCTTGGTTCCCGCTTCTGATGCAGCTAGCGGTAGACACTCCTCTTCCACTGGGATTTCAGCCCGACCTCCTGTCGCAGGATCAGGGGACTCTCCTACACCCCAATCTCCGGTCCCTTCATCTGATGGCCTGGCTGCTGAAAGGGTAGTCCTTGCTCCTCTGCAGCTACCTCCAGATGTGGAGGAGGTCGTCTTGGCCTCCAGGAGGCCCTCCACCCGAAAGGCCTACGCTCCCAAGTGGCGTCGGTTCTCCGTCTGGTGTACTCAGCAGTCTCAAGATCCTTTCTCCTGTTCGGCATCAGTGGTCTTGCAGTACTTGCTCTCTCTCTCCAACCTTGGACTAAAGTCCAACTCGGTAAAGGTCCACCTCAGTGCTCTTTCTGCGCATCACATGCCGGTGGATGGTAGACCTCTTTCCAGCCACCCTCTGGTGGCTCCGTTTCTCAGAGGCCTCCTTCTCCTTAAGCCACCTTTGCGCCCACCAGCCCCGGACTGGGATCTTAATGTGGTGTTGCAGCGGATTACCTGTCCGCCTTTTGAGCCTATGGCTACCTGTCCGCTATGTTTTCTTTCGTGGAAAGCCTTGTTATTGGTAGCCCTCACTTCGGCTAGACGCATTAGTGAGCTGCAGGCCCTGGTTTCTGATCCTCCTTACACTAGGTTCTACAAGAACCGGGTGGTCCTACGGACTCACCCTAAATTTCTTCCCAAAGTGGTTTCCCCTTTTCACATCAACCAGGAGGTGGTACTTCCGACCTACTTTCCCAGGCCACACTCCAGCCGAGCTGAAATGGTCCTGCATACCCTGGACTGTAGAAGGGCGTTGACCTTCTACTTTGACCGTACGCGGGAGCACCGAAAGGCTGTTCAGCTCTTCGTGTCTTATGACCCCAACAAGTTGGGGCTCCCTGTCTCCAAGCGTACTCTGTCCATCTGGATTGCGGACTGTATCGCTTGGGCTTACGAGGCTGCCGGCCTCGTGCTGGAAGGTAGAGTCACAGCTCATCGTGTTCAGGTGAAGGCTACGTCGGTAGCTTACCTCCGCTCTGTTCCATTGGCAGACATCTGCCGGGCCGCTACTTGGTCTTCAAGCCAGACTTTTGCAGCCCATTACTGCCTGGAGAGGGAGTCCCGCAGGGACAGTGCTTTCGGACAGGCAGTCCTCCATAACCTCTTCGAGGTATAGGCAACTCCTACCCTCCGTCCCGGATGTTGGGCTACCGGTTGGAGACATATTCAGAGAAGATTCCTTCCTTCTGTGCTACTGACCTCGAGGGAGCTCATTTTTGTGCTTAGGGTCTCCAGTAGCCTTAAGCTTGGGAGTCCCATATGTGAGGACTGACTTCCTGCTTGGTCCTGGAGAAAGCGTAGTTACTCACCTGTAACAGGTGTTCTCCAGGAGCAGCAGGAATCAGTCCTCACAACCCTCCCTCCTCCCCTTGGAGTTGCAGTTATATGCTTTCGTTTTTACTAATTTTTGCTGTCTTTTAGCTATGTCATCTGACTGAGCAAGATGGCACCCTTGGGCAGGAAGAGGACCGTGCATGCGCGCTGCAATTCCCAAAGGCTTTCTTTGAAAGCTGGGGAAAATTGCTCCGCGAGGGCTCCGTCGGCGCCGACGTCACCCATATGTGAGGACTGATTCCTGCTGCTCCTGGAGAACACCTGTTACAGGTGAGTAACTACGCTTTCCCGCCCAAGGGTGCCATCTTGCTCAGTCTTCTTTTTTCCGCGGAGCCCGACGGACGTAGTTCGTTTTTCCCCGAGGAAAAAGTTGATTTTCCCTATTTTCTCTCTTTTTTCTCTGGTTCGATGCCGGATCCTTTTCCCGCTCGGACCGATACACCGGCATCGAGTCCTTTTCTCTCTTTTTCGGTTTTTGTCCTTTGTGACTGGCGTTCGCGCCTTTTTTCTTTTTTCCCTGGTAGCCCGGTCTTTTGACCTAGCAGGGGCCCTTTTTCCCCCGAAGGCTACCAGCGGGTTTAAGAAATGTGATCGGTGTAAGAAACTTATGTCTCTTACAGACACACACGACTGCTACCTCCGTTGCCTCGGACCCGATCATGACCCGATGATCTCTGGTCCGTGTGGCAAAATGTCCTCGAAGGCCTTGAGGAGTCGGCAGCACCAGAAAGATCAAATTTTTTCTGACTCCGCGTCCGGTCGGGCCCGGACCTCGTCAGAGGCCTCGACGTCTCAGGATTCCGGCCCCGAGCAGCGTCGGGGTTCCTCTGAGCGGGGGTCTCCTTCGTGGGAACATCGCAGGAAGAAGAAACCCGCGAGGGCGTCGTCGGTGGACGCTCCTGGTTCCTCAAGGGCCAGGTCGCATAGCCCCAATAGCCGTCCCGGGTCTTCGGAGTCGGAGAGGCCTGCCAAGCATCCTCGTGTCGAGATGGAGTCTCCTGGACATGTAAGTGCTGTTGTCCTCGTGGACTCCCCTCCGAGGGAGCCGACGTCGGGGGCTGCTGGGTCTCCTGAGCTCGGACTCAGGTTGACGGCCTTGGAGAGCAGCTTCGCTGCCTTCATGGAACAGCAGCGGGCATTGATCGCCGGTCTCACCGGTACATCTGCCCCGACCACCGGGACCTCGACGTCCAAGTCGACCCCGGAGGCTGAGCCGATCCTCGAGTCCATGCGGGCTCGAGTCGATCCTCGGCCACAGTCTCCCTCGACCTCCCGTTCGGGGCCGAGGTCGTCGACGCCGATACCCTCGGCGTCGGGGCGGAGGGCATCGGTGCCCGCCCGACCGGAGCCGCTTGATTCCTCCTCCGAGCAGTCGGGCTGGGAGACGGAGGACGAAGAGTCACCCGACACTCATCGGACTCGGTGTGTCCCATCGGACTTGCCCGAGTCCGAACTTCGGAGACGGTCCCCACCGGAGGATACTCGGTTCTCGGACTTCGTGCGGGATATGGCCAAGGCCTTGGCCTTCCCCATGGATCCCGAGGAGGAGCCGAGGAGCTCGAGGCCCTCCAGTATGACTCTCCCCCAAAGGAGGCCTTTACTGTTCCGGTTCCTCCGATGCTGGAGCGGCTGCTCTTCCGCATGTTGGAGACCCCGGCCTCGACGCCGGTGTTAAGCAAGCGGGTCGATTCCATCTATCGAGTCCGCAAGAGCCCCGAGTTCCAAAAGGCCCAGTTACCGCACCACTCCATGGTTGTGGAATCGGCCATGCATCGACTGAAAAGTCAGAAGATGCACTCCTCGGTGCCTCCCGGCCGGGAGTCCCGGAACCTGGATGCCCTCAGTAAAAAGTGCTTCCAGGGCTCTATGCTTGCTTGCCATGTCCAGACTTACCAGCTACACATGAGCATGTACCTCCGAGACCTGGCAAAGGAGATTGCCGTGTTCTCTGCTGGTCTCTCCGAGGAACCTTTGCAGAGGTTCCAGGCCTTGTCCACTGGTATTCAGGAGTGCTCGAAGTTTATCTCTCGAGCAGCTTACGATGGCTTCGAGACTTCGGCCCGAGTAGCCAGGGCCAGCATCGGTGCCCGCCGACAGGCTTGGCTACATTCATCCGACCTCGAGCCATGGGTCCAGGACAAGTTGGTCGATGTCCCCTGCCGGAGTGAAAACCTCTTTGGCAAGCCCATGGCTGAAAAGGCTGCAGAACTCGAGAATGAGACTCTGACCAGGACTAGGCTTTCCAGGAAAACCTCTGCCCCTTCTCAAAAGAAGAAGGGCTCGGGAAAAAAGACCTTTTACCCGAGGAAGTCATCTGCCTACAAACAATACCCTCATTAGGGGAACTTTACTGGAGCACAGTAGGTTGCTGAACTCTGTAACCTCCTCAGATTCAGAAACTGCTAACACCTAATCAAGTGTTAGTGGGCCTGTTTCCTGAGTGCAGTTGAAGCCTGCATAAAAGGCTCCTGTGCCCTGCCCTTTTGAGGCTTTTCTTAACCAGGGCTCCACACATCAAACAGTAAGGATTTGAGGGTTTCTTTGTTTGGTTTTTTTATTACATTGCTAGCTCTCTGACTGGGAGCTCTTAAAAGGGTTTTGTGTGTACTTTTTAAAAGCAAGGTTACTTACATTTTTGCTGTTTTAGGGGAACTTTACTGGAGCACAGTAGGTTGCTGAACTCTGTAACCTCCTCAGATTCAGAAACTGCTAACACCTAATCAAGTGTTAGTTCCCTCCCTACCCACCCCGGCTCCCACCCACCCCTAGTGAGCAGTCTTGCTTTATAGGGCACCTCCCCCTTTAGCAAATCACAGTGAATTGGACCAGCACATATTGAATATAATTAAAGAGATTTAACTGATTTTTCTCTGAAAGGACAGCTGCGAAACCAGCTGGTACTTGGTAGATCTCTCTCTTTTGCTTTAACAGATACCTAAGCTCCACAAACAGAACAATGCCTGGGAAAAATCGTATTGCTAAAGCTGTTGCCCCCGTTACAGCTTCTGCCTCGGTCCAGACAGAGGTCCTAATGCCAGTTGAAGAACCGGTTCCATGTGCAGGGTGCCTGCATGCTGAAGCTCTGAGGAAACAAGTGGAGGAACTCAGAGAGGAGGTGGCGAGGCTGAGGAGCATTCAAGACAGTGAGAAGTACATTGATGAGATGCTTCTTGCAGCAACCAGGCTCTCCAGCACAGGAGAAGATGGGTGCCAACAGAATGTCGATGGTTGGACAACAGTCACCAGAACCTGCAAAATCACCAATCCAACTTCTCCAGCCCTTGAATTGAAGAACCATTATGCAGCCCTGGAAGTGGAGGAGGTGAAAGCATCCCTGGAAAGGGAAGAACCAGAGTTCAAGTACCCCATAGTTGCGGAATCAGTGACCAGAAGGAAACGAAGGGTAGTGGTTGTTGGAGACTCTCTTCTGAGGGGTACTGAGGCATCCATCTGCCGACCAGACTTGATGTCCAGAGAGGTGTGCTGTCTGCCTGGTGCCAAGATCCAAGATGTTACGGAGAGTTTGCCGAGACTCATCAAGCCCACTGACTATTACCCAATGTTGCTAATCCATGTTGGAACAAATGATACTGCCAGGTATACCTCGGAACGTATCAAAAGTGACTTCATGGCTCTGGGACAGAGGGTGAAGCAGGTAGGTGCACAGATGGTGTTCTCTTCAATCCTCCCTGTTGAGGGTAAAGGCCAAGGCAGAGAGGCTCGCATCCTGGAGATGAATGCATGGCTGCGTGGATGGTGTCTTCAAGAGCGTTTTGGTTTCCTAGACCATGGGATGCTGTTCCAAGGGTTGCAGAGCAGAGATGGCATCCATCTGTCCAAGAAAGGTCAACGCATCTTTGGTAGTAGACTGGCTAATCTACTGAAGAGGGCTTTAAACTAGATTCGTTGGGGATGGGTGAAGAAAGCCCCCAGGTAAGTGAAAGCCCCCAGGTAGGTGATACATTAAATACCTTTATGGAAATGGGTAACAGGGGTAACACATGGAAAGCAGTGTGTATTAATGCCCGTAGCATGGGAAATAAGATCCCTGAAGTTGAAGCTTTGGTGGGAGTGGCTGACTTGGATTTAGTGGCAGTTACAGAAACATGGTTCACAGAAAACCATGACTGGGATGTAACTATACCTGGCTATACTTTATTCAGAAAGGACAGGGTAGGAAGAAGGGGAGGAGGAGTGGCACTATATGTAAAAACTACTTTGGAATTACAGAGCTTAAAAGGGAGAGAGGAGGCATTGTGGGTTAAACTAGAAAGAGGGAAAGAGAAATCTATTTGCATTGGTGTGATATACAGACCTCCCTCACAAGAGGAAGAGGTGGACAGAGAGTTAATTGAAGACATACGCAGCATTGCTAGGAAAGGGGAAGTGCTACTGCTAGGAGATTTCAATATGCCAGATGTTGATTGGCACATTCCTGCTGCAGTATCATCTAGAAGTAAGGAGATCCTGGATTCTCTACAGGGAGAACTATTCAGGCAATTGGTAACAGACCCCACACGTGAAGGGGCCATACTGGACTTGGTGCTTACCAATGGTGAGAGTGTTTCTGATGTTGTAGTGGGAGATCATTTTGCATCCAGTGACCACCAGATGGTGTGGTTCAGTATTAGGACTAGGGCTGTTAGAATCCATTCCAAGGTGAAGATCTTAGACTTTAGGAAGACTAACTTTGCGAAGATGGGCCAATACCTCAGGGAGTCGTTAGTGGGATGGGAACAGCTGGGTGATGTAGAAAAACAGTGGGCAAAACTGAAAGGGGGTATTTTAAAGGCAACCAACCTTTTTGTTAAAATGGTAAATAAAGGCAAAAGGAACAGGAGACCGCTATGGTTTTCGAAGGAAGTAGCTGAAAAAGTGAAGAAAAAGAGGGAGGCCTTCATGAAATACAAGAAATCACAGAGAGAGGAAGACAGGCATCTGTATTTGGAAAAACGTAGAGAAGCTAGCAAAGTAGTCAAGAAGGCAAAGATTCAAAAGGAGGAGGAAATAGCCAATGCAATAAAATGGGGGGATAAGACATTTTTCAGATATATTAGTGAGAAGAGGAAGGGCAAAAGTGGTATTGTCAGACTCAAGGGTGCAGGGGGGGAATATGTAGAAGCTGATAAGGATAAAGCGGAATTGCTTAACAAATATTTTTGTTCTGTGTTCACAGATGAAGAACCAGGAGCAGGACCTCAGAAAACACCCACAAATAAGAACAGAAGCGAGGGACATCTTCAACAATTTTCAGAAGACTGTGTTCGTGAGAAACTAGCTCAACTTAAAGTAGACAAAGCGATGGGACCGGATGGGATACACCCTAGAATACTGAGGGAACTTGGGGACGTTCTAGCAACTCCACTGACTGACCTTTTCAATGCCTCGTTGGAGTCGGGAGTGGTGCCAAAGGACTGGAGAGAGGCTCATGTGGTGCCTTTACACAAAAGCGGAAGTAAGGATGTGGTTGAAAACTACAGGCCGGTTAGTTTAACTTCGCTGGTGAGTAAATTATTGGAAACGCTGCTGAAAGAGAAAATAGTGAGGTTTCTGGAGTCCGGCGGATTACAGGATCCGAGGCAGCATGGATTCACCAGAGGCAGGTCTTGTCAGACAAATCTGATCGATTTCTTTGACTGGGTGACCAGGGAGTTGGACCGAGGGAGAGCTCTAGATGTGGTGTATTTAGATTTCAGTAAAGCCTTCGACACTGTTCCTCACAGGCGACTTATAAACAAACTGAGCACCCTAGGGATGGACCCTAAAGTTACTGCTTGGGTTAGAAATTGGTTGGGTGGGAGGCGACAAAGAGTACAAGTAAATGGAGCTCACTCTGAGGAGAAGGATGCTACCAGTGGTGTGCCCCAGGGATCTGTCCTTGGTCCGATTCTTTTTAACATCTTTGTTAGTGATATAGCGGAAGGGCTGTCGGGTAAGGTTTGCCTCTTTGCAGATGATACCAAAATCTGTAATAGAGTAGACACCCAGGAAGGTGTAGATAACATGAGGAGGGATCTAGCTAAGCTTGAAGAATGGTCTAGAATTTGGCAGCTGGGATTTAATGTTAAAAAATGTAAGGTCATGCATTTGGGCTGCAGCAATCCAAGGGAGCAATACAGTATAGGAGGTGAAGTACTTTTGTCCACTAAAGAAGAGCGGGATCTAGGCGTGGTTGTGTCTGATGATCTTAAAGTAGCTAAACAGGTAGAAAAGGCGACGGCAAAAGATAGAAGGATGCTTGGGTGCATACGGAGAGGAATGGCTAGCAGAAAAAAGGAGGTGATAATGCCTCTGTATAAGTCTTTGGTGCGACCTCATTTGGAGTATGGTGTGCAATTCTGGAGACCGCACCTTCAAAAGGATGTGAACAGGATGGAGTCGGTGCAGAGGTTTGCTACTAAAATGATTAATGGGCTTCATTATAAAGCATATGAGGACAGACTTATGGATCTTAATATGTACACCTTAGAGGAAAGGCGGGATAGAGGTGATATGATTGAGATGTTTAAATACCTCCGTGGCATAAATGTTCAGGGAGAGAGCCTCTTTCAATTGAAAGCAAGTTCTGCTACGAGGGGACATGGGATGAGGGTGAAGGGAGATAGATTCAGGAGTGATATGCGGAAATATTTCTTTACAGAAAGAGTAGTGGATCCGTGGAATAGTCTCCCAGTGGAGGTGGTAGAGATGAGGACAGTAACTGAATTCAAAAAAGCATGGGACCAACACAGAGGATCTCTAAAGGTAGAAAGTGGACTGTTGTAGTTGTTGTTATGGAAGGATAGACTAGATGGGCCTTGTGGTCTTTTTCTGTCATCATGTTTCTATGTTTCTATTACCAGGCCTCTGCAGCTCCCCAACAGGGTCAGCAGGCCAACGGGCAGGGTCAAGGGCCCCGTAGGCAGAAGACCCCCAAGCCACCAACACCGGCCCCTGCTCAGCAGGGTGGGGGTTTTTGACTCAAACAGCATAGCCTCTTCTCCTCAGATGGCTTCTCTCAGCACAGGAGGCCGGCTGGCCCACTTTGCCCACAGGTGGTCAGCCGTCACATCAGATACCTGGGTTCTTCACATAGTCCAAAAGGGCTATCTTCTCCATTTTCACCAGGTACCTCCCTCTTATTTTCCAGGGGAGCCTCCAAGACCCCCTCTGCACAGGGACCTACTCCTTCAGGAGTTAGTAAGTCTGCTAAAGGATCAGGCTGTGGAACCAGTGCCCCACCACCTGAGAGGTCAAGGCTTTTATTCCAGGTACTTTCTGGTACCAAAAAGAACAGGAGGCCTCAGACCCATCCTAGACTTGCGCAACCTCAACAAGTTCCTGGAGAGGAAAAAGTTCAAGATGCTTACCCTTGGAATCCTGCTGCCCTACCTCCAGCAGGGAGACTGGCTATGCTCCTTAGATCTAAAGGATGCGTATACTCACATCCTTATCCATCCAGACCACAGACAATACCTCAGGTTTGTTGTGGGAGGAAATCACTATCAGTACAGAGTACTACCCTTTGGCCTGTCCTCCGCTCCCAGGGTATTCACCAAGTGCCTGGCAGTGACGGCGGCCTACCTGAGGCTTCAGGGTCTCTTGGTGTTTCCGTACCTGGACGACTGGCTCATCAGGGGCCAATCTTCCCAGGAGGCCAACCAGGCCACCCTTCGCACTGTGGCTCTGCTTCAGCACTTGGGGTTTGTCATAAACTTCGCAAAGTCCACTTTGCTCCCGTCCCAGAACTTAGAGTTCATAGGGGCCAGACTAGACACTCTTCAAGCAAAGGCTTTTCTGCCTCTTTACAGGGCCCACAGGCTAATGGATCTGGCCAGCCAGTTTCGCAGCAATTCCCTGGTCTCTGCCAGGCAATTCCTGAGACTCCTCGGCCATATGTCTTCCACGGTCCATGTCACCCCCAATGCCCGCCTGCACATGCGACCTGCTCAGTGGAGCCTTCGCACTCAGTGGCATCAAGCCACAGGGGGCCTAGCGGACTCGGTGCAGATCTCCGATCTCCTGGTCTCCTCTCTACAATGGTGGCTTCATCTTCCGAATCTGGTGCTCGGAGTGGGTTTTCAATCCCCTCCACATACTCAGGTGCTGACAACAGATGCCTCTCTTCTCGGTTGGGGAGCACATTGCCAAGGGACATGTACTCAGGGTCTCTGGACCCCTTGGGAGGCTACTCAACAGATAAACGTCCTGGAGCTACGGGCGATTCGCCTAGCTCTGAGAGCCTTCTCCCACCTCGCCTCTTACCAGTCTGTACTGGTCCAGACGGACAATCAAGTTGCCATGTTCTATGTGAACAAACAAGGAGGCACAGGCTCCTTCCTTCTTTGTCGGGAGGCACAACGACTGTGCTCTTGGGCTGTCAATCACGGAATCCTTCTCAAGGCTGTCTACCTCCCAGGTCAGGACAATTGCCTGGCAGACAGACTGAGCCGGATCCTGCAACCACACGAATGGAGATTGAACCCATTGGTGGTTCAGCAGGTCTTTCTCAAGTGGGGGCTCCCCACAATGGATCTTTTCGCCAGTCCTCTGAACCAGCAACTCCCGAGATTTTGCTCCAGACAACCGCATCTTCTCAGAGTAGCAGTGGATGCGTTTCTGATCTCGTGGTCCACAGGCCTACTGTATGCATTTCCTCCCACACCACTAGGGTCCAGAACGCTGTTCAAAGTCCTCAGGGACGGGGCTTCATTGATTCTCATAGCCCCCAGGTGCCCGAGGCAACCGTGGTTCCCGCTTCTGCTACAGCTGGCGGTGGACACACCTCTTCCTCTGGGGTTTCAACACGATCTCCTGTCTCAGGATCAGGGGACTCTCTTGCACCCCAACCTCCAGTCCCTTCATCTGATGGCCTGGCTGCTGAAAGGGTAGTTCTAGCTCCCCTACTACTTCCTCGAGAGGTGGAGGACGTTGTCTTGGCCTCTCGGCGTCAATCCACCAGGAAATCCTACGCTCTTAAGTGGCGTAGATTCTCCGCATGGTGTGCTCAGCACAGTGAGAATCCCTTCTCGTGCTTGGTTGCGGTAGTGTTGCAATATTTGCTCTACCTCTCCAACCTGGGCCTTAAGTCTAACTCTGTCCGAGTTCACCTTAGTGCTCTCTCAGCACACCACTCGCCGGTGGACGGCAGGCCTCTTTCCAACCACCCTTTGGTGGCTCGTTTCTTCAGAGGCCTTCTTCTGCTTAAGCCTCCGCTGCGTCCACCGGCCCCTGAGTGGGATCTGAATGTGGTCTTACAGCGGCTTACTTGTCCGCCTTTTGAACCTATGGCTACCTGCCCTCTCCGTTTTCTCTCCTGGAAAACTTTATTTCTGGTAGCTCTCACCTCTGCTAGGCGAGTGAGTGAACTGCAGGCACTAGTGTCTGATCCTCCTTACACTAGCTTCTACAGGAATAGGGTAGTCCTTCGGACTCACCCTAAGTTTCTTCCTACAGTTGTCTCACCTTTTCACCTCAATCAGGAGGTGGTTCTTCCGACCTTCTTTCCCAGGCCGCATGCCAACCGGGCTGAGATGGTCTTGCATACCCTGGACTGTAGGAGGGCGTTATCCTTCTAGCTTGACCGTACGCGGGAGCATCGGAAGGCTGTTCAGCTTTTCGTTTCTTTTGACCCCAATAAGTTTGGGCTCCCTGTCTCCAAGCGTACGTTGTCCATATGGGTCGCTGAATGTATCGCCTGGGCTTATGGGGCAGCCGGCCTCTCGTTGGAGGGTCGAGTCACGGCTCATCGTGTCAGGGCGAAGGCTGCGTCAGTGGCTCATCTCCGCTCTGTTCCGTTGGTAGACATCTGCCGGGCCGCTACTTGGTCTTCAAGCCAGACTTTTGCGGCCCATTACTGCCTTGAGAGGGAGTCCCGCAAGGACTGTGCTTTCGGACAGGCAGTACTCCATAATCTCTTTGGGGTTTGGGCAACTCCTACCCTCCGGCCCTGGTGTTGGGCTACCAGTCGGAGGCGTTCTCAGAGAAGATTCCTTCCTTCTGTGCTGACGAGCTCGAGGGAGCTCTTTTTTTCCGCTTGGGGTCTCCGGTAGCCTTAAGCTGGGGAGTCCCATATGTGAGGACTGACTTCCTGCTTGGTCCTGGAGAAAGAGTAGTTACTCACCTGTAACAGGTGTTCTCCAGGAGCAGCAGGAATCAGTCCTCACAACCCTCCCTCCTCCCCTTGGAGTTGCAGTCATATGATTTATTTTGCTAATTTTTTGCTGTCTTTTAGCTATGTCATCAGACTGCGCAAGATGGCACCCTTGGGCGGGAAGGGGACCACGCATGCGTGCTGCAATTCCCAAAGGCTTTCTTTGAAAGCTGGGGAAATGCTCTGCACGAGGGCTCCGTCGCTGCTGACGTCACCCATATGTGAGGACTGATTCCTGCTGCTCCTGGAGAACAGCTGTTACAGGTGAGTAACTACTCTTTCTGGGGCAGAGTGTTGTCAGACGGCTGCCTAGGGTGAGAACTTACACAATCTTGACGATGCATATATTCATATGATTCTTGCAAGGTATTGTGGGTATTGTAGTTCATTCACTCCCCAAACACAGCTGATGACAATAATTTGAGTTGTGAAACCAAGTGGTAAGATCAATAAAATACTTCTTTTATTGATGGGGTTTAATTCACCCAGCACATGTATGCTTGATAGCACTATAAATGAGGTTACTTGCTTGCAGTGTTTAAAATGGATAACAAAAAGTCACAAAGTAAACCAGAAAACAACCTTCAGCTTGTCAGGCAATTAGCTAATGTTTTCTTAGCAAATAATTACCAAATACAAAGGCACAAAGTAAAGAATAAACTTTGCTGGTTAGGTTAACTTCTGCTTATTTTCCACACCGATCTCAGCAGTGATTCTCCCTTGCTCACACACACAATCAGGTGCAGCCCTAATTACTATCAATGGACCAGCTGAAAGCCTTTAGCTGGCTGGCTGCTACTGTGTGAGCCCAAATCCTGCTTTAAGAGCTGTTTGCAGTGGAAATAAAGAACAAAGTTAGGTTTCTTTGTGATGGCTGATGTGTTTGCTCATAGAAAACTAGCAATAGCATTTAGATAGAGAACAGTCCATATAAATAGTTTCATCTGCTGTTTTTCCCCCTGCATCAACAATCATAGGGTCAATATCATACATTGGCACAGATGAGTCTTTCATTAAGGCACTATCATGAGAATGCTTATTCCCTTGCTGCCATTCTCTATTATAGATAGGGTCTGGATCAGTGTTCATACCTGAGCCTCTCCTGCTATCATTATTCCTCTCTGTATAGCCTGGCCAATATGTAATCCAATTCTGATGTCCAGCCTTCCAATCTTGATCCCTGGACACTGGATCTTCTCTCACATACCTTCTGGCCTTGGTCTGAAAGTCCCTTCCACATGCAGTCTTCTCTCTTCCAGGTAGCCACTGGTGATTCCTATCTCTGCCAATCCATTCCTCTGGCTGAATCCAGTCCAATGGACTCTGCTGGCATTTGGAATACCTCCCAGTATGGGTACTGCCTTGGAATCTCCCAGACCTTCCAATGGGCTTTCTTCTCTTCCTTCCAGAGAGTTTCCTTCTCTCTCTATCTGCTTGGCTTTTGCTGAAGCTGTTCTTCAAACTCTCCTTGAAGCTTTTGCTGAAACTGTTCTTCAAACTCTCCTTGAAGCTTTTGCTGAAACTGTTCTTCAAACTCTCCTTGAAGCTTTTGCTGAAACTGTTCTTCAAACTCTCCTTGAAGCTTTTGCTGAAACTGTTCTTCAAACTCTCCTTGAAGCTTTTGCTGAAACTGTTTCCTGAAAAATAAGCTCTATTCTTATCCTGTTCTAATGTGTGCTGCTCCCTAACACAGCGCAGCTGTGTTGAATCAGGCCCTGCCCTTTGAGATGAGTGCTTAGGGATTACCTCATAGCTCTCTTGATTGCACACACATTCTCTCACTTCAGCCCCTCTCATGGCTGCTGGAAACCTGGTGCATTCTGGGACTGGTAGTCTTTTATGTGAAAACTCTGTTTTCTTGCTTCTACCAGAACTGACAGGTTGCTTGTTCAGAGTCACATCATCTTTTCTATAGCTCCTACCTGAGCTATGATAAGCTTCCTTATCACATACCCCCCTGCTTAAGTTATTACGGACTGGTTTTACTGGTAAAACTTCTTCTCTACAGTCCGTAATACGGGAAAGTGCATCCGCATTCTTGTGTAACTTCCCGGCACGATGTTCAACCTGAAAATCAAACGCCTGTAAGGCCATGTACCAGCGTGTCAACCTGGCATTGTGGTTCTTCATTTGCTGCAACCACTTAAGTGGGGCATGGTCCGTGACCAACTGGAACTTTCTCCCTGTAAGGTAAAACCTTAACGCCTCCACTGACCACTTGATAGCCAAACACTCTTTTTCTATCGTGGAATACTTTTGTTCAGCCAGTGACAACTTCCTGCTCAGGTACATCACAGGATGCTCCTCCCCATCATGGCACTGGGATAGGACTGCTCCTAGCCCTACATCCGATGCATCGGTTTGAACCAGAAAGGGTTTCTTGAAGTCTACTCCTTTCAGTACCGGTCCTGTACACAATTTTTCTTTTAATACTGAAAACGCTTTTTCAGCTTCTGGTGTCCACTTTATCTGGTTTGGACAATTCTTTCGCAGCATATCCGTGAAAATGGCACTTTTCTCTGCGAATTGCGGTATAAACCGGCGGTAGTATCCAATAAGTCCTAAGAAACTTCTTAGTTGTTTCTTGGTTGTTGGAGGAGGAAAATTCCTGATGCTATCTATTTTGCTTAATAGAGGTTTAATTTTTCCTCTTCCCACTAGGTGGCCTAGGTATTTTACCTCCCTATTTGCAAAGGCACACTTCTTCGCGTTTAAAGTGATTCCCGCTTGCTTCATAGAGCACAAGACTGCCCTGATCCTCTTCAAATGCTCCGCCCAGGTGTTACTATGGATTATGACATCATCCATGTATGCAAAAGCATAACTTTGGTGGGGTCGAAGTACCTGATCCACTAACCTTTGGCAGGTAGCCGCTGCTCCATGCAGTCCGAAAGGCATCCTCTTGAACTGGAAAAGGCCAACGGGGGTGCTGAACGCAGTTTTCGGCTTCGACTCCCTGGTGAGCGGGATTTGCCAATATCCTTTTGTCATATCAAGGGTGGTTAAGTATTGAGCCTGTCCCAGCTGGTCTAGCAGCTCCTCAATTCTTGGCATTGGATATGCATCAAAAACTGATATGGCGTTTACCTGCCGGAAGTCAATACAAAAACTTAAGGATCCATCAGGCTTCGGCTCCAGGACTATGGGGCTATTCCAGGGACTCTTTGACTCCTCTATTACCCCCATGTCCAACATCTCCTGGACTTGTGCCACTACCTCCTGTCTTTTGGCTTCAGGCAAGCGGTATGGCCTTTGACGAACCAATTTCCCAGGTGGAGTTATTATTTCATGGGCCACCAAATGGGTCTCCCCAGGTATGGGTGTCAACACATCTGGGAATTCCTTAAGCAACTTCCTAATTTCTTCCTGTTGTACCATTGTCAGGTCCTCACCTATTTGGGGCTCTGATTTTTCTTTACAATCAGATACCTGGGGTCCCTAATCTTCCTCTTCACTCACCTCCCTCTCTCGGCCACAGGTGGCAGCTAAGCTTTTAACCCCTTTGACATCAGTAGAACCAAAGCCTTTGGCTCCACGTTCAGAATTCTCTAGGGATGTGACCTCCTCCACAGGTGGAAAACCCAGCCTCTCACAAATCAATTGGGCAATTTTGTCTCCTGTCTTCACATGATACTCATTCTGTCCAAAGTTAAACAACAGAACTTTAATATTGCCCCTGTAATCGGGATCAATTACTCCCGCACCCACATCGATGAAATATTTAAGGGCTAATCCGGACCTTGGGGCTACTCTCCCATAACATCCAATTGGTATTTCCACTTGGAGACCGGTGTCAACCAGGGCTCTCCCTTGGCTAGGTACAATCACATTTTCTATGCTGCACAGGTCAAACCCAGCAGACTGAGGGGTTGCCCGCTTAGGACCTTGGGCCTTCTCAGAGACCTTATGGTACTTTAGGACGAATATCTGCTTTGGGGTAGCTTGGTCTTCTGGACGCTTAACCATCTTTTTAGCTGGGGTCTGAGGACTTCCAAATAAAGGCCCGGGAGCTACTACCATTAAACCTTCTCCCTCCTCCTTTCCTAGTCCTTCCACTAGACCCTGCTTAAATCTTGGCCAGTCTCTTCCTAGAACCAAATCAAAGGGTAGCCTAGGCACCACTGCTAATAGGACGTCCTCTTGTTTCCCTAGGCACTTAACCTTTAGCCTATAGGTGGGATATGATGATGCAGCACCATGAATGCATCTGATGTGAACTTGGCTTTCAGGGGTTCTAGGCACAAATCTTTCTTGGGCCTCTATCCTCTTCCAAAGCCTTTTTGACATCATACTCTGGTCTGCCCCAGAGTCTAATAATGCATTTGTGGTAATTCCTTGCACATCAACCATCAAAAGAAATCCTTCCTTGGGCTGTTTTAAATCCAGACCCATTAAACTAGAGTGTGTCTGGCATCTCTTCTCTAAGTGTCCCACTTTTCCACACTTGAAACATTTTTTTCTATTCCACTGTGTCATCTGGTTTGATACAGTACATTCATTTTCTGAAACATTCTTAATTATTCCTTTTTCTGACACAGCACATCTAGCCTCAGCATCCATCTTTAGAGGGCCACCCATTCTATGGCAAGCCTGCGTGGCTTCCAAGAATCTCTCTGCTAGCATGGTTGCCTCTCCAAGATTTTGGCAATTTTGCTGTATAAGAAAAACATTCAAATCTTTAGGTACCCCAAGCATAAATTGTTCCAGCATTATAATATCTAATAACATTTCTACTGTCTTTTGCTCAGGCTCCAACCATTTTACAGCTAAACTTCTGATTCTCTGACTCAGAGCCCTGGGTGTCTCACCCACTTTCAATGTAACAGCTCTAAACATTCGCCTATACTCTGAAATAGACAACCCTAGGCGATCTCTAATAGCTGCCTTTACATCCTTATAAATCAAAGCCTGGGCTGCTGGCATTGCTCTGTAAGCCGCTAGTGCCTCACCAGTTAATGAGGCTGCCAGCCTTACTGCCCACTGGGTCTCTGGCCATGCTAAAGCCTGTGCCACTCTTTCAAAAGACTCTAGAAAATCATCAACATTATCTTCTGGAGTTAATTTCCCAAAATTAAATGCCCCAATCCCTTGATTGAGTCCCACATTGTCCACATGTGGTGCACCAGTACTAACTGCTGGTCTTGCATCTGTTCCACTTTGGCTCTGCAGCTGAACTAGAGCTTGCACCAGATCAAGCACTGGTTTCTGCTGTTCCAATAAGGCCTTCATAGCAGTGTCCTGGGCCTGCTGTGATAGCTCCTGCTGCTTGCAAAATTGGGCTGCCATCCACTCAGCTATCTCCTTCGGATCCATCTTGACCCCTGCAAGAAAGGAAAAAAAAAAAAACCAAAGAGCAGCACCTTCCAACCAGGTGTGTTTTTTTTTTTTTTTTCAACTCAACTTTTTTTTTTTTTTTCAATTATCCCCTGTGCTTACACACATCCACCACTAGACATGCCCAGGTACATATTACCTTGTCTCAGTGATGAATCCAGCTTTTCACAGGGTCTTTTCCTCTGGGACAGCTTCCTGGAACAACCACTTTTCTTCCAAAGTGCAGATGAGGGAAAGAAATCTTCTTACAGCTTTAAACTTGACTTTTATTTGTAATCCACAACAAGTAAATCCTCTTGGTGCAAAAGCAATCCGAAAAGCTACGCCATTTGTCAGACGGCTGCCTAGGGTGAGAACTTACACAATCTTGACGATGCATATATTCATATGATTCTTGCAAGGTATTGTGGGTATTGTAGTTCATTCACTCCCAAACACAGCTGATGACAATAATTTGAGTTGTGAAACCAAGTGGTAAGATCAATAAAATACTTCTTTTATTGATGGGGTTTAATTCACCCAGCACATGTATGCTTGATAGCACTATAAATGAGGTTACTTGCTTGCAGTGTTTAAAATGGATAACAAAAAGTCACAAAGTAAACCAGAAAACAACCTTCAGCTTGTCAGGCAATTAGCTAATGTTTTCTTAGCAAATAATTACCAAATACAAAGGCACAAAGTAAAGAATAAACTTTGCTGGTTAGGTTAACTTCTGCTTATTTTCCACACCGATCTCAGCAGTGATTCTCCCTTGCTCACACACAATCAGGTGCAGCCCTAATTACTATCAATGGACCAGCTGAAAGCCTTTAGCTGGCTGGCTGCTACTGTGTGAGCCCAAATCCTGCTTTAAGAGCTGTTTGCAGTGGAAATAAAGAACAAAGTTAGGTTTCTTTGTGATGGCTGATGTGTTTGCTCATAGAAAACTAGCAATAGCATTTAGATAGAGAACAGTCCATATAAATAGTTTCATCTGCTGTTTTTCCCCCTGCATCAACAATCATAGGGTCAATATCATACATTGGCACAGATGAGTCTTTCATTAAGGCACTATCATGAGAATGCTTATTCCCTTGCTGCCATTCTCTATTATAGATAGGGTCTGGATCAGTGTTCATACCTGAGCCTCTCCTGCTATCATAATATATTCCTAGCACCTGTTACTAGTAACATGTTACTATTTAGTTGTACCACATCTGTAAATAGTCTGTAAATAGTTTCCCCGTTTGATCCAAGTTCCTTCCCTTGTTATCTGTAAACTCATGCATGTTGATTGTACTGAGATTTTTGTTCGATGTGAACCGCGCTGATGCCGAATAGTGCGGTATATAAGAGAATGTAAATAAATAAAATAATAAATAAATAAAATTATTCCTCTCTGTATAGCCTGGCCAATATGTAATCCAATTCTGATGTCCAGCCTTCCAATCTTGATCCCTGGACACTGGATCTTCTCTCACATACCTTCTGGCCTTGGTCTGAAAGTCCCTTCCACATGCAGTCTTCTCTCTTCCAGGTAGCCACTGGTGATTCCTATCTCTGCCAATCCATTCCTCTGGCTGAATCCAGTCCAATGGACTCTGCTGGCATTTGGAATACCTCCCAGTATGGGTACTGCCTTGGAATCTCCCAGACCTTCCAATGGGCTTTCTTCTCTTCCTTCCAGAGATTTTCCTTCTCTCTCTATCTGCTTGGCTTTTGCTGAAGCTGTTCTTCAAACTCTCCTTGAAGTAACTGTTCTTCAAACTCTCCTTGAAGCTTTTGCTGAAACTGTTCTTCAAACTCTCCTTGAAGCTTTTGCTGAAACTGTTCTTCAAACTCTCCTTGAAGCTTTTGCTGAAACTGTTTCCTGAAGAATAAGCTCTATTCTTATCCTGTTCTAATGTGTGCTGCTCCCTAACACAGCGCAGCTGTGTTGAATCAGGCCCTGCCCTTTGAGATGAGTGCTTAGGGATTACCTCATAGCTCTCTTGATTGCACACACATTCTCTCACTTCAGCCCCTCTCATGGCTGCTGGAAACCTGGTGCATTCTGGGACTGGTAGTCTTTTATGTGAAAACTCTGTTTTCTTGCTTCTACCAGAACTGACAGGTTGCTTGTTCAGAGTCACATCATCTTTTCTATAGCTCCTACCTGAGCTATGATAAGCTTCCTTATCACAGTGTGCACATCGCATTTAGCGTGGGCATTTTTGGTGTGCACTCCCTGGCAGCACGAGTGCACGTACCACCACATCAATGGGTGGTATTAAGTGCTTATGTGCTGATAGTGCCAGCAGGAACATAGGATGGCATGAAACCCATGCTTGCAACATGGAGACACTCCGGGTATGCATCTATTTTATAGCACAGATCAAGCACCACCCCATGCTCATTTTTGGGACTGATCACATGCTACCAGTAAACATGCCTCCTAGTAAGGCACGAACATATCTGTGAAGACACCTGTAATTGATGCCTGTATTGTTTGGAGTCTGACCATGAACCACCTTTTTTTCACATATGTTTATAGATAACAAAACCAAGGCTTGAAGGTCATGAAAAAAAGTGCAAAAGGATTTTTGTTGCTGATAAGTGTGATTTATCCCTTAGGAGCTGTACCAAATGCTGGAGATGCATCAACAGAGAGGAGTCATCAGGCTCAATCAGAGTCGAGAATTGGTAGGGTGTCCATGGAACAATCAACCACAGATTCCTCCCCAAAGAAAAGGAAGGATTTATCCTTATCTTCCTAGACATTAGGAATTAAGGAACTGATGATGTAGTTCTTTGCTATACCTGAGACTGCTGCTTTGACAGCATAAAGATGGCTCATCATGACTTCAAACTGATCCTTGAGACCCACCACCTGTATGTGAGAGAGACACTTTCATTGGATCTTGAAAGGGCCTTGACATTGGTGACTGTCTAGCTAGCTGGTGTCCATCTCAAGTGTAGCGGGGGAAGGGGGGATCACTCCCCGAAGTATTGGAGATCATCTGTGCATGACATTCCTGGAGGAGGTCCGCCTCACATTTGGATCAGTTTTCAGCCCAGACAGAAGCTCTCCTGCCATTTGAGTACCTCTCTGAGTCTGCATCTGAATGTAGTTGGGACTCTGGGTATCACTCAGAGTATTTCTTGGAGGAGAGATCTTTGGAGTTGCTCTCAGATCCCTCACCTTGGCATGAGCAATGTAAGTCTCTGCCTGAGAAATTTTCTTTCTATGATTTTGTGAGGATTATGGTCAAGTCCATATCATTTTAGTTGGAAATGGAGAAGGAACCCAGGGCAGAAGAATTGGAAATCCTCCAGTTTTGTGATCCCCTAAAGCTGAAGATGAAAAGGTGGGAGACCCCTCTATGTGCCTCCAGGCAGCAAGAATAGAGTTTAGAAGTCTTCTGGATTTGAGAAACTCCAGTTGCTGCACTGTTCTATGATCATTGAATCTGCTCTCAAAAGAACCAAGGATTCCAAGTCCCATTCTTCAGTGCCCTGGGGAGGAAGGCTAAGACTTTGGATTCTTTTGGGAGGAAATGATTTCAGAACACCATGCACATGAGGAACATCATGCACAATATGGCTCTTCCTCCAGAGAAAGCTGTGTAACTCTGCTCCCTAGTAGGCCAAGGGAAGGAAGGAGTGAGGAAAATACATGGTCTGAGCAACACATATTTTCAATATGGCATTGAGAGCTTCCTCAGTGAGTACTGGTGCCTGAAAACTCTATGGCTCTGGACCTCAGACTTAAAACCTGATGTGCAGAAGAAGCTTGCTGAAGTGCTGTACTGTGGAAAGAATATTTTCAGAGATACTGTAAGGTGTAGGAGGCTGCTGCTATACTCATCAAGCCGCACGACTCTAAGTCCCTCTCCAAGCCCACATCTGAACCAGCATTCTCCTCATCTAGGAGGTTCCAGAGCAGATGACAAATGAGATCTTATTACTCTCACAGGTATAGGTGTCCTCCTTCCTCTTACTCAGACCATGCAAGATTCTCACTCCCATCCTAGGCAGCAGAGGGCCCAGAAGTCCAAGTCTGCATTCCAGCCAAAATTGGGATTGGGGTTTTCACTGGTTTCTAGAGAATATAGCCAATACCTCTGTTTGCAGATTGTCGGTCTCTTGCAACCTTCAACATTTGGATTCTAAAAATGAGTCTGGGACAGGTACAGGTTACATCTATTCAACCTACCATCAAATTGTCCACTGAGAGGGCTGTAGCTAGTTTTGCAGCACCAGAAGATACTTTAAGAAATTTCTGCTCTTCAACAGGCCACTGCAGTCGAACCACCAAGTCAGGAAGAGAATCTACTTGAGGTACTTCTTGATACCAAAGAAAACTGGGGGATTCCATCCTATTGTAGGTTTTGAGAGATTGAACAAATGCCTTGTTCGTGAGAAGTTCAAAATGGTTTCCCTCTGCGCCCTGCTTCTTTTTCTTCAAAAAGGTAATTGGCTGTGTTCTCTGAACCTAAAGGATGCCTACACCCACATTCAGACTTATACATCCCAGTCACAGGAAGTATCTGCGATTCATTGTAGGGAAACACCACTTCCAGAATCGTGTACCACTGTTTAACCTTTCATCTGCTCTTTGCATATTTATCAAATGCCTCCCAGTTGTCATGGCATATCTGTGCAGACTGGGCATGCATGTGTTTCCCTACTTGCACAATTGGCTGGTCAAGAGCATAACTTCAAGATTCTGTGTGCATGACCATCCAAGTGTTGGAATTAATAGGGTTCATCATAGATTATCACAAGTCAAATTTAAGCCCATCTAATCACTTATAATTTATTGAAGTTCTTCTAGACACAACTCAGGCAGAAGGCTTTCTTCCGCAAGACAGATACCTGAGTGGTAGCGATCGTGGGAGATGTCCAAAAGAGTCAGTGGATGTCAATGAGGAACATATTGAGGATTTTGGGCCACATGGCCTCAAACCTTCATATCACACCCTTTGTATATCTCAAAAATGAGACAGGCTAGGTAGACATTTAGCTTGCTGTGGACTTGGTCCACTCACAGGCTTAGTGATGTAATATCTGTCTGGGTTCCCCTCCGGGACATCCTGTCCTACTGGATGGCCATTCCAATCTGGCCAAAGGACTAGTTTTCAAAATTCCTCCCAATCAAAAGCCTCTGTGCTTGGGAGCCTGTGTAGATGGGTTTTAAACTCGGGAAATGTTGTCCTCCCAAGAGAGTCCATCAGATCAGTTTCCTGGAATTGAGAGCAATTCTCCAGGAACAAGCAGGAAGTTAGTCCTCACATATGGGTGACGTCGGCACCAACGGAGCCCGCTCGGAGCATTTCCCCAGCTTTCAAAGAAAGTCTTTGGGAATGCCACCACACATGCGTGGTCCCCATTAGCAGTCCTACCCCCCCAGCCCATTAGCAGTCCTACCCCCCGCCCGCCCATTAGCAGTCCTAACCCCCCCAGCCCATTAGCAGTCCTACCCCCCCCCTGCCCATTAGCAGTCCTAACCCCCCCCCTCCACCCGCTAAACCCATCTGCAAGGGCTTTCAGATTCGCGAGGGAGAGCGTCTCCCTCGCGTCTCTGTTAAGCCCGCAGGGGCTAATGGGAAATTTCCCATCAGCCCCTTTAGACGCGAGGGACTGATGGGAAATTTCCCATTAGCCCCTGCGGGCTTAACAGAGACGCGAGGGAGATGCTCTCCCTCGCGAATCTGAAAGCCCTTGCAGAGGGGTTTAGCGGGTGGAGGGGGCCCCGCGGGACATTGCAATCTGCCGCGGCAGCAGCCAGAGCCTGCTTTTTTTTTTTTTTAATTTGCCAGGGGGGGTTAGGACTGCTAATGGGCAGGGAGGAGGAGGGGGGTTAGGACTGCTAATGGGCAGGGAGGAGGAGGGGGGGTTAGGACTGCTAATGGGCAGGGAGGAGGAGGAGGAGGAGGAGGGGGGGTTAGGACTGCTAATGGGCAGGGAGGGGGGGGTTAGGACTGCTAATGGGCAGGGAGGAGGAGGGTGGGGGTTAGGACTGCTAATGGGCAGGGAGGGGGGGTTAGGACTGCTAATGGGCAGGGCAGGGAGGGAGGGAGGGGGGGGTTAGGACTGCTAATGGGCAGGGAGGGAGGGAGGGGGGGTTAGGACTGCTAATGGGCAGGGAGGGAGGGGGGGTTAGGACTGCTAATGGGCAGGGAGGGAGGGAGGGAGGGGGGGTTAGGACTGCTAATGGGCAGGGAGGGGGGGGTTAGGACTGCTAATGGGCAGGGAGGGAGGGAGGGGGGGTTAGGACTGCTAATGGGCAGGAGGGGGGGTTAGGACTGCTAATGGGCAGGGAGGGAGGGAGGGAGGGGGGGGTTAGGACTGCTAATGGGCAGGGAGGGAGGGGGGGGGTTAGGACTGCTAATGGGCAGGGAGGGAGGGAGGGGGGGTTAGGACTGCTAATGGGCAGGGAGGGAGGGAGGGGGGGGTTAGGACTGCTAATGGGCAGGGAGGGGGGGTTAGGACTGCTAATGGGCAGGGAGGGAGGGGGGGTTAAGTCGGCTAATGGGCAGGGAGGGGGGGGGGTTAGGACTGCTAATGGGCAGGGAGGGGGGTTAGGACTGCTAATGGGCAGGGAGGGAGGGAGGGGGGGTTAGGACTGCTAATGGGCAGGGAGGGAGGGAGGGAGGGAGGGGGGGGGTTAGGACTGCTAATGGGCAGGGGGGGGTAGGACTGCTAATGGGCTGGGGGGGTTAGGACTGCTAATGGGCGGGCGGGGGGTAGGACTGCTAATGGGCTGGGGGGGTAGGACTGCTAATGGGCTGTGGGCTGATGGGGGCTGTCTGGAAATGGGGTGATGGGGGTTAGGACTGGTAATGGGTTATAGGGGGGGCTTAAACTGAAAATGGGTGATGGGGGTTTAGGACTGGAAGTGGGTTGATGGGGGGGGCTAGGACTGGTATTGGGTTGGGGGGTTGCTAGGACTGGAAATGGGCTGATGGGGGGCTAGGACTGGAAATGGGCTGATGCAGGGACTAGAAGGGAATGGATGCTGGGTGAGGCTGGAACTAGAAGGGAGCTGATGTTGGGGGAGGATTAGAATGGGATGGGGCTGGGAGAGTAAAATGGAGAGGGGAAAAATATTTTGTGTGGGAGGGATAAAAAATCTACAATTGGCCGGGTATTGGGAGAGTAAGTGGGGATTGAGGATGGAGGGGTAAAATTTGAGTGGATGAAATAGGAATGAGGAAAGAGCAAAAGGAGAAAGATTAGTATGTTAAAGCGGATGTAGAGAGAGAGAATGGAAAAAAAAAACTAGAATAGAGAGAAGAAAGGACAAATGGACAGCAGATGATGGAGAGTTAGCAGAAGACATGAAGAAACCAGAAGAAAGTGGCTGGAGCAATTGCAACTGTGTAACTGAGCTGAGGTATTCTGTTTATGTAATTCCTTTTTGACATTGCCACTTGTTCTCTTTCCCCAGTAGGTCATGTATTGTTATTGTCTGAAATGTATTGGTTTAATATTTGCAGTGTTGCCTTTTGATAGGTATGGTGTGGTGCTTTGTGAGTCCTGGTAGTGCTGTTAGGATACGGCGGGTTTGCTATTGGTTCTAAATGGGCAGTGTTTGTAGTAGTTCCTAATGTGCCTGGCGGTTGGCACTGGATTATAGTAATGTAGAAATCTTTTAGTCTGTCTTTATCCATACACTCATTAAGAGACATGTTTACTAAAAGTTAGTGTATGTTAGCATTATGCAAATATTTATGCAAATTGACGTGCTGGCACTTTGAGGAAATTCTTTGGTTTTGTGCGGCAGTTTGGGCACTCGGGCTCAAAAAGGTTAGCCATCACTGGTCTAGGACATGGCACGGGCCCTGGTGCTCGCCACCGAGTCGGATGAAGAGCCCCGCACTGAGGAACTTGATATTCTGCAATATGAAGCCCCTCCAAAAGAGACTCTCTCGGTGCCAGTTCCTCCCATTCTGAACTGGCTCCTTTTCCATATGTGGGAGACCCTGGCCTCTGTCCTGATCGTGAGCAAGCGCCTGGACACTATATATAAGGTTCAACAGGGCCCAGGATTTCGGAAAGCACATCTTCCCCACACCTCGATGGTGGTCAAATCGGCCATGTGGAAGCTAAAGAGCCTGAAGACTCATTCGTCAGTCCTGCCGGACAGAGAGTCTTGTACCCTCGATGCCCTCGGGCGCAAGGCTTATCAGGCTGTCATGCCGCATCCAAGTTTACCAATTATACATTGGGATGTTCCTCCATGACCTCACTAGAGAGCTCAGAGGCTTTGCGGCAGGCTTTGACGGAGACCATCTCTGGTGTTTTCAGGCCCTCTCAAAGTCCGTTGGAGAATGCTCGAAGTATCTCTAGTGAGCAGCATATGATGGCTTTGAGTCTTCCGCCCGGATGGCAGCAGCTGGAATTGGAACCCGCCAGCAGAGCAAAAAGCCTTTCTTCCACTGGAAGGGGCTCCCGTACAGGGGCTTCCCGGCCTATCCGTTGGCGTTGACTCCCGTTCAGGGCGGTCAGGGCAAGATCACGGTCCATGGCCCTCGTAAGCGGAAGGGTCCCAAGACCCAACCCCTGCGCCGGCTCAGCTTCCCTCGGGGTTTTGATGCCATCGGCATAGCCTCTCGTCGTCTGGCATGATGGCTGTCCATCGGAGGGCGTCTGGTTCATTTCTCCTACAGGTAGAAGTCCATCTTCACTGATGCCTGGGTCCTCCAGGTCATTCGGGAGGGCATCTTCTCCATCTGGACCAGGCCCCTCCTCCGTACTTCCCCAGGGAGCCAGATCAGCTTCCCCAACACCAGGCCCTCCTGAGTCAGGAGCTTGCAGGCCTCCTCGAAGACGGCACAGTAGAACCAGTCCCATCACACTTCTGAGGACGGGGGTTTTACTCTTAATACTTCCTCATCCCTCTAGAGGCTTTCAAGGATTGGTTAGTCAATCAAATTGTCATGATTCAGATGGACAGACAGGTAGCCTTTTCTACATCAGCAAGCAGGGAGGACACTGAGTCAATTTTTTGATTGATCGTAAGAGCCAACTACATTAAATTTAAAGATGAGCCTCTGTTCTAACCTTAATAATATTTGACTTAAATCTCTTCCTTGTCAGGAGGTGCAGACTCCAAAATCATAAAAGATCTTAAATTGCTAAAGGAATGTTTCTTTTCCATATACTGTTCAACAAGCAGTTTGTCATTTTATTTTTTTTATATAGTTTTTTTTATTTTGGTACCCTAGTTCTGAACGTCCTTTGAGTTTTACCTATAAAAATCATGTTGGAGGGATAAACTACAACATACAAAATATTTTCTGTATTTAAGTTACAGAATTGTTTCACATGTTCGCTGTGGATAAGCAGGTGACGTCCTCTGACAAAACCCGCATGAGAATGCTCCCCAGCTTCTGTAGGAAGCTTTTGGGAGGCTCTACAGCACCTTCCGCCTGCCACTACGGCACCATCTTGATTCAGTCTTCGTTTTTCTGTGAAGCCCACCAGACGCATTCTGGTCATCCTCCACGTCAAAATTGATTTTTCTCCCCTGCAGGGGGTCCTGCATTTCTGAATTCCTTAATATCATGTTTCTTTTCCCTTTATTTCGCTGGTTTATTTTCCTTCTTCTTTGCAGTTCTTGGACGCTGGTGCCCTGGTTGGACCTTGTTTTTAAGCCACTCGAGTTTGCTGCAGGTCAGCGACCAGAAGCTGTTCTATATGTCAGATCCACCAGATGTGGTGCTCCCAGGGCTTTCACCAGCAATTGGACTATGAATTGCAGAAGTCCAGTCCATCATTTTTGGCATCGATGATGTCTGCCTCTAAGGCTCCAGGACGTGGGTGTAACATTGACACTGAGGAATCTTGAGCCCCTCCGGAATCAAGCACCTTTAGTGCCACGGAGCATCAGTCATTGATTGATCTCCATCTGGATAACAGGACGGATTCAGCTTTGACATAGATGTAACAGAGTCATCGAACCGAGCACTGATTCTGGTGCGTTGAAGTTGGAATCCATTGGAGCATTGCATCAAGGGTGCTGAGGGTCCACAGGGCCTAATGGGAGCCTCTACCTCGCAATCATTGAGAGGGCACTGACAGCAGGCCAGGAGCCATGATTGAGCTGCCGATATCCCTGTTCAGATACTGGGTACATCGATCAGAGTAGCCAAAGCCCCACTGCCTTCGGAATCGGCAGACGTGGCGCATTGTGGTGCAATTAGCCCCTCAGCATGTTGGGGCCTCAGTATTGGTGTCATTGGCAATGACCAGCTGATCTTCAAATGCACCTGCTGCCTTTGGAATCGGAGGCTTTTGATGGTTTATCGAGGAATGCATCACCGAGTTTTGGCGGTGCAGCTTACTGAGACATCGATGTCAGCTGCACTAATATCGATCGGCCTATCTTCGGAACACATGACTTGCCTTTGAGAGATACATCAGTATTGGGGCATCAAAGGGCCACCACCATTGCAGTCCGGCCGATATTCCCCTTTAACATCTGGGTCAGTGCCCAGGGCACCCACGCAACCAGCAGAATATCGGTGTGCCCCTGCTCCCAATGGAGCCCTCAGTTCCCTCAATGTTAATGCAGAGTTGAACTTGAAGATTTCATCTGGGAAAGGCTGGGTAACCAATGGGTCTCGCTGATGAATCTCCTGGACCTCCATTGGGCCCACTTCATGAGTGGCATAGGTCACCACCTGAAAAGATTGATTTAAACATTCATGAGCAACTACCATGAGGGTAACTTTCTCACGAACTTGACATGGGAGAGTTTACTAGGCTGTAGTCTTTTCGGTAGCCATAGGAAAAGGGAATCCGGAAGGATCTGAAGAGTTAAGCAGCCTCACACAACCTCAACACCCCCTCTCTCCTCCTCTGTTCTCCCCTGCTCTCTCCCGAAGATTGCAGAAGGCTCTCAGAGAGATCTGCCTGCCAGCCATCTTAAAAGCAGTGCCTGTAAAGCAAAAAAAAAAAACAGTTTGAGGGGAGTACAGCTGAGCCCGGCACGGATTCTCTTTCTGGCGCTCTCAACGGATGAGTACTAAGGCTTGACTTCATCATTGTCCTTGTTGGGAGCTCCCAATTCCACTGTCTAGGGAACATTTGCGATAGACTGCTGGCAACTGTTTGGCAGTGTGGGGGTTTCCCGCTGTTTTCTGCACCTGTTAGCGTTTTTTCCTATTGTATGCCTGGTGGTCATGCAGTCTGTGTATACATTCTGCCCAAGCGGCTCCAACACACGTTCCTACCCTAGCACATTGCTGTAATAGCGCAGATAGCAAATGTCTTCTGTGTTGCCAAGGCCTTAGCGTGCGCTATTGAGATACTTGCCTTAACTTTGTGTCTTCTAAGAAACGTTTGACGTGTGGCAAGTGAGATACCTCATCTCTGGCTTCTCGATTCTGTTCTTCCCATATGGCAGCTTCTGAGTCATCCCTAGAGTGCTTGCTTACCCCTCTCTCAGCCGGGGGATGCAGTTAGTCTGGCCTTGCTTGCCTCAGGACAGGAGAAGGTGGATGGTGTTGTGGGTAAAAATAACCAGCTGGCCAGAGGTTCCGGTGACAGTGCTGTGGGCCACTCCCTGTCCTCAAGGGGCTCTGCTGTGGCTGTCTCCTGGTGTTGGGGGGGGGTCATTTCTGAGAGGAGAGCTTCTGGACTCCAGATTGCTCTGTTTGGTTGCCTGTGGCTAAGTGTCCCCAGTGAAGGTCGTCCCCTGGAGATAGGGATCACCTGGGATCTGTCCGAGCTTTGGATTCCAATGTCTTGGTGCTGGGCTCTGATGTGGACGAAGAAGTACTCTCACTTTTGGAGGATTGTGAAGAGGCCGGTGTTCTCTACCTGTTCTGGAAGGAGAAACTGGCAGCATCGATTACCAGGGTCTCATCCACCTTAAACTTGGCAGATGCCTCTGTCATGGAGCAGGAGCCGAAGGTGCATCTACTTCTGCAAGGGGTGTTGAAGACTACTATTTTCTTCCCGTTCCTGGAAGTGATCAAGGATATGATCCGGTCGGAATGAAATTACCTTGACCCCTGGCTAAGGGCATATAAGAAGATGTACACTCTCCTGGAGAAGGAGTGCATTGTGTGGTTTGATATTCCCAAGGTGGATGCACAGGTCGCGGTGGTTACCAGACGGACCACCATTCCTGTGGAAAGTAGATTGGCCTTGAAGGATTTTCTGGACTGAAAGGTGGATTCATTGTTGAAGAACCAGTTCACCACAGCAGTGGTATGAGCAGGCCTGACGTCTTGAACCCTGCACCAGTGGACTCAGCCTCTTCCGCCAGATGAGGCTACCCCTCTTTTAGAATCAGCCATGACCTTCATTTCTGATGCAATGTATGACCTGGCATGTTGAGCGGTCAGGGATAGTGCCCTGTCAATAGTGATACAGCTGGATTTGGCTCAGACACTGGACAGCAGATATATCCTCTAAAGCCCAGTTGGCCCAACTGGCCCTTAAAGGGAAGCTGCTTTTTAGGGCCGATTTGCAGAAGCTGGTAAAGGACCTAGGTGAGATGAAATCTTACCGCCTTCTAGAGGACAGATCCCGGGAGCCTGTGAAGCAGGCAGGAGCCACCTTCCTGTCGGCCTCTGCCTGCTTCCCACGAGTGCGCTGGCTGGACTCCTGGGGGTCTTGGGATGTTCATCATTACCAGCCTGGAAAGCTCATTACCAGCCTGGGCTCATTCTTAGTTTTTTCATGGAGTACATTTATTTTATTTATTTATTTAACAGTTTTTATATACCGACTTTCTACAATTCAAGTCAGTTTACAGGTAACATAACAGACAATATATTTCAACTGAGTACATTGTAACAATAATATCAATCAACTAAGTACATTGTAACAAAGAAGATCAGAGTATAATAAGATTAACAAGCAAGCTACCCTTTGTGAAGGTTTGAAACTATTTACATGGAGGCTTAACATGTTATTTAGATGGAGGAGTATATAGGGGGGAAAAGTGTTCCTGGAAGAGATGGGTTTTCATTTTCTTCCTGAATTCAGGGTGATTGGTGCAGTTCCTTAATTCGTGTGGTAAGGCATTCCAGATGGAGGGGGCGTAAAGGGAGAATGCATGATTGCAGGCAGATTGGTTACAGGTTATCTTGGATGAAGGGATGGATAGAAGGTTTTTGGTGATGGTGCGGCGTGTTCTTTTGTTGTTGGAATTGGATAAGAGTGATGAGAGGCAGGGGGCTGACTGATTAGAGATGATTTTGTGGATGAGGGTGATTGCTTTGAATTTGGCTCTGGATTGTATGGGTAGCCAATGTAGGTCATAGAGGATTGGCGTTATGTGTGATCGTCTAGGGTTATTTGTAATGAATCGAGCTATTGTGTTTTGTGCCATTTGGATGGGGTGTAGGCTGTTCTTGGGGAGGCCGTGGTAAATGAGGTTGCAGTAGTCAAGGGTAGGAATGGTGAGGGCCTGGCAGACAGTGCGAAAGGAGTCAGGGTTTAGGAGGGGTTGGAGGTTCCTAAGGGTGCGTAGTTTTGTATATATTGTGCTAGAAGTTTTCTTTATCTGCTCATGGAATGTGAGGTTCTGGTCAAGGATGAGACCGAGATATTTCACTTGATTTTTAATGGTGAGGGTGAACTCTCCAAGTGTAAGTGTTGTAGGTGGAGTGTAGGAGGCGTTGGTAAATACTTGGAGGGCTTCAGTTTTAGACTGGTTAATTAAAAGGTTGTGATTTGAAAGCCAGGTCTTCAGGTTTGCGATGCATTCAATAAGGTTTGAGAAATTGGGGTTTGTTAAGTTGAAAGGGGTGAAGCACATAATGTCATCTGCGTATAATTGGTAATGAATTCCATATTTTTGAAAGATCTTGCAGACTGGTTGAAGGAATATGTTAAAAAGGAGCGCAAATAAGCTGGATCCTTGGGGGACTCCCTGTTTTAGGGTGAATGGGAGGGATATATCGTTCCCTATACGAACCTGTTGGGTCCTGTTTTCTAGGTAGGAATGGAACCATTTTAGTGTTGTATCCCTCAGTCCTATTTCATAGAGCCTGTCTAGAAGTTGGTGGTGCGGAAGGGAATCAAAAGCGGCAGATAAGTCTAGAAATATAAGGAGGCATCCTTGGGTGGGATTCTGGGTAAGCAGGTAGAGTGAATCCAAGAGAGAGGCTAGGAGGGTTTCTACTCCATGATGCTTTTTGAAGCCATGTTGGAGTGGGTCGAGGGGGGAGTGCTCATCTATAAAATTTTGAAGTTGGTTTTGGACTAATTTTTCGGTTATTTTAGCAAGGAAGGGGATACTGGAAATAGGTCTGTAGGAGGTGGGGGAGGTAGGGTCAAGTTTGGATCCTTTTAGGATGGGGCGGATAGAAGCATGTTTTAGGGGTGCTGGAACTAAGTCAGTATGGAGGGAACACTGTACAATGTGGAGTATGTAGGAGCTAATGGTACTATGGGTGGTCTTAAGCCAGGAAACAGGGCAAGGGTCCAAGGCGGAGGTTGAAGTATTTTGTTCCTTAATGGTGTTGGATATGTCTTTTGAGGTGATGCGTTCGAAGTCATTTCAGGTAATTAGGGGGGTGAATGTGTGCGGTCGGACATTGATGTCATGTATGGGTTGGGGGCTAATTGTAGAGGAGGGTGGGGGGAATTTTGAGGTAATGTGGTTGGCTATAGTTTGGGCAGTTATCTTGGGAGTTAGGTCCTGATGTTGGGGTTCAGTTAAGGATTTAGCAATGGAGAAGAGTTCTCTTGGTTTATTAAGGGAGCGTTGGATTAAATTTTCATTGTATTCTCTTTTCTGTTTTAGGGTTTCGGAACAGTAAGATTGGAGTTTGCTTTTGTAGATCTCATGGATGTTGGGGTCAGAAGAGCGTCTTGACTGATGTTCTAGGCGTCTGAGTTCTCTTTTTAGGTCTCTAAGTTTTGTGGAGTACCAGGGAGCTCTTCTGCGCTGGCTCTGGCGGAGTTGTTTAGGTGGTAAGAGGGCAGCATAGGAGAGGATGTTGTTCCATTCATCGATGTGAGGGGCAAGGTTTTGGTGCTTATTGTTAAGCAGGTCTAAGGGTGGAATTATTTGTTCAAGGAAGGTGGCAGCATTGAATTGTTTGAATTTGCGAGTATGTTGGGGTGGAGTTATTTGAAGTTTTTTAGGTGTGGGGCAGGGGAATGAAAAGAGGATGAGAGCGTGATCTGACCAGAGAACAGGATGGACAGAATGTGAGATCTGTGTGGGGGGGATAGCGTTTGCTGTGGAATAAATATTAAGTCGAGGATATTGCCTTTGGAGTGTGTTGGTAGTTCTAGGATTTGGGTAAAGTGGAGGGCTTCCATTGCTTGGAGAAATGAAGTGGATTGCTTTGAGGTTGTTGAGTGAAGGTTTAGGTCACCTAGGATTATAAGTGGGCGTGAAATGGGTTGAGGGGAGCAGGCTGTCTCAAGTATTATGGAGAGATCAATTGAGTCAAGTTTGGGCGCCCTATAAATGAGGTGTAAAGAGAAGGTAGGACTAGAGACTCTGATGGAGTCCATACCTGAGGTAGAGATAGATTCAATTGTGGAGAGCTTTAAGTCAGCTCTTGAAATAATAGCAACACCTCCGCCTCTGCTGGATATTCTGTTGCAGAAGTTGATTGTATATGTGTTGGGACATAGTTGGTTTAGTAGGACAGAGTTGTGTTCTTGGAGCCAGGTTTCAGTTATACAGAGGATGTCCAGGTCATGGTCAAATATAAGGTCAGTAATTAGGGGGATTTTATTCCTGGCTGAACGGACGTTTATTAGGGCACATTTGAGGGGAGGGTGGGGGTTGTCGGTGGGGAGGTTAGGGTTTATATGTAGCGGTTTAAGTTTGCAGGTCTGAGTGCGGAAGCTGGTATGGGTGTGGAGGGAGGGGAATGGTAGTATATTAGAGTGTCTAAAAGAGTGAATTATAGGGATTGGTGTGATATGGTTTACTATTAGGGCATGAGAGAGGAGGAGGGAAGTGATGTATAGTGTTAGGAGGCAGGCCCACAGGGTAGGCGGTTGAATTATGAATAGTTTCATTTTGCGTAATTTAGGTAGATGGTAAGGGAAGGTCTTAGAGGGGGGAGGGTGGGACGGGAGGGCTGGTGTAGATTATAGATAGGTCTAGGAGAGATTTTAAGTGGAGTTGGTGTATGGGGATAGGGATATTAAGCAGTTGCTAAGGTGGGAGCAAGGGTACAGAAGGTTTAGAGGCAAGTTCAACAGGATTACAATAAACAGAAAGTGGTAACAGATATGATATGGGTTGCAATTTGTCTGTCAGGTGGGAGCAGGGGTAGGAGAGGGTATAAAGACAAGTTCAACAGGATTACAATGAGCATAACAAATGGTAATAGGTAGATATATAGAATATATATAAATATATATGAACAAGTTTAACAGGATTTCAGTAAGCATCAAATGGTAATAGACAGATGTAATTGCGAATTGTAAGATGGGATAGGGGGAAGTTTAGTAAGTACCTTTTTAGGAGCTGCTTACGGCCAAGACTGAGGTCAACTGAAGTTTACAGTTAGAGTCCGATCAGTGTTGAAGTTTTTGTTGGATTGAGCATCATCTTGGTGTGGTTGTGGAGTAAATAGGAGTTAGGTTGGCTCACAGGTGAACTTCACTTTCAGTTCACGCCAAAGGGCCCTCTGGTGAGGCCCTCAGGCGCGGGCACGCAAGGCATGGGTGCGCCGGATGGAGCTCTTTTAAAGGGCCTGCCTCTGCCCCAATTGGGCAGCCGAACGGCGGGAAAAAGCTGCTGATCCCGGTTTGAAGCAGCCCCAGCTGCTCGATCTCCGGATGAGAGAGAGCTGCTGCGGGCTGAGTTGAGCAGCGAAGAGGACCCTGTGCAGGGATGGAGCTCTTTTAAAGGGCCTGCCTCTGCCCCGATTGGGCAGCCGAACGGCGGGAAAAAGCTGCTGGTCCCGGTTTGAAGCAGCCCCAGCTGCTCGATCTCCGGATGAGAGAGAGCTGCTGCGGGCTGAGCTGAGCAGCGGAAGCCCCTTCTGGGCCACACAATGAAGGTTTGGAGGCCCATTCCCTGGTTCCTCCAGTTGGGAGCAGACTTTGCCTCTTCTTTCAAGAATGGGTTCGGTTCACCGACGATCGCTGTGTACTAGACACAATTCATTATGGTTATGTCCTGGAATACAAAGAGCTGATCCCCGATATCTTCTTCATCTCCCCTTGTGGGTCAGTGATCAAACTTTTGAGAACTTGCTGCTCCAGAAAGCAGTGGTGCCCATCCCCCTGACAAGCAGGGCAGGGGCCAGATACTCCATCTATTTTGTGGTGTCCAAAAAGGATGGATCCTTTCAGCCCATTCTGGAACTCAAGGGTGTCCAGATGGAAACCTTGTGATCCATGATTCTAAGGGTGCACCGAGGGGAGTTTCATATCCCAATTCAGGAGGATCAGCAAAAGTATCTGCATTTTGTCATTCTTGGCTCTCACTTTGTCTCCACCATCCCATGAATGTTCTCCAAGGTCAAGGTGGTGGTAGCTGCGGTGCTATGGTGCCATGGGATTTGTGCGTACACATATCTGGATGACTGGCTCATCTGAGGAGCCATCTCGGATAGGCTGGGTGATCAATCGGGGGAACAGCCAGTTGTTACCTTCCCAATAGGAATTCCAGGAGCACATTTCGATACTCAAGTGGGCAGAGTCTTCCTGTCTGAGGAGAAAGTCAAAGGCTGTTGGATTGCCTATGGCTGTACTGTTCGCAGCAGGCTCCCAGAGTGTGAGATTATCTTCAGCTCCTCGGATCGATGACAGCGACAATCAAGATGGTGCCGTGGGTGGCTGCTCTAATAGTCCTTGCTGACCAGGTGGTCCCTGAGTTCTCAGGAGTTCGAGCTCAGGCTCCCGTTCCCGATGATGGTGAAGGCCATTCTGTGATGGTTGCAGCAGCTCTATTATCTGTGGAATGGCGTGCTGCTGGATGATTTCTCATGAATCCTTCTGACGATGGATGCCAATTATTTGGAGTGGGGAGCCCATTGCCAAGACCTCACGGCCCAGAGTCATTGGAACCGCAGAGAAGCAGTGTGATCCATCAACCACCTTGAGGTGAGGGCCATCAGGTTGGCTCTCCTGCGTTTCTGGCACCTGGTCGAGGGCGGGATGGTTCATGTGTTTTCGGCAACACCATGATGGTAGCTTATGTCATTTGGCAAGATGGCACGAGGCATGCTGGGGTACCCCCTAGAGATGGCTCTCCTTTTTATCTGGGTGGAGAAGAACCTCTTAGCTTTGTTGGCTCAGCACATTGCCTGGGTGGGAAATGTGGCAGCAGACTTTCTTAGCCAGCACTCTTGATCCCAGAGTGTGGGAATTGAGTCAGGAGGCATTTCAGTTGATTCTGCACTACTGGGGTCGCTCCAAGATGGAGCTGATAGTGACCCACTCCAGTGCCAAAATGTGCCGCCTCTTCAGTCGCTACACAGAGACTAGGTCCGAGGGTGTTGACGCCCTGGCCCAGGCTTAACCAAATCATCGCCTGATGTATGTGTTTCCCTGTCTCCTGGTTGCGTGTGTGATTCAGCGTATAGAACCATCACCTGGGAAGGGTGATTCTAGTGGCACTGGATTGGCCAAGAAGAGCATGGTCTGGAGATCTGATACGACTCTTGAAAACACCACCACTTCATTTGCCTCCATCTCGAGGCCTCTTGCGTCAGGGACCGATTGTCCTAGAGGGCCCGGTTCTCTTCTCGTTTACATCTTGGCTCTTGAAAGGAATGGCTAATGTTTGCTCTGAGTCCAGAGGTGGTCTACCAATCTGGCATACTTGAGGGTCTTTTGCCTCTTTGAGGGATGGTGCAGCATACGACAGCTGGCTCCTGAGACAATTAAGGTTCCATCTCTTTTGGCCTTTCTGCAGGATGGTCTGGAAAAGTGCCTTTCTCTTAACTCCCTGAAGGTTCAGGTGGCAGCTTTGGCCTGTTTCAGAGGTCTGGTGGCTGGTAAGTGTCTAGTCTTATACCCGGATATTTCACATTTTCTTCAGGGACTTCGGCATCTGCATCCTCCCCTTCAGTCTGTGGTCCCTCCCTAGGTCCTGTGCCTGGTACTCAGGGCCATCATGTCAGCGCCCTTTGAGCCGTTGAAGCGTGATACTCTGAAGGATTTGACAAGATGTTCTTCTTGGTTGAGATTTATTCTGCAAGGCAGATTTCTAAGCTTCATGCTCTGTCATGCCGAGATCCTTATTTATTTATTTGTGAGTTTTATATACCACTTTTTCATCATAATCAAGGCAGTTTACATATAGCATTAAACAAACTTATAACGGTTTACATTGAACAAAAGTGATATTAATAATGCAATTATTGTTATGAGCAAACAACTAAACTTAATAGTTGAAACTTATTTACATGTGCAGTGGAGATGTTGCATGATGGAATTGAACATGTAGCACAAATAGAATCAATCTTCAGCAGTTTTATTTACAGCTGCAGTGAGAGTGTTGCATGAGAATCATTGATACATGTATTCTTGGTGGTGAGATAGTTGTATAAAGGCTTAAGTGAATTGCTTTTGTAACTATGTGGGAAATATAGTCTGTCCTATTTTATTTTGAAAATATTCCATGAATAGGATCCTTTTCTAGAAGGTGAGTAGATCGTTTATGTTTCTTTAGCTTTTTTTTTCTGAGGAGGCCATTTCCATTCAGCCCGGGCCTTCCTTCTTACCTAAGGTGATTTCTCCCTTTCATGTGAACCAGGTGGTTTGCCTGCTCTCTTTCTCTAAGGAGCAGTGTCGGTGAAGGTTAAGGATTTTCACCTTGTGGGATGTCCTGAGGATGCTTCTCCGGTACTTGGAGGTTACAAATTCCTTTCGTAAGTCCGGCCATTCTTTTT
Source organism: Ichthyophis bannanicus (assembly GCA_033557465.1). NCBI lineage: Eukaryota > Metazoa > Chordata > Amphibia > Gymnophiona > Ichthyophiidae > Ichthyophis > Ichthyophis bannanicus. The sequence continues at coordinate 197,144,867 of CM066037.1, read as the reverse complement.
ATGCTGTTTGCTGTCCCTCGCATAGGTTACGTGGCAGCTAAGTCTACATTGAGGTGCTGGATTAAGGAGACCATTGCCTCAGCATATCTGCTGTGGAACCGGCCAGTTCCAGAGGGTTTTTGCATCCATTCTACCTGAGTGCAAGTGTCCTTTTGGGCAAATTGGAGCTCGGTAGCCCCTGCAGACATTTGTGGGGCAGCAACGTGGCCATCACTTTCCACTTTCCACTTTTGGCAAGCACTATCACTTGGATGTCTATGCGTGGGGAAACACAGCCTTTGGCTTCAAGGTTTTGCAAGCTGCTCAGTCTTCTTCCTGCCCAGTGAAGTTGTAGCTTTGGTACATCCCACATATCTGGACTGGTCTAGCAAGACAATATGGAAGGTGACCTTTTACTTACATTTCCTTGAGTCCTGCTAGACCAGTCCAGGGCCCACCCTGGAACTGTATTTGCTCTGTTCTTCTGCTGTGGCATCCTTGGGTTCGCTATGGCTTCTATACTTGGCTCTGCAGGTTCTTCATCTACTGACAGCCTTCTTCTGTTTCTGCTTTTTCTGTAAATATTTCTCTTCTGTTGATTACTCACTGTTGCCCATATTGAAGATGTGGGAGGCTTGCCATGCTCTCCCATATGCTTCAGGATGAATACTGAAGAGACATCTGGTGATTGAGGCGAATAGAGGCATGGAAGTGATGTCATTGAAACCAGGGCTTTCCATTGGTTCTTTGTCTCCAGCAATCTTCTGGTAGGGGAACACAACCCACTTGTCTGGACTGGTCTAGCAGGACTCAAGGAAAGGACATGATCTGGTAAGTAAAAGGTCATCTTCTAATAGCAGTTCCCTTGATTAGAAGAATAAATGAACTTCAAACCTTGGTTATCTATGAGCCATATACTCTATCACAAAGTCGTTATTTGAACTCATTCCAAATTATTGTTATTTAAATAGTAGCACCTTTCCAGTTAATGAGGAAATAGTGCTTTCTACTTTTTATCCAAAACTTCATAAAAATCTACACGTGAGGACTCTCCATACTCTGGCCTGCAAACAAGCTCTCACTTACTACCTCAAAAGAACTGAATACATCAGGAGATTTATGTAGCCATTTGTCTCCCTTGACCCCCCAACAGTGGACTTGCGTTAATTGGCTAGCATCCCGCATCCAAATTCTGTTATTAGCAAACTAGTGATCTTTTAGTGGAATCTCATCAGATCACCACCACTGCAGCTGTGTAGGCCCTTCACAAATCTGTTTCACTCTATTCCATATCCAAAGCAGCAACTTGGTTCTCACTTCATACTGTGGCAGGTGCAGGCCTGTGACCCACGGTGTCTGACATAGGCAGGCCAGCATGGCTAGCTTGACCTGTAAATGAGGCCTGTGGAGAGGCATATAGGATTGCACATCCCCCAATATGCTGCTATTGTAAGAAAGAACTCAGTAGAAATATTGAATTAGCTTAGATAAGCAGAACTGCAGAATTAAGAAATGGAAAAATACAGAAAAGATGTGTTTTAAAGTTACTGATAAGAAAAAGTACATTTGCAGAGAAATATTGAGGAGTGCTGACAGATGAGTTACAGAACCTTGCTCTTCTGCGCGCACAAATGGGTCCCATAACCTTGAAAGTGTGAAAGTAACAAGTTGATGAACTGACCATTGTAATTGGGACTAGAAGGGGGGCAGGCAGGTGTCATGCCCACAGAAGCCCACAGAAGGAACATAATTGGAGAAACTTATCAGTACCGGGACCAATAGAAGGGGTACGGGAGAGTACCGGGACCAATGAAATGTTTTTCTATACCTAGAATGGAACAGAAGTCTATAAAAGTTGTTGTAATGCTAGAAAACTTTGCTCAGCCATTTTGAAATTGCCTTGCTTGAGACTTGTGCACAAATAAATGATTTGGACCTTCTGAACAGACTCCTGGTATCATTGGTTTGTCTGCGCTTTGCTGCTACAATACGTTTCACTTCACTACTGCTTGGACCTTTCCAGAACCAGAAACAATGCATTTGGTCGAGCAGTGCTGGGCAACCTTTCTATGTCACTTAGCATTGCTCACTGCTTCTTGAAAATGGGGCTACTGCTGAATAAAAGATAGTTTATAAGCAGATAAGCAGTCCTGAGCTTTAAAGTCACCCACTTGTGTGCCTGACTCAGGCCTGTTTGTTGATGGAAAAAGCATTGTTGCTTACCAATAACAGTTATTTTCCGTAGACAACAGGCTTGACCAGACACACAGCCTCTCCCATCTCCTCAAGACTTGCATTACTTTTTAGAGCTATGGTACTAATTGAAGGACTGAAGAGCCCATTGCATCTGAGAAGGGCCATATATATTGAGAACATTAGTTCTGAGCTGTGGGAGAGCTATTCATCCTGGTGCTGTGTGATAACATCACTCGTGTGCCTGATTAAGCCTGCTGTCTACGGCAAACATTTTACAAGTAAGCAACCTAGCCATCTGTGTCTGAGTGCAGATATGGGCAGAAATGTATATCTCCGTGACTACATGTTTGTAATAAATCAGAACAGGCCAAAAAACCTATCATTCTGTCCTTGCCAAGCAAAAATGGAAATTTATTTTTTTGTTTATTTTGATGCTAAAGTGGAGCTAAAAATGCCATATATTTCAGAGAAAGAAGCCTTCTTAGTTTCTTACCAGATGCTAGGGATGCTTTTATGTGAGGGCTTCTTTAACAGTTAAGTGCCTTTTAATCTATAAGCAGACATCATCTTGTAATTATTTTGTTAGATTTTGCTTGATTTATGGAAAAATACAGTAAGCTGAGAAATATTATAGTATACTTTTACAATGGAGGGTCTAGATGTAGAAGCAAGATTTCTAACTCTGTATAGCATTTTGTGCTTGTATGATATGTGCAGGTATTCATGGTTTATTTTTCAAATTAAATCACAACCACCCCCTTAGCCCCATAAATACATTAACTACATATGAATATATCACACTCCCAAACTCATTATAGACTTAAAACTATGCAGCACCGTGATTTGACTATGAAATTGTGTGTTCTGTTCAGAATACGGTGCTGCGTTCCCTTCTGATGTAGTGTGTAATTTAAAGGAATATGAGCTTCTTGTGAAGATAGATAAAACTTTTGTATTATATATGTAATTTAAGAAAAAAAGTGTAAAAAAGTACTTTTTTGTATGTGTATTAAGCAGTATATAGGGGAGTTTTTGAGACCGATGATGCATGAAGCTCTAATCCCCTATGGTGATTTGTTTCGCCACATAGTGGGAGGTAATGCATTAGTCTGAGGTCTTTTCTCCCATATAAGAGACATAGGGGCTTGTTTACAAAGCCGCGGTAGCGATTCGCGATCGTTATCGGAGCCACGGCCCCATGGGGCCGCGGCTCCGATAACGATCGCGAACCGCTACCGCGGCTTTGTAAACAAGCCCCATAGTTTTAAATCTGTAATGAGTTTTGGAGTGTGATATATTCATATCTAGTTAATGTATTTATGGGGCTAAGGGTGTGGTTGTAATTTAATTGTAAAATCCCTTAGTGCAGTACTATAGTATAATTTGTGATTATTTTTCAAATTCCCCTACAGATGGAGCATTGTGTGGAGACTCTTAGTGCAGACATCTCTGCATGCTCTTCCACCTTAAGTGAACAAACCTTTGGTCGGGCAAGTTCAACACCTGGTCTTAAAGAGAAACAACATCCTATCTGCATTCTAGTCGATAGTCGGGAGGTCTCTTCTGGGGCTGAAGTTATTTCCTTACTGAAGACAGCATATGCAGTAAAGGTGGCAGTCTGTTCTCTTGGAACTTGTGATTATGTTGTGAGCAATCGACTGGCAGTGGAAAGAAAATCACAGTTGGAACTTGCTAATAGCACAAACAGGAATAAATTTATTGAGCGGATTCAGCATTTGCAAAGCATATTTGAAAGAATTTGTGTTGTAGTGGAAAAGGACAGGGTTAAAGCAGGTTAGTATTTGACTGATGCTGATTTGACTGTTTTATTTGCTGACAATAACAAGTGCATTAGAGATTACTGGAATAACAAAACTTAATGCTATTATATATTTTGTAAGATACTGAATTCCATTAGAAATTTTTGAAGCCTGTTAAGTATCTGACAAGCATGACATTGCAGAACAGGAAATATTTGACTAATGCTGGTTCAACTCTTGTGCACATAAAAGGAATCAAACCTCAGAACTGTTAAATCATTGGTGAATGTGTGAAAATTACCCATATTGAGATCATGGGGGAGAAAGGATACAAATAAGAGGGCATGCAGCTATGTTCTGTACTCGCTAGAAAACATGCAAACATTCAGCAGTGAATACAGTAGGTAATAGACACTGACCATTATTCTGTTAGTGCATTTGAGGGCCTATTTACTAAGCTGTGTTAGCTGTTCACTGCAAGAATGAAAGCACCAACAGTATGGTGCCTATTGACATGCTAATTGCTGCATTAAAACAGATAACATAGAGCTTGCCATTTTGGAGGGGAGAATGGACAGGGACTCTATGTGGCAGTTTTAAGCTTTATGGAAGATTTCCATAAATTGGATAGGTGTCAATCAGGGTTTTGCAAGTCCCACAGTATGGACTCTGTACTATTGGTAGTGACTGATTCCATGTTGAGTCATGTAACTAGGAAAGGTGAGCTATTGGTGATTCTATTAGACATCTTCAGCCCTTCATTTGGTCAAGCATAAGTTATTGCCTAGATGTAAGCATTTGGGGGCAAGGTGCTCCAGTGTCTTTTTTACAAGATAGACAATATCAAATGATAAATGGGATAGAGCCCAGATTTTTGAAGGTGGGAGGGACCCAGGATTCAGTACTTTTACCTTTATTATTTAATATTTACAACCTTTGAAAGCTATTGTAAGAACATTTGGGTTTGAATATCATCTTTATGCGGATGACGGTCAGTTGCTATTCCCATTAGAAGAGGAGAGAAAGAAAGCTTTTTTTGGCAGACAGCAATGCCTGGAGGCTGTTACAGAATGGTTGAGGGGTTGTGGGTTGAAACCAAATAGTTATAAATATGAATCTTGCATTTAGGTCAAAGGGAGGAACTGGAGATTCAGAATGTTTTAAATATTGATGGGGCAAGTTGTGGGACTGAGGAGAAGGTTAAATCTTTGGAAATAGAGATTACTACAGATTTAGATGTGGAAACAATTGTGTTGATGATCGTACAGAAAACATGCCAAATTATGTTTGGTGAGAGGTTTGTGTCCCTATGTTGTTGTGACAACATTGCAGGTGGTTACGCAACTCATAGTCATTTCTAGTTGGATTATTGTAACAGCTTAATGGTTTCAGATAAGCTCATTATGAAAGGCCAGCTGGTACACAATACACTGTGAGGAAAGTCTTGCTACAAAAGGGCTGCCACCTTATCATAGGTAATAGAACAGGGTGGACCACTAGAGCCATCACCCTACCAGTATTTTGTCCAACGCAATATCAGAGAGTTTAGGATGGGGCCAGAGATTGGTATCTTTGGCCCCTCCAACCAAAAAGGTGTTCCACTACCCTTGCTTCTTGTTAAGGATCCTGCACTAGCTTCCAATTGCAAAATGGATACATTTTTAAATTCTGGTGGCGATCTTTCAAGCACTGAGGAAACTAGCCAGGGTAGTTAACAGACAGGTTATAGAGATATCAGCCGGTTTGGGGTTTGAGGCTGATAGATAGTATCTGCTAAATGTCCCTACTATTTTCCAGGAACAAGCAGGAAGTTAGTCCTCATGTATGGATGATGTCGACACCGAAGGAGCCTGCACAGTGAACATTCCCCAGCTTTCACAGAAAACCTTTGGGAATTAAACTATGCATGCACAGTCATCTTCCTACCCAAGGGTGCCATCTTACCTCAGTCTTCTTTTTCCCACAGAGCCCATCAGACATTTCATCTGCACCCCGGAAAATGTTTGCATTTTTCTCTAGTTTTTTCCTTTATTTTTTCATCCGGGCACGTACCGTCACCTTCTCGGCATTGTGGTTTTTTTGGGTACTTTTCTTTCTTGTTCTTTGGTGCTTGGGATTTTCTTGTACTCTCCCTAACCAAAACGTTGGAGTTTGATCTTGTGGGTACTGTTTTCCCTGCGATGTCCTTGGTTAGTATATTAAAGCAGTGTGCATGGATCCCCATGACTGCTGCCTGCGTTGCCTCAGAGCCAGTCACAATGCGTCTGCCTGTTTGCTCTGTCTTCAGATGATGAGCAAGGGTTGCAGGAATCGTGAAAGGCAGCAAGAAATTCTGTTTGGCTACAAGACCTCCTCTTTGGCCCCAACTTTGAGTACAGAATCAACGTCCTTGGGGGCCACTGCAGAGACCTCTGCCTTGCCTGGTGGACGCATCCACTCAGAATCTCGAGGTTGCAGGGCATCGAACCGAGGATTGTCTGCAGAGGGCTATCCCCAGAAGGATCGGACCCCGACCACGGTGGTGTCGAAGAACAGTGCTGGAACTAGGGGTAAGACTCTCGGGCACTGGCATCAGAGTCCTTGGTGCGTTGCTGAGGGTGATAGCTGGGAGCCGTCGAAGCTGCCCCAGCGGGAGGAGACTCAAGCAGCATTGGGGGATCGGCATTGGTCCTCAGAGGCCATTGTCATCAAGGAAACCTCGATGGAGCTGGAATCGAGATTGATACCCTCAATATCCACACTAGTGGCTGCGCAGCCTTCTGGCCTTAAGGTCAGGATGACGGCCTTGGAGCGCAACCTTGCTGCCTTATCCCAGCAGCAGAGCCCAATGCGCAGTTCCTCCAGCTCCTTGGGCCCAGCGATTGGTTCCTCCACCGCAAGACACTGGCTTTGGGCTGATTCTCACATCATTCTCAATCCCATTCAAGACCTCAGGTCTCTCCAAGTGCCTCCGGTTCAGAGCGCCAGGGCCCCGTGACTCCATTGACGCCCCCCAGCTGGGCATGTACATGAGACCCATTGGTTTCTCGAGGTCTCTTCTGATTCTGACTCAGAGTGAGAGACTGATGACAAGTCCCTGGACACCTGGCGATACTGGAACATCTCCTCGGACCCGTCTCCACCGCAGAAACCTCAGAGGTCCCCACCCGAGGACCTTTCCTTCCTTTATTTCCTCTGGGACATGGCGAAGGCTCTGGCCTTCACCATGGAGTCTGAGGAGGTGCCCCGGGCGGAGTTCCTTGAGATCCTGCAGTATAATGCCCCTCCCAAGGAGGAGTTTATGGTGCCTGTTCTCCCCCATTTTGGAAAGCTCGTTGTTCAGGATGTGGGAGTTACTGGTTACAGTTCCCATTGTGAGCAAACGGCTCGATTCCATGTATTGAGTCTGTAAAGGCCCTGGATTCCAAAAACACAGCTACCACACAATTCCATGGCGGTGGAGCTGGCCATGTGCAGGATCAAGAGCCAGAAGATGCACTTCTCAATGTCCCCAAGCAGGGATGCCCACACTATGGATGGCTTTGGTAAGAAGTGTTACCAGATCTCGATGCTTATGGCCCATATCCAGGCATACCAGCTGTACATGGGCATGTACCTGAGGAATCTGGTGAAGGAACTTGCCAGGTTTCTCATCTGGCTTGTCCGAGGAATCTCTTCAGCAATTCCGAATCACGGTATCGTCTGTCAAGGAGTGGTCCAAATATGTCACTTGAGCAGCCTATGACAGCTTCGAGTCCATGGCATTGATACCCACTGCCTGGCGAGGCTACAGTCCTCAGACCTGGAGCAGTGCATTCGGGACAAGTTGGTCATTGTCTAATGCCGAGGGGAAAACCTCTTTCCTTTTCGCTTCTCCGGGCCAGTCCAGGGAAAGGTAGGGTTGTCAATCCCCCATAGCAGCTGAGGACTGATGACTTCAAGTTTTCTTGAGAGGTGAAGCCACTCCCCCTGCTAGAGATCCAGCAGTCTTTCAGTCCTCAGCAGCTAAGGAGGATCGAATCCCTATTTCTCCCTCATGTCCTTAGTTAGCTTCATTAATTTTCTTTATTGTTTTCACTGAAATTAACTGATTGGCTCTAGCAGAGCTGATTGCTTTTATAGCCCTTTCACAATTTTGACTGAGGTGCGATTCCTCTTTAAGGAAATCTGAGACGTTGAGAGATTCTGCATCTGCGGTGTGAGGTAGAGCCTGCCTCTTTCACCGTCTCCGTCTCGGGGGGCCAGAGTGAGCCTGGGAGCCCCAGGTACTCCTCTGCACAGCTTGGCAGGGCTTTGCGATTTCGCTAGCAGCGGAACTTAATTGTGGGCTCAGCGTGTGTCTCCGGTGAGTTCTGTAATCTTTTATTTTTAGTCAGCTTTGCGTCGGCGCGTTCAGTGCAGCCTCTCTCCCTGTGTTCTAGCGTGCGACTTTCATCGGGGACTGTTGTTTATTCCGGCGCGGTTTTCGTTGTTAAAACGTCGGGTTCATTTTTCTACATGGCGGACAAGCCCAGCGTTAAAATTGATGAGCCCTCCTTACCCGCGGGAAAGGCGGCCATTTTGTCGCCCTCAGTCAGTGCGCTGGCGGATCAGATCCGGCCGCATAAAAAGCGAACAAAATCTTCAAAGGATACTGTTCCACTACCGCAGCCTCTGCCAGCGGTTTCTGCACCGCAAGACAGTGTAAATTCATTTTTTTCTCCTGAATTTATCATTGCCATGCACAAGGCTTATTTACTTCGCAGCTCTCAGCCTGATTTCACTTCAACGGTTCCCAGCCCTGGCCCTGCTCCTATGCATACTCAGCTGCCAGAGGATCCAGGGGAAGGGACTTCTCAAGCTCCTAGGGTTCTTAAGGACTCTTTAGATCTTTTAGATCCTTTTTCTTCTCTGCCTTCGGTTCTGCTAGATCAAGCAGGCACAGATGTGTTGGCGGAGCCAGACTTGGAGCTGGACACAGAGGAATTAGAAGACGGTGAAATTGCTCCAGGTGAAGATCCCAATATATTTCGGGTCTTCCGTAAAGAAGAGCTGTCAGCGCTTATTTCGCAATCCTTGGCGGCTCTTCACTTGCTTACCCCTGCTGCCGCTCATGAGCCCTTGGAGGATCCGTTGTTGCAGGGTTTTAAGACGGAGCAGCGGTGTTTCCCACTGCACAGGATTCTTAAACAAATGATTGAGTCAGAGTGGGAATGTCCTGAAGCCACCCTCCGGGGCAGTCGCGCTTTAGCTCGCTTGTATCCCCTGCCGCAGGAGGTGAAGGAGATGTTCCGCATGCCTAAAGTGGACGCTATCATCTCGGCAGTGACTAAAAAGACTACTATCCCTGTAGAGGGGGCAGCAGCTCTGAAGGACCTGCAGGATAGGAAATTGGAAATTCTGCTGAAACAGGCTTTTGATTCTAGTGCTTTGGCGCTGCAGTCTGCGGTGTGTGGGGCGTATGTGTCTCGTGCGTCCATTAGATGGTTGCAGGGAGATGCTTCCGGGGACTCGTCTCCGGAGGCGGCGGATTCGGCTAAATTAGAATCCGCCGCAGCGTATATGGCGGATGCCTTTTATGATTTATTACGCATTACAGCTAAGACAATGGCGTCCCTCGTGGCGGCGCGACGTTTTCTTTGGTTGCGTAACTGGTCTGCGGATGTCTCCTCGAAATTGCGGCTCAGTCGGTTACCCTATAAGGGGAAATTGCTGTTCGGTGAGGCTTTGGAGAAGATTGTTAAAGATTTGGGTGATTCTAAAGGAGGTCGTTTACCTGAGGATAAGCCTAAGCCATCTAGAGCTGCGGGAGGTTTTCGGGGTTCCGGTCGTGACGCCCGCAGGTTTCGGGGGGCGCGTTTTACGCCCTATACCAGGGGCCGGGCTAGTTTTCGGGGACAATCCTTTCGGGGAGCCAGAGGTTTTGCCCGCTCCTACTTTGGTGCCTCCCAATCTACCGTCAAGAAGCCACAATGAAGGTCCGCCGGTCCAGGCTGCCATTCCTGTTGGCGGTCGCCTACAACATTTTCTGGCGGCCTGGACCACTCTCACCTCCGACAAGTGGGTGTTAGAGGTCATTCAGAAGGGATATGCTCTCGATTTCGCCCGCCTTTATGATGTCTCCCTCGGTGCCCGGGCAAAAGAGCCGAGCCATTGCGGAGACGCTCCAGCGGCTTCTTCGACTACGGGCGATAGTTCCAGTGCCTCTAGACCAGTACGGTTGCGGTCGATACTCGATATACTTTGTGGTGTCCAAGAAGGAAGATTCTTTTCGTCCCGTGCTCGATCTCAAAGAAGTAAACCGTACTTTGCGAGTTCCTCACTTTCGAATGGAAACGCTCCGTACTGTGATTCGAGCGGTGCGGCCGGGCGAGTTTCTCTCGTCCATAGATCTCACGGAAGCCTACCTTCATGTTCCCATTAGAGCTTCGCATCAGAAATATTTGCGTTTTGCTCTTCCTCAGGGTCACTTCCAGTTTCGCGCGTTGCCGTTCGGTCTCGCTACGGCTCCACGGACATTCACGAAACTGATGGTTGTGGTGGCAGCGGCGCTTCGCAAAGAAGGTATTCGGGTGCATCCTTACCTCGACGATTGGTTGATCAGGGCCGACTCTCGTTCGGCTTCAGTGGAGGCGACCGCTCGCGTGGTTCAACTGCTCCAAGACCTCGGTTGGGTAATCAATTGGGTCAAGAGTTCCCTCGAACCGGTGCAACAGCTCACTTATCTCGGGGCGTACTTCGACACCGAGCGAGGGAGGGTTTTTTTACCCGAGGTTTGGGTCGAAAAGCTCCTACGACAGGTGCGGGGTTTTTTACGTCTCCCGGCTCCGTCGGCGTGGACCTATTTACAGGTCTTAGGTTCCATGGCGGCGTCTCTGGACCTAGTACCGTGGGCCAAAGCGCATATGCGCCCTTTGCAACAAGCGTTGCTGTCCCGATGGTCTCCACAGCTTCATCCGCTTTCTCAGCGTCTGCCTTGTCCGGTCCTCGTGCGGAACAGTCTCAGCTGGTGGTTGGTTCGGGATCATCTGACGGCGGGTATGCCCTTGCAAGAGCCCTCGTGGGTGTTGGTCACCACGGATGCCAGCCTCTCCGGCTGGGGAGCTCATTGTCAGACACAAATTGCTCAGGGGGCTTGGTCTCCAGTGGAGAGTTCGTGGTCCATCAATTGCCTGGAGCTGCGTGCTGCTCGTCTGGCTCTACTGCACTTCGAGTCCGTTCTCTCCGGAAAGGCAGTAAAGATTTTCTCCGACAATGCAGTGACGGTCGCATATATCAATCGACAGGGCGGAACCAAGATTCCGTCTCTCCTATCCGAATGTCAGGATCTGATGTCTTGGGCGGAGGCCCATCTTCTGGCGATTTCCGCAGCGCATGTGGCGGGCAAGCAAAATGTTCAGGCGGATTATCTCAGTCGCCATCTCCTCGATCCCGGGGAATGGGAGTTGAACGCGGCGGTCTATCACGAACTGACGTTACGTTGGGGGCAACCGATCATGGATCTCATGGTGACCTTCGGCAATGCCAAGGCCAGCCGTTTTTTCAGCAGGAGGAGGGAGCACATGTCCGAAGGCCTAGATGCTCTAGTACAACCCTGGCCCCAGGACACTCTTTTGTACATTTTCCCGCCGTGGCTGATGCTCAGTCGTGTTATCCAGCGCATTGCGCAGCACTGCGGAGTAGTGATTCTCATAGCTCCGGATTGGCCTCGTCGTCCTTGGTATGCCGATCTCATGCGTCTTCTCGTGGCTCCTCCCTGGCCGCTTCCAGTCCGCATCAATCTGTTGCATCAGGGTCCCATTCTCATGCCTCGAGTGGATCGATTCTTGCTTACGGCTTGGCTCTTGAGAGGGCTCGTTTAGCACGTAAGGGGTATGCCAGTTCCGTTGTCACCACCTTACTTCAGTCTAAGAGACCTGGAACTTCTTTGGCGTGTGTTCGCGTCTGGCGGCTTTTCGAAACTTGGTGTAGTCTTCACCATGTTTCTCCAATGGAGTCTTCTTTGCCTCAGTTGCTCCTCTTTCTTCAGCATGGCTTGGACAAAGGGTTGGCTCTTAGTACCCTTAAAGTGCAGATAGCCGCTCTGTCTTGTTTTCGGGGGTCTGTCCAACGTCGCCGTCTTTCGGTGCATCCAGATGTCCTTCGTTTTTTGCGAGCGGCGAAGATTATTCGTCCACCAGTACGGCCAGCTGTCCCTCCTTGGGATTTGAACATCGTGTTGGAGGCTTTGTCTCGGTCGCCTTTAAATTCCCTTTGCTCTCACAGTATTCGTGAGTGTTCATGGAAGACAGCTTTCCTGGTAGCGTTGTGTTCAGCGCGCCGCATTTCGGATTTGCAGGCTCTGTCTTGTCAAGAACCTTATCTTCAGTTTCTTCCTGAACGGATTTTACTTCGGACGGTTCCGTCCTTCTTGCCGAAAGTGCTCTCCGTTTTTCATGTTAACCAGTCTGTGGTGTTGCCCGTATTCTCTAAGATCTCGGGGACTCCTCTGGATCGTGCTCTCAAACATTTGGATCTCGAGCGTGTCTTAAAGACTTATCTGCGAGTGACGAAACCGTTTCGAAAGACGGATAGGCTCTTTGTCCAGTTTGCGGGTCCTCGAAAAGGCCAAGCGGCGTCTAAGTCCACCATTGCTCGTTGGGTTCACGGAGCTATTGGGGCAGCTTATGCTGCTCAGGGCATTCCACCTCCGGTTGGCTTGAAAGCTCACTCGACTCGAGTGCTAGCAACGTCCTGGGCGGAATATGCTTTTGTTCCACCAGTTGATATCTGTAGAGCGGCGACGTGGACGTCGTTGCATACTTTTACGAAGCATTACCGGTTGGATGTGCAGGCCCGAGACGATGCGAAGGTGGGTTCCTCAGCTCTTATCGCTGGTCTGGCGGGTCCCTCCCGAGTATAGGTACTGCTTTGGTACTGCCCTACCTTTCCCTGGACTGGCCCGGAGAAGCGAAAAGGAAAACGAAATTAGGTCTTACCTGCTAATTGTCTTTCCTTGAGCTTTCTCCGGGCCAGTCCAGGGTCCCACCCTTTTCGCGTTCCGAGCGCTTCCTTCCGTAGTGATAAGAATTCCACCATATATGCGTCTTCGGCTGCGCGGGTCGGAGAGTGGGGCTTCTGCTTTCACTCGGTACAGAACTTCTCGATGTTGTTCTATTAAAAAAAAAAAAAAAAAATTTGCAAATGTACGCACCAGGGCAGTGTATTTTCAGCTTCCCAATTGTGCGGACTATGAAATGTTTCAGTTTTTCCAGGGTTAATCTGTGTTTTCTCAGTTTTTTCACTTTAGTTGCTTTGTCAGAAGGAGACTGCTGGATCTCTAGCAGGGGGAGTGGCTTCACCTCTCAAGAAAACTTGAAGTCATCAGTCCTCAGCTGCTATGGGGGATTGACAACCCTACCTTTCCCTGGACTGGCCCGGAGAAAGCTCAAGGAAAGACAATTAGCAGGTAAGACCTAATTTCGTTTTGGCAAGCCCATGATGAACAAGGCTGCAGAGCTGGAATCCGAGTATATGACCAGAACCAGGCTCTCCCAGAAAATCGTCGATCTTTCCCGATGGAAGGCTTTGGGGAAAAAGCCCTTCTACTCGAAGAGGAGGAAGGCTTACAGAACTTACCCCAGAATCTGCCCTACCCAGCTCCCCTGCAGGGTCAGCAGGACAAGGACCAGGAGCATGGCCCTCGTAAGCCTTAAGCCTCCAAACCCCAGCTTGCACCTCAGCTGCATCCTGGGTTGGTTGACTCCTTGAGCATGGTCTCTGCATGGTCTCTCTTTTCCTGCAGGGCCGAAAGCCACAGCACACAGAAGGGCGTCTGACATTCTTTGTCGACCGGTGGACCACCATAACCACCAACGCCAGGGCCCTCCAGATGGTGAGGGTCGGTTACTTCCTTCATTTTGAGAAGATGCCCCCTTCTATTCACAAACACCTTCTGCAGCAGGAGCTCAAATACCTACTCGCAGTCTAGGCAGTCAAACCTGTTCCACCACCTCTAAGGGGTGAGTTCTACTCCTGTTATTTCCTGGTTCCCAAAAAGACAAGCAGCTTTTGGCCCATCCTGGATCTATGGGATCTCAATCGGTTCCGGGTAAAGGAGAAGTTGGAACATTGCTGCCCTACCTCCAGTGGGGAGATTGGCTATGTTCCTTGGATCTATAAGATGCTTACACTCACATCCTGATCCATTTTTGCTATCGGCAGTACCTCCGCTTTGCCATAGGAGACCACCATTACTAGTACAGGGTCCTACACTTTGGGCTGGCTTCCACCCAGAGAATGTTCACAAAATGCCTGGTGGTGGTCGCTGCCTACCTCAGGCTGTAGGGGCTGTTTGTCTTCCTCTATCTGGATGACTGACTCGTCAAGGGCAGCTCTACCGACGAGGTCCATCAGGCATCATATCACACCATTCTCATTCTTGAGCACTTGAGCTTCATCATCAACTACCCCAAGTCTTATCTGCAGCCAAAGCAGCACCTGGAATTCATAGGGGCTCTCATGGACATCATCCAGACTAGGACCTTCCTTCCCCTGGAAAGGGGTTGACACCTAGCAACACTTACAGCGGAAGTGTAGGGTCATTCGACAGCTTTGGCTCGCCTCCTGTTGCACCTCCAGCGACCGTGCACGTCACACCCGACATTTGTCTCTGCATGTGTCAGACCCTGTGGACTCTCTACACTCAGTGGAGTCAGGCAACGGGGCACCTGGAGGACAGGATCTGTATGACCGCACCCTTTTCCAAATCTCACATCTGGTTGCAGTAGCTGCTGCACCTCATGGTGGGGATACTTTTTCAAGGCCCCGATACCTTAGAAGATCCTCATCACAGACATCTCCATTCTCCAGAAACAAGCAGGAAGTCAGTCCTCACATATGGGTGACATCTGCACCAACAGAGCTCTCGCGGAAGCATCCCCCCAGCTTTCAAAGAAAGCCTTTGGGAGATACCACCACGCATGCGTTTTCCCCTTCCTGCCCAAGGGTGCCATCTTTCTCAGTCTCCTTTTTTTCTGCAGAGCCCTTCAGACATTTGTCTGGCTTGTCCCCGGAAAAAGTTGATTTTTTTCTTCGGGTTTCATACTCTTCTCCGGTATCGCACCAGTACTCTTCCTGCCTACCGACCTCGTTGCCTCGGCATCGAGTCAGTCTATTTTTGTAGTTTTCATTCTTTTCTTTTCCTGGCGTCTTTGCACCTTTTTTTCTCCACTGGCAGGCCAGAGAGTTTTCGACCTCGCAGGGGTACTTTTTTCCCCCATGGCTACCAGTGACTTTAAGAAGTGTGATCAATGCTCTAAAATCATATCTTTGACCGACACACACAACTGCTGTCTCCACTGCCTCAGGCCAGACCACAACCTAGCAGCCTGCAGTCTCTGCAAGAGGATGTCTAGTAAGGCCCTAGTAAGTCTTGAAGGACTAGAGAAAGGGACTGTTAATTCTGGAGAGAGATCTGAAATTGTGAGTATATACTTCTGGGAATTTTCTGAAAGGAATTCTTTCTATTAAAGCTATTTAATCTGTGAACCCACTATTTTTTGTTAAATCAGTCAGAGCCTAGTAGCAGCAGTTTAAGTTTAAATTTAAAACACAGAAGAGAACTTTCTGGTTGTATTTCATACCCAGCAGAGAGCTTATAGTTTTAATTTAATAGTCACTCAGGGCCTAGCATCAGCAAAGTATTTTTAGTTTAAATTTAAAACACAGAAGAGAGCTTTCTGGTTAACTTTGGAACCCAGCAGAGAGCTGTAGTTTAAATTTAATAGTCACTCGGGGCCTAGCATCAGCAAAGTACTTTTAGTTTAAATTTAAAACACAGAAGAGAGCTTTCTGATTAAATTTAGAACCCAGCAGATACATACACTAAGGACCTGAGATTAATTAAGCTTCAGGTGAACAAGGTATATTAAACGTATTAGGTACAGTTTTATTGGTATAAATATCCATAGCAACCCTTAGTAAGTAAAGAACTTAACGATCTAAACAAAAACTTAAAACTAAGATGCAGACAGCAGTCCAGCAGCGGGATGGGGGCTTTCTAGTCATTTGCATTGAGTGCCACATGTATGATTTTCTCCCAGTTGGTGAGAGGTCTTACGTGTGCACTAGGTGCAAGGAGCTCTTTGCTCTCAGGGAACAAGTCCGTTCTGTAGAGGCTAGAGTAGCAGACTTGAAAAACATAAGAAAGACAGAGAGGTACATAGATGAGACCTACAGGGATATAGTCCTGAAGTCCCACCTCCATTCTGGCAGCATCCCTGTTGCCATGGAGGAGAGAGGTCACGTGACAGGAGAGCATCACCCTGGTGTGGCAGGAAGTGATCCTGTAACTAGGACCTGTCCTCCAGGTGATGTAAAACCCTCTCGCACTGAGGAAGTTTCTCCAGGGCCATGTGCACATGAGGGAAGGGTTAGGACAGCCGTTATAGTTGGTGATTCGATCATTAGGCATGTAGATAGCTGGTGGACGTGAGGATCGCCTGGTAACATGCCTGCCTGGTGCAAAGGTAGCGGACCTCACGCGCCACCTAGATAAGGTAGATAGTGCTGGGGAGGAGTCTGCTGTCTTGGTACATGTCGGTACCAATGACATAGGGAAATGTGGTAGGGAGGTTCTGGAGGCTAAATTTAGGCTTTTAGGTAGGAAGTTGAAATCCAGAACTTCCAGGGTAGCGTTCTCCGAAATGCTTCCCGTTCCACGTGCAGGACCCAAAAGGCAGGCAGAGCTCCGGAGTCTCAATGCGTGGATGAGAGAGTGGTGCAGAGATGAGGGTTTTGGATTTGTTAGGAACTGGGGTACATTCTGGGGAAAGGAGGGGCTCTTCCGAAGTGATGGGCTTCACCTTAACCGGGATGGAACCAGGCTGCTGGCATTAACCTTTAAAAAGGAGATAGAGCCACTTTTAAACTAGATAATAGGGGAAAGCCGACAGTCGCCCAAGAGCAGATAGTTCGGAAGAATGTATCCTTGAAGAATACTACCAAAAGCAGAGAGGTTCCAAAAAAGAGTAAAGTAGCCCAAATGCCCTCAAGTATGGAGCAGACAGAGCTTAAGGATCCCAAATTACCCATGTCTACCAATAGCCATATTAATATGAATAAAATACAGTCTCTAAAACGCTTGTATGCAAATGCTAGAAGTCTAAAAAATAAGATGGGAGAGTTAGAATATATAGCACTAAATGAGAGGTTAGATGTTTATTTATTTATTTATTTACATTCTCTTATATACCGCGCTATTCTGCATCAGTGCGGTTTACATTGAACAAACTGAAATTACATTGAACAGGGCATTATAACTTGGAGATAACTATTTTACAGGGAACATGGGCTATGGAGGGTTAAGTGGCTTGCTCAAGACCACAAGGAGCACCTGTGGGACTAGAAACCCCAGTCCTTCCGGCCCAAGGTTGCTGTCCTCTAGTGGGATTTGAACCCCCGACCTTCCGGCCTGAAGTAACTTGCCCCAACCACTAGGCCACTCCTCCACTCCATGTGATTGGAATATCAGAGACATGCTGGAAGGAGGACAACCAGTGGGACACTGTGATACCTGGGTACAAACTATATCGTAATGATAGAGCTGATCAAATTGGTGGAGGGGTTGCGCTCTATGTTAGAGAGGGCATTGAGTCAGAAAGGATTAAAGTTTTGCAGGAAACAAAATTTGCTGTAGAATCTCTATGGATTGAAATTCCATGTAAAAAGGGGAAGGCGATGGCGGTGGGGGTGTACTATCGACCGCCTGGCCAGAATGAACAAATGGATGATGAAATGCTCAAAGAAATCAAGGAAGCTAACAAAAGTTACAGCGCGGTAATAATAATGGGCGATTTCAGTTACCCCAGTATCGACTGGGTCAGTGTCACAGCAGTACATGCTAGGGAGATAAAGTTCCTAGATGACATAAATGACTGCTTCTTGGAGCAGCTGGTCCATGAACCGACGAGAGGGGAAGCCATATTAGACCTAGTCCTTAGCAGAACACCAGATCTAGTGCAAGAGATAAGGGTGTTGGGGCCACTTGGCAATAGTGATCATAGCATGATCGCCTTTGATTTAATTAGTGGAGGAGGGATAGGAAGGAAATCCATAGTACTAACTTTTAATTTTCAAAAGGGAGACTATAATAAAATGCGGAAAATAGTTAAGAAAAAACTAAAAGGAGCAGTTGCAAAGGTTAAAGACTTACATCAAGCTTGGGTGGTGTTGAAAAATACTATCTTGGAAGCCCAGACCAGCTGTATTCCACGCTTTAAGAAAAGTGGAAGGAAGTCCAAAAAACTGCCAGCATGGTTTAAAGGTGAGGTCAGAGAGGCTGTTGTTGCCAAGAAAGCATCTTTCAGGAAATGGAAAAAAGAGCCAAAGGATGAAACCTGGAAACAGCACAAGCACTGGCAGGTCAAATGCAAGGCATTGATAAAGAAGGCAAAGGGAGAATTTGAGAAGAAGCTTGCTGCGGAAGCAAAAACGCGAAATAAAGATATTTTCAAGTACATTCGTAGCAAAAAACCTGTGAGAGAGTTAGTTGGACCATTAGATGATAGAGGAGTTAAAGGGGCACTAAGGGGCGACAAGGCGATAGCGGAGAGACTGAATGAATTCTTTGCTTCAGTCTTTACTGAGGAAGATGTAGGGCTGTTACCCATGACTGAAGTGGTATTTAAGGTGCGGAAGAATTGAAGGAAATATCGATACATCGGGAAGATGTATTACAACTATTAGATAAACTGAAGAGTAGCAAATCACCTGGGCCGGATGGTATACATCCAAGGGTGTTGAAAGAACTGAAATATGAGATTGCAGACCTGCTATTAGTAATCTGTGAACTATCATTAAAATCATCTCTAATACCTGAAGATTGGCGGATCGCCAATGTAACACCAATTTTTAAAAAGGGTTTGAGGGGTGATCCGGGAAACTACAGACTGGTGAGTCTGACGTCAGTACTGGTAAAAATGGTAGAAACCATCATAAAGAATAAAATTACTCAGCATGTAGATAGTCATGGCCTAATGAGAGACAGCCAACATGGCTTTAGACAAGGAAGATCTTGTCTTACTAATCTGTTATGTTTTTTTGAAAGTGTGAATAAACAGGTGGACAAAGGTGAGTCGGTTGATACAGTGTATCTGGACTTTCAGAAAGCCTTTGACAAGGTCCCTCATCAGAGACTTTTGGCAAAACTAAAGAGTCATGGGATAGGAGGCAGTGTACTACTGTGGATCAGGAACTGGTTAAAAGACAGAAAGCAGAGGGTTGGGCTAAATGGCCAATTTTCCCAATGGAGAAAAGTGATTAGTGGTGTACCCCAGGGATCTGTGCTGGGTCCACTGCTTTTTGACATATTCATAAATGACCTGGAAAGTGGAATAACGAGTGAGGTTATTAGATTTGCAGATGATACAAAACTACTTAAAGTGGTTAAAACCCAAGAGGATTGTGGAAAATTGCAAGAGGATCTTGATAAATTGGAAGACTGGGCATCAAAATGGCAGATGAAATTTAATGTGGACAAGTGCAAAGTTATGCACCTTGGGAAGAACAACCCAAACTATGGTTACACGATGCAAGGTTCCACATTAGGAACCACCACCCAGGAAAAAGATTTAGGTGTCATTGTGGATAACATGTTAAAACCCTCGGCCCAGTGTGCAGCGGCAGCCAAGAGAGCAAATAGAATGCTAGGTATCATAAGGAAAGGAATGGAAAATAAAACAAAAGATATTATAATGCCTCTATACCAGTGATGGCTAACCTTTTTGAGCCCGAGTGCCCAAACTGCCGCACAAAACCAAAGAATTTCCTCAAAGTGCCAGCACGTCATTTGCATAAGTGGTCTTATTTGCATAAATATTTGCATAATGTTACCATACACTAACTTTTAGTAAACATGTCTCTTAATGAGTGTATGGATAAAGAAAGACTAAAAGATTTCTACATTACTATAATCCAGTGCCAACCGCCAGGCACATTAGGAACTACTACAAACGCTGCCCATTTAGAACCCATAGAAAACCCGCCGTATCCTGACAGCATTACCAGGACTCACAAAGCACCATACCCTACCTATCAAAAGGCAACACTGCAAATATTAAACCAATACATTTCAGTGAATACTGGGGAAAGAGAACAAGTGGCAACGTCAAATAGGAATTTCCTCTTGTACCAAACAAAGCGCAGATGTTAATGATGCACATTTCCCAGAGCTGACATATTCCAGTTAATAAATTCAAAATAAAGAGATATCGTTCTACCTTTTGTGCATTTTTTTTCAGTTGCAATTGGTCCAGCCATTTTCTTCTGGTTTCTTCATGTTTTCTGCTAACTCTCCATCGTCTGCTGTCCATTTGTCCTTTCTTCTCTCTTCTAGTTTTTTTTCCATTCTCTCTCTCTACATCTGCTTTAACATACTAATCTTTCTCCTTTTGCTCTTTCCTCATTCCTATTTCATCCACACAAATTTTACCCCTCCATCCTCAATCCCCAATTACTCTCCCAATACCTGGCCAATTGTAGATTTTTCATCCCTCCTACACAAAATATTTTTCCCCTCTCCATTTTACTCTCCCAGCCCCATCCCATTCTAATCCTCCCCCAACATCAGCTCCCTTCTAGTTCCAGTCTCACCCAGCATCCATTCCCTTCTTCAAGCCCCCCACGTCCCCTCAGCCCATTTCCATTCCAAGCCCCGTCCCCATCAGCTATTTGCAGTTCAAGCCCCCCACTTCCCCTCAGCCCATTTCCATTCCAAGCCCCATCCCCAACAGCTATTTGCAGTTCAAGCCCCCTTCCACTCAGCGCATTTCCAGTCCTAGCAACCCCCCAACCCATTACAAGTCCTAGCCCCCCATAGCCCACTCCCAGTCCTAATCCCACCAGCCCATTTCCAGTCCTAACCTCCCCATCAGCCCACTCCCAGTCCTAATCCCCCATCACTCAATTTTTAGTTTAAGCCCCCCCAGCGCCTATCACCACTCCTAACCCCCCCCAGCGCCCATCACCACTCCTACCCCCCCCAGCCCAGCGCCCATCACCACTCCTACCCCCCCAGCCAGCCCAGTGCCCATCACCACTCCTAACCCCCCAGCCAGCCCAGTGTCCATCTCCACTCCTAACCCCCCAGCC
This sequence comes from Ichthyophis bannanicus, assembly GCA_033557465.1. Taxonomy (NCBI): domain Eukaryota; kingdom Metazoa; phylum Chordata; class Amphibia; order Gymnophiona; family Ichthyophiidae; genus Ichthyophis; species Ichthyophis bannanicus. Next base: position 197,123,844 of record CM066037.1, on the reverse strand, counting down.
CTGTTCCCATCACTCCTAACCCCCCCACCCCAGCCCATCACTACTCCTAACACCCCCCAGCCCAGCCCAGCCCTTCACTACTCCTAACCCCCCCCAGCCCAGCCCAGCCAATCACCACTCCTAACCCCCCCCAGCCCAGCCCATCACCACTCCTAAGCCCCCCAGCCCAGCCCATCACCACTCCTAACCCCCACCCCCACCCCCAGCCCAGCCCAGCCCAGCCCAGGGAAAATTAAAAAAAACAAGAAAACCTGTCTGCTGCCGTTGTCGGGGCCGCCGCGGCAGAATCGAGCGTGCCGCGGGGCCCCCCTGTACCCGGCACAGCCTCTCCTCCCTGTAGCAGCTCTCTCGTTGGAGCTGCAGTCAGACGCGCCGGCTTGCAGAGCGCGAGGGAAGAGTTTTTCCCTCGCTGCTCTGTTAAGCCCGCGGGGGCTGATGGGAAGTTCCCATCAGCCCCCGCGGGCTTAACAGAGTCGCGAAAGGGAAACTCTTCCCTTCGCGCTCTGCAAGCCGGCGAGTCTGACTGCAGCTCCAACGAGAGAGCTGCTACAGGGAGGAGAGGCTGTGCCGGGTACAGGGGGGCCCCGCGGCACGCTCGATTCTGCCGCGGCGGCCCCGACAACGGCAGCAGACAGGGTTGTTGTTTTTTTTTCGATGGCGGACCTTCCCGCGTGCCAGCTGCAAGGCCTTCGCGTGCCACAGCTGGCACGCGTGCCATAGGTTCGCCATCGCTGCTCTATACCGTTCCATGGTGAGACCGCACCTTGAATATTGTGTGCAATTCTGGTCGCCGTATCTTAAAAAGGATATAGCGTTATTAGAAAAGGTTCAGAGAAGAGCCACCAAAATGGTAAAGGGGATGGAAGGATACTCCTATGAAGAAAGGCTACAAAGGTTAGGGCTCTTTAACCTGGAAAAGAGACGGTTGAGGGGAGATATGATAGAAGTCTATAAATTAATGAACGGAGTGGAACGGGTAAACGTAGATCGACTGTTTACGTTATCAGAGTATAGGAAGACTAGGGGACATGCAATGAAGCTACAGGGTAAACTATTTAAGACTAATAAAAGAAAATATTTTTTCACTCAACGTGTAATCAAACTCTGAAATTTGTTACTGGAGGATGTAGTAAAGGCTGTTAGTTTAGTTGGGTTTAAAAAAGGTTTGGACAAGTTCCTGGAGGAAAGGTCCATAAACCATTATTAAGAAGGGACCCAGGATATCAATGCTTGACCTAGTACAAGCATTGCAGAACCTGTGTCTTTTGGGGAAACTGCTAGGTACGTATGACCTAGATTGGCCACTGTTGGAAACAGGATACTGGGCTTGACGGACCTTGGTCTGACCCAGTATGGCATATCTTATGTTCTTATGCCCTCAAGAGCCGCCAGCAGTAGCACGATAAGTTTTTCCCTGAGTCCCCGATGCCTCTAAAGGCCAGGGCCTCGTCTCAGGCCCTGACATCTCAGGTGGAGCCTTCCGAACCCGAGCCTCATCATGGGTCTCGCTCGAGGGAACCCAGGAAGAAGAAGAAACCCTCAAAGGCAGCATCCTTGGACAGTTCCGACTGGCTGGGTGCTCCCCGGGCCCGGTCCCGCAGTCTGAGATGCTCATCAGAGAAGGAGCGGCCTGCATAGGTCCCCCGGAAAGATCTAATCGCGGACTGGGCTTGGTCCCCAGACACTATTCTTGTCAAGGATTCCCCTTTGGGGGAGCCGGCATCGGGACCGACTACCTCTGTGCCCACTCCGAAGACTGCAGAGCCTTCTGGTCTGGAGTCCAGAATGGCGGCCCTGGAGCGCAGTTTGTCTGCCTTCATGGACCAGCAATGGGCGCTGTTGTCCGGCACAACCAGTTCATCTACCCTGACCACCAGTCCCTCGATGTCCAAGACATCCCTGGAGGCTGAGCTGAGCCGATCCTCTAAGGCCTTGAGTCGATCCTCGGCCGAGATCACAATCTGAGTCCCGCTCAATGGGACCATGGTCATCCCTGGCAAGTTTACCGGGCATCAGCCACAGGGCTTCAGGGACCCCAAGGTCTGCGGAGCAACCCTCCTACGAGTCCTCGATGGACTACTCAGAGTGGGAGATTTATTTATTTATTTAACATTTCTTATATACCGCCTTTCATGATATCAAGGTGGTTTACATTGAACAAACTGAAATTACATTGAACAGGGCATTATAACTTGGAGATAACTATTTTACAGGGATCATGGGCATGAGATGGTGGACGATGAGTCCCCCAGATACTCGTCACCATCGTGACGTCCCATCTGACTCTCCCATCTCGGAGCCTTGATGGCAGTCCCCGTCCGAGGATATAGCCTTCCTTGATTTTGTCGAGGACATGTCTTCAGGCCCTGGCATTCCCGACCGAGTCGGAGGAGGACTCTTGGGCGGATGAGTTGGAAATCCTCCAATATGAGGCCCCTCCGCGGGAATCGCTCACAGTGCCCATTCCTCCTATCTTGGAACGGCTGATGCTCCAGAAGTGGGAGACACTGGCTTCGGTGCTGGTGGGAGCAAACAGCTCTACTCGATGTATCGAGTCCACCGGAGCCCGGGCTTCCAAAAGTCACAGCTGCCGCATAACTCCATGGTGGTGAAGTTGGCTATGCATTGGCTGAAAAGCCAGAAGACGCACTCCTTTGTGCCCCCCAGCAGGGAGACCAGCATCCTGGATGCCCTCAGCAGAAAGTACTACCAGGGCTCTAAGCTCATCGGCCGCATCCAGGCCTACCAGCTGTACATGGGCATGTACCTGAGAGACCTGGCGAAGGAACTTGCCAGGTTCTCGGCTGGTCTCTCTGAGGAACCTTTGCAGCGGTTTAAGAACCTGCCCAGAGCAGTCTGTGAATGCTCCAAATTCATGTTTCAAGCGACCTATGATGGGTTCGAGTTGGTGGCTCGAGTAACAGCAGCTGGCATCGGTGCACGCCACCAAGCTTGGCTACAGTTGTCCAACCTCAAGCAGTGGGTTCAGGACAAATTGGTCGATGTCCTCTGCCATAGAGAGAATCTCTTTGGCAAACCCATGACCGACAAGGCTGCCAAGCTGGAGACTGAGTTCATGATGAGGATCAAGCTCTCTAAAAAGACCACTGCCCCTTCCCGAAGGAAGGGCTCTGGTAAAACGTCCTTCTACCCAAGGAAGGGGGCTGCTTACGGAAACTACCCACCTTATCAGGCCTCCCCAGCTCCCCAACAGGGTCAGCAGGCCAAGGGACATGGGCATGGCCCACATAAGCAGAAGGCTCCAAAACCCCAGGCACTGGCTCCGGCCCAGCCAGGGGGGAGTTTTTGACTCCTTGAGCATAGCCTCACTACCCCACGGAGATCAGCAGTCCACAGGGAGATGTCTGGTCCTCTATTTCCAGAGGTGGATGACCATCACCACCGATTCCTGGACACTAAGGGTAGTCGGGGAGAGTTACCTCCTTCACCTGACTCAGACACCTCCCCCTTTTTCCTGGGAGAGCCCTTCAAATCTTCTGTCCATTGGGACCACCTTCTGAAGGAGTTGGTAGGTCTTCTCAAGAGCGAGGCAGTGAAACTGGTGCCCCACCACCTCAAGGGCAAGGGGTTCTACTCCAGGTACTTCCTCGTCCCAAAAAGATCAGGGGGCCTAAGGCCCATCCTCGACCTGCGCAACCTCAAGAAATTCCTGGTGAGGGAGAAGTTCAAGATGTTCTCCTTTGGAACATTGCTGCCCTACCTCCAGCAGGGAGACTGGCTATGCTCCTTAGACCTCAAGGATGCTTATACCCACATCCTCATCTGCGGTTCATAGTGGGGGGCAGGCATTTTCAGTACATGGTGCTCCCCTTCAGCCTAGCCTCGGCCCCAAGAGTTTTCACAAAATGCCTAGCAGTCGTGGCCGCCTTCCTCCTGCTCCAGGGGATCTTCGTATTTCCCTACCTGGACGACTGGCTCATAAAAGGATGCACGGCCACATAGGTGCAGCTGGCCACTGCGCGCACGATTCAGGCTGTGCAGCATTTGGGATTTGTCATAAACTACCCCAAGTCTCATCTCCTCCCGATACAGTGCCTGGAGTTTATTGGGGCAAAGATCGACACTCTCCAGTCGAAGGCCTTCTTGCCCAGGGACCAAGCTGACCATCTCAGGACTCTGGCACAGGACATTCAGTACCATCCCTCTGTACCCGCTCGGCTTCTTCTGTGCCTCCTTGGGCACATGGCCTCCACAATCCATGTCACCCCAGACACTCGCCTCCACATGAGGGCCGCACAGTGGTGTCTCCAGGACCAGTAGTCTCAGGCCAAGGGGTCGCCTCCGAGACAGAGTTTCTGTAACCCGCCAACTGGCGGAATCTCTGGTCTGGTGCCAGTCTCCCCAGCATCTCAAGGCGGGCATGCCTTTTCAGGTCCCAGGCCCCTAAAGGGTCCTCACCATGGATGCCTTTCTGCTCGGCTGGGGAGCCCACTGTGGAGATCTCCGCACTCAGGGCAACTGGTCACCAAACGAGAGCACCCAGCAGATCAACCTCATGGAGCTCCAAGTCATACACCTAGCCCTGAGGGTTTATTGTCAGCACCTGTGTCACCAGCCAGTGCTAGTCCAGACGGACAACCAGGTGGCGTTGTTCTATGTCATCAAATAAGGTGGCACGGGGTCTCATACCCTTTGCCAGGAGGCACTGGTCCTCTGTTCATATGCAATCCAACAGGGTATCCTCCTGCAGGCAGTGTACCTGCCAGGTCAGGACAACCTGCTGGCCGATAGGCTCAGCAGAGTCCTCCAGCCACACGTGTGGCAGCTGGACCCCAGGGTAGCCAGTCGGCTTTTCTGGCTCTGGGGGGTACCCGTGATGGACCTGTTCGCCAGCCCAGACAACTTTCAGTTGCCCTGCTTCTGCTCCCGGCAACCCCACCCCTCCAGGGTGGCTGCGGACGCGTTCCTGGTCTCATGGGCGGAAGGCTTCATGTACTCCTTCCCTCCTACACCGCTGATCACCAAGACCTTGTTCAGGACCCTCCGCTACAGGGCTTCGCTCATCATGATAGCCCCTCGGTGGCCCAGGCAACCGTGGTTCCCGCTGCTTTTGCAGTTGACAATGGAGACCCCCCATGGGGACCACCCCAGGACTCCTATCTCAGGGGGGCTCTCTCCTGCACCCCAACCAGGGGTCCCAGTCGCTGAGAGCCTGGCTGTTGAAAGGGTGGACTCTGGCCCCATTCAACCTTCCGGTGGAGGTGGAACATATTCTGCTGGCCTCTCTCAAGGCCTCTACTAGGAATGCATATGCCCTCAAGTGATGCAGGTTTTCTGTTTGGTGCGCTGAACACAGGGCTGACCTCCTGCCCGGTGGCTCTTGTGCTACAGTACCTTCCTCACCTCTCTCGGTCTGGGCTCAAGTCTTACTCCGTCCGAGTGCACCTTAGTGCCCTAGCGGCGCACCACCCTCAGGTGGATGGTAAGCCTCTCTCAGCCCAACTCTTGGTGACCTATTTCCTTCGGGGCCTACTCTTATTGAAGCCCCCCGGTTCGCCCTCTGGCAACCGAATGGGACCTCAGTGTGGTGTTGGGGCAGCTCACTCGTCCGCCTTTGAAACCTCTGGTCTCCTGCCACCTCCACTACAAGCTCTCTTGGAAGGTGGCTTTCCTGGTCATGCTCACCTCCGTTCACAGAATTAGCAAGCTTCAGGCCCTGGTGGCGGAGGCGCCCTATACCATGTTCTATAAGAACAGAGTGGTACTTCGCATGCATCCCAAATTCTTGCCGAAGGTGGTGTCACCCTTCCATCTCAACCAGGAAGTGGTGCTCCCTACCTTCTTTCCAAGACCTCATTCCAATCGGGCGGAGATAGTCCTTTATACCTTGGACTTTAAAAGGACTTTGTGCTTCTACATCCAACGCACTCAGGGCCACCATAAGAACATAAGATATGCCATACTGGGTCAGACCAAGGTCCATCAAGCCCAGTATCCTGTTTCCAACAGTGGCCAATCTAGGTCATACGTACCTAGCATTTTCCCCAAAAGACACAGGTTCCGCAATGCTTGTACTGGGTCAAGCATTGATATCCTGGGTCCCTTCTTAATAATGGTTTATGGACCTTTCCTCCAGGTACTTGTCCAAACCTTTTTTAAACCCAGCTACACTAACAGCCTTTACTACATCCTCCGGTAACAAATTTCAGAGTTTGATTACACGTTGAGTGAAAAAATATTTTCTTTTATTAGTCTTAAATAGTTTACCCTGTAGCTTCATTGCATGTCCCCTAGTCTTTCTATATTCTGATAACGTAAACAATCGATCTACGTTTACCCGTTTCACTCCGTTCATTAATTTATAGACTTCTATCATATCTCCCCTCAGCCGTCTCTTTTCCAGGTTAAAGAGCCCTAACCTTTTTAGCCTTTCTTCATAGGAGTATCCTTCCACCACAAAGTCTCTCAGCTTTTTATCTCCTACAACCCCAGTAGACTGGGAGAGACGGTGACCAAGCGTACGCTGTCCACTTGGGTGGTAGACTGTATCGTCCTCGCATATGAGCAGGCGAGTCTCCCGCTGGAAGATCGTATCCCGGTGCACCGTGTCAGGGCCATGATGACTTCAGTGGCAAACTTGCGCTCCGTCCCGATGATAGACATCTGCCGGGCCGCCACCTGGTCTTCAGTCCATACCTTCACCGCCCATTACTGCCTGGAAAGAGAGTCTCGACGGGACAGTGCCTTCGGCCAGGCTGTGCTCCATAACCTTTTCGGGGTTTAGGCAACTCCTACCCTCCAACCCTTCTGTGTTCAGGCTACTGGAGTACTGGTTTCATCAGCCACAGGGGTCCTACATTCTGTGGACATGGACTCATTGCTGCTACTTGAGGCTCCCCATGAGGGATCCCCTATTTTTGCTATGGGTTTTCTGTAGTTTGTAGCTGGGGAGTCCCATATGGAGGACTGACTTCCTGCTTGTTCCCAGAAAAAGCGTAATTCTCCAGGACCAAGCAGGAAGTCAGTCCTCACATATGGGTGACATCGGCGCCGACGGAGCCCCCATGCGGAGCATTTCCCCAGCTTTCTAAGAAAGCCTTTGGGAATGCAGCGCACTTGCGCGGTCCCCTTCCCACCCAAGGGTGCCATCTTGCTCAGTCTTTTTTTTTTCCGCGCGGAGCCCGACGGACGTGTTTCGTTTTCACCTGAGGAAAACGTTGATTTTCTGCGTGGATCCGTGTTTTCTTTGGTTCAACGCCAGTTTTCCCTTTCCCGCCTGGGACCGGTACACCGGTATCGAGCCCGGACTTCATTTTTCGTTTTTTGTCCTTTGTGACTAGCGTTCGCGCCATTTTTCTATTTTTCACTGGCAGCCCTGTCTTTTGACCTTGCAGGGCCCTTTTTCCCCTGATGGCTGCCAGCAGGTTTAAAAAGTGTGATCGGTGTAAGAAACTAATGTCTCTCACCAACACACATGACTGCTGCCTTGGGCTCAATCATGACCCGGTGATCTGTGGCCCGTGTGGGAAAATATCCTCGAAGGCATTGAGGAGCCGTCAGCATCAGAAGGAAAGAATCTTCTCTGTCTCCACGTCCGGCCGGGCCCGGACTTCGTCAGTGGCCTCGACGTCTCGGGACTCCTGTCCTGAGCATCGTCGGGGTTCCTCTGAGAGGGGAGTCTCCCTCATGGGAGCACCGCAGGAAGAAGAAACCCGTGAGGGCGATGTCAGTGGACGCACTTGGCTCCTCGAGGGTCAGGTCGCATGGACCTGAACGCCGTCCCGGGTCTTCGGAGTCGGAGAGGCCTGCTAAACAACCTCATGTGGAGATGGAGTCCCCGAGTCACGTGAGTACTGTAGTCCTCGTGGACTCTCCTCCGGGGGAGCCGACATCGAGCCCGATGCCGTTGGGGCCCAAGTCGGAGGCTGCTGAGTCTCCTGAGCTTGAACTCAGGTTGACAGCCTTGGAGAGCAGCTTGGCTGCCTTCATGGAATGGCAGCAGGCACTGATTGCCGGTCTCACCGGTGCATCTGCCCCAACCACCGGGACATCGACGTCCAAGTCGACCCCGGAGGCCGAGCCGATCCTCTAGTCCATGCGCTCTCGAGTCAATCCTCGGCCAAGGTCTCCCTCGGCCTCCCGTTCGGGACTAAGGTCGTTGACGCCGGTACCCTCGGTGTCGGGGCGGATGGCATCGGTGCCTGCCCGACCGGAGCCACTCGATTCCTCCTCCGAGGGGTCGGGCTGGGAAACGGAGGACGAGGAGTCCCCGGACACTTTTCGGACCCGGTGTGTCCCTTCGGACTCACCAGAGTCTGAGCCTTGGAGATGGTCCCCCCCGGAGGACACCTAGTTCTCGGACTTCGTGCGGGACATGGCCAAGGCCTTGGCCTTCCCCGTGGACCCCGAGGAGGAGCCTCGAGCCGAGGAGCTCGAGGCCCTGCAGTATGACTCTCCCCCCCGAGCCGAGGAGCTCGAGGCCCTGCAGTATGACTCTCCCCCCAAGGAGGCCTTTACTGTACCGGTTCCTCCGATGCTGGAACGGTTGCTCTTCTGCATGTGGGAGGCGCAAGCCTCGACGCCGGTTCTGAGCAAGCAGGTCGATTCCATCTATCGAGTCCGCAAGAGCCCCGGGTTCCAGAAGGCACAGCTACCGCACCATTCCATGGTGGTGGAATCGGCCATGCATCGGCTGAAGAGTCAAAAGATGCACTCCTTGGTGCCTCCCGGCCGGGAGGCCCGGAACCTGGATGCCCTCGGTAGAAAGTGCTTCCAGGGCTCTATGCTTGCTTGCCGTGTACAGACCTACCAGCTGTACATGGGCATGTACCTTCGAGATCTGGCAAAGGAGATTGCCGGGTTCTCTGTTGGTCTCTCCGAGGAACCTTTGCAGAGGTTCACAGCCTTGTCAACTGGGATCCCAGAATGCTCGAAGTTTGTCTCGAGCAGCTTATGATGGCTTCGAGGCTTCGGCCCGAGTATCCGTGGCCGGCATCGGTGCACGCCGTCAGGCCTGGCTGCAGTCATTGGACCTCGAGCCATGGGTGCAGGACAAGTTGGTTGATGTCCCCTGCCGAGGTGAAAACCTCTTTGGCAAGCCCACGGCTGAAAAGGCTGCAGAACTTGAGTCCGAGGCTCTTACCAGGACAAGGCTGTCCAGGAAGACCTCTGCCCCTTCTCAAAAGAAGAAGGGCTCGGGAAAAAAGTCCTTTTACTCGAGAAAGTCATCTTCCTACAAAACGTACCCTCAGTACCAGGCCTCCACAGCTACCCAACAGGGTCAGCAGGCCAAGGGGCAGGGACATGGGTCCCGTAGGCAGAAAATCCCCAAGCCACCAGCTCTGGCTCCTGCACAGCAGGGAGCGGGGTTTTGACTCCAGTGGCATAGCCTCTCCTCCTCAGCTGGCCCCTCTCAGCACAGGAGGCCGGTTGACCCTGTACGCCCACAGGTGGTCGGCCGTAACAAGGGATACCTGGGTGCTAATCATAGTCCAGAGGGGCCATCTGCTCCACTTCCACCAGGTACCCCCTCCTACTTTCTAGGAGAGCATCCAAGACTCCCTCTGCAGAGGAACCTACTCCTGCAGGAGTTAGCAAGTCTTCTAAAGGAACAGACGGTGGAACCGGTGCCACAACACCTGAGAGGTCAAGGCTACTCCAGGTACTTCCTAGTACCAAAAAGGACAGAAGGCCTCAGGCCCATCCTGGACTTGCGAAATCTAAACAAGTTCCTGCAGAGGGAAAAGTTCAAGATGCTTACCCTTGGAATACTGCTGCCCTACCTTCAGCAGGGAGATTGGCTATGCTCCTTAGACCTAAAGGATGCTTATACTCACATCCTTATTCATCCAGACCACAGATAATATCTCAGATTTGTGGTGGGAGGAAACCATTTTCAGTACAGGGTACTCCCTTTTGGCCTAACCTCCGCCCCCAGGGTTTTCACCAAGTGCCTGGCAGTGGTGGCGGCCTACCTCAGGTTTCAAGGGCTCTTCGTCTTTCCATACCTGGACGACTGGCTCATCAGGGGTCAGTCTCCACAGGAGACCAATCAAGCCACTCTCCGCACTATCTCTCTTCTCCAGCATTTGGGGTTTGTCATAAACTTCGCAAAGTCCACTTTGCGTCCCTCACAGAGCCTGGAGTTCATAGGAGCAAGACTGGACACCCTTTAGGCAAAGGCTTTTTTGCCTGTGGACAGGGCCGACAGACTGATGGATTTGGCCAGACAATTCTGCAGCAATTCTCTGGTCTCCGCCAGACAATTCCTGAGGCTCTTAGGCCACATGGCATCCACGGTCCATGTCACTCCAAATGCCCGTCTGCACATGAGGCCGGCTCAGTGGGGCCTCCGGACTCAGTGGCTGCAGGCCACAGGAAACCTGACAGACAAGGTGAGGGTGTCCCAGCTGCTAGCATCTTCTCTGCAGTGGTGGCTTCATCTTCCGAACCTGGTGCAAGGAGTGCCTTTTCACGCACCTCCACACTCCCAAGTGCTCATGACCAATGCTTCTCTTCAGGTTTGGGGTGCACATTGCTAGGGAGCATGCACTCAGGGCCTGTGGTCTCCATGGGAGGCTGCACAGCAGATCAGTCTATTGGAGCTGAGAGCTATCCGCTTAGCCCTGCGGACCTTCTCTCATGTCCTCTCTCACCAGTCCGCCTTAGTTCAGACGGACAATCAAGTTGCTATGTTCTATGTGAACAAACAGGGGGGCACAAGTTCCCGCCCTCTCTGTCAAGAAGCACAGGACCTGTGCACCTGGGCAGTCAATCATGGCATACTTCTCAAAGCGGTCTATCTCCCTGGGCAGGAGAATTGCCTAGCAGACAGATTGAGCAGGATCCTAAAGCCCCACGAATGGCAGGTGGATCCTCTGGTGGTTCAACAAATCTTCCTAAGATGGGGTCTTTCAAACATAATTCTCTTTTTCCAGTCCACTGAACCGTCAACTGCCCAGGTTCTGCTCCAGACAACCGCATCCTTTCAGAGTAGCAGCGGATGCGTTTCTCATTCCATGGTCTACAGGCCTCCTATATGCGTTTCCTCCCACACCTCTAGTGCCCAAGACACTGTTCGAAGTGCTCCGGGACAAGGCCTCAGTGACCAAGGCAACCATGGTTCCCACTTCTTTTGCAACTGGCGGTGGACACTCCTCTTCCTCTGGGGATGCAACCAGATTTCCTATCTCAGGAGCAGGGATCTCTCTTACACACCAACCTCCAGTCCCTCCATCTGATGGCCTGGCTGCTGAGAGGGTAGTTTTAGCACCCTTACTGCTACCTAGGGAAGTGGAGGACGTGGTCTTGGCCTCTAGGAGGCAAGCCACCCAAAAGTCTTATGCCTTCAAGTGGCGTAGGTTCTCCACCTGGTTCGCTCAACACAAGGAGGATCCTTTCTCATGCTTGGTACCAGTAGTGCTGCAATATTTGCTTCACCTGTCCAACCTAGGCCTTAAATCCAACTCTGTTAGGGTCCATCTCAGTGCTCTCTCAGCGCACCACTCACCGGTGGAGGACCAGTCTCTCTCAAGCCACCCTTTGGTGACTCACTTCCTCAGAGGCCTGCTTTTGCTTAAGCCTCCGGTTCGTCCACCTGCCCCTGAGTGGGATTTGAATGTGGTCTTGCAACAGCTTACTTGCCCACTTTTTGAGCCTATGGATACTTGCCCTTTGTGCTTTCTCTCCTGGAAAGTGTTGTTTTTGGTGGCTCTTACCTCAACAAGGCGAGTCAGCGAGCTTCAAGCCCTGGTGTCAGATACACCATACACTAGGTTCTATAGGAGCAGAGTAGTCTTGCGGACTCACCCTAAGTTCCTTCCGAAGGTTGTCTCCTCGTTCCACCTCAATCAAGAGGTGGTTCTTCCGACTTTCTTTCCCAGGCCGCATGCCAGCCGGGCTGAGATGGTCTTGCATACCCTGGACTGTAGGAGGGCGTTGTCCTTCTACCTTGACCATACGCAGGGACACCGAAGGGCTGTACATCTCTTCGTCTCTTTTGACCCTAATAAGCTGGGGTTGCCTGTCTCTAAGCGTACCTTGTCCATCTGGGTAGCGGACTGTATCGCCTGGGCATATAGGGCAGCCGGCCTCTCCTTGCAGTGTCGCGTCACGACCCACCATGTCAGGGCGAAGGCTGCGTCAGTGGCTCATCTCCGCTCTGTTCCGTTGGCAGACATCTGCCGGGCCGCTACTTGGTCTTCAAGCCAGACTTTTGCGGCCCACTACTGCCTCGAGAGGGAGTCCCGCAGGAACAGTGCTTTCGGGCAAGCGGTACTCCAGAATCTCTTTGAGGTATAGGCAACTCCTACCCTCCGGCCCTGGTGTTGCGCTACCGTACGGGGGCGATATCAGAAAAGATTGTTTTCGCACATATTGAGGCTCTAGAGGGAGCTCATTTTTCAGCTTTGGGTCCCCGGTAGCCTTAAGCTGGGTAGTCCCATATGCGAGGACTGACTTCCTGCTTGGTCCTAGAGAAAGCGTAGTAACAGGTGTTCTCCAGGAGCAGCAGGAATCAGTCCTCACAACCCTCCCTCCTCCCCTTGGAGTTGCAGTCATATATATATATATATATATTTCATTTTTGGTTTTTGCTGTCTTAGCTATGTCATCAGACTGAGCAAGATGGCACCCTTGGGCGGGAAGGGGACCGCGCATGCACTGCATTCCCAAAGGCTTTCTTAGAAAGCTGGGGAAATGCTCCGCATGGGGGCTCCGTCGGCGCTGACGTCACCCATATGTGAGGACTGATTCCTGCTGCTCCTGGAGAGCACCTGTTACAGGTGAGTAACTATGCTTTATTCACCTGTAACAGGTATTCTCCGGGGCAGCAGGAATCAGTCCTCACAACCCTCCCTCCTCCCCTTGGAGTTGCTCCTTTACCATCTTTTATTTTTGCCATCTTTTAGCTATGTCATCTGACTGAGCAAGATGGCACCCTTGGGTGGGAAGGGGACCACACATGCTTGTTGGCATTTCCCAAAGGCTTCTTTGAAAGCTGGGGGATGCTTCCAAAAGGGCTTCGTCAGTGCCGATGTCACTCAAATTTGAGGACTGATTCCTGCTGTCCCCGGAAAACACCTGTTACAGGTGAGTAACTACGTTAAGTGGGCTAGGGGCCCACTATGATGGCTTGCGGACCCAGGGCACCTGGTCGACAGGGGAGAGTCTCCACCAAATCAACTTTCTCAAACTTTGAGTGGTTGCAAAAGCCTTGCGAGTGTTCCAGCACCACTTGGAGAACCAGGTTGTTCTGGTCCAAACAGAACCAAATGGTGATGTTTTATGTGCTCTGCTGGGAAGCTATTCCCTCTGCACCTTTGCGAGCGAGAGCAGGATACTCCTTCAAGCAGTGTACCTTCCCGGTCAGGACAATCTACTGGTGGACCGGCTCAGCAGGGTCCTTCAACCCCACAAATGACAACTGGACCTGCAGGTAACCTGCCACATCTTTCGAATGTGGGGCTGTCCTTCATTGGATCTCTTTACCAGCCTCAGTAACACCCAGTTCCTGCACTTCTGCTCCAGGAAGCCAGCCCCCTCTCAAGTGGGGTCTGATGTGTTCCTTATTTCGTGGACGGAGGGCCTCCGCTATGCGTACCCTCCCACCCTCCTGATCTCAAGGCATGGTTCACTTTGCTTCTCCTTTCCCAAGTCCCCTTGGGCTGCGCTCTGGACTTGATCTTACAGGAGTACATTGCTCTCCTGCACCCCAACTTCAGAGCCCTTGCCTTGATGGCCTGGCTGCTGATAGGGTGACCCTGGCACAGTTTCACTTTCCCAGGGATATGGAGTATGTTTTGCTCAAGTCCCGCAAGGATTCCACCAGGTGGACTTGCGCTTTCAAGTGATACAGGTTCTCAGTCTGGTGTGCTGAGAGAAGCTTCAACCCTTTCTCCTGCTCCGTACTGATGCTGCTGAGTACTTTCTGCACCTCTTCAATGCTGGCCTAAAGTCTAACACGCTCAGAGTACACCTCAGTGTGTTGGCGGCGCACCATCATCTGACTGAGGGTCAACCCCTGTCTGCACATCCTCTCATGGGCCTCTTCATGAGGGGTCTTCTGCTTACTTGGCATCCCATTCACTCACTTGTGACAGCTTGGGATTTGAATGTGGTTCTTGGGAAGCTCATGGCTCCACCCTTCAAACCACTTGCTTCTTGTCACCTCAAGTAGCTCTCCTGGAAAGCGATCTTCCTTGTGGCACACCTGTCGACGCGTCGAGTCAGTGACCTATAGACGTTGGTGGCTCATACCCCCTACACTGGTTTCATAGGAACAGGTTGGTCCTCCACACATGCCCTAGGCTTCTCCCTAAGGTGGTCACCGCCTTTCATCTCAACCAACCAAGAGGTGGTACTCTCCACCTTCTTTCCTCAGCCTCATGTGAACAAGGTGGAGGCCACTCTCCACACCTTGGTTTGTAAGAGGGCGTTGGCCTTCTACCTAGAGTGGACTAAGGCCCATCACTGCTTCTCTCAGCTTTTTACCTCCTGTGACCCGAACCAGCTTGGCATTGCGGACTCTAAGTGCACCCTCTCTACCTGTGTGGTGGACTGCATCTCCTTTGCCTATGAACAGGCTGGTCTCTCTCTTGAATGCCATGTTATGGCCATAATGTCTGGGCTGTGGCAACCTTTGTGGTGAACCTGTGTTCTGTCTCCATGCTGGAGATCTACAGGGCTGCCACTTGGTCCTCTATTCACACCTTCACAGCTCATTACTGCCTGGAGGAGGACTCCTGGCGTGCCAGGCAGTACTCCGTCATCTGTTTGAGGAATTATGCAATTCCTACCCTCCAGCCCTTCTGTGTGTCCTGGCTACCAGCTTATTGATTCCCTGGTCGAAGATGAGGTCGTCCCTGAGGTCTTGCGGCCACTCAACGCTCTCTACTGTTATTCACAGTTCAATTTTTCATTCACCCATGACTTTTTACAGGTTTTTTCGGTAGCCTGTAGCAGGGAGTTCAGTATGTGAGTACTGACTCCTGCTTGTTCCCATAGAAAGCATAGATCTCCAGGAACAAGCAGGAATGAGTCTTCACATATGGGTATGTCGGTACCGACAGAGCCTGCGCGGGAACGCTCCCCAGCGTCCAAAAAGAAAGCCTTTGGGAGCATCCCACATGCATGCGTGCTGCCTTCCCGCCTAAACACTTCCCTTTCATCAGTTTTCTGTTTTCCGTGGAGCCGGCAGGACATACTCCTGTCACCGCAGAAAATTCTTTTTATTCTTACTTTTTTGTGGTCGCGTCTGCCTTCCCTCGATGCCACCGGTACCGCCGGTGCTTTTGTTTTTCTAAATAATTTCTTCTTTCCGACAGAAATATTTTCCTGTTAGTGTCTGTCAGTTTCTAGGCCACTAGGCCTCCATTTTTTCCGCTATGGAAAAGCCAGCCACTACCCTTAAGAAATTCTCTAAGTGTGGCGGTACAAATATTCTTTTAGACACCCATACTTGGCGTCTAAAATGTTTGGGTCCTGACCATTGCTCACTGGAGTGTCTTTCCTGCTGGACTTCAAACAGAAGAAATCTTCAGAATCGAGCACAGCTCGATACCCGGTTCACATCGCACTCGATGTCACCAGATAGAATATCTCCACAGAATCAGGTAACCAAACAAAAGTCTGTAAAGACTAGCCAGTCCTCGAGTGGTAGATCTCCTTTCCAGTATCGAGATTGCTCTGGCTTTGCCCTCGAGGACATTTTGGCAATAAAGCCCCGGCGGGAGTCTTCGGGCTCCAAAGCATTAACGGGGCTTCAGGTCATTCCCGGGGTTCTCACCTCGGTGAACATACCTGGGCCATGCTCGGTGGTTGTGGCCACTTCCAGCGGTACCGACACCCCGGCATTGGCTACGGTGATGGATGAAACGCTCCTCACCGATGAACGTAGTCTAGCGCTCTTGGTTATTTCGGTACCATCTGAATGGCTGCAGACCGTTCCTCCAGTATCGGTATCGCTTTCGGTACCGGTATCAGCATCGGTGTCAGTACCGTCCATGCTTGCTTCGACAGACTCGATTCCTTCGATGCCGAGCCTGGAATCGATCCCTAGCATGGATGATTCGGTACCGACTTGTCTCGATACCAACTTTGGGTGGTACCGAAGACATCGATTTAGGGAGAATCCGATGCTTCATCCTTTCAAGTCTTCCGATACTGATGACTGGGATGAGCCCATTGGTACCAAGGCTGAATCTTTAATAAGTCTAGCCTTTACCCCTCATTTTAGAGGGTCCTCCTCAGGGGAGATTTCTTTTCAAGCTTTTCTGCTTGATATGGCGAGGTTACTTGCCATTTCTATACCTGGTGAAGAGTCCTTACCAGGGGATTCAGAGACCCTGCAATCCCCTTGGTTGCCAAAGGAGCTAATCATGCTTCCTTTGCATCAGATCTTACAAGATCTACTTTTAAAGATGTGGGAAACTCCTTTAACGGTATCACCACATTCTCAGACACTTGAAACTAGGTACAAAGTGCCACCTTCTCCAGGTTTTCAAAGACTCAACTTCCTCATCATTCTATTGTTGTAGAATCAGCAATGAGGTGTATTAAGAGTGCAAAGAAGCACTCCTCTTATCCGCCAGGTCATGAGTCTAGGACTTTAGATGCCTTTGGACGTCGATGCTTCCAGGCATCCATGCTTTCAGCAAGGATTATCTCATATATTTTCTAAATAGGATTGTCTCTTAAAAAGGTCACAAAGAGCTTAAAGCTTTTGAACCCTTTCATTCAAGAGCATAAGAGAGCAAACTATTTCTTACTAGTCAATCATGCTCAGAATATCTCTTAAGTTCCTTAATCGTGCTTCCCTAGACTGTTTTGAGTCTATTAGCAGAACTTCTGCTATAGCCATAGGAGCACGACGCCTGGCCTGACTCCAAGCTTCAGACTTGGACAGATGGGTACAAGAAAGGCTGGGAAATACTCCTTGTACTGGTGAAAATCTCTTTATTTCAAGCTACTCAGTTAAACACTGATGCTTTTACTGTCAGAGGATTGTCAAAGATTTCCTCTATCCCAGCCAATAAAAAGCTATCTCCAGGAACAAGCAGGAATGAGTCTTCACATATGGGTACGTCGGTACCGACTGAGTCTGCGCGGGAATGCTCCCCAGCGTCCAATCAGAACGCTTTTGAAAGCATCCCAACACGCCTGCGTGCTGCCTTCCCGCCTTTCCCAACTGCCTCTCCTCAGTTTTCGTTTCTCCGCGGAGCCGGCAAGACGTCCTCCTGTCACCTCAGAAAATCCTTCCTTTATTTTTGTTTTTTCTTGTGGTCGCGTCTACCTTCCCTCGACGCACCAGTACCGCCGGTGTTTTCTTTTTCTTTTCTTCTACAAATATTTCCTTTTGTGGGAAATTTTTTCCTGTTTAGTGCCTGACAGGTTTCGGCCTGCTAGGCCTCTTCACTTTCCCTCAGGGAAATGCTAGCCACTAGAATGTGTTTTAACTGTGGTGCTTACAAATTAATTTTAGACACCCATAATTGGTGCCTTCAATGTTTGGGACCTGAACACCATCCGCTGGAGTGTCCCTCCTGCACTACTATTTCTGCAAAAGGTTTTCAGCATCAAGCTCAACTCGATACGCCGTTCCCCTCAGACCTGAGGGTACCAGCTACATCTTCTTTTTCGCAGGATCAGGTAACCAAACAAAAGTCTGTAAAGTCTAGCCAGTCCTCGGGTGGTAGATCTCATGTACATCTTAGAGATGCCTTTGGGCTTGCCCACGAGGACGTTTTGGCTTTAAAACCCTGGCGGGAGGCTCCTGTCTCCAAAGCATTAACGGGGTTTCAGGTTGTTCCCGGGCTTTTTACCTCAGTGAACATACCTGAGCCATGCCCGGTGGTGGTATCTGCTTTGAGCGGTGCCAGTACCCTGGCATCGGCAATGGTGCTGGATGAAACATTCCACACCGATGATCGCAGTCAAACGCTCTCGGTATCTTCGGTGCCGCTAGAGCTGCTACCGACCTATCTTCCCACATCGGCCCTGGTACCGATGCTGGTATCCACGTCGGTGCCCTCCAGATATGCATCGACTCGCTTCTTTCGATGCCGAGTCTAGAATCGATCTCTAGTCTGGATGACTGGGTACCGTCTGGAGTCTGGATGACTCGTCTTGGTACCGTTTTCAAACGGTACTGAAGACATTTTACTGATGATCAAGGTCTGCCACATTCGGTTGCCTCGGTACCGATAGTGCCGTCACAGACTGATCTTCATATATCGGTGTCACCAACGGTACCGGTCCCGATACCGGTATCGACATCAGCTTTGGTGTCGGTACCTCCCATGCTCCTTTCAGCCGGCTCGCTTCCTTCCATACCGAGTTTGGAATCGATCCCTAGCATGGACGATTTGCTACCGACCAGTTGCGGTACCGCTTTTCAGCGGTACTGACAACTATCTTTCAAAGATAATTCGATGCTCCACCCCTCCAGATCTTCTATTCTACAGAATCTGAATGAACCGGTGGATGCTAGAACTAGTTCTTCAACAGATCTAGTTCTTCCTCCTCTTCCTCGAGGACTCCCCTCTGGGGAGATGTCTTTTCAAGCTTTCCTGCTTGATATGGCCAAGTCACTTGCCATTTCCATACCTGGTTAAGACCCTGCACCAGGGGATCCACAACCTATACAGATCCCCTGTAATCCACACAGAAAGTCATTATGTTTCCTTTGCATCAAACCTTGCAGGATCTTTTATTTAGAACATGGGAAACTCCTCTAACGGTATCCCCACCTTCTAGGGCAACTGATCTTCTATACAAGGTGCCCCCTTCTCCAGGTTTTCAAAAGCCTCAGCTCCCTCATCATTCTCTTGTTGTAGAATCAGCATTGAGGCGTGTTAAGAGTACTAAGAAGCACTCTTCTTATCCGCCAGGTCGTGAGGCTAGGACTTTAGATGCCTTTGGACGTCAAACTTTCCAGGCATCCATGTTTTCAGCAAGAATCCTTTCATATATTTTCTATATGGGATTATCTCTTGAGGAGGTCACAAAAAATCTACTACTTTTGACCCCTTTCCTCCAAGAGCCTAAAAGGGCAGATTTTTCTATGCTAGTCAATCATGCTCAAAATATTTCTAAGTTCCTTACTCGTGCTTCCCTGGGCTCTTTCGAGTCTGTTAGCAGAACTTCTGCTATAGCCATAGGGGCACGACGTAGAGCTGGCTCCAAGCTTCAGATTTGGACAAATGCGTACAAGATAAACTGGGAAATGCTCCTTGCACTGGAGAGAATCTCTTTAATAAAGAGACTTTACTTCAGGCTACTCAGTTAACCACTGACACTATTGCTTTCAGAGGCTTGTCTATGCCTTCCTCTATCCCAGTTTGTAGAAAATCTATTAATAAGCTTTGTTCCCTTAATGGGAGACGGTTTTATCCATCTTCTACCCATAATACAGATGCTCCCAGGCAGGGGAAACAATCAACCAGGCTCAGGAAATCACAACCTCAACGGGTTCAGCAAACCCAGCAGCCGCAGGGTTGCTGATTGACTCTTCCCTGAATCCTTTTCCTGTTTGAAGTTTGGATCCTGTAGTTTGCTTCCTACCACTACAAGCATCCACATCAGTTCCATCCTAAACTTTACATATGTCCCTCTTAAGGAGACATCCTGACTATTAGCTCAAAGAGCTTCTTAAGTTGATTATGCTTTACAGGTAATACAGTTACTCCTCGTCCTCTGAACTACACAGAGGAGTAACAACTGTCAGTAAGGTTGCCATGCCTTTACCTTTGACTTTTTCTCCTGTATCAGCATCTCTCATATTACTTCAAAGATTTACTCCACCGTAAGTCTTCTTTTCAACTCTGCCACTCTTACTAAGACATTTCGTCTGTAAGAGTGATACCACTTTACTGAAGGCTTTTCCTTAAGCCCCTAGGTTTTTTTTTAAGAGTTGTCTCCCCCATGCATTCTTAGTTTTTCTGGTAGCTCTCAGACAATAGTGGAGTCTTACCACTCCTACTTATGTCTGTATTTCTTTCCCAATCTTGGGACATAAGATTTCTACTGCTGCCCTATCAATAGTTAGAACTGCAAGGGCTCTTTCTGGTTAGGCCACTGACTTGCTGACCAAGCCACCAGGACTTGTTCTCCAATTTCAATGGTTCTGGCCTTACCTCTAGGTCCCAGAAGGTTTAAAAACCTTTTCTGGCTATTGTTGCAGACACATCACCTTATCTTCTATCCTTAGCCTTCCCCAATCCTTGGGCTTGGCGGAGTAGTTCATGATACCTACTGGCTCTTAAACACCAGTTTTTCTTCTAATTAACCTGCAACATGCTATCTGCATCTCTACGGAGCAGCTCTACACTATGGGGCCTTGTTAGAGAGCACATGATGTCAGATGGTTAGGAAGGGCTTTACCGAGTCATGCCTCCTGGGTTCTCTCTGCCCTAGCCATTTTCCATTAAAGGCTTCTTAAATAAAGGACACAAGCCTTTAATTAAGAGAATACCTAAAGAATTATCCAATTCCCTGGGTTGCTTCACATCTCCAGGGGACCCCTTCACCAGGGATGGGTTTTTCTATCAGTATAGACAATCCTTGTCTTTTCCTTCCATCCTCAACTCTTCATGGCGTAATCCATGTTGAGCACAAGAATGCACCATACCCTTTTTACCCTCAGGGGTACATACGGTATTTTTATTGCATCTTTTCTCCAGCTACCTGCTGGAGTTATGGAAGGATTCAGACTTAGTATCTGCAGATTTACAACATCCTCTGCATTTTCCAGGTAGCTCTCCATTCCTGGTTATGCCTGAACTAGAGTTCTTAGAGGACTCTAGACTTCTCTTGCCAGTGAGAGAACTCCCTGGGCTTCCTATCCATACCCAGGAAGTACAGATTCTCTAACTATCTTCTCAAGCAGGTACCTCCCTTCTTGTGGTTAGATAAATCTTTCTCTCTCCACATACCCTATGTGCGGACATGGGTATGTATACATATATATATATGTTTACATGTATATGGACATCTGCATGTCTATGCCTATATATATATATATACATACATATACTTATATACATATATGAGGAATATATCTGTATTTACCTATCTATATATATGCATCGCAATATATGATAGTGGGTAAATATATCTCTATATAC
The DNA here is from genome assembly GCA_033557465.1 of Ichthyophis bannanicus. Taxonomy (NCBI): domain Eukaryota; kingdom Metazoa; phylum Chordata; class Amphibia; order Gymnophiona; family Ichthyophiidae; genus Ichthyophis; species Ichthyophis bannanicus. The sequence continues at coordinate 197,102,761 of CM066037.1, read as the reverse complement.
TATTTCCATCTGTCTGCCTAGATATATATATACTTATACATATATATATATTCCCCTACGGACTCGACAGATACTCTCTATCCCTTTCCATGCTGTCCCAGCATACTTAGGGTTCTCCATAATCAACCACTTCCTTTAGCAGTTGAGGGGTCTTTTGTACCATGACTTTCAGTTTAGGTACACCTGAAGCCCTCCATATACTTTCCTTTCCAATTAGGAGGAACTTTCTGACTCTTCAGAAGATGAGAGGCTACAATGCCTCATTACTCCTATCCTTCTTTGTTATCGGATATAGGGATCTTTGAAGCTCCCTTCTCCTATAAGAACTTTGTCCCTTTAAAATCAAAAGAGCTTCAGTTTTTATCTAATAGGTACTTCCGCATTTTCCGCAAAGTCTACCTCATTGAACTACCCCAGTTCCACTGGGATTGTTTCTTCTCACCCTAAGGGTTCTAACCTCAACCTGTTTTTTGTACAGTTATCTACCTCTCCTTACATTGAGGTACTCCCTGGGGATATTCTATTGGTTCATATCCACAAATCCACATGAACCTCCATATACCCCTTTACAATATCACCAGGTGAGGTCCATGTTGGTTTATTGCACTCAATATTACTACTAAATATCACCTGCACAGAGACTCCTATCTAGGCATCCTGTTTGGTCCTGCTGTTCCACAGCACATCTTTTTAGTTCAACTCCTACCCTCCATCCCTAGGATGCCTGGGGTTTCAGTAAAATAGCATGGCTCTCAGATTCGCAACATGCTGGGACTCCTCCAGGCATCTTAGCTTGGGAGTCCCCGTATGTGAAGACTCATTCCTGCTTGTTCCTGGAGATAGCACAGTTACTTACCTGTAACAGTTGATCTCTGGGAACAGCAGGAATAAGTCTTCACAACCCACCCACCTCCCCTAGGAGTTGCATTTCTCTATCTCTATCTTTCCCTTTCTCTTTCTTTCTCTCTCTCTCTCTCTTTGTCTCAGCTTTAAAACTTAACTGAGGAGAGGCAGTTGGGAAAGGCGGGAAGGCAGCACGCAGGCGTGTTGGGATGCTTCCAAAAGCGTTCTGATTGGATGTTGGGGAGCGTTCCCGCGCAGACTCCGTCGGTACCGACGTACCCATATGTGAAGACTTATTCCTGCTGTTCCCAGAGAGCACCTGTTACAGGTAAGTAACTGTGCTTTATTCCCCTAAGGGAAAAAAGTTTTATCCATGTCCTGCCCATCATGCAGATGTTTCCAAAGACAGACAACATCAAACCAGGTTAAGAAAATCAAGACCTCAATAGCCTCAGCAAGCCCAGCAGTCGCAGGGTTTCTGATATTTCTATTCTCTGTTTTTTCTGTGTGAGGTTTAGAACCTCTAACCTACTTCTTTTTAACAGAAGTATCTAAGGTTCATCTCATCCATGCTGAGATACCAGTCATACATTGATTGAATCCTTGACCCTGTGCATGAATCTCTTACTACAAGAGAAATCCATCTTTTTAGCTCCAAGAGCTATTAAGGACCATCATACCCTAGAGATAACAGGTTTCTCCTTTTAAAAGAAAGGGAGAACTAACAACAAGGTGAGCTATATCCTTCACCTTGACAGTTTTCTGTACAAGGATATCTTATACTTTTAACCGCAAGGGGACCCTACCTCTTCAGAGACTTAGCAAATTGTAAGTCCTCTCAACTCTGTATTACTTCTATCCCTCTTAGTCCAGAGTTTCAGTCTCTAAGAGTACTACTAATCAACTGGAGGGCTTATCCTCTAAGCCCATAGGATTTTCTTCAATACCTACTCCAGTAAGTAGTTTCCATACGGAGTTTTCTTCCCCTTTTGCGGTCCATCTTCTTCTAAGATACTTCTTTAAGGCAGCTTATCAGACAGAAATTGAGTATTACCACTCCAAATTATGTCTGTCGGTCCTCTCCAACCTATAGGACCTAACTTTTTTCTGCTGCCTTAATAACATATAACTCCAAGAAAGGTTCCAGAACCCATTTGGACAATTTATTGTTGCAGGCATCAGGCCTGTCTACTATTCTTAGCCATCTTCAATTCTTTTTTGGCTCCAACAGAATAGATTAGGTTGCACACTGGCAATTAAACAGCCAGATCTAAGCAACCTACATCATGCTCTCTGCAATTATACAAGAAAGCTCTGCAACTATGGGCCTTTGCCAGAGAGCCTCAGAGCTACTCCTAGTAGGTAGCTTCCAGATGGTTAAAAAGGGCTTCAGCTAGTAGACTCTGCCCAGTCATGCTCCTACATGACTGTTTTTTTTCCTAATCTTACCATCTTCCTTAAAAATTTCCTTTTAAGGAAAAGTAACCAGGGCTTACACCACGTGAAAGCGTAGAGAATTGCACAATTCCCTGGGTTGTTCCACATCTCACTGGAACTTCTACAACAGGGATGCATTCCTTTCACTGCAGTCGGTCCTTATTCACTACTTTCCTTCTAATTCCCTATACTTCATTGTAGCTTATGATGAACAAAAGAGCGCATGATACTCATATTGCCCTCATAGAGAGGCAAACATGGTATCCCCTTATATTGCGTCTTTCTCTCCAGCTACTACTTGAAGTTATAGAAGGATCCAGACTTCCTTTCTTAAGACTAAGGATCTCCTCTGCACTCCTTCACGTACGTCTCGAGACCTGGTTATTCAGGGGCTAGATCTCTTAAAGTAATCTAGTCCTCTCCTTGTAAGTGAAGAACATAATACCGGTTTCCATGAAACTTTTCTCTATAGTTCTTCCATTTTTCACCAGACAGAGATTCTCCATCAATATTCTCAAGTAGGTCTTAATCCTTTTTGTTATTGGGTCAATCTCTATACAACATCTGACTTTGAAAGATTTGTTTACTGTCCATATTAATGCTGTCCCAGCATATCATAAAACTTAATGGACAACCAATTTCCTAATTTACCATAGAAATACCTTCTTTACCGTTACCTTTACGGTTACGTCACATCTGAAGCTCTCCAGGTAGAGTCATTATCATAAGTGACATCACTTAAGAAAGACTTTACTGATCTTCAAGAAATTGGAGGCCCAACGCCTAGTATAAATATCTTGTCTTTCATTTAGATAAAGGGGGTCTTAAAGACCTATCCTTTTTTCTGCAAAGGGTATTTCTACCTTTTCATCCAAACCAGTCAGACTTATCTCCACTCTTTCCTAGGGCCTTATTCTGCTCCGAGGACAAGGAGTTCAAACTTTGGACTTTACAGAAGCTTTAGCTATTTCTCCAAAGTCCAACCTCATTAAACTCCCCCACTCTTTTCTCTGGGGTTAGTTCTAGCCATTAAGGCTTCTTATTTCTTCCTGTATTGCAAAATTTATTTTTCCTCTATTTCACAGTGAGGGAATTTCTTTGAGGATAATGTACTGGCTCTCAACTACAGACCCATATTAGCCTCAGCAAATATTTTCGCAATACTTTTGAGTAGGAGCCACATTAGAAAATTGGAATTCAATTTTTTCTAACAATTATGATCTACAAAAGGACTCCCCCTGGATACCTTGTTTAGTCAAGCTGTTCCACAGCACCCTTTTTTCTTTTCTAATTCAGCTCCTACCCTCCATTCCTTGGATGCCTGAGGTTCTGAGGAATAAGCATGGCCCATCCATTAGATTTGCAACATGCTGGGGCCTCCTCCAGGCATCTTAGCTTGGGAGTCCCCATATGTGAAGACTCATTCCTGCTTGTTCCTGGAGATAGCCCAGTTACTTACCTGTAACAGGTGATCTCTGGGAACAGCAGGAATAAGTCTTCACAACCCACCCACCTCCCCTAGGAGTTGAGTTCTCTCTCTCTCTCTCTTTCTTTCTAATTTGTCTACTTCCCTCCTTCAGTCTCAGCTACAAACCCAACTGATGAGAGGGAAGTTGTTAGGCGGGAAGGCAGCACGCATGTGTGTGGGATGCTCCCAAAGGCTTTCTTTTCGGACGCTGGGGAGCGTTCTCGCGCAGGCTCCATCGGTACCGACGTACCCATATGTGAAGACTTATTCCTGCTGTTCCCAGAGATCACCTGTTACAGGTAAGTAACTGTGCTTTACTCACCTGTAACTGGTGTTCTCCAGGGACAGCAGGAATCAGTCCTCACAACCCTCCCTCCTCCCCGTATTGTTGGTTTTTCTTTTTTTTGACTTGATTAAGCTATGTCATCATACTGAGATAAGATGGCACCCTTGGGCAGGTCTAACTCCCAAAAGCTTTCTGTGAAGCTGGGGAGTGTTCACCACGTGGGCTTCGTCAGTGCCGTTGTCACCCATATGTGACGACTGATTCCTGTTGTCCCCGGAGAACATCTGTTAAGGTGAGTAACTATGCTTTAATGAAGTTCAGGGGGAGTGGAGACAAACAAAATGTTTTTTCAGTGACAGCAGCAATATGGTGCAATAGAATGTCTGTGGCAACTAAGGTGGCAAGGGACTAGAAATTTTTTCATAACATGATTAAAACATGACTCTCCGCAGGTTGGAGATATATAGAAGATTTGGGAGGGTAACAGGTAATAGGAGGAGAATCACTAGTTGACAACGGTTATTGTTTTTTTCATTAATATTTTAATTTGGTTTTAGTTGGAAGTGACTTGATTTATTTATATTGTGTGTTGTTGTTAAGTGCCGTCGACTCATGGCGACCCTCTGGATAGCTATCCTAAATTGTGTTCGGTCTTGAGTCAGGCGGCTCATTGTTGACAGACTGGAACCTGTAGCTGCTGTTATTGTATCGATCCATCTCATTGCTGGCCTTCCTCTTTTGCGCTGACCTTCTATCTTGCCAAGCATGATGTCTTTATATTGTGTATTGGTGTTTTATTGTGTATGTTTTTATTAGAAACTGCATTGAACAGGCTGCTTTCTCTATATGCAGTATTGTAAACTTTATAAAATAAATTAATACAGCAAATAACATGCTGTAGTGAGCTACAGAGATTTAAAGGCACATGTTACAATGGGATGTCCAAGTGCAAATTGGGACATCAAAGCCAGAATGTCTGGAAAAAAAAAGCAGATGTGCAAGTTAAGGTACGATTTCAGAAACGTGGACAGGCTCGATATTGATGTCTATAGAAACGTCTACATAGACTTCCCCAGAATAGCATCTTAGAACATGGATGTCTAATAGCAAAATGGTTAAAGTAGTGGGTTAGGAGCAGAGTGGCTAGGGTTCAATTCCTAGTATGGGCCTTAGTGATCTTAGGTGAATCATTTAATTATCCATCTTCTCTACACTCTTTGAATGTTTTAAGGCCACAGCAAGCACTTTCCTTATGCCTGTTCGTGCCTGGAGCAGGTCTAAATGTGGACGTGCCTGCAGATGTCCCTGACGTTTTTGAAATCGAATGAGAATGTCTAAGTTCATTGCACCTCCGCAGACACACCTCCACCATGCCTCTTGCCTAATTGGACATCCCCGCACCGGAGATGTCTCTAAGTCTCTTTTGTAAAATGGCTTAGGAGACATCTTCGTGACTTCGATGTCCATGTGCACGTCTCTGGACGTCCTAAATCACGACTAAAGTTTTTTAAATCACCCCCTTAGCTAACGACATTCCATGTAATCTGCTTTGCTGTTACTGTGCTGTAATGGACTTTGCTCTATATTAATGGCATGGCAACCATCCCAAAAATGCTGGGACGTCACCAGTATTTACTGCAGACGTTTTGCACCTAAAGCACCTTAACTTTCTGCAACAAATGCACATTAAGTATAAATCCTTTACGAACGCTGCAATGGCTATTTACTTGTCAGTGGTATATCAAGTCCCTGAAATAAATGCAGCAAAGTGAAGCAAATTAATTTCTGGACACATTCTCAATAGTTAGAGTGCTATTTGTTTAACCTGTTACAATCATAAGTTAATGAATGCTTTGGGATATGAGTCTGGATATGGTCAGTGTCTACCATAAATGAGTACAATTAATTTTCAGAACACTTGTTTCATTTCCTGTTTTATAAAAGTAATATAGCTAGTGGAAAAACATGTTTTGATTTTCAAAATGTAAACTCTGAATTTCTTTTTCTTAATGCAGGGGATACTTCAAGGATATTTAATAGAACCAAGTACTATGACAGCGTTTTGTCATCCATGGTTAGCGCTGGAATCCGAATACTTTTTAGCTCTAGTCAAGAGGATACTGCGGGTCTGCTGAAAGAACTAGCACTGACAGAACATAGGAAGAGTGCTGGCATTCTTGTGCCTACTGAGGTGACAGGGCACAAAAGAGAAATCTTGCAGTTCTACCTTAGCATTCCTTATGTGAGCTATGTGACAGCATTAAACCTATGCCATCACTTTCACACTGTGAAACAGATGACTAACAGGTGAGAACAATTCTTAAAAGGAAGGAAAAACAAGCTAAAAAGTATACATTAGCAATGTGACACAATGGTGTGTCGTCCCCGCCCCCCCCCCCCATTTTCAGAATCAGGTGTGTGGAGAAGTTTGTATGTGCGTCTCACAGAAAGTGTAAGGGGAGTGCACATATATGTGTGTGTGTCATTGGGAGTACCAGAGGTTGGGTGAGTGTGTGTGTGGGTGTATCATGGGGTGTGTCAGGGGTGATGTGTGTGTGGGTGTATTGTTGGGAGTGTTGGAGGGAAATGTGTATGTGTCAGGGGCTGCATACGTGCTTGTGTGTGTGTCATTGGAAGTGTCAGTGGTTGTATGTGTGTGTGTGTCTTTCTTTCTCCCATGACTGCTCCTCCCAGGTTTCCTCCAGACTCTCTTTTTCTCATAACTTCCCTCCCATAGCCTTCTTCCAGTCTCTCTCTCCAGGGCCAGCCCAAGGGTTTCTGCTGCCCCCACTTTGAGCCATGCCACCGCCCCCCGTTGCTGCCAGTTGTGTCAGTGGGGCAGCTCAGCATGTGCAACAGCGGCAGTGGCCCATGGCAGGCCATGTGCTTCAGCACACAAGACCTGCTGCTGTTGACCCCCTCTGACAACTTCATGTCTGTGGAGGGTCAGAAGCAGCAGGCCATGTGTGCCAAAGCACATGGTCTGCCTCAGAGGTCTGTCAGCGTAGGCAGCCACTTAGCCCATCTAGTGGACGGGCCCTCTCTCTCTCATATATAAACCCATCACTGCCAGCCTTCCCCCAGTCTTTATTTCTCTCAAACATCCCACCAGCACCAGTTTTCCACCTTATGATTCTTCTCTCCAAGCTTTGCCCAGTCTCTCTCTCTGTCTACCCTCCCCCCCTTCATTGAGTTGCTCTTTTTCTTACTAAATCTTGTCCCTGGCTGCAGCTCCTGAAAAACAGGGCAGACCACACTTTCTCCACCACAGTTGGCTCTCTGCATGGTTGAGCTGTGTGGTGCAGGAAGTTTGGGCTTTTCTCCTAGTCTCACGAGACTTCAAATTGCTAGATCAGCCAGAACGTCCTCCACTGTACGTTTCAACCATGCAGAGAGCTGACCTCAGTGGGGGAAGTGTGAACTGCTACGTTTTTCCTAGGCTAGCATGCACATGTTTGTTCATGCATGCTTATGCATGCATAACAAACATGCAGACTGTTTTCCTGTCACCTGAACCCTCAAAAATAGGCACGCTCCAAAGAGTCCCTCTAGTCCAGTCCAGACTCCTGGGTTCTGTCCCCTTTCCAACAGATGGAGACTGAGAATTCTAGGCTTTGGTGATAACAGTAGAAGGAGGCTGAGCTCCCTCCTTCAAGCCAGTATTCTCAGTCTCCAGCAGAAGGGGAATAAACAGGTGGACAAAGGTGAGTTGGTTGATATAGTGTATCTGGACTTTCAGAAAGCCTTTGACGAGGTCCCTCATCAGAGACTTTTGGCAAAACTAAAGAGTCATGGGATAGGAGGCAGTGTACTACTGTGGATCAGGAACTGGTTAAAAGATAGAAAGCAGAGGGTTGGGCTAAATGGTCAATTTTCCCAATGGAGAAAGGTGAATAGTGGTGTACCCCAGGGATCTGTGCTGGGTCCGCTGCCTTTTGACATATTCATAAATGACCTGGAAAGTGGAATAACGAGTGAGGTTATCAAATTTGCAGATGATACAAAACTATTTAAAGTTGTTAAAACCCAAGAGGATTGTGGAAAATTGCAAGAGGATCTTGATAAATTGGAAGACTTGGCATCAAAATGGCAGATGAAATTTTATGTGGACAAGTGCAAAGTTATGCACCTAGGGAAGAACAACCCAAACTATGGTTACACGATGCAAGGTTCCACATTAGGAATCACCACCCAGGAAAAAGATTTAGGCGTCATTGTGGATAACATGTTAAAACCCTCGGCCCAGTGTGCAGTGGCAGCCAAGAGAGCAAATAGAATGCTAGGTATCATAAGGAAAGGAATGGAAAATAAAACAAAAGATATTATAATGCCTCTATACCATTCCATGGTGAGACCTCACCTTGAATATTGTGTGCAATTCTGGTTGCCGTATCTTAAAAAGAATATAGCGTTATTGGAAAAGGTTCAGAGAAGAGCCACCAAAATGGTAAAGGGGATGGAAGGATACTCCTATGAAGAAAGGCTAAAAAGGTTAGGGCTCTTTAACCTGGAAAAGAGATGGCTGAGGGGAGATATGATAGAAGTCTATAAATTAATGAACGGAGTGGAACGGGTAAACGTAGATAGATTGTTTACATTATCAGAATATAGAAAGACTAGGGGACATGCAATGGAGCTACAGGGTAAACTATTTAAGACTAATAAAAGAAAATATTTTTTCACTCAACGTGTAATCAAACTCTGGAATTTGTTACCGGAGGATGTAGTAAAGGCTGTTAGTGTAGCTGGGTTTAAAAAAGGTTTGGACAAGTTCCTGGAGGAAAGGTCCATAAACCATTATTAAGAAGGGACCCAGGATATCAATGCTTGACCCAGTACAAGCATTGAGGAACCTGTGTCTTTTGGGGAAACTGCTAGGTACATATGACCTAGATTGGCCACTGTTGGAAACAGGATACTGGGCTTGATGGACCTTGGTCTGACCCAGTATGGCATATCTTATGTTCTTATGTAAGAACTCTGGTGTAGTGTGGGCTACATTGAGGGAAGTTTAATTGGCTTGTGAAAAAAAAAGTAATTAATAGAGGAGAGAGCAAAGCAAATCAGGGCATTTAGTTTAGGATTGAATGCCTTGGTGAAAAGAGAGCTGAGCTCTGGTGGAGCCAACGCCATTTAGTCGGCTGCAGGTTCCTGAAGAGGGGATACACTTGGTGGTCCTGGTCCCTATCACCTATTAGAAGGCATCCCAATGCTACTGCAGCCTTTGGTGGATATTGCAGGTAAAAGAGCATCTGCTGTTTATACATTTTTATTAGACGTCTGCTTTACTTTCGGGTGTTTGTCTTTCCCTCATTGGATCGGGACTCCGGGGCTTCTGTGGTGAGTTCTTGTTTCTCTTCATGGGGTCAGTAGTGTTTTCTGGTGGTGTATAAGCACTCTCTCCCTCGGGCGTGGCAAAATTGTGTTTTTCAAGGAAAGGCTTGTTCCCAAACTGTCATGCCGTCAGGGAAGGCTGTTTGCGCACCTGTGGCTGCCGGTAAGCACACACCTGTCCACGGGATTTTGCAGATCTTGCGAGGCCGAGGATTGCCTGGTGGGCAGCAGTCTCTGAGGGTCGCTTAGTTTAGTGGGGGGGGGCCTCTCCGGCACCACAAACCATGGACATGCCAGCAAATCTGAATTTCTCTCTGGTTTGGCAAAAACCCCAACTATTTTGTCTCCTGCTGAATCAGCCATGTTAGGCCCTTTAGGTAGTCTGTTTTCAGTTCCTGCTCCTACGGGGCGAGCTCTGGTTAGTCTTCTAAGGGAAATAGCCTTCCCTTTTCTCCTGAAGTAATTTTGTTACTCCACCAAGCTTACTGCATGAAGCAGGGCCTGGGGGAGTCCCAAGAGGGCAGCAAGGCACCTCCTAAGCTGAGGAAAGAGACCTTGGCTGATACTTCACTTTTGGAAGCTCCAGGGGAAAGCCTTGCCAGCATTTTGGATGACTTGGAGGAGGACCGCATTTCGGGGTGATCTTTGGCATCGGATGACCCAGTGGAGGGGCCCTAGGGGCTTGGTGAGGATATCTCGGCTCTAGATGTGGACGAAGGTGAGATCCCTCTGGGAGAGGATCCCAGTATCATGCATGTTTTTGCCAGGAGAAGCTTTTGGCGTTAATTGCACATTCTTTGGTGGCACTTAATATTCCTTTAGAGCCACAGGTGACAGAGCCTCCCTTGGAAGATCCCCTGTTGCAGACAGATTTTCTTGTCCACTGGGCCATCAAACAGATGATTGAATTGGAGTGGGAGGTTCCGGAGGTGGGATTGGGTAGTGGTCATGCCATGAAACATCTGTATCCCATTCCATTGAGTGAAAAAGATCTTTTGAAGTTGCCTAAAGTGGCTGCCTTGGTCTTAGCTGTGACCAAGAAAACCACCATCCCTACCAAAGGGGGTGCTGTGTTGAAGGATGTGCATGATAAGAAATTGGAGACCTTATTAAAACAGGCAGAGCTTATGTTGCCAGGGCATATATGCATTGGTCGCAAGGTTCATCAGACTCCATAGTTAGAGCTCGCAGCCTATAACCAGGTGGCTAGGTTAAAGTGGAGCAGCGTAGTTGACAGACGCGTTCTTTGATATCCTTGGGCTTCCGCGAAGGGTATGGCCTCAGTGGATGCAGCTCGAGGCTCCTGTGGTGTAACTGGTCGGCGGACATCTCTTCTTTAAAGGCAGGCTCCTTTTTGGGAAGGTCTTGGAGAAGTTGGTCAACAAATTAGGGGAGTCCAAGCCATCTAAGCTTCCTCAGGACAAGCCAAAGGCTAGTAAGTCAACTCCGGCGTTGAGGGGTCAGTCCCGTGATTTCTGTTGTTTTTGGCAATGCGCTCGTCCCTTATCAAAGGGTGCATTAACCTTCTAGGGATCAGCCCTTTCAGGGCAGTAGAGGAACAGACCAGTGGTTCTTTCACGGAGCTGGGGCTGGTTCCAAGAAAGCACGATAAAATGAGCGAGGCTTAGGCAGGGTTGGTGCCAGTCGGGGTTCATCTTCGCCAGTTTTACCCTGCCTGGATTTAGATCTAGATCGTTTCACGAATGACTTCCAATACCCATTGGTCAGAAGTCATTCGTGAAGGTTATGCTCTAGAGTTTGCGCGACCACTTTCGGATGCCTTTCTATTGTCTCCTTGCAAAGCTCCTGCCAAATTGCAGGCCATAAGAGACACTCTCCGGCTAGAGGCCATGGATCTGGTTCCCGTAGACCAGGGGTGTCCAAACCTGTCCTGGAGGGCCGCAATCCTGCCAGGTTTTTGGGATAGCCCTAATGAATATGCATGAGATATATATGCATTAGAGAGATCCTGCCAACCTGACTGGTTTGTGGCCCTGCAGGTCTGGATTTGGAGACCCCTGCCTTACACTTCTGTCATTTAAGATTGTGAGTGGGCAAGGTACAGATGTCCTAGACATCAAAAGGGTAGATAGACTGTCACATTCCTCCTCGCTACTCACCACCATCAAAATGTTGTCTATTAAACAACTTTTTATTGGTGGTGAGAATCGAGGGGAAATGTGACAAATTCTATCTACCTTTTTGATGTTTAGGACATCTGTACCTTGCCCACTCACAATCTTAAATGACAGAAGTGTAAGGCAGGGGTCTCCAAATCCAGACCTGCAGGGCCACAAACCAGTCAGGTTGGCAGGATCTCTCTAATGCATATATATCTCATGCATATTCATTAGGGCTATCCCAAAAACCTGGCAGGATTGCGGCCCTCCAGGACAGGTTTGGACACCCCTGCCGTAGACCAATCAAGTCAAGATCAATGATTTATTTTGTGGTGCCTATCCTATTCTCTACCTCAAGTATATCGACCAGTAGTTGCAGGTGCTGCATTTCCATATGAAAATCCATAATAGTGGCTGTCCAAAGGGGCAAATTCTTAACAGCATTTGATCTCACAGAGGCCTTTCTCCTTGTTCCTATCCATCCAGAACATCAACGTTTCTTAAGATTTGTGGTTCCCATTCAACACTTTCAGTTTCAGACCCTTCCATTTGGCCTTGCAACAGCTCCTCGGACATTTACAAAGATTATGATGGTGGTGGTGGCGGCAGCTCTTCAGAACCTAGGGAGTGTTACTGTACCCCTATTTAGATGACTGGTTGATTCAAGCAAAGTCGCTAGAGGAAAATGTGATGGCAATGTGCCAAGTCCTAACCACCCTACAGAACCTCGGCTGGATAGTCAACAAAGTCAAGAACCACTCCTCTCCCTCTCAGGATCTCATGTATCTGGGAGCATAAGTCGACACCATCCATGGGTGTTTTTTTTTCTGCTGGCAGAGCGGGCTCTGAAGCTACAGGCGCAGATTTGGCTTTTCTTGCGCCAGGAGGCTCAATCAGCATGGTCCTGTCTTCAGATCTTGGAGTCCATGGCAGTGATGTTGGATCTAGTGTCATGGGCCAGGGCACACATGCGTCTCCTGCAGTGGTCTCTACTCTCATGTTGGTCTCCTGAGTGGCATCCCCTCCCAAGGAAGCTAATATGTCCGCTGGAGGGCCAAAGCAATCTGAATTGGTGGTTTGATTCCTCCAAGCTGTTGGTGGGAACGCTCCTAGAACTACCGGAGTGGCCAGTGGTGACAACTGATGCCAGTCCCTCCAGGGGGTGCATTGTCTATCGCAAGTAACTCAGGGACTGTGATCTCCGGAACAAAGCACATGGGCGACCAACCTTCTGGAGATGTGGGCAATCCGTCTAGCGCTCCAAGCAGTTCTGCTGCTAGTACGTCACAAGGCTGTACAGATCTTTTAGGACAATGCCAAGTGACACGCTGTTTTCAGTGGGCAGTGGCGAATCGTCTAATGTTGTCCACAGCCCACGTGACAGGGAAAGAGAATGAAGGATGTAACAACGAAGGATAATACTAAACTTAAGAGATATTTTGAGCGAATTGCATAGCTATTGGATTACAGGGAAAGAGAACGTGCAAGCAGACATTTTCAGTTGTCATCAATTGGATCCCAGGGAATGGACCCTGGAGGAGTCTGTCTCTCTGTCTGACCCAACGATAGGGGTTGCTGGTAATGGACCTGATGGCATTTGCCTCCAACACCAAAGTGTCCCAGTTCTTCAGTCGAAAGTGGGCAAGGCTATTCGAGGGACTCGCTGCCGTAGCTGAAAGGTGGCCGAGAGAAGGTCTTCTCTATGTGTTTCCACCATGGCCTCTGATAGGTTGGTTACTGCAGTGCATCAAAACACACTGGGGGTAGTGGTATTGACTGCTCCTAATTGGCCTCAGAGGCCGTGGTGTGCTAACCTCATTCGAATAGCAGTGGACAGCCCGTGGCAGTTGCCAGAGAGACCTGACCTCACAGGGTCCGGTCCTATTAGAAACATAGAAATATGACGACAGAAAAAGACCACATGGCCTTTCTAGTCTGTCCTTCCATATCAACAACTACAACAGTCCCCTTTTTTCCTTTAGAGATCCTCTGTGTTTGTCCCATGCTTTTTTGAATTCAGTTACTGTCCTCATCTCTACCACCTCCACTGGGAGACTATTCCACGGATCCACTACTCTTTCCATAAAGAAATATTTCCGCATATCACTCCTGAATCTATCTCCTTTCACCCTCATCCCATGTCCCCTCGTAGCAGAACTTGCTTTCAATTGAAAGAGGCTCTCTCCCTGAACATTTATTCCACAAAGGTATTTAAACATCTCAATCATATCACCTCTATCCCGCCTTTCCTCTAAGGTGTACATATTAAGATCCGTAAGTCTGTCCTCATATGCTTTATAATGAAGACCACTAATCATTTTAGTAGCAGAGGTAGCCACCCTCTGCACCGACTCCATCTTGTTCACATACTTTTGAAGGTGCGGTCTACAGACTTGCACACTATACTCCAAATAAGGTCGCACCAAAGACTTATACAGAGGCATTATTACCTCCTTTTTTCTGCTAGCCATTCCTCGCCATATGCACCCAAGCATCCTTCTAGCTTTTGCTGTCGCCTTTTCTACCTGTTTAGCTACTTTAAGATCAGACACAACCACACCTAGGTCCCACTCTTCTGGACAAAAGTACTTCACCCCCTATACTATATTGCTACCTTGAATTGCTGCAGCCCAAATGCATGACCTTACATTTTTTAACATTAAATCCCAGCTGCCAAATTCTAGACTATTCTTCAAGTTTAGCTAGATGTTATCTACACCTTCCTGGGTGTCTACTCTATTGCAGATTTTGGTATCATTCGCAAAGAGGCAAAACTTACCGACAGCCCTTCCGCTATATCACTAACAAAGATGTTGAAAAGAATCAGACCAAGGACAGATCCCTGGGGCACACTATTGGTAACATCCTTCTCCTCAGAGTGTGCTCCATTTACCTGTACTCTTTGTCACCTCCCACCCAACCAATTTCTAACCCAAGCAGTAACTTTAGGGTCCATCCCTAGGGTGCTCAGTTTGTTTATAAGTTGCCTGTGAGGAACAGTGTCAAAAGCTTTATTGAAATCTAAATACACCACATCTAGGGCTCTCCCTCAGTCCAACTCCCTGGTCACCCAGTCAAAGAAATCAATCATATTTGTCTGACAAGACCTGCCTCTGGTGAATCCATGCTGCCTCGGATCCTGTAATCCGCTGGACTCCAGAAACCTCCCTAAAGGCACCACATGAGCCTCTCTCCAGTCCTTTGGCACCATTCCCGACTCCAACGAGGCATTGAAAAGGTCAATAAGTGGAGCTGCTAGAATGTCCCCAAGTTCCCTTAGTATTCTAGGGTGTATCCCATCCGGTCCCATCGCTTTGTCTACTTTAAGTTGAGTTAGTTTCTCACAAACACAGTCTTCTGAAAATTGTTCAAGATGTCCCTCGCTTCTGTTCCTGTTTGTGGGTGTTTTCTGAGGTCCTGTTCCTGGTTCTTCATCTGTGAACACAGAACAGAAATATTTGTTAAGCAATTCCGCTTTATCCTTATCAGCTTCAACATATTTCTCCCCTGCACCCTTGAGTCTGACAATACCATTTTTGCCCTTCCTCTTCTCACTAACATATCTGAAAAATGTCTTATCCCCCCATTTTATTGCATTGGCTATTTCCTCCTTCTTTTGAATCTTTGCCTTCCTGACTACTTTGCTAACTTCTCTACGTTTTTCCAAATATAGATGCCTGTCTTCCTCTCTCTATGATCTTTTGTATTTCATGAAGGCCTCCCTCTTTTTCTTCACTTTTTCAGCTACTTCTTTCGAAAGCCATAGCAGTCTCCTTTTCCTTTTACCTTTATTTACCATTTTAACAAAAAGGTTGGTTGCCCTTAAAATATCCCCTTTCAGTTTTGTCCACTGTTTTTCTACATCCCCCAGATGTTCCCATCCCACTAACGACTCCCTGAGGTATTGGCCCATCTTGGCAAAGTTAGTCTTCCTAAAGTCTAAGATCCTCACCTTTGAATGGATTCTAACAACCCTAGTCCTTAATACTGAACCACACCATCTGGTGATCACTGGATGCAAAATGATCTCCCACTACAACATCAGAAACACTTTCACCATTGGTAAACACCAAGTGCAGTATAGCCCCTTCAAAAGTAGGGTCTGTTACCAATTGCCTGAATAGTTCTCCCTGTAGAGAATCCAGGATCTCCTTACTTCTAGATGATACTGCAGCAGGAATGTGCCAATCAACATCTGGCATATTGAAATCTCCTATCAGTAGCACTTCCCCTTTCCTAGCAATGCTGCATATGTCTTCAATTAACTCTCTGTTTACCTCTTCCTCTTGTGAGGGAGGTCTGTATATCACACCAATGCAAATAGATTTCTCTTTCCCTCTTTCTAGTTTAACCCACAATGCCTCCTCTCTCCCTTTTAAGCTCTGTAATTCCAAAGCTTTAATAGTAGTTTTTACATATAATGCCACTCCTCTTCCCCTTCTTCTTACCCTGTCCTTTCTGAATAAAGTATAGCCAGGTATAGTTACATCCCAATCATGGTTTTCTGTGAACCATGTTTCTGTAACTGCCACTAAATCCAAGTCAGCCACTCCCACCAAAGCTTCAACATCAGGGATCTTATTTCCCATGCTATGGGTATTTATACACACTGCTTTCCATAAGTTACCTCTGTTACCCATTTCCATAAAGGTATTTAATGTATCACCTACCTGGGGGCTTTCTTCACCCATCCCCAACGAATCTAGTTTAAAGCCCTCTTCAGTAGATTAGCCGGTCTACTACCGAAGACGCATTGACCTCTCTTGGACAGATGGATGCCATCTCTGCTCTGCAACCCTTGGAACAGCATCCCATGGTCTAGGAAACCAAAACGCTCTCAATGACACCATCCACGCAGCCATGCATTCATCTCCAGGATGCGAGCCTCTCTGCCTTGGCCTTTACCCTCAACAGGGAGGATTGAAGAGAACACCACCTGTGCACCTAACTGCTTCGCCCTCTGTCCCAGAGCCATGAAGTCACTTTTGATACGTTCCGTGGGATACCTGGTAGTATCATTTGTTCCAACATGGATTAGCAACATTGGGTAATAGTCAGTGGGCTTGATGTGTCTCGGCAAACTCTCCGTAACATCTTGGGTTTTGGCCCCAGGCAGACAGCATACCTCTCTGGACATCAAGTCTGGTCGGCAGATGGACGCCTCAGTACCCCTCAGAAGAGAGTCTCCAACCACCACTATCCTTCGCTTCCTTGTGGTCACTGATTCTGCAACTTTGGGGTACTTGAGCTCTGGTTCTTCCCTTTCCAGGGATGCTTTCACCTCCTCCACTTCCAGGGCTGCATAATGGTTCTTCAATTCAAGGGCTGGAGAAGTTGGATTGGTGATTTTGCAGGCCCTGGTGACTTGTGTCCAACCATCAACATTCTGTTGGCACCCATCTTCTCCTCTGCTGGAGAGCTTGGTTGCTGCAAGAAGCATCTCATCAATGTACTTCTCACTGTCTTGAATGCTCCTCAGCCTCACCACCTCCTCTCTGAGTTCCTCCACTTGTTTCCTCAGAGCTTCAGCATGCAGGCACCCTGCACATGGGAACCAGTCCTTCAACTGGCATTAGGACCTCAGTCTGGACAGAGGCAGAAGCTGTAACGGGGGCAACAGCTTTAGCGATATGATTTTTCCCAGCCATTGTTCTGTTCGTGGAGCTTAGGTATCTGTTAAAGCAAAAGAGAGAGATCTACCAAGTACCAGCCAGTTTCCCAGCCATCCTTTCAGAGAAAAAACATTTAACTCTCTTTAATTATATTCAAAATGTGCTGGTCCAAGTCTCTGTGTTTTGTTAAATGGGGAGGTGCCCTATAAAGCAAGACTGCTCACTAGGGGTGGGTGGGTGTCAGGGTGGGTAGGGAGGGAACCAACACCTGATCAGGTGTCAGCAGTTCCCAAAAGCTGAGAAGGTCACTAGAATTCAACAACCTACTCCACACGCAAGGAAATTTCTACTAAAGCACCAAAAAGAAAGTAACTTTGCTTTAAAAATATACAAAAACCCTTTTAAGAGCTCCAGTCAGAGAGCCAGCAATTCAATAAAAAGAAACCCTCAAATCCTTACCGTTGTTTGATCTGTAGAGCCCCTGTTAGGAATGCCTCAACAGGCCAGGGCTCTGGAGCCTTTTATGCAGGCCTCAGCTGCTCTCAGGTAATCAGGCCCACTAATTCCTGATTAGGTGTCAGCAGTTCCCAAAGCTGAGAAGGTTACTAGAGTTCAACATCCTACTCTGCTCAAGGAAATTTCTACTAAAGCACCAAAAAGAAAGTAACTTTGCTTTTAAAAATATACAAAAACCCTTTTAAGAGCTCCCAGTCAGAGAGCTAGCAATTTAATAAAAATTAAACGCTCAGGGGAGTGTTTGCCTACATCTTGTGTTCCCGCAGAGGAGAGAGTGCAGCTGGCCTTGCAATCAGCCGGCCCATGTGGGGCAGCCACAGCGACGTCATCAAATGGCCCCGATAAAGCTGTGCCGGTATTTTTGCGGCGCCAGCCGTCGGCGTCTCCTAAGGGGCGTATCCAAAGGGGAAGTTCAGGCCCCTTGTGAGCCCCTTAGGAGTCCATTGGGAGTTGGAGTTTGGCTGTTGCTTCACTTCTTTAAATGCCTGGTGGAAAAAGGAAAAAGAAACCTGCATCGGAGGCTATTGGAAGCCCCATGGATAAGCATGTGATCTCGACGCCGGCTGCTTCCAAGCCAGGTACTGCTCTCGTTGCTCCTCCTGTTGAGGGAGCCAGCCTTAGCTCTTTGGCGCGAACTCCTCCACGTCCACCTGGTTTTCTAGAACTTCCGGATGTGCTTTCTTCTTCCTTGAGTTCTTCTGAGGTAGGTGGATTCCCTAAAGTGGTTACTTGGAAGGAGCTTACCGTTTCTCCTGATAAAACTCAAGCATCGTCAATTTCATTGTTGGACATTTGTCAGGTGGTTAATCAAACTGAGCGTATTTTGACTGATACTGTTCCTGCTTTGTGTCAGTTTACAAAAGATTCGATTGCTAAATTTCAAAGCTTAGATTCTCAAATTGCTTCTTTAAATTCTGTTGTTATGAATGTGGATAAACAAGTTAGTTCATTTTCCTTATTTCAGGCCAGTGTTATGAAAGATAGTACGTTTATACAGCAGAAACTAGAAAATATGGAGACTTTATCTCGTAGCAGGAATTTACGGATACTTAATTTCCCTTGTACATCTCTTATTTCTCCTTCAATTCTTTTAAGGAAATACCTAAAGAATGTCCTTCTCTTGTCTAATGCGGATACTTTGTTGTTACTTAAGTGGTACTTTGTTCCCTCTAAAGTTGGCGTGTCCAATGTAGATGAGGTAGCTGCAGATCTTGATGGTAGAAATGAATTTAATTTGACGGCATTTCTAGAGGATACTCAAGATTTGATTTCGACTAAGGCCACCTTATTAGTATCTTTGTCCTCAGATGAGGATAAAGTAGATATTCTTAAAGCATATTTTCGAAAGAAAGATTTATTATTCTGTGGAGATAAAGTATCTGTATTTCCTGATGTGTCTCGTGCTACACAAATTCGTAGGAAATTGTTTCTGGCAAATAAAGGTAGAGTCCTTGCCTTGGGGGTACCTTTTTTCTTAGATACCCCTGCAAATGTCTGGTTTCACTAGGTTACGATAAATATGTCTTCTTATCAGTTGCTGATTTATAAAAATGGATTCTTGATAAGGAAAAAGCACTCTGATGGCTCTTTGTATTTTGTTTCTTCTGCTTTATTTCTTCTAGTTGTGAGTAGGAAATAGTCTAGGTTTTTTCCAGGACCAAGCAGGAAGTCAGTCCTCACATATGGGTGACATCGACGCCGATGGAGCCCCTGCGGAGCATTTCCCCAACTTTCTATGAAAGCCTTTGGGAATACTGCATGCATGCGCGATCCCCTTTCCGCCTAAAGGTGCCATCTTGCTCAGTCTCTCTTTTTCCGTGGAGCCCGTCGGACGTTTGTCCTAGTTCACCCGGAAAATAGTTAGATTTTTCTTCGAATTCCTGCGATTCCTTCGCGGGTTTTTTCTCCGGTTCGACGCCGGTTCCCCTTCTTGCTGGGTTTGGTACACCGGTATCGAGCCCGATCTTATTTTTTCGTATTTTGCCCTTCGTGGCTGGCGTTCGCGCCCTTTTTTCTTTTTCCCTGGAAAGCCGGTCCTTTGACCACGCGGGGGCTCTTTTTTCCCCGATGGCTTCCAGTGGTTTTAAGAAGTGTGATCAGTGCAAGAAACTAATGTCTGTCACTGACACACATGACTGCTGCCTTCGGTGCCTCGGTCCTGATAATGATCCTAAGATCTGTGGACCGTGTGGGAAAATGTCCACTAAGGCACTGCGAAGTCATCAGCACCAAAAGGAAAGGCTTTTCTCTGATTTGGCCTCCAGCCGGGCCCGCACCTCGGCTGAGGCCTCGACGTCTCGGGAGTCTGACCCCGAGCATCGTCGGGGTTCCTCGGACAGGGGGTCCCCCGAGCGGGAGCAAAAGAGGAAGAAGCGGCTTGCGAGGGCGTCGTCGGAGGAGGTCCCTGGCTCCTCGAGGGCTAGGTCTCGGACCCGTGACCGCCGTCCCGGGCCCATGGAACAGGAGAAGCCGTTAAAAGTACCTTGTGTGGAGCCGGAGTCTGCTGGACACGTAAGTCCTGTTGTCCTCGAGGACTCTCCTCCCAGGGAGCTGACGTCAGGCCCGACGCCGCCGGGGCCCAAATCGGTGGCTGCTGAGTCTCCTGAGCTGGATTTCAGGCTGACAGTCTTGGAGTGCAGACTGTCTGCCTTCATGGATCAGCAGCGAATGCTGATGGCCAGCCTCGCTGGCGCATCTGCCCCGACCACCGGGACATCAACGTTGAAGTCGACCCCGGAGACCGAGCCGATACTCGAGACCATGAAGGTTCGAGGTCGTCCTCGGTCACGGTCACCCTCGACCTCCCGGTCGGGATCGAGGGCGTCGAGGCCGGTGCCTTCGGTGTCGGGGCGGGTGCTGCCAGGCCCCGCGCGGTCGGAGCCCGACTCTTCTTCGGATGAGTCCGCCTCTTCTTCGGATGAGTCCGCCTGGGAGACGGAGGACGAGGAGTCCTCCTATACCTTCAAGACTTGGTGCGTCCCGTCGGACTCACCACAGTCTGAGCCCCGGAGTAGATCCCCTCCGGAGGATACCCGGTTCTCGGAGTTTGTTCGGGATATGGCCACTGCTTTGGCGATCCCGGCGGACCCCGTGGAGGAGCCTCGAGCCGAAGAGCTCGAGGCCCTCCAGTATGACTCCTCCGAAGGAGGCCTTTACTGTGTCGGTTCCTCCGATGCTGGAACGGCTCCTCTTCCGGATGCGGGTGTCACCGGCCTCGGCGCCGGTTCTAAGCAAGCGGGTCGATTCCATTTATCGACTCGGTAAGAGCCCTGGTTTTCAGAAGGCGCAGCTACCGCACCATTCCATGGTGGTGGAATCGGCCATGCATCGTCTGAAAAGCCAGAAGATGCACTCCGCGGTGCCTCCCGGTCGGGAGGCCCGGAACCTGGATGCGTTTGGTAGAAAGTGCTTCCAGGGCTCGATGCTTGCTTGCCATGTCCAGTCTTACCAGCTGTACATGGGCATGTACTTGCGGGACCTGGCAAAGGAGCTTGCCGGGTTCTCTGCTGGTCTCTACGGGGAACCTTTGCAGAGGTTCAAGTCCTTGTCTTCGGGGATCTGGGAATGCTCTAAGTTTATGTCCCGAGCAGCCTACGATGGCTTCGAGGCCTCGGCCCGTGTTGCGGCAGCCGGCATCATGGCTCAATGCCAGGCATGGCTGCAGTCATCGGACCTCGAGCCATGGGTACAAGACAAGTTGGTCGATGTCCCTTGCCGAGATGAGAACCTTTTTGGCAAGCCCATGGCCGAGAAGGCTTCTGAGCTCGAGACCGAGCACCTTACGAGGACAAGGCTGTTTAGAAAGACTTCTGCCCCTTCACATAAGAAGAAGGGCTCGGGTAAAAAGCCCTTTTACCGAGGAAGGCGACTGCCTACAAACAGTTCCCAACTTACCAGGCCTCCCCCACTCCCCCACAGGGTCAGCAGGCCAAGGGGCAGGAGATGGGCCCTGTAGGCAGAAGGCCCCCAAGCCTCCGGCTCCTGCTCCCACTCAGCAGGGTCGGGGTTTTTGACTCCTTAGGCATAGCCTCTCCGTCTCTGCTGTCCCATTCCTGTACAGGAGGTCGACTAGCCCTGTTTGCCCACCGGTGGCCACCCATTACAGGAGACAATTGGGTCTTAAGCATAGTCCACAAGGGCTACATGCTTCATTTTCATCAGTTGCCTCCTCCCTACTTTCCAGGAGAGCCTCCACGGCCTTCTCTCCATACAGCCCTCCTCCTGCAGGAGCTTCAGGGTCTGTTGCGAGACAAGGCGGTGGAGCCTTTGCCTCCCCACCTACAAGGTCACGGTTTCTACTCCAGGTACTTCCTGGTACCAAAGAGAACCGGAGGCCTCAGGCCTATTCTCGACCTCAGAAATCTCAACAAGTTCTTGGAGAAAGAAAAGTTCAAGATGCTTATTCTTGGAACATTACTGCCCTACCTCCAGCAGGGATATTGGCTATGCTCCTTGGATCTAAAGGATGCATACACTCCCATCCTCATCCATCCAGACCACAGAAAGTACCTCAGGTTCATTGTGGGAGGAAACCATTATCAGTACAGGGTACTGCCTTTTGGCCTCACCTCCGCCCCCAGAGTCTTTACAAAGTGTCTCGCAATAGTGGCAGCCTACTTGAGGAATCAAGGTATCTTTGTCTTCCCCTACCTGGACGACTGGCTCATCAGGGGTCAGACGTGTCAGGAGGCCAGACAAGCCACCCTCCGCACTATCTCTCTACTTCAACACCTAAGGTTTGTCATAAACTTCGCAAAGTCCACTTTGCTCCCCTCCCAGAACCTAGAGTTGTTAGGAGCAAGGCTAGACTCTCTGCAAGCAAAGGCTTACTTGCCAGAGGACAGAGCGCAACCACTGATGGACTTGGCAAACCAGTTTCTCCAGGACCAAGCAGGAAGTCAGTCCTCACATATGGGTGACATCAACGTCGATGAAGCCCCTGCGGAGCATTTCCCCAGCTTTCCATGAAAGCCTTTGGGAATGCAGGCACACATGCACGGTTCCCTTCCCGCCTAAAGGTGCCATCTTACCTCAATCTTTCGTTTTCCGTGAAGCCCACCGAACGTGAGTCCTAGTCATCCCAGAAAATTGTTAGATTTCTTACGATTTTTCGCTGTTTTTTCTTCCCGGTTCGATGCCGGTTCCCCTCCCGCCGGGTTCGGTACACCGGCATCGAACCCGATCTTCTTTTTTCGGTTTTTGCCCTTCGTGGCTGGCGTTTGCGCCCTTTTTTCTTTTTCCCTGGATAGCCGGTCCTTTGACCTCGCGGGGACTGTTTTTTCCCCGATGGCCTCCGGCGGTTTTAAAAAGTGTGATCGGTGTAAGAAGTTGATGTCTCTCACCGACACACACGACTGCTGCCTCCGGTGCCTCGGTCCTGATCACGACCCTAAGACGTGTGGACCATGTGGGAAGATGTCTTCCAAGGCACTGCGTAGTCGACAGCATCAAAAGGAAAGGCTCTTTTCTGACTTGGCCTCTGGCCGGGCCTGGACCTCGTCTGAGGCCTCAACATCTCAGGAATCGGATCCCGAGCACCGTCATGGCTCCTCGGACAGGGGGTCCCCCGACCGGGAATGGAAGAGGAAGAAGCGGCTCGCGAGGGCATCGTCGGAAGAGGTCCTTGGCTCCTCGAGAGCTAGGTCTCAGACCCCCGACCATTGCCCCGGGCCCGTGGAACAGAAGAAGCCTTCCAAAGTCCCTTGACTGGAGCCGGAGTCTGCTGGACACGTAAGCCCTGTAGTCCTCGTGGACTCTTCTCCCAGAGAGCTGACGTCAGGCCCGGTGCTGCCAGGGCCCGAGTCGGGAGCTGCTGAGTCTCCTGAGCTGGGTTTCAGTTTGACAGCCTTGGAGAGCAGACTGTCTGCCTTCATTGAACAGCAGCGGGCACTGATGGCCAGCCTGTCTGGGGCATCTGCCCTGACCACTGGGACATCAACCTCAAAGTCGACCCCGGAGACCGAGCCGATACTCGAAGCCATGAAGGCTCGAGGTCGACCTCGGTCGCGGTCTCCCTCGACCTCCCGTTCAGGACCGGGGGCGTCAACGCTGGTGTCTTCGGCGTCGGGGCGGGTGCTCACAGGCCCCGCGAGGTCGGACCCCGATTCCTCATCGGACGAGTCCGCATGGGAGATGGAGGACGAGGAGTCCCCCGACACCTTCAAGACTCTGTGCGTCCCGTCGGACTCACCGCAGTCTGAACCCCGGAGTAGATCCCCTCCGGAGGATACTCGGTTCTCGGAGTTGGTCCAGGATATGGCCACCGCGTTGGCTATCCCGGCGGACCCCGAGGAGGAGCCTTGAGCCGAGGAGCTCGAGGCCCTGCAGTATGACTCTCCTCCAAAGGAGGCCTTTACTATACCAGTTCCTCCGATGCTGGAGCGGCTCTTCTTCCGAATGTGGGAGGCACCGGCCTCGGCGCCGGTTTTAAGCAAGCGGGTCGATTCGATCTATCGACTCCGGAAGAGCCCTGGCTTTCAGAAGGCGCAGCTACCACACCATTCCATGGTTGTGGAATCGGCCATGCATCGCCTGAAAAGTCAGAAGATGCACTCTGCGGTGCCCACCGGCAGGGAGGCCCGAAACCTCAATGGTTTTGGTAGAAAGTGCTTCCAGGGCTCAATGCTTGCTTGCCGTGTCCATTCTTACCAGTTGTACATGGGCATGTACCTGCGACACCTGGCCAAGGAGCTGGCCGGGTTCTCTGCTGGTCTCTCCGGGGAACCCTTGCAGAGGTTCAAGTCCTTGTCCTCGGGGATTCGGGAATGCTCAAAATTTATGTCCCGCGCTGCCTACGATGGCTTCGAGGCTTCGGCCCATGTTGCGGCAGCCGGCACTGCAGTCATCGGACCTCGAGCCATGGGTTCAGGACAAGTTGGTCGATGTCCCTTGCCGAGGTGAGAACCTATTTGGCAAGCCCATGGCCGAGAAGGCCGCAAAGCTCGAGACCGAGCACCTCACGAGGACAAGGCTGTCTAGAAAGACTTCTGCCCCTTCTCACAAAAAGAAGAGCTCGGGTAAAAAGCCCTTTTACCCGAGGAAGGGCACTGCCTACAAACAGTACCCACAGTACCAGGCCACCCAAGCTGCCCCACAGGGTCAGCAAGCCAAGGGGCAGGGTAATGGGCCCCGTAGGCAGAGGACCCCCAAGCCTCCGGCCCCTGCTCCCACTCAGCAGAGTGGGGTTTTTTGACTCCTTAGGCATAGCCTCTCCGTCCCTGCTCTCCCAACCCTGCAAAGGAGGTCACCTCGCTCTGTTTGCCCACCAGTGGCCACTCATCACTGGAGACAGTTGGGTGTTAAGCATAGTCCACAGGGGCTATGCACTACACGTCCAACAACTGCCTCCTCCATACTTTCCAGGGGAGCCTCCAAGGCCTCCCCTGCATACAGATCTTCTCCTTCAGGAGCTACAAGGTCTGTTGGTGGACTGGGCAGCGGAACCTGTACCTCCCCACTTGCAAGGTCGAGGGTTCTACTCCAGGTATTTCCTAGTACCCAAAAGAACCGGTGGCCTTCGACCTATTCTAGATCTCCGAAACCTCAACAAGTTCTTGGAGAAGGAAAAGTTCAAGATGCTTACTCTTGGAACACTTCTGCCCTACCTCCAGCAGGGAGATTGGCTATGCTCCTTAGATCTAAAGGATGCGTACACTCACATCCTCATTCATCCAGACCACCGAAAGTACCTCAGGTTCATTGTGGGAGGAAACCATTATCAGTACAGACTCAGAGTACTGCCTTTTGGCCTAACCTCTGCTCCCAGGGTCTTTACCAAATGCCTGGCAGTGGTGGCGGCCTACCTGAGAAATCAGGGTATCTTTGTCTTCCCCTATCTGGACGACTGGCTCATCAGGGGTCAGACATGCCAGGAGGCCAGACAAGCTCACCCTCAGAACTATTGCTCTTCTTCAAAGCCTGGGGTTTGTCATAAACTTCGCAAAGTCCACTTTTCTCCCATCCCAAAACTTGGAGTTCATAGGGGCAAGGTTGGACTCTCGGCTGGCAAAGGCATTCTTGCCCGAAGACAGAGCCCAAAGGCTGATAAGCTTGGCAAGTCAGTTTCTCAGCAGGTCACTGGTCTCCGCCAGACTCTGCCTGAGGCTTCTAGGCCACATGGCTTCGACAGTTCATGTGACCCCCAATGCCCGGCTCCATATGAGACCTGCACAGTGGTGCCTTTGGTCTCAGTGGTCACAAGCCACAGGCAGCCTCAGGGACAGGATAAGGGTGTCCAGACAATTGCTGAACTCCCTCACCTGGTGGCTGCACCCATCCAATGTGCTGCAAGGGGTGCCTTTTCAGACTCCTGCTTTCACAGTGGTGTTGACCACGGACGCCTCCCTGCAAGGCTGGGGGGGCTCATTGTCTAGACAAGTGCACCCAGGGCTTGTGATCTCCTCGGGATGCCACACAGCAGATCAATTTACTGGAACTCAGGGCTATTCGGTTAGCCCTCAAGACTTTCTCTCAAACACTAGCTCATCAGTCTGTCCTAGTTCAAACAGACAACCAAGTAGCCATGTTTTATGTGAGCAAGCAGTGCAGGACTGGGTCCAGGCTCCTTTGTCAAGAGGCACAGGACCTTTGCTTGTTTGCTCTCAGGCACAACATGCTCCTCAAGGCAGTGTATCTACCTGGACAGGACAACTACCTGGCAGACAGGTTGAGCAGGATTCTGCAGCCCCACGAGTGGCAGCTCCATCCTTTTGGTGGTTCAGAAGATTTTCCTGAAATGAGGACTTCCATCCATAGATCTGTTTGCCAGTCCTCTGAACAAACAGCTGCCAAAGTTCTGCTCCAGGCAACCACATCCTCTGCGGATAGCAGCAGATGCTTTTCTGATTTCCTGGTCTCAGGGCCTACTATATGCATTTCCTCCCACGCCCTTGGTGGCCCGAACTCTGTTCAAGATTCTTCAGGACAAGGCCTCGGTCCTGCTGGTGGCTCCCAGGTGGCCGAGACAACCTTGGTTTCCACTTCTGCTTCAGCTGGCAGTGGATCCCCCACTGCATGTGGGGTTGCAACCCGACCTTCTCTCTCAGGATCAGGGTTCCCTTCTGCACCCCAATCTCAAAGCTCTCAATTTGATGGCATGGAGGCTGCAAGGGTAGTTTTGGCTCCCTGGGGCCTACCTCAGGAGGTTGAGGAGGTTGTCCTAGCCTCTACGAAATAGTCCACTAGGAAAACCTATGCCCTAAAATGGAAAAGGTTTTCTATGTGGTGTCAGCTACGTACAGAAGATCCCTTCTCCTGTGCTGTACCAGTAGTACTTCAGTACCTGCTGCACTTATCCAATCAGGGACTTAAGTCCAATTCTGTTCGGGTCCACCTCTCAGCTCTAGCAGCTCACCACTCACTGGTGGAAGGACATTCTCTGTCGGTTCACCCCTTGGTGTCCCGGTTCCTCAGAGGCTTGCTCTTGCTCAAGCTTCCAATCTGTCCTCCTGCCCCGGAGTGGGAGTTGAATGTGGTCTTGCAGCAGCTGACCCGCCCACCTTTTGAGCCGATGGCTACTTGTCCTCTACGCTTCCTTTCCTGGAAGACACTCTTCTTGGTAGCCATGACCTCGGCTAGGTAAGTGAGCGAGCTTCAGGCACTGGTCTGTGACAGGCCTTACACCGGATTCTATAGGAACAAGGTAGTCCTCAGGACTCATCCTAAGTTCCTCCCAAAGGTTGTCTCCTCTTTCCACCTCAACCAGGAGGTAGTTCTTCCAACATTCTTCCCTAGGCCTCATGCAAGCCAGGCTGAAGCAGTTCTGCATACCCTGGACTGTAGGAGGGCCTTATCCTTCTACCTTGACCGTACGCAGGGACATAGAAGGGTTACTCAGCTCTTCATCTCTTTTGACCCTAATAATTTGGGGTTAGCTGTGTCCAAGCGGACCTTGTCCATCTGGGTGGCTGACTGTATCACCCGGGCTTACAGGGTGGCTGACCTTCGTTTGCAGGGTCGGGTCACGGCCCATCGTGTCAGGGCAATGGCTTCCTCAGTGGCTCATCTCCGCTCTGTACCGTTGGCAGACATCTGCAGGGCTGCTACTTGGTCTTCAAACCAGACTTTTGCGGCCCATTACTGTCTGGAAAGGGAGTCCCGTAGGGACAGTGCTTTTGGCCAGGCAGTACTCCGGAATCTCTTTGAGGTTTAGGCAACTCCTGCCCTCTGTTGGGCTACTCTTGGAGGTTCTGTCAGTGAAAAGCCTTTCTTTGATGCTGGGACTAGAGGGAGTTCTCTTGTTCAGCTTGGGTTCCCTGGTAGCCCAGAGCTAGGGAGTCACCCATATGTGAGGACTGACTTCCTGCTAGATCCTGGAGAAAGAGTAGTTACTCACCTGTAACAGGTGTTCTCCAGGAGCAGCAGAAATCAGTCCTCACAACCCTCCCTCCTCCCCTGGGAGTTGCAGTTGTACATAGTTTATTTAATTTTTTTTTGTGTGTGCTGTTCTTAGCACATGGACTCCAAATGCCCGACTCCACATGAGGCCTGCCCAGTGGTGCCTCAGAACTCAGTGGACACAACCCACTGGAAGCCTCAGAGACAGAGCACGGGTGTCCAAACCATTCCTGAACCCCCTACGGTGGTGGCTGCACCCCCCAACTTACTAAAGGGGGTGCCTTTTCAGGTACCTGTGTTTTCAGTGGTGTTGCAGGGCTGGGGGGCACATTGTATGGACAAGTGCACCCAGGGCCTGTGGTCTCCATGGGAGGCCACGCAACAGATCAACCTACTGGAACTCAGGTCTATTTGCTTAGCCCTCAAGGCCTTCTCTCGAACCCTAGATCACCAGTCTGTCTTAGTGCAGACCGACAACCAAGTAGCCATGTTCTATATAAACAAACAGGGCGGCACTGGGTCCAGGCTCCTGTGTCAGGAGGCACAGGCCCTTTGTGTGTTTGCGCTCAAGCACAAAATGTTTCTCAAGGCTGTTTATCTCCCTGGCCAGGAGAACGTCCTGGCAGACAGATTAAGCAGAGTTCTGCAGCCCCACGAGTGGCAGCTACACCCATTAGTGGTTCAGAAATTTTCCTGAAATGGGGACTTCCATCAGTGGATCTCTTTGCCAATCCCCTGAACCGGCAGCTTCCCAGGTTCTGTTCCAGGCAACCGCACCCCATGAGGTTGGCGGCAGATGCCTTCCTGATTTCCTGGTCCCAGGGCCTCCTGTATGCGTTTCCTCCCACCTCTTTCCTCTGGTGGCCCGAACCTTGTTCAAGATTCTGAGGGACAAGGCCTCTATTCTTCTGGTAGCCCCCAGGTGGCCGGCAGCCTTGGTTTCCGCTTCTGCTTCAACTGGCAGTGGACGCCCCTCTACCTCTGGGGGTGCAACACGATCCTCTCTCTCAGGATCAGGGTTCCCTTCTGCACCCCCACCTCAAATCTCTTAATTTGATGGCCTGGAGGCTGCAAGGGTAGTCTTGGCTCCCTGGGTCCTGCCTCAGGAGGTGGGGGACGTGGTCTTGGCCTCTAGAAAGCAATCCACCAGGAAAACCTATGCCCTGAAATGGAGAAGGTTCTCCTTGTAGTGTCAGCAGCGCACAGCAGATCCTTTCTCCTGCTCTGTGCCAGTAGTACTTCAGTACCTGCTGCATTTATCCAATCAGGGCCTCAAGTCCAATTCTGTTCGGGTCCACCTCTCAGCTATGGCAGCTCACCACTCACTGGTGGACGGACACTCTTTGTCGGTGCAACCTTTGGTGTCCCGGTTCCTCAGAGGTTTGCTCTTGCTCAAGCCTCCTATCCGTCCTCCGGCACCAGAGTGGGAGTTGAATGTGGTCTTGCAGCAACTGACTCGCCCACCCTTTGAG
Source organism: Ichthyophis bannanicus (assembly GCA_033557465.1). Taxonomy (NCBI): domain Eukaryota; kingdom Metazoa; phylum Chordata; class Amphibia; order Gymnophiona; family Ichthyophiidae; genus Ichthyophis; species Ichthyophis bannanicus. Next base: position 197,073,338 of record CM066037.1, on the reverse strand, counting down.
CCGATGGCTACTTGTCCTCTCCGCTTCCTTTCCTGGAAGACTCTCTTCCTAGTAGCCTTAACCTCGGCCAGGCGAGTGAGTGAGCTACAGGCCTTGGTCTGTGACAGGCCCTACACTCGCTTCTATAGGAACAGGGTAGTCCTTAGGACTCAACCTAAGTTCCTTCCTAAAGTTGTCTCCTCTTTCCACCTCATCCTGGAGATGGTTCTTCCGACATTCTTCCCTAGACCTCATGCAAGCCAGGCTGAAGCAGTCCTGCATACCCTGGACTGTAGGAGGGCCTTATCCTTCTACCTTGACCGTATGCAGTGACATAGAAGGGCTACTCAGCTCTTCATATCTTTTGACCCTAATAATTTTGGGTTAGCTGTGTCCAAGCGTACCTTGTCGATCTGGGTAGCTGACTGTATCTCCTGGGCTTACAGGGCGGCTGACCTTCCTTTGCAGGGTCGGGTCACGGCCCATCGTGTCAGGGCAATGGCTGCCTCAGTAGCTGATCTCCGCTCTGTACTGTTGTCAGACATCTGCAGGGCTGCAACTTGGTCCTCAAGCCAGACTTTTGCGGCCCATTACTGCCTGGAGAGGGAGTCCCATAGGGACAGTACTTTTGGCCAGACAGTACTCCGGAATCTCTTTGAGGTTTAGGCAACTCCTGCCCTCCAGCCCTCCGTTGGGCTACCGGTGGAGGTTCTTTCAGTGAAAAGTCTTTCTTTGATGCTGGGACTAGAGGGAGTTCTCTTGTTCAGCCTGGGTTCCTGGTAGCCCAGAACTAGGGAGTCACCCATATGTGAGGACTGACTTCCTGCTTGGTCCTGGAGAAAGAGTAGTTACTCATCTGTAACAGGTGTTCTCCAGGAGCAGCAGGAATCAGTCCTCACAACCCTCCCTCCTCCCCTGGGAGTTGCAGTTGTACATAGTTTGTTTTACTTTTTGTGTGCTGTTTTTTAGCTATGTCATTTGACTGAGCAAGTTGGCACCTTTAGGCAGGAAGGGGACCATGCACGCGTGCAGTATTCCCGAAGGCTTTCATAGAAAGCTGGGGCAATGCTCCGCAGGGGCTCCATCGGCGTCAATGTCACCCATATGTGAGGACTGATTCCTGCTGCTCCTTGACAACACCTGTTACAGGTGAGTAACTACTCTTTTTATATTAACTGGGGATGCTTATAGGTTAGAGGCTTTCTCCAGTTTTTGATTTCTTCTGTTATTTCTTGCGGTCTTCTTCCCCGAAACGTGGGCTAAAGTACTTTTTTTGCTTATGCTATGTACTGAAATATTATGGTGGACGATTTTGTATTTCTGTATTTGCTTCTTTTATTTGATAATTTGTATTATCAGTAAAATCTTATAAATAAACAGTTTAAAAATAAACGCTCAAATCCTTACCCTTGTTTGACCTGTAGAGCCCCTGTTAGGAATGCCTCAGATGGATCAATTCTTGTTCACATAAGAACATAAGATATGCCATACTGGGTCAGACCAAGGTCCATCAAGCCCAACATCCTGTTTCCCACAGTGGCCAATCTATGTCACAAGTACCTAATAGTTTCCCCAAAAGACACAGGTTCCACAATGCTTGTAATGGGACAAGCAGTGGATATTCTAGGTCCACTTTAATAATGGTTTATGGACCTTTCCTCCAGGAACTTGTCCAAACCTTTTTTAAACCCAGCTACACTAACAGTTTTTGCTACATCCTCTGGTAGCAAATTCCTGAGTTTGATTACACGTTGAGTGAAAAATATTTTCTATTATTAATCTTAAGTCCTTATCAAAGAACAAAGCACCAGGCATTGATTGAATTCCATAGAAGTATTACAGCAATCTGATGCAGCTGTTACCGTACTTACAAGGCTCTGCCAAGAAATATAGAAGACAACATCATGGCCAACTGACTGGAAAAGATCTGTGTTTATACCAATACTAAAGAATGTTGATCCAACTGACTGTGGAAATTATCGCACAATCGCTCTAAACCCACATGCCAGCAAGATTCTACTGAAGATTATTCAAAAGAGACTACAACCATACCTGGAACAAGAACTACCTGAAGTGCAAGCAGGGTTCAGGAAAGGGCGAGGAACAAGAGACAACATTGCGGATGTGAGATGGATCCTTGAAAAGACTAAAGAATACCAAAAGGATATCTGTGCTTTATCGACTATAGCAAAGCTTTTGACTTTGTAAACCATGAGAAACTCTGGGCCACATTAAGAAGCATGGGTATACCAGAACATCTGATCGTACTCTTGCACAATCTGTACATTGACCAAGAAGCAACAGTTCGAACGGAACAAGGAGAAACAGAATGGTTTAAAATAAGCAAAGGTGTAAGACAAGGCTGCATACTTTCCCCCTACCTGTTTAATTTATATGCAGAACAAATCATCAGAGAAGCAGGATTGTATGAAAACAACAGAGGTGTGAAGATTGGTGGAAGACTCATCAACAACCTTCGCTATGCTGATGATACCACATTACTGGCTGAAAGTGAAGATGATCTGAAACATTTGCTTCTCACAATCAAAGAACATAGTCTCAAAATGGGCCTGCACCTTAATGTAAAGAAGACAAAGATCATGACAACTGGCATAATCAACAGGTTCATCGTTGAAGAAGAAATTGAAATCGTGAACAACTTTAACCTACTTGGATCAACTATCAATAAAGAAGCAATAAGCAGTCAAGAAATCAGACGACGCATTGCTCTTGGCAGAATGGCTATGAAAGACCTAGATAAGATTCTCAAGAGTAGAGATGTCTCTCTCCATACAAAGATTCGACTTGTTCAAGCCATGTTATTTTCAATAACATCATATGGATGTGAAAGCTGGACAGTGAAAAAGATAGACAGGAAGAAAATTGATGCCTTTGAATTATGGTGCTGGCGGCGAATACTGTGTATACCATGGACTGCCCGAAGAACAAACCAGTCAGTACTAGAGGAGATCAAACCTAAGCTTTCTTTAGAAGCTCAGATGACAAGACTTCGACTTTCATACTTTGGACACATCATGCGAAGAGAGAGATCATTAGAGAAAGTCATCATTCTTGGCAAGATAGAAGGTCAACGCAAAAGAGGAAGGCCAGCAATGAGATGGATCGATACAATAACAGCAGCTACGGGTACCAGTCTGTCAACAATGAGCCGCCTGTCTGAAGACCGAACACGATTTAGGATAGCTATCCAGAGGGTCGCCATGAGTCGACTCCGACTCGACGGCACTTAACAACAATCTTAAGTAGGTTACTGTGTAGCTTCATTGCAGGCCCCTAGTCTTTCTATATTTTAATGGCATAAACAATCGATCTACGTTTCCCGTTCCACTCCATTCTTTAATTTATAGACTGCTATCATATCTCCCCTCAGCCGTCTCTTTTGCAGGTTGAAGAGCCGTAACCTTCTTAGCCTCTCTTCATAGAGGTATCCTATCATCCGCTTTACCATTTTGGTTGCTCTTCTCTGTACCTTTTCTAATAACGCTATATCCTTTTTAAGATACAGCAACCAGAATTGCACACAGTATTCAAGCTTCGGTCTTTACTAAGGTAGATGTAGGGATGTTGCAATGCAATGTGTACCTTCGAGTCAGTCCTGACTCCTGGCGACCCAGAAGCTCCTGGGTTTTCTTGGCAGTGTCACCGGAAGTAGATTGCCAGGCTTTTCTTCCGAGGCAATGGAGGGTTAAGTGACTTGCCCATATCCACAAGGATTGCTAGTGGGAATTGAACCCTGGTTGCTTGGTTACCAAGCCAGTGTTCTAACCACTAGGCTACTCCTCCACTCCGATGTTACCCATGACTAAAGTGGTATTTAAAGGTGATACTGTGGAAAAATTGAAAGAAATATCGATATACTGGGATGATGTATTATGACTATTTGATAAACTGAAGAGTAGCAAATTACCTAGACCAGATGGTATACATCGAAGGGTGTTCAATGAACTGAAATATGAGATTGCAGACCTGCTATTTGTAATCTGTGAAGTATCATTAAAATCATCTGTAATACCTGAAGACCGGAGGATGGCCAATGTAACGCCAGTTTTTAAAAAGGGTTCCATGGGGTGATCTGGGAAACTACAGACTGGTGAGCTTAACATCAGTACTGGGAAAAATGGTAGAAACCATCTTAAAGAACAAAATTACTGAACATGTAGATAGTCATGGCTTAATGGGAGACAGCCAACATGGCTTTAGATAAGCGAGATCTTGTCTTGCTAATCTGTTGTTTTTTTGAAGGTGTGAATAAACAGGTAGACAAAGGTTAGTTGGTTGATATAGTGTATCTGAACTTTCAGAAAGCTTTTGACAAGATCCCTCATGAGAGACTTTTGGCAAAACTAAAAAGTCATGGGATAGGAGGCAGTGTACTATTGTGTATCAAGACCTGATTAAAAGATAGAAAGCAGAGGGTAGGGCTAAATGGCCAGTTTTCTCAATGGAGAAAGGTGAATAGTGGAGTGCCCAGGGATCTGTGCTGGGTCCGCTGTTTTTTAACATATTCATAAATGACCTGTAATCCTTTTTAAAAATTGGCATTGCATTGGCCATCCTCCAATCTTCAGGTATTACAGATGATTTTATTGATAGTTCACAGATTACTAATAGTCTGCAATCTCATATTTCAGTTCTTTCAATGCTCTTGGATGTATACCATCCGGTCTAGGTGATTTGCTACTCTTCAGTTTATCAAATAGTTGTAATACATCTTCCCGGTGTATCAATATTTCTTTCAATTCTTCCGCAGCATCTCCTTTAAATACCATTTCAGTCATAGATAACATTCCTACATCTGCCTCAGTAAAGACCGAAGCAAAGAATTTGTTCAGTTTCTCCGTGTATGGCCTTGTCCCCTCTTAGTGCCCCTTTTACCCCCCTATCGTCTAATGATCCAACTGACTCACAAGTTTTTGTTATGAATGTACTTAAAAAAGTCTTTATTATGCGTTTTTTGCTTACACAGCAAGCCTCTTCTCAAATTCTCTCATTGCCTGCCTTATCAATACCTTGCATCTTACTTGCCAATGCTTGTGGTGTTTCCAGTTTTCGTCATTTGGCTCCTTTTTACATTTTCTGAAAGATGCTTTTTTTGACAACAACAGCCTCTCTGACCTCACCTTTAAATCATGCTGGCAGTTTTTTGGACTTCCTTCCACTTTTCTTAAAACGTGGAATGCAGCTGGTCCTGGCTTCCAAGATAGTATTTTTAAACAACACCCAAGCTTGATGTAAATTTTTAACATTTGCAACTGCTCCTTTTAATTTTTTCATAACTATTTTCCTCATTTTATCATAGTCTCCCTTTTGAAAGTTAAAAGTTAGTACTGTGGATTTACTTACCGTTCTTCCTTCATTTATTAAATCAAACACGATCATGCCAAGTGGCCCCTAACACCCTTATCTCTTGCACCCGATCTTGTATTCCACTAAGGACTAGGTCCAAAAGGGCTTCCCCTCTGGTCAGTTCATGAACCAGCTGCTCCTTTTCTGCCATGACAATGACCCAGTCGATTCTGGGGTAATTGAAATCACCCCACTGGTCAACATATTTTTACAAAAGTCATGTTACTGAAATAAAAATAGTCATTTTTTAGCACTTTTTATATGCTGAACAAGTCACAACCCTCCACTGCCTCAGAAGAAAGGCCTGGCAATCTACTTCCGGTGACACTGCCAAGAAAACCCAGGAGCTTCTGGGTCGCCAGGAGTCAGGACTAACTCAAAGGCACACATTGCATTTGCATATGCTGAACACGAATATGACAGTGAAATTGCAAAGTTGGCTCTAGTTGTTTTGTAATCTACAAGAATTAATGTTTACATCACGAAATGCATGTCAACAGTAAATATAATAGGGCTTCGGTTAATACCTGTAAAAAACCAGGTCATAGACAACTTCTTAGATTTTTTTTGCCTGTCTCTTGTACAGCTGTTCGGGAGCTTCTCTGGGGAGTGTCCAGCAGTAGTCAGCCAGCATTGTAGTGGACCATTTTCCCTGGTATCTTTGCTCCATCGTTGCGATATCCTGGTGAAAAGGTTCGCCCTGTTCATCACTAACCATACCACAGTTGTCAGGAAAGAAATCAAGATGGGAATCAAGGAAATGGATCTTTAGAGACATATTGCAGCCAAGTTTCTGATACTGCATCAGCATATCTTCTACTAGTTCCTTGTAGTTTTCTGCCCTAACATTCCCGAGAAAGTTTGTTGACACTAGGCGAAAAGCATTCCATGCTTGTTTTGCATCACCCTGCAGCAAGTTGTTGAACCGGTCATCTTTGAAGGGCTCTTGAATCTGAGGACCCACAAAACTCCCTCTTTAATCTTTGCTTCGCTGAGTCGAGGGAATTTTTCATGCAGATATCGGAAAGCTGGCGAAGTGCGGTCCATGGCTTTCATGAATTTTTTCATCAAACCTAGTTTGATGTGAAGGGGTGGTTGCAGGATTTTGTGAGCCTCAACCAGAGCTGGGTGCTGGATCTTTTTCTCTCTAACTGTTACATTTTGTCTGCGATTCCATTCCTTCCGCAAGTAGTGCCAATCCCTTGCTCGGCTATCCCACTCACATAAGAAACACATGTATTTTATATATCCCTGCTGCAGTCCCATTAAAAAGGCAACTACCTTCCAGTCACCACAGAGGAGCCAGCTGTACTTGTTATAGTTAATGGAAGTCAGTAGATGCTTTAAGTTATCATATGTCTCTTTCATGTGGACGGCATGCGCTATTGGAATAGATGGAAGATGGTTTCCGTTGTTCAAAAGCACAGCCTTCAGACTCAGTTTCGAAGAGTCTATAAATAGTCTCCAGTCTTGTGGGTCATGAGTGATTTTTAAGGCATTCATGAGGCTTTCAATATCGGAACAGAATACCAGATTACTTTCCTTTCCGATTGCGTATAGTACACTGCTGACATCAGATGGCTTCAGCAGCCGTCCGGCAGTAGTATTGCATTGCATCAGAAAATGATGCAATCAACTCTGGATGATGTGTGCATACTGGTATTATGCAATGTGATGCAATATTGCATCATTCAAGACTTATTTGGGATGTTGTTGATGTCCTACTGGATAAATTTACACAGTGAAACGTCAAAAATGAACTACATGCAATATCTTCAAAATGAGAGCCAATAAAATTTTTTTAATGTTATATTCGTGTTCAGCTCACCAAGATACTACAGATTAGGGCCTTTTAAAGTCAGTAATGATTTCAATGTTGACCAGTGTTGTTATTACTGTGTTGTAACTTTTGTTATCTTCCCTGATTTCTTTTAGCATTTCATCATCCATTTGTTCATTCTGGCCAGGTGGTCGATAGTACACCCCCACTGCCATCCCCTTCCCCTTCCCCTTTTTACATAGAATTTCAATCCATAGAGATTCAACAGTAAATTCTGTTTCCTGCAAAACTTTAATCCTTTGTGACTCAATGCCTTCTCTAACAGAGCCCAACCTCTCCACCAATTTGAACTTCTGTATCATTATGATGTAATTTGTACAGAGGTATCACAATGTCCCACTGGTTGTCCTCCTTCCACCATGTCTCTGAGATATCAATCATATCTAACTTCTCATTTAGTGTTATATATTCTAAGGTCTCCCATCTTATTTTTTAAAATTCTAGCATTTGCATACAAGCATTTTAGAGGCTGTATTTTATTCATATTAATCTGGCTATCGGTAGACAAGGGTAATTTGGAATTTTTAAGCTGTGTCTGCTCTATACTCAGATACCCAGACCGGCAGAGTTTTCAGGTTTGAAAGACCCCTTTCTTTATTGCCCCTACGCGTTTCGGCCTTACGGCCTTCTTCAGGGGGGGTATTATAGGGCGCAAACAAAACAAAATTGATAATATAGTAACTGGAAAACCAAACCGCTAACATCTATAATCAACAAATAATATTTTCGCAGGAGTAAAAATACAGATATATGTAATGTGCTATAATTGTATCTACAGTAAAAAAATAATAATGTAAGTAAAAAAAGGACAGAAAATGAGATGAGGAGGACATAACTAAAAACATAAATATGTCTACCAATACCTTTTTCTGTATAGGACTTCTGTTAAATAGAGAACATATGTCACTAAAAAAAGGAATAAAAGACACTTCCCCCTCTCCCTCCCCCTCCCTTTCCCCCCTCCTTTTCCTTCCATTTATTTGCAAAGGTAAAAAGATTTTAAGCTATTCCATATGGTATCATTCACAGTTTGTTGCCTTTAACTCTGATTCTCTAAATTCTGTAACAGGGATTTCATTTGTTCATGTACAATTCTTTATTTTCTCATGGTGGGTACCGCCATGAAGTACAAATAGTTCAATAGTTCGGACCGTGCTACTGTTACACAGACAATGTTGAAGGTTGCGTTTAGATGACTGTTACTTTCCTTTTATGATTTTATACAGTACTTATTAGATTTCTTGTGTAATTTTACTCCTATAGCATTGTATACAATGGTTTTTATTTTAATGGATTTCACTGTTTTACATATAACCTTTCACCTTTGCACGGTGGGAAAACGCTGTTAAATATAAACAGACCAGTAGCTTGTACTTCATTACTGATATGCAGGCAACGCTGAAGTGTGTAGTAAGATGGTTGTTTTATCTTACGATGATATGCAGGGTTCATTAGTCCTCTTTTTGAATTTCATTCTTAAAGCATTGTAAAGAATGCTCTTTTGGAATAAAAGGTGTAAGAGCACGTTATGAATATTATGTGTAGGTTCATCGGACATAGTGTTTTTGTTTTTTTCCAACAGGTTTTTATATACTAAGTTTGCGCTAGTATGTTCAGCATTCACTATATACGAGATTATGTTTTTAAATGTGTGCATTGACATTCAAGATGTCTACGACATGTGTTTATCTTCATTTAAATTTGTTCTATGGTGCTAATCTATTTAGTTGCGATTAGGTGCTTTTTTGTTGAGTTCCGTGAAAAAAAAAGAAAAAAAACGCCAACAAAGTAGCACTGCTTTTTTTTCTTCTATTTATTATTTCCAAACGTACTGCATATTCCTAAGTGTACTGCTGGTTTAGTATACTGTTCTGTTTACATTATCAATCCATTACATTTGATCATACTATTTGGATGGCAAATACAATCTATGTTAAGATGTTCGGATTCAATGCTTATTTGGTACAGCGCAATAACACCGGTATTGCCGATTTCCTTAACTTTTAACGTTTTGCTGTCTTGATACAACATTCTTTTTATAACATAAAATCCTTATCAATAGAATGCTATGGCATCATCGCAGTGTAGATAAAAATAAACACAAATTCAATCATAATTAATTATTAACCTCTGCACATATAGGGATAGTTATCTTTATATGTCCTTTGGAGCTGCTATAAATTGGTAGGACACTGTCTATCAATCTTGCCAACATACCCAGTTTTGATACAATGTCTTTTTTAACTTTTGCACATCTAGGGATAGTTATCTTCATATATCCTTTGGAGCTCATATAATTTGATAGGACAATGCCCATTGATTTTGTCAACGCACTAAGTTTTGATTCAATGTCTTTTTTCTTGAAGAATACTTAGGGTATTGTTCCGTAATGATTGGGGTTATTACAGTGCTCCTCCTTTACTGTGGCTTCACACAGAAGAATGTTTTTTGCTATTATTCTTTTATAAAGGCACCCCACATTGTGGTTCTTTCTTCTCTGGTATTGTGTAATATATTTTAATAGGTTTAAATGGATTTTATTTGTAGTTTTTATCTTTTGCTGTTTGCGTGATTATAATATTAGATTTAAACGCATTATTACATTATTTATGGTTTTAGGTGTTTATTATTATAGTATGCTTTACTTATTTATTTTTCAAAGCACACTATTGATCTTATTTGAAATTAATATTGTTTATCAATTTTCTGTATTAATCATTTTACCTGTGTATTATTTATTGGTCTTTTATTCCTTTTTTTAGTGACATATGTTCTCTATTACATCAGAGAGGTCATTCGGGAAGGTTATGCCTTGGAGTTTCACCGACCGGTGTCGGATTCGTTCGTGCAATCGCTGTGCAGGGCACACCTCAAGTGTGCTGCGGTGCAGCAGACGGTGCAGCAGCTTCTGGATCTCAAAGTCATAATTCCAGTACCGGTGGACCAATGTGGCTATGGTCAGTACTCATATACTTCGTGGTTCCAAAGAAGGAACGGGGCCTTCCAACCAATTTTGGATCTCAAAAGAGTAAATCGCTGTCTTCGAGTATCTCATTTTCATATGGAGACTCTAAGGTCCGTCATAGTAACGGTACAAACAGGCGGGTTTCTCACGTCCCTGGACCTTTCAGAGGCATCCCTGGACCTTTCAGAGGCATACCTGCACATTCCAATCTGTCAGGAGCATCAGAAATACCTCAGGTTTGCGGTTCCGATGGGACATTTCCAGTTTCGGGCCTTGCCGTTTGGACTGGCTACAACACCTCGAACATTTACCAAGGTGATGGTGGTCGTGGTGGCATCATTGCGGAAGAAAGGGGTGCTAGTGCATCAATATCTAAACGATAGGTTAATCAGAGCAAAGTCCAGGGCGGAGAACGAGTCAGCTACAGCCAAGGTCGTAGCCTTTCTGCAGAGTCTTGGATGGGTGGTCAATCAGGAAAAGAGCTGGTTGGTTCCGTCACAGAGCCTGGAATATCTGGGAGCACACTTCGATACGAGAGTGGGACGGATCTTTCTGCCACAGCATCGAGCACAGACATTGAGGGATCTGGTCTGAGAATTTCTCAACAGACCGAATCCGATGGCGTGGCATTATCTTCAGTTACTAGGAACCATGGCCGTGACTCTCGAGCTGGTTCCGTGGGCGCGAGCGCATATGAGGCCATTGCAGCGAGCCCTACTCAGACGGTGGTCTCATCAGAAGGATCGGTTATCACCGACGCTGCCCTGTCCACCGGAGATGCGTCAGGTGCTGCAGTGGTGGCTGCGGCCGGAATGCCTAGAAAAAGGAATGCCCTTGGAAGCTCCCGCGTGGATTCCACTGATGACGGACGCCAGTCTTTTAGGCTGGGGAGCTCACTGTCAACATTGGTTTGCTCAGGGTCTGTGGACCGAGCTGGAACGGAGTTGGTCGATCAACAGATAGGAGTTACGCGCAGTAGCGCTGGCACTTCGAGAGTTTCAGCCTTATCTCTGAGGAAAGGCCATCAGAGTGTTTTCCAACAATGCGACGGCAGTAGCTTACGTCAATCGTCAGGGAGGTACCAGCAGTGCCGCGCCGGAGGACGAAGCCGAGGGGCTACTCGACTGGGCCGAGGCGCATCTAGTAGCTCTGTCAGCAGCGCATGTAGCAGGAGTGGACAATGTGGAGGCCCGATTTTTTTTGAGTCATGTGAGAGTGGATCCAGGAGAGTGGGTCCTTCATCAGGAAGTGTTCGAGTTTCTGGTGCAGCATTGGGGCACGCCAGTAATAAATCTCGTGCCCACGTTCCAGTTGGCAAAGGCCGAACGGTTCTTCAGCAGAAGATGAGAAAGAATATCGGAAGGGCTGGATGCTCTGATACAACCTTGGCCAGAACACCAACTTCTATACGTGTTTCCACCTTGGGTGTTGATAGGGCGTGTGTTGCAATGCATAGAATGTCACAGAGGATTGGTCTGGCCAAGAAGGCCTTGATATGCGGATCTGAGTCGTTAGCGGGATGGGAACAGCTGAGGGATCTAGAAAAACAGGGGGCAAAACTGAAAGGGGATATTTTAAGGGCAATGAACCTTTTTGTTAAAATGGTAAATAAAAGGAAAAGGAAAAGGAGACCGCTATGGCTTTCGAAAGAAGTAGCTGAAAAATTGAAGAAAAAGAGGGAGGCCTTCATGAAATACAAGAGATCGCAGAGAGAGGAAGACAGGCATCTATATTTGGAAAAACGTAGAGAAGCTAGCAAAGTAGTCAGGAAAGCAAAGATTAAAAAAGAGGAGGAAATAGCCAATGGAATAAAATGGGGGGATAAGACATTTTTCAAATATGTTAGTGAGAAGAGGATGGGCAAAAGTGGTATTGTCAGACTCAAGGGTGAAGGGGAGAAATATGTAGAAGCTGATGAGGATAAAGCGGAACTGCTTAACAAATATTTCTGTTCTGTGTTCACAGATGAAGAACCAGGAGCAAGATCTCAGAAAACACCCACAAAAAGGAAAAGAAGCGAGGGACATCTTGAACAATTTTCAGAAGACTGTGTTCATGAGAAACTAGCTCAACTTAAAGTAGACAAAGCGATGGGACCAGATGGGATACACCCTAGAATACTGAGGGAACTTGGGGACGTTCTAGCAGCTCCACTGACTGACCTATTCAATGCCTCATTGGAGTCAGGAGTGGTGCCAAGCACTGTTCCCTCTAAGCTGTGCGCATGTGTTAGCGCACACACCTCACCGAGTGAGCGCACATACTTTACAACAGAGCGCAAAAAAATTATGGTTCTGATTCTGATAGAAAACAACACAGACATCTTAAAATTTAAAAGTTGTTGTGTATTTATGGTTTTCACAAGTTCTACAATATTTTCTAATGCAATCAATGTGGTGTACATACTGTATTCTGACATGTAGTCAAATTTTAAAGTATATAACTCTGAGTGTCGTTATGTGGCGCACAAAAATTTAACCTTCCTTCAAAAGATGCACAGCTGATATTTTATGCGCACACAGCCTACAGAAAATTAGAGGGAACATTGGTGCCAAGGACTGGAGAGAGGCTCATGTGGTGCCTTTACACAAAAGCGGAAGTAAGGATGTCGTTGAAAACTACAGGCCGGTTAGTTTAACTTCGGTGGTGAGCACTGTTCCCTCTAAGCTGTGCGCGTGTGCGTGCGCACACACCTCGCCAAGCGAGCGCACATACTTTACAACAGAGTGCACAAAAATTACAGCTCTGATTCTGATAGAAAACACAGACTCTTAAAATTTAAGTTATGATTGTAATTACTAGAAATTTTCCGCTTCATTTAGTAATCGTCTATTTCATTTAATTTGATTAAAATCAATGTGGTGTACATACTGTATTCTGACGTGTAGTCAAATTTTAAAGTATATAACTCCGAGTGTCGTTATGTGGCGCACAAAAATTTAACCTTCCTTCAAAAGCTGCACACAGCTGATATTTTATGCGCACACAGCCTACAGAAAATTAGAGGGAACATTGGTGGTGAGTAAATTATTGGAAACGCTGCTGAAAGAGAAAATAGTGAGGTTTCTGGAGTCCAGCGGATTACAGGATCCGAGGCAGCATGGATTCACCAGAGGCAGGTCTTGTCAGACAAATCTGATTGATTTCTTTGACTGGGTGATGAGGGAGTTGGACCGAGGGAGAGCCCTAGATGTGGTGTATTTAGATTTCAGTAAAGCCTTTTACACTGTTCCTCATAGGCGACTTATAAACAAACTAAGCACCCTAGGGATGGACCCTAAAGTTACTGCTTGGGTTAGAAATTGGTTGGGTGCGAGGCGACAAAGAGTACAGGTAAATGGGGCTCTCTCTGAGGAGAAGGATGTTACCAGTGGTGTGCCTCAGGGATCTGTCCTTGGTCCGATTCTTTTTAACATCTTTGTTAGTGATATAGCGGAAGGGCTGTCGGGTAAGGTTTACCTCTTTGCGGATGATACCAAAATCTGCAATAGAGTAGACACCCAGGAAGGTGTAGATAACATGAGGAGGGATTTAGCTAAGCTTGAAAAATGGTCTAGAATTTGGCAGCTGGGATTTAATGTTAAAAAATGTAAGGTCATGCATTTGGGCTGCGGCAATCCAAGGGAGCAATATAGTATAGGGGGTGAAGTACTTTTGTCCACTGAAGAAGAGCAGGACCTAGGCGTGGTTGTGTCTGATGATCTTAAAGTAGCCAAACAGGTAGAAAAGGCGACGGCAAAAGCTAGGAGGATGCTTGGGTGCATATGGAGAGGAATGGCTAGCAGAAAAAAGGAGGTGATAGTGCCTCTGTATAAGTCTTTGGTGCGACCTCATTTGGAGTATAGTGTGCAATTCTGGAGACCACACCTTCAAAAGGATGTGAACAGAATGGAGTCGGTGCAGAGGGTAGCTACTAAAATAGTTAGTGGTCTTCACTATAAAGCATATGAGGACAGACTTAAGGATCTTAATATGTACACCTTAGAGGAAAGGCAGGATAGAGGTGAAATGATTGAGATGTTTAAATACCTCCGTGGCATAAATGTTCAGGGGGAGAGCCTCTTTCAATTGAAAGCAAGTTCTGCTACCAGGGGACATGGGATGAGGGTGATGGGGGATAGATTTAGGAATGATATGCGGAAATATTTATTTACGGAAAGAGTGGTGGATCCGTGGAATAGTCTCCCAGTGGAGGTGGTAAAGATGAGGACAGTAACTGAATTCAAAAAAGCATGGGACAAACACAGAGGATCTCTAAAGGAACAAAGGGGATTGTTGTAGTTGTTGTTATGGAAGGAAAGACTGGATAGGCCATGTGGTCTTTTTCTGTTGTCATATTTCTATGTTTCTAAGATGAGGCTGGTAGTAGCGAAGCCATGGCACCTGCCCTGTCGAAGAGACCTGTTGACTCAGGGTCCGTTGCTCATACCACAGGTGGATCGATTCTCTCTTATGGCTTGGCTCTTTAGAGGGCAAGACTAAAAGCGAAAGGTTATTCTGCGGCGGTCATTGGGACCTTGTTGAAGATCTTGTCTTACTAATCTGTTGTGTTTTTTGAAGGTGTGAATAAACAGGTGGACAAAGGTGAGTTGGTTGATACAGTGTATCTGGACTTTTAGAAAGCCTTTGACAAGGTCCCTCATCACAGAATTTTGGCAAAACTAAAGAGTCATGGGATAGGAGGCAGTGTACTACTGTGGATCAGGAACTGGTTAAAAGATAGAAAGCAGAGGGTAGGGCCAAATGGCCAATTTTCCCAATGGAGAAAGGTGAATAGTGGTGTGCCCCAGGGATCTGGGCTGGGTCCGCTGCTTTTTGACTTATTCATAAATGACCTGGAAAGTGGAATAACGTGTGAGGTTATCAAATTTGCAGATGACACAAAACTATTTAAAGTTGTTAAAACCCAAGAGGATTGTGGAAAATTGCAAGAGGATCTTGATAAATTGGAAGACTGGGCATCAAAATGGCAGATGAAATTTAATGTGGACAAGTGCAAAGATATGCACCTAGGGAAGAACAACCCAAACTGTGGTTACACGATGCAAGTTTCCACATTAGGAAGATTTAGGCGTCATTGTGGATAACATGTTAAAACCCTCTGCCCAGTGTGCAGCGGCAGCCAAGAGAGCAAATAGAATGCTAGATATCATAAGGGAAGGAATGGAAAATAAAACAAAAGATATTATAATGCCTCTATAACGTTCCATGGTGAGACCGCACCTTGAATATTGTGTGCAATTCTAGTCGCCGTATCTTAAAAAGGATATAGCAATATTAGAAAAGGTTCAGAGAAGAGCCACCAAAATGGTAAAGGGGATGGAAGGATACTCCTATGAAGAAAGGCTAAAAAGGTTAGTGCTCTTTAACCTTGAAAAGAGATGGCTAAGGGGAGATATGATAGAAGTCTATAAATTAATGAAGGGAGTGGAACGGGTAAATGTAGATCAATTGTATCTCCAGGAACAAGCAGGAATGAGTCTTCATATATGGGTACGTCGGTACCGACGGAGCCTGCGCGGGAACGCTCCCCAGCGTCCAATCAGAAAGCTTTTGGGAGCATCCCTCAGCACCTGCGTGCTGCCTTCCTGCCTTTCCAACTGTCTCTCCTCAGTTTTCGTTTTTCCGCGGAGCCGGCAGGACGTACTTCTGTCACTGCAGAAAATTTCTTCTTTAATTCTTTGTTTTCTTGTGGTCGCGGCTGTTTTTCCCGCCTCCACCGGTACTGCCGGTGGGTTTTTTCTTTTCTTTTTCTCAAACTTAGGGAGAGTTTTCCCTCAGTTTCTGTCTTAAATTTTTGGGCCTGTAAGGCCTCTCCATCATGGAACCTTCTTCTCCTAAGAAGTGCCTTAACTGTAGAAATACAGTTTTCTTTTTAGACTCCAATAACTGGTGTCTAAACTGTTTAGGTGCTGACCCTTTTCTTCCGGAGCCATTAGGCTACAATTTTATGAGAAGAAATTTTTCATTTCGAGTTTCCCTCGATACCGAGTTCCCTTCCATTGTCAGGGCACCGACCAATTCTTCTCTACAGGATCAGGTAACCCACAAACAGTCTGTTAAGACTAGCCAATCCTTGAGTGGTAGGTCTCATGCCAAGCATGATGACGGCTCCGGCCTTGCCCTCAAGACCCTATTGGCTTCAAAACCCCGGCGGGAGTCTTCGGTCTCCAAAGCATTTCAGGGGTTTCAGGTTGTTCCTGGGGCTCACCCCTCACAGAACATACCTGAGCCATGCTCGGTGGTGGCATCCGCTTCGAGCGGTACCGATACCCCGGCATCGGCACTGGTGCTGAGTGATTCACTCTTCGCCAGGGATCGTCATCTGGCGTCCTCGGTACCTTCGGGACCGATCGATACGTCCCAGATTGACTTTCCAGTATCTGAGCCATGCTCGGTGGTGGCATCCGCTTTGAGCGGTACCGATACCCCAGCATCGGCACTGGAGTTGAGTGATTCACTCTTCGCCAGGGATGGTCATCTGGCATCCTCGGTACCTTCGGGGACCGATCGATACGTCCCAGGTTGACTTTCCAGTATCGTCAGCATCGCCGATACCACTACCGACGTCGGTACCCTCTAGACATGCATCGATAGACTCGCTCCCTTCGATGCCGAGTCTGGAATCTAGAAGACTGGGTACCGACGCGTCTCGGAACCAACGTTTATCAATGCCGGATGCACAGTACCGAGGATACTCACCAAGGGTTTTTGGTTGCCTCGGTACCGCTTGAGCAGCCTCCGATGACTACTTCGATGGCGTTATCGCCTCCGATTCCGGCACAGCTACCGGTATCGGTATCGATGCCGGTTCCTGCAGTAACATCGGGACCAGCCACTTCCATGCCTTTTTCACCAGGATCGCTCCTTTCTATACCTAGTTTGGAGTCGATACCTGGCATGGACGATGCAGTACTGACTGTCTCAAGTCGTAACTGCCAGTACCAGTATCCATCTAGTGGAGCTCTTTTTCTGCACCAGACCAGTACATCCTCTGGTGCCCAGGCTGCTGCTTCAACTTTAGCCTATCCAGGGATGGTTCCCATTGGAGATCCTTCTTTTCAGAAATTTCTCCTTGACATGGCAACATTCCTTGCTATTCCTATCCCTGGCTGTGATCCTTCTCAAGGCTTTCCTGCGGAAAAGGAAAATATAATGCTTCCTTTACATCATTCTTTGCAGGATCTTCTTCTGAGAATATGGGAAACACCTTTAAGGGTTTCCTCACCTTCTACAGCAACTGATGATCTGTATCAGGTGCCCCCCTCTCCAGGGTTTCAAAAGACTCAACTTCCCCATCATTCCATTGTAGTGGAATCAGCAATGAGGAAGGTAAAAAGCAAGAAGAAGCATTCTTCTTATCCGCCAGGTCATGAATCTAGAACACTTGATGCCTTTGGACGTCAAACCTTCCAACTGGCAACAAGGATTATCTCTTATATTTTTTATATGAGTCTATCTCTCCAGGAGATCACAAAGAAATTATCTCTTTTGACTCCTTTTCTATCAGAGCCCAAGGCTGCAGACTATTCCTTACTTCTTAGTCATAGCCAAAATATCTCTTGGTTTCTTTCTCGTGCTTCTCTAGATTCTTTTGAGTCTGTTAGCAGAACCTCTGCTATAGCCATAGGAGCACGACGTAGAGTCTGGCTCCAGGCTTCAGACTTGAACAGATGGGCACAACAAAGACTGGGTAATACTCCTTGTACTGGAGAAAATCTCTTCAATAGGGAGGCTTTACGTCAGGTTGCTCATTGCTCCACTGACTTCCCTCTTTCTGGGGGCTATCCTAAGCCTTCTCCTTCCCCAGTAGGTAGGAAATATCCTACCAAACCTTCTTTCCCTAGGAAAAGAAGGTTTCACTCTTCTCCTGCCCATTATACGGATGTTTCCAAGCAGGGGAAACCTCGCCCTGGTCTGCAGAATCCAAACTCTAGCCAGGCTGAACAAACCCAGCAACCATAGGTTCCTGAAGGTTACATCCTACAGTTAACTTCTTCTTAGCAGAAGTTTTTTCACTGTTTTTTCCTTCAAAACTCTACACATGGATTCCTTTCTTCAAGACATACTGTTCCTCCTAGATATGCTGAGCTGTCAGGACATTCATGTCTATGGGTCACAAGTTTCTCCTCTTCTTCCTACCAAGAAGAGAAGTTAACAACTATCCTATGATAATTTTCTGTCCCAACATGAACATTTTTTCCTTCCGCAGATTTACCATATGGTAAGTCACCCTTCAGCTCCTGTTTCTCTACCCTCTCATCCAGGGTTTCCCCTGAATGAGTGGTACCATATCACTGCAGGGCTTCTCTAGCCTTTCATTCCAGTGTAGAGTTTTTTCCCTTGAATAAATTCCCTTCTTTCCTCTGGGTCATTAGACAGGGACAGGACTTTCTCCTCTCCTTTTGTCTGTTCTCTCTGTTCTACACAGGGAGATTCTCTCTGCTGTCTCATTCAGCAGCTGCCCATGCAGGAGTTCCAGTGATTAGACTACTGGTACTTTTCCACAGGTTTCCAGTCTGTCTTCCACCTCTTTCTGTCTCGCCTTAGTAGTGATTCCAAGATAGTGCTTCATCTATCTTGGATAATCCTAATCACTTCAGGCTTATCACACTATCTCTTTTTCTTGCCATCTCCATTTCCTTGGATTTGGCAGCACAGCTGATCTACAGTCAGTTTTTTTTCCTAATTCTCCTGCATGATGCTCTCTGCAATCTTCAGAGAAGCTTTCTACTATGGGCCCTTGCTAGAGAGCATGGGGTTTTGTCTCTAATGACTATTCTATATGGTTGGGAAAGGCTCCTCAGTCATTTTCCACGACTGTGAGGGTTCTCCACACCCTATTATCTCCTGTTATAATACAGGATATAAGCCTTTTCTGCGTGAATGTCCAAAACGTTTTCCAATCCTGCAGGATTATACTCTTTTTTTCCTTACGGCTAGTCCTCATGGTATCCTACTCCTTTATGGACAGCACATATTCTACTAGTAACGCATGATACCCCTTGTGTCCCTCCAGTGGGTCAACCTGGTATCTCCTCCTATGCGTTTTCTGTCCATTTACCATGTCAGAGTTCTACAAGACTCAGGACTTGCTGTTTACAGACTGATATTATCCTCTGTTTTTCACGCAACCATCCTGGTTATTTCACTGGATAGCATTCCTGCTCCATCTTAGCCAGGAGGAATAGATTCTCTATATATCTTCTCAAGTAGGTTCCACCTTCTTGTTCTTAGATGAATCTTTTTCCTTCACATCTCTCATGTGAATGTTCTTATGGGCATATCTCTATCTGCTTAGTTGCAGACATGTATCCTCAGACATACATGTTCATGTATGTATATATCTCTATATACTTCTATAGATACATATGTCTGTAAGCTGTGTGTGCATATGTTATGCCCATATATATATATCCCTATATATATATATATATATATATATATGTGTGTGTATCTGTCGAGATGCTTCCTTATAAGTAGATATGTATTTACATACTTATCTCCCTAACTGTCTATGCATAAGGTTTTACCTTCCTAGAGGTTCCAGACAGTGGGCTTGCATATGTTCATACTGTCCCTCAGTATGTCGGGGGTATTATGCACACAACCACTACTGTGGTACTGACAGCTCCCACTTTACTCTAGGTCTCGCTATCCCTGAAGCACCATGCTTCAATTTCTTTCCTATCTCTCACCAGCTTGGAAAGACAGCATAGATCTTCAGTTGTTCTGAGGTTTTCAGCCCTTCACACACCTGTCCTCCTTGGGAATACGGGCTTTTTCCCATACCCCTTCTTCCCTCCAGGACTGGGCTAGTTGTCCAAATCGGTCAGTCTTCCTCTTTTACTCCTAAATGTTAATGACTCTGTAGCTAAAAGAGTTTTCAGCTTTTTCCCATAAAGCTTTCCACTGAAGACCTGCTGTCTTTATACTACCCCAGTTGACGCCTGGGTCACCTGCCAATTCCAGATTTGCACCTTCACCTTCACTACCGTGAGGTCACCTTGAGGATTCCTCTACTGAATCTCCAGTAGACTCCATCAGCCTCTCTACTTCCTGCAATCCAGTAGGTAAGGTCCACATTGTGATTGCTCATTCAATATTTTTAATGGTAACTATCATACATACCAAGGACTCCTCTCCTGTAGTCCTTAGGTTAGCTGTTTTTCTTACAGCTCCTCTCTTTTCAACTCCTACCCACCATCCCTCATGGGATGCCAGAGATCCATGGGTGGGAAGTGCAGTCCTGTCCCAGGGACACGCTTTTTATGGGATCTCCCCTTGGCATCTACAGCTAGGGAGTCCCCATATGTGAAGACTCATTCCTGCTTGTTCCTGGAGATAGCACAGTTACTTACCTGTAACAGGTGATCTCTGGGAACAGCAGGAATAAGTCTTCACAACCCACCCACCTCCCCTAGGAGTTGTGTCTCTCTATCTATCTTCCTTTCCTCTTTCTCTCCCTTTGTCTCAGCTATGAAACTCAACTGAGGAGCAACAGTTGGAAAGGCGGGAAGGCAGCACGCAGGCGCTGAGGGATGCTCCCAAAAGCTTTCTGATTGGACGCTGGGGAGCGTTCCCGCGCAGGCTCCGTCGGTACCGACGTACCCATATGTGAAGACTTATTCCTGCTGTTCCCAGAGATCACCTGTTACAGGTAAGTAACTGTGCTTTCTCCAGGACCAAGCAGGAAGTCAGTCCTCACATATGGGTGACGTCGGCGCCGACGGAGCCCCCATGCGGAGCATTTCCCCAGCTTTCAAAGAAAGCCTTTGGGAATGCAGCGCGCATGCGCGGTCCCCTTCCCGCCCAAGGGTGCCATCTTGCTCAGTTTTCTTTATTCCGTGGAGCCCAAAGGAAGTGTGTCGTGGTCACCCGTGAAAAAGTTGATTTTTTCCAGTGTGGATCCGTGTAATTACTCGGTTCGACGCCGGTTCCCTTTCCCGCCTGGGCCCGGTACACCGGTATCGAGCCCAGACTTCATTTTTCGTTGTTTGTCCTTAGAGACTAGCGTTCGCGCCATTTTTTCATTTTTCCCTGGCAGCCCAGTCTTTTGAACTTGCAGGGGCTCTTTTTCCCCCCCGATGGCTGCCAGCGGATTTAGCAAGTGTGATCGGTGTAAGAAACTGATGTCTCTCACCGACACACACGACTGCTGCCTCGGGTCCGACCATGACCCGCTGGTCTGTGTCCCGTGTGGAAAGATGTCCTCCAAGGCATTGAGGAGCCGGCTGCATCAACGCAAAAGGATCTTCTCTGATTCCGCGTCCGGCCGAGCCCGGACTTCGTCAGAGGCCTCGACATCTCGGGAGTCCGACCCCGAGCATCGTCGAGGCTCCTCTGAGAGGGGGTCTCCTTCGCGGGAGCACCGCAGGAAGAAGAAATCCGCGAGGGCGGCGTTGGTGGACGCTCTTGGCTCCTCGAGGGCCAGGTCGCATAGCCCCGACCATCGTCCTGGGTATTCGGAGTTGGAGAGGCCTGCTA
This sequence comes from Ichthyophis bannanicus, assembly GCA_033557465.1. Lineage (NCBI taxonomy): Eukaryota > Metazoa > Chordata > Amphibia > Gymnophiona > Ichthyophiidae > Ichthyophis > Ichthyophis bannanicus. Next base: position 197,051,700 of record CM066037.1, on the reverse strand, counting down.
AACAACCTTGTGTAGAGACGGAGGCCCTGGGTCACGTGAGTACTGTAGACCTCATGGACTCTCCTCCGGGGGAGCCATCGTTGGGCCCGATGCCGTCGGGGCCCGAGTCAGAGGCTGCTGGGTCTCCTGAGCTCGGACTCAGGTTGACGGACTTGGAGAGCAGTTTGGCTGCCTTCATGGAACAGCAGCGGGTACTGATCGCCGGTCTCACTGGTGCATTTGCCCCGACCACCGTGCAGGACCAAGGTCATCGACGCCGGTACCTCGGCATCGGGGCGGATGGCATCGGTGCCCGCCTGACTGGAGCCGCTCGACGACTCCTTGGAGGGGTCGGGATGGGAAACAGAGGACGAGGAGTCCCCGGACACTTTTCGGACCCGCACGATGTAATTTGTTCAGAGCTGAGAAACAAACATGACTTGTGTAAAAATTGATTTTAACGTACTTACTAAAACTTGTCCAAAGTAGCCACACAAGCAGCTAGGTCCAGTGCAACCCAATGTGCAAGTTAGTGGTTTCCCTAAGGTAGGCAAACTATATACTTGTCTCTGTACTGGTGGTTGGGCAGCAGTAAAAGTGTAGAGCAGCATGCAGTGTAAATCTGGGTGACCGCAAAATGAAGAATACCTTCCTGGGTCGTTGGAGTAGGTGTCTCTTATTAAATGTTTCACTTCCAGTGCATGACTTTGGTCTTACCCGTGACAGGAAGTGAAGTGTTTAGTAAGAGCTCTTTGATCCAGCAATCTGGAAGACGCTATAAATTAAAAGAAACATAAATAAATAAAAGCCAGCAAATGTGCTCTCTGTTTTTTTCTGCTCTAGAGGTAACAAAGGAAAATGATGGGGTTTGTGCTTCTGTTCATTGGCTCTGAGGGGAGGGGGAAAGAGAGTAATGCTGGACTGGACTGAAGGGATGCAAGGGAAAGGAGGCAACGCTGGACTAGATTGAACTAGTGGGGGGCAGAGGAAAGGAATGATGCTAAACTAGACTGGGGCTGGGAGAGGAATGGGATGGGGGTGATGCTGGACTGGACCAGAGAGAAGGATAACAGCAAGTGATGTTGGACTGCACTGGACTGGAGGTGGGGGAGCAGAGGAAGGAGATGATGCTGAACTGGCATGGGGGTGATGCAGGACTGGACTGGAAGAAGAACGGCAAAGGGGTTATATTGGACTGCACCTGATTGGGTGAAAGAAGGAGGAAGGGAGAAGGATCTGAACTGGACTGGGGGAATGCAAGAGAAAGGGGTAGTGCTGGACTGGATGGAGACAGGTGAAAGGAAGTGATGAAAGACAATACTGGATTAGGGAAAGGGAATGACTGTGGACAGACTGGGGGGGGGGGAATGGTAAAAGGAGTAATCATGGACTGGGGGAGGGGGGAATGGGATGTGGGTGATGCTGGACCGGATGAGGAAAGAATGGCAAAGGGGAAAAGAGCATAAAATATGCTATACTGGGTCAAACCAAAGGTCCATCAAGCCTAATATCCTGTTTCCAACAGTGGCCATTCCAGGTCACATGTACATGTCAGGTTTCCAAAGGTAGACAGATTCCATGCTGCTTATTGCAGAGGTAAGCAGTGGATTTCCCCAGCCAGTCCACTCTAATAATGGTCAACACAATTTTTGTCGTAGACCCGCTCTGACCTGTCATATGTAATTTTTCCCATTGTTTACAAATATGGTATCAGACTTTTTCTATCACCCATACTTCAGGAGATATAATCTAGTAAAGTGTGTACATTACTGTAAATTAGCCGTTACAGTTTTGATTCAGTAAACAAAGGTTGAATATGAAAAATTCCATCATAATTATTATTGTATATTGTCAGCCACAACCAAAATTGCTGAGTCATGTAGTTATAATATAATTAATTAATGGACCCCTTGCCCTACTGGTCCAGCTGATACAAGCAGAAAACGCTGAGTCATGTATTGGTATGCTTTCTGTCGCCGTCAACGATTGTGGTTTGTATTGTTTGAAAAAAAACAGAATCTGAATGGATGTGAGTTTGCGTTAATCTATTTCATAAACAGCAGTTGGTTAATAAATATTACGGTTATCACTTGTAGTTGTTTAACAATGCCTCGAAAGTGTGTTAATCGTCCGGATTCATTTTGCTACATTTGCGGTGAGGTTACTTTTAAGAAGCAGAGAAGACGTTTTACTCCGCTTGTTAAGACATGTTATAAGCTGTACTTTGGATGTCAAGTCGGTGACCAGGACTCCTAACAGGTTGGGTAAAGGGTGTTCGACACATGAATTTTGCTGTTCCAATGATCTGGAGGGAACCAAGAGATCACTTGACAGATTGCTACTTTTGCCTTACAAACATTGCAGGCATTACTTCAAAATCAAAACACACTGTAAATTACCCAAATTTACCATCTGCCATGAGGCCTCACTGTCAAGAATTGCCGGTGCCAAAACCTCCAGAAAATCTTACAGTGAATGAGGATGAAGAAGAAGAAGAAGAAGAAGAAGAAGAAGATGAACCAATGAATGCTGATGATGGCGATGCTGTAATGCAGGGTCCAAGCTTTGAGGCATCCGGTTCCTCTTCTGAACCACATTTACTGGACCAAGGCGGTTTGAATGATCGCGACAAGCAGAACTGTTAGGGTCACGATTGAAAGGCTGAAATCTTCTTCATAGAGAAACCAAAGTGTGCACTTTTAGAAAGAGGCATACCGAGGATGGAATTGCTTTTTGTTGTGAAGTTAAATCCCTGATGGAAACACTTTGGATTATAGAACAGAGTATTGGCGACTATTTATTGATTCTTCTAAATATAGCCTAAAAGCTGTGCTTATCCACAACGGAAATATTTTACCATCAGTTCCAGTAGCTCATGCCGCCAATATGAAAGAAACTTACAGCAGTATGCATCTTCTCTTAACAAATATCAAGTATGAAGAGCACAAGTGGAATATTTAAAAGTAATTGCCCTCTTGCTTGGACAACAGCTTGGTTGGACAAAGTATTGTTGCTTTCTGTGTGAACAGCAGGGACAGGAAAAATCATTACATCCGGAAACGGTGGCCAAAGAGAACATCACTAGTCCCAGGCCAGAAAAATGTGGCACATCACCCACTTGTGGAGCCGAATAAAGTATATCTACCTCCACTCCATATAAAGTTGGGTCTTATGAAGAACTTTGTAAAACCCATGGATAGAAGTGGACTTGGATTTGCATATTTAAGAAAGACATTTCCACGAATCAGTGAGGCGAAGATCAAAGAAGGGATTTTTGTAGGACCTGATATTAGAAAACTGATGAAAGATGAAAACTTTGATGGTCAGTTGAATGAAACTGAAAGAGCTGCATGGGAGTCCTTTAAGACTGTTTACCACGACTTCTTGGGAAATAACAAGGCAGACAACTATGCAGAATCAGTGGATACTCTCCTGAAATCTTACCAGAAACTGGGATGTAACATGTCTTTGAAAATGCACTTCTTGCATTCACACCTGGATTTTTTTCCTGCAAATCTAGGAGCAGTCAGCGATGAAAAGTTTTCATCAGGACATTTCAGTAATGGAAAATAGGTACCAGGGCAAGCGGAGCTCCAGTATGCTTGCAGACTATTGTTGGACCCTTAAGAGGGATGTTCTTGAGGCGCAATACAGCAGAAAATCATATACAACTACTTTCTAGGAGACATTACATTACAATATACATCTATATGTATCTAATGTAAATATAAGAACATAAGAACACAAGATATGCCATACTGAGTCAGACCAAGGTCCATCAAGCCCAGTATCTTGTTTCCAGCAGTGGCCAATCTAGGTCATACGTACCTAGCAGTTTCCCCAAAAGACACAGGTTCCACAATGCTTGTACTGGGTCAAGCATTGATATCCTGGGTCCCTTTTTAATAATGGTTTAAGGACCTTTCCTCCAGGAACTTCTCCAAACCTTTTTTAAACCCAGCTACACTAACAGCCTTTACTACAGCCTCTGGTAACAAATTCCAGAGTTTGATTACACGTTGAGTGAAAAAAATATTTTCTTTTATTAGTCTTAAATAGTTTACCTTCTAGCTTCATTGCATGTCCCCTAGTCTTTCTATATTATGATAATGTAAAGAGTAGTTACTCACCTGTAACAGATGTTCTACAGGAGCAGCAGGAATCAGTCCTCACATATGGGTGACGTCGGTGCCGACGGAGCCCCCATTCGGAGCATTTCCCCAGCTTTCAAAGAAAGCCTTTGGGAATGCAGCGCGCATGCGCGGTCCCCTTCCCGCCCAAGGGTGCCATCTTTCTCAGTCTGATGACATAGCTAAAAGACAGCAAAAAACCAAAATGAATTATATGACTGCAACTCCCAGGGTAGGAGGGAGGGTTGTGAGGACTGATTCCTGCTGCTCCTGGAGAACACCTGTTACAGGTGAGTAACTACTCTTTCTCCAGGACTAAGCAGGAAGTCAGTCCTCACATATGGGACTCCCCAGCTTCAGGCTACCAGGGACCCAAAGCTGAACAATGAGCTCCCTCTAGAGCCCCAGCATGAGTGAAAGAATCTTCTCTGAGAACGCCCCGTACGGTAGCCCAACACCAGGGCTGGAGGGTAGGAGTTGCCTATACCTCAAAGAGATTACGGAGTACCGCCTGTCCGAAAGCACTGTCCCTTCGGGACTCCCTCTCGAGGCAGTAGTAGGCCGCAAAAGTCTGGCTTGAAGACCAAGTAGCGGCCCAGCAGATGTCTGCAAGCGGAACAGAGCAGAGATGAGCTACTGACGCGGCTTTCGCCCTGACACGGTGGGCCGTGACTCGACCCTGCAAGGAGAGGCCGGCTGCCCTGTACACCCAGGCGATACAGTCTGCCACCCAGATGGACAAGGTACATTTGGAGACAGGTAACACCAGCTTATTAGGGTCAAAAGAGATGAAGAGCTGAACAGCCCTTCGGTGTCGCTGCGTACGGTCAAGGTAGAAGGACAACACCCTCCTACAGTCCAGGGAATGCAAGACCATTTCAGCCCGGCTGGCATCTAGCCTGGGAAAGAAAGTAGGAAGAACCACCTCCTGATTGAGATGGAAGGAGGAGACAACCTTTGGAAGGAACTTTGAGTCAGTCCGTAAGACCACCCTGTTCCTATAGAACCTTGTGTATGGTGCCTCTGAGACCAGATCTTGTAGCTCACTGACTCGCCTGGCTGAGGTAAGAGCTACCAAAAGCAACGCCTTCCAGAAAAGAAAGCGTAAAGGACAAGTAGCCATAGGCTCAAATGGTGGGCAAATAAGTTGTTGCAAGACCACATTCAAATCCCACGCAGGTGCAGGTGGACGAATTGGAGGCTTGAGCAAAAGGAGGCCTCTGAGGAAACGGGAAACTAAAGGGTGGCCTGACAGAGAGTGACCCTCCACCGGTGAGTGGTGTGCTGACAGAGCACTGAGGTGGACCCGAACAGAGTTGGATTTAAGGCCCAGGTCGGACAGGTGAATCAAATATTGCAGCACCACTGGCACCAGGCACGAAAAAGGATCCTCCTTGTGTTGAGCGCACCAGGTAGAGAACCTACGCCACTTGAAGGCATAAGACTTTTGGGTGGACTGCCTCCTAGAGGCCAAGACATGTCCTCCACTTCCCTAGGTAGCAGTAAGTGTGCTAAAACTACCCTCTCAGCAGCCAGGCCATCAGATGGAGGGACTGGAGGTTGGGGTGCAAGAGAGATCCCTGATCCTGAGATAGGAGATCGGGTTGCACCCCCAGAGGGAGTGGAGTGTCCACAGCGAACTGCAGAAGGAGTGGAAACCACGGTTGCCTCGGCCATCTGGGGGCTACCAAGATCACCGAGGCCTTGTCCCGAAGCACCTTGAAAAGGGTCCGGGCCACTAGAGGCGTGGGAGGAAACACATACAGTAGGCCCATAGACCAAGAGATTAGAAACGCATCTGCTACTATTCTCAGAGGATGCGGTTGTCTAGAGCAGAACCTGGGTAGTTGACGGTTGAGTGGACTGGCAAAGAGATCGATGGTTGGAAGACCCCACCTTAGGAAGATCTGCTGGACCACCAGAGGATTCAACTGCCATTCGTGTGGCTGCAGAATCCTGCTCAACCTGTCTGCCAGGTAATTCTCTTGGCCGGGCAGATAAACCGCCATGAAAAGCATGCCCTGTTGGACTGCCCATGAGCACAGGGCTTGAGCCTCCTGACACAGAAGTCGGGATACTGTGCCTCCTTGTTTGTTCATATAGAACATGGCGACTTGATTGTCTGTCTGAACCATAACAGACTGGTGGGAGAGGGCATGAGAGAAAGTTTGGAGAGCCAAGCGGATAGCTCTCAGCTCCAAGAGGTTGATCTGCTGTGCAGCCTCCCAAGGGGACCAGAGGCCTTGGGTGCATGTCCCCTGGCAATGTGCACCCCATCCCTGAAGAGAAGCATCTGTTGTCCGCACTTGTGTTTCTGGTGGTGGCTGAAAAGGCACTCCGCGCACTAGATTGGGGAGATGCAACCACCATTGCAGGGAGGCTGCCAGCAGTTTGGACACCCTTACTTTGTCTCTCAAGTGTCCTGTGGCTTGCAGCCACTGAGTTCTGAGGCCCCACTGAGCAGGCCTCATGTGCAGACAGGCATTTGGAGTAACATGGACCGTGGATGCCATGTGGCCTAATAGTCTCAGGAATTGCCTGGCGGAAACCAGAAAATTGCTGTGGAACTGTCTGGCCAAGTCCATCGGTCTGTGGATCCAGTCTACAGGCAGATAAGCCTTTCCCTGAAGGGTATCCAGTCTTGCTCCTATGAACTCTGTTTTCTGTGAGGGTTGCAAAGTGGACTTTGCGAAGTTTATGACAAACCCCAGATGCTGTAGAAGGCAGACAGTGCAGAGGGTGGCCTGTCTGGTTTCCTGTGGAGACTGACCCCTGATAAGCCAGTCGTCTAGGTATGGAAAGACAAATATGCCCTGGACTCTGAGATAGTCCGCTACCTCCGCCAGGCATTTGGTGAAAACCCTGGGTGCGGAGGTTAGGCCAAATGGAAGTACTCTGTACTGAAAATGATTTCCTCCCACTACAAAGCTGAGATATTGTCTGTGGTCTGGATGAATGAGGATGTGTGTATAAGGATCCTTTAGGTCTAAGGAGCATAGCCAATCTCCCTGCTGGAGGAAGGGCAGCAGTATTCCAAGGGTAAGCATCTTGAACGTTTCCCTCAACAGTAACTTGTTGAGATTTCGCAAGTCGAGGATGGGCCTGAGGCCTCCTGTCCTTTTTGGTACCAGAAAGTACCTGGAATAGAAGCCTTGCCCTCTCAGGTGGTGGGGCACCGGTTCCACCGCCTGCTCCTTTAGAAGACTTGTCAACTCCTGAAGGAGTAAGTTCCTGTGCAGAGGGAGTCTTGGAGGCTCCCGTGGAAAGTAGGAGGGGGTAACTTGTTGAAGTGGAGCAAATAGCCCTTCTGGACTATGCTGAGCACCCAGGTATCCCCTGTTATGGCTGACCACCTGTGGGCGTACAGGGTCAGCCGGCCTCCTGTGCTGAGAGGGGCCAGCTGAGGAGGAGGGGCTATGCCACTGGAGTCAAAACCCCGCTCCCTGCTGTGCAGGAGCTGGAACTGGTGGCTTGGGGGATTTCTGCCTATGGGGCCCATGTCCCTGCCCCTGTCCCTTGGCCTGCTGACCCTGTTGGGGAGTTGTGGAGGCCTGGTATTGAGCGTAAGATTTGTAGGCAGAGGACTTTCTCGGGTAAAAGGACTTTTTCCCCGAGCCCTTCTTCTTTTGAGAAGGGACAGAGGTCTTTCTAGACAGCCTTGTCCTGGTGAGAGTCTCGGATGCGAGTTCTGCAGCCTTTTCAGCTATGGGCTTGCCAAAGAGGTTTTCACCTCGGCAAGGGACATTGACCAACTTGTCCTGCACCCATGGCTCGAGGTCCGATGACTGTAGCCAGGCCTGACGGCGTGCACCGATGCTGGCCGCGGCTACTCGGGCCGAAGCCTCGAAGCCATCATAGGCTGCTCGAGATACAAACTTCGAGCACTCCCAGATCCCAGATGACAAGGCTGTGAACCTCTGCAAAGGTTCCTCGGAGAGACCAGCAGAGAACCCGGCAATCTCCTTTGCCAGGTTTCGTAGGTACATGCCCATGTACAGCTGGTAAGTCTGGACACGGCAAGCAAGCATAGAGCCCTGGAAGCACTTTCTACCGAGGGCATCCAGGTTCCAGGCCTCCCTGCCTGGAGGCACAGAGGAGTGCATCTTCTGACTCTTCAGACAATGCATGGCCGATTCCACAACCATGGAGTGGTGCGGCAGCTGTGCCTTCTGGAACCCAGGGCTCTTGCGGACTCGATAAATGGAATCAACCCACTTGCTAAGAACCAGCGTCGAGGCTGGCGCCTCCCACATGCAGAAGAGCAACCGTTCCAGCATCGGAGGAACTGGTACAGTAAAGGCCTCCTTGGGGGGGGGGAGAGTCATACTGCAGTGTCTCGAGCTCCTCGGCTTGAGGCTCCTCCTCGGGTCCCGCGGGGAAGGCCAAGGCCTTGGCTATGTCCCTCACGAAGTCCGTGTGCTCTGTATTTTAGGTTCATTACCCTGCTTTGCAAGCAAATTCAAGGCATGATCAAAATCACTGACCAGCATATTATAAATATTCGACACAAAAGTTTATTTTACAAAAGGATTTCAGTAAAAAAACAAAACTATGGCCTAATGTAGTTGATTTCCAAGACACAAAATTTAAGAATGAAAAATATAATATGCTGGAATTTTGTAACAGATTAGTGAGAGAACTGTTTTCTGACTTTATACTATAGCGCTGTTTTGTTTTAAGTAGAGAACATTGAGTCATCCAGCATAAACACTCAAAATACTACGACTGTTTCAGAGCTCTTTTTAAATATTAAAATGCAAATGCAATGTATGCCTTTGAGTCAGTCCTGACTCCTAGCAAAAATATGCTCCCCTTATTTCCAGAGTTCAAGAAAAATCTGGCAATACAGATACTGTTAAACATGCAATATGTTGTAACTACTAGTAGCAAGAAATGAAAAGAAATTAGAATGTTTTTCTTATCTAGCTTGCTGCCCTTATTTAATCTAGCTTCTCCTTAAGCAGTCATTTTATCTGGTCACTAGTATATTTTCCATGTTTCCTATTCACTTCTTTATATTGTGATTCCATTTAACTGAGTGTTTTTTGAAAATTGGGGACATTCTACTTATTAGATAATGTCCTTTCCTTGAGTCCTGGTAAAACAGTCCCCATTCAGTTCCGTATCCGCTTTAAGATTCTTGTACTGGTTCATAAGGTTCTTTACATCGGTATCCCTTCTTATCTTTCCTCTAGTATCATTCTTCATGCCCTACAATGTTCCCTCTGCTCGAACTGCCTTCATCTGCCTCCCGTGCTAGGTATGAGCTGACGTGGAATTCGGCCTTCTACTTTCTCGGTCCCCACTTGTGGAACAATCCCCCCTTCCCATTTGACTAGAGGCGTCCCTTGCCAGATCCAAGACTCAGCTTAAGATCCTTCTATTTCACGAGGCCTTCAACATCCCCATCACCTGACCTACTGGATTCTGTGGATGACCTCCCTTTTTCCTATCTCTCTGTCAATGCCCCTTTCCCTCCCCTCTTTTTCTCTCTCTGTTTCTTCCTGGTATGATTGCGACTCTTTCTGGTTCATGATTTTGGAGTTCTTTCCACTCGCCTCTCTTATTTATGTTTTTATTGTGAACTGCTCTACCAACTTATTTGAAGGGCGGTATATCAAATTTTAATAAACATAAACACATAAACAAGTGGGTTCCTTATCGTCCTCCCAGTTCAGTTCCTCACCTCTGGGTTGTTAACTTCTTCGCGCAGCATGGAGATTGGGCATGTCAGAACTGTGACACCACTGTAGATGTCCTGCTGGCACCTCCCACCAGCTTCCAGTGTGTCCAGTCTCCATGCAGCTGGAGGTAGTAAGCCTATGTGCTGGGCTCACTAGAGGAGCAGATAAGGAGCTTTAGGAAGCTTAGCTAGGGTTTTTAGTTTTTCTTTTCTCCCTATAACATTTTTTCTTTTGATCTGTAGCTTTAAAGCTCATTAAAGCTTGTTAAAAAAAGAAGAAAGCAAGGGCTGAGAGGGGATCAGAAGGGATTTAGAGGAGTCTCTTTTCTCCCTCCCATTTATTTCTGTCCCCTTTGCCTGCGCTCCCCTCCTTGTTGGCACAAAGGGGAGTTCTTTAGCAGGCTTTTCATCTCCTTACCGGCTCAGTTTTCTGTGCTGCAGATTTCCAGTCAGAAACTGTAGTCAGGCCTTGTTTCTCTGCTGCTGCTGCTGGCTGACAGCCTTTCTCAGCTGTGCTGCTCACAGGAAGCCCGTTATTTTTATCGGGGTGCAGAGAGGATCCGAGGGTCTCGGAGGAAGAGGTGAGTGTTTGAATCTTTGCTGCTAGTGTCCTGTGAGCGTTTTTGAGGTCTGCTGCCATGTGTGAAGCATGTTCTGTGGGTTAGCAGAGCTCAGGATCTTGGTGGGCCTTTTTCCCACTGTTTTTCTTCAGTGCTCTTTTTCTTTGCTGACAGCTTTCTTTAATTAATCCTTGTAGTTTTCTGGTTACTTGGAATTAATTTTGATTACTTTTAATTTTCAATGTTTTGGAGGGCCAGTACAGAAAAGTAAAAAAAAAAAATAAGAGAAGATTCTGCACGTTGTTGTTTTTGTTGCCCTATTTGGTGGTCTGTGGGAGCCATTTCCTTTACTATCCAGTCTCTCGGAACCTGTAGCACTAATGCCTACGCGACCAGAATGCCTGGTTTGTGGCGCCCGTAGGGGCTTGGTCTCAGACAGGGGGGGGGTCGTGGCTGCGCATCTGAGGCGCTTACTATGGAGCAAGAAATGCAGGATCGGTCTAAAGAAGGCACTGCTCTAGTGGCGCAGGGTGCTGCCACCTCTGTGGAAGGGGAGTCTCTGCGGGAGTCTCCGTCCACTCTTCCTACTTCAAATTTGGCTTTGCCCGGAAATTCCGCCACTCCCATGGTGTCTGGGGCAGCTGTTGAGGGTTTCTCTCCAGATTTTGTGCTGCTACTTCATCAGGTTTACTATTGTGGCAGCAGGGGGCAGTCGCGGATGCCACGCTTCTTGGAATCTTATGAAGAAAACTCGTTCACTATTAACAATATGTGGATCAGAGGTAATTTCATTTTCTCTGAGGTCTCAGTTAGAAAAGAGCATTGCCATTAAGACTCACGTCTTTATATAGCAAAATGCTTTATCACATCAATGACCTCATAATTAAAAGACAGAAATCCAATCATGTTAGAACTCTTCAATCAACAATCACGACAAAACATTCAAGTTCAACTTCCCAGATTAGATGTATCTGTAGCTCTCTTTTGATCCCAACGTCAATCCCCGGTACCACTGAGACGTTTCACAGAAGATGTTTCCTCAGGGGATCTTACAAACTCTATAAAACGACAAAACAAAACAAGAACCAATCAGTGACCTCCATTCCTACCCCGATCACCTACTACCTCTAACTATAAAACATTAATTAAAATCCCACCAGGTGAATCTTACCGCAACTGCTGCCCACGCTTTAACTCACTGCGGTTTCATTCCGCTCTCTAATCCAAGAAAGCACCAACCGTCTCTCTAAAAAAAACGCCGCACATGTCAGATGGCACTCTAAACTCCATTTTTAAAGACCCTCCACACTGACTGACGTCCAACGTCCTTACGACAACACACCCCCATGACGTAAAACTAGTGAATGACAGCTTGTTCATCAGTTTCTTCCGTATAACCGGGGCTGTATTAACTATATGCACACCTATCGCCCCCCAAAAAAATACACTGGTGTGACGAAGAGACAACCCCTACCAGCAGTCTAACGTACAATCATACCGCTGCTTATACTGCCTTCCACCACTCACATTGAAAATTTTTAAAATACCAGTGTATTTTTTTGGGGGGGGTGATAGGTGTGCATATAGTTAATACAGGGAGGAGCTGATAGCGCTCATTACGGAGTCCTTCAGGCTCTCAACCTTTCGTTGGTGGTACCAGTGTAGGATGAGGATTTGGAGGATCCTCTCATTCAGGTGGTACGAAAGTCCCAGGCGGTTTTTTCTGTTCACCGTGTGGTTAAGCAGATGATTCAGGATGAATGGGATGTGCCGGAGGCAGGCTTGCATGGTGTGAGGTTCATGAATCATCTCTATCCCTTGGCAGATCAAGAACGGGGAAGTGTTTTGTTCTCTGCGTATAGATGCAGCAGTTTCAGGGGTCACGAAGAAGACTACCATTCCAGTTGAAGACAGTGCAGCTTTGAAGGACGAACAGATTCGGAAAGTGGATGCCCTTTTGAAGCAAGCTTTTGAGGTTAATGCTCTGGCTCTACAGGCCTCTATTTGTGGAGCTTGGGTGGCGAGAGCATGCCTTCGCTGGTCGCAGCATTTGCAGCAGCCAGTTCAGCAAACGCAGGAGCAGCTAGCTGATGTGACAAGACTAGAGTCAGGTTCCGCATATTTGGCCAATTTCCACTATGATCTTATTAGAGGTTTGGCGAATAGCATGGCTTTCTTGGTTGCCGCACCACCGCTATCTTTGGCTCAGGAACTGGGCGGCAGACAGTTCCTCCAAGTCACGTCTCAGCAAGCTTCCTTTTAAGGGGAAACTGTTGTTTGGAGAAGAACTTGATAAACTGGTCAAGGATTTGGGGGATTCTAAAGGAGGTCGCTTGCCGGAGGATAAACTGAAGCAGGGCTGAGCCCCGTTACCTGCTGTGGGCAATCTCGGGATTTCAGGCGTTTTCATACCTCCTGTTTGGGAGGTTTTCAAAGAGGACGGTTTTCCTCTCGAGGTCAAAGTTTTAGAGGATTCCGGGGAGCGGGCAGAGGATTTGCTAGTCCCTCTTCCTCGGCTTTTTGGAAAGCACAGTTAAGCAAGGTGGACCCAGGCAGGAATTCAGCCGGTAGGGGGTCCAGATAACATCCGATCAGTGGGTGTTGAAGGTCGTTCGCAAAGCTTATTCTCTCGAGTTTGCCCATCCGGTGTTCGACTCTTTTGTCATGTTGCCGTGCAGAGGGCGAGAAAGGATGATTGCTGTAGGGAGACTCTGGCTCATCTTTTGCATTGGGAGCAGTGGTTCCGGTTCTGCGAGAGCACTACAGTATCGGTCGATACTCAATTTATTTTGTGGTGCCAAAGAAAGACGGGGCCTTCCGCCCGATTCTGTATCTCAAGGGGGTATACCGCTGTTTGCGGGTACCTCATTTCTGAATGGAGACCTTATGTTTGTTTATAGTGGCAGTTCGTCAAGGGGAGTTCTTGACATCTCTCGATCTCACCGAAGCATATTTACACATTCTGATCAGGCCAGATCATCATAGGTTTCTAGGATTTGCGCTACTGTGGGGGCATTTTCAGTTTCAGGCGTAGCCCTTCGGTCTGGCGACGGCTCCGCGCACCTTCACCAAGGTTATGGTGGTGGTGGCGGCGGCTCTTCGAAAGGAGGGAGTATTAGTTCATCCCTATCTCGACGACTAGTTGATTCGGGCAAAGTCCAGGGCCGAGAGTGTGCGAGTGACAGACAGAGTGGTAGAACTCCTGCAGAGTCTCGGTTGAGTGGTCAATACAGCCAAGAACCGATTGGTTTTGACACAAGTTCTAGAGTATTTTGGAGTTCACTTCGACACTTATGTGGGATCTGTTTTCCTGCCGGATCTTCGAGGCCAGGGCTTGCGGCTTCTGGTGCATGATTTTTTGAGGATTCCTGCACCATCGGCCTGGCACTGTCTCTGCGTGTTAGGGACAATGGCGGCGACTCTGGAAGTTGTGCTGTGGGCCAGAGCTCACATGCGTCCCTTACAAAGGTCGCTGTTTCGTCGATGGTCTCACCAGAACGACTCTCTGTCCAAGTGCCTCCCCTGTCCATTTGCGGGTCAGGAAGTCTCTCAATGGTGGCTTCATCCGCAGAATCTCACGGTGGGCATGCCTCTTGAACAACCGCAGTGGATGCCAGTGTTAACGGATGCCAGTCTCGCAGGTTGGCGAGCTCATTGAGGAGCGCTCTTCACGCAAGGCTGCTGGACTGAGCAGGAAGCCAAATGGTCCATCAATCGGCTGGAGTTGTGAGCGGTAGCTCTAGCGCTTTGAGCCTTCGAATCCACCTTATGGGGTCGAGCGGTTCAAGTGCTCTCGGACAATGCTGCGACGGTTGCATACCTCAATCGTCAAGGGGGCACGGGAAGCGCGACTCTGGAAATGGAGGCGGAAAGTCTCTTCAATTGGGTAGAGCCTCGGCTTCAGGCTCTATCGGCAGCGCACATTGCGGGAACGGGCATTGTGATGGCAGACTTTCTCAGCCGGGTTCGAGTGTATCCTGGAGAATGGGAGCTTCATCTGGAAGTGTTTGCTCAGATTTCCTCAAGTGGAGATCTCCGGTTATGGATCTCATGGCGATCTTTCGGTCAGCCAAAGCCAGACACTCTTACAGCAGATGACAAGAACGAATGTTGGAAGGTCTAGATACCTTACTCCAACAATGACCCACTCACGGTCTCATCTACGTTTTTCCCCCTTGGGCGCTCATGGGATGAATGGTGCAGCGCATCAAGGCTCATCGGGGAAGAGTGGCTCTAGTAGCTCCAGATTGGCCTCCTCGTCCGTGGTATGCCGATCTGGCGCATCTGCTCGACAGGGAACCGTGGCGGATGCTGCTAAGAGAGGATCTGCTGCTTCAGGGTCCTCTACGAATGCCTCAGGTACATCGGTTCTCGCTTACGGCTTGACCATTGAAAGGGCTCAGTTAAGGAAGAAGGGTTATTCCAAGGCGATGCTTGACACCTTGCTTCGGGCCTGAAAGAGGTCCATTTCCTTAGCATATGTACGCGTCTGGTGTATTTTTGCAGACTGGTGTGCTCAACGTCAGTTTCGCCCGGCCTCAGTATCTGTACTGACCAGTGTTGAGTTTCTTTCAAGACGGGTTTGATAAGGGATTGGCTGCCAGTTCGTTAAGGGTGCAGTTGGCAGCTATTTCTTGTTATTGAGGAAAGGTGCAAGGAGTTCCTTTGGGGGTCTATGCCGATGTTGTCCGTTTCTTGAGAGCGGTATACCGTCTACGTCCTTCGCGCAGGGTGTTTTCTCCTCCGTGGGATCTCAACCTGGTTTTAGGAGCCTCAACAAGGGAGCTTTTTGAGCCTTTGTATCAGGCTTCCCTAAAGGATTTGACTTTGAAGACAGTATTTTTGATAGCCATTTGCTCTGCACGTCGAATCTCTGAGTTGCAGGCTTTGTCCTATCGGGAACCGTTTCTGACTTTTTCTAGGGAAAAAGTGGTGTTGCGTCCCGTAACCGTCTTTATTACCAAAGGTAGTTTCGCCATTTCATGTGAATCAGTCAGTCTCTTTGCCCATTTTGGGTGTTTAAGGGGAGACCGCGTCGGACTGTAGTTTGCGTTTGTTAGACATTAAGAGGCTACTTCGGCGATACTTGAAGGTCTCGGAGTCCTTCCGCATGTCTGACTGTTTGTTCATTCTCTTTGGTGGGCCGCGTAAAGGTGAAGCGGTGGCCAAAGCTTCAATTTCCAGATGGGTTCATGAAGCAATAGCGTCAGCTTACATCTTGCAAGATTGTCAGGTGCCCTTGGGGCTGTGGGCTCATTCTACTATGCGCAAGCAGCTTCGTGGGTGGAGCATAGCTTAGTTCCACCGGTTGAGATTTGCAGAGCAGCCACTTGGTCTTCCTTGCATACTTCTAGTAAACATTACCGCCTGGATATTCAAACGGCAGGAGATGCCTGTTTCGGGTCAGCAGTGTTGGAGTCCGGGTGGACAGGTCCCTCCCAATAGTTTACTGCTCTGTTGCATCCCAGAAGTGAGGGACTGAACTGAAGAGGACAATAAGGAAAGAAAAATTAGACTTACCTGCTAATTGTTGTTCCTTGAGGAACTCCAGTTCAGTCCCGATTCCCGCCCAGGGGTCTTTTGGTCAGTTTCCACAAAGCCTGCTTTGTGATACGTGGTGACTACAATCAAGTAGGAGAAGTTCAGCAAATGTGGTCTGTATTCAGGCAAAGTATACCTTGTATTCTTTCTTCTCTCCTTTCTGTCCTATTCTTGCAAACGGGAGAGGGAGAGTTATCCTCTCATTTACGGGGTTTTAGTTCAGTGTTAGAGTTAAATTGTATTTAATATTATAGCTACTTATTTGTTGCTCCTTTGAGTCTGCTTTGTCATTAGATCACTGGAAGCTGGTGGGGAGGTGCCAGCAGGATATCTACAGTGGTGTCATTTCTTACATGCCCAGTCTCCATGCTGTGGGAAGAGGTGCACAACCCAGAGGTGAAGGACTGAAATGGAGTTCCTCAAGGAACAACAATTAGCAGGTAAGTCTAATTTCTCTTTATGTCCTCTTACCAGCAGAGGTGGAGACAGAGAAAATATTCCAGAGGTTTCTTATGATATCATCCTGCTATACCAGTCAATGCAGCTAGGGGCACACCTCAGTAATTGTACCCAAGCACATGGTCACAAATCTCTGACCGCGCACAACCTCAGTGAGGGGTAACAGGGTTCAACCGAACAAGGGACCATAACTATGTACAGGATCATCTTCAGACTGAAGGCCTGTTAAGAGAATATGGGCCTGCCAGGGGCCAAGTGCAGAGAAACAGAGCAGACCATAACGGTCACAGCAGACCATAACCGGTCACAGGCAAGTCCTGGACTGGTATAGGCGGACTCAAGGAAAGGACATTATCTAGTAAATAAAATGTCACCTTCCATATGGATGATTGAAGGTGACATTTTATTTACCAGGTGACCAGTCTAGACCAGTGGGATGTACCAAAGCTACAACTCCACTGAGCTGAAAGAAGACATGGTAGCTTTTAAGATCTCTAAGTCAAAGGCCGTGTCCACCCGAACGTGGACATCCAAGTGGTAATGCTTGACAAACATGGAAAGTGATGCCCATGTTTCTCCGGGAACAAGCAGGAGTCAGTCCTCACATATGGGTGACGTCGGCGCCAACGAAGCCCTCGTGCGGAGCAAATCCCCAGCTTTCAGAGAAAGCCTTTGGGAGTTGCCATCACGCATGCCTTCCCGCCCAAGGGTGCCATTTTGCTCATTCTCCTTTTTTCCACGGAGCTCTATGGACGTAGTCTTTGTGTCCCGATAAAAAAGTTGATTTTCTCTCTCTTTTATCGACCGGTCGACACCAGTACCTCTTCCCGCCTTCGGCTCGGTACACCGGTATTGAGTCCATCTCTTTATTCGGTTTTTGTCCTTCTTGACTGGCGTTCGTGCCTTTTTTCTTTTTCACTGGCAGCCCAGGTCTTCGACCTCGCAGGGGCCCTTTTTCCCCCGATGGCTGCCAGTGTGTTAAAAAATGCGATTGGTGTGTTAAACTTATGTCTCTCATCGATACGCACGACTGCTCTCTCCGGTTCCTTTGGCCCAACCATGACCCGTCGGTCTATGGCCTGTGTAGGAAAATGTCCTCAAAGGCCTTGAAGAGCCACCAGCAGCAGCATGATAGAATTTTTTCCATGTCCCTGCCTCCGAGAGCCCAGACCTCATCTGAGGACTCCACGTCTTGGGGGGAGCATTCTGAGCCCGAGCAGCATCGAGGTTCCTCAGAAAGAGGGTCCCCCTCGAGGGAGCACAAGAGGAAGAAGAAATCCTCTAAGGCAGCGTCTCTGGATGGCTCTGAGCAACCCAGTTCCTCCTGGGGCCTGTTGCGGAGCCCCGAGCATCGGCTGAGATCTTCGGAGAAGGAGCGCCCGGCAAAGATGCCTTGTCGAGAAATGGACCAGCCGAGGCAAGTACCAACTGTCCTCATCGAGGACTCCACTCTTGGGGAAGCGGCATCGGGCCCGAACATTTTGGGGCCCGAGCTGGTGGCTGCAGAGCCTTCTGGACTTGAGTCCAGAATGGCGGCCTTGGAGTGCAGTTCCACTGCCTTCATGGAGCAGCAGTGGGCACTGATAGCCGGCCTGTCTGGTTCCTCCGCCCCGACCACCGGGCCCTCGACATCAAAGTCGACCCCGGAGGCCGAGTCTATCCTCAAAACCTTTTGGGCTCTAGACGATCCTCGGCCAAGGTCTCTCTTGGCCTCCCGTTCGGGACCGAGGTCGTCGCCGCAGAGTCTGCCGGCGTTGGGGCGGTCTGCAGGGGGGCCCTCAATGCCTGATGAGCCCCCTGATTCCTCCTCGGAGGTGTCAGCTTGGGAAACCGAGGATGAGGCATCCCCGGATACCCGCCGGCACAGAGATGAACCTTCTGATTCCCCGGTATCTGAGTCTCGGAGAATGTCCCCTCTGGAAGACATGAGGATCTTGGACTTCGTGCAGGATATGTGCAAGGCTTTGCCGTTCCCCATGGAGTCCGAGGAGGATCCTCAAGCCGATGAGCTCGAGATCCTCCAGTAGGAGGCCCCCCCCCCCCTCGGGAGGCCCTTACTGTACCCATGCCTCCGATCCTGGAGCGACTGATGCTCCGCATGTGGGAGACACCGGCGTCAGTGCCAGTGATCAGCAAACAGCTTGACTCGATGTATCGAGTCTGCTGGAGCCCTGGATTTCAAAAGTTGCAGCTGCCGCACAACTCTATGGTTGTGGAATTGGCCATGTGCCATTTGAAGAGTCAGAAGACGCACTCCTCGGTACCTCCTGGCAGGGAGGCCTGCAACTTGGATGCCCTCGGCAGGAAGTGCTTCCAGGGTTCAATGCTGACTTGTCGGAACCAGGCATACCAGCTGTATATGGGCATGTACCTGAGGGACCTGGCAAAGGAACTCGCCGGGTTCTCAGCTGGGCTCTCCGAGGAACCTTTGCAGCGCTTCAAGGGCCTGTCCAAAGCCATCCGTGAGTGCTCGAAGTTTGTGTCTCGGGCGGCCTATGATGGGTTCGGGTTGGCGGCCCGGGTAGCCATGGCTGGCATCGGTGCACACCGTCTCGAACAGTGGGTTCAGGACTAGTTGGTCGATGTCCCTTGCCAAGGGAAGAACCTCTTTGGCAAACCCATGACCGACAAGGCCGCAGATTTGGAGAGAGAGTACATGATGAGGACATGGCTCTCCAAGAAGACTTCTGCCCCTTCTCGCAAGAAGGGCTCGGGTAAAAAGCCCTTTTACCTGAGGAAGGGTGCTGTTTACCGAAGCTACTCTCATTTTCAGGCCTCCCCAGCTCCCCAACAGGGGCAGCAGGCCAAGGATCAGGGGCATGGCCTGCGTAAGCAGAAAGCCCCCAAACCCCAGGCACTGGCTCCAGCCCAGCCTGTCAGTGGCTTTTGACTCCTACAGCATGGTCACTCTTCCTACTGGAGACAGCAGATCACAGGAGGTCAGCTTGCTCTGTATGCCCACAGGTGGACAGCCATTACCACCAATGCCTGGATCTTAGAGATAGTCTGGGAGGGCTATATTCTTCACCTAGCCCATGTCTCTCCTCACTATTTTCCAGGAGAGCCCATCAGGTCTCCTCTTCACCGGGACCTTCTTCTGAAGGAGTTGGCAGGTCTTCTCGAGGATCAGGCGGTAGAACCGGTGCAGGGAAGGGGCTTCTACTCCAGGTGCTTTCTGGTACCAAAAAGGACAGGAGGCCTCAGACCCATCCTCAACCTGCGCAACCTCAACAAATTCCTGGTGAGGGAGAAGTTCAAGATGCTCTCCCTTGGAATATTGCTGCCTTACCTCCACCAGGGAGACTGGCTATGCTCCTTAGACCTAAAAGATGCGTATTGTCACGCTCTTGCCCCTTACTTCCAGTATGGAGGGGCGTGGTTATCATAGAGAGTTTCACCTTTTAGCCTTTAACTGACTGGTTCCTTTGCCATGCCCTTTGGGAAAGGTAGTTCAGTCACAATCCACTTGGCTTCAGGTAGAAAAAACACTTGTAGTTGGCTCGAATGATAAGGCATTGACAGAATTTATTGACTCAAACGCAAGGTTCACAAATACTACCCTTGGATACTTTCTCCAGGATTCTTCACAATACACATCAGGATATAAATAAACTCAAAGCAAACTTTCAGCTTATAGTGTTCTTCAACTCAAAGATAAAGCCTTTTAACAGTCAATGCTACCAGCTTGGCTAGCATTGCTGTTTAAAGCAAACAAAAACAGCATTTCTCAATGGCAGTTTTCTGTTCTCATAGTCCCCAACACTTCCAGGCTGGTTTGTTTCCTTACAAAGTAAAACTTTTAACAGGACAAAAACTTCTCATAAGCAAATGATGCTCTATTCCAAGCTTTAGGAATATTCAAAAACAAAGCTAAAAAACTTTACTTCCTTTCACCATTAGCTCGGCTTCTTGCCGGTGCACTGCTCTGGATATCAGGTGTTTATCAAGCACAATCAGAGAGCTTCAGCTTGCTCTTGCTTTCTCAGCAAACGTATTTCTTCTTTAACACAGGACATGCACAAAACCATCCACAGGCTTTCAAGGTTACCTAAATCTGAAGGTTTTCTCTTAAGGGTGGTTTTCTTTCAATCCCTCTGCAGTAAAGGATTGACACAAGGAGCAATCCATGTATGAGTCTTCGTCATTCACAGCTAGGTCTGGTTCACCTAGTTGCATAGGCTCTACCTCTCCTTCCAGTTCACAGGGTTCAGCTGACTGCCTTCCATTAGAGCTGAGAGTATCCCTTGCAACTCTGCACTGCTCTGTATTAGACAAGCTTTCAAGGCTCATACCTGGGCCTGGACTTGTAGCTGCTTCTCCTCCCTCATGCTCTGGCCACCATTCTCCTGTGCTTCCTCGTCCTGTCCTCCAGTTTGTGTTTCTGCTTGGGTCTCTCCCTGAGACTCACTCTGGGACTCTCCTCCTTCTCTCCCTTGCTTCTTTCTCTATCCTAGACTTAAATCCCCAAGGCTCCAGCCCCACCTTTTCTCCTCTCAGGTGACGGAGATCAGCTTGCCTCCTGGCAGCTGGGTAATTAGGGAACTCAGTGACGTAAGGGTCCTTTACCCTGGGTCTGTATTCCCTCTCCTTTTCTCCACTAGGGGAACTCTGAAACCTATCCCATCTGGGAATTTCCTGCTTTCTAGGTGTGATTGGGTTTTTGTTTCTCTGACCTTGCAAAATAGGTCCTTTTATAAGGGTGAATTCCTTTCCTTTATCCCTTTCTCCTCTGTCATGATAAACTTCCTTATCACAGTATACACACATCCTGATGCACCCAAGCCACAAGGATTATCTGCACTTTGTGGTGGGGAGCAACCACTACCAGTACAGGGTACTCCCCTTCGGCCTTGCCTCGCCCCCAGAGTGTTCACAAAGTGCCTAGCTGTGGTTGTCGCCTTTCTCAGTCTCCAAGGGGTCTTTGTATTCCCCTACCACGACGACTGGCTCATCCGAGGCCCACCAGGCCACAACTCGCGCCTTCCAGGTGCTGCAACACCTGGGGTTCGTGATCAACTACCCCAAGTCCAGCCTTCACTCTGACTCAGCAGCTAGACTTTATTAGGGTCAGCCTCAATACCCTTCAAGCGAAGGCCTACCTGCCTACAGACAGGGCAAGCAGACTCATGGCTCTTGCAAGGCAAGTGAGTCACAAGTCTGTGGTGTCAGCAAGACATTTCCTGCGCCTCCTCGGGCACATGGCTTCCACAATTCATGTGACCCCCCCCCCCCCCCGATGCCTGCCTCCACATGTGAACCGCTCAGTGGTGTCTCAGGGACCAGTGGTCTCAGGCCTCAGGGCACCTTCGGGACAGGGTCATAGTATCCAGATGTCTGGTATGGTCCCTGGCCTGGTTGCTCAAACCACATCACTTGGAGGCGGGGATGCCTTTCCAGGCTCCTCTGCATACAAGAGTCCTTACCACAGATGCATCTCTGCTGGGCTGCGGGGCCCATTGTCAGGGTTTCCGTACTCAAGGAGTATGGTCCTCGAGCGAGAGGACCCAACAAATCAATTTCTTGGAACTACGGGCCATCCGCCTAGCACTAGAAGTTTTCAAACTGCTCCTGGCCCACGAATCTGTCTTGGTGCAGACAGACAACCAGGTGGCCATGCTCTATGTGAACAAACAGGGTGGGACAGGGTCCCATCCCCTATGCAGGAAACCCTGGACCTATGCTCCTTTGCAGCCCGGCATGGAATTTGTCTCCGATCAATCTACCTGCCGGGCCAGGACAACTGGCTAGCCAACAGGCTCAGCAGGGTTCTCCAACCCCACGAATAGCAGCTGGAGTAGCTACTTGGCTCTTCCAGACCTGAGGGCAGCTGGTGATGGACCTGTTTGCCAGTCCGGACAACCACTAGTTGTCCCATTTCTGTTCCAGGCAACCCCAGCCGCACAGGGTGGCCGCCGATGCATTTCTAATATCATGGTCCGGGGATCTTCTGTATGCATTTCCCCCGACACCTCTGGTAGCCAAAACATTGTTCAAGATTCTCCAGGACAGGGCCTCGGTCATCCTTATTGCCCCTCAGTGGCACAGGCAGTCCTGGTTCTCGCTTCTTCTGCAGCTAGCGGTGGAGGCTCCAATCCCCTTGGGGTCCTCCCCACGTCTCCTGTCTCAGGAGAGGGACTCTCTTTTACAACCCAATCTCAGCTCCCTCAACTTGATGGCTTGGCTGCTGAAAGGGTAATTCTTGCTCCACTCTTCCTTTCAAAGAATATTGAGGAGGTCTTGCTGGCCTCGCGGACGCCGTAGACTAGACTGGCGTACGCCTTGAAGTGGCACAGGTTTGCGTCATGGTTCAAGGAGTGGGAAATAGATCCTTTCTCTAGCCCGGTAGGGGTGGTTCTACAGTACCTTCTCCACCTTTCTGATTTGGGCCTAAAGTCCATCTCTGTCAGGGTCATCTTTATTGCCCCTCAGTGCCCTTGCGGCGCATCACTTTTCAGTGGATGAAAAGCCCCTCTCCGCCCACCCCTTGGTCTCTTGGTTCCTGAGAGGCTTACTTCTCTTGAAACCCCTGGTGCGCCCCCACCCGGCGACCGAGTGGGAACTGAATGTGGTGTTAGGGCAGCTTACTAGGCCGCCCTTTGTACGAATGGCTACCTGCCATCCACGCTATCTTTCCTGGAAGGTGGATTTCCTGGTGGCACTCACATCCGCTTGACGGGTGAGTGAGCTCCAGGCCCTAATGTCAGAAAGACCCTACACCAGGTTCTATAGGAAACCGGGTGGTGCTTCGCACACACCCCAAATTCCTTCTGAAAGTGGTCTCCTCGTTCCATCTCAACCAGGAGGTGGTTCTGCCTGTTTTCTTTCCAGGCCGGGCAGAGTCAGTCCTGCATACCCTGGACTGTAAGAGGGCATTGGCCTTCTATATCCAGCATAATCAACCGCATCAGAAGGCTTCTCAGCTTTTCGTATCTTATGACCCCAGTAAGCTGGGAGTGGCGGTATCTAAGCGTACGCTGTCCACCTGGGTGACAGACTGAATTGCCTGGTCATACAGGGCAGCTGAGCTTCCGATGGAGGGTCGGGTTACAGCCCATAGGGTCAGGGTCATGGCAGCATCAGTGGCTTATTTGCACTCTGTTTTTATAGCAGACGTCTGCCGGGCCGCCACCTGGTCTTCGAGTCAAACTTTTGCAACCCATTATTGCCTGGATAGGGAGTCCCGACGGGACAGTGCCTTAGGCCAGGCTGTATTCCGTAATCTTTTCGAGGTTTAGGCAACTCCTGCCCTCCGACCCTTCTGTGTTCAGGCTACTGGAGTTCTGTTCCCTTAGTTTGGATTTTTATTGCTGCTTGCGGCTCTCGTAGAGGGAGCCTTTTTTAGCTATGGGTTCTCGGTAGCCTATAGCTGGGGAGTCCCATATGTGAGGACTGACTTCCTGCTTGTTCCCGGAGAAAGCGTAGTTACTCACCTTTAACAGATGTTCTCCAGGGAGAGCAGGAATTGGTCCTCACGACTCTCCCTCCTCCCCTTGCAGTTGCAGTCCTGTTATTGTTATATTTTGTTGTTTTGCCATTTTTTTAGCTATGTCATTTGACTGAGCAAGATGGCACCCTTGGGCGGGAATGGGACCGTGCATGCGTGATGGTAACTCCCAAAGGCTCTCTGAAAGCTGGGGATTTTCTCCGACGTCACCCATATGTGAGGACTGATTCTTGCTGTCCCCGGAGAACACCTGTTACAGGTGAGTAACTACGCTTTCTGCCTAAATGAATGACTAAACTGTGCTCTGCCCACAAGGATGCCTATGCCATAGTGGAATACACCTGCAAACCCTCCAGAACTGGCCAGTTCTGCAACAGATAAGCTGAAGCAATAACTTCTTTGATCCAGTAACCTAGGGTAGACTTGGTGGCCGCATTACCCTTATGTAGGCACCACAAACGAATGGCCTGACTTCCAAAAGGAGTTAGTAGTGTTGAGATACTGGAGAAACACTCTCTTGACATCCAACAGGTGAAAGTCCTTGTCCTTTCACTGATACTGTTCCTTAGAAAAGGAGGTAGATAGACCATCTGATTAGCATGAAAGGATGACACCATCTTGGGCAAGAAGAAGGGGATGGGCTGAATGTACACGGACTCCTCCAAGAAAGATAAAAACGGATCCCTGCATGACAGTGCTTGTAACTCAGAGATATATCTCACTGAGCAGATCGCAGCCAATAAATACACATTAAGGTGTAGTAGCTGATAAGCATGCAATAAATAATACCCGGAGTCAGGCAAAGATTCAAGCCGGTTTAATGTGCACAGACTCAGATTGCAGTAGCATTCAAAATGGTCTGAGCACAGAGCTCAGAAAAATGACAGTTTATATACTTTTCTTCTCCAGTCTAATACAGGCAAAACTCCTCATTGGCCACAGTGGCCCACTTACTCTCATCCAATAGACATCTCTGACCGGGCCCAGGACTCGCTCCCCCTGCTTGGGTCTTACTAGCCACGGGTCAGCAACTAGACATAACACTAAACATAATACTTTTACTAAAGTATACAGTATATTTCGCTATTCTTGCAAGGTCAGATAGCCACAAAGATAGTGGAAGGCATATCAGAAGCATTCTTAACAAAAGCAAAACAAAGCGAGGCCAAACATAGCAAGGTTAAGACGTATCTCTAGCCTTGGCTCAAAACACTAAACAATCTTCATAATGCTAGACAAAATATTCTTACACTGTTCAGTTTCTCTGCTATATTTTCATCCTAATTACGAGGTCAGTGCACAATCAGCAAAGATACAGTGGCGCGGCATTCTACTAAAAGAGACATCTGACTTACCTAAACAATAAACAGTACCAAGGTTTAATTCTCTTATCTCCAGGAGAGCAGAACATGTTATCAAACCAGAATAGAACAGTATTTCTTTCTAACAGCTAACAGCATTCTGCAATTTTCCAAAATCAGCAATAACATTTTAAAGCAGGAGAAAAAGGGCTTCAGACCTAGCTCTGCTACATGCTAGGCCATCGCCTATCACATTCCCTCCTTTTGATTATTCTCACCCGCAAGTGAGAAAGGGTGAGGAATCAAATCACACAAATAGCAAAATACTTCAGACTATAGTAGAGGGATCACTGTGTGGTATAGAGTAGTAGCCCGACGTTGCTAGGATTCGTGTTGCTGCCTTACGTTAAGTTTAATATACGTAAGCATAAGGGGAGGAAACATGGGATACATAAACAGCCACAATCAATAATACATTTGATACAAGTGTCTTTGTCAAATCATATAGCATACCTAGTGTATAAGCGGAGGGGCAGGAGACATAGGAGGAACAAATGACATATATACTGTTCATCATAGCAATAGGCCCGTTATCATGACCCACAAAAATAAGAACCATTCCTATTAATAGCAGCACCTGTATCAGAGGTCGGTAGCAGTACATGTCAAAAAGGTAAGTAGTACATGTTTGAAAATTAGCAACACATGTACTAAAGTCCAAAAAATCTGGGTTCTGAGAGCTGGCGAGTAGCAATCAAAAGGGCTCCATTCTCATTGTTCCATCGCAGTTCCCATAACAGGAGAGGAAAGATTCTGGCGGGGGTTGAGACAAGTCCGGGTATTCCCTGTTATGCAAATACTAGGTTTGCAGGCTGCACAGGGAAGTAGGGCAAGAGTCAATTCAAAGCACCCCAAGGCTGCCGCCAGAACGAAGCAATAATAATTCATAAGGGGCATAGTCTCTGGAAAATTGGTGGAACTGTCGGCATCCACAACAGGTAGCAGACGTAGCGTTGATTGTAGGTCCTCAAGCTTCTGCCGTACATAGACCTACCAGCTTTGTGGCAGGAGTAGGGCTGTAGATTCCAAAGTATCACTGTCCTCTGGGATGTCTCAGGTTCTTAAAATATCACAGTACAGTCTCTCAGACTATTATTGCCTCCTTAGAGCAGTTCACTTTTTAGGAGATCAAAACAGTTTTTTCTTTTTCTTTTTTTTTTTCGGAGCATTTGAACACAGTCTCATAGAAGACTCAATTTCTTAACACAACACAGTCTATTTCTGATGATTTCAGCTTTCTCCAGATGCGAGGCTTACCTTCGGATAAACAAACAGTCTTGAAATAGTGCAGTTTCCGAGGGACCAATAAGTCTTAGGTCCGTGGCTGTTGTCGTAGGGTGAGGCGCAATGGAGTCTCAGGATCATTTATGGAAGTCCACGACCAAGTTCAGAAGCGGCTGCTGGAATGCAAAACTGGAGGACGTCTGTTCCCTTGACGTCCAGGAGCAAGTTGGTAAAGTTCTTACGATGACGGATCTTTTCTTTGCAGCGTGAGTCGCAATGGTGCTGCAGGATTGGCGATCGAAGTCCAGGGACGACTCTCAGGAACTGTGGCTGGTTTCACTCGACTTTGGTGGATCCAGGAGTCGATCTCGGCCACTTTAACTGCTGTTGGGGTTGATAACAAGATGACATATGGCCCTTTCCAATACGGCGCCAGCGGTGTCTTCTTCTACTCTGTCACCCACACCGAGGCTCCAGGCTTGAAAGGATGCAGGGGCTTGGATGGGCTGGTCTCGTACTCACGCATGAAGACCCTGCAAAACAGAACTTAAAACCAATAGTGCTTATCTAGTAATTTCAGATCCTATCTGTCACACATCTCCTTTTACTCTCTATACAATAGGCTACAGAATCTCAGAATCTCAAAAGGGGAAACTCCTAAAGACTTAGCAGGGGCTAAGTATATCCTATGAAGGGCTATAGGAAGAACCTGGGGCCACTTCAGGTAAACTTCTGGGCAGTTTGGACAACTTGAGTACACAATGCCCATTACTTCCAAGCAATCATGGTCAGGAGGGCCTGGACCGACGGGCAATAGGGTGGCTGGGTTTAGAGTTTGGCTGACACTTAATTGCAAGTTAGGATTCTCACATAGCATACTTTGATATTTTAACATTCGAGCGTTGGTGAGCCAATGGCTTCCTTTGTGCTCCAGCAGGGTTAAAACAGAGTGTGGTACAGTGACTTGAAGATTTTGTCCTAAGGTGAGCTTGTCAGCTTTGCTCACTAAGAGGACTGTGGCTGCTACGGCTCTCAGGCAAGGTGGCCAGCCTTTGGCAACAGGATCCAATTATTTTGACAGGTAGGCCACAGGTCACTTGATTCATGGACATATAGACAAAATGGTTTCTGCACATCCGGTAGGCCCAAGGCTGGGGATGACATCAATGCTGTTTTCAGTGATTTGAATGCTTTATCTTGTTCTGAGCCCCATTCCAGGGGAGATCGTTCCATTATTTGTGTGACTTGGTACAAGGGTTTTGCCATGAGCGCAAAATTTGGTATCCATATGCGGCAGTAGCCTGCAGCTCCCAAGAAAGCTTGCACCTGTTTCCTAGTAGTGGGGGTTGGGATGCGGCATACTGCTTCTTTTCGCTCAAGTCCTAATTTCCGGGTTCCTTTGGACAGGTGGAACCCTAAGTATTTCACTTCTGTCTGGCACAGCTGCGCCTTGGCTCTGGAAACCTTGTATCCAGCTTCATTCAAAAGGTGCAAGAGATCACTTGTAGCTTGTATACAATCAGATTTGTTATTGGTGGCTATGAGCAAATCATCTACATATTGAAGCAAAATTCTTTTTCCCGGAATCACAGAGTAGCTTGACAAATCTTGACTGATGGCTGCACTGAAGATAGTGGGTGAGTTCTTAAATCCTTGTGGTAATCGAGTCCAAGTAAGTTGCCCTCACCGTCCTGTGGTAGGGTTTTCCCATTCAAATGCAAACAAAAACTGACTGGCCTCTGTCAGGCGTATACAGAAAAAAAGGCATCTTTTAAGTCCAAAACAGTAAAGTGAGTGGCTTCTGCTGGAATCAGTCCTAGGAGGGTGTAAGGATTTGGTACTACTGGATGTATGGTTTCAACTGCACTGTTCACTCGACGTAGATCCTGCACTGGGCGGTAGTCACCTGTCCCAGGCTTCTTGATTGGGAGAAGGGGGGTGTTCCAGGGTGATTGGCATTCTCTGAGAAGTCCATACTGCAATAATTTCTTCAAATGGCGATGAATGCCTTCAATTGCTGGTCTCGGGAGGGGGTACTGACGCACATGCACTGATTCTGCTCCTGGCTTAAGGGTAACAAGTACAGGAGCTATATTCTTTGCTAGGGCAGATGGATTATTCTCTGCCCATACTCCAGGTGGGGCTGCAATGCTGGTAAGTATACAGGAACTTGCTGGCCTGATTGGAGATGCACTATAGAACTGCTACTCTACTTCTCGGGGAACAGTCAGCACTATCAATCTAGCTCCTTCGGTATCAGCAAGACGAACTGCTCTCTTCGCCATCTTACATTCACTTTCTCTGTCACATTATCTCCACAATTCACAGACATTCTGAACAACTTAATCGTGCTGCTGTATTCATGCCCGCAAATCCATCCCGTTTCTGCAAGTTCTGTTTTATATCTCCCTGGGACTGACTTGACAAAAACTACATTTACCAGGCGCAAATTCGCCTGGGCTGCTGGATTTCATGGGGCATATAGTGAGGGCTGCCTGCACTATTTGGATTCCACTTCATGTTCTCGGGCGCTGACTGTGGGTGACTCTGAACTGGTAAAACGAATCCCTGCCTGCAGTGTCAGCAGTGGACTGTAGCCCCCACATGTGCTTGTCAACAGACAGAGGAACAATCTAGATAGAGTCCTTACAATAGAAAACTACACTTCTGCAACATGTTATAATAACAAATCCTAACAGAAAGAACTATAGTTCATAACATGACGACTACATAGCTGTTACGTATAACTGGAATATAATTACTTGGCAAAAAACTAACTGCCAGCCGTAATCAGCTTGGCTTTGCAAAAGAAATTCTTTCAATTTTACAGTTTTTAGGAAGCAGAGATTCAAAAAGACATTCATTCTGGATGCTTTTTCCATAAAGTGGGTGGACATCTAAAATACACATTTTCCTTCCTAGTTTATTTTATTAACAATAAGATTAACCCCTCATTCACTCAGGATTCAAAGCACTTTCAAGTTGCGATCTAGTACCGCTGGCTCAAATGCTGCAGAGTCCTGTCAGTGTTCGTAACCTCGGCTTTGTAGGGCAAAAGGAAAATACAAGCATCCTTTCCTATTGAAACCTGAGCCCTACAAGATTTCTGCTCACTTGATCTGCACAGGAATTCGAGTAGGAATGTAACCCTTTCCAGGCTAAGTACAATACTATCGAGATCCACAATCCTGACTAAACATTCTTATTAAATGATATATAATACATGACCATAGCAGAAGGCACATCATTCTTACAAAATATTGAATAAAAACAGGTATAATTCCTTAAAATAAGCACCCATTAGCCCAGCAGCAGAACGTTGAAAACATGCCTTCATAGGGTTAAAACATTCCTCTGCACAAACACGCCTCTTGTGCTGCAGCTGAATGAGAGAGACAGCTTCTTGCTTTTACAGTGACTCTTCTTAACTATACTTTTACTATTTCATATGCGGTAAAGTGTCACAAATTACCCAACGGAATATAATCCTACCCTTATACTAGAAAGGAGACTCGTGGTTTCAACAGATAACAAAGACAAACTCCCAACGCTTCCTCCTTTTCACAAGCACTCTTCACACAGACAAACATGCTAGCATTTTCCAAATTCCGAATTCCCGGGCTGACTGACAAACCAGAATTACTGAAACCGAAAGGGCTGATAGTTTTGCCCCGCGCACAACTTGCAGGGGTACTAGGATCACCCGTGGAAGTTGATCAGACTTCCTTTACCTGTTACTGTACCAGAAGTGTCTCGAGACTTTCCCAAAGCTATCTGACTAAGAACCAGAAAAATCAATACTCACCGGATCCGGTAGCTAATGCGCTGCGCAACCATTCCCTCCTTGGATTGAATCCTGGACCCCCCTCGGGTTCGAGGTGTTGGCCGGCCAGAAACAGCAGCCTGCGGAGGCAAGGAGGAGTCTCCTCTGATACAAAAGGACCAGGGGCGCCAGAGACCCTCCTGCGGTCAGTCAGGCTCAGCTCCAGCCGGACCAAACCTGTGAGGCGAGATGTCGGGGCATATTCACTTGCATACCATCCCCCACTCGCACATTCCCGGCCCAACGCACCAGAAATATGTAGTAGCTGATAAGCATGCAATAAATAATACCCGGAGTCAGGCAAAGATTCAAGCCGGTTTAATGTGCACAGACTCGGATTGCAGTAGCATTCAAAATGGTCTGAGCACAGAGCTCAGAAAAATGACAGTTTATATACTTTTCTTCTCCAGTCTAATACAGGCAAAACTCCTCATTGGCCACAGTGGCCCACTTACTCTCATCCAATAGACATCTCTGACCGGGCCCAGGACTCGCTCCCCCTGCTTGGGTCTTACTAGCCACGGGTCAGCAACTAGACATAACACTAAACATAATACTTTTACTAAAGTATACAGTATATTTCGCTATTCTTGCAAGGTCAGTTAGCCACAAAGATAGTGGAAGGCATATCAGAAGCATTCTTAACAAAAGCAAAACAAAGCGAGGCCAAACATAGCAAGGTTAAGACGTATCTGAGGCGCGCCCGCGCCTTGCGGGCCCGTGCCTGAGGGCCTCGCCAGCCCTTTGGCGTGGCCCTTAGGCGTTGGTCCGTGGCGTCTGTATTTGTTATAGTTTCCAGCGGGTATGGCCTTTGGTCGAGGTATGGTGGTATGGACAGTTTCCACCCCTTCTAGATCGTATGTAAGGGAATGTAACCTATCCTGTGTCTGTTTTATGTAGTTATCCTACGCATGTAATGTAATGTAATGTACTCCCTGCGTTTTACTACTGCTTTGATTGTATGAAAAGTGGTATATGTTGTATATGTTGTAGTCTCCTATGTTTACACTTGTATTGTATTGTTATGTGACCGCTTTGATTGAAGGAAAAGGCGGAATACAAATCTGTTTAAATAAATAAATAAATCTCTAGCCTTGGCTCAAAACACTAAACAATCTTCATAATGCTAGACAAAATATTCTTACACTGTTCAGTTTCTCTGCTATATTTTCATCCTAATTACGAGGTCAGTGCACAATCAGCAAAGATACAGTGGCGCGGCATTCTACTAAAAGAGACATCTGACTTACCTAAACAATAAACAGTACCAAGGTTTAATTCTCTTATCTCCAGGAGAGCAGAACATGTTATCAAACCAGAATAGAACAGTATTTCTTTCTAACAGCTAACAGCATTCTGCAATTTTCCAAAATCAGCAATAACATTTTAAAGCAGGAGAAAAAGGGCTTCAGACCTAGCTCTGCTACATGCTAGGCCATCGCCTATCACAAAGGGACAGATCTTTGTGTGGCCCGCTTCAGGGGCTCCAAGAGTTCCAACATCAAGGCACAAAGAACTAAGCAGAGATCCCAAGAGGAAATGACCCCCTGAAGGAAATGCCCAACATCTGGGTAAGAGGCTATAGGATGCTTCACCATTGGCCCCCTGAAGCATGACAAGGCAGCTATCTGAACCTTCCATGAACTAATGCTGATCTGAAGAAGGGCAGGCAAGGAAGGTAAGTCAACCTTTCTAGAACCAATCTGACGCTCAAGGCGCACCTGGGCTCAAATAGGCACCAGATGCATATGTAGGCAAGGCTGGTAGAACCTCACCTCGCTTTTAGGAGCATGGAAACCACAGCAGGAGAATAGCCCTTACATGCTAGTTGTTGCTTCTCAAGCCAAGCCATAAGCAAGAAGGCAGCTGGGTCATCCAGAAGGATCAGCTCCTGCTACAACAGGTCCCGGGCTGTAGGAAAGCATAGAGGAGGTTCCCACAGAAGATACATCAGGTTGCTGAACCATGGCCTCTTTGGCCATTCTGGCACCCAGGACCACCCTGCCCAGATGTTGTTCTAAGGGGTGAAATATGTGCCCCACGAGCAGATACGGAGGGTACACATACAGCAGGCACTGCTTTGGCCAGGGCTGAACTAGGATGTCGATGCCCTCTGAGCCCATTTCCTTGTAGCGACTGAAAAACCTGTGCACTGAAGCACTGAACCAATTTGCCATAAAATCCATCTCAGGATGTCCTCAAGGATCCAGAGTTTGCCAAAATGCTGACTGGCTCAACTTCAGCTCCCCGGGATCGAGGAAGTGGTGACTGAGAAAGTCTGTCTCCACACTTTCAGTGCCTCCAATGTGATGCGTTGAGAGAACTAGGAGATTCCTTTCCATTCAGATGAGCAAGAGGGCCATCTCTAGGGCCACGTTTGCCCCTTTGCCAGTTGACAAACACCACCACCGTGGCATTGTCAAAGAACACCAGGACAGCTCTGCGCTGGACTAAGAACTGGAGGCATAGTAGGGCCAAATGAATGACCCTTGCCTTAAAGTGGTTGATGGACAATGCTGCCTCTCAGCTTTTCTAACAGCCCTGAGCCATTCAGCCTTTTCAGTTTGTTCCCCAGCCAAACAGGCTGGCAATCGACAAAAGGAGGAGCTACACTGGATTATCCAGTGGCATACCCTTTCTCATATGCTGGGGCTGCCCCCACCAATGCAGGCTGGACACCATCAAGGGAGGGAGAGGAAACCTGTTCTCAAAATCCCGAGAGCTTGGAAATCAGCAAGACAACAAGGACCTCTGCAGGGGCCTCATGACCTCACTCCCAAGGGACCATTTCGATTGATACTGCCATCAAACTAAGAATCTGTAGGTAATCTCAAACTCTGGGTGCCCGCTGTGCCCAGAAGGCTGCCAGCTGAAACACTAGCTTTCTCACTCTCTCCTTGGGTAGGAAGACCCTGCCTACACAAGTGTCAAATCATTCTCCCAGATATTCTAGTGACTGGGAAGATTGCAAATAATTCTTCTCATGGTTGATCACCCAGCTGAAACTCTCCAGGAACTGTACCTCTCTGGCCGATACCTGAGATGCTTCCAACTGCGACCTGGCTCAAATGAGCCAGTCATTCAGATAGGGTGAACACAGATCTCCTTGCGCCTCAACGTCATAGCTGCCACCACCATGACCTTCGAGAATGTCCTTGGAGTGTTGGAGAAGCCCTGTTCCCTGTAAAATAGTTATCTCCAAGTTATAATGCCCTGTTCAATGTAATTTCAGTTTGTTCAATGTAAACCGCACTGATGCAGAATAGCGCGGTATATAAGAGAATGTAAATAAATAAATAAAATAAATAAAAAGGGAAGAGTAGCAAACTGAAAATAAGGGCCAAGAATGACAACCAGAGGAAGCGCTGCTAATTCTCATGTGGAATGTGAAATAGGCCTCATCCAGATCCAAGGATA
The DNA here is from genome assembly GCA_033557465.1 of Ichthyophis bannanicus. Classification (NCBI taxonomy): domain Eukaryota; kingdom Metazoa; phylum Chordata; class Amphibia; order Gymnophiona; family Ichthyophiidae; genus Ichthyophis; species Ichthyophis bannanicus. Next base: position 197,018,079 of record CM066037.1, on the reverse strand, counting down.
TGAGAAACTCCCTGAACTGCACCACCTGGATCACTGATCGTAAAGTCTCCATGCAGAAGTGCAATGTGGGTGTTGAGCCCTTTAAGGTTGAGGTATGGATGGAAGGACCCATCGTCCTTCAGAACCACAAAATAGATGGATTATAGTCTGTTACTGATTTCAGGAGGACAGAGGTATCATCTGGAAGGAGCAACTGAATCCACTGAAGGAGAGCTTGAGTTGTCAGATCTGTGCATATCATAAATTGGAGAATAATAGAGGAAGTAAAAAACTGATTCTTCAGGAGAGCTTCCATCTTGTAATCCAAGTGGTCTTTTAGGGCTGCACCACACTCCACTGGGATAGAGGTCTGCTTCTTAATTGCCATGATATGTGCGTCCATGTGAAGCATGCTGAACCATGTGATGCAATCCTCCTGAGGCAGGGCATAGAGCTTCAAGACCCTGACCACTTTCAGTGGGAAGTTGGGCAGGTTCCACTCAGAGCAGACCATATTCTTGATAATCTCCAGAAAGGGAAAGGCCCTAGTAGGCTTCCGAATCCCTTGCAAGAGGGGGTGTACCTGCAGCATCTGTTCTGCTGCTGAAAGGTCAGCCAACCACAGAGCAGAAGACACTTGAGCAATCAACGCCACTAGTTCATCCTTCCTGAACAGGTGTATAATATGGGAATTGTCTCCTTTCTCTGAAGGAGACAACAGTTCTTCAAGACTGGAATCCTCACCAGAAGTATCTGAACTGGACCCCAGACCTGGGACAAAGCAGAGCCATTCTGAATCTCTGGACTCCATTCTCCACCAAGATCTCTTAAGTGGCAGAGCCCGGGCTGAGGCTTGGCTATCCTGTGTTGTAGGACCCTCTTCCAACTGAGTGGAGAGAGAGTAAAAAGGACTCAGAGGCCCCAGGGTCTGAATTGCCTCATCAGAATAACTAAACTTGCTGAAGAAATGAAACAAATTCTAAAGAGGAAAACCTGCAAACCAGGAGCTCCCTGTCCGGATTAGCCCTACCACCAGTGGGGAACAGACTTGCTATTGGGCCCTAAGAGAAGGGAAGCGGCCAATAGAGCAAGAGTTTGAATCCAAGATTTGGAAATCGTCCTCCTTCACCACTGCATCAGCTGCCTCCTGCAGCAAGGACAGCAAGGATAGGATACCTGTATCCCCCTGCTGCAAGATGGGGGATGGGCCTCCAAGGGCACCTCAGAAACCTCCACGCAGGAAGCACAAAAGCTGGAGTCCAACTCAACTTTTTGCTTTTCGTAGACCAAGCAGCATTTATTAGAAGGCATGCTTCCATACCAACAATGAACCTTCTGCATTGCTAGCAGCCCAGCTTAACAGGCTCAGAATGTGCAAATAAGGTGTGTTGCAACACGTCCTCCAAACATGTAGCACCTCCACTGTGCTATGGTGAGTAGCCCCCTCGTAAAACTAGTCAGACAAGACAGATTTCGTTTTTTTGGTATTCACAACTGGGGAGTCCAGGCAGGAAGACTAGGCAGGGCTCAGTGTTATTCCCCTGTTGCTGGGGCCTGCAGGCACATACCTCTAAAGAGCCGCCTTCTAATTTTCGGGGAAGAACTGGGGGAAATGAGGAGAGAGGGGGCACCGAGGTTGTATGAGGCAAAGAATCCTTTTCTAAACTCCTTATCCAAACTTCCGGTTGCTGAACTGGCCCTTAACAAGATAAGAATGAGGAGGTGAACCAAATGCCTTTCTCTGTATGGCGATATCCAAAAGAGCACTGGTTTTAAGGGTGACTCTAGTGGAGCCTCCAGCATTGCGCTCCAGTGAGAAAATAATCATGCGTGACATCGCTGAAGGACTGAATAGAAAAGTCTGTCTTTTTGCAGATGACATGAAAATTTGCAACAGAGTGGACTCCCCTGAGGGAGTGGATAACCTGAGGAAAGACCTACAAAAGCTGGAAGTATGGTCTAATGCTTGGCAGTTAAGATTTAACATGAAGAACTGTAGTATCATGCACTTGGGATGCAGAAATCCCAGGGAATTATATGCGATAGGGGGTGAGAAATTGGTGTGCATGGACCAGGAGAAGGACCTTGGAGTGATTGTTTCTCAGGATCTGAAGGTGGTGAAACAGTATGATAAGGCTGTAGCCAAAGCTAGAAAGATGCTGGGTTGAATACAGAAAGGAATTACCAGCAGACAGGAGGAGGTACTAATGCCACTGTACAAGTCGCTGGTGAGGCCTCACTTGGAATATTGTGTTCAGTTTTGGAAACCATATCTCGCAAAGGATATGAAAAGACTGGAAATGTTTCAGAGGAAGGCAATCAAAATGATTTGGAGCCTGCGCCAGAAGACATATGAGAAGAGACTTGAAGACCTAAATATGTATATACTAGAGGAAAGGAGGGACAAGGGAGATATGATACAGACCTTTAAATACTTAGAGCATTAATGAATAAACAAACCTTTTTTCAAAGACAGGGAAGCTGTAAAACTAGAGGGCATAACATGAAACTGCAAGGGGGTAAGCTGAAAGGCAATGTCAGGAAATACTTTTTCACTGAAAGGGTGGTGGATGCTTGGAATGCCCTGCCAATGGAAGTGGTAGGGGCAAATACAGTGACAGAATTCAAAATGGCATGGGACAGACACAGTGGATCCCTTTATAGCAACAAAATAAAATCAAAATAAACAACTATCTCTTATTTCTCAGCAAATAGGTGTGACCTGCATGGTGTGGTGAGTACACTTGTAAACAAAGGCATGAGGAGGGGTGATCTGCATGGAGCGGCAGGTGCATCTACTCTTGCCACCTTGCTGGGCAGACTAGATGGACCATACTGGTCTTTATTTGCTGTCATATATTATGTTACTCATGAGCGAAATCAAATCTCTTCCAAATTTTCACCAGAGCTCCTTTGAAGAATCCATCTGCTGGAGAAAGAGAATTACTGAGGTTTTCATCTAGCTGCATCGAATGATATAGCAGGATGAGGATATTTTCTCTGCTGACACAACCCACTTGTCTGGACTGGTATAGCAGGATGATATGGAAATAAGATATAGCTCTCTACAGATCTATTCTTAGTACCTTAAGAGACATTTTCACTAAAATGTGCTAGGTTAGCGAATGGTAAGTTCTCAAAATTAGTGCGGGAGGTGTTATAGATCCATGCTGTTGATGACCCTCAGCAGTTACCATGGGAAGATGCACCTTGCCGCACTTTCCAGCTAGCACATCTAGCACAAGTGCATTTACCACCCGGAGGAGTAAGCGCACCTGCACTAACAGCAGCAATCACGGTTAGCACACATTAATGATGGCTGCACTAATCACAATGTGCTATCAACTCCCACACTCTGCCCCTAAGCCACCCAATCACCGCCTCTTCCTTCACTAATGTTTAGTGCAGGACCTTTACTATGCTACCTTGTGCTATCAGCACCACGCATGGTAAGCCCCGTGCTAACTATTAGCACACTTTAGTAAACATGCCCCTAAGGTTTTACATTTTCAATAATATTTAACTCAACCTATTCAACTCAGCCTAAGTTGCCCATTAGAAAAATAGTTGCTTACAATAAGATCGTTTACCATATTGTTAATATGAATGTTGGAGAAAAGTTCATTAATGAGACATTTTGTTTTGCAGCTCTGTGAATGATATATGCACTCATGCACGAGTCAGTCGCCAGAAAGCAGAGAAAATCTACCACTATGTACATTATGTCTTTGAATCACACGTATTAGGAGGAAACTTTAGCAAAGGTAAAGAGAGACGGAGCAGGTAGCAGGAGATCACAGGAGAAGCAGAAACCTCAAGCGATAAAGTTCCTTTTCTTAGTTTTAAAAAAGTGAACATATGCACTTTATATATAAATGTAATTTGTTATTTGTAAAAAATGTAAATAAATCTCTGTACAAAGATTTGTTTGTTAGCATTTTTAAGATATATTGAAACTCAGTGTTGAAACTATTTCTGTTATTACTATAATAGAGCAATTTTTATTCAGCATGATTGGGACCAGACTTGTTTTGAATGAGTTTTCTACTAAAAGATTTCGAATAATTGAAGATTTGCCAGATTGCAGAACATATGAAGCCAAACATTTTTTGGATTATAAAAGTTTTTCTGGATTATGGATTGAGAGGGAGGGGTCTGTGATTTTTTTCGGTTTGAATACTGTTCCAGAAAATCAGTTTTGGGATAAAACATACACCATTGTTTTATATTTAGCATCACTCTTAACTAGACAAAAATATGAAGTGTCTAGTATTTACATATCAGTAATTAAATACAACCTGACTTCTCAGTCTCTTAGTATATGAAATTTGTAACTGTGAGATTCAATATAACTTTGTGTGGAAATGGACCAAAATGTGTAAGAATTGCTGTTTTATTCATTTGCTTATCCTCTACTAGTTAGTTCAGGAAAATGCATATATATATAAGTTTCCCATTGTTTGCTTGTTGATGTGTATAACAATCCATTCCAAGTAGTTACCGTAGTTAGCAAGTTATTTCAGATGGTTAAGTAAATAAATGTCTAGTATTATCAAGCAATATTATGCATTTAGGCAAAGTCCAGTTTTAACTGTATAAAACAAGCAGTAGAAATTACCAAAAGCAAATTTTAATTCTCTCTCCTCTCTCTCTCTCTCTCTCTTCTTCAGAGAGTATTACTAGTCAACAGGGAAAACAATTTCTAGTTGGTGGCACGCATAGGCGATTGCAGGAGATTTTTGGGCCAGAGAGGTGCTTAAGTGCACCACTGTGGCTACCCTGTTTTTTAGTAGGAGTGCCTTTGCTTGAATGGTGTCTTTATGAACATCACTGAAAAAGATAGCCAGCCTAAGTTGCAACAAGGTGGTTATTCCTTTTAAAGTCCCCAGAGCTTGAAGAATCAAGACTGTCTTGAAGGGATTGGTGGGCACATGGAGCTGAAGCACCCGGTATTAGCCAATTGTCCAGGTATGGGAAGACATACTGGAGTGGAGGAGTGGCCTAGTGGTTGGGGCAAGGTACTTCAGGCCGGAAGGTCGGGGGTTCAAATCCCACTAGAGGACAGCAACCTTGGGCCGGAAGGACTGGGGTTTCTAGTCCCACAGGTGTTCCTTGTGGTCTTGGGCACCACTTAACCCTCCATAGCCCATGTTCCCTGTAAAATAGTTATCTCCAAGTTATAATGCCCTGTTCAATGTAATTTCAGTTTGTTCAATGTAAACCGCACTGATGCAGAATAGCGCGGTATATAAGAGAATGTAAATAAATAAATAATGGCCTCTCTTACACAACTACTGCTGCAGCTTCATGAAAATTTGGGTGCTGAGAGACCACAAGAGAGAACTGTGTGTGAAAGTGTTTGCTAAATGTGAAACGCAGAAATTGCTTGCAATTGGGATGAATTTTGAGATCCAGAGAAACAAGCCAATCATCCTTGTCCAAGAGAGGCAGGATCGTGGAAAGAGCATACATTTTGGATTTTTCCCTTTTGATATACAAATTGAAATCATGAAGGTACAATCTAGGTCTGAGGTCTTACTTCTTGGGAATGAGGTAGAACTTGGAATAAAATCCATAGCCCTGCTGATGCTGTGAAACTTCCTTGATTGTTCTGTTTCTCAGGAGTAAAGCTTTCTTCACGGGCAGCAAGAGTTTTTGATCCTGAGGAATGTCAAATGGATCTACAGGCCCCCTGAGTGGTGGGCATTTGATGAAGCTGAGTTTATAGCCATCCACCCACAATATTTAGAACTCGGCTATCTGGGGTGATTTTGTGTCATGTCGTTCTGAACCTCAGGATTCTGCCCCTCACTGCAAGGTAATCAAAAGCTGTGACTGGCTTTTCCCGCCTGAACTCATGATGGCAGTCTGCAGTTTTTGCTCCCATTGCCATTGACGTTTTTGATATGTCTGCATCACAGGATGAGGTGGGGGCTCTGGAGTATGGATGAAACTGTCTTGGGTAGAATTGTTAAAAGTAGTGGAAGTGGTGTGGTCTCTTGTATTGTGATGGCTGACTCTTGCAGTATTAGAGGTATCATTGGGTGATGAACATTGTTTTACTGTTGAACAATCATCTTTAATTTGCAAGGCCGGCATCTTGGACCTTAGCTCACAAATGATTGCCTACCAAACAAGGAGCATCAGCTAGCTTATGGTGAAGATCCTTAGAGTCTGGATACACAGAGCCAGGCTGTAATGGCAGTAGCTGTTGCTCGCACTATTGCCCCCCCCCCCCCCACTCAATCAAATTGCTCAATATGACCATACCTATAAAGGACAAAGTAAGATACCTAAGAGTCACACTGGACTGCAGCTTGAACTTACAATCCCACATCAACAAGAACTCCAGGAATGCATACCATTAAGATGAGCATAGTCAGGAGGCTTAAACCTCTCCTCAGCCAAGATCACTTTTGCACAGTCTGCCAATCTGTAATCATGCCGATCTTAGACTACTGCAACTTCTTATACCATGGCCTACCTAAACAGACAATCCACTCCCTACAGATGTCTCAAAACACTGCTGCTCGCATCATCACTGGTTTGGCGAAACATGAACATATTACTCCCCTCCTAAACCAGCTACACTGACTTCCAGTCTCCTCACGCACCAGATTCAAAATGGCCCTGAACATTCACAAAATCCAGCATAATATGTTTGCCAACATACTGAAGAGCCTAATCAGCACAGACCCAAACAACAGACCCAAAAGACGCAACAAATTGGACACTATCATCACCCCCAGCACTTTCACAAAATCCAACCAGTCTATATCTGGGAGGGCATCTTCCCTTGTGGCACCTGCCCTCTGGAACTCCCTATCGGATAATCTGAGTCACCACGGACGCTAAAGACTTCTAGAAAAACCTGAAAACCTTTCCTTACATGGACCACTTTGGAAGCATCACTTTGGGAGCATTGCCTAGTGTGTAGTATCCTCTCCCCCCCCCTCCAATGTTCTCCACGATATTGTTCCAGTCCTCCCTCTAACCCCCTAGCCCCAGATACCTCTCTGTACATATTGTATATAGGTTACTATGTACATAGGTCAGCTTGCTAAGCAACTCCCGCACGTTTCCTCTTTCACCTTGTCACTCTGTAAACTGTTCAAGTTGCCCTGTAAACAGTTGTTTACAGGGCATAAAACAACATGTTAAATAACACAGGTACACTACCAAAAAACTGCCTCCAGTTTTGCAACTGATTCCTATAGATTTTGGGGTGCTGAATCCAGGAAAAATAGCCAAAATGTTCCATCACGTCACGTTTTCTTGCAAAATTAGATTTCTTACCCATATAAGGAATGTTCACATAATTTCTTTTTAGCCGACTGCAGTTTATTTTCTTGGCCCAAAATAGAGGTTGTAATGGTTAACTAACTAGAAACACTCCCTCATGATATTTTAGAGTGTTTTGTATTCATTTTATACATTAACAGGACAATTGGGAGGCGGGGGGCTAAATCCAGTACTCGCGCTGGCGCATGTTCTTTCCTGTTCGCCTCGCCTCGTTCGCTCGCTCAAACACGGTGGTTGCGACATGAACGTTCCTGTCAAATTTCAGTTTCTTGCAAGTTCATTATTACCTTTTGTTTGCTCAGTCGTAATCCAGCTTTATTCCGAAGTGGTTCACTACAGTTGTAGTTTGCAGTGCTGTGTATTTGTGATGGCTCACAGAGCCAGAGGTTGCGTCAACTCTCCGGACAGTTTTTGTTTTATTTGTGGGGAATATACCGTGAAAAAGCGGCAGAGGAACATTTCTGCATTTATTAAAAAAGTATATTTCTCCTATTTCGGTTTGAAGTTAGGCGATCAAGACAAACCGTGGGCTCCTCACAAAGTGTGCAAGACATGTGAGGAAGATCTACGCTTATGGATGAAAGGTAAAAAACAAGCATTTCGTTTCGGAATACCTATGATGTGGCGTGAACAAAGAGACCACAGCAGTGACTGCTATTTTTGCTCTTGCATTGTGAAGGGATACAACTTAAAAAATAAGAACGCAATAAGTTACCCCAACCTTCCCTCAGCAATTAGGCCTATGCCTCATAGCAACGAAGTACCTGTGCCTGAACCACCAAAATCTTTGGATCATATTTGTGTGGACGGTTCTGATCATGATGAGACTCATCAGATGGCTTTTCCCAATGAGTCCAGTACTTCCGAGTTTGAAACTGAACCAGATCCGAAACCTGAACTTTTCTCTCAAGCTGAATTGAATGATTTAGTCCGGGATTTAGGACTCCCAAAAGATGCTGCCCAACTGCTAGGTTCTCGGCTTAAACAGAAAAATCTATTGTCACCAGGAACAACTTTTTATTGGTACCGCAACCGCGAGACACAATTTTTGAAGTATTTCAGCAAAGAGGAAGATTTGGTATTTTGCAACGATATATACGGAGTGATGGAAAAGTTTAAACTCAAGTATGATCCTGCTGAATGGCGGCTGTTCATTGATTCGTCAAAAGACAGCATAAAAGGTGTTCTTCTTCATAATGGCAACACATTCGCTTCAGTTCCTATTGCTCACTCTGTTATTCTCCAAGAAAAATACGAGAATTTGGCCCTGATTCTTCAGAAGATTCGTTATGATGAGCATAAGTGGATGATTTGTGGATACTTTAAAATTCTATCCATGCTATTAGGGCAGCAATCCGGTTTCACCAAATATCCCTGCTTCCTTTGCTTGTGGGATAGCCGGGCCCGCGACCTACACTGGGGGAAAAAAGACTGGCCAATTCGGGAGTATTTGAGACCCGGTGAGAAAAATGTTCTTCATGAGAGCTTGGTACCTCGTGATAAAATTCTATAACCACCTCTCCACATTAAGTTGAGTCTCATTAAGCAATTCATCAAGTCCCTTCCAAAAGATGGTGAGTGCTTTCGGTACCTTTGCTCAAAGTTCCCCCGACTTTTTGAAGCAAAGCTAAAGGAAGGAGTGTTTGTTGGCCCTGATATAAGGAAACTCATTTCAGATGGAGCATTCGCTGAAACGATGTCTGAGAAGGAAAAAGAAGCCTGGGATTCCTTCAAGGATGTTGTTCTCAAATTCTTGGGGAACAGGCGGGATGAGAACTATAAGGATATTGTTGCCAGGATGCTCAATGCCTTCAAAGAACAAGGCTGTAACATGAGCCTGAAAGTCCATTTCTTGCACTCCCATGTGAACTACTTTCCCGAAAACTTGGGGGCGTACAGTGAAGAACAAGGTGAAAGGTTTCACCAGGACATCAAGGACGCAGAGAGAAGGTACCAAGGAAGATGGAACACCACTATGATGGCTGATTTCTGCTGGTTGCTGCTGCGGGAAACCCCAGATGAAAAATACGCCAAGCAGCGCACCAAGAGAAGCATTCGGGGGGAAGAAGAAACGGGCCCACCAGGAGATTGATTGACCCAAGAATGACTTTAAAATCTAAACTGTGTTGACAAATATCGTGTTTTTACTAAACTTTGAAATAAAAATTTGCTAGTTATTACCACAGTGTCGGATCTCATTTATTAGAATTTTATTTTCACACCATCGGGTGTTTGTCTTCATGTATTGCAATGGTGCGGTTTGCGTTTTCTATTCTTACATACATACCTGTACAACATTTTTTGCACATTTCTTTGCTTTGCTTTGTGTCTAACCTCGCTCTTATATGCTCAATGTTTGTGCACATGTATGTGGCTGTTTTAAGTGCAGACAATTTTGCTACCATCACAGTGTGTTTTGTTGACATTACTCTATTCTTATGTGCTGCCTTGTTACAATTTTCTTTATTCTTATTTGAATAACTACTAAACAATTAGTATAAAGAATTCATCCAAGAAACTTTTATCTCGATCGCACTCAATCTGAAACGTTCACCTCAAACTGCTAACCCAATGTAGCAAAAAATCTGTACGTGATGGAGCAAATTGGTTACCAGATTTGGATTCAGCGCACCAAAAAACGTAAAAATCAATCGAAACATTAGAGGCAGTTTAAAAAAAAATTTTTTTAGTGTACCTGTGTAATTAATGCTACCCATTAAGTTGGCATTAAGTGCACCTGCACTAATGGCAACCTTTACAGTTAGAGGGCCGCCAAAATTCTTATGCTAACTATGATGCGCTATCAATGCCCACATTCTGCCGCAACCCACCCTGTCTCCCCCCCAATCGCGCACTACTCAGCATGGAATTTTTGGCACAGGGACCTATGCTGAGTTTTAGCTCAATGTGCTTTCTGCATTTCTAAACTCCACATTAACGGTTCACATGATTTTTGTAAAGATTCCCCTTAATATAGTAAAAACTGTCATTTTTTGGATTATAAAAGTACAAAAAAAACCCAAAATAAAACACCATGCTCAGTGCTTCCTGTGGGTTGGGATGGGAACTGGGCAGTTGTGGATATTAGGTATGGCCAGCAATAACAGCTAGTATGCGGGATTTTACTATGCACTGTCATGACTGCTACCGATGACATCAAATTTTATAGTGCATCCAACTGACATAGCAAATCCATTTCCTCTTGAAAGCTATATATATGTTAAAATACAAATGCACATTATTTATTTATTTGCAGTCTCTTTTATACTGCGCTATTCGACATCAGTGCGGTTTACAATGAACATAAGAGTTGCACATCTCAATTTCGTGATTTGTGCTTACAGTGAAACAGGTATAATAACTTGGGTATACATTAAACAGGAAAATTAAACTTGGGTATGCATTAAGCAGGTATAACAGGTAAAATAGGGTATAAATAACCAGTCCCTTAACAAGGAGACACGATGAATAAATACAGTCTACTTTATGCAACAATATAATGAGTTATGCGGCACTGCATAAGTTTCTCATGGTGGTTGGAGGGGAAGGTGTGATTGTGAGTGATCAGTCTGGGAATGTGACGTGCATGAGTTTGAGGTGCTGCATTGAGATGTGAGAGTGGGTGAGTGTGGGGAGAAGACTGAATCATCGTAGTGATGAAGAAAGAGGTGCCGTTTCAGTGCCTTCCTAAATTGGGAGAGTTCACTGATGGTTCTGATAGTTGCTGGTAGTGCGTTCCAGCAGGATGGAGCAAAGAAGGAGAAGGCTCTGGATCTAGTGAATTGAGAACACTTCGTGCTTGCCTTAGGTAATATGAGAGTATTTGCAGCATTCGATCTCCTTGCTCGATTGGGAGGTGTGATTGAAATTAGATCAGTAATGGCAGTAGCAGGGTATTTATTGATGGCTTTATGGGTCATAATTAGGATCTTGAATGAGATCCTGGCTTGTATGGGTAGCCAGTACAATTGTTTTAGTATTGGGGTAATATGAGAACTTCTTGAGGCTCCATGAAGGATTCTTGCAGCTGAATTCATTGCAAGTTGTAAGGGGTTAGTCGTGCACTTAGGTAAACCATACAAGATCGCATTGGCATAGTCAAAGTGAGGCATTGTTAGGGCCTGAAAGACAGTTCGGAAGTCATCAGGTTCTAACAGTTGACGCAGATTGTGGAGGGTCCGGATTTTATGGTACACCGACTTTGTTATGTTTTTGATATGAGCCTTCATATTAAGTTGCTGATCAAGCGTTACACCTAGGTATCTTACTGTAGTCTTGCATATGATCTCTGCGTCGCGAACCTTGATAGACAGGGGTGGAGTAAAAGCCGGATTCCTGGTTACGAAGAGGGCTTCTGTCTTTTTGAAATTTAACTTAAGCATTTGTGCATTTAGCCAGTCTGTGACAGCGTCAAAGCACCTGATAAGTGGGGATAGTTCAAGATGTTCTGTCGAAATTGGCATGTACATCAAGACGTCGTCAGCATAGACCAGGCAGTTGATATTAAATGATTGGATGAGATCACAAATGGGTTGCATATAGACATTGAATAGCAAGGCGGATAGAGATGAGCCCTGTGGAACACCTTTAGTTTGGGGGAAGGAATCGGAGTTGGAGGGGCCAGAACGGACATGTTGCCAGCGATCAGTGAGGTATGAAGCGCACCATGACAAGGCTGAAGCTTGAACTCCCTTCTCTCTGAGGCGTAGCAGGAGAACTTCGTGGTCTACGGTGTCGAATGCGGCAGCAATGTCCATGAAGATCAGTGCAAAGCCTTGTCTGATGTTATCGAGACCTAAGGTTATGGTGTTGAATAAGGTTGTGAGTAATGTTTCAGCACCATGTGCTTCGCGAAATCCATGTTGGTAGGGATGCAGGGGTGCATTAGTATCTATGTGATCTTGTAATTGGCGTAGGGTAATCTTTTCAATGATTTTCGATAGGAGAGGTATGCTGGAGATAGGCCTGTAGGATTCCATCATCGAAGGGTCCAACTTACTGGTTTTTAGGAGTGGTCTGATAGCCGTCTGTTTCAGGCTTCGAGGAAATGTTCCAGTAGAGAACGATACATCAATCAATTTGGATAGGAATGGGCTGAGCTCGGCACGCAGGGCCTTTATCCAGGGAGCTGGACACGGATCGGAGGGTGCTGTTGTAGTGTTTATGTTTAGGATAGTGTCTTGAATGACTCTGTCAGATGGAGTAGAAAATGATGTGAAAGTGTGTTGGGACCCACTCAAGAAATGACCAAGAGGAGGTTGTGGGATGGAGAAAGGTAGGCTGGCTGGTATGGGGGGCTTAGCAGTGTTGGCAAGCTGATTACTTTTCTTACGCAAGTAATAAGCATATTCTTGTGAGTCTGGGTAGGGTAAGTTCTCTTGAGATGGCTCCTTTGCTAGAGATTTCACAATTTGGAAAAGCTCGTGGGGTTTGTTCAAGGAGCGTTGTAGTCTTTTTGCATGATATTGTTTCATACTTGATGCTACAGATAACCGATGTTTTCCTAATTGTGCTGTGAATGCCTCATGGCTCTCAGCTGTTCTTGATCGTCGCCAGCGTCTCTCAAGTCGTCTGACTTGAAGGAGCGAATTACGTAGTTCTTGGGAGTACCATGGGGCATTCTTTTTCTTATGTGGTGCTTTGTTCGTGGTAGGTGAGTGGATCACGGCATCTAGGCTTGAGTTCCAAGCGGCGACCATGTCATCGAGGCTTTGAAGAGGAGGGTCAAATAGATTCTGTGTCCTCTTTAGAATATCTTCTCTGTTAAAAAGGTGGAAGCGCTTTAAATGTTCCGATATGGGTTTATCTTCAGGTATGGATTTGGAGGAGTTGGTGCAAATTGGAATCTGGAATCTTATCAGGAAGTGATCCGACCAGGGAACCGCACTTACGTTTAGGTGAGACTGGTGCAAATGTGTGAGGGCTGTTTGTGGTGCAAAGATAAGATCAAGTGAGTTGCCTTTTATATGGGTAGGGGTATCAATAAGTTGAACATAGCCTAGATCACTGAGAGCATCAATAAAGGCTTTGGTGTGGCTGTCCTGAATGACTGGGAGGTTGAGGTCACCTAATATCCAGTTTAGAGTATGCGAATTCGTGGTGTTGCAAGCAAGATCAATTATTGTTGCTAAGTCATCTGGAGATGAAGATGGAGTTCTATAGAGCAAGTTAATAGTGATTTGCTTATTTGTAATGGTAACAGAGTCAAGGGTAGAGGTGCTGCTTGAGGCGGCAAGCCGAAATTTGAGGTCGGCTTTCGTTAGGATAAGTACTCCTCCGCCACGACGGTCAGCTCTGTGACAAGAGTGGACTGAGAAATTAGGCGGGACACACTGGTGAAGGATCACGGCGTCAGTGGCTGAAAGCCATGTCTCGGTGACACATAGGATATCAAGGTTATGAGCTGAGAGCATATCAGTTAGTGCTGGCCATTTTTTCCTTATTGATCGTGCATTTATTAGTGCACATTTAAGGTCAGGGGGATGGTGGGACTGTAATCGTCAAGATAGATTTTGCTGCTGAAGGTCCACATAGATAACATGTGGGCCTGGTGTGCGCCGAAGTGTTTCGTATTGATGGTTGGGGGAGTCAGGAAATCTCCAACAAGATCTATGGAGGACTGGTATAGTGTTCTGAGGTGAAGTAAGGGCTAGGGTGTAAAAGGTCAGGGCTATTAAAATGTAGCACATAGCAAGGGTAAGGGGGTATGGGAATACCCAGTGAGATAACATGATGACTAATGTATATAGTAGATCCAGGAATGTTGTTAGCTAGTGAAATGTGCACAGTGTGGTGGTACTGGAAATCTGTTAAGCATCTGTGTAATGAGGCAATATGTACTCAGAGTAATTCACAATAAGGTAGTGGTATCTGCACAGAGTGGAGGTAAAGGATATCTGTTAAGAACTGTGTGGTTAGGCAATATTCACATCAGAGTAATTCACAATAAGGTAATGAAATATGCACAGTGTGGTATGTACGGATATCTGCTAGGCAACTGTGTGGTAGGTAATATGAACATCAGAGTAATTCAATAAGATAGGCCCAAATGCCAGATGGCAAGTAGTTTGCAAGCAATTGGTTGAAGAAGAGCATAGATTAATATATACGTTGTATAACTAAATCGTTGGGGTGAGAGTCATGTGGAAGGGTAGCAAGACGCTGTGGAGTTATGTTACCAACTTGATTGATGGAGATGTGTAGACTGATGGTGGTTCATTCCTTCTCATGGTATTTAGGGAACTGGAGCTCTTCTCTTTTCGTTGAAGACAAAGTGACGGATGTGGAACCACAGTGGCCACAGCCTAAGGGCCACGCCAAAGGGCCCTCTGGCAAGGCCCACCAGGCGTGGGCCCGCCTGAAGGCAGCTGCTTTTGAAATGGAACTGACTCCTCCCCCTCTCAGACAGCCCCAATTAGGCTGGAGTTCAATAAGCAGGACAGATGGATTTCTGCTGGGCTGTGTAACCCCAATCAGGGAGCAGAAGCTGATGACAGTTAGCTCTTTACTTGCCTGAAGGCAGCTGCTTTTCAAATGGAGCTGACTCTTCCCCCTCTCAGACAGCCCCAATTAGGCTGGAGTTCAATAAGCAGGACAGATGGATTTCTGCTGGGCTGTGTAACCCCAATCAGGGAGCAGAAGCTGATGACAGTTAGCTCTTTACTTGCCTGAAGGCAGCTGCTTTTCAAATGGAGCTGACTCCTCCCCCTCTCAGACAGCCCCAATTAGGCTGGAGTTCAATAAGCAGGACAGATGGATTTCTGCTGGGCTGTGTAACATTTTCTTGCAAGACTAATTCAGTACTACTATAATTTTAGACATTAAAATATTCTTAACTCTTACTATGTTAAAAAAATGGTAGAATTAGAATTTCTATACTTAATGCAGATGCTGCTCTTTGTTAAAGAGAAATTACTCTTTATTTATTTGAAAGGCTTATACAAAATCAAGGTGGTTTACAAATAACGCAACTTAACGTTACAGAAAAAATGTTAACATGGCATATTACCAACTTAACACTGTAACATTGCAACATAGCTATTATTAGGATGACAGGGATAAGTGATGGGGACTAAGATGTCAAAATGTATATTGGTGTGATAATTAATCAGCACACAACATGTGTCTTGTACCAGTTGTCTTGGTATATGTCGGTACCAATGACATGAAAATCTGGGACGGAGGTTCTGTAAGCTAAATTTAGGCTTTTAGGTAGAAAGTTGAAATCCAGAATTTCCAGGGTAGCATTTTCAAAAATACTTCCCATTCCATGCGCAGTACTCAGGAGGCGGAGCTCCAGAGTCTCAATACATGGATGAGACGATGGTGCAAGGAAGAGGGTTTTGGATTTGTTAGGAACTGGGCAACATTCTGGGGAGGGGGCTTTTCTGAAAGGACGGGCTCCACCTTAACCAGGGTAGAACCAGGCTGCTGGCATTAATCTTTAAAAGGGAGATAGAGCAGCTTTTAAACTAGAAAATGGGGGAAAGCCGACGTCACCAAGAGTGCATGGTTCGCAATGATGTATCTTTGAAGGATACTAGCAAAACAGAGAAGTTGGGACATTCAGATAGAGAGGTTCCAATAAAGGTAAAAGTAATCCAAGTTCCTTTAACTAAAAAACAGATCAATTTGAAAGGTTCCAAATTATCCCTGTCATCCTATTGCCAGACTGTTAATATGAATAAAAAACAAACTTTGAAATGCTTGTATGCAAAGTCTAGAAGTCTAAAAAATAAAATGGGAAAGTTAGAAGTTATGGCATTGAATGAAAGGTTAGATATAATTGGCATCTCAGAGACCTCGTGGAAGGAGGATATCCAATGGGTCACTGTCATACCAGGCTACTAACTATAACACAATGATAGGGTAGGTCACATCGGTAGAAGGGTGGTGCTATATGTTAAAGAGGGCAATGAGGTCAAACAAGTTAAAGGATTGGCAGGAAATGTACTGTAGAATCTTTATGGATAGAAATTCTATGTAAAAAGGGGAAGGGAATAGCAGTGTGGGTGTACTGCTGCCTGCCTGATCAGAATGAACAGACAGATGATGAAATGCTAAAAGAAATTAGGGAAGATTGCAAAGTTTACAATACAATAGCAATGGTAGATTTGAATTACACCAGTATTGTCTGGGTCAATGTTACATCAGGCAATGGTAGGGAGATAACATTTCTAGATGAAATAAATGACTGCTTCACGGAGCAGCTAGTTCAGGAACCAACTAAAGTGGAAACTATTTTAGATCTACTTCTTAATGGAATGCAGGATCTAATGCAAGAAATAGTGGTATTGGGGCTGCTTGGCAACAGCGATCATAACATAATCGCATTTGATTTAATAAATGGATAGAGAACAAGGAAATCCACTGCGCTAGCATCTAACTTCAAAAAAGAGACTATGATAAAATGAAGAAACTGGTTAAAAAAACCTAAAAGGAACAATTGCAAAGCTTAAGAGTTTACATCAGGTCTGGGCATTATTTAAATATACTGCCTTCAAAGTCCAGACCAGATGTATTCCACGCTTTAAGAAAGGTGGAAGGAAGGCCCTATGACAGCCAGCATGCTTAAATGTGAGGTCAAAGAGGCTGTTATACTAAGAGAAAATCCTTCAGAAAATGGAAAAAAAGAGCCAAATGATGAATACAAAAAACAATATAAGTACTGCAAATTAAATGCAAAGCATTGATAAGGCAGACAAAGAGAGAATTTGAAAAGAAGCTTGCTGTGGAAGCAAAAGCGCATAATAAAACCTTTTTCAAGTACATTCATAGCAAAACACTTCAGAAAGCCAGTTGGACCATTAGATGACAGAGTGGTAAAAGTGGCACTAAGAGAGGACAAGGCCATAGCAGAGAGATTGAATTAATTCTATGCTTTAGTCTTTACTGAAGAAGATGTAGGAAACTTACCCATACAATCCAATCAGAAAAAAACCTTACTGATGTATATCTATTATCCTATAAATCAAACCTAAGTGCAATCTAGCTAAAATATAAATCAAAAAGCAACTTAGCAGAAATCAGTATTTCAAAATTTAATTAAGGGAGAAAAAGACCTCAGGGCGACAGTATATCCCTCCATGTGGCAGCTGAACTACCATAGGGGAAGCTGAATAAATTGCATCATTGGTCTTAAAAAAAACTCCCAAAGCTTTATTAAATAAACACAAACCACCAATTAATGACAAAGCGCTTTTCCACCAACTATAACAATTTTTAGGCCATAAATAGCTCCTCTTTTCACCATATAATAAGCTAAAGATATAGCAATTTATAAGTCAAAAGACTCCACTTTGTACCGCTGTCCTTGCGGAACAGCTTGAAGCTGACCGGCATACATCTGTGCCTTAAATGGAAATAGAATAATATGGTAGTATGAAGTAACAATCACAGCATATATTGATAATACTTCACTTATCTTTTCAATCATCTTCCAATCTGCCAGTGACCCATACAAAAAGTAAACTGTCCAACAGAGATCATTGTTTCTCCCATTTAGGGCTTCTTCTATTGGCATACAGTTCGAAATGGAAGAAGACTCCTGTTTCTAATATTGTCGTCTGAAGTCATTATTTTTAAAGAGCGAGTGGCCAATCAGATCAAAGTAATACTCACTTAGTAGGAACCAATCCAAAACTGTGAAAGCTAAGAAAGGTGGTGGAGTATTGATTCAAAACAGCCCAATTCTAGTTAAATAAACCTTTACAAAGCAAGTGAATAAAAAAGAAGAATGAAAAAAAGGGAAGCTTCACAACTATATTGTCAAAAAGCACTGGAGAAACTAGAAAAAAATTCCCCATTCAATCTTTTCATTAAGCCCGTTGGGCTGTTCTGAATCGATATTCTACCCCCTTTTTTAGCTTTCAGAATTTTGGATTGATTCCTAGTAAGTGAGGTTTACTTTCATCTGATTGACCACTCACTCTTTAAAAACAGTGACGCCAACATTAGAAACAGGTGTCTTCCTCTGGTTTGAACTGTATTTATTTATTTTATTCTCTTATATACCGCGCTATTCTGCATCAGTGCGGTTTACATTGAACAAACTGAAATTACATTGAACAGGGCATTATAACTTGGAGATAACTATTTTATAGGGAACATGGGCTATGGAGGGTTAAGTGGCTTGCCCAAGACCACAAGGAGCACCTGTGGGACTAGAAACCCCAGTCCTTCCGGCCCAAGGTTGCTGTCCTCTAGTGGGATTTGAACCCCCGACCTTCCGGCCTGAAGTACCTTGCCCCAACCACTAGGCCACTCCTCCACTCCTCCACTCCTGTATGCCCCTGAAGAAGCCCATCACTGGTCTCTATAAATGTGCACATGTAGGGAGCTGCTGTGTGCAATGCCAATACCCAGATATGTGTGAAAAAGATGCCATAGCCAGACAGCCATAGTCATTTGAAGAGCATTGTTGTGTCACTCAGCAGTACAATGCATCCCTTGGGGAATTGAAAAATTGAATGAGGTTTCTGTGAGGTTGGTAACGGTCCATACTTAGAGATAACCAATAAATAACTAAGGATTTCTTCAACTGCACATATGTTGTGATGCAAGATATGTCATGACAAACATATCACTTTCTACTTGCTTTTATACTATCTTTGAGTGCACTATTACTTTGCAGTGTTCTGGGCATGCAACAGACTAGTATATATGATCACAAATAACTATTATAGTCTCTTACTAACCATGTAAATCTACCCTTCTGGTTCCTTGTAACATAGTTTTATGACTCCTTGTAACATAGTTTTATACTTCCTTTTATGTTAATAACCCTCACATTGTTTTCCATTGTTTTCCATTTAACCTAGTTATTATGTAACCTAGTTTATGTTCACCTAATATTTAATGTAATTCAATATTGCACTGTTCTGCTATATTATTGTTTAAGTTCCTTGTTTTTGCTCAACTAATGTTTAATGTAATTCAATATTGCAATGTTCTGCTATATTGTTGTTTAAGTTCCTTGTAAACCGCCCCTGATCTCTGGAAGGGGCGGTATAAAAAAGCACTGAAATAAATAAAATAAATAAATAAAATATATAGACTAGTTTATTTATTTATTTATTTAACTTTCTTATATACCGCGCTCTTCAGTATCAGTGCGGTTTACATGTAACATATCTGTCCAGTGCAGGAGGTCTGCACTGGACTTAAACAATATAACAGGGGGTTATGTACAGGTTTGCATCAATATTTATGTATCATCAGTATTCATGTGTAGTTTGCATCAGACAACACTGTCAGTGAGAGGAGCAGCTTAGGAGATGCATGTTTTACAGAGGAAGTGTGACTGTTCATAAGTATATGGCGGAGGTGGGCAGGTTCAGAAACATCCATCTTTTCAAAATAGAGTGAGCGTGGGGATGTCCACAACTGTTTGCTGAGTATACCCATCTCTCGTACACCATAGTGCTTTATGCTGCACCAGAAACATCTTATGTCCCCAATTCCGGAACCACAGACACATCTATAACCGCGGATGCGGAATTAGGTTTAAATCGGGCCCATTTTAAGTTTGGACATGTCCACGGGCCAGACATACATGTTATGGAAGTGGGCTCCATGTGCATAACTTTGCACTTGTCCACATTAAATTCAGCAGAAACTGCACTAATGCTCGAGGCCGCAGGGCTGGGTCCCGAGGCCGCCAGTAACTGGGTTCCCGGGGCCCGGTCCTCGGCCTCATGCAGTTGGTGGTTGGGGGGGCAGGGGGGCGTAAAAGCGGGTGTCGTTTGAAATCACCCCACGTCAAAGGCGTGGGGCGATTTCCTTGGAGACTGGAGGGGGGCCGGGTTTGCAGAGCCAATTTGGGGGCCGTGTGGTGCAAGTTACCTCGCTTTTCGGCTCCTGCGAGTGGTGGCGTTGTGGCTCTCTGCCGGCGGTGGCATTGGATTCGGGGCCTTGTACTTTGCTGTGGCGGTGAGTGGGGCAGCGGCAGTGGTGATTGGAGGACTGCGGAGACAGTCGGAAGGTGACGGGCAGCCAGGTCAGTAGTCGGCAGTGGAGTGGAGCCAGGAGGAGAGCGGAAGTTGGCCAGGTTTGCACCGGACAGTGGAATCGCTGCTGGGGGGGGGGGGGGCGCGCGACTGTGTGAGGGAGGTGATTCAGTGTTGGAGGTGGAGGGAGCAGATTTGTGCCAGCATTATTAGTTTAAAACAAAATAAAATAAACAAAAAATTAGGGAGGCTGTAAGGGGTTGGTAACAAGAAGCCATACATTAAAAAAAAGCAGCAGAATAATAAACCTAGGATACTGTAGGGGGTGGTGGCATCAAGCAAGGGAGACATGGAGCGCTCGCAGAAGGGGCTAGATGGGTGAGAGCAGTGTGAGGGTGCGGGGGCATGGCCCAGGGGGAGAGGGGGCAGCGTCTCCAAGGGGCGTTGGGCATCAGCTCGAGGGGTTACAGTCATGGCAAGATCGGGTTTTCGTGGGGGAAGGAGGGGTAGGTCGGGCTCGGAGCCAAGGAGGGGGTTTTCATGCAGGGGGGTGGCCAGGGGTGTGGTCGTGGAGTCCCCGCATGTTGAGCAGGGAGGTCAGGAGCCTATAGGGGAGTATGCAGTAGATGGGACAGGACTGGTTAGTGTGGGAGCTGTGGGGCAGTCGGCTAGCGTAGGTGTGCCGGGGTTTGGAGGGGGAAGGTTGGGGGGATCAGGCGAAGTGGCAGCATGCCCAGGGGTTGTGTGGGATAATGTGGGGGGCCCAACTGCTATGAATTTCCCAGGCAGTCATATCCCATGGCATATGGGGAGGCATAGTATGCCTTATTCGTCTATAGGGGGGATGAGGAATTGGTCGCATGGGGCCGGTCAACTTGGGGGATTGGGGCCATGGGGGGTGGCTGGGGGGACTGGTATGGAGTAGGGTTTCCAGTTGGGGGGTCAGCACCAGCAGCAGGGGGGGCCAGGTGGGCCGCAGGTGGTTTGGGCACTTCCACATGGAATTGGGGTAGCAGGGCGGATAGGGGGGCCGGTGGGCCCAGGACGGTTTCTGCTGGTCTTTGTACTTCTCTCCCTGTGCAGGTGCAGGTGCCGGTGAGGGGATCCTCGGGGAATGCTATAGCGGACCTAAGCCAAGCCGGAGAAGCAGCCTCGACGTTGCGGACTCTGGAAACCGTCCAGTCCTGCATCGGAAGTGCCAGTATCGGGCGAGCAGGCCACTGGCAATGCTGCAGATGGTGAGTGTGTGGGGGAGGTGGGTAGCCTCAGCGGTGGGGTAGTGTCCAGCGCAGAGGCAATTGTGGCTGGTTGCAAGGTGAAGGCGAAGCGCAAGCATGGCCATCGTTGTCGTCGTCATCCACGTCTTCGGGGAGTTCCTCGACGGGTTCCGCAGAGGCGGATGTCGGGAAGGGCGATCGGGCGGCACTTTCGGTGGTTCGTTGTGCGGAACTGTGGGAGGGTGTTCCGCGAAAACTGAGACATAGGATCAGGAAGCGTAGGTACATTGATATATTTTGGCTGATGGGAGGAAGCGCTCGGGGGAGAGCAGGAAGAAGCGCAAAGAGGATGAGAAGGCGGGTAGGGTGCGGAAGATTTCCCACAATACGTTGAATTGGACTCGGGCCTTTTTGAGATTAGCGAGTGTGTGTGGGCATTACGACCTGGGCCAGTACGGTGCGTTGTTAGCATATGCGGATGCTATATTGGCAGCGTCGCAGGCACATGAGTGTTGGGCGTGGCTCAACTATGATGAGGACTTCCGAGATATGATGGAAGAAAATACGCAGTTGTCGTGGGAAATGAAGGACATTAATTTATGGCTGACCCAAATGTCTGCAAAAAAATGTTACTGCGGGCGGAGCAGGTGGTCAGGTTAAGATGGCCGGGCAAACACCAGCGGCGGGCCTTAGGTCCTTTCGTGCACCGGGTGGTCTACCCGCGTTGCCAAAAAATGGGCCAGTGGGAGGGAACCTTTGCTGGTGTTTTAATAAATCTTCCTGTCCCTTTCCGGACTGTAAATTCCGAGATGCCTGCTTTCTCTGCAGGGGGGACACCCTGCCACGAAATGTAGTCGGAAAGGAGTGGCTGGGGCTGCGGCTGTGGGCAAATGAGGAGGTGAGTTCGGACTTGGCGCCTACTTCAATCAAGATTAAGGCGTTACGGCCTTGGTTGGTGCGTTTTGGTGGGAGTCGGCAGGGCAAGACTTGGAGGGTGGTGGTGTTGGAGTTTTTGAGGGGATTCCACATACCTTTTATGGGCAAGGTGATGGTAATGGTGACCAAAAATACCAGCTCTGTTCGGTTGTTGGGCGAGGTGGTCCGTAGTAAGATTGTGGCGGAATGTGGTTTGGGCAGAATAGCAGGTCCTTTTGGCAAACCGCCATTTTTGCCCTTTATTGTTTCACCTCTGGGGGTCATTTCTAAAAAAGAGCCGGGACGTTTCAGGTTAATACACAATTTGTCGTTTCTGCTGGGGGAATCAGTTAATGACTATATTCTTCATGAGTTATGCACGGTAAAGTACGCGCCATTTGATGCGGCAGTGGAACTGGTGTGCCAGTGTGGTGAGGGTGCTCTCATGGTAAAGGTGGATATTGAATCTGCCTTCCGGCTTTTGCCAGTTCACCCGTCGGCATTCTCGTTGCTGGGCTTTAAGTTTGATTCGCATTTCTATTTTGACAAGTGTTTGCCTATGGGCTGTGCGATATCGTGTGCTTATTTTGAGGCCTTCAGTTCCTTTTTGCATTGGGTTCTGGTTCAGCAATCGGGATTGTTCATTATTTGGGTGATTTTTTGTTTGTGGGTCTGGTGCAGGCCGCGACTTGTGCTACATTGCTGCAGTCCTTTCAAGAGATGGCCAGCGACTTCGGCATTCCGTTGGTGGCTGAGAAGATGGTGGGGCCTGTGGCATGCCTGTCCTTTTTGGGAATTGAGATAGACTCAGCAGGATTTGTGGTCCGCCTACCGGAGGATAAGATAGAATGGCTTAAGGAGTTGGTGGCGGCGGTGGGGTCTTCTTCAAAGGTAATGCTTAAGGACTTGCAGTCCTTGGTGGGTCACCTTAACTTTGCATGCCGGGTTATTCCAATGGGGCGTCCTTTCGCGCGGCGTTTATCGCTAGTAATGGCAGGGGTCCGACGTCCGTATCATCACATTAGAGTATCGTCTGGGATGCGGGAGGATCTGCAGGTTTGGGATTCGTTCCTGTCTGATTTTAATGGTTGCTCGGTAGTACAATTACCAGAACTGTTGAATGTAGACTTGCAATTGTTTTCTGATGCGGCGGGTAGTTCTGGTTTTGGCATATACTTTCAAGGATCTTGGTGTGCGGAGGCTTGGCCGCCTTCCTGGAAAGAGTCGGGGTTGACATGTAATGTAGCTTTTTTGGAATTGTTCCCCATTGTGGTGGCCTTGTGGGTCTGGCCGGAGAGGTTACAGGATAGACAGGTCGTGTTTTGGTGCGACGATTTGGCTGTAGTGCAGAAATTATCAATAGGCACTTGCCCAAGTGTCAGCGGGTGGCGCACTGATGAGGGTCTTTTTGTTAGCTTGTTTGCATCTCAACGTGACTGCCAGGGCGCGTCATGTGCCGGGCGTACAGAACTCAATTGCAGATGCTTTGTCCCATTTTCAGTGGTCACAGTTCCGGGTGTTGGCCCCAGGAGCGGACGAAGTAGCGTCGGCAGTCTCAGATCATCTTTGGCAGATTGGGACCCTGGAGTCATGGTGTTGTGGCGTTCATCAGTGGCTCACTGTACATGGTCATCGTACCTGCGCGGATACTCCAAAGTGCGTGAGTTTTTGGTCGGGAAGGGCTGGAGAGGGGAGAGAGTGGCGATCACTTGATGGGTTCGTTCATAGTTTGGGCAAAAGGCGACGGTTGGGCTAGGTTGGCGGTTATTGCAGCGTTGGTGGGGTTCTCCTTTTTTGGCAAGGCTGCGGGTTGGGGTAATCCCAGAGTGTCATTTTTTTGCAGCGGATGTTGGCGGGGTGGGCAAAAGGAAGCCCCAAGTTGCAGGATTGGCAGCGCCCAGTTTTGCACAAGTTGCTCTTGTGGATATGGACAGTGCTGCTGGTAGTGGCTGTGTCTGATTTTGAGTCGGTGGTGTTCCGTGCTCTGTACGTCACTGCTTTTTTCAGTGCGTTTCGAGTCAGTGAGTTAGTTCTGCTGTCAAAAAAGCAAGAGGCATTCGGAGGTTTGGATGTCAAGCTTGTTATTCTGAAGGCGACGCAAGTGCGAATTTTTATCTCGCAGTCCAAGACTGACCGGCAGGGGGCAGGAGGGTGGGTATCGCTTAAAGTGATCCCGGCATTGTGCTCCTGCCCGGTGAGGAATTTGTTTTTGTATGTGTGCCGGCAGCCGAAGGTTGCAGGCTGTTTTTTTCGCCATGAGGATGGTAAGCCTGTCATGCAGTTTCAGTTTACTGCGGTTCTCCGCCTGACCTTACGGCAGTTGGGTTGCAGTGAGATGCAGTTTGCATCGCATTCATTCAGGATTGGGGCTGCTACTAGTGCGGCAGCAGCTGGGCTTGAAGGGAACGTGATTCAGAGGTTTGGCAGGTGGCGTACTGGGGCATATGCGAGTTCTGTCCGACTCGAGAAGATGTGAATTGGCTAGAAAAGGGGGGATGGGGCTGGGGGGAGCAGTGGGGGGGGGGGTGTGGGGGCATTAATGATGTTATTCATCTTGCAGGGTCCCTGACGGATTTCAGCCCATGGATTAGGGTTGCAGACGGTGTCCAAGCCGGCGAGTGGTGGCTCATTGGACACTCATTTGTGTACTGGGAGGAACGGAGGGCAATGTTGTGCCCTCTAGGAGTACACTAGGGCCTGGCAACCTGCAACACTCGGTTGATCTGGATGGGAGAGCGCGGCATGAGATGGTGGCAACTTCTTCCATTGGTGCGGCGGCAGGCTGACCAGCGACAACGACCTGCTGGACTAGTGCTTCATTTGGGTGGCAATGATCTCTCCAACTGGACTTGTAGGCAGCTTATTCGTGCTGCCCAGCGTGACATTAGTTTTCTCAGGGAGTGGTGGCTCTCTGGTCAGACATCATCCCTCGGCCTACCTGCCAACGTCAGTGGTCTCGGGGCCTGGTAAAGATTAACCGACAGATCTGGCGTTGGGTGCAGCAGACTGGCGGTTGGCAGGTGCAGAACCCTTGGACGGAGGTGAAGTGTAAGGGGCTTTATCATATGGATGGTGTACACCTTTCTCCAGTGGGACAGGATTTATTATTAAATGATTGGCAAGAAGAACTGGAGGGGTTGGTTGGTTGCAGCTTTATGGTGGGGGCGGCACGAGGATAGGTAGGCTACCTTGTGCCAGTGGCGGGGAAGAGAGCTAGTGCTCGCCGAGGCGGCGGGGCTTTAACAGATTAAGGCGCATTGGGGGGAGTGAAGTGCTCCCCGGGGTGGGGCCAGACATCCCGGTTGGGGGTCTCGGCCCGGTATAGGGGACTGGGGCCGGCCTTTGCTACTAACATCGCGAGACAGGCGGCGGTGTTTGGGGGAGAATGATGCTACACCTTGCTAATAATATGGCTGGTGTGGGTATTGTCCGGAGTTGGGGCGGGATTATGTTATGATGTTCATAAATGTTGAGCTCGTGTTTGGGCCGGTGTTTATAAACAGTAAATAAAGCTGTGACCAAAGTTCTATAATAATTGGTGTGTGGGTCTTTTGTTATGCCAGAATGGCGTGGGAAAAGGGGCAGGGTATGCCCGAAAGGAGGGGTGGGGGGGTGCGGGGGTCCGTGACATGAAGGGGGTGAGGAGGAGGCCCTCCGGGATACCTCAGTTAATGCTCGATGCCGCCAGTAACCGGGTTCCCAGGGCCCGGTCCTCGGCCTCATGCGGTTGGTGGTTAGGGGGGGGAGGGGAGCGTAAGAGCAGGCGTTGTTTGAAATCGCCCCACGTCAAAGGCATGGGGCAATTTCATTGGAGACTGGAGGGGTGGGGTTTTCAGAGCCAATTTGGGGGCCACGTGGTGCGAGTTACCTCGCTTTTCGGCTTCTGTTCATGGTGGCGAGTCCTGCCCGCCCTCCCTTTTGTTTGGGTTAGGGGTGAGGGGTTGTTGCAGCTGGAGCGGGGTAGAGAGCTAGTGCTTGCCGAGGCAGCGGGGCTTTAACAGATTAAGGCACATTGGTGGGAGTGAAGTGCTTCCCGGGGTGGGGCGAGACATCCCGGTTGGGGGTCTCGGCCCAGTATAGGGGACTGGGGCCGGTCTTTGCTACTAACATGGCGAAGCAGGCGGCAGTGTTTGGGGAAGGATGATGCTACACCTTGCTAATAATATGGCTGTTGTGGGCATTGTCCGGAGTTGGGGCGGGATTATCTTATGATGATCATAAATTTTGGGCCGGTGTTTATATACAGTAAATAAAGCTGTGACCAAAGTTCTACCATAATTGGTGTGTGGGTCTTTTGTTATGCCAGAATGGTGTGGGAAAAGGGGCAGGATATGTCCAAAAGGAGGGGTGGGGGTCCATGACATGAAGGGGGCGAGGAGGAGGCCCTCCGGGATACCCTGGTTACTGGCAAATGGTAGCCAGGCAGTACTACTTAAAGCATCTAATCTAGTTTTGGTGAGAGGATAGGCAGAATTAATGTATTCATAGGCTTTAACAACCACCTCATCTGTTTCTCATAAGAACATAAGATATGCCATACTGGGTCAGACCAAGGTCCATCAAGCCCAGTATTCTGTTTCCAACAGTGGCCAATCTAGGTCATATGTACCTAGCAGTTTCCCCAAGAGACACAAGTTCCACAATGCTTGTACTGGGTCAAGCATTGATATCTTCGGTCACTTCTTAATAATGGTTTATGGACCTTTCCTCCAGGAACTTGTCCAACCTTTTTTAAACCCAGCTACACTAACAGCCTTTACTACATCCTCCGGTAACAAATTCCAGAGTTTGATTACACGTTGAGTGAAAAATATTTTCTTTTATTAGTCTTAAATAGTTTACCCTGTAGCTTCATTGCATGTCCCCTAGTCTTTTTATATTCTGATAACGTAAACAATCGATCTACGTTTACCCGTTCCACTCCGTTCATTAATTTATAGACTTCTATCATATCTCCCCTCAGCCGTCTCTTTTCCAGGTTAAAGAGCCCTAACCTTTTTAGCCTTTCTTCATAGGAGTATCCTTCCATCCCCTTTACCATTTTGGTGGCTCTTCTCTGAACCTTTTCTAAAATCGCTATATCCTTTTTAAGATACGGCAACCAGAATTGCACACAATATTCAAGGTGCGGTCTCACCATGGAACGATACAGAGACATTATAATATCTTTTGTTTTATTTTCCATTCCTTTCCTTATCATACCTAGCATTCTATTTGCTCTCTTGGCCGCCGCTGCACACTGAGCCGAGGGTTTTAACATGGTATCCACAATGACGCCTAAATCTTTTTCCTGGGTGGTGGTTCCTAATGTGGAACCTTGCATCATGTAACCATAGTTTGGGTTGTTCTTCCCTAGGTGCATAACCTTGCACTTGTCCACATTAAATTTCATCTGCCATTTTGATGCCCAGTCTTCCAATTTATCAAGATCCTCTTGCAATTTTTCACAATCCTTTTGGGTTTTAACAACTTTAAATAGTTTTGTGTCATCTGCAAATTTGATAACCTCACTCGTTATTCCACTTTCCAGGTCATTTATGAATATGACAAAAAGCAGCGGACCCAGCACAAATCCCTGGGGTACACCACTATTCACCTTTCTCCATTGGGAAAATTGGCCATTTAGCCCTACCCTCTGCTTTCTATCTTTTAACCAGTTCCTGATCCACAATAGTACACTGCCTCCTATCCCATGACTCTTTAGTTTTGCCAAATGTCTCTGATGAGGGACCTTGTCAAAGGCTTTTTGAAAGTCCAGATACACAATATCAACCGACTCACCTTTGTCCACCTGTTTATTCACTCCTTCAAAAAAACATAACAGATTAGTAAGACAAGATCTTACTTGTCTAAAGCCATGTTGGCTGTCTCCCATTAGGTCGTGACTATCTACATGCTGAATAATTTTATTCTTGATGATGGTTTCTACCATTTTTCCCGGTACTGACATCAGGCTCACCGGTCTGTAGTTTCCCGGATCACCCCTGGAACCCTTTTTAAAAATTGGTGTTACATTGGCGATCCTCCAATCTTCAGGTATTAGAGATGATTTTAATGATAATTCACAGATTACTGATGATAGGTCTGCAATCTCATATTTCAGTTCTTTCAATACCCTTGGATGTATACCATCCGGCCCAGGTGATTTGCTACTCTTCAGTTTATCTAATAGTTGTAAGACATCTTCTCGATGTATCGATATTTCCTTCAATTCTTCCGCACCTTTATATACCACTTCAGTCATGGGTAACATCCCTACATCTTCCTCAGTAAAGACCGAAGCAAAGAATTCATTCAGTCTCTCCGCTATCGCCTTGTCGCCTCTTAGTGCTCCTTTAACCCCTTTATCATCTAATGGACCAACTGACTCTCTCACAGGTTTTTTGCTACGAATGTACTTGAAAAGGTCTTTATTTCGCGTTTTTGCTTCCGCAGCAAGCTTCTTCTCAAATTCTCTCTTTGCCTGCCTTATCAATGCCTTGCATTTGACTTGCCAGTGCTTGTGCTGTTTCCAGGTTTCGTCGTTTGGCTCTTTTTTCCATTTCCTGAAAGATGCTTTTTTGGCAACAACAGCCTCTCTGACCTCACCTTCAAACCATGCTGGCAGTTTTTTTTACTTCCTTCCACTTTTCTTAAAGCGTGGAATACAGCTGTTCTGGGCTTTCAAGATAGTATTTTTCAACAACACCCAAGCTTGATGTACGTCTTTAACCTTTGCAACTGCTCCTTTTAGTTTTTTCTTAACTGTTTTCCTCATTTTTTCATAGTCTCCCTTTCAAAAGTTAAAAGGTAATACTGTGGATTTCCTTACTATCCCTCCTCCACTAATTAAATCAAAGGAGATCATGCTATGATAACTATTGCTAAGTGGCCCCAACACCCTTATCTCTTGCACTAGATCTGATGTTCCACTAAGGACTAGGTCTAATATGGCTTCCCCTCTGGTCGGTTCATGAACCAGCTGCTCCAAGAAGCAGTCATTTATTTCATCTAGGAACTTTATCTCCCTAGCATGTCCTGACGTGACACTGACCCAGTTGATACCGGGGTAATTGAAATCACCCATTATTATTACTGTGCTGTAACGTTTGTTAGCTTCCTTGATTTCTTTGAGCATTTCATCATCCATTTGGTCATTCTGGCCAGGCGCTCGATAGTACACCCCCACTGCCATTGCCTTCCCCCTTTTATATGGAATTTCAATCCATATAGATTCTACAGCAGATTTTGTTTCCTGCAAAACTTTAATCCTTTCTGAGTCATTGCCCTCTCTAACATAGAGCGCAACCCCTCCACCAATTTGATCAACTCTATCATTACGATATAGTTTGTACCCAGGTATCACAGTGTCCCACTGGTTGTCCTCCTTCCACCATGTCTCTGATATTCATATCTAACCTTTCATTTAGTGCTATATATTCTAACTCTCCCATCTTATTCTTTAGACTTCTAGCATTTGCATACAAGCATTTTAGAGAATGTATTTTATTCATGTTAATTTGGCTATTGTTAGACATGGGTAAATTGGGATCTTTAAGCTCTGTCTGCTCCATACTTGAGGGCATTTGGGCTACTTTACTCTTTTGTGGAACCTCTCTGCTTTTGGTAGTATCCTTCAAGGATACATTCTTCCGAACCATCCGCTCTTGGGCGACTGTCGGCTTTCCCCTAATATCTAGTTTAAAAGCTGCTCTATCTCCTTTTTAAAGGTTAATGCCAGCAGCCTGGTTCCATCCCGGTTAAGGTGAAGCCCATCCCTTTGGAAGAGCCCCTCCTTTCCCCAGAATGTTCCTAACAAATCCAAAACCCTCATCTCTGCACCATTGTCTCATCCACGCATTGAGACTCCGGAGCTCTGCCTGCCTTTTGGGTCCTGCGCGTGGAACAGGAAGCATTTCGGAGAATGCTACCCTGGAAGTTCTGGATTTCAACTTCCTACCTAAAAGCCTAAATTTTGCCTCCAGAACCTCCCTACCACATTTTCCTATGTCATTGGTACCGACATGTACCAAGACAGCAGACTCCTCCCCAGCACTATCTAAGACCTTATCTAGGTCTCCATCAGGTAAGATCAATTTCTGTATCTCTTTTAGTTCATGTCTTTTCCTAGTGCTGAGTTTTGTACGAGTCAAGAGAATTATAGCAGAAAACAAATTAATCTGAACAATTGCACAAGGTAAGTGTTCTAGTCCTATTTTCTGATATAGGTAGCCACTAGAGTACTAATAGTGTCCTACTACAGCCTCAGTACTAAACCGTGGTAGAAAAGAATGAACCTTTATTGTAGATCAATAACAAGCCATACACAGGCCGTGTTTCGAAATATCTTCTTCAGGGGGATTCTGGCGTACTATATCCGTAAACACATGAACAAAATGAATATATACATATAGTTCATAAATAAGAATAAAAACCATAAAATCATAATTGATTCAAAATTGTAAACATACTGTACTTACAAATAAACAATTATAATGCAATAAACAAAAACTCCAAGTTTTCTATACTCACTCCTGCTTCAGTTTATGATGGTTCTGACATCCTTTTCCTCTTCTTTTGTTTTAGTACAAGATTAATCTGATCAGTTTATTTTACAAAAAGAGGTATCATGTATGAAGTTTCAATTTGTTTTACACACCCATATATGTTTTGTTTTTGCTTTATGTTTATTAATAGTCATTAACATTCATATGTTTAATTAATGTTCCTCTATTTATTATATTATTTGTTTTGGACATTCCAACATTTCTTTTACCTATAAGTGATGTTTTCTTACCCATTTTTATTGGTTTTATTATTTATTATCCTATTTATTGCATTATAATTGTTTATAAGTACAGTATGTTTACAATTTTGAATAAATTATGATTTTTATTCTTATTTATGAACTATTTGTATATGTATATATTCATTTTGTTCATGTGTTTATGGATATAGTAAGCCAGAATCCCCCAGAAGAAGATATTTCGAAACACGGCCTGTGTTGGGCATGTTATTGATCTACAATAAAGGTTCCTTCTTTTCTACCATGGTTTAGTACTGGGTTTTCTGTTTACGTGGTATCGTGCTTTTTTGGTGGACCCCTACTACAGCCTCATACATGGGGAGGGGGGGGGGGGGAGAGTGATGACCAGGTGTTTCAAATGAAGATTTATTATTAGGGACATGCAATGCAATGTGTGCCTTCGAGTCAGTCCTGACTCCTGGCGACCCAGAAGCTCCTGGTTTTTCTTGGCAGTGTCACCGGAAGTAGATTGCCAGGCCTTTCTTCTGAGGCAATGGAGGGTTAAGTGACTTACCCAAGGCCACAAGGAGTGCTAGTGGGAATTGAACCCTGGTTGCTTGGTTACCAAGCCAGTGTTCTAACCACTAGGCTACTCCTCCACTATTAGGGACATAACAAGAAATAAATAGAGTACCTTTACTAGAGGTGCACCAAACATTACCATTGCGAAATATAAATCCAATGGACATGGTCCAATCAGCATTAGCTTTGATTCTCAAGTTAAGAGTGTATGCAATTCCTGTTTTTGTGGGTATCATGGCACCTTTTGAAATAT
Source organism: Ichthyophis bannanicus (assembly GCA_033557465.1). Lineage (NCBI taxonomy): Eukaryota > Metazoa > Chordata > Amphibia > Gymnophiona > Ichthyophiidae > Ichthyophis > Ichthyophis bannanicus. Next base: position 196,986,159 of record CM066037.1, on the reverse strand, counting down.
TCCACTGACCATCAATAGGATCATACAAGTACAGGATAATAAACTATGATGAAGCAAACCTAAGCAATAAGTAAATTGCATATTAGGGGATACACTAACGGGTATTGCATTGCAGGGGCGGCCCAAAGGGGGTGCGGGGCCATGTGTGGAGATGCATTTGCATAAGGGACCTCATTTGCATAAATATTTGCTTAATGTTACCATACACTAACTTTTAGTAAACATGCCTCTTAATGAGTGTATGGCTAAAGAAAGACTAAAATATTTCTACATTACTATAATCCAGTGCCAACCGCCAGGCACATTAGGAACTACTACAAACACTGCCCTTTTAGAACCCATAGCAAACCTGCCGTATCCTAACAGCCCTACCAGGACTCACAAAGCACCATACCCTACCTATCAAAAGGAAACACTGCAAATATTAAACCAATACATTTCAGAGAATAACAATACATGACCTACTGGGGAAAGAGAACAAGTGGCAATGTCAAAAAGGAATTACATAAACAGAATGCCTCAGCTCAATTACACATGCAGAACATAGACCATCACCAAACAAGGAATCACAATTTAGAAATAGGAAGACAATATTTAAACTGGGAACCCCAAAAGCCAAACTTGGAATGTACAACAACACTGTAGAAATAAAACTATAAATTAATTTCCTCTTGTACTAAACAAAGCGCAGATTTTAATGATGCACATTTCCCAGAGCTGACATATTCCAGTTAATAAATTCAAAATAAAGAGATATTTTTCTACCTTTTGTGCAATTTTTTTCAGTTGCAATTGCTCCAGCCACTTTCTTCTGGTTTCTTCGTGTCTTCTGCTAACTCTCCATCGTCTGCTGTCCATTTGTCCTTTCTTTTCTCTTCTAGTATTTTCCATTCTCTCTCTACATCTGCTTTAACATACTAATCTTTCTCCTTTTGCTCTTTCCTCATTCCTATTTCATCCACTCAACTTTTACCCCTCCATCCCCACTTACTCTCCCAATATCCGGCCAATTGTAGATTTGTCTTCCCTCCCACACAAAATATTTTTCCCCTCTCCATTTCACTCTCCCAGCTCCATCCCATTCTAATCCTCCCCCAACATCAGCTCCCTTCTAGTTCCAGCCCCATCCAGCATCCGCTCCCTTCTAGTCCCCGTATCAGCCCATTTCCAGTCCTAGCCCCTCATAAGCCCATTTCCAGTCCTAGCCCCCATAAGCCCATTTCCAATCCTATCCTAGACCCACCATCAGCCCATTTCCAGTCCTATCCGAGTCCCTCCATCAGCTCATTTCCAATCCCAGCCCCCCATCAGCCCATTTCTAGTCATTTCCTAGCCCCACCATCAGCCCATGTCAAATCCTAGCTCCCCTCCACTCAGCCCATTTCCAATCCAAGCCCCCCATGAGCCTACTTCCAGTTCTAGCCCCTCTGAGTCAATTTCAATCCAAGCACCCACCACAGCCTATTTCCAATCTTAGCACCCCCCAAAAGCCCATTTCCAGTCCTATCCTAGCCTCTACATCAGCCCATTTCCTGTCCTACCCCCCCCCTCAGCCCTTTTCCAGTCCTAGCTCCCTCCCCTCACAGCCCATTTCCATTCCAAGCCCCTCCCCATCAGCTATTTGCAGTTCAAGCCCCCCTTCCACTCAGCCCATTTCCATTCCAAGCCCCCGTCCCCATCAGCTATTTGCAGTTCAAGCCCTCCTTCCACTCAGCCCATTTCCAGTACTAGCAACCCCCCCAGCCTATTACCAGTCCTAGCCCCCCATCATCCCATTACCAATCCTAAGCCCCTATCAGCCCATTTCTAGTCCTAGCCTCCCCATAGCCCATTACCAGTCCTAACCCCCCATCAGCCCACTTCCAGTCCTAAACCCCCCATCAGCCCATTTTTAGTCTTAGCCTCCCCATAGCCCATTACCAGTCCTAACTCCCCCCATCAGCCCATTTCCAGTCCTAGCCCCCCCATTGCCCATTACTAGTCCTAACCCCCCATCAGCCCACTTCCAGTCCTAACCCCCCCCCATCAAGCCATTTTTAGTCTTAGCCCATTACCAGTCCTACCCCCCCATCAGCCCACTTCCAGTCTTAGCCCCCCCCCCATAGCCCATTACCAGTCCTAACCCCCCTGTCCCCATCAGCCCAAATAGATTTAAAAAAAAGGAAAACCAGCTGCTGCTGCTGCCGAGGCAGCGGCAGAATCAAGCATCCCGCTGCGGGGCCCCCCTGCCCAGCACAGCCTCCCTGCAGCATCAGCTCTGGACGGAGTCCCAAAGCGCAGGCTTTCAGAGCCGCGAGAGTTTCCCTTTCTTGCGCGGCTCTGTTAATCCTGCCAGGGTTGATGGGATTTGCCATCAGCCCCGGCGGGCTTAACAGAGCAGTGGGAGGTCAGAGAAGCTCTCCCTTCGCGGCTCTGAAATCCCACGCTTTGGGACTCCAGAGCTGATGCTGCAGGGAGGCTTTGCCAGGCAGGGGGGGCCCCCGCGGCGGGACACTTGATTCTGCCGCTGCCACAGCGGCAGCAGCAGCCAGTTTGCTTTTTTTTATAAAATCTATTTTGGCTGATGTAGAATGTTTTTTGCGCGGGGCCCCCTGAAACACGGGGCTCTGTGCAAAAAACATTCTTGCTCAATGGACGGGCCGGCCCTGTGCATTGGAATCATTCATGGTATTACTGGTCCAGGTCATACTGCAGTTAGTACGTTCCTGACAGTTGTGAGAGCCTTGGTCAAAACAAGAAATATTCCCTACCAATTCATATAATGTAAGAGGCACAACCATTACAGTGGCCTAACGGATTTGGGCCAAGAGGTACATATTATACAATCAGATAAATTCAACATTTTAACTCCTTCCAGAACCATTCCTTTCCACAAATTCCCAGCGATTACAGCATGCTTAACAGAAGAGGTACAATTGTGTAACATCAAGGGCTAGTATAAAAACCATAATCAAAAGACTTAATAACAGTATAACTTTCACAGTAAGTGTAGGTATCAGTGGACTGAGTCTGTTCAACATCTGTACAATTAAACTGGAGAACAAAAGGGTGCAGGCACTATATCCCTACAGTGTGTCCAAGTCGAACTTCAGTTGAGCTGTACCACAGTTGGAGTCACTGCAGTTACTGTGTGTGGTCCTGTACACAGAGGTTGAGCCCACCTTTCTCTCACAGGTACTTTACTGTAAACAAGATCACACAGTTCAAAAGTGTACTGTAAGAGTTCTGTGAGTGGTTTTCTTGTTGTGAGCTTCTGCCGGATCAATGTAACGAATGCAAACCTGAAAGATAAGCAGAGAACATATCTGGTAATAACATTCCTTGTTGGCTGATCTGAAAATCTCTAGTACACCTCCCTGTTATGATTTCATGTGGGGTTAATCCTATTCTTTTTATAGGAGTATTCCTAAGCAAATATAAACACAGTGGTAAGGCTTGTAGCCATGTTTGTCCATTCGCAGCCATAAGTTTTCTTAATTGAGTCTTAAATTAACCATTGCACCTTTCCACTAAATCATTTGAGGTAGGAGAATATACTGACACATATCTCCATGGAGTTCCAAGAGAATCTGCAAACGCTTTTGTTGATTTTTGAAATGCGTTCCATTATCTGATAATATTTGTGTGGGCACTCCAAATCTGGGTATAATTTGTTCCTTACTTTTACTACTTCAGCTGCTGTCTCTCTTATTATACATGGTGCTATTTCTATCAATTGTGAATATGGGCATACCAATACTAGCAGATATCTTTTCTCTTGACATGGTTTCTGCATTATCTGTGAAATCAATATGCCAATGCATAAATGGACCTTGTGGCTTGGGTACTGAGCCCACAGGTATGTTACTTTTCTTATGTGGGGCGTTAGAAAAGCACATATGGCAACTTCTACCACTGTCTGAACAAGTTTCTTCATATCCACACACCAAAGCTGATCTTTTAATTCAGCATAGAGTGTTGACACTCCACTGTAATTCACATAATGCACTAGATGTACTAACGAAGTAGAAAATAAACAAATCTTACCTGAGGGATGCACCCAAACCCCTTTCTCCTGAGTGCATCCTGCTAATTTCCATCAGGCTAAATCATCCTGTAAAATCACTCCTGGAGGAGTGGCCTAGTGGTTGGGGCAAGGTACTTCAGGCCAGAAGGTCAGGGGTTCAAATCCCACTAGAGGACAGCAACCTTGGGCCGGAAGGACTGGGGTTTCTAGTCCCACAGGTGCTCCTTGTGATCTTGGGCAAGCCACTTAACCCTCCATAGCCCATGTTCCCTGTAAAATAGTTATCTCCAAGTTATAATGCCCTGTTCAATGTAATTTCAGTTTGTTCAATGTAAACCGCACTGATGCAGAATAGTGCGGTATATAAGAGAATTAAATAAATAAATTATTCTGTAATATTATATTGTTATGGTTGGAAACGTGTTGCTACCAACGTGCATAACCTTTCCTCTGTCACTAAAGTAGTCTCCTGTGCTAATCTGTCCACTATAGTTCCCAAATTTCTCCCATACATCTACTTTCTGGTGTGACCATATCCATTCACAGACTGTAAGATGCTCTTTCTGTGAGAATCTCAAATATTTGTGTGAGTACTGCCACTTGCTGTATTGGTTGATCCTTAACTGACAAATAACCTCTTCTCTTCCATACAGCACTGTAAGCATGGACAGATGAGAAAACACATCGTGAGTCCATATAAAGCATAGTTACTCACCTGTAACAGGTGATCTCCGGGAACAGCAGGAATTTAGTCTTCACATATGGGTATCATCAGTACCGATGGAGCCTGCGTGAGAATGCTCCAGAGTGTCCAATAGGAAAGCTTTTGGGAGCATCCCACAGCGCCTGCGTGCTGCCTTCCCGCCTTTCCCAACTGTCCCTCTCCAGTTGAGTTTAAAGCTGAGACAAAACAGAGAGAGATAGAGAGATACAACTCCTAGGGGAGGTGAGTGGGTTGTGAAGACTAAATTCCTGCTGTTCCCAGAGATCACCTGTTACAGGTGAGTAACTATGCTATCTCCAGGAACAAGCAGTAATGTAGTCTTCACATATGTGGACTCCGTAGCTGCAGATGCCAGGGAGAAGGCCCCAGAAGTTGTGTGCCCTTTTGAAAAGGCTCCACTTTCCCCCATGGATCTCTGGCATCCTACCAGGATGGTGGGTAGGAGTTGATTAAGTATGGAACAGGTGTCGAATAACAGCCTGACCAAACAAGGCATCCTGGCGGGAGTCCTTGTCTAAGCAGTAATGGGCTGTGAAGGTATGAACCGAAGCCCAAGTAGCTGCTCGACAGATGTCGTCAATAGACACAGAGTGCAGATGAGCCATAGAGGCTGCCATGGCTCTCACATTGTGAGCTGTGGCATGGCCTTCAAGAGGAAGGTTTTTACTCTCATAGGCAAAAAATATACACTGTGCAAGCCAGCTGGATAGTGTTCTTTTGGAGACTGGAAGTCCCAAATGACTAGGATCAACAGCAACAAAGAGTTGAGAGGACTTTCTATGTTGCTGTGTCCTTTGCCAGAGCTCTTTTACAGTCCAAAGTATGAAGATTCCTTTCTGCATTTGAGGCGTGAGGCCTTGGAAAGAACACAGGAAGATAAACCGCTTGGTTTAAATGAAAAGGTGACACCACCTTTGGCATAAAGTGTGGATGAGTCCTAAGGAAAACCTTATCATGATGGAACCTTGTATAAGGAGGATCAGCCACCAACGCTTGCAATTCACTGATGCGACGTGCTGATGTGATTGTAATGAGAAAGATGACCTTCCAGGAAAGGAATTTCAAAGAGGTAGTAGCTAATAGTTCAAAGGGCGGTTTCATGAGCTGCCCAAGAACCAGATTTAAGTCCCATGGCAACGGTGGTGGCTTAATGGGAGGCTTAATTAAAAGAAGGCCTCTCATAAATCTCGCTGTGAGAGGATGAGAGGAAAAGAGTAGTTACCTGTAACAGGTGATCTCCAGGAGCAGCAGGAATCAGTCCTCACATATGAGTGACATCGACGTCGATGGAGCCCCTGCAGAGCATTTCCCCAGCTTTCTATGAAAGCCTTTGGGAATACTGCACGCATGCACGGTCCCCTTCCCACCTAAAGGTGCTATCTTGCTCAGTCAAATGACATATCTAAAAAACAGCACACAAAAAAATGTAAAAATGAACTATATACAACTGCAACTCCCAGGGGAGGAGAGAGGGTTGTGAGGACTGATTCCTGCTGCTCCTGGAGAACACCTGTTACAGGTGAATAACTACTCTATCTCCAGGACCAAGCAGGAAGTCAGTCCTCACATATGGGTGACTCCCTAGCTCTGGGCTACCAGGAACCCAGGCTGAACAAGAGAACTCCCTCTAGTCCCAGCATCAAAGAAAGGCTTTGCACTGAAAGAACCTCCACCGGTAGCCCAACGGAGGGCTGGAGGGCAGGAGTTGCCTAAACCTCAAAGAGATTCCGGAGTACTGCCTGGCCAAAAGCACTGTCCCTACAGGACTCCCTCTCCAGGCAGTAATGGGCCGCAAAAGTCTGGCTTGAGGGGAGATGAGCTACTGAGTCAGCCATTGCCCTGACACGGTGGGCCGTGACCCGACCCTGCAAGGGAAGGTCAGACACCTTGTAAGCCCAGGTGATACAGTCAGCCACCCATATGGACAAGGTACGCTTGGACACAGCTAACCCCAAATTATTAGGGTCAAAAGATATGAAGAGCTGAATAGCCCTTCTATGTCCCTGCGTACGGTCAGGGTAGAAGGATAAGGCCCTCCTACAGTCCAGGGTATGCAGGACCGCTTCAGCCTGGCTTGCATGAGGCCTAGGGAAGAATGTTGGAAGAACCACTTCCTGGTTGAGGTGGAAAGAGGAGACAACTTTTGGGAGGAACTTCGGATGAGTCCTAAGGACTACCCTGTTCCTATAGAATCGGGTGTAAGGCCTGTCACAGACCAGGGCCTGAACCTCACTCACTCGTCTGGCCGAGGTTAAGGCTACCAGGAAGAGTGTCTTCCAGGAAAGGAAGCAGAGAGGACAAGTAGCCATCGGCTCAAAAGTTGGGCTAGTCAGTTGTTGCAAGACCACATTCAACTCTCACTCAGGGGTTGGAGGACGGACAGGAGGCTTGAGCAAGAGCAAGCCCCTGAGGAACCGGGACACCAAGGGGTGAACCGATAGAGAGTGTCCTTCCACCAGAGAGTGGTGAGCTGCCAGAGCTGAGAGGTGGACCCGAACAGAATTGGACTTAAGGCCCTGATTGGACAAGTGCAGCAGGTACTGAAGCACTACTGGTACAACACAGGAGAAAGGATCTTCTGTACGCAGCTGACACCACACAGAAAATCTTTTCCATTTCGGCATAGGTTTTTCTAGTGGACTGCTTCCTAGAGGCCAGAATGACCTCTTCAACTTCTGGAGGTAGGCCCCAGGGAGCCAAAACTACCCTTGCAGCCTCCAGGCCATCAAATTGTGAGATTTGAGATTTGGGTGCAGAAGAGAACCTTGATCCTGAGAGAGAAGGTCGGGCTGCAACACCAGAGGCAGTGGGGGGTCCACTGCCAGTTGAAGCAGAAGTGGAGACCAAGGCTGCCTCGGCCACCTGGGAGCTACTAGGAGTACCGAGGCCTTGTCCTTTAGAACCTTGAACAGGGTTTGAGTCACCAGAGCACTGTTCCCTCTAAGCTGTGCGCGTGTGCGCGCGCACACACCTCGCCGAGCGAGCGCACATACTTTATAACAGAGCGCACAAAAATTACGGTTCTGATTCTGTGGATTTCTGTGGATTTACGGTTTTCATAAGTTCTACAATATTATCTAGTGCAATCAATGTGGTGTACATACTGTATTCTGACATGTAGTCAAATTTTAAAGTATAGAACTCCGAGTGTCGTTATGTGACGCACAAAAATTTAACCTTCCTTCAAAAGCTGCACAGCTGATATTTTATGCGCACACAGCCTACAGAAAATTAGAGGGAACATTGCACCAGAGGTATGGGAGGAAATGCATATAGGAGGCCCTGAGACCAGGAAATCAGAAAAGCATCCGCTGCCCACCTCATGGGATGCGGGTGCCTGGAGCAGAACCTGGGCAGCTGCTTGTTCAGGGGACTGGCAAAGAGATCTATGGATGGAAGTCCCCATTTCAGGAAAATCTTCTGAACCACTAATGGGTAGAGTTGCCATTCGTGGGGCTGCAGAACTCTGCTCAACCTGTCTGCCAGGCAGTTCTCCTGGCCAGGGAGATAAACAGCTTTGAGAAACATGTTGTGCTTCAGCGCAAACAAGCAAAGGTCCTGTGCCTCCTGACAAAGGAGCCTGGACCCAGTGCCGCCCTGCTTGTTCACATAAAACATGGCTACTTGGTTGTCCGTCTGTACTAAGACAGACTGGTGAGCCAGGTTTTGAGAGAAAGCCTTGAGGGCTAAGCGAATAGCCAGGAGTTCCAGTAGGTTGATTTGTTGCCTGGCCTCCTGGCACGTCTGACCCCTGATGAGCCAGTCGTCCAGATAGGGGAAGACAAAGATATCCTGATTTCTCAGGTAGGCCGCCACCACCACCAGGCATTTGGTAAAGACCCTGGGGGCGGAGGTGAGGCCGAAAGGCAGCACTCTGTACTGATAATGGTTTCCTCCCACAATGAACCTGAGGTACTTTCTGTGGTCTGGATGAATGAGGATGTGAGTGCACGCATTCTTTAGATCTAAGGAGCATAGCCAATCTCCCTGCTGGAGGTAGGGCAGAAGAGTTCCAAGAGTAAGCATCTTGAACTTTTCTTTCTCTAGGAACTTGTTGAGATTTCTGAGGTTGAGAATAGGCCTGAGGCCTCTGGTTCTCTTTGGTACGAGGAAGTACCTGGAGTAGAAACCGTGAGCTTGGAGATGGGGAGGCACAGGCTCAGGCTCCACCGCCTTGTCTCGTAACAGACCCTGAAGCTCTTGAAGGAGGAGGTCTGTGTGGAGAGGAGGCCTTGGAGGCTCTCCAGGGAAGTAAGGAGGAGGCAACTGATGGAAATGAAGCATATAACCCATGTGGACTATGCTTAAGACTCAACTGTCTCCTGTAATGGGTGGCCACCTGTGGGCAAACAGAGTTAGTCGACCTCCTGTGCAGGGATGGGACAGCAGAGACGGAGAGGCTATGCCTTGGGAGTCAAAACCCCCCACCCTGCTGAGTGGGAGCAAGAGCCTGAGGCTTGGGGGCCTTCTGCCTACGGGGCCCATGTCCCTGCCCCTTGGCCTGCTGACCCTGTGGGGGAGCTGGAGAGGCCTGGTAAGGTGGGAAATGTTTGTAGTCAGTCACCTTCCTCGGGTAAAAGTACTTCTTACCCGAGCCCTTCTTGTTATGAGAAGGGGCAGAAGTCTTTCTAGACAGCCTTGTCCTCGTGAGGTGCTCGGTCTCGAGCTGTGCAGCCTTCTCGGCCATGGGCTTGCCAAAAAGGTTCTCACCTCAGCAAGGGACATCGACCAACTTGTCTTGAACCCATGGCTCGAGATCCGATGAGTGCAGCCATGCCTGGCGTCGAGCCGTGATGCCGGCTGCCGCAACATGGGCCGAGGCCTCGAAGCTATCGTAGGCTGCGCGGGACATAAACTTAGAGCATTCCCGGATCCCCGAGGACAAGGACTTGAACCTCTGCAAAGGTTCCCCGTAGAGACCAGCAGAGAACCCGGCAAGCTCCTTCGCCAGGTCCCGCAAGTACATGCCCATGTACAGCTGGTAAGACTGGACACGGCAAGCAAGCATCGAGCCCTGGAAGCACTTTCTACCAAACGCATCCAGGTTTCGGGCCTCCCTGCCAGGGGGCACTGCAGAGTGCATCTTCTGACTTTTCAGACGATGCATGGTCGATTCCACCACCATGGAATGGTGTGGTAGCTGCGCCTTTTGAAAACCAGGGCTCTTCCGGAGTCGATAAATGGAATCGACCTGCTTGCTCAGAACCGGCGCCGAGGCTGGTGCCTCCCACATCCGGAAGAGGAGCCGTTCCAGCATCGGAGGAACCGGCACTGTAAAGGCCTCCTTCGGAGGAGAGTCATACTGGAGGGCCTCGAGCTCTTCGGCTCGAGGCTCCTCCTCGGGGTCCGCGGGTATCGCCAAAGCAGTGGCCATATCCCGAACGAACTCCGAGAACTGGGTATCCTCTGGAGGGGATCTACTCCGGGGCTCAGACTGCGGTGAGTCCGACGGGACGCACCGAGTCTTGAAGGTATCAGGGGACTCCTCGTCCTCTGTCTCCCAGGTGGACTCGTCCGAAGAGGAGTCGGGCTCCAACCGCACGGGGCCCAGTAGCACCCGCCCCGACGCTGAAGGCACTGGCGGCGATGCCCTCAGTCCCGACCGGGAGGTTGAGGGTGACCGCGACTGAGGACGACCTCGAGCCTTCATGGTCTTGAGTATCGGCTCGGTCTTCGGGGTCGACTTTGACGTCGATGTCTCGGTGGTCGGGGCAGATGCGCCAGCAAGGCTGGCCATCAGCACCTGCTGCTGATCCATGAAGGCAGACAGTCTTCACTCCAAGGCTGTCAGCCTGAGACCCAGCTCAGGAGACTCAGCAGCCACCAACTCGGGCCCCGGCGGCGGCTCCCTGGGAGGAGAGTCCTCGAGGACAACAGGACTTAACGTGTCCAGCAGACTCCGGCTCCACACAAGGCACTTTTGAAGGCTTCTCCTGTTCCATGGGCCCGGGACAGCGGTCGGGGATCCGAGACCTAGCCCTCATGAGCTGCTTCTTCCTCTTTCGCTCCCGCTCGGGGGACCCCCTGTCCGAGGAACCCCGATGATGCTCGGGGTCAGACTCCCGAGATGTCGAGGCCTCAGACGAGGTCCGGGCCCGGCCGGAGGCCGAATCAGAGAAAAGCCTTTCCTTTTGATGCTGGCGACTTCGCAGTGCCTTAGTGGACATTTTGCCACACGGTCCACAGATCTGAGGATCATGATCAGGACCGAGGCACCGAAGGCAGCAGTCATGTGTGTCGGTGAGAGACATTAGTTTCTTGCACCGATCACACTTTTAAAACCACTGGAAGCCATTGGGGAAAAAAGAGCCCCCGCTAGGTCAAAGGACCGGCCTTCCAGGGAAAAAGAAAAAAGGGCCGAACGCCAGCCACGACGGCAAAAACTGAAAAAATGAGAACGGGCTCGATACCGGTGTACCGAACCCGGCGGGAATGGGAACTGGCATCGAAATGGGCAAAAATCCGTGATGAAATCGCAGGAAATAGCAAAAAAAAATCTAACTGTTTTCCGGGTGAACTAGGACAGACGTCCGACGGGCTCCATGGAAAAAGAGAGACTGAGCAAGATGGCACCTTTAGGCGGGAAGGGGACCGCGCATGCGTGCAGTATTCCCAAAGGCTTTCATAGAAAGCTGGGGAAATGCTCCGCAAGGGCTCCATCGACGTCGATGTCATCCATATGTGAGGGCTGACTTCCTACTTGGTCCTGGAGAATAGGTTGTCCATTTAGAGGCTTGAAAGAACCTGCAATAGCACTCAAATAAACTCTCACTGAATTGGTCTTAAGCCCTGCATTTGATAAATGAAGGAGATACTCCAGTAATGATTCCAGATGTATCGCAAGAGGGTTAAGACCCTTCTGCGAGCATCATATGGTAAACCTTTTCCACTTAAATGCATAAGAGCATCTTGTGGAAGGCTTCCTGGAAGCATAAAGGATATCCTTTACCTGCTGGGAAAAGTTAAGACCGTGAAGTTCTAGGCTTTCAGCAACCAGGCCCTGAGATGCAGAGAACTGGGGATTGGGATGCCACAGCATCCCGTCCTCTTGAGAAAGGAGATCTGGAGCAGAGCCTAACTCCAGAGGCGGAGCTTGAGAGAGATGTAGGAGCAGAGGGTACCACATTTGCCGTGGCCAACGTGGAGCTATGAGAATCATATGACCTCTGTCTCTCTGAAACTTGAACAGGGTTTTGGGAATTAGGGGAATGGGTGAAAAGGCAAACAGGAAGTCCTGACCCCAACGGAGGAGGAAAGCATCCCTGGCCTGACAACCCTGAGCCGGAATTCTGGAACAGAACCGGGGAAGTTTGGCATTCAGCAGGCTTGCAAAGAGGCCTATGTCAGGGGTTCCCTAAATTTGAAAAATTTTGGCCACCTGGTCTACATGGAGAGACCATTCGTGTGGAAGCAGAACTCAACTGAGTCTGTCTGCCCAAGAGTTTTGAATGCCTGGAAGATACACCGCAAAGAGATGAATCTGATGTTCTCTGGCGAGGGCCCATAGTCGCAAAGCTTTGTTGCAGGGCGACAGAGAGCCTGTTCCGCCCTGCTTGTTCACATAGAACATGGCTACTTGATTGTCTGTTTGAATTAGGACTGTCTTGTAGCTGAGCTGGGTGTGGAATACTCGAAGAGCAAGGAAGATCGCTCTGAGTTTCAGGAGACTGATGTGGAGATAGGCCTCCTGTGGAGTCCAGGTACCCTGGGTAGAGAGGCCTTGCAGGTGGGCTCCCCAACCCACCTGTGAAGCATCTGTTGTTAGTGTGGCTTGGGGTGGGGGTTGCTGAAAAGGAGACCCCACCAAAAGGTTTTGGGGTGACTGCCACCATTGGAGGGACAAAATAAGGCGATCTGAGTTTGCTATTTTGTCTAACAGGCAACCTGACGCTTGAGTCCACTGAGTGGATAAAGTCCACTGGGCTGCCCTCATATGGAGGCGAGCATAAGGAACCACATGCACGGTGGATGCCATGTGGCCTAGCAACTGCAACGGTAACATTTCCCGAGTAGTGAGGTGAGGTTTTAGCACTGCTTGGGAAGCTAACTGCACAATGGGGCTGTGGAAGGAAGGCCCTTGTCTGTGTGGTATCCAGCAGAGCTTCTATTAACTCTAGGCATTGAGTGGGAGCAAGGTTGGAATTTTGGAAGTTTATGACAAGTCCCAAATACTGAAGGATGCGCATTGTGTGAGAGAGAGCAACCCTGGCCTCTGGCTCTGAAGGGGCTCGAATGAGCCAGTCGTCTAAGTAAGGGAAGACAAATATTCCCAGGATGCGGAGAAATGCTGCCACCACGCCTGCAGATCAAAACATTATCGCCAGCCCAAATCTTTTGTTGAAAAGAATTTAAAAGGCAGGCGATGTTTTGATCTGCAGGAGTGAACCTTGACAGATAAGTGAATTATGTACCTCTTTGTCTAGTGAAATGTTTATTAACTAATAGGGCTATCTTGTTTGATTTTGTAGAATCCATTGGAGGTTATTATAACTATATATGAATTATAGCACAAAAATGGTGCTGTTATTAATTATATAATTTATAGAGAAGAAAATATTGAAAAAGTACTTTTTTGGTATTGGTTGAAAAATTATTTATTAGATAGAGGGAGTTGTTGGACCTGTGATGTAAGATCTTGGAAATCCCCTATGGTGATGAATTTCGTCACATGGTGGAACTAAAGAGTAGCCCTGAGGTCTTTTTCTCCCTTTATAGTATTTTAATTTTTAAGTTGTTATAGGAGTGTGTTGTTGGATTAAATTTGTGAAATTTTTTATGTCTATATGGTAAGGTCTAGGTAGATTCAAGGGATTGTTTGGTAGAAGTCCTTAATAACTGCACCATATTGTTTCCAACTCTAGGAGGCAAAACATGTCTAGTACCAGATTTTAAGATTTCTTAAAGGGTGTGATCACAGTATAGGATAACTTTCATGTAGTTAAGTATGTATACAGCTTCTGAATTGTGTAACTAGCTGCTACTACAGCTTGTTCACATTCTGTAAATCCCCTTTCTATTGTGATAAACTTACCTAATAAATATCCAACTATTTTCCCATCCCCTTGTATTGCTGCCCAAGTAGTAGCCTTCTGAAAACTATACAGCTCAACAGGTTTTGCATGGTCTGGTAAATATAGATTAGATAGCTGATTTAAATCCCTGATTAAGGCTGTTAACTCTATAACATCAGCTGTTGTAAGGCTCACCGAAGTGCCGGCTTTTTTGATTTCCTCTCAAATACTTCCTGAAAGTTTGTGTACGAGCACTGTAAGCATTTTCTTTTTGTGTTTGACCATTTCTTGCATATCTTTTAACTGCAAAGCTATTAATTTATGTTAGTCCTTTTAATTCTTTATCTGTTTTCCTTGCTCTTTTCTACTAATCTCACGTAATAAAAGATATGTGACTGGATTTCTAGCCATGGTTTATTTGCTAATCCTACAATTACATCAAGTTTTGCCTGTACAGCCTTTGGAAGTGTTTCCTTCAATGTTTGATAAAATAATGGTGACATCCCTGGATCATTATGAATAAAATCTGTTTGTGATTCCCATTGTTCCTGAAAGAGTAATTACTCACCTGTAACAGGTGTTCTCCAGGAGCAGCAGGAATCAGTCCTCACATATGGGTGACATTGATGTCGATGGAGCCCTTGCGGAGCATTTCCCCAGCTTTCCAAGAAAGCCTTTGGGAATGCAGGCACAAATGTGCGGTTCCCTTCCCGCCTAAAGGTGCCATCTTGCTCAGTCAAATGACATAGCTAAAAACAGCACACAAAAAAGTAAAAATAAACTATGTACAACTGCAACTCCCAGGGGAGGAGGGAGGGTTGTGAGGACTGATTCCTGCTGCTCCTGGAGAACACCTGTTACAGGTGAGTAACTACTCTTTCTCCAGGACCAAGCAGGAAGTCAGTCCTCATATATGGGTGACTCCCTAGCTCTGGGCTACCAAGGAACCCAGGCTGAACAAGAGAACTCCCTCTAGTCCCAGCATCAAAGAAAGGCTTTTCACTGACAGAACCTCCACCAGTAGTCCAACGGAGGGCTGGAGGGCAGGAGTTGCCTAAACCTCATAGAGATTCCGGAGTACTGCCTGGCCAAAAGCACTGTCCCTACGGGACTCCCTTTCCAGACAGTAATGGGCCACAAAAGTCTGGCTTGAGGACCAAGTTGCAGCCCTGCAGATGTCCACCAATGGTACACAGCGGAGGTGAGCCACTGAGGCAGCCATTGTCCTGACACGATGGGCCGTGACCCAACCCTGCAAAGGAAGGTCAGCTGCCCTGTAAGCCCAGGTGATACAGTCAGCTACCCAGGTGGACAAGGTACGCTTGGACACAGCTAACCCCAAATTATTAGGGTCAAAAGATATGAAGAGCTGAGTAGCCCTTCTGTGCCCCTGCGTACGGTCAAGGTAGAAGAATAAGGCCCTCCTACAGTCCAGGGTATGCAGAACTGCTTCAGCCTGGCTTGCATGAGGCCTAGGGAAGAATGTTGGAAGAACCACCTCTTGGTTAAGGTGGAAGGAGGAGACAACTTTTGGGAGGAACTTCGGATGAGTCTGAAGGACTACCCTGTTCCTATAAAAGCGGGTGTAAGGTCTGTCACAGACCAGGGCTTGAAGCTCACTCACTCGCCTGGCCGAGGATAGGGCTATCAAGAAGAGTGTCTTCCAGGACAGGAAGCGTAGAGGGCAAGTAGCCATCGGCTCAAAAGGTGGGCGAGTCAGTTGCTGCAAGACCACATTCAACTCCCACTCAGGAGCAGGACGACGAATTGGAGGCTTGAGCAAAAGCAAGCCTCTGAGAAAGCGGGACACCAAAGGGTTAACCGACAGAGAATGTCCTTCCACCAGTTTGTGGTGAGCTGTTAGAGCTGAGAGGTGGACCCGAAGAGAATTGGACTTAAGTCCCTGATTAGGTAAGGGCAGCAAGTACTGAAGCACCACTGGTACAGTACAGGAGAAAGGATCCTCTGTACTTAACTGACACCACACAGAAAACCTTTTCCATTTGAGAGCATAGGTTTTCCTAGTGGACTGTTTCCTAGAGGCTAGGACAACCTCCTCAACTTCCTGAGGTAGGCCCCAGGGAGCCAAAGCTACCCTTGCAGCCTCCAGGCCATCAAATTGAGAGCTTTGAGATTGGGATGCAGAAGGGAACCCTGATCTTGAGAGAGGAGGTCGGGTTGCAACCCCATAGGCAGTGGGGGATCCACTGCCAGCTGAAGCAGAAGTGGAAACCAAGGTTGTCTCGGCCACCTGGGAGCCACCAGCAGGACGGAGGCCTTGTCCTGAAGAATCTTGAACAGAGTTCGGGCCACCAAGGGCATGGGAGGAAACGCATATAGGAGGCCCTGAGACCAGGGAATCAGAAAAGCATCTGCTGCGATCCGCAGAGGATGCGGTTTCCTGGAGCAGAACTGTGGCAGCTGTTTGTTAGTGGACTGGCAAACAGATCTATGGATGGAAGCCCCCATTTCAGGAAAATCTTCTGAACCACCAAAGGATGGAGCTACCACTTGTAGGGCTGCAGAATCCTGCTCAACCTGTCGGCCAGGTAGTTTTCCTGGCCAGGTAGATACACAGCCTTGAGGAGCATGTTGTGCCTGAGAGCAAACAAGCAAAGGTCCTGCGCTTCCTGACAAAGGGGCCGGGACCCAGTGCTGCCCTGTTTGTTCACATAAAACATAGCTACTTGGTTGTCCGTCTGTACTAACACAGACTGGTGAGCCAGGTTTTGAGAGAAAGCCTTGAGGGCTAAGCGAATAGCCCGGAGTTCCAGTAGGTTGATTTGTTGCGTGGCCTCTCAGGGAGACCACAGGCCCTGGGTGCACTTGCCCAGACAATGTGCTCCCCAGCCCTGCAGAGAGGCACCTGTGGTCAACACCACTGTGAACCCAGGAATCTGAAAAGGCACCCCTTGCAGTAGATTGGGGGGTGCAGCCACCAGCGTAGGGAGTTCAGGAATGGTCTGGACACCCTTACTCTGTCTCTGAGGCGTCCTGTGGACTGTGTCCACTGAGTCCTGAGGCACCACTGTGCAGGCCTCATACGGAGTCAGGCATTGGGAGTCACATGCACTGTCGAAGCCATGTGGCCCAGAAGCCGCAGCCAGAGTCTGGCGGAAACCAGTGGCCTGTGGAGAAACTGGTTTGCCAAGTCTATCAGTCTTTGGGCTCTGTCTTCTGGCAAGAAAGCCTTTGCCTGCAGAGAGTCCAGCCTTGCTCCTATGAACCCCAAGTTCTAGGAGGGGAGCAAAGTGGACTTTGCGAAGTTTATGACAAAACCTAGGTGTTGAAGAGGAGAAATAGTTCGGAGGGTGGCTTGCCTGGCCTCCTGGCACGTCTGACCCCCTGATGAGCCAGTCGTCCAGATAGGGGAAGACAAAGATACCCTGATTTCTCAGGTAGGCCGCCACCACCACCAGGCATTTGGTAAAGACCCTGGGGGCGGAGGTGAGGCCGAAAGGCAGCACTCTGTACTGATAATGGTTTCCTCCCACAATGAACCTGAGGTACTTTCTGTGGTCTGGATGAATGAGGATGTGAGTGTACGCATTCTTTAGATCTAAGGAGCATAGCCAATCTCCCTGCTGGAGGTAGGGCAGAAGGGTTCCAAGAGTAAGCATCTTGAACTTTTCTTTCTCTAGGAACTTGTTGAGATTTCTGAGGTTGAGAATAGGCCTGAAGCCTCTGGTTCTCTTTGGTACGAGGAAGTACCTGGAGTAGAAACCGTGACCTTGGAGGTGGGGAGGCACAGGCTCCACCGCCTTGTCTCGTAACAGACCCTGAAGCTCTTGAAGGAGGAGGTCTGTGTGGAGAGGAGGCCTAGGAGGCTCTCCAGGGAAGTAAGGAGGAGGCAACTGATGGAAATGAAGCATATAGCCCATGTGGACTATGCTTAAGACTCAACTGTCTCCTGTAATGGGTGGCCATCTGTGGGCAAACAGGGTTAGTCGACCTCCTGTGCAGGGATGGGACAGCAGAGACGGAGAGGCTATGCCTTGGGAGTCAAAAATCCCCACCCTGCTGAGTGGGAGTGGGAGCAGGAGCCTGAGGCTTGGGGGCCTTCTACCTACGGGGCCCATGTCCCTGCCCCTTGTCCTGCTGACCCTGTGGGGGAGCTGGGGAGGCATGGTAAGGTGGGAACTGTTTGTAGTCAGTCACCTTCCTCGGGTAAAAGGACTTCTTACCCGAGCACTTCTTTTTATGAGAAGGGGCGGACGTCTTTCTAGACAGCCTTGTCCTCGTGAGGTGCTCGGTCTCGAGCTGTGCAGCCTTCTCGGCCAAGGGCTTGCCAAAAAGGTTCTCACTTCAGCAAGGGACATCGACCAACTTGTCTTGAACCCATGGCTCGAGATCCGATGAGTGCAGCCATGCCTGGCGTCGAGCCATGATGCCGGCTGCCGCAACATGGGCCGAGGCCTCGAAGCCATCGTAGGCTGCACGGGACATAAACTTAGAGCATTCCCGGATCCCCGAGGACAAGGACTTGAACACCTCTGCAAAGGTTCCCCGTAGAGACCAGCAGAGAACCCGGCAAGCTCCTTCGCCAGGTCCCGCAAGTACATGCCCATGTACAGCTGGTAAGACTGGATACGGCAAGCAAGCATCGAGCCCTGGAAGCACTTTCTACCAAACGCATCCAGGTTTCGGGCCTCCCTGCCAGGGGGCACCGCGGAGTGCATTTTCTGACTTTTCAGACGATGCATGGTCGATTCCACCACCATGGAATGGTGTGGTAGCTGCACCTTCTGAAAGCCAGGGCTCTTCCGGAGTCGATAGATGGAATCGAGTCACTTGCTTAGAACCGGCGCCGAGGCCGGTGCCTCCCACATCCGGAAGAGGAGCCATTCCAGCATCGGAGGAACCGGCACAGTAAAGGCCTCCTTTGGAGGAGAGTCATACTGGAGGGCCTCGAGCTCTTCGGTTCGAGGCTCCTCCTCGGGGTCCACCGGGATCGCCAAAGCAGTGGCCATATCCCGAACGAACTCCGAGAACCGGGTATCCTCCGGAGGGGATCTACTCCGGGGCTCAGACTGCGGTGAGTCCGATGGAACGCACCGAGTCCTGAAGGTGTCGGGGGACTCCTCGTCCTCTGTCTCCCAGGCGGACTCGTCCGATGAGGAATTAAGGTCCGACCTCGCGGGGCCTGTGAGCACCCACCCCGACGCTGAAGGCACCGGCGTCGACACCCTCGGTCCCGAACGGGAGGTCGAGGGAGACCGCGACCGAGGTCGATCTCGAGCCTTCATGGTCTCGAGTATCGGCTCAGTCTCCGGGGTCGACTTCGATGTCCCGGTGTCGGGGCAGATGCGCCAGACAGGCTGGCCATTAGTGCCCGCTGCTGTTTCATGAAGGCAGACAATCTGCACTCCAAGGCTGTCAGCCTGAGACCCAGCTCAGGAGACTCAGCAGCCACCGACTCGGGCCTCGGTGGTGCCAGGCCCGATGACGGCTCTCTGGGAGGAGAGTCCATGAGGACTACAGGACTTACGTGTCCAGCAGACTCCGGCTCCACACAAGGTACTTTTGGTGGCTTCTCCTGTTCCACGGGCCCGGGGCGATTGTCGGGGGTCTGAGACCTTGCTCCCGAGGAGCCAGAGAACTCTTCCGACGATGCCCTTGTGAGCCGCTTCTTCCTTTTTCGTTCCCGGTCGAGGGACCCCCTGTCCGAGGAGCCCCGATGGTGCTCGGGATCCGATTCCCGAGATATCGAGGCCTCAGACGAGGTCCGGACCCGGCCGGAGGCCGAGTCGGAGAAAAGCCTTTCCTTTTGGTGCTGACGACTTCGAAGCGCCTTGGAAGACATCTTTCCACATGGTCCACAGATCTGAGGATCGTGGTCAGGACCGAGGCACCGAAGGCAGCAGTCGTGTGTGTCAGTGAGAGACATTAGTTTCTTGCACCGATCACACTTTTTGAAACCACTGGAAGCCATTGGGGAAAAAAAGAGTCCCCGCGAGGTCAAAGGACCGGCCTTCCAGGGAAAAAGAAAGAAAGGATGCGAACGCCAGCCACGAAGGGCAAAAACCGAAAAAAAAAGAGCGGTCTCAATACCGGTGTACCGAATCCGGCGGGAGGGGAACCGGCATCGAACCGGAGAAAAAATAGCGAAGGAATCACGAAAAAAATCTAACTATTTTCCGGGAGGACTAGGACACACGTCTGATGGGCTTCACGGAAAAAGAGAGACTGGGCAAGATGGCACCTTTAGGCGGGAAGGGAACCGCGCATGCGTGCCTGCTTTCCCAAAGCCTTTCTTGGAAAGCTGGGAAAATGCTCTGCAAGGGCTCCATTGACATCGATGTCACCCATATGTGAGGACTGACTTCCTGCTTGGTCCTGGAGAAATGTAGTTATGTACGCCATAAAATCTTCTCACAACTTGTATTTATTGCTCATTAAGCTTCCCAAATTCTTTTGTGAGGGATATAATTCTTTTAAAGCTTGCCATATTTGGGATCTTTATGTATTAAATGCTGCTCCATCATGTAATGTATTAGTGGTGGTTACAGTACTTAATTGTGCTGCCTGGAAGATAGCGTTGTAGCGGCAGAGCGCAAACAATCCAATAATACCAGGAGTCTGTTCAGAAGGTCCAAATCATTTATTGTGCACAAGACTCAAGCAGAATCACATTCAAAATGGCTGAGCAATGGCTGTTAGTAAAACAACAACTTTTATACCTTTCTTTTCCATTCTGTACATAGGCAAACTTCTCATTGGTCCCGGTAACCCCTTCTATCCCATCTATTGGTCCCGGTACCATTACGTAGTCATCCAATGAGGACCTTGGTCTGGGCTCAGCACCTGTTTGCCCCCCTTACAGTCCTCATTACAATGGTCAGTTCTTAGACTCTTGATACAATTCTCCTCCAAGGTCACTAGCTGCCTAGAACATGTGGGAAAGCAGGGCACTGTAACCCTTCTCTCAGCAGAATTAATTAATTCGCAGAAGCTTTCACACTCTTATCAGTACCAATTAAAGCTTGTTTTTCTATCTTTTCTAAGTTTCGATTCTGCTTAGCTATGCTTGGTTATGCTTAGTTAAGTTTCGATTCTATGAAGGCAGCATTGGGGGGGGGGGGGGGGTTCACACCACTGGGCCTAACCACAGGCTTCATTTACAGGTCAAGCTGCTTAGGCCTGCCTGCTTAATTCGAGCAACGTGGATCATAGGCCTTCGCCTACCACATTCCCCCCTTTGATTAATCTCACCCTATTACTAATAAGGTGTGAGAGTTAAATCACTTAATTACACTGGGGTCGGATTACGACCAAACATACCAGGATTAGGGTGCCATAAGGCCAAAATCTTAGTGGCAGTCTTTCGTTCTACTGTATTTTCAATAACACTGTTAATAGAGCACATACAACATGGGATTATACATGGTAACAGAAACAGGGCTACAAAGACTAGTATTATCATAGCAAAAGTAGTAAGTCCCCCCCAAGCCAGAGAAGATAGATTCAAACCAATTAGGTATCTTAAGACCATGCCAGGTTTGTACTGGCACATAAGCTTGCTTTCGCATGTTTTCAGCAATCTCTTCAACTACTTGACCTTTGTCATCTATCTTCAGACAACAATTGGTTAAATTCAGTTTACCACATACTCCTCCTTCAGCTGCTAATAAGTAATCTAGCGCTAAATGATTCTGATATATTGCAGTACGCATTTGGGTGCTTTGTCTAGCTAGAAGTGTGAGTGCTTGGCTAGTCTCATTAGTTATCAATTCTACAACTGCTTGTAAGCGTATGATACGGTTTATCATATACACAGGGTATCCCCAGGTGCCATCTTGCTCCCAAGTGGCAGGTCCATAATAGGCAATAATCCTCTCAGGTGGCCAATCTTCCCCCTCCCATTTGCCTATCTTTAAGGCTGCTCTTTTCTGTCTTTTTGTATAGACTGGATAACCTAATTGTTCTCCATGTTCTGTGGGCAACAGAAAGAAAGAAGGTCGGATGGTTCCTAAGACACACGCCCCTCCCCAGTGAATAGGGAGTCGAGCATATGCTCGGGTTCCACAGATCCAATACAAGCCAGGTGGGGCTTGCCAGGCATGAGGCTTGGCAAGGTCGGTCCATAAATCAGCAAGCTCAGGGAATTTTGCTAATGGGTTGGTAGGTTCAGGTTCATTAACTCCTGACCACCAGGATGTCTGTTTTGTGGTGTCATTATAAAACCTCTGGCTAAGACAGACAAGCTGTCCTACTTTCAAATTGAACTGGGGTCCAGTCCGAGCATAACACAGACATCCAACTATTGGGTGTGCTAATACCCATTCACTGGTGGTCTTATGCAACTCAGTATGATTATAAGCTATTGAGTAATTCAATTCTTGGGCCTCCCAGGGCCACTGATCACCCATTCTGGTTCCTCCGCAGAAGTAACAGTCTGAGATGTGGAGACTGGATACTACTGCTCCAGCTAATTCTAAGAACAAATTTTGAGAAGGGTGAGGAATGTCAAACTTATTTACATGCATAGTTTCATAGAAGGTATTATGTATATGATACCGTGATGAACGATGGGCCTGGGTGTTCAGTCTTATATATACAATGGTTCCGGGATCTGACCCGGAACCCGCAATGCGTAGTCCAAATTTATATCCTTGTTTCCAAGCACTAGGATTTATTATATGTAACTCTAATGGATTGCAAGCACCCTTCTTACATTTTTCTAGATTCTTTACATATGGCTTATGCAGGACTGCCATTCGATTATCTCTGGTATTCTCTATCATACCAGTTTTCCATGTAGCATAGAACACACATTCCCACTTCGGGCAATAATAATCTTTGACTGGTGCTGTGCTATATTCATTTGCTAAAACTCGTTTGCCTGTACATGCCCCCCACCCGGTTGTTCCTTCCGGACACATATACTTGTGATCATGAGAATATGCTTTTTCCCAGTTGGCACAACTAGAACGACCATCTCTATTTATAGCATCAAAGTACAAAATAGCACCCTTTGTAGGATCAGTGAGTGGGGGTGTGGCATTAAGTAAAGCTCCATCTGCATCATCCCATCGTATTTTTAGAGTATAATAGGATGGGTTCTGATGTGGGTTAAAACAAACTTTAGTATCATCCTTGGTGCAAATGTTCAGTTCAGTGGTGTTATATATACACCGGCTTACTGTACCAGTACAGGTATAGTAAGAATGATAAAGCAAAGTCTGAGTTACTTTCATTCCAGTCCGAGTGGAAGTAATGCAGGCAGTACATGGGGGTAAAGCAAGAGTAAGTCCGAAGCTCCCCAGACAGGCAACCAGAACAAAATAGAAACAAAGATGCATGTTGATTGTAGTCCTTCTGAGTCTCCGCTGGAAAATCTTGACCTCGACGTCCGTTCCTTGACACAATGCTGACCCGTTTGCTAATGAAGCAATTCAACGGGTGTTAATGTTGATTGAAGATCCTCAAGTTTCCGCTGTATGCCAACTTACCAACTGTAGTTGGCTGGAAGGAAGTCTGTGAAGGCACAGTTATTCGATGAAGAAAACAATGTTTTTGCTGTATTGGAAACAGCAATCCTCTTCGAAAGACTTGTCTACTGTAAAGTACCGTAGTTCTTGGGTGGCCTGAATGAAGTGCTAGGCCACTGGTTGCCGCCTCAGGGTGAGCAGCAAAGGAATATCAGGATGCTGCACTGCTGTCCACTGATCTGGTTCTGGAACTGCTGCTGGCTTGACTCTGCTATGATGGATCCAAGACTCGATTTCTGCAACCTTGACAGCTGTTGGTGTAGACAGGATGACGGTGTATGGTCCCTTCCAATGCGGTTCCAACGGTGCCTTCTTCCAATCTTTGATCCACACCGAGGTACCAGGCTTGTAGGGATGCAAGGATTCTGTCAAGTTGATGGGTAACTGGTCCTGTATCCACGCATGAAGAGTCTGCAGAACAGAACTAAGAGCTAGAAGTTCTTGTCTGGTTATTTCTGAACCAATTTGGGTCAAACTCCCTTTGACTCCCTGCACTATTGGTGGGGGCCTACCATACATGACTTCAAAGGGAGAAAATCCTGACGATTTCACAGGGGCTGAACGTATTCTAAGTAAAGCTATTGGGAGAACCTGGGGCCACTTCAGGTGAGTCTCCTGACACAGCTTGGACAATTGGGATTTGAGAGTGCGATTCATTCGCTCAACTTTCCCTGAACTTTGGGGTCTGTATGCAGTGTGTAACTTCCATTGTATCTGTAGGGCACTTGCTAACTGTTGGGTAATTTGAGACACAAATGAGGGCCCATTGTCCGACCCTATTACTGCAGGGATTCCATATCGGGGGATGATCTCCCTCAACAATACCTTGGTAACTTCTCTGGCTTTTTCAGTCCTGGTGGGGAAAGCTTCCACCCACCCAGAGAAGATACAGGCTAAGACTAACAAATAGCGATATCCATTGGCTTTTGGCATTTCAGTAAAGTCCACTTGTAGGTTGTGCATAGGGATTACACCACCTGACTGAGCTCGGGGTGGTGGTGTAGGACCCTGCTTGGCATTGTTCTTTGCACAAGTTACGCACTGGCGAGCTACTGAGGCTGACAAGGCTCCCAACAGTGCAATGCAAAAGTGTGGTCTCAGTGCTTTTTTCCATTGCGCTTTTCCCATAATGTGTGGCTTGATGAAAGGCCTTTACAAAGGCTGGTCCCAATGATTCAGGGATCACTATTCGTCCTGGAGGTTGGTTGCCCTCTGTTGGTGGCAGCTCAATCCATCCATCCTTCAGTACCCCCTTTTCTACTGTGCAATAATAGTCCAATTCCCTTGTGGCATATCATGGTGTCCACAAGTTAAGGGGTACTGGAAACAGTGCTGCTTGTACTGGTGTTGCTTGAGGTGAAATTTGGCCTGTCATGGCTGCTTTGCGTGCTGAAGCATCAGCAAATGTTTCCTTGGGCAACTTCTCCTTTTCCTGTTTGGTGTCCTCGGCAGTGCATCACAGCAACTTGTGCTGGGGCCCAAACTGCGTCTAGTAACATTAATATTTCTGGGCCGTACTTAATTGACTTGCCTCCCGAGGTAATGAGTCCTCGTTCTTTATACAGGGCTCCATGAGCATGTAGAGTTGTGAAAGCGTATTTTGAGTCTGTATATACATTCAACTGAAGTCCGGCACCTAATACTAGTGCCCTTGTTAGTGCTATTAATTCCGCTTTCTATGCTGATGTTCCTGAGGCAAGAGCTGATGATTCGATGACTTTCTCCCAGGTGACCACTGCGTACCCGGCACAGCGTCGTCCATTGATAAGGCTGCTTCCATCCACGAAGTAAGTCTGGTCAGGGTTTTCTATAGGTACATCAGTTAGATCAGGTCGACTTGAAAACACAGTGTCCATGACCTCTATACAGTCATGCTCTGGTGGATTCTTGCTCATTGGTATCAAGGTGGCTGGATTTAGGGCATGGCTCACTTCCAGTTGTATCCGAGGATTTTCACATAGCATGCTCTGGTACTTTAGCATTCGAGAATTGGTGAACCAATGATTCCCTTTTTGTTCCATAAGGGCGAGTACTGAGTGGGGTACTGTAACACGCAGGTTTTGTCCTAAGGTGAGTTTGTCTGCTTCACTCACTAACAATGCTGTGGCTGCGACAGCTCTCAAACATGGTGGCCATCCTTTGGCTACAGTGTCCAATTGTTTTGATAAGTATGCTACGGGTCGTCTCCAATGTCCCAATGTCTAGGTTAACATGCCCAGAGCGTTCCCCTGCATTTCATGTACAAACAGCTGAAAAGGCTTCTGGACATCTGGCAGTCCAAGTGCTGGCGATGACATTAATGCTTCCTTCAAGGTTTTGAAAGCTTTATCTTGATCGGGTCCCCACTCTAGTGGTGACCTCTCTTCTCCTTTGGTGGCTTCATATAGTGGCTTAGCAATCTGAGCAAAGTTGGGTATCCATATTCGGCAGTATCCTGCTGCTCCCAGGAAGGCTCTGACTTGCCTCCTGGTGGTTGGGGTTTGGATACTACACACAGCTTCTTTTCTTTCAGGTCCTAATTGTCGGCTTCCTTTGGACAGCCGGAATCCCAAGTACTTCACTTCCTTTTGGCATAGCTGCGCTTTTGCTCTGGAAACTTTGTATCCAGCTTCATCTAGTAGTTGCAAAAGGTCATTTGTGGCTTGTACACATTCACTCTCCGATGTGGTAGCTATCAGCAGATCATCCACATACTGGAGAAGCACTCGTTTTCCAGGGGTTACAGGATAGCTTGAAAGATCTTGGTTCAGTGCTGCACTGAAAATAGTGGGTGAGTTCTTGAATCCTTGAGGCAATCGTGTCCAGGTAAGTTGGCCCCGTCTTCCTGAGACAGGGTCCTGCCATTCAAAGGCAAACAGCAATTGGCTAATTGGGGCTAATCTTACGCAAAAGAAGGCATCTTTCAAATCCAGGACAGTAAAGTGGGTAGCTTCAGCAGGTATCAGTCCTAAGAGTGTATAGGGATTTGGCACGACTGGATGTATGGTTTCAACTGCTTCATTCACTCTCCTCAAATTTTGTACTGGGCGGTAATCACCTGTCCCAGGCTTCTTGACAGGCAGGAGGAGAGGTGTATTCCAAGGTGATTGACATACTTTGAGAAGGCCATACTCCAGTAATCTTAATAAATGGCAATGGATGCCCTCAATGGCTGGTCTCGGGAGTGGGTATTGTTTAACATGTACTGGTGCTGCTCCAGGCTTAAGGGTCACAATCACTGGGGCAATGTACTTGGCCAGACCTGGTGGGTTACCTTCTGCCCATACTCCAGGAGGAGCCATAATGTTTGCTGGCATGCTGAAATTGGTATCAGGAATTGGTTTAGTACTGTAATATCTCCACTCTTCTTCTCGGGGAACAGTAAGCACCATTAGTCCTGCAGGCTTTGAATTTACAGTCATTTGCATTTCTCCTTTCTCAGTAAAGGATATTTGGGCCTGCAGTTTGGCTAGCATATCTCGTCCCAGCAACGGCACTGGGCACTCAGGCATGTAAAGGAATTGGTGCGCTATTTGCTGTCCTCCTAATTCACATACGCAGTCCTTCAGAAAAGACTTGGTGGCTCTGGCACCAGTTGCTCCCATAATAGTGACTGCTCTTGTGGACAAAGGAGCTATTTGCTTATCTACTACAGAATGTTCTGCTCCAGTGTCAACCATAAAGTCCATGAATTGGTTCCCTATTTTTAAGCAGACCATAGGCTCCTGGGAACCAATTCAGAACCCGGTCTGTCCTAATCTGCTTCATCTAAATCATAGCCCGTTGCAGCTGCAACTCCCTCTATGGCCTCCTCTCTTTCCCGTTGGAAATGTACTCGATTTGTCCCTCTGCAATTCTGTGATCGGCCTATCTCCCTCTCTCTACAAGGGGCGTTTTCTTCTTCTTCGTGCGAGGCGCCTTCGAGCTGCGGGCGTGCATTCCTCCAATGTCCTTCTTCCTTACAATAAGCGCACTGGTTCACGCCTAACATGGGCCGGCCATCTCCTCGGCCCCGCCCTCTTCCTCTGCTCCTTCGGTTAGGGAAACCTCCCCGTTTCTGTTCAACTAAAGCGGCAGCCAAAAAATCGGCTTTCTTTTTCATTTTACGCTCACTTTCTCTCTGTCTTTCATTATCACGGTTCACAAACACTTTCTGGGCGACTTCCATTAGCTGTGACGTATTCACGCCCGCAAACCCTTCTAATTTCTGTAACTTGCGTCTAATATCTGGTTGGGACTGGCTGACAAAAGCGGCATTCACCATGCACATGCTTCCGGGTGCAGCTGGGTATACATTCTGTATACTTCGGCTAATCTCTCATAGAATACTGCTGGGCTTTCATCTACGCCCTGGATAACTTCGGCTACTTTGGAGAGGTTCATGGCTTTCTGACCCCCCTTTCGCAGACCTTGCATAAGGCCTTGGCGAAACCGCGCTAGGGCTCTGGATCCTTCATCGGTGTTTGGATCCCACCGAAGATCTTCATTAGGGAATTCTTTCTTTGCTGCTTCGCGATTATCTATTCCTTCTCCTCCCGCTACTAGGGGGTTTTCTGCTAGCCAATTTACAGCTGCTCGCATAAATCTCATCTGCTCCTCAGTAGTAAATAAAGTAGACAGGAGTTGACGGCAATCTGCCCACGTAGGCTGGTGGGTTTGCATAATTGTATTCATTACTTCTGTTAATTCTTGGGGCTTGTCAGTGTAAGAAGCATAATGCATTTTCCAATTTAACAAATCAGTAGTGGAGAAGGGCACATAAACTAGACTTGTGGGTCCTGCTACTATCTGGTTCTGGTCATCCCTTACGGGCATTCCCGGGACCTGCCGCAGCGGCATTAATTTCTTGGTGATGGTTCTCTTTCTCAACTTTTGTTTGGCTTGGGACCTTTCGCTTGCAACAGATGAACTTGCACTGACAACTGATTTTACACTGTCAGTCTCAGTCTGGGAAGACGTTTCTTCTTCTTCCTGCTCTGACTCCTCAGGATTTTCCTCAACCTCGGGTGGATCAACCTCTTCAGGAGGCGACTCATCTAGATGAGCTTCTGGCGGGGAAGGGGGTGGATCCCGCCGGTCCCGGGGGCCTGCCGCGGGACACGGTGGTACTTTTACTGGGCGCTGAGCTTGGGGCTGTCTAGTTACAACCTCCGGGGACTCAGGATCAACATAAACAGGCTTCTTTTCTATCCCTGTCTTCTGTGTCTGTTCTGTCAGCGCTACCATTATTCTGCACTGTTCTTCATAACAGCGCCGAGCATAAGGGGGCGGGCTTTCACAAATACTTAACCAGGAATCTATATCGGGATACTGGTCAGGGTGCGCTACTCGCACCTTCTGATGGACTGACTTAATTCCTACAGCAAATGTTCCATCTCGGGGCCACATGGGGTCTAATTCAGGCCACTCCCGTGTACACAAAACTTGCAATCGTGACGCAGTCATTTTCACCCCATAATCTCCTGAATATCCTTTATTAAAATACTTAATCATACATTCTAATGGAGTGTGCACAGTAGACCCCGCCCCTCCCATATCAATGTGTGCGCGCAACAGACAGAAGGGAAAAGGAGGGCGGACCGTGGGTAAGGGGTCCTCACGGCCCTAGAAACATTTAAGGGAAACAATAAACAAGACAAGACGACGGTCGCTTCCTCCTTTTTACGACCTGGACGCGGTCACCCGGCCAGGAACTGCGTTACTCAGGAGTCCGCCTTCGCTTGGTCTGTGTTACCAGACCTCTCAACCACACTTCATTCACACAATCATGTTAGCAACGTACTCCCAACAAGCCCAATCCTGTCTGTTCTGACTAGGCTATACCAAAGTTATACAAGTTATGCCGGCTTTTCCAAGTTATTCCAAGAAGACGGTGGGTTCACCCCGCGAATACACTATGGAAGGTTAATTGGACCGTCTTTGAGAGGTGATCATGCTCTCTTACCAAAATTCCAAGTTTCAAACTGCAGTTCTGACTCATCTGTCTAGACATATCAAAAACTATACTCACCGGATCCGGTCCCCTTTCCCGAGCAAGCGCATGAGTTGGACCTCGGACTCCCCTCACGGGTTCGAGGTGTTGGCTCCGTCCGGGTCCAGCACCCGCCGAGGCCTGGCCCATCTCCCTCCGATGCAACTGGACCGGTGGCGCCTGGGAGACGAGCCCACGTCGGAAGGGCACGAGCCCGGCAGGACCAAACCTATAGAGGCGGAAAGTCGTGGTATATCAGCTCATATACCCTCTACTAACCACACGTTCCCGGCCAACGCACCAAGAATATGTAGCGGCAGAGCGCAAACAATCCAATAATACCAGGAGTCTGTTCAGAAGGTCCAAATCATTTATTGTGCACAAGACTCAAGCAGAATCACATTCAAAATGGCTGAGCAATGGCTGTTAGTAAAACAACAACTTTTATACCTTTCTTTTCCATTCTGTACATAGGCAAACTTCTCATTGGTCCCGGTAACCCCTTTTATCCCATCTATTGGTCCCGGTACCATTACGTAGTCATCCAATGAGGACCTTGGTCTGGGCTCAGCACCTGTTTGCCCCCCTTACAGTCCTCATTACAATGGTCAGTTCTTAGACTCTTGATACAATTCTCCTCCAAGGTCACTAGCTGCCTAGAACATGTGGGAAAGCAGGGCACTGTAACCCTTCTCTCAGCAGAATTAATTAATTCGCAGAAGCTTTCACACTCTTATCAGTACCAATTAAAGCTTGTTTTTCTATCTTTTCTAAGTTTTGATTCTGCTTGGTTATGCTTAGTTAAGTTTCGATTCTATGAAGGCAGCATTGGGGGGGGGGGGGGGTTCACTCCTCTGGGCCTAACCACAGGCTTCATTTACAGGTCAAGCTGCTTAGGCCTGCCTGCTTAATTCGAGCAACGTGGATCATAGGCCTTCGCCTACCACAGCGTTAGTATTGTAAGATTCTAGTATGCGAGCTAGTAATGCTTTAACATCTCCTAGACAGATAATATATCCCGCTGTTATTTTTTTCAAAAGCTTGTATCCACGGTCATCCTCCTCTCACTAATGGTGGTAACGTTTTTGCAACGGTATCTAAATCTGTAAAATTCCAAGGAATGAATTTCAGATTACCGCTTGCTCTATGTAAGAGTGGCATAATATTTTGTCCAAAATCTCGTTCATATTTTCCTCACACTTTCAATCCTGCTTGCATATATTCTTGATCCCATCTAGTATCTCCGGCCCACCCTTGTATACAAAACCTGGCTGTATTCATATGTGCTGTATCTAAGGAACCTTCCCGAGACCACTGTAACATTTAAGACTGATTTGAAAATGTCCAACCATACAAATGATCACTCTGTCATTTAGTGTAATAACCATTCCTCTCTCCTGTGCACACTATTTCTAAAGGTGTAGGTGTATTTATCCTACTGCTCTGTTTCCTTCTTACTAGAGCAGTAGTTAAGGAAGATACTTTCTGATCTGTTTTACTACAGGTGCTCATTCCTATTCGTCTCTCCAGGCCAGTCCAGGCACATTGGGGTAGTCAACCTCCTCCAGCAGCTGAGGATGAATATTGAAAGTTTTGCTGACAGCCTATCCAGCTTCCTCTGGTGACAGCATGTCAGTCTTTCAGTCCTCAGCAGCTGAACAGACGTGTGGCTGACAGGTTCCCAGCAGACACAAATAGGAGATAGTGCTTAGGGTTAAAAAAAATAAATAAAAAGGAAAAGAGGCTTTCGCTCTGTTGCCCTAACAGGGCAGTAATACAGCAGCGGTTTTCCTTATAGGAGATTTAAAAAAAAAAAAAAAAGAAAACCAAAGGGACGGTCCGTGGCTGCTTTGAGCGGCAAGAGGGGCAGAGCCTGCCTCCAAGGGCTGAATCCGTTCTTCAGGAGGCGTGGGGAAGGAGCTGGGAGCCCCAGAATTTACTTTCCTGCCTTTGATCACCTCGATCTCCATGAGCCGCTAGCAGCGGAAGTACAGAGATCGGAGGCTCCGGCAAGTTTCTTTCAGGGGAGAGCAGTAATGACGCTGGAGGTAAGCTGTGTAGGCTGGGCTGCTTAGATCGCCACCACGGGTGTGTGTTAGGCCGTCGCTGAGGCTTTCGTTACATCGGGCCTTTGAAGCGCAGCACACCGACGCCAGCAGAGTGCTCGCCGCGGTGGAATCGCCGTGCTTGGGGAGGGCAGTTTTTTTCTGCTGTTTCAGGAGTTGTTTCATGAGGAGATAGCTTACTGTGAGCATCATGGAGCACAAGTTGACAGTGGGGGATGTAGTGGATAGGCCTCGGGGCTCCTTAAAAAAGGTGGGAACGGCAGCCATTTTGGTGGAGCCTGCCAGTTCTCCCGGCTCAGCATGTCGAGTCAGGTAAGAGAAAATCAAAATCCAGCAAGGCGGATCCTGCAGAGGTCCAAGTCCAGCAGCAGGGGGCTGCAGCACAGGTGGACTTATAGTCTGTATTTTCCGCTGATTTCATTTTGGAAATGCATAAAATATATTGTTTAAAGGTGACACAATCAATGTGCAAACCATCAGTTCCCAACCTGTTGGAGGCTCCGACAGGGGAATCAAAGGAACTGGACCCTGGGGAAGGGGTCTCTCAAAAAGGCAACCATTTTGATGCAGGCTTGGGTTGGCAGTAAGAAGTACAGTCAAACCTCGGTTTTCATGATTAATCCGTTCCAAAAAGTCTGACTAAAACCGAAACGGACTAAAACCGAAGCAAGATTTCCCATAGGAAATAATGTAAATTCAATTAATCCGTTCCAGACACCCAAAAATATTGACAAAAAGTACATTTTATAGAGAATAACTATATTTTTACATACAGAAAACAATGAGAAATACATATAAATGACTAATGAAATGGATAAATGAACATTTAACATCACATTTAACTTTATTGAAGACTCTTGTTGAGGGGAGAGGGAGGAGGAGAGGTTATTGTTTGGAAGGGGAGCCATGTGGCAATTGCTGCAGCAGCACGAGCTCCCGAAGTCTCAGCCAGCACTTCTCTCAGCTGCCCGATCGTCCACAGCACAGCAAACACAACGAGACTTTAGGACACCAATCTGATCGCTGACTCCGTCTCAACCCCGCAAGAGAAAGAACTGCCTGCCACATTCATTCAACATCCCCTGCTTACCCTGCTACCTCCGAGCCTGAGGGGGCGCTCCAGAGAACAGGCAGGCGGTGGAGAGATCGGGGCCTTCCTCTCTGCACTCCTTGCATGTCTGGCTCGAGGATGTTGCTCACCTGCCTTTCAGATCTCAACACGCGATCGGTGAGTCCGGGGGGGGGGGGGGTAGTGCTGCCGGGACTGGGCAGGCAGTGTAGTGTATGCAGACCAGCGCGAAGGTGACAGTATTGCAGGCACACGCGATCGGTGAGTCCGGGGGGGGGGGGGGGGGGGGGCTGCCGGGACTGGGCAGGCAGTGTACTGTCTGCAGACCAGGGTGTACGAAAACCGAGGCATCGACGAAAACCGAGACAAGATCTCAGTCGGGAAAAGACGTCGAAAACCGAAACCGACGAAAACCGGGGCAACCGAAAACCGAGGTTTGACTGTATTTAATATACTCTGGTGTTATAATCATGTTTTGTACTGTGTCTCTCGTTGCACGTGATTATCTGCCTTTTCGTGGTGGTATCTTCGATAGCTTCGGGCCACAGTCCTCTATTCCTCCGGTAGCAGAGGAGACGGAAGTTCTATCGGAGTCAGGTTTGGACTCCTGGCCCATGGAGTTGGAGGAAGGTGAGCTGGGGCCAGGCAAAGACCCGAATGTTTTCAGGGTGTTTTGCAAGGAGGAGCTTGGAGCTCTTATTGCGCAGTCCCTCGCAGCGTTGAATATAGTTCATCCTACGGTGCAGCAGGAGCCACTAGAGGATCCCTTGTTGCAGGGATTAAAAGCAGAACAGCGCTGTTTCCCGATTCATAGAGTGATTAAGCAGATGATAGAATCAGAATGGGAATGCCCAGAAGCTACTCTGAGAGGGGGTTGCGCCATTGGGCATCTTTACCCTGTTCCACAGGAGGAGAAGGAATTGTTGTGGATGCACTGGTTTCTGCGGTGACCAAGAAGACGATTCCAGTGAAAGGGGGCGCAGCTCTTAAAGATCTTCAGGATCGTAGGTTAGAGGCGCTGCTGAAGCAGGCCTTTGATTGTAGTGCTCTTGCTCTGCAGGTGTCTATTTGTGGGGCGTATATTTCCAGAGCCTCTATCCATTGGCTGCAAGGGGATCCGGACCTGGATAAGGCAGAGGACTCGTTCGCAGAAGGAGCAAAGCTTGAGTCGGCGGCAGCTTATTTAGCGGACACCTTCTATGATTTGGTGAGGATATCAGAGAAGTCTATTGCGTTGCTGATTGCCGCTCGGAGGTTTCTATGGCTGAAAAATTGGGTAGCGGATACATCTTCTAAATCGCGCCTCAGTAAACTTCCCTACAAAGGCAAGCTGCTCTTTGGGGAGGCATTGGAGAAGATTGTGAAAGATTTGGGTGACTCCAAGGTGGGGGGGGGGGGTCAACTTCCAGAGGACCGACCGCGAGAGCTTCGAAGCTTGGGACTATGCAGAGAGGTCAAGGTAGGGAGTTTCACAGATTCCGGGGCACTCGATTTGTGCCGTATCAAAGAGGGTGTATCATAGCCAGGGGGCAGTCCTTTCGAGGAGCTAGGGGGTTCGGCAGGGGCTATTTTAACGCCCAGCAGAACTCTTCTAAGAAACCACAATGAAGTTCGGCTGGTCCAGGCGGAGATTCCTGTGAGAGGACGTTTGCAGGAATTTCTCTCCGTCTGGGCCGCCATAACTACGGATTGGTGAGTGTTGGAAATTATCCGTGAAGGGTATGCACTGGAATTTGCTCACCCACTGATAGAAGCTTTTGTTTTGTCCCCGTGTGGGCCTCAGGCAAAGAGAGTAGTTACTCACCTGTAACAGGTGTTCTCCAGGAGCAGCAGGAATCAGTCCTCACATATGGGTGACATCGGCGCCGACGGAGCCCTCGCGGAGCAATTTCCCCAGCTTTCAAAGAAAGCCTTTGGGAATTGCAGCGCGCATGCGCGGTCCCCTTCCCGCCCAAGGGTGCCATCTTGCTCAATCTGATGACATAGCTAAAAGACAGCAAAAATTTAGCAAAAACGAAATGATAGGACTGCAACTCCGAGGGGATGAGGGAGGGTTGTGAGGACTG
Source organism: Ichthyophis bannanicus (assembly GCA_033557465.1). Taxonomy (NCBI): domain Eukaryota; kingdom Metazoa; phylum Chordata; class Amphibia; order Gymnophiona; family Ichthyophiidae; genus Ichthyophis; species Ichthyophis bannanicus. The sequence goes on along the minus strand of CM066037.1, from coordinate 196,951,776 downwards.
ATTCCTGCTGCTCCTGGAGAACACCTGTTACAGTTGAGTAACTACTCTTTCTCCAGGACCAAGCAGGAAGTCAGTTCTCACATATGGGACTCCCTAGCTTAAGGCTACCGGAGACCTCAAGCGGAAAAATGAGCTCCCTCTAGCTCAGTAGCACAGAAGGAAGGAACCTTCTCTGAAAAGGCCCCCGACCGGTAGCCCAACATCAGGGCCGGAGGGTAGGAGTTGCCTAAACCTCAAAGAGATTATGGAGGACTGCCTGACCGAAAGCACTGTCCCTGCGGGACTCCCTCTCCAGGCAGTAATGGGCAGCAAAGGTCTGGCTTGAAGACCAAGTAGCAGCCCGGCAGATGTCTGCCAACGGAACAGAGCAGAGATGAGCCACTGACGCAGCCTTCGCCCTAACACGATGAGCCGTGACACGACCCTCCAACGAGAGGCCGGCTGCCCCATAAGCCCAAGCGATACAGTCAACAACCCATATGGACAAAGTATGCTTGGAGACAGGTAGCCCCAACTTATTGGGGTCAAAGAAACGAAGAGCTGAACAGCCCTCCTATGCTCCCGCGTACGGTCAAGGTAGAAGGACAAGGCCCTCCTACAGTCCAGGGTATGCAGGACCATCTCAGCCCGGCTGGAGTGCGGCCTGGGAAAGAAGGTTGGAAGAACCACCTCCTGGTTGAGATGAAAAGGAGAAACCACTTTAGGAAGAAACTTAGGGTGAGTCCGTAAGACTACCCTATTCCTGTAGAACCTAGTGTAAGGAGGATCAGACACTAGGGCTTGCAGTTCACTAACGCGCCTAGCAGAGGTAAGGGCTACCAAAAACAAGGTTTTCCAGGAAAGAAAACGAAGAGGGCAGGTAGCCATAGGTTCAAAGGGCGGACAGGTAATCCGCTGCAAGACCACATTCAGGGGCTGGTGGGCGCAAAGGAGGCTTAAGGAGAAGGAGGCCTCGGAGAAAACGAGCCACCAAAGGGTGGTTGGAAAGAGGCCTGCCATCCACCGGTGCGTGATGCGCAGAGAGAGCACTGTGGTGGACTCTGACAGAGTTGAACTTAAGGCCCAGATTGGAGAGGTAAAGCAAATATTGCAAGACCACTGCCACCAAGCAGGAGAAGGGATTCTCAGACTGCTGAGCACACCACACGGAGAACCTACGCCACTTAAGAGCGTAGGACATCCGGGTGGAGGGCCGCCTGGAGGCCAAGACGACCTCTTCCACCTCACGAGGCAGCAGGAGGGGAGCAAGGACTACCCTTTCAGCAGCCAGGCCATCAGATGAAGGGACCGGAGGTTGGGGTGTAGGAGAGTCCCCTTATCCTGTGATAGGAAATCGGGTTGAAACCCCAGAGGAAGAGGAGTGTCCACCGCCAGCTGCATTAGAAGCGGGAACCAGGGTTGTCTCAGCCACCGGGGAGCTACTAGGATCATCGAGGCTCTGAGAACTTTGAAGAGCGTCCGAGACACCAGTGGCATGGGAGGAAAGGCATACAAGAGGCCTGTGGACCATGGAATCAGGAAAGCATCCGCCGCCACTCTGAGAGGATGCGGTTGTCGAGAGCAGAATTTGGGAAGCTGCCGGTTCAGGGGACTGGCAAATAGATCCATGGTGGGGAGGCCCCACTTGAGAAATATCTGCTGAACCACCAACGGATCCAATCTCCACTCGTGAGGTTGGAGGATCCTGCTCAGCCTGTCTGCCAGGTAATTTTCTTGATCTGGGAGATAGACAGCTTTGAGCAGGATGCCGTGAAGGACGGCCCAAGAGCAGTCTCCGTGCCTCCTGACAGAGAAGGAAGGAGCCTCTACCTCCTTGTTTGTTCACGTAGAACATTGCAACTTGATTGTCCGTCTGGACCAACACAGACTGGTGAGAAGTGAGGTGGGAGAAGGCTCTCAGAGCTAGGCGGATGGCTCTGAGCTCCAGGAAGTTTATCTGCTGAGCAGACTCCCAAGGAGTCCAGAGACCTTGAGTACATGTCCCTTGGCAATGTGCTCCCCAACCTAGGAGAGAAGCATCGGTTGTCAGCACCTGAGAAGGCGGAGGAGATTGAAAATCCACTCCCAGCACCAGGTTTGGTAGATGAAGCCACCACCGCAGAGAAGAAACCAGCAGGTTGGATACCTGTACTGAGTCCGCCAGGCTCCCCGTGGCCTGATGCCATTGAGTGCGAAGGCACCATTGAGCAGGTCGCATGTTCAGGCGGGCATTGGGGGTTACATGGACCGTGGAAGCCATATGGCCGAGCAGTCTCAGAAATTGCCTGGCAGAGACCAGGGAATTGCTGCGAAAGTGGCTGGCTAGATCCATCAGCCTGTGTGCCCTGTCTAGAGGCAGGAAGGCCCGCGCCTGAAGAGTGTTCAACCTTGCGCCGATGAATTCGAGATTTTGAGAGGGGAGCAAAGTGGACTTTGCGAAGTTTATGACAAATCCCAAGTGCTGGAGTAGAGTCACAGTGCGATGTGTGGCCTGAGAGGCCTCTTGGGAAGACTGGGCCCTGATGAGCCAGTCGTCCAGGTATGGATATACAAAGAGGCCTTGAAGTCAGATAGGCCGCCACCACTGCTAGGCATTTGGTGAACACCCTGGGGACGGAGGATAGGCCAAAGGGCAATACTCTGTACTGGTAATGATTTCCTCCCACAACAAACCTGAGATATTGTCTGTGGTCTGGATGAAGAAGGATGTGAGTATAGGCATCCTTTAGATCTAAAGAGCATAGCCAGTCTCCCTGCTGGAGGTAGGGCAGCAGGATTCCAAGGGTAAGCATCTTGAACTTTTCCCTGGCCAGGAACTTGTTGAGGTTTCGCAAGTCCAGGATGGGTCTGAGGCCTCCTGTTCGTTTTGGTATCAGAAAGTACCTGGAATAAAAGCCTTGACCTCTCAGGTGGTGGGGCACCGGTTCCACAGCCTGTTCCTGAAGAAGACTTGCCAACTCCTGAAGGAGTAAGTCCCTGTGCAGAGGGAGTCTTGGAGGCTCCCCTGAAAAGTAGAAGGGAGGTACCTGGTGAAAGTGAAGAAGATAGCCTTTTTGAACTATATGAAGCACCCAGGTATCTGATGTGATGGCTGACCACCTGTGGGCAAAGTGGACCAGCCGGCCTCCTGTGCTGAGAGAAACCAGCGGAGGGGAAGAGGCTATGCTGATGGAGTCAAAAAACCCCACCCTGCTGAGCAGGGGCCGGTGTTGTGGGCTTGGGGGCCTGCTGCCTACGGGACCCATTACCCCGTCCCTTGGCCTGCTGACCCTGTTGGGGAGCTGCTGAGGCCTGATAATGAGGGTAGTGTTTATAGGCAGCCGCCTTCCTCGGGTAAAAGGGCTTTTTCCCCGAGCCCCCCTTCTTCTGAGAAGGGGCAGAGGTTTTTCTGGACAGCCAAGTCATGGTCAGAGTCTCGGTCTCGATCTGTGCAGCCTTTTCAGCCATGGGCTTGCCAAAGAGGTTTTCACCTCTGCAGGGGACATCGACCAACTTGTCCTGTACCCATGGCTCGAGGTCGGATGACTGAAGCCAAGCCTGTCGGCGGGCACCGTTGCCGGCTCCGGCTACTCGAGCCGATGCTTCGAAGCCATCGTAGGCTGCCCGAGAGATAAACTTCAAGCACTCTCGAATGCCAGTGGACAAGGCCTGGAACCTCTGCAAAGATTCCTCGGAGAGACCAGCAGAGAACCCAGAAATTTCTTTTGCCAGGTCCCGGAGATACATGCCCATATAGAGCTGGTAGGTCTGGACTCGACAAACAAGCATAGAGCCCTGGAAGCACTTCCTACCGAGGGCATCCAGGTTCCGGGCCTCCCAGCCGGGAGGCACCGAGGAGTGCATCTTCTGACTCTTGAGTCGATGCATGGCCGATTCCACCACCATGGAATGGTGCGGTAGTTGTGCCTTTTGGAACCCGGGGCTCTCGCGGACTCGATAAATGGAATCGACCCGCTTGCTTAACACCGGCGCCGACGCCGGGCTCTCTCACATGCGGAAGAGAAGTCGCTCCAGCATCGGAGGAACCGGTACAGTAAAGGCCTCCTTTGGGGGAGAGTCAAACTGGAGGGCATCGAGCTCTTCGGCTCGAGGCTCCTCCTCGGGATCCGCGGGGAATGCCAAGGCCTTGGCGATATCCCGCACGAAGTCCGAGAACTGAGTGTCCTCCGGGGGGGGGGGGGGGGGACCGTCTCCGAGGTTAGGACTCGGGCGTGTCCGATGGGACGCACCGAGTCCGAAAAGTACCAGGGGACTCTTCGCTCTCTGTTTCCCAGGCTGACTATCAATGCCCGCTGCAGGTCCATGAAGGCAGCCAAACTGCTCTCCAAGGCCGTCAACCTGAGTCCGAGCTCAGGAGACCCAGCAGCCCCCGACTCGGGCCCCGACGGTGGCTCCTTCGGAGGTGAGTCCACGAGGACTACAGTACTCACGTGTCTAGGAGACTCCATCTCGAGACGAGGATGTTTCGAAGGCCTCTCCGACTCCGAGGACCCGGGACGGCTATCGGGGCTATTCGACCTGGCCCTCGAGGAACCAGGAGCGTCCACCGATGCCGCCCTCACGGGTTTCTTCTTCCGATGATGTTCCCGGGCAGGAGAACCCTGCTCAGAGGAACTCCGACGATGCTCAGGACCGGAGTCCCGGGACGTCGAAGCCTTTGACGAGGTCTGGGCCCGGCCGGACGCGGAGTCAGAGAAGATTCTTTCTTTTTGTTGCTGCCGACTCCTCAACGCTTTAGAGGACATCTTGCCACACGGACCACAGATCATCGGGTCATGATCGGGTCCGAGGCAGCGGAGGCAGCAGTCGTGTGTGTCAGTAAGAGACATAAGTTTCTTACACCGATCACACTTTTTAAACCCGCTGGCAGCCATCGGGGGAAAAAGGGCCCCTGCGAGGTCAAAAGACAGGGCTGCCAGTGAAAAAAGAAAAAATGGCGCGAACGCTAGTCACGAAGGACAAAAACCGAAAAAATTACGAATGGACTCGATACTGGTGTATCAGGTCCGGGCAGGAAAAGGATCCGGCGTCGAACCCAGAAAAGAAAAACAAATAAAATCAACTTTTTCAGCGGCGATCACAAACAGCGTCTGTAGGGCTCCGCGGAAAAAAGAAGACTGAGCAAGATGGCACCCTTGGGCGGGAAGGGGACCGCGCATGCGCGCTGCAATTCCCAAAGGCTTTCTTTGAAAGCTGGGGAAATTGCTTCGCGAGGGCTCCGTCGGCGCCGACGTCACCCATATGTGAGGACTGACTTCTTGCTTGGTCCTGGAGAAGACAGCAATAAACATGATGCAGCATTTGTTGCGGCTGCAGGTGGTGGTGCCGGTGCCTCGAGACCAGTATGGTTTAGGTCAATACTCGATTTATTTTGTGGCCCCCAAGAAAGAAGGCTCTTTTCGGCCAATTCTGGATCTCAAGCATGTAAACCACTGTTTCAGGGTACCGCATTTTCGGATGGAGACCCTACGATTGGTCATTTGGGCAGTACAGCCGGGAGAAGTGCTGTCCTCCATAGATCTAACGGAGGCTTATCTGCACATTCCGATCAGGAGGGATCATCAAAGGTTTTTACGCTTTGCAGTCCCCATGGGTCCTTTTCAGTTTCGAGCATTGCCGTTCGGGCTGGCTATCTGTAGAGCGGTGACATGGTCTTCGCTTCATATGTTCATGAAACACTATCGTTTAGATGTTCAGGGAAGGGGCGATGTGAAGGTAGGGGCCTCGGCCATTTTGGCGGGACTCGCAGGACCCTCCCGTCCTTAGGTACTGCCCTAATGTGCCTGGACTGGCTGGAGAGACGAGTAGGAAGGAGAAATTAGACCTTACCTGCTAATTCTTTTTCCTTGATTTCTCTCCGGGCCAGTCCAGGACCCACTCAGTTCGTCTGCAAGTGATGGACAAGCCTAGGAACTCGGCCATTAGTTCAGGAATAGAGTTGAATAACACACTGGTGGCCGGAGGTGGAGAAGATTGGATAGCATGTTCGAAGTGGATTTTGGAGGTGCCTCTACAGTTAGGAGGGCTTCTTCTGAGTCATACAAAAAAAATAATTCTGAGAGGATTTTTCTTAAGGATATAAGCAAGATTTCTAGAGTCCTAGAGTAGTTTTTATTAAGTGTAGAGTTGTAGTTCCGCTGCTTTGACAGTAGTAGACTGACGTGCTGTCACCAGAGGGAGCTGGATAGGTCAGCAAAACTTTCAATATTCAGTCCTCAGCTGCTGGAGGAGGTTGACTACCCTAATGTGCCTGGACTGGCCCGGAGAGAACTCAAGGAAAGACAATTAGCAGGTAAAGTCTAATTTTTCCTTCTTTCCCCGCCTGTCTCAGGCTCCTGCTCTGAGAGTTTCGAACTGTCTGCATCTAGCACTTCTATCTCGTCTGCATTCCTGTAGAAACATCCCCTTTACATTGTTTAAGCTTAATTTGTAAATCATGTGCTTTCTTCTGTTCTGCTGCTTCCCATTGTTCTAAAATTTTCTTCTACTTTTCTATCATTTCATCTATTCTCCTGTCACATACACTGTCTGTCTCCCTTCCTCTTTCCACATGCTTTATCACTTTCCTCTTCTGACAACCTGTCTGCTTCTCCTGAGACCCTTATCTCATTTAACCCATTCCTCTGGACTGTCCATATAGTCCAGCTTCATACAGCCAGAAACCTCTGCCCACTGTTCCTTTTCATTTTCTATATCTTTATGCATTCTCTCTAAAATGAGACGTTTTAAAAGAAGATTTCTTCTTATCTCTTGGGGGTTCCTCATATCCTTGTGCTACCAAAGGTACTTATAGTGTTCTCGAGACTGCAGTTATACTAGTCTTAATTTCATTCAAATCAGGAGATATAGCGTAGTTACTCACCTGTAACAGGTGTTCTCCAGGAGCAGCAGGAATCAGTCCTCACATATGGGTGACGTCGGCGCCAACGGAGCCCTCGCGGAGCAATTTTCCCCAGCTTTCAAAGAAAGCCTTTGGGAATTGCAGCGCGCATGCGCGGTCTCCTTCCCGCCCAAGGGTGCCATCTTAGCCAGTCTGATGACATAGCTAAAAGACAGCATAAAAATATGCAAAAAAAAACTTAAGCAGAAGATTGCAACTCCAAGGGGAGGAGGGAGGGTTGTGAGGACTGATTCCTGCTGCTCCTGGAGAACACCTGTTACAGGTGAGTAACTACGCTTTCTCCAGGACCAAGCAGGAAGTCAGTCCTCACATATGGGACTCCCAAGCTTAAGGCTACCGGAGACCCTAAGCACAAAAATGAGCTCCCTCTAGCTCAGCGGCACAGAAGGAAGGAATCTTCACTGAATTATTACCCACCGGTAGCCCCCATCCGGGATGGAGGGTAGGAGTTGCTCAAACCTCGAAGAGATTTCGGAGGACTGCCTGTCCGAAAGCACTGTCCCTGCGGAACTCCCTCTCGAGGCAGTAATGGACCGCAAAAGTCTGGCTCGAAGACCAAGTAGCGGCCCGGCAGATGTCTGCCAACGGAACAGAGCGGAGGTAAGCCACTGACGTAGCCTTCGCCCGAAACACAATGAGCCGTGACTCGACTTTCTAACGAGAGTCCGGCTGCCCCATAAGCCCAAGCGATGCAGTCAGCAACCCAGATGGACAGAGTACGCTTGGAGACCGGGAGCCCCAATTTATTGGGGTCAAAAGACACAAAAAGCTGAGCAGCTTTACGGTGCTCCCGCGTACGGTCAAGGTAGAAGTTCAATGCCCTTCTACAGTCCAGGGTATGCAGGACCATTTCAGCTCGGCTGGAGTGTGGCCTAGGAAAGAAGGTCGGAAGTACCACCTCCTGATTGATGTGAAAAGGGGAGACCACTTTTGGAAGAAATTTTGGGTGAGTCCGTAGGACTACCCTATTTTTGTAGAACTGAGTGTAAGGGGGATCAGACACGAGGGCCTGCAATTCACTTACGCGTCTAGCGGAAGTGAGGGCTATCAGGAATAAAGTTTTCCAAGAAAGAAAACGGAGAGAACAGGTAGCCATAGGTTCAAAAGGCGGACAGGTGATCCGCTGTAAAACCACATTCAGATCCCAGTCAGGTGCTGGCGGGCGCAGAGGTGGTTTAAGTAGAAGGAGACCTCGGAGAAACCTCGCTACGAGAGGGTCGCTGGAAAGAGGTCTGCCGTCCACCGGCACATGATGTGCTGAAAGAGCACTGAGGTGGACTTTGACGGAGTTGGACTTAAGTCCCAGATTAGAGAGGTAGAGCAAGTACTGCAAGACCACCGACACCGAGCAGGAGAAGGGATCCTGAGACTGCTGGGCACACCAAGCGGAAAAGCGACGCCATTTAAGGGCGTAGCATTTGCGGGTAGAAGGTCGCCGAGAAGCTAGGACGACCTCTTCCACCTCTGCCGGCAGTAGAAGGGGAGCGAGGACTACCCTTTCAGCAGCCAGGCCATCAGATGTAGAGATCTGAGGTTGGGGTGTAGCAGGGACCCCTGATCCTGTGTTAGGAGATCCGGTTGAAACCCCAGAGGGAACGGATCCTCTACCGCTAATTGCAGCAGGAGTGGAAACCACGGCTGTCTGGGCCAGCGGGGAGCTATCAGGATCATGGAAGCTTTGTCTCGGAGAACCTTGAAAAGAGTTCGAGAGACTAGCGGGATGGGAGGAAAGGCATAGAGAAGGCTTTTCGACCATGAGAGCAGAAAAGCATCCGCCGCTACTCGAAGGGGATGCGGCTGCCGAGAGCAGAAGCGAGGAAGTTGCCGGTTGAGAGGACTGGCAAAGAGATCCATCGTGGGGAGGCCCCACTTCAGGAAAAGTTTCTGAACTACCAAGGGATCCAGGCGCCACTCGTGCGGCTGGAGGATCCTGCTGAGTTTGTCGGCCAGGCAATTTTCTTGGCCTGGGAGATAAACTGCCTTGAGGAGAATGCCGTGGCTGACGGCCCAAGAGCAGAGCCTCTGTGCTTCCCAACAGAGAAGGAAGGAGCCTGTGCCTCCTTGTTTGTTCACGTAGAACATGGCAACCTGATTGTCTGGACAAGGACGGACTGGTGAGAAGTCAGGTGGGAGAAAGCCTTGAGAGCCAGACGGATTGCTCTGAGCTCCAGGAAGTTGATCTGCTGAGCAGACTCCCACGTGGTCCAGAGACCTTGAGTACACGTCCCATGGCAATGCGCTCCCCATCCCAGGAGAGAAGCATCGGTCGTCAGCACTTGAGCCGGCTGAGGTGACTGGAAAGGCATTCCGAGCAGCAGGTTCGGCCGATGAAGCCACCACTGCAGCGAAGAGGCCAGCGGTCCGGAGACGCGCACTAAGTCGGCTAGGCCGCCCGCGGCTTGTTGCCACTGCTTGCGAAGGCACTATTGAGCAGGCCGCATATTCAGGCGGGCATTGGGGGTCACATGGACGGTGGAAGCCATATGGCCGAGTAGTCTCAGGAAGCGCCTGGCCGAGACCAGGGACTGGCTGCGAAAACGGCCGGCTAGGTCCATGAGCCGTTGAGCCCTGTCGAGAGGCAGGAAAGCTCGTGCCTGAGGAGTGTGCAGTCTTGCGCCGATGAATTCGAGATCCTGTGAGGGGAGCAAAGTGGACTTTGCGAAGTTTATGACAAAGCCCAAGTACTGCAGAAGAGTCACAGTGCGGTGAGTGGCTTTTGTGACTTCCGGAGAAGACGATGCTCTGATTAGCCAGTCGTCTAGGTACGGAAAGACATAGAGGCCGTGAAGCCGGAGATAAGCCGCCACCACCGCGAGACATTTTGTGAAGACTCGTGGGGCGGAGGATAGGCCAAAGGGTAGTACTCTGTACTGGTAATGATTTCCTGCCACTACAAACCTTAGGTATTGGCGGTGGCTTGGGTGGATGAGGATGTGCGTGTAGGCATCTTTTAGATCCAAGGAGCATAGCCAATCTCCCTGCTGGAGGTAGGGCAGAAGGATTCCAAGGGTAAGCATCTTGAACTTCTCCCTCACGAGAAATTTGTTGAGGTTGCGCAAGTCCAGGATGGGTCTGAGGCCTCCTGTTCTTTTTGGTATCAGGAAATACCTGGAAGAAAAGCCTTGACCTCTCAGGTGGTGGGGCACCGGTTCCACCGCCTGCTCCTGAAGAAGACTTGCTAACTCCTGAAGGAGTAAGTCTCTGTGCAGAGGGAGTCGTGGAGGTTCTCCCGGGAAATAGGAGGGAGGGACCTGGTGGAAGTGGAGAAGATAGCCTTCTCTTACGACTTGAAGCACCCAGGCATCTGAAGTGATGTTGGACCACCTGTGGGCGAAGTGAACCAGCCGTCCTCCGGTGCTGGGAGGAATCAGCTGAGGGGGAGAGGCTATGCTGATGAAGTCAAAAACCCCCACCCTGCTGAGCAGGGGCCGGTGGTGCAGGCTTGGGGGCTTGCTGCCTACGGGACCCGTTACCCCGTCCCTTGGCCTGCTGACCCTGTTGGGGAGCTGCGGAGGCCTGATATTGAGGGTAGTGTTTATAGGCAGCCGCCTTTCTCGGGTAAAAGGACTTCTTTCCCAAGCCCTTCTTTTTCTGAGAAGGGGCGGAGGTCTTCCTAGAAAGCCTAGTTCTGGTGAGAGTCTCCGTCTCGATTTGTGCAGCCTTTTCAACCATGGGCTTGCCAAAGAGGTTCTCACCTCGGCAGGAGACATCGTCCAACTTGTCCTGCACCCAGGGTTCAAGGTCAGACGACTGAAGCCAAGCCTGTCGGCGGGCACCGATGCCGGCTGCGGCCACTCGAGCCGATGCTTCAAAGCCATCATAGGCTGCTCGGGACATGAATTTGGAGCATTCCCGAATACCAGTTGTCAAGGCTAGGAACCTCCGCAAAGGTTCCTCGGACAGCCCAGCGGAGAACCCGGCTACCTCTTTAGCCAGGTCTCTGAGGTACATGCCCATGTAGAGCTGGACCCGACAAGCAAGCATAGAGCCCTGGAAACACTTCTTACCGAGGCCATCCAGGTTACGGGCCTCCCTGCCAGGAGGCACCGAGGAGTGCATCTTCTGGCTCTTAAGCCTATGCATGGCCGATTCCACTACCATGGAATGGTGCGGTAGCTGTGCTTTTTGGAAGCCAGGACTCTTGCGGACTCGATAGATGGAATCGACCCACTTGCTTAATACCGTCGACAATGCCGGACTCTCCCACATGCGGAAGAGTAGTCGTTCCAGCATGGGAGGAACCGGTACAGTAAAGTGTTCCCTGGCGGGAGAGTCATACTGAAGGGCGTCGAGCTCCTCGGGATCCGCCGGGAAGGCCAAAGCCTTGGCCATATCCCTGACGAAGTCTGAGAACCGGGCATCCTCCGGAGGGGACTGCTTCCGAGGTTCGGACTCAGGTGAGTCCGAGGGGACACACCAAGTCCGAAACGAATCAGGTGACTCTTCCTCTTCAGACTCCCAGACCGACTCCGAGGAGGAATCAGTGGGGTCGGCTCGGGCAGGCGGAGGCGTCGGCTGCCCCGACACCGAGGGAGTCGGCGTCGACGACCTCGGTCCCGAACGGGAGGCCGAGGGTGACCTCGACCGAGGATCGACTTGAGTTCGCATGGACTCGAGGATCGGCTCGGTCTCCGGGGTCGACTTAGACGTCGACGTCCCGGCGGTCGGGGCAGCGGCGCCAGCGAGGCTAGCGATCAGTGCCCGCTGCTGGTCCATGAAGGCAGATAGTCTGCTCTCCAAGGCCGTCAAACTGAGTCCGACCTCAGGTGACCCAGCAGCCCCTGACTCGGGCCCCGACGGCGTCGGGCCCGACGTCGGACCCCTCGGAGGCGAGTCCAGGAGGACTACAGGACTTACCCGAGCAGGCAACTCAGACTCCAGACGAGGTCGCTTCGGGAGGTGATCCTTCTCCAAAGACCCGGGACGGCTATCGGGGCTATGCGACCTGGCCCTCGCGGAGCGTCCACCGACGCCGCACTCGCGGGTTTTACCTTCCGTCGATGGTCCCCGGAGGGAGAACCCGTCGGAGGAACTTCGGCGATGGTCAGAGTTGGAACCTCTGGACGCCGAGGCCTCCGACGAGGTCCGGGTACAGCCGGGGTCAGCGAAGATTCGTTCCCGCTGGTGCCGCCGACTCCTTAATGCTTTGGAGGACATTTTGCTGCAGGCCCCACAGATCAGTTCTTCGTGATCCGGGCCGAGGCAGCGGAGGCAATTATCATGTGTGTCAGTGAGTGACATATTTCTGTCACACTGAACACACCGCTTGAAACCACTGGCAGCCATCGGGGGAAAAAGGGCCCCTGGAAGGTCAAAGGACCGGGCTGCCAGCGAAAAACCGAAAAAACGAAACTGACCAAAATCAGAAAAAAACGAAAAATAGAAGAAGGACTCGCAACGGCGTCGCGAGTCCGGGCAGGAAAAAGACCGGCGTCGAACCGAAGAAAAAAATAGAAATAAATCACTAAAATCAACTTTTTCAGCGGGGACACGACGGGTACGTCTGTAGGGCTCCGCGGAAAAAAGAAGACTGGCTAAGATGGCACCCTTGGGCTGGGGAAAATTGCTCCGCGAGGGCTCCGTCGGCGCCGACGTCACCCATATGTGAGGACTGACTTCCTGCTTGGTCCTGGAGAATTTCTGATACTCTTTCCCTCTCCTTTTATCTTTTAAGACTGTTGGAGCTGTGGGATTATACGGGGGTGGCAAATCACTCTCCCTTCCTGTGTCTAACATGCTTCTAACCCGCTGCCATAAATTAAAATGCTGTGTAAGACTAGTGCTTTATCCTTTCTAGATTTAATTTGCTCCATTAATGCTGCTAGACACCTGGGTTCTAGAGAGCCTTTCTCTGGCCAGAAGAAGGATGCCTCTTGGAAGCCCATTTGTGCCATTTCTGATTGTACTGTTCAATAGTTTTCTTATTTAATGGATATTCTCTAGTTCTTGTTCTAAAGGAGTCCTATCCACTCCTTCTATATTCCTACTTACCAAGAATAAAAAAAAATACTTCTTACCACATCAGAAGTCTGGAATTCAAAGAAATTATTTACTTACTCAGCGCTCTCCAGGTTTCACTTCTTCACTCCATCAACCAGCAATCAGGGTAATATATCATGTCAGCATCACCAAATATTGGGGCTTTTTCTATGCCTTAGTGCTGTGTGTCACCCCAATATTAGACTTCGCTTACTCCTTATAATTTGTGTATAAATTTGTAAGGACAACTTATGAGTAAAACCCAGTCTAATTTATTGAACTAAAATACACAGCTCTGCAGCAAATATAACACTGTGTTGTTATCCTGTGAGGCAGAGAGAGCGTAGTTACTCACCTGTAACAGGTGTTCTCCAGGAGGAGCAGGAATCAGTCCTCACTTATGGGTGACGTCGGCGCCGACGGAGCCCTCGCGGAGCAATTTTCCCCAGCTTTCAAAGAAAGCCTTTGGGAATTGCAGCGCGCATGCGCAGTCGTCTTCCCGCCCGAGGGTGCCATCTTAGCCAGTCAGATGACATAGCTAAAAAGACAGCATAAAAATTTGCAAAAAGAACATAAGCAGACGATTGCAACTCCAAGGGGAGGAGGGAGGGTAGTGAGGACTGATTCCTGCTGCTCCTGGAGAACACCTGTTACAGGTGAGTAACTACGCTTTCTCCAGGACCAAGCAGGAAGTCAGTCCTCACTTATGGGACTCCCAAGCTCAAGGCTACCGGAGACCCTAAGCACAAAAATGAGCTCCCTCTAGCTCAGCAGCACAGAAGGATAGAATCTTCGCTGAATTATCACCCACCGGTAGCCCACATCCGGGATGGAGGGTAGGAGTTGCTCAGACCTCAAAGAGATTACGGAGGACTGCCTGTCCGAAAGCACTGTCCCTACGGGACTCCCTCTCGAGACAGTAATGGACCGCAAAAGTCTGGCTCGAAGACCAAGTAGCGGCCCGGCAGATGTCTGCCAGCGGAACAGAGCGGAGGTAAGCCACTGACGTAGCCTTTGCCCGAACGCAATGAGCCGTGACTCGACTTTCTAAGGAGAGTCCGGCTGCCCCATAAGCCCAAGAGATACAGTCCGCAACCCAGATGGACAGAGTACGCTTGGAGACCGGGAGCCCAATTTATTGGGGTCAAAAGACACAAAAAGCTGAGCAGCTTTACGGTGCTCTCGCGTACGGTCAAGGTAGAAGTTCAATGCCCTTCTACAGTCCAGGGTATGGAGGACCGTTTCAGCTCGGCTGGAGTGTGGTCTGGGAAAGAAGGTTGGAAGTACCACCTCCTGATTGATGTGAAAAGGGGAGACCACTTTAGGCAGAAATTTTGGGTGAGTCCGTAGGACTACCCTATTCTTGTAGAACCTAGTGTAAGGGGGATCAGACACGAGGGCCTGCAATTCACTTACGCGTCTAGCGGAAGTGAAGGCTATCAAGAACAGTGTTTTCCAAGACAGAAAACGGAGAGAACAGGTAGCCATAGGTTCAAAAGGCGGACAGGTGATCCGCTGCAAAACCACATTCAGGTCCCAGTCAGGCGCTGGCGGGCGCAGAGGTGGTTTAAGTAGAAGGAGACCTCGGAGAAACCTCGCTACGAGAGGGTCGCTGGAGAGAGGTCTGCCGTCCACCGGCACATGATGTGCCGAAAGAGCACTGAGGTGAACTTTGACGGAGTTGGACTTAAATCCCAGATTAGAGAGGTGTAGTAAGTACTGCAAGATCACCGACACCGGGCAGGAGAAGGGATCCTGAGACTGTTGGGTACACCAGACTGCAAAGCGACGCCATTTAAGGGCGTAGCATTTGCGGGTAGAAGGCCGTCGCGAAGCCAAGACGACCTCCTCTACCTCCGCCGGCAGGAGAAGGGGAGCAAGGACTACCCTCTCAGCAGCCAGGCCATGAGGTTGAGAGACCTGAGGTTGGGGTGCAGTAGGGACCCCTGATCCTGAGTGAGGAGATCCGGTTGTACCCCCAGAGGGATTGGATCCTCCACCGCCAGTTGCAGTAGGAGCGGAAACCACGGCTGCCTGGGCCAGCGAGGGGCCACCAGGATCATGAAGGCTTTGTCTCGGAGAACCTTGAAAAGAGTCCGAGAGACTAGCGGGATGGGAGGGAAAGCGTACAGAAGGCTCCCCGACCATGAGATCAGAAAAGCGTCCGCCGCAACCCGAAGGGGGTGTGGCTGACGAGAGCAGAAGCGAGGAAGCTGCCGGTTGTGAGGACTGGCAAAGAGATCCACTGTGGGGAGGCCCCACTTGAGGAAGAGCTTCTGAACTACCAAGGGATCCAGACGCCACTCGTGTGGCTGGAGGACCCTGCTGAGTTTGTCCGCAAGGCAATTTTCTTGGCCCGGGAGATAAACTGCCTTGAGGAGAATGCCGTGACTGACGGCCCAAGAGCAGAGCTTCTGTGCCTCCCGGCAGAGGAGGAAGGAGCCCGTGCCCCCCTGCTTGTGCACGTAGAACATGGCAACTTGATTGTCCGTCTGGACAAGGACGGACTGGTGGGAAGTCAGGTGGGAGAAGGCCTTGAGAGCTAGGCGGATCGCCCTGAGCTCCAGGAAGTTGATCTGCTGAGCAGACTCCCACGTGGTCCAGAGGCCCTGAGTACGAGCCTCTTGGCAATGTGCTCCCCAGCCCAGGAGGGATGCATCGGTGGTCAGCACCCGGGTCGGCTGAGGTGACTGGAAAGGCATTCCGAATATGAGGTTCGGCTGCCGGAGCCACCACCGAAGAGACGAGATCAGCGGCTCGGAGACGCGCACTAGGTCTGCTAGGCCGCCTGTGGCTTGACGCCACTGCTGGCGGAGACACCATTGAGCAGACCGCATATTCAGGCGGGCATTGGGGGTCACATGGATGGTGGAAGCCATATGGCCGAGTAGTCTCAGGAAGCGCCTGGCGGAGACCAGGGGCTGGCTGCGAAAACGGTCGGCTAGGTCCATGAGCCGTTGAGCCCTGTCGAGCGGTAGGTATGCTCGCGCCTGAGGAGTGTGCAGCCTTGCGCCGATGAACTCGAGATCCTGTGAGGGGAGCAAAGTGGACTTTGCGAAGTTTATAACAAAGCCCAAGTGCTGCAGAAGAGTCACCGTGCGGCGCGTGGCGTTGGTGACCTCCCGAGCGGACGCTGCTCTGATGAGCCAGTCGTCGAGGTACGGAAAGACATAGAGGCCGTGAAGCCGGAGATGGGCCGCCACGACCGCGAGACATTTTGTGAAGACTCGCGGTGCGGAGGACAGGCCAAAGGGTAGTACTCTGTACTGGTAATGATTTCCTGCCACCACAAACCTTAGGTATTGGCGGTGGCTTGGGTGGATGAGGATGTGCGTGTAGGCATCCTTGAGATCCAAGGAGCATAGCCAATCTCCCTGCTGGAGGTAGGGCAGAAGGATTCCAAGGGTAAGCATTTTGAACTTCTCCCGCACAAGGAACTTGTTGAGGTTGCGCAAGTCCAGGATGGGTCTGAGGCCCCCTGTTCTCTTTGGTATCAGAAAATACCTGGAATAAAAGCCTTGACCTCTCAGGTGGTGTGGCACCGGTTCCACCGCCTGATCCTGCAGAAGACCCGCTAACTCCTGAAGGAGTAATTCCCTGTGCAGAGGGGGTCGCGGAGGTTCTCCCGGAAAATAGGAGGGAGGGACCTGGTGGAAGTGGAGAAGATAGCCTTCTCGCACGACTTGAAGCACCCAGGCATCTGCGGTGATGCTGGACCACCTGTGGGCGAAGTGAACCAGCCGGCCTCCGGTGCTGGGAGGAACCAGCGGGGGGGGAGAGGCTATGCTTTGCGAGTCAAAAACCCCCACCCTGCTGAGCAGGGGCTGGTGGTGCAGGCTTGGGGGCTTGCTGCCTACGGGACCCGTTACCCCGTCCCTTGGCCTGCTGGCCCTGTTGGGGAGCTGCAGGGGCCTGATAATGGGGGTATTGTTTGTAGGCAGCCGCCTTCCTCGGGTAAAAGGACTTTTTCCCCGAGCCCTTCTTTTTCTGGGAAGGGGCGGAGGTCTTCCTAGAAAGCCTGGTCCTGGTGAGAGTCTCAGTCTCAATTTGTGCAGCCTTTTCCGCCATGGGCTTGCCAAAGAGGTTCTCGCCTCGGCAGGGGACATCGACCAACTTGTCCTGCACCCAGGGCTCAAGGTCTGACGACTGAAGCCAAGCCTGTCGGCGGGCACCGATGCCGGCTGCGGCCACTCGAGCCGATGCTTCAAAGCCATCATAGGCTGCCCGGGACATGAACTTTGAGCATTCCCGAATGCCAGTGGACAAGGCCAGGAACCTCCGCAAGGGTTCCTCGGACAGACCAGCGGAGAATCCGGCTAGCTCTTTAGCCAGATCCCGGAGATACATGCCCATGTACAGCTGGTAAGTCTGGACACGACATGCGAGCATAGAGCCCTGGAAACACTTCTTACCAAGGCCATCCAGGTTACGGGCCTCCCTGCCAGGGGGCACCGAGGAGTGCATCTTCTGGCTCTTAAGACGATGCATGGCCGATTCCACTACCATGGAATGGTGTGGTAGCTGTGCCTTTTGGAAGCCAGGGCTCTTGCGGACTCGATAGATAGAATCGACCCGCTTGCTCAGGACCGGCGAGGAGGCCGGACTCTCCCACATGCGGAAGAGTAGTCGTTCCAGCATAGGAGGAACCGGTACAGTAAAGTGTTCCCTCGCGGGAGAGTCATACTGGAGGGCGTCGAGCTCTTCGGCTCGAGGCTCCTCCTCGGGATCCGCAGGGAAGGCCAAAGCCTTGGCCATATCCCTAACGAAGTCCGAGAACCGGGCATCCTCCGGGGTGGACTGCTTCCGAGGTTCGGACTCAGGTGAGTCGGAGGGGACACACCGAGTCCGAAAAGAATCAGGCGACTCTTCCTCCTCAGACTCCCAGACCGACTCCAACGAGGAATCGGTGGGGTCGGCCCGGGCAGGGCGCGGCGCCTGCCGCCCCGATGCCGAGGGAGTCGGCGTCGGCGACCTCGGTCCCAAACGGGAGGCCGAGGGTGACCTCGACCGAGGATCGACTCGAGTTCTCATCGACTCGAGGATCGGCTCGGTCTCCGGGGTCGACTTGGACGTCGACGTCCCGGCGGTCGGGGCAGCGGCGCCAGCGAGGCCAGCGAGCAGTGCCCGCTGCTGGTCCATGAAGGCAGACAGTCTGCTCTCCAAGGCCGTCAACCTGAGTCCGAGCTCAGGTGACCCAGCAGCCCCCGACTCGGGCCCCGACAGCGTCGGGCCCGACGTCGGCTGTCGCGGAGGCGAGTCCAAAAGGACCACAGGACTTACCCGAGCAGGCATCTCTGACTCCAGGCGAGGTCGCTTCGGGAGGTGTTCCTTCTCCAAGGACCCGGGGCGGCTATCGGGGTTATGCGACCTGGCCCTCGCGGAACCAGGAGCGTCCACCGACGCCGCCCTCGCGGGTTTCACCGTCCGACGATGGTCCCCGGAGGGAGAACCCCGGTCGGAGGAACTCCGGCGACGGTCCGAGCTGGAGCCTTTTGACGCGGAGGCCTCCGACGAGGTCCGGGTACGGCTGGGGTCAGCGATGATTCGATCACGCTGATGCCGCCGACTTCTCAACGCTTTTGAGGACATTTTGCCGCAGGGCCCATAGATCAGTTCCTCATGATCCGGGCCCAGGCAGCGGAGGCAAAAGTCGTGTGTGTCAGTGAGTGACATATTTCGGTCACACTGACCACACCGCTTAAAGCCACTGGCAGCCATCGGGGGAAAAAGGGCCCCTGCGAGGTCAAAGGACCGGGCTGCCAGGGAAAATCGAAAACGAAAGCTGACAAAGTCAGAAAAACCGAAAAAAAGTGAGAGGACTCGTGACCGGCGTCGCGAGTCCGGGCGGGAAAAAGATCGGCGTCGAACCGAAGGAAAAAGGATAAAATAATGAAGAAAAATCGACTTTTTCGCGGGGACAAGACGGGGACGTCTGTAGGGCTCCGCGGAAAAAAGAAGACTGGCTAAGATGGCACCCTCGGGCGGGAAGACGACCGCGCATGCGCGCTGCAATTCCCAAAGGCTTTCTTTGAAAGCTGGGGAAAATTGCTCCGCGAGGGCTCCGTCGGCGCCGACGTCACCCATAAGTGAGGACTGACTTCCTGCTTGGTCCTGGAGAATAACATCACTCAATACAGAGCTTCAGACACTGTCTGCCCGAGTTACATTCTACAAAGACTAATTTATACATTAAGTATGGACCAGAAAAATCAGAAAAGGTTCTCTATAGCTAAAGGTCAAAACATTTCTGTCACACATTTTTAGAAACCGATGTACTAGTGTTATTTGCACTGTTGAATGCTCTCATTCGAGGGTCCCTTTTTATTGACAGGGATATGTTTTGACCTTTGGCTATAGAGAACCTTTTGTGATTTTTTTTCTGCTCAATCACACTAGCAACTGGTGACGCTGTGGTCATCCCTACAGACCAGGTGCTGGCCAGGCATTCATGTCTCCCAGAATTGCAGATGAGCACACCAGATCCTCCCGTGCAACACTCAAACCAGACACACATACACACTTTCTCGCAGTTAACAAAAACATACTTCTTACAAAAAGATGCCCTGTACCTATCAAGAACAGTTGATCTGTATTTATCACCCAAACAAGAATCTTTTCTGTACTTATTCACATAATATCCCTACATCAATGGTCCCAATTTTCAGAATACAGGAATTGTTAGGGAACCCTAGATTAGCTCCTGTAGCACAAACAGCAAATGTCAGCACAGCTAGAATAAACACTATTGCTCTTCTTAATATTTCTGTAGGGGTGTTTATTAATGTTTCTTTACCTTATAACCTTCCTTCACCTCTGCTTTCTGTTCTTTAAAACTGTATCTTGTGTTTTTCCAGACTGCAGACACACCAGTTCAAAACACTGGCTCCGACAGTTATCTCCCTTTCCAGAGTAGGAGTATGATGGCCAGGGACACTAGATTGGAGCCAGTGCCGAGGAGACCCGATGCTATTTTGACTTCATCTCAGAATCCAAATCAGAATAGGAATCTGAGGGAGAATCGACAGTGTAGGATCTCCCGTCTGACCCATCTCCTCCCCCGAGCAGTGAAAGTCACCCCCGGAGAACATGTTCTTCCAGGGCTTTCTCAGAGGCATAGCCAAGGCCATCCCCTTCTCCCTGGAATCAGAGGAGGCGAGTGTAGAAGAGTTGGATTTCCTCCAATACCTCTTGGCCCCCCTGGGAGACTATGCCAGTCCCAATACATCAAGTGTTGCAGCGACTGCTGCTGAGAGACTGGAAGCCCGCTCACTGTCTCATCAGCTGGAGGTTGCACTCAGTTCTGGGTCCAAAAGGACCCAGGCTTTAAGAAGCCTCAACTCCAGGGCTATGATCCATTCCTCAATACCCCCAGGATGGGAAGCCTGGCTACTAGACTCCTTTGGGAGGAGGTATTATCAAGGGTCTATGCTGGTGACCAGGATCTTCATCTACCAGACTTATATGATCATGTTCTTGAAGGACATCATGATAGACCTGGTGGAGTTTGCAGTCCATGTCCCTGCGGACAAGTTCGAAGCCTTCTAGACTCTAGTGGGCCATGGCAGAGATTGCTCTAAGTTTATGGTGCATGGCGCCTATGATGCTTTAGAATTTGCCAGCAGGGTGATGGCGCTGGGCATCACGTCCTGCCAGCTAGCATGGTTGCAGTCCTCTAACCTGAAGCTGGGTATCCAGGATAAGCTGGCAAACGTTCCCTGCAGAGGGGAGAACCTCTTTGGGCATCCCACTGAGGAGAAAGCAGGGGAGCTCAAGAAGAAGCATGCAACACTCTCTAGGCTTTCCGAGAAGCTTGCCAACCCCTTGTGGAAGAAGCATCAGGGTAAGACGTCCTTCTACCCGTGTCAGTCACTACTATCTGGACCAGCAGCCAGCTCAGTTGAAGGCACAGGCCCCACACCAGCAGCAGAGGGAGAAGACACCGAAGGCCTAGCCTGCCCCCTAGCCCAAGTCAGGGGTGGCTTAAGAACATAAGATATGCCATACTGGGTCAGACCAAGGTCCATCAAGCCCAGTATCCTGTTTCCAACAGTGGTCAATCTAGGTCATACGTACCTAGCAGTATCCCCAAAAGACACAGGTTCCACAATGCTTGTATTGGGTCAAGCATTGATATCCTGGGTCCCTTTTTAATAATAGTTTATGGACCTTTCCTCCAGGAACTTGTCCAAACCTTTTTTAAACCCAGCTACACTAACAGCTCTTACTACATCCTCCGGTAACAAACTCCAGAGTTTGATTACACGTTGAGTGAAAAAATATTTTCTCTTATTTGTCTTAGTTTACCCTGTAGCTTCATTACATGTCTCCTAGTCTTTCTATATTCTGATAGCATAAATCGATCTACGTTTACCCGTTCCACTCCATTCATTAATTTATAGACCTCTATCATATCTCCCCTCAGCCATCTCTTTTCCACGTTGAAGAGCCCTAACCTTTGTAGCCTCTCTTCATAGGAGTAGCCTTCCATCCCCTTTACCATTTTGGTGTCTCTTCTCTGTACCTTTTCCAATAACGCTATATCCTTTTTTTTTTTTTTTTTTTTTATTGAAAGGCTTCCAAAGAATACATAGAAACAAGAACCACAAAGATCTTCAAAGAGAATGCAACAGTAACAGCATAACTTCAGATCACAATAGTATTCTACAATATGCCTTCATTTTTGCAGTTTTAGGATAAGGAAACGGGGAGCGACAACCCCTCCAACCTCCCTTTCCCCCCCCCCAAGAACCTCCCTAGCCCAGGACCCCCCCCCCCAACCTCACAATCCCCCCAACTATGGCTTGTTAATCTTTAAGCACGGGAAGACGGTGAGCAAGAAGCACACACAAGGGGCAGGCTCCCTTTAAAGTATGCGTATTCCCCCCCTCTTGTCCAGAGCAGTCACGCACCATAACGAGATACAAAGGGTGCCCACACCAACTCAAAGCGCGCCAAACGCATCCTACTGACAGCTACCCCCCGCTCCATGGTATACATATCCCACATCCGTTCCAACCAAACCTGAAAGGAGGGGACCAAAGCACGCTTCCAGGCTGCCGCAAGGGATAATCGGGCCGCATTCAGGCCATGGCGGAGTAGAGCGAGCTGCAGAGCCCGTGCACCCGGCACCGAGGCCCCAAAAAGGAAAATCCCCAGATCCCAAGGGATACTCACTCCCAGAAGCAGCTGCAGCCGGAATTGTACATCCCTCCAAAAGGCGCAAATGCGGGGGCAAGCCCACCAAATATGCCCCAGGGTACCCTGTTGCCCACAGTTACGCCAACAGAGGTCCACAGCCCCAGGATATATATGTGCGATCCGTGCCGGGGTCATGTACCAACGGTACAGTATTTTATAATTAGTTTCACGGGCATTAATCGCTACCGAGCTCTTCCACAAGTGCGTTTCCGCCCTCTCCCACTGTTGTTCGGTATAGGAGAGATTCAAGTCAGAGATCCAAAGCTCCCTGTGCCTTGTAGAGCACGATTGGGACCCCTGCAAGTGGGCATAGAGGGTCGCCACGAGTCCCTTAGTGGTGGTGCACCCCTCACAGTAACGTTCCAGATCCGTCAGGTCCCGAGCAACCTGGGGCCGAACAAACTTAGATCGAACCCAATGTGTCACTTGCATATATTGATAGAGATGCCTAGCCGGAATGTCAAATTCATCTTGTAACGCACGAAAAGACTGTAACCGACAGTCATCAAAGAGTTGTCCGACCCGACTAAGGCCATGATGTCCCCACTGCCGAAAGACTGTATCGCTTAGCCCCGGTGGGAAAGAAGCGTTACCTACTATAGGGGCCAAAGGGGTTAAATCCATACCTCGAGACCGAAAGTGCTGATCCCAGCAACGGAGGGTATGAAGAACATAGGGATTACTGGTGCATTTACCGCGCCGGAGTTTTGGACCAAGCCACAGCCAGTCTCCTAACCCCGCTCCCCCCGCCAAGCTCATTTCCAGTTGTACCCATCGCTTGGTGCTATTAGCAATCATCCACTCCACCCCCGCCCGACATTGCGCCGCCGCATAGTACCAGTGCAAATTGGGCATGCCCATACCTCCAGAACGCGTACGGGCATAGAGAACATGTCGCGCTAAGCGTGGATGACGATAATGCCATATGAACTTCATAAGCAGCTGTTGCCAGGTCGCCAAAGTGGCCCGCGCAATGGGAAGCGGTAGAACCTGAAAAAAATAAAGAAAGCGGGGAACGACCACCATCTTGACTACGGCTATACGCCCGAACCAGGAAAGGAGCAGGCCATTCCAAATCTCTAAGTCCCGCCGAACCTGACGAAGCAGGGGATCGTAGTTGGCTTTAAAGAGGTCCGCCCGCTCCACAGTCAGGTGTACCCCTAGGTAACGTAAGGCTCCTGAGACCCATCGAAGAGGATAAGCCGCTTGGAGCTCCGCACAAATCACCCCGGGGACTCCGACATTCAAGATCTCCGATTTAGTGTAATTAATTTTGAAACCGGATACCCGAGAGTAGTTTTCAAACAGCTGCATCGCAACTGGAAGGGAAGCGGACGGGTCCACCAGGGACAATATGATGTCATCCGCAAAGAGCACAATCCGATATTCCGCGAGGACAATGTGGACCCCCTGCAAGCCTGGGTGTTCTCGAAAGCTCTGAGCCAAAGGTTCCATCGCGAGTGCGAAAAGCAGAGGCGAAAGAGGGCAACCCTGTCGCGTGCCCCTCTCCAGAAAGTGGTGTCTCGAGTGTCCCCCATTAATCCGAACGCACGCCTGAGGCAGCTGATAAAGACTACGAACCCAACGAATATAATTAGAGCCAAAGCCCATTGTCTCCAAAACACACCAAAGGTATTCCCAATCAACCCGATCAAAAGCTTTTTCTGCGTCAATCCCCACCAGCAGAGCTGGTTGTGGTTCCCGTTGGGCCACGTAAATGACCTGCAACATACGCCTAATGTTATCCGCGACCTGGCGACCCGGCACAAATCCAACCTGATCTGGATGAACCAAGCCCGGGAGGACCCGATTCAAGCGCGCAGCCAGCACAGAAGCTAATATTTTAACGTCAACATTTAACAGGGAAATGGGGCGATAGGACGCCGCATCATGCAGTGGTTTACCAGGTTTGGGTATCATCACTATCAATGCCTCACGTTGGGACGAAGGGAGAGAAACCCCCCCAAGACCTCATTGAACAAGATAGTCAAGGTGGGTGCTAATTGTGCCCGAAACCTCTTATAATATTCTGCTGGGAAGCCATCACTACCCGGCGCACTGCCAGTTTTCAGTCGCCGGATCGCATTTTCCACTTCGTCTACCGTTAATTCAGAATCTAACTGAGCTCGGTCAGGGTCAGAAAGGTGCGGCAGAGCAATCCTCTGCAAATAGTCCTGCACACGATCCCGATCAAAGGGCTCTGCCTTATAGAGCAGCTCCAAATAGTCAGCAAAAAGATCACGTATCTCCTGGGAAATAACCCTCTTCGGTCCCCCAGAGTCGTGCAGTTCGCGAACCACTCTCGTGGACTGCTGCTGCCAAAGACGCAAAGCCAGGAAGCGGCCGGTTTTATTCCCATGCTCATAAAATGTTTGCCGTAATTTCCGGCGTTTATTATCTAGTTCTTTCTGCAAACACGCATCCAAATTGGCTCGAAAAGTCCGCCATTGATGCAAAACCTGCCGCGAACCGGTTCAGGCATGTTCCAAACCTAGGCGAGTAGACTCCTTCACCAACTGGTTGTGGTCATGCATCCACATTTTGCGCGTGCGGGCCGCCTCAGCCATGAGTTGACCTCGAGCCGTAGCCTTATAAGCATCCCACACCGTGGGGAGGGGAACGTCCCCAGAACTATTAAGCTCAAAAAATTCAGTGATAAAGCGGACATGGTCCTGCACTGCACCCTGCCGCCGTAGGAAACTCACATCTAAGCGCCAAAGACGTTGGTGCTCGCTATACAATCCGGCCGGGAGGGCAAGCCAGCACGGGGCATGATCTGACCAAGTCAGCGTTCCATGTCCAGCCTTCACTCTCCCATCCATCAGGCGCTGATCCAATAGGAAATAGTCAATGCGAGTATGAACCTGATGGACTGGAGAGTAGTACGTATAACCTCTCTCCCCCTCATGGGTGTCCCTCCAGACATCCCGTAAACCTAAATCTAGCATAAAGCGTTGAAGGGCTCTTGCCAACCCCCCCACTCCCCCCCCAGCACGACCTGTGGAATCCAAGTGGGGCACCAGATGCGTGTTACAATCCCCACCCAAAACAATGGGGCCCTTTGCAAAATCCGCCAGTAAGGCTTTCAATCGTGTAAAAAAGGGCCCCTGACCTGTATTGGGCGCGTAGACATTAGCTAAAGTTAGCAAGTGCCCTTCTAAGCGAATATTCAAAAAAAGCCACCTCCCCAGGGTATCTCGTTTTATCTCCTCAATCTGTAGAGAGAGGCTCTGGTGAAATAGTAAGGCCACTCCCAGCTTCTTCCGGCCCTGCGCATCTGAGGCCACCTGCACCTCAGTATACGGGGACCTCTTTAGCCAGCCCTGCTTACAATTCTGAAGATGGGTCTCCTGTAGGTAAACAATGTCCCCCTGCAAAGTGCGCAATTCTGAAAACAGCAGCGACCGTTTCCTTGGGGAGTTAAGACCCTTAACATTTAAAGAGATAAAGCGCACCATTGATATTTACAATCTAGACCCTCTTATCCTCCAGCTACCCGGAGGATCCCAGTGACAACTTCCCCCCAGCAAGCCCAGGGGATTAGTTAGCCGGGCCCACCTATTCCACCCTCCAGAAACAAGAGCCATAGTCCCTCCCCCCAAACCCAAACATACCCACCAGTTCCAAATGAAAAAACCCTCCCTCCAACCCAAGCCCCCCCCCCTTCCCGTCAATACCACCTGCTTGTCAAAGTTAATACAGGTCATGGTAAATTGACCACAAACCCCGTTCCCCCCAAAACCCCACGAAGCAACAATTCAACCTGAACATATAATAACATTCCCCCCACTACTCCCCCACCCACTCTGGGTCAGCAATCCCATCATGCCTCCCCATCAGAATATCATCATCAAAACATTTGCAGATCATCCGCCGCCCCCTGCGTGTAATGGAGTGTGGGCCCAAGCTGATCCTTGCCAATGGCCAATAACTCAGTGAGAAATATTACAAAAACAGAAGGGGGGGAAGACAATCAAAAAGAAAACAGCCAAGCACCAATGGCCGGTCATTCCACCACTTATCCGAAGTTCGGGAGACCCACAGAGTAAGGCTCCCTGAACAGTAAGAAAAGCTCTGCAATTATACACAACAACAAAAAAAAAAAAAATCAAGCGGGCTTGCCCACTCGAGTCCACTTGGAGTGCTGGGGCTTAGGGGGCGGCGGGTGAGGCTGAGCACTATCATCAACTAGTCCCACCTGGCGAAGAGCTGAGATCTTTTTGTTGCCCAAAAGAAAGTTCATCCTAAATGGAAAGGACCAAGAGTAGCGAATCCCCTTGCTGTTCAGGACCGTTGTAACTGGTTTCATCTCTCTCCGGCGCACCAAGGTGAACGTCGAAAGGTCTTGGTAGATGGACACTGTCGCGTCCTGGAAGCGGACCGCTTTTTTCTCCCGGCCTCGACGTATGAGAAGCTCAGCATCAGAATATCGCAAAAATCTTGCAATGACATCACGAGGTTGGTTGTTGGGAGGTTTTCCCAGGGCGCGGTGGACTCGTTCTATTTCCATCCCAGAAGCATGCGCAGCCAGGTCCTCCGCCGGGAGCAACTCCGCTATCAACAGCTTAAGCACAGTTGGCAAATCTTCTCCGCCCCCTACCGCTTCTGGAATTCCGCGAAAACGCAAGTTATTGCGGCGGGAGCGGTTTTCAATGTCATCAATTTTATAAGTCAGTTCCATTGCTTGAGCATGTTGCCGGTCCAGCGCACATTGTAAATCCATAAGGGTCCCATCATGATCAACCATTTTGGTCTCCACGTCCTCTACTCGGGCTCCCAGCTCTTTAATGTCGGTCCGTAGTTCTGCGACATCTTTCAACAGCTCCTCACGTAGCGAGCGAAACTCATTGGCTAACTCCGCAAAGCCTTTACGGAGTTCTTGCTTGATTTGAGCAGAGGAGAGTTGTTTGTGGGAGTCCAATTCCTCTTCACTTACAGTCTCATCATCAGTACCTGATGGAGGAGATTGTTCACGTGGGCTGCTTGGGGCCCCAGACTTACTCTGCAGTCGCTGGGAGGAACGCATCCCTTCCCGAATTTCAGAACTTTTACCTTTAGCAGCCATCCCACAGGGCCACCTGTGTCACACAGTGTTAGGAGAGAGATACAGCCAATGTCAGCAAGGGCAAAGACACCAGAAAGACAGCGGTGCACAGAACCTCACAGGCCCGCAAAGCAGTCACTGCCACACAGTGTTAGGAGATATATAGAGTCAATGTCCGCAAGGCCCAGGGCACCAGATAGACAGCGGGGCAATGAGATGGAAGCTGCTTTTGGCCTTCCTGAAGAGGCGAGCCGCCGGAGATAATGCTCAGAGTGTTCTGCAGAGCTATGTGGAGGTAGAGCACACAGAGTCCACAACTGCCAGATGTTAGGCTCTGATGAGAAATCTGAAGTCAGATAGAACGCAGAAGCACTCTAACAGGGCATCCGGGATCCACGCTGAGGAGCCGGGGCCTCAGCGGGGCACTGGTGTGCTAATAATTGCTACTGTCTCCGGCGCCGTTTGTAGACCAGAAGGTATGAAAAGAAAGATTTAGCCCTCGTACTTACCCCCCTCAGGGGGATTCACGCTGGCGGGAGAAGGTGGTGGGCACCAGAGATTGCCACGAGGATTCCAGGCCTTCTCCTCGGCCCCGCAAGCAGGACTCCAGCTCCGTGTTCAGTCGCCCCAGCCTTGGGGATAGTGCTCCACCTGACAGAGAATTGCCGCACGGCCTCCGATCCGGCACCAGGGGTCCGGCAGCACAGCCCAGAGAGAGTCCGCGTAGGTGCCGTCCGATCTGCGCAGGTCACTGGAGTCAGCTATGGGGTTAGTCAGGCCCGGAACAAGCGTCGAGGAGAGGCACGCAGCAGCAGGCCGCACTCTGGAGATGAACTCCGCGGCGTCCCAGCTGTCCGAGATCTCACTGAGCGGTTTAACCCGACTCCGGAGGGCACCACTTGCCTGTGCTGACCCAGGGCAGGTAGAGACGAGGAAATTTGCAGCAGTTAGCGCATTTTAGCTAACGTTTTGGGGTAGTGGGGACAGAGCTCAGTTAAGATGCGGCCATCACGCAGCAGGCTCACGAGCGCCCCCCAACGCTATATCCTTTTTAAGATACGGCGACCAGAATTGCACACAATATTCAAGGTGCGGTCATACCATGGAACGATACAGAGGCATTATAATATCCTTTGTTTTATTTTCCATTCCTTTCCTTATGATACCTAGCATTCTATTTGCTTTCTTGGCCGCCGCTACACACTGGGCGGAGGGTTTTAACATGTTATCCACGATGACTCCTAAATCTTTTTCCTGGGTGTTGGTTCCCAAAGTGGAACCTTGCATTGTGTAACCATAGTGTGGGTTGTTCTTTCCTAGGTGCATAACTTTGCACTTGTCTACATTAAATTTCATCTGCCATTTGGATGCCCAGTCTTCCAATTTATCCAGATCCTCCTGCAGTTTTCCACAGTCCTCTTGGGTTTTAACAACTTTAAACAGTTTTGTGTCGTCTGCAAATTTGATAACCTCACTAGTTATTCCCTTTTCCAGGTCATTTATGAATATGTCAAAAAGTAGCAGACCCAGTACAGAACCCTGGGGTACTCCACTATTCACCTTTTTCCATTGGGAAAATTGGCCATTTAGCCCTACCC
Organism: Ichthyophis bannanicus; assembly: GCA_033557465.1. NCBI lineage: Eukaryota > Metazoa > Chordata > Amphibia > Gymnophiona > Ichthyophiidae > Ichthyophis > Ichthyophis bannanicus. Next base: position 196,923,077 of record CM066037.1, on the reverse strand, counting down.
TCTGCTTTCTATCTTTTAACCAGTTCCCGATCCACAATAGTACACTGCCTCCTACCCCATGACTTTTTAGTTTTGCCAAAAGTCTCTGATGAGGGACCTTGTCAAAGGCTTTCTGAAAGTCCAGATACACTATATCAACCGACTCACCTTTGTCTACCTGTTTATTCACACCTTCAAAAAAACATATCAGATTAGTAAGACAAGATCTTCCTTGTCTGAAGCCATGTTGGCTGTCTCACATTAGGCCATGACTATTGTCAGACGGCTGCCTAGGGTGAGAACTTACACAATCTTGACGATGCATATATTCATATGATTCTTGCAAGGTATTGTGGGTAATGTAGTTCTTTCACTCCCAAACACAGCTGAAGACAATAATTGAGTTGTGATACCAGTGGTAAGGCCAATAAAATACTTCTTTTATTGATGGGGTTTAATTCACCCAGCACAAATATGCTTGGTAGCAATATAAATGAGGATACTTGCTTGCAGTGTTTAAATGGATAACATAAAGTCACAAAGCAAACCAGAAAACAACCTTCAGCTTGTCAGGCAATTAGCTAATGTTTTCTTAGCAAATAATTACCAAATAAAAAGGCACAAAGAAATGAATAAACTTTGCTTGTTAGGTTAACTTCTGCTTATTTTCCACGCAGATCCCAGCAGTGATTCTCCCTTGCTCACACACACAATCAGGTGCAGCTTTAATTACTATCAATTGACCAGCTGAAACCCTTTAGCTGGCTGGCTGCTACTGTGTGAACCCAAATCCTGCTTTAAGAGCTGTTTGCAGTGGAAATAAAGAACAAAGTTAGGTTTCTTTGTGATGGCTGAGGTGTTTGCTCACAGAAAGCTAGCAATAGCATTTAGATAGAGAACAGTCCATGTAATGAATAGTTTCATCTGCTGTACCTCCCCCTTCATCAATCAGCATAGGGTCACTATCATACATTGGCACAGACGAGTCTTTCATTAAGGCACTATCATGAGAATGCTTATTCCCTTGCTGCCATTCTCTATTATAGATAGGGTCTGGATCAGTGTTCATACCTGAGCCTCTCCTGCTATCATAATTCCTCTCTGTATAGCCTGGCCAGTATGTAATCCAATTCTGATGTCCAGCCTTCCAATCTTGATCCCTGGACACTGGATCTCCTCTCACATACCTTCTGGCCTTGGTCTGAAAGTCCTTTCCACGTGCAGTCTTCTCTCTTCCAGGTAGCCCCTGGTGATTCCTATCTCTGCCAATCCATTCCTCTGGCTGACTCCAGTCCAATGGACTCTGCTGGCACTTGGAATACCTCCCAGTATAGGTACTGCCTTGGAATCTCCCAGACCTTCCAATAGCCTTCCTTCTTTTCCTTCCAGAGAGTTTCCTTCTCTCTCTATCCGCTTGGCTTGGCTTCCGTTTCTCCAAGTGATGTTGGTGCTTGTAGCCGTTGCTGTATCTTTTCCTGAAGCTGTTATCTGAAGAATAAGCTCTATTCTTATTCTGTCCTAATGTGTGCTCCTCCCTAACACAGCGCAGCTGTGTTGAATCAGGCCCTGCCCTTTGAGATGAGTGCTTAGGGATTACCTCATAGCTCTCTTGATTGCACACATTTTCTCACTTCAGCCCCCCTCATGGCTGCTGGAAACCCGGTGCATTCTCGGACTGGTAGTCTTTCATGTGAAAACTCTGTTTTCTTACTTCTACCAGAACTGACAGGTTGCTTGTTCAGAGTCACATCATCTTTTCTATAGCTCCTACCTGAGCTATGATAAGCTTCCTTATCACACTATTTACATGCTGTGTAATTTTGTTCTTTATGATGGTTTCTACCATTTTCCCCTGTAATGACGTCAGGCTCACCGGTCTGTAATTTCACGGATCACCCCTGGAACCCTTTTAAAAAATTGGCGTTACATTGGCGACCCTCCAATCTTCAGGTATTACAGATGATTTTAATGAAAGTTCACAGATTACTAATAGCAGGTCTGCAATCTCATATTTCAGTTCTTTCAACACTCTTGGATGTATACCATCTGGTCCAGGTGATTTGCTACTATTCAGTTTATCAAATAGTTGTAATACATCTTACTGGTGTAGTGACAGTTCTCTCAATTCCTCTGCAGTATCACCTTTAAATACCACTTCAGTCTTGGGTAACATCCCTACATATTCCTCAGTAAAGACTGAAGCAAAGAATTCATTCAGTCTCTCCACTATAGCCTTGTCTCCTCTTAATGCCACTTTTACCCCTCTATCATCTAATGGTCCAATTGACTCTCTCACAGGCCTTTTGGTACGAATGTACTTGAAAAAGTCTTTATTTTGTGTTTTTGCTTCCGTAGCAAGTTCCTTCTCAAATTCTCACTTTGCCTGCCTTATCAATGCTTTGCATTTAATTTGCCAGTGCTTGTGCTGTTTCTAGTTTTCATCATTTGGCTCTTTTTTCCATTTCCTGAAAGATGCTTTTTTGGCAGCAACAGCCTCTCTGACCTCACCTTTAAACCATGGTGGCAGTTTTTTCGACTTTCTTCCACTTTTCTTAATGCGTGGAATACAGCTGCTCTGGGCTTCCAGGATAGTATTTTTAAATAACACCCAAGCTTGATGTAAGTCTTTAACCTTTGCAACCGCTCCTTTTAGTTTTTTCTTAACTATATTCCTCATTTTATCAGTCTCCCTTTCAAAAGTTAAAAGGTAGTACTGTGGATTTCTTTACTATCCCTCCTCCACTAATTAAATCAAACACAATCATGCTATGATCACTATTGCCAAGTGGTCCCAACACCCTTATTTCTTGCACCAGATCTGGTGTTCCACTAAGGACTAGGTCCAGTATGGCTTCCCCTCTGGTTGGTTCATGAACCAGCTGCTCAAAGAAGCAGTCATTTATTTCATCTAGAAACTTTATCTCCCTAGAATGTCCTGCCGTGACACTCACCCAGTCGATACCGGGGTAATTGAAATCACCCATTACTACTCTGCTGTGACTTTTGTTAGCTTCCTTGATTTCTTTGAGCATTTCATCATCCATTTGTTCATTCTGGCCAGGCGGTCGATAGTACACCCCCCACTGCCATCACCTTCCCCTTCATACATAGAATTTCAATCCATAGAGATTCTACAGCAAATTTTGTTTCCTGCAAAACTTTAATCCTTTCTGACTCAATGCCCTCTCTAACATAGAGCGCAACCCCTACACCAATTTGATCAGTTCTATCATTACGGTACAGTTTGTATCCAGGTATCACAGTGTCCCACTGGTTATCCTCCTTCCACCATGTCTCTGAGATTGCAATCATATCTAATCTCTCATTTAGTGCTATATATTCTAACTCTCCCATCTCATTGTTTAGACTTCTAGCATTTGCATACAAGCATTTTAGAGACTATTTTATTAATATTAATCTGATTATTGGTAAAATACAGTCTCTAAAATGCTTGTATGCAAGTGCTAGAAGTCTAAACAATAAGATGGGAGAGTTAGAATATATAGCACTAAATGAGAGGTTAGATATGATTGCAGTCTCAGAGACATGGTGGAAGGAGGATAACCAGTGGGACACTGTGATACCTGGATACAAACTATATCGTAATGATAGTACTGATCAAATTGGTGGAGGGGTTGCGCTCTATGTTAGAGAGGGCATTGAGTCAGACTGTTTCCTTCAGAGCATAGCCTGTTTTTGACTGTTTCCTTCAGAGCATAGCCTGCCACCTGTTATCTGCTGGAGTATTTCTGCAAGTGGGGGGGGGGGGTCATCCATTACACCCACAGATAATCTCTGGTTACATCAGATTCCTGCATGCTGTGGATTGTCCAGAGCAGATATCAGGTGCACCTCACCCAGTTGCCACCTCCCTACTACCCCAGGGAATACCTATGGACCCAGTGCACTGAAGAGTGCTCCTGGAAGAAGTTCCGTGCTCTCTGACCTTGCCATCGAGCATGACCCACTGGCTCAGGAAGACAGGGCTTCTACCCCTGATATTTCCTGGTTCCCAAGAAAACAGGTGGGTTCTGGCCCACCCTGGATCTTCGGGACCTCAACTGGTTCCTGGTGTGCGAAAGGTTCAAGACTCTCTCACTGGGACACTGCTCCCATACCTTCCAAAGGGAAATTGGTTATCCTCCTTGGATCTGAAGGATGCATACACACATAACCCGATCCATCCCAATCACAGACAGTACTTGCAATTTGTGCTGGGTGGCCAGCTCTATCATTATCAAGTGCTTCTCTTTGGGTTGGCTCCAGTCCCAAGGGTCTTCACCAAGTGTCTAACGGTTGTAGCTCCTTTCCTACAGACCCAGGGAGTCTTCGTCTTCCCTTACCTGGACAACTGGCTCATCACAGGTCCCACATTGGCCATTGCCTGGCAGTCTGCCAACCTCACCCTCCAAGTGCTTGAACGACTGGGCTTTGTGGTCAACTATCCAAAGTCCTATCTGCAGCCCATGCAGCAGTTGATTGGGGTCCTTATTGACACCGCTTGAGCTCAGGCCTTTATACCAGTCAACTGCATGTGGTGGCTGATGGGGGAGGTGGGCACAGTGCGGCAGTCACCACATGACAGCTGACTGTTCTCAGCCACATGGCCTCTACGGTGCATGTCACACTCCAAGCCTGCCTCTTCATGCGCCAGGCCCAGTGTACCTTGCGCATGCAGTGGAAGCAGGCCATTTGCTGCCTGTGGGACAAGGTGGAAGTCACCCACCCTTGATGAAATCCCTCAACTGGTGACTCGAGCTGGACCACCTTCTTAGGGGCCTTCTGTTCCAGATGGAGCCCCAACACAAGACACTATGGATGTGTCCAAACTTGGGTGGGGAGCTCACCTGGATGGCCTGTGTATGCAGGGCCTATGGTCTAAGCAGGAAAGCCTACATCAGATCAACTTCCTCGAGCTGCAGGCTATAGCAAATGCTCTCCGAGCATTTTGAGTGTACTTGGCTGATCAGGTAGTCCTCATTCAGATGGACAACCAGGTGTAGAAGTTCTATGTGAACAAGCAGGGAGGCCCGGGCTTGTATCTGCTCTGCTGGGAGGCGGTTTGGTTGTGGAAATTTGCCCTGCTTCATGGCATGGACCTGAGGGTGACCTGTCTGCCCAGCGAGCACAAACCCTGGCGGATCAGCTGTCAGGTCCTCCTACTGCACGAGTGGACACTCAACAGAATGGTGGTGAAGCAGATCTTTCAGGAGTGGGGCGCCCCCAAAGGTGGACTTCTTTGCCATGGCCAGAATGCCCATCTTGAAGCTCTGGGCTGACAGGGGCCGCATGATTCTCATCACTCCATACTGGCCTCAGCATCCATGGTTCTTGCTGCTGTTGCTGCTCTCGCAGAGGGATCCTCTTTGCCTGGGTTCCACTCTGGACCTCATTTTCCAGTAGAGCGGAACCCTGTTGTATCCCAGTGTCCCTGCTCCTTATGGCATGGATGCAGAGTGGATAGTCCTCTCTGAGCTCAACCTGCCTGAGAATGTCATGAACATCCTGCTGGCCTTGCGCACGGACTTGGCGCGCAAGGTCTATGTGCTTAAATGGCTAAGGTTCACCCACTGGTGCGCTGGACCCCTTCTCCTGCTTGGTGGAGCAGCTCCTGGAGTACCTCCTACATCTCTTGGACGCAGAATTCAAGTCCAACTCTGTGTGCATCTTTCTCAGCACAATTGGGGCCTACCATCGTAACTTCAGGGGGGAGGAGGCCTACCTCAGACTAGCCTTTGGTGGCTCACTTCATGCAGGGCCTGCTCCTTTCGAAGCCTCCCCTCTGGTGGCTTAGGATCTCAACATGGTTCTTGCTCAGCTCGAGGGCCCCATTTGAGCCACTGGGACTCTTGTCCTCTCACGTTCCTGACCTGGAAGGTCCTGTTTCTGGTGGCAGTTATGTCAGCTCAAATTATTGGTGAACTCCAGGCTCTAGTGGTTCATCCTCCTTACAGCAGAACCAAGGTGGTTCTCGGCACACATCCCTGCTTTCTGCCGAAGGCAGCCTCGGCATGTCACCTCTATCAGGAGATTGTCCTGCTGACCTTCTTTCCTTGCCTCATGCTAACTGGGGTGAGGCAGCATTGCACACGCTGGACTGCAAGTGGGCTTTGTCTTCTACCTGGATCGTATGAAGGCATACTGCAGGTCCACTCAGCTTTTTGTGTCCTTCGATCCCAGTAAGCTGGGAGTGGCGATCTCGAAGTGCATGCTATCTCTGTGGCTGGCTGACTGCATCGTATTGGCTTATTCTGAGGCACGGTTGAGCCTCGATGGGCATATCATGGCTCATAATGTCCATGCTATGGCTGCATCCAGAGCGAACATCCGTTCTGTTTCCATAGAGAAAATCTGCAGGGCTGCTACATGGTCCTCTGTCCACACCTTCACAGCCCACTACTGTCTGGATGGGGATTCCTGATGGGACAGCAATTTTGGTCAGGCCATGCTCTGGCATCTCTTTGGGTCTTGAGAGTCAACTCTTGCCCACCAGCCTTTCTGTCTGTCCAGGCTACCTGCAAAACCTCAGTGTCTATGTTGGCTGAGGATGCTGAATCTGTGGAGTCCCTGGAGGTTTCCTATGCTGTTATTCCTGTTCTCCAGTTCTGCCCCTGTTGGGCTGCTGCTCTCCTTGGGTTCTGGTAACCTATAGCTTGGGAGTCCCATATGTGCAGATGCCTGCTTGTTCATGGAGAAAGAGTAGTTACTCACCTGTAGCAGGTGTTCTCTGTGAATAAGTCCTCACAACCCTCCCGCCTCCCTGGGATGTTGCCTTTTCTGGCTCCTGCTGTTATTAGACTGAAGATGGCACTGCGGCAGATGGGAAGGCAGGCACACATGCAGCGTGTACCTTCCAAAAGATGTACACGGTGCATCTGTGCTGGGAGCATTCCATGCGAGGCTCAGTCAGTGATGTCACCCATATGTGAGGACTTAGTCACAGAGAAAACCTGCTACAGGTGAGTAACTATGCTGTATGTAAGGTGGTGTGCACAGATCCTTGGGTGTCCCGAGTGGATTATGCTGTGATGAGCAAACCATTCACATAAGGAAGATGAAACGTGGCTTCTTTCAAAGGTATGCCATTATCACTGCTAAGTATTTTATGGAAACTCTGGATACTGAAGAAAGGTTGGTAGTGCTGCATCTTTACAGTGAATTTTAGGAACTTCTGGTGCTGGGAATGAATTGATACAAGTATAGGCATCTTTCAGGTTTAGAGAAGCTAACCAATAATTCTGACAGAGAAGTGGTAAAATGGGCACCCAGTGTGATCATTTAAAAGGTTTCCTTTACTTTTACAAAGATATTGAGTTCTCTCAGATCTAGTATGGGCTGTAGGCAGTCTGATTGCCTGGGGCTTAGGAAATACATGGACTTGGTCCCTTTTATTAAAGGGATACCTCTTTGAGACTGTAGCTCCTTTTCCATTTTGAAGAAGTGGAGGTATATATGTCTTTGAGCTTGGGGGAATGAAGATGTGTGAAATTCAGCCTGTAGTCCTGAGACAGGATCTTGAGTACCCAGTGGTCTATTGTGACAGATGGTCAAGCTTCTTTGAAAAATCAAAACCTGCCTCCCACGGCAGTTTGTCAAAAGCTAGGTACCACTTTTTGGTTATAAGCTCTGAATGTGCGTTGCTGTTTGTTCACAGATGGTCTTTGCTATTGCAGCTACTGGCTATAAGGTTGGTAGTACTTGCAGGTGTAGAGTTAGAAGTACTGTGGCTGCTAAGTGCTTCCCATAAAATGATGCTGGCATTCTGTGGCTGGACAAAGACTGGGTATGCTGCCTAGGACGGCTGGCTTTGTGCTGCTGCTTTTTGCCTGTGGCAGGCCAGGTGCTTTGGCACACATGACCTGCCGCTTCTGATCTCCCTCTGATGCAATTTACTGTTGGAAGGGGTCAGAGGTGGTGGGCTATGTGTGCCAAAACACATGGTCTGCTATGGTTACAAAGCCACAGCCTCCCTCCCCCGATGGGTGTGGGGGGGTGGAAGCACAGTGCAGCCAGCCCTGTGTGTAGATAATTTATGAAGCGTAGAGTAGTGGTCCAGGATTAAGGTCACTGGTTTTCACTTTGTCTCCAAATAAGTTATTGCCCCAACAGGGCACATCCACTAAGCTGTTATATAGATTCTCCTAGAAGCCTGATGTTCTGAGCCAAGCTGCTCAGTGCACAACCACAGTTACTGCTGCCATCTGGCACCCTGTATTGTAAAAAAATCATAAGTAGATTATATCAAGGGCCACTAGCACACTGTGTTTTCTGAAGTAATAGTAAGTGTTTTAAGGCAGACCCTATAGGAAAAGTGTGATGGATAGAGAGCAAGAGAGAGTTGCAGAAGCACATACTGATATTTGATGGGCAATAAAGTTCAAGTTCAGCATGACATTTTGGAAGTCTTCCTAACAGTGGGTGTCCTTGCCTCCTGGATGGTGGCAGGTGTTTTGAGGGTGACCTCCACACCTGTTGCTTAGTGAGGGAGTTGGATGCATCCTCTACCTTCAACTCTATTTTCTTGGATGTCACCTGAGCAGAATGAAGGGTTTGCTAATCTTTACCTGAAGGTTCTGGAAAATTTGATGGAGCAGCAAGGGATCTGCATCCCATTGGGAACTCACAGAGTGTAGGATGGCATTGAAGATCTATTTATTAGAAAGTACCTCAGGTGTGGCAAGGGATAGTTTTAGGGTTCTTGTAGGATAAGATGTTTCCTGATACTGTCATTCAGGTTCTAAGACTGTAAAAGCATGTGTATATACCCTTGGTCAGGGGGTTCCTAAACCTTTTGGTTGTGTGGACCCCCTTAACATCAAAGGTTTCAGGGGCCCTAGTTCATCTGCATCACTCTTCACAGAGCCCTCAGCATTAAGGATGGCTCTAGTAGTCCTTTATCTCCACCAGTCATTCCTCCCCCCCCCCAACAGTTCCCTCTACTCGCTCACTCTCCCCAGCCAATTCCCACCAGTTCTTTTCTGTGTCCTGCAGACCTTCTGTAATGGTCTTGTAGTTCCCAAGCCACAAATTGGGAATCACTGTCTTAGGTCCTGGGGAACTTGGTGTACAAAGATCCTTGTATAATTTGCCTGGCTCAAGCAGGGCCACTGGGCCTGTTTACTGATCACTGGAATAAGTCCCTGTGGCATAATTTCCAGGGGCTTCCTATTCCTGCTTGGAAAACACATGAGAGCTCTGAAAATGTCTGACTGGAGCAGCAGCTCATCATTGCTGAGAGCCTTTATAAGAAAGAGGCTATTATAGGTGAAGATGCTGTGGCTTGAAGGGTAGAGGTGTTTTGCAATTTTTAGTAGCAGCATGTTTTCTGTCTCAGCAATTTGATTCAGTGTCCAGCTAAGTGGATACACTTAGCAGACTGGTAAGTGCTCTGGCTTGTTCTAGCCATAGTAGGCTATATAAGAGGTGTGGGTGGGTACTTAGCAGACAGTAGGCTCCACTCTAGCTGACTGTTTTGCATCAGTTGGTAATACCAACAGAATTGGTACACGTATGGCACCTGAGGAAAAAGTCAAAAAATCCAAATTATACTTTAATTAAGCATCATATTCTTTTAATGGTTGTTACCCCTTTTCTAAAAGTATAATTAAAATGTATCTCCAAGCTCTTCCAGTTTATTGTTTAGCATATTTTTGACAGTGTTTTTAAGCATTTACTACAGAGTTAATCTAGTTCAACATTTACAGTCGGTTCCTAAAATATGTATATATAAGCAATGGAGAATTAGTATATTAGCTCTATGTAAAATCAGAAATGTAACAAAACACAAAATCGAAATTACACTTACCTGGTAATTGTAGTTCCTTGAGTGACGACAGTTTAGTCCTCTACTCCTGGGTAGTGCACCTCCTCCTGCAGCTTGGAGACTGGACCAATCAGAATCTTCACCTCCTTGGATGTAGCATGCTGGAACTCCCATCAGCCCTCAAGTGACCTATTGACAAAGCAGACTCAAGAAGACAACAAATAAGTAGCCAACTCCTTCTGTCATTGCAATCCGTATCATTATCATAATTTATGAAACTAGAACCCTGATCAAGACAGGAACATGCCCCTATGGCGAACACCAAGAGGTGCCCCAGAAAAATGCCCTCCTGCCACAGAACCCCACAATACGGATATAGGCAGAAGAGAGAAATTTAAAAGGAAAAAACCTAAACTTCAAGTAAACACTCACCTGTGACATCGCCTCGCAGTACCAAACCCGTGCCGAGCTGACCGTAGAAATTTAGGGCGGGAAGGAGGACTAAACTGTCGTCACTCAAGGAAAGCGTAGTTACTCACCTGTAACAGGTGTTCTCCAGGAGCAGCAGGAATCAGTCCTCACTTATGGGTGACGTCGGCGCCGACGGAGCCCTCGCGGAGCAATTTTCCCCAGCTTTCAAAGAAAGCCTTTGGGAATTGCAGCGCGCATGCGCGGTCCTCTTCCCGCCCAAGGGTGCCATCTTAGCCAGTCAGATGACATAGCTAAAAAAGACAGCATAAAAATTTGCAAAAAAGAACTTAAGCAGATGATTGCAACTCCAAGAGGAGGAGGGAGGGTAGTGAGGACTGATTCCTGCTGCTCCTGGAGAACACCTGTTACAGGTGAGTAACTACGCTTTCTCCAGGACCAAGCAGGAAGTCAGTCCTTACTTATGGGACTCCCAAGCTCAAGGCTACCGGAGACCCTAAGCACAAAAATGAGCTCCCTCTAGCTCAGCAGCACAGAAGGAAAGAATCTTCGCTGAATTATTACCCACCGGTAGCCCACATCCGGGATGGAGGGTAGGAGTTGCTCAGACCTCGAAGAGATTACGGAGGACTGCCTGTCCGAAAGCACTGTCCCTGCGGGACTCCCTCTCGAGACAGTAATGGACCGCAAAAGTCTGGCTCGAAGACCAAGTAGCGGCCCGGCAGATGTCTGCCAGCGGAACAGAGCGGAGGTAAGCCACTGACGTAGCCTTTGCCCGAACGCAATGAGCCGTGACTCGACCTTCCAAGGAGAGTCCGGCTGCCCCATAAGCACAAGAGATACAGTCCGCAACCCAGATGGACAGAGTACGCTTGGAGACCGGGAGCCCCAATTTATTGGGGTCAAAAGACACAAAAAGCTGAGCAGCTTTACGGTGCTCTCGCGTACGGTCAAGGTAGAAGTTCAATGCCCTTCTACAGTCCAGGGTATGTAGGACCATTTCAGCTCGGCTGGAGTGTGGTCTGGGAAAGAAGGTTGGAAGTACCACCTCCTGATTGATGTGAAAAGGGGAGACCACTTTTGGAAGAAATTTTGGGTGAGTCCGTAGGACTACCCTATTTTTGTAGAACCGAGTGTAAGGGGGATCAGACACGAGGGCCTGCAATTCACTTACGCGTCTAGCGGAAGTGAGGGCTATCAAGAACAATGTTTTCCAAGAAAGAAAACGGAGAGAACAGGTAGCCATAGGTTCAAAAGGCGGACAGGTGATCCGCTGTAAAACCACATTCAGGTCCCAGTGAGGCGCTGGCGGGCGCAGAGGTGGTTTAAGTAGAAGGAGACCTCGGAGAAACCTCGCTACGAGAGGGTCGTTGGAGAAAGGTCTGCCGTCCACCGGCACATGATGTGCTGAAAGAGCACTGAGGTGAACTTTGACGGAGTTGGACTTAAGTCCCAGATTAGAGAGGTATAGCAAGTACTGCAAGATCACCGACACCGGGCAGGAGAAGGGATCCTGAGACTGTTGGGTACACCAAACGGAAAAACGACGCCATTTAAGGGCGTAGCATTTGCGGGTAGAAGGTCGTCGCGAAGCTAAGACGACCTCCTCCACCTCTGCCAGCAGGAGAAGGGGAGCAAGGACTACCCTCTCAGCAGCCAGGCCATTAGGTTGAGAGACCTGAGGTTGGGGTGTAGCAGAGACCCCTGATCCTGAGTGAGGAGATCCGGTTGTAACCCCAGAGGGAATGGATCCTCTACTGCTAATTGCAGCAGGAGTGGAAACCAAGGCTGTCTGGGCCAGCGAGGGGCCACCAGGATCATGAAGGCTTTGTCTCGGAGAACCTTGAAAAGAGTCCGAGAGACTAGCGGGATGGGAGGGAAAGCGTACAAAAGGCTCCCCGACCATGAGAGTAGAAAAGCGTCCGCCGCAACTCGAAAGGGGTGTGGCTGACGAGAGCAGAAGCGAGGGAGTTGCCGGTTGTGAGGACTGGCAAAGAGATCCACCGTGGGGAGGCCCCACTTTAGAAAGAGCTTCTGAACTACCAAGGGATCCAGGCGCCACTCGTGCGGCTGGAGGATCCTGCTGAGTTTGTCCGCCAGGCAATTCTCTTGGCCTGGGAGATAAACTGCCTTGAGGAGAACGCCGTGACTGACGGCCCAAGAGCAGAGCTTCTGTGCTTCCCGGCAGAGAAGGAAGGAGCCCGTGCCCCCCTGCTTGTTCACGTAGAACATGGCAACTTGATTGTCCGTCTGGACAAGGACGGACTGGTGGGAGGTCAGGTGGGAGAAGGCCTTGAGAGCCAGGCGGATCGCTCTGAGCTCCAAGAAGTTGATCTGCTGAGCAGACTCCCACGTGGTCCAGAGGCCCTGAGTACGTGCCCCTTGGCAATGTGCTCCCCAGCCCAGGAGGGATGCATCTGTCGTCAGCACCCGGGCCGGCTGAGGTGGCTGAAAAGGCATGCCGAGCACCAGATTCGGCCGATGAAGCCACCACTGAAGAGACGAGGCCAGCGGCTCGGAGACGCGCACTAGGTCTGCTAGGCCGCCTGTGGCCTGTTGCCACTGCTTGCGGAGACACCATTGAGCAGGCCGCATATTCAGGCGGGCATTGGGGGTCACATGGACGGTGGAAGCCATATGGCCAAGTAGTCTGAGGAAGCGACTGGTGGAGACCAGGGGCTGGCTGCGAAAACGGTCGGCTAGGTCCATGAGCCGTTGAGCCCTGCCGAGCGGTAGGAACGCTCGTGCCTGAGGAGTGTGCAGCCTTGCGCCGATGAACTCGAGATCCTGTGAGGGGAGCAAAGTGGACTTTGCGAAGTTTATAACAAAGCCCAAGTACTGGGCGAAGTGAACCAGCCGGCCTCCGGTGCTGGGAGGAACCAGCGGGGGGGGGAGAGGCTATGCTTAAGGAGTCAAAAACCCCCACCCTGCTGAGCAGGGGCTGGTGGTGCAGGCTTGGGGGCTTGCTGCCTACGGGACCCGTTACCCTGTCCCTTGGCCTGCTGGCCCTGTTGGGGAGCTGCAGGGGGCTGATATTGGGGGTATTGTTTGTAGGCAGCCGCCTTCCTCGGGTAAAAGGACTTCTTTCCCGAGCCCTTCTTTTTCTGGGAAGGGGCGGAGGTCTTCCTAGAAAGCCTAGTCCTGGTGAGAGTCTCCGTCTCAATTTGTGCAGCCTTTTCAGCCATGGGCTTGCCAAAGAGGTTTTCGCCTCGGCAAGGGACATCGACCAACTTGTCCTGCACCCAGGGCTCAAGGTCAGACGACTGAAGCCAAGCCTGTCGGCGGGCACCGATGCCGGCCGCGGCCACTCGAGCCGATGCTTCAAAGCCATCAGAGGCTGCTCGGGATATGAATTTTGAGCATTCCCGAATGCCAGTGGACAAGGCCAGGAACCTCCGCAAGGGTTCCTCGGACAAACCAGCGGAGAATCCGGCTAGCTCTTTAGCCAGGTCTCGGAGATACATGCCCATGTATAGCTGGTAGGTCTGGACACGACACGCTAGCATAGAGCCCTGGAAACACTTCTTACCAAGGCCATCCAGGTTACGGGCCTCCCTGCCAGGAGGCACCGAGGAGTGCATCTTCTGGCTCTTAAGACGATGCATGGCCGATTCCACTACCATGGAATGGTGTGGTAGCTGTGCTTTTTGGAAGCCAGGGCTCTTGCGGACTCGATATAGAGAATCGACCCGCTTGCTCAGGACCGGCGAGGTGGCCGGACTCTCCCACATGCGGAAGAGTAGTCGTTCCAGCATGGGAGGAACCGGTACAGTAAAGTGTTCCCTGGCGGGAGAGTCATACTGGAGGGCGTCGAGCTCTTCGGCTCGAGGCTCCTCCTCGGGGTCCGCAGGGAAGGCCAAAGCCTTGGCCATATCCCTGACGAAGTCCGAGAACCGGGCATCCTCCGGGGGGGACTGCTTCCGAGGTTCGGACTCAGGTGAGTCCGAGGGGACACACCGAGTCCGAAAAGAATCAGGCGACTCTTCCTCTTCAGACTCCCAGACCGACTCCGACGAGGACTCGGTGGGGTCGGCCCGGGCAGGGCGCAGCGCCTGCCGCCCCGACGCCGAGGGAGTCGGCGTCGGCGACCTCGGTCCCGAACGGGAGGCCGAGGGTGACCTCGACCGAGGATCGACTCGAGTTCGCATCGACTCGAGGATCGGCTCGGTCTCCGGGGTCGACTTAGACGTCGACGTCCCGGCGGTCGGGGCAGCGGCGCCAGCGAAGCCAGCGAGCAGTGCCCGCTGCTGGTCCATGAAGGCAGACAGTCTGCTCTCCAAGGCCGTCAACCTGAGTCCGAGCTCAGGTGACCCAGCAGCCCCCGACTCGGGCCCCGACGGCGTCGGGCCCGACGTCGGCTGTCGCGGAGGCGAGTCCAGGAGGACCACGGGACTTACCCGAGCAGGCAGCTCCGACTCCAGGCGAGGTCGCTTCGTGAGGTTCTCCTTCTCCAAGGACCCGGGACGGCTATCGGGGCTATGCGACCTGGCCCTCGCGGAGCCAGGAGCGTCCACCGACGCCGCCCTCGCGGGTTTCACCTTCCGTCGATGGTCCCCGGAGGGAGAACCCCTGTCGGAGGAACTCCGGCGACGGTCCGAGCTGGAACCCCTGGACGCGGAGGCCTCCGACGAGGTCCGGGTACGGCTGGGGTCAGCGAAGATCCTATCCCGCTGATGCCGCCGACTTCTCAACGCTTTGGAGGACAGTTTGCCGCAGGGCCCACAGATCATTTCTTCATGATCCGGGCCCAGGCAGCGGAGGCAATGGTCGTGTGTGTCAGTCAGTGACATATTTCGGTCACACTGACCACACCGCTTGAAACCACTGGCAGCCATCGGGGGAAAAAGGGCCCCGGCGAGGTCAAAGGACCGGGCTGCCAGGGAAAAACCGAAACGAAAAACTGACTAAGTCAGAAAAACCGAAAAAGAAGAAGAGGACTCGTGACCGGCGTCGCGAGTCCGGGCGGGAAAAAGACCGGCGTCGAACCGAAGGAAAAAAAGAGTAAATTATGAAGAAATATCAACTTTTTCGCGGGGACACGACGGGTACGTCTGTAGGGCTCCGCGGAAAAAAGAAGACTGGCTAAGATGGCACCCTTGGGCGGGAAGAGGACCGCGCATGCGCGCTGCAATTCCCAAAGGCTTTCTTTGAAAGCTGGGGAAAATTGCTCCGCGAGGGCTCCGTCGGCGCCGACGTCACCCATAAGTGAGGACTGACTTCCTGCTTGGTCCTGGAGAACTACAATTACCAGGTAAGTGTAATTTCGATTTCCTTATCGTGCCTCCAGTTTAGTCCTCTACTCCTGGGATGTATCAGAGCAGTACTATCGGGAGGGACCCCGTCAGCTGGCACACAACAATGGCGACCCAGTACCGGCAGCTCTTGCCTCCAACAACATCCAAACAGTGTTTACTGAAAGGATGGAGCGATGCCCTAGTCGCTCCGCAGCACCATATACCAGGGAAAAAAGTGTGAGCAGAGACCGGGACGCAGCGTGTGCCCGGAAAGCAAACTCTCAACAACTACAAAGGACCGGACGGCCCTTTAACCCGTGAGCTACGACAACCGCCTACTTACCCGATCCGGCAATGGATATTTGCGCCCTAGCCGCCCCGTTCCGGAAAAAACTCCCAACAAGGCGAAGAGACGATGGGCTTTGCGAAAGGACTCGAACACGGTCCAAAACGCCACACAACACCCTCATTATGTGCAAACGATTCCATCGGCCATCCGAATCCTACCCAGCTTTCGTTTGCAAAACTGTAAGCAACTCTGAAGCTGCGAAAGAAAGGAAACCGCAGTTCAGCAACCAGGACAGTGGTAGAAGTGCCCCCTTACCAGGGACAACAGGGAAGAAACGGGTCTCAATAGGAAGAGCCTGACGCTCCGAAACACACCTCCTTGAGGAAAAGGTTACCAAAAACGCCACCAGAAGCATCAAAACACCTGACGGGACAGAGCCTGAAAGGCCCACACAGCGCTTTAACGAAACCCCATAAGACCAAGATGAAATCTGACGAGGAAACGAAAACTCGTCACGCAGGGTGCAGAGCAGAAACTACTCTAAGGAAACACCGCACCGCGCCGCAGTGCCCGACCGGACATGGTAGCTGCAAACGCCCGCCACTCTCAGCGGACCGCCTGCAGCTCCTGACGGGTAACTGGCCACTAGGTCCCCTATGTACTCCAGGAACTTTGCGTGAAACGCTCTCTGAACGTAGCGGCGCAAAACAAAGTAACCGAGCAAGGTCCCGGGACCGCTCTCCTATTTTTTTTGTTTGTTTGTTTTGTTTTTGTATCATACTCCATCATTACCAATCCAGGATCCAATTCACGGAACCCTTAAGGCAGGAACAGACATGCAGCCACCGCGTGCTCCGATGGAAGCCTTGAAAACCCTAAGCACCTGTTGGGAAAACAGCCAGGGTCCCAAGAGCCTAACTGGCTATCCTAGGAAACCGCATACGGGGCTTAAAAGCGTTGGAAGGACCCCATATGGCCTTAACCATATTCGTATGAATGGGGCCCCCTCAAGGCCTACGCCTCGGCAGTAGCAGGCAGCGCCTGACCCTATGACCCTGGGACTAGCTGGCACGGAGCCGAGCGACCTAGTGGTTAAGGTATGCTACCAGAGGGCCCAGGGAATGAAGTCCAAACAAGACCACCAGCCTAGGACCACAACATAAAAAACTGGGGTTGCTGACCCCAGAGGTGGTCTGGCTGGCCCTTAGTAATTGACTTAACCCCCTTTCTCAAGTACCAAAACAAATTGCGAACCCTGCTGTGACAAGGGAAAGAGAAATACCGTAATCTACGGTATGTACACCCTGACCAAAAGGCAACAGTACACCCTAATAAAGAACTCACTGTAAGAAGTGAGCGTAGGAAACAATGGCAGCCAATAGAGAACAGAGCCGGTGTTGGTTCCTTGACCCCCTACTCGCCTTCCAGCTCTTCCATCAGCCTGGAGAGAAGGTGGAGAAGAGAATGACCAGAGATCCGGAGAACTGGCGTCCTGGACAACAGAAAAAAGACCCTAGGCGCTGGCAGTAAAGCTCAAAGAGAAAGGGAAACTGAAGACCGATAGCACGACATCCTCACAATACTGGAGAAATTAACCGAAGCTGACAAGACAGCCTGAGCAAAGAAGGGAGGTCACGGTCTGCAACAAATGCACCCAATCGAATGCATAAGCTATTGACAACAGCTACAAAATGCCCATGAACATATAAGGGCGACTCAGCACCCGACACCCTAACACAGTGCAGGGAGCACGCCTGAACAGAGATAGAATCCTTGAAGCATACCTAGAGCATGGCCTGCCCCTAGGAAACCGTCCAGTACCCCGGGGCGCTAACCCCCAGACCGTGCTACCTAGGCGTTCTTCCCTTCACCCTCAGCACGGTCCCTTTAACAAGAGCACCCAGACGGACAGTGCCCCTGCTAAATGCAGTTCGCCCTGCTCGGACAGGACAGCTCCAGAAACAGATGAAAATTACCCGGGAAGAGCCTGCTAATTGGAGCTATGAAACACACAGGTAAGCCCCTGGCCCTCCTGCTGTCAGCAAAACCGCGGCGGGATACATTGATAACCCTGGAAGAGCAGGACGGAGAGGTTGCCGCCCGCATGAACCTGAAGAGGAAAGCAATTTTTAGTACAACACCCTACCTCCAGGGATGAGGACACTAAGCCATACGTTATACATGAGCCGCGTTGACATGCGGTGGACTTTAGGACACTAGAGCCCCCACCGCTAAGCAGACATGAAGAGTCTTAAATCCTGGTCTGCAGAATACTGCAGTTGCCGGTGCAGACACTAACCCCAGAGCGCCCATGAGGTGGCCCTGCGGGATTTGCTGTACTACTTTCACTTTTTTTTTTTTTTTGGCGACGGTTTCCTGAAGGTGACTCCGCGAAACCACCAGTAGCTACCCCGAGTTTCCCCGAACAAGGAAACCTCACCTATTAAAAAAGCAAGGACCCGAGAGAAAACTGGGCAACAGAGGAGCCGAACGATTTCCCCCCAGCGTAGACTCTGAAGGAAAACTACCACGCCTCCCAGATCGTACTCGCCCCCATCTGAAGACTTACCCCAAGTCAGACAAACTTCGAGAAACGGAAGAACCAAGACTCCCGCCGTCCGTAGCACTGCCGCCACCACAAACCGAATTTTGGGGAAGAACCGCAAGCCGCTGCGAACCCAAAGGGTAGGGGGCTGGACCTGGAAATTGATTGTATAATCCCGGTATATATGTACACTTTCTTACAGACCGCGCGAGCCTGCCTCAGTGCGGCTTACACTGAACGGAAAATACCGGCAACAGGGCATGAGAACCTAGAGAGAACTATTGTACCGGGAACATGGTCTATGGAGGGTTAAGGGGCTCGGCCAAGAACAACAGGAAGTGCTAACCCTAAAAGTCAATGACGCGCCACTTTAAATGGGCAAGGCGCAGAGGGCAAACCTGAACAGTACAGCCCAATTGAAAATACCTGCCAATGTACTACAATGGAAAGCACGACAAAACAACTGACCCTTCAGGGACAGTGAACCTTTTTTTATTTTTTTTTTTGAAATGTAGGAGCGATCGCGCCTTTTGTACGTTGCTTGCCAACCGACCTGCTAAGGGAGAACGAAATGACCAGAGACGGAAACTAGCAATGTTGAAGCCACAGGTGACCGGCCCCACTATAAACAGTTTATTTAACTATCCACTAGGTCGAGGCAGCTAAGAGCAAGAAAACCTCCAGAGAGTAGGAGGTGTCACGAGCAACCAAGCAGCCTGGGAAGCCATATGCCGTCCGAACACAACCCTTTGCTGGAGAGCAGGAAGGCGGCGACTGAAACAGCTGATGCTGGGACTACTTTGTGAAAGCTGCTAAACCGACCGCAATATTTTGATGAGGAAGCATACTGCTTGACCGTCAGGGCGCAAGCTCGCGAAGCAGCCCGGGCCACTCCAAGCACTCATGGACCCCAGGCAAACCTGAGGCTGAGCACCCACAGCAGTCTTGACACTCGTGCACACAATGTACAAAAAAAGTGCAACGAAAGATTGTTGATAAACAGGTTTGGGCTGACCTTGTTTGCTTTTTTTTTTTGAACAAGGAACGCATGGAAACGGACGCCCTGAAGTCTCTAATGAAAAGGGCTTAGCCACACGAGGAGTATTAACAAACCCAAGCATGTGCATAAGTCTCAGCCTTCATACCCACCAATGGGGTTTGCACCGGAGGATGACTCAGGAACATCACATAGATGGGGTTTCAAAGTACACATATGATAATGTAGCATAAATGCGTTTTCTGCAAATCTAGGCACAGAGTTATACCTGCTCAGAGTTATGTTGCAACTAGGGGAAACACATGAGAACCGGGCCGATGCGTTTACTTAATAAAATAGGTCCCAAAAGAAAAACACACCTGGCAAAATGCATTGACTGTATGAGAGTTTATAAAAATTACCTCATAATGTTCCTACTGGAATCCTCCAAGGCTGCTCATAATATAGAGGCTACTGTTTAGGACACCAAAACAAAAAACTGCTCTAAGCTTGCTCCGAAATAAACGGCAACAAGAGAAAAAGAGAAAGTTAGCATAAACAAAAGAAAGAAAGAAATAGCAAGCAACTAGCTGAAAACTCCAAGCAGAAGCAGCCTGCCAGTGAAAATGCTGAAATAAGACCAGAAGCACTCTCTGCCCCGGCGATCAGCGCTGCCGCCATGAATCAAGACATCGCAGGGGTAAAACCACGTGCTCAAAATGGCCGCGGTTTCCTCACAGCGTTTTGGCGGGCCGTGTCGGAAAGCCTCTCTGGGACCCCCGTGCTGCACCCGGCTGCCAGGCAACAAATCAAGCCACCTTTGCCAAGCCGCAGCTCAACCTCCGGGAACAAACAAGGCTGCCGGGAACCCCTGCACCGGCGACAAGAATAGCCCCCGGTTCTGGCAGCTGTAACTCAGCGTGCCTGTGAGGTAAGAGAGGAGCTCTACCCCGTGCCTTCTAGGGGAAAAGAGATCCAATATAAAGAAATGCCGGCATGTTAACCTGGCGCGGCAGAGACAGAAGCTCCCCTTCAGGAAACCAGGCTCTCCGTGTATTTGAGCCTCTCGGTCCCTTGAGAATTGCTTTTTTTTTTTTTTTTTAAAGAAACAGCAAAGAAATCCACCAGCCAAAGAAAATAACTGAATCTAACCCAAACAAATTGAAAATAGAGTATCCCAAAATAAACAGAAATAAATCTATACTAACTAGCCTGCTTCTTATGAGATCCTCCAGTGAGCCCAGCACCTAGGCTCACTACGTCCTCCTGCTGCATGGAGACTGGACACACTGGAGGGCTGATGGGAGTTCCAGCATGCTACATCCAAGGAGGTGAAGATTCTGATTGGTCCAGTCTCCAAGCTGCAGGAGGAGGTGCACTACCCAGGAGTAGAGGACTAAACTGGAGGAACGATAAGGAATTACCTTTATTACAGATCTATTTTTAAAATGCTACTTTACAACATTTAATAGAAACAAATCATTAGGTTTTTCATTTTGTACATGGGAAAATGATAGTGGTATGAAGTTAATCATGGAGGAAAAGAAGTACAAAATGCTGTATTAAACAGAATTTAATTTTAATTTAACATTACAGTAGCTGTGCTGTACAACAAACTCAACCCTAATTATGAGATGTATAACCTTTTAGGGAAAACAGGTGGTAATACCTGCTAAAACACAGAGGACAGCAACTGCTGGGTAGCTTGCAGATCTACTAATTTTCAAAAGGAAACTGCTTATGAGACTGGCAGGTACAAGTAGCCACAAAGTGTGAACCTGCTTCAGAGCACAGACAGATTAAAAAATTACATTAATTTTGTCACCCCCAGTTCTTGCCTCGGCCCATGGTCTTTCCTTCCAGTTAAAGCTACACATGTTGTTTCACTGCACGTATATACTTTTTTAACCACAGAAGGAAGGGTGATTTGTAAACTGGGGCACCTTTTCCTGATAACTGCTTTAACAGGCAAATTCCTTTGAAGTTAGTGCTTTAAAATAAATGAAGTTTGTCATCATGAAATGTTAAGACCTTGTCTTGTATGGTTTGAATTTGTACAGAGGAACAATGATGAGCCATGCCACTGCACTGAAAAGTGAGGGGCACTTGTTTCAAAGAATAAAAGTTTATCCATTCAAAACAAAAGATTAAAATATTGTTAAACACAAAGGCAAACAGCCTTGATTAGTTTTTCTCTAAATGTTTTGTATACCATATATGTTCATACACAACTTGTAATACTTATGAATTCATATGAAACAGATTTTAGACAGCTAGTTATTTACATATACGAGATTAACTTGAGAAATAAAAATCTTCCTCTTCATCAGATGGGATTGGTTCTTCAGCACTGAACAAGTTCCCCACAACAGCAGCAGCATCATTCGCTCCTGAAACAGACCATGAGTGATAATGTAAACTAGAATCAGCAAGATCTGAAATAGAATTCAAGTAAAAATGCACAACTTAAGACAATATTATGTTAAGTTTTACTAGATGTTTTGCAGCGTTCAACACTACCACAGTATTTTGCTGAATTGTCTAGTTGGGCTGGGCATAGGAGGAACCATTTTAGAACAGTTTCATTCCTTTCTATCTGATAGAAAAGCACACTAACCACATATTAATCCTGTGCTACTTATAAGCATGTTAGATCACACTGAGGCATGGTTACTATCACATTAGATCATCAAAGAGATAACCCAAATACAAGATCACATAGACAACTACGCCCCCCCCTAGATACTCAACAATTCGGCTTGCGACCATTTCATGGAGTCGAAACGCTGATTATATCCCTACTTGACCACCTCATCAGAGGCCTAGATAACCCCAAATCCACATTCCTACTAGTTTTCATAGTCATCGCCGCAGCATTTGACAATATCCACCACCACACCTTCATCACTAGATTAATACAAATTGGAATAGAAGGAACAGTCCTACAATGGTTCAAGTCCTACATCTCGAACCGTAGACTATGCATCAAACTAGGAAACGAATCACCGGTTACGTTCCCACAAGGCCAAGGAATCCCCCAAGGGTCTGCCCTCTCAGCCCTACTATTTAATCTTTACTTACAACCAATCACCGACATATTTAAAAACTTCAACATCAGTTACTATATCTACGCGGATGATATCCTATTATCCTTCCCCGTAGATACAGATAAATAGTAATTACACTTACTTGGTATATTGTAGTTCCTGGAGGGACTCCAGTTTAGTCCTCCACGTATGGGTTGTGCACCTCCTCCTGCAGCTTGGAGACTGGGCATGTCAAAATTGTGACATCACTGGATGTAGTCCGCTGGCATCTCCCATCAGCCCCAGTGAACTATTGACAAAGCATACTCAAAGGAGAAACAGATAAGTAGCTAAAACAAACATCAACCTTCTAAAAACCACCTAACCACCAACATTCCCTTTACAAAAAAAGGACATTTTCTTGTACCATTTCCATCCACCTGAAACAGCAACAGATGGAAAAAAAAAGGAAACAGAGAAATATCAACTGGATATAATGAAATAGAAAGTTGTTTACAACCGACCTACCTGTAACTTGCACTTTCGTCAACCGAACTGTCACTGCTGATAAAAACACACCGGGTGGGAATGAGGACTAAACTGGAGTCCCTCCAGGAACTACAATTACCAGGCAAGTGTAATTACTATTTCCTTATTGGTCCTCCAGTTTAGTCCTCCATGTATGGGATGTAACAGAGCCAACCATCATGGGGAGGGACCTTTGCCTCCAGCCTGCAACACCGTCAATCCGAAGCAGGCATCCTCCACCGCTAGGACATCAAGACGGTAATGCTTACTGAACGTATGAAGAGACGACCATGTGGCTGCTCTACAGATTTCTCCTGGCAGAACCAGGCTGTACTCCACCCAGGATGTCACTTGTGCCCTGGTCGAATGAGCTTGCAACCCCATGGGAACTGAACGACCTTGCACTATATAAGCGGATGCAATCACCTCTCTGATCCATCTAGAAATGGATGCCTCTGCCGCCGCCACCTCCCCTTTACGGGACCCTCTGAACAACACGAATAGACGGTCCGATTTGCGGAAGGTTTCCGACACCTTCAAATACCGTCGCAACACTCGCTTTATATCCAACTTGTTCAAACTACGGTCCGAAGCGTTTCCCTCTACAGCCCCAAGAACCGGTAGCGAGCGCGCTTGATTCAAATGGAACGGAGAAACCACTTTTGGAAGGAAGGAAGGCACAGGCCGTAAAACCACCTTTTCTCTAGAAAAAGACAGAAAAGGCTCTCAACAGGACAACGCCTGCAATTCTGAAATTCGTCTTGCCGAACAAATGGCCACTAAAAACACCGTTTTCAAGGTCAGGTCCTTTACCGAGGCTTGAGGAAGAGGCTCGAGGAAGAGGCTCAAAGGGTGCTTCAACCAAGGCTCTTAATTCCAAATTAAGATCCCATGGAGGTACGACGACTCTACGGGCTGGTCGCAATCTAGTCACTGCTTTAAGAAAGCTTAAGACATCTGCATGCTCCCCCAGAGATATGCCCTGACCTTTACCCCTATAACACGCCAGGGCTTCTAACTGCACCCTCAAAGAGCTGGCTGCTAAACCTCTATCAAAGCCATCTTGCAAAAAGCTTAAAACAATGGGCACCGACACCGTAGCTGCCCGAATCTGACGTCAAGAGCACCAATCTTCAAATATATGCCAAATAAGGACGTAAGCTAGCTCGAAGCAACGTTGTGATCACCGCTCTCGAGTATCCTCTTTTCCTTAACCTCGCCCTTTCAATGGCCAAACCATAAGT
Source organism: Ichthyophis bannanicus (assembly GCA_033557465.1). Lineage (NCBI taxonomy): Eukaryota > Metazoa > Chordata > Amphibia > Gymnophiona > Ichthyophiidae > Ichthyophis > Ichthyophis bannanicus. The sequence goes on along the minus strand of CM066037.1, from coordinate 196,899,064 downwards.
AAGAATCGATTCACTTGAGGTATTCGCAGCGGCCCTTGAATCAGGAGATCCTCCGACTCCGGTAACCTCCATGGCTCCCTGTCCAGCAACCGAATTAGATCGGCATACCACTGTCTTCTTGGCCAATCGGGAACCACCAGTAGCACCTTTCCGTGATGAGCTTCGATCCGCTGGACCACCCTGCCTATCAGGGCCCACGGTGGGAACACAGAGCAGACCTGCCGATGGCCAACGTTGCATTAGAGCATCGATCCCTTCCGACATTCTTTCTCGCCGTCTGCTGTAGAACAGAGTTGCCTTTGCCGAATGAAAGGTCGCCATGAGATCCATGATTGGCTGTCCCCACCTGTGAACTAGAAGCGCAAAGATGTCCGGATGCAACTCCCACTCTCCCGCATCCACCTGGACCCTGCTGAGGAAGTCTGCCGTCACATTGTCCCTCCCGGCAATGTGCGCCGCTGAGATTGCCGGTAGCCGACTTTCCACCCAGGTAAACCACATCTCTGCTTCCTCTTCCATGGCCGTACTTTTCGTTCCGCCCTGACGATTTATGTAGGCTACTGTCGCAGAATTGTCCGAAAGTACTCTCACCACCCGACCTGTGATCATGGTTTTGAACGATAGGAGAGCTAGGTAAACAGCTCTCAGCTCCAGTAGGTTGATCGACCAAGTGCTTTCGGCGACTGACCACACACCTTGGTGAAAAGCTCTCCGCAGTGGGCCCCCCATCATGAGAGACTTTGCATCTGTCAACAGGGGTAGCCACTCTGGCTGTTCCAAAGGCATCCCCTTTGTTAGTACCTCGGGGCGCAGCCACCACCCCAGGGACTGTCTGATCCGGGATGGACAAGGGAGACATTTGTTCAATGAGTCCAATTGATGTGGCCACCGACGAAGCAGAGCTCGTTGCAAGGGTCTCATATGGAACCGGGCCCATGGCACAGCTTCCAAAGTTGCCGCCATCGTCCCTAATACACATAGGTAAGTCCACGCCGAAGGCCTGAACCAACGAACCTGCTGTTGCAGAGTCTGAACTCGCAGATCTGGCAGAAACACCGATCCCTCCTGAGTGTTGAACCGCACCCCCAGGTACACGAGGTCCTGGGACGGTTCCAGGTGACTTTTGGCTGTGTTGACTACCCAGCCTAGATTCTGTAAGAACATCACTACCTTTTTGGTAACCTGAACACTCTCGGCTCTTGACTTCGCTCGAATCAACCAGTCGTCGAGATACGGATGAACCAACACTCCGTCTCTTCTTGCCGCCGCCACGACCACCATAATTTTGGTGAATGTCCGTGGCGCCGGCGCCAAACTGAATGGCAACGCCTGAAATTGATAATGCCCCCACGGGAGAGCGAAGCGTAGAAACTTCTGATGAGCCCCCCTGATGGGTATGTGCAGGTACGCCTCTGTAAGATTCAGGGAAGTCAAGAACTCCCCCTTGCGTACCATTACAACGACCGATCTTAAGGTTTCCATCCTGAAATGCGAGACTCATAGACAGCGATTCACCCCTTTGAGGTCTAGAATAGGTCTTAGCAATCCGTCCTTTTTTAGCACCACAAAATAAATTGAGTATCAACCCGTACCGCATTCGTTTTCCGGTACCAGCACGATTCCCCCCAACTGTAACAGACGATCTGGAGTGCTGCGAATATCTAGGGCCTTCTTCTGGCCCCTGCAGGAAGACACCACAAAGGAATCCCGGACTGGTCTTTGCAACTCCAGTGCATACCCATCTCGAATTATTTCTAAGACCCACTGGTCAGAAGTTATTTGGGCCCAGGCAGGAAGAAACTCCCGAAGCCTCCCCCCTATCAGAGAATTTCCTGCCAGGACCCGCCAACCTTCATTGGGGCTTACGAGAGGTCGCTGCGGTCGTTGCTGCGAAACCTCTACTTGCTCCATGAAACCCCTGAGCTCGTGAAGTAAATCTACCTCTCTGGAAACTCCCCAAACGAGAAGTACGAAATCTCCTGAAATCTCTAAACTGTCCCCGAAAACCTTGCGGAGCCTTCCCTTGCCTAGGCTTATCTTCCGGGAGCCTCCCGCCTTTGGACTCTCCCAAGTCCTTAACCAACTTGTTGAGATCTTCGCCAAACAACAACTTCCCCTTAAAGGGAAGCTTACTGAGACGTGACTTGGAGGAGCCATTGGCCGCCCAATTCCGCAACCAAATGGATCTGCGGGCGGCCACTAGCGAAGCCATACTGTTAGCGAGTGCTCTAATCAGGTCATAATGCACATCCGCGGCTCCGGACTCCAAACTATCCAGCTCCCAAACACTCTCCTGTTCTAATTGCGCACTATTTTGCACTCTGGGACCATCTCAGACAAGCCCTAGCGACCCAAGACCCACAAATGTAAGCCTGCAGCGACAACGAATCCGCCTCAAAAGACTGATTTAACAAACCATCAACTTTCCTATCTTGTGCATCTTTTAATGCCGCGCTGCCTTCCACCGGAATAGTGGTCTTTTTTGTAACTGCTGATACCGCAGCATCAATGTGTGGCGAGCGAAACTGTTCCTTGTCTTTATCTGCTAAAGGAGAGAGCCTGTTCATAGTTCTGACCCCGCGCAGACCAGCCTCAGGTTGATCCCACTCATCTTGGATCATCTGGTCTACCACTCGGTGCATGGGATACACTACCTGGGTCTGTTGCACTGCTTGGATTATGGGATCCTCCTCATTCTCTTCCTCACTTGGTGGCATCGTGGCCAGCTTCAATGTCTGTAGGGATTCCGTAATAAGCGCGGTCAGCTCCTCTTTACGGAACACCTGAATAATCTTTGCCTGATCCTCTGGTTCCGGGATCTCGCCCTTTTCCAAATCCTCCAGTTGAGCCTTGACATCTAGCTCAGCCTCCTCGGACTCCTGCCACTCCACGTCAGACTGTGATGACTCCGGAGGCTGCGCCCGCTTTGGCGGTTTAGGAGTAACAACCCCTCTCACCGTCAATCCGGATTGGTTAGCGGACCTCGTCGTGCAAAAGCATCTGGCAATTTCCCCTGATGCCGTAAGCAAAAGGCTTGATGCATGAGCAAGACGAAATTTGGACAGAAATCCTCGATTTGAGACCCTGCCCCCGTGGCTACCATCACTGAAGATGGACCCGCAAGGGCTTCCTGACTGCCTCCTGGAGCAGCAGGCATCAGAAGGTCCTCCTCAGCCCCAGTCGTCGCTTCTGGAGGCTCAGGAATTGTCTTCATCTCCATCTGTTGTTCCACTGCAGAAGACAGTACCACACAGCCCCTACACACGCCTGAATCTGCTATCTGACCTCTGCGTGTACTGCAGACGAGGCACCATAAACAGATAGCGCCCGCTCAGGTCCCAAGCATAGAGGCTGCTATTATTTTTTTTTTTAGACCCAAATAACAGGTAAGAGAACAACAGCCCCCTCCTTGAGTACCTGAGAACGCACTGGAGCAAGGGCAAGGGGCTTTAAGATTAAAATAAATTAAAATAAGGTAAAGGAATTAAACAACTGAAATTAAGCACCAGATTGACAAAAAAAAAACCGCCCGAGAAAACAAAGCTCCCGACCGTATAATAAGATCCTCAAAAGAAAAAGAAACTGCTGGCAGTAGGCTGTCTCCCCGAAGTGCGGCCTAATGAAGGAGAAAGAACTGTGAAGCGAGCAACACGCGGTGCACACGCTCGCAAAATGGCCGCCGGGCAAGAAGCAGAAAGATGCGAAAGAAACAAACGGAGCAACGAGCCTGCACCCAGTAACCCCACACTACCTTCCCCACCTGCTGAAATACCTGCAGCGTTGAGGAACTTCTCCCTGCAACCTGTGCTGTCGTGGTGCTCCAGCCGGCTTGCTCCCGCCCAACTCTTCAGTGAGCGGGGAGCAGCCTGGCAAGCTTCCCGCCTCTACGCCGTCAGCCCGCCTGAAATCGCAGCAGTCAGCTCAGGCAGAGAAAATTCTGTCGGCAGCCACAGCTCTTTCCTCCGTTCAGTCTGGGAGGAGAGATCTGCCTGCAAGAAACCTCCAAACGGCCAAGGCGACAGAAGGAGGAGCAGAAAACCGGCACAAGAAAAAGAGGCTGCTTTTTTTTTTTTTTTTTTTTTTTTTTTTAGAGACAGCAACTCAAACCAAAAGATTTAGAGCAGACACTTAAAGTTTAAAATTGTCAAAATAAAATTTCCCAATTTAAGAAATTAACCAACCAACTGTCCTACACTGCCCTAACCGCTCCTTATATGCTACTCAAGTGAGCCCAGCACCTAGGCTCACTACGCCTTCCTGCTGCATGGAGACTGGACACACTGGGGCTGATGAGAGATGCCAGCGAACTACATCCAGTGATGTCACAATTTTGACATGCCCAGTCTCCAAGCTGCAAGAGGAGGTGCACAACCCATACGTGGAGGACTAAACTGGAGGACCGATAAGGAACCCCACTTTCAACAACTTATCCAACTGCATTATCGAAACTGAATCATGGCTACACGCTAACAACCTTAGCATTAATTTAAAAAAAAACAAAGCCATGTACATCACTAAAAACCAAAATCACACCCTTCCTCAAAACATCAGCCTAAACTCCGCTACTCTCCCAATCAAGAATGAGGTCAAATACCTCGGCATGCTTCCCCACTTAAAACAAACAGCAAAAACCATATTCTTCAAGCTAAAGATGATCCAACACATAAGACCATTCCTAGAAGAAAACGATTACAGATCAATAGTCCAAGCAATTGTTACACCACACTTCGACTACTGTAACAGCCTGTTACAAGGTCTACCCGCCAAAAACCTACACATCCTCCAAAGGGCACAAAACATCACAGCGAGAGTTATCTGTAAAGCCCCACTGACAGACCACATCACACCTATACTATCTAACCTTCACTGGCTCCCAATAATGAGTCGAATAAAATTCAAAATACTCATGACAACCTTCAAGTTAATTAACAATACAGCACCATCCATACTCACAACACTCATACAAACCCCAACACACACAAGAAGTAGAAGAGAAAATGCACTTCATTCCCTTGTAATCCTCACCACAATCAGGAAAACAAAACAGGACACGAGCTCAAGGGCATTCACATACACAGCACCCTCCCTCTGGAACTCCCTACCACTATCAATCCGTTCAATTAAAGACCTGTTTAAAAAATTGCTCAAGACACACCTCTTCACCGCACACAGAACACAACTCAACACAACTCAAAGGCAACTAGCCTCACACATAGTCCTGACAGACTACCACCTAACCTCTCCCAGAGCTGAACCCCACCCTACTATGAATCAGGCCTCCCTTGCCACAACCTGACTGTACATAGTTCGAACATGTTAAGAATCCAAACTGTTCAAAATATAATGTAAATAGTTTTAACATAAACGTTCAAATGTTATAATGTAAAAGTTCCAAAACTGTTCCATGCAACATGTTATTTGTAAACCACCCCTGATCTCTGGAAGGGGCGGTATAGAAAACTGTTAACAAATACATACATAAATTAATTAAATGCAGGGGGGAGGGAGATAGAGAGAAATTGGCATGCTGGATACATCAAGTGGGTAGTAGCATGCTAACCTCAATGTGCCCTAGCCAAGTGTATGTCACTGGGGCCACATCTCTGTACTGTGAGGATTGGGAACACTTCGCAGGATGAGAATCAACACGTCCAGATAGCTGCAACATCAGGGTCCATGTAATATATATGTGACTGCATTGCATAGCTACTGTACAAGGGGAGGCCACGCAAACAGTGTAGAAGGACTTGCATGTATAGCAACTCTTTCCCCCAGAAGCAAAGCTGTGAGTGGTCCAGGGCTCAGAAACACATGCCACCCTGTCAACATTTTATTTTAATTTTATTTATTTATTTATTGTTCTTATATACCGCACTCTTAAATATCAGCGCGGTTTACATAAAACGGTTCTGTGCCGAATAGGTTCCTATTAGGCACTTACAAAGAACAGGAAGTTAAACATGGGCGGTAGCAGCCTACCAAACCTTAGCAGAGAGAAAAAGCAACACTACATGGTCACCAACCACACAAGCAGACCACAGTGCAGGGGGCCAGTGAAGGCTTGAGAAGAGTGAACAGAGGAGATATGCATCTTGGTGCACAGCTCAGACATTACTACGCCTCCTCCTCATTTGTATAGTACTATAAGCTGTATGAAATAGCGTAGTTACTCACCTGTAACAGGTGGTCTCCAGGAGCAGCAGGAATCAGTCCTCACTTATGGGTGACGTCGGCGCCGACGGAGCCCTCGCGGAGCAATTTTCCCCAGCTTTCAAAGAAAGCCTTTGGGAATTGCAGCGCGCATGCGCGGTCCCCTTCCCGCCCAAGGGTGCCATCTTAGCCAGTCAGATGACATAGCTAAAAAAGACAGCATAAAAATTTGCAAAAACAACTAAAGCAGATGATTGCAACTCCACGGGGAGGAGGGAGGGTTGTGAGGACTGATTCCTGCTGCTCCTGGAGAACACCTGTTACAGGTGAGTAACTACGCTTTCTCCAGGACCAAGCAGGAAGTCAGTCCTCACTTATGGGACTCCCAAGCTCAAGGCTACCGGAGACCCTAAGCACAAAAATGAGCTCCCTCTAGCTCAGCAGCACAGAAGGAAAGAATCTTCGCTGAATTATTACCCACCGGTAGCCCACAACCGGGATGGAGGGTAGGAGTTGCTCAGACCTCGAAGAGATTACGGAGGACTGCCTGTCCGAAAGCACTGTCCCTGCGGGACTCCCTCTCGAGACAGTAATGGACCGCAAAAGTCTGGCTCGAAGACCAAGTAGCGGCCCGGCAGATGTCTGCCAGCGGAACAGAGCGGAGGTAAGCCACTGACGTAGCCTTTGCCCGAACGCAGTGAGCCGTGACTCGACCTTCCAAGGAGAGTCCGGCTGCCCCATAAGCCCAAGAGATACAGTCCGCAACCCAGATGGACAGAGTACGCTTGGAGACCGGGAGTCCCAATTTATTGGGGTCAAAAGACACAAAAAGCTGAGCAGCTTTACGGTGCTCCCGCGTACGGTCAAGGTAGAAGTTCAAAGCCCTTCTACAGTCAAGGGTATGGAGGACCGTTTCAGCTCGGCTGGAGTGTGGTCTGGGAAAGAAGGTTGGAAGTACCACCTCCTGATTGATGTGAAAGGGGGAGACCACTTTTGGAAGAAATTTTGGGTGAGTCCGTAGGACTACCCTATTTTTGTAGAACCGAGTATAAGGGGGATCAGACACGAGGGCCTGCAATTCACTTACGCGTCTAGCGGAAGTGAGGGCTATCAAGAACAGTGTTTTCCAAGAAAGAAAACGGAGAGAACAGGTAGCCATAGGTTCAAACGGCGGACAGGTGATCCGCTGTAAAACCACATTCAGGTCCCAGTCAGGCGCTGGCGGGCGCAGAGGTGGTTTAAGTAGAAGGAGACCTCGGAGAAACCTCGCTACGAGAGGGTCGTTGGAGAGAGGTCTGCCGTCCACCGGCACATGATGTGCTGAAAGAGCACTGAGGTGAACTTTGACGGAGTTGGACTTAAGTCCCAGATTAGAGAGGTAGAGCAAGTACTGCAAGACCACCGACACCGGGCAGGAGAAGGGATCCTGAGATTGTCGGGTACACCAAACGGAAAAACGACGCCATTTAAGGGCGTAGCATTTGCGGGTAGAAGGTCGTCGCGAAGCTAGGACGACCTCCTCCACCTCTGTCGGCAGGAGAAGGGGAGCAAGGACTACCCTCTCAGCAGCCAGGCCATTAGGTTGAGAGACCTGAGGTTGGGGTGTAGCAGAGACCACTGATCCTGAGTGAGGAGATCCGGTTGTACCCCCAGAGGGAATGGACCCTCCACCGCTAATTGCAGCAGGAGCGGAAAACACGGCTGTCTGGGCCAGCAAGGGGCCACCAGGATCATGAAGGCTTTGTCTCGGAGAACCTTGAAAAGAGTCCGAGAGACTAGCGGGATGGGAGGGAAAGCGTACAGAAAGCTCCCCGACCATGAGAGTAGAAAAGCGTCCGCCGCAACCCGAAGGGGGTGTGGCTGACGAGAGCAGAAGCGAGGAAGTTGCCGGTTGTGAGGACTGGCAAAGAGATCCACCGTGGGGAGGCCCCACTTTAGAAAGAGCTGCTGAACTACCAAGGGATCCAGACGCCACTCGTGCGGCTGGAGGATCCTGCTGAGTTTGTCCGCCAGGCAATTTTCTTGGCCTGGGAGATAAACTGCCTTGAGGAGAACGCCGTGACTGACGGCCCAAGAGCAGAGCTTCTGTGCCTCCCGGCAGAGGAGGAAGGAGCCCGTGCCCCCCTGCTTGTTCACGTAGAACATGGCAACTTGATTGTCCGTCTGGACAAGGACGGACTGGTGAGAAGTCAGGTGGGAGAAGGCCTTGAGAGCCAGGCGGATCGCCCTGAGCTCCAGGAAGTTGATCTGCTGAGCAGACTCCCACGTGGTCCAGAGGCCCTGAGTACGTGCCCCTTGGCAATGCGCTCCCCAGCCCAGGAGGGATGCATCTGTTGTCAGCACCCGGGCCGGCTGAGGTGACTGGAAAGGCATGCCGAATATCAGGTTCGGCCGCTGAAGCCACCACCGGAGAGACGAGAGCAGCGGCTCGGAGACGCGCACTAGGTCTGCTAGGCCGCCTGTGGCTTGTCGCCACTGCTGGCGGAGACACCATTGAGCAGGCCGCATATTCAGGCGGGCATTGGGGGTCACATGGACGGTGGAAGCCATATGGCCGAGTAGTCTCAGGAAGCGCCTGGCGGAGACCAGGGGCTGGCTGCGAAAACGGTCGGCTAGGTCCATGAGCCGTTGAGCCCTGTCGAGCGGCAGGTACGCTCGTGCCTGAGGAGTGTGCAGCCTTGCGCCGATAAACTCGAGATCCTGTGAGGGGAGCAAAGTGGACTTTGCGAAGTTTATAACAAAGCCCAAGTGCTGCAGAAGAGTCACCGTGCGGCGCGTGGCGTTGGTGACCTCCAGAGCGGACGCCGCTCTGATGAGCCAGTCGTCGAGGTACGGAAAGACAGAGGCCGTGAAGCCTGAGATGGGCCGCCACCACCGCGAGACATTTTGTGAAGACTCGCGGTGCGGAGGACAGGCCAAAGGGCAGTACTCTGTACTGGTAATGATTTCCTGCCACCACAAACCTTAGGTATTGGCGGTGGCTTGGGTGGATGAGGATGTGCGTGTAGGCATCCTTTAGATCCAAGGAGCATAGCCAATCTCCCTGCTGGAGGTAGGGCAGAAGGATTCCAAGGGTAAGCATCTTGAACTTCTCCCGCACGAGGAACTTGTTGAGGTTGCGCAAGTCCAGGATGGGTCTGAGGCCTCCTGTTCTTTTTAGTATTAGAAAATACCTGGAATAAAAGCCTTGACCTTTCAGGTGGTGGGGCACCGGTTCCACCGCCTGTTCCTGTATAAGACCTGCTAACTCCTGAAGGAGTAATTCCCTGTGCAGAGGGGGTCGTGGAGGTTCTCCCGGAAAATAGGAGGGAGGGACCTGGTGGAAGTGGAGAAGATAGCCTTCTCGCATGACTTGAAGCACCCAGGCATCTGAGGTGATGCTGGACCACCTGTGGGCGAAGTGCTGGGAGGAACCAGCGGGGGGGGAGAGGCTACGCTTAATGAGTCAAAAACCCCCACCCTGCGGAGCAGGGGCTGGTGGTGCAGGCTTGGGGGCTTGCTGCCTACGGGACCCGTTACCCCGTCCCTTGGCCTGCTGGCCCTGTTGGGGAGCTGCAGGGGCCTGATAGTGGGGGTACTGTTTGCAGGCAGCCGCCTTCCTCGGGTAAAAGGACTTCTTTCCCGAGCCCTTCTTTTTCTGGGAAGGGGCGGAGGTCTTCCTAGAAAGCCTAGTCCTGGTGAGAGTCTCCGTCTCAATTTGTGCAGCCTTATCAGCCATGGGCTTGCCAAAGAGGTTTTCGCCTCGGCAAGGGACATCGACCAACTTGTCCTGCACCCAGGGCTCAAGGTCAGACGACTGAAGCCAAGCCTGTCGGCGGGCACCGATGCCGGCTGCGGCCACTCGAGCCGATGCTTCAAAGCCATCATAGGCTGCTCGGGACATGAATTTTGAGCATTCCCGAATGCCAGTGGACAAGGCCAGGAACCTCCGCAAGGGTTCCTCGGACAACCCAGCGGAGAAGCCGGCTAGCTCTTTAGCCAGGTCTCGGAGATACATGCCCATGTATAGCTGGTAGGTCTGGACACGACATGCGAGCATAGAGCCCTGGAAACACTTCTTACCAAGGCCATCCAGGTTACGGGCCTCCCTGCCAGGAGGCACCGAGGAGTGCATCTTCTGGCTCTTAAGACGATGCATGGCCGATTCCACTACCATGGAATGGTGTGGTAGCTGTGCTTTTTGGAAGCCAGGGCTCTTGCGGACTCGATAGAATCGACCCGCTTGCTCAGGACCGGCGAGGTGGCCGGACTCTCCCACATGCGGAAGAGTAGTCGTTCCAGCATGGGAGGAACCGGTACAGTAAAGTGTTCCCTGGCGGGAGAGTCATACTGGAGGGCGTCGAGCTCTTCGGCTCGAGGCTCCTCCTCGGGGTCCGCAGGGAAGGCCAAAGCCTTGGCCATATCCCTGACGAAGTCCGAGAACCGGGCATCCTCCGGGGGGGACTGCTTCCGAGGTTCGGACTCAGGTGAGTCCGAGGGGACACACCGAGTCCGAAAAGAATCAGGCGACTCCTCCTCTTCAGACTCCCAGACCGACTCCGACGAGGACTCGGTGGGGTCGGCCCGGGCAGGGCGTGGCGCCTGCCGCCCCGACGCCGAGGGAGTCGGCGTCGGCGACCTCGGTCCCAAACGGGAGGCCGAGGGTGACCTCGACCGAGGATCGACTCGAGTTCGCATCGACTCGAGGATCGGCTCGGTCTCCGGGGTCGACTTAAGACGTCGACGTCCCGGCGGTCGGGGCAGCAGCACCAGCGAAGCCAGCGAGCAGTGCCCGCTGCTGGTCCATGAAGGCAGACAGTCTGCTCTCCAAGGCCGTCAACCTGAGTCCGAGCTCAGGTGACCCAGCAGCCCCCGACTCAGGCCCCGACGGCGTCGGGCCCGACGTCGGCTGTCGCGGAGGCGAGTCCAGAAGGACCACAGGACTTACCCGAGCAGGCAGCTCCGACTCCAGGCGAGGTCGCTTCGTGAGGTGCTCCTTCTCCAAGGACCCGGGGCGGCTATCGGGGCTATGCGACCTGGCCCTCGCGGAGCCAGGAGCGTCCACCGACGCCGCCCTCGTGGGTTTCACCTTCCGTCGATGGTCCCCGGAGGGAGAGCCCCTGTCGGAGGAACTCCGGCGACGGTCCGAGCTGGAACCCCTGGACGCGGAGGCCTCCGACGAGGTCCGGGTACGGCTGGGGTCAGCGAAGATTCTATCCCGCTGATGCCGCCGACTTCTCAACGCTTTGGAGGAAAGTTTGCCACAAGGCCCACAGATCATTTCTTCATGATCCGGGCCCAGGCAGCGGAGGCAATTGTCGTGTGTGTCAGTTAGTGACATATTTCGGTCACACTGACCACACCGCTTGAAACCACTGGCAGCCATCGGGGGAAAAAGGGCCCCGGCGAGGTCAAAGGACCGGGCTGCCAGGGAAAAACCGAAACGAAAACTGACCAAGTCAGAAAAAACCGAAAAGAAGAAGAGGACTCGTGACCGGCGTCGCGAGTCCGGGCGGGAAAAAGACCGGCGTCGAACCGAAGGAAAAAAGAGTAATTATGAATAAAAATCAACTTTTTCGCGGGGACACGACGGGTACGTCTGTAGGGCTCCGCGGAAAAAAGAAGACTGGCTAAGATGGCACCCTTGGGCGGGAAGGGGACCGCGCATGTGCGCTGCAATTCCCAAAGGCTTTCTTTGAAAGCTGGGGAAAATTGCTCCGCGAGGGTTCCGTCGGCGCCGACGTCACCCATAAGTGAGGACTGACTTCCTGCTTGGTCCTGGAGAAGATGTACATGTCCAAGTAAGAGACAGACCCTGCTATGAGCTTACAATCTAATCAAGATAGAACACAGAACAACTGGGGAATGTCAAAGATACAGATAGGTGATGAGCAGAATAAGGGGACCAGGATCCAAAAGCAGCCTTGAAGAGGAGGGTTTTTAGTCTGGATTTGAATATGGCCAGAGATAGAGCCTGGCATACTAACTCAGGTAGTTTGCTGCATGCATATGGAACAGCAAGGTGGAATGAATGAAGCCTGGAGTTGGCAGTGGCAGAGAAGGGCACAGATAAAAGTGATCTGCCTGAAGATCAGAGTTCCCAAGGAGGGTGTGGGGAGAGATAAAGAGGAAAGGCAGTGAGGAGAATGAATGCTCTTATAGGTCAGTAGGAGAAGTTTGAACTGAATGTGGAAACTGATAGGGAGCCAGATAAGTGACGCGAGAAGACAGGTTATGTGCCAAAGTAGAAGGGGGTGGGGAATGCAAATAAGTGATACAAACACATGGCTAAACACCATGCTCTACCAGTGTCTGTGAGTGTCAGAGCAAGAATACTGCATCTGTATGAGCAGGGAGCCCCAGTCGGGTAAAGGCTGTGTGTTAGTATTGCCCAGAATGTGGAGTATTAAACTTCCTCACCCTGATGTGCCCAGGGTACCTGACAACCTAGAGTGCAATAGGTTTAGCTATGTAGGGGGTCATTCCAATTAGCCGGGATGTATGTCTGGTTTGAATGTACATCCCTGCCAAATGCTTGGGCTCGATTCCATGCCCAGAGCTCCCCGCATGGACCCCAACCCCAACCATACAGGGCCGATTCCAGTTGCAGCCCTGTTTGTCTGGGGTGTCATGGCTGGCGAGTAAATTATTCCACCTTGGAGGTGGAATAGGTCACCCTGTGGGAGGCAATTGGCAGCGGTGGACCCTTCAAAATGGTGAGAATGGACAGGTGGTTCCCCACAGCCTGATCCCAGCCTTAGTAGGCCCTATTGGGGGTCAAGCAGCGGGGTTTCAGGCATCCTGCATGGTGTCCCGGTGCCAAAGGGACACCACGGCACCCTATGCAGGCGCCCCGGCTGAGTTAGAGGGGGTGGGAAGCATACATCCAGCAGCAGTGAACTGGGGCAGATCCTGCCCATCCAGGCCCTTTGTACCAGATTCAGCTCCTGCAGGTGCAAATCCGGCCCATCCAGATTTTGGACATCTGGACGGGCCCTGATGGGAATCAGGCCCATAGTGTTGTGATGAGGACTTTTAGTGCAGAGTTCCTATTCCAGAGACCCATGAGCAATGCCATGAATGAGCAGGACACTGATACAGTTATGGTCAATATTACTGGCATTCTTGCATTTAAGGTATGTTGTGTACAATATCTTGAGAAATAATTGGAAAAATTCTAACTGCATGTTATCATAATATATTAATAATCTGTTCAAACAACAAAAAAAAAAGGATGTCTGTACAACATGGAAGTAGTAATTTCTGAGAAAAAAGCAAACAAAATATGACCTGGACAGGATTAATGGCACTCTTCATTAATATTTGGTTGCACAACATTTGGCAGTGATGACAGCTTCCAACCATTTCTTGTAGCCATCTATAAGTTTTGTAGATCTGTCTGCTGGTAGTTTCTCCTACTCTTCAACTGCAATTTGTTACAGCTTATGAATGTTTCCAGGATTCATCTTACTAATGGCAGATTTCAGCTCTTTCCAAAAGTTCTCAATTGAACGGAGATGAGGACATTGTTGGCCAGTTTAAAACAGTCCATTTGTTCCTTTTTAATCATTCTTTTGGATTTATGTTTTGGGTCATTGTCCTGCTGGAAGACCCAGACCTAGCTTTCTGCTACTAAGTAGCACATTTTGCTCCAAAATACTTTGATAGTCTTCTGACTTCATGATTCTTTAATACGTTCCTGGCCTCCAGTTCCTAAGACAGCAAAACAGACCAACATTATGGAACCTCCACCATATTTAACTGTAGGAAGGGTGTTATTTTTTTCTTATAAGCTTCATAATTTTCTCTTGTAAATGTATTGCTGGTCTGCATTGCCAAAAAGCTCAGGTTTGGTTTCATCTGTCCATAGAACATTTTCCCAGAAGGATTGTGGTTCTCAAGGTGGGTTTAGGCAAAGATAAGGCATGCCTTTTTATATCTGTCTTTGAGCAGAAGAGTCCTCTTAGGCCTTTGCTCATGAAGCCTTTCTTTGTTAAGTGTGCAGTGTATGATGTGTGTTGAAACCACCACTCCAGATTGCTTCAGGTCAGCATTAAGCTCTCTGGATGCTGTATGGGAAGTTTTTCCAACAGTTTGCACTAATCATCAAAGACATCTTGGATTAATTTTCCTCTTCCCATGTCTGGAGAGGTTCTTGATAGTTCCATAGATAGAAAAAACATACTTACTCACCTGTAAGAGGTGTTATGTGAGGATTGATTCCTGCTGTCCCTCGAGAACACCTGTTACAGGTGACTAACTACGCTTTCTCCAGAAACAAGCAGGAAGTCAGCCTCACATATGGGACCCCCCAGCTACAGGCTACCGAAAGCCCATAGCAAAAACCAGGGCTCCCTCATGGGGAACCGCAAGCAGCAGCAATTGAATCTATGCCCACAGACCACAGTAGGACCCTTGTGTCTGATGAAACCAGTACTCTCGTAGCCTGAACACAGAAGGGTTGGAAGGTAGGAGTTGCCTAAACCCCAAAAAGATTACGGAGCACAGCCTAGCCGAAGGCACTGTCCTGTCAGGACTCTCTTTCCAGGCAGTAATGGGCTGCCAAAGTATGGACTGAAGACCAGATGGCAGCCCAGCAGAAGTCCACCATCAGGACAGAGCGTAAGTTTGCCACCGAGGCCAACATGGCCCTGACACGGCCTTCCAGTGGGAGCCTCGCCTGCTCATAAGTGAGGATGATACAGTCCACCACCCATGTGGAGAGCATATGCTTGGGTCACCGCCTCCCCCAGCTTACTGGGGTCATAGGAGATGAAAAGCTGAGAAGCTTTGCAGTGGCCCTGAGTGCAATGGATATAGAAGGACAAGGCCCTCTTACAGTCCAAGGTGTGAAGGACCGTCTCAGCCGACTGGAGATGAGGTCTTGGGAAGGTGGTAGGGAGCACCACTTCCTGGATGAGATGGAAGGGCGACACTATATTCGGCAGGAATTTGGGGTGCGTGCGAAGCACCTCTCTGTTCTTATACAACCTAGTATAAGGCACCTCCCACCACAAGGGCCTGAAGCTCACTAACTCTGCGAGCAGAGGTGAGCGCAACCAGGAAAGCTACCTTCCAAGAGAGGAAGCGAAAATAGTGGGTAGCCAAAGGCTCGAAGGGTGGGCGAGTGAGTTGTCCTAGCACCATGTTGAGGTTCCATTCGGATGCCGGAGGGTGAACCGGGGGCTTTGATAGGAGAAGGCCCCAAAGGAAACGGGTCACCAACGGTTGGACTGAGGGGCTTACCATCCACTGGATGGTGATGCGCCACCAGGGCACTAAGGTGCACTCGGACAGAGTTAGATTTGAGCCCGGACTGAGAGAGGTGGAGAAGGTACTGTAACACCAGAGCAACCGGACAGGAGAAAGGAGCAGCCCCATGTTCGATGCACCAGACAGAGAACCTGCGCCATCTGAGGGCATACGCCTTCCTAGTGGAGGCCTTGCAAGAGGACAGCAAAATGTCCTCCACCTCCACCAGAAGGCTGAAAGGGGCCAGAGTCACCCTTTCAGCAGCCACGCTGTCAGTGACAGGGACCCAAGGTTGGGGTGCAGAAGAGAGCCCCTCCTCATGAGATAGGAGTACTGGGGCAGTTCCCAAAAGGATGGGGGCCTTCTCTGTTGGGAAAAAGAAATGCTAAAGGAAAAAGAAATGCTAAGATAAGCGCATTTTTTGCAATACATAATTTTAAGAAGGACTATAATTTATTTGCATTGAATTGGTCATTGATGCAAATAGGCACTGATAGTTTTGACAAATTTAAAGTCAATAAACTAGTGCCGATAAATCTGAGACCGCATATGCAATTTAAGTTGTTTACATTTTGAAGTGAATTATCTCGATTAGAAATACCTATTGACACAAAACAGTGCTTGGTTATCCGTAGAGTGGTTTAATATTTAATGGTGACAGAAAACATCGCTCTGAGAATCGCCCAGTAGATTTTGTTTCATCCAATGAACTCCAGACATTGTGTCGGGAGGAGGTGAGTTGGGGTAATTTATGACAAAGTCCAAGTCTTGCAGAACCTGGATGGTGCGGGCGGTGGCCTGCTGCACCTCTGAGGCCGTGCCTCCCTTTATGAGCCAGTCATCCAGGTAGGGAAAGACAAAGACCCTCTGGAGCCGGAGGAAGGCGGCCCGACTGCCAGGCATTTTGTGAAGACTCTTGGAGCAGAGGCTAGGCCGAAGGGGAGCACAGTGTATTGAAAATGCCTGCCCCTCATTAGAAACCGCAGGTACTGCCTGTGGTTGGGATGGATAAGGATGTGGGTATCAGCATCCTTGAGGTCTAAGGAGCATAGCTAGTCTCCCTGCTGGAGGTATGGCAGCAAGGTTCTAAGGGAGAGTATCTTGAATTTCTCCCTCACCAGGAATTTGTTGAGGTTGCGCAAGTTGAGGATGGGCCTTAGGCCCCCTGTCCTCTTTGGCACAAGGAAGTACCTGGAGTAGAACACCTTGCCTTTGAGAAGGTGTGGCACCAGTTCCACTGCTTTGTCCTCGAGATGACCTACCAACTCCTTCAGAAGATGGTTCCGGTGGAGGGGAGACCTGAGGGGCTCTCCTGGGAAATAAGGGAGAGGTGTCTGAGTCAGGTGGAGGAGGCAACCCTCCCTGACTACCATTAGTGCCCAGGAATTGCCGGTGATGGTCACCCACCTCGGGGCATTGAGGGCCAGACATCCCCCTGTGGGCTGCTGATCTTCTTGGGGTAGAGAGGCTATGCTCAAGGAGTCAAAAGCTCTCCCCTGGCTGGGCCAGAGCCGGTGCCTGGAGCTTTGGAGCCTTCTGCTTATGTGGGTCATGCCCATGGCTTGCTGACCCTGCTGGGGAGCTGGGGAGGCCTGATAAGGTGGATAGTTTCTGTAAGCAGCTCCCTTCCTCGGGTAGAAGGGATTTTTACCTGAGTCCTTCCATCTGGGAGGGGCAGCAGTCTTTTTAGAGAGCCTGGTCCTCATCATGAACTCGGTCTCCAGCTCGGCAGCCTTGTCGGTCATGGGTTTGCGAAAGAGGTTCTCTCCTTGGCAGGAGATATCAACCAATTTGTCCTGAACCCACTGCTCGAGGTCGGACGACTGTAACCAAGCTTGGCGGCGTGCACTAATGCCAGCAGCCGCTACTCAAGCCACCAACTCGAACCTGTCATAGGCCGCCTGAGACATGAATTTGGAGCATTCACGGACTGCTTTGGCCAGGTTCTTGAACCGCTGCAAGGGTTCCTTGAAGAGACCAGCCAAGAACCCGGCGAGTTCCTTCGCCAGGTCTCTCAGAAACATGCCCATGTACAGCTGGTAGGCCTGGATGTGGCAGATGAGCGCTGAGCCCTCATAGCACTTTCTGCCGAGTGTGTCCAAGGTGTGGGCCTCCCTGCCGGGGGCACTGAGGAGTGCATATTCTGGCTTTTCAGCTGACGCATGGCCAACTCCACCACCATGGAGTTATGTGGCAGCTGTGACTTTTGGAAGCCCAGGCTCCAGCAGACTCGATACATCAAGTCGAGCCATTTGCTCACCACCGGCACCAAAGCTGGTGTCTCCCATATTTGGAGCATGAGAGGTTCCAGGATGGGAGGGATTGGCACCGTGAGCGATTCCCACGGAGAAGTATCATACTGGAGGATTTCCAACTCATCCGCCTCAGGGTCCTCCTCCGACTCGGTTGGGCATGCTAGGGCCTTAGACATATCCTTGACAAAATCCAGGAAGCCCATGTCCTTGGGTGAAGACCGCTGTCGAGTCTCTGAGACAGGAGAGTAGAAGGTATGTCAAGGTGGCAACGGGTATCAGGGGACTCCTCGTCCTCCATCTCCCACTCGGAGTAGTCCGTCGAGTACTCATAGGAGGGCTGCTCTGTGGGCCTCAAGGCCCCCCGATACCCTGTGGCCGATGCCTGTCAAAATTGCCAGGGATGACTGTGGTCCCTTCAAATGAGACTCAGAGCACAACCTCAGCTGAGGATCGACACGGGGTCGAAGGACCTTGAGGATCGGCTTGGCCTCCGGGGATGTCTTGGACATCGAGGGCCTGATGGTCAGGGCAGATGAACTGGTCATGCCAGACAATAGCACCCACTGCTGGTCCATGAAGACAGACAAACTGCGCTCCAGGGCCGCCATTCTGGACTCCAGACCAGAAGGCTCTGCAGCCTTCAGCGTGGGCACAAAGGGGCCTGATGCCGGCTCCCCTGAAGGGGAATCCTCGACAAGATGGTGCCTGGGGACCAATGCCGGTCCACGGTCGGATCCTTCTGGGGACCTTCGCAGTCCACTCCTTCTCTGACACCTCGGATGAGCATTTCGGACTGTGGTACCAGGCCCGGGGGACTCCGGGCTGGTCGGAACTATCCAGGGATGCTGCCTTCGAGGGTTTCTTCCTCTTCCTAGGTTCCCTCGAGGGAGACCCCTTTCTGAGGACCCACGATGAGGCTCAGGATTGGAGGGTTCCACTCGAGATGTTGGGCCTCAGACAAGGCCCTGGCCTTCGGAGGTATCGGGGACTCAGGGAAAAACTTATCATGCTGTTGCTGGCGACTCTTGAGGACCTTACTGGACATCCTCTGGCAGAGACCGCAGGCTGCCATATCGTGATCTGGCCAAGGCAGCACAGACAACAGTTGTGTATGTCTGTCAAAGACATAATTTATTTTATTTATTTATTTATTTTTCCTTTATTGTTTATCAAAAAGAAACGCAATAACATACAGTTACACCAACAACAACTCAGTACCCCTGACCACCCCTCCTCTCTCTTTTCTGTTTTCACCCGATATCCTATAACAGTCGGGATACTAACTGCCTCACCCATGTTATACATACATTGATCCACAATAACCAAAAGTAGTACATTTATTTATTTAGACAGATTTGTATACCACCTTTCCCTTCAATCAAGGTGGTCACGTCACAACACAATTGGAGGGTTGCATTTAACATTAGGGTACATGTAAACATTTAGACAGTACAGTTATGTGACAGTGTTTGGACAGTACAGTTGAGGTAACACTTAACATGAGGGTATTTACTAACGTGGTGTGATAATTTGTTTGTGTGAATGGGATGGCTATGTATTTAGTTGGCGGTGATGTTAGTGTTGCTGTTTGGGTAGGGAATGTTGCTTGTATGCTCGTAGGTTTCTATAAATAACCATGTTTTGAGGTCTTTGCGGAAGTCTATGAGGTCTTCTAAAGCTCTCAGGCTCATTGGTAGGGAGTTCCATATTGAGGATGCTAGTAGTGATGGTGCTCTCTTTTTGAGGTTGTTTGTTTGGTTTTGTGATAGTCTGCAGGGGTGCTGCTTATGTTATTATTGGTTCTTCTTGGTCTATTGCTGATGTCTCTTGTTATAATGTTTTGGAGTACGTCCGCTGAGAGATGGTGAATGACCTTGAAGATTATCATGATTGTTTTGTATTTAGCTCTTGCTACCATTGGGAGCCAGTGTAGTTGTTGTAAGATGGGAGTGATGTGCTCGGTCCTTGGAGTGTCTGTATTGATACGTGCTGTGGTGTTTTGTACCATCTGTAGTGGGTGTAGTGTCTGGTGAGGAAGGCCTTGATATAGGGAGTTTCCATAATCAAGCAGTGGTGTGATGAGTGCCTGACATACCGTGCGGAAGTGGTCTTGACGGAGCATTAGTTTGATTTGTCTGACTGTTTTCAATTGGTGATATGCCTTGTTTGCAGTTTTGTTGATGTGAGATTTCAAGTTCAGAGCTCTGTCTAGTGTTATGCCCAGATATTTAACTTCTTCTTTGACTACTATGTGTTTGTGGTTATGGTTTGTGGAGGTGTGAATGTGGGGTTCCTGGTGACAAACATTTCCTCAGTTTTGTCGTAGTTGACTGTTAAGTTTTTGGCTATGAGCCAGTCATTCATGTCTTCGAGGCATTTTGTTATTGGTGTAGTGTTTAGTGCCAGTAAGTTGACTGGAGCGTACACCATGATGTCGTCAGCATAAATGTAGTAGCATAGATTATGGTTCATAATGAGGTTGCATATGGGCTGTATGTAGATGTTAAAGAGAATTGAAGATAGGGCTGAGCCTTGTGGTATTCCCTGCGTGACGGGGAATTGTAGGGATTTCTTTTGATCGCATTTGACTTGTTGCGTTCACCCTTCCAGGTATGATGTAAACCATTTTAGGGTATTCTTGCATAGTCCTATCTGTTGTAAGCGTTGCAATAGCTTAGGATGTGACACGGTATCGAAGGCCGCCGAGATGTCCATGAACACTAGCAGGAAGCCGTTTTTTTATGTTATCTATGCCTTTTAGGAGATTGTCAAAGAGGGAGGTGAGTAGTGTTTCCACGCTGTGCTGGGGCTTGAATCCATGCTGATGTATGTCCAGAGGGGCATTGATATCTATATGGTCCTGAAGTTGCCTTTGGACTGCTTTTTCCACGATTTTAGCAAGGAATGGCAGGCTAGAGATGGGACGGTATGATTTTGGTTCGGATGGGCTCAGATTGCTATTTTTAAGTATTGGTTGTATCACTGCATGCTTTAGGGATTGCGGCATGTATCCTTGTTGGAGTGAATCCTTGATGATTTTTTGAATGTGATGAGAGAGCTGGCTTTTTGTGGCTTTGATCCATGACACTGGGCATGGGTCTGATGGTGAAGTTGTGTTTAGACCAGATATAATGTCTTCTACTTGCTGTTTTGTTGGTATGTTGAAACACTCCCATGTTTGATGTTTCTTTATTATCGTGTAATCATTTGTTTGTTGTGGGGAAGAGTTTGTTTGGCTCGTGTTTTTTGACTTCATGTAGTCTGCATATTTTTGTGGGTCAAGATGGTTGGTGCTCTGTTGCGTGTCATCCTTAGTAAGCTTTTGGATAATGCTAAAAAGGTTCTCTTAGTCTATTGGTAGATTTCATGATTAGGTTGGTATGGTGTTGCTGTTTGCGTTCATTTATTAGATTGTTATATTCCCGTTGTTTGTCTCTGTATTGTGTTAGGAAGTTATGTGATTTGTTCCATCTCCATTTTCGTTCTAGTCTTTAGTGTGCGTTTTGCAACTCTTATTTCTTGTGAATACCATGGGGCGTTGGATCTTTTGCAAGTCTGTGGTTCATTGTTGGTTGGGGCAGATGCTGCGTTGGCTATTATTGTGTTCCACTCTTCTATATTAGAATCCAGGGTGTCTTGTTCCTGTTGAAGTTGTGGAGTGATTTCATTTATGAATGAGTCTCTGTCAAATGTTTTGAACCGTCTGATTATTCTTTCATCTTCTTTGCGTTGGTTGGGGTTATTCAGGATCATGGTGAATTCAATTACATGGTGGTCTGACCAAGGGACTGGTGTGATTGTTGGTTTTGTTGTTTTGTTCTGTTCAACCAGTTGTGTTGGCATGAATATCATGTCTGGAGTTGTACCATGTTTGTGTGTTGGGGCGTTAATTGTTTGGCAGTATTTTAGTGACTCCATGGCTTTTAAGAATGATGCAGTTTCTCTGATGGGTGCGGATGTTAGGTTGTAGTCTCCTAGTACAACTAGAGGTTTGTGTATTCTGTTATGTGCGCATATCGTTTCAATTACTGTGGATAGGTGTTCAGTTGTGGTTCCAGGTGGTCTGTATGTGAGGGAGATGGTTAGGTATTTGTTGGCTATAGTGAGTGTATTGGATTCGATTGTGTTAGTGGAGGCGATTGTTTTGAATCTGAATTCCTTTCTGTGAGTATTAGTAGCCAATAGCCAGTATCCCTCTCTTAGCCAAAATAATTGAGAAAGAGGCACAATGGCAAATTCAAGATCACATAGATGCCGCTACTCCCTTAGACAGCTGCCAACATGGGTTCAGAGAACATCATGGGGTCGAGACACTTCTCACTAGTCTATTCAACGATATCATCGCAGGAATTGACAACGTCCGACAAGGTTTTGTGCTCATCTTCCTAGACATCACCGTGGCCTTCGACTCCGTGAGTCACGAAATTCTCCTCGGAAGACTGAAAGAGAAGGGCGTCTGCAACAGTGCACTAGGATGGTGTAAATCTTATCTGGATGGTAGATGGCAATATGTGAAGTCTGTATCAGAAGAGTCAAAACATTTCCATCAAAAGCAAGGGGTACCTCAAGGCTCCTCGTTATCCTCCTTACTTTTCAATATTTACATGCAGCCCATCTGCAGCATCATAAGATCATTCAAGCTGAAATGTTTGATATATGCAGACGACATTCTCTTTTACATGCCGTTCTCCACAGCTCACATGGATCTGGCCCCGATTATAGACTGCTTCAATGCGGTTTCAACGTGGCTCCAATCACAGAACCTACGCATTCAACATAAAAAAAACAGAGGTGCTTTTCATCACCAGAGACCCCAACTTTACTCCCCCATCCCTCGTCAGTGTCAAGGAAGCTGACTTACAAACTAAAGAAGCAATAAAATACCTTGGAGTTACGTTGGACCAACATCTAGATATGAAACACCACATAAGCAACATAGTCAAAGCCGTTTATTTTAAAATCCGTTCACTCAAGCACCTACGCTCCCTGTTGGACCCAGACAATTTCAGGACCATATATCAAGCGCTAATCCTGCCACACTTTGACTTTGCAAATGCCATCTTACAAGGTCTCCCCCAATCCACACTAACCCCCTTACAGTTGGCCATGAATGCCGCAGCTAGGGTCCTTTATGGAGCATCCAGAAGCGACCAAGTGACTCCAATTCTCAAACAGCTTCACTGGCTACCTATCCATGGGAGGATCACCTTCAAAACCCTACTCTTAGCATTCAAGGCAATCAAAGGTATCTCATCCTCCTCACTCACACATCTTAACCACATTGTACCCCCCAACAGATCCAGAAGAGCAACAACCGTAAACTTGCTAGTAACCCCAAAGGCATCGACAAAGTGCAACAAGACAACCACAAACAGGGCATTCAGTTTCTATGTCCCCAAATGCTGGAATGCTCTACCCCCTGACATTAGGGCCATCGCCAACCTATATCAGTTCAGGAAGGCACTCAAATCCCACCTTTTCCTCCAATACTACCCAACCAGCAATTGAACCTAGATATCCCTCTCAAGAAATGACCCACTCTAGAAAGGCCCTTACATTCAGTATCTGATTTTTACCTATCCTTGCAGTGTAAATAGCTTATGTATATAGTTAACCCTGTTGTCCAAGTTTGTTCTCCTGTTCGATGTAAAACCAGACAGCTTGTTGTTATGGTCGTTGTGTTGTGATGTAAACCGCGCTGATACCGAATAGCGCGGTATATAAGAAACTATAACAAATAAATAAATAAATACTCCTCCTCCTCTCTTGTGCTCTGATGCAGTTGAATGCTGAGTATCCTGTTGGGGTTACTTGATTTAATATGATCTGGTCTGAGTCGTCTAGCCAAGTCTCAATGATGCATGTTATATCAAGCTTCTTGTCGTGGATTAGGTCAAGGATAGTATTTGGTTTGTTCCTGATAGATCTGGCGTTTAGTAAAGCACATCTGATGTTTGTTGATATGATTGGGTTTGTATGTCAATTGTTTGTGAGGTGAGAGGGTGTGTTACGTGTGTCCCTGTATGGTTTATGGGCTGTATTCTTTGCTTGTTGGCGTTCTTTGGATATGTGTGATGGTGGTGTGCATCTAGGTTGGGTGGTATGTGGGTTTATCAGGGGTATTTGTTTGTTTAGTCTGATGCTGTATGTGCAGAGTGCAAACATGTGGAGGAATGTGAGGTAGGCCATAAAGTAGTGGGTAGTGGTGTGCATTTTATACCGTGTATTTGCTGACCTGGCTTGTAGTTTGTTGCATGGGGTAACCAGGCTATGTAAATTGGATAGCAAGTTCTATGCAATTAATCTACAAACAGTTGATTGTCTTGGCAGGGTATCAGCATTAAATTCTAAGCAAATAATCTATAAGCAGTTGATCAGTCTACAGGCAGTTGGTTGTTACGGCAAAGTTCTATGCAATTAATCTTCAAGCAGTTGATTGTCCAGGCAGGGTGTCATAAATAGGTTCTATGCAATTAATCAGTAAGCAGTGGATTGTTCAGGCTGGGTAACAGTGTTATCTTATGCAAGCAATGGATTGTCCAGGCAGGGCAAGGCAGCAGACTTAACTTGCAATCAGTGAATTTTCTATGCAAGGTACGGCAGCGGATGTAACCTCAATGTGTGATGACTTGAGACGCTGTTATTTGGTTGCTGCTTGGTCCGCGCCTAAGTGCCACGCCAAAGGGCCCTCTGGCGCGGGCCCGCCTGGTGGCAGCGCTCCTTTGAAGTTGTTTGTTCCTCCTCCCACAGCCCCGATTGGGCTGGAGTCCCTGAGCGGCAGGACTTGCCGGCCCGCTCAGGTGCTCTACCCCAATTGGGGGAGCCTGGTGATGGCCGCGGGTTTTTTTCTCCTTTTCCCGCTGGCGGTGGCGCTCCTTTGAAGTTGTTTGTTCCTTCTCCCACATCCCCGATTGGGCTGGAGTCCCTGAGCGGGAGGGCTTGCCAGCCCGCTCAGGTGCTCTACCCCAATTGGGGGAGCCTGGTGATGGCCACGGGATTTTTTTCCTTTTCCCGCCGGCGGCAGCATAAGATAACACTGTTACCCAGCCTGAACAATCCACTGCTTACTGATTAATTGCATAGATTAATTGCATAGAACTTTGCCTTAATAACCAAATGCTTTTAGACCGATCAACTGCTTAAGATTAATTGCATAGAACTTTGCCCTAACAACCAACTGCCTGTAGACTGATCAACTGCTTATAGATTATTTGCTTAGAATTTAATGCTGATACCTTGCCAAGACAATCAACTGTTTGTAGAGTAATTGCATAGAACTTGCTATCCAATTTACATAGCCTGGTTCTTAAACAGCTCACGCTACACAAGCCCATTACCCCATTCAACAAACTACAAGCCAGGTCAGCAAATACACAGTATAAAATGCACACCACTACCCACTACTTTATGGCCTACCTCACATTCCTCCACGTTTGCACTCTGCACATACAGTATCAGACTAAACAAAAAAATACCCCTGATAAACCCACATACCACCCAACCTAGATGCACACCACCATCACACATATCCAAAGAACGCCAACAAGCAAAGAATACAGCCAATAAACCATACATGATACACCTCCCATATTTTGAAGAATCCCAGGGGTCTCTTTAATCTCAAGGCCATAAGGCGATACATCAAATACAAATGTTCCACTTTCATTTGAATACTCTTCAAAGAGGGCGGCTCCACTTTCCTCCAGTACCTAGCAATCCCCTGCCGTGTCGCCACACATACTATTCCACATCATCCAGATGCTTCCCCTGAACCCGACATGCTCTCTACATTTAAAAGGGCCATACAGGGACCAAGATTGAAATCCTTCCCCACTATCTCCCGCATCCACACTTCCACTTCATTCCAAAGTACCTTGATTTTTGGACACCCCCACCAGATATGAAGAAAGGAGCCCACCTCTCCGCATTCCCTCCAACATAATGCTTGCCCTCCCATCCATTTCTGTATCTGCAGTGGAGTCAGGTACCACCTATACAACATCTTATAGTTGTGCTCCAAAATATTACTGGCCAGAACTCCCTTGAACAGCCCTTTACAGACTCTCCTTCATTGGTCCTCATCCCAATATCTATTCAAATCTCTTTCCCAGGCCAACCTATGAGCCCACTCCCTGCACTTCGCTGTCTCCATCAGTTTATACAATTTAGATATTAGACCTTTAACATTCCTTACCTGCAACTAGATCGTCCCACTGCCTCCCATTTACTCCCTTCCCTCTCTTTTCCATCTTTTGACAGAAGTGGATCGATTGCAAATAATGATATCTATCTTCCTGGGGCAGCCGGAATTCAATCCTCAAGTCCTCAAAGTCCACCCACTCTCCCCCTTCCTTAAATTGACCGACATGCCTCAACCCTTGCTCCACCCACCGGGTAAAGGTGGGATCCTGTAGCCCTGGCGGGAACTCAGGATTACCCACCAAGGGCATGAATTTAGAGAACCCCTGTCCTCCATACCATCTTGTTTGCCATTTCCGCCAGTGCTGTAGGGTACAGCGTAGAAAGGGGTTCTCCTGCTTCTTCCCTCCCAATACCCCTCTGCTCCATAGTAGAGTTGCTAATTTTTCTTGCAGTCCAAGCCTGCCTTCCTCTAATTCCACCCACTCAGCTTGCCATCTAAACTCCCATTCAAAGACTGCCCTCACGCGAGCCGCCTCATAGTACCGGGATAATAACGGCAGCCCCATACCCCCCACCAACTTACTCACACATAGAATATTCCACGCTATCCTCTGTCTCTTCCCCTTCCAAATAAATTTCAAGAATCTATCTTGTACCTTCTTCAGATAGGATGCCAGGACCTCAACCGGCAGATTCATAAACAAATACAAGAAACGGGGTAGGGCCATCATTTTCAAGAGCTCCATCCGCCCCAACCAGGAAACCTCATAGCTTTCCCATCTCTCCAATTCTTTAAACATATTAGCACTAGCTGGCCCATAATTTGCTAAAAAAAGCCGCTCTAGCTGGGCCGTTATATGTACCCCCAGATACCGAATGCTACTTTTCGCCCACTTAAAAGGAAAAGTCTGTTTCAATCTAGCTACCTCTTCCCGAGGCACCGAAATATTTAATAATTCAGATTTGGTAGCATTCATCCGAAACCCGGACACCTCTCCATAACTAGTTAATTCCGCCTGAACTGCCACCAAGGATCGCTCTGGTTCTGTTATGTAAAAGAGCACATCGTCTGCGAATAAAGATATTTTGTGGTTATGCTTCCCTATTTGAATCCCCGGGATCTCCACCCTGTCCCGGATCCGCTGTGCCATTGGTTCCATAGCCAGTATAAAAAGCAACGGGGACAGGGGGCACCCTTGCCTGGTCCCCTATACAGTTCAAAAGCCTTTGTGACTGCGCCATTAATTTCACAGGTACACTAAAAAAAATTTTTTTTTAAACTGCCTCTAATGTTTCGATTGATTTTTACGTTTTTTGGTGCGCTGAATCCAAATCTGGTAACCAATTTGCTCCATCACGTACAGATTTTTTGCTACATTGGGTTAGCAGTTTGAGGTGAACGTTTCAGATTGAGTGCGATCGAGATAAAAGTTTCTTGGATGAATTCTTTATACTAATTGTTTAGTAGTTATTCAAATAAGAATAAAGAAAATTGTAACAAGGCAGCACATAAGAATAGAGTAATGTCAACAAAACACACTGTGATGGTAGCAAAATTGTCTGCACTTAAAACAGCCACATACATGTGCACAAACATTGAGCATATAAGAGCGAGGTTAGACACAAAGCAAAGCAAAGAAATGTGCAAAAAATGTTGTACAGGTATGTATGTAAGAATAGAAAACGCAAACCGCACCATTGCAATACATGAAGACAAACACCCGATGGTGTGAAAATAAAATTCTAATAAATGAGATCCGACACTGTGGTAATAACTAGCAAATTTTTATTTCAAAGTTTAGTAAAAACACGATATTTGTCAACACAGTTTAGATTTTAAAGTCATTCTTGGGTCAATCAATCTCCTGGTGGGCCCGTTTCTTCTTCCCCCGAATGCTTCTCTTGGTGCGCTGCTTGGCGTATTTTTCATCTGGGGTTTCCCGCAGCAGCAACCAGCAGAAATCAGCCATCATAGTGGTGTTCCATCTTCCTTGGTACCTTCTCTCTGCGTCCTTGATGTCCTGGTGAAACCTTTCACCTTGTTCTTCACTGTACGCCCCCAAGTTTTCGGGAAAGTAGTTCACATGGGAGTGCAAGAAATGGACTTTCAGGCTCATGTTACAGCCTTGTTCTTTGAAGGCATTGAGCATCCTGGCAACAATATCCTTATAGTTCTCATCCCGCCTGTTCCCCAAGAATTTGAGAACAACATCCTTGAAGGAATCCCAGGCTTCTTTTTCCTTCTCAGACATCGTTTCAGCGAATGCTCCATCTGAAATGAGTTTCCTTATATCAGGGCCAACAAAAACTCCTTCCTTTAGCTTTGCTTCAGAAAGTCGGGGGAACTTTGAGCAAAGGTACCGAAAGCACTCACCATCTTTTGGAAGGGACTTGATGAATTGCTTAATGAGACCCAACTTAATGTGGAGAGGTGGTAATAGAATTTTATCACGAGGTACCAAGCTCTCATGAAGAACATTTTTCTCACCGGGTCTCAAATACTCCCGAATTGGCCAGTCTTTTTTCCCCCAGTGTAGGTCGCGGGCCCGGCTATCCCACAAGCAAAGAAGCAGGGATATTTGGTGAAACCGGATTGCTGCCCTAATAGCATGGATAGAATTTTAAAGTCTCCACAAATCATCCACTTATGCTCATCATAACGAATCTTCTGAAGAATCAGGGCCAAATTCTCATATTTTTCTTGGAGAATAACAGAGTGAGCAATAGGAACTGAAGCGAATGTGTTGCCATTATGAAGAACACTTTTTATGCTGTCTTTTGACGAATCAATGAACAGCCGCCATTCAGCAGGATCATACTTGAGTTTAAACTTTTCCATCACTCCGTATATATCGTTGCAAAATACCAAATCTTCCTCTTTGCTGAAATACTTCAAAAATTGTGTCTCGCGGTTGTGGTACCAATAAAAAGTTGTTCCTGGTGACAATAGATTTTTCTGTTTAAGCCGAGAACCTAGCAGTTGGGCAGCATCTTTTGGGAGTCCTAAATCCCGGACTAAATCATTCAATTCAGCTTGAGAGAAAAGTTCAGGTTTCGGATCTGGTTCAGTTTCAAACTCGGAAGTACTGGACTCATCGGGAAAAGCCATCTGATGAGTCTCATCATGATCAGAACCGTCCACACAAATATGATCCAAAGATTTTGGTGGTTCAGGCACAGGTACTTCGTTGCTATGAGGCATAGGCCTAATTGCTGAGGGAAGGTTGGGGTAACTTATTACGTTCTTATTTTTTAAGTTGTATCCCTTCACAATGCAAGAGCAAAAATAGCAGTCACTGCTGTGGTCTCTTTGTTCACGCCACATCATAGGTATTCCGAAACGAAATGCTTGTTTTTTACCTTTCATCCATAAGCGTAGATCTTCCTCACATGTCTTGCACACTTTGTGAGGAGCCCACGGTTTGTCTTGATCGCCTAACTTCAAACCGAAATAGGCGAAATATACTTTTTTAATAAATGCAGAAATGTTCCTCTGCCGCTTTTTCACGGTATATTCCCCACAAATAAAACAAAAACTGTCCGGAGAGTTGACGCAACCTCTGGCTCTGTGAGCCATCACAAATACACAGCACTGCAAACTACAACTGTAGTGAACCACTTCGGAATAAAGCTGGATTACGACTGAGCAAACAAAAGGTAATAATGAACTTGCAAGAAACTGAAATTTGACAGGAACGTTCATGTCGCAACCACCGTGTTTGAGCGAGCGAGCGAACGAGGCGAGGCGAACAGGAAAGAACATGCGCCAGCGCGAGTACTGGATTTAGCCCCCCGCCTCCCAATTGTCCTGTTAATGTATAAAATGAATACAAAACACTCTAAAATATCATTAGGGAGTGTTTCTAGTTAGTTAACCATTACAACCTCTATTTTGGGCCAAGAAAATAAACTGCAGTCGGCTAAAAAGAAATTATGTGAACATTCCTTATATGGGTAAGAAATCTAATTTTGCAAGAAAACGTGACGTGATGGAACATTTTGGCTATTTTTCCTGGATTCAGCACCCCAAAATCTATAGGAATCAGTTGCAAAACTGGAGGCAGTTTTTTGGTAGTGTACCTGTGTTTTTAAACACGCCAGTGGCTTGCTATACAGAATTCGCACCCGTGTCAAAAATGAACCCTGTATTCCCACTTTTTCCAATGTTTTAAACAGAAAGGGCCAGCTCACCCGGTCGAAGGCCTTTCCCGCTTCAACCGCTAAGAGCGCTAGCGGCATTCCCTGACGTTTGCCATACCAGATTAAATTTAACGCTCGACGTATATTGTCAGATGTATATCTACCGGGCACAAACCCCAACTGGTTTGGGTGTATTAAACGTCCTAAACTTGGCATCAGCCTGTTCACCAACAACCTAGTAAAGATTTTTAAATCACTTCCCAGGAGGGAAATAGGTCTATAGAAACCACATTCATCCGGGTCCTTCCCTTCTTTATGTAAAATACTAATGCCCGCTAGCCTCAGGGACACCGGCATTACATCTTCTTGTCCAAATGAGTTGTACATTTCAGTAAGCGGCCCAACAAGTTGTCCAGCAAATACTTTATAAAACTGAATAGAGAACCCGTCCATACCCGGAGCTTTATGAGGTTTCAAGCCCTTAATCACCGTCAATACTTCCTGCTCACTTATTCTGCTAGAAAGCCCCTCCATCTCTTCAGATAAGAGTTTTGGGAAACGAATACTATCTAAATATTCCAGCAACCTCTCTTCCACTACCTTATGTTCCGGTGTATACAAAGTTTGATAAAATTGGATAAACCTATCCTCATTTTCTTTTCCTAACCACCGCGGCCTACCTTTCTCATCCTTAATCCTAACTATAGTATTTTGCATTGCCATTTTCCTAACCTTACGTGCAAGCAATCTCCCCGCCTTTCCAAACTCAAAATTCCTTTGCCTCAGGACATTCAACTTATGTTGGATGTCATGTAGTTGCAATTCGCTAAGTTCCCTCTTCAATCTATTCAATGTACTCCGCAGTTCCACACTCTGAGTGTTCCTTTTTAACTTATTCTCGGTATCCGTTATGGAGTCAAACACCCGCGTTTGATGATGCAGCTGAGTACGTTTACGGTGGGACCCCACCACTATCAGTTTCCGCCGGACCACCGCTTTCAAGCAGTCCTAGATCGTCCCCGTGGAGATCTCCCCCGTCGCGTTCAATGACAGATATTCAACAATTGTCTCTTTAATCTGACTCACGACCTCTGGTTCTTCTAGAAGGGATTCATTCAGTTTCTACCATGCCCTACACGGACCCTGCTTGCCCAACTGTATATTGCAAGTTACTGGGGCATGATCCGAGCAGGTTTGCTCCCATATCTTACAGTCCTCCACACCCGCTACTACGGCCTTATCCAGAAGGATTAAATCAATCCTAGAGTAGGTCTCATGAACTGGGGAATAAAATGAGTAGTCTCTCTGCCCATAACTCACTTCACGCCACACATCTACCAGATCTAGCCTACCCATCAACTGTTTCAGCTGGAGCCGATGCGCTCTGGGTGTGTATGCCGCCCCACCCCCTTGAGGTATCAAGAAGGGGGTTAAGAGCAATGTTCCCTCTAATTTTCTGTAGGCTGTGTGCGCATAAAATATCAGCTGTGTGCAGCTTTTGAAGGAAGGTTAAATTTTTGTGCGCCACATAACGACACTCGGAGTTATATACATTAAAATTTGACTACACGTCAGAATACAGTATGTACACCACATTGATTTTAATCAAATTAAATGAAAATAGACAATTACTAAATGAAGCGAGAAATTTCTAGTAATTATAATCATAAATTTTAAATTTTAAGATGTCTGTGTTGTTTTCTATCAGAATCAGAGCCGTAATTTTTGTGCGCTCTGTTGTAAAGTATGTGCGCTCTCTCGGCGATGTGTGTGCGCGCGCACACGCGCACAGCTTAGAGGGAACAGTGGTTAAGAGATACATTAAAGTCACCTCCCATAATCAACTTGCCTTCTACTCTCCCAAATACGGCCTTTTGAAGATCAAGAAAGAACTCTGCTTGATTAGTGTTCGGGGCATATATACTAACCAGTGTAAATATGTCAGATCCCACTTTGAATTTAATAATCACGTACCTTCCCCCCTTTATCTTATACACATTCTACCACTTGCCCCGCAATTCTGTTAGATAGGAGAATCCCAACTCCCCCCTTCTTCTTCTCCAGTTTATTAGAAGCGAAAAACTGTTGCGGGTAACGCTGGTGTCTAATGCGTCCCTCATCTTTCACCCGGAGATGTGTTTCCTGCACAAAAATAATGTCTCCCCTCAGCCTCGTGCACTCTTTTATAAGGAGCTGACGCTTCTGAAAGCAGTTAAGGCCTCTGACATTCATTGTCACCAAATTAAATAAAGCCATTTCCATTTCCTTAGCAGCATAGTGAAACCATCTCCGACTGCAAGTTGTCGCATTCCCCCCACCCCACCCCCCTCCCTTACCCCCTTCCCTCTACCACCCCCTTCTCCCCTCCCCCCTTCCCTGACCCCCTACCACCCCACCCCACCCCCACCCACCAGTAGATCCACTAAGTAGATCTAATTCCTGGTGGCATCAGACCCAAACTACCCACTATTGTGTCTCCTAAAATCTCCTATATTCCCCTGACAACTATTAACATCCCTCATACTTCCCCACAACAATATAACTCCCCCATAACCAACATCTCCCCAATGCAACATTGAGTCAAGCATATGTATAATATACAACTGCAGCATTTGCCCCCATATAATAGTCATACAAAAACTTATGACCTAAAAGTTATGTCACCACATTTCACACTTTATCACCATCTCAAGTGTCTGTCTGGGTGCGGACCTTCGACCATCTCTGGCGCCTCAGCCATTTGGCACCCCCCGCTGCTCGACTCCATTGAGTGTAGGTGTTCCATTGCGGGCCAGCTTTTGTAGATCCCCTGTCATCACTCCTCGGGATTGCAGGGATGTCCGACCACCCCATCTGACCCATGCTCAGAATCGCTGCCTCCACTGAGTGCACCACAAAGGATTTGCCACCGATGGTATACTGCAGGCCGACTGGGAATAGCCAGCGGTAGCAGACATTCTCATCTCTAAGCTTCTTCGTCACCGCATGGTATTCCCTACGCTTTCTCATAGTAATGCTAGAAATATCCGCAAAAACTTCCACCTCAGCCTCCTTCCATTTGATCTTCCCCAGCCGTCTTGCCACTTCAATAACCAGCTCTGTGGTCCTATACTTGTGCAGGCAAAGGACAATGTCTCTAGGCTTGTTATCCCTTCTAGGGCCTAGCGCCCTGTGCGCCCGATCCACTCTGGCATACCCCTTCCATCTCCACCTTGGCAGTCTTCAGCACTGCTCCGCAGAACTCCTCAGCCAACAGTAAATAATTCACTGACCCTTCTTGCTCCGGCAGGCCTCGAATCTGCAGGTTAGCTCGGCGGGACCGGTTCTCCAAGTCCTCAGTTTTTGCCATAACTCCTCCTGCATGGCGCTCAGAGTGTCCACCTGCTATTCCGACAGCACGCACTGGCCCACATGCTCCTCCATGCCCCTTTAATCTCATGGAGCCAGGAGCGCACATCCTTTTTCAAACTCTCAAAGTCCTGTTTGGTGGACTCCAACCACCCCTTGAGGTCCTCTCTGAGCGCCTGTATCTCACTCGGCCTGCCATTGCCATCCCCCGACTCTACTGCTCCATTGGTCTCACTGCGGCCCGGCGCCATCTTAGCCGCGGGTGTTCGTGGTCCCGCCGAAGCCTTAAATGTGTAGGCTTTAAGATCAATTCCGGGCTTTCTCCCAGCCATCCGCCTTCCCTGCAGTACACCTCTGGTTCCGTCACAGCTTGGGTTGTAATCGTGACTCCGCACAGCGTTTTAGGGCAATATATTCGTCGTCATTTACTATGTTACTATGTTTCTGTGTCCGCGTTGGAGCGCGATCTTCAGGCATCAATACAGTATCTGACGTCACCGGAAACTCAAAGCCATAATTGTAGAGCACCGATCACACTTCTTAAAGCAACTGGTAACCATGGGGGAAAAAAGTACCCCTGTGAGGTCGAAGACCCTCTGGGCTGGCAGTAGGGAAAAAAGGCACGAAGACGCCAGAAAACAAAAGAACAAAAAGCAAGGAAAAATAGACAGAGACTGATGCCGAGGCACCGAGGGCGGTAGGCGGGAAGAGTACCAGTGCGATACAGGAAGTGAGTGTGAAACACGGAGAGAGAAAAAAAACAACTTTTTCCGGGGTCAAGCCAGACAACATCTGAAGGGCTCTGCGGAAAAAAGGAGACTAAGCAAGATGGCACCCTTGGGCAGGAAGGGGACCACGCATGCATGATGGCATCTCCCAAAGGCTTTCTTTGAAAGCTGGGGGAATGCTTCCGTGAGGGCTCCATTGGTGCCAACGTCACCCATAAGTGAGGACTGACTTCCTGCTTGTTCCCAGAGAACCTCTTAATAAATACTGCAAACTGTAGACACAGGAATCCCAAGGTCTTTGGAAGTGGCCTTGTATCCCTTTGAAGTTTGATGATAATGGCTTTTCCGATAGCTTCAGGCAGCTAGCTCTCTTGTCTTCACCATTGTGAAAATGGGACAGGGAGTGAATGTGGCTGTTTTAAACAGTAGAACCATCATTCATTGGTTGATTCAAGTCATGTGAGTACTGACAATTAATCACAGGTGCATCTAATTTTACTGCAGTGGGAATGGGGTGGTTCTGATCAAACTGATTTTAATTGTTTATAAGGGTGCCAATAATCATGTCCTATACACTCTCCTAAACTCCCTCTAAATAATTTAAAGAAAGGCTAATCAGCTTAACAACGCAACACTTTCAAACATGAAGTTGTTACTCACAAAACAAACAGAGAAACCATCAGAGTTTTGCTAAGTATTCAATAAACAAGATATACCTGCATAAAGCATGGTTACTCACCTGTAACAGGTGATCTCTGGGAAAAGTAGGAATTTAGTCTCCACAAATGGGTATCGTCGGTACCGACGGAGCCTGCGCGGGAACGCTCCCCAGCGTCCAATTAGAAAGCTTTTGGAAGCATCCCAGAGCGTCTGCGTGCTGCCTTCCCGCCTTTCCCAACTGCCTCTCTCCAGTTGAGTTTTAAGCTGAAACAAAGAGAGAGAGAGGGAAAGGGAAAGAGAGATACAACTCCTAGGGGAGGTGGGTGGGTTGTGAGGACTAAATTCCTGCTGTTCCCGGAGATCACCTGTTACAGGTGAGTAACCATGCTATCTCCAGGAACAAGCAGGAATGTAGTCATCACATATGGGGCCTCCCTAGCTTTAGATGCCAGAGAGAAGCCCCAGACGTTGTGTGTCCTTGAGAAGGGCTCCTCTTCCCTCGATGGATCTCTGGCATCCTACCAGGGATGGTGGGTAGGAGTTGATTAGGTATGGAACAGGTGTTGGAGAACAGCCTGACCAAACAAGGCATCCCGGCGGGAGTCCTTGTCCAAGCAGTAATGGGCTGTGAAGGTATGAACCGAGGCCCAAGTGGCTGCTCGACAGATGTCGTCGATAGACACAGAGTGCAGATGAGCCATTGAGGCTGCCATGGCTCTCACATTGTGAGCTGTGACATGGCCCTCCAGAGAAAGGTTCTTACTCTGATAGGCGAAGGAAATACACTGAGCAATCCAGTTAGATAGTGTTCTCTTGGAGACTGGAAGTCCCAAATGAGAAGGATCAAAAGCAAAAAAGAGTTCAGAAGACTTTCTATGTTGCTGTGTTCTTTGTAAGTAAAAAGCTAAAGCTCTTTTACAGTCCAAGGTATGAAGATTCCTCTCTGCATTTGATGCATGAGGCCTTGGAAAAAACACAGGTAGGTAGACCGCTTGGTTCAGATGAAAAGGCGAGACCACCATTGGCATAAAGTGTGGATGAGTCCTAAGGACTACCTTGTCATGATGGAACCTTGTATAAGGTGGATTAGCTACTAGCGCTTCCAACTCACTGATGCGATGTGCTGATGTGAATGCAATGAGAAAGATAACCTTCCAAGAAAGGAACTTCAAGGAGGTGGTAGCTAAAGGTTCGAAAGGTAGCTTCATGAGCTACCCAAGAACTAGGTTTAGGTCCCATGCCACCGGTGGTGGCCTAATGAGAGGCTTAGTTAGAAGACGTCCTCTCATAAATCTTGCTATAAGAGGATGAGAAGAAATAGGCTGTCCATTTAGAGGCTTAAAGGAAGCTGCAATAGCGCTCAAATGGACTCTTACTGGGTTAGTCTTAAGTCCTGCATTGGATAAATGAAGGAGATACTCCAGCAATGATTCCAGAGGTATCGCAAGGGGGTTAAGACCCTTTTGTGAACACCATATGGTAAACCTTCTCCACTTGAAAGCATAAGAACGTCTTGTGGAAGGTTTCCTGGAAGCAAAAAGAATATCTTTTACTTGCTGAGGGAGATTAAGACTATGAAGATCTAGGCCTTCAGCAACCAAGCCCTGAGATGCAGAGACTGGGGATTGGGATGCCATAACTTTCTGTCCTCCTGAGATAGGAGATCTGGAGCAGACCCTAACTCCAGGGAGGGAGCTTGAGAGAGATGTAGAAGCAGAGGGTACCACACTTGCCGTGGCCAATGTGGAGCTATGAGAATCATATGGCCTCTGTCTCTCTGAAGCTTGAACAGGGTTTTGGGAATTAGGGGAATGGGTGGAAAGGCATACAGGAAGTCTTGACCCCAGTAAAGGAGGAAAGCATCCCTGGCCTGAGCCCCCTGAGCTGGAATTCTGGAACAGAACCGGGGAAGTTTGGCATGCCATGGACTTGCAAAGAGGTCTATGTCCGGGGTTCTCCAAATTTGAAAAATCTTGGTCACCTGATCTGCATGCAGAGACCACTCGTGTGGAAGCAGAACTCGACTGAGTGTCTGCCCAAGAGTTTTGTATGCCTTGAAGATACACTGCCAGGAGATGAATCTGATGCTCTCTGGCGAGGGGCCTATAGTCGCAAAGCTTTGTTGCAAAGCGACAGAGAGCCTGTTCCCCCCTGCTTGTTCACATAGAACATGGCTACTTGACTGTCCGTATGAATGAGGACTGTCTTGTAGCTGAGCAGGATGTGGAACACTTGAAGAGCAAGGAAGATTGCTCTGAGTTACAAGAGATTGATATGTAGATGAGTCTCTTG
Organism: Ichthyophis bannanicus; assembly: GCA_033557465.1. Classification (NCBI taxonomy): domain Eukaryota; kingdom Metazoa; phylum Chordata; class Amphibia; order Gymnophiona; family Ichthyophiidae; genus Ichthyophis; species Ichthyophis bannanicus. The sequence continues at coordinate 196,862,118 of CM066037.1, read as the reverse complement.
TGGAGACCAGGTGCCTTGGGTGGAGAGGTCTTGCAAATGAGCTCCCCAACCCATCGGAGAAGCACCTGTTGTGAGAGTTGCTTGGGGTAAGGGTTGTTGAAAAGGGGACCCCAGCAAGAGGTTTTGAGTGGACTTTCACCACTGGAGGGACAAAATAAGGCGACTTGTGTTTGCTATTTTGTCCAACATGCATTCTGATGCCTGGGTCCATTGAGTGGATAAGGTCCACTGGGCTGCCCTCATATGGAGGTGAGCATAGGGAACCACATGCACGGTGGATGCCATGTGGCCTAGTAGTTGTAACATTTCTCAAGCAGTGAGATGAGACTTTAGCATTGCTTGAGAAGCTAACTGCACCATGCGAAGGCAGCAGGCCTGGGGTAGATAGACCTTTGCCTTTCTGGTATCCAGCAAAGCTCCTATGAACTCTAAAGACTGAGTGGGAGTTAGACTGGATTTTGGGATGTTTACAACCAGACCCAAATACTGAAGGATACGCATTGTGCAGGCTAGAGAAGTCCTGGCCTCTGACTCTGTTGGGGCTCGAATGAGCCAGTCGTCTAAGTAGGGGAAGACGAATATCCCTAGAGTGCGGAGAAATGCTGCTACTACAGCCATGCATTTCGTGAACACCCTTGGTGCTGAGGCCAGGCCAAAAGGAAGCACCCTATATTGGTAGTGCTTTCCTTGAAAAAGGAACCGAAGGAACTTTCTGTGGGTTGGATGGATGAGAACATGGGTGTACATATCCTTGAGATCTAGAGAACAAAGTCAATCCTGACTCTGAAGGTATGGCAGCAGAGTTCCGAGAGTAGTCATCTTGAATTTCTCTTTGACAAGGAATTTGTTCAATTCTCTGAGGTCCAAGATAGGTCTGTATCCCCCTGTTTTCTTTGGGATAAGGAAATATGGGGAGTAAAACCCCATACCCTGTTGAGGAGTGGGTACTTCTTCTATTGCCCCTTGGGCAAGGAGGATAGTGACCTCCTGATCTAATAGGTTGATGAGAGGTGTCGGAGAGTTGAACTGCCTTATTATTGTGGGAGGGGGCATGATTGAAAAATGAAGCCTGTACCCCTACTTTATGATGGAGAGTGTCCAATGCTCTGCTGTTATCTGCACCCATCTGGGGGCAAAGTGACATAACCTTCCTGGAATGGTGGAAGGCTCTGGTCCCCCGAGAGCCAGAAAGGCTAAGTTCTCTAGCTGCAAGTCAAAGGCCTTGTGGAGGCTGAGACTGCTGGGACTGTTGAGGCTTAGCAGTCCTTGCTTTCTTCTGTTTGGGTGGTTGCTGACCTTTCCTGACAAGCTGACCTGCAGAACGTCCCTGCTGAGCATAAGCAGGATAATATCTTTTCTTCTTAGAAAAGAATGGTTTCTTGAACAATTTCTTTCTAGCAGGATCAGCTGTGCACTTGGATAACCTATCCAAGGTGGAGTTGTCAGCATCCATCTCATTGGCCTTTTCCTGCCAATCCTTACCAAACAGGTTCTCACCAGTACATAGGATATTTCACAATTTGTCTTGTACCCAGAGCTCCAGATCGGATGCCTGGAGCCAAGCAATTCTACATGCACCTATGGCAATGGCAGAGGTTCTGCTTATGCACTTAAAGCAGTCAAAGGCTGCACGGTTGACAAATTTAGAAACATCTTGGGCATGTTTGACCAAAGTGAGAAAGTCCTGTCTTCTATCCTCAGGAAGAATAGGACTTAAAGCTTCTAAATCATCTGTGACCTCCTTCAGGAACATTCCCATGTAGAGACTATAGGAACTGATCCTGGCAGAAAGCATGGAAGCCTGGAAGACACAACGTCCAAAAGCATCCAGGGCTCTGCACTCACGTCCTGGAGGATTAGAGGCATGCCTCTTTGCACTCTTGATCCTTCTCATAGCTGATTCCACTACAATAGAGTGGTGAGGAAGCGGAGTCTTTTGGAAACCAGGACAAGGAGGGACTCAATACAGAGTATCCAGTCTGCGAGAATGAGGAGAGGTGGTAAGAGGTGTCTCCCACATTCTTAACATGAGATCATATAAAATCTCATGAATGGGCAAGGTAGCTGCCTCCTTAGGAGTTTTGAGATATTGTAAAATTTCCAACTCCTTAGTTCTGGGCTCTGTTTCAGGGATCACAGTAAAGCACAGTTACTTACCTGTAACAGGTGATCTCTTGGAACAGCAGGAATAAGTCTTCACATATGGGTATGTCGGTACCAACGGAGCCTGCGCAGGAACGCTCCCCAGCGTCCAGAAAGAAAGCTTTTGAGAGCATCCCACACGCATGCGCGCTGCCTTCCCGCCCATTCACTTCCCTCTCATCAGTTGGGTTTGTAGCTGAGACCGAAGGAGGGAAGTAGACAAATTAGAGAGAGAGAGAGAGAAAACTCCTAGGGGAGGTGGGTGGGTTGTGAAGACTTATTCCTGCTGTTCCCAGAGATCACCTGTTACAGGTAAGTAACTGTGCTATCTCCAGGAACAAGCAGGAATGAGTCTTCACATATGGGGACTCCCAAGCTAGAGATGCCTAGAGGAGGTCCCAGCATGTTGCAAATGTAATAGATGGGCCATGCTATTTCCCAGAACCTCAGGCATCCAAGGGATGGAGGGTAGGAGTTGAATTAAAAAGGGTGTGCTGTGGAACAGCTTGACTAAACAAGGCGTCTAGAGGGGAGTCCTTGTGTAGATCATAAATGTTAGTAAATATTGAATTCCAATTTTCTAATGTGGACCTTAGTCAAAAGTATTGCAAAAGTAGTTATTGAGGCTAATAAGGGTCTGGTGGTAAGAGCCAGTACATTATCCTCAAAGAAAATACCTCACTGTGAAGTAGAGGAAAGTAAATTTTGCAATACAGGCAGAGGTCAGAAGCCTTAATGGCTAGAACTAATCCCAGAAGAAAAAACTGGGGGAGTTTAATGAGGTTGGACTTTGGAGGAAAAGCTAAAGCTTCTGTGGGTCAAAGTTTAAAGCTCTTTGTCCTTGGAGCAGAATAAGGCTCTAGGAAAGAGAGGAGATAAATCTGACTGGTTTGCAGAAAAAGGATGGGTCTTTAAAACCCCTCTATCCAAATGAAAGAGAGAAACATTGGTAGTAGGCGGTGTAGCCTCCAATTTCTTGAAGATCAGTAATGTTTTCCCTAAGTGATGTCACTTAGGATAATGACTTTACATGGAGAGCTTCAGATGTAACATAACCGGAGAGGTTACAGTAAAAGGTAGTTTCTAATTACCATAGAAATTGGTTGTCCATTTAAAACCCTATGGTATGCTGGAACAGCATTAATATGGACAGTAACAAATCTTTCAGAGTGAGATATGTGTATTTATATAACATATATATATATATATATATATATATATATATATATATATATATATATATATATATATTTATAAAGAGAGACTCACTTAATAACAAGAAGGGGTAAGACCCGCTTGAGAATATGGATAGAGAACCCCTTACTGGTTACACATGGGAGAACCATGAAGGTGGTTACATGGAAACCAGTGGAATGTTCCTAGTCAGAAGGATAGGTCTAGATGTCTTTAAAAATTCTAGACTTTGAATAACCAGACATGGAGATCTACGTGAAGGGGTGCAGAGAAATCCTTAGTCTTAAGACAACAAGTCTGGATCCTTCTTTAACTTCAGTGTGGAAAAAAGATGCAATATAAGGGAATACCATATTTGCCCATCTATGAGGGCAATATGAGTATAATGCGTTCTTTGTTCAGCGTAAGTTCCAATGAAGTATTGGAAATTAGAAGGAATGCACTAGACAAGGACCGACTGCAGTGAAAAGAAATGCATCCCTATTGGAAGAGTTCCACTGGAGATGTGGAACAACTCAGGGAATTAAGTAATTCTTTATGCTTTCACGTGCTAAGCCCTGGTTTATTTTCCCTAAAATGAAATTTTAAGGAAGATGGTAAGAGTAGGAAAAAAACCGGTCATGTGGAAGCATGACTGGGCAAAGCCTTTTAACCATCTGGAAGTTACCCACCAGGAATGGCTCTGACGCTATCTGGCAAAGGCCCATAGTTGCAGAGCTTTTTGTAGAATTGCAGAGAGCATGATGTAGGTTGCTTAGGTGAGATCTGGCTGTTTAGTTGCCAGTGTGCAACCTAATCTATTCTGTGGGAGCCAAAGAATTGAAGATGGCTAAGAATAGTAGACAGGCCGGTTGCCTGCAACGATAAATTGTCCAAGTAGGTTTTGGAAACTCTCTTGGAATTATCTGTTATTAAGGCAGCAGAAGAGGTTAGGTCCTATAGATTGGAAAAGGACCGACAGACATAATTAGAAGTGATAAAACTCAATTATGGTCTGATAAGCTGTCTTAAAAGAAATATTTGAAAAGATTGCAGAGGGGAGAAACTCTGTATGGAAATCACTTACTGGAGTAGGTATTGAAGACAATCCTATGGCTTAAAGGGTAAGCCCTCCAGTGAAATAGTATCACTCTTAGAGTAAAGTCTCGACTAAGAGGGATAGAAAGTAATACAGAGTTGTGAAGACTTACAATTTGGTAAGTCTCTGAAAAAGGTAAAGCTCCCCTGCAGTCAAAAATATGAGATATCCTCGTACAGGACAACTGTCAAGGTGAAGGGCATCACATAAAAGGAAACCTTAATTGGTTCGGACATATGAAATAGCAAAAAGAAAACCAAACCAAGTCGGGGATACTGAGAGGTGGGGGGGGGGGGGGGTCCGGGGCTAGGGAGGTTCTGGAGGGGGGGGGGGAAGGGAGGTTGGGGGGGGGGTTGTTGCTCCCCGATTCCTTATTCTAAAACTGTAAAAATGAAGGCATATTGTAGAATACTATTGTGACCTGAAGTTATGCTGTTACTGTTGCATTTTCTTGAAGTTTTTTGTGGTTCTTGTTTATATGTATCTTTTGGAAGCCTTTCAATAAAAAAAAAAAAGAAAAAAAAAGAAAACCAAACCAAAAATACAGCGACCTATTAGTAATTAAACAAAAAAACTTTTTTTTGTCGGAGCTGGCCGGAGGAGAGTCGAAATGAGAAAACTACCCACACCAGGCGGGGTCAGCTACTTTTTTTCTCATAAGGTTCTTCACCCCAATAATAAAATCTAAAAAAACTTTATTTCACTTATCTTAATTTATATTTCAATCCCAAGTTGCTAGTAGAGAAAAATCTTTCTGCACGACGTGCACGTTTTGGGCACCTTGCCCTGTCTCAAGTGCAATATCCAAGAATTAGAAAATTTCCAGCAACCGACATCCAAAACGCCATCAATGCGGCTAAGGTCTGATTTACAATGGCCGAAATGCTCTTTTTTAAAGAAGAACCATCCAATCAAAAAAGAGAAAACCCCACAGAAAGGGGACTCCCGATTGTGATTGGAAACTAAGGTGATGACGACAGCAGCATTCAGAGAAGGCTCTGCCAGTCTAGTGAAGGGCATAGCATACCTTGTAATTAGTTGTTACTCCTCTATTTGCTTTATAAGGAGAGGAGAAACCTGTTACCTGTAGGGCATGACTATCCTTAATAGCTCTAAGAGATAAAAGAATGGATTCCTCTTGGCAAAAGATTCATGCCTAAAGTGGAAGACTGAGCCAGTGTATCACTGACCTCTCAGTAAGGATGAGAAGAACTGTAAACGCTTCTGTTAAGAAGTAGCGGTTCTGAAACTCAACAGGAAAAAGAGATTTAATGAATAAAATATCAGAAACCCTGCGACTGCTGGGTTTGCTGAGCCTGTTGAGGCTTTGGTTTTCTTAGCCTGGTATGTTGTTGTCCTTCTTTGGAAACATCTGCATGATATGTAGAAGATGAATAAAACTTTTTCCCCTTAGGGGGATAAAGTTTGTTAGGAGATTTTTTACTAGCTGGGATAGAGGAAAGTTTTGACAATCCTATGCATGCAATAATATCAGTGTTTAACTGATTAGCTTGGAATAAAGCATCCTTGTTAAAGAGATTTTCACCAGTACAAGGAGTATTTCCCAGCCTTTCTTGTACCCATTTGTCCAAGTCTGAAGCTTGGAGCCAGGCCATGCGTCGTGCTCCTATGGCTATAGCAGAAGTTATGCTAATAGATTCAAAACAGTCCAGAGAAGCACGATTAAGGAATTTTGAGACATTTTGAGCAGGACTGACTAATAAGAAAAAGTCTACTCTTATGTTCTTGAAGAAAAGGGATCAAAAGCTTTAAGTTCTTTGTGACCTCTTCAAGAGATAATCCCATATAGAAAATATATGAGATAATTCTTGCTGAAAGCATGGATGCCTGGAAGCATTGACGTCCAAAGGCATCTAAAGTCCTAGACTCACGACCTGGCGGATAAGAAGAGTGCTTCTTTGCACTCTTAATCTGCCTCATTGCTGATTCTACAACAATAGAATGATGAGGAAGTTGAGTCTTTTGAAAACCTGGAGAAGGTGGCACCTTGTACATAGTGTCAAGTGTCTTAGAATGTGGGGATACAGTTAAAGGAGTTTCCCACATTCTTAATAGTAGATCCTGTAAGGTCTGATGCAAAGGAAGTATGATAACCTCCTTTGGAATCCAGGGGAATTGCAGGGTCTCTGAATCCCCTGGTATGGATTTTTTACCAGGTATAGAAATGGCAAGTAACTTTGCCATATCAAGCAGAAAAGCTTGAAAAGAAATCTCCACTGAGGACCCTCTAAAATGAGGGGTAAAGGCTAGACTTCTTGAAAATTTAGCCTCGGTACCGATAGATTCATCCCAGTCATCGGGATCGGAAGACTTGAAAGGATGAAGCGTTGGATTTTCACTAAAGCGATGTCCTCGGTACTGGCCGAGGCTGGTACCGAGACGAGTCGGTACCGAATCCTCCATGCTAGAGATAGATTCCAGGCTCGGCATCGAAGGAAGCGAGTCTGTCAAAGCAAGCATGGACGGTACTGACACCGATGCCGGTACCGAAGCCGATACCGATACTCGAGGAACGGTCTGAAGCAACTCCAGCAGTTCCGAAGTAGCCGAGAGCGCTAGACTACGTTCATCGGTGAGGAGTGTTTCATCCATCACCATAGCTGATGCCGGGGTGTCGGTACCACTTGAAGCGGCCACAACCCCCAAGCATGGCCCAGGTAAGCACAGTTACTTACCTGTAACAGGTGATCTCCAGAACAGCAGGAATTAGTCTTCACATATGGGTACGTCGGCGCCGACGGAGCCTGCACGGAAATGCTCCCCAGCATCCAATCAGAAAGCCTTTGGGAGCATCCCTCGCGCCTGCGCGGTGACTTTCCGCCTTTCCCACTGCCTCTCCCCAGTTGTTTCATAGCTGAGATAGAAGGAGAGAAACAGGAAAGGAAATAGATAGATACAACTCCTAGGGGAGGTGGGTAGGTTGTGAAGACTAATTCCTGCTGTTCCGGAGATCACCTGTTACAGGTAAGTAACTGTGCTATCTCCAGGAACAAGCAGGAATGAGTCTTCACATATGGGGACTCCCAAGCTGTGGGTGCCAGGAGAGATCCCATAAAATGCGTATCCCTGGAACAGGACAGCATTTCCCAAACCTGGATCTCCGGCATCCCCTGGGGGATGGAGGGTAGGAGTTGAATAGAGCAGAGCTGTAGAGGAACAGCGAATCTAAAGACTACAGGGAAAAAAGTCTTTAGAATGTATGTCAAGTATCATCAAAATATTTAATGAACTAGCACAATATAGAGCTTACCTACTGGATTGTAGGAAGTAGACTGTAGATGCAGTAGCGGAATCTTCAAGGTAACTCCACAGCAGTGAGGAAGAAGTTCCAATCTGGAATGGGCAGGTGACCCAGGTGTCAACCGGGGCAGGAGAAGATCGGCAGGTCTCCAATGAAAAGCTTTATGGGAAAAGCTGAGAACTCTTTTAGATACAGAGTCATAAACATTGAGGACTAAAAGAAGAAGACTGACCGATCTGGAAAATTAGCCCAGTCCGGAAGGGAAGAGAGGGTATGTAAAAAAGCCCCTATTCCCAAGGAGAACAAAAGTGTACTCAGGAACACTGAAGATGTACACTGTCTTTCCTAGCTGGTAAGAGATAGGAAGACATTGAAGTTTGAGACTGCACAGATAGGGAGATGTATAACAAAAATAGAAGCTGTTGATGTCACAGCAGTAATGGTTAGTAAAACCAGTCCCAGTTACTGAGCCGTATGATAATAGGCAAGTTGACTGTCCGGACCCCATAAGAAAATAAAAACCTAAGCACCGACAGTCAGGGAGATAGGTTAGACATAGGGTGCTATGGACATCTCCCAATATGCGTGTATATATATTTATATATATATATATATATATATATATATATATATATATATATGGAAAGACATACATATCTATACCTATGAGAAGATATATATATCTAGACAAGTAGTTTTATATATATCTACATATAGACATGTAGATAGATATATGTATAGATAGAGGCGGGATGGCTGATGCCCACCCAGGGTACAAAAACATGTATGCCCAGGACACATACATACATAAAAATAATTTTTCAGAATACATGCCTGCAACTGAGCCACAGAAAAACATTCACATGGGGAATGTGATGGGAAAAAATTCATCCAATAATAGGGGGTGAAACCCACCTGAAGAAATATAGAGAATCGATTTCTGTGGAGCAGGAATGTAGGTCAGTGGACGAACCAGTATGGTTGCGTGCAAAACAGAGGATAACAGCAGTCTTGCAGGAGTACGTCAGCAGTACTTTAGGACTCTGATATGTCCAAAGGACAAGAAGAACGCATAGACGAAGATAGCAGAGTGACCCAGCCAAGGGGTTCAGGGGTATCATGTACGGTAAAAGAGTATGCGTTGTCCAAGTGGAGTAGAAAACATAATGCCAAGCTGTAAGGAACAGGAGCATATTCCGGTCAGACTGGGAACTCCGTGGACATTCGCGCAGAAAAAAGCTTGTCTGCTGTATATGAAAGACCCTCAGAGACAAGTTCAATGCTCTGTAGTAAGGGCCCAGAGTAGAAGCCTCTCTGAAGGTTGCAGAGAGCATTGTGCAGGAGAATTATAAGATAAAACTGACAGAAGTCAGGTGTGTTGCCACATCCGAGGAAAGGATATGGCTAGAAGAAGATAAGCTGCAGTGAATAGTATTATGCAAGATAGTTGCAAGCAGCCTGCAATGAGCATTAAAGTAATCACTGGAACTCCTGCATACACAGCAACTGAACAAAACAACAGAGGGGATTCTCCTGTAAGAAAACAGAGAGAAAACAGACAAAGGCAGCGGAGAAGATTTCCGTCCCTGTCCGATGAGTTGTTCAGAGCACGCATTGAAGGAAAACAAACAGTCTACACTGGAAGAAAAAGAAGTGTTTCAGTATGGCACCAACTCAAGCAGGGGAAACCCTGGAAGAGAGGGGGTTGGAAAGTGACTTACCATAGGGTAAGTCAGCTGAAGGAAAAGATGTCCATATGGGGACAGAAACTATCATGGGATAGTTGTGACCTCCCTTAGTGGTAGTAAGAATGGGAGAATTCTGTAACCCATGGACAAACGTATCCGAGAGCATAGCATACTGGAAAAGAAACCAGTGTAGAGTTTGAAGAATAAACTTCTGCTAAGGGGAAGTTAACTGTAGATTGCAATACACAGGAACCTATGGGTGCTGGTTATGAGTAGACTGGGTAGAGTCTGGAGACTTCAGACTAGGATGAGATGTCCCTTGCTTGGGTACACCGGGAGGATGGGCAGAAGGAGGATGAAACTTTCTCTTCTTCGGGAAAGAAGGTTTGGTAGGACATTTCCTACGTCCTGTGGAAAAAGAAGGCTTAGGATGGTTTCCAGAACTAGGAAAGTCAGTGGAGCAATGAGCAACCTGACGTAAAGCTTCTCTATTGAAAAGATTGTCTCCAGTACAAGGAGAATTACCCAGTGTATGTTGTGCCCATCTGCTCAAGTCTGAAGCCTGCAGCCACGCTGTACGACATGCTCCAATGGCAATAGCAGAGGATCTGCTAACAGACTAAAAAGAGTCTAGAGAAGCACGAGAAAGGAACCAAGAGATATTCCTGCTATGATTAAGAAGCAAGGAATAGTCAGAGGCCTTAGGTTCTGACAAAAAAGGAGACAAAAAAGAGATAACTTCTCAGTGACCTCCTGAAGTGTGAGACTCATATAAAAAATATATGAAATAATTCTTAAAGCCAACATAGAAGTTTGGAAGGTTTGACGCCCAAAGGCATCAAGTGCTTTAGATGCACGACCTGGTGGGTAAGAAGAATGCTTCTTCTTGCTTCTGACCTTCCTCATTGCTGATTCCACTACAATGAAATGATGCGGAAGTTGGTTTTTCTGAAACCCCGGAGAGGGAGGCACCTGATACAGAACATTCATGGCTGTAGAAGGCGCAGGAACCTTTAAAGGTGATTCCCAAAACCTCAGAAGAAGGTCCTGCAAAGAATGATGTAAAGGAAGCATTATGGTTTCCTTTACTGCAGGATCTTGGTCAAGAGTAGGACCAGGAATAGGAATGGCAAGAAAGGCTGCCATGTCAAGGAGAAATTTCTGAAAAGAAGGATCTCCCAGAGGAACTATTCCTGGGTAGGCTGAGGTTGAATGAGCAGCGTGAACACCAGAAGACCTACTGGACTGGTGCATAAAAAAGATCCTGCTAGATGGAGAATGATACAGACAGTTCTGACTCGAGGCAGTTAGTACGGCATCGTCGGTTCCCGGTATCGATTCCACGCTAGGCATAGAAAGGATCGATGGCCCCGATGGAACTGCAGGAATCGACATCGATACCGGTACCAGCATCGGGGACGGTAATGCCATCGTAGCAGGTATTGGAGGTTGCCGAAGCGGTACCGAGATAACCAGAGAGCTTGGGTGATTTATCCTCGGTACCGCGTAGTCGGAAACGACATGGATCGGTTCCGAAACGCGTCGGAACCAAGTCATCCAGACTGGATATCGATTCTAGACTGGGCATCGAAACGAGCGTCGGTGGTGGTATCGGCGATGCCGCTACATGAAAGTCAATCGGAATGGTATCGATCGGTACCCGATGGACCAGGGGAAAAAAGGTCAGGACCCAAACAGGTTAGACACCAGGCATTGGAGTCTAAAAAGAAAACTAAGTTTCCACAGTGAAGGCACTTCTTAGGGGAAGAAGGCTCCATGTTGGAAAGGCCTGGTAGGCCTCAAAAGGAGAAAAGAAAAAATTGAGGAGAAATTATTTCTCTAAGTTGGAAAAGAAAAGAATAAAGCACCGGCGGTACCGGTATCGGCGGGAAAGACAGCCGCGACCACAAGAAAACAAGAAAAAAAGGATTTTAAAGAAAAAAGTTTCTGCGGTGACAGGAGGTACATCCTGTTGGCTCCGCGGAAAAACGAAAACTGGGGAGAGGCAGTGGGAAAGGCGGGAAGTCACCGCGCAGGCGCGAGGGATGCTCCCAAAGGCTTTCTGATTGGATGCTGGGGAGCATTTCCGTGTGGGCTCCGTCGGCGCCGATGTACCCATATGTGAAGACTCATTCCTGCTTGTTCCTGGAGATTGTTCATCGAGGTAAGTACCCCGGGAATAACCTGGAGCCCCGTTAATGCTTTGGAGCCCGAAGACTCCCGCCGGGGCTTTATTGCTAAATTGTCCTCGAGGGCAAGGCCAGAGCCATCTCGATGCTTAGAAGGAGATCTACCACTCGAGGACTGGCTAGTCTTTATAGACATTTGTTTGGTTACCTGATCCTGTGAAAAAGAAGATATTCTAGCTGGTAACATCGAGTGCGATGTGAACCGAGTATCGAGTTGTGCTTGATCCTGAAGACTTCTTCTGTTTGAGCTCCAGCAGGAAAGACACTCCAGTGGGCAATGGTCAGGACCTAAACATTTTAGATACCAAGTATGAGTGTCTGAAAATATATCTGTACCACCACACTTTGAGCATTTCTTAAGGATAGTGGCTGGCTTTTCCATAATGGAAGAATAGAGGCCTAGTGGCCTAGAAACCGTCAGGCACTAAACAGGAAAAAACTTCTAAAGAAGAAATTCTTTAGTAAAAAGAAAGAAAAGCACCAGCGGTACCGGTGGCGTCGGGGGAAGGCAGACGCGACCAGAAGAAACTAAGAATAAAAAGAAGAATTTTCTGCGGTGACAGGAAAACGTCCTGCCGGCTCCACGGAAAACTGATGAGAGGGAAGTGAATGGGCGGGAAAGCAGCGTGCATGCGTGTGGGATGCTCCCAAAAGCTTTATTTTTGGATGCTGGGGAGCGTTCCCGCACAGGCTCCGTCAGTACCGACGTACCCATATGTGAAGACTCATTCCTGCTTGTTCCTGGAAATTAGACAGACCCCGAACCACCTTCCTGATAAAATCCTGGAAGGAAATATCCTCTGGAGGAGACATCCTGCGCTTAGGGGAGGAGGGCTCCTCTGGGAGAAGCATTCCTGCATCGACAGAACTGTCAGAATCCTCATATTCTTCTGAGGACTCGAAGTACCATCTGTCCGGATGCTCCTGAAGAGCCCGATACCCGTAAAGTCGCTACCGGGAGTAATCGGTACTGGGGTATTGGTATCCGAGGGCATCGGATGACTGGATACCGGCAAAGCAGACACCGATGCCGATGCTATCGGTACCGGTACCGACCAGATTGTCTGTCGCGGTTCTGAGGGCGTCGATGCCGCAAGGAGAGCCGCCAGACTGCGCTCAATAGCCAGGAATCTCTGGTCTATCGACGCTGCCAATGCCTGGATGTCAGTACCGGAGAAGACCGCCGGTACCCCAGAGCATGGCACCAGTAGTTCTGCCGAGGTCGAGGCCTCGAGAACATCCTGGAGCCCCGATAATGCTTTGGAAGCCGAAGCCTCCCGCCGGGGCAATTTTGCCGGTGCAGAATCCTCAAGGGCAACGCCAGAGGCATCTCGATGCTTAGAAGGAGATCTACCCTTTGAGGACCGGCTGGACTTATGTTTAGTTACCGGAGAGTCACGGGAGGAAGAGGAAGCCCTGGAAGACGTCGATGCCACCGAAGCTGCATCAGAGGGAAACAGGGTACTGAGCTTAGCAGCTCGGTTCTGCTGACCTCTTTTAGACATCATGGCGCAGGACATACAATCCGTAAAGGAGTGGTCAGGACCTAAACATTTTAGACACCATTCATGGGTGTCTGTGACGGAAATGGTACCGCCACACTTGGTGCACTTTTTGAAACCTGAGGCAGGTTTCTCCATTATAAGAAAAGGTTTTTGGGCCTATGGCCCAAAAAGGCGCATGCACCTGAAGAAAAATAGGAAAAATCCTAGTATATATATATATTTTTTTAAAAGACAGAAAATAAGAAGAAAAAACTGGTGGTACCTGTAAAGCGTTGAGGAAGGCAGACGCGACCACAAAAAGAAATAAATAAACAAGAATTCTTCTGCGGTGACAGGAACAATGACCTGATGGCTCTGCGGAAAAAGAAGAACTGGAGAGAGGCAGTTGGGAAAGGCGGGAAGGCAGCACGCAGGCGCTGTGGGCTGCTCCCAAAAACTTTCTATTTGGATGCTGGGGAGCGTTCCCGCGCAGGCTCCGTCGGTACCGACGATACCCATATGTGATGACTACATTCCTGCTTGTTCCTGGAGATCTTTAAATCCCAGCTTTATCATTCCCAGGTCTCATTTGAATGTACATCCACAATATATGTTCAGATGGACCTGTGAATGATAAAGCTGGAATTTAAAGTTATGCAGCTATATCCTGTTTATTGAATCCTTAGCAAAACTGATGGTTTCTCTGTTCATTTTGTGAGTCACAACTGCATATTTGCAAATTTTGTATTGTTAAGCTGATGTTTAGCCTTTCTTTAAAACATTTAGAGGGAGTTTGGGAGAGAGTATAGTATTAGTATTCTAACTCCTTTGGTATTTGTAATAATCATGTCCTGGCAATGTCCCAGTTTTTATACAATTTCTACTATTTTATTTTTTAATTAGTCTTGTTTTATTTGATTCTTTTTGTGTCAAATATGTATGCATATATAGTCCAAAGCCATTTCACTGACCACTTTTTTTTTAGATATTGGACATTAAGGAGTTGAACTGCAAAGGTGCCAATAATGTTGACCACAACTGTATATTATTGACAAGCTATATTTACAAGTTCAAATGGGAATAGTATATAGACTTCTTATGAACAATTCCACTATATATATATATATATATATATATATATATATATACACACACACACACACACACTCTTGCTGAACATTATCCAAAGTGCATTCTTCCAATCATAACATTTACCAGATCCTCTCTGGCCCAAACTGAAGCCTGTAGCTTTAATATGAATTGCTCAGCTTATAGTTTTAACAGTAAACTTACAACCAATAACTTTCCACAATAAGCTCACAGCCCATAGCTTTAACTAGTCCAATCGTACCTTTGGCTTCTCCTAGCTTACATGCACTTTATCTCCAGGAACAAGCAGGAAGTTAGTCTTCACATATGGTGACTTCGGCACCGATAGAGCCCGGCACAGGAACACTCCCCAGCATCCAAAAGGAATGCTTTTGGGAGCATTCCTCCATGCATGCATGGCTGCCTTCCAGCCTTCCCTCCTGGTCTCAATTGTCTTTTTTCTGTGGAGTAATCGGGACCTTGTCCCCATCAGCTGTGTCTAGCAACATCAATAATTTTTTTGCTACTACTGTCAAAGTACTTAAGTTGCCTTCCCGTCAACCAACTCTACTCCCGGTCGATTCTGGTTCCCTTTTTTTAATTTTTATTTTACATAATTTTTCCTTTATTTTCAGTTTTCTCACAAACTTTGTTTGAGGCCTATGGCCTCATCGGTCACCACTGCACAGTTTGATTTTATCTCCCTATTATTCACGAATATGGAGAAGCCCTGGAGTAGTTTCAAAAAATACTCCAAGTGTTCCAGCACAATTTCTAATCACTGATGAGCATTCCTGATGCCTAAAATGTTTAGGCCCAGACCACGATGTCAATTCTTGCCACATGACTTTTCGAGGTAGAAAAAACTGGGACAAACAGAAGGCTAAAGCCGTTTCCTACAGACTCAGCTCCTTCGGTGCACTCCTCAGGGGCGTCGACTCCTTCAAAGTCTTTCCATGCATCCAAGTCTTCACCAGCAAAGGAAAAGCATTGCTCAGAGTCACCAGTGCTCAAGAAAAAGAAGACATCGGCCTTGGCATAGATGTCATCGACTTCCAGGTCGGCGTCAGCTTTGGATACAGAGCATTGGCACCGCCATTCATCACATTACGTTGCTGACAGTCCATAGAAACAACCCCGGTGGGAGGTGTCATCCTCCAAAGTCACACAGGGGTTTGGAGATGCCCCCGAGGTCCAATCCTCTGTGAAGCCTCTGATATTGGCATCGGGAGTTGTGGCCTACACAGCTGTGGCAGAGTAGTTACTCACCTGTAACAGGTTTTCTCCAGGAGCAGCAGGAATCAGTCCTCACATATGGGTGACGTCGGCGCCGACGGAGCCCTCGTGCTGAGCATTTCCCCAGCTTTCAAAGAAAGCCTTTGGGAATTGCAGCGCACATATGCGGTCCCCTTCCCGCCCAAGGGTGCCATCTTGCTCAGTCTGATGACACAGCTAAAAGACAGCAAAAAATTAGCAAAAATAAATCATATGACTGCAACTCCAAGGGGAGGAGGGAGGGTTGTGAGGACTGATTCCTGCTGCTCCTGGAGAACACCTGTTACAGGTGAGTAACTACTCTTTCTCCAGGACCAAGCAAGAAGTCAGTCCTCACATATGGGACTCCCCAGCTAAATGCTACCGGAGACCTCAAGCCGAAAAAATGAGCTTCTTCGAGCTCGGCAGCACGTAAGGAAGGAATCTTCACTGAGAATGCCCCCGACCGGTAGCCCAACACCAGGGCCGGAGGGTAGGAGTTGCCTAAACCCCAAAGAGATTATGCAGTACTGCCTGTCCGAAAGCACTGTCCCTGCAGGACTCCCTCTCAAGGCAGTAATGGGCCGCAAAAGTCTGGCTTGAAGACCAAGTAGCGGCCCGGCAGATGTCTGCCAACGGAACAGAGCGGAGATGAGCCACTGACGCAGCCTTCGCCCTGACACGATGAGCCGTGACCCGACCCTCCAACGAGAGGCCGGCTGCCCCATAAGCCCAGGCGATACAGTCAGCGACCCATATGGACAAGGTACGCTTGGAGACAGGGAGCCCCAACTTATTGGGGTCAAAAGAAACGAAGAGCTGAACAGCCCTCCGATGCTCCCGCGTACGGTCAAGGTAGAAGGACAATGCCCTCTTACAGTCCAGGGTATGCAGGTCCATCTCAGCCCGGTTGGCATGCGGCCTGGGAAAGAAGGTCGGAAGAACCACCTCCTGATTGAGGTGAAAAGGGGAGACGACCTTAGGAAGAAACTTAGGGTGAGTCCGTAAGACTACCCTATTCCTGTAGAACCTAGTGTAAGGGGGATCAGACACTAGTGCCTGAAGTTCACTTACTCGCCTAGCAGAGGTAAGAGCTACCAGAAACAAGGTTTTCCAAGAGAGAAAACGGAGAGGGCAGGTAGCCATAGGTTCAAATGGCGGACAAGTAATCCGCTGTAAGACCACATTCAGATCCCACTCAGGGGCTGGTGGACGTAAAGGAGGCTTAAGCAGGAGGCGGCCTCTGAGAAAACGAGCCACCAAAGGGTAGTTGGAAAGAGGCCTCCCGTCCACCGGCGAGTGGTGCGCTGAGAGAGCACTGAGGTGAACCCTGACAGAGTTGGACTTAAGACCTAGATTGGAGAGGTAAAGCAAATATTGCAATACTACCACTACCAAGCACGAGAAGGGATTCTCGCTGTGCTGAGCACACCATGCGAAGAATCTATGCCACTTAAGAGCGTAGGATTTCCTGGTGGATGGCCGCCTAGAGGCTAAGACTACGTCTTCCACCTCTCGAGGCAGTAGTAGGGGAGCAAGGCCATCAGATGAAGGGACTGGAGGTTGGGGTGCAAGAGAGTCCCCTGGTCCTGAGACAGGAGATCGTGCTGAAACCCTAGAGGAAGAGGAGTGTCCACCGCCAGTTGCAGCAGAAGCGGGAACCACAGTTGCCGCGGCCACCTGGGGGCTATCAGGATTAATGAGGCCCCGTCTTTGAGGACTTTGAACAGTGTTCAGGACACTAGCGGCATGGGAGGAAACGCATACAGTAGGCCTGTGGATCACGAGATCAGAAACGCATCCGCTGCTACTCAGAGGATGCGGTTGTCTGGAGCAGAATCTCGGAAGTTGCCGGTTCGGAGGACTGGCGAAAAGATCCATAGTGGGGAGGCCTCACCTGAGAAAGATCTGCTGAACCACCAACGGATTCAATCTCCATTCGTGTGGTTGCAGGATCCTGCTCAGTTTGTCCGCCAGGTAATTTTCTCGACCTGGGAGGTAGACAGCCTTGAGGAGGATTCCGTGATTGACGGCCCAAGAGCACAGCCGTTGTGCCTCCTGACAGAGAAGGAAGGAGCCTGTGACTCCTTGTTTGTTCACGTAGAACATGGCAACTTGATTGTCCGTCTGGACCAGTACAGACTGGTGAGATGTGAGGTGAGAGAAGGCTCTCAGAGCTAGGCGTATCGTCCATAGCTCCAGGAAGTTTATCTGTTGAGCAGCCTCCCAAGGGGTCCAGAGACCCTGAGTACATGTCCCTTGGCAATGTGCTCCCCAACCTAGAAGAGAAGCATCTGTCGTCAGCACTTGAGAATGCGGAGGGGATTGAAAAACCATTCTGAGTACCAGATTCGGAAGATGAAGCCACCATTGCAGAGAGGAGACGAGTAGGTCAGATATTCTTACTGAGTCCGCTAGGCTCCCTGTGGCTTGATGCCACTGAGTTCGAAGGCTCCACTGAGCAGGCCGCATGTGCAGGCGGGTATTGGGGGTGACATGAACCGTGAAAGCCATATGGCCGAGAAGTCTCAGGAATTGCCTGGCAGAGACCAGGGAATTGCTGTGAAACTGCCTGGCTAGATCCATCAGCCTGTGGGCTCTGTCCAGTGGCAGAAAAGCCTTCACCTGAAGAGTGTCCAGCCTTGCTCCTATGAATTCTAAGTTCTGGGACGGGAGCAAAGTGGACTTTGCGAAGTTTATGACAAACCCCAAGTGCTGAAGCAGAGCCACAGTGCGAAGGGTGGCTTGACTGGCCTCCTGGGAAGACTGGCCCCTTATGAGCCAGTCATCCAGGTATGGAAACACAAAAAGACCTTGAAGCCTTAGGTAGGCTGCTACCACTGCCAGGCACTTGAACACCCTGGGAGCGGAGGTCAGGCCAAAGGGTAGTACTCTGTACTGATAGTGGTTTCCTCCCACAACAAATCTGAGATATTGTCTGTGGTCTGCATGAATAAGGATGTGAGTATAAGCATCCTTGAGATCTAAGGAGCATAGCCAATCTCCCTGCTGGAGGTAGGGCAGCAGGATTCCAAGGGTAAGCATTTTGAACTTTCCCTCTCCAGGAACTTGTTGAGGTTGCGCAAGTCTAGGATGGGTCTGAGGTCTCCTGTTCATTTTGGTACCAGAAAGTACCTGGAATAAAAACCGTGACCTCTCAGGTGGTGGGGCACCGGTTCCACAGCCTGTTCCCTTAGTAGACTTGTTAACTCCTGAAGGAGTAGGTCCCTGTGCAGAGGGAGTCTTGGAGGCTCCCCTGGAAAATAGGAGGGAGGTACCTGGTGAAAATGGAGAAGATAGCCCTTTTGGACTATATGAAGCACCCAGGTATCTGATGTGATGGCTGACCACCTGTGGGCAAAGTGGGCCAGCCGGCCTCCTGTGCTGAGAGAAGCCAGCTGAGAAGAGGCTATGCTTTCTGAGTCAAAAAACCCCACCCTGCTGAGCAGGGGCTGGTGTTGGTGGGCTTGGAGGCCTTCTGCCTACGGGGCCAATGACCCTGCCCCTTGGCCTGCTGACCCTGTTGGGGAGCTGTAGAGGCCTGATAATGAGGGCATTGTTTATAGGCAGAGGACTTCCTCAGGTAAAAGGTCTTTTTTCCCGAGCCCTTCTTATTCTGAGAAGGGGCAGAGGTTTTTCTGGACAGCCTAGTCCTCGTCAGAGTCTCGGTCTCGGGTTATGCAGCCATTTCAGCCATGGGCTTGCCAAAGAGGTTTTCACCTCGGCAGGGGACATCGACCAACTTGTCCTGTACCCATGGCTCGAGGTCGGATGACTGTAGCCAAACCTGTCGGCGGGCACCAATGCCAGCCCCGGCTACTCGGGCCGAAGCCTCGAAGCCATCGTAGGCTGCTCGAGAGATAAACTTTGAACACTCTCGAATACCGGTGGACAAGGCCTGGAACCTCTGCAAAGGTTCCTCGGAAAGACCAGCAGAGAACCCGGCAATCTCCTTTGCCAGGACTCGGAGATACATGCCCATGTAGAGCTGGTATGTCTGGACACGGCAAGCAAGCATAGAGCCCTGGAAGCACTTCTTACCGAGGGCATCCAGGTTCTGGGCCTCCCGGCTGGGAGGCACCGAGGAGTGCATCTTCTGACTTTTCAGTCGATGCATGGCCGATTCCACAACCATGGAGTGGTGCGGTAATTGTGCCTTTTGGAACCCGGGGCTCTTGCGGACTCGATAGATGGAATCGACCCGCTTGCTTAACACTGGTGTCGAGGCCGGGGTCTCCCACATGCGGAAGAGCAGCTGCTCCAGCATCGGAGGAACCGGTACAGTAAAGGCCTCCTTCGGGGGAGAGTCATACTGGAGGGCCTCGAGCTCCTCGGCTCAAGGCTTCTCCTCGGGATCCGCGGGGAAGGCCTTGGCCATATCCCGCACGAAGTCCGAGAACCGGGTATCCTCCGGTGGGGATCGTCTCCGAGGTTCGGACTCCGGCGAGTCTGATGGGACACACCGAGTCTGATAGGTGTCGGGTGACTCTTCGTCCTCCGTCTCCCAGCCCGACTCCTCGGAGGAGGTGTCGAGCGGCTCGGGTAGGGCGGGCACCGATGCCCTCCGCCCCAACGCCGAGGGTACCGGCGTCGACGACCTCGGTCCCAAACAGGAGGCCGCGGCCGAGGATCGACTTGAGCCCGCATGGACTCGAGGATCGGCTCAGCCTCCGGGGTCGACTTGGACTTCGATGTCCCGGTGGTCAGGGCAGATGCACCAGTGAGACCGGTGATCAATGCCCGCTGCTGTTCCATGAAGGCAGCGAGGCTGCTCTCTAAGGCCGTCAACCTGAATCCGAGCTCAGAAGACCCAGCAGCCCCCGACTCGGGACCCGACGTCGGCTCCCTTGGAGGAGAGTCCACGAGGACTCCAGCACTCAAGTGTCCAGGAGACTCCATCTCGAGACGAGGTTCCTTGGCAGGCCTCTCCGACTCCGAAGACCCGGGACGGCTATCGGGGGCTATGCGACGTGGCTCTCGAGGAACCAGGAGCGTCCACCGACGCCGCCCTCACAGGTTTCTTCTTCCTGCGTTGTTCCCACGAAGGAGACCCCCACTCAGAGGAGCCTCGATGCTGCTCGGGGCCGGAGTCCTGAGACGTCGAGACCTCTGACGAGGTCCGGGCCCGTCCGGACACGGAGTCAGAGAAGATCCTATCCTTCTGGTGCTGCCTACTCCTCAACGCCTTCGAGGACATTTTGCCACACGGACCACATCATCGGGTCATGATCGGGTCCGAGGCAGCGGAGGCAGCAGTGATGTGTGTCAGTAAGAGACATAAGTTTCTTACACCGATCACACTTTTTAAACCCACTGGCAGCCATTGGGGGAAAAAGGGCCCCGGTGAGGTCAAAAGACAGGGCTGCCAGTGAAAAAAGAAAAAATGGCGCGAACGCTAGTCACGAAGGACAAAAACCGAAAAAGGGAGAGTGGGCTTGATACCGGCGTATCGGGCCCAGGAGGGAAAAGGATCTGGCGTCAAACCGAAGGAGAAGTACAAAAAACAGGGAAATCAACTTTTTCCTCGGCAAAAAACGAACTACGCCCGTCGGGCTCCGCGGAAAAAAGAAGACTGAGCAAGATGGCACCCTTGGGCGGGAAGGGGACCGCGCAGGCGCGCTGCAATTCCCAAAGGCTTTCTTTGAAAGCTGGGGAAATGCTCCGCACGAGGGCTCCGTCGGCGCCGACGTCACCCATATGTGAGGACTGACTTCCTGCTTGGTCCTGGAGAATGGAGCCACTCCTCCCTCGGTACTGTCATTGGGTGACCGTGTCATCGCCATCGAGCACAGCATCGCTAAGCTCTTAGCTGCAGTAACGCTGATGACATTGAGTGCTCTGCAGCCGATGCAGACAACTGCCACAGAGCTCAACATGCTTATGCAGGCATCCCCTGCCTCGCATAGCTTCATGAAACAGCCGATACCAAGGCCCTCAGCACCACTGTATCTGACACCCTCTACATCGAAACAACAAAACTCTCCACAGACAAGCTATCGAACATCCCATAAGGATTATTTTGATTTCCTTCTGGACTCCAAATCTGAAGAGGCCTCCAAGGTGGAATCCAACGATTCAGATACCCATAGGGAGGTACCGTCAGATCTATCGCCACATTATGAACGTCGAGGTTCGCTGCCCGAGGACATGTCCTTTCAAGATTTTATTAAGGACATGGTGGCAGCTCTCGATGTTTCATTGGCTATGGAAATGGAACAGAGAGCTGAGGAACTTGATATTCTCCAATACCCATCGGCGCCGAAGGAATCTGCTGCTCTCCCGGGGCATAACATCTTAAGGAATCTAATGTCTCAGATATGGGAGGCCCCCATGTCAACCCCTGCGGTGAGTAAGAGGCTCGATACCCTTTATAAGGTCCCTCCCCAGGTTTCCAGAAGCCACAACTCCCCTACCACTTCATGGTTGTGGAGTCTGCCATAAGGAGGATAAAAAGCCAGAAAATTCATGCCTCAGTGCCCCCTGGAAGAGAGGCCAGGACCCTGGATGCATTTGGAAGGAAGGCATTGCAAGTTACTATGCTAAACTCTAGAATAGACTCCTATATGCTATATATGGGCATGTTTCATAAAAGATGTCTCGAGAGGCTTGCCAGAGTTTACCATCCTGCTGCCCTCTGACAAGCAGGCAGCTCATCAAGTCTTGATAACACATGCCCAGAATACATCAAAGTTTTTAACAAGAGCCGTATTCAGTGGATTTAATAGCAGATCTGCTGCAGCCTGCAATGAGGCTAGGAGAACAGCATGGCTCCAAGTTAATCAAGATAAACTGTAATAGTGAAAAACGCTTTGATTAGAGGTGGTAGGAGAAGGCCGCTGAGATACAAACTGACGACCTCAACATGAATCAAGGAAGACCACAGACTCTTCTAAGAAGAAGACTATTGCTAAGAAACCTTTCTTTCCTTAAGAAGAAAAGGTTTTACCCTCCATATCTTTCCTATTCTGGCTACTCTGCCCCACAACAGCAACAGAGACAGCAGGGCCAGAAACAGGTCAGGAAACCCAAGGTTTCCAAACCACAACCTGCAGCTACTACTCAACTTCCTCAGAGTTTTTGACTGCTTCAAAAAGAGCATGGCCAATTCTCCCATAATCTTTCCTGTTTCTCCTATGATCCCAGAAGACCGGTGCATTTTGCACACCACTGGATCAACAATTTCCGAGCCCTGGACTTTACAATCTGGTCATGTGGAAGCGGGTGTTGGACACGACATGGACCGTGAAGGCCACGTGGACGACTACAGCTGAAATTCCAGGATCTTTCTCCCACTCATTTTGTGGGATAACCCTCCTTGGATCTCCTTCACTCCTCCTTCCTTCAGCAGGAAATTATCTCACTGCTGAGACAAGGGGCTATAAAGGAGGTTTCCCCATCTCAACAGGGCCTGGGATTCTAATTCCGATACAGAGTAGTTACTCACCTGTAACAGGTGTTCTCCAGGAGCAGCAGGAATCAGTCCTCATATGGGTGACCGACGTCGATGGAGCCCCCATGCGAAGCATTTCCCCAGCTTTCTAAGAAAGCCTTTGGGAATACACCCACGCATGCGCGGTCTCCTTCCCGCCCAAAGGTGCCATCTTGCTCAGTCAGATGACATAGCTAAAAGACAGCACAAAAAACACAAAAGAACTATATACAACTGCAACTCCAAGGGGAGGAGGGAGGGTTGTGAGGACTGATTCCTGCTGCTCCTGGAGAACACCTGTTACAGGTGAGTAACTATTCTTTCTCCAGGACCAAGCAGGAAGTCAATCCTCACATATGGGTGACTCCCTAGCTCTGGGCTACCAGGAACCCAGGCTGAAAAATAGAGCTCCCTCTGTGAAGCCTCAGCATCAGGGAAAGAATTTTACTGAGAAGAGATCCCACCGGTAGCCCAACAAGAGGGCTGGAGGGCAGGAGTTGCCTAAACCTCAAAGAGATTCTGGAGTACTGCCCGACCGAAAGCACTGTCCCTACGGGACTCCCTCTCCAGGCAGTAATGGGCTGCAAAAGTCTGGCTTGAGGACCAAGTTGCAGCCCTAAAGATGTCTGCCAACGGTACAGAACGGAGATGAGCTACTGATGCAGCCATTGCCCGGACACGGTGGGCTGTGACTCGACCCTGCAAGGGAAGGTCTGCTGCCCTGTAAGCCCAGGTGATACAGTCCGCCACCCATATCGACAAGGTACGCTTGGAGACAGACAACCCAAAGTTGTTTGGGTCAAAGGAGACAAAGAGCTGAGTAGCCCTCCTATGACCCTTAGTACGATCAATGTAGAAAGACAAGACCCTTCTACAGTCCAGGGTATGCAGGACTTCCTCAGCCCGGCTGGCATGGGGCCTAGGGAAGAATGTTGGAAGGACCACCTCCTGATTGAGGTGGAAAGAAGAGACTACCTTCGGGAGGAACTTAGGATGAGTCCTAAGGACTACCCTGTTCCTATAGAAACGAGTGTTTGGCCTGTCACAGACCAGGGCTTGAAGTTCACTCACTCGTCTGGCCGAGGTCAGTGCCACTAGGAAAAGAGCCTTCCAAGAAAGGAAGCGGAGAGGACACGTAGCCATCGGCTCAAAGGGAGGGCGAGTAAGCTGCTGCAAGACCACATTCAACTCCCACTCAGGGGCTGGTGGACGGAGAGGAGGCTTTAGCAAGAGCAAGCCTCTGAGGAACCGGGACACCGAGTGCCCTTCCACCTGTGAGTGTTGGGCTGCCAGAGCAGAAAGGTGTACCCGAACAGAATTGGACTTAAGACCCTGATTAGACAAGTGCAGCAGGTACTGAAGCACCACTGGCACAGGGCAGGAGAAAGGGTTCTCCTGGCGTTTGTCACACCACAAGGAGAACCGTTTCCACTTCAGGGCATAGGTCTTTCTGGTGGATTGCTTCCTAGAGGCCAAGACCACCTCTTCAACTTCCTGAGGTAGGCCCCAGGGAGCCAGCACTACCTTTGCAGCCTCCAGGCCATCAAAATGAGAGTTTTGAGATTTGGGTGCAGAAGGGAACCCTGATCCTGAAAAAGAAGATCGGGTTTCAACCCCAGAGGGAGTGGGGTGTCCACCGCCAGCTGTAACAGAAGCGGGAACCAGGGCTGTCTCGGCCATCTGGGGGCTACCAATATGACCGAGGCCCTGTCCCTTAGAATCTTGAACAAGGTTCGGGCCACCAGGGGTATGGGAGGAAATGCATACAGAAGGCCATTGGACCATGAGATCAGGAAGGCATCCGCTGCGAATCTCGTGGGATGCGGTTGCCTGGAGCAGAACTGGGGCAGCTGCCGGTTCAGGGGACTGGCAAAGAGGTCGATGGATGGAAGTCCCCATTTCAGGAAAATGTTCTGAACCACCAAAGGGTGCAGTTGCCATTTGTGAGGTTGTAGAACCCTGCTCAATCTGTCTGCCAGGAAATTTTCCTGGCCAGGAAGATAGACTGCCCTGAGCAACATATTGTGTCGAAGTGCAAAAGAGCAAAGGGCCTGTGCCTCCTGACACAGGAGCCTGGACCCCGTACCCCCTTGTTTGTTCACATAGAACATCGCTACCTTTTTGTCTGTCTGCACCAAGATAGACTGGTGGGCCAGGGTGTGAGAGAAGGCTTTGAGGGCTAAGCGTATCGCCTGGAGTTCCAGCAGGTTGATTTGTTGCGTGGCCTCCCATGGAGACCACAGGCCCTGTGTGCACTTGTGCAGACAATGTGCACCCCAGCCCTGCAAAGAGGCATCGGTTGTGAGTACCACAGTGGAAACAGATACCTGAAAAGGAATTCCCTGTAGAAGGTTGGGGGGGGGGGGGTGTAGCCACCACTGCAGGGAGTTCAGGAATGGTTTGGACACCCTTACTTTGTCTCTGAGGCTTCCTGTGGCCTGCCTCCACTGAGTTCTGAGACACCACTGTGCAGGCCTCATATTCAGGCAGGCAATGGGGGTCACATGCACTGTCGATGCCATGTGGCCCAGAAGCAAAGTCTGGCGGAAACCAGTGGGTTGTCTAGAAACTGGCTGGCCAAGTCCATCAGCCTTCCCGCCCTGTCTTCTGGCAAGTAAGCTTTTGCTTGCAGGAAGTCTAACCATGCTCCTATGAACTCCAGGTTCTGGGAGGGGAGCAAAGTGGACTTCGCAAAGTTTATGACAAAGCCTAGTTGCTGAAGGAGAGAGACAGTATGGAGAGTGGCTTGCCTGGCCTCCTGGAGTCTCTGACCCCTGATGAGCCAGTCGTCCAGGTAGGGGAAAACAAAAATACACTGGTTTCTCAAGTAGGCCGCCACCACCGCCAGGCACTTTGTGAAGAGGTTAGGCCAAAGGGCAGTACCCTGTACTGAAAATGGTTTCCTCCCACCACGAACCTTAGGTATTTTCTGTGGTCTGGATGAATGAGGATGTGAGTGTACACATCCTTCAGATCTAAGGAGCATAGCCAATCTCCCTGCTGGAGGTACGGCAGCAGTGTTCCAAGAGTAAGCATCTTGAACTTTTCCTTTTCCAAGAACTTGTTGAGATTTCTCAAGTCCAGAATGGGCCGGAGACCTCCAGTTCTCTTTGGAACAAGAAAGTACCTGGAGTAGAAGCCCTGACCCAGCAGGTGGGGAGGTACAGGCTCCACCACCCTGTCTTGAAGGAGACTTTGCAGTTCCTGGAGAAGGAGTTCTCGATGCAGAGTAGGCCTTGGAGGCTCCCCTGGAAAGTAGGAGTGGGGTACTTGATGGAAATGGAGCAGGTAGCCCTTCTGGACTATGCTCAGTATCCAAGCATCTCTTGTGATGAGCGGCCACTGGTGGGCAAACAGGACCAACCGACCCCCCGTGCTGAGATGGGCCAGCAGAGGTGGAGAGGCTATGCAGTATGAGTAGGAGCAGGAGCTGGAGGCTTGGGGGCTTTCTGCCTACGGGGCCCATGTCCCTGCCCCTTGGCCTGCTGACCCTGCTGGGGAGGCCTGATAGTGAGGGAAAGGTTTGTAGGCAGATGACTTCCTCTGGTAAAAGGCCTTTTTCCCCGAACCCTTCTTCCTATGAGAAGGGGCAGAAGTTTTTCTCGTCAACCTTGACCTTCTCAGAGTCTCGGTCTGGAGCTCAGCAGCCTTTTTGGCCATGGGTTTGCTGAAGAGGTTTTCACCTCGGCATGGGACATCGACCAACTTGTCCTGCACCCATGGCTCGAGGTCCGATGACTGCAGCCATGCCTGGTGTCGAGCACCGATGCCGGCCGCCGCTACTCGGGCCAAAGCCTTGAAGCCATAGTAGGCCGCCCGGGAGATGAATTTGGAGCACTCCCGGATCCCCGAGGACAAGGTCTTGAATCTCTGCAAAGGTTCCCCGGAGAGGCCAGCAGAGAACTCGGCTATTTCCTTAGCCAGGTCCTGAAAGTACATGCCCATGTACAGTTGGTAGGACTGGACACGGCAAGCAAGCATCGAGCCCTGGAAGCACTTTCTGCTGATGGCATCTAGGTTCTGGGCCTCCCTACCAGGGAGCACCATGGAGTGCATCTTCTGGCTCTTCAGACGATGCATGGCCGATCCACAACCATAGAATGGTGCGGCAGCTGCGCCTTCTGGCATCCAGGGCTCTTTCGGACTCGATACATGGAATCGATCCGCTTGCTCAAAACCGGCGCCGAGGCCTGTGCCTCCCACATTCAGAAGAGGAGCAGTTCCAGCATCGGAGGAACCGGCACAGTAAAGGCCTCCCTGGGGGGAGAGTCATACTGCAGGGAATCGAGCTCTTCGGCTCGAGGCTCTTCCTCGGGATCCGCAGGAACAGCCAAAGCCTTGGCCATGTCCCTCACAAACTCCAAGAACCGGGTGTCCACCGGTGGGGACCTACTCCAGGGCTCGGACTGCGGTGAGTCCGAAGGGACACACTGAGTCCGAAAGGTATCGGGGGACTCCTTGTCCTCCTTCTCCCTTGCAGACTCATCCGAGGAAGAGTCGAGGGGCTCCGACCGTGCGGGCTCCGGTAGAACCCGCCCCGACGCCAGGGGCATCGGCGTCGACGCCCTCAGTCCCGAACGGGAGGTCGAGGGGGACCGTGACCGAGGCCTGACTCGGGCCTTCATGGCTTCGAGAACGGGCTCAGTCTCCGGGGTCGACTTGGATGTCAACGTCCCGGTGGTCGGGGCAGATGCACCCAGCTACACTAAAAGCTTTTACTACATCCTCCGGTAACAAATTCCAGAGTTTGATTACACGTTGAGTGAAAAAATATTTTCTTTTATTAGTCTTAGTTTACCCTGTAGCTTCATTGCATGTCCCCTAGTCTTTCTATATTCTGATAAGGTAAACAATCGATCTACGTTTACCCGTTCCACTCCGTTCATTAATTTATAGACTTCTATCATATCTCCCCTCAGCCGTCTCTTTTCCAGGTTAAGAGCCCTAACCTTTTTAGCCTTTCTTCATAGGAATATCCTTCCATCCCCTGTACTATTTTGGTGGCTCTTCTCTGAACCTTTTCTTTATGATGATTTCTACCATTTTTCCCGGTACTGATGTCAGGCTTACCGGGCTGTAGTTTCCCGGATCACCCCTGGAACCCTTTTTAAAATTGGTGTTACATTGGCGATCCTCCAATCTTCAGGTATTAGAGATGATTTTAATGATAGTTCACAGATTACTAATAGCAGGTCTGCAATCTCATATTTCAGTTCTTTCAACACCCTTGGATGTATACCATCCGGCCCAGGTGATTTGCTACTCTTCAGTTTATCTAATAGTTGTAATACATCTTCCCGATGTATCGATATTTCCTTCAATTCTTCCGCACCTTTAAATACCACTTCAGTCATGGGTAACATCCCTACATCTTCCTCAGTAAAGACTGAAGCAAAGAATTCATTCAATCTCTCCGCTATCACCTTGTCGCCTCTTAGTGCTCCTTTAACCCCTTTATCAACTAATGGAACAACTGACTCTCTCACAGGTTTTTTGCTACGAATGTACTTGAAAAGGTCTTTACTTCGCGTTTTTGCTTCTGCAGCAAGCTTCTTCTCAAATTCTCCCTTTGCCTGCCTTATCAATGCCTTGCATTTGACTTGCCAGTGCTTGTGCTGTTTCCAGGTTTCGTCGTTTGGCTGTTTTTTCCATTTCCTGAAAGATGCTTTTTTGGCAACAGCCTCTCTGACCTCACCTTTAAACCATGCTGGCAGTTTTTTGGACTTCCTTCCACTTTTCTTAAAGCGTGGAATACAGCTGGTCTGGGCTTCCAAGATAGTATTTTTCAACAACAGCCAAGCCTGATGTATGTCTTTAACCTTTGCAACTGCTCCTTTTAGTTTTTTCTTAACTGTTTTCCACATTTTATCATAGTCTCCCTTTCCAAAGTTAAAAGGTAGTACTGTGGATTTCCTTACTATCCCTCCTCCACTAATTAAATCAAAGGCGATCATGCTATGATCACTATTGCCAAGTGGCCCCAACAACCTTATCTCTTGCACTAGATCTGGTGTTCCACTAAGGACTAGGTCTAATATGGCTTCCCCTCTGGTCGGTTCATGAACCAGCTGCTCCAAGAAGCAGTCATTTATTTCATCTAGGAACTTTATCTCCCTAGGATGTCCTGAAGTGACACTGACCCAGTCGATACCGGGGTAGTTGAAATCACCCATTATTATTACTGTGCTGTAACCTTTGTTAGCTTCCTTGATTTCTTTGAGCATTTCCTCATCCATTTGGTCATTCTGGCAAGGCGCTTGATAGTACACCCCCACTGCCATTGCCTTCCCCCTTTTACATGGAATTCCAATCCATATAGATTCTACAGCAGATTTTGTTTCCTGGAAAACTTTAATCCTTTCTGACTCAATGCCCTCTCTAACATAGAGAGCAACCCCTCCACCAATTTGATCAGCTCTATCATTACGATATAGTTTGTACCCAGGTATCACAGTGTCCCACTGGTTGTCCTCCTTCCACCATGTCTCTGATATTCCAATCATATCTAACCTTTCATTTAGTGCTATATATTCTAACTCTCCCATCTTATTTTTTAGACTTCTAGCATTTGCATACAAGCATTTCAGAGAATGTATTTTACTCATATTAATTTGGCTATTGTTAGACATGGGCAATTTGGGATCTTTAAACTCAGTCTGCTCCATACTTGAGGGCATTTGGGCTACTTTACTCTTTTGTGGAACCTCTCTGCTTTTGGTAGTATCCTTCAAAGATACATTCTTCTGAACCATCCGCTCTTGGGCGACTGTCGGCTTTCCCCTAATATCTAGTTTAAAAGCTGCTCTATCTCCTTTTTAAAGGTTAATGCCAGCAGCCTGGTTCCATCCCGGTTAAGGTGAAGCCCATCCCTTCGGAAGAGCCCCTCCTTTCCCCAGAATGTTCCCCAGTTCCTAACAAAACCAAAACCCTCAACTCTGCACCATTGTCTCATCCACGCATTGAGACTCCGGAGCTCTGCCTGCCTTTTGGGTCCTGCGCGTGGAACAGGAAGCATTTCGGAGAACGCTACCCTGGAAGTTCTGGATTTCAACTTCCTACCTAAAAGCCTAAATTTAGCCTCCAGAACCTCCCTACCACATTTTCCTATGTCATTGGTACTGACATGTACCAAGACAGCAGACTCCTCCCCAGCACTATCTAAGACCTTATCTAGGTGGCGCGTGAGGTCTGCTACCTTCGCACCAGGCAGGCATGTTTCCAGGCGATCCTCACGTCCACCAGCCACCCAGCTATCTACATGCCTATTGATCGAATCACCAACTATAACGGCTGTCCTAACCCTTCCCTCATGGGCACATGGCCCTGGAGAAACTTCCTTGGTGCGAGAGGGTTTTACATCACCTGGAGGACAGGTCCTAGTTACAGGATCACTTCCTGCCACACCAGGGTGATGCTCTCCTGTCACGTGACCTCTCTCCTCCATGGCAACAGGGATGCTGCCAGACTGGAGGTGGGACTTCAGGACTATATCCCTATAGGTCTCGTCTATGTACCTCTCTGTCTGTCTAATGCTTTCCAAGTCTGCTACTTTAGCCTCTAGAGAACGGACTCGTTCCCAGGAGCAGAGAAAGCATAGTTACTCACCTGTAACAGGTGATCTCCGGGAACGGCAGGAATTTAGTCTTCACATATGGGGTATCATCGGTACCGACAGAGCCTGTGCGGGAATGCTCCCCAGCGTCCAATTAGGAAGCTTTTGGGAGCATCCCACAGTGCCTGCGTGCTGCCTTCCCGCCTTTCCCAACTGCCTCTCTCCAGTTGAGCTTAAAGCTGAGACAAAGAGACAGAGAGAGGGAAAGAGAAAGAGATAGAGAGATACAACTCCTAGTGGAGGTGGGTGGGTTGTGAAGACTAAATTCCTGCTGTTCCCGGAAATCACCTGTTGCAGGTGAGTAACTATGCTATCTCCAGGAACAAGCAGGAATGTAGTCTTCACATATGGGGACTCCCTAGCTTTAGATGCCAGGGAGAGACGACAGAAGTTGTGTGTCCCTGGGAGAGGGCTCCATTCCCCCCCCCCCCCCATGGATCTCTGGCATCCAAACAGGGGTGGCGGGTAGGAGTTGATTAGGTATGGAAAAGGTGTTGAAGAACAGCCTGACCAAACAAGGCATCCCGGAGGGATTCCTTCTCCAAGCAGTAATGGGCTGTGAAGGTATGAACCGAGGCCCAAGTGGCTGCTCGACAGATGTCGTCGATAGACACAGAGTGCAGATGAGCCATTGAAGCTGCCATGGCTCTCACATTGTGAGCTGTGACATGGCCCTCCAGAGGAAGGTTCTTACTCTGATAGGCAAAGGAAATATACTGTGCAATCCAGTTGGACAGTGTTCTCTTGGAGACTGGAAGTCCCAAATGAGAAGGATCAAAATTAACCACGAGTTGAGAGGACTTTCTCTATTGCTGTGTTCTTTGCAAGTAAAGCTCTTTTACAGTCCAAAGTATGAAGATTCCTTTCTGCATTTGATGCATGAGGTCTTGGAAAGAACACAGGCAGGTAAATCGCTTGGTTAAGATGAAAAGACGAGACCACCTTTGGCATAAAGTGTGAATGAGTCGTAAGGACTAACTTGTCATGATGGAACCTTGTATAAGGTGGATCAGCCACTAGTGCTTGCAACTCACTGATGCGACGTGCTGATGTGATTGCAATGAGAAAGATAACTTTCCAAGAAAGGAATTTCAATGAGGCAGTAGCTAAGGGTGCGAAAGGTGGCTTCATGAGCTGACCAAGAACCAGGTTTAAGTCCCATGCCACCAGTGGTGGCCTAATGGGAGGTTTAGTTAGAAGGAGGCCTCTTATAAATCTTGCTATAAGAGAATGGGAGGAAATAGGTTGTCCATTTAGAGGCTTGAAAGAATCTGCAATAGCACTCAAATGGACCCTTACTGAATTAGTCTTAAGTCCTGCATTAGATAAATGAAGGAGATACTCAAGTAATGATTCCAGAGGTATCGCCAGGGGGTTAAGACCCTTCTGCGAACACCATATGGTAAACCTCTTCCACTTGAAAGCATAAGAGCGTCTAGTGGAAGGTTTTCTGGAAGCATAAAGGACATCCTTTACTTGTTGAGGAAGGTTAAGATCATGAAGATCTAGGCCTTCAGCAACCAAGCTCTGAGATGCAGTGACTGGGGATTTGGATGCCATAAACTTCCGTCCTCCTGTGACAGGAGATCTGGAGCAGACCCTAAGTCCTGGGAGGGGGCTTGAGAGAGATGTAGAAGCAGAGGGTACCACACTTGCCGTGGCCAATGTGGTGCTATGAGAATCATCCGCCCTCTGTTTCTCTGAAGGTTGAACAGGGTTTGGGGAATTAGGGGAATGGGTGGAAAGGAATAAAGGAAGTCTTGACTCCAGTTAAGGAGGAAGGCATCCCTGACCTGAGAACCCTGAGCAGGAATTCTGGAACAGAACCGGGGAAGTTTGGCATTCAACGGACTTGCAAAGAGGTTTATGTCCGGGGTTCCCCAAATTTGAAAAATCTTGGCCACCTGGTCTGCATGTAGAGACCATTCGTGTGTAAGCAGAACTCGACTGAGTCTGTCTGCCCAAGAGTTTTGTATGCCTGGAAGATAAACTGCCAGGAGGTGAATCTGATGCTCTCTGGCGAGGGCCCATAGTCGCAAAGCTTCGTTGCAAAGCGACAGAGAGCCTGTTCCCCCCTGCTTGTTCACGTAGAACATGGCTACCTGATTGTCCGTATGAATGAGGACTGTCTTGTAGCTGAGCAGGGTATGGAACACTCGAAGAGCAAGGAAGATTGCTCTGAGCTCTAAGAGATTGATATGTAGATGAGTCTCCTGTGGAGTCCAGGTGCCTTGGGTGGAGAGGTCTTGCAGATGAGCTCCCCAACCCATTGGTGAAGCATCTGTTGTGAGAGTTGCCTGGGGTAAGGGTTGTTGAAAAGGAGAACCCAACAACAGGTTCTGAGTGGACTGCCACAATTGGAGCGACAAAATAAGGCAATTCGTGTTCGCTATTTTGTCTGACAGGCACCCTGATGCCTGGGTCCATTGAGTGGATAAAGTCCACTGGGCTGCTCTCATATGAAGGCGAGCATAAGGAACCACATGCACGGTAGATGCCATGTGGCCTAGTAGTTGTAGCATTTCTCGAGCAGTGGGCTGTCTCTTCCACACTGTGTGACAGCTCAAAATGTCAGAGCCATGGCTACTATTATAGCTAATCTCCGATCTGTCCCTACCTCAGAGATCTGCCAAACGGCGACATGGTCTTCCCTGCATAGCTTCGCAGTGCACTATTGCCTGGACAAAGACGCCAGAGTTGATGCTCAACTCAGACAATCTGTTCTGGGTAACCTTTTTCAAATTTAGACTACTTGCTCACCACCTATCTGACTATCTCGCGAGGAGTACTCTGAATGTGCTGAATCTGTTGGATCCCTGCTGCAGCCTCTAGTTGCATCAGGATTCTTCTCTCGCTTGTTTTTCTTTGGCTAGGGAGTCCCATATGTGAAGACTGACTTCCTGCTTCTTCCTGGAGATAGCATAGTTGCTCATCTGTAACAGGTGATCTCCGGGAACAGCAGGAATCAGTCTTCCCAACCCAACCACCTCCCCATCAAGTTGTCTCCTTTTTTCTCATTCCTGGTATACAAAGATTTTTTTTTATTTCTCTGCTATTCATCTGACTGAAGAGAGGGAAGGTGGGAAGGCAGCCACGAATACATGGAGGAACGCTCCTAAAAGCATTCCTTTTGGACGCTGGGAAGTGTTCCTGCGCCGGGCTCAGTCTGTGACGACGTCACTATATGTGAAGACGGATTCCTGCTGTTCCTGGAGATCATCTGTTACAGGAAAGTAACTATGTTTTGTTGCACAGCTCTAGCCCTGCTTCAAACATTGTCAATTTCTGCATTCTTCTTCATACATTCCTCTGCCCCGCCCCAAACACTGGCAATTTCTTAATTCCTTAAACATTTAAGTTTTTACCTTTGTTACAGATTCTGAAAACTAGGCTTCATTCTCTTCTTCTCGTTGGGTAGCTGGAGCTGTCAACCTGTTTCTCTTACCAATTTCCTTTTTCTGTCTCTCTACAGTCTAGCTTTTTTCTGTTCACTAGCAGCCACTTAACTGGCCCCACATACTTAACTGCCTCCACCTGTGCTCTCAGCCCCTGCTACTTCATGACTACAGTTTCCAGACCCACTCTGTAAGCTCCTTTACTAACAATTCAGAACTCTTAAGGTACACAACATAACAGTTCTCATGGACTGACTCTTTCAAAGCTTTGCTATATGTTTTGGTGCCCCCTCTAATGTTCAGCCTATGATAAAGCAGGGAAACTCAAAGTGTAGCAAACTCAAAAAGCTGAATTCATCAACTGCCATATGCAGGCTTCAGCCTTTCCTTGGAAAATAGGAATTATACTTACCTGGTAATTGTGGTTCCTTGAGTGACTCCAGTTTAGTCCTCAACCTCTGGGTAGTGAACCTCCTCCTGCAGCTTGGAGACTGGGCATGTCAAAAACTCATGACATCACTGGATATAGCCTGCTGGTCTCTCCCATCAGCCCCCAGTGAACTATTGACAAAGCAGACTCAAAGGAGCAAAAAATCAGTAACTTTTTTTTTTTTAAACTTAACATTATATTCAAGGGCACGCAGAACATATAACCTATCTACCCTACTACTCCCCTTCCAGAAGGAAGAGGACTGCTTCCTGCATGCTCTCCTTTCCGCCAAATACCTAGCCCTAAACAATCCAGAGCAATATAGCAATATATATAACAATATCATAATATAATAATATAGCGCAAAACAAATGGAAGCATCAAAACGACTGAACACCAGACTGAACACCATATCCACTTTTAACCTTGCACTTCCCCCAACAGAAAAACCACTGCTAAGACCCCATCCCCGGGCGGGAATGAGGACTAAACTGGAGTCACTCAAGGAACCACAATTACTAGGTAAGTAATTCCTATTTCCTTATCATTCCTCCAGTTTAGTCCTCAACCTCTAGGATGTATCAGAGCAGTAATCATTGGGAGGGATCTTTCCAGCCGGATCTCAACACCGCCTCCCTGAAAACGGCATCCTTAGTCGCCAGAACATCTAGGGGGTAGTGCTTACTGAAAGTATGGAGAGACAACCAAGAGGCCTCCCTACAGATGTCCACTGGCGGAACCAAACTGTGCTCTGTCCAAGAAGACGCTTGCACACTGGTAGAGTGAGCTCGTAAACTCCCTGGGACTGTACGGTCCCATAGAAGATAAGCCGACGCACTTGGAAGTAACAGGCTGTGCCTGGCCCTATGGCCAGCTCACGCGGGGCAGTGCGGCCTTGTGGTTGAGGCAAGTTGCCAGAGGACCAAGGGTTTGAATTCCAATCGAGACCACCAACCTTGGGCCATAAAAACTGGGGTTTCTGGTCCCACAGGTGGTCCTTCTGGCCTTCGTTAAGTGACTTAACCCTCTGCCTCAGGTACCAAAACATAAATTGTGAGCCCTTCAGGGACAAGGGAAATAGAAATACCGTGATCGACTGTATGCCACCCTGACCTGTAGGCAATCAGTATACTCAAATAAATAACTGACTGGGAATATGTGACCGTAGCAAACACTGGCAGTGGAGAGAGATCAGAGCTGGTGCTGGTTCCTGGTCTTCCTTTCTCGCTCTCCCAGTCCTTCTGCCAGCATTGAGAAAAGGCTGAGAATAAATTGTCCAGTGGGCCGGGGTCTTTGCGTCCTGGACAGAGAGAAAGAGGGGCTAGGATCTGGACACCAAAGCCCAAAGAGAAAGGGAAACTGGTGATTGTGACACTGTAGCTCCTCCGGACGGCTCACTCCACAGCAGATCCCACAACTGCCCAGTCTCCAAGCTGCAGGAGGAGGTTCACTACCCAGAGGTTGAGGACTAAACTGGAGGAACGATAAGGAAATAAAGTTTAGCAACAGTTATTCAGGCAATGATAATATCCTAGATAGATATTTCTTCTTATATTTACATGGGTTTTATTTCAAATAATACAAGCTATCTGCAATTAAGATATATATATTGTTGTTGTTAAGTGCCATTGGGTCGATGTGGACTCATGGCAACCCTGTGGATACTTGCCCTAAACTGCCTTTGGTCTTCAGTCAAGTGGCTAATTGTTGACAGAGCGGCATCCATAGTTACTGTTATCGATCCATCACATTGATGGTCTTCCTCTTTTGCACAGACATCGTGCATGATGTGTCCAAAGTATGAAAGTCAAAATCTTGTTCAGTTTATTTGTTTAGTTTGAGTTTTTGATATATCATTTATTGGTCTTCCAGACCTCTCAGTCTTTCTCCAGCTTTTTCTGTTGCCAAGACCATATTTTCCAACCACTATGTCGCCTTCTTTTTACCCAATATTTGCGCTCCAGTCACCTAATTCTATCAGTGTATCTTGTTTGCATGTTCTGTCAATTTCAGCTTGTGCTTACTCATTGAATGGATCAGCTTTGCTTCTGCATCTCTTGTTAGCACATATACCTGAATAATAGTTGTGTTGAGGGGCATTCCTTGTAGACAAATATAAATTAAGCATTCACTGACTGCACTGTATCTCGTTACATTTCTTGCAGGTATTTTCTGAATTAGCATAGTTACTCACCTGTAACAGGTGTTATCTGGGGACAGCAGGAATCAGTCCTCACATATGGGTGGTCAGCGTCAATGGAGCCCATGCAGTAAGCTCTCCCCAGCTTTCAAAGAAATCCTTTGGGAGATTCACCATGCATGCGTGGACCCCCTCCGGTCTAAGGGTGCCATCTGATAACATAGCACAAGATGGCAAAAAATGAAATAAAGCAACTCCATGGGGAGGAGGGAGAGCTATGAGGATTGATTCCTGCTGTTCCCAGAGAACATCTGTTACAGGCGAGTAACTACACTTTTTCTGGGAACAAGCAGGAAGTCAGGCCTCACAATGGGACTCCCCAACTACAGGCTACCAAAAAAAATTTGTAAAAAGCCAAGGGTGACCAGAAAAGGTGAGCTATGAGCTGCTGCAACTGAGTCAGAAGACAACAGACCACGAGTGACCCAAGTGTCCAGCGAGGAACCAATTCACCTTTAGCCCAAACACAGCAAGGGCTGGAAGGCAGAAGTTGCCTACACCCTGAACAAATGACAAAGTACTGCCTGGCCGAAGGCACTGTCCCGACAGGACTCCCTCTCCAGGCAGTAATGAACTACGAAGGTATGGACTGAGGACCAGGTGGTGGCCCAGCAGATTTCTGACAAGGGAACGGAATGCAGATTTTCCACTGAGGCCACCATGGCCTGGATGCTGAGCGCTGTGATATGGCGCTTCAGTGAGAGACCAGCCTGCTCCAAGACAAAGTTAATGCAGTCCGCTCCCAAGTGGACAGGGTACGTTTAGAGACCACCATCCCCAACTGACTTGGGTCGAAAAAGACAGAGAACTGAGCAGCTCGGCGGTGGCCCTGGGTGTGCTGCAGGTAGAAGGAAAGCGCCCGCTTAAAGTCCAGTGTATGAAGGACAGCCTCCACCCTGCTGGCATG
This sequence comes from Ichthyophis bannanicus, assembly GCA_033557465.1. Taxonomy (NCBI): domain Eukaryota; kingdom Metazoa; phylum Chordata; class Amphibia; order Gymnophiona; family Ichthyophiidae; genus Ichthyophis; species Ichthyophis bannanicus. The sequence goes on along the minus strand of CM066037.1, from coordinate 196,824,765 downwards.
GGTCTGCAGAAAGAAGGTGGGTAGCACCACCAGCTGGTTAAGGTGGAATGGGGACACCACCTTGGGCAGGAACTTGGGGTGTGTGCGGAGCATGACCCTGTTCCTATAGAACCTAGTGTATGATGGGTCCACCACCAACACTTGGAGCTTGCTGACTCGGCGATCAGATGTGAGCGCCACAAGGAACACCACCTTCCAAGTGAGATACTTTAGATAACAGGAGCCAAGAGACTCAAATGGTGGTATTGTAATCTTTGAGAGTACCACTTTCAAGTCCACTCCACCACCGGTGGACAATTGGGAGGCTTTGAGATGAGGAGACCTCTCAGGAAGCGAGCCACTAGCAGCTGAGCGGAGAGGGGTTTGTGCTCGATTAGATGGTGGTGTGCCGCCAACAAGTTGAGGTGAACCCTAATTGAGTTAGACTTCAAGCCTGTCTGAGACAGGTGAAGCACATACTGCAGCACCAGTTGAATGGAGCAGGAGCAGGGGTTGATCTGCCTCTCCACGTACCAGATGGAGAACCTCCGCCACTTGAAGGCATATGCCTGTTGGGTGGAGGTCTTATGGGAGGCCAGAAGCACCTCCCCCATCTCTTTAGAGAGGCTGAAAGGAGCCAGGGCTACTTGATGTGAGCATCAAGGACCCTAGGTTGGGGTGTAGGAGAGAGCCCTCCTCCTGCGTCAGTAGGCCTGAGTCACATCCCAGGGGAACCAGGGGCACCATGGATAGGTCGAGAAGTAGGGGAAACCATGACCGCTTGGCCCACCGTGGAGCTATCAGAATCACTGTGGTCCTGTCGTGTTGGACCTTGAAGAGGGTCTTTGCGATCAGGGGCGTGGGCGGGAAGGCATAAAGGAGGCCCTCCGCCCATGAGATTAGGAAGGCATCTGCCACTACACTGGCATGGCGCAGCTGCCGAGAACAGAAATGGAGTAGCTAGGCATTTTATTTATTTAAAAGGATTTATATACCGCTTCGTCCTGAAATCAAAGCGGTTTACACTTCAAACAATCAAAGAATAGAGTTAGTACGGGTAGGCATGCAGTGTTAACACAGGAGATTGGTTGTGGGAGTGAAGGCAATGATTTCTTGGTGAGGTATATACAGGATGAGTTATGTACAAGTAGTTATATACAGCTATATACAGGATAGGCTAAGTACAGGTAGTTATATACAGGGAAGGTGGGGGGGGGGATGGAGAGGGGGGGCATAATGTTAGGTAGCCATGGGCTAAAGCACAGGTTGATTATGTAATGTCACTATAGTGTTCAATAAAGAGCGTGGTTTTGAGCTGCTTCCTGAAGTCTTTGATGTCTATAGTTGATCGTAGCCCAGCATTGGCTGGGCTGGCAAAGAGATCCCTTTGTGGGAGCCCCCAGTACCAGAATAACCAGTGGGCAACTCTGGGGTCCAGTCTCCACTCGTGCGGCTGGCAGAGCTGGTCCGCCAGGGCATTGTCCTGGCCCGGGAGGCATACTGCTCGTGGGAACATCCTGTTGTTGCTGACATAAGCGCAGAGGCTCACCACTTCCTGGCAAAGAAGGGACGACCCCATGCCCCCTTGCTTGTTTATGTAGAACATCACCACCTGATTGTTGGTCTGGACCAGTACCGGTTGGTCCCGTAAATGCTGGCACAAAGCCCGGAGGGCTAAGGCAACAGCCCGGAGTTCCAGGAGGTTGATTTTCTGGAGGCTTTCTGCCAGCAACCAACTGCCCTGAGTGCAGAAGTCGCCACAATGGGCTTCCCACCCCAGTTTTGAGACATCTGTCATGAGGAACCTCCAAGGTGTGGGGGTCTGGAAAGGCATCACTGCCAGTTGATGCGGGATGTGTTGCCACCAGCCGAGAGAATCAGCCAGGGGACCGGTAACAGTCACCCTGTCCCGGAGGTGCCCTGTGACCACTGAGAGTGGAGTTCCCACTGGGCTGCCTGTATCCACAAGCAGGCGTCTGGGGTGACATGCACTGTTGATGCAATGTGTCCTAGTAGGTGGAGCATGTGTCAGGCAGACGCCAACCGGTGGCACTGGGTGCCCTCTGTGAGCACCAGGAGGCGCAGGGCCCTGTCCCTTGGAAGAAACGCCCTGGCCTGGACCATGTCCAGCTGTGCCCCTGTGAACTTCAGATTTTGAGTAGGTTGGAGATGAGACTGGGTAGTCGACTATGAACCCCAAGTTCTCTAGGACAAGAATTGTGCGGACCATCACCTGTTGTACTTCGGCGGCAGTGCTGTCCTTTATTAACCAGTTGTCCAGATAGGGGAAGATGAAAACCCCCTAGAGCCTGAGGTGGGTTGCGACGACAGCTAGGCACTTGGTGAATACCTGTGGGGAGGCAGCCAGCCCAAAGGGGAGCACTTTGTACTGGTAATTACTGCTGCCCACCATGAAGCAAAGGTACTGCCTGTGGAGGGGATAGATAAAGATGTGCATGTACGCATCCTTTAAGTCCAAGGAGCACAGCTGAAGGTATGGCAGCAATGTTCCAAGGGAGAGCATCTTGAACTTCTCTCTCACCAGAAACATGTTGAGATCCTGTAGGTCTAGAATGGGACGAAACCCTCCGGTCCTTTTGGGGACCAGGAAATAGCGGGAGTAGAACACCCTGTCCCTGAGGTGGAAGGGGGCGGGTTCCACTGCCTTGCTTGTTGGAAGGTCTGCGAGTTCCTGCTGGAGCAGGGCCCAGTGAAGGAGAGTCCTTAGGGGATCTCCCGGGAAGAATGGTGGGGGCATCTGTAGGAGGTGACCATCCCTGATCACCTGTAGGGCCCATGCGCCGGTGGTGATGGCCAGCCACCTGTGGACTTAATGTATCAGATGACCCCCAGTGTGCTGCAGGGCTGTGCCTTCTGGGGGAAAAGCGGCTATGCCCAAGGAGTCAAAAACTCCCTCCAGGTTGCACCGGTGGCGCAGTTTGGGGTCCTTAGGCTTACGCGAGCCATGCCCCTGTCCCTGGGCCTGATGGGAAAATGGGAAGGCTATGTACTGGGAGCAGTTTCCGGAAGCCTTCTTCTTCTGGAATGAGTACTTTCTGCCTGAAGCCTTCTTTTGGGAAGGGTCAGCAGTCTTCTTCGAGAGTGTGGTCCTTGTCAGATACACGGACTCCAACTCGGCGGCATTGTCCGTTGTGGGTTTGCTGAAGAGGTTTTCTCCCTGGCAGGGGACATCGACCAGCTTGTGCTGTACTCACTGCTCCAGGTCAGATAACTGTAGACAGGCATGGCTTGGGCACTAATGCCCGCCACAGCCGCTCTAGCTGCTGACTCAAAGCTGCCATAGGCTGCCTGAGTAATAAACTTGCAGCACTCTCTGACTGCAGAGGACAGGGTCCAGAACTGCTGAAGGGGTTCCTTTGAGAGCCCAACCAAGAACCCAGCGAGCTCCTTTGCCAGGTCCTGCAGATACATGCCCATGTATAGCTGGCAGGCCTGGATCTGGCTGACAAGCATCAAGCCCTGGAAGCGCTTCCTGCCTATAGAATCCATGGCATGGGCCTCTCTACCCAGGGGCACAGAGGAGTGCATCTGGCTCTTAAGCCTACATATGGCCAACTCCACAACCATGGAGTTATGAGGCAATTGGGCTTTTTGGAAACCAGGGCTCCAGCGAATCCAGAACATCGAGTCCTCGAGTCCAGCCGTCTGCTTATGATGGGCACCAATGATAGTGTCTCCCACATGCGGAGAAGCAGCCATTTCAGAATGGAGGGAATAGGCACTGTAAGTGCCTCCTTTGGCGGAGCCCCTACTAGAGGGTCTTCTTCCAATTCTGTGGTGAGGGCGAGGGCCTTCGCCATATCCCTCATGAAGTCGAGGAAGGCCATGTCTTCAGGAGGGGATTCGAGAAGGAATTGGCATGAGGTCTCGTGGATGACTCTGAAGCTGAGTCAACTTTGTAGAAGATGGACTCACACAGCTGCTGATGGCTCTAAAGGGGATTTGGGAGTCATCTGCTTACAGAGACTGCAGACCAAGGGATCATGATCCAGCCTGAGGCATCGAAAGCAGCAGTCGTGCAGGTCTGTATGCGACATTTATTTATTTAGACAGTTTTGTATACCGCCTTATCCTTCAATCAAAGCGGTCACAGCAGTCGCTTGGCTTGAAGGCACTGACGGAGGCCATGGCGGGGAAGGCAGCCCCTGCAAGGTCAAACTCACTTGGCCCGGCGAGGAAAATGGCACAAACCTGCGCCGAATGAAAATTTAGAAAAAAGAAAAGAACCTGAGAAATGTCACGCTGAGGCAAGAGGACTTGGGGGCGAGAAGGGACTGTTACAAGATCGGAGAAAAGCAAATTTTAAGACAAAAACTATCAGCTTTTTACAAGGGGAACAGACACACATCTGATGGACTCCATGGAAAAAAAGAGACGTTAGGCAGGAAGAGGACCATGCATGCATGGGCTATCTCCCAAAGGCTTTTTTTGGGAGCACCACCTCTTGGTTGAGGTGAAAGGCGGATACAACCTTCGGGAGGAATTTAGGGTGGGTGCGAAGCATGACCCTGTTCTTGTAGAAACTGGTGTAGGGTAGCTCGGCTACCAAGGCCTGAAGTTCGCTGACTGTGGGCAGAGGTGAGCGCCACCAGGAAGGCTGCCTTCCAGGATAGGTAACGCAAATGGCAGGTAGATAAGGGTTCGAAGGGTGGCTTGGTAAACTGCATCAGGACCATGTTGAGATCCCATTCCGCCGGAGGTGACTGGATGGGAGGTTTAGAGAACAGCAAGCTTCACATGAATCGGGTGATGAGAGGCTGCACAGAAAGAGGCTTGCCCTCTATGGAATGATGGTTTGCGGAGAGCGAGCTCAAGTGTACCCTGACGGAGTTGGATTTGAGTTTGGACTGTGAGTGGTGGAGCAAGTACTGCAGCACCGTGTGCACTGGGCAAGAGAACAGATCTACCTGAGAATCTACGCCACTTGAAGGCATAGGCTTATCTCGTGGAGTCCTTACAAGAGGTCAGAAGGACTTCTTCCACCTCCCTGTGGAGGTTGAGGGGGCGCTAGAGTAACCCGTTCAGCAGCCATGCTGTTAGCGACAGGGATCCCAGGTTGGGATGGAGAATAGAGTCTTCCTCCTGGGTCAGTAGTCCTGGGGAATTCTCCAGAGACCAGGCGCTCCTTCAAGAGGCAAAGTAACAGGGGAAACCAAGGCTGTCTGGGCCACCGCAGGGCCACCAGGATCATGGAAGCCTTGTCCCACTGCACCTTGAAGAGGGTCTGCGCGATTAGTGGCGAGGGAGGGAAGGCATACAACAGGCCCTCCGACCACGAGGTGAGGAAAGCATCCGCTGCTATCTGGGGTGAATGCGGTTGGGGACCGCAGAAATGGGGCAGCTGAGCATTGGCTGGGCTGGCAAAGAGGTCCAGTCTTGGGGATCCCCATAGTCAGAATAGACACTGCGCCACCCTGGGGTCTAAGTGCAACTCATGTGGCTGGAGAACCCTGCTTAGTCTGTCTGCTAGGACATTGTCCTGGCCCGGAAAGTATACCGCCCTGAGGAGCATTCCCTGACTGATAGCGTATGAGCAGAGGGCTACTGCCTCCCAGCAGAGGCGGTGAGACCCTGTGACCCTTTGTTTGTTCAGGTGGTGTTGGAAGGCTCTGATCACCAGAAAAATGGCTCTGAGCTCCAGCAGGTTGATCTGCTGCTGGCTCTCCTCGAGAGACCAGTTGCCTTGCATGTGCAGTTCCTCGCAGCGGACACCCCAGCCTAGTAGGGAGGGGTCTGTAGTGAGGACCCTCTGGGGGTTTGGGTGTTGAAAGGGCATGCCCTTCCGTAGGTGCTGTGCATCCTGCCACCAATCGAATGACGGGACACCGAGATCCTGTCCCAGAGTCTGCCTGTGGCTTGTCGACTATGAGCAGAGGCACCACTGAGCTGTCTGCATGTGGAGGTGGGCGTTGGGGGTCCACATGGACTGCGCCAACACGGCATGATGGCGCTGCATCTTGGTCGCCAGGGCCCTGAGGCGATCCACCCTGTCCAGGGAGAGGAAGGCCCTGGCTTGGAGGGTGTCCAGGTGAGCCCCTATGTACTCTAGGTCTTGCGTTGGAGTGAGGTGGGATTTGGGATGGTTTATCACGAACCCCAGATGTTATAGGTCCTTGATGGTGCAGGCTATGGTCTGTTGCACCTCTGAGGCAGTGTCTCCCTTTAATAGCCAGTTGTCCAGGTAGGGGAAGACGAAGGCCCCTTGGAGACGGAGGTAAGCGGCCACCACTGCCAGGTATTTGGTGAAGAGACTTGGTGCGGAGGCTAGGCCGAAGGGTAGTACCATGTACTAGTAGTGGTCGTCCCTGACCATGAACCTTAGGTACTGGGATAAATAAGAATGTGGACATAAGCATCCTTTAGATCCAAGGAGTATAGTCAATCCCCGATTGAGGTAGGGCAGCAATATTCCAAGTGAGAGCATTTTGAACGTCTCCCGCACCAGGAATTTGTTCAGGTTTCTCAAGTCCAGGATGGGCCTTAGTCCTCTCCTATTCTTTTTGGGACCAGAAAGTACCTGGAGTAGAACCCCTTTCCTTTTAGGCGGTGTGGTACAGGCTCCACAGCCCTATCTCTGAGAAGACCTGCAAGTTCCTGCAGTAGCAGGGTCTGGTGCAGGGGAGTCCGAGGGGGCGCTCCTGGAAAGAAAGGTGGAGACGTCTGGTCCAGATGAAGGAGGTAACCTTCCCTGACCACCTGAAGTGCCCAGGAGTCTGTGGTGATGGCAGCTCACCGATGGGCAAAATGAATCAGGTGCGCCCCCCTCCCCCCCGTCAGTGGCTGATCCCCTATGGGAAGAGAGGCTATGCTCTGGGAGTCAAAACCCCAACCCAGTCTGGGCTGGAGCTGGTGTCTGAGGCTTGGGCTCCCTAGGCTTATGTGGGCCCTGGCCTGCTTCCCTTGCTCTGCTGCAGGGTCTGGGGTCCTGATATGTGGGATAACCTCAGTAAGGCTGGCTTTTCTGGTGGAAGGAAGGCCTTTTCCCCAATGGTTTCTTCCTGGGAAGCGTGGCGGTCTTCCTTGAGAGCTGAGTTCTGGTGACACTCTGTCTCAATCTCTCTGCCTTGTCCTCCATTGGCTTGTCAAAGAGGTTTTCAACGAGGCAAGGGATGTCAAAGAGCTTCTCTTGGACCCATTGCTCGAGGTCCAATGCCTAGAGCCAGGCCTGGCGTCAAGCACAGATATCTGCAGCGGCCACCCTCATGTTGGACTTGAAGCTGTCGTAGGCTGCTCGAGACAAATACTTTGAGTACTCCCCGACAGACTTCGTGAGGGTCTGGAAGCGTTGGACGTGGTCCCCGCTGAGATCTGCCGAGAAACCCCTGATTTCCTTGCTTAGGGCTCTGAGGTACATGCTGATATGCTTGTATATGGCATGCTAGCATCGAGCCCTGATAACATTTACGTCCGAGGGCATCAAGGGGGTGGGACTCCCTGCCCAGGAGCACCGAAGAGTGAGCCTTCGGGTTTTTTGTCGACGCATGGCCAACTCAACCACCATAGAGGTGTAAGAGAGTTGCACCTTCCTGAAGCTGGGTCCTTGCTAGACCTGGGGCGGGCCTTGGGGGTCCGAGATCCATCGCTGGCAGCCTCGGCGTATGCCCTGGGTACCTTGGCCAGCTGCTCTAACTCCTCGGGAGCCCTCCGGGGACTGTGGGACTTCGCATAGGACTTGCAGTGCAAGTCTCCTTCCCAGGAAGAGGTCCTCAAAGACGACTTTTTCTTATGCTCTTGCTCCGGGAAAGCCTACTCAGAGTGTCTGTGTGCCCACTCGGGCACCGCAGAGGCTTTACGTGACTCAGAGGGCTCTTGGGGCTTTAGAGTGCATAGCTACAGGGGCTGAGTTTGATCTGTGTGTTGGTAAGGGACATGTTTCTGAAGCATTGATCACACTTTTTAAAATTTTTTTCCATTTAACTTTTTATTAATAATTTCCATTAATATAACAAACATCTTCTGCCACCACATTATGCATCTTTACAATACTTACACAATCCCATATATGCCCCCCTTACTAATACAACTTCAATGCTATCTAGACTTCCACCGTCTCCCCCTCCCCTCCCCCCTCTCTAGTGTCCCCTTTAGTGATGTTTATTGCAATGTCTCATCATAACTGTCATCATTTCAACCTAGTACAGACTCTCCCCTCCCCCCCCATTAACAGGCCATTCATAATACTGATACCCATTTTAGCGCTTTTGCTTCCCTCCTTATCTCCCCCTCGCCCTTACTCTCCCCTCCCATGATTCCAACTATTTCCATACCCTCTTCCATTGTTCCACACTCCTCTCCCCTTTCCCTTGCCTCAGCTTTGTCAATCGATGCATCAAACACAATTCGATCATTCTTCTAATAAAGCCTTCACTATTCGGTGTGGACACCCCTGTCCAATATTTTGCTATCTCACATCTCGCAGCTACTATGCAATGGTGTAGTACCCCCTTATCCCTCTCTGAAATATCCTCCTCTAGCTGGTGCAGTAAGCAAACCTCAGGTTTCCTCTGCAATCTATGTCCTGTCATCTCGTAGATTATATCCAACACCCCGACCCAGTATTTTTGGATCTGTCCACACCGCCACCACATGTGTAGCATATCACCTCTCTCCTTACACCCCCTCCAACACAAATCTGATTGTTCTAGTCCTGCTCGCTTTTTACGAATCGGCGTCCAGTGCCACCGATATAACACTTTATAGGCATTTTCTTTTATTTGAGTAGCTATTGATATTCCTGCCACTGTATGTATTACCTTATCCCACTGCTCTTCATTCAACGTTACTCCTAGATTTTCCTCCCATTTCTTCATAAACTCTAATTTGCCCTCTCCCCCTCTATTAACCCTTTATATATTTTGGATAATGCTCCTTTCTGGCCTAGCTGTCCTGAGACTAGGGCCTCAAACTACCCATTTTCCCCATAGATCCTTCCACACTTCCTTCTGACGTAAAAAGTGACTGACTAGGATGTAGCTATAATCATTTTTAGTTAACCCATATAAATCCTTGACACCCTCAAAGTCTCTAACCCCCCTCTTTAGCCACCATTTGGGAAATATGTGTAATCCCCAGGTTTGCCCATCTGCGCAATACACTTGCTTCTGGTCCCTGCCCGCTCTCAAAGCATGTCTCCAGAGTCATCCTTTGTATATATTCTTTTTCTTGTATTAATACCTTTCTTATTCTGTTTCCAAACCTTCAAAATATGTGCAATTATGGGATTTAAATTAGACACTTCCAGCCCTCTGCTTCCCTTCCAGACTAGTCTCTCCAGTCCCACTCCCCTTACTGATTCTTCTTCCATTTGAACCCAGTGCTTCTGCTTCTCTCGTTGCCACTCATATACCGTTTTCAACTGTGCTGCCTCATAGTATTTCCTAACGTCAGGTACCCAAAGCCCTCCCTCTTCCCTTGCTCTCTGCATTATAGAGAAAGATACCCTGGGACTCCTATTTTGCCATACAAAGCGATTAATGAGACTTTGCAATTGTTTTAACTTTCTATGCGGCACCTGAATCGGCAACGTTTGAAACAGGAACAAGAATCTAGGCAGTAGCATCATTTTTATAACTGCAATCCATCCAAACCAGGACATAAATCCTTGCCCCCAACCAGTCAGCGAACTCTCCACTTGCCCAAATAGCTTTGAATAGTTTAAGTCGTAGAGTGCTTCCAACCTGTTACTTATTTGGATCCCTAAATACCTAATCAGCCCCTGAGCCCACCTAAATGGGTATTTCTTTTGTAGTAGTTCCTGTGCTTCCTTTTTTATTGACAAATTTAATATTTCGGATTTTGCCCAGTTAATTGTGAATCCAGACATTCTGCCATATTCTTCTAATTCCCACATTAATATTAGGATAGTAAATCCCGGCCTAGTCACACTCAAATATTGTCCGCAAACAAAGATATTCTATATTCTTTCTGTCCTACGACTATGCCCTTTAGATATGCCTTTTCTCTTACCCTTTCCGCAAACGGCTCCACGGACAGCGCAAATAATAGAGATGATAGGGGACACCCCTGTCTCGTCACTCTTCCCTGCTCGAAAAAATTTGAATACGCTCCATTAACCCTCACACAAGCTTTCGTGTTGCGATATAGCGCTTGTACCCAACCCAGGAACTCAGCTCCCAACCGCATTCTTTCCATTACCTGAAACAGAAAAGGCCCGGACACTCGTTCAAAAGCCTTTTCAGCGTCTAAAGACAACAGTAGTGCCTCGTACTTGCCTTTTTCAATCGACCAAATTGTATTGAGTATCTTTCGCATATTATCGGCTACCTGCCTACCCGGTATGAATCCCGCTTGGTCTTGGTGAATCAATTTCCATATTACTTTATTCAAACGCGTAGCTAAGATTTTGGCCAATAGTTTAGCGTCTAGATTCAATAATGAAATAGGTCTATACGATGAGGATCCTTCCCTGCCTTATGTATTACTGTTATTCCCGCCCATCCCATAGTGTCTGCTAACAAACCGCCCTCTCTTGGTAAATTAAATAGCTGCACTAATGGATTACCTAATATCTCTCCAAACCTTCTATAGAATCTCGCTGTTAGCCCATCTAGTCATGGTGCCTTATCTACTTTCAACTGCTTTACAGCTGCCAAGACTTCCTCCACTGTTATGGCACTATAACTGTTTTTGTTCCAATCTCGGCAGCTGTATGGAGTCCAAGTAGCTTTGTACCCTTTCCAGCTCCGGGAAAGTTCTTGCCTCATATAGCGACTGATAAAATCTCTTAAAAGCCTCCCTAATTTCCCCATCTTTTGTAAGAGTTTTCCCTCTCTCCTCTCAATATATGTGATCTTAACTTCCTTTGTTTCAGTTTCTGCGCCATGTATCTCCCAGTTTTATTGCCCCCCTCAAAAAATTCCTGTCTCAAGAGCTGCATAAGGTATCTTATTGAGTCTGTCTGCATGGCATTAATTTGCGCTCCTATTGCCAACACTTGCCCTCTATAGGTTCCTGTTCTATGTAGCGCATCTAACTCTTCCAATTTCATTAATTCTTCTTTCAATTCCCTATCTCGTTTCTCCCTTTCCTTCCTTTTTCGTGCCCCCCATTTAAGCAAGATACCCCTCACTACTGCCTTATATCTATCCCATATTCCCCCCCCACGCCACTTCCCCATTATCATTCCATTTAAAATAATCTCGTTTCCCGCTCTATATCTTCTCTTACCTTCCCATCTTCTAGTAGAGATTCATTTAATCTCCAGAATTGATTGCCCTTCTCCTCCCACTCAATTGCCATTCTAATTTCCACTACAGCGTGGTCTGACTATGTGATGGAATCCATCTCCGCCCCCTTAATTTGTCCTACCGCCTCCTTAGTTATCCAAATGGCGTCTCTTCTGGAATACGAACCATGCACTGAGGAGAAGTATGAGAATTGCCTCTTCCGCGGATGCTGGAATCTCCATGCATCTATCAAGCAGTGTTGTGTTACAAAATGATGATATTTGCTTCTATCAGCCCTCTTGCCCTCTCTTTTTCCCGTAGCATCTCTAGCTGGGTTCATGTTAAATTAAAATCTCCTCCACAGATTAGAATACCTTCTCCAAGTTTACCCACCTCTTCATTAAGCTTTGTTCAAAATTCTCCTTGCGTCCCCCTGTGGGCGCATATATGTTCATTATACAATACCACTCATGCGCTATTTTGAGCCTCATTAACACATCTCCCCGCTCTATCCCTGACTACTGTCTGTGATTCCGTCTTTACTTTTGAATCTATTAAAATTGTGACTCCTCCCTTCTTTTTTTTGAATGTGTTTCATGCATGGACACATACCCCGTACCCCTTGGGCTTAACCAAATACTCTGTCGCCCTAGTGCGGTGTGTTTCCTGTATGAGTACCACCAACGCCTTTTGGCAGGTTAATTCTTTATATAATTTCTGTCTTTTGAATGGCGAGTTAAGCCCTTTTACATTTAAGGTGACTATTTTTAACTTGCCGTTGATATTTGTTTCTCCCCCCTCCCTTGCCCTCAACCTCTTCCTCTATCTCCCCCCTCCCTCTCCTTTTCCTCTCTATCTTCTTTCCCCCCTCCCCATCCCCACCATGGAGACTCAACTTCCATACCTAGTGACTATCAATCAGACCGCAGCCTGCCCTCCCATTCCCTTCATCCCCCCACCCCCTCTCTACCACCCTCCTCTTTCCTCCCCACTATATATGTTCCTTATGTTTACAATCCTTTAGTGCCCCAAGCTCACCTCCCCCTCCCCTTTTCTACCTCCCAGCAACATCCTGTACATGCCTCTTAACAGTGTCCCACAATTCAATTCAAATATTAATTCCTCTGGTGCCTACAGTCCTGGAACCAGTCCCCTCAGCCAATGTCCTGCACCAACTCCTTTGCTCCTTGGCTGCCTTTGGTCAGTCTCGCTACTTTCTGACCATTTGTTGGTGCTTTATGCCATCTCCGATTGGCCATCCTAGACCTGGATGTCGTGGCCTTCTGTATCTTTGCTTGACTCTCCCTGCCTCCTGGTAAATTGGTTAGTCCCACGTCGCTGAGCACTCCCCAGGCTTCCTCGCAGGTCTTTACCTTTCGTGATATACCATTTGTTGTGATGAACAGGCCGAAGGGGTACAGCCATTTATATCTCGCCTCTTCCCTCCTCAAGTAAGCTGTCACTTCCTTCATCTCTCTTCGACGTTGCAATGCTCTTAGCGATACATCCTGGAACAGTTTTATTTATTTATTTTATTTATTTAACAGTTTCTTATATACCGCCCCTTCCAGAGATCAGGGGCGGTTCACATCGAACAAAAATCAATATACTTCTGTATATTTTACATGGAACTTGTGTTAACTATGTACACGTTTAGTTACATTGAACATGTTTTGAACATTAACTAGAATAACACTATTCAAACTATGTACAGGTCATCACAACATAATTGAGTTACCGGTATTATTTACAATAGAGATATAGCCATTTGTTTGTGTAAATCTTTGTCTGTAGGGTAAGGCAGAGTAGAGTAAGTGTCTTTCTTATGTTTAATCATTTGTTCTGTCTTGAGAACTGTGAATGTGTTTCTGTGATTGTATCGGAGAGGTTTTTTGTTGGTAGGGGATCTCAAAGTGTTTTGTGAAAAGGTATGTTTTTAGTTCTTTTTTGAATTGGTGAAGGTCTTTTATTTTGCGGAGGGTTAAAGGGATTTCGTTCCAGAGGGTAGGGGCAGCAAAGGAGAAGGCTCTATCACTTGTCGTTGCTCTGGTCCTTCTGAAATTAGTTTTTATGTTGAGGGAGTGGGTTGCGTTCTGTCTTCGTGTTCTAGTTTCTGATGGGGTTTGTAATAGGGTAGATAGTTGGGAGGGAGAGATGTTATTGAGGAGTTTAAAGGTAGTAAGGAGGATTTTATATTTTATTCGGCTGCTTATGGGGAGCCAATGAAGATCTAGTAGTATTGGGGTCACGTGGTCTGTTAGCTTAGCTTTTGTGACCATCTTGGCACATATGTTTTGTGCTCTTTGGAGGAGGTATATGCTTTTTAGTGGTAGGCCATTTAGAATGCTATTGCAGTAGTCAAAGTGGGGGGTGATGAGGGAGTTGACCACTGATCTAAAGTCATGTGTGTTGAGTAGGGGTCTCAGGTGTTGTATTGTCTTGAGTTTATAGAATATCGTTTTTACTGTATGTTTTATGTGTGGGATCATGGTGAGTGAATGGTCCAGAATTATTCCAAGGTATTTTACCTCCTTTTTAATAGGTATTGGTGTGTTATTTATTGTGATTGTGGTAGGGTAGTTGTGGTCCATGTCAGGTTTTCTCGTTATGAACATTGCTTCAGTCTTTTTGAGATTGATGCTTAGGTGGTTGTTTTCAAGCCATATGGTGGTCTCATTCATGCATTGGAGTAGTCTATCGTATTTGGGGTTGTTGGTGTTTATGGGGATGGCGAGCATGATATCGTCCGCGTATATGAAATGGTTAATTTCATACTTCTTGAATATGTCTGTAATTGGTTGGAGGTATAAATTGAAGAGGAGGGCAGAGAGTGCCGATCCCTGAGGGATACCCTGGCCTTGAGGGAAGGTTTCTGATGTTTCTTTGCCTAATTGTATCTGTATGAGTCTGTTTGAAATGTATGATTTGAACCATTCAAGGACGGTTCCTCCTATTTTTAGGTTTTCAAGTCTGTTGATGAGTGTTTTGTGATTAATGCTGTCAAATGCAGCAGATAGGTCTATGAAGAGGAGGAGGAAACCTTTGCTATTTTCATTAGTACCACGGATGAGGAGGTCTGTCAAGGCGATTAGGAGGGTTTCCACTCCATGGAAGGGGCGGAATCCGAATTGATGCGCATCAAGAAGTTTTTGCTCATCTATGTATTCCTGTAGTTGGAGTTGTATAGTTTTTTCTATTATTTTAGCGATTAGCGGTATGCTGGCAATTGGTCTGTAGGAGTTGGGGTCCTTTGGGTCAAGTTTATTGTTTTTTATTATGGGACGGATCGAGGAGAGCTTTAGGGTGTTGGGCATGGTTCCTTGTGTGAGGGATTGGTTTACTACGTATTGGATGTTTTCTGCAAGGGATTCCTTAGTATACTTGATCCATGACACCGGGCATGGGTCAAGCGGGGAAGTTGTAGTGTTGATCATTGTTATGATGTTGAGGATGTGTTTACGATCAACTTTGTGGAATGTTGTCCATTCATAGTTACTGGTCTGTGTATATTCTATCGTGATGGTTGGGGAGCAAGATTTTACCTTTAGCTTTTCAGCAAAGTGTGCTGCTAAGGTTTGGACGTTTATAATGTCCTGGTTCGGTTCTGGGTTATGTGTTTTTGTTAGTGTTTTGACGATTAAGAAGAGTTCTCTTGGTCGGTTGAGAGCAAGATTTATTAGATTGGAATAGTAATCTCTTTTTGAGTTGTTGATTGTTTCTTTGTATTTATTAAGTAAGTTTATATATTTGGTTTTGTTATCATGTGATTTGGTGTTTCTCCAGGTTTTTTCTTGTTTACGTAGTTGTCTTTTTAGTAGGGCAATGTTTTTCGTGAACCATTTTTGTGATTCTTTCTTTTTCTTCTGAGAAATTTCCCATCTGCCCCTGCGGGCTTAAGAGAGACGCGAGGGAGACTCTCTCTCCCTTCGCGTCTCTGCAAGCCGGCAGAGAGGGGCTGAGCAGCGCCGGGAGAGTCCCGCCGGGCAGAGGGAGCCCCGCGGGACACTCCATGCCGCCGCGGCGGCAGCGGGCAGCTTTTTTTTTTTTTTTATTGCCATGAGCCGAGGGAGGGGGGTTAAGACTGGCAATGGGCTCGGGAGGGAGAGAGGGGGGTTAAGACTGGCAATGGGCTAGGGAGGGAGAGAGGGGGGTTAAGACTGGCAATGGGCTAGGGAGGGAGGGAGGTTAAGACTGGCAATGGGCTAGGGAGGGAGGGGGGTTGAGACTGGCAATGGGCTAGGGAGGGAGGGAGGGGGGTTGAGACTGGCAATGGGCTAGGGAGGGAGGGGGGTTGAGACTGGCAATGGGCTAGGGAGGGAGGGAGGGGGTTGAGACTGGCAATGGGCTAGGGAGGGAGGGAGGGAGGTTAAGACTGGCAATGGGCTAGGGAGTGAGGTTAAGACTGGCAATGGGCTAGGGAGGGGGGGAGGGGGGTTTAGACATGCAATGGGCTGGGGAGGGAGGGGGGTTGAGACTGGCAATGGGCTAGGGAGGGGGGGTTAAGACTGGCAGTGGGCTGGGGAGGGGGGTTAAGACGCAGTGGGCTATGGGGGGGAGTTAAGACTAGCAATGGGCTGTGGGCTGATGAGGGCTGGCAATGGGCTATGAGCTGATGAGGGCTGTCTGGAAATGGGGTGATGGGGGGGTTAGGACTGGTAATGGGCTATGGGGGGGTTAAGACTGGTAGTGGGCTGATGGGGGGGGTTAGGACTGGTAATGGGCTATGGGGGGGTTAAGACTGGTAGTGGGCTGATGGGGGTGTAGGACTGATAATGGGTTATGGGGGGGCTAGGACAGGAAATGGGCTGATGGGGAGGGGTTAGGACTTGAGGTGGGCTGATGTGGTTAGGACTGGTAATGGGCTGTGGGCTGATGGGGGGGTTTAGGACTGGCAATGGGCTATGGGGGGCTGACTGGAAATGGGCTGATGGGGGGTTAGGACTGGTAAAGGGTTATAGGGGGGGGCTTAAACTGAAAATGGGGTGATGGGGGTTAGGACTGGAAGTTGATTGACGGGGGGCTAGGACTGGTAATGGGTTGGGGTGTTGCTAGGACTGGAAATGGGCTGAGTGGAAGGGGAGGCTTGAACTGCAAATAGCTGATGGGGAGGGGGCTTGGAATGGAAATGGGCTGTGAGGGAAGGGAGCTAGGACTGAAAATGGGCTGATGGAACAGCTAGGATAGGACTGGAAATGGGCTGTTGGGGGGAGCTAAGATTGGAAATGGGCTGTGGTGGGGGCTTGAATTGAAATGGACTCATGGAGGGGCTAGAACTGGAAGTAGGCTCATGGGGGGGCTTGGACTGGAATTGGGCTGAGTGGAGGGGAGCTATGATTTGACATGGGCTGATGGTGGGGCTAGGATTGAAAATGAGCTGATGAAGGGACTTGGACTGGAAATGGGCTGATGCAGGGACTAGAAGGGAATGGATGCTGGGTGAGACTGGAACTAGAAGGGAGCTGATGTTGGGGGAGGATTAGAATGGGATGGGGCTGGGAGAGTAAAATGGAGAGGGGAAAAATATTTTGTGTAGGAGGGATGAAAAATCTACAATTGGCCAGGTATTGGGAGAGTAATTGGGGATTGAGGATGGAGGGGTAAAATTTGTGTGGATGAAATAGGAATGAGGAAAGAGCAAAAGGAGAAAGATTAGTATGTTAAAGCAGATGTAGAGAGAGAGAGAGAGAATGGAAAAAAAACTAGAAGAGAGAAGAAAGGACAAATGGACAGCAGACGATGGAGAGTTAGCAGAAAACATGAAGAAACCAGAAGAAGGTGGCTGGACCAATTGCAACTGAAAAAAAAATGCACAAAAGGTAGAAAGATATCTCTTTATTTTGAATTTATTAACTGGAATATGTCAGCTCTGGGAAATGTGCATCATTAACATCTGCGCTTTGTTTGGTACAAGAGGAAATTCCTATTTGACGTTGCCACTTGTTCTCTTTCCCCAGTATTCTCTGAAATGTATTGGTTTAATATTTGCAGTGTTGCCTTTTGATAGGTAGGGTATGGTGCTTTGTGAGTCCTGGTAATGCTGTCAGGATACGGCGGGTTTGCTATGGGTTCTAAATGGGCAGCGTTTGTAGTAGTTCCTAATGTGCCTGGCGGTTGGCACTGGATTATAGTAATGTAGAAATCTTTTAGTCTTTCTTTATCCATACACTCATTAAGAGACATGTTTACTAAAAGTTAGTGTATGGTAACATTATGCAAATATTTATGCAAATAAGACCACTTATGCAAATGACGTGCTGGCACTTTGAGGAAATTCTTTGGTTTTGTGCGGCAGTTTGGGCACTCGGGCTCAAAAAGGTTAGCCATCACTGCCCTATGCGCTCTCTCAATTTGCAAGGGTTCTCACTCTCTGCTGGAGCCCCCGCTTGTAACAATGCTCCAAACACTTTTATAATAACTTCTTCACAGTTTCTATATTTGGGGTCTTCTGGTATCCCTCTCACTCTGAGATTGCTTCTCCTGGATCGATCTTCCAATCCTCTACCTTCTCTTTTAGTTCATCCTGTACGTGCTTTATCTCATCCCAGCTTTTTTGAAGATCTTCCAATGCTTCTCCATGTTGTTCCAGCTGGGTTTCTGTTTCTTCTACCCGGGATCCCAGGTCCACTATATCCTGTCTTAAAGATTGTAATGTCTCTTAATGCATTTTTACTCCGCTGGTTTCCACTGTAAGGTCTTCTTTTAACTCCTTCAGCCACGTCTTAATCATGTCAGCTATTCCCGGGCCCCAAGAGCTCTCCCTCTCCTCTGCAGACTCAACCTCGTGCTCCTCTACCACTTTGCCATCCTTCTTCCCTTCCTTACCTCCTCTCAAAGGTACTTATGAGGATCTGAATTCCGCCAATTTCTTCTTTGCAGAGGTGTCCTCTTTAGACTTGTCCATCTTGCCCCTTTACACTTCTAACTGCACCTCCAGGCCTTCTGAGATCTTCAGTCGCTCAAGTCTGCCTCCAGATTCCCCCTACAAATTCTTCTGCTTGACAGTCTTCCGGTGGGCTCTTTCCTCTTTTATCTTTTTACAATACAGTTATCTGTATTTTACCTTAGTAGTAGGTGGTCCCTATTGAATTTTTACAACTGTGTTTATTGAGGTGCTGCGGTGATCCTTATCTTTCTGTGTACACCTGCTGTGTCTGAGCTTTAAAGTTTTCCACTTTTTAGCTGCACCGCTTCCTCTACCTTCTCTCCCTGTCTGCCTCCGTTCTAGCGGCTCTCTTCACCAATACCGCGTTACTACGCTGGCTTATTGGCCTGTCTTCCTCACTCTGTTGAGCCCGGGCCTCCATGGGCTTCCTCCACGTGTTCGATGTTGCTCTCTCGCTGCTCCTCGATCAGCCCTCCGGGCTTGCTAGCGTCACGACTCACCCTGCCTCCTTGTCTTTCGCCGCACTCAGATACTTGCACTCCTCTCTTGCACTCACCGGGCCCTCCTGCCGTGTGTGCCTTCCCCAGTTCTCCGCGTCCATCTTGCTGATCGCTCACTTGGCTCGCCACTCCAGTTCCCCTTTCCACTGCGGCTAATGGTTCAGGGGAAGATCGCAACCCGCTCTGCCTTCCACGGGAATATTGGAGGTATGTGAAGGTTATGCCCCTACTTTACATCGCTGCCTCGTTTCTTGTGGGGGTATTTTAACCCCGTTTGGCAAGCGTTGGTGGTGGAGCTCAATTACCTCGCCGTCATGCGAGCCGATGACATCACCGGAAGTCATGATCACACTTTTTAAATCTGGTGGCCATTGGGGCAAAAAGGGCCCTGGCAAGGTCGAAGATCTTCGAAGCGGCTAGCAGTAAGAAAAGTTGCGAAACCGCACTGAATGAAAAAAACCTAACTAAATAGGTTCCGCGGCCCAAAGCCGAGGCAATGAGACTCGGAGGCAGGAAAGGGACCGGTGCTAATTGGATGGTACACGAAGAAATCAACATTTTTCCAGGGATTAAAGATGAACTTCTGTAGGGCTCTGCGGAAAAAGGGAGACTGAGTAAGATGGCATCCTTGGGCGGTAAGGGGATCACGCAAGCATGCTGGCATCTCCTAAAGGCTTTCTTTGAAAGCTGAGTAGATTATTTCGTGAGGGCTCCATCGGCGTTGATGTCACCCATATGTGAGGGCTGACTTCCTCCTTGTTCCTGGAGAAATAAATGCAACACTATTTTTTCTTTGACTTTCATTTCTGCCACAGCATGCCATGTTATCATCAGATTCAAAGTGCTTGATGCCAGTCCATTTCAGTTTGCCGACATACAACAGACTGAGTTGTACATGTTCCTTTTGGTTCTTGACCACCTCCAACTTCCCTTAGTTCATGCTTTGTACATTCCATGTTCCCATATTTAAGACACAAAAAAATATTGCTAACCATTTAATCACATTCTGAAATGGCAGGATCATATTAATCCTACAGTGAAGAACCTAAAATGATTGCCAGTGCATTTTACAGCTCAATTTAAAATAGTTACCTTGAAGGAACAAGCCCCTTTGTATTTAAAGGGCTGTTAAGTCTTTTTATAATCCCACTACAGTTTTAAGATCACCACAAGATGCTTTGTTAGTTGTTCTAACTATCAAGGATCTAAAACTGGGACTTAGCAATAGCTCGTTTTCACGAGAAGTCCCTTTATCATGTAACTCTTCCTGGAGAGAGATGTTTAACAGAAAGATTATTCAACTTTAGACTCCAAGTAAATAAAGCGACTGATGCAGGTTTGCTTTTTTTATTTGCTGTAATGATTTCTATTTTAAGGTTTTATTATTTGGTATGGCCTTTGTTATTTTTAGATATTATATATCAACAATACTTAATATGATATGTTTCTATATTTAGTAAAGCACAGTTACTCACCTGTAACAGATGATCTCCGGGAACAGCAGGAATTTAGTCCTCACATATGGGTATCGTCGGTACCAACGGAGCCTGCATGGGAATGCTCCCCAGCGTCCAATTAGAAAGCTTTTGGGAGCATCCCACAGCGCCTGTGTGCTGCCTTCCCGCCTTTCCCAACTGCCTCTCTCCAGCTGAGTTTTAAAGCTGAGACAAAGAGAGAGAGGGGGAAAGAGATAAATAGAGAGATACAACTCCTAGGGGAGGTGGGTGGGTTGTGAGGACTAAATTCCTGCTGTTCCCGGAGATCACCTGTTACAGGAGAGTAACTATGCTATCTCCAGGAACAAGCAGGAATGTACTCATCACATATGGGGACTCCCTAGCTTTAGATGTCAGGGAGAGACCCAAGAAGTTGTGTGTCCCTGAGAAGGGCTTCACTTCCCCCCATGGATCTCTGGCATCCTACCAGGGATGGTGGTAAGGAGTTGATTAGGTATGGAACAGGTGTTGGAGAACAGCCTGACCAAACAAGGTATCCCGGCGGGAGTCCTTGTCCAAGCAGTAATGGGCTGTGAAGGTATGAACCAAGGCCCAGGTGGCTGCTCGACAGATGTCATTGATAGACACAGAGTGCAGATAAGCCATTGAGGCTGCCATGGCTCTCACATTGTGAGCTGTGACATGGCCCTCCAGAGAAAGGTTCTTACTCTGATAGGCGAAGGAAATACACTCAGAAATCCAGTTAGATAGTGTTCTCTTGGAGACTGGAAGTCCCAAATGAGAAGGATCAAAAGCAACAAAGAGTTGAGAGGACTTTCTCTGTTGCTGTGTTCTTTGAAAGTAAAAGGTTAAAGCTCTTTTACAGTCCAAGGTATGAAGATTCCTCTCTGCATTTGATGCATGAGTCCTTGGAAAAAACAAAGGTAGGTAGACCGCTTGGTTCAGATGAAAAGGCGAGACCACCTTTGGCATAAAGTGTGGATGAGTCCTAAGGACTACTTTGCCATGATGGAACCTTGTATAAGGTGGATTAGCTACTAGCGCTTGCAACTCACTAATGCGACGTGCTGATGTGATTGCAATAAGAAAGATAACCTTCCAAGAAGGGAATTTTAAGGAGGTAGTAGCTAAAGGTTCGAAGGGTGGCTTCATGAGCTGCCCAAGAACCAGGTTTAAGTCCCATGCCACCTGGTGGTGGCCTAATGGGAGGCTTAGTTAGAAGAAGGCCTCTCATAAATCTTGCTATAAGAGGATGAGAGGAAATAGGCTGTCCATTTAGAGGCTTAAAGGAAGCTGTAATAGCACTCAAATGGACCCTTACTGAGTTAGTCTTAAGTCCTGCATTGGATAAATAAAGGAGATATTCCAGCAATGATTCCAGAGGTATCGCAAGGGGGTTAAGACCCTTTTGCAAACACCATATGGTAAACCTTTTCCACTTGAAAGCATAAGAGCATCTTGTGGAAGGTTTCCCGGAAGCAAAAAGAATATCTTTTACTTGCTGAGGGAGATTAAGATCATGGAGATCTAGGCCTTCAGAAACGAAGCCCTGAGATGCAGAGACTGGGGATTGGGATGCCAAAACATTCCGTCCTCCTGAGATAGGAGATCTGGAGCAGACCCTAACTCCAGGGAGGGAGCTTGAGAGAGATGTAGCAGCAGAGGGTACCACACTTGCCGTGGCCAATGTGGAGCTATGAGAATCATATGGCCTCTGTCTCTCTGAAGCTTGAACAGGGTTTTGGGAATTAGGGGAATGGGTGGAAAGGCATACAGGAAGTCTTGACCCCAGTAAAGAAGGAAAGCATCCCTGGCCTGAGCCCCCTGAGCCGGAATTCTGGAACAGAACCGGGGAAGTTTGGCATTCCATGGACTTGCAAAGAGGTCTATGTCCGGGGGTTCCCCAAATTTGAAAAATCTTGGTCACCTGGTCTGCATGCAGAGACCACTCGTGTGGAAGTAGAACTCGACTTAGTCTGTCTGTCCAAGAGTTTTGTATGCCTGGAAGATACACTGCTAGGAGATGAATCTGATGCTCTCTGGCGAGGGCCCATAGTCGCAAAGCTTCGTTGCAAAGTGACAGAGAGCCTGTTCCCCCCCTGCTTGTTCACATAGAACATGGCTACTTGATTGTCCGTATGAATGAGGACTGTCTTGTAGCTGAGCAGGGTATGGAACACTCGAAGAGCAAGGAAGATTGCTCTGAGTGCCAAGAGATTGATATGTAGATGAGTCTCCTGTGGAGACCAGGTGCCTTGGGTGGAGAGGTCTTGCAGATCAGCTCCACAACCCATCGGAGAAGCATCAGTTGTGAGAGTTGCTTGGGGTAAAGGTTGTTGAAAAGGGGACCCCAGCAACAGGTTTTGAGTGGACTTCCACCACTGGAGGGACAAAATAAGGCGACTTGTGTTTGCTATTTTGTCTGACAGGCATCCTGATGCCTGGGTCCATTGAGTGGATAAAGTCCACTGGGCTGCCCTCATATGGAGGCGAGCATAGGGCACCACATGCACGGTGTATGCCATGTGGCCTAGTAGTTGTAACATTTCTCGAGCAGTGAGATGAGACTTTAGCACTGCTTGAGAAGCTAACTGCACCATGCGAAGACAACGGGCCTGGGGGAGGTAGGCCCTTGCCTTTCTGGTATCCAGCAAAGCTCCTATTAACTCCAAAGACTGAGTGGGAGTTAGACTGGATTTTGGGATGTTTATTACCAGACCCAAATACTTAAGGATACGCATTGTGCAGGATAGAGAAGTCCTGGCCTCTGACTCTGTTGGGGCTCGAATGAGCCAGTCGTCTAAGTAGGGGAAGACGAATATCCCTAGAGTGCGGAGAAATGCTGCTACAACAGCCATGCATTTCGTGAACACCCTTGGTGCTGAGGCCAGGCCAAAAGGAAGCACTCTGTATTGGTAGTGCTTTCCCTGAAAAAGGAACCAAAGGAACTTTCTGTGAGTTGGATGGATGAGAACATGGGTGTACGCATTCTTGAGATCTAGAGAACAAAGCCAATCCTGACTCTGAAGGTATGGCAGCAGAGTTCCGAGAGAAATCATCTTGAATTTCTCTTTGACAAGGAATTTGTTCAATTCTCTGAGGTCCAAGATAGGTCTGTATCCCCCTGTTTTCTTTGGGATAAGGAAATAGGGGGAGTAAAACCCCGTACCCTGATGAGGAATGGGTACTTCTTCTATCGCCCCTTGGGCAAGAAGGATAGTGACCTCCTGACCTAACCGGTTGATGAGAGGTGTCGAAGAATTGAACTGCCTTATTACTGTGGGAGGGGACATGCTTGAAAAATGAAGCCTGTACCCCTCCTTTATGATGGAAAGTGTCTAATGCTCTGCTATTATCTGCCCCCATCTGGGGGCAAAGTGACACAACCTTCCTGGAATGGTGGAAGGCTCTGGTCCCACGAGAGCGAGGAAGGTTAAGTTCTCTAGCTGAAAGTCAAAGGCCTTGTGGAGGCTGAGACTGCTGAGATGGTTGAGGCTTAGCAGTATTTGCTTTGTTCTGCTTGGGTGGTTGCTGACCTTTCCTGACAAGCTGACCTGCAGAACGTCCCTGCTGAGCATAAGCAGGATAATATGTTTTCTTCTTAGAAAAGAATGGTTTCTTGAACAATTTCTTTCTAGCAGGATCAGCTGTGGACTTGGATAATCTATCCAAGGTAGAGTTGTCAGCATCTAACTCATTGGCCTTTTCCTGCCAATCTCTACCAAACAGGTTCTCACCAGTACAAGGGATATTTCCCAATTTGTCTTGTACCCAGAGCTCCAGATCAGATGCCTGGAGCCAAGCAATTCTACGTGCGCCTATGGCAATGGCAAAAGTTCTGCTTATGCACTGAAAGCAGTCAAAGGCTGCACGGTTGACAAATTTAGAAACATCTTGGGCATGTTTGACCAATGTGAGAAAATCCTGTCTTCTATCCTCAGGAAGAATAGGACTCAAGGCCTCTAAATCATCTGTGACCTCCTTCAGGAACATTCCCATGTAACGACTATAGGAACTGATCCTGGCAGAAAGCATGGAAGCTTGGAAGACACGACGTCCAAAAGCATCCAGGGTTCTGCACTCACGTCCTGCAGGATTAGAGGCATGCCTCTTTGCACTCTTAATCCTTCTCATAGCTGATTCCACTACAATAAAGTGGTGAGGAAGCTGAGTTTTCTGGAAACCAGGACAAGGAGGGACTCAATACAGAGTATCCAGTCTGCGAGAATGAGGAGAGGTGGTAAGAGGTGTCTCCCACATCCTTAACATGAGATCATGCAAAATCTCATGAATGGGCAAGGTAGCTGCCTCTTTAGGAGTTTTGGGATATTGTAAAATTTCCAACTCCTTAGCTCTTGGCTCTGTTTCAGGGGCCACAGTAATGGACAGACCCCGAGCCACCTCCCTGATAAAATCCTGGAAGGAAATATCCTCTGGAGGAGACATCCTGCGCTTAGGGAGGAGGGCTCCTCTGGGAGAAGCATTCCTGCATCAACAGAACTGTCAGACTCCTCAGATTCTTCTGAGGACTCGAAGTACCGTCTGTCCGGATGCTCTTGAAGAGCCCGAAACCCGTACCGACCGAAGTCGATACCGGGAGTAATCGGTACCGGGGTATCGGTACCCAAGGGCATCAGATGACTGGGTACCGGCAAAGCAGATGCCGATGCTATCGGTACCTGTACCGATACCGGCCGGATTGCCTATCGTGGTTCCGAGGGCGTCGATGTCGCAAGACTGCGCTCAATAGCCAGGACTCTCTGGTCTATCGGCGCCTGGATGTCGGTACCGGAGAAGACCGCCGGTACCCCAGAGCATGGCACCAGTAGTTCTGCCGAGGTCGAGGCCTCGAGAATATCCTGGAGCCCCGATAATGCTTTGGAAGCCGAAGCCGAAGCCTCCCGCTGGGGCAATTTTGGCGGTGCAGAATCCTCAAGGGCAACGCCGGAGGCATCTCGATGCTTAGAAGGAGATCTACCCTTTGAGAACCGCTGGACTTATGTTTAGTTACCTGAGATCCACGGGAGGTAGAGGAAGCCCTGGAAGACGTCGATGCCACCGAAGCTGCATCAGAGGGAAACAGGGTACTGAGCTTAGCAGCTCAGTTCTGCCGACCTCTTTTAGACATCATGGCGCAGGACATGCAATCCGTGATGGAGTGGTCAGGACTTAAACATTTTAGACACCATTCATGGGTGTCGGTGACGGAAATGGTACCGTCACACTTGGTGTACCTTTTGAAACCTGAAGCAGGTTTCTCCATTGTAGGAAAAAATTTTGGGCCTAAGGCCCAAACAGGCACGTGCACCTGGGAAAAATAGGAAAAAGTCCTAGTATATATATATAAAATTTTTTTTTTTTTTTTAAAGACAGAAAATAATAAGAAAAAACTGGCGGTACCAGTAAAGCGTCAAGGAAGGCAGACGCGACCACAAAAAAGAAAGAAATAAAGAAGAATTCTTCTGCGGTGACAGGAACAACGACCTGCTGGCTTCGCGGAAAAAGAAGAACTGGAGAGAGGCAGTTGGGAAAGGCGGGAAGGCAGCACGCAGGCGCTGTGGGATGCTCCCAAAAGCTTTCTAATTGGACGCTGGGGAGCGTTCCCGCGCAGGCTCCGTCAGTACCGACGATAACCATATGTGATGACTACATTCCTGCTTGTTCCTGGAGATTATAGTGGCATTCTTTTTACTGTGTGGTACCAACAGGATCCAATCACCAAGAAACATTAAAAGCTAAAGAGCATTAAGACCAGGGAATGAATCAAGTAAGGATAATGCAAACTCACGTTTATCCAAAGTAATAGTAGTTCTTGATTTTGGAGTAGTAAAATGTATTTCGTCCTTTTAGAAACAAAATACACAAAGATTATTATAAATACTCAAGGCAATAAAGAACCTTGCATTATGATTTGAAAGGAAGAGATAAATATAGATTACACTTATTCTAGAACTGCAAGCTTAATAAAGTCAGAGTTCATAGCCTAATTTTCTTCCCTTGTAACCTTGAGCAAAACATTTCAGCCTCCACTGCCTCGAGTTCAAACATGATAGCCTCATTTACTCCCCTGTGCTAATGAGTTAATGCACATAGTGGGTACTTATGAAAGTGAGGTAAAGTTTTGCACTTACCTTGTGTTGTGTGCAAAAAATAATGTGGTAAATGCAAAGCCTGTGTGCTGTCAGGGACATGCTACCTGCCAGGTCTGCACATCTATGCCTTTGCAGACAACACAGGTGCATCTATGCTACTTGCCGAGACATGGAGCATGAGTATGGGCCGGGGCAAAATTTAAAAAAATGTAGCACTGTATGGCAGTACCCGCCTACCCCAGCACATAACCTTCCCCACAGGCTCTTCCCGAACACCTCCCGATCTAATCCCCCCTCATAATAAGCTCCCTTAATCAAGCAAGGGGGAGAGGGGGTGCTCATAAAGGCAGTAGTCGCAATGCAATTTAATCAGTACTTATATGACTATGATCTGTTACATAGAGCTCAGTCAGGGTTTCAAGCATGTTATAATATAGAGAATCTCCTGGCTTCTTTGATGTATGAATTATCATTGATTTTGGATAAAGGTTTATAGACATTTGTTGTTCAATATGACTTAACAGCATTCAATGTAAAGTGTAGTTACTCACCTGTACCAGGTGTTTTCTGTGAACAGCAGGAATAAGTCCACACGTATGCGTGATGTCACCACAGAGCCCTGCACGGAACACTCCTCAGCTTCCAAAGGAAGCTTTTGGGAGGTACATCGTGCCTTGTGCCTGCCTTTCTGCTCGCCGTGGTGCCATAATCTCCAGTACGATAATATAGCAGAAGCCAGAAAGGCAACTTCCCCAGGGAGGTGGGAGGGTTACGAGGACTTATTCCTGCTGTTCACAGAGAACACCTACTACAGGTGAGTAACTATGCTTTCTTCTTGAACAAGCAGGAAATAAGTCCTCACATATGGGATTCCCAAGTTACAAAACCCAAGGAGGAGCAGCCCAAACGGGTAACGAGAACTGGAGAAGTCAGGAAGACCAGAGAGTAGTCCCGCCGAGGGACTCACCTGATTCAGTATCCTCAGCAGACATCAACCTGAGGGGATTTTGAGCAGGTAGCCTGGATGGACTGAAGGGCCAGTGGCCAGGAGTTGACTCTAAGACCCAAAGGGATGCCAGAGTACGGCCTGGCCAAAACTGCTGTCCCATCGGGAATCCCCGTCCAGACAGTAGCATGCTGCGAAGGTATGGACAAAAGACCACATCGCAGCCCTGCAGATTTCCTCTGTAGACACCGAATGAAGGTTGGCCACTGATGTAACCTGGAGTAGAAACCATCACTGCCTGGAGCCATCACTCTGCCAGGGGATTCAAAGGTGTCATAGGTGTCTCACACCATGAACTTCAAACAATCCTTGCCATGTGCCATGAGCTCCTGAAAGGACTCATGACGATCCTCGGAACCAGGGCAGCAAAGTCCTCCAGGTCTAACATGACATCTTTGAGGAACATGCTCAAGTAAGTCTGATAAGCCAGGATCCTGGCGATCGGCATGGAACCCTGGAAGCACTTCCTCCTGAAGAAGTCCAGGGTCTGAGCCTTGCGACCCAGCGGGACTGAGTGCTTCTTAGCACTCTTTGTGCACTTTAACGCTGCTCAGGTGGAAGCAACAGGTCAGATAGGAGATCTGGGGACCGAAGGTCCGATGTGATTGATTCCACCTCAGTCTTCCATTCTGCTTCAGATTCCGAGAGGATGTCAAAATGGTGCCATGTCTCCTCCTTCCACCTGCTCTGCGGCTTAGGGGAGAGAGAATGCCGATAACCTTTGCGCCACTCAGCATGCCAATGGCGGTGCGCTGAGTCTCGGACTCCGGCACACTGGAGAGGGAGATGACTCAGGAAACCGGGTTGCTACTGCTCTCCCATCGAATGTTCCAACCTCAGCAGAAAGGGCAAGGGTCTGCAGTATAGGCTGGAAGGAGTGCGGTAACAACGCTTTCCACAAGGCTTCCACTGCCAAGTGAGCTTCTAAGGCTTGAAGGCATTCCTTCAGGACCACCATCTGCGAGGGGTCAATGCCACAGCTGCGGATATCAGCAATGCCAACTCAGGTGAGGACGCCACGATGATAGGAGCATCTGGAGACATTTAGCTGCTCTCTTGGGCACTGGGAGCGGACTTTGCCATTCTGGTCGGGTCCTCCCATTGGGAAAGCTTGGCCGGCCATCGTTCTCCGAATCTCATTAAGTAGGGCTACGAGGACGCTGCACCCAGAACCTCTCTCGGAGTTCACCCTTCAAAGTCACAGGGTCTCTGCAGGGAACCCTTCCTCGCCGCTCGGGCCTTTCAGCTCCGACTGAGCATACTGCTCTTCCTTTGGTTGCCTCCAGACCTTTTGCAGGTGTGGACGAGGGGGTTGGGGCGGAGTATGCTGAATCAGATGAGCCGAAGAGGGACTCCTTCTGCATTTCCCGACCTTTCAGCCCTCAGCGTGTCATCTGCAAGCAGAGCTCAAAGGACACTGGCTCGTGGTTGGGCCCAAGGCATTGCATTCACCTGTTATGATGATTTCTGGCAGAAATGGTCTTGCCCCATTTGGTGCATTTCTTAAAGCCACTCACTAGCTGGCTTCGACATGCTGAAAAACACTACCTCGGCAAAATCAAACTAAAAAATTGCCATGGACAGGAAAACACCTCAAATGGGGAAAAACACCCAAAAACGTTGAAAAGATCACACAAAAACCCTGAAAGGGAAAAAATGCCTAACTGACAACAGGTGGAAAGAATAAAATAAAAAAAATCCCGGGCATGAGGGCCAGTGAGAAAAGCTTTATTCCAGACTGCAGGAATACGTTCTAGAGGCTCCGTGGAAAAAAGAAGACTAGAGAGTATGGCGCCACAGCACGTGGGAAGGCAGGCGCTTATGTGTGGTATACCTCCCAAAAGCTTCCTTTGGAAGCTAGGGAGCATTCAGTGCGCGGCTCCGTTGGTGACGTCATCCATATGTGAGGATTTATTTCCTGCTTGTTCATGGAGTATCAACATTTCTGGAATGGTTCTTTGGTGACTTAAAAAATTTTCAATTAACCAGTCTTTAATGGTAAAACGCAGGACCAATTTTTTAAGTCATAGAAGAATGAATGGCGCACAACAAAAGGCTTTGGGTTAGTTCTTGCTATATCAAATAAATTATAACCATAACCATTTATCTGGCTTACACAATTTAAGTTAAAAAGAACGCTGAATAAGCTGTTCAGCTTTTCAGCAACATGAATACAGAATAAGTTATTGTAAGAGAAACAATATTTGAAATTTAGACAATTAATGATGTTTGTTCACATCACCCTTTTAAAGCCCAGATAAAATTATGGAAATGGTATATAGACGATATCCTTATGATTTGGGACGGTACATAGTAACATAGTAAATGACGGCAGATAAAGACCAGTATGGTCCATCTAGTCTGCCCAGTAAGACGGCAAGAGTAGCTGCACCTGCCGTTCTGTGCAGGCCACCCCTCCCCATGTCTTTGTTTAGGGGTGAACCCACCGTTCCATGCAGGACACTCTTATTTGTTGAGAAATTAGATAGTTATGTTTATTTTGATTTTATCCTGTTGCTGTAAAGGGATCCAGTGTCTGTCCCATGCCATTTTGAATTCTGTCACTGTATTTGCCCCCACCTCTTCCATTGGGAGGGCATTCCAAGCATCCACCACCCTTTCAGTGAAAAAGTATTTCCTGACATTGCCTTACAATTTACCCCCTTGCAGCTTCATGTTATGCCTTCTAGTTTTATACAGAACCTCAGTTACAAGAATTTTTGGTATGGCTCAATTCATTGGATGTAAATTTACAGTTTGAAGGCTCATATAGCCTGGATCATATTGCATATTTAGATATTGTGATAAAAAAGGTCCCACGGGGTTTGTTATGGACCTATACCGTAAAGCCACTGACAGAAACTCTGTTGAGATACAATAGTTTCCACAACACTTCTTTAAAGTACAACTTACCAGTTAGTCAGTTCCTGAGAATTAGAAGACTATGCACATCACAAGATGATTTTGAACGTAATTCTGCAGACATGCATAGAAGACTGGGGGTACCCTCAAGACTATATACAGAAGGCCTACATGCGAGTCAGATCTACAGATCGGGCATTTCTTCTCACCACTAAAAAGAAGCCGCAACAAGATAGGGTAGTTGGTGCCCTAACGTTTTCTAGCCTTTCAAAAGATATTGTCCATATTCTTAAACAAGAATGGCATCTCCTAGCTTTTCTACCTATGTTTGCCACTAAACAACTTACCATTGCTTATAAAAGGAACCGCAATTTGGCTAATCTTGTACCGTCAGCATTAGTAAAACCAAGGCCTGTTTCTAAGGTAAAAGGACATTTAAATGTGGTCGATGTTCTGTATGCCACAATATCTTGGTGACTAAAGATGTTTTTGAACACCCTAGCTCACACAAAAGGGTCTACATTCACCATCACTCAAACTGTAGAACTGAGAATGTTGTCTATTTGATTCTTTGTCCGTGCAACTTGATGTATATAGTGAAAACGTAAAGACAAATCCGTACCCGTATCATAGAGCACAAGAGTTGTCCACAAAGGTGTGTATGTGACAAACCGCTTGTGGCCCATTGGACAGAAAAGGGCCACAATGTTACTGACTTGAAGTTTTTAGTACTGAGGGTTGTATTACCCCATTGGAGAGGTGGCAATGTTGATATTTTACTGAAATTGGAACAGCGCTACATTTATGAATTGAATACCTGGGAGCCACATGGTCTGAACCAAGAAGTTCATTTGTCTGGTTTTTTTTAATCCTCCTTTGCTCGAGGTCTGTACCTTTTTACTGTTTTACTGTGTTTCTTCGATTTTATCTTTTGGGCGTTCTAATCCCCCCCTCCTTTTTTTTACTGTAGTTTTTACTCCTCATTATTTATTTATTTTTTAACTATTTATTTATTGTGTTTTGAATTATTCTTTTAATTATTTATTTTTATATTGATTCATATATATGCATTTTTTTATATTTTTTATTTCATTGGCCCTTTGACACTTGGCGATTCCTTTATTGGTTTTTGTGGCTCAGTTCCTTTCCCCTCTCCTTTTCCCCCTTCCTGCCTTCCCCCCTCCCCCACTCCCTTTCCCCTCCTCTACTTCCCCCCCTTTTCCTTCCCCCTCCCCATCCTCCTTCCCTCCCCCATCTCTTTCCCCTCCTCTCCTTCCCTTTTCCTCCCCCTATCCTCCCTCCCCCTCCTTTCCTTCCCCATCCTCCCTCCCCCTTTCTTCCTCCTCCCTCTTCCTCCCTTCCCTTCCCCCTCCTCCCTTTCCCCCTCTCTCTCCCCCCTCTCTTCCTCTTTCCCCCCCACCCTTACCACCCATCGCCCAACCCAATGCCCCCTCCCTCTTTACTCTGGTTTTATTGATATCAGTATGATTTAATCATTTATTTTTTTATCTTCATGATTTATTTTTAATAATATTATTTTTATTTTCACTTTTGAGCCCTGGTATTATTGATAATGGGATCATTCATTTGCTTTTTATTGCCTGATCATTTCATCCTTTTTTTAAAAAAACATATTATTTGTTCTTCTTTACTCAAACGTATTGTTTTAGTTTTGGCAGTACAATTTTATTCCCTTTCTCGCACAATCATGAAGTTTTTTAATGTTTGCATCATATGGCATGCTGACGTGCCATTGTCAGCGGTCCGTTCACATGAACTAGCAAGCAGTCATAATTTTTTATTCATTTATCATCGTTCTTTACCTGGAGTTTGTCCAAAATTGTTCTTATATATTTTTGAACATTCTATTTAGGCTCTGAGTTTTTTAACATTATACTTTAAAACAAAAATTTTTTTACAAGATAACCCTTGACTTTTTGTTGGTGCGCTTTTGTAAGAGTTAAAGATCTGCATCACATGATATGCTGACATAGAAACTACTGCTGTCAGAGGTCTGTTTTACAAAATAAGTGACTAGGTTCCCTCCTTTCCTCCCTTATCTGCTGGTTTTATCTCTCGTTGCTTTTTATCTCTCATTGATTTTTTAAAATAAGTTTGTCATTTATTCTTCTCAAGACGGCAATCACCGCTGCTGTGACTGGGTTTTTAACTTGACTACATTTTCATGTCTCACGCGGTCCCTAACAGCCTTAAAAACACAATGAATTTCTACCACACTAGCGATTCATTCATTCATATATTTAGAAATCTTAAATATTTTACTGTTTATTTTTGATTTATTAGAACTGAATAGCTTGGTTAGGTTATCCGTTGACCCTATTAATGTATAAAGCATTACAGAATGGAGTGTTTGCATTATACACAGTCCTGCATGCAGCGTTTGCCTGTGTTCTTTTGCTGTGTTTGCTATTTTAAGTCCAGCGCCCTTTAATGATTGACATTAGTGCCCAAGCTTCACACTGTTTCTGTCAGTTAAACAAATGTATGGATATTATCATTATACAGCTTTTAAGGTACTGTATGTCGTTTCAGCATCGTTTATTTAAGTTGCCACTGATATATACAGTAATTGTTTTGGCAAGAATAGAGTACAGCAGTTTCACTTCATACAATTTTTAATATAGTGGATGCATTTTTTACTCCCCTTACTTCTGTTTTTCATTGTTATTATTGATCATTCCTTAGAGTATGGGTCTCTTAATCAGTGCCATTTGAGATGTCAATTTTTTTTCTCTTTTTTCCCCTTTCTCTTGTTTTTTTACAGAACTCAGTTTCTGTAGCTTCGTCTAGTACAATCTTTGTGCCTCTCCCCCCCCCCCCCCACTCCAGGCTCCTTCCTTAAAACAATGTTCGCCTTATTTTTATCACTCCAGAACAGAGTAATAATTGTGCATTAGCGGTTGTCCAAAGGGTTCTTCACAGTGCATACTTGAGTACAGTCCTCAATTATTAGGTTCTGATAATGTACCCACCTCATCTCTTCTACCATATATAGATCCTTTTGATAAACTCTTACCTTATATATGGTTTCTTATATCCTTCTGCCCTTGTTTCTTTTAATTATTGTTTCTCTTAATTATAATTTGTTACATATTGTGATGGGGAAAGCTTGGTGGAAAGCATGGACACAGAAGAGAATCCAGAAATCCCCATGGAAACGGATGACAATGCACAGCTACAAGGAAAACTCAGCCTACGTCAGAGGAAAAGGCAGTTCCCTGTAGGAAGCAAACCACGCCCTAGTGCAAGGGTGGAGACTAACCCCCGTTCTGATTGGTCACAAGGAAGCAGGAAGCCAGGGTTAAAAACCACATGCAGAGGGAAGGAGAGGAGAGCTGAGGACAGACCTGAGGAGAGACCCGGGGACAGACCTGGAGACAGAACCGATTGGAGAACCCACAAAGAAGTTGGTCAGGGAAATATCCAGAGAGCCAGTTGGAAGGCAAGAGAAAGCCAAGACCAGAGTCTGAGATCAGAGAGTTCAGGCAGAACAGCCTGTGTGAGAGAAGGTGCCAAGGGAAAGGCACGCACTCAGACAAAGCCAGCATTCAAAGGTAAAAGCACAGACAATTGGAGAAGCTGTGCAGGCCAGTCAAACAATTGCTACAGCTGGGAGGATTGGAGAGGTGGAAAGAGCACCAGTGCTGACACAGAGAAACAGCCTCAAGGTAAAACTGACCATTTTATATCTGATAAATTGGCAAAAGAGATAAAGGCTAGTTTTACTGAGCAGGAGCTGGAACCCTCCCCCTCTACTGTGAAATGTTGGATTGAAAGCCTAGTACCTGCTGCAAACTCCAGACCAGATAACTCTGACCTTTGTGAAGCTTCTAAATTAGGGGCACTGCAGAGTCTATTCTCTAGTGAGAGGATTCAGACCCCTAGTACCAAAACACCTGAAAAGGCTGACTTGCTGTGGGATCACTTCCACCAGTTTCTAAAGAGAGAAGCTAAAAGAAGTCCCCACATATGAGAAAGACTTTGGTAATTCTAATGGCATTGAGGAAATGCAGATAGAAACCACTGTGCCTGAATGTGATGATTTTCCTATACCAATGGACTGTTTGACTCATAAGAATACCACAGTAAGAAAGTGAAACAGGAGAGAGATTTAAAAGCCTTTTATTAAGGTAGCTTTTACCTGTGACTCAGAAGAAAGCAGTGCTGTGCTGTATTCAGTGTTGAGAGTAACGGAATTTGTGAAGACGTTGTTTGGTGAAAGTGAAACCAGCTGTGTTTAGTTCTGCTGCAGTATAGTGTGTGACCACACGGAGCAGTGCAGAGAACAGCAGAGAAGAAAAGTTTTGTTTTTCATTTCTCCTGGTTTTTCCTGTGTTCATCCTTTCATTTTGAGAAGTTATCCTAGTGCATTTGTTGTGTTTTGAACCTCCGCGTGCCTTTGAAAATCCCCATTGTATAAATAATAAAAATCTTGCAAAGCCTTACCACCTGCCTCAACTACAATTCATTCCTACGGAGTTAAGAACTTTTATTCTAAAGGACAGTAAGGCCGCCTATCAGCTGTTCAGCCTCTTGGCCCAGCCGGTGAGTGTCGCAATATATATTGTCGTATCTACAGTTTTTTTATGGTTTATCATATCAGGTTTTATTATATTTTTTTAAATTATGATTCTATGATTGTTTTGTCTGTTTTTATACAGTTTATTTATTATCAATAATTGTTAGTATTATTTATTAATATTTCTATGTTGTTGTTACTTTTTATGTTTCAAGCTGCATCCCCCCTCTCCCCGAGGGGGGCAAAACGCCAAAACGTGTAGGGGTTTTTTAATAAATAAAGGCACCTGTAACCTCCATACGCCACTCGCTTGTTGTGTTTCTGTTCCCGCGTACTGCGAGGGCTGTTGCTCTTTGTAGTTCCCTGTATGTAACAAAAAATCAATATCGTCACTTCTCAGAGCTTGATGCTGACCGGCAAATAATAGTAATTAAGCCCTACTCTTTACCATAAATAACTCTAACCAACTCACCAAAAGTGTTTGTAATAATCATCCTATTAATTTGATTTAATTTAATTGAATTTTCTCACTTCAGCGATCAGGTCTCAGATTCAGCTATGTCTATTCACTGAGTCCACCAAAGTGCTACAGTGAAAATGCCGCTCTTACATCAACGACCCGATAGTATCGCTGTAGTGTTTTTTTAATAATAGTTTTTTATAATTATATTGCTTTTTAAATAATGTTTTTTTATAATTATATTGCTTTTTTTCTATTTTTTCGTACTTTTTAACCAAAATTGACTCTAAAAGTGCTTTTCAAATTAATTCAATGATGCTGTCCTCCTTAATAAATTGGAGCGACTAAGTTGATCTTATTTAAGTTTGAATTACCAACCATTCAAGAAAGGAGAGTGAATACGACTATTCTTTCCCTGCTTCGGCGGCCGCACTGGTGATTCAAACAGCACGAAATTCAACTATAAAAGTTCCAGTGTGAACTTCCCACAGACTTGTTATGGGAACCGTGATGAGCACTGTTCTCTAATTTGCTTATACTCATCCCGATAATGAAATAGTAATACAGCGATTCTTCACCAGCACTGCTCCCAAGTTTTGCCAACTTCTTGAGAAAGTCCTCTCATATTCATGATGTAAGTCCTCAAAAGTTCATTGCATTAATATCTTTAGTGTGGGTCATCAAATAACGCGAGTATTATACACTGTTCCCGAATCAGTGATCATAACACGGTTATATTCATTCACAACTAATGTCTTCTAAATGATCTTCAAATTAAATAATCGCAGCTCCAATAACCTCATTGAAAGGCGACGGCTTCAAAGATTGTAACTGAGACTTCCATGATACTTCCATTACTTAGCCACGTTGCTGCACCAATGACTGCATAGAGTTGCTCACACATGACTCATTTTGTAAGAGTTAAATGCCCAGGAGCAGTTTATCACGCATGCGCGGCGTTTAAGAATTAGATTTTAATCGAGAAGAGCCATGAGTATTTCCTCTCTGCATCTGAAAGCGTCATAATCGATTCACATCTTTATTTAAAGGTAAACGCTTTTATATTCTTTTATTAAGGCATCCCCCTGAAGAAACATCTTTTTGTGAAACGCTACGGCGCCATGAGAGTGTGTTGGGAAAACTAGCCATAACGCATAAGCCTACAGCAACGTGGCTAAGTAATGGAAGTATCATGGAAGTCTCAGTTACAATCTTTGAAGCCGTCGTCTTTCAATGAAGTTGCCTTTCAATGAAGTTATTGGAGCTGCGATTATTTAATTTGAAGATCATTTAGAAGACATAAGTAGTGAATGAATATAACCGTGTTATGATCACCGATTCGGGAACAGTGTATAATACTCGCGTTATTTGATCACCAACACTAAAGATATTAATGCAATGAACTTTTTGAGGACTTACATCATGAATATGAGAGGACTTTCTCAAGAAGTTGGCAAAACTTGGGAGCAGTGCTGGTGAAGAATCGCTGTACTACTATTTCATTATCGGGACGTGTATAAGCAAATTAGAGAACAGTGCTCATCACGGTTCCCATAACAAGTCTGTGGGAAGTTCACACTGGAACTTTTATAGTTGAATTTCGTGCTGTTTGAATCACCAGTGCGGCCGCCGAAGCAGGGAAAGAATAGTCGTATTCACTCTCCTTTCTTGAATGGTTGATAATTCAAACTTAATTAAGATCAACTTAGTCGCTCCAATTTATTAAGGAGGACAGCATCATTGAATTAATTTGAAAAGCACTTTTAGAGTCAATTTTGGTTAAAAAGTACGAAAAAATAGAAAAAAAGCAATATAATTATAAAAAACTATTATTAAAAAAACACTACAGCGATACTATCGGGTCGTTGATGTAAGAGCGGCATTTTCACTGTAGCACTTTGGTGGACTCCTTGAATATTGTACTAGAAAAAGTTCGTCCAATCTTCACTTCTAGAATAAGCTCAATTTTCACTATATTAACACTGATGTTAGGTCTCAGATTCGACTAGCACTCTTTATGGACTCGCGTCCTTTCTAGCGGTGCTGTCAATAACATCAATGACCTCAGTGTTTCTTTTAATTTTAAGGTGTGCTAACGATGCTGAGTTTATTAATAAATACAACGTGACTTAACTTAAAACCGCAGCCCTTTTTATGCAGCTTAGGTGAACTGGATCCCTAAGCTGCATAAAAAGGGCTGCGGTTTTAAGTTAAGTCACGTTGTATTTATTAATAAACTCAGCATCGTTAGCACACCTTAAAATTAACAGAAACACTGAGGTCATTGATGTTATTGACAGCACCGCTAGAAAGGACGCGAGTCCATAAAGAGTGCTAGTCGAATCTGAGACCTAACATCAGTGTTAATATAGTGAAAATTGAGCTTATTCTAGAAGTGAAGATTGGACGAACTTTTTCTAGTACAACAGTCATTCGTTCAGAGAACAAGACCTCATATGGTTGGACTCCTTGAATAGCCATAGCTGAATCTGAGACCTGATCGCTGAAGTGAGAAAATTCAATTAAAATAAATCAAATTAATAGGATGATTATTACAAACACTTTTGGTGAGTTGGTTAGAGTTATTTATGGTAAAGAGTAGGGCTTTGTAGTTCCCTATCAGGTACAATGTCCGCAAGAGGATATCCTCTTGGCTTGCATACAAGCAGAGGACCAGTGCCTCCTGACAAAGGGTACGAGACTCCCTGCCTCCCTGTTTGTTCACGTAGAACATTGCCATCTGGTTGTCCATCTGGACCAGCACCGGCTGGTGACAGAAGACCTTCAGGGCTAAGTGTATGGCCCGGAGCTCCAGAAGGTTGATCTGCTGGGTGCTCTAGTCCAGTGACCAGTTGCCCTGAGTGCAGTGATCTCCGCAGTGGGCTCCCCAGCTGAGATGAGAGAGACATCACAGTGACGACAGGTATCAGGGGAATCCTCATCCTCCGTCTCGCACTCAAAGTAGCCCCCGAGGCTCCTGATGCCCTGCGGCCAGTGCCCGGCAAATTTGCCGGGGAGGACCGCGGTCCCATTGAGCAGGACTCAGAGCACAACATTGGCCAAGGATTGGCTCAGCCTCGGGGA
The DNA here is from genome assembly GCA_033557465.1 of Ichthyophis bannanicus. NCBI lineage: Eukaryota > Metazoa > Chordata > Amphibia > Gymnophiona > Ichthyophiidae > Ichthyophis > Ichthyophis bannanicus. The sequence continues at coordinate 196,786,695 of CM066037.1, read as the reverse complement.
CATCTTGGATGTCGAGGGCCGGGGTGGATAAACCAGTCATGCCAGACAACAGTGCTCATTGCTGGTCCATGAAGGCAGACAAACTGCGCTCCAGAACCGCCATTCTGGACTCCAGACCTGAAGGCTCCACAGCCTTCAGCGTGGGCACTGAGGGGTCTGACGCCAGCTCCCCCAAGGGGGAATCCTTAATGAGAATGGTGTCTGGGGACAGAGGCTGGTCTGTGATCAGATCCTTCCAGGGGACCTTTGCAGGCCGCTCCTTCTCTGACGCCTTGGACGAGCGTCATGGACCACGGAACTGAGGAGCCCCGGACGGTCAGAACCATCCTGGGAAGCTGCCTTTGAGGGTTTCTTCTTCTTCCTGGTCTCCCCTCGAGGGAGACCCCCTTTCTGAGGAGCCACAACGAGGCTCTGGTTTGGAGCGTTCTGCCTGAGATGTTGGGGCCTCAGACGAGGCTCTAGCCTTCGGAGGCATCGGGGACTCGGGGAAAAACTTATCATACTACTGCTGGTGGCTCTTGAGGGCCTTGCTGGACATCCTTTTGCAGAGACCGCAGGCTGCCGGGTCGTGGCCTGGCCCAAGGCAGCGGAGACAACAGTCGTGTGTGTCAGTCAAAGACATAATTTTAGAGCACTGATCACACTTCTTAAAGACACTGGTAGCCATGGGGGGAAAAAGTACCCCTACGAGGTCGAAGACTCTCCAGGTTGCCAGTGGGAGGAAAAAAGTGCGAAGACACCAGAAAAGAAAAGAGTGAAAAATACAGAAAAATAAACCAAACCCGATGCCAAGGCACCGAGGATGGTAGGTGGGAAGAGTACCAGTGTGAAACTGGAGGCGAGTGTGAAACTTGGAGAGAGAAATATCAACTTTTTCCGGGGACAAGCCAGGCAACATCTGAAGGGCTCCGCGGAAAAAAGGAGACTGAGCAAGATGGCACCCTTGGGCGGGAAGGGGACCATTCATGCGTGGTGGCATCTCCCAAAGGCTTTCTTTGAAAACTGGGGGGATGCTTCCACGAGAGCTCCGTCAGTGCCGACATCACCCATATGTGAGGACTGACTTCCTGCTTGCTCCCAGAGAAGGATGTAGATCAGAGGCCTCACACAGTGATAGCTCGCATACTGGATTTTGCAGACAAGAGCAAGATTATGGCATTTTATTATCCAAAGCAGGAACATCAATACGAAGTCAGCAAGCTTCCAGGACCATTTCGTGCATGTGGCAGAGAGCAGGCGGGCAATGATACTTCACTGCATGGACCTCTACAAGCGAGGGATCTATTTTGCCTTGCAGTTTCCAGTGTGGGTGAGGCTAACATACCAAAACAAAGTACAATCACTAAAGGCCTTCCTGGATACACTGTCACCAAAGAACTGAGAGATTGTGGAGGCGGTGGTGGGCTAGATCCCCAGCATAACTGTGAGGGTGGGAAAAAGAAGAAAACCTCTGCGAAAAAGTGATGTTAAATTGGGATATGCTACAGGTCTATAAGTTGGTAAGAGATACTTACCACAAGATGTGAAAGGAATGAGGTGGCCTGGGATATTAAATGGGAGGCAGGTACTCAAGAAACTGAGTCAATAGCAGCTGTGGCGTCTGGAGAGCAAGACTGTGGGGAATTGCTGAACCCGGCAGTGGGCGATTCTGCCTTGGATTCTCCAAAGGAGGACTAAATGGTGACATTTCATATCCTTTCCTGCCAGACCAGTCCAGACATTTGGGTTATAGTCCCCTACCAGCAGACTGGTGGAGGCAAAGAACCAATGAAAAGCCCAGGTTTCAATGACATCACTCCCATGCCTCTATTTGCCTCAGCCACCAGAGGTCTCATTCAGTATCCGTCCCAAAGCATATGGGAGAATATGGCAAGCCTCACACAAAGAGTAATCAACAGTAGAGAATTATGCATAGGAAAGCATAAACAGAAGGCTGTCAGTTAAGTTGAACCTGCAGAGCCAAGTATATAAATCATAGCAGACCCACGGGTACCACCTCAGAAAAATCAAGCAAACACAGCTACAGGGGCGGGCCCCAGACTGGTCTAGCAGGACTCAAGGAAAGGACATTATCTGGTAAGTAAAATGTCACCTTCCATATCTTCGTGCTAGACCAGTACAGACAAGTGGACATACCAAACCTATGCTTTCACTGAGCAGGAAGAAGATACAGCAGCTCGCAAAACCTTAGAGCCAAAGGATGTGTCTGCCTGAGCATGGACATCCAAGTGGTAATGCTTGACAAAAGTGGAAAGCGATGCCCACGTTGCTGCTCGACAAATATCTGCAGGGATTACCAAGCTCCAGCACGCCCACGAGGACAATTGCGCTCAGGTAGAATGGGTATGCAAATCCTCTGGAATTGGCTGGTTCTACAACAGATATGCAGAGGTAACGGCCTCTTTAACCCAGCCACCAATATACCTGATTTCATTCAGGAAACTTACTTAAGACACATTTGTTCATAGAACATTTGGCACAGATACACCAATTCAAGAGCTCTTCCTCACACAAACATTTCCAACACAAATCAGAACAAAGATCTCTTCTCCCTCTCCCCACTATCCACCTATCCTCCCCCCTTCCTCCTGACCCCCCCTATTAAAAAGCATCTAACCTTTTTCACTTACCCTAAGAACTAATTAATTTTAGTAGACACACCAGTATATTATTGGAAAAAAATTGTACTATGGATAACCTTGCTCCTGTAAATAAATTCTCCTGTACATAATGTACACACATGTAAATAGTTAGATTTCTCACACTGTAATGTAAATAAGTTTCATTCTTACATGGCACTGTTTAATGCCAAAGTTCTAATTACCATGTTTTATGTTAAAACAAGTTGGTAATCTGTTAATATGTACTGTTCTTTCACTGTTACACGTAAACTGCTTTTATTCTGCTGAATGGCGGCACCTCTAACTGGTAGAAAAGTGGTATATAAGCCTAGTTAAATAAATAAATAAATATAGACTTAGGCGCCACACTATCTTTGTGTGGGCTACCAAACAGCACAAAAAATAGTCTGACATCCGAAAAAGCTTATTTACTCACCTGTAACAGGTGTTCTCTGGGGACAGCAGGCATCAGTCCTTACATATGGGTGACGTTGGCACTGACAGAGCCCTTGCGGAAGCATCCCCCCAGCTTTCAAAGAAAGCCTTTGGGAGATGCCACCATGCATGCATGGTCTGCCTTACCGCCCAAGGGTGCCATCTTGCTTAGTCAGATGACATAGCTAAAAGATGGCAAAAATAAAAGATAGTAAAGGAGCAACTCCAAGTGGAGGAGGGAGGGTTGTAAGGACTGATTCCTGCTGTCCCTGGAGAACACCTGTTTCAGGTGAGTAACTATGCTTTCTCCGGGAACAAGCAGGAAGTTAGTCCTCACATATGGGACTCCCCAGCTACAGGTGGGAACCTCGCCTGCTCATAAGCGAGGGTGTTACAGCCTGCCACCCATGTGGACAGCATACTCTTGCTCACCACCTCCCCCAGCCTACTGGGGTCTTAGGAGATGAAAAGCTGAGAAGCCTTGCGGTGGCCCTGAATACGTTGGATATAGAAGGATAAAGCCCTCTTACAGTCAAAGCTGCGAAGGACCTCTCCGCCTGACTGGAGGGAGGTCTTGGAAAGAAGATAGGGAGCATCACTTCCTGGTTGAGATGGAAGGGCGACACTACCTTTGTCAGGAATTTGGGGTACGTATGAAGCACCACTCTGTTTTTGTACAACCAGGTATAAGGCGCCTCCACCACATGAGCCTCAAGCTCGCTAACTCTGTGAGCAGAGGTAAACGTGACCAGGAAAGCCATCTTAAAAGAGAGGTAGCGGAGGTGGCAGGTAGCCAGAGGTTCGAAGGATGGGCGAGTGAGCTGCCCCAAGACCACAGTGAGGTCCCATTTGGTTGCCGGAGGGCGAACTGGGGGCTTCGATAAGAGCAGGCCCCAAAGAAAATGGGTCACCAAGGGCTGGAGCGAGAAGAGCTTACCATCCATCGGATGGTGGTACGCTGCCAAGGCACTGAGGGGCAACCGGATGGAGTTAGACTTGAGCCCAGAATGAAAGAGGTGGAGAAAGTACTGTAACACCAGAGCCACCTGGAAAACACACAGAGCAAGAGTGTAGATGACACAAGCGCTTTTATTGGAATCCCCAACGCATTTCGGCAGGGTTGCCTTCCTCAGGGGGTAAATAAGCTTATAAAAATAAAGTAAACAAAAACAAGTTAAAAACAATAAATACACAATTATCGTAAAAATGATAATAAAATTAATAATATAACCAACAAATTGGAGCTAAACGGGCATGGTAAACAGAGATGACAATAAAAACATTAATAAAAAGTCCATAAATAAAATGTTCCAAATAAATAACTGACTGAATAAAACCTTAAAATCATAGTACAAGATGATTATAAAAAAGAATATGTAAAATAATAATTATAAGCATATGTACAAGATGATTAATAGTCAATCCCAATGATATTATAATGTAATCACTGACAAACAACCATGCATCTTACATTGTTGAAACATGTGATTAAAAACATCAATAATATATATAAGACAATAAATACTATACAAAACCATATAAAAACCATACTCTAAAACACTGCAGGGCAGAGGCAGAAGGTAAAACCAATAATTGAAAAAATTAAATCCATGATGGAGACTAATGTATATAGACACATTTTAAAAAAAGAAGAATGTGTGAAATGAGACAAAGAAATTAATCGTACTCACTCAGCGCGTACAAAAGCAGCAGGACTTCAGCTGATGAAAATGAGGGGAGCAATCGGCCGGAGCCTACAGCTACCGGTATCCAAATAAAAACACATCACGTTAAAGCATAAAGAAGGGGCAAACATTATATAAGCTTAAAAATTGTGGTGATGAGCCTAACTTGGCAAGACCACTTTTAGGAAGAAAGGTGAAGGGAGAGAACTCCTGTCTTAATAATAAAAACCCCGATCGAATTAAAATCAATGTGTATATTGTGGAGTGCAAAACAATTCGCCAAATTGAAAACTGAGAAACTCTGTTGTAACAAATCTTGACGAGACGTGTGTGCATCGTAAACATAACAAACAGTACTTACAGCTCCAAGAAGAATCTTGAATATAGTAGTCACAGTTACAGTCCCATGTATCAGATTTCAGCAGTAATAGGAAAGAAACTAGTGGAAAAAACGGACGGTAGTTAATCGCAATAAAATGAGAAGCAATGCTGGTTTTAAAATTAGTGGTATTTTATGGGGAGGATAGACAAATGGAAATTACACTAACCTGGTAATTGTAGTTCCTGTAGGATCCAGTTTAGTCCTCCACAATCGGGTAGTGCACCTTCTACTGCAGCCTGGAGACTGGACCAATCAAATCTTCTGTAGTACATATCCAGCTGGAGCTCCCAGAAGCCCCCCAGTGTACTAGTAACAAAGCATACTTAACGAAGCAACACTTCATAGTATTAAACAATATACTTCCCCCCCTGGAATAACCAACTCCCTCCCCAAACGAGGAAGTCAGACATGGCATGGCGCCTGCCCCGACGCCATTAAATTTACACAGAGTCATAGCGATAAGCACCGCTGTCGACAGAGTCCGAACGGGACGAAAAACCATCTCATAGTCACCCGCTCGGGACAGCGCGCCGCTAGAGCATACAGATAGTCGGGAGGGAAGGAGGACTAAACTGGATCCTACAGGAACTACAATTACCAGGTTAGTGTAATTTCCATTTCCTGTGCGGATATCCAGTTTAGTCCTCCACAATCGGGATGTAACAGAGCAGTTAAGACCGGGCGGGACCTTGCCAGCCGGCGCGCCAAACCGCCGAACCAGAACAGGAATCCCGAGCCGCTGACACATCCAAGCGATAGTGCCTGCTGAAAGCATGCAGAGACGACCAAGTGGCCGCCTTACAGATCTCTGCCGGCGGCACCAGGCTATGCTCCGCCCAAGAGGTCGCCTGAGCCCGAGTAGAATGAGCTCGGAGCCCCTCCGGAACCGGCCGCCGCTGCAACAGATACGCGGACGCGATCGCTTCCTTGAGCCATCGAGCAATGGAGGCCTTAGCCGCCGCCTCACCTTTCCTTACACCCCCAAAGAGCACAAAGAGCCGATCAGTCTTCCGAAAGGGCTCGGTAGACTGTAATACCGATGCAGCGTGCGGCCCACATCAAGCCGGTGAAGACCCTTGTCCACCGACTCGACAGAACTCGCCGAAAGCACTGGCAGAAACACCGCCTGATTCAGGTGAAAAGGAGACACTATCTTTGGCAGAAAGGAAGGAACCGGACGGAGCACAATCCGCTCCGCGGAAAAAGACAAGAAAGGCTCTCGGCAGGACAAAGCATGAAGATCCGAAATGCGCCTTGCCGAGCAAATGGCTACCAGAAAAACCGTCTTCAAGGAGAGATCCTTCAAAGACGCCCTCCGCAAGGGCTCAAAGGGTTCCCGCACCAGAGCTCGCAGAACTAGATTCAAATCCCACGGAGGAATCAACGTTCTGCGGGAAGGCCGTAAATGAAAAACGGCGGTCAAGAAACGCCGCACATCCGCATGAGCGCCGAGAAGGCGGCCCAAGACCTTGCCTCTATAACAAGAGATCGCTGCCAACTGAACCTTCAGGGAACTGGCCGCGAGACCTTTCTCAAACCCATCCTGAAGAAAACTTAACACGACGGGCACAGAAGCCGTCGCCGCCCGGACTCCCCGCCGGGAGCACCAGTTCTCAAAAATCCTCCAAATTCGAACATAAGTAAGAGAAGTGGATGACTTTCTTGCCCGCAGTAAGGTGGAAATCACCGCGGGCGAATAGCCCTGCTTTTTCAGCCGAGCCCTCTCAATGGCCAAACCGAAAGCGAGAATCGAGCCACCTGGGGCAACCGCAAGGGCCCCTGAAGGAGAAGGTCCGGCAGCGCAGGAAGGCGCCACGGAACGCCGTCTCGAAGCCGGACGAGGTCGGCATACCAGGGTCTCCGGGGCCAATCCGGAGCCACCAACAGCACTCGACCCCGATGGCACTCGATGCGCTGAACGACCCGGCCGATGAGTGCCCACGGAGGGAAGACATACAGGAGCCCGGACGTCGGCCACGGCTGAATGAGAGCGTCGAGTCCCTCGGACATTCGCTCCTGCCGTCTGCTGAAGAAGCGACTCGTCCTGGCCGTTTGGAAGGTCACCATGAGATTCATGATGGGCGGACCCCACCGCCGAACTATTTGCGCATATACTTGTGGATTTAACTCCCACTCTCCGGGGTCCACCCGCACTCTGCTGAGAAAGTCTGCCTGGACATTTTCTGCGCCTGCTATGTGTGCCGCCGAGATTGCCGGCAGACGAGTCTGCCCCCAACTGAACAAGGCCGTCGCCTCTGTTTCCAGTGCCACGCTCCCTGTGCCCCCTTGGCGATTGATGTACGCCACCGTGGTCGCATTGTCCGACCAGACTCGGACCGCCCGACCCAGGACCAGAGGCTCCAGGGCCAATAAGGCAAGCCTGACCGCCCGAAGCTCGAGACGGTTGATCGACCAAGAGGCTTCCCGGGAGGACCACACCCCCTGTGTGAAGCGGGTCTCGCAGTACGCTCCCCAGCCGGCTAAGCTCGCATCCGTAGTGAGAGGAACCCACCGAGGAGGCTCCAAGGGAATCCCCCGCGTCAAATTCTCGGAGGAGAGCCACCATCGGAGCGACCGTCGCACTGTCTTCGGGCAGGGCAATCTCCTGTTCAAGGAGTCGCACTGGTTGGACCAACGGCGAAGGAGTGCCCTCTGTAGCGGGCGCATGTGGAACCGCGCCCCCGGCACCACCTCCAAGGTCGCCGCCATCGTTCCGAGGAGCCGCAAGTACCACCACGCCGACGGAGCGGGCATCCCCCGAAAAAGTCGGACAAGAGTCCGCAACGCCAGGACGCGGCGCTCGGGGAGGCATACCAGTCCCCGGGCGGTGTCGAAACGCACCCCCAGATACTCGAGGTCCTGCGAGGGACGCAGACAACTCTTTCGTTCGTTCACCACCCAGCCGAGAGAGAACGCAGCAGAGCCACTACCTTGCTTGTGACTCGCATGCACTCCCGACTGGATTTGCTCGTATTAACCAGTCGTCGAGATATGGATGGACCAAAATGCCCTCCTTGCGCAAGGCCGCCGCAACGACCCCCATCACCTTGGTGAAGGTGCGCGGAGCCGTAGCTAAGCCGAACGGCATGGCCCGGAACTGGAAGTGGCCCCACGGAAACGCAAAGCGGAGAAACCGCTGATGAGATGGATGTATCGGAATGTGCAGATAGGCCTCGGTAAGATCGAGGGACGTTAAAAACTCCCCCTGTCGCACTGCTACAATGACCGACCGCAGGGTTTCCATACGGAAATGCGGCACCCTGAGTGCGCGATTCACGCCTTTGAGGTCCAAGATCGGACGCAGGGAGTCGCCCTTTTTGGGGACCACAAATAGATGGAGTAGCGACCGGCGCCTCTTTCCAAGGGAGGAACCGGGATCACAGCTCCCAAAGTTAACAACCGATCCAGGGTCACGCGGATGTCCCGCGTCTTTTGCTCGCCCCTGCTGGGAGACAGAACAAAGGAATCTGGAAGCGGGAACGCAAACTCCAGAGCATAACCTTCTTCTATAATCTGTAGCACCCAGCGATCTGACGTAATTTGGGCCCAAGAAGGAAGAAAGTCGCGCAAGCGACCCCCGATAATCGGGCCCCCCTCCAGAGCCTGCCTCGTGTCATTGTGGCTTGCACCCAAAGGAAGAGACCGAGGAAGAGGCGGCTCCGGAAAAAACCTCTGCCGGATCCTCGGAAACCACGAAAGCCTTGATTACGGGCTCCAAACCGGCTCCGCTGCGATGCCCACAGGCGGAGGAACGAAACCGGCGCTGATCCCGAAAGGACCCCCGCGCCGAAGAGGAGGGCCTGTTGGACCTTGGCTTATCCTCCGGAAGCCGGCCCCCCTTGGACTCACCGAGATCCTTTACCAATTTCTCGAGAGCCTCCCCAAATAACAATCTGCCCTTAAAGGGCAGTTTACTGAGGCGGGACTTGGAAGAACCGTCCGCCGCCCAGTTGCGCAACCAGAGGGACCGGCACGCCGCAACCGCGGATGCCATACTATTAGCCAACGCGCGGATTAAATCATAAAACAGATCCGCCAAATAGGCCGAGCCGGACTCCAACCGGGTAACCTCCAACAGGCCCTGCTGGTCTAGCCCGGGGCTCGAGCGCAATCGCTGCGACCACCGCAGACACGACCGAGCCACCCAAGCCCCACAAATAGAGGCTTGCAATGACACGGCATCAGTATCGAAGGTTTGCTTGAACAAATTATCCACCTTCTTATCCTGACCGTCCTTGAGGGCCGCCGCTCCCTCAACCGGGATGGTGGTTTTCTTGGTCACTGCGGAAACCGCAGCATCCACCCGTGGGGACTTGAACCAGTCCCTGTCCTTGTCGGCAAGGGGATAAAGCCGATTCATGGTCCGAATCCCCTTCCAACCGGATTCCGGGTGCTCCCACTCCGCTAGGATCATCTGTTCGACCACGCGGTGGACGGGAAAAACCACCTGGGCATCTCTGACTGCCTGAATCAGGGGATCCGCAAGACCCTCCTCCTCCAGGGACCGCACCGCCGAAAGGTTAAGCGCCTGAAGGGACTCCGTTACCAGAGGAACCAGCTCGTCCCTACGGAACACTCGAATGACCCGAGCCTGATCCTCCAGCTCAGGGATCTCCCCATCCTCCAACTCCTCCGCTTCAGCCTCAGGATCGCCCTCCGCCTTGGAATCCAGAAGACCCAGGGCATCCTGCTCCTGTTCCCCCAACCGAAGCCGCTTGACCCCGGGTTGTGAGGAGCACTGAGCCGCCCCCGAGGACCCCGAGGGAAGAGAGGGGGGGCAAACTTCCGGCAACTGACCGGACCTGCTCAAGCGGAACGCCTGATGCATGAGGAGCACGAAATCAGGGGAGAATTCCATAGGTGGGACAACTGTAGCCACCTGCTGCAGCGCAGCCACCGACCCAGACTGAGGGATGCTCGGAGAAAGAATACTGTCCCCTGAAGTAGAAGCATCCCCAGGGGTAGCCTGCTCCTGAACATTCACAGATTGCTCTATCCCTGCGGGCACTGCAGCACAGCCCCTGCAGATGCCAGAGTCAGTCCCTGCCGCTCTGCGGGACCCACAAATCACACATTGGGGTATGGAGGCCATCCCAAGGCCACCTCCGCCCAACGGGATAGAATGGAACAGTCACAGGAAAACCCACAGCCCAGGGGCAATCCTATGCAAATCAGCCCCGGATTAAAATTAAAACTTTTTTTTTTTTTTTACAAGAAATAAACTACTCCCCAGACTCCCTGGGGTGCCCTGAGCAAAATCGCCAGCAAAAGGAACCCCAAAAAACGCTAGGGAAACCTGCACAAGTGAGCAAAAGTGCCTTAAAAGCACACTTTAAAAATCCAAAATGGCCGCCGCACTGTTTCACCCGCGGCAAAAAACGGCGCGAAAATACAACCAAATAATATGGAAAATAAATAAAAACGACCCTGTAATGCAGGGCAAACGACCAATTTGAAGAAAAAATTGCCAAATGGGCTCAGGAGAGCCTACAGAAATGCTGGCAGCTCTGACAGAGCACTGCTCACAAATAAAGAAGTGAAAACTCCTACCAGCTCAGGAACAGCAAGGACACAGTCAACATCTCCCAGTGCCAGTCACTGCTGTATCAGGTATGGCAATTCCCCGTACTGTCCAGGGGAAGCTCACCCAGGGCTGTTAAAATTTGCCAGGAAGGAAGGCAGGAGCCTGCAGGTCTGACTTCCCCCTAAGTCTCCTGTGACAATGCTCCAGGGAGCCAGGCTTCTTTTCCTTTTTCCTTTTAAAGATACAGCTAGCTATTAAATAAATAGTAAGTAAATGTCCCAAAAACAAACCCTAAAAGACTAACTAACAAGTGTTGCTCCTGCAAGAGTCACTCAGTGTGCCCAGGAGGACACACTTTTACGTCTTCAAGCTGCAAGAGACTGGACACACTGGGGGGCTTCTGGGAGCTCCAGCTGGATATGTACTACAGAAGATTTGATTGGTCCAGTCTCCAGGCTGCAGTAGAAGGTGCACTACCCGATTGTGGAGGACTAAACTGGATATCCGCACAGGAACAAATACTACTGTGTAAAAATACCATAAAACCAAGTGTGTTGACTAGTACATTATCCTTTTATACAGTATGATACTATATTTACGAGGAAAATGTAAAACAAACCTCTTGAGTATACAAAAACTACCTCGCCATATCACCGTGTCGTCAGCGGGAGGCCGAGTGGGTAGAATAAACATACAGTACTTAATAATTAGAATAGTTATTGTACATTTGCAAAAGCTAAAAATATATGAATTACAGAGGTCATAGATATTGAACGTTGACATTTATTTGTGAACATCGTGGCGTAGAAAGTGAAGTAAAAATTCGAGACTCCTGCTTCAATAGGATATCATTGGTTTGCGAGCACATATGCATTACAGAGAGAGTGAGGAATGGAGCAGTTAAAATCTTTGGAATTGCTTGAGGGAAAGTAAAATAAAACAGAGGAATGTAATACTTGCCCATCAGAATGATTGTACTGTCGGCACTAGCTCCGAAAAATACAAACGGACAGCTGAGTGTGAAACTGAGTTTTTGAGGACGCTGAGAATCGCGCCAAAAAAGGTGGCGTGGCAAAGCATCAAATTTCAAGGCAGAATCGCCGTCTCAAAAACAGTGTGTGTGAATGTTAACAGTATATAAACCGTACTATAGGGAAAAACGCCTGAAAAAAGGGCAATAAAAAAGTAGTGTGAACCATCAAAATTGCCGTTAATTGAACAATATCCAAAGATCAGGAGGGAGTAAAGAACACATGATGTATAAGAACAATTACTAAAATCCATATACATGTAAAATATGGGACAGCTGTAAATTCTTACGGTTGCACCAATCAACTTATAAAAAAATGGAAAGATCGAATTCCTGATTAAGCCCTTTGGGCTCCAAACTGTCTAGTTCAAAAATATAACGTTGTTCCAGTTTTAGTAGTACCTTGTCTATATCACCTCCTCTCCAGTTTGGTGTAACTACTCTGAGGACGGAATATTTGAGATCATTAATAGTATGATTTTTTTTCTTTCCAATGGGCTACTAGGGGCTTGTCGGGTGTGCCTCTGTGAATACAACTCCTGTGCTCCACTATTCTGGTACGCACTTGTCTTTTAGTTTTTCCTACATAAAGTAGATTACAAGGACAGATAATTACGTAAATGACACGCTCGGTTTTACAATTGGAGAAAGATTGTAGATGTACTTTATGATGTGTACCAGGATGGGAAAAAAACTCTTTTGTTGTGATGACATGAGTGCAAACTGAGCATCCGCCGCACTTAAAATGACCCTTTAATGTAGTGCTAGGTCTGTGTAGCGGAAGGGCAGATGATACTAGCAAATCAGACAGATTGGGGTTTCGTTTATGTGCTACCATAACACTTATTTACAAAGGGTAATAATGGTGATAACAAATCCCAGTGTTGCCTTAAAATGTTAGTTATATCTTTAGTGTAGTTAGTAAAGTCAAGGAACATACAATTCTGTCTTGTTTTGCTCGTTCTTTTTTCTGCAACAGAACCGTTCTGTCTGTGGTACTCGCTCTATAGTAAGCCTCCTTAATGTGACGTATAGGATAGCCCCGCTGTTGGAATCTATGTTTCATATCTACTGCGTGTTTTTTGAAATCTTCTTCCATAGTACAGAGTCTCCTGACTCTGAGAAATTGACTTATTGGTAGGTTATTTTTTAGGGACGCATTATGGAAACTATTATACTGTAAAGCGTAGTTACTCACCTGTAACAGGTGTTCTCCAGGAGCAGCAGGAATCAGTCCTCACTTATGGGTGACGTCGGCGCCGACGGAGCCCTCGCGGAGCAATTTTCCCCAGCTTTCAAAGAAAGCCTTTGGGAATTGCAGCGCGCATGCGCGGTCGTCTTCCCGCCCGAGGGTGCCATCTTAGCCAGTCAGATGACATAGCTAAAAAAGACAGCATAAAAATTTGCAAAAAAAGAACATAAGCAGACGATTGCAACTCCAAGGGGAGGAGGGAGGGTAGTGAGGACTGATTCCTGCTGCTCCTGGAGAACACCTGTTACAGGTGAGTAACTACGCTTTCTCCAGGACCAAGCAGGAAGTCAGTCCTCACTTATGGGACTCCCAAGCTCAAGGCTACCGGAGACCCTAAGCACAAAAATGAGCTCCCTCTAGCTCAGCAGCACAGAAGGATAGAATCTTCGCTGAATTATCACCCACCGGTAGCCCACATCCGGGATGGAGGGTAGGAGTTGCTCAGACCTCAAAGAGATTACGGAGGACTGCCTGTCCGAAAGCACTGTCCCTACGGGACTCCCTCTCGAGACAGTAATGGACCGCAAAAGTCTGGCTTGAAGACCAAGTAGCGGCCCGGCAGATGTCTGCCAGCGGAACAGAGCGGAGGTAAGCCACTGACGTGGCCTTTGCCCGAACGCACTGAGCCGTGACTCGACTTTCTAAGGAGAGTCCGGCTGCCCCATAAGCCCAAGAGATACAGTCCGCAACCCAGATGGACAGAGTACGCTTGGAGACCGGGAGCCCCAATCTATTGGGGTCAAAAGACACAAAAAGCTGAGCAGCTTTACGGTGCTCCCGCGTACGGTCAAGGTAGAAGTTCAATGCCCTTCTACAGTCCAGGGTATGGAGGACCGTTTCAGCTCGGCTGGAGTGTGGTCTGGGAAAGAAGGTTGGAAGTACCACCTCCTGATTGATGTGAAAAGGGGAGACCACTTTAGGCAGAAATTTTGGGTGAGTCCGTAGGACTACCCTATTCTTGTAGAACCTAGTGTAAGGGGGATCAGACACGAGGGCCTGCAATTCACTTACGCGTCTAGCGGAAGTGAGGGCTATCAAGAACAGTGTTTTCCAAGACAGAAAACGGAGAGAACAGGTAGCCATAGGTTCAAAAGGCGGACAGGTGATCCGCTGCAAAACCACATTCAGGTCCCAGTCAGGCGCTGGCGGGCGCAGAGGTGGTTTAAGTAGAAGGAGACCTCGGAGAAACCTCGCTACGAGAGGGTCATTGGAGAGAGGTCTGCCGTCCACTGGCACATGATGTGCTGAAAGAGCACTGAGGTGAACTTTGACGGAGTTGGACTTAAGTCCCAGATTAGAGAGGTGCAGCAAGTACTGCAAGATCACCGACACCGGGCAGGAGAAGGGATCCTGAGACTGTTGGGTACACCAGACTGCAAAGCGACGCCATTTAAGGGCGTAGCATTTGCGGGTAGAAGGCCGTCGCGAAGCCAAGACGACCTCCTCCACCTCCGCCGGCAGGAGAAGGGGAGCAAGGACTACCCTCTCAGCAGCCAGGCCATGAGGTTGAGAGACCTGAGGTTGGGGTGCAGGAGGGACCCCTGATCCTGAGTGAGGAGATCCGGTTGTACCCCCAGAGGGATTGGATCCTCCACCGCCAGTTGCAGCAGGAGCGGAAACCACGGCTGCCTGGGCCAGCGAGGGGCCACCAGGATCATGAAGGCTTTGTCTCGGAGAACCTTGAAAAGAGTCCGAGAGACCAGCGGGATGGGAGGGAAAGCGTACAGAAGGCTCCCCGACCACGAGATCAGAAAGGCGTCCGCCGCAACCCGAAGGGGGTGTGGCTGACGAGAGCAGAAGCGAGGAAGCTGCCGGTTGTGAGGACTGGCAAAGAGATCCACCGTGGGGAGACCCCACTTGAGGAAGAGCTTCTGAACTACCAAGGGATCCAGACGCCACTCGTGCGGCTGGAGGACCCTGCTGAGTTTGTCTGCAAGGCAATTTTCTTGGCCCGGGAGATAAACTGCCTTGAGGAGAATGCCGTGACTGACGGCCCAAGAGCAGAGCTTCTGTGCCTCCCGGCAGAGGAGGAAGGAGCCCGTGCCCCCCTGCTTGTTCACGTAGAACATGGCAACTTGATTGTCCGTCTGGACAAGGACGGACTGTTGGGAAGTCAGGTGGGAGAGGGCCTTGAGAGCTAGGCGGATCGCCCTGAGCTCCAGGAAGTTGATCTGCTGAGCAGACTCCCACGTGGTCCAGAGGCCCTGAGTACGTGCCCCTTGGCAATGTGCTCCCCAGCCCAGGAGGGATGCATCGGTGGTCAGCACCCGGGTCGGCTGAGGTGACTGGAAAGGCATTCCGAATATCAGGTTCGGCTGCCGGAGCCACCACCGGAGAGACGAGAGCAGCGGCTCGGAGACGCGCACTAGGTCTGCCAGGCCGCCTGTGGCTTGTCGCCACTGCTGGCGGAGACACCATTGAGCAGACCGCATATTCAGGCGGGCATTGGGGGTCACATGGACGGTGGAAGCCATATGGCCGAGCAGTCTCAGGAAGCGCCTGGCGGAGACCAGGGGCTGGCTGCGAAAGCGGTCGGCTAGGTCCATGAGCCGTTGAGCCCTGTCGAGCGGTAGGTACGCTCGTGCCCGAGGAGTGTGCAGCCTTGCGCCGATGAACTCGAGATCCTGTGAGGGGAGCAAAGTGGACTTTGCGAAGTTTATAACAAAGCCCAAGTGCTGCAGCAGAGTCACCGTGCGGCACGTGGCGTTGGTGACCTCCTGAGCGGACTCTGCTCTGATGAGCCAGTCGTCGAGGTACGGAAAGACATAGAGGCCGTGAAGCCGGAGATGGGCCGCCACGACCGCGAGACATTTTGTGAAGACTCGCGGTGCGGAGGATAGGCCAAAGGGCAGTACTCTGTACTGGCAATGATTTCCTGCCACCACAAACCTTAGGTATTGGCGGTGGCTTGGGTGGATGAGGATGTGCGTGTAGGCATCCTTTAGATCCAAGGAGCATAGCCAATCTCCCTGCTGGAGGTAGGGCAGAAGGATTCCAAGGGTAAGCATTTTGAACTTCTCCCGCACAAGGAACTTGTTGAGGTTGCGCAAGTCCAGGATGGGTCTGAGGCCCCCTGTTCTCTTTGGTATCAGAAAATACCTTGAATAAAAGCCTTGACCTCTCAGGTGGTGGGGCACCGGTTCCACCGCCTGTTCCTGCAGAAGACCTGCTAACTCCTGAAGGAGCAACTCCCTGTGCAGAGGGGGGCGCGAAGGTTCTCCCGGAAAATAGGAGGGAGGGACCTGATGGAAGTGGAGAAGGTAGCCTTCTCGCACGACCTGAAGTACCCAGGCATCTGCGGTGATGCTGGACCACCTGTGGGCGAAGTGAACCAGCCGGCCTCCGGTGCTGGGAGGAACCAGCGGGGGGGGAGAGGCTATGCTGAGCGAGTCAAAAACCCCCACCCTGCTGAGCAGGGGCTGGTGGTGCAGGCTTGGGGGCTTGCTGCCTACGGGACCCGTTACCCCGTCCCTTGGCCTGCTGGCCCTGTTGGGGAGCTGCAGGGGCCTGATAATGGGGGTACTGTTTGTAGGCAGCCGCCTTCCTCGGGTAAAAGGACTTTTTTCCCGAGCCCTTCTTTTTCTGGGAAGGGGCGGAGGTCTTCCTAGAAAGCCTGGTCCTGGTGAGAGTCTCAGTCTCAATTTGTGCAGCCTTTTCCGCCATGGGCTTGCCAAAGAGGTTTTCGCCTCGGCAGGGGACATCGACCAACTTGTCCTGTACCCAGGGCTCAAGGTCCGATGACTGAAGCCAAGCCTGTCGGCGGGCACCGATGCCGGCTGCGGCCACTCTAGCCGAGGCCTCAAAGCCATCATAGGCTGCTCGGGACATGAACTTTGAGCATTCCCGAATGCCCGTGGACAAGGCTAGGAACCTCCGCAAGGGTTCCTCGGAGAGACCAGCGGAGAATCCGGCTAGCTCTTTAGCCAGATCCCGGAGATACATGCCCATGTAGAGCTGGTAAGTCTGGACACGACATGCGAGCATAGAGCCCTGGAAGCACTTCTTGCCAAGGCCATCCAGGTTACGGGCCTCCCTTCCAGGAGGCACCGAGGAGTGCATCTTCTGGCTCTTAAGACGATGCATGGCCGATTCCACTACCATGGAATGGTGTGGCAGCTGTGCCTTCTGAAAGCCAGGGCTCTTGCGGACCCGATAGATAGAATCGACCCGCTTGCTCAGGACCGGCGAGGAGGCCGGACTCTCCCACATGCGGAAGAGTAGTCGTTCCAGCATAGGAGGAACCGGCACAGTAAAGTGCTCCCTCGCGGGAGAGTCATACTGGAGGGCGTCGAGCTCTTCGGCTCGAGGCTCCTCCTCGGGATCCGCAGGGAAGGCCAAAGCCTTGGCCATATCCCTAACGAAGTCCGAGAACCGGGCATCCTCCGGGGGGGACTGCTTCCGAGGCTCGGACCCCGGTGAGTCCGATGGGACACACCGAGTCCGGAAAGAATCAGGTGACTCTTCCTCCTCAGACTCCCAGACCGACTCCGACGAGGACTCGGTGGGGTCGGCCCGGGCAGGGTGCGGCGCCAGCCGTCCCGACGTCGAGGGAGTCGGCGTCGGCGACCTCGGTCCCGAACGGGAGGCCGAGGGTGACCTCGACCGAGGATCGACTCGAGTTCTCATTGACTCGAGGATCGGCTCGGTCTCCGGGGTCGACTTGGACGTCGACGTCCCGGCGGTCGGGGCAGCGGCGCCAGCGAGGCCAGCGAGCAGTGCCCGCTGCTGGTCCATGAAGGCAGACAGTCTGCTCTCCAAGGCCGTCAACCTGAGTCCGAGCTCAGGTGACCCAGCAGCCCCCGACTCGGGCCCCGACGGCGTCGGGCCCGACGTCGGCTGTCGCGGAGGCGAGTCCAGAAGGACCACAGGACTTACCCGGGCAGGCATCTCCGACTCCAGGCGAGGTCGCTTCGGGATGTGTTCCTTCTCCAAGGACCCGGGGCGGCTGTCGGGGCTATGCGACCTGGCCCTCGCGGAACCAGGAGCGTCCACCGACGCCGCCCTCGCGGGTTTTTCCTTCCGACGATGGTCCCCGGAGGGAGAACCCCGGTCGGAGGAGCTCCGGCGACGGTCCGAGCTGGAGCCTTTCGACGCGGAGGCCTCCGACGAGGTCCGGGTACGGCTGGGGTCAGCGAAGATTCTCTCACGCTGATGCCGCCGACTCCTCAACGCCTTTGAGGACAGTTTGCTGCAGGGCCCACAGATCAGTTCCTCATGATCCGGGCCCAGGCAGCGGAGGCAAAAGTCGTGTGTGTCGGTTAGTGACATATTTCGGTCACACCGACCACACCGCTTAAACCCACTGGCAGCCATCGGGGGAAAAAGGGCCCCTGCGAGGTCAAAGGACCGGGCTGCCAGGGAAACCGAAAACGAAAGCTGACTAAGTCAGAAAAACCGAAAAAAGTAAGCGGACTCGAGACCGGCGTCGCGAGTCCGGGCGGGAAAACGATCGGCGTCGAACCGAAAGAAAAAAGGATAAAACAAAGAAGAAAATCAACTTTTTCGCGGGGACAAGACGGGGACGTCTGTAGGGCTCCGCGGAAAAAAGAAGACTGGCTAAGATGGCACCCTCGGGCGGGAAGACGACCGCGCCTGCGCGCTGCAATTCCCAAAGGCTTTCTTTGAAAGCTGGGGAAAATTGCTCCGCGAGGGCTCCGTCGGCGCCGACGTCACCCATAAGTGAGGACTGACTTCCTGCTTGGTCCTGGAGAAAGCACAGTTACTTACCTGTAACAGGTGATCTCTGGGAACAGCAGGAGTTAGTCCTCACATATGGGTACGTCGGTACCGACGGAGCCCGCGCGGGAAAGCTCCCCAGCTTCCCAGAAGGAAAGCTTTTGGGGCCTCCCACTGCGCGTGCCCGCTGCCTTCCCGCCTTCCTGACCAACTCTCCTCAGTTCGAGTTTAAAGCTGAGACCATAGAGAGAGGAAAGGAAAGAGAGAGATAGATACAACTCCTAGGGGAGGCGGGTGGGTTGTGAGGACTAATTCCTGCTGTTCCCAGAGATCACCTGTTACAGGTAAGTAACTGTGCTATCTCCAGGAACAAGCAGGAATAAGTCCTCACATATGGGGACTCCCTAGCTAAGATGTCTGGGAGATCCCCTGAAGGGTATGAGACCCTGAAAGGTTCCTCATCTTCCTATGGATCTCAGGCATCCATTCAGGGAAGGTGGGCTGGAGTTGTTCAAGAATGGAACAGGTGTCTGAGGACAGCCTGACCAAACAAGGCATCCCGGCGGGAGTCCTTGTCCAAACAGTAATGGGCTGTAAAGGTATGAACTGAGGCCCAGGTGGCTGCTCGACAGATCTGGTCAATGGACACAGAGTTTAAATGAGCCATAGAGGTGGCCATGGCCCTCACGTTGTGAGCGGTGACATGGCCCTCCAGAGAAAGGTTCTTACTCTGGTAAGCAAAAGAGAAACACTGAGCAATCCAATTGGAGAGTGTTCTTTTGGAGACTGGAAGTCCGAAATGAGAAGCATCAAAAGCAACAAAAAGCTGAGAAGACTTTCGATGTTGCTGTGTCCTGTGGAGGTAAAAGGCAAGAGCTCTTTTACAGTCTAGAGTATGAAGGTTCCTCTCTGCACTGGATGCATGAGGAGCTGGAAAAAAGACAGGTAAATATATCTCTTGATTAAGATGAAAAGGGGAGACCACTTTAGGCATAAAGTGGGGATTGGTCCTAAGGACCACCTTATCATGATGGAACCTTGTATAAGGTGGATTAGCCACTAGAGCTTGCCGTTCACTGATATGGCGAGCTGAGGTGACTGCAATAAGAAAAATAACCTTCCAGGAAAGAAATTTCAAGGAGGTAGTGGCTAAGGGTTCAAAAGGTGGCTTCATAAGCTGAACAAGAACCAAGTTTAAGTCCCATGCCACCGGAGGAGGTCGAATGGGAGGTTTAGTTAAGGTTAGGCCTCTCATGAATCTTGCAATAAGAGGATGAGAGGAAACAGATTGTCCATTGATGGGCTTAAGTGATGCCGCAATAGCACTCAAATGGACTCTTACTGAATTCGTTTTGAGTCCTGCATTGGAGAGATGCAGGAGATATTCCAAAAGAGAATTCAATGGGAGTGCTAGAGGGTTAAGACTCTTTTGAGCACACCAAATGGAAAATCTTTTCCATTTAAAAGCGTAAGAACGCCTAGTGGAAGGTTTCCTAGAGGCATGTAGGATATCCTTCACTTGCTGCGAAAGATTGAAGTGGTGAAGGTCTAGGCCTTCAGTAACCAAGCTCTGAGGTGAAGGGACTTGGGGTTTGGGTGCCACAAAGTCCCCTCCTCCTGAGACAGAAGGTCTGGAGCCACTCCCAAGTCCAGGGAGGGGGCTTGGGAGAGATGCAGAAGTAGAGAGTACCACACTTGGCGTGGCCAGCGTGGAGCTATGAGGATCATAGACCCTTGATCCCTTTGAAGTTTGAACAGAGTCTTGGGAATCAAAGGAATGGGAGGAAAGGCATACAGGAAGCCCTGACCCCAATGCAGGAAAAAGGCATCCTTGGCCTGAACTCCCTGACACGGAATTCTGGAACAGAACCGGGGAAGTTTGGCATTCCACGGACTTGCAAAGAGGTCTATGTACGAGGTTCCCCATTTCTGGAAGATTCTGAGTACCTGATCCATGTGCAGGGACCATTCGTGTGGAAGCAGAACTCGACTGAGTCTGTCTGCCCAAGAGTTTTGGATTCCTGGAAGATATACTGCCAGGAGATGGATTTGATGCTCTCTGGCGAAGGCCCATAATCTTAGAGCTTCGTTGCAAAGTGACAGAGAGCCAGTCCCTCCTTGTTTGTTTATGTAAAACATGGCTACTTGATTGTCCGTGTGAATAAGGACTGTCATGTTGCTGAGGAGGGTATGAAAAACTTTGAGAGCTAGAAAGATTGCTCGAAGTTCCAAGTGGTTGATATGAAGGGTGGTCTCCTGTGGAGACCAAGTGCCCTGAGTGGAGAGATTTTGGAGATGAGCCCCCCAACCTGTTTGGGAGGCATCTGTTGTGAGGGTTGCTTGGGGCAACAATGGTTGAAAGGGGGCCCCCAACAACAGATTTTGAGTGGATATCCACCATTGGAGAGACCAAAAGAGACGATTGGAGTTTGCTATTTGGTCTGAGAGAGCTCCTGATGCTTGAGTCCACTGGGTGGATAAAGTCCATTGAGCTGCTCTCATATGTAGGCAAGCATAAGGCACCACATGCACTGTGGAGGCCATGTGGCCTAATAGTTGTAGCATCTCTCTGGCAGTCAAGTGGCTTCTGGACTGAGTCTGAGAGGCTAAGTGCACTAGACGTTGGCAACGGGCCTGAGGTAGATAGGCCTTTGCAGTGGTGGTATCCAACCAGGCCCCTATGAACTCCAGGGATTCCGTAGGGGTGAGTTGAGACTTTGGCAAATTGATCACAAGTCCCAGATACTGCAGGATGCATCTGGTGCGATCCAGGGAAGTCTGAGCCTCGGACTGAGATGGAACTCGGATGAGCCAGTCGTCCAGTTATGGGAAGACAAAAATTCCCAGGGCGCATAGAAATGCAGCTACTATTGCCATGCATTTGGTAAATACCCTTGGAGCAGAGGCTAGACCGAAGGGAAGTACTCTGTACTGGAAATGTTTTACCTGGAACAGAAACCATAGGAATTTTCTGTGGGATGGATGGATGAGTATATGTGTGTACGCATCCTTGAGATCTAGAGAACAAAGCCAATCCTGACTCTGTAGGTATGGAAGGAGAGTACCTAGAGAAAGCATCTTGAATTTCTCCTTGTATAGAAATTTGTTCAATTCTCTGAGATCCAGAATGGGTCTGTACCCCCCTGTTTTCTTGGGAATGAGAAAATAAGGGGAGTAAAAACCTGATCCCTGTTGAGGAAGAGGAACCTCTTCTATTGCCTTTTGGGCGAGAAGAGTGGTCACCTCCTGACTCAACAGGTCTAGGAGGGATGGGGGAGAATTGAAACTTCTCACCATGGTATGGGGAGGAAGGTTGGAGAAATGTAGTTTGTAGCCCTCTCTGATGATAGAGAGGGTCCATTGTTCTGGTGTCATTTGCTCCCATCTGGGAGCAAAATGAGTTAACCTTCCTGGAATGGTGAGAGGTTCTGGTTTTAGAGCCAGAAAGGTTAGGTTCTCTAGATTTAAGTCAAAAACCCTGAGAGGGTTGGGACTGTTGGGCTGTAGCAGCCCCTGCAGGTTTTGCCCTGGCCTGTTTAGGCTGCTGACGTTTAGGAGCAAAGCGAGCTGCAGAAGATTGTTGGCCAGTATTTGTGGCAAATCTGGCCTTCTTGTAGAAAGGCTTTTTGAAAGATTTTTTCTTGACAGGGGTAGAGGTAGACTTAGAAAGTCTATCTAATGCAGCATTTTCTGCATCCATTTGAGTGGCTTTGATTTGCCACTCCTTACCAAACAGATTCTCACCTGTACAGGGCAAATTTCCCAACCCATCTTGGACCCAGGGTTCTAGGTCAGAGGCCTGGAGCCAAGCAATTCTGCGAGCCGCAATGGCAATACCTGAGGCTCTGCTAGCACCCTCAAAGGAGTCAAAGGCTGCTCTGTTGGAGAACTTTGAAATATCTTGGGTATGCTTTAGCAAAAGAAGGAACTCCTCCTTTCTATCCTCTGGGATAAAGGGGAGAAAATGGCGTATCTTTAATGCAATCTCCTTCAGAAACATGCCCATATAGAGGCTGTATGAGTTGATTCTGCCAATAAGCATACTTGCTTGGAAGATTTTTCTTCCAAAAGCATCCAGAGTCCTACATTCTCTTCCTGGGGAAGTAGAAGTGTGTCTTTTAGTACTCTTTATCCTTTTCATAGCTGACTGCATCACGATGGAGTGGTGAGGGAGCTGAGTTTTTTGAAACCCAGGAGAAGGGGGGACACGATACATGGTGTCCAGACGATGAGAATGTGGAGATAGGGTGAGAGGAGTCTCCCATAAGTCCATCATGTGTTCTTGAAGAATTTCATGGATGGGCAAGGTGACTGCCTCTTTGGGAACCTTAGCGTATCCTAAAATGTCTAACTTTTTTGCTCTAGGTTCTTTTTCAGAGGATACAGAAATAGAAAGACCTTTAGCTACTTCAATGATGAAGTCTTGAAAGGATAAATCCTCTGGAGGAGACATTCTCCTCTTTGGAGAAGAGGGCTCCTCAGGTAGAGTAAGGGATACTTCAGCAGAGTCATCTGATGAATCAGAATCATCAGAAGACTCAAAGTATCGTCTGTTTGCTTCCAGGGATCGATAAGCGTATCGACCGGTATCGACATCGGGGGTACCCGGAACCGGATCGGTATCGGGAAAAACCCCGGAACCGGGAACCGGAATCGGTACCCTGGTCGATGTGGATGGCCTGGGAACCGGTATCAGTTGTGGTACCGGAACCAGAGTCGGTACCGCAGGGCGTCGCAGCCTTAATGAAAGCGAAAATGGCCTGCTGCATGGATTGAACTGTTTGATCCATGGACGCCACGACTGTCTGGATGTCGGTACCGGATGAATGAGCCGGTACCCCAGAACAGTCTAACAGGTGATCGGTCGAGGCCGTGCCATCGATGTCAACCTGTAACCCCATAGGAGGAGCTTTGAAAGCCGGAGCTTCCCGCCGGGGTTGTTTGGCTGGGGCAGGGTCCTCAGGGTCAAGCCCAGGGGTATCTCGATACTTAGAGGGAGATTTGCCCTTTGCGGATCTGCCAGAGGAATGTTTGGTTACCTGAGATCCATCAGGAGAGGAAGACCTGGAAGATGTTGATGCTGGAGTATCTGTAGAAAACAGCATGTGAAACTTGGCTGCCCGGTTCTGTAAGCCACGTTTAGACATCAAAGAACAGGATGGGCAATCCGGAATGGAATGGTCAGGCCCCAAACATTTAAGACAACATTCATGGGTGTCTGTGACTGAAATAGTACCGCTGCACTTGGTGCATTTTTTAAACCCAGAGGCTTGTTTCTCCATGAGGGAGAATTTGTGAAGGCCTAAAGGCCTCACAGAACAAACACACCAAGTGAGGAAAAAATAAGATTTTTTTTTTTTTTTTTTTAGAAATAAAGGAAAAAAGACCGGCGGTACCGGTCTGGAATCGGGGAAGGCAGACACGCGGCCAAAGAAATAAATTAAAATAACAACTTCTTCAGCGGTGACAGGAACACGACCTGCTGGCTCCGCGGAAAAAGAAGAACTGAGGAGAGTTGGTCAGGAAGGCGGGAAGGCAGCGCGCATGTGCAGTGGGAGGCCCCAAAAGCTTTCCTTCTGGGAAGCTGGGGAGCTTTCCCGCGCGGGCTCCGTCGGTACCGACGTACGCATATGTGAGGACTTACTCCTGCTTGTTCCTGGAGATCAGTGTGTTTCTATCTGTGGGTTTCCGATAGAGTTCCGTAAGAAAGCCTGTTTCTCCCTTTTTGATTTTAATATCCAAATATGATATTTCATTGTTACTAAATGTTCCATCAAATTGAAGGTTGGAGTCTAGTGTATTAAGCTACTCAAAAAATGTAAAAAGTGTTTGTTCAGTACCCTCCCATATAACTAGAACGTCATCAATATATCTCCTCCAAAGTCGAATATTGGATTGGAATGGATGTGTTTTTAAAAACTTCTTTTTAAAATCTGCTACATATAGGTTGGCGATATCTGGGGAAACAGATTCCAACAGCGGGGCTATCCTATACGTCACATTAAGGAGGCTTACTATAGAGCGAGTACCACAGACAGACAGAAAAAAGAACGAGCAAAACAAGACAGAATTGTATGTTCCTTGACCTTTACTAACTACACTAAAGATATAACTAACAGATATAACTAACATTTTAAGGCAACACTGGGATTTGTTATCACCTTTATTACCCTTTGTAAATAAAAGTGTCATGGTAGCACATAAACGAAACCCCAATCTGTCTGATTTGCTAGTATCATCTGCCCTTCCGCTACACAGACCTAGCACTACATTAAAGGGTCATTTTAAGTGCGGCGGATGCTCAGTTTGCACTCATGTCATCACAACAAAAGAGTTTTTTCCCCATCCTGGTACACATCATAAAGTATACCTACAATCTTTCTCCAATTGTAAAACCGAGCGTGTCATTTACGTAATTATCTGTCCTTGTAATCTACTTTATGTAGGAAAAACTAAAAGACAAGTGCGTACCAGAATAGTGGAGCACAGGAGTTGTATTCACAGAGGCACACCCGACAAGCCCCTAGTAGCCCATTGGAAAGAAAAAAATCATACTATTAATGATCTCAAATATTCCGTCCTCAGAGTAGTTACACCAAACTGGAGAGGAGGTGATATAGACAAGGTACTACTAAAACTGGAACAATGTTATATTTTTGAACTAGACAGTTTGGAGCCCAAAGGGCTTAATCAGGAATTCGATCTTTCCATTTTTTTATAAGTTGATTGGTGCAACCGTAAGCATTTATAGCTGTCCCATATTTTACATGTATATGGATTTTAGTAATTGTTCTTATACATCATGTGTTCTTTACTCCCTCCTGATCTTTGGATATTGTTCAATTAACGGCAATTTTGATGGTTCACACTACTTTTTTATTGCCCTTTTTTCAGGCGTTTTTCCCTATAGTATGGTTTATATACTGTTGTTAACATTCACACACACTGTTTTTGAGACGGCGATTCTGCCTTGAAATTTGATGCTTTGCCACGCCCCCTTTTTTGGCGCGATTCTCAGCGTCCTCAAAAACTCAGTTTCACACTCAGCTGTCCGTTTGTATTTTTCGGAGCTAGTGCCGACAGTACAATCATTCTGATGGGCAAGTATTACATTCCTCTGTTTTATTTTACTTTCCCTCAAGAAATTCCAAAGATTTTAACTGCTCCATTCCTCACTCTGTCTCTGTAATGTATATGTGCTCGCATACCAATGATTTCCTATTGAAGCAGGAGTCTCTCGAATTTTTACTTCACTTTCTACGCCACGATGTTCACACATAAATGTCAACGTTCAATATCTATGACCTCTGTAATTCATATATTTTTAGCTTTTGCAAATGTACAATAACTATTCTAATTATTATTAAGTACTGTATGTTTATTCTACCCACTCGGCCTCCCGCTGACGACACGGTGATATGGCGAGGTAGTTTTTGTATACTCAAGAGGTTTGTTTTACATTTTCCTCGTAAATATAGTATCATACTGTATAAAAGGATAATGTACTAGTCAACACACTTGGTTTTATGGTATTTTTACACAGTAGTATTTGTTGTCTATCCTCCCCATAAAATACCTCTAATTTTAAAACCAGCATTGCTTCTCATTTTATTGCGATTAACTACCGTCCGTTTTTTCCACTAGTTAGTTTCTTTCCCATTACTGCTGAAATCTGATACATGGGACTGTAACTGTGACTACTATATTCAAGATTCTTCGTGGAGCTGTAAGTACTGTTTGTTATGTTTACGATGCACACACGTCTCGTCAAGATTTGTTACAACAGAGTTTCTCAGTTTTCAATTTGGCGAATTGTTTTGCACTCCACAATATACACATTGATTTTAATTCGATCGGGGTTTTTATCATTAAGACAGGAGTTCTCTCCCTTCACCTTTCTTCCTAAAAGTGGTCTTGCCAAGTTAGGCTCATCACCACAATTTTTAAGCTTATATAATGTTTGCCCCTTCTTTATGCTTTAACGTGATGTGTTTTTATTTGGATACCGGTAGCTGTAGGCTCCGGCCGATTGCTCCCCTCATTTTCATCAGCTGAAGTCCTGCTGCTTTTGTACGCGCTGAGTGAGTACGATCAATTTCTTTGTCTCATTTCACACATTCTTTTTTTTAAATGTCTCTATATACATTAGTCTCCATCATGGATTTCATTTTTTCAATTATTGGTTTTACCTTCTGCCTCTGCCCTGCAGTGTTTTAGAGTATGGTTTTTATATGGTTTTGTATAGTATTTATTGTCTCATATATATTATTGATGTTTTTAATCACATGTTTCAACAATGTAAGATGCATGGATGTTTGTCAGTGATTACATTATAATATCATTGGGATTGACTATTAATCATCTTGTACATATGCTTATAATTATTTATTATTTTACATATTCTTTTTTATAATCATCTTGTACTATGATTTTAAGGTTTTATTCAGTCAGTTATTTATTTGGAACATTTTATTTATGGACTTTTTATTAATGTTTTTATTGTCATCTCTATGTTTACCATGCCCGTTTAGCTCCAATTTGTTGGTTATATTATTATTAATTTTATTATCATTTTTACGATAATTGTGTATTTATTGTTTTTAACTTGTTTTTGTTTACTTTATTTTTATAAGCTTATTTACCCCCTGAGGAAGGCAACCCTGCCGAAACGCGTTGGGGATTCCAATAAAAGCGCTTGTGTCATCTACACTCTTGCTCTGTGTGTTTCCTGCTCGATTTTGCAAGAGCTGCTGCTCTCTTTGTGCCTGACACCAGAGCCACCTGACATGAGAAAGGGTCAGCCCCGTGATCGGTGCACCAAACAGAGAACCTGCGCCATTTGACGGCATAAGCCTTCCTACTAGAGGCCTTGCAAGAGGACAGCAGGATGTCCTCCACTTCAACTGGAAGGTTAAAGGGGGCCAGAGTCACCCTCTCAGCAGCCACGCTGTCAGCGACAGGAACCCCAGATTGGGGTGCAGGAGACAGCCCCCCTCCTGAGATAGGAGTCCCGGAGCGGTCCCCAAGAGAATGGTGGTGTCCACCGTCAACTGTAGAAGCAGCAGGAACCACGGTTGCCTGCGCCACCAAGGAGCTATCAGGATGAGAGAGGCCCTGTCGCTGAGGGTCCTGAACAAGGTCTTGGCAATCAGCAGGGTGGGGGAGAGGCGTACATGAGGCCTTCTAACCATGAGATCAGGAACGCATCCGCTGCCACCCTGGAGGGGTGGGCCTTCTGGAAGCAGATGTGGGGCAACTGAAAGTTGTCTGGGCTGGCGAACAGGTTGATCACAGGTTCTCCCCAGAGCCTGAAAAGCTGACTGACTACCCTGGGGTCCAGTTGAAATTCACGTGGCTGGAGAACTCTGCTGAGCCTGTCGGCCAACTGGTTGTCTGGACCGGGCAGGAACAAAAAGCTGGTGGATGAAATGCAAGCTCAGACGTCTCACTAATGAGCAAGAGCGAAATATTAAAGATTGTGCAAGATCAGCCTGGATCAATACTCGACCTACATTTAACACAAATTACTCAATAAAAGTTAAAGAAAGTTATTAAGACAGTTAAAGAAAGTTATTACTCAACAAAACTTTTCAGAAAAAATGTACTTTCCATTTCCCCTCGCAGTTCTTACTGGATCTTCGTCTCTGTTTTGTTTTTGCTTAATTTGCTTAATAGCTGATCACATCCAAGTACATGACAGAAGGTTCATTAAAAATGGGGTGGGGGGGGGAGAATCCTCTAACTTTATTGGGTTAAAATTTAATTTGAAACTTAATTTTCATGGTAGTAGATCACCAGCACTTTTGGCCGGAAAAAGCAGATCATGACCTGTTCGAAGTTGGACATGCCTGCCCTATTGGATTGCGCACGAGCAGAGGACTAGAGCCTCCTGACAAGGGTATGAGACCCCATGCCCCCCTGTTTGTTCATATAAAACATTGCCACCTGGCTGTCTGTCTGGACCAGAACCAGCTGGTGAAGCAGGTGGTGAGAAAAGACCCTCAGGGCTAGATGTATGGCTCAGAGCTCCAGGAGATTAATCTGCTGAGTGCTCTCGTCTGGTGACCAATTGCCCCGAGTGCAAAGTTCTCTGCAGTGGGCTCCCAAACCGAGCAGGGAGGCATCCGTGGTGAGGACCCTCGAGGCGCTTGGGGCCTGAAAAGGCATGCCCACCTCAAGATGCAGGCCGACTGCCACCAGGCCAGGGAGTCCAACAATTGGTGGGTCACAGAAATTCTGTCTTGGAGGTGGCCCGTGGCCTGAGACTACTGGTCCCAGAGACACACTGCGCCACCCTCACGTGGAGACAAGCGTCTGGGGTGATGTGGACCGTGGAGGCCATGTGCCTGAGGATGTGTAGGAGAAGCCGGGCAGGCACCAAGGGATGGTACTGAACATCCCAAGCTAGAGACCTGAGACGATCGGCTCGGTCCCTGGGCAAGAAAGCCTTCGACTGGAGAATGTCTATCTTTGCCTGCATGAACTCCAGACGGTGTGTCAGGAGAAGGTGAGAATTGGGGTAGTTTATGACAAAGCCCAAGTGTTGCAGAACCTGAATGGTGCGGGCGGTGACCTGCTGCACATCTGAGACTGTGCCTCCCTTTATGAGCCAGTCGTCCAGGTAGGAAAAGACAAAGACCCCTTGGAGCCAGAGGAAGATGGCCACGACTGCCAGGCATTTTGTGAAGACTCTTGGGGCAGAGGCTAGGCCAAAGGGAAGCACCCTGTATTGAAAGTGCCTGTCCCCCCACTATGAACCGCAGGTATTGCCTGTGGTTGGGGTGGATGAGGATGTGGGGATAAGCATCCTTGAGGTCTAAGGAGCATAATCAGTCTCCCTGCTGGAGGTATGGCAGCAACATTCCAAGGGAGAGCATCTTGAACTTCTCCCTCACCAGGAATTTGTTGAGGTTGCGCAGGTTGAGGATGGGCCTTAGGCCCCCTGTTCTTTTTGGTACGAAGAAGTACCTGGTGTAGAACCCCTTGCCCTTGAGATGGTGTGGCACCAGTTCCACCGCTTTGTCATCGAGAAGACCTGCCAATTCCTTCAGAAGAAGGTCCCGGTGGAGGGGAGACCTGAGGGGCTCTCCCGGAGGAGTGGCCTAGTGGTTGGGGCAAGTTACCTCAGACCGGAAGGTCAGGGGTTCAAATCCCACTAGAGAAAAGCAACCTTGGGCCGGAAGGACTGGGATTTCTAGTCCCACAGGTGCTCCTTGTGGTCTTGGGCAAGCCACTTAACCCTCCATTGCCCATGTTCCCTGTAAAATAGTTATCTCCAAGTTATAATGCCCTGTTCAATGTAATTTCAGTTTATTCATTGTTTCATCATGAAAGGCGGTATATAAGAAATGTTAAATAAATAAATAAGGGGGAGGTGTCTGAGTCAGGTGGAGGAGGTAGCCCTCCCTGACTACCTTTAGTGCCCAGGAATCAATGGTATTGGTCACCCACCTCTGGGCATAGAGGGCCAGACGTCCCCATGTGGGCTACTGATCTCCTTGAGGTAGAGAGGCTATGCTCAAGGAGTCAAAAGCTCCCCCCTGGCTGGGCCGGAGCCAGTGCTTGGGGTTTTGGAACTTCCTGCTTATGTGGACCATGCCCATGTCCCTTGGCCTACTGACCCTGTTGGGGAGAAGGGAAGGCCTGATAAGGTGATAAGGTGGGTAGTTTCGGTAAGCAGCTCCCTTCCTCGGTAAAAGGACTTTTTAACCAAACCCTTCCGTCGTGGAGGGGGAGCAGTCTTTTTAGAGAGCCTGGTCATCGTCATGAACTCGGTCTCCAGTTTGGCAGCTTTGTCGGTCATTGGTTTGCCAAAGAGGTTCTGTCCTTAGCAGGGGACATCAACCAATTTGTCCTGAACCCACTGTTCGAGGTCAGACAACTGTAGCCAAGCTTGGCAGCGTGCACCGATGCCTGTGGCGGCTAGTCGGGACGCCGAATCGAACCTGTCATAGGCTGCTCGAGATATGAATTTGGAGCACTCATGGACTACCTTGGCCAGGTTCTTGAACTGATGCAAGGGTTCCTCAGAGAGGCCAGCTGAGAACCCAGCGAGTTCCTTCACCAGGTCTCCCAGGTACATGCCCATGTACAGCTGGTTGGTCTGGATGCGGCAGATGAGCATCGAGCCCTGTGAGCACTTTCTGCTGATGGCATCCAAGGTGTGGACCTCCCTCCGAAGGGCACAGAAGAGTGCATCTTTTGGCTTTTTAGCTGACTCCACCGCCATGGAGTTATGCGGCAGCTTTGACTTTTGGAAACCCGGTCTCCTGCAGACTCAATACATCGAGTCGAGTCGTTTACTCATCACTGGCACCAAAAAGAGTAGTTACTCACCTGTAACACGTGTTCTCCAGGAGCAGCAGGAATCAGTCCTCACATATGGGTGACGTCGGCGCAGACGGAGCCCTCGCGGAGCAATATTCCCCAGCTTTCAAAGAAAGCCTTTGGGAATTGCAGTGCGCATGCGCGGTCCCCTTCCCGCCCAAGGGTGCCATCTTGCTCAGTCTGATGACATAGCTAAAAGACAGCAAAAAATTTAGCAAAAACAAAATGATAGGACTGCAACTCCAAGGGGAGGAGGGAGGGTTGTGAGGACTGATTCCTGCTGCTCCTGGAGAACACCTGTTACAGGTGAGTAACTACTCTTTCTCCAGGACCAAGCAGGAAGTCAGTCCTCACATATGGGACTCCCTAGCTTAAGGCTACCGGAGACCTAAAGCGGAAAAATTGAGCTCCCTCTAGCTCAGTAGCACAGAATGAAGGAATCTTCTCTGAAAACGCCCCCGACCGGTAGCCGAACATCAGGGCCGGAGGGTAGGAGTTGCCTAAACCTCAAAAAGATGATGGAGAACTGCCTGACGGAAAGCACTGTCCCTGCGGGACTCCCTCTCCAGGCAGTAATGGGCCGCAAAAGTCTGGCTTGAAGACCAAGTAGCAGCCCGGCAGATGTCTGCCAACGGAACAGAGCGGAGATGAGTCACTGATGCAGCCTTCGCCTTAACACGATGAGCCGTGACTCGACCCTCCGAGAGGCCGGCTGCTCCATAAGCCCAAGCGATACAATCAGCAACCCATATGGACAACGTACGCTTGGAGACGGGGAGCCCCAACTTATTGGGGTCAAAAGAAACAAAGAGCTGAACAGCTCTCCTATGCTCCCGTGTAAGGTCAAGGTAGAAGGACAAGGCCCTCCTACAGTCCAGGGTATGCAGGACCATCTCAGCCCGGCTGGAGTGCGGCCTGGGAAAGAAGGTTGGAAGAACCACCTCCTGGTTGAGATGAAAGGGGGAAACCACTTTAGGAAGAAACTTAGGGTGAGTCCGTAAGACTACCCTATTCCTGTTGAACCTAGTGTAAGGGGGATCCGACACTAGCACCTGCAGTTCACTAACGCGCCTAGCAGAGGTAAGGGCTACCAAAAACAAGGTTTTCCAGAAAAGAAAACGAAGAGGGCAGGTAGCCATAGGTTCAAAGGGCGGACAGGTAATCCGCTGCAAGACCACATTCAGATCCCATTCAGGGGCTGGTGGGCGCAAAGGAGGCTTAAGGAGAAGGAGGCCTCGGAGGAAAACGAGCCACCAAAGGGTGGTTGGAAAGAGGCCTGCCATCCACCGGTGCGTGATGTGCAGAGAGAGCACTGAGGTGGACTCTGACAGAGTTGGACTTAAGGCCCAGATTGGAGAGGTAAAGCAAATATTGCAAGACCACTGCCACCAAGCAGGAGAAGGGATTCTCAGAGTGCTGAGCACACCACACGGAGAACCGACGCCACTTAAAAGCGTAGGACTTCCGGGTGGAAGGCCGCCTGTAGGCCAAGACGACCTCTTCCACCTCCTGAGGTAGCAGGAGGGGAGCAAGGACTACCCTTTCAGCAGCCAGGCCATCAGATGAAGGGACCGGAGGTAGGGGTGCAGGAGAGTCCCCTGATCCTGTGACAGGAGATCAGGTTGAAACCCCAGAGGAAGATGAGTGTCCACCGCCAGCTGCATCAGAAGCAGGAACCAGGGCTGTCTCGGCCACCGGGGAGCTATTAGGATCATGGAGGCTCTGTCTCTGAGAACTTTGAAGAGCGTCCGAGACACCAGTGGCATGGGAGGAAAGGCATACAAGAGGCCTGTGGACCATGGAATCAGAAAAGCATCCGCCGCCACTCTGAGAGGATGCGGTTGACGAGAGCAGAATTTGGGAAGCTGCCAGTTCTGGGGACTGGCAAAGAGATCCATGGTGGGGAGACCCCACTTGAGAAAGATCTGCTGAACCACCAACGGATCCAACCTCCACTCGTGAGGTTGTAGGATTCTGCTGAGTCTGTCTGCCAGGTAATTTTCTTGACCTGGGAGATAGACAGCTTGGAGCAGCATTCCATGAAGGACGGCCCAAGAGCACAGTCTCCATGCCTCCTGAAAGAGAAGGAAGGAGCCGGTACCTCCCTGTTTGTTCACGTAGAACATTGCAACTTGATTGTCCGTCTGGATGAGCACAGACTGGTGAGAAGTGAGGTGGGAGAAGGCCTTCAGAGTTAGGCGGATGGCTCTGAGCTCCAGGAAGTTGATCTGTTGAGCAGACTCCCAAAGAGTCCAGAGGCCTTGAGTACACGTCCCTTGGCAATGTGCTCCTCAACCTCGGAGAGGAGCATCGGTTGTTAGCACCTGAGAAGGCGGTGGAGATTGAAAATCCACCCCCAGTACCAGGTTTGGTAGATGAAGCCACCACTTCAGAGAAGAGACCAGGAGATCGGAAACCTGTACTGAGTCCGCCAGACTCCCCGTGGCCTAATGCCGTTGAGTGTGAAGGCACCATTGAGCAGGCCGCATGTTCAGGCGGGCATTGGGGGTAACATGGACCATGGAAGCCATATGGCCGAGCAGTCTCAGAAATTGCCTGGCGGAGACCAGGGAATTGCTGCGAAAGTGGCTGACCAGATCCATGAGCCGGCATGCCCTGTCTAGAGGCAGGAAGGGTCGTGCCTGAAGGGTGTCCAACCTTGCGCCGATGAATTTGAGATTTTGAGAGGGGAGCAAAGTGGACTTTGCGAAGTTTATGACAAAACCCAAGTGCTGGAGCACAGTCACAGTGCGATGAGTGGCCTGAGTGGCCTCTTGGGAAGACTGGGCTCTTATGAGCCAGTCATCCAGGTATGGAAATACAAAGAGGCCTTGAAGCCTGAGGTAGGCTGCCACCACAGCTAGGCATTTGGTGAACACCCTGGGGGCGGAGGATAGGCCAAAGGGCAGGACTCTGTACTGGTAATGATTTCCTCCCACAACAAACCGGAGATATTGTCTGTGGTCTGGATGAATAAGGATGTGAGTATAGGCATCCTTTAGATCTAAGGAGCATAGCCAGTCTCCCTGCTGGAGGTAGGGCAGGAGGATTCCAAGGGTGAGCATCTTGAACTTCTCCCTTGCCAGAAACTTGTTGAGGTTTCGCAAGTCCAGGATGGGTCTGAGGCCTCCTGTCCGTTTGGTATCAGGAAATACCTGGAATAAAAGCCTTGACCTCTCAGGTGGTGGGGGCACCGGTTCCACAGCCTGCTCCTGAAGAAGACTTGCTAACTCCTGAAGGAGTAAGTCCCTGTGCAGAGGGAGTCTGGGAGGCTCTCCTGGAAAGTAGGAGGGAGGTACCTGGTGAAAGTGAAGAAGATAGCCTTTTTGAACTATATGAAGCACCCAGGTATCTGATGTGATGGCTGACCACCTGTGGGCAAAGTGGACCAGCCGGCCTCCTGTGCTGAGAGAAACCAGCGGAGGGGAGGAGGCTATGCTGAGGGAGTCAAAAGCCCCCACCCTGCTGAGCATGGGCCGGTGTTGTGGGCTTGGGGGCTTGCTGCGTACGGGACCCATTACTCCGTCCCTTGGCCTGCTGACCCTGTGGTGGAGCTACTGGGGCCTGATAATGAGGGTAGTGTTTATAGGCAGCTGCCTTCCTCGGGTAAAAGGGCTTTTTCCCCGAGCCCTTCTTTTTATGAGAAGGTGCAGAGGTTTTTCTGGACAGCCTAGTCCTGGTCAGAGTCTCGGTCTCGAGTTCTGCAGCCTTTTCAGCCATGGGCTTGCCGAAGAGGTTTTCACCCTTGCAAAGGGACATCGACCAACTTGTCCTGCACCCATGGCTCGAGGTCGGATGACTGAAGCCAAGCCTGTCGGCGGGTACCGATGCCGGCTCCGGCTACCCGAGCTGATGCTTCGAAGCCATCGTAGGCTGCTCGAGAGATAAACTTTGAGCACTCACGAATACCAGTAGACAAGGCCTGGAACCTCTGCAAAGGTTCCTCAGAGAGACCAGCAGAGAACCCGGCAATTTCTTTTGCCAGGTCTCGGAGATACATGCCCATATAGAGCTGGTAAGTCTGGACTCGACAAGCAAGCATAGAGCCCTGGAAGCACTTCCTACAGAGGGCATCCAGGTTCCGGGCTTCCCGGCCGGGAGGCACCGAGGAGTGCATCTTCTGACTCTTGAGTCGATGCATGGCCGTTTCCACCACCATGGAATGGTGCGGTAGTTGTGCCTTCTGGAACCCGGGGCTCTTGCAGACTCGATAAATGGAATCGACCCGCTTGCTTAACACCGGCGCTGATGCCGGGTTCTCCCACATGCGGAAGAGAAGTCGCTCCAGCATCGGAGGAACCGGTACAGTGTGACATAGTGGGTCCTTCCAGCCCGTCAGGAGAAGCTAAAAAGCCAGGAACAGGAGTAGGGCTGAGTTGTAAACAAAAGCACATGGCTCCTGGTAACCTTAGAAACCAAGCACAGAGGCAAGAGAAACGCCCGTGCTACCATTCAGGGAATGAGTCACGAGCTAATGCAGGACACCTGCTAGGGGGTGGAGTTGAGCACTGCCCTAGAATTCACCCTGATAGAGAGTTCAGTTGAGCTTATGGAGTTAGAGGAGTTAGGAGGAGTAGGAGCTGAGGCATGTGTGCTGGATAAGGAAGCTAATGAGAGCTACGGTGAAGACAGCAGTGCCAGGAAAAAGCCAGAGTCTCTGTGGAAGGGTGAGACAGAGTCCTTCTTCAGGAAAAGAAAAGAAACCCCAAGGGAAGGATATAATAAGGGCAGAGTGGATTACCTGCAGTATCCAGGGGAACACAGAAGTGAAAGGAAGCCAGGAAGGCAAGTGAAATCTTCTGTGCAAGGCTTAGGTTGGGAACTTACAGCCAGTCCAAAGCCACAAAGAAAACCTCCACCAGCTAGGCTAAAAGGTAAGCCAAAAGGCTGGTATAAAAATAGTTGCAGTGACTGTATTTACCCAGAGGGCTGGAGCTGGGAAGAGAATACTCGTGCTGATAACATTTGTGAAAGCCAGTATTTAACTCAGGAATATCAGGTGAAACCTGAAGCCGTTAGAAAGGGCGTGGCATCAGGATTGCCGTTACAAACATTTCCTTCTAGCCAGGAAAAGTTAATGGACTTTGAACCTGAGTGTGTGAATAGTGATGAAGATATCATGGACTGTACGATATCGCTTGCTAATGAAATAATCTCATTACGCTGAAGGCATGTTGTGAAAGAGAAAGTACAGCACTACTAGCATTGAGAAGCAGAGAGCTGTGAAGAAACAGCATTGTTACGTTGGAATGC
Organism: Ichthyophis bannanicus; assembly: GCA_033557465.1. Taxonomy (NCBI): domain Eukaryota; kingdom Metazoa; phylum Chordata; class Amphibia; order Gymnophiona; family Ichthyophiidae; genus Ichthyophis; species Ichthyophis bannanicus. The sequence goes on along the minus strand of CM066037.1, from coordinate 196,750,510 downwards.
TAGATATCAACCTGTTTATTGCTGAAGTAAGCCTTTTCTGTTAAAGAACCTTTGATTTGTCCTTATGCCAGTAAATACCTGGTTTGTGTTACTTTGTTCATGGTGAAATCCACCCAGGGAGGGGAAATAAAATCCTTTGGTTGCTTAAACCACTTTTCCACAACTGCTCCTCCTTGATTCAGTGAAGGGACTACATTTCCCAAAAAGCCCAGCTTCAGGATTTGTAAAGTAGCTGCTTCAGTGGGGAAAATCCACTCACTTAACCTCTACCCACTTATATACGGGGGGTTAAGGAGAGCTGGTGACAACAGTAAAGGCCTCCTTCGGGGGAGAGTCATACTGGAGGGCATCGAGCTCTTCGGCTCGAGGCTCCTCCTCGGGATCCGCGGGGAATGCCAAGGCTTTGGCGATATCCCGCACGAAGTCCGAGAACCGGGTGTTCTCCAGGGGGGAACGTCTCCGAAGTTCGGACTCGGGCGAGTCCGATGGGACACACCGAGTCCGAAAAGTACCAGGGGACTCTTCGTCCTCCGTTTCCCAGGCCGATTCCTCGGAGAAGGAATCGAGCAGCTCCGGTCGGGCGGGCATCGATGCCTTCCGCCCCGACGACCTCAGTCCCGAGCGGGAGGCCGAGGGAGACCTCGATCGAGGATAGAGTCGAGCCCGCATGGACTCGAGGATCAGCTCGGTCTCCGGGGTCGATTTGGACGTCGACGTCCCGGCGGTCGGGGCAGAAGCACCGGCGAGGCCAGCGATCAATGCCCGCTGCTGGTCCATGAAGGCAGCCAAACTGCTCTCTAAGGCCGTCAACCTGAGTCCGAGCTCAGGAGACCCAGCAGCCCCCGACTCGGGCCCCGATGGCGTCGGGCCCGACGTCGGCTCCTTCGGAGGTGAGTCCACGAGGACTACAGTACTCACGTGTCCAGGAGACTCCAACTCGAGGCGAGGATGTTTTGAAGGCTTCTCCGACTCAGAGGACTCCGGGGCTATGCGACCTGGCCCTCAAGGAGCCAGGAGCGTCCACCGACGTCGCCCTCGCAGGTTTCTTCTTCCGATGCTCCCGGGCAGGAGACCCCCGCTCAGAGGAACTCCGACAATGCTCAGGACCGGAGTCCCGGGACGTCGAAGCCTCTGACGAGGTCCGGGCCTGGCCGGACGCGGAGTCAGAGAAGATTCTTTCCCTCTGTTGCTGCCGATTCCTCAACGCTTTAGAGGACATCTTGCTACAAGGACCACAGATCAGCGGGTCGTGATCGCGTCCAAGGCAGCGGAGGCAGCAGTCGTGTGTGTCGGTAAGAGACATAAGTTTCTTACACCGATCACACTTTTTAAACCCGCTGGCAGCCATCGGGGGAAAAAGGGCCCCTGAGAGGTCAAAAGACAGGGCTGCCAGGAAAAAATGGCGCGAACGCCAGTCACAAAGGACAAAAACTGAAAAAATCATGAAAGGACTCGATACCGGTGTATCGAGTCCAGGCAGGAAAAGGATCCGGCGTCGAATCGAGACAAGAAAAATAATAAAAATCAACTTTTTCAGCGGCGATCACAAACAGCGTCTGTAGGGCTCCGCGGAAAAAAGAAGACTGAGCAAGATGGCACCCTTGGGCGGGAAGGGGACCGCGCATGCGCGCTGCAATTCCCAAAGGCTTTCTTTGAAAGCTGGGGAAAATTGCTTCGCGAGGGCTCCGTCGGCGCCGACGTCACCCATATGCGAGGACTGACTTCCTGCTTGGTCCTGGAGAACTGGTGTCTCCCAGATTCAAAGCATCAGCCGTTCCAGGATGGAAGGGATGGGTACCGTGAGTGATTCTCGCGGAGGGGCCTCGTACTGGAGTATTTCCAACTTATCCGCCCGAGGGTCCTCCTTCGACCCAGTCGGGAATGCCAGTGCCTTAGACATGACCTTGCCAAAATCCAGGAAGCCCATGTCCTTGGGCGGGGACTGCTGCCGAGGCTCCGAGATGGGAATTGATGACTCCGAGGCTCAGAAGGGATGCTGCAGTGGCATCAAGTATCGCAGAAAAAAGGAGACTGAGCAAGATGGCACAACGCATGCGTGGTGGCATCTCCCAAAGGCTTTCTTTGAAAGCTGAGGGGATGCTTTTGTGAGGGCTCCATTGGTGCCAACATCACCCATATGTGAGGACTGACTTCCTGCTTGTTCCTGGAGAAGAATTTGTAATATCCAAGTACCACAGAATCATTCTCCAGACTTCCACAAGGCGAAGATCCTTATCCTCCCCCCGACCTTGCTCCCCTAGAGGAGGGCGGCAGGTAAACCACCTGGTTCACATAAAAGGGAGGAAAAGCACCTTAGATAAGAAAGAAGGCACAGGATAAATGGAAATGGCCTCCTCAAAATAAGATAGATAAGAATCTCAGCAAGACAGAGCCAGCAGCTTGGAAATCTGCCTTGCGGAACAAATCACAACCAAGAAGACTGTCTTTGAATGTCAAATCCTTCAGAATAGCACGCTTTGATGGCTCAAAGAGTTCTGACATTAGGGCACTGAGCCCCAGACTCAGATCCCAGGAAGGGACCACAGACAGGAGGGAAGGATGCAGGCGCCGAACCCCCTGAAAAAAAGCACAAAATATCCAGGTGTAAGGCTAAAGACGTACCAGCCATTGAACCTCTGAAAAAAGGCCAAAGCTGCCACTGGAACCTTCAGGGAGCTAAGAGAAAGACCCTTCTCCAGACCATCCTGCAGAAGAGCCAACAGAGATGGCACCTTGGCCATCTCAGGAGCCAGTTGCCATGCGCCACACCATCGCTCACAGAGGTACCAGATCCGCACATATGCCAGGTTGGTAGACTTCTTCCGGGCTCTTAGCAGAGCGGAACCACCACTGGAGGGTAGCCCTCACATGCTATCTCCTTTCAAGAGTCAAGCCGTAAGCGAGAAGGAAGCCGGGTTCTCCAAGATAATCAGTCCCTGACACAAAAGGCTCTGAGATGGGGCAAACAAAAAGGTGGCACTTGCAGGAGTCACATCAGACCTCTAAACCACTTTCTCTTCGGCCAATCCAGCACCACCACCAGAATAGTTCTTCCCCGGGCGCCCCATATGCAGGATCACATGTCCCACCAGAGGCCACAGAGGAAACACATACAGCAGGTGCTGATGTTGCCAAGGCTGAGCCAGGCCATCGACACCCTTGGACCCCATCTCCGTGCAGTGACTGAAGAAGTGGCACCCTTGGCATTGGAACGGGTCATCCATCAGATCCATCCAACCCCAGCAGGACAGAATCAACTGAAACACTTTCTGGCACAACTCTCACTCTCCTGGATCCAGAGAGTATCAGCTGAGAAGTCCATTTCCGCATTGTCCACTGTGGCAATGTGCTGAGCTGAGACAGCTAGGAGGTTCTTTTTTGCCCAGGCATTCAGGAAAGCCATCTCCAGGGCTACCCCAGCACCCCTTATGCTGCCCTTGTGATTGCCATGGCACTGTCTGAAAATACTTAAATTATCTGGCCCACGACGAGGGGCCGGAAACACAGAAGAACCAACCTGCCTCAAGGCAGTTGATGGGCTATACCACCACTGTGGTTCCAACAGCTCTGGGCTGTTCAGTCTTGGCAATGGGCTCCCCAGCCTGAAAGACTAGTATCCATCATCACAAGGATCCATGAGTAATCGTCCAGCGGAAAGCCCTTCTTGAGAAGACTGGGCTGCTGCCACCACTGCAGGCTGGCCTTCACCGTCCTCAGGAGCAGAAGCCTGAGCTTGAACTCCTGAGAATGTGGGGACCACAGAGTCAGCAAGGAATGTTGGTGCGGCTGCATAGGAACACATGCCCATGGCATCATCTCAACTGTTGCTGCTTTCAATCCGAGGAGCTGAAGATAATACTGGACTTTGGGAGCATGCTGCAAACAGAACAGCGCCAGGCAATCCAACATCCTTTTAACTGTCTCCTCAGGCAGGAAGACTCTGCCCACTCGAGTACTGAAATGTGCTTCCAGGAACTCCAGTGACTGGGAAGGCATCAACTGACTTTTCCCTGATTGATTACCCAGCTGAGGCTTTCCAAAGAGGACACCACTCAAGTCGCTATCCGAGATGCCTCTGAAAGAGAACAGGCTTGGACAAGCCATTCGTCCAGATATGCATGCACACAAATTCCTTGGCACTGTAGCGCCACAGTCACCAACACCATAACCTTGGAGATCGTCCTTGGAACAGTGGAGAGTTTGAATGAGAGGGCAGTGAACTGACAGTGAGAACCAAACACAAAGCAAACGCTGATACCTTGCTGATCTTCTCAGATCAAGATATGAAATTATGCTTCGGCTAAATCCAGAGATGCCAGGAATTCTCCTTGGCACACCCCTTGAGACATGGATCGCAAAGTTTCCCATCCAGAAATGCAGGACGCGCAAGTGTTCACTGACACTCTTGAAGTCCAGACTGAGCTGGAAAAATCTACCTTTTTTTGACACCACGAAATAGATGGAATACTGGTCCCCGCACTGAACACTTGGGGGAAAGGGCACCACTGCCTTCAGGAGTAACAAACTGTCCAAGGTGATCTGCACAGCAGCACTTTTGTTCGCAAAACTACAAGGGAAGATGACAAAAGCTTCTGGGATTGGCTCTGCATTCCAACACATAGCCGTACTAAATGGTGTCTAATACCTTGAAGAAGCCTGCTTCCAACCGGAGAAACCAGGGAATGAGCTCCCAAACCTTCATTGCACAGCCTGGGAGGGTCCTCTTCTGGAGGAGACCGAAGCCCCTGGGCCCATTATGCTCCACGAAAGGAATGAGAACGAGCCAAGCGGCTTTCCAGGCCAGGAGTGACGGGAGTCCTGAGACCCCGGGAGTACAACCAGCATGCCTGAGAAGAGCAGGCGAAGGCTGACAGAAAAGGGACTCCTGCCCACTTCACAGACCTCCAAGACCTGTCTTCCAGAAGGCGGTAAGGTTTTTGTCATGTCCAAGTCCTTCACCAGCTTTTCCAAATCGGCCCCAAAAAGAAACTTCCCTTCAAACACCTATCTGAATAACCGGGTTTTGGAAGATGTGTCCACTGCCCAGTTTCGGAGCCAAATCCAATGCCATGTCACCATCGACGGGGCACTATTCCTGGTCACTAGATGTACCAGGTCATACCTGGCACCCGAAGGAAGGCTGTAACCAACTTCAAACGGGGGTTAGTATCATCTGGCAGAAGAAACTGAATCCATTGGAGCAGGGCTCGAGATGTCAGACCTGCAAATACTGCCAACTGAAGAATAGCACCTGCAGGGGCAAACTGGTTCTTCAACCACAAATCCACCTTACAGTCCTTTAAGACCTATCTTCCACAGGAACGATGGTCCGTCTGGTAACCAACCTGACCTATACATCCACTTTGGGACTATCAAACCACACAACACACTCCATTCTCCAGGAGAGCGTATATCTTCTTATACACCCTTAGGCGGGGGAATTGAGGGACTCCCACGCTGACTGGATTATGTGCTTGATCACCACTGGGAACGAGGAAACAGTAGTGGATTTTCACACCACTTGCAGGAGTGGATGCACCTTTGGCTCCTGTTCCGTACCTGGAGCATCCGCCAAGCTCAAGGTGGATGAGACTCTGGTAATTAATGCCGTCAGTTCCTCCCTCCAGAACAGGTGGATCACACCAGCCTCTTCACAAGCCTCTGAAGATGAAAGTACCTCTTTGTCCACACCAGAGCCCAGAACCAAGACATCTGAATCCAAGTCATAGTCCAAATCTCAGACAGATCCCAGCTGATCACCATCTGCAAGAGGCACCCTTCAACAGAAATGCTTAGCCATAGACAATCAATCAGGACTTCCTACCTTCCCAACTCCCTCTCTTCAGTTGAGTTTGTAGCTGAGAAAAGTGTAAATGAAACCGTATAATTCCTAGGGGAGGAGGGCGTGTTGCAAAGACTAAATTCCCACTGTTCCTGGAGATCACTTGTTACGGGCGAGTAACTACACTATCTCCAGGAACAAGCAGAAATGTAGTCTTCACATATGAGACTCCCTAGCTCCCTGATAACGTGACCTCAGAACTGGTGAAGGTTTGCCTTGGAGTAGGCTCGCAGAGGTCATGGATCCCTCATGGATGTCTGTATCGTCAAAGTCTGGGACAGAGGGTAGGAGTTGTCCTTAAGTCTGAAAGAAGTGCTGGAGTACAGCTTGATCAAACATGGCATTCAGGCGAGAGTCCTCGTCCAGACAATAATTGACAGCAAAGGTATGGACAGAAGACCAAGCTGCTGCCTTGCAAATTTTGTCAATGGCTACAGAATGTAGCTTTGCCATAGAGGTAGACATGGCACAAACACTGAGCAGTGACATGACCTTCCAGGGAAAGCCCTACTTTGTCATAAGCAAATGAAATGCCGTCCGCTATCCATCTGGAACGCGTATGTTTAGATACCGGGAGACCCAGGTGACTAGTGTCAAAGGAAATGAACAACTGCGGGGCTTTATGGTGATCTTGAGTTCTCTGGAGATAAAAAGCAAACGCACGCTTGCAGCAAGAGCATGCAGGGCTGCTTCTGCTCTAGTCACATATAGTCTAGGAAAGAATACAAGAAGGCAAACTGACTTATTCAAATGAAAAAGAGACATCTTTTTTGGCATGATATGCGGGTGAGTTCTAAGGACGTCCTTATCATGGTGGAACCGGGTATAGGGTGGGTCTGCCACCAAAGCTTAAAGCTCACTAATTCATCTAGCTGAAGTGAGGGCAATAAGGAAGATGACCTTTCGAGAGAGGAACTTTAGTGAGGTCGTGGCCAATGTTCAAAGAGCAGCTTAAGAATGACATTGAGATCCCAAGCCACCAGTGATGGCTTAATGAGTGGCTTGGTCAGCAAGAGCCCTCTCAAAAAGCGCATGACAAGCAGTTGTGAGGAGATGGGCTGTCCATCCAGTAGATGAGAGGCTGCAATGGCACCGAGGTGAACTCTCAGAGTTGGTCTTGAGACCTGTGGTGGAGATACTGGATAAGTGACTCCATGGGAGCAGAAAAGGGAATGAAATCTTTTTAGGAATACCAGACAGAGAATCTACGCCATGTGAAAGTGTAGGAATGCCTGGTGGATGGCTTCCTGGAAGCCAAAAGGATTTCCTTTATATCTTGGAAGGGAAGAGTGGCTCAGTGGTTGGGACAGGTTAACTCAGGCCGGAAGGCCGGGGATTCAAGTTCCGCATAGGGACAAGCAACTTCAGGCCAGAGGGACTGGGGTCTCTAGTCCCATGGCTACTCCTTGTGGCCTTGGGCAAGCCACTTAACCTTCCATTGCCTTAGGTACACTTAGATTGTGAGCCCTTCGGGGACAAGGGAATAAAAAGTACCTATTAGTATACATGTAAACTGCACTGATTCTAAATAGCGCGGTATTAAAAAAAAAAAATCTTGTGTAAGGTTAAAGTCTTGTAATGTTCTTAGTAGTCAAGCTGTGAGACCGAGACACTGTGGATTGGGGTGGAGCAGTGTCTCGTCTTCCTGGGAGAGGAGATCGGGTGCAGATCCCAATTGTAGAAGCTAAGTCTGAGTCAGACGTAGCAGCAGAGGGAACCACAGTTGACGTGGCTATGAGAATCATGGAGCCCTTGTTGGTCTGTAGCTTGAAAAGCGTCTTGGGAATGAGTGGTATGGGAAGGAAAGCATATAGCAGACCCTGACCCCCAATGCAGATGGAAAGCATCCACCTGCTGGATGTCAGAGTTCTGGTGCAGAAGCCTTGCACTCTGCAGAGCGTAAAAAGATCTATGTCTGGAACTCCCCAGGTCTGAAAGATGTAAGACATTGTGTCCGGATGGAGAGACCATTTGTGGGAAAGAAGGATCCGACTCAGCTCGTCTGCCAAGACATTGAGCTCCCCTGGGAAATACACTGCTTGGAGGTATGTTTGATGAGAAATGGCAAAGGACCAGAGATGGAGAACCTCCTCTCAGAGGGCCCAAGAGCCTGTTCCGCCCTTTTTGTAGGGAGGAGTGGCCTAGTGATTGGGGCAAGCTGCCTCAGGCTGGAGGACTGGGGGATCAAATCCCACTGGAAGACAGCAACCTTGGGCTGAGGGACTGGGGTTTCTAGTCCCACAGGTGCTCCTTGTGGCCTTGGGCAAGCCACTTAACCCTCCATTGCCTCAGGTACAAAATGTAGATTGTGAGACCTTCAGGGACAAGGGAAATATATACCGTACCTGAATGTACACCACTTTGACCTGGTGAAAAGTGGTATATAAGCATTGCTAAATAGAACATGGCCACTTGATTATTTGTCCTGACTAGAACCCATTGTGCCCTTAGGTGATCATGAAACATCCTGAGGGCATATGAGATAGCGCGATGCTCCAGGAGATTGATCTGGAACTGTGACTCCTGTGTTGTCCAGAGGCCTTGGTAAAGAGAGTGCCTAAGTGATTTCCCCAACCCAGCTTGGAGGCATCCGTCGTCAAGGTGCATTGATGTGGGGGCATCTGAAAAGGTGACCCGACAAGGAGCTTTCTGGAGAGCACCACCACTGTAGGGATGTTGTGAGAGGGGCAGTGACTTGGATCTTGAACCTGAGGTGGCAAATCTGCTGCCATGGAGGGGAAAGGTCTCGTGAAAGGAGAGCATCACCTTGGTGAGGCAGGAAGTGATCATGCAGCTAGGACCTGTCCATCAGGAGATTTAACACCCTCTTACATCGAGGAAGTTTCTCCAGGGCCATATGCCCATGAAGGAAAGGTTAGGATGGCTATTATAGTGATTCAATCATTAGACATGTAGATAGCTGGGTGGCTGGTGGACGTGAAGATCGCCTGGTAACATGCCTGCCTGGAGTAAAGGTAGTGGACCTCACGCACCACAAAGACAAGGTTTTAGATAACGCTGGGGAGGAGTCTGCATGTTGGTACCAATGATATAGGAAAATGTGGGAGGAAGGTTCTGGAGGCCAAATTTAGGCTTTTAGATAGGAAGTTGAAATCCAGAACTTCCAGGGTAGCATTCTCTGAAATGCTTCCTGTGCCACGCGCAGGGTCCAAAAGGCAGGCGGAGCTCCAGATTCTCAATGCATGGATGAGACGATGGTGTAAAGAAGCGGGTTTTGGATTTGTTAGGAAATGGGCAACTTTGGGGAAGGGAGGGGCTCCACCTTAACTGGGATGGAGCCAGGATGCTGGCATTTAACATTTAAAAAGGAGATAGAGCATCTTTTAAACTGGATAATAGGGGAAAGCCGACAGTCACCCAAAAGTGCATGGTTCGGAAGAATGTATCCTTGAAGGATATTACCAAAAGAATGAAGTTAGGGCATATCAGCAGAGAGGTTCCAACAAAGACTAGCCCAAATGCCCTTAAGTACAGAGCTGAAAGATTTCAAATTATCCCTATCAACTGATAACCAGATTAATATGATTGAAATACAACCTCTAAAATGCCTGTATGCAAATGCTAGAACTTTAAAAAAAAATAAGATGGGAGAGTTAAAATATATAGTTCTAAATGAGAGGTTAGACATGATTAATATATCAGAATCCTGATAGAAGGAGAACAACCAATGGGACACTGTGATACCTGGTATAAACTATATCACAATGATAGAGTAGATCAAATTGGTGGAAGGGTTGCGCTCTATATTAGAGGGGGCATTGAGTCACATAGAATTAAAGTTTTGAAGGAAACAAAATATGCCGTAGAATCAATATGGACAGAAATTCTATGTAAAAAGGGGAAGGCAATGGCAGTGGGGGTGTACTACTGACCACCTGGCCAGAATGAACAGATGGATAATGAAATGCTGAAAGAAATCAGGGAAGCTAACAAAAGTTACAACACAGTAATAATAATGGGTGATTTAAATTACAGTGGTGTGCAAAAGTCTGGAATCACTTGTGAGTTTTGCGTTTTTCATACTTTCTAACTTTTTTTTTAAATTTTGCGTTAGCCCAGCATATTCATCTTTCTACCACGTTTAAAGGGATACATTTGACTATTAGAGTTGAATTTTTTCCATTCCCTGCTTCCAATTTAAATACTTTACAGACACTGGGAGATAGCTACTGCAATTTTTGTGGATCCTGCGTCAAAACTGGATCGAGATTATCCAATATGCACACGTTATTTCTGACCATTCAGGAGGCTGATCACAATGCAGATATCTAGCCAACAGTGCAGCTATAAAAACACACGGAATTTTTGAATTTCATACGCTTTCTGGATCAACCATGAAGATGACTCATACCCTGACGTTGGAGGAGCGTGTTCGTGTGTCCTTTATGAGCGAGGAAGGATTTTCAAGCCGTCAGATAGCCAGGAAAGTTGGCTGCAGTCAGAGCGCTATTAAGATTCTACAGAAGAAGAAAGAAACTGGTTCAGTGGTGAACAAGCCTCGTTCAGTTCATCCACGTGCATCAACATCACGCCAGGACCGCGCACTACGATGCATTTCACTGACTAATCGCAAGTTGACCTCTCCTCAGCTACTTCAAGAGTGGTCAGACAAGAGTGAGGTCAGTGTCAGCTCATCAACAGTTCGTCGCCGGTGCCAGCAGTTTGGTCTCCGGGGCTGCAAAGCACGAAATAAGCCACTGATGACTGACATACAAAGGCGCAACCGGATTGTACAGAGAAGAGCCACCAAAATGGTAAAGGGGATGGAAGGCTACTCCTATGAAGAGAGGCTACAAAGGTTAGGGCTCTTCAACCTGGAAAAGAGGGCTGAGGGGAGATATGATAGAGGTCTATAAATTAATAAATGGAGTGGAACGGGTAAACGTAGATCAATTGTTTACACCATCAGAATACAGAAAGACTAGGGGACATGTAATGAAGCTACAGGGTAAACTATCTAAGACAAATAAGAGAAAATATTCTTTCACTCAACGTGTAATCAAACTCTGGAATTTGTTACCGGAGTATGTAGTAAGAGCTGTTAGTGTAGCTGGGTTTAAAAAAGGTTTGGACAAGTTCCTGGAGGAAAGATCCATAAACCATTATTAAAAAGGGATCCAGGATATCAATGCTTGACCCAATACAAGCATTGTGGAACCTGTGTCTTTTGGGGATACTGCTAGGTACGTATGACCTAGATTGACCACTGTTGGAAACAGGATATTGGGCTTGATGAACCTTGGTCTGACCCAGTATGGCATATCTTATATTCTTATGTTCTTATTGTGTGGGCGAGAAAGCACTCAACCTGGTCGACTGAAATGTGGGAAAGGGTGCTATTCAGCGATGAAAGCACCTTCTGCTTTTTTGGTAACCAGGCCCACACCTATGTGAGGAGATTTCCTGGCGAGGAATTCAAGCCTGAGTGTCTCAACCTCACTGTGAAGCATCCTTTGAAGGTCATGGTCTGGGGCTGCATGACTGCCAGTGGCGTTGGACGTCTTCACATCGTCGATGGAATGGTCAATGGGGCCAAGTACATCACCATACTGCAAAAGTGCATGGTGCCATCAGCACACCAGCTGTTTCCTGGCCAGTTCCTGTTCCAAGATGACAATGCACCCTGCCATTGCTCCAGACAGGTGATCAGCTGGAAGCAGCGGAACAACATCAAGTCAATGGATTAGCCTGCCAAGAGGCATCCAACATCAAAGCGTGAGCTGATTGAGTCACTCATTGCAGCTTGGAACCGTGTTGTCACCAATGATCACCTTGTCAGACTGGTTCATTCAATATCGACAAGGTGCAGTCAGGTGATCAAGAACAAAGAGTGGCCCATCAAATACTGAGCCATTACTGACACATAAAAACAGCCTTTTTCAAGGCCACATACATTAATTTGAAAGAAACCTGGCGTGCGTCCATAATATTTTAAAGCATACTTACAATAATATATCGTTGGCCAACGATGTACATTACGTGATTTTCATAGAAAATCTATCAACAGGACAACTATGGGGAACAAACTCAGAAAATAAGGGCCAAACCAATACTAAAAGTTGGCCCTAATAGCCAAATCTATCACTTATCAAGAGATACACAGAAAAAGCCACTGGGAGGAAAAAGAAATTAAGATATAAGGTCAAAGTTGAAAAAAATGTCAAATTTACAAGTGATTCCAGACTTTTGCACACTACTGTACCAGGGTATCGACTGGGTTAGTGTCACAGAAAGACATGCTAGGGAGAGAAAGTTTATAGATGAAATAAATGACTGCTTCTTGGAGCAGCTGATTCATCAACCGACAAGAGGGGAAGCTATTTTGGACCTAGTCCTTAGTGGAACACAAGATCTGGTGCAAGAGATAAGGGTGCTGGGGCCACTTGGCAATCGTGATCATAGCATGATTACATTTGATTTAATAAATGAAAGAAGGACAGCAAGGAAATCCACAGTACTCCCCATTTAACTTCCAAAAGGGAGACTATGATAAAATGAGGACAATAGTTAACAAAAGACTAAAAGGAACAGCTGTGAAGGCTAAAGATTTGCATAAAGTGCGGGCACTGTTTAAAAATACTATCTTGGAAGCCCAGAACAGATGTATTCCACGCTTTAAGAAAAGTGGAAGGAAGACAAAAAACTGCCAGCATGGTTTAAAGGCAAAGACAGAGAGGATGTTGCGGCCAAAAAAGCAGCTTTCAGGAAATGGAAAAAGGAGTCAAATGACGAAAACTGAATGGAAACGAAAGCATTGTCAAGTTAGATGCAAAGCATTGATAAGGCAAGCAAAGAGAGAATTTGAAAAAAAGATTGTCATGGAAGCAAAAATGCACAATAAAAACTTTTACAAGTATAGCCGTAGCAAAAAACCTGTGAGACAAGTCAGTTGGATCACTGGATGATAGAGGAGTAAAAGGGGCATTAAGTGAACACAAGGTCACAGCGGAGAGACCGAATGAATTCTTTGCTTCGATCTTTACTGAAGATGATGTACGGAATTTACCCGTGCCTGAAATGGTATATAAAGGTGATGCATCAGAAGAACCAAAAGAAATATCGATAAGCCAGTTAGATGTATTACAACTATTTGATAAACTGAAGAGTACCAAATCACCTGGGCCAGATGGTATACATCCAAGGGCATTGAAAGAACAGAAATATAAGATTGCAGACCTACTATTAGTAATCTGTGAACTATCATTAAAATCATCTGTAGTACCTGAAGAGTGGAGAATGGCCAACGTAAAGCCAATATTTAAAATGAGTTCCAAGGGTGATCTGAGAAACTAAAAACCTGTGAGTCTGACATCCCTACTGGGCAAAATGGTAGAAATCATTATAAAGAATAAAATTACTGATCATGTAGATAATTATGGTTTAATGGGAGAAAACCAACATGGATTTAGACCAGGAAAGTCTTGTCTTACTAATTTTTGAAAGTGTGAATAAACAGGTAGACAAACATGATATAGTATATCTGGATTTTCAGAAAGCCTTTGACAAGGTCCCTCATGAGAGACTTGGCGAAATTAAAAAGTCATGGCATTATAGTATTGTGGATCGGAATCTGGTTAAAAGATAGAAGACAGAGAGTAGGGCTAAATGGACAATTTTCTCAATGGAGAAAAGAAAACAGTGGAGTACCCCAGGGATCTGTGCTGGGCCCGCTGCTTTTTAACATATTCATAATGACCTGGAAATGTTAATAACGAGTGAGGCGATCAAATTTGCAGATTACAGAAAATTATTCAAAATTGTTAAAACCCAAGAGAATTGTGAAAAATTGTAAAAGGACCTTGATAAATTGGAAGACTAGGCATCCAAATGGCAAATGAAATTTAATGTTGACAAGTGCAAAGTTATGCACCTAGGAAAGAACCAGCCAAACTTTGGTTACACGATGCAAGGTACCACTTCAGAAACTACCAACCAAGAAAAAGATTTAGGTGTCATCGTGGATAAAGCACAGTTACTTACCTGTAACAGGTGATCTCTGGGAACAGCAGGAATAAGTCTTCACATATGGGTACGTCGGTACCGACGGAGTCTGCGCGGGAACGCTTCCCAGCGTCCAATCAAAGAGCTTTTGGAAGCATCCCATCATGCCTGCGTGCTGCTTTCCCGCCTTTCCCAACTGCCTCTCCTCAGTTAAGTTTTAAAGCTGAGACAAAGAGAGAAAGAGAGGAAAGGAAAGATAGATAGAGATACAACTCCTGGGGAGGTGGGTGGGTTGTGAAGACTTATTCCTGCTGTTCCCAGAGATCACCTGTTACAGGTAAGTAACTGTGCTATCTCCAGGAACAAGCAGGAATGAGTCTTCACATATGGGGACTCCCAAGCTGAGATGCCTGGAGTCCCAGCATGTTATAGGTTGGAACATGCTATCCTGCACAACACCAGGCATCCTGAGGATGGAGGGGAGGAGTTGAAGAAAGAAGGTGCTGTGGAACAGCTAACCTAGCATAGGACTGCAGAAGGAGTCCATGTGTGGATGATGTCATCAATGATATTGCAAAGAAATAAAATGCAATAGGGACCTCCACTAACAGGACTTTAGAGAAGTATGGAGGTTCATGGGATCTACCGGGGAACCCAGTAGAGGAACCTCAAGAAGGACCTCACTATAGTGGAGGTAGGGAACCTGTAGGAAAGTTAATGGAGGTCAGAATCCTGTAGGAAAGTTAATGGAGGTCAGAAAGGGAACAGGGAACCCCAGTAGGAAAACCCTGGGGTAGTACAAAAAATGGAGGGCCTTCAGCAGAAGGCTTTATGATAAAAACCGAACTCTTTTGGCAAAAGAGTGGTTCACTTTTAGGAACAAAAGAGAAAAGCTAACCGATTTGGACAAACAGGTTCAGTCCTTGTGGGGGGAAAAGGTATGAGAACCCCCTGTATCCCAAAGGGAAGGACAACGCCGGAGGTGTTAGCCTGTGAGTAGCTGAAGATCCGCAATATCTCTCCTAACTGAAGTCAGCTGGGAGAGATATTGGACATGGAGAGCTTCAGAGGTACCTAAACCTTAGGGTTATGGTAGGTGTTAACTATCACCAGTGGTTGTGAGTATAGGATCCCAAAACATGCTGGATAGCATAGTATAGGTAAAAACCCTTCTGTCAGAATCATATGGCTATATGAGCTTCGACAGTTAGGCAGATAAAGCAGAAAACATATCTACCGATGGTAGAATATCTCAATATAACATATAGATATATGGGAATATATCTATAGTGAGATATGCAGGGTATAAATACTCACACATGATAGACAGACACCTGTAAGATGTGTGCTATAGGTATGAATATATATAATATATATACCTGTATATGGAAGTCTGCAGGAAGCAGACAGAATATGTTCACAAGGCATTCACATAGGAAAAATGTGGAGAGGAAAGATTCATCTAAGAACAAGAAGGTGGAACCTACTTGAGAAGACATGTAGAGAATCAATTCCAACTGGTTATGGCTACAGGGATGCTAGGTAGTAGGATAACCAGGATGGTTATGTGAAAAGCGGAGGATGATATCAGACAGTAGTCTGCAAGTCCTGAGTATTTCAGAACTCTAGCATGGTAAGTGAACAGAAGACGCATAGGAATGAGATACCATAGTGACCTGGTAAAGGGCAAAAAGGTATCATGCGTTCTTACCATGAGGACGAGCTGGAAGGAGGAAACATATTTCCTATTGGAAATACTATGGACCAAAGAAGGGAATTAGCAACTCCTTAAGCTTTCACGTAAGAGTAGGGCTATGTGCGTTATAGTAAAAAGGGAACTTTTCTAGTCATGGCAGATATGACTGAAAAAAGCTTTTTTCAACCATCTAGTATAGCTGTTGGAGAAAAAAAAAACATGCTCTCTAGCAAGGGCCCATAGTGGAGAGCTCCTCTGTAATTTGCAGAGAGCATTATGCAGGAGAATGAGGAGATAGAACCGGCTACAGAGAAGCCAGTAGCTATGTCAACCATGCTGCCAAACCCATGGGAATGGAGATGGTAGAAAAGACAATCCAACAAGTTTGTAATGAAAAAATTTCCAAGAGAGATGACAGCACTGACTTGGAGTCACTACTAATACTAGATAGAATATTATTGGAGGACAAATCTGGCTACTAGTGGACAAGAACCAGTGGTCGAAACATAAAGGCTCCTGCATTGGTAGCTGCTTGCCAGACAGCAGAAGAATGGTACTGTTGAAAAACAGAAAGGACAGACAAAACAAGAGTAGAAACTCTGGAGGTGTCTAATGAACTGCTGCAAAGCAAGATTGAAAAAGAGGAGTGACTCAGAAAAGAGAACTCCGCACTAGAAAAGAAAGAAATTAGAGAGGCTGAAGAAAAGCCCTCCAGTGAGCAATACCACTCTTACAGAGGAGAACCCTGGTAAGAGGGTAAAGAAAATGGAGCTGAAGAAACTTACAATAAAGTAAATTAATGGAAAGGAAAGGAGACATGTCATTTGATAGTGGATGGACCTCTTTCCCTAGAAGGAAAAGAGGAGAACCCTGTGACCTAGGAGCATGAATATCCTGACAGCTCATAGAGAAAAGAAGGATGTCTTTCAGGAAGAGATCCATGTTTAAGATTTAGAATGACAGCAGTGGATTGTCTCTATGGAGAAGAAACAACTGCAGATTGTAAATCCCCAGAGTCACAAGCATCTGAAGGGTTGATTAGAAACCCTGTGGTTGCTGGGTTTGCTTAGCCTGGTGAGAGGTTGAACCCTGCAGACCAGGACGATGCTTCCCCTGTTTGGGAACATCTGTAGGATGGGCAGAGGATGCATAAAACCTTCTTCTGTTATGGGAAGAAGGTTTGGCAGGACATTTCTTACCTACTGGGACAGAAGAAGGTGCAGAAGAGCCGCTAGGAACAGGTAAGTCAGTGGAAAGCTGAGTAACCTGACGTAAAGACTCCTTGTTGAAAAGATTATCTCCAGTGCAAGGAGTATGTCCCAGTCTGTGTTGTGCCCATTTGTCCAAGCCTGAAGCTTGGAGCCAGGCTCTACGTCGCGCCCCTATAGATATAGCAGAAGTCCTGCTAATAGACTCAAAAGAGTCTAGGGAAGCACAAGTAAGAAACCAAGAAATATTCTGGAGATGCTTGAGCAGTGAAGAGTAGTCTGCACTCCTGGACTCTGGAAGGGAAGGAGTCAAAAGATGTAATTGCTTTGTGACCTCCTCAAGAGATAGACTCATATAGAAAATATATGAGAGAATTCTTGCAGAAAGCATAGATGTCTGGAAGGCTTGACGTCCAAAGTCATCAAGCATCCTAGATTCACGACCTGGCGGATAAGAAGAGTGCTTTTTCTTGCTCTTTACCCGCCTCAATGCTGATTCCACAACTATGGACTGATGAGGAAGTTGAGTCTTGAAACCCTGGAGAGGGGGGCACCTGATATAAGAGATCAGTTGCTCTGGAAGGTGGGGGTACCCTTAAAGGTGTTTCACACATTCCTAGAAGGAGATCCTGCAAGGAATGATGCAAAGGAAGCATTATGTTATCCTTTGCTTTGGTAGAAAGAAAGGCCTGTGCAGGATGATGTCCTGGGATAGGAATGGCAAGGGATCTTGCTATATCCCGGAGGAAACTCTGAAAAGAGGGTTCCCAAATAGGAATTTCCTTTGGAAAGGTTAGATCCGAAGAACTAGCCTGAGCACCGACAGAGCTATCCAGATATATAGGAATAGAAGATCCTGCACAGTGCAATGTGGAATGCTTAAAGGATGGACGCCGGTACTGACTGTCAGGAGCAGCGACCGATATTACCACATAGTCCATGCCAGGTATCGACTCCAAACTTGGCCTAGAAGGGAGCGATCCTGTTGAAAAAAGCATGGCAGGAGTTGGCCACGATGGTACTGTGGATACCGGTACCGATGTCAGAGTCGAGCCTGACAAAGACATCGGAGCAGTCATCGGAGACCGTTCAATCGGTACCGAGGCAACCGAAAACATCTCGGTGCTATCCTCGGTACCAGTATCGGTCGGTGTCGGTACCAAAAGATATTGGTACCGAGTCTTCCAGACTAGAGAGTGATTCTAAACTGGGCATCGAAGACACCGACCGTAAGGGTAATGAGGACATGGTTACCAACTTCGGTACCGTGCCTGATACCGGTGAATGAAGGTCAACCAGTGGCAACTCAGTGGGCCTCGAGGGAACCGAGAGTTGTGGATCCGAATCATTGGAACCGAGCCTTCGGTACCGAGAGCCAGTACCAAGGCGAGTCGGTACCCAGTCCTCGAGACTGGAGATTGATTCCAGACTAGGCATCGAGGGAAGCGAGGCTATTGATGCACGTCTGGAGGGTACAGACATCGGTGGTACCGATAATGGAAGGTCAGTCTGGAGCGTATCCACTGGTCCCGAAGGCACCGAGGATGCCAGGTGACCATCCCTGGTGAGGAGTGTTTCATCCAACACCAGTGCCGATGTCGGGGTATCGGTACCGCTCGAAGCGGATGCCACCAACAGACACAGCTCAGGTATGTTCTGTGAGGGGTGAACCCCAGGAACAACCTGAAACCCCTCAAACGCTTTGG
The DNA here is from genome assembly GCA_033557465.1 of Ichthyophis bannanicus. Lineage (NCBI taxonomy): Eukaryota > Metazoa > Chordata > Amphibia > Gymnophiona > Ichthyophiidae > Ichthyophis > Ichthyophis bannanicus. The sequence goes on along the minus strand of CM066037.1, from coordinate 196,732,096 downwards.
AGACCAAAGACTCCCGCTGGGGTTTTGAAGCCAGTGGGCCCTCGAGGGCAAGGCCGGAGCCGTCTACATGCTGTGCATGAGACCTACCACTCAAGGGCTGGCTAGTCTTAACAGACTGTTTGTGGGTTATCTGATGCTTTGTAGAAGAAGACAGGGACGGTGCCCCGAAGCTGGAAGGAAACCGTTTATCGAGCGAACCTCGATATTGAAGACTTCTTCTCGCCAAACTGTTGTCAAGACTCAAACAGGTTAGACACCGATTTCGAGGGTCTAAAAATAAAGTTGTACCGCCACAGTGTGAACATTTCTTGGAGAAAGTGGCTGGCGGTTCCATGAAGGAAAAAGAAGAGGCCTAAAAGGCCTAAGATACCGTGAGACACTATGAAGAAAAAATATATTCCTTGAAGGAGGAAGATTTTACAAGAAAAGAAAAGAAAACACCGGCGGTACTGGTGGCGTCGGGAAGACATCCGCGACCACAAGAAAAATAAAGAAATAAAAGAAGAATTTTCTGCGGTGACAGGAGGACGTCCTGACAGCTCCGCGGAAAAATGAAAACTGAGGAGAGGCAGTTGGGAAAGGCGGGAAGGCAGCACGCAGGCATGATGGGATGCTTACAAAAGCTCTTTGATTGGACGCTGGGAAGCGTTCCCGCGCAGACTCCGTCGGTACCGACGTACCCATATGTGAAGACTCATTCCTGCTTGTTCCTGGAGATTACGTTGAAATCCTCAACTCAGTGCACAGCAGTGGCCAAGAAAGCTAACAGAATGCTAGGAATCATAAGGAAAGGAATGGAGAATAAAACCAAGGATATTATAATGCCTCTGTATCGTTCTATGGTTTGACCACACCTTGCATATTGTGTGCAATACTGGTCACCGTATCTTAAAAAGGATATAGCGGAAATAGAAAAGTTACAGAGAAGAGCCACCAAAATGGTAAAGGGGATGGAAAGATACTCCTATGAGGAAAGGCTTAAAAGGTTAGGGCTCTTCAGCTTGGAAAAGAGAAGGCTGAGGGGAGATATGCTAGAAGTCTTTGAATTAATGAATGGAGTGGAACGGGTTAACGTAGATCGGTCGTTTACACCATCAAAAAGTAGAAAGACTAGAGGACACACAATGAAGCTACAATGTAACCCATTTAAGACTAATAAGAGAAAATATTTTTTCACTGAACGCGTAATCAAATTCTGGAATTCGTTACGGGAGGATGTAGCAAAAGCTGTTAATGTAGCTTGGTTTAAAAAGGGTTTGGACAAGTTGCTGGAGGAAAGGTCCATAAATCATTATTAAGGAGGACTCGGGAAATCCACTGCTTACCTCAGACAAGCATTGTGGGAGCTGTGGACTTTGGGTACTTGGATTGGCCACTGTAGGAAACGGGATACTGGGCCTGATGGACCTTGGTCTGACCCAATATGGCATTTCTTATGTTCTTACGATAAAAAGAGTAGAATTTCTTCTTACTGAAGAAAGTCTTCTTTGCAGCTGTCTTTTTTCTAGCAGAGTAAGCTGTTGTTCTGGGCAATCTGTTTAGTGATATATTCTGACTCAAACTGTGCAGCTTTATTTTGCCAATCTTTGCCAAAGAGGTTTTCCCCTGTGCAGGGTATATTGCCCAGCTTATCTTGAACTCAGTGTTCAAGATCTGAGACCTGAAGCCATACAATCCTGCGTGCACCAATGCATATTGCTGTGGCTCTGCTTGTGCATTCAAATGCATCGAAGGCTGCCCTACTGACAAACTTCGACACATTCTGGATGTGTTTGATTAGAGTAAGATAGTCTTCTCTCTTATCTGGGAGAAGAGAGGCCATGGCCTCGAGGTCCCTGGAAACCTCCTTGAGGAACATACGCATGTAGAGTATATAGGAGTTAATCCTGGCTGAAAGCATGGAAGCCTGGAAACATTGATGCCCAAAGGCAGTGAGGGCTCTCAATTCCCTACCCAGTGGGTTAGAGGAATGGGGTTTGGCACTCTTGATTCGGCTTATTGCCGATTCCACCACCACTGAATGGTGAGGGAAGCTGTGGCTTTTGGAAGCTGGAATACTCCGGTACTTGATACATGGTATCGAGGTGTCGAGTATGAGGCGAGATCGTGAGGGGAGTCTTCCATATCTGGAGCATCATATCATGGAGGATATGGTGCACGGACAGGGTGGCTGTCTCCTTGGGAGCTGTTGGGTATTGGAGAATCTCCAATTCCTCTGCCCTGGGCTCTTTCTCGGATGTGATTGTTATGGAGAGACCCTAGCTAGGTCTCAAATTAATTCCTGGAAGGACATGTTCTCAGGAGGCAAAATGCATCACTCTGGAGGCAGGGAAGGCTCCGAAGACAAGCCTCAGGGCCCCCGGGATTCAAGTGACTCCGCATCCAAAACGGGGGAATCAGAACCGGAGAACTCAAATTATTGGTGGGGACGGTGTTCACCCTCCGCCAGGTGCCGGTACCAATGGGTGTCTATCGGGCTAGGGCAGGGGTCTGCAACCTTTAAGACGTAAAGAGCCACTTGGACCCGTTTCCGAAGGGAAAAAAAAAACTGGGAGCCGCAAAACCATTGCGACATTTAAAACAAATCTAACACTGCATATATTGTTTCTTACCTTAATGCTATATACGACCCCCTACTTTTCCTGTTAAAATATAGGTGTTTGGCCTATACTCGCCGTATAAGACTACCCCTCTTCCTTCACACACCAAAAAAAAAAAACGCCAGAAAATATCACAACAACAAGTAACAATATTTGATTTCAAAATTATGATGATTTTGTAGTCAAATCACTAATATGAAATAAAATTATTTTTTCTACCTTTGTTGTCTGACCAATTTATTCTTTGATCATGCTGGTCCCGATCTGAGGCTTCTGCTTTCCTGTCTTCTCTTAGCTCTCTTTCTGTGGTCTATGGTCCATCTGCCATTTCTTATCTCTTCTTTCGTTTTCTTCACTTCTTTCCATCAGCCTATTTCCAGTCCCAGTAACCCTCCCCAATATCAGCCCCTTTCCAGTCCTCACTCCCAGTACCTTCCAGTGCTAATCCCCCCTCAACCCCATTACCAGTGCTAGCCTCCCCTAATCAGCCAATACCAGTCCTACCCCCCATCAGCTCATTACCAGTCCTAGCCTCCCCTAATCAGCTCATTTCCAGTGCTCGTCCCCTCAACCCCATTACCAGTGCTCCATCCCTCCATGTCAGCCCCCTCCATCCATATCAGCTCCCTCCCTCCATGTCAGCCCCCTCCATCCCTCCATGTCAGCCCCCCTCCCTCCATCCATATCAGCTCCCTCCCTCCATGTCAGCCCCTTCCATCCCTCCATGTCAGCCCCCCTCCCTCCATCCATATCAGCTCCCTCCCTCCATGTCAGCCCCCCACCCTCCCACCATCCATCCATATCAGCTCCCTCCCCTCCATGTCAGCCCCCCTCCCTCCATGTCAGCCCCCTCCATCCCTCCATGTCAGCCCCCTCCCTCCATCCATCCATATCAGCTCCCTCCCTCCATATCTGCTCCCTCCCTCCATGTCAGCCCTCCTCCCTCCCTCCATCCATATCTGCTCCCTCCCTCCATGTCAGCCCCTCCCTCCATCCATATCAGCTCCCTCCCTCCCCTCCATGTCAGCCCCCCCCCTCCCTCCATCCATCCATCCATATCTGCTCCCTCCCTCCATGTCAGCCCCCCTCCCTCCATCCAACCATATCTGCTCCCTCCCTCCATGTCAGCCCCCCTCCCTCCCTCCATAACTGCTCCCTCCCTCCATGTCAGCCCCCCTCCCTCCATCCATCCATATCTGCTCCCTCCCTCCATGTCAGCCCCCCGCCCTCCTCCATCCATATCAGCTCCCTCCCTCCATGTCAGCCCCCCTCCCCTCCATGTCAGCCCCCTCCATCCCTCCATGTCAGCCCCCCTCCCTCCATCCATCCATATCTGCTCCCTCCCTCCATGTCAGCCCCCCTCCCTCCATCCATCCATCCATATCTGCTCTCCCTCCCTCCATGTCAGCCCCCCTCCCTCCATCCATATCAGCTCCCTCCCTCCATGTCAGCCCCCCTCCCTCCATCCATCCATATCTGCTCCCTCCCTCCATGTCAGCCCCCCTCCCTCCCATCCATATCAGCTCCCTCCCTCCATGTCAGCCCCCCTCCCTCCATGTCAGCCCCCTCCATCCCTCCATGTCAGCCCCCCCTCCCTCCATCCATCCATATCTGCTCCCTCCCTCCATGTCAGCCCCCTCCCTCCATGTCAGCCCCCCTCCCTCCATCCATATCAGCTCCCTCCCTCCATGTCAGCCCCCCTCCCTCCATCCATCCATATCAGCTCCCTCCCTCATGTCAGCCCCCCTCCCTCCATCCATCCATATCTGCTCCCTCCCTCCATGTCAGCCCCCCTCCCTCCATGACAGCTCCCTCCCTCCATGACAGCCCCCCTCCCTCCATGTCAGCTCCCTCCCTTCTTCTGCAGCCGCGGCACTCTGCCTCTGAGGGAACCGCGGCTGTGCTTTTAAAAATCATCTCGGAGCCCTTCCTGTCTTGACGGGCTCCGTGCAGCATTGTCCCGCCTCCAAAGGAAGTGGTAAACAACTTCCTTTAGAGGCGGGACAATGCTGCACGTTGCCCGTCAAGACAGGAAGGGCTCCGAGATGATTTTAAAAGCACAGCCGCGGTTCCCTAAGAGGCAGGGAGCCGCGGCTGCAGAAGAAGGGAGGGAGCCCATAACGCCATAAATACCGGGCGGGCAGTGTGCTCCGGAGCCGCGGCAAAGGTGAGAAAGAGCCGCATGCGGCTCCGGAGCCGCGGGTTGCCGACCCCTGGGCTAGGGGATCTGTTTGGGTCGAGCCCCGGTATCGGTAATGGACTCAAGGGAGGGCATAGGTGGCAGTGATGACAGTGCCATGTATCCCGACACACCATGCACCGGTGCCGATGTTAGTGCCGGTACCGATGGGCCAGTGTCTGAGGACAAAAGTTTGATGGGAACCGAAGCTGCCAATAGAGCTGCCAAGCACTGCTCGATGGCCAATATATGCTAGTCTATTGAGGTTGCCAATGCTTGGGTATCTGTGACGGATGATTGCGCCGCCATCCCAGAGCACAGCATCAGCAGCTCTCCTGAGGTTGAGGATGAGGCCTCAGGAGCATCCTGGGGCCCCTCGATGGCTGTGGAGTGTAGTCCTCCCGCTGGGGTTATTTGGCAGGCCGATCCACCTCCAGGGCAATGTTCGAGGTATCTCGATACTTGGAAAGAGATCTACCTCTGGAGGAATTTTCTGTCTTCGATGAAGACTTGTGCTTGGACATTTTCGATACCTGAGATCCATGGGAGGAGGATGCTCTTGATGACGATGCCAAAGATACCGTGTCCGAAGCGAAGAGAGTTCCAAATTTAGAGGCCCGGCTCTGCAGGCCTTTCTTTGCCATCTTTCTACAAAGTGAAATTTCTCTTGGCTGGTGGTCGGGCCTCAGGCATTTCAAGGACCAGTCATGTGTGTCAGTTGCCAAAATGGTATTTCATACTTAGAATATTTTTGTGAAACTCCTAGTCTGTTTCTCCATAGCATTGGTGGACAGTATGGTAGGTTTAAGGCCTAAGATGGCATTGATACGCCTGAAGGTTTTTTTTTTTTTTTTTTTACTAAGTTAAAGAAAGAATAAGGGAACCGGCAGTGTCAAGATTGTGTCGGCATTGACGGGAAGGCAGAAGCTAATCACAAAAAAAACAAAAGAGAATTTTCTGCAGTGACAGGATTTGTTTCCTGCTGGCTCTGCAAAAAACTAAGAACTGAAGAGAGGAAGTTGTGAAGGCAGTGGAGTGCTCTTAAAGGCTGGGAGCATTCCCATGTGGGCTCCATCGGTACCGACATCACCCATATATGAAGACTACATTCCTTCTTGTTCCTGGAGATACAGGAGCGATGATTTATTTATTTAGAGTTTTTTCTATACCGTGCTATTCATCATCAGTGCGGTTCACAGATAACAAATGTCCGGTATGGGGGATCTACAGCGGACTTACAGTAAAACAGGGGAGTTTAACTTGGAGAACAGATAAAACTATATACAAGTTAGTAACAGTTTAGCATGGGGTTTGGTAATGATATTGAAGATAGGAAAAGGGAGGGGGGAGCCCCAAATTTAGATGATTGTTATATTATTGTTCTTTTTCCTTTCTCAGATGTGTTAAGACTGTATTGGGAGGGTTGAGGGTTGGTTAGGCCAGTGAAGGATTGTTGCAGGGAAATGGTGTATTTGCTGCAGAGAGCTGAAAGGGAGGGGAGGGAGAATGAATGTGTAGGTGTGACCAGGGTGGGTGTCACTGGATGTGAATGGGAAAGAGAAGAGAGCATGTCAATTGATTCTGTGTGTACAAGGAATGCTTATAGAAGGAGCTGAAAGGTAAGGTATTACCTATCTGCTGATTACTGGTGCATGGTAGGGATCTAGCTAGAAGGCCTTTGCTGGTGAGAGGTTGAGAATGGAAGCATGTATGAAAAATAAACTGGTCTACTAAATGGTTGAAATTAACACTATGACATGGAATGTGTGTAGATTAAATTCTCCTGTTAAATCTACAAAGGTGCTAAAGGCTCTAAAAAACATGAACATCCACACTAGCCTTCTGCAGGAGATACACGTGATTGCTAATGAGCAAGTAACGCTCCACAGAGGTTGGTGGGGGAAGTGTACACATATAACAGTAAGCAGAGAGGAGTGGTCATGTTATCAGCAAACAATTGCCCTGTATGTTGTATAAAACAGTAACACACAGAAGGGCGATATATACTAGTATTTGAGACACTCCATGAAAAGAAGTACATGTCTGAAAATATATATGGTCCACATGTGTACAATTTTTTCACCTTCCTAATGAACAAGCTGGGGCATTTAGTGGGATATCAGGTTATACTAGAAGGAGACTTTAATGTAGTAAGGCCCCTGTTTTAGATCATAAGCCTGCAAAGCCATGTTGAAGAGACATGAGCAGAAGGGGATCAATTTCTTGTTGAAGGGCATGGAGTTAGACCCCGGCATATGATACACTGGGATAAGGTGGATTTTACCTAAAGCGTAGTTACTCACCTTAATAGGTGTTCTCCAGGGACAGCAGGAATCAGTCCTCACATATGGGTGACGTCGGTGCCGATGGAGCCCCGCGGAAGCATCTCCACAGCTTTCAAAGAAGGTCTTTGGGAGATGCCAACACGAATGTGTGGTCCCCTTCCCGCCCAAGGGTGCCATCTTATTCAGTCAGATGACATAGCTAGAGCCGACCAAAGAAGATGGCAAAAATTGTACAACTCCAAAGGGAGGAGGGAGGGTTGTTAGGACTGATTCTTGCTGTCCCTCGAGAACACCTGCTACATGTAAGTAACTACGCTTTCTCCAGAAACAAGCAGGAAATCAGTCCTCACATATGGGACTCCCTAGCTACAGGCTACAAAGAATCTGTAGAAAAACACGGCCCGAGCGTGAGCAGCTGCAAGCGAGTCTGAGGAAATACTCTAAGGACCCCAGTGTCCAGGGAGAACTATTGCTCTGGTAGCCTGAACAAGAAGGGTCAGAGGGCAGGAATTGCCTAAACCCCGAACAGATTATAAAGTACAGCCTGGCCAAAGGTGCTTTCCCATCGGTACTCCCTCTCCAAGCAGTAGTGAGCTGCAAAGGTGTGAACTGAGGACCAGGTGGCAGCTCAGCAGATGTCAGCCATAGGGACAGAGCTTAGGCTTGCAACTGAGGTTGCCATAGTCCTGACGTTGTATGCTGTGACCCGGCGCTCCAACGGGAGCCCAGCCTGATCGTGGGCAAAGGCGATGCAGTCCACCACCCTGGTGGACAGAGTCTACTTGGTAAGAGGCCCCCCCCCCAACTGGGGTCATAAAAAATGAAAAGTTGCGAGGCTTTGCAGTGTTTCTGGGTACACTGTAGGTAGAAGGACAGGGCCCTCTTGCAATCCAGAGTATGGAGAATGGTCGTCGCCTTGTTGGCATGGGGCTGTGGAAAGAAGGTAGGGAGCACCACCTCCTGGTTGAGGTGGAAGGCGGATATACTTTCGGAAAGATTTTAGGGTGGGTGCGAAGCACGACTCTATTCTTGTAGAACCTGGTGTAGGGTGGCTTGGCCACCAAGGCCTGAAGTTCACTAACTCTGCAGGCAGAGGTGAGCGCCACCAGGATGACGACCTTCCAGGAGAGATAACCAAATAGCAGGTAGCCAGAGGTTCAAAAGGTGGCCTGGTGAGCTTTGTCAGAATCATGTTGCGGTCCCATTCCGCCGAAGGCAGACGGATGGGAGGCTTAGAGAGCAGAAGGTCCCACATAAATCAGGTAAGGAGGGGCTGCACCAAAAAAGATTTGCCCTCTATGGAGTGATGGCACGCCAAGAGCATGCTCAGGTACACTCTAACGGAGTTGGACTTGAGTCCAGTTTGTGAAAGGTGAAGCAAGTACTGCAGCACTGTGTGCACCTGGCAAGAGAACGGGTCAACCCGTTGCTCTACACACCCTACTAAGAATCTGTGCCACTTGAAGGCATAGGCTCGTCTTGTGGAGTTCTTATGAGAGGCCAGGAGGACTTTCTCCACCTCTCTTGGGAGGTTGAAGGGTGCTAAGGCTATCCGTTCAGCAGCCATGCTGCTAGGGACAAGGATCCCATGTTAGGATGAAGGAGAGAGCCCTCCTCCTGGGTCAGTAGCCTCAGAGCATTCCCCAGAGGGACCAGGAGCTCTCTTGCAGAGCAACAGGGGAAACCAAGGCTGCCTTTGCCACCGCGTGGCCTGGCATCGGGAACCAATACCTGCAGCGGATACCCTCTCGCTAGACTCGAAGCCATCATAGGTGGCTCGAGACATGTACTTCAAGCACTCCCCGACATACTTTGTGAGGGTTTGGAAGCCCCTGGAGGTGATCTCCGTTAAGACCTGCCAAGAAACCTGTGAGTTCTTTTGCGAGGTCTTGGAGATACATGCCAATATACAGCTGATAGGCTTGTATGTGGAAACACAGCATAGAGCCTTGGTAGCATTTGCATCCAAGGGCGTTGAGGGTGCAGGACTTCCTGCCCAGGGGCACGGAAAAGTGGGTCTTCGGGCTTTTCTGCCGGCACATGGTTCACTCCACCACCATAAAGGTGTGACGTTGCACTTTCTGAAAGCCAGGGCCCCGCTGGACCAAGTACATGCTGTCGAGGCGTCTGCTAGCTATCAGCACTGATGCCGGGGTCTCCCACATCCGTAGGAGTTGTCGTCCGAGGATGGCGGAGATAGTGACCATCAAGGACGCCATAGGTGGAACCTCATACTGGAGGATTTCGAGCTCCTTTGTGCGAGGGTCCTCCTCAGACTCCGTGATGAGAGACAAGGCCTTCGCCATGTCCTGGACAAACTCAAGGAATGAGGTGTCCTCGGGAGGGGACTCGCGTCTTGAAACCGGGGGAGACAGATCAGAGGAGAGATCGTGGTGCTTAAGCGTCTCCGGGGAAGCCTCAGTCTGAGAGTCCATTGAGGACTCAAGGCCTGACGGCTCCTGAGGTGTCAGACTTGCATGGTGTCTTCGATGACCCATGGCAGCTGCTTGGCCAGAGCCAGAAGCACTTGCCGGGGAGGATCGTACTCCTGAAGACCGGAGTGGGATCGAGACCCTTGCCGAGGATCGGCTTGAGGTTCAGGGCTCTCAAGGATCATATCGGCGGCCTAGGAAGTCCTCGATATCAAGGTCCTTATAAACGCACAAGCAACGGCGGGGCCTGGCATCGACATTTGCTGTGAGGCTAGAAAGGCAGTAACACTATGTTCCAAAGCCATCATCCTGGCTTCCCATTCAGGAGTTGCAGCTTTCGATGCAGACACCAGGGTGACTGGGTCCAATGTCAGTGAGGAGAGGATGTCTTCGATGGGACAGGCCTCGGAGGTAAGTGATCTGTCACTGGAGGCCTTGATGTCTGTTCTGGATGCCTTCACTGACCATTCCCACTCCGACTTCTCGGATACCCTCTGAGGACTGTGGGACCTTGCACAGGACTTGCCATGTATGTCCGATTCCCAGGAAGAGGTCTTCGAGGATTTCTTCTTCTTATGCTCCCGCTCTGGAGAATCTTGTCGGAGTGTCAGTGGACCCAATCGGGCGCCGTGCGTGCTTTACATGACTCCGAGGATCTGTGAGGGGCCTTAGAGTATGAGGCTACCGGGGGTCATCGGGGCAGAATCTGACCTGTGGAAGATATCGTCTTGCTTCTGCTGGCGACTTTGGATGGCCTTGGTGAACATCTTTTTGCAGAGGGTGCAAACCTCTGGGTCATGGTCGGCATCTAGACATCAGAGGCAGCAGTTGTGTATATCGGTTAGGGACATGTTCTTTGCGCACTGATCACACTTTTTGAACCCATTGGCCACTGGGTCATAAAGGACCCCTGCGAGGTCGAAGACCCTTGATGCGGCCAGCGGTAGAGAAAGGCACGAAACCACGCTGGAGAAAAAAACTAAAATGTTTCCGAGACTCAAAGCCGAGGCAATGAGTCTCAGAGGTGGGAAAGGGACCAGTGCTAACCAGACAAGAAAGACAGTATAATACATAAAAGAAATCAACTTTTTTTCCGGGGAAAGAAGATGGACGTCTGTTGAGCTACACAGAAAAAGGGAGACTGAGTAAGATGGCACCTTTGGGTTGGAAGGGGACCACACATGTGTGGTGGCATCTCCCAAAGGCTTTCTTTGAAAGCTGGGGTAATGCTTCCGTTGGTACCAACGTAACCCATATTTGAGGACTGACTTCCTGCTTGTTCCCAGAGAAGTATGCATGCGCAGAGAAGCTGTCCAAAAGCTTCCAGAAGGAGATGGGAGTACTCCTGTGCAGGGCTCCATCGGATGATGTCACTCATACGTGAAAACTTATTTCTTGCTTGTCAACGGAGAACCTATTTTATGAAGGCAACATGGGCACTTATCTAGCGTTATAAAACATTCTCTCTGAACTATTCTCAACAATACAAAAATGCCCTCACACAAATTTATACCTGTTTCAAGACAAGTAGATTTTATAAAATATGCATTTGCATCGCAACTCCACTCCAGCCCTACCCAAATTACACCCATAGGAAGACCTATGCATAGACTCCATAAAAGTAGCTGCAATCTTAATGTGAGCCTACTATTTATTTTTGTATACCCGCACATAGCTTTGTAAGAGCCATTTTCTGCCTGTAAAACATGCTTTACATTACTCCCATACTTTCCAAGAACTGTGCAACTGCATGCAGAAATTTGCTCCAAATATGTGTATCCTACTTTAAAGTGGATGATCAGCTAACAACCCACATGCAAACTTTAATTATAGTTGGATAAGTCCCTGTCTTACTCCTGCCGCACTTGCCACACTACTCTTATCATTGGTCATGTCTCGTGTTGATTTTTCCAACTCTATCTTTCTTGGCCTTCCGAAATCTCAGCTTCACAGACTTCAACGGATCCAAAACACAGCTGCCCGTATTGCCACTCATTCCTCTGCCCGGGATCACGTCTCACCCTTGCTTTCCCATCTTCACTGGCTACCTCTGCCTTTCCGTTCCCAATACAAACTGCTTACTCTGGTACATTGGGCCTTCCACACCAACACTCCACAGTACCTGGCAGACCTTATCACTTTTCACACTCCCAGGCACGCGCCTCGTTAATTTCACCTCAACCGTCTCACCCTCCCCCCTCCCTCCCTTGCACACCTCCAGTCCACACGCTCCTCAGCTTTTTTCTTTGCAGGCCCTGCCCTTTGGAATTCCCTCCCCCCCTCGCTTCGTCTCGAGCCCCACCATCCTACTTTTAAGCGTAACCTGAAGACCCACCTCTTTTCCCTCGCCTTTGACCTTCCCTCCCCCTTCCTGTAAGTTTTCTACTCTAAGTCTCATGTTATACCCTTTCCTCCTCTGGCTTTTCTGTTTAAGATTGTAAATTCCTTTTCCTCTTCTGTAGCTTGTTGCTTGTTGGATTATTTGTACTTTGTAAACCGCTCTGGTTCCCCTGAAGGGCGGTATATCAAACTCAATAAACAAACATATAATAACAAATTCACCTATACCATGTCTCATGGTTTATGATAGTCAGGAAAAGAATTCAAATCCCAGGATTTTTCCAGAGATGTACTTCAATGCTCTAACCATTAGTCCATCCTTCTTTATAGAAAGAATAACAAATGCTATAAAACCAAGAATTGGCAATATTTTTTGACAAATTGCCATAAGCAAAACTTCTTCAGGTGGTGTGTGACTGGGATGCAGGACAGGCCCCTGAAGAAATATGACCTCCTCTGAGGTTCCATATCTATCTAATAATCAGTCTTCCTCAGCGGAAGAGGACTAGCTGTTCGCTCTCATCGGCTAGCATAAAAAACATTTTACAAATTTGCAAGATAGCGGTGTTGATCTCCTGCATTACAAAATCTGTAGACTGGCTACACTAATTTTGAAAATAATTGTAGTGCCCTGCATAATACGGTGGCATACAACCATATGGCATGCCAACCTTTGCTTTAATACTGTCTCAAGTGAATCAGTAGGGTGTGTCAATTTTGGAGATGTCATAATTTTAAAAAGCACTATTGAAAAAATGGTACAATTTCAGGTGGCAAATCAACAACTAGCTTTAAATTTTGTGTAATATGTTATTTACCTGTACGCAAATTATACAAAAATACACAAATTGCTGCTCGAAATAGGACTCTGTCACGTAACAGATGGCTTACAACAGCTCTAAGGTTCATGAGAAAGCATAGTTACTCACCTGTAACAGGTGATCTCCGGGAACAGCAGGAATTTAGTCCTCACATATGGGTATCATCGGTACCGACAGAGCCTAAGCGGGAACGCTCCCCAGCGTCCAATTAGAACGCTTTTGGGAGCATCCCACAGCGCCTGCGTGCTGCCTTCCCGCCTTTCCCAACCGCCTCTCTCCAGTTGAGTTTTAGAGCTGAGACAAAGAGAGAAAGCGAGGGAAAGGGAAAGAGAGAGATAGAGAAATACAACTCCTAGGGGAGGTGGGTGGGTTGTGAGGACTAAATTCCTGCTGCTCCCGGAGATCACCTGTTACAGGTGAGTAACTATGCTATCTTCAGGAACAAGCAGGAATGTACTCATCACATATGGGAACTCCCTAGCTTTAGGTGCCAGGGAGAGACCCCAGAAGTTGTGTGTCCCTGAGAAGGGCTCCACTTCCCCCCACGGATCTCTGGCATCCTACCAGGGATGGTGGGTAGGAGTTGATTAGGTATGGAACAGGTGTTGGAGAACAGCCTGACCAAACAAGGCATCCGGGCGGGAGTCCTTGTCCAAGCAGTAATGGACTGTGAAGGTATGAACCGAGGCCCAAGTGGCTGCTCGACAGATGTCGTCAACAGACACAGAGTTCAGATGAGCCATTGAGGCTGCCATGGCTCTCACATTGTGAGCTGTGACATGGCCCTCCAGAGAAAGGTTCTTACTCTGACAGGCGAAAGAAATACACTCAGCAATCCAGTTAGATAGTGTTCTCTTGGAGACTGGAAGTTCCAAATGAGAAGGATCAAAAGCAACAAAGAGTTGAGAGGACTTTCTATGTTGCTGTGTTCTTTGTAAGTAAAAAGCTAGAGCTCTTTTACAGTCCAAGGTATGAAGATTCCTCTCTGCATTTGATGCATGAGGTCCTGGAAAAAAGGCAGGTAGGTAGACTTCTTAGTTGAGATGAAAAGGCGAGACCACCTTAGGCATAAAGTGTGGATGAGTCCTAAGGACTACCTTGTCATGATGGAACCTTGTATAAGGTGGATTAGCTACTAGTGCTTGCAATTCACTAATGCGGCGTGCTGATGTGATTGTAATGAGAAAGATAACCTTCCAAGAAAGAAATTTCAAGGAGGTGGTAGCTAACGGTTCGAAAGGTGGCTTCATGAGCTGCCCAAGAACCAGGTTCAAGTCCCATGCCACCGGAGGTGGTCTAATGGGAGGCTTAGTTAGAAGGAGGCCTCACATGAATCTTGCTATAAGAGGATGAGAGGAAATAGGTTGTCCATTTAGAGGTTTAAGAGAAGCTGCAATAGCACTCAAATGGATTCTTACTGAATTTGTCTTAAGGCCTGCATTAGACAAATGGAGGAGATACTCCAGGAAAGATTCCAGAGGTATCGCAAGGGGGTTAAGACCCTTTTCTGAACACCAAATAGTAAACCTTTTCCACTTGAAAGCATAAGAACGTCTAGTGGAAGGTTTTCTGGAAGCATAAAGAACATCTTTCACTTGCTGAGAAAGATGAAGATCTTGGAGATCTAGGCCTTCAGCAACCAAGCCCTGAGATACAGGGACTGGGGATTGGGATGCCATAACATTCCGTTTTCCTGAGATAAGAGATCTGGAGCAGACCCTAACTCAAGGGAGGGAGCTTGAGAGAGATGTAGAAGCAGAGGGTACCACACTTGCCGTGGCCAATGTGGTGCTATGAGAATCATATGGCCTCTGTCTCTCTGAAGCTTGAAGAGGGTTTGGGGAATTAGGGGAATGGGTGGAAAGGCATACAGGAAGTTTTGACCTCAGTAAAGGAGGAAAGCATCCCTGGCCTGAGCCCCCTGAGCCGGAATTCTGGAACAGAACATGGGAAGTTTGGCATTCCACGGACTTGCAAAGAGGTCTATGTCCGGGGTTCCCCAAAGTTGAAATATCCTGGTCACCTGGTCTGCATGCAGAGACCACTCGTGTGGAAGGAGAACTCGACTGAGTCTGTCCGCCCAAGAGTTTTGAATGCTTGGAAGATATACTGCCAGCAGATGAATCTGATGCTCTCTGGCGAGGGCCCATAGTCGTAAAGCTTCGTTGCAAAGCGACAGAGAGCCTGTTCCCCCCTGCTTGTTCACATAGAACATGGCTACCTGATTGTCCATATGAATGAGGACTGTCTTGTAGCTGAGCAGGGAGTGGAACACTCGCAGAGCCAGGAAAATTGCTCCGAGTTCCAAGAGGTTGATATGCAGACAACTCTCTTGTGGAGACCAGGTGCCCTGGTTGGAGAAGTCTTGCAGATGAGCTCCCCAACCCTTTGAAGAAGCATCTGTTGTGAGAGTTGCTTGGGGTAAGGGTTGTTGAAAAGGGCACCCCAGCAACAGATTTTGAGTGGACGTCCACCATTGGAGGGACAAAATGAGGCGACTTGTGTTTGCTATTTTGTCTGACAGGCACCCTGATGCCTGGGTCCTTTGGGTGGATAAAGTCCACTGAGCTGCCCTCATGTGGAGGCGAGCATATGGAACCACATGCACGGTGGATGCCATGTGGCCCAGCAATTGCAACATTTCTCGAGCAGTTAGATGAGGCTTTAGCACTGCTTGAGAAGCTAACTGCACCAAGCGAAGGCAACGGGCCTGGGGAAGATAGGCCCTTGCTCTTGTAGTATCCAGAAGAGCTCCTATGAACTCTAAAGATTGAGTGGGAGTCAGACAGGATTTTGGGATGTTTATTACCAGCCCTAAATACTGGAGGATACGCATTGTGCAGGATAGAGAAGTCTTGGCCTCTGACTGTGTTGGAGCTCAAATGAGCCAGTCGTCCAAGTAAGGGAAGACGAATATTCCCAAAGTACGGAGAAATGCTGCTACCACAGCCAAGCATTTCATGAACACCCTTGGAGCAGAGGCCAGACCAAAAGGAAGCACCCTGTATTGGTAGTGCTTTCCTTGAAAAAGGAACCGAAGGAACCTTCTGTGGGTTGGATGGATGAGTACATGGGTGTACGCATCCTTGAGATCTAGAGAACAAAGCCAATCCTGACTCTGAAGGTATGGAAGCAGAGCACTGAGAGAAATCATCTTGAATTTCTCCTTGACAAGGAATTTGTTCAATTCTCTGAGATCTAAGATAGGTCTGTATCCCCCTGTTTTCTTTGGGATAAGAAAATAAGGGGAATAGAACCATGTGCCCTGTTGATGAAGAGGCACTTGTTCTATTGCCCCTTGGGCAAGAAGGATGGCAACCTCCTGACCTAAGAGGTTGATGAGAGGTGTCGGAGAATTGAACTGCTTCACTATTGTGTGAGGGGGCAAGCTGAAAGTCAAAGGCCCTGAGGAGGCTGAGGTTGCTGGGCCGCTGGAGGCCTAGCAGCCTTTGCTTTCTTCTGTTTCGGTGGTGGCTGACGTTTGGTTGAAAACTGACCTGCAGAAGATGCCTGCTGAGTATAAGCAGGATAAAATCTTTTCTTTTTAGAAAAAGATGTTTTCTTGAACAACTTCTTTCTAACAGGATCAGCAGTGGACTTGGATAGTCTATCCAAGGTGGAATTTTCAGCATCCATTTCATTGGCTTTTTCCTGCCAATCTTTACCAAACAGGTTCTCACCAGTACAAGGGATATTTCCCAATTTATCTTGTACCCAGAGCTCTAAATCAGATGCCTGGAGCCAAGCAATTCTACGTGCACCTATGGCAATAGCCGAGGTTCTGCTTATACACTCAAAGCAGTCAAAGGCTGCACGGTTGGAGAATTTAGAGACATCTTGGGCATGTTTGACCCAAGTGAGAAAGTCCTGTCTTTTATCCTCAGAAATGAAAGGACTTAAAGTCTGTAAATTATCTGTGACCTCCTTTAGGAACATTCCCATGTAGAGACTATAGGAACTGATTCTTGCAGCAAGCATGGAAGCTTGAAAGACTCTATGTCCAAAAACATCCAGGGTTCTGCATTCACCGTCCTGAAGGATTAGAGGCATGTCTTTTTGCACTTCTAATCCTTCTCATAGCTGACTCCACCACAATAGAGTGGTGAGGAAGCTGAGTCTTATGAACAAGGAGGGACACGATACATAGTATCTAACCTACGAGAATGAGGGGAGGTGGTAAGAGGTGTTTCCCACATCCTCAACATGAGATCATATAGAATCTCATGAATGGGTAAGGTAGCTGCCTTCTTAGGAGTTTTGGGATATTGGAAAATTTCCAACTCCTTGGCCCTTGGCTCTGTTTCAGGGGCCACAGTGATGGACAGGCCCCAAGCCACCTCTCTGGTGAAGTCTTGGAAAGACATGTCCTCTGGAGGAGACATCCTGCGTTTAGGGGAGGAGGACTCCTCTGGAAGAAGTATCGCTGCATCGACAGAACTTTCAGAATCCTCAGATTCTTCTGAGGACTCGAAGTATCGTCTGTCCGGATGCTCCTGCAGAGCCCGATACCCGTACCGACCAAGGTTGGTACTGGGAATAACCAGCACCGGAGAATCGGTACCGGAGGGCATCGTAGGACAGAGTACCGGCGCAGCAGACACCGATGCCGATGCTATCGGTTCCAGTGCCGATACCGATGCTAGTGCTGGTACCGGTGGAGTCGTCTGTCGCGGTACCAAGAGCGTTGATGCCGCAAGGAAAGCCGCCAGACTGCGTTCCATGGTCAAAATTCTCTGGTCCATGGACACCGCCAATGCCTGGAGGTCAGTACCGGTGGAAGCCACCGGTACCCCAGAGCATGGCACCAGGAGATCTGCCAAGGCCGAGCCATCTAGAACATCCTGGAACCCCGATAATGCTTTGGAAGCCGAAGCCTCCCGCCGGGGTAATTTTGCCGGTGCAGAATCCTCGAGAGCAACGCCAGAGGCATCTCGATGCTTAGAAGGAGATCTACCCTTCGAGGACCGGCTGGATTTATGTTTAGTTACCTGAGATCCACGGGAGGAAGAAGCCCTGGAAGACGTTAATGCCACCGAAGCTGCATCAGAGGGAAACAGGGTACTGAGCTTGGCAGCTCGGTTCTGCCGACCTCTTTTAGACATCATGGTACAGGACACACAATCCGTGATGGAGTGGTCAGGACCTAAACATTTTAAACACCATTCATGGGTGTCGGTGACGGAAATGGTACCGCCACACTTGGTGCACTTTTTAAAACCTGAGGCAGGTTTTTCCATGTTAAGGAAGTTTTTGGGCCTAAGGCCCAAAAAGGCGGGTGCACCTGAAGAAAATAGAAAAAGATTTTTTTTTTTTTTTTAGAAATAGGAAAAGGAAGACCGGTAGAGCGTCGAAGAAGGCAGACGCGACCACAATAAGAAATAAAGAAAAAGAAAATTCTTCTGCGGTGACAGGAACATGACCTGCTGGCTCCGCGGAAAAAGAAGAACTGGAGAGAGGTGGTTGGGAAAGGCGGGAAGGCAGCACGCAGGCGCTGTGGGATGCTCCCAAAAGCGTTCTAATTGGATGCTGGGGAGCGTTCCCGCGCAGGCTCCGTCGGTACCGACGATACCCATATGTGATGACTACATTCCTGCTTGTTCCTGGAGATTATGGATTTCCAAGAGTAATCTGAAAGGAAAGAATCTGAAAAACTTAAGAATGATTGTAGAGTTCTGTGTTGAGGTTTACATGGTGAATTGGTTCAATATATTAATAAATAGCAATTGGACACAAGATCCCAGGCATCTCCTTTTCTAGCTGCAACTGTTGAAAGAACAGTGTGAAGAGATAAGGAAGATAGTCATGCCTACAGTAAGAAGGTCAGCTTGGTATGGTTACAGCGAGTCTGTTCTGCAAGCTATGTTGTGCAGTGAAGAGGAACAGGAGAGAGGAGATGCAGTGGAGAAGATATTGAAGAGCAGAGGTGAAGGAGATGAGAAGACTCAGCTTGGAGACAGCAGTGTGAGACCCAGGAAAACACCATCCATCAACGCTGAGACAACTGCATTCACCAAATTACTTGACTGGAGCTCCCGAGCCTCCTCTTACCTATATCATGACAACAGCAGAGATCAAAGCATTTCTGAGCAAGTCCATGGTGGTTCAAGAATGGCCATCACACCCTCAGTCCATACAAAGGTGTGTAAAAATGACAATTGAGGCTGCTGGTCATGTGTACAATCAGGAGAGGAGGGATCAGATGGTCAGCAGGGAGCTCATGAGCCAAAACAGAAGCAAACAAGATATGGCTTCTTTGCTGGATTTTGTTAAATAACATTAAATTAACTGCATAAATGACATTTTAAAGACACTTATATGGCTACAGGTGTTGTTCAGACTATTTGTAAGTTCAAATAAATATTAATTGATTTCCACATATTTCAACTGTGATTTGATGTAGGTAAGACTCATTTTAAGCAGTTTCTAAAGATAACTTTAGATTCAGCATAATTGCATAATTAGTAGTTTGTAAAGTTTGGGAAAATAAAAATCTACCCCTAAAATTGACACAGTCTAGTGATGCAGTTAAGCAATAGTTGAGTGTTACAAAGATATTGACCAGGTAGATATGACTACACACTTTTACCTCATCTGTCAACTACAGAATAACCAAAATAAATAAAATCTGAAGTATGATTTGTCCAAACTCACATTCAGAGTAAGAGTTAAACCCAGCATATAAACTACAACCCAGTTACACTAAGACTACATTTATATGTATTTCTAATGTTAAATTCTCAGAAGAGTATAAGAACATAACATAAGAACATAAGATATGCCATACTGGGTCAGACTAAGGTCTATCAAGACCAGTATCCTGTTTCCAACAGTGGCCAATCTAGGTCATACGTACCTAGCAGTTTCCCCAAAAAAACACGGGTTCCACAATGCTTGTGTTAGGTCAAGCAGTGATATCCTGAGTCCCTTTTTAATAATGGCTTATGGACCTTTCCTCCAGGAACTTGTCCAAACCTTTTTTAAACCCAGCTACACTAACATCTTTTACTACATCCTCCGGTAACAAATTCCAGAGTTTGATTACATGTTGAGTGAAAAAATATTTTCTCTTATTTGTCTTGAATAGTTTACCCTGTAGCTTCATTGCATGTCCCCTAGTCTTGTTATATTCTGATGACGTAAACAATCGATCTACGTTTACCCGTACCACTCCATACATTAATTTATAGACTTCTATCATATCTCCCCTCAGCCGTCTCTATTCCAGGTTAAAGAGCCCTAACCTTTCTAGCCTTTCTTCATAGGGTTATCCTTCCATCCTCTTTACCATTTTGGAGGCTCTTCTCTGAACCTTTTCTAGTAACGCTATATCCTTTTTAAGATACGGCAACCAGAATTGCACACAATATTCAAGGTGCGGTCGCACCATGGAACGATACAGAGGCATTATAATATCCTTTGCTTTATTTTCCATTCCTTTCCTTATGATTCCTAACATTCTATTTGCTCTCTTGGCTGCCGCTGCACACTGGGTAGAGGGTTTTAACATGTTATCCACAATGACGCCTAAATCTTTTTTCTGGGTGGTGGTTCCTAATGTGGAACCTTGCATCGTGTAAGCATAGTTTGGGTGTTCTTCCCTAGGTGCATAACTTTGCATTTGTCCATATTAAATTTCATCTGCCATTTTGATGCCCAGTCTTCCAATTTATCAAGATCCTCTTGCAATTTTCCACAATCCTCATGGGTTTTAACAACTTTAAATAGTTTTGTGTCATCTGCAAATTTGATAACCTCACCCGTTATTCCCTTTTCCAGGTCATTTATGAATATGTCAAAAAGCAGTAGACCCAGCACAGATCCCTGGGGTACACCACTATTCACCTTTCTCCATTGGGAAAATTGGCCATTTAGCCCTACCCTCTGCTTTCTATCTTTTAACCAGTTCCTGATCCACAACAGTACACTGCCTCCTATCCCATGACTCTCGTTTTGCCAAACGTCTCTGATGAGGGACTTTGTCAAAGGCTTTCTGAAAGTCCAAATACACTATATCAACTGACTCACCTTTGTCTACCTGTTTATTCACACCTTCAAAAAAACATAACAGATTAGTAAGACAAGATCTTTCTTGTCTAAAGCCATGTTGGCTGTCTTCCACTAAGCCATTTGTTCAGCAATTTTGTTCTTTATGATGGTTTCTACCATTTTTTCCCAGTGAAATAGTACAGGTGCTCTTTTATTCCACTTGAATGCATGAAAATAAATGATAAAATAATAATGTACAAAATTAATACATTTCTTGACTAGCTTTGGGAGTAGAGACTTTTCCTCAGGTCTGAATAGATTTACTTTTCATTTCCCCAGATACAAAAGCTTGGATTGTAAACCCTCTGGGGAATGGACATATCCAAATGTAACTCACTTTGAGTTTGCGTTTGGAAAACATGAGTAATTAAATCTAAAATCTAAATCAGTGATGAAATATTGTTTAAGGTAAAATTTAATCTTATCTGTTAATTTCCTTTCCTTAAGTCCTGCCAGTCAAGTGGGTTATGTCCTCCTGCCAGCAGAGGGAGCCAGAGAGAGAAAAAAAAGCATAAAGCTGAAGTCACTCTCCTCATAGGGGAGTGGTGTTGCCTTCAGCTCCTCAGGATCCTATACCAATAAGACAACTGAAGGAAATTAATTTGTTTTTCCAACACCAAGCCAAACCTGATGCAGTTAAAAATTGAATTTTCATGGTCACTAACCAAGGAACAACAACATACATCATCAGTACAACTGGGCCAACTACCTTCAAAAGCAGGCTACAAAATACTCACTGTGATCTTTCTGAATTCATCAGACTGAGAGCCCTTGATCACCAAGGCTTCCATGGGTGATTTTTGAACTGGTCTGGTAGGACTAAAAGAAAGGAAAGATAAGCTAAAATTTCACCTTCCTTATCATCCATGCCAGACCAGTCCAGATGACTGAGATGACCACAAAGACAGAAGTCATGACGGCTCTCAGGACTCATAAATCAAAGATGTAGTCCTCTTCCGACATGCTTAACACACTGAGGCACTTAGAGAAGGCGTGCAATGGAGGCAAGGCACTGCCTTTTCCATTATCCTTTGGAAAGACAGATTCTAATTATGTCTCCAAAGACTTGCAAGCCCTAATCAAGTGAGCTTGTTAGCCACTTGACAACTTTTGCTGGTACGGTCTGAGATGATCAATAGATTAAAGACCTATCCAAAATTAAAAAAACCCCAACAACTTGGTACCTACATCTCAAAGGTGACTGCCAATTACTACTACTACCACTACTACTGATCATTTATATAGTGTTACAGGCTTACGTAGCGCTCTAAAAACACATATATATGGACTTAGCATTTACACAGCGCTACTAGGCATATGCCAATTGATCTAATAGCTGTCTTTGCCCTGACCTGTATCAACTTCCTTACCAGTGGATGTAATAGAGAAAACTCAATTCTGCCAAAAATGAAACATTACCCTCAAAACGGGGAGAGTTTTGGGCAAAGAGATACCCTTCCCTTTAAATTTACTCAAGGAGACAGATTTCTACCCAAAGACATAACATGACACAACCTTGCTGAGGGGTTGGGAGGAAGGAAAGAGAGCTCAAAGAAAAACTCAGATACCAAATAAAAGTCTTGCATGCTCAACTCCCTGGAAAAAAGCATCCAACCAGGAGAGTAGTGAGGGAACTTCCAGGACTGTGTCCTAGAGCCAGTCTTTGCCCTCAGAGGGTTCAGAGTTATTTTTGTCCCAATCTGCTCTTCACTCCAAGCCACAGTTCTTCCGCATCTCGACTACTGCAACACTATAAACCAGGGCCTCCCACAAGCCACACTGCTTCTTCTACAGACCGCTCTCCACCCAAAAAAATGCATCCTCCAAGGGGCAACAAGACAGGACAACGTTACACCCATCCTCAAACAACTACACTGGTTACCACTACTCAATAGTATAAAATACAAAACCCTCCTCCTGACTCACAAAGCCATCCAACTCTGACCCCTACACTCACTTCCACACGCTGCTTCAAATTCCAAAACCCAACAGATCAAGACAAGCCTCCACTAGGAACATCCTAGTCATTCCCCATGCCAGTTCAACAGGTCTGTGGACGAACCTTCCAACTCTATGCACCTTCAATCTGAACGTACTACCAGACCTGCTAAGGAACATCACCCATCTCAGCAGCTTCAGGAAGCACCTAAAAACACACCTCTTCAATGAGCATTTCAGCCCAACCACAGAACTTCTCGCATAAGCAACGTTCCCCATATCTGACATTCGCAGTATATTATAAAATACCCCATAACACTGATACACCCTCGAATTATAAATCTGTATATAGTTAATCAACTCTATTTATCCAGTGCATGTTGTATATAGTAAATTGTTACACTGTAACCTTTATCAATTTTGTTTCGTGTACACCACTTTGACTTGGTGAAAGGTGATATAAAAATCCAGCTAAATAAATAAATAAAATTGCTTGTTGAGGAAGACTGAAAAATTACATCCCTCAAAAGAAACAGAAAGTTGTGGATGAACAATGACTGCTTTATGGACCAGCTGGATCAGGAACTGATAAAAAGATGAGCTATTTTACACTTAGTCCTTAGTGAAAAGGTAGTTAATCACCTGTAGCTGGTGTTCTCCATAGACAGAAAGAATAAGTTCTCACATATGGGTGATGTCCCTGATAGAGCCCTGCGCAGGAATGCTCCCCAGCTTCTACTGGAATCTTTTGGGAGGCTCCACCATGTCTGCGTTCCTCCTTCCTGTCTGTCACCACTATGCCATCTTGATTCAGTCTCATAACATAGCTGTAGCACAAGACAACTCCTTGGGGAGGTAGGAGGGTTGCGAGGACTTATTCCTGCTGTCCATGGAGAACACTGGCTACAAGTGAGTTTCCTCTGTGGACAAGCAGAAATGAGTCCTCATGTATGGGACTCCCAAGCTACAGGCTACCGAAAACCGAGATGACCACCGAGAAGCCAAACAGGGGCAAAATTCAACTACGGGATGGCAACAGACCTTAATGATCGAGAGATCAACTATGTACAAAAGCAGTGATTATCTCTTCCCCCTTTTATTTGGTAGCCTGGACAGAATAGAATGGCCTAGGGGGGATTGAGTTGGATTCTAATCCCCAAACAGATTCTTGCATACGTATTGGCCGAAGCTGCTGTCGTGTCGGGAATCCCCATCTAGGCAGTAGTGGGATGTGAGTGTGTGGACTGGAGCACAGTACAGCCCTGCATATCTCTTCCATGGAGACCAAGCGCAAGTTGGCCACCGACGTGGCCATAGTTCTGACATCATGAGCAATGACATGACCATCAAGGCTCAGGACCACCTGGGCATAAGCAAAAAAGATGCAGTCTGCCAAGCAAATTAAAAGAATGTTTGGAAACGGCAGTCCCTAGCTTATTGTGGTTGAAAGAAACAAAAAACTAGATGAACTTTCCATGGGCTTTTGAATGCTCCAAGTAGAAGGCTAAGGCTCACTTGCAGTCCAATATGTGCATCTTAGCTTCCCCTTTGTGTGCATTAGGTCTCAGGAAAAAATGTTGGAAGAACAACTGAATGATTAAGGTGGAAATCTGATACCAATTTTGGAAGGAATTTAGGATGAGTATGAAGAACCACTCTATTAGGGTGGAATTGGGTGTACGTCTGATGAACTACTAGAGCCTGAAGCTCGCTCACTCTGCATGATGAAGTGACCACCACCAGAAATAATGCCTGCCAGGTCAAGAACTTCTGAAGGGATGGGCTTCACCTTAACCGGGATGGAACCAGGCTGCTGAAATTAACCTTTAAAAAGGAGATAGAGCAGCTTTTAAACTAGATAATAGGGGAAAGCCGACAGTCGCCCAAGAGCGGATGGTTCGGAAGAAAGTATCCTTGAAGAATACTACCAAAAGCAGAGAGGTTCCAAAAAAGAGTAAAGTAGCCCAAATGCCCTCGAGTATGGAGCAGACAGAGCTTAAAGATCCCAAATCACCCATGTCTACCAATAGCCAAATTAATATGAATAAAATACAGTCTCGAAAATGCTTGTATGCAAATGCTAGAAGTCTAAAAAATAAGATGGGAGTGTTAGAATATATAGCACTAAATGAGAAGTTAGATATGATTGGAATATCAGAGACATGGTGGAAGGAGGACAACCAGTGGGACACTGTGATACCTGGGTACAAACTACATCGTAATGATAGAGCTGATCAAATTGGTGGAGCAGTTGCATTCTATGTTAGAGAGGGCATTGAATCAGAAAGGATTAAAGTTTTGCAGGAAACAAAATTTGCTGTAGAATCTCTATGGATTGAAATTCCATGTAAAAAAAGGGAAGGCGATGGCAGTGGGGGTGTACTATCGACCGCCTTGGATGTAGGGATGTTACCCATGACTGAAGTGGTATTTAAAGGTGCGGAAGAATTGAAGGAAATATCGATACATCGGGAAGATGTATTGCAACTATTAGATAAACTGAAGAGTAGCAAATCACCTCGGCTGGATGGTATACATCCAAGGGTGTTGAAAGAACTGAAATATGAGATTGCAGACCTGCTATTAGTCATCTGTGAACTATCATTAAAATCATCTCTAATATCTGAAGACTGGAGAATTGCCAATGTAACACCAATTTTTAAAAAGGGTTCCAGGGGTGATCCGGGAAACTACAGACCGGTGAGCCTCACGTCAGTACCGGGAAAAATGGTAGAAACCATCATAAAGAATAAAATTACTCAGCATGTAGATAGTCATGGCCTAATGGGAGACAGCCAGCATGGTTTTAGACAAGGAAGATCTCGTCTTACAAATCTGTTATGTTTTTTTGAAAGTGTGAATAAACAGGTGGACAAAGGTGAGTCTGTTGATATAGTGTATCTGGACTTTCAGAAAGCCTTTGACAAGGTCCCTCATCAGTTGGGCTAAATGGCCAATTTTCCCAATGGAGAAAGGTGAATAGTGGTGTATCCCAGGGATCTGTGCTGGGTCCGCTGCTTTTTGACATATTCATAAATGACCTGGAAAGTGGAATAACGAGTGAGGTTATCAAATTTGCAGATGACACAAAACTATTTAAAGTTGTTAAAAACCCAAGAGGACTGTGGAAAATTGCAAGAGGATCTTGATAAATTAGAAGACTGGGCATCAAAATGGCAGATGAAATTTAATATGGACAAATGCAAAGTTATGCACCTAGGGAAGAACAACCCAAACTATGGTTAAACAATGCAAGGTTCCACATAAGGAA
The DNA here is from genome assembly GCA_033557465.1 of Ichthyophis bannanicus. Taxonomy (NCBI): domain Eukaryota; kingdom Metazoa; phylum Chordata; class Amphibia; order Gymnophiona; family Ichthyophiidae; genus Ichthyophis; species Ichthyophis bannanicus. The sequence goes on along the minus strand of CM066037.1, from coordinate 196,706,184 downwards.
CCACCACCCAGGAAAAAGATTTAGGCGTCATTGTGGATAGCATGTTAAAACCCTCGGCCCAGTGTGCAGCGGCAGCCAAGAGAGCAAATAGAAAGAGTAGTTACTCACCTGTAACAGGTGTTCTCCAGGAGCAGCAGGAATCAGTCCTCACTTATGGGTGACGTCGGCGCCGACGGAGCCCTCGCGGAGCAATTTTCCCCAGCTTTCGCAGAAAGCCTTTGGGAATTGCAGCGCGCATGCGCGGTCCCCTACCCGCCCAGGGATGCCATCTTGCTCAGTCTGATGACATAGCGAAAAGACAGCAAAAGTTAGCAAAAAAAATATGCAAAAAGAATGACTGCAACTCCAAGGGGAGGAGAGAGGGTAGTGAGGACTGATTCCTGCTGCTCCTGGAGAACACCTGTTACAGGTGAGTAACTACTCTTTCTCCAGGACCAAGCAGGAAGTCAGTCCTCACTTATGGGACTCCCAAGCTTAAGGCTACCGGAGACCTCAAACCTAAAAAGAGCTCCCTGAAGCTCAACAGTACAGAAGGAAGGAATCTTCTCTGAATACGCATCTGGCCGGTAGCCAAACACCGGGGCCGGAGGGTAGGCGTTGCCTAAACCTCAAAGAGATTGTGGAGGACTGCCTGACCGAAAGCACTGTCCCTGCGGGACTCCCTTTCCAGGCAGTAATGAGCCGCAAAGGTCTGACCTGAAGACCAAGTAGCGGCCCGGCAGATGTCTGCCAATGGAACAGAGCGGAGGTGAGCCACAGACGCGGCCTTCGCCCTGACCCGATGCGCCGTGACACGTCTTTCCAAGGAGAGACCGGCTGCCCTGTAAGTCCAGGCGATACAGTCGGCTACCCAGATGGACAGTGTACGCTTAGAGACAGGTACCCCCAACCGATTGGGGTCAAACGAGACGAAAAGCTGGACCGCTTTTCTATGCTCTTGCGTACGGTCAAGGTAGAAGGATAAGGCTCTTCTACAGTCCAGGGTATGCAGCACCGTTTCAGCTCGGCTGGTGTGCGGCCTGGGAAAGAAGGTCGGAAGAACCACCTCCTAGTTGATGTGAAAGTGGGAGACCACCTTTGGAAGAAACTTAGGGTGGGTCCGCAGGACTACCCTATTCCTGTAGAACCTAGTGTACGGAGGCTCCGACACTAGGGCTTGTAGCTCACTTACTCGCCTCGCGGAAGTGAGGGCTACCAAGAAGAGAGTTTTCCAGGAGAGGAAACGAAGAGGGCAGGTAGCCATGGGCTCAAAAGGTGGGCAGGTAAGCCTTTGCAGAACCACGTTGAGGTCCCAGTCAGGGGCTGGGGGGCGCAACGGAGGTTTATTTATTTTATTTATTTATTTAGTAAGGACTTATATACCGCTCCTTCCAGCGATCAGAAGCGGTTTGATTACAAGTATGGGATTTGTCATAAATTACAGACAGAATTATTTGGGGATTAGTATAGAGAGATCAGGGGGAATACACAGCACACATATGCGGGTCCATATAAAGACCTTAGTTATTATCATACATTTACACAGGCACTAACCACCATCTATTTACATTTGTACATACAGCAATTCAATTTCTTTTGTCCTTTTGGATTTTCATCTGGTATAATGACAATTGAACAGGTGCGTCTTCAGTTGTTTTCTGAAGTTGCTTATGTCTTTAATTTCTCTCAGCTCGTGTGGGAGCTGGTTCCATAACGTGGGAGCAGATAAGGAGAACGCTCTGCGACTAGTACTGACCTTTACGTGCCTAAAGCTGTTTGGAACTCTTAGTGTGTCAGAGTTAATGGTTCTCCTGCTTCTGGTTGTAGGTTGCATGGAGATCAGGGTGGAGAGGAAAGAGGGGGCCAGGTTGTGAATTAACTTGAATGTAGTTACCAATGTTTTGTATTGAATCCTTGCAACGACTGGAAGCCAGTGTAGTTCCATCAATACAGGTGTGATATGTTCGGTGACGCTAGTTCTCATGATGATCCTTGCTGCTACGTGTTGGGCCATCTGTAGTATGTTGGTTGTTTTCCTTGGTAGCCCCTGCAAGATGGCGTTGCAGTAGTCCAGGTGGGGCATGATGAGAGCCTGAGCAACTGATCGGAAATCGCACGGATCTAGTATGTTACGCAGGGGTCGTAGCACTTTAAGTTTGTGGAAGATGGCTTTGTTGGTGTTGAGGTGTTTTTCCATTTTCAGTTTGTTATCAATTGTGACTCCCAGATATTTTCTTTCTTTCTTAGTATTGTATGTATTGTTGCACAATGTAATTGTTGGAGGTGGTTCGAAGCCCAAGGTATTTGATATAAACATTACTTCGGTCTTCTTATGATTAATCGACATGTTATTTTGTTGTAGCCATCCTGACATCTCTCCCATGCAGGTTTCAAGCTGGGCGTAGTTCGGGTCGGTGGTCCCTAGTTGGGTGTACAGCATGATATCGTCTGCGTATATGTGGTAGTTTATGCCATATTTCCTGAATATTTCACTGAGTGGTTGCATGTAAATGTTAAAAAGTAGCGCCGAGAGTGCCGAACCCTGAGGAATGCCTTGTGTTTGGATGAACGGTTCAGCTTTCTCTCCGTTGAACTGGACCTGTGGCTTTCTGCCTGTTATATAAGAGGAGAACCATTTCAAGGCGGTTCCTAAAATTCCAATTGATTCCAGCTTGTTCAGGAGGGTTAAGTGATGGACAGTGTCAAATGCAGCGGATATGTCGATGAAAATGAGGATAAACATTTTCTTCCTGTCTTCCAGCCCCTTGAGGAGGTTGTTAAACAGGGCTAAAAGCAGGGTTTCGACCCCATGATTTTTTCTGAATCCGTATTGCTGTTTGTCCAGTATTTCGTTGTCTTCAAGGTGTTCTTGCAGTTGGATGAGGGCTGCTTTTTCAATGATTTTTGCTAAAAACGATATGCTGGAGATTGGACGGTAGGAAGATGGATCTTCTTTGTTTAGTGAGTTGTTTTTTAGTATTGGTCTTATTATAGACTTTTTGAGCTGGTTAGGCATGATTCCTTGGGACAGTGATTGATTCACAATGTGAGCGACTTGGTGGCCAATGTCCTTTTTTGCCGCTTTAATCCAGGTGGCTGGGCATGGATCAAGCAGTGAGGTGGTGGTATTTATGCTGGTTATTATTTCCTCTGCTTGCTTATCATCAATTTTGCAGAATTCGTTCCACGTCTGTTCATGCTTCTCTACAGTTGTCAAGTTGGGTTTGGCCAGAGAAAGCGTGGTTGCAGTTGTGGTCAGCTTGCTTGCGTAGTGGTTAGCTAGGGTTTGGGGCTGAATTGTATCGCTCTGCTGTTCTGGTTGGTTTGTTTTGGTTAGTGTTTTCACTATTCGAAATAGTTCCCGTGGTTTATTGATGGCTTTATTCAACAGGTTGTTGTGGTGTTTCCTTTTTGCATCATCTACCTCGTCTTTGTATTTTCTGAGGGTGTTGAGGTATTCAGCTCTGAGTTCCGAAGTTTTGTTGCGTCTCCACTTTTTTTCACACCTTCTTAGTTCCCTCTTCCTTTTGGACAGCGTAGTCGTGTACCAGGGCTCTGACCTTTGTTTGTCTGTGCTTGCTGTGTTTTTCCATTTCGGGTTTGCTGATGCCTGGATCCCTTCATTCCAGCTATTTGTTAGGGCATCGAGGTCTGTAGACTCCAAATCGATGTGCGCTTTGATGTTACTCGTGAGATTATCCAGTTCAAGATTATTGAAAGATCTCTGCTGACGGGTTTCTCGTTGGGCTTCCGCATTCTTTGGAGCTAATGGGAGTTTCATCCGTAGGTCTATTTGGTGATGGTCAGACCAGGGTATTGCTTTGATTTTAATCAGGGGTTCAACATGGTTGGGTGGCTTGTTTTTGGGAGCAAAAACCATGTCCAGTGTATGTCCCTTTTCGTGTGTCGGCTCCTTTATTATTTGGTGATACCCAAGTTGTGACATAGCTTCGAGGAATGTGTTTGCGTGCACCTCTGTTGTTGATGCTAGGTTTAGGTCACCGAGGATGATTTGGAATTTCCTTGGCTGTGTTGAGGATATGTTTTCCAACGCTGCAGCAAGTCCTTCATGATTTGGTGAGGGGGACCTGTATATTAGGCAGATGGATATTGCTGAGTTCTCCACTTTGATCAGGTCTATATCCGGGTTTGAGTCCAGGGACGTGCATGAGAGTTTCAAGTGTGATCTTGCAATTATGATCACTCCTCCACCTCTTTTGTTGGAACGTGGACAGTTGTACAGGTTGTAGCCTGGTCTGTCTATCTGGTTCAGCAAGGCAGTGTCGGTGTTTGTTATCCAGGTTTCTGTTATGCAGAGGATGTCAGGTTGTTCATCTTTGATTAAGTCAAAGATAATATGGGTCTTGTTTCTGATTGATCGGGCGTTTATAAGGGTGATGCTACAGATCACTGAAGGCTCTGATTGTGCAAGGTTTTGTTGAGCAAGGGGTCGGCAGGGTTTCTGCATCCGTTGCCTTTTTGATTTTGGCTTGTTGCGCTTCGGTGCTCCCGCATGTTTTCTGCCTGTGTGCCCTTGATGGGTCATGAGTGATGGTCCTATATTGGTAGTGGGGTAGGTTGAGGGAGGGGGTTCATGAGGGGTATGGATGGCATAGAGGATGTATATTGGGCCACATATAAGTGGGGTAGGTTGGTAGATGTTTGCTTCGGTTGTGTAAGTTGAGATTAGGGTGATCAGGCTAATCCCTAATACCAGTTTTAGTAGATGCATGTTTAGGTGTGGTGTGCAACAGTGCAATACAATTTGCTTAGTATCTAATGCTAATCTTAGGACAGATGTAACGGTTGTGGTCTCAGTAGGTAAACTTGGTACAGTGGTAAGTGTTATTGTCTAAGCACACAGTAGAACAGCAGCAGCATGTAATAGATACAATATCACATGTAATAGTTACAGTAGTACAGCATCAGCATGTAATAGTTAACAGTATCAGCTGGTAATAGTATCAGCGTGAGAATGGGTCATCAGTATGTTTGCAAGGGTGTTAAATAAGTCGTATAGTGTTGGTTACAGTACAGTTACAGTACAGTATAGTTGTCTACAGCATCAGTATACTTTGTAGGGGCTGCCCTTCCAGTCTACTAATAGCCCGGTTTTGAGCTGACCAGCTAGGATCGTGTCCTATCCATTGATTTTCTGGAGCGCATTCCGTGTGTGATTATTTTCGTGTCTCTTACCTCCTGGGTACTGCCTCCTGTTATCGCATGCCTGTTGTTGCTTTCAGTTGGCGTGTCTCTCGGTGCTCCCGCGTTGCTGCACCTAATGTTGGCGAGCTCGACCTGGTCAGAGGGAGCTCCAGCCGGGCAACAAAGGGGTTTTTGTGGATCTCGGGTGTACTTAGAACAACGGTGAGGGCGATCTCGAACCCATTTAGGGGAGCTCCAGCCCGGCGTAGCTGTGGTTCCTTGCTTGTTAAGCAGAAGGAGGCCTCTGAGAAAACGCGCCACCAAGGGGTGCGAAGAGAGAGGCTGCCCTTCAACCGGTGAACAATGTGCCGAGAGAGCACTGAGGTGGACTCTGACAGAGTTGGATTTGAGACCTAGATCGGAGAGGTGAAGCAATATTGCAGTACCACCGATACTAAACAGGCGAAGGGGTCCTCAGATCGCTGAGCACACCAGACCGAGAAGCGATGCCATTTGAGGGCGTAAGATTTCCGAGTGGAAGGTCGCTGAGAGGCTAGGACGATGGCTTCCACCTCCGGGGGTAGCAGAAGCAGAGCTAGGACTACCCTTTCAGCAGCCAGGCCATCAGGTGCAGAGCCCGGAGGTTGGGGTGCAGAAGAGTCCCCTGATCCTGGGTCAGGAGATCGGGCTGAAACTCCAGAGGAAGTGGGGTGTCCACCGCTAGCTGTAGAAGCAGAGGGAACCACGGTTGTCTCGGCCACCGGGGCGCTACCAGGATCACGGAGGCCCTGTCCTGGACAACTGAACAATGTCCGGGACACCAGAGGCGTGGGAGGGAAGGCATACAGCAGACCCGTGGCCCACGAGATGAGGAAAGCATCCGGCGCTACTCGAAGAGGATGAGGGTGCCGGGAGCAGAACCTGGGGAGCTGCCTGTTCAGGGGACTGGCAAACAGATCCACAGTGGGAGAGCCCCACCGGCGGAAGATCTGCTGGACCACCGCGGGGTTCAACTTCCATTCGTGCGGTAGCAGAATCCGGCTCAGTTTGTCCGCCAGGCAGTTGTCCTGCCCTGGCAGGTAAACCGCTTTGAGGAGGATGTCGTGATCGACAGCCCAAGAGCACAGCCTCCGGGCTTCCTGACATAGAAGGAGGGAGCCCGTGCCCCCCTGTTTGTTCACGTAGAACATTGCCACCTGATTGTCCGTCTGCACCAGTACGGACTGACCGAACGTTAGGTGAGAGAAGGACTGCAGAGCTAGGCGGATCGCCCGGAGCTCCAGGAAGTTTATCTGCTGGGCGGCTTCCCAAGGTGTCCAAAGGCCTTGAGTGCATGTCCCTCGACAATGCGCCCCCCATCCCAGGAGGGAAGCATCTGTCATGAGCACCCGGGACGGCGGGGGAGACTGAAAGGACATGCTGAGCACCAGATTGGGCAGGTGAAGCCACCATTGCAGGGAGGAGACCAGACGGTCGGAAACCTGTATCAGGTCCGACAGCCTCCCTGTGGCCTGATGCCACTGAGTGCGAAGGCTCCACTGAGCAGGTCTCATATGTAGACGGGCGTTCGGAGTGACATGGACCGTGGAGGCCATGTGCCCGAGCAGCTGCAAGAACTGTCTGGCAGAGGCCGGCGACCCGCCGCTGAACCTGCCAGCTAGAGCCATGAGCCTGTTGGCCCGTTCCAGAGGCAAGAAGGCACGAGCCCGCCGAGTGTCCAGCTGTGCCCCTATGAACTCGAGGTCCTGAGAGGGAAGCAAAGCGGACTTTTCGAAGTTTATGACGAAGCCCAAGTGCTGAAGCAGAGCCACCGTACGTTGGGCGGCCTGGGCGACCTCTGGAGCCGACGACGCCCGGATGAGCCAGTCGTCCAGGTATGGGAAGACGAAGAGGCCTTGAAGCCTTAGGAAGGCTGCCACCACTGCCAGGCACTTCGTGAACACCCTGGGAACGGAGGACAGGCCAAAAGGCAGCACTTGGTACTGATAATCATTCCCTGCCACCACAAACCTTAGGTATTGTCGGTGGTCCGGATGAAAAAGGATGTGGGTATAAGCATACTTTAGATCCAAGGAGCATAGCCAATCTCACCGCTGGAGGTAGGGCAGTAGGGTTCCAAGGGTAAGCATCTTGAACCTTTCCCGCTGCAGGAACTTGTTGAGGTTGCGTAAGTCTAGAATGGGCCTGAGGCCTCCTGTCCTCTTTGGAACCAGGAAGTACCTCGAGTAAAACCCGTGACCCCACAGGTGTTGGGGCACTGGCTCCACCGCCCATTCTTGAAGCAGACTTTGCAGCTCCTGAAGGAGTACGTCCTTGTGCAGTGGGGGTCTGGGAGGCTCCCCTGGGAAGTAGAGGGGGGGCACCTGGTGAAAATGCAGGAGGTAGCCCTTTTGAACCACCTGCAACACCCAGGCATCGGATGTAATGGCTGACCACCTGTGAGCAAAGTGGGTCAGCCGGCCCCCCGTGCTGGCATAGTCAAAAACCCCCACCTTGCTGGGCCGGGGCCTGCGTGGCGGGTTTGGGGGCTTTCTGCTTCCGGGAACCGTTCCCCTGTCCCCTAGGCCGCTGCCCCTGAAGGGGGGTCGTGGCCTGATATTGTGGGTGGTGATGCGTATAAGCAAACACCTTCCTCAGGTAAAAAGGCTTTTTGCCCGAGCGCTTCTTCTGTGAAGGAGCAGAGGACTTTCTGGAAAGGCGAGTCCTGGTGAGAGTCTCTGACTCGAGCTCCGCCGCCTTTTCGGCCATGGGTTTGCCGAAGAGGTTTTGCCCCCTGCAAGGGACATCGACCAACTTGTCCTGCACCCATGGCTCGAGGTCGGATGACTGAAGCCAAATCTGGCGGCGAGCCCCGATGCCGGCTCCGGCTACTCGAGCCGATGCCTCGAAGCCATCATAGGCTGCTCGAGAAATGAACTTCGAACATTCTCGAATCCCCGAGGACAAGGCCTGGAACCGCTGCAAGGGTTCCTCGGAGAGACCGGCAGAGAAACCCTCAATTTCTTTCACCAGGTCTCGGAGGTACATACCCATATACAGCTGATATGTCTGGACCCGACAAGCAAGCATCGAGCCCTGGAAGCACTTCCTGCCGAGGGCGTCCAGGTTCCGGGCCTCCTTACCCGGGGGCACCGAGGAGTGCATCTTTTGACTCTTAAGTCGATGCATGGCCAACTCCACCACCAGGGAGTGGTGTGGAAGTTGCGCCTTCTGGAACCCGGGGCTCTTGCGACTCGATACATGGAATCGACCCGCTTGTTCAACACTGGCGTCGAGGCTGGGCTCTTCCACATGCGGAAGAGAAGCCGCTCCAGCATCGGGGGAACCGGTACAGTGAAGGCCTCCCTCGGGGGGGGGGGGGGGGGGGCGTATTGAAGGGCCTCGAGCGCTTCGGCTCGGGGTTCCTCCTCCGGATCCGCGGGGAAGGCCAAAGCCTTGGCCATGCCCCTCACGAAATCGGAGAACCGGGTATCCTCCGGGGGGGGGGGGGGGGGCCCGCTTCCGAGGCTCCGACTCGGGTGAGTCGGAGGGGACGCACCGAGTCTGGAAAGAACCGGGTGACTCGTCCTCCTCCGTGTCCCAGCCCGACTCCTCCGAGGAGGAATCGAGCGGTTCCGTGCGGGCAGGGCCCGGGGACCTCCGCCCCGACGCCGACGTCGAGGACCTCGGTCCCGAACGGGAAGCCGAGGGAGACCTAGGTCGAGGATCGACTCGAGCTCGTATGGACTCAAGGATTGACTCGGCCTCCGGGGTCGACTGGAGCGTCGAAGTCCCGGTGGTCAGGGCAGATGCACTGGCGAGGCCGGTGATCCATGCCCACTGCTGGTCCATGAAGGCAGATATACTGCGCTCCAAGGACGTCAGTCTGAGATCAAGCTCAGAAGACCCAGCAGCCGCCGACTCGGGCCCCGACGGCGTCGGTTCATCCGTGGGGGAGTCCAGGAGGACTATAGCACTCACGTGTCCAGGAGACTCCACTTCGAGACGAGGAAGCTTCGAAGGCTTTTCCCCCTCCGATGGCCTGGGGTGTCGGACCGGGCTAGGCAACCTGGCCCTCAAAGGACCAGGATCGCCGCCCGGCTCCACCCTCGCGGGCTTCTTCTCCCGCCGGTGTTCCCGGTGATACCGGTGTATCGGGTCCGGGCGGGAAAAGATCCGGCGTCGAACCGAAAAAAGAAAAACAAATAAAATCAACTTTTTCAGTGGCGATCACAAACAGCGTCTGTAGGGCTCCGCGGAAAAAAGAAGACTGAGCAAGATGGCACCCTTGGGCGGGAAGGGGACCACGCATGCGTGCTGCAATTCCCAAAGGCTTTCTTTGAAAGCTGGGGAAATTGCTCCGCGAGGGCTCCATTGGTGCCGATGTCACCCATATGTGAGGACTCACTTCCTGCTTGGTCCTGGAGAAAAGCATCCGCTGCCCACCTCATGGGATGCGGGTGCCTGGAGCAGAACCTGGGCAGTTGCTTGTTCAGGGGACTGGCAAAGAGATCTATGGATGGGAAGTCCCCATTTCAGGAAAATCTTCTGAACCACTAGTGGGTGGAGTTGCCATTCGTGGGGCTGCAGAACTCTGCTCAACCGGTCTGCCAGGCAGTTCTCCTGGCCAGGGAGGTAAACAGCTTTGAGAAACATGTGCTTGAGCGCAAACAAGCAAAGGTCCTGTGCCTCCTGACAGAGGAGCCTGGACCCAGTGCCGCCCTGCTTGTTCACATAAAACATGGCTACTTGGTTGTCTGTTTGTACTAAGCCAGACTGGTGAGCCAGGGTTTGAGAGAAAGTCTTGAGGGCCAAGCGAATAGCCCGTAGCTACAGTAGGTTGATCTGCTGCGTGGCTTCACAGGGAGACCACAGGCCCTGGGTGCACTTGCCTAGACAATGTGCTCCCCAGCCCTGCAGGGAGGCATCGGTGGTCAACACCACTGTGAACCCAGGTATCTGAAAAGGCACCCCTTGCAATAAGTTGGGGGTTGTAGCCACCAGAGTAGGGAGTTTAGGAATGGTCTGGACACCCTTACTCTGCCTCTGAGGCTCCCTGTGGCCTGTGTCCACTGAGTTCTGAGGCACCACTGTGCCGGCCTCATATGGAGCCGGGCATTGGGAGTCACATGTACTGTCGAAGCCATGTGGACGAGAAGCCTCAGCCAGATCCTGGCAGAAACCAGTGACCTGCTTAGAAACTGGTTTGCCAAGTCTATCAGTCATTGGGCTCTGTCCTCTGGCAAGAAAGCCTTTGCCTGCAGAGAGTCTAGCCTTGCCCCTATGAACTCCAAGTTTTGGGAGGGGAGCAAAGTGGACTTTGTGAAGTTTATGACAAACCCCAGGTGATGAAGTAGAGAAATAGTACGGAGGGTGGCTTGCCTGGCCTCCTGGCACGTCTGACCCCTGATGAGCCAGTCGTCCAGATAGGGGAAGACAAAGATACCCTGATTTCTCAGGTAGGCTGCCACCACCGACAGACATTTGGTAAAGACCCTGGGGGAGGAGGTGAGGCCGAAAGGCAGCACTTTGTACTGATAATGGTTTCCTCCCACAATGAACCTGAGGTACTTTCTGTGGTCTGGATGAATGAGGATGTGAGTGTACGCATCCTTTAGATCAGGGGTCTCAAACTCAAATTGCTTTGAGGGCCAAATGAGGACTTGTAGAGTAACCCGGGGGCCGCACAAGACGCAGGCCTCATTTGCATAATGGCATCATTTGCATAAGGGATCATTTGCATAAATATTTGCATAATGTTACCATACACTAACTTTGAGTAAACATGCCTCTTAATGAGTGTATGGATAAAGAAAGACTAAAAGATTTCTACATTACTATAAACCAGTGCCAACCGCCAGGCACATTAGGAACTACTAGAAACACTGCTCATTTAGAACCCATAGCAAACCTGCCGTGTCCTAACAGCACTACCAGGACTCACAAAGCACCATACCCTAACTATCAAAAGGCAACACTGCAAATATTAAATCAACACATTTCAGAGAATAACAATACATGACCTACTCGGGAAAGAGAACAAGTGGCAATGTCAAATAGGAATTACATAAACAGCATACCTCAGCTCAGTTACACATGCAGAACATACACCATCACCAAACAAGGAATCACAATTTAGAAACAGGAAGACAATTAAACTGGGAACCCCAAAAGCCAAACTTAGAATGTACAACACTGTAGAAATAAAACTATACATTGATTTCCTCTTGTATTAAATAAAGTGCAGACGTTAAAGATGCACATTTCCAAGAGCTGACATATTTCAGTTAATAAATTCAAAATAAAGAGATATTTTTCTACCTTTTGTGCATTTTTTTTCAGTTGCAATTGTTCCAGCCACTTTCTTCTGGTTGCTTTGTGTCTTCTGCTAACTCTCCATCGTCTGCTGTCCATTTGTCCTTTCTTCTTTCCCAGTTTTTTTCCATTCTCTCTACATCTGCTTTAACATACTAATCATTCTCCTTTTGCTCTTTCCTCATTCCTATTTCATCCACTCAAATTTTACCCCTCCATCCTCAATCCCCACTTACTCTCCCAATACCCGGCCAATTGTAGATTTTTCTTCCCTCCCACACAAAATATATTTCCCCTCTCCATTTCACTCTCCCAGCCCCATCCCATTCTAATCGTCCCCCAACATCAACTCCCTTCTAGCTCCTGCCCCACCCAGCATCCGCTCCCTTCTAGTCCCCGCATCATCAGCCCATTTCCAGTCCTAGCGCCCGCCCCGCACAGCCCATTTCCTTTCCAAGCCCCCCTCACCCTCAGCCCATTTCCATTCCAAGCCCCCTTCCACTCAGCCCATTACCATTCCAAGACCCTGTCCCCATCAGCTATTTGCAGTTCAAGCTCCCCCTTCTACTCAGCCCATTTCCAGTCATAGCACCCCCCCAGTCCATTACCAGTTCTAGCCCCACCCCCCCATAGCCCATTATCGGTCCTAAGCCCCCCAACAGCCCACTTCCAGGCCTAACCCTTCCATCGCCCCATCTTCATTCTTAGCCCCCCAATCAGACCACCTCCAGTCCTAACCCCCATCTGTCCATTACCAGTACTATCACCCCATTTCCAGTCCTACCCCCCCAGCAGCCCACATCAATCCTGCTCCCCCCCCAGCAGCAGCCCACATCAATCCTGCTCCCCCCCCCCAGCAGCAGCCCACATCAATCCTGCTCCCCCCCAGCAGCAGCCCACATCAATCCTGCTCCTCCCACCACCAGCAGACCACATCAATCATGCTCCCCCCCCCAGCAGCAGCCCACATCAATCCTGCTCCCCCCCCCAGCAGCAGCCCACATCAATCCTGCTCCCCCCCCAGCAGCAGCCCACATCAATCCTGCTCCCCCCCCCCAGCAGCAGCCCACAACAAACCAGCTCCCCCCCCCCCCAGCAGCAGCCCACATCAATCCTGCTCCCCCCCCCCCCCCCCGGGGAAACAAACTTTAGAAAACAGCTAGCTGCTGCTCCTGCCGCGGCGGCGGCGGTAGCAGCAATACCGCATGTCCCGCGGCCCCCCCCCCTTGCCTGTCAGTTCTTCTCTGCTTCGGCTTTCAGAGCCGCGAAGGGAGAGCTTCTCCCTCGTGACTCTGTTAAGCCCGCTGGGGCTTATGGGAAATTTCCCATCTGCCCCGGCGAGCTTAACAGAGTCGCGAGGGAGCAGCTCTCCCTTCGCGGCTCTGAAAGCCGAAGCAGAGAAGAACTGACAGGCAAGCAGGAAGGGATCGGGGGCCGCGGGACATGCGCGCAGAAGCCGGGTTGTGTATCGCGGGCCGCACAAAGGTCTCTCGCGGGCCGCGTGTTTGAGACCCCTGCTTTAGATCTAAGGAGAATAGCCAATCTCCCTGCTGGAGGTAGTGCAGAAGTGTTCCAAGAGTAAGCATCTTGAACTTTTTTCTCTAGGAACTTGTTGAGATTTCTGAGGTCGAGAATAGGCCTGAGGCCTCCGGTTCTCTATGGTACGAGGAAGTACCTGGAGAAGAAACCGTGATCTTGGAGGTGGGGAGGCACAGGCTCCACCGCCTTGTCTCGCAACACACCCTGAAGCTCTTGAAGGAGGTGGTCTGTGTGGAGAGGAGGCCTTGGAGGCTCTCCAGGGAAGTAAGGAGGCGGCAACCGATGGAAATGAAGCATATAGCCCGAGTGGACTATGCTTAAGACCCAACTGTCTCCTGTAATGGGTGGCCACCCGTGGGCAAACAGGGTTAGTCGACCTCCTGTGCAGGGATGGGACAGCAGAGACGGAGAGGCTATGCCTTGGGAGTCAAAAAAAACCCACCCAGCTGAGTGGGAGCAGGAGCCTGAGGCTTGGGGGCCTTCAGCCTACGGGGTCCATGTCCCTGCCCCTTGGCCTGCTGACTCTGTGGGGGAGCTGGGGAGGCCTGGTATGGTGGGAACTGTTTGTAGGCAGTCACCTTCCTCGGGTAAAAGGACTTCTTACCCGAGCCCTTCTTTTTATGAGAAGGGGCGGAAGTCTTTCTAGACAGCCTTGTCCTCGTGAGGTGCTCGGTCTCGAGCTGTGCAGCCTTCTCGGCCATGGGCTTGCCAAAAAGGTTCTCACCTCGGCAAGGGACATCAACCAACTTGTCTTGAACCCATGGCTCGAGATCCGATGACTGCAGCCATGCCTGGCGTCGAGCAGCGATGCCGGCTGCCGCAACACGGGCCGAGGCCTCGAAACCATCATAGGCTGTGTGGGACATGAACTTAAAGCATTCCTGGATCCCCGAGGACAAGGACTTGAACTTCTGCAAAGGTTCCCCGGAGAGACCAGCAGAGAACCTGGCAAGCTACTTCGCCAGGTCCCGCAAGTACCTGCCCATGTACAGCTGGTAAGACTGCACACGGCAAGCAAGCATCGAGCCCTGGAAGCACTTTCTACCAAACGCATCCAGATTCTGGGCCTCCCTGCCAGGGGGCACCGCGGAGTGCATCTTCTGACTTTTCAGACGATGCATGGCCGATTCCACCACCATGGAATGGTGTGGTAGCTGCGCCTTTTGAAAACCAGGGCTCTTACGGAGTCGATAAATGGAATCGACCCGCTTGCTCAGAACCGGCACCGAGGCCAGTGCCTCCCACATCCGGAAGAGGAACCGTTCCAGCATCGGAGGAACCGGGTACAGTAAAGGCCTCCTTCGGAGGAGAGTCATACTGGAGGGTCTCGAGCTCTTCGGCTCGAGGCTCCTCCTCGGGGTCCACGGGGATCGCCAAAGCAGTGGCCATATCCCGAACGAACTCCGAGAACCGGATATCCTCCGGAGGGGATCTACTCCGGGGCTCAGACTGCAGTGAGTCCGACGGGACGTACCGATTCTTGAAGGTATCAGGGGACTCCTCGTCCTCTGTCTCCCAGGCGGACTCGTCCGAAGAGGAGTCGGGCTCCGACCGCGCGGGGCCCGGCAGCACCCGCCCTAAAGCCGAAGGCACCGGCGTCGACGCCCTCAGTCCTGACCGAGAGTTCGAAGGTGACCGCGACCGAGGATGACCTCGAGCCTTCATGGTCTCGCGTATCGGCTTGGTCTCCGGGGTCGACTTCGACGTCCCGGTGGTCGGGGCAGATGTGCCAGCAAGGCTGGCCATCAGCACCCGCTGCTGATCCATGAAGGCAGACAGTCTGCACTCCAAGGCTATCAGCCTGAGACCCAGCTCAGGAGACTCAGCAGCCACCGACTCGGGCCCCGGCGGCGCCGGGTCTGACGTCGGCTCCCTGGGAGGAGAGTCCTCAAGAACAACAGGACTTACGTGTCCAGCAGACTCCGGCTCCATTCGAGGCACTTTTGACAGCTTCTCCTGTTCTACAGGCCTGGGACGGAGGTCGGGAGTCAGAGACCTGGCCCTCGAGGTGCCAGGGACCTCCTCCGACGCCGCCCTTGTGAGCCGCTTCTTCCTCTTTCGCTTCCGCTCGGGGAACCCCCTGTCCGAGGAACCATGACAATGCTTGGGGTCAGACTCCCGAGACGTCGAGGCCTCAGATGAGGTCCAGGCCCGGCCGGAGGCTGAATCAGAGAAAATCCTTTCCTTTTGATGCTGGCGACTTCGAAGTGCCTTAGTGGACATTTTGCCACACGGTACACAGATCTTAGGATCATGATCAGGACCGAGGCACCGAAGGCAGCAGTCGTGTGTGTCGGTGAGAGACATTAGTTTCTTGCACCGATCACACTTTTTAAAACAACTGGAAGCCATCGGGGAAAAAAGAGCCCCCTCGAGGTCAAAAGACTGGCCTTCCAGGGAAAAAGAAAAAAGGGCACGAACGCCAGCCACGAAGGGGAAAAACCGAAAAAAATGAGAACGGGCTCAATACCGATGTACTGAACCTGGCGGGAAGGGGAACCGGCGTCGAACCGGGCAAAAAACCGTGATGGAATCGCAGGAAATAGTGAGAAAAATCTAACTGTTTTCCAGGTGAACTAGGACAGACTTCTGACAGGCTCCACGGAAAAAAAGAGACTGAGCAAGATGGCACCTTTAGACGGGAAGGGGACCGCACATGCGTGCAGTATTCCCAGAGGCTTTCATAGAAAGCTGGGGAAATGCTCCGCAGGGGCTCCATCGACGTCAATGTCACCCATATGTGAGGACTGACTTCCTGCTTGGTCCTGGAGAAATATTTTTTCACTCAACGTGTAATCAAACTCTGGAATTTGTTACCGGAGGATGTAGTTAAGGCTGTTAATGTAGCTGGGTTTAAAAAAGGTTTGGACAAGTTTCTGGAGGAAAGGTCCATAAACCATTATTAAAAAGGGACCCAGGATATCAATGCTTGACCCAGTACAAGCATTGCGGAACCTGTTTCTTTTGGGGAAACTGCTAGGAAAGTATGACCTAGATTGGCCACTGTTGGAAACAGGATACTGGGCTTGATGGACCTTGGTCTGACCCAGTATGGCATATCTTATGTTCTTATGACAGGAATCGAGTGGCTCAAATGGAGCTTTCATGAACTGGGCAAGAACTACATTGAGGTCCCAAGACATTGCGGGAGGCTTCAAGAGAAGCAAGCCCAGCATAAAGCGAACAACTAAAGACTATATCAAGATGGAATTTCCTTCCACACCATGATAATGAGCTGCAATTGCACAGAGGAAAACCCTGACAGAGTTGGACTCAAGTCAAGACTTGGAGAGGTGTAAAAGATATTCAAGCAGTTTTTGTGTTAAACAGACAAAAGGATCTAGGGCTTGGCCCTCACACTAGACAGCAAACCTCTTCCACTTGCAAGAGTAAGACTTTCTTGTAGAGAGGAGCTCTTGGAGGTCAAAAGAATGTCAATGATACCTTCCAGTACGTTGAGCTCAGACAACATTAACTTCTCAACATCCATGCCATGAGGGCCCAGGAACAGATGTTGGGGTGCAACATCATTCCATCTTCCTGTGTTATGAGATCAGGCATGTGGCAGGAGAGAACCACAGCTGTCAGGGCCAGTAGGAAGTGATGAGAAAGAGTAGTTATTCACCTGTAATAGGTGCTCTCCAGGAGCAGCAGGAATCAGTCCTCACATATGGGTGTCATCGGCGGAGCATTTCCCCAGCTTTCTATGAAAGCCTTTGGGAATGCAGTCACGAATGCGCGGTTCCCTTCCCGCCTAAAGGTGCCATCTTACCTCAGTCAAATGACATAGCTAAGAACAGCACACAAAAATGAAAAATAAACTATGTACAACTGCAACTCCAAGGGGAGGAGGGAGGGTTGTGAGGACTGATTCCTGCTGCTCCTGGAAAACACCTGTTACAGGTGAGTAACTACTCTTTCTCCAGGACCAAGCAGGAAGTCAGTCCTCACATATGGGTGACTCCCTAGCTCTGGGCTACCGAGGAACCCAGGCTGAACAAGAGTACTCCCTCTAGTCTCAGCAGCAAAGAAAGGCTTTTCAAGGACACAACCTCCACCAGTAGCCCAACAGAGGGCAGGAGTTGCCTAAACCTCAAAGAGATTGCGGAGTACTGCCTGGCCAAAAGCACTGTCCCTACGGGACTCCCTCTCCAGACAGTAATAGGCCGCAAAAGTCTGGCTTGAATACCAAGTTGCAGCCCTGCAGATGTCTACCAAGGGCACAGAGAAAGATGAGCCACTGAAGCAGCCATTGCCTGACACTTGACCCTACCCTGCAAAGGAAGGTCAGCCGCCTTGTAAGTCCAGGTGATAGTCAACCAACCAGATGGACAAGGTACGCTTGGGTAAGGGCTATCAGGAAGAGTGTCTTCCAGGAGAGGAAGCGTAGTGGACAAGTAGCCATTGGCTCAAAAGGTGAGCGAGTCAGTTGCTGCAAGACCACATTCAGCTCCCACTCAGGGGCAGGACGGATTGGAGGCTTGAGCAAAAGCAAGCCCCTGAGAAAGCGGGACACCAAGGGGCGACCTGATAGAGAATGTCCCTCCACCAGTGGGTGGTGAGCTGCTAGAGCTGAGAGGTGGACCCGAACAGAATTGGACTAAAGTCCCTGATTTGATAAGTGCAGCAAGTACTGAAGCACTACTGGCACAATACAGGAGAAAGGATCCTCTGTACGTAGCTGACACCACACAGAAAACCTTTTCCATTTGAGAGCATAGGTTTTCTTAGTGGACTGTTTCCTAGAGGCTAGGACAACCTCCTCAACTTCCTGAGGTAGGCCCCAGGGAGCCAAGACTACCCTTGCAGCCTCCAGGCCATCAAATTGAGAGCTTTGAGATTGGGGTGCAGAAGGGAACCCTGCTCCTGTGAGAGAAGGTCGGTTTGCAACCCCAGAGGCAGTGGGGGATCCACCGCCAGTTGAAGCAGAAGAGGAAACCAAGGCTGTCTCGGCCACCTGGGAGCCACCAGCAGGACCGAGGCCTTGTCCTGAAGAATTTTGAAGAGAGTTCGGGCCACCAAGGGCGTGTGAGGAAACGCATACAGGAGGCCCTGAGACCATGGAATCAGAAAAGCATCTGCTGCTATTCTAAGAGGATGCGGTTGCCAGGAACAGAACATTTTAGGAAGATCTTCTGAAGGATGCAGCTGCCACTCGTGGGGCTGCAGAATCTGCTTAATCTGTCGACCAGGTAGTTGTCCTGGACTGGAAGGTACACAGCCTTGAGGAGCATGTTGTGCTTGAGGTCAAATGAACAAAGGTCCGGAGCCTCTCGACAAAGGATTCTGGACCCTGTCCCGCCATGTTTGTCCACATAAAACATGACTACCTGGTTGTCTGTCTGAACCAGGACAGATTGATGAGCCAGGGTAACAGAGAAAGCTTTGAGTGCTAATCGAATAGCTCTGAGCTCGAGGAGATTGATCTACTGTGCAGCTTCCCAAGGAGACCACAGGCCCTGGGTGCAGTTGCCTAGACAATGAGCTCCCCAGCCCTGCAGGGAGGCATCTGTGGTCAGCACCACCGTGTATCCAGGAATCTGAAAAGGTACCCCCCTTTAGAAGATTGGGTGGGTGCAGCCACCAGTTGAGGGAGGGCAGAAATTGTCTGGACACCCTTATCCTGTCTCTGAGGCTGCCTGTGGCTTGTAACCACTGAGTCCAAAGGCACCACTGTGCAGGCCTCATATGGAGCCTGGCATTGGGGGTCACATGGACTTAAATCTCTGCAAGGGTTCCCCGGAGAGACCAGCAGAGAACCCGGCCAACTCCTTGGCCAGGTCCCGCAAGTACATGCCCATGTACAGCTGGTACGACTGGACACAGAAAGCAAGCATCGAGTCCTGGAAGCACTTTCTACCGACACCATCAAGGTTTCAGGCCTCCCTGACAGGGGGCACCGCGGAGTGCATCTTCTGGCTCTTCAGACGATGCATGGCCGATTCCACAACCATAGAATGGTGTGGTAGCTGTGCCTTCTGAAAACCAGGGCTCTTCCTGAGTCGATAGATCGAGTCGACTCGCTTGCTCAGAACCGGCGCCGAGGCCGGTGCCTCCCACATACGGAAGAGGAGCTGTTCCAGCATCGGAGGAATCGGGACAGTAAAGGCCTCCTTCGGAGGAGAGTCATACTGCAGTGCCTCGAGCTCTTCAGCTCGAGGCTCTTCCTTGGGATCCGCCGGAATAGCCAAGGCAGTGGCCATATCCCGGACGATCTCCGAGAGCCGAGTATCCTCCGGAGGGGATCTTCTCCGGGACTCAGACTGTGGTGAGTCTGATGGGACACACCGAGTCTTGAACGTATCGGGAGACTCCTCGTGCTCCGTCTCCCAGGCGGACTCGTCCGAGGAGTTGTCAGGGTCCGACCCCGCGGGGCTCTGGAGCACCCACCCCGACGCGCCGGAGGCACCGGCATCGACGCACTCGGTCCCGAACAGAAGGTCGTGGGAGACCGTGACCGAGGTCGACTTCGAGCCATGATGGACTCGAGTATCGGCTCGGTCTCCGGGGTCGACTTCGAAGTCGATGTCCCGGTGGTCGGGGCAGATGTGCCAGACAGGCTGGAAATCAGTTCCCGCTGCTGCTCCATGAAGGCAGACAGTCTGCTCTTCAAGGCTGTCATCCTGAGACTTAGCTCGGGAGACGCAGTAGCCACCGACTCAGGCCCCGGCGGTGCTGGGCCCGACGTCAGCTCTCTGGGAGGAGCGTCCTCGAGGACTGCGGGGCTTACGTGTCCAGCAGACTCCGGCTCCAAGCAAGGAACTTTGGCAGGCTTCTCTTGTTCCATGGGCCCGGGGTGATGGTCAGGGGTCTTAGACCTGGCCCTCGAGGAGCCAGGGACCCTCCTCCTCCGACGCCTTCGCGAGCCACTTCTTCCTCTTCCGTTCCCGGTTAGGGGACCCCCTGTCCGAGGAGCTTCGACGGCGCTCGGGATCGGAATCCCGAGATGTCGAGGCCTCAGACGAGGTCCGGGCCCGGCCGGAGGCTGAGTCTGAGAAAAGCCTTTCTTTCTGCTGCTGGCGACTTCGGAGTGTCTTGGAAGACATCTTCCCACATGGTCCGCACAACTTAGGGTCGTGATCAGGACCGAGGCACCGAAGGCAGCAGTCGTGTGTGTCGGTGAGAGACATTAATTTCTTACACTGATCACAATTTTTAAAACCACTGGAAGCCATCGGGGAAAAAAGAGTCCCCGCGAAGTCAAAGGACCGGCTTTCCAGGGAAAATGTTAAAAAGGCCGCGAATGCCAGCCACGAAGGGTAAAAACCGAAAAAGAAGAATCAGGCTCGATACCGGTGCACCGAACCCGGCGGGAGGGGAACAGGCGTCGAACCGGGAGAAAAAATAGCGATAATTGCCGAAAAAAAATCTACATTTAACCGGGAAGACAGGACTCACGTCCGGTGGGCTTCTCGGAAAAAAAGAGACTGAGGTAAGATGGCACCTTTAGGCAGGAAGGGAACCGAGCATGCGTGCTTGCATTCCCAAAGGCTTTCATAGAAAGCTGGGGAAATGCTCCGCTGGGGCTTCATCGGCGCCGATGACACCCATATGTGAGGACTGACTTCCTGCTTGGTCCTGGAGGATCATTGTGCCGCTGTCTGAGTGGAGCTTTAGGGGGGTCTTTCCAATGAGAGGTATTGGAGGATAAGCGTAGAGAAGATCCCCCAGTGCAGGAGGAAATCATCTGACGCTAGTCTGCTGTGTAATCTTATTCTGGAGCAGAAATGATCCACCTGGGCAT
Source organism: Ichthyophis bannanicus (assembly GCA_033557465.1). Taxonomy (NCBI): domain Eukaryota; kingdom Metazoa; phylum Chordata; class Amphibia; order Gymnophiona; family Ichthyophiidae; genus Ichthyophis; species Ichthyophis bannanicus. The sequence continues at coordinate 196,685,483 of CM066037.1, read as the reverse complement.
TCAGTGGAGTGGTGAATACATCTATTGAGGGGGTTCCCTATTCTTGAAAGATGCAAGTCACAACCTCCCTGTCCAGCATCCACTCGTGTGGCTGGAGGACTCGACTCAGCCTGTATACCAAAGTGTTTTGCTTGCCTGACAGGTAACGTGGCTCTCAAGTCCATCACGTGCATGATGGTGAACTTCCACAACCTGACCGTTTCCCAACACAGGAGATACAAATCTGTTCCTTCCTGCTTGTTGATGAAGAACATGGTGACCTGGTTGCCGGTTTGAATCAGAACAATATGGTTGGCCAGTTGATCTCTGAAAGCTCTTAGAGTATTCACCACTGCTCTTAGTTCCAAGAAGTTAATCTGTTGGAAACTTTCTTGGATGGACCAATTTCTATGGGTGTGCAACCTATCAAGATGAGCTCCCCACCCCAGCATGGATGTGATCTGTCTTCAGAACTTTTTAGGGTGGAGCAATTTGGAATGGAAGGCCCTTGAGCAAACTGTGGTGGACTGTCCACTATTGTAATGACTGAAAAAGAGGGGCGGTAACAGACAATTCCTGAGTTGACTCGTGGCTTGGGTCCATTGAGTTCTCAGAGTCCACTAAGCCTGCCTCATCTGGAGGTATGCCAAGGTTGTAACATGCACTGTAGAGGCCATGTGGCTTAGTACAGTCAACATCTTGTGAATTGTTACTTGCTGACTCACTTGAGTTTCCTGCACCAATGCTGTTAATTTGTGAAGTTGGTCGGGCGCCAGCAAGGATCTCGCCTGAATCATGTTGGGCAGGACTCCAATGAATTCCAATTGTTGGGTAAGCTGTAAATGGGATTTTGGGTAATTTATGACAAAACCCTAGTAGTTCCAGCACATGAATGGTCAACCATGTTGATTCTCAAACTCCTTCTGGAGTGGTACTCTTAAACAGCTAATCGTCCAAGTAGGGGAAGACAAATACTCCCAGTGTCCAGAGATAAGCTGCTACTACTGCGAGACATTTTGGGAAGAAGCGAGGTGCTGAGGCTAGGTCATAGATAACATCTGGTACTGGAAGTGTTATCCCCCAGGATGAATCTGAGATAATTCCTGTAAGTGGGATTTTATATGGATATGGGTGTAGGCATTCTTGAGATCCCGGGAGCGTAGCCAATCTCCCTTTGAAGGTAAGGAAGCAAAGTGCCTGGAGAAATTATTCTGAATTTATCTCTTACCAAGTACAGGTTCAAATCTCATAGGTCTACAATGGGACGGTAGCCCCACATTTTCTTAGGGAACAGGAAGTACCTGAAATAAAATCCCTGACCTCTTTGCTCTGGTGGTACGAGCTCGATCCAGAGATCTGACAAGAGGGTGGTGACTTCTCTCTGAAGCAGTTCCTAATGCAGATGGTCAAGATGATGCACCCTCGGAAGCAACTTAGTGATAGTTGCACTAAATGTAGTTGATAACCGCTTTCGATGATATGTAGAATCCACGAGTCTGAGGTTATGGGGGGGCCACCTTTGTGCAAAAAGAGTGAGCCTTTCCCCGACCCGAGGGTTTCCTACAGTGGTCAGTGGGAGATTGGATGTGCTCCGCAGAAACCAGTTAAAAATCCTGACCCAGATTTTGGCTGAGGAGCTGGATGGGCCTTTTGAGGCTTTTCTCAATGCTGCTGTTAGCGAGGGGCCGGCTTAGGTTGGGAGATCTGGGGCCCAGGAAAGTACCTACTCCTGTGAAGGCAATAGGTCTTTTTCTGGTTTCCCACTTGGTACCTCCCATGATAGGGGGTGTGCTCAGACGTACTCCTGAAAAGCCTGTCAAGAGTAACATGCTGCTTTTCAATATGGCCAGCTTTTTTTTGGCCTGTTCCTCGAAGACATTCTCTCCATGGCACTGGATGTCTGACAGCTGGTTTTGGACCGACTGTTCCAGTTCCTGTGACTGGAGACAAGAGAGTCTTTGGACGCCAACGCCAATATTTCTGGATGCCGTCTCAAAGATATAGGTCACTTAGACCATGAACCAATCAGTTCTTGTTATGGCCCACAAGGGAATGATCCAAATACTCTGGAAGTAGGAACTGGGCCAGATCAGCCAAGATGCACATGATGTTCTTCAAAAAATGCTCATGTAGAGCTGGTAAGAGGCCACTCTGGAAACATCTTCTCCTGAAAGAGTCCAATGTCCGAGCCTCCCTCCCTGGGGGCACAGAGGAATGAGTTTTGGTACTCTTGATTCTCTTTAGGGCAGATTCGACCATTAAGGAATGGTGCGGAAGCTGAGGCTTCTCTAATCCGGGAGCCTTCTGAACTCTGTACATGGAGTCAAGCCTTCGACTATATGGAGCTACAGTGAGGGGGTTCTCCCACATTCTCATCTGTACTCTCTGCAGGATGCGGTGCTCGAGCACTGTCATTGCCTCTTCAGGGGCTGAGGAATACTGTAGGATCTCAAACTCTTCTGCCCTGGGCTCATTCTCAGTCTCCAAAGAAAATGCGATGGCCTTGGCCATAATCCTCACAAACTCCTGGAAGGCCATGTCCTCAGAAGGATTGCGCTGCTCATGAGGTGGAGAAAGGTCCGACGGGAGCTCAGGGGACCTGCTCTCTGATAAATCCTCCGATTCCATGTCGGAGACCCAGCCTTCTGGATTAGACTCAGAGAGGAAAAGAGTAGCTACTCATCTGTAACAGGTGTTCTCCAGGAGCAGCAGGAATCAGTCCTCACATATGGGTGACATCGACGTTGATGAAGCCCCTGCGGAGCATTTCCCCAGCTTTCCAAGAAAGCCTTTGGGAATGAAGGCACGCATGCACCGTTCCCTTCCCGCCTAAAGGTGCCATCTTGCTCAGTCAAATGACATAGCTAAAAACAGCACACAAAAATGTAAAAATAAACTATGTACAACTGCAACTCCCAGGGGAGGAGGGAGGGGTTTGAGGACTGATTCCTGCTGCTCCTGGAGAACACCTGTTACAGGTGAGTAACTACACTTTCTCCAGGACAAAGCAGGAAGTCAGTCCTCACATATGGGTGACTCCTTAGCTCTGGGCTACCAAGGAACCCAGGCTGAACAAGAGAACTCCCTCTAGTCCCAGCATCAAAGAAAGGCTTTTCACTGACAGAACCTCCACCGGTAGCCCAACGGAGGGCTGGAGGGCAGGAGTTGCCTAAACCTCAAAGAGATTCCGGCATACTGCCTGGTCAAAAACACTGTCACTGCGGGACTCCCTTTCCAGACAGTAATGGGCCGCAAAACTCTGGCTTGAGGACCAAGTTGCAGCCCTGCAGATGTCCACCAACGGTACAGAGCGGAGGTGAGCCACTGAGGCAGCCATTGCCCTGACACGATGGGCCGGGACCCGACCCTGCAAAGGAAGGTCAGCTGCCCTGTAAGTCCCGGTGATACAGTCAGCTACCCAGGTGGACAAGGTACGCTTGGACACATCTAACCCCAAATTATTAGGGTCAAAAGATATTAAGAGCCGAGTAGCCCTTCTATGCCCCTGTGTACGGTCAAGGTAGAAGGATAAGGCCCTCCTACAGTCCAGGGTATGCAGAACTGCTTCAGCCTGGCTTGCATGAGGCCTAGGGAAGAATGTTGGAAGAACCACCTCTTGGTTAAGGTGGAAGGAGGAGACAACTTTAGGGAGGAACTTCGAATGAGTCTGAAGGACTACCCTGTTCCTATAGAGGCGGGTGTAAGGCCTGTCAAAGACCAGGGCCTGAAGCTCACTCACTCGCCTGGCCGAGGTATGGTCTATCAAGAAGAGTGTCTTCCAGGATAGGAAGTGTAGAGGGCAAGTAGCCATCGGCTCAAAAGGTGGGCGAGTCAGTTGCTGCAAGACCACATTCAACTCCCACTCAGGAGCAGGACGGATTAGAGGCTTGAGCAAAAGCAAGCCTCTGAGAAAGCGGGACACCAAGGGGTGAACTGACAGAGAATGTCCTTCCACTAGTGAGTGGTGAGCTGCTAGAGCTGAGAGGTGGACCCGAACAGAATTGGACTTAAGTCCCTGATTTGATAAGTGCAGCAAGTACTGAAGCATCACTGGCACAGTACAGGAGAAGGGATCCTCTGTACGTAGTTGACACCACATAGAAATCCTTTTCCATTTGAGAGCATAGGTTTTCCTAGTGGACTGTTTCCTAGAGGCTAGGACAAACTCTTCAACTTCCTGAGGTAGGCCCCAGGGAGCTAAAACTACCCTTGCAGCCTCCAGGCCATCAAATTGAGAGCTTTGAGATTGGGGTGCAGAAGGGAACCCTGATCCTGAGAGATAAGGTCGGGTTACAACCCCAGAGGCAGCGGGGGAGCCACTGCCAGCTGAAGCAGAAGTGGAAACCAAGGCTGTCTCGGCCACCTGGGAGTTACCAGCAGGACCAAGGCCTTGTCATGAAGAATTTTGAAGAGGGTTCGGGCCACCAAGGGCGTGGGAGGAAACGCATACAGGAGGCCCTGAGACCATGGGATCAGAAAATCATCTGCTGCTATCCGCAGAGGATGTGGTTGTCTGGAGCAGAACTTTGGCAGCTGTTTGTTCAGTGGACTGGCAAACAGATCTATGGATGGAAGTCCCCACTTCAGGAAAATCCTCTGAACTACCAAAGGATGGAGCTGACACTCGTGGGGCTGCAGAATCCTGTTCAACCTGTCGGCCAGGTAGTTTTCCTGGCCGGGGAGGTACACAGCCATGAGGAGCATGTTGTGCTTGAGGGCAAACAAGCAAAGGTCCTGTGCTTCCTGACAAAGGAGCCTGGACCCAGTTCCGTCCTGCTTGTTCACTTAAAACATGGCTACCTGGTTGTCTGTTTGAACTAGGACAGACTGATGAGCCAGGGTTGGAGAGAAAGTCTTGAGGGCTAACCAAATAGCCCTGAGTTCCAGTAGATTGATTTGCTGTGCGGCTTCCCAGGGAGACCACAGGCCCTGGGTGCACTTGCCTAGACAATGAGCTCCCCAGCCCTGCAGGGAGGCATCCGTGGTCAACACCACTGTGAACCCAGGAATCTGAAAAGGTACCCCTTCCAGCAGATTGGGTGGGTGCAGCCACCAGCTGAGGGAGTTCAGAAATTGTCTGGACACCCATATCCTGTCTCTGAGGCTGCCTGTGGCCTGTGACCACCGAGTCCGGAGGCACCACTGTGCAGGCCTCATATGGAGCCTGGCATTGGGGGTCACATGCAATGTCGAAGCCATGTGGCCAAGAAGCCTCAGGCAGAGTCTGGCGGAGACCAGTGGCTTGCTGAGAAACTGGTTTGCTAAGTTTATCAGCCTTTGGGCTCTGTCTTCTGGCAAGAATACCTTTGCCAGCAGAGAGTCCAACCTCGCCCCTATGAACTCCAAGTTCTGGGAGGGGAGCAAAGTGGACTTTGCGAAGTTTATTACAAACCCCAAACTTTGAAGAAGAGCAATAGTTCTGAGGGTGGACTGTCGGGCCTCCTGGCACGTCTGACCTCTTATGAGCCAGTCGTCCAGATAGGGGAAGACAAAGACTCCCTGATTTCTCAGGTAGGCCGCCACCACTGCCAGGCATTTGGTAAAGACCCTGGGAGCGGAGGTGAGGCCAAAAGGCAATACTCTGTACTGATAATGGTTTCCTCCCACAATGAACCTGAGGTACTTTCTGTGGCCTGGATGAATGAGGATATGAGTGTACGCATCCTTTAGATCTAATGAGCATAGCCAATCTCCCTGCTGGAGGTAGGGCAGAAGTGTTCCAAGAGTAAGCATCTTGAACTTTTCCTTCTCTAGGAATTTGTTGAGGTTTCTGAGGTCTAGAATAGGCCGAAGGCCACCAGTTCTTTTGGGTACCAGGAAATACCTGGAGTAGAACCCTTGACCTTGCAAGTGGGTGAGGCAAAGGCTCCACCGCCCTGTCCACCAACAGACCTTGGAGCTCCTGAAGATCTGTGTGCAGGGGAGGCCTTGGAGGCTCCCCTGGAAAGTATGGAGGAGGCAGTTGTTGGAAGTGTAGCAGATAGCCCTTGTGGACTATGCTTAACACCCAACTGTCTCCAGTGATGAGTGGCCACTGGTGGGCAAACAGGGCTAGGCGACCTCCTGTGCAGGGTTGGGAGAGCAGGGACGGAAAGGCTATGCCTAAAGAGTCAAAAAACCCCACCCTGCTGAGTGGGAGCAGGGGCCGGAGGCTTGGGAGTCCTCTGCCTATGGGGCCCATTACCCTGCCCCTTGACTTGCTGACCCTGAGGGGCAGCTTGGTACTGTGGGTACTGTTTGTAGGCAGTGCTCTTCCTCGGGTAAAAGAGCTTTTTATTTATTTATTTATTTATCTATTTCTTCTATACCGCCCCTTCCAGAGATCAGGGGCGGTTTACATGGAACAATTGCATACATTTGCATAACATTACATAGAACAAGAACTTCTTAACTTTTTACATATAACAGAACAGTAAATTGTCAGAACTATTTACAGGGTGTAAATAGTTTTTTACCCGAGCCCTTCTTATTGTGAGAAGGGGCAGAAGTCTTCCTAGACAGCCTTGTCCTCGTGAGGTGCTCTGTTTCAAGCTGTGCGGCCTTCTCAGTCATGGGCTTGCCAAAAAGGTTCTCACCTCGGCAAGGGACATCGACAAACTTGTCCTGAACCCATGGTTCGAGGTCCGATGACTGCAGCCATGCCTGGCGTCGAGCTGCGATGCCGGCTACCGCAACATGGGACGAAGCCTCGAAGCCATCGTAGGCAGCGCAGGACATAAACTTGGAGCATTCCCGGATCCCCGAGGACAAGGACTTGAACCTCTGCAAGGGTTCCCCGGAGAGAACAGCAGAGAACCCGTCCAGCTCCTTGGCCAGGTCTCACAAGTACATGCCCATGTACAGCTGGGTAAGACTGGACACGGCAAGCAAGCATCGAGCCCTGGAAGCACTTTCTACCAAAACCATTGAGGTTCCGGGCCTCCCTGCCAGGGGGCACCGCGGAGGGCATCTTCTGACTTTTCAGGCGATGCATGGTCGATTCCACCACCATGGAATGGTGTGGTAGCTGCGTCTTCTGAAAGCCAGGACTAATCCGGAGTCGATAGATCAAATCAACGCGCTTGCTGAAAACCGGCGCTGAGGCCGGTGCCTCCCACATCTGGAAGAGGAGCCGTTCCAGCATCGGAGGAACCGGAACAGTAAAGGCCTCCTTCGGAGGAGAGTCGTACTGTAGGGCCTCGAGCTCCTCGGCTCGAGGCTCCTCCTCGGGGTCCACAGGGATAGCCAACGCGGTGGCCATATCCCGGACAAACTCTGAGAACCGGGTATCCTCCGGGGGTATCTACTCTGGGGCTCAGACTGTGGTGATTCCGACGGGACGCACAGAGTCCGGAAGGTGTCGGGGGACTCCTCGTCCTCCATCTCAAAGGCGGACTCGTCTGATGAGGAATCGGGGTCCGACCGCACGGGGCCTGTGAGCACCTGCCCTGACGCCGAAGGCACCGGCGTCGACGCCCTCGGTCCCGAATGGGAGGTCGAGGGAGACCGCGACCGAGGTCAACCTCGAGCCTTTATGGTCTCACGTATCGGCTCGGTCTCCGGGGTCGATGTCGATGTCCCGGTGGTCGGGGCAGATGCGCCAGACAGGCTGGCCATCAGTGCCCGCTGCTGTTCCATGAAGGCAGTCTGCTTTCCAAGGCTGTCAGCCTGAGACCCAGCTCAGGAGACTCAGCAGCCCCCGACTTGGACCCCGGTGGCGCAGGGCCTGACGTCAGCTCTCTGGGAGGAGAGTCCACGAGGACTACAGGACTTACGTGTCCAGCAGACTCCGGCTCCACTTGAGGTACTTTGGGAGGCTTCTCCTGTTCCACGGACCCGGGGCGACGGTCGGGGGTCTGAGACCTAGCTCTTGAGGAGCCAGGGACCTCTTCCAACGACACCCTCGCGAGCCGCTTCTTCCTCTTTCGTTCCCGGTTGGGGGACCCCCTGTCCGAGGAGCCCCGACGGTGCTCGGGATCAGATTCCCGAGATGTCGAGGCCTTAGACGAGGTCCAGTCCCGGCCGGAGGCCGAGTCAGAGAAAAGCCTTTTCTTTTGGTGATGACGACTTCGAAGTGCCTTGGAAGACATTTTTCCACATGGTCCACACATCTTAGGATCGTGGTCCGGACAAGGCACTGAAGGCAGCAGTCGTGTGTGTCGGTGAGAGACATTAACTTCTTGCACCGATCACAATTTTTGAACCCACTGGAAGCCATCGGGGAAAAAGAGTCCCCGCGAGGTCAAAGGACCGGCCTTCCAGGGAAAAAGAAAAAAAGGGCGCAAACGCCAGCCACGAAGGGCAAAAACCGAATAAAGAAGATCGGGCTCGATACCGGTGTACCGAACCCAGCGGCAGGGTAACCGGCGTCGAACCGGAGAAAAAATAGCTTAGGAATCGTGAAAAAATCCAACTATTTTCCAGGAGGACTAGGACACACGTCCGGTGGGCTTCATGGAGAAAGAGAGAATGAGCAAGATGGCACCTTTAGGCGGGAAGGGAACCGCGCATGCGTGCCTGCATTCCCAAAGGCTTTCTTGGAAAGCTGGGGAAATGCTCCGCAGGGGCTTCATCGACGTTGATGTCACCCATATGTGAGGACTGACTTCCTGCTTGGTTCTGGAGAAACAAAGTACTTCTGAGTCGCTATCTGGATCGCTCTTCTGCTTCAAGGTGATCGGGAGCTCCTTTAGGAGTGATGATGCACCGATACTGTTCTAGATCTCAAGGGCACTCTGGATCCCGAAACACTAGACAGGGATATCGGTTGGGCAGGCACCAGTGTTGGGGAGTCCTTCGATGCCCCGATGTTGATGCCTCTCCTATGGGCACCGCATGCATCTTGAAGTTCAGCTCTATGGTGGCTGATGTCAATGCAGCTGACATTGAGGCCCCGACATGCTACACTGCCAACAGTGCTGCAATGAGTTTGAGTGCCTGCAGAAGGAGCTTCTCCATGGCTGCCAATTCCAAAGGCTGTGGGGCCTAAGCAACTTTGAAAGATATCCCTCTACACCTAAAAGGTACATCAGGTGGGTCTTGGCTGTCAACAGTCTGTCGGTGCCCTTCCGATACCCTGGAGGATGAGCTCTCCTCCCTTCGAGGCTCCTCCCAGGGGCACTCATGTGGACCCCCATTGCTCTCAACACCATGCCATTAAGGGCTCTGATGCTGATGCACCAGAGTCTTCATCTGATGTTCAGCGTGGTCACCCCTCGACATCAAAGACAACATGGTTGACTCCTTCCTAGTCTTTGGGTGGAGATAGATGAAATGGTTGATGCTTCGAGGCACTACGAATGCTCGGCTCTGATTTTACTCGAGTGCCCCTCAGTGTCGATGAATTGCCAGTGGCCGATGCAGCCTTGGAAGCTATAGAGACCAATGTCATTGATGACAATGGATCAGACTTCTCAGTGCCAAAAAGTGATTTATGCTACTTCTCCCAACCCTGGAGTTCTCTTTTTGACATCTGTGAACACAAGTTACAAGAAGAGGGCTGATGATTGGGTCCCAGGCTCTGTGGGCACCAATTATGAGTATCTGAGACCAATATGCTCCTAGAGCACTTGGAACACTTTTGAACTCCTGGCGGACCTCTGGGACATGTCATCCAGAAAAACAGCTGTGGCAAAGTTGAATGGCTCAATGACATGGACAGAGGCCAGCCAGAGCATTAGCACAGGGAGGACCAAGATGCCAGGCAAGAAGAAAAATACTGATCGAAGGAGAAAAGAGGTAAAAGAGAGGAGAGAACCACAATAGCAGACGAATGGGATTAAAAACCTGAGGCAAAAAACCCTGTGAGGGGAAAATAGAGAAGCTTACAGAAAACAAAAGACTGAATCAAGATGGCAGTGCAGTGGCAGGTGGGAAAGCATAGTTACTCCTGTTCTCCTGGGACAGCAGGAATCAGTCATCACATATGGATGACATCAGCGCTGACGGAGCACAAGTGGAGCATTTCCCCAGCTTTCAAAGAAAGCCTTTGGGACATGCTACCACACATGCGTGGACCGATGAAGGACTATAAAAGGGGATAGCTACTTCTGGAGAGAGATCTGCAATAGTGAGTATATACTTCAAGGAATTTTTCTGAAGGGAATTCTTTGGATTAAAACTGATTAATCTGTGAACCCAGTGTATTTGTTAAATCAGTCAGGGCCTAGTAGCAGCAGTTTAAGTTTAAATTTAAAACACAGACGAGAGCTTTCTGGATAAATTTAGAACCCAGCAGAGAGCTTCTAGTTTAAATTTAATACTCACTCAGGGCCTAGTAGCAGCAAAGTGCTTTTAGTTTAAATTTAAAACACAGAAGAGAGCTTTCTGGTTAAATTTAGAACCCAGCAGAGAGCTTCTAGTTTAAATTTCATACTAAGTCAGAACCTAGCAGCAGCAAAGAGCTTTAATTTAAATCAAATCAGAATATAACTTAGCATAAAAGATATAAACACAAGCTTAAAACTAAGATGCAGACAGTAGTCCAGCAGTGAAATGATGGCTTTCCAGTCTTTTGCATTGAGTGTCACATATATGATTTTCTCCGAGTTGGTGAGAGATCTTACGTATGCACTAGGTGCAAGGAGCTCTTTGCTCTCAGGGAACGAGTCCATTCTCTAGAGGCTAGAGTAGCAGACTTGGAAGACATAAGAAAGACAGAGAGGTACATAGACGAGACCTACAAGGATACAGTCCTGAAGTCCCACCTCCAGTCTGGCAGCATCCCTGTTGCCATGAAGGAGAGAGATCACGTGATAGGAGATCATCACCCTGGTGTGGCAGGAAGTGATCCAGTAACTAGGAACTGTCCTCCAGGTGATGTAAAACCCTCTCACACCGAGGAGTTTTCTCCAGGGCCATGTGCCCATAAGGGTTTGGACAGACGTTATAGTTGGTGATTCAATCATTAGGCACGTAGATAGCTGGGTGGCTGGTGGATGTGAGGATCGCCTGGTAACATGCCTGCCTAGTGTGAAGGTAGCGGACCTCACGCGCCACCTAGATAAGGTCTTAGATAGTGCTGGGGAGGAGTCTGTTGTCTTGGTACATGTCGGTACCAATAACAAAGGAAAATGTGGTAAGGAGGTTCTGGAGGCTAAATTTAGGTTTTTAGGTAGGAAGTTGAAATCCAGAACTTCCAGGGTAACATTCTCCGAAATGCTTCCCATTACCGAGCAGGACCCAAAAAGGCAGGCAGAGCTCCAGAGTCTCAATGCGTGGATGAGACTATGGTGCAAGGATGAGGGTTTTGGATTTCTTAGGAACCTGGGAACATTCTGGGGAAAGGAGGGGCTCTTCCGAAGGGATGGGCTTCACCTTAACCAGGATGGAACCAGGCTGCTGGCATTAACCTTTAAAAAGGAGATAGAGCAGCTTTTAAACTCGATACTAGGGGAAAGCAGACAGTCGCCCAAGAGTGCATGGTTCGGAAGAATGTATCCTTGAAGGATACTACCAAAAGCAGAGAGGTTCCAAAAACGAGTAAAGTAGCCCAACTGCCCTTGAGTATGGAGCAGAAAGAGCTTAAAGATCCAAAATTACCTATGCCTACCAATAGCTAGATTAATATGAATAAAATACAGTCTCTAAAATGCTTGTATGCAAATGCTAGAAGTCTAAAAAATAAGATGGGAGATATGAATATATAGCACTAAATGAGAGGTTAGATATGATTGGAATCTCAGAGACATGGTGGAAGGAGGACAACTAGTGGGACACAGTGATACCTGGGTACAAACTATATCGTAATGATAGAGCTGATCAAATTGGTGGAGGGGTTGCACTCTATGTTAGAAACAGCATTGAGTCAGAAAAGATTAAAGTTTTGCAGGAAACAAAATTTGCTGTAGAATCTCTATGGATTGAAATTCCATGTAAAAAAGGGAAGGCGACGGCAGTGAGGGTGTACTATCAACTGCCTGGCCAAAATGAACAAATGGATGATGAAATGCTCAAAGAAATCAAGGAAGCTAACAAAAGTTACAGCACAGTAACAATAATGGGTGATTTCAATTAACCCGGTATCAACTGGGTCAGTGTCACGGAAGAACATGCTAGGGAGATAAAGTTCCTAGATGAAATAAATGACTGCTTCTTGGAGCAGCTGGTTCATGAACCGACCAGAGGGGAAGCCATTTTGGACCTAGTCCTTAGTGGAACACCAGATCTAGTGCAAGAGATAAGGGTGTTGGGCCACTTGGCAATAGTGATCATAGCATGATCGCGTTTGATTTAATTAGTTGAGGAGGGATGGTAAGGAAATACACAGTACTACCTTTTAACTTTCGAAAGGGAGACTGATAAAATGAGGAAAATAGTTAAGAAAAAATGAAAAGGAGCAGTTGCAAAGGTTAAAGACTTACCTCAAGCTTGGGTGTTATTGAAAAATACTATCTTGGAAGCCCAGATCAGCTGTATTCCACGCTTTAAGAAAAGTGGAAGGAAGTCCAGAAAACTGCCAGCATGGTTTAAAGGTGAGGTCAGAGAGACTGTTGCCAAAAAAGAAACTTTCAGGAAATGGAAAAAAGAGCCAAATGACGAAAATTGGAAACAGCACAAGCACTGGCAAGTTAAATGCAAGGCACTGATAGGGCAGGCAAAGGGAGAATTTGAGAAGCTTGCTGTGGAAGCAAAAACGTAATAAAGACTTTTTCAAATACATTTGTAGCAAAAAACCTGTGAGTCAGTTGGTCCATTAGATGATAGAGGGGTTAAAGGGGCACTAAGAGGCGACAAGGCGATAGCGGAGAGACTGAATGAATTCTTTGCTTTAGTCTTTACTGAGGAAGTTGTAGGAATGTTATCCATGACTGAAGTGGTATTTAAAGGTGCGGAAGAATTGAAGGAAATATCGATACATCTGAAAGATGTATTACAACTACTTGATAAACTGAAGAGTAGCAAATCACCTGGACCGGATGATATGCATCCAAGGGTGCTGAAAGAACTGAAATATGAGATTGCAGACCTGCTATTAGTAATCTGTGAAAGAGAAATTAGACTTACCTGCTAATTGTTGTTCCTTGAGGAACTCCAGTTCAGTCCCTCACCTCTGGGATGTAACAGAGCAGTAAACTATTGGAAGGGACTTGTCCACCCAGACCGCAAAACTGCCGACCCAAAACAGGCATCTCCCGCTGCTTGAATATCCAGGCGGTAATGTTTACTAAACGTATGCAAGGAAGACCAAGTGGCTGCTCTGTAAATCTCAACCGGCAGAACTAAGCTATGCTCCGCCCACGAAGCCGCTTGTACTCTAGTAGAATGAGCCCGCAGCCCCAAGGGCACCTGACGACCTTGCAAGATATAAGCTGACGCTATTGCTTTACGAACCCATCTGGAAATTGAAGCTTTGGCCGCCGCATCACCTTTACGCGGCCCACCAAAGAGAACGAACAAACGGTCAGACTTGCGGAAGGACTCCGAGACCTTCAAGTATCGCTGAAGTACCCTCTTAATGTCTAACAAACGCAAACTACGGTCCGATGTAGTCTCCCCCGAAACACCCAAAACGGGCAAAGAGACTAACTGATTCACATGAAATGGCGAAACTACCTTTGGTAGGAAAGACGGTACGGGACGCAACACCACTTTTTCCCTAGAAAAAGTCAGAAACGGTTCCCGACAGGACAAAGCCTGCAACTCAGAAATTCGACATGCAGAGCAAATGGCTATCAAAAATACTGTCTTCAAAGTCAAATCCTTTAGGGAAGCCTGATGCAAAGGCTCAAAAGGTTCCCATTTCAAGGCTTCTAAAACCAGGTTGAGATCCCACGGAGGAGAAACCACCCTGTGCGAAGGATGTAGACAGGATACCGCTCTCAAAAAATGGACAACATCGGCATGGACCCCCAAAGGAACTCCTTGCACTTTTCCTCGGTAACAAGAAATAGCTGCCAACTGCACCCTTAACGAACTGGCAGCCAATCCCTTATCGAAACCGTCTTGCAAGAAACTCAACACTGTTGGTACAGATACTGAGGCCGGTCGAAACTGACGTTGAGCACACCAGTCCTGAAAAACACGCCAGACGCGCACATATGCTAAGGAAGTGGACCTCTTTCTGGCCAGAAGCAAAGTGTCTGTCAGCATACATGACATAGGAGTCATGGCTTTTTCCCCAGACCTTGGATTTCATGCAGCTGTTTTACTCTGGTGATTTCAGTCTCCAAAGGTAATAGGGCAGTTTATGTCAGTCCCAGGGCCTGTTGAGAATGGTCTGCAGCCCCTCCCTGCTAAATCAAGAATAGCAGACCTCAAAGGGAGTGGCTAGAAACAATAGCAGACCTCAAAGGGAGTTGCTAGAGAATTCACTATAAAGGACAGAAACACTTCCTCTCTCTCTCTTCCACCATTCATCGGACATGAAGGACAGGAGGCTCTGATAATCAATTCTCTTCACCCCTCCCCCGCTCTCTCTCTCTCTTCCACTACACCTTGCCAAGAGGCTCCGATCCACATGTTCTTACCTCTCTCTCTCACACACACAAGCACACACACACACACACACACACACAGATTCACTGAGGCACACTGAAGCAGCTCTGTAACAATCACTATATACCTCTGTTCAATACCTATGTAATAAGCCTATTTCTACATAAAAAACCCTTCTCCAAGCCACCCCTGTTTGGTTGTCTTATTACAAGCTCTACTGCCTCTTTGAAGTGAAATGAACCCAGGACCTACAGAAGAGTAACCTGACCACATCTTACATTTTATGGGAGCTCGCCTTCTCGGATTTCACAGCAGATCTCCAGTTGGGTAAGTAATAATTTTGTATAATACTTTAAGTAGATTTCAGACAGGTGGGACAGAATCAAAAGTCCTTGTGACCATTTAGCAAAGTTACTTACCTGTAACAAGTGATCTCCGGAACAGCAGGAATTAGTCTTCACATATGAGGTTCGTCGCCGACGGAGCCCGCACGGGAATGCTCCCCAGCATCCAATCAGAAGGCTTTTGGGAGCATCCCTCGCGCCTGCGCGGTGGCTTCCCGCCCTTCCCGCTGCCTCTCCCCCAGTTGCGTTTCATAGCTGAGACCGAAAGAGAGGAGAGGAAGGGAGAGAGAGAGAACTACAACTCCTAGGGGAGGCGGGTGGGTTGTGAAGACTAATTCCTGCTGTTCCGGAGATCACTTGTTACAGGTAAGTAACTGTGCTATCTCCAGGAACAAGCAGGAATGAGTCTTCACATATGGGGACTCCCTAGCTGAGGGTGCCAGGCACTGTTCCCTCTAAGCTGTGCGCGTGTGCGCGCGCACACACCTCGCCGAGGGAGCGCACATACTTTACAACAGAGCGCACAAAAATTACGGTTCTGATTCTGATAGAAAACAACACAGACGTCTTAAAATTTAAAAGTTGTGATTGTAATTACTAGAAATTTTCTGCTTCATTTAGTAATCGTCTATTTTCATTTAATTTGATTAAAATCAATGTGGTGTACATACTGTATTCTGAAGTGTAGTCAAATTTTAAAGTATATAACTCCGAGTGTCGTTATGTGGCGCACAAAAATTTAACCTTCCTTCAAAAGCTGCACAGCTGATATTTTATGCGCACACAACCTACAGAAAATTAGAGGGAACATTGGTGCCAGGGGAGATCCCAGAATGCGCGCCCCTGGACAGGGCGTCGTCGTCCAACCTGGATCCCCGGCATCCCCTGAGGGATGGAGGGTAGGAGTTGAGAAGAGTAGCCAAAGGCACACAACCTAAGACTACAGGTGGAGTCTTCAAAACCACTTTGACATCATTAAACCGTTAATGATCTAGCACAATCTAGGGCTTACCTACTGGATTGTAGAAGGCAGAGCTGCGACGGGTACTGTAGGTGCAGTAGCGCAGTCTTCAAGGGAACGTCATTGCAGATAGGACGAAGTTCCCCAGTCCGGGCAGACTGGAGACGCAGGTGTCAAGCGGCACCGGAAAAAAAAACGGCAAGTCTTCACGAGGAGCTCTAAGAGAAGCCGAGAACACCCGTAGGAGCAGAGTCCCCAATACGGAGGACTAAGCAGAAGACTGACCGATCTGGGAGAGCCCAGCCCGGAGAAGAACAGGAGGGTACCCCGGGGTATCGAGGGGTACACTGCCTACCCTAGCCGGCCAGGGATAGGAAGACATTGGGTTCGAAAACCTCCAGACAAGGAGGCGCAAACCAGGAGCTGTTGACTTCACAGCAAGTTTAAGCGGAACCGGTCCGAGCACCCGAGCCGCAGGACGCAGGCCGGCCAGACCCCGTAAGAAAGCAAAACATCATTACCGACAATGGGAGCAAGTCGGTAAGACACAGGGCGCTATAATATTTCCCAAGAGCACCCACCTGTACCGATATATATCCAATGACAGGTATAGATGTATATCGGGCCATAGGTGGGTCAGGGAACACCCACCCAGGTTATTAACCCTGTATGCACACGGGAGAACGATACTGCCAACTCGGACCGGCCCATGATCCACCGGAGGGAGTCCACCCGGAAGGTGGCAAGGGAACGGACCATCCAAGTGATGGGCCGATATGCGTGGGGCAGGCCGATCGGCGAGGATAGCAGTATGGTTGCGTGACCGTCAGATCAGTTGGGGGGAGCACATCAGGAGCACGTAGGCCCCTGAGGCGTCCGCCTGACAGCCACGCCGAAACCGTGTCCTCCATACCATAGGGAAGGCAGGAGGGTAGAAAAAACCCCCACGGCCACAGTGTGACCGTGGGGGTCAGCTCTGTCATATATAAAAACACCCCTCGGGGGTAGGGTCGATGCCCTCCGCCGCTCCGAAGAAGCATGGAGCGGAGCCGGGGATCGATCTGGGTCAGTGGAACTCCTGTCCACCGTAACCTGACAGAACCCGGGGTTTTATTGCAAGAGCGGAGGCACTGACCCGAGGGCGGGGGAGATCCGGCCCTGTCGAGGATTAGTGAGGCCCATGCTCGGAGAGTAGCGGTCAAGGCTTCCACTAGGAAAAAGAGAGCGGTGCGCGATTCCCTCCACCCGGGGGAACCCGGCAGAGGGGAGTCGATGGACGTACCCGAGGGTAAGCCCGAAGAAGACTAGCATGGCCCTGAGGAGCCAGGCTAGCCCGGCGTGGGAAAGGTCCCCCCCCCGGGGGAGGGGGCCCAACCTCCAATCTGAAAGAACCACAGTGTGGAACTGGACAATAACTGCCAGTAAGAGGAGTTAAGCACACACTGCCGCATACCGGAGTCTAGGGCTGCTTGGCGAGGGCAGCCTGGTGGGAGCTCAGGCACCGCCGACCGGCGTGAGATGTCCCCGGCGTTGCCGCGCCCGGCAAGTGGGCAGAGGAATGACACTTCCTCTTCTTCGGAAAGGAAGGTCGGGAAGGACATCTCCTACCCCCAGGAGAGGGGGAGGGCCGCGGGCGGCCAGCGCCAAACAGGTCGGCGGCGCACTGAGCAACCTGACGTAGGGCCTCGCCGTTGAAAGGTTCTCCGCGGTACACGGGGAAGTACCCAGATTATGCAGCGCCCAGCTGCACAAGTCGGAAGCCTGCAACCAGGCTGTACGACGCGCCCCTATGGCGACAGCAGAGGACCTGCTAACGGACTCGAAAGAGTCCACTGCCGCGCGAGAAAGAAACAAAGAGATATTCCTGCAGTGGTAAAGAAGCAAGGAATAGTCAGGGGCACGAGGGGCCGACACAAAGGGAGACAAGAGGGATAACCTCTCAGTGACCTCCCGAAGCGCCAGGCTCATATAGAAAATATATGAGAGAATCCTGGAGGCCAACATGGACGTTTGGAAGGTTCGCCGCCCGAAGTTGTCCAGAGCTTTAGCCGCACGATTCGGGGGGCAGGAAGAATGCTTCTTCTTGCTACCGACCTTCCTCAGGGCCGATTCCACCACAATGGAATGATGTGGAAGCTGGTGCGCCTGGAAACCCGGAGAGGGGGGCACCCGATACAGGGCATGCATGGCCGCAGGCGGCGCCAGTACCTGTAAGGGCGAGCACCAAATCCCGAGCAGGAGATCCCGCAGGGAGGGATGTAAAGGAAGCATTATGGCTGCCTGCTCCGCAGGGCCTGGACTCAGCGGAGGGTCCGGGATAGGAATGGCGAGCAAGTCCGCCATGTCAAGGATGAAGTCCTGAAAGGACGGCTCTCCCAGAGGAGCTATCTCGGGGAAGGCCAAGGTGCAGGGGCCCGCTGGAACACCAGGGGACCCCCCGTGCAGGTGCACGGAGGGAATCGCTCTGAACAGAGGAGGGTACTGACGGTCCAAATGCGAGGCAGTTGGCATTGCGTCGTCAGAGCCCGAGATCGATTCCAAGCTGGGCATCGAAGGGAGCGACGTCCCCGACGGGCCTGCGGGACTTGGCCTCGGTCCCGACTCCGGGGTCGGGGCCGCCCCCGGGGCAATCCGCAAGGGCGGCTGGAGTGGCGCCGAGGCCGTTGGAGAGCAGGCGAGCGCATCACTGCGCCGTCGGAAGAGACCAGGGTCGAATCCGAAACACGGCGGGGCCACACTTTCCAGACTGGAGATCGATTCGAGGCTGGGCATTGAGCCGAGCGACGCCTCCTTAGGGGGCCCCGAAGTTGGCGGCCGCGCCGGTGCTGCCACTCCCGAGAGTGGAGTCGGGGCCACGAAGATCGGTGCCGAGGCAACGAGGACTTCCCAGGCCGAAACTCGGCGAAGAGGGAAGCACCCGGATTCGGCTCCGATGTCGGGAGAGAGGCCCTTCTAGACGCCTGGGCTCTTCCCGCGCCCGTTTTATTGGGTGGGAAACCCTTACGGGGTGCACCACGCGGCCTTGAGGGTACCCAGGTAACCCGCCGACGAGCCCCGGCGGGGGGCGAGATGCGCTGCCCCGGCAACGCGGCCGCGGTGCATCTGCGGGTTAACTCGACCGAAGATCCCGGGTCCCGCGGGAAAATAGTGACGAGTGGGACACTCGACGCCCACGCCGATGCCGGGAGGTCGGTGACGTCCAGGGATGGCCCCGGCCCCTCGCAAGGTGGGGGAGCCGACCCGCCCGACCGGGATAGGTTGATCGGCTCTGCAGGCGGAGCCCGGGGTCGACCCCTGGTGAAGACCGGGGTCCTTGTTGCCGAGACCGCCGCGGGAGGGGCGGAGCCGCTCAAGGCCAGTACCGCCACCGCGGAAGCTGGGGGCGAGTCGATCGGCCTTGGCGGAGCCGAGGGCACCCGGTGCCAATCCCCAGCGGGGAGTGGGGCCACCGGCTCCGACACCCGTGCCCAGGACTTGGTCCCGCTCGAAGCGGTCATCACCTCCGCACATGGCGGGGGTGTGGGCACGCCATACCGGGTCAGGGTGGTCCGACGATCCCCGGTGACGAGCGGAACGCTCGACACCGACGAATCGGCACCGCCGAAAGCGGGAACCGCCCCCGCGCAGGGCCGGGATGTCGCAGAGCCAGACTGGGTCGAATCGATCGGCCCCGAAGGCACCGAATACACCTGTCGACAGTTCCTGGCGAAGAGTGGAACACTCGACGCCGGCGCCGATGCCGAGGGATCTGCACCGCTCGAAGCGGGTGCCACCCTCGGGCATGGCTCGAGAATGTTCTGTGAGGAGCGAACCTCAGGAACAACCCGAAACCCCGTGGAGGCTCTGGAGCCCGAAGACTCCCTCCGGGGTGTAAGGGACTGGAGGGGAAGGCCGGAGCCGTCGTCATGCGGCGCATGAGACTCACCCTTCAAGGCTCGGTTAGTCTTAACAGACTGTTGTTGGGTTACCTGATCCTGGCGAGGAGAGAACGCCGACGACCGCTCCTCAGAGGGAAAGACGTCATCGAGGGACACTCGAAACAGGGAGGGTCTTCTCCCGACGCTGAAGACCGGGGAACCGGGGGAGAAGGGGTCAGGGCCCCAACAGGAGAGACACCAGGCGTGGGAATCGGAGCAGAAGACGACGTCTCCACAGTGGGAGCACTTCCTGGGGGAAGAAGGCTCCATACTGGCAAGCCCGGTAGGCCTCAGATAACACGGGGAGAGAACTCCTCGAAGGAAAATAAAAACTAAGGAAAGATTGGGCACCGAAGGTGCCAGAGTCAGCGGGGTAAAAAAAAAGACCGCGACCACAGGAACAAAAAAGGAGAAAAAAAAGAAAGGTTTCTGCGGTGACAGGAGTTACGTCCTGTCGGCTCCGTGGAAAAACGAAAACTGGGGAGAGGCAGCGGGAAGGGCGGGAAGCCACCGCGCAGGCGCGAGGGATGCTCCCAAAAGCCTTCTGATTGGATGCTGGGGAGCATTCTCGTGCGGGCTCCGTCGGCGACGAACCCCATATGTGAAGACTCATTCCTGCTTGTTCCTGGAGATACAAAAAGTTCCAGTGATAAATTTGTTTTGTGGGTTAGACAAGGTGAGATTTTTATTGTCAAAAGGCTCTGTAAGAATCTAGAATTTTAAGGACATCACACAGAGTGACTTGCAATTGTCGTATTTGGATGTATAGGCTTGCTAAAGATTTTTCTATAGTATTTCAGCTGCTAAGAAAAGACAGAGAGATAGTCCAGATTTAGTTTGGAAGTGGTACACAGGTAAACAGTCCCTCATTGAATACAATATACATCTTTCCTGATAAAGCTATTACCTCCTGTCCCTTTTAACGTTTATTTCTCTGTCTCCTGTCAGTAAGTATCTTAGTGAGAGCAGGCTTAAAGCTGGCTGCAATTGATACAACAATTCTGTTAATCTCCTAACAAACCTTCTTACTATAACTTCACCCTAAACTTCCACCCTGTTAAAAAGGTGATAAGCACTTTTTATTCAGGTATAATTTTAAGGTGTGGTCTTTATGCCAGTACTCTTTACTGAACACCCATAAAATTTATACCATTCCAACTATAATTCTAAGTCTCACTTCTTCATAAAAGTGAGCATTCCTCCTTCTAAGGTTACACATTTTAGATAGTCCAACTACAGCCTTACTACAGTCTCAAATATGGAAACCTTTGATTTTAAAGAACTTAAAGAAATGGCAGTTTCATACTGTAAGAGGAATGGTGGTCCCTTTGAAGGTGAATTCCCTGAGTCATCATGGTATAATATTCAAAGACAAATGTTAAACCATTATCAAGAATTCAAAAAGAAATCAAATAAAAGAAAATGCCTTTTTATCCAAGGCATGTGCAGGGGGCTCATTAGCATGAAACAGGACAATACTGAACTGACTTCTCAGTGTACTCAATTGAACAAAGACCTTGAGGAGGAACAAATTTGCATCTCTATGCAAAGAACTCAAGTGATACAAGCCACAAATTCTTTTATAACTGTTAGTGAGCAATTAGAAGCACTTAAACTTGAATTGATGCACGTTAAGGATCAATTGGCCTCTGAAAAACAAAAGAATAAAGATACACCCATTTCTCCCTCAGCCCACTATGCCTATGACACACCCTATCAGCCATGCATACAAGCTAATACAGAGGTATGCATGGCTGGACTTAGGAATGGAAAGAATACAGATGAATCACAGGAAGAAAATCATGATAGTTTATCTCAGCCAGAACCCAGCAATAATCAGGATCTCTGTCAGGAGGATAATTCAGATGACTTAGACATGGCACCCAGTACTGAACTCAGAGCACCAGTTAAAGTAATGCTGCAGGACAATTTAAAAGATAGAGACATAGAAAAAATAATGGAGAAAATTGGCCCTATGCCTTTTCATGTAAATCATTGGTGTAAATGGGCCATTGATATTCTGATTCACTGGGGTCTAGGGAAATACAGAAGAAAACAATCAGACTTTGATAGACTTATGCATCTGGCTCTGGGGCCACACTATTATAAAGTTGGCTCTCTCACTCACCCATACCAGTTGGTTAAAAGGGGCATTGAGAAACTATTTCACTGTTCCCCAATGCAAGTATTTAAAATTATTTCACCTCTACCAAATGATACACTGGAAGAGTTTGCATATAGAGCCTGGATTTTTAAAGCAGTTCTTAATGAGCAGGAGTCCTGGCCCAATGCAGAAGATTATGGGGCGAGCATGCATAAGGAATTTTTATTAGAATTGCTATCCCCTGAGATTACAAAACACCTTCTGTTATTTTCTGAAGACCCTAAAGCAACCCCTTTTGATACTTTAATGCTCAGAATTGGGTCTGTTTGGAAGACCCAGCCCTCGCAGGTAATAACAGTATCAGAAGCACGGAAGTGGCAAGCCAAGGAATCCTCTCAGTACACAAGGAACAGACAGAGGACACACACCCTGGACAGCACAAGGCAGAGGTACTTTTAGAAATTCCTCAAGTTACATCCCCTTTCAAGAGCTCAAAGCACAGAGAGATGGATTAGAAATGGAGAAAATTAAATGGGAACAAGACAAACACATACTGCAGATAGAAATAGATAAATTAAAACAGGACATACGAGCAGCTCAGGACAAACATAAGGCTAGTGCATAGGGATGTCCTGACCTCTTGAGTTCAGATATCAAAATGTCTCAAGCCTTCATAGCCCAGCCTGCCTCCTTTATCTCAGCAGAGGACTCAATTCCAGAGCCTCTGGATGATGAAATGGATACAGGCCCAGGACACAATTTAAGGCTTGTAACACCCTTGATACTGGACTCTTGTGCACGCCCCAATGTTATCAGCAGAATAGGGGGTCAGGATAAATTAGCTTTGACTGACACAGGGGCTGGAATTAGTTTTACTAACAGAGCTTCTCCCACTGCAGATCAGAAAAATATGGAAATTTATGAAATTCAAGGAATTAATGACACAGCTTGCCCAGTTAAATGGGGTATCCCTTTGCACAGTGAACAAAATAAGGAAATGTTGGAAACCACTGCCTCCACTATAGTAAACACACCAAAAGAAATAATTGGAATTGATGTTCTCAACCAGTTAAATTTGGTGGTGGATATGGCTAATCTTAAATTGTGGCAGTATTCAGGAACTTCAAGTGCTTATAAAACTTTAGTGCATGAAGTCATTCCCATGCAGTTAGCAACTCAGTGCACCAAGGCAGCTCAACAGTATGATCTGTGTGTAATTCCTTCAGAGGTGGCTGATATTCCAGTCTGGGCTCAAGACAAGTTAGATTGTGGGAAAATGCACACAGAAATACTGCTGGAAGGTGAGGATCCTCTACCACAGAAACAATACCCAGTACCTCATCAGGCTATAGAACCAGTGACTAAAATTGTGAAGATACTGGAGGAGAGGGGTCTGATTAGACCTATTTCTTCCACATGTAATTCACCAACCTGGCCGATAGTTAAACTGGGGGGTTCCTTCAGGCTCACTATGGACTTCCGTGCCCTGAATCAAGTTTCAAAATCTGTAGTGTCCGTGGTAGCCTCATACCCTGAAATGATCTCTAAACTGAATCCCAAATGTAAATTTTTCTCTGTTTTAGACATATCCAATGGGTTTTGGAGTCTGCCCCTGGCCCTTGAGTGCCAGTACAAAACAGCCTTTCAGTGGCTGAATAAACAATATGCATGGACTGTGCTCCCACAGGGATATAAGGATTCCCCCTCAATATTTCATGAATACATGAAGGAAGCCCTGTCACTAGTGTCTTGCAGAGATGAGACCTAGACCAAACCTCCCCTTTGGAACTGCACAATGGGAGGGACCGTAATTAGTTACTGATACCTTAGGCCCAAGCCTATACCAGATCCTAATGCCTGACAACCAGCAGTACTGGAAACATATCACCCAGTTAAAACCATATGGGTAATACGTGTTTTATCAGTCTTTGTTTTCAGATACCACCTGAAGACAGCACAGACAGCTGCTTTCTGAAGACAGCACGGACAGCTGCTTTCTGAAGACAGCACGGACAGCTGCTTTCTGAACAAAAGTCGCTTGAGGACGGTAACTAGTTACTCCTGCTGTACATGTGTTTAATAGTTATGTAAATAAGTAGTAGAAATTATTTTTTTTGTTTTGTTGTTACATAGTATAAGTGGGGAGCATTAGTTTACTCCCTAGTAGAGTGAAACAAGTTAGCTTTTATTATGTTGTTCTTGTATCTGCTCTCTTCTACTCAAGTCTCATTACAGGAACTATTATCCGAATATGCACGATTGGCTGGGCTAACTCCACAGGTGGAGTGTATTGCTACCAAGAAATACCCCCACCTTTCCCGGAAGGAAAGGATCTGGTCATCCTGAGTTTCTGTTCGGTACAGGACAAGCCAGTGTTCTATCATTAAACATCACTCAAGTACAGTGGGAGCCACCAGTTTCCACTTCTCTAGAAAGGACACAAGAATTGAGGGCACGCCCAGAACGTTACTTTCTAGGTCCTCCTGCTTTGATTTTGTACAATATTTCCTGTCAGGACAGAGGTACCTGGAAAATAACTTATACATGGGTTGTGAGTGATCAACAGCACATTACTGAGACTTCATTCCTTTTGGATGTATCTTGTTTACCTACCACCCCTCATCCCACCCCTCCCACCACTTCTGCTCCTCCTGTACTCTACCTTTCTGATATCCACCCATTTCAGGAAGGACATCCCTTTCAGATTAAATATGATGCACCACACGATGTTTTATATGATGTGGAATACCATTTTCTTACTTGGCATCTATTTCCCAAATTGTTTCTAGTTACTCAAATATCCAAATTGCTCTCAGTTTGTTGCCAACCACATACAAATGCTCAATACTTGGTTTGATATGCAGTCAGTAACACCCCGAGCCAAGCAATTTTGACACAAGCGTGAATTAATTGATACAATTTTAGGTGGCACAGGGACTGCACTGGGTGCCCTTAATATAATTGATATAGAGGTGCTACGTAATAAAATGGGATCCACTGCTCAGCATGCTGCTGATGGTTTTACCTCACAACATATTATTAATGAAGCTTCCTCTAAACTGTCCAATGTAGTTGTAGATACCTTTGCTCTTATATCTCCCATTATAGAACAGAAAATTGTTACCTTAGCACATGCAGAATATAGACTGGGAAAGAATATTTCCTGGGCTCTTGCCTGTGATCAAGTACAGATAGAGCTTATTACTATACTAAAGGAAATTCTGATCACTGCTAAGTTAGGACACTGACCACCATCTCTCATCCATATGGCTAGTACCAAAATACATGAATTTGCTATAGCTCACCTTGATAGGTGGACAGTTAGTGTTCCCATTTGTTCACCACAAGGCTGCTCTATCTGTACTTTGATCCCATGGTCAGGACAACACACAGTTATTTATCCTATTGTTAATATTGGGGTGCAGTTTGATAATATGCTTATGTATCCTGTGGACCATCTCACATGGGTGCAGCCACTGGACGACACCTGGACTTCATTCAAGCCGATGGACCCCAGTTTGTGTGAGCAGACTACATTTCAGTTCAAGTGTCAACCTCACCAGTTTAAAGAGGCTGACACCTCCTGCTGGAACAATTCCTCCTCTTGCTCCCTGACTGTTAAGCTCTCATATTCCCTGACTATCTCACACAGTTTGTATTACCTTGGAGCTGGACACTTTTGTTTTCATCTGTTCTTTCCCCAGAATGTTTCTTTTTCGATTGCTCCCAGAATGCATGACATTCGCCTTCCCAAGAACACTTTATTGTACAGTTCAAACTATTTACCAAACAATACCTGGTGTAGTTATACACCACTGGTCTCCCTCACCATTAATGGGACAACTTATTCCACACCGCTGGTTACCAATGACTCTATGGACATTCCAGACTTTATCTCATATGCTGTGCATCCCTTACCACTTGGCATGGAAGAAGAGACACTACATAAACTGCTCAACTTTACAGAACTCCATGCCTATATTGATCACCTTAAAACAACATCCACTGAAGTGAATCACACCATCGCTTATGAGAATGGACACATTCAACAAATTGTTGGACACTTACTACAAGATGCTCATGTGTCTGTGTGGGAATTGTTATTTGGTTACTCACCTACTGCTGATCATGTCTTTAATGTTTTTATTCACCCTATTATTTTAACTGCTGTACAAATATTTCTATGCATTATCACAATTTTCCTGTGTTGTAAAATGAAACAAATGTACATATCCTTGCAGCGCATGTCATACAGAACAACAACATTTTAAGGTAGTTACACTGAATTTCTCTAGCATCTACCCCTACATCCAGGCTCATTTGGCCTGCTAATTTGGCTAATTTGGCATTTCCTATTACACTGAATACCAGAGTCAGCTGCAGTCTAGTATTGCTTCCTATCCTCACTCACAGCATCCTGGTACCTTTTGGCTTTAACCTCCTCAAAAATTCCTGCAGCCCTTATGCACTGTTCACTCGCTCTAAGACGGGCACGGAGGTAGCATATTGGGTTCCCCCCCCAGTAGTGGCTACCCTACCTAAGACACGAGGTTTGGACTCATAAGGAGACTTGTTTATCTCTAGAACACTAGAGACAGTATTGTGCAGGACAGGGGACTTGCTGGACATAGCAAGGTATTTAATACAGGAGATATTAGACAAGCTGCCTACTATCATGTAATGGCAGCTGGGACAGGTACCACAGGTTTGCTTCCACCATTTCCAGGCACAAATAATAAATAAAAATAAAAAAGGTGTGGGAGATGTCAGCATACATGACATAGGAGTCATGGCTTTTTCCCCAGACCTTGGATTTCATGCAGCTGCGTTACTCTGGTGATTTCAGTCTCCAAAGGTAATAGGGCAGTTTATGTCAGTCCCAGGGCCTGTTGAGAATGGTCTGCAGCCCCTCCCTGCTAAATCAAGAATAGCAGACCTCAAAGGGAGTGGCTAGAAACAATAGCAGACCTCAAAGGGAGTTGCTAGAGAATTAACTATAAAGGACAGAAACACTTCCTCTCTCTCTCTCTCTTCCACCATTCATCGGACATGAAGGACAGGAGGCTCTGATAATCAATTCTCTTCACCCCTCCCCCGCTCTCTCTCTCTTCCACTACACCTTGCCATGAGGTTCTGACCCACATGTTCTTACCTCTCTCTCTCACACACACATGCACGCACACACACACACACAGATTCATTGAGGCACACTGAAGCAGCTCTGTAACAATCACTATATACCTCTGTTCAATACCTATGTAATAAGTCTATTTCTACATAAAAAACCCTTCTCCAAGCCACCCCTGTTTGGTTGTCTTATTACAAGCCCTATTGCCTCTGTGAAGTGAAATAAACCCAGGACCTACAAGAGAGTAACCTGACCACATCTTACAGTGTCAATCACCGCCTTGGAATAACTCTTCTTCCTTAACCAAGCCCTTTCAATAGCCAAGCCGTAAGCAGAAACCGATGTACCTGAGGCATTCGTAGAGCACCCTGAAGCACCAGATCCTCCCTTAGCGGCATCCGCCACGGTTCCCCGTTGAGCAGACGCACCAGATCGGCATACCACGGATGACGAGGCCAATCTGGAACTACTAGAACCACTCTTCCCGATGAGCCTCGATGTGCTGTACCAATCGTCCTATGAGTGCCCAAGGGCGAAACACAGAGGAGACAGTGAGCGGGCCATTGTTGGAGTAAGGCATCTAGACCTTCCAACATTCGTTCTCGTCGTCTGCTGTAAAAGTGACTGGCTTTGGCCGACCGAAAGATCGCCATGAGATCCATAATCGGAGATCCCCACTTGAGAACAATCTGAGCAAACACCTCTGGATGAAGCTCCCATTCTCCGGGAACCACTCGAACCCGGCTGAGAAAGTCTGCCGTCATATTGTATGTTCTCGCAATGTGTGCCGCTAACAGAGCCTGAAGCTGAGGCTCTACCCAATTGAAGAGACTTTCCGCCTCCATTTCCAGAGCTGCGCTTCCCATGCCCCCTTGACGATTGAGGTATGCAACCATCACGGCATTGTCCGAGAGCACTCGAACCGCTGGACCCCATAAGGTGGATTCGAAGGCCTGAAGCGCTAGAGCTACCGCTCGCAACGCCAGCCGATTGATAAAGAGCTCTCCGCAATGAGCTCCACATCCTGTGAGACTGGCATCCGTTAACACTGGCATCCACTGCGGTTGTTGAAGAGGCATGCCCACCGCGAGATTCTGCGGACGAAGCCACCATTGAAGAGACTTCCTGAACTGCAATGGAAAGGGGAGGCGCTTGGACAGACAGTCGTTCTGGTGAGACCATCGACGGAGCAGTGACCTCTGTAAGGGCTTCATGTGAGCTCTGTAAGGGATGCATGTGAGCTCTGGCCCACAGCACAACTTCCAGAGTCGCCGCCATTGTCCCTAGGATGCGGAGATAGTGCCAGGCCGATGATGCAGGAGTCCTCAAAAAAATCACACACCAGAAGCCACAGGCCCTGGGCTCAGAGATCCAGCAGGAAAACCGATCCCACACGAGTGTCGAAGTGAACTCCCAAATACTCTAGAACTTCCGTCGGAACCAATCGGCTCTTGCCCATATTGACCACCCAACCGAGACTCTGCAGGAGCTCTACCACTCTGTTACTCGCACACTCTCGGCCCTGGACTTTGCCCGAATCAACCAGTCGTCGAGATAGGGATGAACTAATACTCCTGCCTTTAGAAGATCCGCCACCACAACCACCATAACCTTGGTGAAGATGCGCGGAGCTGTCGCCAGATTGAAGGGCAAAGCCTGAAACTGAAAATGCCCCCACGGTAGGGTAAATCTTAGAAACCTATTTTGATCTGGCATGATAGGAATGTGTAAATATGCTTCAGTGAGATCGAGAGACTTCAAGAACTCCCCTTGACGAACCGCCAGTATAACCAAATGTAAGGTCTCCACTTGGAAATGAGGTACCCGCAAACAGCGGTTTACCCCCTTAAGATCCAGAATCCATGACATAAATTGAGTATCGACAGATACCGTAGTGCTCTTGCGGAACCAGAACCACTGCTCCCAGCTGCAAAAGACGAGCCAGAGTCTCCCGTACCGCAATCATCCTTTTTCGCCCCTGCATAGTGACATGGCAAAAGAGTCGACCACCGGACAGGCAAACTCAAGAGAATAACCTTCGCTAACGACCTCCAACACCCACTGATCGGACGTTATCTAGACCCAGACCGGAAGAAACTACAAAGTCGACCCCCTACAGGCTGAATTCCTGCCTGGGTCCACATTGCTTCATTGTGCTTTCCGAAAAGCCGAGGAAGAGGGACTAGCAAATCCTATGTCCGCTCCCCGGAATCCTCTAAAACTCTGACCGAGAGGAAAACCGTCCTCTTTGAAAACCTCCCAAATGGGAGGTATGAAAACGCCTGAAATCCCGAAGTTGCCCACGGGAAGGTAACGGGGCTCGGCTCTGCTTCAGTTTATCCTCCGGCAAGCGACCTTCCTTAGAATCCCACAAATCCTTGACCAGCTTATCAAGATCTTCTCCAAACAGCTTCCCCTTAAAAGGAAGTTTGCTAATATGTGACTTAGAGGAACTGTCCGCCGCCCAGTTCCTAAGCCAAAAATAGCAGCGTGCGACTACCAAGGAAGCCATGCTATTCGCCAAACCTCTAATAAGATGATAGTGGACATCGGCTAAATACATGGAACCTGACTCTAGTCTTGTCACATCAGCTAGCTGCTCCTGCGTTTGCTGAACTGGCTGCTGCAAACGCTGCGACCAGCGAAGGCATGCTCTTGTGACCCAAGTTCCACAAATTGAGGCCTGTAGAGCCAGAGCATTAACCTCAAAAGTTTGCTTCAATAAGGCGTCCACCTTCCGATCCTGTACGTCCTTCAAAGCCGCACTGCCTTCAACTGGAATGATAGTCTTCTTCGTGCCGCTGAAACTGCCGCATCTATACGCGGAGAATGAAACACTTCCCGTTCTTGATCCACCAAGGGATAGAGACGATTCATGGACCTCACACCACACAAGCCTGCCTCCAGCACGTCCCATTCATCCTGAATCATCTGCTTAACCACACGGTGAACAGGAAAAAATGACTGGGACTTTCGTACCGCCTGAATGAGGATGCTCCAAACCCTCATCCTCCGCTGGTACCACCAACGAAAGGTTGAGAGCCTGAAGGGACTCCGTAATGAACGCTGTCAGCTCCTCCCTTCGAAAGACCCGGATAATCCTTGCTTGATCTTCAGGTTCCTAAATCTCACCTTCCTCTAAATCCTCCATCCCGTCTTCCGGCTCCTGCTCAAGGTCCTCTGCATCCGGCCAGTCCAAACCAAGAGGCTGATCTTACACTGACCGGGCCCTCTTAACAGGTCTACCCTCACTAACACCGGAACCTTTCGATGGCTGCTTGGCCTCCTGCCGTTCCAAGAAGCGAAGCATCCGCAACTGCCCCCCTGCTGCCACAAACAGTAAGCCTGATGAAGCAGCAGCACAAAATCTGGGGAGAAACACTCGAAGGTTGCCCCAGGCACCATGAGAATGGCGGAATTACCGGGCAAAGTCAAATTTGAAGTTGGGAGAGCAGGAGACTCCCGCAGACACTCCCCTTCCGCAGAAGCGGCATCACCCTGCACCACCAGAGCAGTGCCTTCTTTAGACCGATCTTGCATTTCTTGCTCCACAGTAAGTGTCTCAGATGCGCAGCCACGACACACCCCTGCGTACGAGACCGAGCCCCCAAGGGCGCCACAAACCAGGCATTGTAGTCACGTAGGTATTAGCGCTACGGGATCCGAGAGACTGGAAAGTAAAGGAAATGGCTCCCGCAGACCACCAAAAAGGGCAACAAAACAAAAACAAGCAGAATCTTCTCTTTTTTTTTTACTTTTCTGTACTGGCCCTTTAAGAGCTCCAAAACATTGAAAATTAAAAGTAATCAAAATTAATAACCAGTAACCAGAAAACTACAAGGATTAATTAAAGAAAATGGTCAGCAAAGAAAAAGAGCACTGTGAAGAAAACGGCGGGGAAAAGGCCCGCCAAGAGCCTGAGCTCTGCTAACCCACAGAACATGCTTCACACGCAGCAGCAGGCCTCAAAAACGCTCACAGGACACTAGCAGCAAAGATTTAAACATTCACCTCTTCCTCCGGGTTCTTCGGATCCTCTCTGCACCCTGATAAAAATAACAGGCTTCCTGTGAGCAGCACAGCTGAGAAAGGCTGTCAGCCGGCAGCAGCAGCAAAGAAACAAGGCCCGATGACAGTTTCTAACTGGAAATCTGCAGCACAGAAAACTGTGCCGGTAAGGAGATGAAAAGCCTGCTATAGAACTCCCCTCCATGCCAACCTGGAGGGGAGAGCAGGCAAAGGGACAGAAATAACGTGAGGGAGAAAACAGACTCCTCTAAATCCCTTCTGATACCCTCTCAGCCCTTGCTTTCTTCTTTTTTTTAACAAGCTTTAATGATCTTTAAAGCTACAGATCAAAAGAAAAAATGTTATAGGGAGAAAAGAAAAACTAAAAACCCTAGCTAAGCTGCCTAAAGCTCCTTATCTGCTCCTCTAGTGAGCCCAGCACCTAGGCTAACTACCTCCAGCTGCATGGAGAGTGGACACACACTGGGAGATGGTGGGAGGTGCCAGCAGGATATGTATAGTGGTGTCACAGTTCTGACATGACCAGTCAACATGCTGCGAAAAGAGGTGCACAACCCAGAGGTGAGGGACTGAACTGGAGAGACGATAAGGAACTATCATTAAAATCATCTCTAATACCTGAAGATTGGAAGATGGCCAATGTAACGCCAATTTTTAAAAAGGATTCTAGGGATGATCCGGGAAACTGCAGACCGGTGAGCCTGACGTCAGTACTCAGAAAAATGGTAGAAACCATCATAAAGAACCAAATTGTTGAACATGTAGATAGTCATGGCTTAATGGGAGGCAACCAATATGGCTTTAGACAAGGAAGATCTTGTCTTACTAATCTGTTATGTTTTTTTGAAGGTGTGAATAAACAGGTAGACAAAGGTGACTCGGTTGATATGGTGTATTTGGACTTTCAGAAAGCCTTTGACAAGGTCCCTCATCAGAGACTTTGGCAAAACTAAAGAGTCATGGGATAGGAGGCAGTGTACTATTATGAATCAGGAACTGGTTAAAAGATGGAAAGCAGAGGGTAGGGCTAAATGGCCAATTTTCCCAATGGAAAAAAGTGAATAGTGGAGTACCCTGGGATCTGTGCTGGGTCCGCTGCTTTTTGACATATTCATAAATGACCTGGAAAAGGGAATAAAGAGTGAGATTATCAAATTTGCAAATGACACATAACTATTTAAAGTTGTTAAAACCCATAAGGATTGTGGAAAATTGCAAGAGGATCTTGATAAAATGGAAGAATGGGCATCAAAATGGCAGATGAAATTTAATATGGACAAGTGCAAAGTTATGCACCTAGGGAAGAACAACCCAAACTATGGTTACACGATGCAAGGTTCCACATTAGGAACCAACACCCAGGAAAATGATTTAGGCGTCATTCTGGACAACATGTTAAAACCCTTCGCCCAGTGTGCAGCGGCAGCCAAAAGAGCAAATAGAATGCTAGGTATCATTAGGAAAGGAATGGAAAATAAAACAAAGGATATTATAATGCCTCTGTATAGTTCCATGGTGCGACCCTACCTTGAATATGGTGTGCATTTCTGGTCGCTGTATCTTAAAAAGGATATAGTGTTATTAGAAAAGATTAAGAGAAGAGCCACCAAAATGGTAAAGGGGATGGAAGGATACTCCTATGAAAAAAGGCTAAAGAGGTTAGGGCTTTTTAACCTGGAAATGAGACGGCTGAGGGGAGACATGACAGAAGTCTATATATTAATGAATGGAGTGGAATGAGTAAACGTAGATCGATTGTTTACATTATCAGAATATAGAAGGACTAGGGGACATGCAATGAAGCTGCAGGGTAACCTATTTAAGACTAATAAGATAAAATATTTTTTCACTCAATGTGTAATCAAACTCTGGAATTTGTTACCGGAGGATGTAGTAAAGGCTGTTAGTGTAGCAGGGTTTTAAAAAAGGGTTGGACAGGTTTCTTGGAGGAAAGGTCCATAAACCATTATTAAAAAGGGACCCAGGATATCACTGCTTGACCCAATACAAGAACTGCTGAACCTGTGTCTTTTGGGGAAACTGCTAGGTACTTATGACCTAGATTGGCCACTGTTAGAAACAGGATACTGGGCTTGATGGACCTTGGTCTGACCCAGTATGGCATATCTTTTGTTATGTTCTTATGACCCCTTCCCGCCCAAGGGAAGAACTGAACTATGAGATTGCAGACCTGCTATTGGTAATCTGTGAACTTTCATTAAAATCATCTGTAATACCTGAAGATTGGAGGGTCGCCAACGTAACACCAATTTTTAAAAAGGGTTCCAGGGGTGACCCGGGAAAATTACAGACCGGTGAGCCTGACGTCAGTACCAGGGAAAATGGTAGAAACCATCATAAAGAACAAAATTACACAGCATGTAGATAGTCATGGCCTAATGGGAGACAGCCAACATGGCTTTAGACAAGGAAGATCTTGTCTTACTAATCTGATATGTTTTTTTGAAGGTGTGCATAAACAGGTAGACAAAGGTGAGTCGGTTGATATAGTGTATCTGGACTTTCAAAAAGCTTTTGACAAAGTCCCCCATCAGAGACTTTTGGCGAAGCTAAAAAGTCATGGGATAGGAGGCAGTGTACTATTGTGGATCGTGAACTGGTTAAAAGATAGAAAGCAGAGGGTAGGGCTAAATGGCCAATATTCCCAATGGAAAAAGGTGAATAGTGGAGTACCCCAGGGATCTGTACTGGGTCCGCTGCTTTTTGACATATTCATAAATGACCTGGAAAAGGGAATAACTAGTGAGATTATCAAATTTGCAGATGACACAAAACTGTTTAAAGTTGTTAAAACCCAAGAGGATTGTGGAAAACTGCAGGAGGATCTGGATAAATTGGAAGACTGGGCATCCAAATGGCAGATGAAATTTAATGTGGACAAGTGCAAAGTTATGCACCTAGGAAAGAACAACCCACACTATAGTTACACGATGCAAGGCTCCACATTAGAAACCACCACCCAGGAAAAAGATTTAGGAGTCATTGTGGATAACATGTTAAAACCCTCCGCCCAGTGTGCAGCGGCGGCCAAGAAAGCAAATAGAATGCTAGGTATCATAAGGAAAGGGATGGAGAACAAAACAAAGGATATTATAATGCCTCTGTATCGCTTCATGGTACGAATGTACCTTGAATATTGTGTGCAATTCTGGTCACCGTATCTTAAAAAGGACATAGCGTTATTAGAAAAAGTACAGAGAAGAGCCACCAAATTGGTGAAGGGGATGGAAGGCTACTCCTATGAAGAGAGGCTAAGAAGGTTAGGGCTCTTTAGCCTGGAGAAGAGACGGCTGAGGGGAGATATGATAGAGGTCTATAAATTAATGAATGGAGTGGAACGGATAAACGTGGATCAATTGTTTACGCTGTCAGAGTATAGAAAGACTAGGGGACATGTAATGAAGCTACAGGGTAAACTATTTAAGACAAATAAGAGAAAATATTTTTTCACTCAACGTGTAATCAAACTCTGGAATCTGTTACCGGAGGATGTAGTAAGGGCTGTTAGTATAGCTAGGTTTAAAAAAGGTTTGGACAAGTTCCTGGAGGAAAGGTCCATGAACCACTATTAAAAAGGGACCCAGGATATCAATGCTTGACCCAGTACAAGCATTGTGGAACCTGTGTCTTTAGGGGATATTGCTAGGTACGTATAACCTAGATTGGCCACTGTTGGAAACAGGATACTGGGCTTGATGGACCTCGGTCTGACCCAGTATGGCATGTCTTATGTTCTTATGGGTTTATTTTATTTAGCTGTATTTATATCCCGCTTTTCACCTGGTCAAAGCGGTCAATTGGGAGATACATTTAACACGAGGGGATATGACACACATACGCTAAAACTTACAGGGAACATGGGCAATGGAGGGTTAAGTGGCTTGCCCAAGACCACAAGGAGTGCCTATAGGACTAGAAATCCCAGTCCCTCCAGCCTGAGATTGCTGTCCCCAGGTGGGACTTGAACCCCCGGCCCTCCGGCCTGAACTACCTTGTCCTAACCACTAGGCCACTCCTCCCACCGATGACAGATGACATAGCTAGGACGGTAGTGAAATAAAATAAGGAAGGGAGGCAACTCCCAGGAGAGGAGGGAGGGTTCTGAGGACTGATTGTGGCTGTTCCTGGAGAACACCTGTTACAGGTGAGTAACTACGCTCTCTCTAAGAACAAGCAGGAAGTCAGTCCTCACATGGGACTCCCTAGCTCCAGGCTACAGAGACCAAACCAGGACAGCACCAACGGCGGCCGAGTTAGATAACCATGAGTTTATTTATTTTATTGTTCTTATATACCGCACTCTTAAAATCAGCACTGTTTACATAGAACGGTATTGTGCCAATAAGGCACTTACAATAAACTGGATAATTGAACTTGGGTTTCAACTGGGGGTAACTATGTACAAGTGTTTCAAATTATTTACAAATTGTAACTGCAATATGTACACCCGTTGGCAGTGATTCATGTGTTAGAGTAGTTACTCACTTGTAACAGATGTTCTCCAGGAGCAGCAGGAATCAGTCCTCACATATGGGTGACATCGGCGTCGATGGAGCCCCTGCGGAGCATTTCCCCAGCTTTCTATGAAAGCCTTTGGGAATACTGCACGCATGGGCGGTCCCCTTCCCGCCTAAAGGTGCCTTCTTGCTCAGTCAAATGACATAGCTAAAAAACAGCACACAAAAATGTAAAATAAACTATGTACAACTGCAACTCCCAGGGGAGGAGGGAGGGTTGTGAGGACTGATTCCTGCTGCTCCTGGAGAACACCTGTTACAGGTGAGTAACTACTCTTTCTCCAGGACCAAGCAGGAAGTCAGTCCTCACATATGGGTGACTCCCAAGCTCTGGGCTACCAAGGAAGCCAGGCTGAACAAGAGAACTCCCTCTAGTCCCAGCATCAAAGAAAGGCTTTTCACTGAAAGAACCTCCACCGGTAGCCCAACGGAGTGCTGGAGGGCAGGAGTTGCCTACACCTCAAAGGGATTCCGGAGTACTGCCTGACCAAAAGCACTGTCCCTACGGGACTCCCTCTCCAGGCAGTAATGAGCTGCAAATGTCTGTCTTGAGGACCAAGTTGCAGCCCTGCAGATGTCTGGCAACGGTACAGAGCAGAGATGACCTACTGAGGCAGCCATTGCCCTGACACGATGGGCCGTGACCAGACCCTCCAAGGGAAGGTCAGACGCCCTGTAAGCCCAGGTGATACAGTCAGCCACCCATATGGACAAGGTACGCTTGAACATAGCTAACCCCAAATTATTAGGGTCAAAAGAGATGAAGAGCTGAGTAGCCCTTCTATGTCCTTGCGTACGGTCAAGGTAGAAGGATAAGGCCCTCCTACAGTCCAGGATATGCAGGACCGCTTCAGCCTGGCTTGCATGAGGCCTAGGGAAGAATGTTGGAAGAACCACCTCCTGGTTGAGGTGGAAAGAGGAGACAACTTTAGGGAGGAACTTTGGATGAGTCCTAAGGACTACCCTGTTCCTATAGAAGCGGGTGTAAGGCCTGTCACAGACCAGGGCCTGAAGCTCACTCACCCGTCTGGCCGAGGTTAAGGCTACTAGGAAGAGTGTCTTCCAGGAAAGGAAGCAGAGAGGACAAGTAGCCATCGGCTCAAAAGGTGGGCGAGTCAGTTGCTGCAAGACCACATTCAACTCCCACCCAGGGGCTGGAGGATGCACAGGAGGTTTGAGCAAGAGCAAACCTCTGAGAAACCGGGACACCAAGGGGTGAATCAATAGACAGTGTCCTTCCACCAGTGAGTGGTGAGCTGCTAGAGCTGAGAGGTGGACCCGAACAGAATTGGACTTAAGGCCCTGATTGGATAAGTGTAGCAGGTACTGAAGCACCACTGGTACAGTACAGGAAAAAGGATCCTCTGTACGCAGCTGACACCACACAGAAAACCTCTTCCACTTCAGGGCATAGGTTTTTCTAGTGGACTGCTTCCTAGAGGACAGGACGACCTCTTCAACTTCAGGAGGTAGGCCCCAAGGAGCCAAAACTACCCTTGCAGCTTCCAGGCCATCAAATTGAGAGATTTGAGATTGGGGTGCAGAAGAGACCCCTGGTCTTGAGAAAGAAGGTTGGGCTGCAACTCTAGAGGCAGTGGAGTGTCCACTGCCAACTGAAGCAGAAGTGGGAACCAAGGTTGTCTCGGCCACCTGGGGGCTACCAGAAGGACCGAGGCCTGGCCCTTTAGAACCTTGAACAGGGTTCGGGCCACCAGAGGCGTGGGAGGAAACGCATATAGGATGCCTTGGAACCAGGAAATCAGAAAAGCATCTGTTGCTAGTCTCAGAGGATGCGGTCGCCTGGAGCAGAACTTGGGCATCTGTCTGTTCAGGGGACTGGCAAAGAGATCTATGGATGGAAGTCCCCATCTCAAGAAGATCTTCTGAACTACGAAGGGATGGAGCTGCCACTCGTGGGGCTGCAGAATTCTGCTCAACCTGTCTGCTAGGTAATTTTGCTGGCCAGGGAAATAAACCGCCTTGAGCAACATGTTGTGCCTGAGCGCAAACAAGCAAAGGTCCTGCGCCTCCTGACAAAGGAACCTGGACCCAGGGCCTCCCTGTTTGTTCACATAAAACATGGCTACCTGATTGTCTGTTTGCACTAAAACAGACTGGTGAGCCAGGGTTTGAGAGAAAGTCTTGAAGGCTAAGCGAATAGCCCAAAGCTCAAGTAGATTGATCTGATGCTAGGCCTCCCAGGGAGACCATAGGCCCTGGGTGCACTTGCCCAGACAGTGTGCACCCCAGCCCTGTAGGGAAGCATCGGTGGTCAATACCACTATGGACCCAGGAGGCTGAAAAGGCATCCCTTTCAGTAAGTTGGGGGGATGCAGCCACCAACGTAGGGAGTGCAAGAATGGTCTGGACACCCGTACTCTGTTGCTGAGGCTCCCTGTGGCCTGCGATCACTGACTCCTGAAACATCATTGCGCAGGACTCATATGAAGCCGGGCATTGGGAGTCACATGTACTGTCGAGGCCATGTGGCCGAGAAGCCTCAGGCAGAGCCTGGCGGAGACCAGTGACCTGCTGAGAAACTGGTATGCCAAGGTCATCAGTCTTTGGGCCCTGTCTTCTGGCAAGAAAGCTTTTGCCTGCAGAGAGTCCAGTCTTGCCCCTATGAACTCTAAGTTTTGGGAGGGGAGCAAAGAGGGCTTTGCGAAGTCTATGACAAACCCCAGATGCTGGAGTAGAGAAATCATTCGGAGGGTGGCTTGTCTGGCCTCCTGGCACGTCTGACCCCTGATGAGCCAGTCGTCCAGATAGGGGAAGACAAAGATACCCTGATTTCTCAAGTAGGCCGCCACCACTGCTAGGCATTTGGTAAAGACTCTGGGGGCGGAGGTGAGGCCAAATGGCAGCACTCTGTACTGATAATGGTTTCCTCCCAAAATGAACCTGAGGTACTTTCTGTGGTCTGGATGAATGAGGATGTGAGTGTACGCATCCTTTAGATCTAAAGAGCATAGCCAATCTCCCTGCTGGAGGTAGGGCAGAAGTGTTCCAAGAGTAAGCATCTTGAACATTTCCTTCTGTAAGAACTTGTTGCGATTTCTGAGGTCTAGAATAGGCCTGAGATCCCCTGTTCTCTTTGGTACTAGGAAGTACCTGGAGTAGAAACAGTGACCTTGTAGGTGGGGAGGCACAGGCTCCACCGCCTGGTCTCGTAACAGACTCTGGAGCTCCTGCAGGAAGAGGGCGGTATGGAAAGGAGGCCTTGGAGGCTCTCCTGGAAAATAGGGAGGAGGCAACTGATGAAAATGAAGCAGGTAGCCCTTGTGGACTATGCTTAAGACCCAGTTGTCCTCTGTAATGGGTGGCCACCGGTGGGCAAACAGGGCTAGGCAACCTCTGCAGGGATGGGACAGCAGAGACGGAGAGGCTATGCCTTGGGAGTCAAAAAACCCAACCCTGCTGAGTGGGAGCAGGAGCCTGAGGCTTGGGAGCTTTCTGCCTACGGGGACCATGTCCCTTCCCCTTGGCCTGCTGACCCTGTGGGGGAGAGGGGGAGGCCTGGTAAGGTGGGGACTGTTTGTAGGCAGTCGCCTTCCTCGGGTAAAAGGACTTTCTACCGAAGCCCTTCTTCTTGTGTGAAGGGGCAGAAGTCTTTTGAGACAGCCTTGCCCTCGTGAGGTGCTCGGTCGTGAGCTCAGCAGCCTTCTCGGACATGGGCTTGCCAAAAAGGTTTTCACCTCTGCAAGAGACATTGACCAACTTGTCCTGAACCCATGGCTCAAGGTCAGATGACTGCAGCCATGCCTGGCATCGAGCCGCGATGCCGGCAGCTGCAACACAGGCCGAGGCCTCAAAGCCATCGTAGGCCGCTCGGGACATGAACTTAGAGCATTCCCGGATCCCCGAAGACAAGGACTTGAACCACTGCAGGTGTTCCCCGGAGAGACCAGCAGAGAACCTGGCAAGCTCCTTTGCCAGGTCCCGCAAGTACATGCCCATGTACAGCTGGTAAGACTGTACACGGCAAGCAAGCATCGAGTCCTGGAAGCACTTTCTACCGAACTCATCCAGGTTCCAGGCCTATCTGCCAGGGGGCACCGCGGAGTGCATCTTCTGACTTTTCAGACGATGCATGGCCGATTCCACCACCATAGAATGGTGCGGCAGCTGCGCCTTTTGGAAGCCAGGGCTCTTACAGAGTTGATAGATGCAATCGACTCGCTTGCTCAAGAGCGGCACCGAGGCCGGTGCCTTCCACATCCGGAAGAGGAGCCGTTCAGGCATCAGAGGAAACGGAACAGTAAAGGCCTCCTTCAGAGGAGAGTCATACTGGAGGGCCTAGAGCTCCTCGGCTCGAGGCTCCTCCTCGGGGTCGGCGGGAATTGCCAAGGCCTTGGCCATGTCCCGCACAAACTCCGAGAACCAGGTGTCCTCCGGTGGGGATCTACTCCGGGGCTCGGACTGCGGTGAGTCCGACGGGATGCACCGAGTACGGAAGGTTTCGGGGGACTCCTCATCCTCCGTCTCCCAGGCTGACTCATCCAAAGAGGAGTCGAGGGGCTCCGACCGCGCGGATCGAGCTGGCACCCGCCCCGACGCCGAAAGCACCGGTGTCGACGCCCTTGGTTCCGAGCGGGAGGTCGAGGGAGACCTTGACCGAGGATGACTTCAAGCCTTCATGGTCTCGAGTATCGGCTCGGTCTCCGGGGTCGACTTCGACATCGATATCCCAGTGGTTGGGGCCGATGCACCAGCGAGGCTGGCCATCAGTACCCGCTGCTGCTCCATGAAGGCAGACAATCTGCACTCCAAGGCTGTCAGCCTGAGTCCAAGCTCAGGAAACTCAGCAGCCACCGACTCGGGCCTCGGCGGTGCCGGGCCCGACGTCGGCTCCCTTGGAGGAGAGTCCATGAGGACTACAGGACTTACATGTCCGACGGTCTCCAGCTCTACACGAGGTACTTTGGACGGCTTCAGTCGGGGGTCTTAGACCTGGCCCTCGAGGAACCAGGGACCTCTTCCGACGTCACCCTTGCGAGCCTTTTCTTCCTCTTGCATTCTCGGTCGGGAGACCCCCTGTCCGAGGAATCCCAGCGATGCTCGGGATCAGACTCCCGAGACGTCGAGGCCTCAGACGAGGTCCGGGCCCGGCAAGAGGCAGAGTCTGAAAAAATCCATTCCTACTGGGGCTGACGGCTTCAAAGTGCCTTGGTGGACATTTTGCCACATGGG
Source organism: Ichthyophis bannanicus (assembly GCA_033557465.1). Taxonomy (NCBI): domain Eukaryota; kingdom Metazoa; phylum Chordata; class Amphibia; order Gymnophiona; family Ichthyophiidae; genus Ichthyophis; species Ichthyophis bannanicus. The sequence goes on along the minus strand of CM066037.1, from coordinate 196,644,878 downwards.
CCACAGATCATGGGATCATGATCTGGGCCGAGGCACCGAAGGCAGCAGTTGTGGGTGTCGGTGAGAGACATTAGTTTCTTGCACCGATCACACTTCTTGAAACCACTGGAAGCCATCAGGGAAAAAAGGGTCCCCGCGAGGTCAAAAGACCGGCCTTCCAGGGAAAAACAGAAAAAAGGGCGCGAACGCCAGCCACGAAGGGCAAAAACCGAAAAAAATAGAAAACAGGCTCTATACCGGGGTACCGAACCCAGCGGGAAGAGGAACCGGCGTCGAACTTGGAGAAAAAGGCGAAGAAATCTTCAAAAAAACGTCAACTTTTCCGGGTGACTAGGACAAAACGTCTGAAGGGCTCCACGGAAAAAGAGACTGAGCAAGATTGCACCTTTAGGCGGGAAGGGGACCGCGCATGTGTATAGTATTCCCAAAAGCTTTCATAGAAAGCTGGGGAAATGCTCCGCACGGGGGCTGCATCGACGCCGATGTCACCCATAAGTGAGAACTGACTTCCTGCTTGGTCCTGGAGAAAAATGGGAAACCCAGCCCCAAAAACAAAATCAGTCATGTTTGGTGTAAATACATTATAAAATAAAAAAATTCCTTAAGAAAGACCTTCTAAAGACTTTGAAAAAACTTTTTTAGAATGTCCCTCTAAAGTAAAAAACTGTTGTTCATATCATGGTGGTATATTACCAATACATTTCTAAACTAGAAGCGAACTGACCGTTATTAAAAATGTGAGTACACCATGCAGACAAAAGAAGCTGCGCCACGCAGCTAAAGACCTACTGCTGCTAAAAAACATGGCACATATGGAAACTCTACCGCCTAATTAAAATGAAACAGCGACAATGGCTAGCCTTACGATGAAAATGCCATGTGTAAATACACAGAAAGCACAGTTACTTACCTGTAACAGGTGATCTCTGGGAACAGCAGGAATAAGTCTTCACATATGGGTACGCTCCGCAGCTTTCCAAAAAAGGAAGGCTTTTGGGAGCATCCCACAGCGCCTGCGCGTTGCCTTCCTGCCCTTCCTAACCGCCTCTCCTCAGTTCGAGTTTTAAAGCAGAGACAAAGAGAGAGAGAGGAAGGAAAGATAGATAGATACAACTCCTAGGGGAGGTGGGTGGGTTGTGAAGACTTATTCCTGCTGTTCCCAGAGATCACCTGTTACAGGTAAGTAACTGTGCTATCTCCAGGAACAAGCAGGAATGAGTCTTCACATATGGGGACTCCCTAGCTAAAGATGCCTGGGAAATCCCCAAGGATATGAGACCCTGGGAAGGGTTCTACCTCCTCCTATGGATCTCAGGCATCCATCCAGGGAAGGAGGGCAGGAGTTGATTAAGCATGGAACAGGTGTTTGAGAACAGTCTGACCAAACAAGGCATCCCGGCGGGAATCCTTGTCCAAGCAGTAATGGGCTGTGAAGGTATGAACTGAGGCCCAGGTGGCCGCTCGACAGATCTGGTCGATGGACACAGAATTTAGATGAGCCATAGAGGTGGCGATGGCCCTCATATTATGAGCTGTGACATGGCTTTCCAGAGAAAGGTTCTTACTCTGGTAGGCGAAAGAAATACACTGAGCAATCCAATTGGACAGTGTCCTCTTAGAGACTGGAAGTCCTAAATGAAAGGGATCAAAGGCAACAAAGAGTTGAGAAGACTTTCTATGTTGCTGTGTCCTTTGTAAGTAAAAGGCAAGAGCTCTCTTACAATCCAGGGTATGAAGATTCCTCTCTGCACTTGATGCATGAGGACCTGGAAAAAAGACAGGTTAATACAGCTCTTGATTAAGATGAAAAGGTGAAACCACTTTAGGTATAAAGTGTGGATTGGTCCTAAGGACTACCTTATCATGATGGAACCTTGTATAAGGTGGATTAGCCACTAAGGCCTGCAGTTCACTGATGCGGCGAGCTGAGGTGACTGCAAAGAGGACAATAACCTTCCAGGAAAGAAATTTCAAGGAGGTGGTGGCTAAGGGTTCAAATGGTGGCTTCATAAGCTGACCAAGAACCAGATTTAAGTCCCATGCCACCGGAGGAGGCCTAATGGGAGGTTTAGTTAAAGTTAGGCCTCTCATGAATCTTGCAATAAGAGGATGAGAGGAAATAGGCTGTCCATTAATAGGCTTAAGGGATGCTGCAATAGCACTCAAATGGACCCTTACTGAATTCGTCTTAAGGCCTGCACTGGAGAGATGCAGGAGATATTCCAATAGAGAATTCAAAGGTAGGACTAGAGGGTCAAGACCTTTCTCAGCACACCAAATGGAAAACCTTTTCCATTTAAAAGCATAGGAACGTCTAGTAGAAGGTTTTCTGGAAGCATGGAGGATATCCTTCACCTGCTGAGAAAGATTCCAATCTTGAAGGTCTAGGCCTTCAGCAACCAAGCTCTGAGGTGAAGGGACTTGGGGTTTGGGTGCTACAAAGTCCCCTCCTCCTGAGACAGAAGGTCTGGAGCAGCTCCCAAGTCTAGGGAGGGAGCTTGAGAGAGATGCAGGAGTAGAGGGTACCACACTTGGCGTAGCCAGCGTGGGGCTATGAGGATCATAGATCCTTGATCCCTCTGGAGCTTGAACAGAGTCTTGGGAATTAAGGGAATGGGTGGAAAGGCATACAGGAAGTCTTGACCCCAGTGAAGGAGGAAGGCATCCTTGGACTGAACTCCCTGACATGGAATTCTGGAACAGAACCGGGGAGGTTTGGCATTCCACGGACTTGCAAAAAGGTCTATGTCCGGGGTTCCCCACTCTTGAAAGATTCTGAGCACTTGGTCCATGTGCAGGGATCATTCGTGTGGAAGCAGAACTCGACAGTGTCTGCCCAAGAGTTTTGGATTCCTGGGAGGTATACGGCCAGGAGATGGATTTGGTGCTCTCTGACGAAGGCCCACAATCTTAAAGCTTCGTTGCAAAGCGACAGAGAGCCAGTTCCTCCTTGCTTGTTTATGTAAAACATGGCTACTTGATTGTCCGTATGAATGAGGACTGTCTTGTAGCTGAGCAGGGTATGGAAGACCTTGAGAGCTAAAAAAACTGCTCGGAGCTCCAAGTGGTTGATATGGAGATAGGTCTCCTGTGGAGACCAAGTGCCTTGGGTGGAGAGGTCTTGCAGATGAGCTCCCCAACCTGTTTGGGAGGCATCTGTTGTGAGGGTTGCCTGGGGCAACAACTGTTGTAAGGGGGAACCCAGCAACAGATTTTGGGTGGACTTCCACCACTGCAGAGACCAAAAGAGGCGCCTGGAGGTTGCTATTTTGTCTGAGAGCCCCTGATGCTTGAGTCCACTGGGTGGACAAAGTCCATTGAGCTGCTCTCATGTGAAGGCGAGCATAGGGGACCACATGCACTGTGGATGCCATGTGGCCTAGCAGTTGCAGCATCTCCCGGGCAGTTAAATGGCTCTTTGACTGAATCTGGGAGGCTAACTGTACTAGGCGTAGGCAACGGGCCTGAGGAAGATAGGCCCTTGCAGTGGTAGTATCTAACCAGGCCCCTATGAACTCTAGAGACTGAGTAGGGGTGAGCTGGGACTTTGGAAGGTTTACCACAAGTCCCAGATACTGCAGAATGCGCCTTGTGCAGTCCAGGGAAGTCTGGGCCTCTGACTGGGATGGAGCTCGGATGAGCCAGTCGTCCAGGTATGGGAAAACAAATACCCCCAGAGTGAGTAGAAAGGTAGCTACTGCTGCCATGCATTTGGTGAACACTCTTGGAGCAGAGGCCAGACCGAAAGGAAGCACCCTGTATTGATAATGCTTTCCTTGGAAAAGAAAGCGGAGGAACCTTCTGTGAGAAGGATGGAGGAGGACATGTGTGTACGCATCCTTGAGATCTAGAGAACAAAGCCAATCCTGACTCTGAAGGTATGGAAGGAGAGTGCCCAGAGAAAGCATCTTGAATTTCTCCTTGTATAGGAATTTGTTCAATTCTCTGAGATCTAATATGGGTCTGTAGCCCCCTGTTTTCTTTGGGATAAGAAAATAGGGGGAGTAAAACCCTGACCCTTGTTGAAGAAGAGGTACTTCTTCTGTTGCCCCTTGGGCAAGAAGGGTAGCCACCTCTTGATCTAGAAGGTCGAGAAGAGATGTTGGAGAATTGAAGTGTCTCACCATGGTGTGAGGAGGAAGGTTTCAGAAATGAAGCTTGTAGCCCTCCCTTATGACGGAGAGGGTCCACTGCTCTGTTGTAATTTGCTCCCATCTGGGAGCAAAATGAACTAACCTTCCTGGAATGGCTGTTTTAGAGCCAAAAAGGATAAGTTCTCTAGCCTCAAGTCAAAAACCCTGAGGGGGTTGGGACTGCTGAGTTGCAGCAGCCCCTGTAGACTTAGGCCTGGCCTGTTTAGGTTGCTGACGCTTAGTAGCAAAGCGACCTGTAGATGATTGTTGGCCAGAAGTAGAAGGGAATCTGCCCTTCTTGAAAAAAGACTTCTTGAAAGGTTTTTTCTTGGCAGGAATGGAGGATGACTTTGAAAGTCTATCCAAAGCAGAATTTTCTGCATCCATTTGAGTGGCCTTTATTTGCCATTCTTTGCCAAACAGGTTTTCACCTGTACAGGGAAGATTTCCTAAGCCATCCTGGACCCAAGGTTCTAAATCAGAAGCTTGGAGCCAAGCAATTCTGCGAGCAGCTATGGCAATGGCCGAAGCTCTGCTGGCACCTTCAAAGGAGTCAAAAGCTGCACGGTTGGAAAACTTTGAAATGTCTTGAGTATGCTTAAGCCAAATAAGGAATTCTTCCCTTTTATCCTCTGGAAGAAAAGGGAGGAAAGTGTGCAGTTTCTCTGCAACTTCTTTCAGAAACATCCCCATGTAAAGACTATAGGAGTTGATTCTGGCAATGAGCATACTGGCTTGGAAGATTTTCCTACCAAAAGCATCCAAGGTCCTGCATTCTCTTCCTGGAGGGGCAGAGGAGTGTCTTTTTGCACTCTTTATCCTTTTCATAGCTTACTGCACCACAATAGAATGGTGAGGAAGCTGTGTTTTATGAAAACCAGGACAAGGGGGGACACGGTACATAGTGTCCAATCTTCGAGAATGAGGAGAGATAGTGAGAGGAGTCTCCCATAAGTCAATCATGTGCTCATAAAGAATCTCATGAATTGGCAAGGTGACTGCCTCCTTAGGAGCCTTAGAATAACCTAAAATATCCAATTTTTTAGCTCTAGGCTCTGACTCAGAGGTTACTGAAATAGAAAGTCCTTTAGCTACTTCTCTTATGAAGTCTTGAAAGAACAAGTCCTCTGGAGGAGACATCCTTCTTTTTGGAGAAGAAGGCTCTTCAGGAAGGGCTATGGATACTTCAGGAGACTCCTCCGATGTATCAGAATCTTCAGAGGAATCAAAGTATCGCCTGTCGGGGTGCTCTTCCAAAGCTCGATACGCGTATCGAGCGGTATCGACATCGGGCGTCATCGGTACCGAGTCGGTACCGATGAGCATCCCTGGACAGGGAACCGCTGCAGTCGGCATCTTGGTTGATGTCGATGCAGTCGGTACCAGTACCGACACTGGTGCCGGTATCGGAGCTGATACCGACAACGGGTTTTGTTGTGTTATCAGCGGCGTCGCAGTTTGAATGAAGGCCGTAACAGCCTGCTGCATAGATAGAACATTGTGATCCATCGACGCCATGAATGCCTGGAAATCGGTACCGGAAGGTTGCGCCGGTACCCCAGAGCATTCTAACAGGTGATCGGTCGAGGCCGTGCCATCGATGTCAACCTGTAACCCCATAGGAGGAGCTTTGGAAGCCGGAGCTTCCCGCCGGGGTTATTTTGCCGGTGCGGAATCCTCGAGGGCAAGCCCGGAGGCATCTCGATGCTTGGAAGGAGATCTACCCTTCAAGGACCAGCTGGATTTATGTTTGGTTACCCGAGATCCATGGGAGGAAGTAGAGGCCCTGGAAGACGTCAATGCCACTGAAGCTGCATCAGAGGGAAACAGTACATGGAGCTTAGCTGCTCGGTTCTGTAAACCTCGTTTAGACATCAAGGAGCAGGACGGACAATCCAAAATGGAGTGGTCAGGACCCAAACATTTGAGACACCATTCATGGGTGTCGGTGACAGAAATAGTACTGCTACACTTAGTGCATTTTTTTAAACCGGAGGCTGGTTTTTCCATGGAGAAATTTTCTCGTGATGCCTAAGGCCCAAAGAGGAAAACAACACTAAGTGAGGGAAAAATATGTTACTATATATATTTTTTTTTTTTTTTTGAAAAAAGAAAGAAAGACCGGCGGTACCGGTCCGACGTCGGAGAAGGCAGACGCGCGACCAAAGAAATAAAATAAAGAACTTCTTCAGCGGTGACAGGAACATGACCTGCTGGCTCCGCGGAAAAGAAGAACTGAGGAGAGGCGGTTAGGAGAGGCGGGAAGGCAGCGCGCAGGCGCTGTGGGATGCTCCCAAAAGCTTTCCTTTTATGGGAAGCTGGGGAGCGTTCCCGCGCAGGCTCCGTCGGTACCGACGTACCCATATGTGAAGACTCATTCCTGCTTGTTCCTGGAGATTACAAAATTACGAATACACAGGGCTGAGAGTAAAATATTGAAAGCAGCTGACACCTATTTTACCAAAAACATACGGGGGTTGAAAACCTTAGCAATGAATTAAGTAACAAAATCCAACAGTGCTAAAAAATAAAACCCTTTTAATAAAACAGAGGATCTTAATGTAAGCGGTTACCTTCAGCACTGTCAACAAAGTGTTGAAACAATTCTTGGAAGACGCTGAAAATGGCACGCTTTTAAGGATACATCATGAATAAATACATATGCATAAAAACACGATAGGTGACAGTGTGAGAGACGCTCAGTGTTACAAGGAATTAAAAGTCTACCGCACAAATAAAAATGAAGAACCATCAATGGCTAGCCTTACAATGAAGTTGCTATGTGTGAGTGCATGAAATTCAAAATTGCAAATACTCAGGGCTAAAATAAATATTGAAGGCAGCTAGCGCCTACAGTGTTACAAAACATATATACGGGAATTGAATTACACAACAAAATCAAGCAACATTCGAAAAGTAAACCCCTCTTTATAAAACAATCGATCTTGATGTGAGCGGTTACCTTCAACACTATGAACAAAGTATAAAAACAATTCTTGGAGGACGCTGAAAACGGTGCACTTTTTAGGTCAAGAAGTACGTCATGATAAAATGCATATGTATGAAGACACAAATGGTTACAGTATGAGAAATGCTCAGTGTAATGTGCTGCATCCGCCGAAACGCGTTGGGGATATCAATTTCAATAAAGTGCATGTGACCTTCAAACCTGCTCGCTTTTTGTGTTTTCTTGTAGAACCTTGTAATGGTGGATCCACCACCAGGGCCTGGAATTCGCTATCTCTTCAAGCGGATGTGAGGGCCATCAGGAAGGCCACTGTCCAAGAAAGGTATCGCAGGTGGCAAGTAGCTAGGGGCTCAAATAGGCAGTCTGGTGAGCTGTGAGAGCACTACATTGTGGTTCCACTCCACTTCCGGAGGGCGGAGAGGGGGTTTGGATAACAGGAGGCCCATAGGAACCTGGAGACCAGAGGCTGGCCCAAGAGGGTTTTCCCTTGACAGGGTTGTGGTGAGCGGCTATCATGTTCAGATACAAACTCACTGAGTTAGACTTTAGCCTGGTGTGTGACAGATGCAGTAAGTACTAGAGTACTAACTGCACATAGTAGGAGAAGGGGGTTCTTCCTTCTTTCCGCACATCGGGCGGAGAACCTTCTCTACTTAAAGGCATAAGCACATCTGGTGGAGGGCTTTTAGGAGGCCAGTAGGATCTCCTAGACTTCACTCGGAAGATTGAAAGGGGCCAATGCTACCCTTTCAGCAGCCACGCTGTTAGCATTAGGAACCCCAGGTTGGGGTGCAGGAGGGAGCCCCCCCTCCTTAGAAAGGAGGTCCGGGGCTCATCCCAGCAGGACTGGGAGTGCCACTGACAGGGAGAGCAGCAGTGGAAACCAGGGCTGCCTGGGCCACCTGGGGGCAATTAGTACAACTGATGCCCTCTCGCTCCGGACCTTGAAGAGGGTCCTGGCAACAAAGGGGGGGGGAGGTCGGTGGGAATGCATAGAGTAGGCCTTCAGACCACAAGATCAGGAAGGCATCTACCACCTCTCTCTCCGGGTACGATTGGAGCGAGCAGAAGCAAGGCAGCTGCATGTTGTCCAGAGAGGCAAACAGATCTATCATGGCCCTGCCCCAGAAGTGGAAGAGTCTCTTGGAGACCCTAGGGTTCAAGCATCACTCGTGTGGCTGAAGGACTCTGTTCAGCCTGTCCGCTAGGCAGTTGTCCTGGCCGGGAGGTAAACTGCTTGCAAGAGCATGTTGTTGCGAGCTGCAAGGGGAGAGGAGAGCATGCCTCCTGGAAGAGGGGATATGAATCCGTGCCCCCCTGCTTGTTGATACAGAACATGGCAACTTGATTGTCCATCTGAACCAGTATGGACCAGTGTTGCAGGCAGTGGCAGAATGCTCCTCGGGCGACCACTGCTCCTGGGTACACAATGTGCCGCAGTGGGCTCCCACCCCAGCGGGGAAGCATCCGTTGTTAGGACAAGTTTGTGCTGTGGGGTCTGGAAGGGCATTACCTGAAAGAGACTTTGGGGGTCCCGGGAGTTGTGAAGACTGCGGGAGACCCAGATAGGGTCTCTGAGGTGGCCGAAGGCCTGGCGCCACTGGGCTGTCCGCACGTGCATGCGGGCATGGAGGACCACATGGACAATGGAGGCCATGTATCCTAGCAGGCGCAGCATGACCCGTGCTGTAAACCAAGCCCTGCTCTTGACCTGGGCCGCCACGACCTGGAGGCGGTCCGCCCGGTCCATGGGCAGGAAAGCGGTCGCTCGCTCCATGTTGAACTCCAAGGTCCGCCCTGGCTCGAGATGGGACTTGGAGTAGTTGACCAAGAAGCCGAGGTATTCGAGGAAGAGGATCATTCGCGACGCTGCTAGGTGGGCTTCGGCGATCGAGGTCCCTGTGATGAGTCAGTCGTCGAGGTAGGGGAAGACGGCTGTGCCCTGCCGCCTGAGGGAGGCAGCAACCGCAGAGAGACACTTTGTGAAAACCTGCAGTGCAGACGCGAGCCCGAAGGGGAGCACCCTGTACTGGTAGTGTTCCCTCTGCACCCTGAAGCCCAAGTATTGCTTGTGTTGGGGGTGGATTAGGATGTGGGAGTAAGCGTCCTTGAGGTCCAAGGAGCATAGCCAATTGCCCTGCTGAAGGAAGGGCAGCAGGATGCCAAGCGATAACATTTTAAACTTCTTCCGCACCAGGAATTTGTTTAGGTTCCGGAGGTCGAGGATGGGGCGTAGGCCCCCCGTCTTTTTTGGAACGAGAAAGTAGCAGGAGTAGAACCCACGGCCTCGAAGGTGCAGCAGTACCTTCGCGACCGCCCACTGGGCGAGGTGGTTGGACAGCTCCCGCTGCAAGAAGGTGTGGTGCGAAAGGAGCCGAGTAGGCTGCGCTGGTGAGAAGGGCGCTTATCCAGGCAGAGACGATATCCGTCCCGGATCACTCGGAGGACTCAGGTGTCCGACGTGACTGACGCCCACTGCGGGGCGAAGAGGGACAGGCATCCCCCCACCGGCAGAAGTGCTGCCGGGGGGTTGAGAGGCTATACCGTCGATGTCAAAAACCCTGCGTGGGTTGGGGTGGCACCGGTTGCTGGTCCTTAGGCCCTTGAGGCTTGCTGTGGCTATGCACACCTCCCTTTCCCTGCGTGACGGGAACCGGTGCAGGGGTGGGCGGGAAAGGAGGGTAACCCCAGTAGGGAAGTCCCTTCCTTTGGAAGAACGGCTTCTTTGTTTGCTGTTTCTTCTGAGGGAGGGAGGAGGTCTTACGCGAGAGACGGGTTCGAGTGACGAACTCTGTTTCTATCTCAGCAGACTTATCCTCCATAGGCAGGCGATGTCCAGGAGCTTCTCCTGAACCCACTGCTCCAGGTCCGAGGATTGGAGCCATGCCTGGTGTCGGACCCCGATGCCGGCTGCTGCCACTCGGGCAGAGGACTCAAATCCGTCATACGCAATGCGGGAGAGGTACTTTGAGCACTCCATGATGGATCTTAGGAGGGTTTGGAACCGGAGAAGGGGAAAACCCCTGAGGCATGCGCTTTGGCGAGGTCAGCTAGGAACATGCCCATATACATTTGGTATGCCTGGATGCGGCATGTGAGCATGGACCCTTGGTAGGCCTTGCGCCCAAGGGCGTTGAGAGTTCTGGACTCCCTGCCCGGGGGGACCGAAGAGTGTGACTTCGGGCTCTTCTGCTTTCACATGGCCGACTCCACTACCACGGAGGTGTGTGGGAGATGGATCTTCCTGAACCCCGGGCCTCGCTGGACCCTGTACATAGCGTCGAGGCGCTTGCTCACTATGGGGACCGAAGCAGGTGTCTCCCACATGCGGAGGAGCAGCCTTGACAAATTGGTAGGAACTGGAATAGTAAGAGACTTCTGAGGCAGGGACTCATACTGTAGAATATCAAGCTCTTCAGCTCGCGGCTCCCCTTCAGCCTGCGCAGCCAGGCTGAGGGTCCGTGCCATGTCCAGCACAAACACTAGGAATGATGTGTCCTCGGGCGGCGAACACTGCCGAGAGGCAAGCAGGGATGTGTCTGAAGGGAGGTCCCTGTGGGCACAGGTCTCTGGGGAAGTATCCCCGTTAGACTCCCAGTCCGAGAGGACTGAGAAGGAGTCCGACTCAGGCTGGTCACCCCATCCAGAGGTCGAGGCCCACTTGGAGCCAGCCTTGGAGGATCTCACTCCCGAGGACCAGGAAGGCGAACGAGACGGACGTAGAGGACTCTCACAAGGACCACGGCTCTCAGAGGTTTCCAGGGCGGGTTTCCATATCCCTCTCAAGGGAACCTTGGTCTCGAAGCATGGGCCAGCCGTGCTGTGCAAGAGTGCCTGCTGGGCAGCTAAGAAGGCAGAGATGCTGCGCTCTAGTGCCAGCATACGGGACTCCCACGAGGACGTGGGTTCCTGCGACGTCAAAGTGCCCAGGTCTGGCATGGAGGAGAGGGGGTCCTCACCGGGACGGCCCTCAGGAGACTGAGCGCCATCGCCGCAGGCCTCTGTATCTGTACGAGGTACCTTATGAGGGTGCTCCTTGTCTGACTCTCGGAAACGCCGAGGGGAGCTGAGCGACCGAGCGCAGGAGCGCTCACGCTTGTCTGGGGCTCCCAACAGCAACTTAGAGGTCTTCTTCCTTCTTACGCCTCTCCACTTCAGGGGACCTCTGGCTGGAGTGCCGCCGAAAGCATGGGACCGAAGTGGGAGATCCCAGCGGAGGGATGACTGAGGGTGCCGCCGGGGATATCTTCTGGAAAATGTCATCAGACTTCTGCTTACCACTTAGCAGGGCCTTGGAGGACATTTTCTTGCAAAGAGAGCAGAGCTCCGGGTCATGGTCGTCCCCAAGACACCGAAGACAGCAGTCGTGGGTGTCTGTGAGCGACATGTTTTTGGAGCATCTGTCACATTTCTTAAACCCGGTGGCCATTGAGGCAAAAAGGGCCCCCTCTAGGTTGAATACCTTTGCGGACAGCAGTTGGGGAAAAAAGGGCGTGAAGCCTGCAAAATGAAAAAACTTTTACAGAAAAAGACGTCCCCTCGCTCAAGAAAAAAACAGAGCAGGGGAGGACGGGTAGAGGACCGGTGCTACTGGAAAAACACAGGCCAAAGGCCAAAAAACAAAACACTTTTTCCGAGTGACGAGGAAGTGTGTTTGAAGGGCTCCGCGGAAAAAGGGAAACGGAGCAAGATGGCACCTTTGGGCAGGAAGAGAACCACGCATGCGTAGCAGCAATCCCAAAGTCTTTCTTTGAAAGTTGGGGAATTGCTCCGCGCGGGCTCCATCGGTGCCAACGACACCCATATGTGAGGAATGACTTCCTGCTTGTTCCTGGAGAATCTTGTTGCTGGCCCGAAAAGGGCTGGTAATGGTGATCTGTGGGAAAGGACCCTTTTTCCTCGGGAACAGGGGTCTTTTCCCTGCTAGTTTCCAGCGGGGAAGAGATGAGGTCTTTTTAGAGAGCCTCTGACAGGTCACATCGGCCTCAATTCTCAGCCGCCTTGTAGGCATGGTTTACCGAATAGGTTTTCCCCGGTGCAGGAGATGTCAAGTAGCCAGGCTTGGCGTTGGGCGCCGATGTCGGATGCTGCGACTCGAGCCGCTGACTCAAAGCCATCATAGGCTGCTCAGGAGAGGAACTAGGAGCAGTCCTTGATGCCCGAGGTCAGGGACTGGAACCGTTGGAGGGGCTCCCCGACAAGACCAGCCGAAAACCCTAACAGCTCCTGGGTTAGAGCCTTCAGGTACATACCTATGTATTATTCAAAGGCTTGGATCCGGCACCCCATCATCAAGCCCTGGTAATACTTGCGCCCAAGGGCATCAAGGGCTCCAGCCTCCTTCCAGGGGGGGAACATAGGAGTGGATTTTTTGACTCGAGTTTTTGCATGGTTGATTTGATGACCATGGAGTTATGTGGAAGTTGGGGTTTGTAAAACCCTGGGCACTTCCGGATGCAGTACATGGCGTCGAGGCGCCGGCTCACCACCGGTACCTGCGCCGGTGTCTCCCACATTCTGAGCAGAAGCAGGTCGCGAATCGGATGCACAGGCAATGTGAGAGTTTCCTTGGTTGAAGACACTTATTGGAGGATCTGCAGATCCTTAGTGCGCGGGTCTTCCTCCGCCTCGGTCTACACTGAGAGGTCTCTGGCCATGTACTTGACTAAGTCATGGAAGGCCATGTCCTCCGGAGGACAGTGGCACCGGGGTAGACTGGTCCAAGGGAATATCTCGGTGCCATTTAGTTTCCGGGGATGCCTCATCATCAGCCTCCAACTCAGAATGGTGACAACGAATCTGAGGCCCTGGGACTCATTGTCTTGAGGCCGGCGCTGAGGAGTCGGCGGCCTACGGAGGACCTGGGGTCCAAGTTGCAGAATCTAGCCGGGGAGGATCGGATGCCTGAGGAATGGGACCAGGACCTCAACTGGCGCTGGGGGCTTACCAGAGGCCAGTGGCACTCGGAGTTCGGCTTGACAACCGGGGACTCCCCTGCAGTCGGGGGCCCAATCGTCGGGGCAGATGATGCAGACAAACAAGCCATCATTGCCTGCTGTAGGGCCAGGATAACAGTGATATTATGCTTCAGGGCTGCCATTCTTGTTTCCAAGCCAGAAGGCTCTGCAGCTTTTGGCACGAGCACCAAGGATCTTGGAACTGGTGCCAGAATTCTTGCTAGTATGTCCTTGACAAGGACTACGGTCGCGAAGAATACTTGAGGACCTTGGTAGGGCGCTTCTTGGAGCCGGCCGAGCCCCTCTGGACAGTTTTACTGGGTTTCTCAGGTGGAACCTCGGCAGACTTTAAGGACTTTTTCTTCTTTTTCTCCGGGTCCAAGGTCTCGAAGGAGCCTCCATCGTGGGACTCCGGGGATGCTCGGACCTCATGGGAAGTGCTGGGCTTGGAGTTCAGTGTCGGGGAGGCCGGGCCAGAGTTGGACCTGGGGAACAGTTTTTCCTGCAACCCCGACCTCTTTTTCTTGGTCTTAGGTGTCATGGCCTGGCACAGGTCGCAGGTGATGTTGTCATTTATTATTATTTATTTATTTACATTCTCTTATATACCGCACTATTCGGCATCAGCGCGGTTCACATAGAACAAAAAGTCTCAGTACAATAACAAGCATGAGTTTACAGATAACAAGGGAAGGAACTTGGATAACAAGGGAAACTATTTACAGTCTATTTACAGATGTAATACTACTGCATGGATACAAGTTATTAGGAACAGGTGCTAAGAATATATTCAATAATCAAAGCGATTCATCCTATGTCTGTTATTGAGAAACCACGAAACTGAATAGCTGGGTGGAATCACTGATGTCAATGGGTGTCGATGGCTCTATAAGATGTTTGTTAAAGAGATGGAATTTGAGGGCTTTCCTGAATTGTGATAAACTGTTGATAGCCCGTATGCCAGGAGGTAGTATATTCCAGCACCTAGGGGCACAGAGGATAAAGGCTCTATTGGCTGTGGAAGAAGAGCAGCTTGTAAGGGCCTTTGGGAGTTTTAAGGAGTTGATGGCTGAGGATCTTCTTGCTCTGTTTGGTGTGGTAGTATGAATAAGGTCAGATAAGGAAGGAGCGGAAAGCTTGTTGAGAGCTTTGAACGTGAGAAGTAGAGTTTTGAAGATAATTCTGGCCTGAATGGGTAGCCAATGTAATTGAATCAGCAAAGGAGTAACATGGTCAGTCCTGGCGGCCCCCTGGAGTACCCTTGCTGCGGCATTCATAGCCAGCTGTAAAGGGTTTAAGGTGGATTGAGGGAGACCTTGGAGAATGACATTGGCGTAATCGAAGTGGGGTATTATCAGTGCCTGGTAGATAGTCCTGAAGTCTTTTGGTTCTAGCATGGAGCGTAGGTGTCTCAGGGAACGGATCTTGTAATATATTGTTCTGACTGTGTTTCCTATGTGGGGCTTCATATCCAGGCGTTGATCCAGAGTGACTCCTAGGTAGCGTATTGAGGGTTTGGATTGCAGTTCAGCTTTCTTAGTTCTGATAGATTGAGGTGGGATGAAGTTGGGATTCCTTGTGATAAAGAGAACTTCAGTTTTCTTATGTTGTATACGGAGGTTTTGGGAGAGCAGCCAGTCAGAAACTGCATTGAAACAGTTTATTAGAGGGGAGAGATCCAAATGGTCAGTGGAGATGGGGGTGTAAAGTAGAACATCATCGGCATAAAGCATGCAGTCGACATTAAATGACCGTATGATCTTACAGATTGGTTGCATGTAGACGTTAAATAAAAGGGCAGAGAGTGAAGAACCTTGAGGGACTCCCTGATCTAGGTGGAAGGGTTCTGAAGTTCTGCCTCCTGAGCGGACATGCTGCCATCTTCCGGATAAGTAGGACCTGCACCATTCAAGCGCTGTTCCAGTGATGCCCTTCTCAGTTAGCCTCATTAAAAGGAGATCGTGATTCACTGAATCAAACGCTGCTGCGATGTCCAGAAAGATGAGGGCGAATCCTTGGCGGATGTTATCTATGCCAGTGATTATCTTGCTGAAGAGTATGGTGAGGAGAGTTTCGACTCCATGATATTCCCTGAAGCCATGTTGGCAGGGGTCTAGCGGAGCAGCGGTGTCAATATGGTCCTGTAACTGTCGTTGGACCTCCTTTTCGATGATCTTAGCAAGTAGAGGTATGCTAGAGATAGGTCTATAGGACTCAACCTTTAGGGGGTTGAGTTTGCAGTTTTTCAACAGGGGTCTAATTGAAGTGTGTTTAAGGGCTGAAGGGAATGATCCTGTTGAGAAGGAGAGGTTCATTATGGAGGCAATTACTGAGCTGAAGTGACTGCGGAGCTCCTTGATCCAGAAGGCAGGGCATGGATCAGACTGGGATGTAGTGATGTTGAGTGCTGTAATAGTGTCTTCAATTCCTTTCTTAGAAGGAATAGAGAATGCAGAAAGAGCTCCAGGGGTGACCTGCCCAAGGGTGGTGGTTGTTGTGGTGGTTCTGTTAATAAGGCACATCTTAGATTGTAAGTGGGCTGCAAAGTCTTGAGGATGTATTTCAACTTGCGGCCCAGAGGATGGTTCCTTAGATAGGGACTTAACAAGGTCAAAAAGGTCGTGTGGCTTATTGAGAGATCTCATCAAGGTATCCGAGTGGTATCGTTTCATTGACTCAGAGATTGCCTTGCGGTGAGCAGCTAGGTGGCTATTGAATGCTGTCAGGTCTACAATAGCATGGGAGCGACGCCAACGTTTTTCAAGTTTCCGTAATAGGATGAGGGATTCTCTAAGGTCCGCAGTGTACCAGGGGGCGTTCTCTCTTTTCCTTGAATGCTTTTTTGCTGGGGGACGCACGGCAATAGCACTGAGACTATTGTTCCAGTGAGAGATTAGGTCCTCAAGATTTGTGGTAGTGGTATTTATGAGTTGTTGAGTTTCCGCAAGGATGAGCTCTTTGTTAAATGGCTTAAAAGATCTAGTGGTTGGTCTTGCTGTGTTAGCTGGTATCTTGAAGCTTTTGGAGAGGGTTTTGCTTGAAGGAATCTGGAGGATGATCAATTTGTGATCAGACCAGGGAACAGGAGTAATGGATGTAATAGGATCGAGAGATGTGTTGAGGGATGACTGTGGGGCGAATATCAGATCTAGAGTGTTGCCTTTAGTGTGAGTGGGGGCTTTCACTAGTTGCGTGAAGCCGAGGTTCTCAAGGGCTTCTAGGAATGGAACTGCTTGATTATCCTGTAAAGTTGGTAGGTTGAAGTCACCTAGGATCCACATTGGGGTATGTGGGCTATGAGGGTTGGAGGCAAGCTCGATGATAGAGGCGAGCTCATCCAGTGACGTGGAGGGAGCTCTGTAGAGCAAGCTGATTGAGCAGCGTCTATTGGAGATGGTAATGGTTTCCATGTGACTTGTGCTGGTGGTCCCAGGCAGTGTAGGCAGCAGTCATGGCTGTCGGTCACTGACATGGTTTTACTGCAGCAGTCACATTTTTTGAACCCACAGGGGAACATGGTGGGGAGCACCCAGACGGGGTCAACAATCCCCAGCCGAAAAAAAGCACGAGCGCCAGTTGAGGCAAACCTCGATCAAAAAATGAAAAGGAACCGAGAACAGCGCCAAGCTCATCACTGGCTTGAGGCGGGAAGAGGAACTGGTACGCAAGCTGGGAAAGCTAACTTTTAAGGATAACTGGCAAGGATTTTTTCTGAGGAAACAGGACAGATGTTTGTTTGGCTCCGCGGAAAAAAAAGAGATTGTGCAAGATGGCTCCCTTGTGTGGGAAGGGAACCAGGCATGCGTGGTAACATGTCCCAAAGGCTTTCTTTGAAACCTGAGGAAATGCTCTGAATGGCCTCCGCTGGCGCTGTCACTCATATGTGAGGACTGACTTCCTTCTTGTTCCTGGAGGCGGCATATAGGCAATATGAAGCCTCCGAAAAGAAGCTGGGGAGGGTTCTCATATGGTGCTCCATGGAGAAATATACGGTCTGGAGCAAGAAGTAACAGATACTGGAGACACTTGGCAACAGTGACGATAACATGATCAAATTTGAATAAGTAAATGGAGGACATAAGAACATAAGCAATGCCACATTGGGTGTGACCAAGAGTCCATCAAGCCCAGTATCCTGTTTTCCAGCAGTGGTCAAGCCAGGTCACAGGTGCCTAGCAGGTTCCCAAAAAGGCGCGCAGTTTCCACAATGCTTGTGGAGGGGCATGCAGTGGATTTCCTGGGTCCTCTTTAATAATAGTTATTGGACCTTTCCTCCACTAACTTGTCCAAATCTTTTTTAAATCAAGCTAAACTAACTGCTTTTACTACATCCTCCGGTTACAAATTCTAGAGTTTGTGTTGAGTGAAAAAATATTTTCTCTTATTAGTCTTAAATGGGTTACATTGTAGCTTCATTGCACATCCCCTACTTTTTGATGGCATAAAAAACCGATCTACGTCTACCTGTTCCATTCCATTCATTAATTTATAGACCTCTATCATATCTCCCCTCAGCCGTCTCTTTTCCAAGTTGAAAAGCCATAATCTTTTAAGCCTTTCCTCCTAGTGGTATCCTTCCGTCCCCTTTACCATTTTGGTTGCTGACAAGTTCATGCATATTTATATACTCACTGAGTGTAAGCACTCCCATGGGCAGAGAATAGGCAGCAGTAGGGGTTGCAATATATATGCTTATTTTATAAAATACACACATACACACAGAATACATGCATATATTTATACCTTCTTTGAAACAAGATTAAGTTTGTGCACTACTGGGGCTGGTTCTGGATTGCTATTTTATGAAGGCATATCAGTATGTTGCTTTTGCAAATAGGCCTAAAACAGATGCCTTTTTAGACATTCCACATGTGTGCCCTTGTATAGATTAGCCCCATAAAGGGCAATTTTTAGATTGTCTGCATTGGGACTTTGCATCAATCTTCAAAGTAAAGGTATAAATATACTTTTGCCCCAGAGGGCCTACAAACTAACAGGCCAATATAACAAAACTGAGTTAAAAATCTGTATTAAAGATTTGAGGCTATTTTTTTAAACTTCCACATAGTAGGTTTTTTTTTACTCAGATGTTAATGGCATGTGCACAATATTTAATATTGTGTACTGAAAGTGCGTTAACTTTACTTCCATTT
Source organism: Ichthyophis bannanicus (assembly GCA_033557465.1). Classification (NCBI taxonomy): domain Eukaryota; kingdom Metazoa; phylum Chordata; class Amphibia; order Gymnophiona; family Ichthyophiidae; genus Ichthyophis; species Ichthyophis bannanicus. The sequence goes on along the minus strand of CM066037.1, from coordinate 196,626,667 downwards.
TAACTTAAATGCATAGAGGTGAAAACTAAGTTTAACCAACAGCTCTAACTACTGAATTAGTTGGTAAGGGTGTAGCAGTTCTTGTATCAGTGAAACCCCCCCAAAAAAACATGTAATTACCGATTTCTTCTTTATGTTGCCCCAAGCCTTAAAATTCTTGCTTTTTCCTCTCTTTTGCAGTCGATAAATATATTTGTCATAGTTATTCCTGTGAAAATATAATTTAAGTACTTAGACGTGCAATGCTGGTACAATGCAGCTCAAAGTAAATCTAATTAAGAATACAACTGCTATTGATGGCCTATTAATATTTTAAAATCTTTAAACTGAATTTAATTAAATTAATTTCATGATCAGATGGTTTTAGAAAATGGGAAGCTAAATAATTCATCATAATTTAAAGTAGTAAGTGCTAGGATCTGTGGGGAAAAGCAGGGCAAAATAAAAAAAAGGTCTATTAAAAACACACTGTAGTTTTGCATATGTACTGAACTATGCCCACTTTCAAAAAGCAGGGGGTGGTGGGAATTCCCTCTTGCATACCAGACCTTCCTATTGAGCCTGTTAATGTAGCGGAAGATATAATGCAGTAATCCTTTTATGAGGACTAACACTATTTCAGTAAAAGTAGTTACTCACCTGTAACAGGTGTTCTCTCCAGGAGCAGCAGGAATCAGTCCTCACACATGGATGTCATCGGCGCCGATGAAGCCCCAGCAGAGCATTTCCCCAGCTTTCTAAGAAAGCCTTTGGGAATGCAGGCACGCATGCGCGGTTCCCTTCCCGCCTAAAGGTGCCATCTTACCTCAGTCAAATGACATAGCTAAGAACAGCACACAAAAATGAAAAAAAAACTATGTACAACTGCAACTCCAAGGGGAGGAGGGAGGGTTGTGAGGACTGATTACTGCTGCTCCTGGAGAACACCTGTTACAGGTGAGTAACTACTCTTTCTCCAGGACCAAGCAGGAAGTCAGTCCTCACATATGGGTGACTCCCTAGCTCTGGGCTACCAAGGAACCCAGGCTGAACAAGAGGACTCCCTCTAGTCCCAGCTGCAAAGAAAGGCTTTTCACTGACACAACCTCCACCGGTAGCCCAACAGAGGGCAGGAGGTGCCTAAACCTCAAAGAGATTCCGGAGTACTGCTTGGCCAAAAGCACTGTCCCTACGGGACTCCCTCTCCAGACAGTAATGGGCCGCAAAAGTCTGGCTTGAAGACCAACTTGCAGCCCTGCAGATGTCTACCAAGGACAAAAGAGCGGAGATGAGCCACTGAGGCAGCCATTGCCCTGACACGGTGGCCCGTGACCCGACCCTGCAAAGGAAGGTCAGCCACCCTATAAGCCCAGGTGATACAGTCAGCAACCCAGATGGACAAGGTACGCTTGGACACAGCCAAAGCCAACTTATTAGGGTCAAAAGACACGAAGAGCTGAGTAGCCCTTCTATGCCCTTGAGTACAGTCAAGGTAGAAGGATAAGGCCCTCCTACAGTCCAGGGTATGCAGAACTGCTTCAGCCTGGCTTGCATGAGGCCTAGGGAAGAATATTGGAAGAACCACCTCTTGGTTAAGGTGGAAGGAGGAGACAACTTTGGGGAGGAACTTTGGATGAGTCCGAAGGACTACCCTGTTCCTATAGAAGCGAGTGTAAGGCCTATCACAGACCAGGGCCTGAAGCTCATTCACTCGCCTAGCCGAGGTAAGGGCTACCAAGAAGAGTGTCTTCCAGGACAGGAAGCGTAGAGGGCAAGTAGCCATCGGCTCAAAGGGTGGGCGAGTCAGCTGCTGCAAGACCACATTCAGCTCCCACTCAGGAGCAGGACGACGGATTGGAGGCTTGAGCAAAAGCAAGCCCCTGAGAAAACGGGACACCAAGGGGTGAACCAACAGAGAATGTCCTTCCACCAGTGAGTGGTGAGCTGCTAGAGCTGAGAGGTGGACCCGAACAGAATTGGACTTAGGTCCCTGATTGGACAAGTGCAGTAAGTACTGAAGCACTACTGGCACAGTCCAGGAGAAAGGATCCTCTGTACGTAGCTGACACCACACAGAAAACCTTTTCCATTTGAGAGCATAGGTTTTCCTAGTGGACTGTTTCCTAGAGGCTAGGACAACCTCCTCAACTTCCTGAGATAGGCCCCAGGGAGCCAAAACTACCCTTGCAGCCTCCAGGCCATCAAATTGAGAGCTTTGAGATTGGGGTGCAGAAGGGAACCCTGCTCCTGTGAGAGAAGGTCGGGTTGCAACCCCAGAGGCAGTGGGGGATCCACCGCCAGTTGAAGTAGAAGTGGAAACCAAGGCTGTCTCGGCCACCTGGGAGCCACCAGCAGGACCGAGGACTTGTCCTGAAGAATCTTGAAGATAGTTCGGGCCACCAAGGGCGTGGGAGGAAACGCATACAGGAGGCCCTGAGACCAGAGAATCAGAAAAGCATCCGCTGCTATTCTCAGAGTATGCGGTTGCCTGGAGCAGAACTTTGTCAGTTGCTTGTTCAGAGGGCTGGCAAAGAGATCTATCCAAGGGAGACCCCATTTTAGGAAGATCTTCTGAACTACTAAAGGATGCAGCTGCCACTCGTGGGGCTGCAGAATCCTGCTCAACCTGTCGGCCAGGTAGTTGTCCTGGCCTGGAAGGTACACAGCCTTGAGGAGCATGTTGTGCTTGAGGGCAAATGAACAAAGGTCTTGAGCCTCCCGACAGACGAGTCTGGACCCAGTCCCGCCCGGTTTGTTCACATAAAACATGGCTACTTGGTTGTCTGTCTGAACCAGGACAGATTGATGAGCCAGGGTAGGAGAGAAAGCTTTGAGTGCTAATCGAATAGCTCTGAGTTCTAGAAGATTGATCTGCTGTGCAGCCTCCCAAGGAGACCACAGGCCCTGGGTGCACTTGTTCAGACAATGAGCTCCCCAGCCCTGCAGGGAGGCGTCTGTGGTCAGTACCACTGTGTACCCAGGAATTTGAAAGGGCACCCCTTTTAGTAGATTGGGTGGGTGCAACCACCAGCTGAGGGAGTTCAGAAATTGCCTGGACACCCTTATCCTGTCCCTGAGGCTGCCTGTGGCCTGTGACCACTGAGTCCGAAGGCACCACTGTGCAGGCCTCATATGGAGCCTGGCATTGGGGGTCACATGTACTGTCAAAGCCATGTGGCCAAGAAGCCTCAGGCAGAGTCTGGCGGAGACCTGTGACCTGTTGAGAAACTGGTTTGCCAAGGCTATCAGTCTTTGTGCTCTGTCTTCTGGCAAGAAAGCCTTTGCCAGCAGAGAGTCCAGCCTTGCTCCTATAAACTCCATGTTCTGGGAGGGGAGCAAAGTGGACTTTGCGAAGTTTATTACAAACACCAGGCTTTGAAGAAGAGCAATAGTTCTGAGGGAGACTTGCCTGGCCTCCTGGCATGTCTGACCCCCGATGAGCCAGTCGTCCAGACAGGGGAAGACAAAGATTCCATGATTTCTCAGGTAGGCCGCCACCACTGCCAGGCATTTGGTAAAGACCCTGGGAGCGGAGGTGAGGCCAAAAGGCAATACTCTGTACTGATAATGGTTTCCCACCCACAATGAACCTGAGGTACTTTCTTTGGTCTGGATGAATGAGGATGTGAGTGTACGCATCCTTTAGATCTAAGGAGCATAGCCAATCTCCCTGCTGGAGGTAGGGCAGAAGTGTTCCAAGAGTAAGCATCTTGAACTTTTCTTTCTCTAGGAACTTGTTGAGGTTCCTGACGACCAGAATGGGTCGAAGGCCACCGGTTCTTTTGGGCACTAGGAAATACCTGGAGTAGAATCCATGACCTTGCAAGTGGGGAGGCACAGGCTCCACCGCCCTGTCCACCAACAGACCTTGAAGCTCTTGAAGGAGAAGGTCTGTGTGCAGGGGAGGCCTTGGAGGCTGCCCTGGAAAGTAAGGAGGAGGCCAGTTGGTGAAAATGCAGAGCATAGCCCCTGTGGACTATGTTCAACACCCAACTGTCCCCAGTGATGTCGGGCCACTGGTGGGCAAAGAGGGCGAGGCAACCTCCTGTGCAGGGCTTGGAGAGCAGGGATTGAGAGGCTACGCTCAAGGAGTCAAAAACCCCCACCCTGCTGAGTGGGAGCAGGGGCCGGAGGCTTGGGGGTCCTCTGCTTAAGGGGCCCATTACCCTGCCCCTTGGCTTGCTGACCCTGGGGTGCAGCTTGGGCAGCCTGATACTGAGGGTACTGTTTGTAGGCAGTGCCCTTCCTCGGGTAAAAGGGCTTCTTACCGGAGGCTGCCTTCTTGTGAGAAGGGGAAGAGGTCTTCCTAGACAGCCTTGTCCTTGTAAGGTGCTCAGTCTCGAGTTGTGCGGCCTTCTCGGCCATGTGCTTGCCAAAAAGGTTTTCACCTCGGCAAAGGACATCGACCAACTTGTCCTGAACCCATGGCTCGAGGTCCGATGACTGCAGCCATGCCTGGCGTTGAGCCGTAATGCCGGCTGCCGCAACTCGGGCCGAAGCCTTGAAGCCATTGTAGGCGGCACGGGACAAACTTCGAGCAGTCCCAAATCCCCGAGTACAAGGACTTGAATCTCTGCAAGGGCTCCCGGGAAAGACCAGCAGAGAACCCGGCCAACTCCTTGGCCAGGTCTCGCAAGTATAGGCCCATGTAAAGCTGGTAAGACTGGACACGGCAAGCAAGCATCGAGTCCTGGAAGCACTTTCTACTGACACCATGGAGGTTTCGGGCCTCCCTGCCAGGGGGGGCACCACGGAGTGCATCTTCTGACTCTTCAGGCGATGCATGGCCGATTCCACAACCATGGAATGGTGTGGTAGCAGCGCCTTCTGAAACCCAGGGCTCTTCCGGAGTCGATAAATGGAATCGACTCGCTTGCTTAGAACCGGCACCGAGGCTGGTGCCTCCCACATCCGGAAGAGGAGCCGTTCCAGCATCGGAGGAACCGGGACAGTAAAGGCCTCCTTCAGAGGAGAGTCATACTGTAGGGCCTCGAGCTCTTCAGCTCGAGGCTCATCCTCGGGTTCTGCTGGAATAGCCAACGCGGTGGCCATATCCCGGACAAACTCTGAGAACCGGGTATCCTCCAGAGGGGATCTACTCCGGGGCTCAGACTGCGGTGAGTCCGACGGGACGCACCGAGTCTTGAACGTGTCGGGGGACTCCTCATCCTCTGTCTCCCAGGTGGACTTGTCCGACGAGGAGTCAGGATCCGACCCAGCGGGCCCTGTAGCACCCGCCCCGACACCGGAGGCACCGGCGTCGACACCCTCGGTCCCGAACGGGAGGTCGAGGGCGACCGAGGTCGACTTCGAGCCATGATCGACTCGAGTATCGGCTCGGTCTCCGGGGTTGACTTCGATGTCGATGTCCCGGTGGTCGGGGCAGATGCGCCAGACAGGCTGGCCATCAGTGCCCGCTGCTGCTCCATGAAGGCAGACAATCTGCTCTCCAAGGCTGTCATCCTGAGACTCAGCTCGGGAGACGCAGCAGCCACTGACTCGGACCCCGGTGGCGCTGGGCCCGATGTCGGCTCTCTGGGAGGAGAGTCCTTGAGGATCACAGGGCTTACGTATCCAGCAGACTCCGGCTCCATGCGAGGAACCTTTGCAGGCTTCTCTTGTTCCACGGGCCCGGGGCGACAGTCGGGGGTCTTAGACCTGGCCCTCGAGGAGCCAGAGACCTTCTCTGATGACGCCCTCGCGAGCCGCTTCTTCCTCCTGCGTTCCCGGTCGGGGGACTCCCTGTCCGAGGAGCTTCGACGGCGCTCGGGATCCGAATCCCGAGATGTCGAGGCCACAGACTAGGTCCAGGCCCGGCCGGAGGCTGAGTCCGAGAAAAGCCTTTCTTTCTGCTGCTGGCGACTTCGGAGTGCCTTGGAAGACATCTTCCCACATGGTCCACACGTCTTAGGGTCGTGATCAGGACCGAGGCACCGAAGGCAGCAGTCATGTGTGTCGGTGAGAGACATCAACTTCTTACACCGATCACACTTCTTGAAACCACTGGAAGCCATCGGGGAAAAAAAGAGTCCCCGCGAGGTCAAAGGACCAGCCTTCCAGGGAAAATGGAAAAAAGGGTGCGAACGCCAGCCACGAAGGGCAAAAACCGAAAAAGAAGAATCGGGCTCGATACCAGTGTACCGAACCCGGCGGGAGGGGAACCGGAGTTGAACCGGGAAGAAAAAATAGCGAAAATCGCCGAAAAATCAAACTTTTATCCGGGATGACAGGACACACGTCCGGTGGGCTTCTCGGAAAAAGAGAGACTGAGGTAAGATGGCACCTTTAGGTGGGAAGGGAACCAAGCATGCATGCCTGCATTCCCAAAGGCTTTCTTAGAAAGCTGGGGAAATGCTCCGCTGGGGCTTCATCGGCGCCGATGACACCCATATGTGAGGACTGACTTCCTGCTTGGTCCTGGAGAACATCAGTTATTTCAAAGTTTAGTATGAGCACCAATATTTCTTACTGAACAATGAGTACATAGGCCCCAAGTCTCAAAATTAACAAGGAGCTCAATAAAATGTTCTTAAATGCCATTACTAAATCAAAGTATAGATTTACTACTGCATACCTCTTCTGCTTAATGAAAGGTGAAATTAAACTTACCTGCTAACTGGCTTTCCTTGAATCCCGCCAGGCCAGTCCTGACAAGTGGGTTGTTTCCTCATACCAACTACTGGGGGCTGAGCATGTTCAAGAAAATACCTTGGTGATGTCATCCATATAATCCCCTGGTACCACCCATCAAGGCCAGTATCGTACTCTCAAAGCAACTGTCTTAGTAACTACCACCCCTACAACCAATACAAACAGCAACCACAAACTAGAAGGCAAACCATAAGCAAAACAGACAAGAAACACCATTCCTTCACAACTCGACCCTTATATTTCTCCTGTTCCTTTTCTTTTTTTTTTTTTTACATACGTGCATACTCATCCGAGTAAAACTGCATACTCAAAACTGCTTGCGAGCATACTGCAGAACACCAGGGCACCAACCCCGTAAACTGGCCTGTGCAATCACTGATGACTTTTTCAAGGACTGGGCTCACGCTCATCCATGACAGACTTCCTGGACAGGTCCGGGACTGGACTGAAGGGATTCAAGGAAAGTCAATTGGCAGGTAAGTCTAATTTCACCTTCCTCTTCATCCCTCCAATCCAGTCCCGACAAGCGGAATGTACCAAAGCAGTATCACTCCCAGCCGGGAGCCGCAAGCCCAGCTTGCAACACAGAAGTGCCGAATCTAGAGTCCCCTGGAGACTGCACATCCAACCGATAGTGATGCACAAATGTATGCAGAGATGACCAGGTCGCTGCTTGGCAAATGTCTGTAGGAGATATTATCAGTAGCAGATAAATACACTGCTATCCTCCTTTTCCCAGGATTCCATAGAGCAACCTGGCAAACAAACCACATGATAAAATCAGAACCAACCCTGTTTGTGTACAAAATTAGACTATTTCTGATAGCAAAAATAGAGAAAATATTAGCATAAATTAGCTTTCTGAGGTAGTATATTATTCATCCCTATGTTACAATTACCAAGAGACCTAATCTCTGTTTTAGGAACCAATGTCACTGATTGCTCTGCACTCAGATATACAGTAAATTATCTGTCTGTTTAAGCTAGACCCAGCTTTGGGAAAAAATTAAAGACCAGTACCTTAGCCATCGCCAGAATACTTATGGCTAGGTCTGAGAAAATTGCATGAAATTGCACCAAGTCAAAGTAGGAACACAAGGAGAGTAGGGCCCTCGCAGCAACAAGAACACACAATGGGCGAAGGCCAGTAATGGGTCTCAGGGGCCAACTTGATTAGGTCAAATCCCCTACGTGTTGCAGCGGGAAGCCTTCATAAGGAGGTACGCATCTAAAAACAATGAATTTCAATAAAGAAAATCAAAGAATACAACCATATAAATAAAATTGATATTAAAATTATAAAAAATATAAAAGAATGTACATAAATAATTCATCTAATACTAATCAATAAGTTGAAAAATAAAACAAAAACAGAACAGATAAAAAGAGGAGGTAAGAAATGTGTGATACATAAACATACAAATAAACCATCAAAAGTTGCAAAATAATTAAAAGGAGTATACTAATTAAAAATGCATTTAAAACAACTAAAACTGTGCAGCAAGGAGGTAATGCAGAGAGGGTACTTACGTAATGCACCATATGAGATTAAAGAACAGTTACTTACCTGTAACAGGTGATCTATGGGAACAGCAGGAATAAGTCTTCACATATGGGTATCGTCGGTACTGACGGAGCCTGCGCGGGAACGCTCCCCAGCGTCCAGTAAGAAAGCTTTTGGGAGCATCCCACAGTGCCTGCGCGCGGCCTTCCCGCCTTTCCCAACCGCCTCTCTCCAGTTCGAGTTTTAAAGCTGAGACAAAGAGAGAGAGAGGAAAGGAAAGATAGATAGAGAGATACAACTCCTAGGGGAGGTGGGTGGGTTGTGAAGACTTATTCCTGCTGTTCCCAGAGATCACCTGTTACAGGTAAGTAACTGTGCTATCTCCAGGAACAAGTCTTCACATATGGGGACTCCCCAGCTGGAGATGCCAGGGAAATCCCCAAGGTTGTGAGTCCCTGAGAAGGGCTCTACCTTCCCCCATGGATCTCAGGCATCCAACCAGGGATGGGGGCTAGGAGTTGATTAGGTATGGAACAGGTGTTTGAGAACAGCCTGACCAAACAAGGCATCCCGGCGGAAGTCCTTGTCCAAGCAGTAATGGGCTGTAAAGGTATGAACCGAGGCCCAGGTGGCTGCTCGACAGATTTGGTCGATGGACACAGAGTTTAGATGAGCCAGAGAGGCTGCCATGGCTCTCACATTGTGAGCTGTGACATGGCCCTCCAGAGAAAGGTTCTTACTCTGGTAGGCGAAATAAATACACTGAGCAATCCAATTTGACAGTGTTCTCTTAGAGACTGGAAGTCCTAAATGAGAGGGATCAAAAGCAACAAAGAGTTTAGAGGACTTTCTATGTTGCTGTGCCCTTTGTAAGTAAAAAGCAAGCGCTCTCTTACAATCCAGGGTATGGAGATTCCTCTCTGCACTTGATGCATGAAGTCCTGGAAAAAAGACAGGTAAATACACCTCCTGGTTCAGATGAAAAGGTGAGACCACTTTAGGCATAAAGTGTGGATTGGTCCTGAGGACTACCTTGTCATGATGGAACCTTGCATAAGGAGGATTAGCCACCAAGGCTTGCAGCTCACTGATGAGGCGAGCTGAGGTGACTGCAATGAGAAAAATAACCTTCCAGGAAAGGAATTTCAAGGAGGTAGTGGCTAAGGGTTCAAAGGGTGGCTTCATAAGCTGACCAAGAACTAGATTCAAATCCCATGCCACTGGAGGTGGTCTAATGGGAGGTTTAGTTAAAAGAAGGCCTCTCATGAATCTTGCAATAAGAGGATGAGAGGAAATAGGCTGTCCATTGAGAGGCTTGAGGGAAGCTGAAATAGCACTGAAATGGACTCTTACCGAATTCGTTTTAAGGCCTGCATGGGATAAATGCAGCAAATACTCTAGTAAAGAATTCAGAGGTATTGCAAGAGGGTTAAGACCCTTCTTTGCACACCAAATGGTAAACCTTTTCCATTTGAAAGCATAGAAACGTCTAGTGGAAGGCTTTCTGGAAGCATGAAGGATATCCTTCACCTGCTGAGAAAGATGCAAATCTTGAAGGTCTAGGCCCTCAGCAACCAGGCCCTGAGATGGAGAGACTGGGGGATTTGGATGCCATAACGTTCCCTCCTCCTGGGACAGGAGGTCTGGAGCAGATCCCAAGTCCAAGGAAGGAGCTTGAGAGAGATGCAGAAGTAGAGGGTACCACACTTGGCGTGGCCAACGTGGTGCTATGAGGATCATAGACCCTCAATCTCTCTGAAGCTTGAAGAGAGTTTTGGGAATTAGGGGAATGGGTGGAAAGGCGTAAAGGAAGCCTTGACCCCAGTGAAGGAGGAAGGCATCCTTGGCCTGAACTCCCTGACATGGAATTCTGGAACAGAACCGGGGAAGTTTGGCATTCCACGGACTTGCAAAGCGGTCTATGTCCGGGGTTCCCCAAATCTGAAAGATTCTGGCTATCTGGTCCATATGGAGGGACCACTCGTGTGGAAGCAGAACTCGACTGAGTTTGTCTGCCCAAGAGTTTTGAACGCCTGGAAGATATACTGCCAGAAGATGAATTTGATGCTCTCTGGCGAAGGCCCATAATCTCAAAGCTTCGTTGCAAAGCGACAGAGAGCCAGTCCCGCCCTGCTTGTTCACGTAGAACATGGCGAATTGGTTGTCCGTGTGGATGAGGACTGTCTTGCAGCTGAGCAGGGTGTGGAAGACTCAGAGCTAGAAAAATTGCTCTGAGCTCCAAGAGGTTGATATGTAGAGAAGTCTCCTGTGCAGACCAGATGCCCTGGGTGGAGAGATCTTGTAGATGAGCTCCCCAACCCCTTGGAGAGGCATCTGTTGTAAGGGTTGCTTGGGGTAACAACTGTTGAAAGGGGGACCACAGCAACAGGTTTTGAGTGGACCTCCACCACTGGAGAGACCAAAAAAGGCGACTGGAGGTTGCTATTTTCTCTGATAGGCACCCTGATGCCTGGGTCCATTGGGTGGATATCCATTGAGCTGCCCTCATGTGAAGGCGAGCGTAAGGAACCACATGCACGGTGGATGCCATGTGGCCTAACAGTTGTAACATCTCTCGAGCAGTTAAACGGGACTTTAACTGAATCTGGGAGGCTAACTGCACCAAGCGTAGGCAAAGGGACTGGGGAAGATAGGCTCTTGCAGTTGTGGTATCCAGCAAGGCCCCTATGAACTCTAGTGACTGAGTAGGGGTGAGATGGGATTTTGGCATGTTTATTACAAGTCCCAGATACTGAAGAACACGCCTTGTGCAGGCTAGGGAAGTCTGGGCCTCTGACTGGGATGGAGCTCGGATGAGCCAGTCGTCCAGATATGGGAATACGAATATTCCTAGAGTGCGTAGAAATGCAGCTACTACTGCCATGCATTTTGTGAACACTCTTGGTGCAGAGGCCAGACCGAAAGGAAGCACTCTGTATTGGTAGTGCTTTCCTTGATAAAGGAACCGAAGGAACCTTCTGTGTGTTGGATGGAGGAGGACATGGGTGTACGCATCCTTGAGATCTAGAGAACAAAGCCAATCCTGACTCTGAAGGTATGGAAGGAGAGTACCGAGAGAAATCATCTTGAATTTCTCCTTGCATAGAAGCTTGTTCAATTCTCTGAGATCTAAAATGGGTCTGTAGCCCCCTGTTTTCTTTGGGATAAGAAAATAGGGGGAGTAGAACCCTGAGCCCTGTTGAAGAAGGGGTATTTCTTCTATTGCTTTTTGGGCCAGAAGGGTAGCAATCTCCTGACCCAGAAGGTCGAGGAGAGATGTTGGAGAATTGAACTGTCTCACCATGGTGTGAGGAGGCAGGTTTAAGAAATGAAGCTTGTACCCCCTCCCTTATGATGGAGAGGGTCCATTGCTCTGCTGTGATTTGTTCCCATCTGGGAGCAAAGTGAGCTAACCTTCCTGGAATAGTGAGAGGCTCTGGTTCTTCTAGAGCCAGAAAGTCTAAGTTCTCTAGTTGTAAGTCAAAGGCCCTGAGGAGGCTGAGGCTGTTGGGCCGTAGCAGTCCTTGCAGCCTTAGGCTTGGTCTGTTTAGGTTGTTGCTGACGCTTTACAGCAAAACGACCTGCAGAAGATGTCTGCTGACCATAAACAGGATAATATCTCCCTTTTTTGGGATAAAAAGCCTTTTTGAACAACCTTTTAACAGGAGCAGAAGTAGACTTTGAAAGTCTATCTAAAGCAGAATTTTCAGCATCCATCTGAGTGGCCTTTGCTTGCCAATCCTTTCCAAAAAGGTTTTCACCTGTACAAGGAAGATTTCCTAATCCATCTTGAACCCAGGGTTCCAAATCAGAAGCTTGTAACCAAGCAACTCTGCGTGCACCTATGGCAATAGCCGAGGCTCTGCTGGCACACTCAAAAGAGTCAAAGGCTGCACAGTTGGAAAATTTGGAAACATCTTGGGCATGTTTAAGCCAGGTGAGAAACTCCTCCCTTTTATCTTCTGAAATAAAAGGGGCTAAAGTCTGCAGATGAACTGTAACTTCATTTAGAAACATCCCCATATAGAGACTATAGGAGTTGATTCTGGCAGTAAGCATGTTGGCCTGGAAAATTCTCTGGCCAAAAGCATCTAAGGTTCTGCATTCTTTTCCTGGAGGATTAGATGAGTGCCTTTTTGCACTCTTTATCTTCTTCATGGCAGACTTCACCACAATAGAGTGGTGAGGAAGTTGAGTCTTATGAAAGCCAGGACAGGGAGGAACACGGTACATGGTGTCCAACCTACGAGAATGAGGGGAGGTGGTGAGAGGAGTCTCCCATATGCCCAACATGTGATCATAAAGGATCTCAGGAATTGGTAAAGTAGCTGCCTCCTTAGGAGTCTTAGGATATTGTAAAATATCCAATTGTTTGGCTCTAGGCTCTGACTCAGGGGCCACAGAAATGGAGAGGCCCCTGGCCACTTCCCTAATGAAGTCTTGGAAAGACAAGTCTTCTGGAGGAGACATTCTCCTTTTTGGAGAAGACGGCTCCTGAGGAAGGAGTACCGATGCTTCGACAGAAGCCTCTGATTCATCAGAGTCCTCGGAGGAATGGAAGTATCGCCTGTCTGGATGCTCCTGCAGAGCCCGATACGCGTACCGAGTGGTATCGACATCGGGAGTGATCGGTACTGGTTCGGTACCGATGGGCATCCTAGGACAGGGTACCGCTGCAGTCGACACCGAAGCCGATGTCGATGCAATCGGTCCCGGTACTGGAAACGGAGTTTGTTGCGGTACCGGAGGCATCGCAGTCTGTATGAATGCCGTAATGGCATGCTGCATGGTCAGAATATTCTGATCCATCGACGCCATCAATGTCTGGATGTCGATACCAGTGGAAACCACCGGTACCCCAGAACATGGCAACAGGTGATCGGTCGAGGCCATGCCATTGATGTCAACCTGTGACCCCATAGATGAAACTTTGGAAGCCGGGGCTTCCCGCCGGGGTAATTTTGCCGGTGTAGGAACCTCGAGGGCAAGCTCGGAGGCATCTCGATGCTTAGAGGGAGATCTACCCTTCGAAGACCTGCTGGACTTATGTTTGGTTACCTGAGATCCATGAGAGGAAGCAGCAGCCCTGGAAGACGTCTATGCCACCGATGCTGCATCAGAAGGAAACAGGGTACTGAGCTTAGCCGCTCGGTTCTGTCGACCTCTTTTAGACATCATGGAACAGGACGCACAATCCGCAATGGAATGGTCAGGACCCAAACATTTTAGACACCAGTCATGGGTGTCGGTGACAGAAATAGTACCGCTGCACTTCGTGCACTTTTTAAACCCGGAGGCGGGCTTTTCCATGAGGAAAAATATTTCCTAGGCCTAAGGCCGAAGAAAAAATTGCACAGAAGTGGGAAATGGTAGGGGTTTTTTTTGTTTTTTTTAAGGAGAAAGAAAGAAAAGTCCGGCGGTACCGGTCCGACGTTGAAGAAGGCAGACGCGAGACCAAAGAACTAGAAAAAAATAAATTCTTCAGCGGTGACAGGAACACGACCTGCTGGCTCCACGTAAAAGAAGAACTGGAGAGAGGCGGTTGGGAAAGGCGGGAAGGCAGCGCGCAGGCGCTGTGGGATGCTCCCAAAAGCTTTCTTACTGGACGCTGGGGAGCATTCCCGCGCAGGCTCCGTCGGTACCGATGATACCCATATGTGAAGACTCATTCCTGCTTGTTCCTGGAGATAGATCTTGACAAAGAACCCTTTGAAATAAATATCTCAAGACTAAAAAGAAATAAGGACATTGTGAGATTATATAATCACTTCAAACACCACCAGCAAAAACATACAGAGCCAGAAAAGAGAGGAGCCAGCAAATGATCTAGAGGCTACTAATTTTAAATACTATGAATTCCATATGGGAGGTCAGAGCACAAAAAAATAAAAGACCAAAAAACAGAAGGAACCTCAACAAAAGTACCTAGGAAGTAATGGCCATCAATATTACAACATATAATATCAAATATCTGGGAGGGAACTATATATGAGCATCTTGAAATGTGTAGCCAAAGAGAATGATTAACAAGTGGACAGAGAGCGTAGTTACTCACCTGTAACAGGTGTTCTCCAGGAGCAGCAGGAATCAGTCCTCACATATGGGTGACGTCGGCGCCGACGGAGCCCTCGCGGAGCAATTTTCCCCAGCTTTCAAAGAAAGCCTTTGGGAATTGCAGCGCGCATGCGCGGTCTCCTTCCCGCCCAAGGGTGCCATCTTAGCCAGTCTGATGACATAGCTAAAAGACAGCATAAAAATTTGCAAAAAAACTTAAGCAGATGATTGCAACTCCAAGGGGAGGAGGGAGGGTTGTGAGGACTGATTCCTGCTGCTCCTGGAGAACACCTGTTACAGGTGAGTAACTACGCTTTCTCCAGGACCAAGCAGGAAGTCAGTCCTCACATATGGGACTCCCAAGCTTAAGGCTACCGGAGACCCTAAGCACAAAAATGAGCTCCCTCCAGCTCAGCGGCACAGAAGGAAGGAATCTTCACTGAATTAGTACCCACCGGTAGCCCCCATCCGGGATGGAGGGTAGGAGTTGCTCAAACCTCAAAGAGATTTCGGATAACTGCCTGTCCGAAAGCACTGTCCCTGCGGGACTCCCTTTCGAGGCAGTAATGGACCGCAAAAGTCTGGCTCTAAGACCAAGTAGCGGCCCGGCAGATGTCTGCCAACGGAACAGAGCGGAGGTAAGCCACTGACGTAGCCTTCGCCCGAACACAGTGAGCCATGACTTGATTGTCTAACGAGAGTCCGGCTGCCCCATAAGCCCAAGCGATACAGTCAGCAACCCAGATGGACAGAGTACGCTTGGAGACCGGGAGCCCCAATTTATTGGGGTCAAAAGACACAAAAAGCTGAGCAGCTTTACGGTGCTCTCGCGTACGGTCAAGGTAGAAGTTCAACGCCCTTCTACAGTCCAGGGTATGCAGGACCATTTCAGCTCGGCTGGAGTGTGGCCTGGGAAAGAAGGTCGGAAGTACCACCTCCTGATTGATGTGAAAAGGGGAGACCACTTTTGGAAGAAATTTTGGGTGAGTCCGTAGGACTACCCTATTTTTGTAGAACCGAGTGTAAGGGGGATCAGACACGAGGGCCTGCAATTCACTCACGCGTCTAGCGGAAGTGAGGGCTATCAGGAACAATGTTTTCCAAGAAAGAAAACGTAAAGAACAGGTAGCCATAGGTTCAAAAGACGGACAGGTGATCCGCTGTAAAACCACATTCAGATCCCAGTCAGGTGCTGGCGGGCGCAGAGGTGGTTTAAGTAGAAGGAGACCTCGGAGAAACCTCGCTACGAGAGGGTCGCTGGAAAGAGGTCTGCCGTTCACCGGCACATGATGTGCTGAAAGAGCACTGAGGTGAACTTTGACGGAGTTGGACTTAAGTCCCAGATTAGAGAGGTAGAGCAAGTACTGCAAGATCACCGACACCGAGCAGGAGAAGGGATCCTGAGACTGCGGGGCACACCAAGCGGAAAAACGACGCCATTTAAGGGCGTAGCATTTGCGGGTAGAAGGTCGCCGGGAAGCTAGGACGACCTCTTCCACCTCTGCCGGCAGTAGAAGGGGAGCAAGGACTACCCTTTCAGCAGCCAGGCCATCAGATGTAGAGATCTGAGGTTGGGGTGTAGTAGGGTTCCCTGATCCTGTGTGAGGAGATCTGGTTGAAACCCCAGAGGGAACGGATCCTCCACCGCTAATTGCAGTAGGAGTGGAAACCACGGCTGTCGGGGCCAGCGAGGAGCTATCAGGATCATGGAAGCTTTGTCTCGGAGAACCTTGAAAAGAGTTCGAGAGACTAGCGGTATGGGAGGAAAGGCATACAGAAGGCTTTTCGACCAGGAGAGCAGAAAAGCATCCGCCGCTACTCGAAGGGGATGCGGCTGACGAGAGCAGAAGCGAGGAAGTTGCCGGTTGAAAGGACTGGCAAAGAGATCCATCGTGGGGAGGCCCCACTTCAGAAAAAGTTTCTGCACCACCAAGGGATCCAGGCGCCACTCGTGCGGCTGGAGGATCCTGCTGAGTTTGTCCGCCAGGCAATTTTCTTGGCCCGGGAGATAAACTGCTTTGAGAAGAATGCCGTGGCTGACGGCCCAAGAGCAGAGCTTCTGTGCTTCTCGACAGAGAAGGAAGGAGCCCGTGCCTCCCTGTTTGTCCGTCTGGACAAGGACGGACTGGTGAGAAATCAGGTGGGAGAAAGCCTTGAGAGCCAGACGGATTGCTCTGAGCTCCAAGAAGTTGATCTGCTGAGCAGACTCCCACGTGGTCCAGAGACCTTGAGTACATGTCCCTTGGCAATGCGCTCCCCATCCTAGGAGAGAAGCATCGGTCGTCAGCACCTGAGCCGGCTGAGGTGACTGAAACGGCATTCCGAGCACCAGGTTCGGCCGATGAAGCCACCACTGTAGAGAAGAGGCCAGCGGCCCGGAGACACGCACTAAGTCGGCTAGGCCGCCTGTGGCTTGTTGCCACTGCTTGCGAAGGCACCATTGAGCAGGCCGCATTTTCAGGCGGGCAATGGGGGTCACGTGGACGGTGGAAGCCATATGGCCGAGTAGTCTCAGGAAGCGCCTGGCTGAGACCAGGGGCTGGCTGCGAAAACGGCCGGCTAAATCCATGAGCCGTTGAGCTCTGTCGGAAGGCAGGAAAGCTCATGCCTGAAGAGTGTGCAGTCTTGCGCCGATGAACTCGAGGTCCTGTGAGGGGAGCAAAGTGGACTTTGCGAAGTTTATGACAAAGCCCAAGTACTGCAGAAGAGTCACAGTGCGGTGTGTGGCATTGGTGACTTCCGGAGCGGACGATGCTCGGAGGAGCCAGTCGTCGAGGTACGGAAAAACAAAGAGGCCGTGCAGCCGGAGATAGGCCGCCACCACCGCGAGACATTTTGTGAAGACTCGTGGTGCGGAGGATAGGCCAAAGGACAGTACTCTGTACTGGTAATGATTTCCTGCCACTACAAATCTTAGGTATTGTCGGTGGCTTGGGTGGATGAGGATGTGCGTGTAGGCATCCTTTAGATCCAAGGAGCATAGCCAATCTCCCTGCTGGAGGTAGGGCAGAAGGATTCCAAGGGTAAGCATCTTGAACTTCTCCCTCACGAGGAACTTGTTGAGGTTGCGCAAGTCCAGGATGGGTCTGAGGCCTCCTGTTCTTTTTGGTATTAGGAAATACCTGGAATAAAAGCCTTGACCTCACAGGTGGTGGGGCACCGGTTCCACAGCCTGTTCCTGAAGAAGACTTGCTAACTCCTGAAGGAGTAAGTCTCTGTGCAGAGGGAGTCGTGGAGGTTCCCCCGGGAAATAGGAGGGAGGGACCTGGTGGAAGTGGAGAAGATAGCCTTCTCTTACGACTTGAAGCACCCAGGCATCTGAAGTGATGTTGGACCACCTGTGGGCGAAGTGAACCAACCGGCCTCCAGTGCTGGGAGGAACCAGCTGAGGGGGAGAGGCTATGCTGATGAAGTCAAAAACCCCCACCCTGCTGAGCAGGGGCCGGTGGTGCAGGCTTGGGGGCTTGCTGCCTACGGGACCCGTTACCCCGTCCCTTGGCCTGCTGGCCCTGTTGGGGAGCTGCGGAGGCCTGATATTGAGGGTAGTGTTTATAGGCAGCCGCCTTTCTCGGGTAAAAGGACTTCTTTCCCGAGCCCTTCTTCTTCTGGGAAGGGGCGGAGGTCTTCCTAGAAAGCCTAGTTCTGGTGAGAGTCTCCGTCTCGATTTGTGCAGCCTTTTCAGCCATGGGCTTGCCAAAGAGGTTCTCACCTCGGCAGGGGACATCGACCAACTTGTCCTGCACCCAGGGTTCAAGGTCAGACGACTGAAGCCAAGCCTGTCAGCGGGCACCGATGCCGGCTGCGGCCACTCGAGCCGATGCTTCAAAGCCATCATAGGCTGCTCGGGACATGAATTTGGAGCATTCCCGAAAACCAGTTGTCAAGGCCAGGAACCTCCGCAAAGGTTCCTCGGACAGCCCAGTGGAGAATCCGGCTATCTCTCTAGCCAGGTCTCGGAGATACATGCCCATGTAGAGCTGGTAGGTCTGGACCCGACAAGCAAGCATAGAGCCCTGGAAACACTTCTTACCGAAGCCATCCAGGTTACGGGCCTCCCTGCCAGGAGGCACCGAGGAGTGCATTTTCTGGCTCTTAAGCCTATGCATGGCCGATTCCACTACCATGGAATGGTGCGGTAGCTGTGCTTTTTGGAAGCCAGGACTCTTGCGGACTCGATAGATGGAATCGACCCGCTTGCTTAATACCGGCGACGATGCCGGACTCTCCCACATGCGGAAGAGTAGTCGCTCCAGCATGGGAGGAACCGGTACAGTAAAGTGTTCCCTGGCGGGAGAGTCATACTGAAGGGCGTCGAGCTCTTCGGCTCGAGGCTCCTCCTCGGGATCCGCAGGGAAGGCCAAAGCCTTGGCCATATCCCTGACGAAGTCCGAGAACCGGGCATCCTCTGGAGGGGACTGCTTCCGAGGTTCGGACTCAGGTGAATCCGAGGGGACACACCGAGTTCGAAACGAATCAGGTGACTCTTCCTCTTCAGACTCCCAGGCCGACTCCGAGGAGGAATCGGTGGGGTCAGCTCGGGCAGGCGGAGGCGTCGGCTGCCCCGACACCGAGGGAGTCGGCGTCGACGACCTCGGTCCCGAACGGGAGGCCGAGGGTGACCTCGACCGAGGATCAACTCAAGCTCGCATGGACTCGAGGATCGGCTCGGTCTCCGGGGTCGACTTAGACGTCGACGTCCCGGCGGTCGGGGCAGAGGCGCCAGCGAGGCTAGCGATCAGTGCCCGCTGCTGGTCCATGAAGGCAGATAGTCTGCTCTCCAAGGCCGTCAACCTGAGTCCGACCTCAGGTGACCCAGCAGCCCCCGACTCGGGCCCCGACGGCGTCGGGCCCGACGTCGGACCCCTCGGAGGCGAGTCCAGGAGGACTACAGGACTTACCCGAGCAGGCAACTCCGACTCCAGACGAGGTCGCTTCGGGAGGTGCTCCTTCTCCAAAGACCCGGGACAGCTATCGGGGCTATGCGACCTGGCCCTCGCGGAGCCAGGAGCGTCCACCGACGCCGCCCTCGCAGGTTTTACCTTCCGTCGATGGTCCCCGGAGGGAGAACCCCTGTCGGAGGAACTCCGGCGATGGTCAGAGCTGGAACCTCTGGACGCCGAGGCCTCCGACGAGGTCCGGGTACGGCCGGGATCAGCGAAGATTCGTTCCTGCTGGTGCCGCCGACTCCTTAATGCTTTGGAGGACATTTTGCTGCAGGCCCCACAGATCAGTTCTTCGTGATCCGGGCCGAGGCAGCGGAGGCAATTATCATGTGTGTCAGTGAGTGACATATTTCTGTCACACTGAACACACCGCTTGAAACCACTGGCAGCCATCGGGGGAAAAAAGGGCCCCTGCAAGGTCAAAAGACCGGGCTGCCAGCGAAAAACCGAAAAACGAAACTGACCAAAATTCAGAAAAACCGAAAAATAACAGAAGGACTCGCAACGGCGTCGCGAGTCCGGGCAGGAAAAAGACCGGCGTCGGACCGAAGAAAGAAATAGAAATAAATCACTAAAATCAACTTTTTCAGCGGGGACACGACGGGTACGTCTGTAGGGCTCCGCGGAAAAAAGAAGACTGGCTAAGATGGCACCCTTGGGCGGGAAGGAGACTGCGCATGCGCGCTACAATTCCCAAAGGCTTTCTTTGAAAGCTGGGGAAAATTGCTCCGCGAGGGCTCCGTCGGCGCCGACGTCACCCATATGTGAGGACTGACTTCCTGCTTGGTCCTGGAGAATAATTGTTAAACCAATGGTGTACTGAAGAGATAGTGTAAAAACGGATTTAAAAAACGTTGCCGGTAAACGCTGAAAAGAATGTATAGCGAATGAACAATTAAAAAAATGTGTGTTTAAAAAGGGAGCTACTCCTACCGGGATCGGCAAGAGCTAAGATAAAAATAACAGACAAAATAAAACGCTAACAATGGCAATTAGCTCATGTCATGAATGCCAAAAGTGACTGAAGTAAAAATTGAACCAAACACTATACATGTAATAAAGCATAGTTACTCACCTGTAACAGGTAATCTCCGGGAACAGCAGGAATTTAGTCTTCACATATGGGTATCGTTGGTACCGATGGAGCCTGCGTGGGAACGCTCCCCAGAGTCCAATTAAAAAACGTTTGGGAGCATCCCACAGCGCCTGCGTGCTGCCTTCCCGCCTTTCCCAACTGCCTCTCTCCAGTTGAGTTTTAAAGCTGAGACATAGAGAGAGAGAGCGAAAGAAAAGAAAAGAAGAGAGAGATACAACTCCTAGGGGAGATGGGTGGGTTGTGAAGACTAAATTCCTGCTGTTCCCGGAGATCACCTGTTACAGGTGAATAACTATGCTATCTCCAGGAACAAGCAGGAATAGAGTCTTCAAATATGGAGACTCCCTAGCTACCGATGCCAGGGAGATACCCCAAAAGTTGTGTACCCCTGTGAAAGGGCTCCACTTCCCACCATGGATCTCTGGCATCCTACCGGGAAAGGTGGGTAGGAGATGATTAAGTATGGAACAGGTGTTGTACAACAGCCTGACCAAACAAGGCATCCCAGCGGGAGTCCTTGTCTAAGCAGTAATGGGCTGTGAAGGTATGAACCGAGGCCCAAGTAGCTGCTCGACAGATATCGTCAACAGACACAGAGTGTAGATAAGCCATTGAGGCTGCCATGGCTTTCACATTGTGAGCTGTGACATGGCCTTCCAGAGAAAGGTTCTTACTCTGATAGGCAAAAGAAATACACTGTACAATCCAGTTGGACAATGTTCTCTTGGAGACTGGAAGCCCCAAATGAGAAGGATCGATAGCAACAAAGAATTGGGAGGACTTTCTATGTTGCTATGTCCTCTAAGTAAAAGGCAAGTGCTCTTTTACAGTCCAAAGTATGAAGATTCCTTTCTGCATTTGAAACATGAGGCCTTGGAAAAAATACAGGCAGGTAAACCGCCTGGTTTAAATGGCATAAAGTGTGGATGAGTCCTAAGGACTACCTTAGAACGATGGAACCTCGTGTAAGGAGGATCAGCAACTAATGTTTGCAATTCACTGATGCGACGTGCTGATGTGATTGCAATGAGAAAGATAACTTTCCAGGAAAGGAATTTCAAGGTTCAAAAGGCGGCTTCATGAGCTGCCCAAGAACTAGATTCAGGTCCCATGCCACTGGAGGTGGCCTAATGGGAGGCTTAGTTAGAAGAAGGCCCCTCATAAATCTCGCTATGAGAGGATGAGAGGAAATAGGCTGTCCATTTAAAGGCTTTAAAGAAGCTGAAATAGCACTTAAATGGACTCTTACTGAGTTAGTCTTAAGTCCTGCATTAGATAAATGAAGGATACACTCCAGTAATGATTCCAGAGGTATCGCAGAGGGGTGAAGACCCTTTTGCAAACACCATATCGAAAACCTTTTCCACTTGAAAGCATACGAGCGTCTTGTGGAAGGTTTCCTGGAAGCACAAAGGACATCCTTTACTTGTTGAGAAAGGTTAAGACCATGAAGATCTAGGCTCTCAGCAACCAGGCCCTGAGATGCAGAGAGTGGGGATTGGGATGCCACAACATCCCGTCCTCCTGAGACAGGAATTCTGGAGCAGATCCTAACTCCAGAGATGGAGCTTGAGAGAGATGCAGGAGTAGAGGGTACCACACCTGCCATGGCCAATATGGAGCTATGGGAATCATGTGGCCTTTGTCTCTCTGAAGCTTGAATAGGGTTTTGGGAATTAGGGGAATGGGTGGAAAAGCATACAGGAAGTCCTGACCCCAATGGAGGAGGAAAGCATCCCTGGACTGAGAACCCTGAGCCGGAATTCTGGAACAGAACCGGGGAAGTCTAGCATTCAACGGACTTGCAAAGAGGTCTATGTCCGGAGTTCCCCAAATTTGAAAAATGTTTGCTACCTGGTCTGCATGGAGAGACCATTTGTGTGGAAGCAGAACTTGACTGAGTCTGTCTGCCCAAGAGTTTTGAATGCCTGGCAGATACACCGCAAGGAGATGAATCTGATGCTCTCTGGTGAGGGCCCATAGTCGCAAAGCTTCATTGCAAAGTGACAGAGAGCCTGTTCCTCCCTGCTTGTTCAGATAAAACATAGCTACTTGACTGCCCGTCTGAATCAGGACTGTCTTGTAGCTAAGCTGGGTATGGAACACTCGAAGAGCAAGGAAGATTGCTCTGAGTTCTAGGAGATTGATATGTAAGTGGGTCTCCTGTGGAGTCCAGGTGCCTTGGGTTGAGAGATCTTGCAGATAAGCTCCCCAACCCACCTGTGAGGCATCTGTTGTTAGAGTGACCTGTGGTAGGGGTTGCTGGAAAGGGGACCCCACCAACAGGTTTTGGGTTGACTGCCACCATTGTAGAGACAAAATAAGGCGACTTGTATTTTCTATTTTGTCTGATAGGCAGCCTGATGCCCGAGTCCACTGAGTGGATAGAGTCCATTGGGCTGCTCTCATATGGAGGCGAGCATAGGGAACCACATGCACGGTAGATGCCATGTGGCCTAGTAGTTGTAACATCTCCCGAACAGTGAGATGAGTTTTTAACACTGCCTGGGAGGCTAACTGCACAATGCGAAGGTAGCGGGCCTGTGGAAGACAGGCCCTTGTTTTTCTGGTATCCAGCAAAGCTCCTATAAACTCTAGAGACTGAGTGGGAGTTAGGCTGGATTTGGGGATGTTTATGACCAGGCCTAAATACTGAAGGATACGCATTGTGCAAGATAGGGAAATTCTGGCCTTTGACTCTGATGGAGCTCGAATGAGCCAGTCGTCTAAGTAGGGGAAGACGAATATTCCTAGAGTGCGAAGAAATGCTGCCACTACAGCCATGCATTTCGCAAACACCCTTGGTGCTGAGGCCAGGCCAAAAGGAAGCACCCTGTATTGGTAGTGCTTTCCTTGAAAAAGAAAACGAAGGAATCTTTGGTGAGTTGGATGGATGAGAACATGAGTGTACGCATCCTTAAGATCTAGAGAACAAAGCCAATCCTGACTCTGAAGGTATGGCAGCAGAGTTCCCAGAGAAATCATCTTGAATTTCTCTTTGAACAGGAATTTGTTCAGTTCTCTGAGGTCTAAAATAGGTCTGTGTCCCCCTGTTTTCTTTCGAATAAGGAAATAAGGGGAGTAAAACCCTGTACCCTGTTGGGAAATGGGTACGTCTTCTATAGCCCCCTGGGCAAGAAGTAAACTGACCTCTTGACCCAAGTGAGTGTTGAGTGAAGCCTGAGAATTGAACTGTCTTACCACTGTAGGAGGGGGCATGTTGAAGAAATGAAGCTTGTACCCCTCTCTTACAATGGAAAATGAAATTAGTTCTTACCTGCTAATTATCTTTCCTTGAGCATTCTCCGGGCCAGTCCAGGGAAGGTTAGGTTGTCAATCCCCTTCAGCAGCTGAGGACATGAAGACATCAAGTTTTCTTGAGCGGTGAAGCCACTACCCCTGAGGTCAACAGCCAGTCTTCTTTTGACAAAGCAGCGAACTACTAAAGAACTGAAAAGGTTAACCCATAAAAACTGATCATGTTCTATAGTCCTTTAGGAAAGAAGAAGCAAACAACTCGTGCTTCTTAAAAATTCAGTTTAAAAACTTTTTTTTTCCTTCAAATTAAATGATTCACATCTAATTATGAGAAAGAAACACAGTAGCCCCAATACACCCTCTTCGCACGAATACAATGAAACAACTAAAGGGTGGGACTCTGGACTGGCCCGGAGAATGCTCAAGGAAAGATAATTAGCAGGTAAGAACTAATTTCATTTTCCTTATCGCTTCTCCGGGCCAGTCCAGGGAAGGTTAGGGCAGTACCAGAGCAGTACCTAAACTCGGGAGGGACCCGCCAGCCCCGCAATAAGAGCCGACGCTCCCACTTTCGCATCTTCCCTGGCCTAAACATCCAGTCGGTAATGCTTTGTAAACGTATGCAATGAAGACCACGTCGCCGCTCTACAGATATCTACTGGAGGAACAAAAGCAAATTCCGCCCAGGACGCCGCTTGAGCTCTAGTAGAATGCACTTTCAGTCCAATTGGGGGAGAGCGTCCTCCGGCCTGGTAAGCTGCTACAATAGCACAGCGTACCCATCGAGCAATCGTGGACTTCGAAGCTGGCTGCCCTTTATTGGGCCCAGCATACTGCACAAATAATCTATCTGTTTTTCGAAAAGGCTCCGAAACTTTAGGGTACGCCTTTAAGACGCGACCAAGATCCAGTTTTCGGAGAGCTCGATCAATTGGAGAACTTGATAAATCCGAAAATGTGGGCAAAACTACCGACTGATTAACATGAAAAACAGATAGCACTTTCGGTAAAAATGAAGGAACCGTACGTAATAATACTCGTTCAGGGAGAAATTGCAAATAAGGCTCATGACAAGACAAAGCCTGTAAATCGGAAATCCTTCGCGCTGAACACAAGGTTACCAGAAAAGCCGTCTTCCATGAACACTCTCTTGGAGACTGCGAGGAAACCGATGCCAATGGCGATTTTGATAACGCCTCTAAAACAATATTCAAATCCCACGGAGGCACTATCTGCCGCAGCGGAGGACGAAGGATCTTAGCCGCCCTAAAAAATCTTTGCACATCTGGATGCAACGATAGCCGGCGGTTTTGGACCAATCCCCTAAAACATGCTAGTGCGGCCACCTGAACTTTAAGGGTATTAAGCGCCAAACCTTTATCCAAACCCTCCTGGAGAAATAAAAGCAATTGAGGCAAGGTAGCCGAACGAGGAAGAACATCGTGCCGTTCACACCAATACTCGAAGAGCCGCCATACCCGAACATACGCAAGAGATGTCCCCGGTCTTCTAGATCTAAGTAAGGTAGCCACTACGGAACTCGCATAACCTTTGCGGCTTAAGCGAGACCTCTCAAGAGCCAAGCCGTAAGCAGGAAGCGATCCACCTGTGGCATGAGCACGGGTCCCTGATTTAATAGATTGACCCGGACCGGAAGACGCCAAGGAGGAGCTATCAGAAGCCGAATTAGATCGGCATACCAAGGACGTCGAGGCCAATCTGGCGCAATCAGAATCACAGAACCGCGGTGTCCCACTATGCGTTGAACAACTCGGCTCACCATCGGCCACGGAGGGAAAACATACAAGAGAGCGTCCACCGGCCAAGGCTGAGCTAGAGCATCGAGCCCCTCTGACATGCGTTCCCTGCGTCTGCTGAAAAAACGGTTCGCCTTGGCATTGTTGAAAGTCGCCATTAGATCCATAACCGGTTGTCCCCACTTTAAGGTCATTTCGTGATAAACTGCTACGTTCAACTCCCATTCTCCTGGATCGAGGACAGTGCGACTGAGATAATCGGCCTGAACATTCTCTTTGCCAGCCACATGAGCAGCCGACAACTCCAGAAGACGGCCCTCTGCCCAAGCCATCAACTCTTGACATTCGTTTAGAAGAGAGGAACTCTTTGTCCCCCCCTGCCGATTGATATATGCCACTGTAACAGCATTGTCGGAGAACAAACGAACTGCCTTCCCCGTGAGAAGGCGTTCGAAGTGCTGAAGAGCAAGCCGGGCAGCGCGTAGCTCTAGCATGTTGATCGACCACAATGTCTCCTCTGGAGACCAAGACCCTTGAGCTATTTGCGACTGACAATGCGCTCCCCAGCCCGCTAGACTGGCATCTGTGGTGACTAAAACCCACGTGGGCTCCTGCAAAGGAACGCCCGCTCTGAGATGTACAGGGTTCAACCACCATTCCAGACTTTCTTACCGGTTCCGGACAAAACAGGCGCTGTGATAGTGGATGCAGTTGCGGTGACCATCGGGAAAGCAAAGCCTGTTGTAACGGCCGCATGTGAGTCCTGGCCCACGGAACCAGATCCAAGGCCGCCGCCATGGAACCCAAAAGCTGTAAGTACGTCTAAGCCGATGGAGCCTGAATTCTCAAAAACGCTTGCACTTGTAAAATCTTGTTTACTCTGTTTTCTGGCAAGAAAACTGCTCCTTGAGCCGTGTCGAAGAAGGCCCCTAGATAAGTCAGCTGCCGTACTGGCTGTAAGTAACTTTTGGCCTGATTTATAACCCAGCCTAGTTGTTCCAAAAGCTGAACCATCCGAGCCGTTGCCGCTACGGAGGCCAAATGAGAATCGGCTCTGATAAGCCAATCGTCGAGATACGGATGAACACGGATCCCTTCCTTTCGCAGCGCAGCTGCTACCACTACCATGAGCTTTGTGAAGGTCCGCGAAGCCGTAGCAAGACCGAACGGCAACGCTCAAAACTGGAAGTGACCCATTGGAAGGGCAAAACGTAAAAATTGCTGATGAGACGGCCTGATGGGAATGTGAAGATAGGCCTCTGTGAGATCTATTGACGAGAGGAATTCTCCAGGACGCACTGCCAGAATCACAGTACGCAGCGTCTCCATGCGAAAATGAGGCACCCGCAAAGCAAGGTTGACGCCTCTGAGATCGAGAACTGGTCGAAAAGCACAGTTACTTACCTGTAACAGGTGATCTCTGGGAACAGCAGGAATTAGTCCTCACATATGGGTACGTCGGTACCGACGGAGCCCGTGCGGGAAAGCTCCCCAGCTTCTTAGAATAGAAGCTTTTGGGACCTCCCACTGCACATGCGCACTGCCTTCCCGCCTTCCTGAACAGCTCTCCTCAGTTTCGAGTTTATAGCTGAGTCAACAGAGAGAGGACAGGAAGATAGATAGATAAAAGATACAACTCCTAGGGGAGGTGGGTGGGTTGTGAGGACTAATTCCTGCTGTTCCCAGAGATCACCTGTTACAGGTAAGTAACTGTGCTATCTCCAGGAACAAGCAGGAATAAGTCCTCACATATGGGGACTCCCTAGCTTAGATGCATGGGATCCCCTGTAAAGGTTCGCCATCTTCGTATGGATCTCAGGCATCCATTCTGGGAAGGTGGGCAGGAGTTGTTTAGGAATGGAACAGGTGCTTGAGGACAGCCTGGCCAAACAAGGCATCCCGGCGGGAGTCCTTGTCCAAACAGTAATGGGCTGTGAAGGTATGAACCGAGGCCCAGGTAGCGGCTCGACAGATCTGATCTATGGAAACAGAGTGCAGATGAGCCATAGAAGTTGCCATGGCCCTCACATTGTGAGCAGTGACATGGCCTTCCAGAGAAATGTTTTTGCTCTGGTAAGCAAAAGAAATACACTGAGCAATCCAATTGGAAAGTGTACGCTTGGAGACTGGAAGTCCCAAATGGGAAGGATCAAAGGCCACAAAAAGTTGAGAAGACTTTCGATGTGGCTGAGTCCTATTAAGGTAAAAAGCGAGAGCTCTTTTACAATCCAGAGTATGAAGGTTCCTCTCTGCATTGGATGCATGAGGAGCTGGAAAAAAGACAGGTAGATATACCTCTTGATTAAGATGAAAAGGCGAGACCACTTTAGGCATAAAGTGGGGATTCGTCCTAAGGACCACCTTATCATGATGAAATCTTGTGTAAGGTGGATTAGCCACTAAAGCCTGCAGCTCACTGATGCGGCGAGCCGAAGTGACTGCAATGAGGAAGATGACCTTCCAGGAAAGAAATTTCAAGGAGGTGGAAAACATTGGCTCAAAAGGTGGCTTCATAAGTTGACCGAGCACTAGATTCAAATCCCATGCGACCGGGGTGGTCTGATGGGAGGTTTAGTGAGAGTCAGGCCTCTCATGAATCTTGCAACAAGAGGATGAGAGGAGATAGGTTGTCCATTTATATGTTGCAAGGATGCTGCAATAGCACTTAAATGGACTCTTACCGAATTCGTCTTGAGGCCTGCATTGGATAGATGCAGGAGATAATCAAGAAGAGAATTCAAAGGAAGTGCCAGAGGGTCAAGACCCTGCTGAGCACACCAAATGGAAAAACGTTTCCATTTGAAAGCATAGGAACGCCTGGTAGAGGGTTTCCTAGAGGCAGAAAGGATATCTTTCACTGGTTGGGAAAGATGAAAGTCTTGAAGGCTTAAGCCTTCAGTAACCAAGCACTGAGGTGAAGGGATTTGGGGTTTGGGTGCCACAAAGTCCCCTCCTCCTGAGACAGGAGGTCTGGCGCAGCTCCCAGATCCAAGTAGGATCCCTGGGAGAGCTGTAGAAGTAGAGGGAACCACACTTGGCGTGGCCAGCGTGGAGCTATGAGGATCATAGTTCCATGATCCCTCTGGAGTTTGAACAGAGTCTTGGGAATCAAAGGAATGGGTGGAAAGGCATATAGGAATGCCTGACTCCAATTCAGGAGAAAGGCGTCCGTAGCCTGAGCTCCCTGACACGGAGTTCTGGAACAGAACCGGGGAAGTTTGGCATTCCACGGACTTGCAAAGAGGTCTATGTCCGGGGTCCCCCATTCCTGAAAGATTCGGTTTATTTGGTCCAAATGTAGGGACCATTCGTGTGGCAGCAGAACTCGACTGAGCCTGTCTGCCCGAGAGTTTTGAACTCCTGGGAGATACACTGCTAGCAGGTGAATCTGATGCTCTCTGGCGAAGGCCCATAGTCTTAGAGCTTCGTTGCAAAGCGACAGAGAGCCCGTCCCTCCTTGTTTGTTTATGTAAAACATGGCCACCTGATTGTCCGTCTGAACTAGGACAGTGAGGTTGGCTAGGAGGGAGTGGAAGACCTTGAGGGCAAG
Source organism: Ichthyophis bannanicus (assembly GCA_033557465.1). Taxonomy (NCBI): domain Eukaryota; kingdom Metazoa; phylum Chordata; class Amphibia; order Gymnophiona; family Ichthyophiidae; genus Ichthyophis; species Ichthyophis bannanicus. Next base: position 196,597,875 of record CM066037.1, on the reverse strand, counting down.
GTAAATTGCTCGCAGTTCCAGAAGATTGATATGAAGGGTGGTCTCCTGTAGAGACCAATTGCCCTGAGTGGAGAGAGTTTGCAGATGGGCTCCCCACCCTGTTTGGGAGGCATCTGTTGTGAGGGTTGCTTGGGGTAGCAATGGTTGAAATGGAGCCCCCAACAACAGATTCTTGGTGGAAGTCCACCAGTGGAGGGACCAAAACAGACGATCGGAGGTTTGTATTTGGTCTGAGAGCGCTCCTGACGCCTGAGTCCACTGAGTGGCCAGGGTCCATTGAGCTGCTCTCATATGAAGACGAGCATAGGGCACCACATGCACTGTGGAGGCCATATGACCCAGTAGGCGTAGCATTTCCCTGGCTGTCAAGTGAGTGCTGGACTGAGCTTGGGAGGCCAAACTCAGGAGGCGCTGGCCTCGAACATGTGGAAGGTAGGCCCTTGCAGTGATGGTGTCCAACTGGGCCCCTATGAATTCTAGAGATTGAGTAGGGATGAGTTGGGACTTGGGAAGGTTTACTACCAGTCCCAGATACTGCAAAAGGCTCCTTGTGTGGTCCAGGGAAATCTGGGCCTGTGACTGAGTTGGAGCTCGGATGAGCCAGTCGTCCAGATATGGGAAGACAAAGATTCCCATGCCTCTTAGAAATGCGGCTACGACTGCCATGCATTTTGTGAATACTCTTGGAGCAGAGGCTAGACCGAAGGGGAGTACTCTGTATTGGAAATGTTTTCCCTGAAACAGAAAGCGAAGATACTTTCTGTGGGATGGATGGATGAGTATATGTGTATACGCATCCTGTAGGTCTAGAGAACAAAGCCAGTCCTGACCCTGGAGGTAAGGAAGGAGAATGCCGAGAGACAGCATTTTGAATTTCTCCTTGAAGAGAAATTTGTTCAATTCTCTCAGATCTAGGATTGGTCTGAATCCCCCTGTCTTCTTTGGAATGAGAAAATAAGGGGAGTAGAAACCGGACCCTTGTTGAGGAAGAGGAACCTCTTCTATGGCCCCTTGGGCAAGAAGAGAGGAAACCTCTTGACCCAACAGGGTTAGGAGAGATGGGGGAGAATTGAATGGTCTCACCATATGATGGGGAGGAAGGCTGGAGAAATGAAGTTTGTAACCCTCTCGAATGATAGAGAGGGTCCATTGTTCTGTTGTGATTTGTTCCCATCTGGGAGCAAAGTGAACCAACCTTCCGGGTATGGTGAGAGGTTCTGGTTGTGTTAGAACCAGAAGTGGCAAGTTCCCTAGGAGCAAGTCAAAACCCCTGAGGGGTTGGAGCCTGCTGAGCTACAGTAGCTGCTGCAGGCTTAGCTCGTGCTTGTTTGGATTGCTGACGCTTAGCAGTATAGCGAGGTTGAGAAGACTGCTGGCCAGTATTTGAAGCAACTCTGGCCTTCTTATAGTAAGGCCTTTTAAAAGACTTTTTCTTAGTAGGAATTGAAGTGGACTTTGAAAGTCTTTCCAAGGTGGCATTTTCAGCATCCATCTGGGTGGCTTTGATTTGCCACTCTTCCCCAAATAAGTTCTCACCTGTACAGGGCAGATTCCGTAAGCCATCTAGAACCCAAGGTTCCAGATCAGAGGCCTGGAGCCAAGCAAGACGTCGGGCTGCAATAGCAATGCCCGAAGCCCTACTGGCTCCCTCAAAGGAATCATATGCTGCCCTATTAGAGAACTTAGAAACCTCTAAGAGTTGTTTCACTAGGGAAAGGAATCCCTGCTTTTTATCCTCAGGGATAAAGGGGGCAAAATGCCGCACCTTTTTGGCAAGTTCCTCCAGGAACATGCCCATATAGAGACTGTAGGAATTAATCCTGGCTATAAGCATACTAGCCTGGAAAATTTTCCTACCAAAAGAGTCCAAAGTCTTACATTCCCGTCCTGGAGGGGTGGAAGAGTGCCTTTTGGTACTCCTAATCTTCTTCATTGCAGACTTCACCACAATAGAGTGGTGGGGCAATTGAGTCTTTTGGAAACCAGGAGAAGGAGGGACCCTATACATGGTGTCCAACCTACGGGAATAAGGCGACAAAGTCAAAGGATTTTCCCAGAAATCCATCAGTTGTTCTTGAAGGATTTCATGGATAGGCAGGGTAACTGCCTCCTTAGGGGCCTTTGAGTATCCCAAAATATCCAGTTTTTGGATCTGGGTTCCTTTTCAGAGGATGTGGTAATAGAAAGGGCTGTAGCCATATCTAAAACAAAGTCCTGGAAGGACAAATCCTCTGGAGGGGACATTCTCCTTTTAGGAGAAGAGGGCTCCTCAGGTAAGTTGAGTGAAAACTCAGCAGAATCATCAGAGGAGTGAAAATCCTCAGAGGAATCGGTGCTTTCCTCTAACGCACGATACGCGTACCGATCGGTATCGATATCGGGCGTATCGGGTATGGAACCGGTATGGAGCGAAAGCCCATACGGTACCGACTTGCGTTTAGAGGTGGACGGCCTCGATACCGGCATGGCGGACGATACCGGTATCGGGCCCGGAACCGCTGAAAGCGGAACCGATGGCGTTGCAGCTTTAATGAAAGCCATGACGGCCTGCTGCATGGACTGTACAGTATCGCCCATGGACGCCATAGCTGCCTGGATGTCGGTACCGGAGTGACCCGGTACCCCAGAGCAGGCTAACAGGTGATCTGTCGAGGCCGTAGCATCGATATCAACCTGAGACCCCTGAATTGGCGTTTTTGGAAGTTGGACTTCCCGCCGGGGTTGTTTGGCTGGGGCAGGGTCCTCAAGTTCTAAGCTAAGAGCCTCTCGATGCTTTGAAGGAGATTTGCTCTTTGAGGACTTGCCCACAGAAGGTTTGGTTACCTGAGATCCATCCGGAGAAGAAGACCTGGATGACTGTGATGCTGTATTCTCTGAAGCAAACAGCACATGGAATTTGTTGGCCCGGTTCTGCAGCCCACGTTTAGACATGTGGGAGCAAGATGGGCAGTCCGGTATGGAATGGTCAGGCCCCAAACATTTCAGACACCATTCATGGGTGTCTGTGACTGAAATAACAGCATTACATTTGGTACACTTCTTAAATCCAGGGGCTGGCTTCTCCATGAGGAGAAATTGAGTAGGCCGAGAGGCCTCTCTGAAGTGACCAAAAAGCTAAAAAATAAGAAAAAAGAATTATAATTGTTTAAAGAAAGAAAGAAAAGACCGGCGATACCGGTATCGGTATGGGGAAGGCAGGTACGCGGTCTAAAGAAACAAATAAAATAACAATTTCTTCAGCGGTGACAGGAACACGACCTGCTGGCTCCGCGGAAAAAGAGAAACTGAGGAGAGCTGTTCAGGAAGGCGGGAAGGCAGTGCGCATGTGCAGTGGGAGGTCCCAAAAGCTTCTATTCTAAGAAGCTGGGGAGCTTTCCCGCACGGGCTCCGTCGGTACCGACGTACCCATATGTGAGGACTTATTCCTGCTTGTTCCTGGAGATAGAACCTTCCTTTTTGGGGACCACGAAATAGATCGAGTATCGACCGTGACCGTACTGGTCTCGCGGGACAGGGACTATCGCCCAAAGCTGTAAGAGACGAAAAATCGTGTCTGAGACGGCTTTCTCCTTTAGCCCCGGCGCACAGGGAGACAGTACAAAGGCGGGTAGCAAAGGGCAAGCGAAATACAGCGCATACCCCTTTTGAATTATCTCTAATACCCACTTGTCTGCAGTGATCGCGGTCCAGGCTGTCAGAAAATCCTGTAGGCGTCCCCCTACAGGTACCAACGCCTGGACCAACAGACCTTCATTGTGGTTTCTTAGCTGCGGATTGAGAAGCAGCGAAGTAAGATCTGCTGAAACCTCTGGCTCCTTGAAAGGACTGACCGCGAAATGTCGTACGGCCTCTGGAATAGGGAGCAAAGCGAGCCCCTCGAAATCTCCTGACGTCTCGACCGGCACCCCGGAGAGCTCCTACACCTCGCCCGGGCTTCGGTCTATCCTCTGGCAAACGCCTTCCTTTAGAATCACCAAGATCCTTAACAATCTTTTCTAACGCCTCTCCAAAAAGTAACTTTCCTTTATAGGGCAATTTGCTAAGTCGTAACTTAGATGACACATCAGCTGCCCAGTTACGCAACCATAAAAAACGTCTGGCCGCGACCAGTGATGCCATGGTCTTGGCAGCAATCCTCGGTAGATTGTAAAAGGCATCTGCCATATAAGCCGCGGCTGATTCCAATTTCGCACTTTCCGCTCCCTGCATTGAAGCAGAATCTCCGGATAATTCTCCTTGAAGCCACCGAATGGATGCTCTAGAAACATATGCTCCACAAACAGCCGCTTGCAGAGCTAAAGCGCTAGAATCGAACGCTTGCTTAAGAAGAATTTCTAACTTCCTATCCTGTAAGTCCTTAAGAGCGGCCGCTCCTTCTACAGGGATAGTAGTTTTCTTTGTCACTGCCGATACTATCGCATCCACCTTGGGCATACGTAATAAATCCTTCTCCTCTTGTGGCATAGGGTAAAGGCGAGCTAAAGCGCGGCTCCCACGGAGCGTAGCCTCCAGACACTCCCACTCAGATTCAATCATCTGCTTTATCACCCGGTGCATGGGGAAACAGCGTTGTTCCGCTTTAAACCCCTGCAATAACGTATCCTCCAAAGGTTCCTGAGAAGCTGATGGAGGCAACAGGTGCAAGGCAGATAATGACTGAGAAATGAGAGCTGAAAGTTCTTCTTTACTAAAAACACGAAATATATTAGGATCCTCCCCTGGTGCAATTTCACCCTCTTCCAGCTCTTCTGAAGCCAGGTCCAAGCCTCCTTCTGACAGACCTTCTATCTCCCCCTGACCCAGGGGCACAGAGAGCTGTGAAGTAAAAGGGTCCAAAGGATCCTTAATGACCTCTTTAGGCAAGGAAGGACCCTCTCCAGGATCTTCTGGAACCAAAACACCCATAGGAGCTGTTGCAGAGTCTTTAATGGTTCCCACAGAAGCAGAATGAGAAGATATTATCAAAAATGCTCTGTGCATAGCCAAGATAAACTCTGGAGAAAAGAAAGATAATATGCTTTCTTGTGCCTCTGGCAGAGGCTGCGCAGGCTTCTCCTGACGAGAAACATCTTTAGAGGACTTAGTTTTCCTTTTGGTAGGCTGTTGCTGTTCAGCCGTTAAAACAGCCGGCGCACCTAAAATGGCCGCCTTTCCCGCAGGCAAAGACGGCTTTTCTAAATCCAATGAAATTTTATCTGCCATCACTCTAATTCAACTACTTAAAGAGAATTCAAGAGAGAAAACACATCAATACTTGAACGTGCCGCGCTATGGCCGAGGGCAGGAAACAGAGCCGCTCGCTCAAATCACGCCGTTGAAAAAAAAAAAAAAAACGAACGCTGCACTAGCTACATACACAGCCTGTCAGAAACGGCTGAATCGCTGAAGTTTTTGTTCTGCTGCTAGCGGAAGGAGGAGGAGCACGGCTATGGCAACTGCAGAGGAAGTACTGGGGCTCCCAAGTTCAATCTGCTATAAGAGACGGAGACGGATTAAAAACAGACAGGCTCTACCTGAAACCGTCATGTTAAGTGCCCAACGTCTCTCTGCCGGCAAAGACAGGTAAATGAAAAAATGCTCTGTTAGGACTATAAACTAAAATCAGCTTTGCTAGAGCCAACTTGAAGTGCAATAAATAAATGAAATAAAAATCAAATACTTAAGGGAGAGAGTTAAAATCGATCCTCTTCAGCTGCTGAGGACTGAAAGACTGGCTGTTGACCTCAGGGGGAGTGGCTTCACCGCTCAAGAAAACTTGATGTCTTCATGTCCTCAGCTGCTGAAGGGGATTGACAACCTAACCTTCCCTGGACTGGCCCGGAGAAGCGATAAGGAAAGAATCAATTCTTCTACTGTTATCTGCCCCCATCTGGGGGCAAAATGACATAACCTTCCTGGGATGGTGGAAGGCTCTGGCCCGTTCAGGGCCAGGAAGGCCAAGTTCTCCAGATGGGAGTCAAAGCCCCTGTGGAGGCTGAGTCTGCTGGGCCGGTTGAGGCTTAGAAGTCTTTGATTTCCTTTGCTTTGGGGGCTGCTGTCCCTTTCGGGCAGACTGACCTGCAGAATGCACCTGCTGGGTATAGGAGGGGTAAAACCTCTTCTTTTTAGAGAAGAATGGTTTCTTTTAGGATTTTCTCCTTGTAGGATCAGCTGTAGTCTTGGATAGTCTATCCAAAGTGGTGTTATCTGCATCCAGCTCATTAGCTTTCTCTTGCCAATTCTTGCCAAAGAGATTTTTGCCGGTGCAAGGGATATTCCCCAGTTTGTCATGTACCCAGAGTTCTAAGTCAGATGCCTGGAGCCAGGCAATCCTACGAGCACCTATGGCAATGGCAGAGGTTCTGCTTATGCACTCAAAAGCTGCACAATTAACAAACTTGGAAACATCCTGGGCATGTTTGACAAGTGTAAGATAATCCTGCCTCTTATCATCAGGAAGGAGAGGACTCATAAGCTCTAGATCTCCTGTAACCTCCTTAAGGAACATTCCCATGTATAAGATGTAGGAACTAATCCTGGCAGAAAGCATAGAGGCCTGGAAGGTTCGACGCCCAAAGGCATCAAGAGTCCTACATTCACGTCCTGGAGGATTAGAAGCATGTCTTTTTGCACTCTTGATCCTTCTCATAGCTGACTCCACCACTATGGAGTGGTGTGGCAACTGAGTTTTCTGAAATCCAGGACAAGGAGGCACTCGATACATGGTATCCAGCCTACGGGAATGAGGAGAGGTGGTAAGAGGTGTTTCCCACATTCTTAAAATGAGATCATGCAAGATCTCATGAATAGGCAAAGTAGCAGCTTCCTTGGGAGCTTTAGGATATTGTAAAATTTCCAACTCCTTTGCTCTGGGGCCACTGTGATGGAAAGACCTCTAGCCACCTCCCTGATGAAATCCTGAAAGGATATATCCTCTGGAGGAGACATCCTATGTTTAGGAGAAGAAGGCTCCTCAGAGAGAAGTACTGCTGACAGAATCCTCAGAGTCATCGGAGGATTCAAAATATCTTCTGTCTGGGTGCTCTTGTAAAGCATGATACCGGTACCGATCGAAGTCGGTACTGGAGGGGTCAGGTACCGGCCTGTCGATACCGGAGGAAATAGCATGACTCGGTGTTGGTAGCACACTCGCCGATGTCGATGCTGTCGGTACTGGTACCAATATCGGTGCCAGAACCGGTGTCGATACCGGTTGAACTGTCTGAAGTCCGAAGGCACCGATGCCACAAGGAGAACCGCCAGACTGCGTTCAATAGCCAGGAATCTTTGGTCAATTGACGCTGCCGATGCCTGGGTGTCGGTACTGGACAAAGCGGCCGGTACCCCAGAGCACGGCACCAGTAGTTCTGCAGAGGTTGAGGCCTCGAGAACATCCTGGAGCCCCGATAGTGCTTTGGAAGCCGAAGCCTCCTGCCAGAGCAATTTTGCCGGTACAAGTCCCTCAAGGGCAACGCCAGAGGCATCTCGATGCTTGGAAGGAGATCTACCCTTTGAGGACCGGCAAGATTTATGTTTGGTTACCTGAGATCCATGGGAGGAAGACGAAGCCCTGGAAGACATCGATGCCACGGATGCTGCATCGGAGGGAAAAAGGGTGCCAAGCTTAGTAGCTCGGTTTTGCCGACCCCTCTTCGACATCATCCCACAGGCAACACACTCCGAGATGGAGTGGTCAGGACCTAAACATTTGATGCACCACTCGTGAGTGTCGGTGACGGAGAGGGTACCGCCATACTTGGAACACTTTTTAAAACCCGAAGTGGGTTTTTCCATGTTAAGGAAAAAATTGGGCCTAATGCCCAAAATGGTGCGTGGCACATGAGAGAAAAGAAGGCTGGAAATCCAGAAAAAGATTACAAAGTTTTCTGGGGTTTTTTTGAAGTAAGAAAGAAAGAACCGGCGTTACTGGTATAGCGTCGAGGAAGGCAGATGCGACCACAAAAAAGAATGAAAAATATAGGATAATTTCTGCAGTGACAGGAAAACGACCTGCTGGCTCCGTGAAAAACGAAGAACTGGAGAGAGGCAGTTGGGAAAGGTGGGAAGGCAGCACGCAGGTGCTGTGGGATGCTCCCAAAAGCTTTCTAATTGGACATTGGGGAGCGTTCCCGTGCAGGCTCCGTCGATACCCATATGTGAAGACTTCATTCCTGCTTGTTCCTGGAGATAAATGTAATGATCAAGTGCGGCATGGAAAATCTATCAAAAATATATCTAACACAAGATGCATGTACAAAAGCAGATAATTAACAAACCAAACTGAAAGAATCAAACTTCTTACCCAGTGAGCCGTAAGATCCAAGTATACAACAGATGGATTAACAAGAGACTATACTGTGCTGATGGACTAAATCTCTGTCGCAGGGAAAAGAATCCTAAGTGAAAAATTCAGGCAGTATGTAGGATCCAAGGGCGGCTCTGTAAGGGCAGAAGGAACTAAATTCAATCCCACGACTGCACCACTGCCCGACACAGTGGCCTCACTTGCTTTACCGCCCGCAGGAATCTACCCACATCGGGGTGGGATGCAAAGGACACCCCCTGGGGACACCCCCTGGACCCCTGTAGCAGGCCAAGGCCGCCATTTGCATTCTCAGCGACCCAAGCACCAAGCCTTTGTTGAGCACAGCCTGGAGAAAAGCCATTATCCCTGTCAAGGGAGCATGTAATGGTGTGATTGCCTGATCCACACACCAACTTTCAAAAATGCACCGCACCCAAACATACACGAGCGAGATGGAGCATTTACGAGCTAGCAACAAGACGCAGGGTCTGATACACATGCCACAAGTAGATCAGTTCTTGCTTACACCCTGTCTCTTCTCAACCGAGCCATCTCAAGAGACAGGCTGTAAGCAAGAACTGATCTACTTGTGGCATGTGTATCAGACCCTGCGTCAGCAGGATGAGAGTCACCGGCAACCTCCAAGGCTCATCCACCAGGAGGCGCATCAAGTCCACGTACCATTGCCAAAGTGCCCAGTCCAGCGTTATCAGAATCACCAGTCCCACATGTGCCTCTATGTGTTGCAGGATCCTGCTGATCAGGGCCCACAGTGGGAATACATACAGCAAGCCATCCAGTGGCCAAGTCTGGGTCAATGCATCCAGTCCTTCGGATATTCTCTCTAGTCTTCGGCTGAAGAAGCGCTGCACCTGCGCATTGTCAAACGTTGCCATGAAGTCCATGATGGGCTGACCCCAACGATGGGTCACCTTTTCGAAGAGACGAGGATCAAGCGTCCACTCGCCCGGCTCCAAGCGAATTTGGCTGACAAAATTCTACCTGTATGTTGTCCCGTCCAGCCACATGCACTGCCGAAAGAGCTGACAAATTCGCCTCCACCATTCCTAGAAGCGGAGCGACCTCATCCTCCAGGGTCACTGGGCACTGCTAGTGCCCCCTGCTGGTTGAGGTACACCATCATTGCAGTGTTATCTGAGAATGCCCAAACAGCTTTCAATTGAACCATTGGGTGGAAAAACTGCAAAGCCAGGAAAGCACAGTTACTTACCTGTAACAGGTGATCTCCGGAACAGCAGGAATTAGTCTTCACACGTGGGTACGTCGGCGCCGACGGAGCCCGCATGGAAAAATGCTCCCCAGCATCCAATCAGAAGCCTTTGGGAGCATCTCCCGTGCCTGCGCGGTGACTTCCCGCCCCTCCAACAGTCTCTCCTCAGTTGGGTTTCATAGCTGAGACATAAGGAGAGAAGAGGAAGGGGAAATAGACAGATACAACTCCTAGGGGAGGCGGGTGGGTTGTGAAGACTAATTCCTGCTGTTCCGGAGATCACCTGTTACAGGTAAGTAACTGTGCTATCTCCAGGAACAAGCAGGAATGGGTCTTCACACGTGGGGACCCTAGCTAAGGATGCCAGGGAAGATCCCATAAAATGCGTATCCTGGACAGGATCCCCGGCATCCCCGGAGGGATGGGGGGTAGGAGTTGAGTAGAGCGGAGCTGTAGAGGAACAGCGAAACTAAAGACTACAGGGAAAAGTCTTTAGAAGGCATGACAAGCAGCATTAAAATTTAATGAACTGACTCAAGGTAGAGCTTACCTACTGGAAGAAGACAGTAGACGGAGTGGCAGAATCTTCAGGAAAACTCCACAGCAGCGAGGAGAAGGCCCAGACTGGAATGGGCAGAGGACCCAAGTGTCCACCAGGGTAGGAGAAGATCGGCAGGTCCCCACAGGGAGGCTTTTACGGGAAAGCTGGGACTCGTTCAGGCACAGAGTCACCGACAGTGAGGACTTAAAACAAAGGCAACTGACCGATCTGGTAATTTGGTTCAGTCCGGGAGGGAAGAGGGGTTATGGAAGAAACCCCCCCCCCCCCATTCCCAAGGAGGACCGAAGGGAAATGTATAACAAAAATAGAAGCTGTTGACGTCACAGCAGTAGTGGTCAGAAAAACCCAGTCCCAGTCACTGAGCCATATAAAACCAGGCAAGGTGACTGTCTGGACCTCATAGAAAAAAATAAACCTAAGCACCGACAGTCATGTGGGGGAGGCATGACATAGGGCGCTATGAACAGCTCCTGACATGTGCATACATATCTAGATATATCTAGATATATGCATATTTATTTTATTTTATTTATTTAACAAATTTTTATATACCGCAACCTTCCGAGGATCAGGTGCGGTTTACATATAACAGTTAAGGAAACAGAGAGGTATTTAGCGTAGTTACTCACCTGTAACAGGTGTTCTCCAGGAGCAGCAGGAATCAGTCCTCACTTATGGGGTGACGTCGGCGCCGACGGAGCCCTCGCGGAGCAATTTTCCCCAGCTTTCAAAGAAAGCCTTTGGGAATTGCAGCGCGCATGCGCGGTCGTCTTCCCGCCCGAGGGTGCCATCTTAGCCAGTCAGATGACATAGCTAAAAAAGACAGCATAAAAATATTTGCAAAAACATAAGCAGACGATTGCAACTCCAAGGGGAGGAGGGAGGGTAGTGAGGACTGATTCCTGCTGCTCCTGGAGAACACCTGTTACAGGTGAGTAACTACGCTTTCTCCAGGACCAAGCAGGAAGTCAGTCCTCACTTATGGGACTTCCAAGCTCAAGGCTACCGGAGACCCTAAGCACAAAAATGAGCTCCCTCTAGCTCAGCAGCACAGAAGGAAAGAATCTTCGCTGAATTATCACCCACCGGTAGCCCACATCCGGGATGGAGGGTAGGAGTTGCTCAGACCTCAAAGAGATTACGGAGGACTGCCTGTCCGAAAGCACTGTCCCTGCGGGACTCCCTCTCGAGACAGTAATGGACCGCAAAAGTCTGGCTCGAAGACCAAGTAGCGGCCCGGCAGATGTCTGCCAGCGGAACAGAGCGGAGGTAAGCCACTGACGTAGCCTTTGCCCGAACGCAATGAGCCGTGACTCGACTTTCTAAGGAGAGTCCGGCTGCCCCATAAGCCCAAGAGATACAGTCCGCAACCCAGATGGACAGAGTACGCTTGGAGACCGGGAGCCCCAATTTATTGGGGTCAAAAGACACAAAAAGCTGAGCAGCTTTACGGTGCTCCCGCGTACGGTCAAGGTAGAAGTTCAAAGCCCTTCTACAGTCCAGGGTATGGAGGACCGTTTCAGCTCGGCTGGAGTGTGGTCTGGGAAAGAAGGTTGGAAGTACCACCTCCTGATTGATGTGAAAAGGGGAGACCACTTTTGGAAGAAACTTTGGGTGAGTCCGTAGGACTACCCTATTTTTGTATAACCGAGTGTAAGGGGGATCAGACACGAGGGCCTGCAATTCACTTACGCGTCTAGCGGAAGTGAGGGCTATCAAGAACAGTGTTTTCCAAGACAGAAAACGGAGAGAACAGGTAGCCATAGGTTCAAAAGGCGGACAGGTGATCCGCTGCAAAACCACATTCAGGTCCCAGTCAGGCGCTGGCGGGCGCAGAGGTGGTTTAAGTAGAAGGAGACCTCGGAGAAACCTCGCTACGAGAGGGTCGCTGGAGAGAGGTCTACCGTCCACCGGCACATGATGTGCCGAAAGAGCACTGAGGTGAACTTTGACGGAGTTGGACTTAAGTCCCAGATTAGAGAGGTGTAGCAAGTACTGCAAGATCACCGACACCGGGCAGGAGAAGGGATCCTGAGACTGTTGGGTACACCAGACGGCAAAGCAACGCCATTTAAGGGCATAGCATTTGCGGGTAGAAGGCCGTCGCGAAGCCAAGACGACCTCCTCCACCTCTGCCGGCAGGAGAAGGGGAGCAAGGACTACCCTCTCAGCAGCCAGGCCATGAGGTTGAGAGACCTGAGGTTGGGGTGTAGTAGAGACCCCTGATCCTGAGTGAAGAGATCCGGTTGTACCCCCAGAGGGAATGGATCCTCCACCGCTAATTGCAGTAGGAGCGGAAACCACGGCTGTCTGGGCCAGCGAGGGGCCACCAGGATCATGAAGGCTTTGTCTCGGAGAACCTTGAAAAGAGTCCGAGAGACTAGCGGGATGGGAGGGAAAGCATACAGAAGGTTCCCCGACCATGAAATTAGAAAAGCGTCCGCCGCAACCCGAAGGGGGTGTGGCTGACGAGAGCAGAAGCGAGGAAGCTGCCGGTTGTGAGGACTGGCAAAGAGATCCACCGTGGGGAGGCCCCACTTTAGGAAGAGCTTCTGAACTACCAAGGGATCCAGACGCCACTCGTGCGGCTGGAGGATCCTGCTGAGTTTGTCCACCAGGCAATTCTCTTGGCCCGGGAGATAAACTGCCTTGAGGAGAATGCCGTGACTGACGGCCCAAGAGCAGAGCTTCTGTGCCTCCCGGCAGAGGAGGAAGGAGCCCGTGCCCCCCTGCTTGTTCACGTAGAACATGGCAACTTGATTGTCCGTCTGGACAAGGACGGACTGGTGGGAAGTCAGGTGGGAGAAAGCCATGAGAGCCAGGCGGATCGCCCTGAGCTCCAGGAAGTTGATCTGCTGAGCAGACTCCCACGTGGTCCAGAGGCCCTGAGTACGTGCCCCTTGGCAATGTGCTCCCCAGCCCAGGAGGGATGCATCCGTGGTCAGCACCCGGGTCGGCTGAGGTGACTGGAAAGGCATTCCGAATATCAGGTTCGGCTGCCGAAGCCACCACCGGAGAGACGAGATCAGCGGCTCGGAGACGCGCACTAGGTCTGCTAGGCCGCCTGTGGCTTGTCGCCACTGCTGGCGGAGACACCATTGAGCAGGCCGCATATTCAGGCGGGCATTGGGGGTCACATGGACGGTGGAAGCCATATGGCCGAGCAGTCTCAGGAAGCGCCTGGCGGAGACCAGGGGCTGGCTGCGAAAACGGTCGGCTAGGTCCATGAGCCGTTGAGCCCTGTCGAGCGGTAGGTACGCTCGTGCCTGAGGAGTGTGGAGCCTTGCGCCGATGAACTCGAGATCCTGTGAGGGGAGCAAAGTGGACTTTGCGAAATTTATAACAAAGCCCAAGTACTGCAGAAGAGTCACCGTGCGGCTTGTGGCGCTGGTGACCTCCGGAGCGGACGCCGCTCTGATGAGCCAGTCGTCGAGGTACGGAAAGACATATAGGCTGTGAAGCCGGAGATGGGCCGCCACCACTGCGAGACATTTTGTGAAGACTCGCGGCGCGGAGGACAGGCCAAAGGGCAGTACTCTGTACTGGTAATGATTTCCTGCCACCACAAACCTTAGGTATTGGCGGTGGCTTGGGTGGATGAGGATGTGCGTGTAGGCATCCTTTAGATCCAAGGAGCATAGCCAATCTCCCTGCTGGAGGTAGGGCAGAAGGATTCCAAGGGTAAGCATTTTGAACTTCTCCCGCACAAGGAACTTGTTGAGGTTGCGCAAGTCCAGGATGGGTCTGAGGCCCCCTGTTCTCTTTGGTATTAGAAAATACCTGGAATAAAAGCCTTGACCTCTCAGGTGGTGTGGCACCGGTTCCACCGCCTGTTCCTGCAGAAGACCTGCTAACTCCTGAAGGAGTAATTCCCTGTGCAGAGGGGGTCGTGGAGGTTCTCCCGGAAAATAGGAGGGAGGGACCTGGTGGAAGTGGAGAAGATAGCCTTCCCGCACGACTTGAAGCACCCAGGCATCTGCGGTGATGCTGGACCACCTGTGGGCGAAGTGAACCAGCCGGCCTCCGGTGCTGGGAGGAACCAGCGGGGGGGGGGGGGGGGGGAGAGGCTATGCTTTGTGAGTCAAAAACCCCCACCCTGCTGAGCAGGGGCTGGTGGTGCAGGCTTGGGGGCTTGCTGCCTACGGGACCCGTTACCCCGTCCCTTGGCCTGCTGGCCCTGTTGGGGAGCTGCAGGGGCCTGATAATGGGGGTATTGTTTGTAGGCAGCCGCCTTCCTCGGGTAAAAGGACTTTTTCCCCGAGCCCTTCTTTTTCTGGGAAGGGGCGGAGGTCTTCCTAGAAAGCCTGGTCCTGGTGAGCGTCTCAGTCTCAATTTGCGCAGCCTTTTCCGCCATGGGCTTGCCAAAGAGGTTTTCGCCTCGGCAGGGGACATCGACCAACTTGTCCTGCACCCAGGGCTCAAGGTCTGACGACTGAAGCCAAGCCTGTCGGCGGGCACCGATGCCGGCTGCGGCCACTCGATCCGATGCTTCAAAGCCATCATAGGCTGCCCGGGACATGAACTTTGAGCATTCCCGAATGCCAGTGGACAAGGCTAGGAACCTCCGCAAGGGTTCCTCGGACAAACCAGCGGAGAATCCGGCTAGCTCTTTAGCCAGATCCCGGAGATACATGCCCATGTATAGCTGGTAAGTCTGGACACGACATGCGAGCATAGAGCCCTGGAAACACTTCTTACCAAGGCCATCCAGGTTACGGGCCTCCCTGCCAGGAGGCACCGAGGAGTGCATCTTCTGGCTCTTAAGACGATGCATGGCCGATTCCACTACCATGGAATGGTGTGGCAGCTGTGCCTTTTGAAAGCCAGGGCTCTTGCGGACTCGATAGATAGAATCGACCCGCTTGCTCAGGACCGGCGAGGAGGCCGGACTCTCCCACATGCGGAAGAGTAGTCGTTCCAGCATAGGAGGAACCGGTACAGTAAAGTGTTCCCTCGCGGGAGAGTCATACTGGAGGGCGTCGAGCTCTTCGGCTCGAGGCTCCTCCTCGGGATCCGCAGGGAAGGCCAAAGCCTTGGCCATATCCCTAACGAAGTCCGAGAACCGGGCATCCTCCGGGGGGGACTGCTTCCGAGGCTCGGACTCCGGTGAGTCCGAGGGGACACACCGAGTCCGGAAAGAATCAGGCGACTCTTCCTCTTCAGACTCCCAGACCGACTCCGACGAGGACTCGGTGGGGTCGGCCCGGGCAGGGCGCGGCGCCTGCCGCCCCGACGCCGAGGGAGTCGGCGTCGGCGACCTCGGTCCTGAACGGGAGGCCGAGGGTGACCTCGACCGAGGATCGACTCGAGTTCTCATCGACTCGAGGATCGGCTCGGTCTCCGGGGTCGACTTGGACGTCGACGTCCCGGCGGTCGGGGCAGCGGCGCCAGCGAGGCCAGCGAGCAGTGCCCGCTGCTGGTCCATGAAGGCAGACAGTCTGCTCTCCAAGGCCGTCAACCTGAGTCCGAGCTCAGGTGACCCAGCAGCCCCCGACTCGGGCTCCGACGTCGGCTGTCGCGGAGGCGAGTCCAGAAGGACCACAGGACTTACCCGAGCAGGCATCTCCGACTCCAGGCGAGGTCGCTTCGTGAGGTGTTCCTTCTCCAAGGACCCGGGGCGGCTGTCGGGGCTATGCGACCTGGCCCTCGCGGAACCAGGAGCGTCCACCGACGACGCCCTCGCGGGTTTCACCTTCCGACGATGGTCCCCGGAGGGAGAACCCCGGTCGGAGGAACTCCGGCGACGGTCCGAGCTGGAGCCTTTGGACGCGGAGGCCTCCGACGAGGTCCGGGTACGGCTGGGGTCAGCGAAGATTCTATCACGCTGATGCCGCCGACTTCTCAACGCTTTTGAGGACATTTTGCCACAGGGCCCACAGATCAGTTCCTCATGATCCGGGCCCAGGCAGCGGAGGCAAAAGTCGTGTGTGTCAGTTAGTGACATATTTCGGTCACACTGACCACACCGCTTAAACCCACTGGCAGCCATTGGGGAAAAAGGGCCCCTGCGAGGTCAAAGGACCGGGCTGCCAGGGAAAAATCGAAAACGAAAGCTGACAAAGTCAGAAAAACCGAAAAAAGTAAGAGGACTCGTGACCGGCGTCGCGAGTCCGGGCGGGAAAAAGATCGGCGTCGAACCAAAGGAAAAAGAATAAAATAATGAAGAAGAAATCGACTTTTTCGCGGGGACAAGACGGGGACGTCTGTAGGGCTCCGCGGAAAAAAGAAGACTGGCTAAGATGGCACCCTCGGGCGGGAAGACGACCGCGCATGCGCGCTGCAATTCCCAAAGGCTTTCTTTGAAAGCTAGGGAAAATTGCTCCGCGAGGGCTCCGTCGGCGCCGACGTCACCCCATAAGTGAGGACTGACTTCCTGCTTGGTCCTGGAGAACTGTTTTTACATTGAACGATAACATGAACTATGTGCAATTAATATTTGAACTTTTAACCTTTAAACTTTTTGAACTTTTTGGAACTATGTACAATTAACTATATACAGATATAGAAGGAGAAGTTCAACAGTATAAGCATAATAGGCAATATTGAGGTCAAAATATCTTTAGTCCTTGCGGTGCTGATCTACTTGTGTTGTATAGTTTATCCCTTTTCATATTGGAGTTGAGGGTTAGTTGATGTGCCATAATAGGAGGTAAAAAGGTGAGTTTTTAAATTTTTGCGTAGATCTTTAAAGTCAGTTAATGCTCTGAGTTCATCAGGTAGCGAGTTCCAGAGCGTGTGGGCTGCAAGGGAGAAAGCTTTTTTATTTGTTGTTTTTTTGGATTTTGTGAATTCTTTCGGCATTTTTAGTTTGTTGGCATTGCCTCTTCTATGTGCACTATGGGGTGTGTCTTTTATAATTAGTTTATTTAAGGTTTCTGGGGCAGTGTTGTTTAGTGCTTTAAAAGTGGTTACTATTAATTTATAATTTATTCTGCATTGGATGGGTAGCCAGTGTAGTTTGGCTAGGTAGGGTGATATGTGCTCGAAAGGGTGGACCTTCATTATAGTTCTGGCAGCAGCATTTTGAGCCATTTGGAGTCTTCTGATGTTAAGATTTGATGTGCCTAGTAGGGAGAGGTTGGCAAAGTCAAAATGAGGGGTGATTATGACTTGAATAATGCTTAGGAAATCTTGCAGGTGGACTAGTGGGCGTAGTTGTTTTAAAACTTTGAGTTTAAAGTAAATTTTCTTTGTTGTGTTTCTTATATGTGTGTTCATACTAAGTTGAGTGTCTAGTAACACCCTAAGTATTTTATTTCGCTTTTTATGTGGATGTCATGATTCTGAAGTGTAATGTGGGTGGGGGGAGTAAAGGATTTGTTCTTTGTTACAATTAGTATGTCAGTTTTGGAATGGTTAATGAAGAGATTGTGGTCTTCTAACCAAGTTGCCAATTCGTTGAAGCAGTCCGTTAAGAGTTGGAGGGGAATCGTAGGGATTGTGAATGGAACGTACAGCATAATGTCGTCCTTGTATATGTGATAATGGATTTTGAATTTTTTAAAGATATTACATATTGGTTGTATATATATGTTGAACAGTAGAGCAGATAGTGCAGAGCCTTGGGGGAGTCCTATTTCCTGTTTGTATGTGTTGGAGGTTTGATTGTTGATCCTGACAGTTTGGGATCTGTTGGAAAGATATGATGTAAACCATTTAAGGACTGTTGAGTTGGCACCGATTTGTGTGAGCCTATTGAGCATTCGTGTATGGTGAACACTGTCAAAAGCCGCAGATATGTCTAGAAAAAGAAGTAGGAATGCATTTTTAGGGCTGTCTATTCCTCTTACTAGTGTGTCTAGGAGGACTGTTAAAAGAGTGTCTACTCCATGACCAGGACGGAAGCCATATTGTTGGTCATCAAGGGGAGCTGATGTGTCAATGTAATCTTGTGTTTGAGTTTGAACTACTTTTTCTATGAGTTTAGCCATGAATGGTATACTGGAGATGGGTCTATAAGATTTCGGTGAGGTTTTGTCCAATGTATTGTTTTTTAGTATGGGTCTAATTTGCGCATGCTTTAGAATAGGCGGGAGATAGCCTTGTTTTAGTGATAGATTAATTAGTGGTATTATGAAAGGGGATAAAGTTGGAAGGGTGTTCCTTTATCCAATTTACTGGGCAGGGATCAAGGTGAGAAGTAGTGGTATTTAAGTACATCATAATATTCTTAAGGGTCTCTTTTGTTATGGGGTAGACATTGTTCCAAGAATCTAATGGGGGTTGATTTGATATGGATTGTGGAATTGATAAGATATTATTTATTTTTGATTTGTTTATGTAGTAATTTGCTAAGGTTTGGGGAGATATGTCGTTAGCTTCATGACTTGAGTTGAATGTGTTTTTGGTTAGTTTTTGGACAATGGAGAAAAGTTCTCTAGGTCTGTTGATAGATTTATTTAGCATAGAGGAGTTGAAGTTTTTCTTAGCGCTGTCTGTGGCCTCTCTGTAGTTTTTGAGATAAGTACAATAGGGTTCGTTATGTGAAGTAGCTTTAGTTTTGCGCCACTTTAGTTCTATTTTCCTAAGTGTTCTTTTCATAGCTTTTAAAGTGTTGTTAGACCATGGGGCATTATCAGTTCTGTGATGGGTGGTCTTCTTGTTTGATTGTTTATTTGCTGCTGCTTTTAATATTGTATTATGCCAAATTGTAATGGCCTCATCAAGGTTTATTTATTTATTTGCTTTTCTTATATACCGCGCTATTAAGATCAGTGCGGTTTACATTACAACTGAACAATGCAACAATGTTTTTTACATAACACAATGTGCTTACATAGAACAGGGGTACAGTCATAACGGGAGAATAACGGGGGAAACTATTTATAAGATATATACATATAAAATTTACATAGAGTTATATACAACTGATGATTGGTTATAGCTAGATCAGATGGGGGGCAGGATACAGCCATAGGAAGAGGGCGGCTAACCGTTTTCATGTTGGGTTAGTGCGTTGGGATGATTAGAATAGGGGGTGGATGCCTGCAACTTGTGTTTTTCAGGACTGGTTTCGGGATAGTAGATTTGAAATAGATGGTGTTTTATTTCTTTTCTGAATGTGGTGAGGCTTGGTATGGATCGGATCCAGGTGGGAAGTTCATTCCAGGTTGTTGGAGCATAAATCGAGAAAGCTCTATTAGTAGTTGTCTTTGTGCACCTTGTGTTAAATTTGGGTACTATTAACATGTTGAGTAGTGCAGGCCGTCTTATTCTGTTTTCAGGAATATTGTTAATCATGTTGCTGATAGGTGTAGGAGACTGGTTGTTCAGTGCCTTGAAAGTCATGACTAGTACCTTGTATTGAATTCGGGCTTGTAGTGGTAGCCAGTGTAACTCTTTCATCACTGGTGTTATATGTTCCATTTTTGATACACCTGTTAAAACCCTAGCAGCTGAGTTCATGGCCAGCCGAAGCGGGTTGAGGGTTGTCTGTGGGAGGCCATGAAGGATGATGTTTGCGAAATCGAGATGTGGGATTACTAGAGCCTGAAATATCGTTCGATAGTCCGAGAAATCTAGTAGAGGGCGGAGGTGGCGGAGGGTTCGTATCTTGTGGTAAACTGATCTTGTAACAGCCTTTACATGGGTTGTCATGTCCAGACGCCGATCTAGAGTAATTCCTAGATATCTGATTGTGTCTCTTGTTTTGAGTTCAGCATTTTTAACTTGCAGGTAGGGAGGTGTGACGAACTTCTGGTTCCTAGTTACAAAGAGGACATCAGTCTTGTTATGATTGATCCTCAGGTTTTGAGTGAGGAGCCATTCAGCAACTGCATCGAAGCATCTGATGATAGGGGAGAAATCGGGCTGCTCAATAGTAAAAGGAATGTATAGTAGTATGTCGTCAGCATACACCAGGCATTCTACATTTAGGGAGCGGATCAGAGAGCAGATAGGCTGCATATAAATGTTAAATAGTAAGGCAGACAGGGATGATCCCTGGGGTACTCCCTGCTTCTGTAGAAAAGGCTCGGAAGAGGTGGTGCCTGTTTTTACTTGCTGCCATCTATTGGTTAAGTATGATTCACACCATTGTAGCGCAGTATCCTGTAGCCCTTTTTCCTGGAGACGCTGTAATAGTATCTTATGGTTCACAGAGTCGAAGGCAGGCGGCAGCAATGTCGAGGAAGATAAGGATGAAGCCTTGGTGTATATTGTTAATTCCTGTGATTAATTTGTCGAAAAGGGTAGTTAAGATGGTGTCTACCCCATGCGATTCTCTGAAGCCATGTTGAGCTGGGTCGAGAGGTGACTCAATGTCGACGTGTTGCTGGATCTGTCGCTGGACTATTTTCTCGATGATCTTGGCCAGCAGGGGGATACTCGATATAGGTCTATAGGATTCGACTTTGGATGTATCAAGGCGACTATTTTTTAGTAGGGGCCTGATTGATGTGTGTTTTAAACTTTGTGGGAAGATGCCTCTTAGTAGGGATTGGTTGGTTATATTGCATAATGAGTGGCTTAGTTCATGTCGAAGTTCCTTTATCCAGCTTGCTGGGCAAGGGTCATTTGGGGCAGTGGTGAGATTGATGGAGGTGATGGTGTCTTCAATTTCTTTAGTAGATACTGCAGAGAAATTGAGTAGTAGGGTAGGCTTTGATGTACCTATTGCAATGGTTGGGTTACAGGTGGATGGAATCGTGTTGGATTGGATCATTTTTGATTGTAGGTAGTTCGAGTAATCTTGTGGTTGAGGCATGAGTGGGCTTACTGGGGCTGGGTCCCCTGTTAATGACTTTACTATATTAAATAGGTCATGTGTCTTATTCAAAGACCGTTTTAGGTTGGTAGGTGATGAGGAGAGGTAAGGGGTAGTTAGGTCTAGGAATTCTTCTGCGTTGAATTTTTTAAATCTAGGGGGTAGGGGTTCTTGCTGGTTATGTTTGTTAATTGAGTCCATGGGTTTAATAGTAAAATTGATCAGGTAGTGGTCTGACCATGGAATCGGTGTACACTTTAGGGATTCTGGATTTAAAAGTTTATGGAGTACTTCCGGGAGAAATATGAGGTCTAAGGTTCCTCCTTTGTTATGGGTCTTTGTATTAACGATTTGGTGGAAACCTAAGTCTTGTACGGATTCAAGAAAGAGGGTTGAGTATGTAGTGGGAAGCGACGGAAGATTAAAATCTCCTAACATTATTATAGGACATTGGTCTGTAGATAAACTGAGATGCTCTATCAGGGCATCCATATTTTCTGTTTTATGGTCAGGTGGTCTGTATATCAGGCATATTCTAATATTGTCTATCTTTATGATGAGGGTGTCAGTGTTGTTAATGATCTCTGAGGATTGTTGTTTAGCATTTAGGATCTTTTTAGTCATTACAAGCACACCTCCTCCTTTTTTGTTGTTTCTATGTGTATGAAATATATCGTAGTCATTCCTGTCTAATTGGTTTAAGTAGACCACATCTGTGTCGAAAAGCCATGTTTCTGTGACACAGAGTATGTCAGGTTTATTGTCATTTAAGAGGTCAGTGAAGATAGGGAGTTTATTTTCATGGATCTAGCATTTGTTAGGATACATGATAAAATGGCAGGTTCTTTATTGTTTGGCAGGGGATTTGGTTGATAGGGTGCAGTGGGTTTTATGTGTATAAGACGATTGTGATTTACTTTTGAATAAGACCAATTTGGTGCATGTGTTGATGGGGTATGAAGACGGTTAAGTCTTTGTATGATTGGGATTGGTTTATAATGTTTAGTGTTTAGACTATGTGTGAGGGCAATTATTGTTAGTATTATGGCACAGGTACAAAATAGGTGAAAAGTCTGTGTGTTCTGCATTTTGAAGGCTGGCAGTTATAATTTGTTTGTTGCTGGGGACTGAGGTGGGTCTAACCCAGTTAGGGGGAGAAGTAGCTGGCAGTGTTAATAGTTCTAGTGCCGTTTAGGTAATGTTGGATTACGAGGTGCAGTAAGATTACTAGTAGCAGTAAATTTCTAACACAGTTAAGTGAACAATCAGTTGCTGGGGGCAGTAAATCTAGAGCAGTTAGGAGAGGGTGAGTTTTAAGAGCAGTGACCAATTCAAGCACATTTAAGTTAGGGTGGATTACTGTCAACAGTAGTAAAATCAGACACAGATAAGTGATAATGGCAACTGGAAACAATGCTGAGTCTAACTCAGGTGAATGAAAAATGAAAATGGAATTACTGGCAACAGTAGTAAAAATTTACACGGTACAGTGAGGATGGATTACTGGCGACAGTAATACATCCAACACAGATCAGTAATAATGGATTACTGGCAACAGTATTAAATCTAGCTCAGGTCAATGAAAATGGAGTTACTGACAACAGTAGTAATTCTAACCCAGTGCAATGAAGATGGGAGTTACTGGCTACAGTAATACATTCAACATGGTTCGGTACAAATGGGTTACTGTCGGCATTAGTAACTTTTACATAGGAGAGGATGAGTTGGCTGCAGTGATAATAACTAACACAGTTGAAGGGGGGGCTAGTTACAAGCGATAATGTGGTGAATGTTCTAAGTACAATAGTTAAGAAGGTGGTAATAATTATCAGCGTTGGTGCAGGTGTCTATAAGGTCTTTACAG
Source organism: Ichthyophis bannanicus (assembly GCA_033557465.1). Taxonomy (NCBI): domain Eukaryota; kingdom Metazoa; phylum Chordata; class Amphibia; order Gymnophiona; family Ichthyophiidae; genus Ichthyophis; species Ichthyophis bannanicus. The sequence goes on along the minus strand of CM066037.1, from coordinate 196,575,229 downwards.
TCATTAGGTAATACTTGCAGTTCAGGCTAGAAGTCCAATTATAGGTGGAAGTCCTTGTTTCTGTGGCGTTGAGGGCTATGGGGGTGCCACCGCCAAAGGGCCCTCTGGCGAGGCCCTCAGGCGCGGGCCCGCACGGCGCGTGTGCGCCTGCAGCGCCTCTTTTTCAAGCAGGAGAAGAGCCCCGATTGGGCTGCTGCCGATCAGCTGGAGTCCCGATGTAGAAGAGCTCAATCCCTCTCGGGGAGAGCACGCGGCTGCCAAAAGGGCTGCTGCGATGTCGGCGCCTCTTTTTAAAGCAGGAGGAGAGCCCCGATTGGGCTGCTGCCGATCAGCTGGAGTCCCGATGTAGAAGAGCTCAATCCCTCTCGGGGAGAGCACGCGGCTGGCAAAAGGGCTGCTGCGATGTCGGCGCCTCTTTTTCAAGCAGGAGGAGAGCCCCGATTGGGCTGCTGCCGATCAGCTGGAGTCCCGATGTAGAAGAGCTCAATCCCTCTCGGGGAGAGCACGCGGCTGGCAATGCATACGGAAGGCATACACAAAATAATCTTAAGACGACATGCCTGCCACGGAGCCACAGAGGAGACCCTCACACGGGGAATGTGACGGTCCAACAATAGGGGTGAACCCATCGGAAGAGATATTGTGGCTCCCTGCCTGAGAAGCAGGGGTATATTCCGGACGGAAAAAGAGCTCCGTGGACATTCAAGCCAAGGAACCTATCTCCCGCTTTAAAAAAAAAGCCCCGCAGAGATTAAGATCGATGCTCTGTGGCAAGGGCTAATAAGAAACTTCTCCGAATGCAGAGGGCATTGCGCGAGAGAAGTACAAGATAAACCGACAGCAGCTGGACAAAACCATAGAGGGGATTCTCCTGTATAAGGACAGAGAGAAACCAGGCAGGGGTGGCGGAGACTCCGACCCTGCCTGATGAGTCGTTCAGAATATGCGTTGGAGGAAGACAACCAGACTACGCTGGAAAGAAAAAGAAGTATTTCAGCATCGCACCGACTCAAACAGGGGAAAAACCCTGGAAGAGAGGGATCAGGAAAGGGACCCACCACGTGGTAAGTCCGCCGAAGGAGAAAAGTCCAAGTGGGGACCGAAACTATCCTGGGATAGATGCAACCTCCCTTCATGGTAGAAGAATGGGAGAAGTCAGTGACCCATGGAGAAAACATACCAGGGGCATAGCATACTGGAAAAAGGAAAAAACCCCAGCGTAGGGTTTGAGAAAAAGAAACCTCTACAGAGGAGAGGTTAACTGTATGGCGCACCCTGCCGGAACCTATGGGTGCCGGTACGAGTAGACCGGTTTGAGCCTGGAGACTTCAGGCTAGGAGGAGACGTCCCTCGCTCGGGTACACCAGAGGAGTGGGCAGAAGAAGGGTGAACCCTCCTCCTCTTCGGGAGAGAAGGGTTCGCAGGACATTTCCCACGTCCCGGGGAAAAAGGAGGCTTGGGATGGTCTCCATAGCCAGGGAAGTCAGTGGAGCAGTGAGCAACCTGACGTAAAGCCTCCCTATTGAAGAGATGTTCTCCAGTGCAAGGAGAGCTACCCAGTGTATGTTGTGCCCATCTGTTCAAGCCAGAAGCTTGCAGCCATGCAGTACGACGTGCTCCAATGGCGATAGCCGAGGATCTGCTAACAGACTCAAAGGAGTCTAGGGAAGCACGGGAAAGAAACCAAGAGATGTCCCTGCTATGATTAAGAAGCAAGGAATAGTCAGAGGCCTTAGGTTCCGACAAGAAGGGGGACAATTTCTCTGTGACCTCCTGAAGCGTAAGACTCATATAAAATATATATGAAATGATTCTGGAAGCCAACATAGAAGTCTGGAAGGTTTGACAGCCAAAGGCATCAAGTACTTTAGATGCACGACCTGGCGGATAAGAGGAGTGTTTCTTCTTATTTCTGGCCTTCCTCATCGCCGACTCCACTACAAGGGAATGATGCGGAAGCTGGTTGCTCTGAAACCCCGGAGAGGGAGGCACCTGATACAGAACATTCATGGCCGCAGAGGGCGCAGGGACCTTCAAGGGTGATTCCCAAATCCTCAGAAGGAGGACCTGCAAGGAATGGTGCAAAGGAAGCATGACGGTCCCCTGTTCAACCGAAACTTGGGCCGGAGCAGGGCCAGAAATAGGAATGGCAAGAAAAGTACCCATGTCAAGGAGAAACTTTGGAAATGAAGGATCTCCGAGAGAAGCCATTCCCGGGTCGACCGAGGCCGAATGAGGGTCGTGGATACCAGAAGACCCACGGGGCTGGAGCAAAGAAAAAATTTTGTCATATGGGGGGCGGTACTGACAGCTCCAATTCGCGGCCGTCAGTATTGCCCCATCAGCACCCGGTATCGATTCCAAGCTAGGCATCGAAAGAAGCAATGGCACCGAAGGAGCAGCTGGAATAGACTCCGATACCGACGCCGGCGTCGGTGCCAGCGGGGAAGGTAGCGAGGGTTGCCGAAAGGGCACCGGTCTATCCATAGGGCTTTGAAGACTACCCTCAGTACTGTGTAGTCGGAGACGACCTGGCCCGGTTTCCCACCACGTCAGAATCGAATCATCCAGACTAGAGATCGATTCTAGACTGGGCATCGAAGCGGGCGAAGCTCTCGGTGCATGCCGAGAAGATACCGACGTCGGAGGTGGCATCGGCGATGCCATAACCAAAGCATCCAGACTGGAGATTGATTCAAGACTGGGCATCGAAGTGAGCGAGGCTATCGATGCACGCCGAGAAGGCACCGACGTCGGTGGTGGTATCGGCGACGCCCCCACAAGAGAGACGACCGGGATCGGAGCAGTCTGAGCTGGAGGCACCGCGGACGTCCGAAGACGATGCCCCGGAATGGGAGGAACACTCGGCACCGGCCCCGACGCCGGGGTATCGGCACCGTCCGAAGCAGGTACCCCCCACGAAGGGAGATGGATGCCCCCCCGGGGCGTAATGATCAGCTCTGACCAGGCCACCTGGTGACGAATCCCGGTGAAGGGTGGGACATCCGACACCGATGCCGATGCCGGGGTAGCGGCACCACGGGAAGCTGGCGTTCACCCCGCGGCTGGCCCGGATACGGGCCCGTTACCTAGATCCCCGTCGATCAGGCCCGAAGGTACCGGGGGTTCCCATAGGATGAACCCTAGTGGAGAGCGGAGCACTCGGCACTCGTGGCAATGCCGAGGGTCCGGCACCGCCCGCGGGCGGCACCACCCCCCGCACAAGGCTGGGAGGCCGAAGAGCCCGCCCGGGTCGGGTCAACCGGTCCCGGGGTTACCGAGGACACTGGACGCCGACCCCCGGTGAAGAGCGGAGCACTCAACCCCGGTGCAGATGCCGGGGGAGCGGAACCGCTCGAAGATGGTGCCAACCCCGTGCATGGCTGGGATGCAGGCACGCCAGTCGGGGTCGAACCGGCTGGCCCCGAAGGTATCGAGGGCGCCGGACAACAATCCTCGGTGAGGGGTGGGCCCCTCGACACCGGTGCCGATGCCGGGGGAGCGGTACCGCTCGAAGCCAGACCGCCGTCCCCGGCGGCGAGTGAAGGACTCGTCGACGCCGGGGAGCCGGTGCCAACCCCGCGCATGGCTGGGGTGCAGGAAAGCCAGTCTGGATCGAATCGATCGGCCCCGAAGGCACCGAGAACACCAGCTGACGATCCTCGGTGAGGAGTGGAGCACTCAACACCGGTGCCAATGCCGGGGAATCGGTACCGCCCGAAGCGGATACCACCCCCGAGCATGGCTCAGGTATGTTCTGTGAGAAGTGAACCCCAAGAACAACCTGAAACCCCGTAAATGCTTTGGAGCCCGAGGACTCCCGCCGGGGTTTTATTGCCGATGTGGTCTTGAGGGCAAGGCCGGAGCAGTCATCATGCTGGGCATGAGACTTGCCCTTCAAGGATCGGCTAGTCTTAACAGTTTGTGGGTTACCTGATCCTGGAGAGAAGAATAAACCGAGGTCCTCACCCGAGGAGGAAAAACGGTATCGAGGGATACCCGAAAAAGGGAAGGTCTTCTCCCAACGCTAAGGCCCCGTGGACCCGGGGAAAAAGGTTCAGGGCCCAAACATGATATACACCAGGCCTTGGAGTCTAAAAAGAAAACCAAGTCTCCACAGTGGGGGCACTTCAAGGGGGATGAAGGCTCCATGTGGAAAAAAGGGCCTAGTAGGCCTTAAGGATAAACCAAAGAAAATTTGACGAGGGAAAAGAGGGAGAGACACCGGAGGGACCGGTATCAACGGGGAAGACGCCGCGACCGCACACAACAAGAAAAATGTTAAGGATATAGGATATAAGAAAAAAGGTTTCAGCGGTTACAGGAAGGTACGTCCTGTAGGCTCCGCGGAAAAACGAAAACTGAGGAGAGACTGTTGGAGGGGCGGGAAGTCACCACACAGGCGCGGGAGATGCTCCCAAAGGCTTCTGATTGGATGCTGGGGAGCATTTTTCCGTGCGGGCTCCGTCGGCGCCGACGTACTCCCGTGTGAAGACTCATTCCTGCTTGTTCCTGGAGATCACCGTTCTCATTTCCAATCTGTTTATGGGCCAGGTACTCTGCTGACTGGACCAACTCCCCTGCACGACCTGACCCCTGTAGTGTGCCCCCAGCCGGACAGACTTGCATCAGAGGAATCGAGTCAAGTAGATCCAGGGGCATCCCTGCAAGGTGGTGGTCTCTCACCAGCCACCGTCTCAGCGCTACCCTGGTGCCAGGGGACAGAACAGCCTGTGCAAGCGCTCATGGTATTGTGCAAACCATCACCTGAGGAGGACCTTCTACAACAGATGCCTATGCACCCATACCCAAGGTACTAGCTCAAGGGTGGCCACAATCGAGCCCAGGAGTTGAAGGTAGTGCCACACATGGGCATTGCCATCTGAAGAAAGCGATGGACTCGCATCCGTATCTTTTGAACTCGCTCTAGGGGCAGCGACACATGCCTTTCCTGTCTGAAACCTTGCTCCCAAATGAACTAGATCTTGCGAGGGCTCTATGTGACTCTTGGCCAAGTTGATCACCCAACCTAGTCACCGAAGCAGCAAAATCACTCTTCGTGTTATGTGCTGGCTCTCTGTGTATGACTTTGCCAGAATCAGCCAGTCGCTCAGGTAAGGGTGCACCAGAATCCCTGGTTGCTACAGCGCAGTGGTCAAAACTACCATGACTTTGGTGAATGTCTGGAGAGCCATCGCGAGACCAAAGGGCAATGCACAGAACTGAAAGTGCTCTATGGGAACTGCAGAACAGCTGATGCCCCTGACGTATGGGGATGTGCAAGTACGCCTCCGAGAGATCCAGTGTTGTCAAGAATTCTCTGGTACAGACCACTGCAATGACAGATCAAAGAGACTCCATGCAAAAATGAGGTACCTGTAGACTTCTGTTGACCTGCTTGAGAAAGAGGATAGGCCGGAAGGTACCCTCCCATTTTGGGGACCACGAAGTAAAACTGCAACAAAAGCATACCGCAAATTGAACCTTATAAGAAAACTCAAACCACTCCTACAAAAGACCATTTCCGAACTGTTTGCCAAACCATCATCACACCGATCCTGGACTATGGAAACTCGATATACCAGGGTCTAACAAAACAAGTCATACACCCACTGCAGATGGTTCAAAATACAACAGCACGAATCATCAACAGAACCAGCAAAACCGACCACATTTCACCAGTATTGCATCAACTACACTGGCTACCAATTCAATAACGGACCAAATTCAAGACCATACTAAACATCTTTAAAATTATTCATCACCTTTCAGTGGATGTGCTCAACTTACTAATCATAAAAGAAGCCTCCCCCTGCTCTAAAAGAACCAGAAACAAACACACGATCAATATCCCCAGCATAGGAGGAACCGGCACAGTAAAGTGCTCCCTCGCGGGAGAGTCATACTGGAGGGCGTCGAGCTCTTCGGCTCGAGGCTCCTCCTCGGGATCCGCAGGGAAGGCCAAGGCCTTGGCCATATCCCTAACGAAGTCCGAGAACCGGGCATCCTCCGGGGGGGACTGCTTCCGAGGCTCGGACCCCGGTGAGTCCGATGGGACACACCGAGTCCGGAAAGAATCAGGTGACTCTTCCTCCTCAGACTCCCAGACCGACTCCGACGAGGACTCGGTGGGGTCGGCCCGGGCAGGGTGCGGCGCCAGCCGTCCCGACGTCGAGGGAGTCGGCGTCGGCGACCTCGGTCCCGAACGGGAGGCCGAGGGTGACCTCGACCGAGGATCGACTCGAGTTCTCATTGACTCGAGGATCGGCTCGGTCTCCGGGGTCGACTTGGACGTCGACGTCCCGGCGGTCGGGGCAGCGGCGCCAGCGAGGCCAGCGAGCAGTGCCCGCTGCTGGTCCATGAAGGCAGACAGTCTGCTCTCCAAGGCCGTCAACCTGAGTCCGAGCTCAGGTGACCCAGCAGCCCCCGACTCGGGCCCCGACGGCGTCGGGCCCGACGTCGGCTGTCGCGGAGGCGAGTCCAGAAGGACCACAGGACTTACCCGGGCAGGCATCTCCGACTCCAGGCGAGGTCGCTTCGGGATGTGTTCCTTCTCCAAGGACCCGGGGCGGCTGTCGGGGCTATGCGACCTGGCCCTCGCGGAGCCAGGAGCGTCCACCGACGCCGCCCTCGCGGGTTTTTCCTTCCGACGATGGTCCCCGGAGGGAGAACCCCGGTCGGAGGAGCTCCGTCGACGGTCCGAGCTGGAGCCTTTCGACGCGGAGGCCTCCGACGAGGTCCGGGTACGGCTGGGGTCAGCGAAGATTCTCTCACGCTGATGCCGCCGACTCCTCAACGCCTTTGAGGACAGTTTGCTGCAGGGCCCACAGATCAGTTCCTCATGATCCGGGCCCAGGCAGCGGAGGCAAAAGTCGTGTGTGTCGGTTAGTGACATATTTCGGTCACACCGACCACACCGCTTAAACCCACTGGCAGCCATCGGGGGAAAAAGGGCCCCTGCGAGGTCAAAGGACCGGGCTGCCAGGGAAACCGAAAAAAGTAAGCGGACTCGAGACCGGCGTCGCGAGTCCGGGCGGGAAAACGATCGGCGTCGAACCGAAAGGAAAAAGAATAAAATAATGAAGAAAATCGACTTTTTCGCGGGGACAAGACGGGGACGTCTGTAGGGCTCCGCGGAAAAAAGAAGACTGGCTAAGATGGCACCCTCGGGCGGGAAGACGACCGCGCATGCGCGCTGCAATTCCCAAAGGCTTTCTTTGAAAGCTGGGGAAAATTGCTCCGCGAGGGCTCCGTCGGCGCCGACGTCACCCATAAGTGAGGACTGACTTCCTGCTTGGTCCTGGAGAACCTGTTCTTCAAGAACCTGGTGTACAGGGGGTCCACCACCAGTGCTTGAAGCTCACTGACTCTGTGAGCTGAAGTCAGGGCCACCAGGAAGGCTATCTTCCAGGTACGTATCTGAGGTGGCAATTGGCCACTGGCTCGAACTGTGGCCTAGTAAGCTGGGAGAGCACCATGTTGAGGTCCCATTCTGCCACTATGGGATGGACAGGGGGCTTGGAAAGCACAGTTACTTACCTGTAACAGGTGATCTGCGGAACAGCAGGAATTAGTCTTCACATATGGGGATTCGTCGACGCCGACGGAGCCCGCACGGGAATGCTCCCCAGCATTCAATCAGAAGGATTTTGGGAGCCTCCCTCGTGCCTGCGCGGTAGCTTCCCGCCCTTCCCACTGCCTCTCCCCAGTTGCGTTTCATAGCTGAGACCGAAGGAGAGGAGAGGAAGAAAGAGAGAGAGAGAGAGAGAGAACTACAACTCCTAGGGGAGGCGGGTGGGTTGTGAAGACTAATTCCTGCTGTTCCGGAGATCACCTGTTACAGGTAAGTAACTGTGCTATCTCCAGGAACAAGCAGGAAAGAGTCTTCACATATGGGGACTCACTAGCTGAAGGTGCCAGAGGAGATCCCAGAGTGCGCGCCCCTGGACAGGGCAGCGTCGTCCAACCTGGATCCCCGGCATCCCCTGAGGGATGGAGGGTAGGAGTTGAGAAGAGTCGCCAAAGGCCCAGCAACCTAAGGCTACAGGTGGAGTCTTCAAAACCACTTTGACATCATTAAACCGTTAATGATCTAGCACAATCTGGGGCTTACCTACTGGATTGTAGAAGGCAGAGCTGCGACGGGTACTGTAGGTGCAGTAGCGCAGTCTTCAAGGAAACGTCATCGCAGATAGGACGAAGTTCCCCAGTCCGGGCGGGCTGGAGACGCAGGTGTCAACCGGCACCGAAAAAACGGCAAGTCTTCACGAGGAGCTCTAGGAGAAGCCGAGAACACCCGTAGGAGCAGAGTCCCCAATCCGGAGGACTAAGCAGAAGACTGACCGATCTGGGAGAACCCAGCCCGGAGAAGAACAGGCGTGCACCCCGGAATATCGAGGGGTACACTGCCTACCCTAGCCGGCCAGGGATAGGAAGACATTGGGTTTGAAAACCTCCAGGCAAGGAGGCGTAAACCAAGGGGCTGTTGACTTCACAGCAAGTTTAAGCAGAACCGATCCGAGCACCCGAGCCGCCGGACGCAGGCAAGCAGGCCGGCCGGACCCCGTAAGAAGAGCAAAAAACGTCATTACCGACAAAGGGAGCAAGTCGGTAAGACACAGGACACTATAATATTTCCCAAGAGCGCCCACCTGTACCGATATATATCCAATGACAAGTATAGATGTATATCGGGCTATAGGTGGGTCAGGAAACACCCACCCAGGTTATTAACCCAGTATGCACACGGGAGAACGATACTGCCAACTCGGACCGGCCCGTGATCCACAGGAAGGGCCCACCCGGAAGGTGGCAAGGGAACGGACCATCCAAGTGATGGGCCGATGTGCGTGGGGAAGGCCGATCGGCGAGGATAGCAGTATGGTTGCGTGACCGTCAGATCAGTTGGGGGGAGCACATCAGGAGTACGTAGGCCCCTGAGGCGTCCGCCTGACAGCCACGCCGAAACTGTGTCCTCCGTACCATAGGGAAGGCAGGAGGGTAGAAAACCTACGGCCACGTTGCAACTGTGGGGGTCAGCTCTGGCATATATAAAAACATTCCTCGGGGGTAGGGTCAATGCCCTCCGCCGCTCTGAAGAAGCATGGAGCGGAGCCGGGGATTGATCTGGGTCAGTGGACTCCTGCCCACCGTAACCCGACAGAACCAGAGGTTTTATTGCAAGAGTGGAGGCACCGACCCGAGGGCGGGGGCGGTCCGGCCCTGTCGAGGATTAGTGAGGCCCATGCTCGGAGAGTAGCGGCCAAGGCCTCCACTAGGAAAAAGAGAGCGGTGCGCGATTCCCTCAATCCGGGGGACCCGGCAGAGGGGAGTCGAGGGACGTACCCCGAGGGTAAGCCCGACGAAGACTAGCATGGTCCTGAGGAGCCAGGCTAACTCGGCATGGGAAAGGTCCCCCCCCCGGGGGAGGGGGCCCAACCTCCAATCTGAAACAAACCACAGTGTAGAACTGGGCAATAACTTCCAGTAAGAGGAGTTAAGCGCACACTGCCGCATACCGGAGCCTAAGGCTGCTTGGCAAGGGCAGCCTGGTGCGAGCTCAGGCACCGCCGGCCTGAGATATCCCCAGCATTGCCGCGCCCGGTAAGTGGGCAGAGGAAGGACACTTCCTCTTCTTCGGAAAGGAGGGTCGGGAGGGACATCTCCTACCCCCGGGAGAGGGGGAGGGCCGCGGGCGGCCAGCGCCAAACAGGTCGGCGGCGCACTGAGCAACCTGACGCAAGGCCTCGCCGTTGAAAAGGTTCTCCCCGGTACACGGGGAAGTACCCAGATTATGCTGCGCCCAGCTGCACAAGTCGGAAGCCTGCAACCAGGCTGTACGACGCACCCCTATGGCGACAGCAGAGGACCTGCTAACGGACTCGAAAGAGTCCAGTGCCGCGCGAGAAAGAAACAAAGATATTCATGCAGTGGTAAAGAAGCAAGGAATAGTCAGGGGCCCGAGGGGCCGACACAAAGGGAGACAAGAGGGATAGCCTCTCGGTGACCTCCCGAAGCGCCAGGCTCATATAGAAAATATATGAGAGAATCCTGGAGGCCAACATGGACGTTTGGAAGGTTCGCCGTCCGAAGTTGTCCAGAGCTTTAGCGCACGATTCGGGGGGCAGGAAGAATGCTTCTTCTTGCTACCGACCTTCCTCAGGGCCGATTCCACCACAATGGAATGATGGGGAAGCTGGTGCGTCTGGAAACCCGGAGAGGGGGACACCCGATACAGGGCATGCATAGCCGCAGACGGCGCCGGCACCTGTAAGGGCGAGCACCAAATCCCGAGCAGGAGATTCCGCAGGGAGGGATGTAAAGGAAGCATTATGGCTGCCTGTTCCGCAGGGCCCGGATTCAGTGGAGGGTCCGGGATAGAGATGGCGAGCAAATCCGCCATGTCGAGGATAAAATCCTGAAAAGACGGCTCTCCCAGAGGAGTTATCTTGGGGAAGGCCGAGGTGCAGGGGCCCGCTGGAACACCAGGGGACCCCCGTGCAGGTGCACGGAAGGAATCGCTCTAAACAGAGGAGGGTACTGACAGTCCAAATGCGAGGCAGTTGGCATTGCATCGTCAGAGCCCGAGATCGATTCCAAGCTGGGCATCGAAGGGAACGACGTCCCCGACGGGCCTGGGGGACCTGACATCGGTCCCGACTCCGGGGGCGGGGCCGCCCCCGGGGCAATACGCAAGGGCGGCTGGAGTGGCGCCGAGGCCGTTGGAGGGCAGTCGAGTGTCGCACTGCACCGTCGGAAGGGACCAGGGTCGGATTCGAAATGCGGCGGGACCGCGCTCTCCAGACTGGAGATCGATTCGAGGTTGGGCATCGAACCGAGCGATGCCTCCTTAGGAGGCCCCGGGGTCGGCGGCCGTGCCGGTGCTGCCACTCCTGAGTGGAGTCGGGACCGCGACAACCGGTGCCGAGGGCAACGAGGACTTTCGAGGCCGAAACTCGGCGAAGAGGGAAGCACCCGGATTCGGCTCCGATGTCGGGAGAGAGGCCCTTCTCGATGCCTGGGCTCTTCCCACGCCCGTTTTATTGGGTGGGAAACCCTTACGGGGTGCCTTACGCGGCTTCGAGGGTACCCAGGTAACCCGCCGGCGAGCCCCGGCGGGGGGCGAGATGCGCCGCCCCGGCTCCGCAGCCGCGGCGCATCTGCGGGTCGACTCGACTGAAGATCCCGGGTCCCGCGGGAAAATAGTGACGAGTGGAATACTCGATGCCCGCGCAGATGTCGGGAGGTCGGTGACATCCCGGGAAGACCCCGGCCCCTCGCAAAGTGGGGGTGCAGACCCGCCTGACCGGGATAGGTCGATCGGCTCCGCGGGCGGAGCCCGGGGGCGACCCCTGGTGAAGACCAGGGTCCTTGTTGCCGAGACCGCCGTGGGAGGGGCGGAGCTGCTCAAGGCCAGAAAGAGCAAACAATCAACCTCCAAAAGACCATTCTCCCTAGCTGCACCACAACTCTGGAACTTCCTCCCTGAGGAAATACGTAGAACTGGAGACATTAAAGACTTGCGTAAAAAACTTAAAAGCTTCCTGTTCACAGAACACTATGGTCTCCGCCCCCAACCTGACTGACCCATATAGACAAAAATGCTTAAAGAATCATGGACCGACGCGTATGGACACAAATACATAATCATATCCAAACAACCACAACCACGTTATTGTGTAAATATATTGATCAAGTTGTAAATAGTTTCTCCCCCTGTGTATCTCAATTTAATTATAATGTATCCTGTTCATGTTCTGAGTTTAATGTAAACTGCTTTGATTTCAGGATGGGGCGATATAAAAAACAGGTTAAATTAAAAAAAAAAAATAGAGTATCAACCTCTGCCTAATTGTTTCCTGGGCAGAGGCTCCACTGCCTTGAGCTGCAGCAGATGATGGAGCGTACCTAGAACTGCCCTGGCTTTTTGGGATGACCTGCACCGCGATACTACGAAGGCCTCTACTAGGGGGTGCACAAAATACAGCACATACCCATCGCGGATCACCTCCAGGATCCACTGGTGGTAGATGATCTGGGCCCAGGCAGGCAGGAATCACCAGAGGCAGCCCCTCACCAGCTCCACCTGACTTCGGGCCCCCCTCACTTCAATGTGTCTTTTTGGCAGCCAAGGAGGCCACAGAAAAATAGCCTCTACTAACCTCTCTTCCACCGCGAAAGGCACCTCTAACTCTGGTACCGTGCCCTCTGAAAAAATGCAAACCGAGGCACTCGAAATTGACGAAAATCCTGCGGCTGCCCTCTGGATAGCGCCACCACCTTTAGTCTGCTTTGGTTTGTCCTCAGGAAGCTTGCCGCCTTTAGAGTCCCCTAGTTCCTTAACTAGCTTATTAAGCGCCTTCCCAAAGAGTAGCTTAACCTTGAAGGTGCCACCCACCCACTCCCTGGACCTTGAGGGTTAAGGGAGGGGCTGGCCTTGAATGCCCTTGAGGGTTAATGTTGTAGTTGTGTTGGTGCTCAAGTGATAAGGCAAGGTAAAGAATATTTCTTTTTTTGTGAGGTTTATTTCCCGCTTACGCAGTTCAAATGCAGCAGACCTAAATGAAATATGGCACAAAACAAGATTGAGAAACTGAACTTAAACAAGGCTTTTTCCACTGCTTGACTGAATGTCCATTACTGATCACATTCACCTGTCATGTGATCTCCTTTTCATTAAGGTAACAGAAAACTCTTATAACAGCACTGCTCCTGAATTGCCCAGAATATGCTTCCACTTATTCTCCTCATATAAGCTCTTTTATCACAGCAAACAGTGAGGTAACTTTGCTATTTTCTTACAAACAACACTGGCAAGCAAATCACTTAAATGTCCTTTGGAATCATACAAGTAGAGCAATCCATCGGGACTTCCTGTTCTGTAGATGGCAAAGAAATTAAGGGCATTTCTTCTTCCCAGCTGATCAATGGCTTTGCTGTGTTCTGAGTAGAAACTGCTCTGCTTTTAAGGAACTCTCTGAATTCAGTGAGAAGTAATTCAGCCTGTGTATTTTCTGAGCTCGGCTGAGCAAATCCTCCTTCAGGTAAATGCTTGTTTATATTTCTTATCTCTAGGCAATTATCAGTGCTTTTACTTGGACAACATTTCAGCGTGTAAGCATTTCCCTTCCCCCACCTATCTCCACATGGCAGTGCAGGGTAAAACACTTCAGCTGTCCTTGGCGAGTCTCTCAGAGTGTAAAAGGAAAACAGTCAGGCTTCTCCTGGCTTAACCGGTTATTATCAAACTTTCTGCCTTTATCCTGTCTTTCACAATTAAAATTCACTCTTTCTGGCTTTCCATTGTTAAGCTTGCTAGCCGTGCCACACCCACCAGATACCTTGTGCTTGGGCTTCTTCCAGGGTAATTCCTTATCCCTTTGCCTCCTATTCCAAGGTTCTCCTGGGTCCTTTAAACTCCTGAGCTGCAGCCTTGGGTCTCTCAGTGCCTTAGAATTCTTCTGCTTCCAGAAATCTTTCTCTGCCCCTGAGTCTCCCAGCTCCTGTCTGCTCCTTCTTGGATCACAGCTGCTTAGCTGTTCTCTCTCCCACGGTTCCTGTTCCTGGTCATCTGACCTATCCTCGTCCAGGTGCTTGTGTCCTTCTTTCCTTTCCTTTCCTGGTGGTCCTCTCCTTGCTTGCTTAACTGTTTCTGTTTCTGGGTTTTTAACAAGCTAGCTGAGTACTGCACTGCCCGCCTCCTGCTTGGGCGTGCCCAATCAGGGACTTGGCTTTTCACCTGCCTTGAAGTGAGGAGTGGTTCCTGATTAGCTCTGCATTTTTTCCTTTCATCAGAGAAAATCCTGCATTCCCCTGCAGTATCGGCTTTCTCCACCGGATCACTATTAGTTTCTCTTGCTTCATAAGAGCCTGCTACATCACAAAGGGGAGGCGACTCAGGGCGCATCTTAGAGGAAGCACCTGTCGCCCAATTGCGGAGCCAGAGCAGGTGTCTAGCCACAACTACCAACCACCTTTTGCCGTAGCACAGACCAGATCATAAAAGACATCTGTCAGGAAGACAGTGCCTGACTCTAGGTGCACTGCCTCCGGCGTCCCCTTGGAACCTAGCAGTGCCTGAGCCCAGTGAAAACACACCCGAGAGACATATGCCCCACAGATGGACACCTGGAGTGCCTTGGCATTAATGCCAAATGCTTGCTTAAGCAGGGTTTCCATCTTCTTATCATGAGGGTCCTTCAGAGCCGCTCCGCCTTCCACCGGAATGGTGGTCTTCTTCATAACCGTGGACACGACTGCATCCACCTGTGGCGACCGGAAAGGGTACTCACTCAACTAACAGGTGTTCTCTGGAACAGCAGGAATCAGTCCTTAAATATGGACATCAGCGCCGACGGAACCAGCGCGGAGCAGTTCTCCAGCTTTCAAAGAAAGCCTTTGGGAATGCTATCACGCATGCGTGGTCCCCTTCCTGCCCAAGGGTGCCATCTTGCTCAGTAAGATGACATAGCTAAGAGGACAGTCAAATAAAAAAAAGAAGGACAGCAACTCCAAGGGGAGGAGGGAGATTGTGAGGACTAATTCCTGCTGAACCCGTAGAACACCTGTTACAAGAGATTAACTATGCTTTCTCCAGGAACAAGCAGGAAATCAGTCCTCACATATGGGACTCCCTAGCTCCAGGCTGCCGAGGATCGAACCTTGACAGTACCAACGGTGCCCGGATGGGTGACGGTGAGTAAAGGTGAGTCCCACTGAGAGACTCTGCAAGACCCTAGCGTCCAGCAACAATATCACTCCGGTAGCCTGAACACAGAAGGGTCAGAAGGCAGAAGATGCCTACCTTCCAAGAATATTAAGCAGCACTGCATGACCAAAGGCACTATCCATATGGGATTCGCTTTCCAAACAGTAGTCTGCTGCGAACGTGTGAATGGATGACCAAGTGGCGACTCTGCAAATTTCTGTCACCAGCACAGAACAGAGGTGGGCCACCGATAAGGCCATCCCCCTCACGCGATGCGCTGAGATCTGGTGCTCCAGGGAGAGGCCCACCCATTTATAGACAAGGGCAATGCAGTCTGCCATCCAAGAGGATAGGGTATACTTGGTTACAGGGAGCCTCAGTCTGCTCATGTCATAGGACACAAAAAGCTGAGGTACTTTGTGGTGGCCCTGGGTTCAATGAAGAAAGGACAGGGCCCATTTACAGTCCAGTGTGTGGAATATGAGCTCCTCCATGCCGGCATGAAGACGCGGGTAGAAGATGGGGAGTATTACCTCCTGGTTGAGGTGAAACGGGGATACCACCTTTGGGAGGAACTTAGGTAAGTGCAGAGCACTACAGCGTAGTTACTCACCTGTAACAGGTGTTCTCCAGGAGCAGCAGGAATCAGTCCTCACTTATGGGTGACGTCGGCGCCGACGGAGCCCTCGCGGAGCAATTTTCCCCAGCTTTCAAAGAAAGCCTTTGGGAATTGCAGCGCGCATGCGCGGTCGTCTTCCCGCCCGAGGGTGCCATCTTAGCCAGTCAGATGACATAGCTAAAAAAGACAGCATAAAAATTTGCAAAAAAAGAACATAAGCAGACGATTGCAACTCCAAGGGGAGGAGGGAGGGTAGTGAGGACTGATTCCTGCTGCTCCTGGAGAACACCTGTTACAGGTGAGTAACTACGCTTTCTCCAGGACCAAGCAGGAAGTCAGTCCTCACTTATGGGACTCCCAAGCTCAAGGCTACCGGAGACCCTAAGCACAAAAATGAGCTCCCTCTAGCTCAGCAGCACAGAAGGATAGAATCTTCGCTGAATTATCACCCACCGGTAGCCCACATCCGGGATGGAGGGTAGGAGTTGCTCAGACCTCAAAGAGATTACGGAGGACTGCCTGTCCGAAAGCACTGTCCCTACGGGACTCCCTCTCGAGACAGTAATGGACCGCAAAAGTCTGGCTCGAAGACCAAGTAGCGGCCCGGCAGATGTCTGCCAGCGGAACAGAGCGGAGGAAAGCCACTGACGTGGCCTTTGCCCGAACGCAATGAGCCGTGACTCGACTTTCTAAGGAGAGTCCGGCTGCCCCATAAGCCCAAGAGATACAGTCCGCAACCCAGATGGACAGAGTACGCTTGGAGACCGGGAGCCCCAATTTATTGGGGTCAAAAGACACAAAAAGCTGAGCAGCTTTACGGTGCTCCCGCGTACGGTCAAGGTAGAAGTTCAATGCCCTTCTACAGTCCAGGGTATGGAGGACCGTTTCAGCTCGGCTGGAGTGTGGTCTGGGAAAGAAGGTTGGAAGTACCACCTCCTGATTGATGTGAAAAGGGGAGACCACTTTAGGCAGAAATTTTGGGTGAGTCCGTAGGACTACCCTATTCTTGTAGAACCTAGTGTAAGGGGGATCAGACACGAGGGCCTGCAATTCACTTACGCGCCTAGCGGAAGTGAGGGCTATCAAGAACAGTGTTTTCCAAGACAGAAAACGGAGAGAACAGGTAGCCATAGGTTCAAAAGGCGGACAGGTGATCCGCTGCAAAACCACATTCAGGTCCCAGTCAGGCGCTGGCGGGCGCAGAGGTGGTTTAAGTAGAAGGAGACCTCGGAGAAACCTCGCTACGAGAGGGTCATTGGAGAGAGGTCTGCCGTCCACTGGCACATGATGTGCTGAAAGAGCACCGAGGTGAACTTTGACGGAGTTGGACTTAAGTCCCAGATTAGAGAGGTGCAGCAAGTACTGCAAGATCACCGACACCGGGCAGGAGAAGGGATCCTGAGACTGTTGGGTACACCAGACTGCAAAGCGACGCCATTTAAGGGCGTAGCATTTGCGGGTAGAAGGCCGTCGCGAAGCTAAGACGACCTCCTCCACCTCCGCCGGCAGGAGAAGGGGAGCAAGGACTACCCTCTCAGCAGCCAGGCCATGAGGTTGAGAGACCTGAGGTTGGGGTGCAGAAGGGACCCCTGATCCTGAGTGAGGAGATCCGGTTGTACCCCCAGAGGGATTGGATCCTCCACCGCCAGTTGCAGCAGGAGCGGAAACCACGGCTGCCTGGGCCAGCGAGGGGCCACCAGGATCATGAAGGCTTTGTCTCGGAGAACCTTGAAAAGAGTCCGAGAGACCAGCGGGATGGGAGGGAAAGCGTACAGAAGGCTCCCCGACCACGAGATCAGAAAGGCGTCCGCCGCAACCCGAAGGGGGTGTGGCTGACGAGAGCAGAAGCGAGGAAGCTGCCGGTTGTGAGGACTGGCAAAGAGATCCACCGTGGGGAGACCCCACTTGAGGAAGAGCTTCTGAACTACCAAGGGATCCAGACGCCACTCGTGCGGCTGGAGGACCCTGCTGAGTTTGTCTGCAAGGCAATTTTCTTGGCCCGGGAGATAAACTGCCTTGAGGAGAATGCCGTGACTGACGACCCAAGAGCAGAGCTTCTGTGCCTCCCGGCAGAGGAGGAAGGAGCCCGTGCCCCCCTGCTTGTTTACGTAGAACATGGCAACTTGATTGTCCGTCTGGACAAGGACGGACTGTTGGGAAGTCAGGTGGGGAGAAGGCCTTGAGAGCTAGGCGGATCGCCCTGAGCTCCAGGAAGTTGATCTGCTGAGCAGACTCCCACGTGGTCCAGAGGCCCTGAGTACGTGCCTCTTGGCAATGTGCTCCCCAGTCCAGGAGGGATGCATCGGTGGTCAGCACCCGGGTCGGCTGAGGTGACTGGAAAGGCATTCCGAATATCAGGTTCGGCTGCCGGAGCCACCACCGGAGAGACGAGAGCAGCGGCTCGGAGACGCGCACTAGGTCTGCCAGGCCGCCTGTGGCTTGTCGCCACTGCTGGCGGAGACACCATTGAGCAGACCGCATGTTCAGGCGGGCATTGGGGGTCACATGGACGGTGGAAGCCATATGGCCGAGCAGTCTCAGGAAGCGCCTGGCGGAGACCAGGGGCTGGCTGCGAAAGCGGTCGGCTAGGTCCATGAGCCGTTGAGCCCTGTCGAGCGGTAGGTACGCTCGTGCCCGAGGAGTGTGCAGCCTTGCGCCGATGAACTCGAGATCCTGTGAGGGGAGCAAAGTGGACTTTGCGAAGTTTATGACAAAGCCCAAGTGCTGCAGCAGAGTCACCGTGCGGCGCGTGGCGTTGGCGACCTCCTGAGCGGACGCTGCTCTGATGAGCCAGTCGTCGAGGTACGGAAAGACATAGAGGCCGTGAAGCCGGAGACGGGCCGCCACGACCGCGAGACATTTTGTGAAGACTCGCGGTGCGGAGGATAGGCCAAAGGGCAGTACTCTGTACTGGTAATGATTTCCTGCCACCACAAACCTTAGGTATTGGCGGTGGC
Source organism: Ichthyophis bannanicus (assembly GCA_033557465.1). NCBI lineage: Eukaryota > Metazoa > Chordata > Amphibia > Gymnophiona > Ichthyophiidae > Ichthyophis > Ichthyophis bannanicus. The sequence goes on along the minus strand of CM066037.1, from coordinate 196,556,946 downwards.
TTGGGTGGATGAGGATGTGCGTGTAGGCATCCTTTAGATCCAAGGAGCATAGCCAATCTCCCTGCTGGAGGTAGGGCAGAAGGATTCCAAGGGTAAGCATTTTGAACTTCTCCCGCACAAGGAACTTGTTGAGGTTGCGCAAGTCCAGGATGGGTCTGAGGCCCCCTGTTCTCTTTGGTATCAGAAAATACCTTGAATAAAAGCCTTGACCTCTCAGGTGGTGGGGCACCGGTTCCACCGCCTGTTCCTGCAGAAGACCTGCTAACTCCTGAAGGAGCAACTCCCTGTGCAGAGGGGGGCGCGAAGGTTCTCCCGGAAAATAGGAGGGAGGGACCTGATGGAAGTGGAGAAGGTAGCCTTCTCGCACGACCTGAAGTACCCAGGCATCTGCGGTGATGCTGGACCACCTGTGGCCGAAGTGAACCAGCCGGCCTCCGGTGCTGGGAGGAACCAGCGGGGGGGGAGAGGCTATGCTGAGCGAGTCAAAAACCCCCACCCTGCTGAGCAGGGGCTGGTGGTGCAGGCTTGGGGGCTTGCTGCCTACGGGACCCGTTACCCCGTCCCTTGGCCTGCTGGCCCTGTCGGGGAGCTGCAGGGGCCTGATAATGGGGGTACTGTTTGTAGGCAGCCGCCTTCCTCGGGTAAAAGGACTTTTTTCCCGAGCCCTTCTTTTTCTGGGAAGGGGCGGAGGTCTTCCTAGAAAGCCTGGTCCTGGTGAGAGTCTCAGTCTCAATTTGTGCAGCCTTTTCCGCCATGGGCTTGCCAAAGAGGTTTTCGCCTCGGCAGGGGACATCGACCAACTTGTCCTGTACCCAGGGCTCAAGGTCCGACGACTGAAGCCAAGCCTGTCGGCGGGCACCGATGCCGGCTGCGGCCACTCTAGCCGAGGCCTCAAAGCCATCATAGGCTGCTCGGGACATGAACTTTGAGCATTCCCGAATGCCCGTGGACAAGGCTAGGAACCTCCACAAGGGCTCCTCGGAGAGACCAGCGGAGAATCCGGCTAGCTCTTTAGCCAGATCCCGGAGATACATGCCCATGTAGAGCTGGTAAGTCTGGACACGACATGCGAGCATAGAGCCCTGGAAGCACTTCTTGCCAAGGCCATCCAGGTTACGGGCCTCCCTTCCAGGAGGCACCGAGGAGTGCATCTTCTGGCTCTTAAGACGATGCATGGCCGATTCCACTACCATGGAATGGTGTGGCAGCTGTGCCTTCTGAAAGCCAGGGCTCTTGCGGACCCGATAGATAGAATCGACCCGCTTGCTCAGGACCGGCGAGGAGGCCGGACTCTCCCACATGCGGAAGAGTAGTCGTTCCAGCATAGGAGGAACCGGCACAGTAAAGTGCTCCCTCGCGGGAGAGTCATACTGGAGGGCGTCGAGCTCTTCGGCTCGAGGCTCCTCCTCGGGATCCGCAGGGAAGGCCAAGGCCTTGGCCATATCCCTAACGAAGTCCGAGAACCGGGCATCCTCCGGGGGGGACTGCTTCCGAGGCTCGGACCCCGGTGAGTCCGATGGGACACACCGAGTCCGGAAAGAATCAGGTGACTCTTCCTCCTCAGACTCCCAGACCGACTCCGACGAGGACTCGGTGGGGTCGGCCCGGGCAGGGTGCGGCGCCAGCCGTCCCGACGTCGAGGGAGTCGGCGTCGGCGACCTCGGTCCCGAACGGGAGGCCGAGGGTGACCTCGACCGAGGATCGACTCGAGTTCTCATTGACTCGAGGATCGGCTCGGTCTCCGGGGTCGACTTGGACGTCGACGTCCCGGCGGTCGGGGCAGCGGCGCCAGCGAGGCCAGCGAGCAGTGCCCGCTGCTGGTCCATGAAGGCAGACAGTCTGCTCTCCAAGGCCGTCAACCTGAGTCCGAGCTCAGGTGACCCAGCAGCCCCCGACTCGGGCCCCGACGGTGTCGGGCCCGACGTCGGCTGTCGCGGAGGCGAGTCCAGAAGGACCACAGGACTTACCCGGGCAGGCATCTCCGACTCCAGGCGAGGTCGCTTCGGGATGTGTTCCTTCTCCAAGGACCCGGGGCGGCTGTCGGGGCTATGCGACCTGGCCCTCGCGGAGCCAGGAGCGTCCACCGACGCCGCCCTCGCGGGTTTTTCCTTCCGACGATGGTCCCCGGAGGGAGAACCCCGGTCGGAGGAGCTCCGTCGACGGTCCGAGCTGGAGCCTTTCGACGCGGAGGCCTCCGACGAGGTCCGGGTACGGCTGGGGTCAGCGAAGATTCTCTCACGCTGATGCCGCCGACTCCTCAACGCCTTTGAGGACAGTTTGCTGCAGGGCCCACAGATCAGTTCCTCATGATCCGGGCCCAGGCAGCGGAGGCAAAAGTCGTGTGTGTCGGTTAGTGACATATTTCGGTCACACCGACCACACCGCTTAAACCCACTGGCAGCCATCGGGGGAAAAAGGGCCCCTGCGAGGTCAAAGGACCGGGCTGCCAGGGAAACCGAAAAAAGTAAGCGGACTCGAGACCGGCGTCGCGAGTCCGGGCGGGAAAACGATCGGCGTCGAACCGAAAGGAAAAAGAATAAAATAATGAAGAAAATCGACTTTTTCGCGGGGACAAGACGGGGACGTCTGTAGGGCTCCGCGGAAAAAAGAAGACTGGCTAAGATGGCACCCTCGGGCGGGAAGACGACCCGCGCATGCGCGCTGCAATTCCCAAAGGCTTTCTTTGAAAGCTGGGGAAAATTGCTCCGCGAGGGCTCCGTCGGCGCCGACGTCACCCATAAGTGAGGACTGACTTCCTGCTTGGTCCTGGAGAACCTGTTCTTCAAGAACCTGGTGTACAGGGGGTCCACCACCAGTGCTTGAAGCTCACTGACTCTGTGAGCTGAAGTCAGGGCCACCAGGAAGGCTATCTTCCAGGTACGTATCTGAGGTGGCAATTGGCCACTGGCTCGAACTGTGGCCTAGTAAGCTGGGAGAGCACCATGTTGAGGTCCCATTCTGCCACTATGGGATGGACAGGGGGCTTGGAAAGCACAGTTACTTACCTGTAACAGGTGATCTGCGGAACAGCAGGAATTAGTCTTCACATATGGGGATTCGTCGACGCCGACGGAGCCCGCACGGGAATGCTCCCCAGCATTCAATCAGAAGGATTTTGGGAGCCTCCCTCGTGCCTGCGCGGTAGCTTCCCGCCCTTCCCACTGCCTCTCCCCAGTTGCGTTTCATAGCTGAGACCGAAGGAGAGGAGAGGAAGAAAGAGAGAGAGAGAGAGAACTACAACTCCTAGGGGAGGCGGGTGGGTTGTGAAGACTAATTCCTGCTGTTCCGGAGATCACCTGTTACAGGTAAGTAACTGTGCTATCTCCAGGAACAAGCAGGAAAGAGTCTTCACATATGGGGACTCACTAGCTGAAGGTGCCAGAGGAGATCCCAGAGTGCGCGCCCCTGGACAGGGCAGCGTCGTCCAACCTGGATCCCCGGCATCCCCTGAGGGATGGAGGGTAGGAGTTGAGAAGAGTCGCCAAAGGCCCAGCAACCTAAGGCTACAGGTGGAGTCTTCAAAACCACTTTGACATCATTAAACCGTTAATGATCTAGCACAATCTGGGGCTTACCTACTGGATTGTAGAAGGCAGAGCTGCGACGGGTACTGTAGGTGCAGTAGCGCAGTCTTCAAGGAAACGTCATCGCAGATAGGACGAAGTTCCCCAGTCCGGGCGGGCTGGAGACGCAGGTGTCAACCGGCACCGAAAAAACGGCAAGTCTTCACGAGGAGCTCTAGGAGAAGCCGAGAACACCCGTAGGAGCAGAGTCCCCAATCCGGAGGACTAAGCAGAAGACTGACCGATCTGGGAGAACCCAGCCCGGAGAAGAACAGGCGTGCACCCCGGAATATCGAGGGGTACACTGCCTACCCTAGCCGGCCAGGGATAGGAAGACATTGGGTTTGAAAACCTCCAGGCAAGGAGGCGTAAACCAAGGGGCTGTTGACTTCACAGCAAGTTTAAGCAGAACCGATCCGAGCACCCGAGCCGCCGGACGCAGGCAAGCAGGCCGGCCGGACCCCGTAAGAAGAGCAAAAAACGTCATTACCGACAAAGGGAGCAAGTCGGTAAGACACAGGACACTATAATATTTCCCAAGAGCGCCCACCTGTACCGATATATATCCAATGACAAGTATAGATGTATATCGGGCTATAGGTGGGTCAGGAAACACCCACCCAGGTTATTAACCCAGTATGCACACGGGAGAGAACGATACTGCCAACTCGGACCGGCCCGTGATCCACAGGAAGGGCCCACCCGGAAGGTGGCAAGGGAACGGACCATCCAAGTGATGGGCCGATGTGCGTGGGGAAGGCCGATCGGCGAGGATAGCAGTATGGTTGCGTGACCGTCAGATCAGTTGGGGGGAGCACATCAGGAGTACGTAGGCCCCTGAGGCGTCCGCCTGACAGCCACGCCGAAACTGTGTCCTCCGTACCATAGGGAAGGCAGGAGGGTAGAAAACCTACGGCCACGTTGCAACTGTGGGGGTCAGCTCTGGCATATATAAAAACATTCCTCGGGGGTAGGGTCAATGCCCTCCGCCGCTCTGAAGAAGCATGGAGCGGAGCCGGGGATTGATCTGGGTCAGTGGACTCCTGCCCACCGTAACCCGACAGAACCAGAGGTTTTATTGCAAGAGTGGAGGCACCGACCCGAGGGCGGGGGCGGTCCGGCCCTGTCGAGGATTAGTGAGGCCCATGCTCGGAGAGTAGCGGCCAAGGCCTCCACTAGGAAAAAGAGAGCGGTGCGCGATTCCCTCAATCCGGGGGACCCGGCAGAGGGGAGTCGAGGGACGTACCCCGAGGGTAAGCCCGACGAAGACTAGCATGGTCCTGAGGAGCCAGGCTAACTCGGCATGGGAAAGGTCCCCCCCCCGGGGGAGGGGGCCCAACCTCCAATCTGAAACAAACCACAGTGTAGAACTGGGCAATAACTTCCAGTAAGAGGAGTTAAGCGCACACTGCCGCATACCGGAGCCTAAGGCTGCTTGGCAAGGGCAGCCTGGTGCGAGCTCAGGCACCGCCGGCCTGAGATATCCCCAGCATTGCCGCGCCCGGTAAGTGGGCAGAGGAAGGACACTTCCTCTTCTTCGGAAAGGAGGGTCGGGAGGGACATCTCCTACCCCCGGGAGAGGGGGAGGGCCGCGGGCGGCCAGCGCCAAACAGGTCGGCGGCGCACTGAGCAACCTGACGCAAGGCCTCGCCGTTGAAAAGGTTCTCCCCGGTACACGGGGAAGTACCCAGATTATGCTGCGCCCAGCTGCACAAGTCGGAAGCCTGCAACCAGGCTGTACGACGCACCCCTATGGCGACAGCAGAGGACCTGCTAACGGACTCGAAAGAGTCCAGTGCCGCGCGAGAAAGAAACAAAGATATTCATGCAGTGGTAAAGAAGCAAGGAATAGTCAGGGGCCCGAGGGGCCGACACAAAGGGAGACAAGAGGGATAGCCTCTCGGTGACCTCCCGAAGCGCCAGGCTCATATAGAAAATATATGAGAGAATCCTGGAGGCCAACATGGACGTTTGGAAGGTTCGCCGTCCGAAGTTGTCCAGAGCTTTAGCGCACGATTCGGGGGGCAGGAAGAATGCTTCTTCTTGCTACCGACCTTCCTCAGGGCCGATTCCACCACAATGGAATGATGGGGAAGCTGGTGCGTCTGGAAACCCGGAGAGGGGGACACCCGATACAGGGCATGCATGGCCGCAGACGGCGCCGGCACCTGTAAGGGCGAGCACCAAATCCCGAGCAGGAGATTCCGCAGGGAGGGATGTAAAGGAAGCATTATGGCTGCCTGTTCCGCAGGGCCCGGATTCAGTGGAGGGTCCGGGATAGAGATGGCGAGCAAATCCGCCATGTCGAGGATAAAATCCTGAAAAGACGGCTCTCCCAGAGGAGTTATCTTGGGGAAGGCCGAGGTGCAGGGGCCCGCTGGAACACCAGGGGACCCCCCGTGCAGGTGCACGGAAGGAATCGCTCTAAACAGAGGAGGGTACTGACAGTCCAAATGCGAGGCAGTTGGCATTGCATCGTCAGAGCCCGAGATCGATTCCAAGCTGGGCATCGAAGGGAACGACGTCCCCGACGGGCCTGGGGGACCTGACATCGGTCCCGACTCCGGGGGCGGGGCCGCCCCCGGGGCAATACGCAAGGGCGGCTGGAGTGGCGCCGAGGCCGTTGGAGGGCAGTCGAGTGTCGCACTGCACCGTCGGAAGGGACCAGGGTCGGATTCGAAATGCAGCGGGACCGCGCTCTCCAGACTGGAGATCGATTCGAGGTTGGGCATCGAACCGAGCGATGCCTCCTTAGGAGGCCCCGGGGTCGGCGGCCGTGCCGGTGCTGCCACTCCTGAGTGGAGTCGGGACCGCGACAACCGGTGCCGAGGGCAACGAGGACTTTCGAGGCCGAAACTCGGCGAAGAGGGAAGCACCCGGATTCGGCTCCGATGTCGGGAGAGAGGCCTTTCTCGATGCCTGGGCTCTTCCCACGCCCGTTTTATTGGGTGGGAAACCCTTACGGGGTGCCTTACGCGGCTTCGAGGGTACCCAGGTAACCCGCCGGCGAGCCCCGGCGGGGGGCGAGATGCGCCGCCCCGGCTCCGCAGCCGCGGCGCATCTGCGGGTCGACTCGACTGAAGATCCCGGGTCCCGCGGGAAAATAGTGACGAGTGGAATACTCGATGCCCGCGCAGATGTCGGGAGGTCGGTGACATCCCGGGAAGACCCCGGCCCCTCGCAAAGTGGGGGTGCAGACCCGCCTGACCGGGATAGGTCGATCGGCTCCGCGGGCGGAGCCCGGGGGCGACCCCTGGTGAAGACCAGGGTCCTTGTTGCCGAGACCGCCGTGGGAGGGGCGGAGCTGCTCAAGGCCAGTACCGCCCCCGCGGAAGCCGGGGGCGAGTCGATCGGCCTCGGCAGAGCCGAAGGCACCCGGTGCCAATCCCCGGCGGGGAGTGGGGCCACCGACTCCGACACCCGTGCCGAGGACTTGGTCCCGCTCGAAGCGGTCATCACCTCCGCACATGGCAGGGGTGTGGGCACGCCATACCGGGTCAGGGTGGTCAGACAATCCCCGGTGATGGGCGGAACGCTCGACACCGACGCCGATGCCGATGCCGTGGAAACTGCACCACCGAAAGCGGGTACCGCCCCCGCGCAGGGCTGGGATGTCGCGGAGCCAGACTGGGTCGAATCGATTGGTCCCGAAGGCACCGAGGACACCAGTCAACAGTCCCTGGCGAAGAGTGGAACACTCGACGCCGGCGCCGATACCGAGGTATCTGCACCGCTCGAAGCGGGTGCCACCTTCGGGCATGGCTCGAGAATGTTCTGTGAGGAGCGAACCTCAGGAACAACCCGAAACCCCGTGGAGGCTCTGGAGCCCGAAGACTCCTTCCGGGGTGTAAGGGACTGGAGGGGAAGGCCGGAGCCGTCGTCACGCGGCGCATGAGACTCACCCCTAAAGGCTCGGTTAGTCTTAACAGACTGTTGTTGGGTTACCTGATCCTGGCGAGGAGAGAATGCTGACGACCGCTCCCCGGAGGGAAAAACGTCATCGAGGGACACTCGAAACAGGGAGGGTCTTCTCCCGACGCTGAAGACCGGGGAACCGGTGGAGAAGGGGTCAGGGCCCCAACAGGAGAGATACCAGGCATTGGAGTCGGAGCAGAAGACAACGTCTCCACAGTGGGAGCACTTCCTAGGGGAAGAAGGCTCCATACTGGAACGCCCGGTGGGCTCCGATAACACGAGAACCGAAGGAAATCAAAAATTAAGGAAAAAATAGGGGCACCAAAGGTGCCAGAGTCAGCAGGGTAGAAACCGCGACCACAGGAACAAACAATACAAAAAAAAAAGAGAAAAAAGGGTTTCTGCGGTGACAGGAGTTACGTCCTGTCGGCTCCTCGGAAAAACGAAGACTGGGGAGAGGCAGTGGGAAGGGCGGGAAGCTACCGCGCAGGCATGAGGGAGGCTCCCAAAAGCCTTCTGATTGGATGCTGGGGAGCATTCCCGTGCGGGCTCCGTCGGCGTCGACGAATCCCCATATGTGAAGACTCATTCCTGCTTGTTCCTGGAGATAGCAGAAGGCCCTGTAGGAACCTGGAGGCCAGAGGATGGCTGGATAAGGGCTTTCCCCCTACTGGGTGGTGGTGAGCGGCAATGGAACTCAGATGCACCCAGACAGAGTTAGATTTCAGCCCTGCATGTGACAGATGCACTAGGTACTGCAGTACCAGCTGGACATGGCAGGAGAATGGATTCTCCTTCCTATCTGCCCAAAACAGGGTGACCTGCGCCACTTAAAAGCATAAGCCCTCCTCAACCTCTTGTGGTAGGTTGAGCAGGGCCAAGGCTACCCTCTCAGCAGCCAGGCTGTTAGAATCAATGAACCCATGCTGGGGTGCAGAAGGGAGCCCTCCTGAGTCAGGAGATCTGGGGCCCGATCCAGGGGTACTGGGAGTGTCGCCACCAGTGAGAGCAGAAATGGAAACCAGGGTTGCCTGGACCACCTAGGGATGATCAGTATAACTGATGCCTTCTTGTTCTGAATTTTGAACAGAGTCTTGGCCACCAGGGAAGTCGGCAGGAATGCATACAACAGTCCCTCAGACAATGATGTCACAAATGCATCTGCCGCTACTTTCTGTGGGTACGGCTGTTTGGAGAAGAAGCAAGCCAGCTGCGTGATGTCCGGACAGGCAAAGAGGTCCATCTCGGGCCAGTCCCAAAGACGGAAGAGCTTCTCTGCCACTGCAGGGTTGAGATGCCACTCGTGAGGGCGCAGGACTCTGCTGAATCTGTCCGCCAGGTAGTTGTCCTGGCCCGGGAGGTAGACTGCTCGCAGAAGCATGCCATTGCGTACTGCAAAGCAGAGGAGGGCTACAGCCTCCTGGCAAAGGTAGTACATCTCGGGCCAGTCCCAAAGACGGAAGAGCTTCTCTGCCACTGCAGGGTTGAGATGCCACTCGTGAGGGCGCAGGACTCTGCTGAATCTGTCCGCCAGGTAGTTGTCCTGGCCTGGGAGGTAGACTGCTCACAGAAGCATGTCATTGCGTACTGCAAAGCAGAGGAGGGCTACAGCCTCCTGGCAAAGGGAGTACGAGCCCGTGCCCCCCTGCTTGATTATACAGAACACTGCGACCTGGTTGTCCGCCTGGACCAGCACCAGTCTTTTCCGCAAGAGGGAGCAGAATGCACATAGGGTGAGGGATACTGCCCAGAGTTCCAGGAGGTTATCTGTAGTAGAGATTCCTCCCAGGACTAGCAACCCTGAGTGTGATGAACTACGCAATGAGCTCTCCAGTCCTGGAGAGAGGCATCTGTGGTCAGGGTATTCTGCGGCAGGGGTGCCTGAAAGGGCATTCCTACCCAGAGGCGGCTCAGGTTTTGCCACCAGTTGAGGGACCACGCCAGCTGGTGGGAGACCCCGACTCTGTCCCAGAGTCAGCCTGTGGCCTGGGTCCATTGAGAACGAAGGCACTACTGGGCTGCCCATATGTGCAGGTGGGTTAGGGATGTTAAATGTACCGTAGTGGCCATGTATCCCAAAAGCAGGGGAGGAGGCAAGCCGGCACCGTTCTTTGGTGTTGGATCTCCCCTGCCAGCTGTTTGAGGTGTTCTGCCCTGTCCTGAGAGAGGAGGGCTCTGGCCCGCACCATGTCCAGCTGAGCACCGATGAACTCTAGGTCTTGTACCAGAGAGAGATGTGATTTGGGGTACTTGATGACGAACCCCAAGAGCAGCAGAATGAGAATGTGTCGCCTCCGATTAGCCAGTCATCCAAGAAGAGGAAGACAAACACCCCTTGTAGGTGCAGATGGGCGGCTACTATTGCTAGGCACTTTGTGATCACTCTTGGCGAGGAGGCCAGGCCAAAGGGAAGTACATAAGAACATAAGATATGCCATACTGGGTCAGACCAAGGTCCATCAAGCCCAGTATCCTGTTCCAACAGTGGCCAATCTAGGTCATACTTACCTAGCAGTATCCCCAAAAGACACAGGTTCCACAATGCTTGTACTGGGTCAAGCATTGATATCCCGGGTCCCTTTTTAATAATGGTTTATGGACCTTTCCTCCAGGAATTTGTCCAAACCTTTTTTAAACCCAGCTACACTAACAGCTCTTACTACATCCTCTGGTAACAAATTCCAGAGTTTGATTACACGTTGAGTGAAAAAATATTTTCTCTTATTTGTCTTAAATAGTTTACCCTGTAGCTTCATTGCATGTCGCCTAGTCTTTCTATATTCTGATAGCGTAAACAATTGATCTATGTTTACTCGTTTCACTCCATTAATTTATAGTACCCTGTATTGGTAGTGGCCTCCCCCTCCCATGAATCTCAGGTATTGCCGGTGAGATGGGTGGACCAGAATGTGGGTGTAGGCATCCTTTAGGTCCAAGGAGCAAAGCCAGTCTCCCTGGTGGAGGTAGGACAGCAGTGCCCCAAGGGAGAGCATTTTGAACTTCTCCCTCACCGGGAACTTGTTCAGATCTCGGAGGTTCAGGATGGGCCTGAGACCCCTGGTTCTTTTGGGGACAAGAAAATACCATGAGTAGAAGCCCTTGTCCTAGAAGTGTTGGGGAACAGGCTCTACTGCCTGTCCCTTAGTAGACCTGCTAGCTCTGAGGGGGTTTCCTGGATGGATTTGGGTGTCCCACGCAAGGGACCCGCGGTCTCTGGGCACGAGTCAGCAAAGCTGGCCATGAGAGCCTGCTGGGAAGCAATGAACGCAGAAGCGCTGCGTTCCAGCGCCAGCATATGGGACTCCCACGTGGGAGTGGGGCCCTGGGATGCCGATACCGGGGTCACCGGATCGGGCGTCAAGGTGGAGAGGGGGTCCTCACTAGGACGACCTTAGGAGACTGGGTGCCTTCGCCAGAGGCCTTTGTTTATCAGTGAGGTACCTTGCGGGGCCGTTCCTTGTCTGACTCTCGGGAACGCCGAAGGGGGCTAAGTGACGCGACTCGGGAGTGCTTACGCTTGTCAGTTCCACACAGCAACTTTGAGGCCTTCTTCTTCTTGCGTGGTTCCACCTCGGGGGACCCCTGGTCGGAGTGCCCTCTGGAACATGGGGCCACAGGGGGAGAACCCACCAGAGAGGAGACAACAGAGGGCGCTACTGGGAACTCCGAGGTGGCCTTTCGAAAAATGTCTTCGGACTTCTGCTTACAGCTGAGTAGGGCTTTAGAGGACATTTTCATACAGAGCAAGCAGAGCTCTGGGTCATGGTCGGCTCCCAGGCACCGCAGACAGCAGTTATGAGTGTCCATAAGCGACATGTTCCTACAGTATCTATTGCATTTTTTAAATCTGGTGGCCATGGGGGCAAAAATGGCCCCTGCAAGGTTGAAGACCCAGGCAGCCAGCAGTTAGGAGAGAAAAGAGGGCGGGTAGAGGACCAGGGCAACTGGAAAAAAGAGAGCCTGTTAGGGGGAGGAAAACGAACTTTTTTCCGAGGGACGAGGATGTGCGTCCGAAGGGCTCCACGGAAAAAGGAAGACTGAGCAAGATGGCACCCTTGGGCAGGAAGAGGACCACGCATGTGTGGTAGCAATCCAAAAGGCTTTCTTTGAAAGCTGGGGAATTGCTCCACGTGGGCTCCATCAGTGTCGATGTCACCCATAAGTGAGGACTGACTTCCTGCTTGTTCCTGGAGAAAGGCTCAAAGGGCTAAGTATATCACCCGTAGTTCCAGGAGGTTGATCTGCTGGGTGCACTCATCTGATGACTAGCTGCCCTGGGTGCACAGTTTCTTGCAGTCGGCTCACCAGCCAAGCAAGGAGGCATCCATGGTAAGGAATTTTAAGGGGCTCAGTGTCTGACAGGGCATGCCCTACTTGAGATATTGAAGAGTTTGCCTCCAGGTCAGAGAGTCTGCCAGCTGAAGAGTTACGGAGACTCTGTCTCGGAGGCGCCCCATGGCTTGAGTCCACTGGTCTCGGAGACACCACTGCACAAATCTCATGTGGAGGTGAGCATGTGGGGTAATATGGACTGTGGAAGGCCATGTGTCCAAGACGTTTAAGGAGCATAGCCAATATCCCTGCTGGAGGTAGGACAGCAATGTTTGAAGGGAGAGCTTCTTGAACTTTTCCCTCACCAGGAATTTGTTGAGGTTGCGCAGGTTGAGGATGGGCCTTAGGCACCCTGCTCTTTTTGGCACGAGGAAGTATTTGGAGTAGAACCCCTTGCCCTTGAGATGGCGGGGCACCGGTTCCACCGCTTTGTCCTCAAGAAGACCTGCCAACTCCTTCAGTAGAAGGTATCGGTGGAGGGGAGACCCGAGGGGTTCTCTGGGAAATTAAGGGGGAAGTGTCTGAGTCAAGTGGATGAGGTACCCCTCCCTGACCACCCGAAGTGCCCAGGCTTCGGTGGTGATGGTCAACCACCTCTGGGCATAGTGGGTTAGACAGCCCCCTGTGGGCTGCTGACCTCCTTGGGGCAGAGAGGATATACCCAAGGAGTCAAAAACTCCCCCCGGCCGGGCCAGGGACAGTACCTTGTGTTTTGAAACCTTCTGCTTACAAGGGCCTTGCCCATGTCCCTTGGCCTGCTGACCCTGCTGGGGAGCTGGGCAGCCTCTTTTTACCCGAGCCCTTCCATCAGGGAGGGGCAGCAGTCTTTTTAGAGAGCCTGGTCCTCATCATGAAATCGGTCTCCAGCTCGGCAGCCTTGTTGGTCATGGGTTTGCCAAAGAGGTTCTCTCCTTGGCATGGGACATCGACCAATAGAGGGAGGAGTGGTCTAGTGGTTAGGACAAGATACTTCAGGCCGGAGGGCCGGGGGTTCAAGCCCCACCTGTGGACAGCAATCTCAGGCTGGAGGGACTGGTATTTCTAGTCCTGTAGGCACTCCTTGTGGTCTTGGGCAAGCCACTTAACCCTCCATTGCCCATGTTCCCTGTAAGTATTAGTGTATGTGTCTCATATCCCCTCGTGTTAAATGTATCCACCAATTGACCGCTTTGACCCGGTGAAAAGCGGGATATAAATACAGCTAAAATAAATTAAAAAAAAAAAAAAAAATTTGTACTGAACTACTGCTCGAGATCGGATGACTGTAGCCAAGCTTGGCGTCGTGCACAGATGCCCACAGCTGCCTCTCGAGCCACCGACTCGAACCCGTCATAGGCTGCCCAAGACAAATTTGGAGCTCTCATGGATGGCCTTGGCCTGGTTTTTGAACCGCTGCAGGGGTTCCTCAGAGAAACCAGCTGAGAACCCGGCGAGCCCATGTACAGCTAGTAGGCCTGGATGCGGCCGATGAGCATCGAGCCCTGGTAACATTTTCTGTCGAGGGTGTCCAAGGTGCAGGCCTCCCTGCTGGGGGGCACCAAGGAGTGCGTCTTCTGGCTTTTCGGCCGACGTATGGCCAACTTCGAACCAGTGATTCATTATTTGTATAATTGTAATCATAGGGCTGCATAACTTGCTACCTCATTATTCTAATTTATTCTATATTTACTTTATTTTTCTATCAATAATAAGAGTTTACTTTATACATATATATACATACACATATATACACAAACACGCATACAGGATTGGCTCTCGCTCTCAAGTGGTTCATTTGCCAGCAGTCCCATAGAATCCTGGGCAAAAGGAAATAAGCAATTTGCCCTAGACCAATCAAGTAATATTTATGTATTCCTCATATCTTGCTACTAATAATCCCTACCATCTGTTGTGCTTTGTTATTTTGAAATGCTTTTAAAAAGTAAATTTAATTTAAAAAAATAGCACTGGGTTCGATGGTATCTATACACGAGGATCAAACAGACTATTATGAGATGAATATGGCGACATTTTACTTACCATAAAATGTCCTTAAGAGTCCTGCTACACTAGTCCAGACAAGTGGGTTGTGTTCTCCTACCAGCAGATTGGTGCAGACAGATAGCCAATGAAATGCCCACTTTTCAATGACATCATTCAGATACCTTTATTTTCCTAAGCCACTAGATAGCCCTTTAGTATCCATCACAAAGAATATGGGAGAAAGCATAATTACTCACCTATAAAAGGTGTTCTCCAGGGACAGCAGGAATCAGTCCTCATATATGGATGACATCGGCGCCAACAGAACCTGGGCGGATGCATCTCCCCAGCTTTCGAAGAAAGCCTTTGGGAGATGCACCACACATGCGTGGTCCACTTACTGCCCAAGGGTGCCATCTTGCCTGAATTCAATGTCACAAATAAGACAGCTAAGGAAAAATAAAATATGGTAAAGAAGCAACTACAAGAGGAGGAAGGAGGGTTGTGAGGACCGATTCCTGCTGTCTCCGGAGAACACCTGTTACAGGTGAATAACTACACTTTCTCCGGGAACAAGCAGGAAGTCAGTCTTCACATATGGGACTCCCCAGCTACAGGCTATTTAGAACCTATAAAGCAAAAATGCCACGATGGCCTATCAGAGTGAGCCGTGATCAGCAGCAGTTGAGTCTCTACTGAGAGACTCTAGCAAGACCCAAGTATCTGGCAGGGAACCAGCAATCCGGTAGCCAGAACACAGAAGGGTTGGAAGGACGGAGTTGCCTACACCCCGAAGAGATTACAGAGTATGGCCTGGCAGAAAGTCCAGTCCCGTTGGGACTCCCTCTCCTGGCAGTAGTGAGCAGCAAAGGTATGGACCAAAGACCAGGTGGAGGCTCGGCAGATTTCAGTCACAGGGATGGAACGCAGGTTTGCCATGGAAGTAGCCATGGCCCTGATGCAGTGCGCTGTGATCCTCTGGTCCATTGAGATCCCTGCTTGCTCGTAGGTAAGGGTAATGCAGTCTGCCACCCAAGTAGACAGAGTTTGCTTAGTCACTGGGAGCCCCAGGCCGCTGGGATCATAGGATACAAAAAGCTGTGGTGCTTTGCGGTGGTCCTGGGTCCGTTGCAGGTTAAAGGACAGGGCCCCTCTTATGATCCAGATTGTGCAGAATGGTCTACGCCTGCTGGCATGAGGTCTCGGAAAGAAAGTGGGGAGCACTACCTCCAGGTTGAGGTGGAATGGGGATACCACCTTCAGCAGAAAATTGGGGTGCATGCAGAGCACCATCCTGTTCTTGTAGAACCTCATGTAGGGGGCTCTGCTTTCAGAGCCTGGAGCTCGCTAACTCTGTAGGCTGATGTAAGACCTACCAGAGATATGAGGTGTGCAGACATTACTGTAATACCGAAAGAGGGGAAGGATTTGCAGGATCCAGCCTCTTATAGGCCTATATCTTGATAAACTTTGACATAAAAATTTTGGCCTCGATCATGGCGGGTAGACTGAACCCCCTCCTACCCTCATTAATTGACCCGCGGCAGGTGGTTTTGTGCAAGGGAGGGATGCCAATAGGAACATTGTGAAACTGATCATGGGGATGGAATGTTGTATTAAGGAGAAGGCCCAGCAGCAGCTTTCCGGCCCAGCAGCCCTCCCCGGAGGGAGAGGCCCACCGCCACCTTCGAGGCCGCCCCAGAAGCCCTCCTTCTGCTGCCGCTGCCCAATCGGAGCAACCCGGGGCAGTCTTAAGGAGTGCCGGCTCCCACCGTCGGCCTTTCCGGCCCAGCAGCCCTCCCCAGAGGGAGAGGCCCACCGCCACGTTCGAGGCCGCCCCAGAAGCCCTCATTCTGCTGCCGCTGCCCAATCGGGGCAGCCCGGGGCAGTCTTAAGGAGTGCCGGCTCCCACCGTCGGCCTTTCCGGCCCAGCAGCCCTCCCTGGAGGGAGAGGCCCACCGCCACCTTCGAGGCCGCCCCAGAAGCCCTCCTCCTGCTGCCGCTGCCCAATCGGGGCAGCCCGGGGCAGTCTTAAGGAGCTCCCGCAAGGCGCGCCTGCGCCTGGCGGGCCTCGCCAGAGGGCCCTTTGGCGTGGCCCTTAGGCGCAGGCCCGTGGCATGAGGCCAACCAAACTTCAACAAGTTCGACAGAAACCCGATGCTCCCCTGAGATCGAGCAGGCTCTCCATCTTCACTGTCCGCCTGCAACTTCGTGAACCTACGTCATTGGAAACCAGTCTCTACAACTCATCCGAGTAAGCCACTGCACTAACCAAAGAAAATACTGAATCACCCTGGAACAGAAACCTCAACCCAAAGAGACTAAACGCAAATACTCTAGCACATACTACCCTATGCAATTTCTCAGCTATGCTCTAGAACGACTAGATGTTTGATGGCTAGACACTCAGACAGGACGTTTAATCCAGCTATAACACAAACTTTTCATTTTATGGATAATCTGTGAGTCAATTTGCATTATGAGCAGCCTTATTGCTTGTCTTATGTCTCCTGCACTCTTTTGTTTAGCCGGATAGTTTGAACATATTGTACCAGTCTCATATACCTTGCTACATGAGCAGTTAGACACCTTTATTTACAGACTGACAGTCTGACCTATACACCTGCAAGCAAATTTGCCTGCCATCATTACTTCTTACAAACTGTCTGCATGACTTTACAACAGTATCCAACCCATTAATATCTCTCTGAACTCTCTCCCACACCTTAGCCAGTTCATTGTCCTGACTACAGCGCCTAGTGTTTTCAGGATGGGGGCCCCTATCACCACTATACTTGGCTTTTACCTCCTCCTCAATAGTTGGCTCCCAAGCTCTCTAGCCTTAGCCCCTACTTACAATCAGATCCCAGTCCTACAGAGCTATGGGAGAAGATGGACAGGCACATCCAATCACAACGCAAATTGGAACACGCGCTCTCACCACCCCCATCTATTACACATTGCACTCCAACGCTATGAAAGCTAAACAGGATAAAAGCCTGTACCCACAAAACCTAAAATGTGCCTCATCAACGCCCGCTCAATCCGTAAGAAGTGGCCAGTGATTACAGACGTGATATCCCTCCATAACCTCGATATTCTCATGGTTACTGAAACATGGCTATCCCCTGAAGACAATGTCATACTCAACCAGCTACTCCCCTTAAATTTCACCGTCTTTGCTAGCCATAGACAAAACAAAAGGGGAGGTGGAGTGCTCATCCTTGCCAGGACAGATCTCCACTTCCAGATGGCCGACTCCACTAGCACAAGCCACCTGGAGACAGTCTCCATTTCCAACAAGCTCTGCACCATAAACCTGCTATATAGAGCTCCCTCAGCCTCCCCGGATGACCTCCCAACTATAAAACTTTGCATCCAACACCCAGAATCCTAATACACCATGTTGGATTCTAGGCGATTTCAACCTGCCAGCACTTCAGGATAACCATTCATCAGCCTTTCTCGAAGCTCTGGAGATCCTAGGATACAAACAATTAGTTAATGAACCTACCCACATGAAGGGAAATACACTAGACCTTGTATTCGCCCCACAGACAGTTTGTGACCAATTCCACGACGCTGTGACGTCCATAACTACTGTACCATGGTCAGATCACAAACTCATCCTCTTTCAGATTCCCACACAAGACAACCAATCAAAGATCAACAGAGTGCCAAGCAAGACTACCAGACTACCTGCTAGAAGTTTCCGTCCATTCAACAGAGATCCTATCATTGCCGAAACGCGCTCACTCCTTAATGAGACCACCTTAAACCTTGAAGAACTGATCACTTGCTGGAACAGTAGTCTCAGTGCGATAGCCCTACGACCATCACCTAACAGGTCACCAAGGAAAAGAACTACAGCTCCATGGTACACAGCGGAGTTGAGATCTTCACTCACTCGACTACGGAAACTTGAAAAACGCTGGCGTCGGTCACACTCCATTGGAGACCAGTCAGCATACATCTATCAGCTAACCATCCACCGCAGAGCTATCACAGAGAAGATGAAGCAATAACACACTGACACCCTGAAGCGCTCGTTAAACAAACCTCATGATCTGTTTAACTTAGTCAAAATTCTATCCAAGGAACCAGCCCCCGAACACCAATTTGAAATCCATCCTCAAGAGTTTGCCGCTTTCCTACAATCCAAATCATGTCAGACAAATAAACCTTCAATAGAGGTCACTACCACAGCCCAAGAGTGCCCAACATCTCTAACCTCTTTCTAAACCCCTGACAAGAGAAGCATTGAAGACACGATCATGACCATCAACACCACCACTGCGCAGACTGATCCTTGCCCAGCTTTCTAGATAAAGAAACTGCGCAGTGACCTCAGCCCAGTAATAAACAGGATAATGAACCTATCCTTCACAACCGGTTCCTTCCCTTCTGCACTCAAGCACACTTCTATCAGACCACTACTAAAAAATAGCAAGCTAGATCCTCAAAAGGTAGACTCTTACAGACCCATTTCAAGTATACCTTTACTCGCAAAGATAATCGAAAAGAAGGTGCAAAGACAGTTGCAAGACCACATTAACTCGGCTGCTCCACTAGACCCATGCCAACATGGATTCAGGGAGTCACATGGAGTGGAAACACTCCTTACCACCCTCTTCAATAATATAAAAACTGGTATTAACAACATCCATCAGGGGATGGCACTCATTTTCCTAGACATTGCTGCAGCCTTCGATTCAGTAAGCCATGAGCTCCTCCTAGGGTGGCTAAAGGAGAAAAGCATCTGCGGAACAGCACTTGAATGGTGTAGTTCATACTTGTCCGGAAGATGGCAACAGGTACGATCTGGCGGAGCAACATCAGAACCATTTCATCAAGGCCAGGGAGTTCCACAGGGATCCTCCCTGTCTGCCTTGATGTTTAACGTTTACATGCAACCCATTTGTAATATCATCCGGTCCTTCAATGTCAGCTGCATGATATACGCCGACGATGTCCTGCTCTATATGCCGTTCTCCACAGATAAATTAGACCTCTCCCCTTTGACAAATTGTTTCAATGCAATATCAGAATGGCTCCTATCGCAAAACCTCCAAATTCAGCATAAGACGACTGAGGTGCTTTTCATTACAAGGAACCCAAATTTCAATCCGCCACAATACTTGAAAGTGAAAGAAGCTGAACTACAAGCAAAGCCCACAATTCGGTACCTGGGTGTTATATTGGATCAAAACCTTGACATGAAAGCACACATAGCTAACTCTGTCAGAGCTATCTATTTCAAGATCCGCTCCCTCAGACATCTTCGCCTCTTGCTCGAACCAGAGGATTTCCATACAATTTACCAGGCTCTTATACCGCATTTTGATTACGCCAATGCCATTTTACAAGGACTTCCTCAACCCCTTACAGCTCGCAATGAATAGCGCAGAGAGGGTTCTAAATGAGGCATCTAGGAGAGACCATGTGACCCCCCTTTTGAAGCAGCTACACTGGCTTCCCATACAGGCCAGGATCATCTTCAAGACAGTGTTACTGACATTCAAAGCGGTCAATAAAGCGTAGTTACTCACCTGTAACAGGTGTTCTCCAGGAGCAGCAGGAATCAGTCCTCACTTATGGGTGACGTCGGCGCCGACGGAGCCCTCGCGGAGCAATTTTCCCCAGCTTTCAAAGAAAGCCTTTGGGAATTGCAGCGCGCATGCGCGGTCGTCTTCCCGCCCGAAGGTGCCATCTTAGCCAGTCAGATGACATAGCTAAAAAAGACAGCATAAAAATTTGCAAAAGAACATAAGCAGACGATTGCAACTCCAAGGGGAGGAGGGAGGGTAGTGAGGACTGATTCCTGCTGCTGCTCCTGGAGAACACCTGTTACAGGTGAGTAACTACGCTTTCTCCAGGACCAAGCAGGAAGTCAGTCCTCACTTATGGGACTCCCAAGCTCAAGGCTACCGGAGACCCTAAGCACAAAAGGATAGAATCTTCGCTGAATTATCACCCACCGGTAGCCCACATCCGGGATGGAGGGTAGGAGTTGCTCAGACCTCAAAGAGATTACGGAGGACTGCCTGTCCGAAAGCACTGTCCCTACGGGACTCCCTCTCGAGACAGTAATGGACCGCAAAAGTCTGGCTCGAAGACCAAGTAGCGGCCCGGCAGATGTCTGCCAGCGGAACAGAGCGGAGGTAAGCCACTGACGTGGCCTTTGCCCGAACGCAATGAGCCGTGACTCGACTTTCTAAGGAGAGTCCGGCTGCCCCATAAGCCCAAGAGATACAGTCCGCAACCCAGATGGACAGAGTACGCTTGGAGACCGGGAGCCCCAATTTATTGGGGTCAAAAGACACAAAAAGCTGAGCAGCTTTACGGTGCTCCCGCGTACGGTCAAGGTAGAAGTTCAATGCCCTTCTACAGTCCAGGGTATGGAGGACCGTTTCAGCTCGGCTGGAGTGTGGTCTGGGAAAGAAGGTTGGAAGTACCACCTCCTGATTGATGTGAAAAGGGGAGACCACTTTAGGCAGAAATTTCGGGTGAGTCCGAAGGACTACCCTATTCTTGTAGAACCTAGTGTAAGGGGGATCAGACACGAGGGCCTGCAATTCACTTACGCGCCTAGCGGAAGTGAGGGCTATCAAGAACAGCGTTTTCCAGGACAGAAAACGGAGAGAACAGGTAGCCATAGGTTCAAAAGGCGGACAGGTGATCCGCTGTAAAACCACATTCAGGTCCCAGTCAGGTGCTGGCGGGCGCAGAGGTGGTTTAAGTAGAAGGAGACCTCGGAGAAACCTCGCTACGAGAGGGTCGTTGGAGAGAGGTCTGCCGTCCACCGGCACATGATGTGCTGAAAGAGCACTGAGGTGAACTTTGACGGAGTTGGACTTAAGTCCCAGATTAGAGAGGTGTAGCAAGTACTGTAAGATCACCGACACCGGGCAGGAGAAGGGATCCTGAGACTGTTGGGAACACCAGATTGCAAAGCGACGCCATTTAAGGGCGTAGCATTTGCGGGTAGAAGGCCGTCGCGAAGCCAAGACGACCTCCTCCACCTCCGCCGGCAAGAGAAGAGGAGCAAGGACTACCCTTTCAGCAGCCAGGCCATGAGGTTGAGAGACCGGAGGTTGGGGTGCAGTAGGGACCCCTGATCCTGGGTGAGGAGATCCGGTTGTACCCCCAGAGGGATTGGATCCTCCACCGCCAGTTGCAGCAGGAGCGGAAACCACGGCTGCCTGGGCCAGCGAGGGGCCACCAGGATCATGAAGGCTTTGTCTCGGAGAACCTTGAAAAGAGTCCGAGAGACTAACGGGATGGGAGGGAAAGCGTACAGAAGGCTCCCCGACCATGAGATCAGAAAGGCGTCCGCCGCAACCCGAAGGGGGTGTGGCTGACGAGAGCAGAAGCGAGGAAGCTGCCGGTTGTGAGGACTGGCAAAGAGATCCACCGTGGGGAGGCCCCACCTGAGGAAGAGCTTCTGAACGATCAAGGGATCCAGACGCCACTCGTGCGGCTGGAGGACCCTGCTGAGTTTGTCCGCCAGGCAATTTTCTTGGCCCGGGAGATAAACTGCCTTGAGGAGAATGCCGTGACTGACGGCCCAAGAGCAGAGCTTCTGTGCCTCCCGGCAGAGGAGGAAGGAGCCCGTGCCCCCCTGCTTGTTCACGTAGAACATGGCAACTTGATTGTCCGTCTGGACAAGGACGGACTGTTGGGAGGTCAGGTGGGAGAAGGCCCTGAGAGCTAGGCGGATCGCCCTGAGCTCCAGGAAGTTGATCTGCTGAGCAGACTCCCACTTGGTCCAGAGGCCCTGAGTACGAGCCTCTTGGCAATGTGCTCCCCAGCCCAGGAGAGATGCATCGGTGGTCAGCACCCGGGTCGGCTGAGGTGACTGGAAAGGCATTCCCAATATCAGGTTCGGCTGCCGGAGCCACCACCGGATAGACGAGACCAGCGGCTCGGAGACGCGCACAAGGTCTGCTAGGCCGCCTGTGGCTTGCCGCCACTGCCGGCGGAGACACCATTGAGCAGACCGCATATTCAGGCGGGCATTGGGGGTCACATGGACGGTGGAAGCCATATGGCCGAGCAGTCTCAGGAAGCGCCTGGCGGAGACCAGGGGCTGGCTGCGAAAGCGGTCGGCTAGGTCCATGAGCCGCTGAGCCCTGTCGAGCGGTAGGTACCCTCGCGCCTGAGGAGTGTGCAGCCTTGCGCCGATGAACTCGAGATCCTGTGAGGGGAGCAAAGTGGACTTTGCGAAGTTTATGACAAAGCCCAAGTGCTGCAGCAGAGTCACCGTGCGGCACGTGGCGTTGGTGACCTCCTGAGCGGACGCTGCTCTGATGAGCCAGTCGTCGAGGTACGGAAAGACATAGAGGCCGTGAAGCCGGAGATGGGCCGCCACGACCGCGAGACATTTTGTGAAGACTCGCGGTGCGGAGGACAGGCCAAAGGGCAGTACCCTGTACTGGTAATGATTTCCTGCCACCACAAACCTTAGGTATTGGCGGTGGCTTGGGTGGATGAGGATGTGCGTGTAGGCATCCTTTAGATCCAAGGAGCATAGCCAATCTCCCAGCTGGAGGTAGGGCAGAAGGATTCCAAGGGTAAGCATTTTGAACTTCTCCCGCACAAGGAACCTGTTGAGGTTGCGCAAGTCCAGGATGGGTCTGAGGCCTCCTGTTCTCTTTGGTATCAGAAAATACCTTGAATAGAAGCCTTGACCTCTCAGGTGGTGTGGCACCGGTTCCACCGCCTGTTCCTGCAGAAGACCTGCTAACTCCTGAAGGAGCAACTCCCTGTGCAGAGGGGGGCGCGGAGGCTCTCCCGGAAAATAGGAGGGAGGGACCTGATGGAAGTGGAGAAGGTAGCCCTCTCGCACGACCTGAAGCACCCAGGCATCTGCGGTGATGCTGGACCACCTGTGGGCGAAGTGAACCAGCCGGCCTCCGGTGCCGGGGGGAACCAGCGGGGGGGGAGAGGCTATGCTGAGCGAGTCAAAAACCCCCACCCTGCTGAGCAGGGGCTGGTGGTGCAGGCTTGGGGGCTTGCTGCCTACGGGACCCGTTACCCCGTCCCTTGGCCTGCTGGCCCTGTTGGGGAGCTGCAGGGGCCTGATAATGGGGGTATGGTTTGTAGGCAGCTGCCTTCCTCGGGTAAAAGGACTTTTTTCCCGAGCCCTTCTTTTTCTGGGAAGGGGCGGAGGTCTTCCTAGAAAGCGTGGTCCTGGTGAGAGTCTCAGTCTCAATTTGTGCAGCCTTTTCCGCCATGGGCTTGCCAAAGAGGTTTTCGCCTCGGCAGGGGACATCGACCAACTTGTCCTGTACCCAGGGCTCAAGGTCGGACGACTGAAGCCAAGCCTGTCGGCGGGCACCGATGCCGGCTGCGGCTACTCGAGCCGAGGCTTCAAAGCCATCATAGGCTGCTCGGGACATGAACTTTGAGCATTCCCGAATACCCGTGGACAAGGCTAGGAACCTCCGCAAGGGCTCCTCGGAGAGACCAGCGGAGAATCCGGCTAGCTCTTTAGCCAGATCCCTGAGATACATGCCCATGTATAGCTGGTAAGTCTGGACACGACAGGCGAGCATAGAGCCCTGGAAGCACTTCTTGCCAAGGCCATCCCGGTTACGGGCCTCCCTTCCAGGAGGCACCGAGGAGTGCATCTTCTGGCTCTTAAGACGATGCATGGCCGATTCCACTACCATGGAATGGTGTGGCAGCTGTGCCTTTTGAAAGCCAGGGCTCTTGCGGACTCGATAGATAGAATCGACCCACTTGCTCAGGACCGGCGAGGAGGCCGGACTCTCCCACATGCGGAAGAGTAGTCGTTCCAGCATAGGAGGAACCGGCACAGTAAAGTGTTCCCTCGCGGGAGAGTCATACTGGAGGGCGTCGAGCTCTTCGGCTCGAGGCTCCTCCTCGGGATCCGCAGGGAAGGCCAAAGCCTTGGCCATATCCCTAACGAAGTCCGAGAACCGGGCATCCTCCGGGGGGGACTGCTTCCGAGGCTCGGACTCCGGAGAGTCCGATGGGACACACCGAGTCCGGAAAGAATCAGGTGACTCTTCCTCCTCAGACTCCCAGACCGACTCCGACGAGGACTCGGTGGGGTCGGCCCGGGCAGGGTGCGGCGCCAGCCGCCCCGACGCCGAGGGAGTCGGCGTCGGCGACCTCGGTCCCGAACGGGAGGCCGAGGGCGACCTCGACCGAGGATCGACTCGAGTTCTCATCGACTCGAGGATCGGCTCGGTCTCCGGGGTCGACTTG
The DNA here is from genome assembly GCA_033557465.1 of Ichthyophis bannanicus. NCBI lineage: Eukaryota > Metazoa > Chordata > Amphibia > Gymnophiona > Ichthyophiidae > Ichthyophis > Ichthyophis bannanicus. Next base: position 196,532,938 of record CM066037.1, on the reverse strand, counting down.
GACGTCGACGTCCCGGCGGTCGGGGCAGCGACGCCAGCGAAGCCAGCGAGCAGTGCCCGCTGCTGGTCCATGAAGGCAGACAGTCTGCTCTCCAAGGCCGTCAACCTGAGTCCGAGCTCAGGTGACCCAGCAGCCCCCGACTCGGGCCCCGACGGCGTCGGGCCCGACGTCGGCTGTCGCGGAGGCGAGTCCAGAAGGACTACAGGACTTACCCGGGCAGGCATCTCCGACTCCAGGCGAGGTCGCTTCGGGAGGTGTTCCTTCTCCAAGGACCCGGGGCGGCTGTCAGGGCTATGCGACCTGGCCCTCACGGAGCCAGGAGCGTCCACCGACGCCGCCCTCGCGGGTTTTTCCTTCCGACGATGGTCCCCGGAGGGAGAACCCCGGTCGGAGGAGCTCCGGCGACGGTCCGAGCTGGAGCCTTTCGACACGGAGGCCTCCGACGAGGTCCGGGTACGGCTGGGGTCAGCGAAGATTCTCTCGCGCTGATGCCGCCGACTTCTCAACGCCTTCGAGGACAGTTTGCTGCAGGGCCCACAGATCAGTTCCTCATGATCCGGGCCCAGGCAGCGGAGGCAAAAGTCGTGTGTGTCGGTTAGTGACATATTTCGGTCACACCGACCACACCGCTTAAAGCCACTGGCAGCCATCGGGGGAAAAAGGGCCCCTGCGAGGTCAAAGGACCGGGCTGCCAGGGAAAACGAAAACGAAAGCTGACTAAGTCAGAAAAACCGAAAAAACGGAAGAGGACTCGAGACCGGCGTCGCGAGTCCGGGCGGGAAAACGATCGGCGTCGAACCGAAAGAAAAAAGTATAAAATAAAGAGGAAAATCAACTTTTTCGCGGGGACAAGACGGGGACGTCTGTAGGGCTCCGCGGAAAAAAGAAGACTGGCTAAGATGGCACCTTCGGGCGGGAAGACGACCGCGCATGCGCGCTGCAATTCCCAAAGGCTTTCTTTGAAAGCTGGGGAAAATTGCTCCGCGAGGGCTCCGTCGGCGCCGACGTCACCCATAAGTGAGGACTGATTCCTGCTTGGTCCTGGAGAACCTCTCTTCCTCCTCACTAACCAACCTCATCCAAACCATAGCCCCTAATAGATCAAGAAGATTTACAGCAAACACACTAATAATTCCGAGAGAATTAACAAGATGCACAGTGACAACAGCAAATAGGGCCTTCAGATTCTGTGCCCCAAGACTCTGAAACGCTCTACTTGCAAACATCAGAGCGATCACCAACTTAACACAGTTCAGAAAAGCCCTCAAACACTACCTTTTCCTCAAATACTTCCCAGAGAACAGTGAATCACACACTCTGATTACTTGTAGCTACACCAACACATCTATTCAGCCAGGGAACACCCCTAGCTAGGGTACCGACCACAGTTTCTCTTGTTGCATTTATTCTATGACTCCAGTGTGTAAATAGTTTCCCCTGGTTATCCAAGTTTTACTATCCTGTTATTTGTAAACTCAGACCTATGTACACGTTCTGATTTTTCTGTTCCATGTAAACCGCGCTGATACCGAATAGTGCGGTATATAAGAAATTGTAAATAAATAAAATAAATAAGGCACCATTGTGATTAGTCAGCGTGGATGCTGAAAAAGCGTTAGAGTGGCTTGGCAGTACCTGTGGGACGCTCTGCAAGGTTTTGGATTTGTAGGTGCCTTTCTGCAGTGGGTTCAGATCCTATACACCAACCCGCAGGCTAAAGTGGGGGTGAATGGAGTTTTCTCTGACCCCTTTACACTGGGAAGAGGTATGAGGCAGGTATGCCCCCTGTCCCCCTTCCTGTTTGTTCTTTCGCTGGAGTCTCTTCTTCATGCATTCCAAAGCGATGCACAAGTACCGGTAATGGGAGTGCGCATGGGTAAGGAGGAAGAGATGAAGCTAAGTGTTTTGCTGACGACATGCTATTTTGCCTGAGAAACCCGCAAGCTTCACTGTCGCGGGCACTTCAGCTGATTGCCTACTTTGGTGATTTCTCGGGGCTTAAACTCAATGTTGTCAAGTCAATGGCACTGGATGTGGGTGGACGAGTGAGAAAACAGTGGAAGGCTGTTTTCCCTCTGACCTGGGCATCTAGCTCAATCCGCTACTTGGGCATTCAACTGCCAGGTGCCCCTGAGCGTATCTATAAGTGTAACATACTGGGAATGTTGGAGAGAGCTCGGATAACTTTTCATAGATGGGTCACCTTGCCATTATCCCTGTGGGGTCGAATAGCATTATTCACAATGGTGGAGCATCCAAGATAGCTCTATGTGCTCCGCATGTTGCCCATTTGGGTCTTAGGTAAAGATTGGACGTGCTTTGAACGACACCTGGGCTATTCTTTGTGGAGGGGAAGACGTGCGCGTATCCTTCCGAGGGCCCTAATGGGACGATGAGAGGAAGGGGGATTAGATCTTCCTTCCGTACGTAATTACAACCTCCGATATATGGCACGATACCTCGCGTGGCTTTGGTCGGTGGAGGTGGGCTGTGCCCCAACACAACAGCTAAATTGGATATATGCCACATACAATTGTTTATACATCCTGCATACCCACAGTCGAGACCTACCGGAGTGCCTACGTGGTGGGACTTATATGGGAGCGCTGAGAGCAGCATGGCGCGCACTATGTATGAGATTTGTGTGGATTAGTATTGCTTCCAGTTGCTCCCATTAGTGGGGAACCCAGAGTTCCAGCTGGGTTTTGTGTCCGGGACCTTCACAGGATGGGCTCAGAAAGGTCTAATGTGTATCGGAGATATGTGCAGAAAGGGAGGAGCGGGTATTGACAGCTTTCAAAATCTCAGCTTGAAATACTGCCTACATAAACATGAGTTTTACTGTTATTTACACAGGCACGACATTACATAGATGAAGCAAAGAAAGCAGTTATTTACCTGTAACAGATGATCTCTGGGAACAGCAGGAATAAGTCTTCACATATGGGTACATCGGTACCAACGGAGCCTGAGCGGGAACGCTCCCCAGCGTCCAGAAAGAAAGCCTTTGGGAGCATCCCACACACATGCGCGCTGCCTTCCTGCCCATTTACTTCCCTCTCATCAGTTGGGTTTGTAGCTGAGACCGAAGGAGGGAAATAGACAAATGAGAGAGAGAGAGAGAGTGTGAGTGAGAGAGTGTGAGTGAGAGAGTGAGTGAGAGTGAGAGTGAGAGTGAGAGAGAGAGAGAGAGAGAGAGAGCGCAACTCCAAGGGGAGGTGGGTGGGTTGTGAAGACTTATTCCTGCTGTTCCCAGAGATCACCTGTTACAGGTAAGTAACTGTGCTATCTCCAGGAACAAGCAGGAATGAGTCTTCACATATGGGGACTCCCAAACTAGAGATGCCTAGAGGTGGTCCCAGCATGTTGCAAATCTAATAGATGGGCCATGCTATTTCCCAGAACCTCAGGCATCCAAGGGATGGAGGGTAGGAGTTGAATTAAAAAGGGTGTGCTGTGGAACAGCTTGACTAAACAAGGCGTCTAGAGGGGAGTCCTTGTGTAGATCATAATTGTTAGTAAATATTGAATTCCAATTTTCTAATGTGGACCCTACTCAAAAGTATTGTGAAAGTATTTGTTGAGGCTAATATGGGTCTGCTGTTAAGAGCCAGTACATTATCCTCAAAGAAATTACCTCACTGTGAAGTAGAGGAAAATAAATTTTGCAATACAGGCAGAGGTCAGAAGCCTTAATGGTTAAACTAATCCCAGAAGAAAAAACTGGGGGAGTTTAATGAGGTTGGACTTTGGAGGAAAAGCTAAAGCTTCTGTAGGTCAAAGTTTAAAGCTCTTTGTCCTTGGAGAAGAATAAGGCTCTAGGAAAGAGAGGAGATAAATCTGACTGGTTTGGACGAAAAGGTAGAAATACGCCTTGCAGAAAAAGGATGGCTCTTTAAGACCCCTTTAGCCAAATGAAAGAAAAAAAACATTTGTAGTAGGCGCTGTAGCCTCCAATTTCTTGAAGATCAGTAATGTCTTCCCTAAGTGATGTCACTTAGGATAATGACTTTACATGGAGAGCTTCAGATGTAACGTACCCGGAAAGATTACGGTAAAAGAAGGTATTTTCTAATTACCATAGAAATTGGTTGTCCATTTAAAACCCTAAGGTATGCTGGAACAGCATTAATATGGACAGTAACAAATCTTTCAGAGTCAGATATATATATATATTTATACAGAGAGAGAGAGAGAGAGAGAGAGAGTAGTTACTCACCTGTAAAAGGTATTCTCCAGGAGCAGTAGGAATCAGTCCTCACATATGGGTGACGTCAGCATCGATGGAGCCCCCATACGGAGCATTCCCCCAGCTTTCAAAAAAAGCCTTTGGGAATGCAGGCACGCATACGCGGTCCCCTTCCCGCCCAAAGGTGCCATCCTGTTCAGTCAAATGACATAGCTAAAAGACAGCACAAAAAAGAAAATGAAATATATAGAACTGCAACTCCAAGGGGAGGAGGGAGGGTCGGGAGGACTGATTCCTGCTGCTCCTGGAGAACACCTGTTACAGGTGAGTAACTACTCTTTCTCCAGGACAAAGCAGGAAGTCCGTCCTCACATATGGGTGACTCCCTAGCTCTGGGCTACCAGGAACCCAGGCTGAAAAATAGAGCTCCCTCTAGAGCCCCAGCAACAGTGACAGAATCTTCTCTGAGACCACACCTGAACGGTAGCCCAAAACCAGGGCCGTAGGGTAGGAGTTGCCTAAACCTCAAAGAGATTACGGAGTACCGCTTGCCCGAAAGCACTGTCCCTATGGGACTCCCTCTCGAGACAGTAGTGGTCCGCAAAAGTCTGGCTTGAAGACCAAGTAGCGGGCCGGCAGATGTCTGCCAACGGAACAGAGCGGAAGTGAGCTACTGATGCGGCCTTCACCCTAACTCGGTGGGCCGTGACTCCAGGGAGAGGCCGGCTGACCTGTACGCCCAGGCGATAAAGTCTGCCACCCAGATGGACAACGTACGCTTAGTGACAGGCAACCCCAATTTATTAGGGTCAAAGGAAATGAAGAGCTGAGAAGCCCTTCTATGCCCCTGTGTACGTTCAAGGTAAAAGGACAGTGCCCTTCTACAATCCAGGGTATGGAAGACAGTCTCTGCTCTACTGGCGTGCGGCCTGGAAAAGAACGTTGGAAGTACCACCTCCTGGTTGAGGTGGAAGGAGGACACCACCTTTGGAAGGAACTTAGGATGAGTCCGCAAGACTACCCTGTTCCTATAGAACTTGGTATACGGCCTATCCAAGACCAGGGCCTGAAGCTCACTCACCTGCCTAGCTGAGGTGAATGCCACAAGGAACAATACCTTCCAGGAGAGGAAGCGTAAATGGCAGGTAGCCATCAGCTCAAAAGGTGGGCGAGTCAGTTGCTGCAAGACCACATTGAGATCCCACTCAGGAGCAGGTGGACGAATAGGAGGCTTAAGCAGAAACAGGCCTCTTAAAAAACGGGAAACCAGAGGGTGGCCTGAGAGAGACTGTCCATCCACCTGCAAGTGGTGAGCTGAGAGGGCACGGAGGTGAACCTGGACAGAGTTGGACTGAAGTCCTAGGTTGGAAAGGTGGAGCAGGTATTGAAGCACCACCTGGACAGAGCAGGAGAAAGGGTCCCCTTGCTGTTGAGAACACCAAGTAGAGAACCTACGCCACCTTCAGAGCATAGGCCTTCCTAGTGGAATGCTTCCTGGAGGCCAACATCACCTCCTCAACCTCCCTAGAGAGGAGCAAGGGAGCAAGGACTAGCCTTTCAGCAGCCAAGCCATCAAATTGAGGGATTTGAGGTTGGGATGCAAAAGGGTCCCCTGGTCCTGAGTCAGAAGGTCGGGTTGCAACCCCAGAGGAAGTGGAGTATCCACCGCCAACTGCAGAAGAAGAGGGAACCATGGCTACCTGGGCCAACTGGGGACTATCAGGATCACCATGGCTCGGTCCTGGTGGATTTGAACAGAGTCCGGGTGTGGAAGGAAAAGCATACAGCAGGCCCCCTGACAAAGGGATCAGAAATGCATCTGGCGCTGTTCTCAAGGGATGCGGTCGCCTGGAACAGAACCGGGGCAGTTGCCTGTTGAGCGGACTGGCAAAAAGATCCATGGTCGGAAGACCCCACTTCAGAAAGATCTTTTGCACTACCAGAGGATCCAACTGCCACTCGTGAGGCTGCAGGAGTCTGCTGAGTCTGTCCACCAGGTAGTTTTCCTGGCCTGGGAGGTAGACTGCCTTGAGGGTCATGCCCCGGTTGACAGCCCAGGAGCAGAGAGCTTGTGCTTCCAGGCAGAGAAGTCTGGATCCAGTGCCCTCCTGCTTGTTGACGCAGAACATAGCCAACTGTTTGTCCGTCTGAACTAGGACAGACTGGTGAGACAGGATCTGAGAGAAAGTCCGCAAAGACAGCCGAATGGCCCTCAATTCCAACAGGTTGATCTGCTGGGCGGCCTCCCATGGAGACCACAGGTCTTGGGTGCAGGCTCCCTGGCAGTGAGCCCCCCAGCCCTGCAGGGAAGAATCGGCTGTCAGTACCTGAGTGTGTGGGGAGGCCTGAAAAGAAACAACCCTGACCAGATTTGGGAGATGCCGCCACCAGCGTAAGGAGTCCACCAAGGGTTTGGACACCTTTATTCTGTCTGACAACTTCCCTGTGGCCTGCAGCCAATTCAACCTGAGGTGCCACTGAGCCGGCCTCATGTGTAGCCGGGCATGTGCGGTGACATGCACTGTGGAAGTCATGTGACCTAAGAGCCGGAGGAAGTTTCTGGCCGAGACCAGAGAGTTCTCCTGAAACTGACCGGCCAACTTTATTAGCCTGTGAGCTCAGTCCACAGGCAAAAAAGCCTTTGCTTGGAGGGTATCCAACCTGGCCCCTATGAATTCCACGACCTGTGAGGGGACCAAAGCGGACTTTGGGAAGTTTATAACGAACCCCAGGTGCTGAAGCAGGGATATGGTTCTGCAGGTGGCCTGCCTGGCCTCTTGTGGAGACTGGCCTCTGATTAGCCAGTTGTCCAGGTAAGGGAACACAAAGATCCCCTGGTTCCTGAGGTAGGCCGCAACCACCGCCAGGCATTTTATAAAAACCCTGGGGGCGGAGGTGAGGCCAAAAGGAAGCACTCTGTACTGGAAGTGCTGTCCTCCCACCACAAATCTGAGGAATTGTCTGTGGTTTGGATGGATGAAGTATAAGCATCCTTCAGGTCTAAGGAGCATAGCCAATCTCCCTGCTGGAGGTAGGGCAGTAAGATTTCAAGGGTATGCATCTTAACTTTTCCCTCTCCAGAAACTTGTTCAGATTTCGCAGGTCGAGGATGAGTCTGAGGCCTCCTGTTCTTTTTGGTATCAGGAAGTACCTGAAGTAGAAGCCTTGCTCTTCCAGTTGGTGAGGCAACAGTTCCACTGCCTGGTCCCTTAGTAGACCTTCCAACTCCTGAAGGAGTAAGTTTCTGTGCAGAGGGGGTCTTGGAGGCTTCCCCTGGAAAGTAGGAGGGGGGTATCAGGGTGAAGTGGAGCAGATAGCCCCTTTTGATGATACTTAACACCCAAGTACGCCTGCGATGGCTGGCCACCTGTCTGTGTACAGGGTCAGCCGACCTCCTGTGCCCTTGAGAGGAGGAGAGGCTATGCTGGCATAGTCAAAAACCCCCTCCCTGCTGAGCAGGAGCCGGAGTAAGAGGCTTGGGGGTCTTCTGCCTACGGGGCCCATGACCCTGCCCCTTGGCCTGCTGGCCCTGTTGGGGAGCTGCAGAGGCCTGGTAGTGAGGGTAGGTTTTATAGGCAGTGGTCTTCCTCGGGTAAAAGGTCTTTTTCCCCGAGCCCTTCTTTTTCTGAGAAGGGGCAGAGGTCTTCCTGAACAGCCATGTCCGAGTAAGAGTCTCGGTCTCGAGTTCTGCAGCCTTTTTGGCCATGGGCTTGCCAAAGAGGTTTTCACCTCGGCAAGGGACATCGACCAACTAGTCATGTACCCACGGCTCGAGGTCCGAAGATTGTAGCCAGCCCTGACGGCGTGCACCGATGCCGGCCCCTGCTACTCGGGCCGAAGCCTCAAATCCATCATAGGCTGCTCGAGAGATAAACTTCGAGCACTCTCGAATACCAGAAGACAAGGCCTTGAACCTCTGCAAAGGTTTCTCGGACAGACCAGCAGAGAACCCGGCAATCTCCTTTGCCAGGTCTCGAAGGTACATGCCCATGTACAGCTGGTAGGTCTGGACGCAGCAAGCAAAGAGCCCTGGAAGCACTTTCTACCGAGGGCATCCAGGTTCCGGGCTTCCCTGCCGGGAGGCACCGAAGAGTGCATCTTCTGACTCTTCAGACGATGCATGGCCGATTCCACCACAATGGAATGGTGCGGTAGCTGTGCCTTTTGAAACCCGGGGCTCTTGCGGACTCGATAGATGGAATCGACCCGCTTGCTTAGAACCGGCATCGAGGCCGGCGCCTTCCACAAGCGGAAGAGCAACCGCTCCAGCATCGGAGGAACTGGGACAGTAAAGGCCTCCTTGGGAGGAGAGTCATACTGCAGAGCCTCGAGCTCCTTGGATTGAGGCTCTTCCTCGGGGTCCGCAGGGAATGCCAGTGCCTTGGCCATGTCCCGTACGAAATCCTAGAACCTAGTATCCTCCGGGGGGGACCTTGTCCGAGGCTCGGAGCCCGGTGAGTCCAAAGGGACGCACCGAGTCTGGAAGGTGTCAGGGGACTCCTCCTCCGTCTCCTACGCCGATTCCTCTGAGGAGGAATCGAGCGGCTCTGAGTGGATGGGCACAGACGCCATCCGCCCTGACGCCGAGGGAATCTGCGTCGATGACCTCGGTCCCGAATGGGAGGCCAAGGGTGACCGCGGCCGAGGATCGACTCGAGTTCGCATGGTCTCGAGGATCGGCTCGGCCTCCGGGGTCGACTTGGATGTCGATGTCCTGGTGGTTGGGGCAGATGCGCCGGTGAGATCGGCGATCAGCACCCGCTGCTGCTCCATTAAGGCAGACAATCTACTCTCCAAGGCCGTCAACCTGAGTCCGAGCTCAAGAGACCCAGCAGCCTCAGACTCGGGCCCCGACGGCGTCGTGCCTGACGTCGGCTCCCCACGGAGGAGAGTCCACGAGGACTACAGTACTCACGTGACTTGGGGCCTCCGACTCTACACGAGGATGCTTGGCAGGCCTCTCTGACTCCAAAGACCCGGGACGGCGATTGGGGCTATGCGACCTGGCCCTCGAGGAGACAAGAGCGTCCACCGATGCCGCCCTTGCAGCTTTCTTCTTCCTTCGGTGCTCCCTCGAGGGGGACTCCCTTTCAGCGGAGCCCCGACGATGCTCGGGGTCAGACTCCCGAGACGTCAAGGCCTCTGACAAAGTCCGGACCCATCCAGAGGCAGACCGCTATGAGATATCCTCTCACGCTGGTGCTGACGGCTCCGCAATGCCTTGGAAGACATTTTGCCACAGGGACTGCAGACCGTAGAATCGTGGTCTGGACCCAGGCACCGGAGGCAGCAGTCGTGTGTGTCGGTGAGAGACATCAGTTTCTTGCACCGATCACACTTTTTAAAGCCACTGGCAGCCATCGGGAGAAAGAGGGCCCCTGCAAGATCAAAAAATTGGGTTGCCAGGGAAAAGAAAAAAGGCGCAAACGCAGTCTCTAAGGACAAAAGAGAGATCCGGGCTCGACACCGGTGTACCGAGTCCAGGCGGGAAAGGAACCGACATCGAACCGATGAAAAACTCGACTCAACGCAGGAAAAATCAACTTTTTTTCACGGGTGACAAGGACAGGCATCCGTAGGGCTCCGCGGAAAAAAGCAGACTGAGCAAGATGGCACCTTTGGGCAGGAAGGGGACCGTGCACGTGTGCCTGCATTCCCAAAGGCTTTCTTTGAAAGCTGGGGAAATGCTCCGCATGGGGGCTCCGTCAATGCTGACGTCACCCATATGTGAGGACTGACTTCCTGCTTGGTCCTGGAGAATCACTTAACAAGAAGGGAGACCTGCTTGAGAATATGGATAGAGAATCTCTTTCTGGTTACAAGTGGAAGAACCATGGAGAAGGTTTCATGGAAACCAATGGAATGTTCTTACTTATAAGGAGGGGTCTAGATTTCTTTAAAAATTCTAGCCTTTGAATAACCAGGAATGGAGACCTACGTGAAGGGGTGCAGAGGAGATCCTTAGTCTTAAGACAGCAAGTCTGGATCCTTCTATAACTTCAGTGTAGTAGCTGGAGAAGAAGACGCAATATAAGGGGATACCATGTTTGCCCCTCTATGAGGGCAATATGAGTATCATGCGTTCTTTGTTCAGCATAAGCTTCAATGAAGTATTGGGAATTAGAAGGAAAGCACTAGACAAGGACCGACTGCAGTGAAAAGGAATGCATCCCTGTAAAAAGAGTTCCACTGGAGATGTGGAACAACCCAGGGAATTGAGAAATTCTTTATGCTTTCACGTGGTCTAAGCCCTGGTTCCTTTTCCTTAAAAGGAAATTTTAAGGAAGATGGTAAGAGAAGGAATAAACCAGCCATGTAGGAGCATGACTGGGCAAAGCCTTTTTAACCATCTGGAAGTTACCTACTAGGAATGGCTCTGACGCTCTCTGGCAAAGGCCCATAGTAGCAGAGCTTTTTTGTATAATTGCAGAGAGCATGTTGTAGGTTGCTTAGGTGAGATCTGGCTGTTTAATTGCCAGTGTGCAACCTAATCTATTCTGTTGAAGCCAAAAAGAATTGAAGATGGCTAAGAATAGTCGACAGGCCGGTTGCCTGCAATGATAAATTGTCCAAGTGGGTTGTGGAACCTCTCTTGGAATTATCTGTTAAGACAGCAGAAAAAGTTAGGTCCTATAGATTGGAAAAGGTCCGACAGACATAATTAGGAGTGGTAAAACTCAATTACCGTCTGATAAGCTGTCTTAAAAGAAATATTTGAGAAGATTGCAAAGGGGAAGAAAACTCTGTATGGAAACCACTTACTGGAGTAGGTATTGAAGAAAATCCTATGGGCTTAAAAAGTAAGCCCTCCAGTTGAATAGTATCACTCAGAGACTGAATGTCTCGACTAAGAGGGATAGAAAGTAATATAGAGTTGAGAAGACTTACAATTTGGTAAGTCCCTGAAAAGGTAAAGCCCCCTTGCAGTCAAAACTATGAGATATCCTCGTACAGGAAAACTGTCAAGGTGAAGGGCATAGCCTACCTTGTTGTTAGTTGTTACTCCTCTTTTTCCTTCAAAAAGGAGAGGAGAAACCTGTTAATTGTAGGGCATGATTGTCCTCAATAGCTCTTGGAGGTAAAAGAATGGATTTCTCTTGTGGCAAGAGATTCATGCCTAGAGTCGAGGATTGAGTCAGTGTATCACTGATATCTCAGTAAGGATGAGATGAACTGTAGATACTTCTGTTGATAAGAAGTAGGTTACCGGTTCTAAACCTCAAACAGGAAAAAGAGATTTAATGAATAAAAAAAAACAGAAACCCTGCGACTGCTGGGTTTGCTGAGCCTGTTGAGGTTTTGATTTTCTTAGCCTGGTAGGATGTTGCCCTTCTTTGAAAACATCTGCATGATGGGTAGAAGATGGATAAAACTTTTCCCCCCTAGAGGGATAAAGTTTGTTAGGAGATTTTTTTACTAGCTGGGATAGAGGAAAGTTTTGACAATCCTCTGAAAGCAACAATATCAGTGTTTAACTGATTAGCTTGGAATAAAACATCCTTGTTAAAGAGATTTTCACCAGTACAAGGAGTATTTCCCAGCCTTTCTTGTACCCATTTGTCCAAGTCTGAAGCTTGGAGCCAGGCCATGCGTCGTGCCCCTATGGCTTTAGCAGAGGTTCTGCTAATAGACTCAAAACAGTCCAGGGAAGCACGATTAAGGAACTTAGAGACATTTTGAACATGACTGACTAATAAGAAATAGTGTGCTCTTTAAAAAGGTTCAAAAGCTTTAAGTTCTTTGTGACCTCTTCAAGAGATAATCCCATATAGAAAATATATGAGATAATTCTTGATGAAAGCATGGATGCCTGAAAGCATCGACGTCTAAAGGCATCTAAAGTCCTAGACTCACGACCTGGCAGATAAGAGGAGTGCTTCTTTGCACTCTTAATATGCCTCATTGCTGATTCTACAACAATAGAATGATGAGGAAGTTGAGTCTTTTGAAAACCTGGAGAAGGTGGCACCTTGTACATAGTGTCAAGTGTCTTAGAATGTGGGGATACCATTAAAGGAGTTTCCCACATTCTTAATAGTAGATCCTATAACAGTGATGGCTAACCTTTTTGAGCCCGAGTGCCCAAACTGCCGCACAAAACCAAAGAATTTCCTCAAAGTGCCAGCACGTCATTTGCATAAGTGGTCTTATTTGCATGAATATTTGCATAATGTTACCATACACTAACTTTTAGTAAACATGTCTCTTAATGAGTGTATGGATAAAGAAAGACTAAAAGATTTCTACATTACTATAATCCAGTGCCAACCGCCAGGCACATTAGGAACTACTACAAACGCTGCCCATTTAGAACCCATAGCAAACCCGCCGTATCCTGACAGCATTACCAGGACTCACAAAGCACCATACCCTACCTATCAAAAGGCAACACTGCAAATATTAAACCAATACATTTCAGTGAATACTGGGGAAAGAGAACAAGTGGCAACGTCAAATAGGAATTTCCTCTTGTACCAAACAAAGCGCAGATGTTAATGATGCACATTTCCCAGAGCTGACATATTCCAGTTAATAAATTCAAAATAAAGAGATATCTTTCTACCTTTTGTGCATTTTTTTTCAGTTGCAATTGGTCCAGCCATTTTCTTCTGGTTTCTTCATGTTTTCTGCTAACTCTCCATCGTCTGCTGTCCATTTGTCCTTTCTTCTCTCTTCTAGTTTTTTTTCCATTCTCTCTCTCTCTACATCTGCTTTAACATACTAATCTTTCTCCTTTTGCTCTTTCCTCATTCCTATTTCATCCACACAAATTTTACCCCTCCATCCTCAATCCCCAATTACTCTCCCAATACCTGGCCAATTGTAGATTTTTCATCCCTCCTACACAAAATATTTTTCCCCTCTCCATTTTACTCTCCCAGCCCCATCCCATTCTAATCCTCCCCCAACATCAGCTCCCTTCTAGTTCCAGTCTCACCCAGCATCCATTCCCTTCTTCAAGCCCCCCACTTCCCCTCAGCCCATTTCCATTCCAAGCCCCGTCCCCAACAGCTATTTGCAGTTCAAGCCCCCCACTTCCCCTCAGCCCATTTCCATTCCAAGCCCCATCCCCAACAGCTATTTGCAGTTCAAGCCCCCTTCCACTCAGCCCATTTCCAGTCCTAGCAACCCCCCAACCCATTACCAGTCCTAGCCCCCCATAGCCCACTCCCAGTCCTAATCCCACCAGCCCATTTCCAGTCCTAACCTCCCCATCAGCCCACTCCCAGTCCTAATCCCCCATCACTCAATTTTTAGTTTAAGCCCCCCCAGCGCCCATCACCACTCCTACCCCCCCCAGCCCAGCGCCCATCACCACTCCTAACCCCCCCAGCCAGCCCAGTGCCCATCACCACTCCTAACCCACCCCCAGCCAGCCCAGTGTCCATCACACCACTCCTAACCCCCCCAGCCCAGTGCCCATCACCACTCCTAACCCCCCACCCCAGCCCATCACTACTCCTAACACCCCCCAGCCCAGCCCAGCCCAGCACTACTCCTAACCCCCCCCAGCCCAGCCCAGCCCATCACCACTCCTAACCCCCCCAGCGCCACTCTCCACTCGTCACCAGCCCTCACAGCGCCCACCACCACTCATACCACTCCCATCCAGCCCAGCGCCCATCACCACTCCTAACCCCCCCAGCCCAGTGCCCATCACCACTCCTAACCCCCCCCACCCCAGCCCATCACTACTCCTAACACCCCCCAGCCCAGCACAGCCCATCACTACTCCTAACCCCCCAGCCCAGCCCATCACCACTCCTAACCCCCCAGCCCAGCCCATCACCACTCCTAACCCCCCCCAGCCCAGCCCAGCCCATCTCCACTCCTAACCCCCACTCCAGCACATCACCACTCCTAACCCCCCCCAGCCCAGCCCATCACCACTCCTAACCCCCCCCAGCCCAGCCCAGCCCAGCACTTCTCATAAGCCGCCCCTTCCCAGCCCATGTCCACTACTTACCCCCCCAGCGCCCATCACCACTCCTACCCCCCCAGCCCAGCGCCCATCACCACTCCTAACCCCCCCAGCCAGCCCAGCGGCCATCACCACTCCTAACCCCCCCAGCCCAGTGCCCATCACCACTCCTCACCCCCCCCACCCCAGCCCATCACTACTCCTAACACCCCCCAGCCCAGCCCAGCCCATCACTACTCCTAACCCCCCAGCCCAGCCCATCACCACTCCTAACCCCCCCAGCCCAGCCCATCACCACTCCTAACCCCCCCAGCCCAGCCCAACACCACTCCTAACCCCCCCCCGCCCAGCCCAGCCCATCCCCACTCCTAACCCCCCCGCTCCCAGCCGAGCCCATCACCACTCCTAACCCCCCCAGCCCAGCCCATCACCACTCCTAACCCCCCCCAGCCCAGCCCAGCCCATCACCACTCCTAACCCCCCCAGCCCAGCCCAGCCCAGCCCATCACCACTCCTAACCCCCACCCCCCCCAGGGAAAATTTTAAAAAAAACAACCCTGTCTGCTGCCGTTGTCGGGGCCGCCGCGGTAGAATCGAGCGTGCCGCGGGGCCCCCCTGTACCCACCCAGCAGAGCCTGCCCTCCCCGTAGCAGCTCTCTCTTTGGAGCTGCAGTCAGACGCGCCGGCTTGCAGAGCGCGAGGGAAGAGTTCCCTCGCTGCTCTGTTAAGCCCGCGGGGGCTGATGGGAAGTTCCCATCAGCCCCCGCGGGCTTAACAGAGTCGCGAAAGGGAAACTCTTCCCTTCGCGCTCTGCAAGCCGGCGCGTCTGACTGTAGCTCCAAAGAGAGAGCTGCTACGGGGAGGGCAGGATCTGCCGGGTACAGGGGGGCCCCGCGGCACGCTCGATTCTGCCGCGGCGGCCCCGACAACGGCAGCAGACAGGGTTGTTTTTTTTTTTTCAATTGCGGACCTTCCCGCGTGCCAGCTGCAAGGCCTTCGCGTGCCACAGCTGGCACGCGTGCCATAGGTTCGCCATCGCTGTCCTATAAGATCTGATGCAAAGGAAGCATGATCACCTCCTTTGGAATCCAGGGGAACTGCAGAGTTTCTGAATCCCCTGGTATAGATTCTTTACCAGGTATAGAAATGGCAAGTAACTGCCATATCAAGCAGAAAAGCTTGAAAAGAAAGCCGATACCGATAGTCGGGGAACAGTCTGCAGCGACTCTAGCGGTACCGAAATAGCTGAGAGATTCGCTAGACTACGTTCATCGGTGAGGAATATCTCATCCATCACCATAGCCGATGCCGGGGTGTCGGTACCGCCTGAAGCAGCCGCAGCCACAAACCACTGAACATGGCCCAGGTATGTCCATGGAGGTAAGAACCTCGGGAACAACCTGAAGCCCGATAATGCTTTGGAGCCCGAAGACTCCCGCCAGGGCTTTATTGCCAAAATGTCCTCTAGGGCAACGCCAGAGGCATCTCGATGCTTAGAAGGAGATCTACCTCTCAAGGACTGGCTAGTCTTAACAGACTTTTGTTTTGGTTACCTGATCCTGTGAGAAAGAAGATATTCTGGCTGGTGACATCGAGTCTGATGTAAACCGAGTATCGAGTTGTGCTCGATCCTGAAGACTTCTTCTATTTAAGCTCCTGCAGGAGAGACACTCCAGTGGACAATGGTCAGGACCTAAACATTTTAGACACCAAGTATGAATGTCTAAAAATATATTTGTATCGCCACACTTTGAGCATTTCTTAAGGATAGTGGCTGGCTTTTCCATAATGGAAAGGATAGAGGCCTAGTGGCTAAGAAACCATCAGGCACTAAACAGGAAAAAATTCCTTAGAAAAAGAAGAATTTTTTAGTAAAAAGAAAGAAAAGCACTGGCGGTACCGGTGGCGTCGAGGGAAGGCAGATGCGACCACAAAAAACAAGAATAAAAAAGAAGAATTTTCTGCGGTGACAGGAATATGTCCTGCCGGTTCCGTGGAAAACGGAAAACTGATGAGAGGGAAGTGAATGGGTGGGAAGGCAGCGCGCATGCGTGTGGGATGCTCCCAAAGGCTTTCTTTCTGGACGCTGGGGAGCGTTCCCGTGCAGGCTCCGTTGGTACCGACGTACCCATATGTGAAGACTCATTCCTGCTTGTTCCTGGAGATAAGGGCTCCCACTGTGGTCGACTCTCGTGGCCCAAAAGATTTATTTATGGAACTGTTGGGGAGGGAGGTTCCTACAGAGGAAGGCAGACGCATTGTACGCCTTATAGGCAATCAGCGCTATCTGTCCCGTCTGCTGGAGAGGTGGACAGGTGAGGGTACGGAGGGGAACGCTTGCAGAATGTCTACCTGCAGGAAATGCAATACAAGTTCCTCTGGAGAGCCTACATAACTGATAGGTGGGCTTTCAAAGTGAGATTAAAGAATGATGATAAATGTAGGTGGTGTAGGTTGGAGGGGGTACACTACTAAACAAATTTTGGAAATGTTCCAAGGTGCAGTTCTTGTGGTCACAGGTTTGTTCCAGGATGGTTGGTATGCTGGTGAGGCAGGTTCCCCAACGGTTCGAAATTTGTCTCTTCCATAGTTGGGATGTGATAGGGCAATGGGTCGACCCGCAGCAAAAGTTCTTTATGGAAAGAGGTTTCCTAGTGGTGAAAAAGGTGCTGTTGGGCCGTTGGCTTGAGGGGTCTTCCCCAGGGTTGGGACAATGGGAGTTGGCTTTCTTAGAGCTAATGCAGATGGAAAGGCTAACAGCAAAACAACTTGGGGGAAAGCACTGGGAACACTTCACAGAGCTATGGATGCCAGTTTTGAAAACTCTGACTCCACAGGAACGCAGTGCGTTGTTAAACGTATAAGAAGGCGCAATAGGTTCATATACATCTAGGGGTGAAGTGAAATGATGTGTAAAAAGTAAGGGGTAAAGAAAACATATCAAAGGAAGGGAGGGGAGGGGAGGGGAGGGGTTGGGCAGGGAAGTAGGGGTGGGGGGGACTGGGGGATAGTTATTGGAGTAAGTAGGGGGGTAGATATGGGCATAATGTTAGAATGAGCTGTATGCTATATTCTGGTATGCTCCTTGCAACACTGCCCATTGAGGTTGGGATGTTGCTGTTATAAAATCAGTGTTGCTGTTAAGAAACTTTGCGGTGTACGGAAAGTTAGAATATATATATATATAGTGTGTGTGTGTGTGTGTGTGTTTGAAATTAATAATGTGTGTGAAATTAATAATAAAAAAGATTTGAACATAAATACAATCTGCCAGTAAGCCAATTTTTAAGAATTAGAAAACTGCACTTCAGAGGAAGACTTTGAAAGCAATGCTGTGGACATGGACAAAAGATTCAAGGAACGTGGATATCCACAGGATTGCATAAAAAAAGCTTACTTACGAGGTTGTACCACTAATCGAGCTTCTCTGGGTTGTCTGTGCCCTCATTTTTTCTAGTTTTTCAAAGGACATAGTACGCATATTAAAAAAGGAGTGGCACCTGTTGACTGCTTTGCCCATGTTTGCGTCCAAGCGTTTAACCATCGCTTATAAACGCAATTCTATCTTAACTAATATACTAGTACCTTCAGCTTTGACGAAACCAAAACCTTTGCTCAAAATAAGAAGGGAATTTTAAATGTGGACAGTGCTCTGTGTGCCAGAATGAAGAAATTAGACCTTACCTGCTAATTGTCTTTCCTTGAGTTCTCTGGGCCAGTCCAGGACATGTGGGTGGTCAATCCGCTCCAGCAGCTGAGGACTGAATACTGAAAATCTTTCTGACAGCTTACCCAGCTCCCCCTGGTGTCAGATAATCAGTTGTACCGTAGCAAAGCAGTGAAATTTCCTCTAAGACTAAAACCAAAGAAAATAACAAAACCGTAACTACCGGACAAACATGCCCAGAGAACCAAACAGCCGATCCTGAAAAAAGGAAAACAACAGATTATGCTATAGCAATCGAATTCAGAGAGTTCCCCCCTGCTGAAAATAATACTTCTCCAGATTGTTAGCAGGCATTGATGTATTAATTTAGTCTACGAAAGGAACCCCCAGAATCCTCTTCCAGTATACGGAGAACAACCGCCACACTCCCGCCGAGGACACGTTTCTTGCTAAGGCTCGCAGACATCCAGGGTGGGCCCTGGACTGGCCCAGAAAGAACTCAAGGAAAGACAATTAGCAGGTAAGGTCTAATTTCTTCTTCCTATTCGTCTCTCTGGGCCAGTCCAGGATATGTGGGAAGTACCAAAGCAGTACCTAAATCCGGGAGGGTCCTGCGAGCCCCGCCACCAGCGCCGAGGCCCCCACTCTAGCATCCTCCCTTGCCTGAACATCCAATCGGTAATGCTTCGCAAAGGTATGTAGCGAAGACCACGTCGCTGCTCGACAAATATCCACCGGAGGAACCAAGGCATATTCCGCCCAAGATGCTGCTTGACCCCTAGTTGAATGATCCCCGAGCCCCACCAGAACCGGCTTGCCCTTTGACTCATATGCTGCACGTATCGCATGCTTCACCCAGCGAGCGATAGAAGCCTTAGTGGCTGCTTTACCCTTAGCCGACCCTCGGAAGAGAACAAACAACCGATCTGACCGATGAAATGACTGTTTCTTTGAGATAGCGACGCAACACGCGACCCACATCTAGCCGTCTAAGCGAACGATCCAACGTACTGTCTCCAAGCTTTCCAAAGGTGGGAAGGGAAATGACCTGATTCACGTGAAAAGAGGAGACCACCTTAGGTAGGAACGATGGCACCGGTGGCAAAACTACCTTTTCTGCCGAGAATTGAAGGTACGGTTCCCTGCAGGAAAGAGCCTGCAGATCTGAAATTTGTCTAGCCGAACACAATGCTACCAAGAAGGCTGTTTTCCAAGACAACTCTCTAAGGTGTTCGGCCGAACGAGCTACAAACGGAGGCTCCAACAACGTCTGTAACACCAAGTTCAAATCCCAAGGAGGAACAACTGGTCTCACAGGAGGCCTAATGTTTCTTACAGCGCGCAGGAAGCGTAGGGCATCTGGATGTGAGGACAGAGAACTGCCTTGCACCCTTCCTCTGTAGCAGTTGAGCGTGCCAGCTGAACCTTCAGTGTACTAAGAGCCAGTCCCTTATGTAGGACACCTTGAAGGAAATCGAGGATGTCCGGAAGAGACGCTCCCCATGGCTTTACTCGACGCTCGTTACACCATGCTTCAAAAACTCTCCACACTCTAATGTATGCCAATGAGGTAGAACGCCTCCTGGACTGCAACAGAGTGGCTATCACCGATCCCGAGTAGCCCTTGCGGCGCGCAACCGTTCCCTTTCAATAGCCAAGCCGTAAGACAGAATCGATCCACCTGAGGCATGCAAACCGGCCCCTGTCACAACAGATCGAACCAAACCGGCAGCCTCCACGGAGGAGCCACGAGAAGCCTCATCAGGTCAGCGTACCACGGCCGCCTGGGCCAATCCGGAGCCACTAGAATCACCGTGCCTCTGTGACTCGCCACTCTCTGGACGATCCTCCCTAATAGCGGCCACGGAGGAAACATGTACAGAAGCTGATCTGTCGGCCACGGCTGAACCAGACCGTCGAGACCTTCCAACATATGCTCCCTGCGCCTGCTGTAAAAACACGCCACCTTGGCATTTAGCTGGGTAGCCATGAGGTCCATGACTGGTTGCCCCCAACGCAGAGAAATCTCGTGAAAGACCGACCCGTCGAGTTCCCACTCTCCGGGGTCCAGGCGATGACGACTGAGGTAATCGGCTTGAATGTTGTCTTTTCCTGCCACATGCACCGCCGAAATTGCCAAGAGATGGGCCTCTGCCCAATGAAACAACTGCTGTCTTTCCCGTAGCAAGAGCGCACTGCCCATGTCGCCCTGCCTGTTTAAGTACGACATAGTCACTTGATTGTCGGAAAAAACTCGAACCGCTTTTCCTTCGAGCACTCCTACAAACTCCAGCAGCACCAAGCGAACCGCCCGGAGCTCCAAGCGATTGATCGACCAACCACTCTCTTCCAGTGACCACGTCCCTTGCGTTACCTGTGCCAAACAATGAGCCCCCCACCCAGAGACTCGCATCCGTCATGAGCAATACCCAATCCGGCAGTTCCAGTGGAACCCCCGCCTACAGATGAGCCGGAACCAACCACCACTGCAGGCTGGCACACACCTCTTCCAGACATACTAACTTTCGGGAGAGAGGGTGAAGTTGCGGAGACAAACGGGACAACAACGCCATCTGCAGAGGCCGCATATGCGCTCTGGCCCATGGCACCAGATCTAAGGCCGCCGCCATCGATCCCAACTGTAGATATCTCCAGGCCGTCGGAGCCTTGATGTGCGGGAACGCCGACACCTGCGCCAGAATCTTCATCATTCTGTCTGGTGGAAGAAAAACGGAACCCACGGCTGTGTTGAAGAAGGCCCCGAGATAGGTTAACTGCATGGCCGGAACCAAAAGACTCTTCGCACGGTTGATGACCCAGCCTAATCGCTCGAGAAATTCCACTACCCGAGCGGTGGCTGCGATAAACTCTGACCGAGACGATGCTCGAATCAACCAGTCGTCCAGGTAGGGATGAACCTGAATCCCTTCCTTTTGGAAGGCAGCCGCCGCCACCACCATAATCTTGGTAAACGTTCGTGGCGCTGTAGCAAGACCGAAGGGTAAAGCTTGGAATTGAAAATGACCCATGGGAACCGCGAAACGCAGGAACTTCTGATGCTCGCTTCTGATAGGGATGTGCAAGTATGCCTCCATCAGATCTATGGAAGAAAGAACTTCACCTTGTCTCACCGACCGTATAACGGACCTTAAGGTTTCCATCCGGAAATGGGGCACTCGCAAACAGCGATTCACGTGTTTGAGATCCAGAATAGGTCGAAAAGAACCCTCCTTCCTGGGAACTACAAAATAAATCGAGTATCGACCTAAGCCGCACTGGTCTGCAGGCACGAGCACCACTGCCCAAAGACGCAACAAACGCGACAGTCTCGTTGACGGCATCCCGCTTTGCCTGTGGACCGCACGGAGAGATGACAAACGATTCTGGTACAGGATGTGCGAATTCCAACGCACAGCCGTCTCTGATGATCTCCAGGACCCATTGGTCCGTAGTTATGCTGGCCCAGATGGAGAAAAACTCCTGTAAACGCCCTCCTACTGAAACCTCCACCTGGACCGGCCTCATTTCATTGTGGCTTCTTAGCGGGGTTCTGTTGGGTGGTAAAATAACCCCTATTGAACCCCCTGGCACCGCGAAAGGACTGCCCTCTAGCCACAAAAAGGCCCCACTGATAAGGGGTGAAACGAATCCCCCGGAACCTGCAAAAGTCCCTACCTTGACCTCTTTGTAAGGAACCCAGCTTTACTGTTCTCGGACAATCCTCCGGAAGATGACCCCCTTTGGAGTTCCCCAAATCCTTAACTATCTTCTCTAACGCCTCCCCAAAGAGTAATTTTCCCTTATATGGAAGCTTACTGAGACGCGCTTTGGAAGACGCATCTGCTGTCCAATTTTTAAGCCAGAGGAAAATGGAAATTACACTTACCTGGTAATTGATGTTCCTTGAGGGAGTACAGTTCAGTCCTCCACCACTGGGTAGTGCACCTCCTCCTGCAACATGGAGACTGGACAAGTCAAACTTGTGACATCACAGGGTATATCCTGCTGGTCTTCTCCCATGATCCGCCAGTGACCTACTGTCAAAGCAGACTCAAAGGAGCAAACAAACAACCAGTTAAAGTACTAAATACAAAGCTATGCTCAAACTTCAACTTTAAAATCACAGGGCCCCAAAAAGAAAGGCCGAAAACACCCTCCTCCGTGCCCCTGTCCCCCTGCGCACCAAACAGCGGAAGACAGAGAGCTAGAAGGAAGGAGAATTAAGGAAGAGTATAGGCAGAAAAGGTTGCTCTCGCGATTACCTGCCAATCAGAGCCCGTTGCCGACTCTAGGATCCGAAAGCATACTCGGAACTGACGCCTCGCGTCTGAAACATCCATCCCCAGGCGGGAATGAGGACTGAACTGTACTCCCTCAAGGAACATCAATTACCAGGTAAGTGTAATTTCCATTTCCTTATCGGTCCTACAGTTCAGTCCTCCACCACTGGGATGTACCAGAGCAGTAATCATTGGGAGGGACCTATCCAGTCGGCTCGGCCCCTAAACGAACAGAGCAGGCACCGACCCCAGCCCGCTCCTCACGTCAACAGGCGGTAAGCCAACCAGGAAGACACGACCGAGAGCCCACTTGGATCCTCTTCACTGGTGAAAACAGCACAGAACTCTGCCCCAAGCAGCACTAGTGCTTCAGAAAGACAAACTCGCCATCGCAAACACACTGAACGCCCTAGAAACAGACCTACTGAGAAGGTTACCGGAGCTCCGCCTGAAAAATCCGCTTGAGCTCCCCCTTGGCTCTCGACCCCACCAGGGTGTCAAGTGTTAGCAACCGCTGCTCTCCCGCAGAACCCGCCTCCACGGAGGGACAGGCAGTGAAGAGACCTCCCAGAAAGCGACGGAACCTCACCTAAGGTCCAAGGAACGCAGGTTACAAGCAAAGTGTTCTTGCGTAAGTCCCAAACCGACAACTAAACAGGCACAGCTGGATTCCACGAGGGAGAACGGAACCGAGGTCCATCCAGACAGAGGTGGGAAGCAAAATGAGGGAAATGGAAAAACCACCAGCGTCAAACACCCTATTTGTCACATCTCTTAAGGGCTTTATTCTTTGCAACACAAAGTAGCTCTACAGCTATGTCCTGGACCAGTTGGAGTCTTTTTAATTGAGAATGTGGAATGCAGCTAAGCAATGAGTTGCAATAAACCAAGCGTGATCCACCAAGGGCATATAAGAGGGTGTCAAGTGCCCCAGAGTCCAGCGTTGTTTCAGAAGATGTGGAGTCTTACATGGTGTGACAAAAAAGAAAGGAGACTCTGGTAGCCACGCCCACGACACAATGCCAGTAGGCCAACCGCTTACATCACCTGGATATGCCCTCCGGAAGTGGAGGAACCATGCAGAAGTAGCAATCGCCGACGTGATCCATGGGCCCTCTCCAGATCATTGGAACCGCAAAAGACTTTGATGGTCTTTTCCCATCCATCCACAGCCTGAGATCTGCTACACATGTATTGCAGCATATGTGTGGCGCCTAGCTTTTATCCTGATCTTTTATTCTGCAGCCAAAATATAAATTGTAGGCTTTCTGAACCGCCACAGTCATATGCCATTTTTTGTGATGTAAAAGTCACATCACCACAACTAGAGCAGAAATTATCTGTATGATTAACACCAGGACGAGGAATCGCCAAATATGCTGTGAGTGACCTATCGGTATAAAATAAATATGTCTTTTTTTTTTTTTTTTTTTTTACTGTCAAGCGAGGCAAATTTAAGTAGTGACTGCATCAACTGGTTTTGGACAGTTATTTCGATTGGTTGCAAGTAAAGATTATGCAAGCTCACGCAAATGTTGCAGAATACACTGGTAATGGTCCCCACTGACTAATGAAGAGCACATATCTTAGCAACCAGACCCAGTCGGCCATTTTCACTATGACCTCTGAAAAGCATAGAATGGACCGGGCCACGGCCCCGTACCAATGCGTCGACGCTATCCAGTAGCCTCATATGTCCTCTGCTAAACATCGACCCGTCGCCGCAGACTGACAGGTCGCCATGAGGTCCAATATGGGCTGACCGCATCTGAGCACACGCGGCGCGCACACCGCCTGATGCAATCTCACTCCTCCGGCAAACACTCGAACCCCGCTAAGGACCTTCGCCACCACAGTGTCCCCACCGAAACGCAGGCCGCCAAGGCTTCAACCGCGCACGCTGTCCCTTCGCTCGGGCCACCTTGACCACCCGACCGACTCCACCCTGCCGATCGAAATAGGCCACCATCCCGGAGATCTCAGACAGCACCTACAGAGCTCGATCCGCTACCGTGTCCGTGAACGCCTGCCACGGCTGACGTACCGCGCACCGTTCCAGTCAGACGAAGGAACACTGGGCGTGCTGCGTACACTAAAACGCCTTGTACATAAAGGATCCCCAAAATGTAGCTGAGTCTAACCACGGTCCGGCCAAGCTCCCAGAAGAAAGGGACAGAACCTTATAAAAAAGAAGTGGGGACAATTAGGAAGGCTTTCCTGTTTGATCATTCTTTTTTTTTTTTTTTTTCTCCTTCTTACAACTCCATAAGGGCCACAAGGCACACAACCGAACAGGGCATTGTCCAGAGAACGCAAGGCCCCTCCTCCAGGCTGACTCCACAGCCTAAACCGGCAGTCACCTTGGCTGATGCCGAGCAGCGCGGAAGCCAACTTGTAAGCCCAGCATATGAAGTATGCCTACTAGTACAGCATTCCACAATGGAGGGACATGTAACCGGACGGCTTTGAATATGAACCTACAGATATCCCGCGCTTGCTCCAAGACAAGCACTGTGCAGCCTACTGGTCTTCTCGGAGCACCGCCACGACCCGAAGACCTAAACCGGCCAGCAAAAGACGACGTACGCTGGGCCCGAAGGAACCTGGTTGAACGGATCCCAGCACTCCCTGTATCGTTAGGATCGGAGCCTCCCCCCAAGGACTCAGCCCTGGCTGGAACCGGCTGAGCATAACTCCAGGCCCTGCGGCGAGCCCCCACGAAGAAGTGGGACGCAACGATGCCTTGAGGAAAGGGAAGGCCCAATGGGTGAAGCAAGTTGCTAGCCGACCAAGGGAGTAAAACCCCACACGCGCACCTCAACAGAAGGTCGGAAGAACCGAGGATTCTGGTCCCACGGGTGCGCCTGCTAGCCTTTAACAACATACACCTCCGCAGGTACAAAAAACTTAAATTGTGAGCACCTTCAGGGGTAAGGGGAATAGACGACAGCCTCCGACTGTTGACCACCTTGTCTTGCACAACAGACAGCAGCACCCCACCAAACAAATGATTGGGAATATATGACCTCAGAACCCCAAGACAGAGGTAAAACAGTAGAACATGCAGTGGACGTGAATTTCCAGATCTGCCAGCCCCCCTGCCCACATTGAGAAGAGGCAGGGAAGAACTGGACCGGCGGATCTGGAGGGGTGCCTCCTGGACAGCCGGGCCACCGAAGGGAAAGCTGATGACTGAGGCCCAAACTCCTCAGGATGGCCCCGTCTTGCATTGGCAACCCCTTGCAACACCATGACAACCCCGCTCACGATATCCCAAGCGATCTCTGTCATTGCTGCAACAATCACCTGAGCATGAGATCACAGACGGAACACGGACATGCAGACGCACTCAAGGAGAATGCACCTAAGAAGAATGAGCCTATCCAACATCCAGCACCACATGTCCAGGTGTCCCACTCCTGTCACCCAAAACACAGGACGCTTGAACCTAGGTGACCGTCATAGCAAAGACAGGGAGGCCTGACTGCCGCTATCAACCCTTCCAGGACCCTGGAACACTAAGCCCCGGACTGTGCCATCCAGCAACACTTCTCACGATCCCCAGCAGGGGCCTTTCCCCAGATGGCCCAGATGGGCAGTGTTCCCGCCAAATGGGCAAGCTGCGCTCTGATAACATAGTGCAGAAAACCAAATCAAAGTGTCTTAACCTAGCTAATTTTTGTCTAATAGTGATCATTCATAATATCAGCCAGGCTCAATCATAACATTAGTATTAATGATCTCTAAAGATTGAAGAGTTACTAATGTTCAATTCCCTGTTCTTTGTTAACTCAATGTTGTTTGTATACATTGCAGTATTCTTGTTCGATGTACACCGCGCTGATTTTAATAGCGCGGTATAGAAAAAATGTTAAATAAAATAAATAAATAATTGGTTTTGTTTTTTTTTTTTTAAAGAGCTTCAAAGGCGATCTTGGAAACTACAGACCAATGAATCTGAGTTCAGTGCCAGTTAAATGATAGAACTTGTTCTGAAAAGCAGCACCAAGCTGTCTTTTCAAAGGGTTAATAAACATGTGAGTAAGCCAAATGATATGTATCTGGATGTTTTAGAAGGTACTTGACAAAGCCCCTTATGAACTTCTCCTGAGGAAGGAGATGATGTGCTATTATAGAATAGGAAATGGATCAAAAACAGGAACACAATAGGACTAAATGGCCAGTTTTCTCACAGGAGACCCGTAAATAGTGGAATGTCTCGGGATCTGCACTGGAACTGGCATCTGGTAACAGCTACTGCACTGAAATGATCTGGAAAAGAGATCAGCAAGCATGGCGATCAAATTTGCAGATGGCATAACGACATTTAGAGGCTGTCTGCACAATTTCCAAGCGAATAAACATGGAAATAGCATCCTTATGTAAATGACAATTTCAGAAAGGGCTCAATTTGTAGGTGGTTGTGCCGCCGATGACCCTGAATGGCCAAATCCTAGCACGGAAACCTGCTGCTGACAGACGTCGCTAATTGCCAGAATGCAGACAAAGGTAAAGGCATCCCCCAAGAAGTAAAACCCAAACCAATCACATTGCATTCAAAGAACTATAAACTATCATGAAATTAAATGGAAATTAAAATTAAAAGGAAATTAAAATTAGAATTAAAATTAAAAGTAACAGCAAAAGGAAGTCCTTATCTGGGTGTAGCCGCGTGGAACAGCGTCGTCTGCTCAAATGCGGGGCTGCTCCGCTCTCCGCCACGAGGCCTCAGCCCTGCCGAGAAAATGGCGCTAATCCGAAGCAGGCTCGTTTGGCGCCAAACACCACAGAGGCGGCAAGAGCTCAGAGCCCCTCCATGCGAACTCGAGAGACTCCCTTGTGGCGTCGGGATGCAGCAGTTACCCCGCTGTAGCTGCGGGGTGAAGAGCTGTCCAGACACGCTGCTGCCTCGCGCCACCAGAAGTAGCAGACGCTGCGAGCCCCGGCCCACCGGCTAAAGAACCTCGAACGGCCTGAGGCTCCCGCCGCGATGGGAATCTGCCGCATGGACACTGCCAAAATGCAGGTGTTCCACAGAGCTCTCCCCCGTACAGTCCTGGGGGAGAGATCATCACCGGGCACAGAGACCGAAGAATCCCAAGCAGAGAGGCTAGCTGGCAGCGTGAACTTTGAAAAGGGACAGAACCCCCCTTTACACTAAGGCAGACTAGGTGAAAATAAATAAAGTAAAAGTAAATGAAATTAAATGAAAATGAATTCAATTTACAGGATTACACCTAAAGAAGGGCAAAAGAAATGCAAGGTAAATCAAATCCTGACTAACTGCTCCTAAACTGCTTCTCAAGTGAGCCCAGCACCTAGGCTCACTACGTCCTCATGCTGCATGGAGACTGGACACACTGGGGGATCATGGGAGAAGACCAGCAGGATATACCCGGTGATGTCACAAGTTTGACTTGTCCAGTCTCCATGTTGCAGGAGGAGGTGCACTACCCAGTGGTGGAGGACTGAACTGTAGGACCGATAAGGAACATCTAGCAGCAATCACGGAAGCCATAGACTTCGCCGATATGTGCACCAAATCATAAAAGGCATCTGCTAAATAAGCCGCCGCTGACTAACTTAGCTACATCCGCGGAAGCATTCTCCATCTTATCTGGGATCTGCTCACCCTGCAGCCAACGGATAGAGGCATGGGACACATAAGCCCCACAAACAGAAGCTTGTAGAGCCAAGGCACTGGAATCAAAAGCTTGCTTTAGGAGCGCCTCCAACCTACGATCCTGCACGCCTTTAAGCGCTGTGCCCCCTTCCACGGGAATAGTGGTCTTCTTAGTGACTGCTGAAACCAGCGCATCCACCTTAGGCATACGCAATAAATCCCGCTCATCCTGAGGAACGGGGTAAAGCCGGGCAATCGTGCGACCGCCTCGTAAGGAAGCCTCTGGGCACTCCCATTCCGACTCTATCATCTGTTTAATAACCCTATGCACCGGGAAACACCATTGCTCCGATTGAAACCCCTGTAACAAGGGATCCTCAAGGGGTTCCTGTTGCACTACCGGAAGCACTATATTAAGAGCTGCCAGGGACTGAGAAATCAGAGCTCCCAGCTCTTCTTTACGGAAAACCCTAAAAACATTGGGATCCTTGCCTGGACCCAATTCACCTTCTTCTAACTCTCCCGGCCAGGCATCAAAACCTGACTCCGAGAGAAGCTCACCTTCCTCTGCTTCTGGAGAAAATGAACTTTGTGCCACCATAGCATCTGATCCACTGTCCAAGGCCTTAACAGCCGAAGAGGTGCCTTCCCCCGGGTCTGTCACTGCAGGACCAACATTCTGAGACCCTAACATACAGCCAGCTACAGGCCTGTGAGACAACTGCGCCAGTTTCAAAAGATAGGCTTTGTGTAGCGACAAAATAAAATCCGGAGAGAAGAAATCCCCCAGAGCTTCCTGCAATAAAGGCTGTTGCTTTGGTTCCTCAGGAGCCAAAGGTTTATGAGATTTAGATTTTTTCTTCTGCGGCTTTGCTGGCACCGCGGGAGAAACGGCAGGCTCATTTAAAATGGCCGCCGTTCCCGCTCTTTCAAAGGAGCTGTGAGACTGGGATAAAAAGTCTTCAGCAACCTTGTCTGCCATCGCTTGAGCGAGTGAGGAAGGAACCAAGCCTAAAACGGTCTGCAGAGGGAAAAATGAACCCCTTAGAATCCCGGAACAAAGGGAACCGCAAAGAACAAGAGACCCTGCCGCTCCCGCCAAAAGACACAAAACAGGAACCTCGTTGCCAAAGAGAAACACAGAATCGCTGCCCAAACCAAACTCTGCGACGGGAAACTGCCAGACGAAAAGAACACCTTCCTACAGCAACCGGTACTCCGTGAAGGAGACTTACCTGCACCGACCGATGGAAGCAAACTCACCCACTGCTGTGCCGCTGCTAGCGGTAAGCCGGGGAAGGGCTCAATCCGGAGGAATGAAGAGGATCCTGGGGCTCCCAGGCCTGCTGTCACCCCTCCTGTCACCAAATGCGCAGAGGGGCAGGCTCTACCCCTAAGAGCCGGGAAGAGGCACTAGTAGGCAATCGGAGCTCCCCAGATGTACTCCGATGCTCCCATCTGTCAAGTAATTATTAACTGAAGTATCTAAAACTGCCCTGCTAGAACAGAACTTCAGCAAGAGGAACCCGCTACTCCCGATTGTCAGGAAAATCTGTTTTTTCCTGTACTCAGTACTGCTCCTCTATATCATCCTCCTCTTATGCGTCCTATGAATATTTTAAAATGCTCAGTCAAAGAAATAAGAAAGCACTATTCATCTCTCTGGGGAGCTGGGCAACAGAACGTCCTATTCAGCTGCTGAGGACTGAAAGACTGATTATCTGACACCAGGGGGAGCTGGGTAAGATGTCAGAAAGATTTTCAGTATTCAGTCCTCAGCTGCTGGAGCAGATTGACCACCCACATGTCCTGGACTGGCCCAGAGAGACGAATAGGAAACCCTAGTTACTAAGGAATGTTTTGTACATCCCTTATCTCATAAGAAAGTTTACATACAACAATATTCCAACTGCAAAACTGAGAATGTCATCTACCTTATTTTGTGTCCATGCAATCTGATCTATATAGGGAAAACTAAAAGACAAGTACGTACCCACATCATAGAACATAGAAGCTGCTTACAAAGACGGATACTTGACAAACCCCTCGTAGCACATTGGATAGATAAAGGCCATACTGTCAGCGATTTGAAATATTTAGGGCTCAGAACTGTAGTACCACATTGGAGGGGTGGTAATGTGGATAAAATTTTATTGAAATTAGAACAGCACTATATTTACGAGTTTAATAGTCTGGAGCCCAATGGTTTGAACCAAAAGATAAATTTATCAGTTTTTCTCTAGTTGTTTTTATTTTACATTCTGCCTGCTTTTAGCTGTTGTATTCTGGTTTTTACATGATTAGTTTGTTTCTCCTTTCCCTCCCTCCTTCCCCCTTCCCTCTCCCCCTCTTCCTTCCTCACTTCCCTTCCCCCTTTTCCCCCTCCACTTCCCCCACCCTTCCCCCTCCCTCCTCCCCTGCCCCTCTCCCCCGCCCCTCTCTCCCTCCTTCTCTCCCCGTTTTCTTTTTATTAGCATTTTTTTTATTCTTACCATTTCATTTGTTTTATTTATTAATTTAATATTAAAACTTTTACATACCATCACAATTTAAACACATTTATTATTTATTTTTCTTTTAGTAGTTAATTAGTTTTTATTATTTTATTATTTTTTTATTGTGTTACCAGTATTAAAATAGCTTTAAAGGTTCAAACTATCATGTGAAGACGAGATACCCCATTTTTATGTTTATTATTTTTTATTACCCCTGTTTTTATCCTGTTCTTTTAATTGCTTATAAACCATTTCCTTTTGCTGTTTTTACTTTGTTTGCCTAAACGATTTTTTAATATGGATGTTTTGGAAGACAGTATTGAGCAGCATGAGCTGTGAACTCTGCTTTTCATTCTCCGAGGCGGATGCAATTATTTGATTGACATCCACATTTCCCCTCTCCTTCCCCCACCTTTAACATTGTTTTGGCGCAGCTTAGCAAGCCAGATATATATAGTGAAGTTCCTGTGTGCAGATCTTGCCTGATAATGTCTGAGGCTTGCTTCATCGGAAGTAGTCACTACTGGATTGATCTCAAGGTTTGATACTTAGATTTTAATTCTTTTATTATATGTGCTTGATCTAAGGTGTTGGGATAGCACGGTCTTATGGAGATCCCATGTTCTGAATACAATGGACGTCCCATTTGAGACATCTTGTTCCGTTGCCTTTTAATTTTGGCATTAAAAGCAGAACATCATATCGATTATTATTTCCATGGGTCGCAATTGAGATCGCTATGGCAGTAAAAAAGTTATGCTGAGTTTAAAAGTAATATGTGCCCCCCTTTTTGCTCTTTAATTTTTATTGACCATTCTTTTGGCTGCGTTTTGAGACTCTCTCGCACTGCTCTGCTTTAACGGAATGCCGTCTCTACAGCTCTCCTTCCCACTATGTGTACTCATTCTAATATGTCTAGACACTGGCAGACAAAAATCAGTTGTTACCTTATGAAAATGAATACTCTTTTCCATTCCTCAAGCTAAATATTTTGTTGTACTTTTCACTCAGACTCGTCTGTGTATTTAGATACCTGCGGGTATAATGGACTTGTTTTTATTAAGATGCTCCCGACCTAAAAGATTATTGTTTTATTTTTGTTGCTTTACTCTTATATCCGTTTTGTGAGCAATTCTTAAGCTGTTTTTAGAAAAGTACTTTTTATCCATTATCTTTTATTATTTATTTATCATATATCAGAGCAATTTAGTGTACAATTTATGATTGGATTTTGTTTTGCCTACCCTCCTTTCCAATATTATTATATATTATTTATTATTCCATCTGCACAATATGTTATTAAATAGTTTTAATTTTTAGTGTTCCTGTTAGCTGCTCCTCTTTTATGATATAGTATATATGGACTGACATCGGGCACTTTGCATCAGATGATCACATGGTCTAATATGCTGGAAATGAAAGACAAAGAAGAAATGGTGTTGCATTCATAATAAAGAAGAAACTTGCAAGAACTGTAATGAAATACCATGCAGTCAGCGAATGCCTATCAACGAACGCTTAATCTCTATTCATCTACGAGGAATGCCTATCAACACAACTATAATTCAAGTATATGCCCCAACAACAGCTGCAGAAGAGAATGAAATTGAAGAGTTCTATGAACAGGTACAAGCTGAAATTGACAGAACATGCAAACAGGATATCCTGATAGTCATGGGTGACTGGAACGCAAACGGCAACAAAGAAGAAGACAAAGTAGTTGGAAAATATGGACTTGGCAACAGAAATGAAGCTGGAGAAAGACTGATAGAATTCTGCAAGACCAACGATCTATTCATCTCAAACACCTTCTTCCAGCAACACAACCAGTGACTGTACACATGGACTTCACCCAATGGGTTGTATAAAAATCAAATTGACTACATCTGTGGAAGTCAACAATGGAAAAGCTCTATAACATCAACAAAGACAAAACCTGGAGCTGACTGTGGTACAGATCATCAACTACTAGTATGCAAACAAGCTAAAGTTGAAAAAGAGCAAACCACTCATGAATGCAGCAAAATATGACCTTGAGAATATACCACTGGAATTTAAAGACTGCCTGCAAAATCAATTTGCTGCTTTAGATACAAATGATAGAGCTCCAGAAGAGTTATGGAATGACATCAAGAAGGTTGTGTTGGAAGAAAGCGAGAAGTCTCTACAAAAGGTGAAAAAGAAAAAACGGCCAAAATGGATGACGGAAGAAACTCTGAAAATTGCCCAGAAATGCAGAGAAGCTAAAGCCAGAGGAGAAAAAGACAATCACAGAACTCAACAGAGATTTCCAACGTGTAGCAAGACAGGACAAGGAAAAGTACTACAATGACGCATGCAAGGAAATAGAAGCAGAAACTATTAGAGGAAGAACAAGATCGGCTTTCCTAAAGCTACGAGAGTTAAAGAAAAAGTTCCAGCCTCGAATTGGAATGTTACAAGATGCTCAAGGTTCTATGTTCAAGCCATCATCACCCCCACACTAGACTATTGCAACCACATCTACTTAGGACTCCCAAAAAAATCAACTCAACCACTTCAACTAGCACAAAACACGGCCGCAAGCCTCATAACAGACAGTACAACCCACGAACACATCACCCCCATACTATACCACCTTCACTGGCTCCCAATCAGTTCACGAGTCCGCTACAAAGTTCTCCTAACCACATTCAAAATAATAAACAACCTATCTGCAGACAGCCTACAACAACTCATAACAACTGACATCAGCAAAAGACCAAGAAGAAAGGGAACATCGAACAACATCAGAACCCCAAAGGACTTCACCAGAACAAACCAAACCACATCAAAACAAGCTTTCACCCTAGCAGCCTCCGCCATATGGAACTCTATCCCTGACCACCTCAGAGCAACAAACATCAAAGAATTCAGAAAGCTGCTTAAAACTGAACTATTCATAGACCATTTCAAGGACCTCACAGAATGACTCTTAAACAAACATTAAGATAACAAAGCCATCCCTGTAAATATGTATCTGTAAATATGTATCTTAAGCGCACAATGTATATAGCTCACATCAAAATCGACCACACTCACTCACTCAGCACACTGTGACAATTCTCCCACTGCATGCTAATGACAACTCACTCTTCATTGATTGTTTGCTGTGCCAACCGCTTTGATTTCATGATAAAGTGGTATACCAAGTCCGTTTAAATAAAATAAATAAAATGTTGAATGAAGCTGAGAAGATCAAGAAAAGATGGAAGGAATATACAGAGTTTTTATATGATAAAGATCAAGTGGACCAACAGCAGTTTCAACCTTTACCTTATGATCGGGAACGATTGGTGATGAAAGAAGTTGAAGCAGCATTGAAAGCCTTATCAAAGAACAAAGCACCAGGCATTGATAGCATTCCCATAGAAGTATTACAGCAATCTGATGCAGCTGTTACCGTAATTACAAGGCTCTGCCAAGAAATATGGAAGACAACATCATGGCCACCTGACTAGAAAAGATCTGTGTTTATACCAATACTAAAGAAAGGTGATCCAACTGACAGTGGAAATTATCGTACAATCGCTATGATCCCACATGCCAGCAAGATTCTACTGAAGATTATTCAAAAGAGACTACAACCATACCTGGAACAAAACTACCTGAAGTGCAAGCAGGGTTCAGGAAAGGGCGAGGAACAAGAGACATCACTGCGGATGTGAGATGGATCCTTGAAAAGACTAAAGAATATCAAAAGGACATCTATTAGTGCTTTATGACTATAACAAAGCTTTTGACTGTGTAAACCATGAGAAACTCTGGGCCACATTAAGAAGCATGGGTATACCAGAACACCTGATTGTACTCTTGCACAATGTGTACAGTGATCAAGAAGCAACAGTTCGAACAGAACAAGGAGAAACAGAATGGTTTAAAATAAGCAAAGGTGTAAGACAAGGCTGCATACTTTCCCCTTACCTGTTTGATTTATATGCAGAACAAATCATCAGAGAAGCAGGATTGTATGAAGACAACAGAGGTGTGAAGATTGGTGGAAGACTCATCAACAACCTTCGCTATGCTGATGATACCACATTACTGGCTGAAAGTGAAGATGATCTGAAACATTTGCTTCTCACAATCAAAGAACATAGTCTCAAAATGGGCCTGCACCTTAATGTAAAGACGACAAAGATCATGACAACTGGCATAATCAACAGGTTCATCGTTGGAGAAGAAATTGAAATCATAAACAACTTTAACCTACTTGGATCAACTATCAATAAAGAAGCAACAAGCAGTCAAGTAATCAGACGACGCATTGCTCTTGTCAGAATGGCTATGAAAGGCCTAGATAAGATTCTCAAGAGCAGAGATGTCTCTCTCCATACAAAGATTTGACTTGTTCAAGACATGGTATTTTCAATAACATCATATGGATGTGAAAGCTGGACAGTGAAAAAGATAGACAGGAAGAAAATTGATGCCTTTGAATTATGGTGCTTGCGGCGAATACTGTGTATACCATTGACTGCTCGAAGAACAAACCAGTTGGTACTAGAGAAGATCAAACCTAAGCTTTCTTTAGAAGCTCAGATGACAAGACTTCGACTTTCATACTTTGGACACATCATGCGGAGAGAGAGATCATTAGAGAAAGACATCATGCTTGGCAAGATAGAAGGTCAACGCAAAAGAGGAAGGCCAGCAATGAGATGGATTGATACAATAACAGCAGCTACAGGTACGCCGCCTGACTGAAGACCGAACACAATTTAGGATAGCTATCCAGAGGGTCGACATGAGTCGACTCCGACTCAATGGCACTTAACAACAACATTTATAGGTATTATTTTCCTTTTGCCATTAGTACAGAGATACAACTGCATATTTATTTTATTTATTTATTTATATTTCTTATATACCGCGCTATTATAATCAGTGCGGTTTACAGTTGAAACAAAAACATACTACAATGTAACCGGTCACATTGAGTTTACATAGAACAAGGGTAGTAAAACATGGAAGAAACCGGGGGAACTCTTTACAAATTATACAAAATATGAATAATCATATGAAGGACATATAAGGGTCTATGAATAGAGGCATATGCTCATGGGTCAGTGAGAGGGGGTAGGGGAAAGTTGATTAGCCATTGTCTGCAGGAGGCTGATCTATGGGACGGGCTGGGTAGGAAGGCAAGGTGGTGGCGGTGTGCTTTACGGGATTGGAATCAGAGTAATGCTGTAGGAACAGGTGGTGTTTGAGGGCTTTTATGAATAATGCTAGATTCGAGATGGCCCAGATTTCAGCAGGGAGGGCATTCCAGGCAATAGGTGCGAAAATGGAGAAGGCTTTACTGGCTGTTGACTTTGTACATTTTATCAGCAACTTAGGGACTTCAAGTGTGTTCATCAGCGTAGATCTCCTGACTCTGTTGTCTGGTGTGCTGTGGAGAAGTTTACTGATGGGCGTGGGGGGCTGGTTCTTGAGGGCTTTGAATGTCAAGACTAGGGTCTTGTAGTGGATTCTGGCCTGCAGCGGTAGCCAATGTAGGTTCTTCAGGACTGGCGTTATATGTTCTGACCTTGAAAGTCCTACCAGTACCCTCGCGGCTGAGTTCATGGGCAAGAAGGGTAGCAATCTCCTGCCCTATAAGGGTGAGGAGAGATGTTGGAGAATTGAACTGTTTCACCATGGTGTGAGGAGGAAGGTTTAAGAAGTGAAGCTTGTACCCTTCATGATGGAGAGGGTCCATTGCTCTGCTGTGATTTGCTCCCATCTGGGAGCAAAGTAAGTCAACCTTCCTGGAATGGTGAGGGGCTCTGGTTTTTCCAGAGCTAGAAAGGCTAAGTTCTCTAGTTGCAAGTCAAAGGCCCTGAGGAGGTTGAGGCTGCTGGGCTGTGGTAGGCCTGGCAGCCTTTGACTTGGCCTGTTTAGGTGGTTGCTGACGCTTTGCAGGAAAACGACCTGCATAAGATGTCTGCCCATGAGCAGGATAATATCTTCCTTTTTTAGAAAAAGATGTCTTTTTGAACAATCTTAACAGGAGCAGAGGTAGACTTTGAAAGTCGATCCAAAGCAGAGTTCTCAGCATCCATCTGAGTGGCCTTTGCTTGCCAATCCCTGCCAAACAGGTTTTCACCTGTACAGGGAAGGTTTCCCAACTCATCTTGGATCCAGAGTTCCAAATCAGAGGCTTGTAACCAAGCAATTCTGCGTGCACCTATGGCAATAGCCGTGGCTCTGCTTACACACTCAAAAGAGTCAAAGGCTGCACGGTTGGAGAATTTGGAAACATCTTGGGCATGTTTGAGCCAAGTGAGAAATTCCTGCCTTTTATCTTCTGAAATAAAAGGAGCTAAAGTCTGCAGATGATCTGTGACTTCTTTTAGAAACATCCCCATATAGCGACTATAGGAGTTGATTCTGGCAGCAAGCATATTGGCCTGGAAAATCCTTCGGCCAAAAGCATCTAGAGTCCTACATTCACGTCCTGGAGGGTTAGATGAGTGTCTCTTTGCATTCTTTATTTTCTTCATAGCAGACTCAACCACAATAGAGTGGTGAGGAAGCTGAGTCTTATGAAAACCAGGACAGGGAGGGACACGGTACATGGTATCTAACCTACGAGAATGAGGAGAGGTGGTGAGAGGAGTCTCCCACATGCCCAACATGAGATCATAAAGAATCTCATGAACAGGTAAGGTAGCTGCTTCCTTAGGAGCCTTAGGATACTGCAGAATATCTAATTGCTTGGCTCTAGGCTCTGACTCAGAGGCCACTGTAATGGAGAGGCCCCTAGCCACTTCCCTGATGAAGTCTTGAAAAGACAAGTCTTCTGGAGGAGACATTCTTCGTTTTGGAGAAGCAGACTCCTGAGGAAGAAGTACCGGTGCATCGACAGAAGCCTCCGACTCATCAGAGTCTTCGGAGGAATCGAAGTATCGCCTGTCTGGATGCTCCTGTAAAGCCCGATACGCGTACCAAGTGGGATCGACATCGGGAGTAAGTGGTACCGGTTCAGTACCGATGGGCATCATAGGACAGGGTACCGTTGCAGCCGACACTGAAGCCGATGTCAATGCAATCGGTACCGGCACCGGGAACGATGCCGGTGCCGGAGTCGGTACCGGCAACGGAGATTGTTGCGGTACCGAAGGCGTCGAAGCCTGCATAAACGCCGTTAGGGTGCGCTGCATGGACAGAATTTTCTGATCCATCGACGCCACCAGAGTCTGGATGTCGGTACCGGTGGAGGCCACCGGTACCCCATAACAAGGCAACAGGCGATTGGTCGAGGCCAAGCCATCGATGTCAACCTGTGACCCCATAGATGATGCTTTGGAAGCCGGAACTTCCCGCTGGGGTAATTTTGCCGGTGCGGAATCCTCGAGGACAAGCCTGGAGGCATCTCAATGCTTAGAGGGAGATTTGTCCTTCGAGGACCAGCTAGATTTATGTTTGGTTACCTGAGATCCATGGGAGGAAGAAGCAGCCCTGGAAGACGTCGATGCCCCCGAGGCTGCATCAGAGGGAAACAGGGTACTGAGCTTGGCTGCTCGGTTCTGCTGACCCCTTTTAGACATCATGGTACAGGACACACAATCCATGATGGAATAGTCAGGACCCAAACATTTTAGACACCAGTCATGTGTGTCGGTGACGGAAATAGTACCGCCACACTTCGTGCACTTTTTAAACCCGGAAGCGGGCTTCTCCATGAGGAGAAAAAGTTCAGGCCTAAGGCCGAAAACGCAATGCACAGTTGAAGAAAGGAAAGGTTTTTTTTTTTTTTTTAAATAAGAAAGAAAGAAAAGACCGGCGGTACCGGTCTGACGTCGAAGAAGGCAGACGCGACACAGAAAAATAAAGAAAAAAATAAAGAATTCTTCTGCAGTGACAGGAACACGACCTGCTGGCTCCGTGGAAAAGAAGAACTGGAGAGAGGCGGTTGGGAAAGGCGGGAAGGCAGCGCGCAGGCGCTGCTCCCAAAAGCTTTCTTACTGGACGCTGGGGAGCGTTCCCGCGCAGGCTCCATCGGTACCGACGATACCCATATGTGAAGACTCATTCCTGCTTGTTCTTGGAGATAGGTAGGATGGTTGCATTCATATTGGTCTGGATTATCTTCGATTGTAGGTAGTTGGAATAGTCTTGCGGCTGCATATCAATATATTCTCCTTTCTATTAGTATTATTTATTAGCTTATCTGTACAATATGACACTGCATTTTAAATTCTTAGTTTTAAAAGTCCCTATTAGCTGCTGCTCCTCTATCATGACACAGTAGTGATAAATTCATGAGAATAATGTTCTTATTCTTTTATTGCCTCTAGCAAAGAGATACAATTGCACATTAGCATTCTCTCAAAAGACTCTCACAGTGCATATGTGAGTATTCTATAGAATAAGAAAGTATGTTCACGGCACTACCCTATTTTTTGTTTTGCATCACCATCTGATCTTTATAGTACCCTCTGCCCTACTTTCTTTATGTCATTAAGCCTTATTGACATATAGTTCTTAATGTTTTTAATTTTTTAGGTGCATTATTTGGGTGTTGATTTGTATTAGGTTTTATTGTTTTTATTGTTTATGAGTATTAATTTTTATGACATATCATTTATATTTTTATCAGTTTATTGTTGTCTTATTGATTTTACATTTTTTTATACGTTATCCAACTTTATCATTGTTTATTATTTAACATTTTTAAGCTGCATACCCCCTGAGGAAGGCGTTTGTCAAAACGCGTTGGGGCTGAATTAATAAAGGCACCTGTGACCTCCGTACGCCTCTCGCTTCTTGTTACTATCTTGATTGTCGCCATCATCAATCTAAGAATCTGGAAATAATCCCAGATCTTGGGAGCCTGTTGCAAACAGAGCAGTATCAGGCAATCCAACAACTTGCTGATTTTCTCTCCTGGCAGGAAGACTTTGCATACTCTAGTATCGAACCATGCTCCCAGGAACTCCAGGGATGAGGAAGGTACCAACTGGCTCTACCCCTCACTTGAACACCCACCCAGCCAAGGCTTTCCAAGCATGCCACCATTCGGGTCAGCTTCCGAGACACCTCCGACAGAGGATGGGCTCGGATGAGCCAGTCATCTACATATGGGTGCACACAAGTCCACTGGCATCGTAGCCACCACTGCCATGACCCTAGAGAAGTGGAGAGCCCAAATGGAAGGGTGGCAAATTGAAAGTGAGAACCAAGCATGGCACAATGCAGATACTTCTACTGATCCTCCCGGATCAGGATATGAAAAGACTCTTTAGCCAATCCAGGTATGCAATGAACGTCCCTCGGCACACCATTTGAACCACTGATCTCAAAATTTCAATCCAGAAGTACAGGACGTGCAAGTGCACGGTGACACCCTTGAGGCCAAGAATGGTCCAGAATCAACCATCCTTTTATTTTGGGGGATGGAGTATCTGTTCCTGCCCCAATTGTCCAGGGGAGAGGGGACCACTGTCTTCAGAAGCAGCAACTTGTTCAAGGCAATTCAAACAGTCATCTTTTGTTTGTTGACCCATAGAGAGATATAACGAAAGCATCCAGAATTGGCTCTTTGCATTCCAGGACAAAGCCATGCTGAACAACTTCAAGCACCCTTGGTAACTTGGGCCCTTTCCTGAAAGAGAAGGCGGAGCCTGCCTCCAACCAGAGGAACTGGGGAATGGGCCCCCAAATCTTTCACTGTGCAGCCCAGGAAGTAGCTTCTCTGGAGGGGACCGAAACCCTGGGCCCATATGCTCTTCAAAGGAACTGAGAACAAGCCTGAAATCCAGAAGCAGAGGAGAAGAAAGGCTTTCCAGGCTGATAGCTATGGGAAAGCCACAAGGTCTGGGTGGAGGCCCATAAAAAAATAGAGCCCAGGCCCCACAGACAATAAGGCTCATCTCGCCCAGATCCTTCACCAGTTTTTCCAAATCAGCTCAAAAAGGAAGTTTCCCTTTAAAGGCCAGCTGGGTCAACCAGGCTTTGGAGGATGTGTCCGCTGTCCAGTGGCAAAGTCCAATCCAACGCCATGTCCCTGTCAACAGGGCACTATCCCTGGCCGCTAGACAGATGTCTTATATGGCATCAGAAAGGAAGGCCATAGCAGACTCCAAAAAGAGGTAAGAACATCCTATGAGAGTGACTGAATCCATTGGAGCAGGGCTCAAGATGTCTGAAGAATAGCAGTCACTGCAGCACACTGGCTCTTCATCAATGAATCCACTTTGCAGTCCACAGTATCCTCCTTCAAGGCCGATCCACCTTCCACAGGAATGGTTGTCTGTTTAGTAACTGCCGTTTCCCGTGCATCCATCTTGGAAATATCAAACCATACAATGTACTCCTTTTCTGGGAGAGCAATCATCATCTTATGCACCCTTAGCCCTTAGGCGGGAAGTTGGTAAAATCCCACTCAGACTGGATCTTGAACACTTCTGGAAAAAGAGAAGAATGTAGTGCATTTTCATACCCCTTGCAGGAGTGGATAAACTTTCGGCTCCTGCTCTGTGCTTGGAGCATCCGCCAAGTCCAAGATGGATAAGACTCTGGCAATCAATGCTGCCAGTTCCTCCTTCCGGAACAGGCAGATAAAGCACAGTTACTTACCTGTAACAGGTGATCTCCGGAACAGCAGGAATTAGTCTTCACATATGGGGAGACGTCGCCGACGGAGCCCGCACAGGAATGCTTCCCCAGCATCCAATCAGAAAGCCTTTGGGAGCATACCCCGCGCCTGCGCGGTGGCTTCCCGCCCTTCCTACTGCCTCTCCCCAGTTGAGTTTCATAGCTGAGCCAGAAGGAGAGAAGAGGAAGGAATAGAGAGAAAGAAATACAACTCCTAGGGGAGGTGGGCGGGTTGTGAAGACTAATTCCTGCTGTTCCGGAGATCACCTGTTACAGGTAAGTAGCTGTGCTATCTCCAGGAACAAGCAGGAATGAGTCTACACATATGGGGAATCCCTAGCTGAGGATGCCCGGGGGAGGTCCCGTAAGCGCAGCCCAGGACGGGATGGCATTTGCCCAACCTGAATCCCCGGCATCCCCTGAGGGATAGAGGGTAGGAGTTGAGAAGAGAGGAACAGCAATAAACCAAAGACTACAGAAAGAGTAGTCATGAGAAGGCATGGAAGCATCATTAAGTTTTTAATGAATTAATGACTTAGTACCATGTAGAGCTTACCTGAGTTGTAGGAAGTAGAACTGTGATGAAGGTACTGTAGACGCAGTAGCGAGGTCTTCAAGGGAACTTCACCGCAGCGAGGAGTAAGTTCCAAATCCGGAAAGCCAGGAGATCCAGGTGTCAGCTGGGTCAGGAGAAGGACGGCAGGTCTTCAAGGAAGCTTTATGCAAAGCTGCGCACTCCCTTAGGAGTAGAGTTCATAACTCAGAGGACTAACAGTAGAAGACTGGCCGAATTAGATAGCCTATTCTGGAGAAGAGTAGGGGTGTACCCCGGAGCAGAAGGAGTACACAGTCTGCCCTAGTGAAGAGATAGGGAGACAAGGGTCTGAACCTCCGGGAGGAGGACATAACTG
The DNA here is from genome assembly GCA_033557465.1 of Ichthyophis bannanicus. Classification (NCBI taxonomy): domain Eukaryota; kingdom Metazoa; phylum Chordata; class Amphibia; order Gymnophiona; family Ichthyophiidae; genus Ichthyophis; species Ichthyophis bannanicus. The sequence continues at coordinate 196,491,249 of CM066037.1, read as the reverse complement.
AAAGTAGAAGCTGTTGACTTCACAGCAGTAGAGTACAACCAGTCTGAGGGCCAATCAAAGATAGGCAGGCGGACTGGCCGGATCCCGGAGGGGGGTGGGGTGGGAGTACCGGCCATTGGGAAAAAAAAAAAAAAGGCGGTAGAACACAGACACTGTGGGCATCCCCCAATATGCGCCTATCGGGTAGGTGATATCTGGTATATCTAGGCCGGTGGGCATGGAGAACGGCCACCCCGCCACTAACGCCGAGGAACCTACCTCCATGAGCATAACACTGGTAAGGCGGACCTGCCATTGATCCACAGAACGTCCACCTGGGGAGGTGGCGTCAAGATCCGTCCGGGAGAGGGATCTATTCCGGTGGAACAAGGGCAGATCGGCGAACTAACAGCACGGTAGCGTGGAGGACAGAGGATAGCATCAGTCCGGTAGAACACATCAGGGGTGCTGGAGGTCCTATATGTGTCCCCAGGACCTGCACACAGAAAATTCGCCCCCCGCACTAATCGGGGGACATGAGGGTAGAGTCCTTGGCAACAATGGGGGACTATAGCGGCCGGAAGGAGAATTCCGGTACGGAAGCAATCAGCAGGGAAAAACTGGCTGAGGAGGGTTCGGGGACGTACCTAAGGGTAAGTCAGTTGACCGTGGGCCAGAGCTATCATGGAGTAGAGGTGGTCTCCCTCTTCCAACGGAAGGAGAACACCTGAACCCCTGGATAAGCCTCCGAACCATTTGCCCTACGGAACGAGCCCCAGAGTAGAGCACAATGTTAAACTTCTGGTAAGAAGGTTAATTGCAGGCAGCTGTCCGCCAGAGCCTAAAACTGCTTAGTATGAGAGTCCTGGCGCGGGCCCGGGAACTTCGACCCAGGGTGAGAGGTCCCTTGCTTGGGCGTGCCTGGCAGGTGGGCGGAGGGTTGACATTTCCTCTTCCGAGGGAAGGAGGGTCTGGAGAGGCATTTACCACCGCCGGGCCCTAGGATGGCTTCTTACGCTGGGAAGGTTAGCAAAGCACTGCGCGACCTGACGTAAGGCTTCGCTATTGAAGAGATGATCTCCGTCACAGGGAGAATTACCCAGGTTATGCTGTGTCCGTCTACACAACTCGGACGCCTGCAATCATGCTGTACGGCATGCTCTAATGGCAACAGCAGAGGATCTGCTGACCGACAGAAAGGAGTCTAGAGAAGCACGAGAAAGGAACCCAGAGATATTCCTGCAGTGATAAAGAAGCAAGGAATATTCAAAGGCCTTGGTTGCAGATAAGAAGGGAGATAACAGAGATAATCTCTCGGTGACCACCCGGAGCGACAGACTCATATAAAAAATATATGAAATAATTCTGGATGCCAGCATAGACGTTTGGAAGGTTTGACGTCCTAGGATATCTAGCGTCTTTGAGGCGACGGCCTGGAGGGCGAGAAGAATGCTTTTCCTTGCTTCCGGCCTTCCTCAGCGCCGATTCCACCACAATGGAACGATGTGGGAGCTGGTGCTGCCGAAAACCCGGGGAGGGGGGCACCCGATACAGAGCATGCATCGCAGTCGACGGTGCCGGAACCCTCAAAGGAGACCGCCAAGCCCAGAGCAGGAGATCCTGCAGGGAGGGATGTCGAGGAAGCATCACGGCTGCCTGTTCCGCAGGGCCTGGATTTAGGTCCGGGATAGGGATGGCCAGCAAGTCCGCCATGTCAAGGAGGAAATCCTGAAAAGACAGCTCTCCCGGAGGGGCTATGCCGTGAGAGGCGGTGGCGGTAGAGGCCGCCAGGGCACCAAGAGGCCTCTCGGGCTGATGCCCGCTGGGCAGAGGAGGGGACCAGCAACCCCGGATCGGGGCAGTCAACATGGCGTCGTCGGCTCCTGGAATTGATTCCAAGCTAGGTATCGTAGTAGTCGATGGCACCGACGGAGCCGCAGGAATCGGCCTCGGCCCCGAAGCCGGGGGCGGCGCTGCTCCCGGCGACTGAAGCGGTTCCGCGGCAGCCGGAGGGCAGTGGCCAGCGATCTCCGCTCTGCGTCGCGGGAGGAAACAGGGGTCGATTCCGAGACGTGTCGTGGCCAGGCCCTCGAGGCTAGATACAGACTCCCGGCTGGGCATCAAACCGAGCGAGGAGATCGACTCCCTTCTAGAGGGCCCCGGCGGGAGCGAACGTGCTGGCGTCGGTACCGCCCGCAGCGGATACCACCGCCGCGCATGGCAGGGATGGAGGAACGCCAGACTGGACCGATTCGATCGGCCCCAGACAATCCTCGGTGAGGAGCAGAACGCTCAACACCGACGCCGATGCTGGGGGGGCACCGCCCAGAGCGGATATCACACCCGAGCGTGGCTTGGAGATAGGGACGTCAGACTCGGTTGAGTCGATCGGCCCCGGAGGCGCCGAGGACACCAGCTGACGATCCCTGGCGAAGAGTGGGACACTCGACGCCGGCGCCGATGCCGGGGAATCGGCACCGCTCGAAGCGGGTACCTCCCTCGAGCATGGCTCGGAAATGTTCTGTGAGGAGCGAACCCCAGGAATATCCCGAAACCCCGTAGATGCTTTGGAGCCCGAGGACTCCCGCCGGGGTATATTAGCCAAGGGGGACTTGAGGGGTTGGCCGGAGCCGTCGCCATGCCGCGCATGAGACTCGCCCCTCAAGACTCGGCTAGTCTTAACAGACTGTTGTGTGGTTACCTGATCCTGGAGAGAAGAAAAACCCGATGACCGCGCCTTGGGCGGGAAAACGTCATCGAGGGATACCCGAAAAAGGGAAGGTCTTCTCCCGACACTGTAGCCCGGAGGACCCGGGAGGAAAGGGTCAGGCCCCAAACAAGAGAGGCACCAGGCATTGGAGTCCATGTGGAAAACTAAGTCCCCGCAGAGGGGGCATTTCTGGGGGAAGAAGGCTCCATGTTGTAAGCCCGTTCGGCCTCGGCGCCCAGAGGGGAGGCTCCCTCTAGGCGACGAAAAATAAATGAAAGAAGAAAAGAAGAAAAGGGGGCACGGAGGTGCCGCTGTCGGCGGGAAAAGCCGCGACCACAGAAACAAGAAAAAGGTAAAAAAGTCTGCGGTGGCAGGAGGGACGTCCTGCCTGCTCCGCGGAAAACGAAAAACTGGGGAGAGGCAGTAGGAAGGAAGGGCGGGAAGCCACCGCGCAGGCGCGGGGTATGCTCCCAAAGGCTTTCTGATTGGATGCTGGGGAGCATTCCCATGCGGGCTCCGTCGGCGACGTCTCCCCATATGTGAAGACTCATTCCTGCTTGTTCCTGGAGATCACTATCTTCTTCATAATCCTCTGAAGGCGAGAGCACTTCGACATCCACAGCAGAGCCCAAAATCGAGACATCTGAGACCAGATCTGACAGACTCCGCTGCTCCACATCTACAAGAAGTGATCTTCGCCGGGGACGCTAAACCATAGGCAACGAAATAGGGCTTCCACTCTCAGCCTGACCTTCAGGAGACTGTGCTCGAAAGATCCCAGAGGCTGCAGGGTGTGAATTTCCACACTAAAATGACCAAACCTGTTGTAGAAAGGAAAAGAATTCTGGGGAGGACAATCCAGATTTTGGAAGCACTTCTCTTGGAAATGACTCCCCAACAGCAGCAGGACAAAGCTGCCAACAAATCTTTAGAGGAAGGGGAGCAGCCAACACAGAACGATTGCCAGGACTTCCGACCGACTACCCATTCCTACCCACGCCATCCACCTCCCTCCTGCCCTGAGAAAGGCAAGGCAGGACCAAATGCATTCCCACTTGCTGAGAGAGGGGAAACAGGTCCTCCAGGGATGACTCAGAAGCTGTCATACTAGAAAAGCAGAGTCCAGAAGCTGGAGATGAGGCACCTCACATGCCACAGGCAAAACAATGTTTCCTGGAAGAAGACATACAGAGTTAAGGCAAGTATAATAGCAGCATATGCTAAGACATAGCAACCTGGAAGGCGCATGTTAACAACGCTTGCAAAGCAACTCGCGAAATGGGTGCTTGGGTAGGCATGCACGTTGGAGTTGCTCGGTGAGAACGCACACTAGGACTGCACAACTGCCAGACGCACAACGGTAAAAAGCGCTATTAACACATGTAGAAAAGGGTGGGAAACCCCCACACCATGACAACAGTCGCCAGCAGTCCACTTCAAATTGCGCCCCAGATGGACAGAATCAGGAGCTCCCAACAAGGGCAATGCTGAGTCAAACCTTGGTACTCACCCCCCTGAGAGCCCCAGGCAGGAATTTATGCCAGGCTCAGCTCTACTCCCCTGAAACTGCTTCTCTTGCTTTTCAGACATTGTGTTAAAGGTCTTTGGTAGGCAGATTCCACGGAGAGCCTTTTGCAATCTTCAGGAGAGAACAGGGGGGACAGAGGAGGTTGTGTGAGGCTGCTGAACTCTTCCAAATTTGTACAATTTTCTGGCTGTTCAACAGGATCTTATGATAAGAGTATGGAGCTGAACCAATTTTGCTTCTCCTATGAGCTACCGAAAAGACCACTGTCTAGTGGAGCCTCCCACGTCGCGCTGAAGTGAGAATCACCCTCAAGGTGTTCGTTCACGCGAGAAATAGACTTTTTCCTCTCAATTGTTCAGATTTTCTTCAGAGTGGAGAAAATCCATCCACTATCTGCTGCAGACAGAAGAATACTGAAGGGGGCCTGTGGTGGCTGAGGCAAATAGAGGCATGGGAGCGATGTCATTGAAACCTGGGCATTTCATTGGCTGTCTCCACCAATCTGCTGGTAGGGGAACACAACCCAGTTGTCTGGACTTATCTAGAGAATGATATGGAAAGAACTGTTATAAGGGGACAACACTTTATTTAGGATTTATTTAAGAACACATTTGGGAGAACATTAATATTGAAAAATGAATTTTAAATTTTAGTATTTAACTTTGCTATATGAAAGTCAACCATAAGAATTAAAGAATACATTTGAGTAAAGCTATACCTCGAGTTTGCATTTTCAGTCCCACAAATTATAAATCAAAGCTAAAGTTAATTTATTGAACAATGAAAAATTTTTGAATAGGCTTGATATTTGATTGGGATGTCAACCCATTTTTGGGAATTGTGTTAATATAGTGTCCAATGCAGCGGTGCCACACACAAGGCTTGCAGACCATTTCTGGCCTGATGAGTCTCTTCAAATAGACCACAGAAGTCTAACAGGCAGAGACACCAAAGCTTGCCCCTCCTGGTCCATTATCTCCCTTCCTCTCGGACCCTTGCTTGGTTCAACAGCTTCTTTTTTTCAGATACCGTTTCGGTCTAGCAACTCCTATTCCCTGGATGTGTGGCAGCGGCAATAAAACAGTTAAGATAGCATGGGGCCTTTAAGCCTAAGCATGCATTGAAAAGCCTTGCCTCACCACTCCTCAGAAACAAAGTCTGCAGAAAAGGGGCAGAAGTAACAATGCTTTCAGCACATGCATGGCTCAAAGGACCCACAACTCCTATTGTTTTTATTGCTGCTGATGCTGCACCTCCTACTGCTCAACCTGCTTCCCTTTTTATTTTCCTTTTCTTTAAATTTTATTAGAGCAGCTGCTGCTCAGCATATTCTTTCTAAACAGAAGGCAGGTAGGGAAAAGAAAGGAAGGAGTAGGGAGAAATATCCTCAGTGGGAGAGAAACTAATCAGCCAACCTAAATAGGAGAAGTCTCATAGACCAACTTAGTAGCTCGACACTCCCCTCATGTAGCCAATAGCCCATAGGAGGGTAAAGGTCCTTTGTGACCTATCAGCCAATCGTGCCCTAGTGAAGAAAAAGACCTGCTTGACCAGGGTTGGTAGCCCACAAACTGTTGCCCTTGGAGTTGTTAAATCTGTGGGCACAAACAAGCACACAGAGTCTTTTATTCTCGCTGCACCAAACTAGCATTAGCTACCATCTGCTGGAGACACATCAATAATGCCATTGGAAAGCTGAATTTCACCATCTCCATTTGCTGACACATAGCATAAATGCCCACATCTATCAGGATGTTAAGGAAGGGTTTGATTTACTAAGCTTTTTGCCTACAGTCACAGAAAATGTTAAAAAGACACTAAATTAGCTATAATTATTTTGCTGGGCTGATATACTAGTAAAAAACACAAAAACATGCTGGTTAAGATTACAGAAAGTAGTAACTGGTTAGAAGCAATCTTAAAGTGAGAATGACCTGCAAGAAATAGTACCATATGAAAGTTAATTAAGACAATTCTTCAAGGATCCACATCCTGCTACAAGATTAACATGAAAAACAATAGAGAACCTTTAGGAATCCGGCAGTACACTTCAGAAATGCCCTAGAACATCCTCTTCAGGGTTTTCTGTAAGAATTGTTTACTTTTTATGTTTATGTTTATTAGAAGGCTTGTTATACACCGTCTGTGGTGAGGTTCGCATCAAAGCGGTTTACATAAAATCAAATTATAACAGAGATAAACAGTCAGTAAAGCATAGTTACTCACCTGTAACAGGTGATCTCAGGGAACAGCAGAAATTTAGTCTTCACATATGGATATCGTCGGTACCGACGGAGCCTGCGCGGGAACACTCCCCAGCGTCCAATTAGAAAGCTTTTGGGAGCATCCCACAGCGCCTGCGTGCTGCCTTCCCGCCTTTCCGAACTGTCTCTCTCCAGTTGAGTTTAAAGCTGAGACAAAGAGAGAGATAGAGAGATACAAATCCTAGGGGAGGTGGGTGGGTTGTGAAGACTAAATTCCTGCTGTTCCCCGAGATCACCTGTTACAGGTGAGTAACTATGCTATCTCCAGGAACAAGCAGGAATGTAGTCGTCACATATGGAGACTCCCTAGCTACCGATGCCAGGGAGATACCCCAGAAGTTGTGCGCCCCTGTGAAAAGACTCCACTTCACCACATGGATCTCTGGCATCCTACCAGGGATGGTGGGTAGGAGTTGATTGTATGGAACAGGTGTTGAAGAACAGCCTGACCAAACAAGGCATCCGGGAGGGAGTCCTTGTCCAAGCAGTAATGGGCTGTGAAGATATGAACCGAGGTCCAGGTAGCTGCTCGACAGATGTCGTCGATAGACACAGAGTGAAGATGAGCCATAGAGGCTGCCATGCCTCTCACATTTTGCGCAGTGACATGGCCTTCAAGAGGAAGGTTCTTACTCCGATAGGCAATCCAGTTGGACAGTGTCCTTTTGGAGACTGGAAGTCCTAAATGACTAGGATCAAAAGCAACAAAGAGTTGAGAGGACTTTCTATGTTGCTGCGTCCTTTGCAAGTAAAAGGCCAAAGCTCTTTTACAGTTCAAAGTATGAAGATTCCTTTCTGCATTAGAGGCATGAGGCCTTGGGAAAAAAACAGGAAGGTAAATTGCTTGGTTTAAATGAAAAGGAGAAACAATCTTTGGCATAAAGTGAGGATGAGTCCTAAGGACTACTTTATCATGATGGAACCTTGTATAAGGAGGATCAGCCACCAATGCTTGCAAATCACTGATGCGACGTGCTGATGTGATTGCAATAAGAAAAATAACCTTCCAGGAAAGGAATTTCAAAGGTGTAGTAGCTAATGGTTCAAAAGGCGGCTTCATGAGCTGGCCAACAACTAGATTTAAATCCCATGCATCGGTGGTGGCTTAACGGGAGGCTTAGTTAGAAGAAGGCCTCTCATAAATCTCGCTATGATAGGATGAGAGGAAATAGGTTGCCCATTTAAAGGTTTGAGAGAAGCTGCAATAGCACTCAAATGAACTCTCACTGAATTGATCTTAAGCCCTGCATTAGACAAATGAAGGAGATAGTCCAGTAACGATTCCAGAGGTATTTCAAGAGGGTTAAGACCCTTCTGCGAACACCATATGGTAAACCTTTTCCACTTGAAAGCATAAGAGTGTCTTGTGGATGGTTTCCTGGAAGCATAAAGGATATCCTTTACTTGCTGAGAAAGGTTAAGACCATGAAGGTCTAGGCTTTCAGCAACCAGGCCCTGAGATGTAGAGACTAGGGATTTGGATGCCACAGCATCCCGTCCTCCTGGAATAGGAGATCTGGAGAAGATCCTAATTCCAGAGATGGAGCTTGAGAGAGATGTAAGAGCAGAGGGTGCCACACTTGTCGTTGCCAATGTGGGGCTATGAGAATCATATGGCCTCTGTCTCTCTGACGCTTGAATAAAGTTCTGGGAATTAGGGGAATGGGTGGGAAGGCATACAGAAAGTACCGACCCCAATGGAGGAGGAAGGCATCCCTGGCCTGACAACCCTGAGCCGGAATTCTGGAACAGAACCAGGGAAGCTTGGCATTCAGCGGACTTGCAAAGAGGTCTATGTCCGGGGTTCACCAAAATTGGAAAATTTTGGCCACCTGGTATGCATGGAAAGACCATTCATGTGGAAGCAGAACTCGACTGTGTCGGTCTGCCCAAGAGTTTTAAATGCCTGGAAGATACACTACAAGGAGATGAATCTGATGCTCTCTGGCGAGGGGCCAAAGTCGCAAAGCTTCGTTGCAGAGCGACAGAGAGCCTGTTCCGCCCTGCTTGTTCACATAGAACATGGCTACTTGGTTGTCCGTTTGAATTAGGACAGTTTTGTAGCTGAGCTGGGTGTGAAACACTCAAAGAGCAAAAAAGATTGCTCTGAGCTCTAAGAGATTGATGTGTAGATCGTTCTCCTGTGGAGTCAAGGAACCCTGGGTAGAGAGGCCTTGCAAATGGGCTCCCCAACCCACCTGTGAGGCATCTGTTGTTAGAGTTACTTGGGATGGGGTTTGCTGAAAAGGGGACCCAATCAAGAGATTCTGGGGTGACTGCCACTATTGGAGAAACAAAATAAGATGATCTGAGGTTGCTATTTTGTCTGACAGGCAACCTGACGCCTGAGTCCACTGAATGGATAGATTCCACTGGGCTGCCCTCATATGGAGGCAGGCATAAGGGACCACATGCACGGTGGATGCCATGTGGCCTAGCAATTGTAACATTTCCCGAGCAGTGAGGTGAGACTTTAGCATTGCTTGGGAAGCTAACTGCACAATGCGAAGGCAGCGGGACTGTGGAAGATAGGCCCTCGTATGTCTGGTATCTAGCAGGGCTCCTATGAACTCTAGAGACTGAGTGGGAGCTAGATTGGATTTTGGGAAGTTTATGACAAGTCCCAAATATTGAAGGATACGCATTGTGTGAGATAGAGAAAACCTGGCCTCTGGTTCTGATGGGGCTCGAATGAGCCAATCGTCCAAGTAAGGGAAGACGAATATTTTTAGGTGCGGAGAAATGCTGCCACCACAGCCATGCATTTTGTGAACACCCTTGGTGCCAAGGCCAGGCCAAAAGGAAGAACCCTGTATTGGTAGTGCTTCCCTTGAAATAGAAAGCGAAGAAACCTTTGGTGAGTTGGATGGATGAGAACATGAGTGTACGCATCCTTGAGATCTAGAGAACAAAGCCAATCCTGACTCTGAAGGTATGGCAGCAGAGTTCCTAGAGAAATCATTTTGAACTTCTCTTTGAACAGGAATTTGTTCAATTCTCTGAGGTCTAAAATGGGTCTGTGTCCTCCTGTTTCTTTGGAATAAGGAAATAGGGGGAATAGAACCCTGCACCTTGTTGATGAATAGGTACTTCTTCTATCGCCCCTTGGGCAAGAAGCAGACTGACCTCGTGATCTAACTGGGAGTTGAGAGAGGTCTGAGAATTGAACTTTCTTACCATTGTAGGAGGGGGCATGCTGAGGAAGTGAAGCTTGTATCCCTCTCTTACAATGGACAGAGTCCAACTTTCTGCTGTTATCTGCCCCCATCTGGGGACAAAATAACATAACCTTCCTAGAATGGTGGAAGGCTCTGGCCCGTTCAGGGCCAGAAAAGCACAGTTACTTACCTGTAACAGGTGATCTCTGGGAACAGCAGGAATAAGTCTTCACATATGGGTACGTCGGTACCGACGGAGCCTGCACGGGAATGCTCCCCAGCATCCAATCAGAAAGCTTTTGGGAGCATCCCTCGCGCCTGCGCACTGCCTTCCCGCCTTTTCCACTGCCTCTCCTCAGTTGAGTTTCATAGCTGAGACAAAAGGAGAGAAAGAGGAAAGGAAGATAGATAGATAGATACAACTCCTGGGGGAGATGGGTGGGTTGTGAAGACTTATTCCTGCTGTTCCCAGAGATCACCTGTTACAGGTAAGTAACTGTGCTATCTCCAGGAACAAGCAGAAATGAGTCTTCACATATGGGGACTCCCTAGCTATAGATGCCAGGGGGAGATCCCATAAAATGGATCAGGACTGCAGCCCACACATGGATCTCCGGCATTCCATGAGGGATGGTGGGTAGGAGTTGAAAGGAGAGGAGCTGTAAGAAAAAACAGCAAAGTTAAGGACTACAGGAGAGGAGTCCTTGGTATGTATGATAAGTAGCATTAAAAATTATTTAATGAACAATCACAGAATGGATCTTACCTACTGGATTGTAGGAAGTAGAGAGGGTGATGGAGTCTACTGGAGATTCAGTAGAGGAATCCTCAAGGTGACCTCACAGCAGTGAGGATGAAGGTCCAAATCTGGAATTGGCAGGTGACCCAGGTGTCAACTGGGGTACATAAGAACATAAGATATGCCATACTGGGTCAGACCAAGGTCCATCAAGCCCAGCATTCTGTTTCCAACAGTGGCCAATCTAGGTCATACGTACCTAGCAGTTTCCCCAAGGGACACAGGTTCCACAATGCTTGTACTGGTTCAAGCATTGATATCCTGGGTCCCTTCTTAATAATGGATCATGGACCTTTCCTCCAGGAACTTGTCCAAACCTTTTTTAAACCCAGCTACACTAACAGCCTTTACTACATCCTCCGGCAACAAATTCCAGAGTTTGATTACACGTTGAGTGAAAAAATATTTTATTTTATTAGTCTTAAATAGTTTACCCTGTAGCTTCATTGCATGTCCCCTAGTCTTTCCATATTCTGATAAGGTAAACAATCGATCTACGTTTACCAGTTCCACTCCGTTCATTAATTTATAGACTTCTATCATATCTCCCCTCAGCCGTCTCTTCTCCAGGCTAAAGAGCCCCAACCTTTTTAGCCTTTCTTCATAGGAGTAGCCTTCCATCCCCTTTACCATTTTGGTGGCTCTTCTCTGAACCTTTTCTAAAATCGCTATATCCTTTTTAAGATACGGCGACCAGAATTTCACACAATATTCAAGGTGCGGTCTCACCATGGAACGATATAGAGGCATTATAATATCTTTTGTTTTATTTTCCATTCCTTTCCTTATCATACCTAGCATTCTATTTGCTCTCTTGGCCGCCGCTGCACACTGGGCCGAGGGTTTTAACAAGGTATCCACAATGATGCCTAAATCTTTTTCCTGGGTGGTGGTTCCTAATGTGGAACCTTGCATCGTGTAACCATAGTTTGGGTTGTTCTTCCCTAGGTGCATAACCTTGCACTTCTCCACATTAAATTTCATCTGCCATTTTGATGCCCAGTCTTCCAATTTATCAAGATCCTCTTGCAATTTTCCACAATCCTCCTGGGTTTTAACAACTTTAAATAGTTTTGTGTCATCTGCAAATTTGATAACCTCACTTGTTATTCCACTTTCCAGGTCATTTATGAATATGTCAAAAAGCAGCGGACACAGCACAGATCCCTGGGGTACACCACTATTCACCTTTCTCCATTGGGAAAATTGGCCATTTAGCCCTACCCTCTGCTTTCTATCTTTTAACCAGTTCCTGATCCACAGTAGTACACTGCCTCCTATCCCATGACTCTTTAGTTTTGCCAAAAGTCTCTCATGAGGGACCTTGTCAAAGGCTTTCTGAAAGTCCAGATACACAATATCAACCGACTCACCTTTGTCCACCTGTTTATTCACTCCTTCAAAAAAACATAACAGATTAGTAAGGCAAGATCTTCCTTGTCTAAAGCCATGTTGGCTGTCTCCCATTAGGTCGTGACTATCTACATGCTGAGTAATTTTATTCTTTATGATGGTTTCTACCATTTTTCCCGGTACTGATGTCAGGCTCACTGGTCTGTAGTTTCCCGGATCACCCCTCGAACCCTTTTTAAAAATTGGTGTTACATTGGCGATCCTCCAATCCTCAGGTATTAGAGATGATTTTAATGATAGTTCACAGATTACTGATAGCAGGTCTGCAATCTCAAATTTCAGTTCTTTCAACACCCTTGGATGTATACCATCCGGCCCAGGTGATTTGCTACTCTTCAGTTTATCTAATAGTTGTAAGACATCTTCCCGATGTATCGATATTTCCTTCAATTCTTCCACACCTTTAAATACTACTTCAGTCATGGGTAACATCCCTACATCTTCCTCAGTAAAGACCGAAGCAAAGAATTCATTCAGTCTCTCCGCTATCGCCTTGTCGCCTCTTAGTGCTCCTTTAACCCCTTTATCATCTAATGGACCAACTGACTCTCTCACAGGTTTTTTGCTACGAATGTACTTGAAAAGGTCTTTATTTCGCGTTTTTGCTTCCGCAGCAAGCTTCTTCTCAAATTCTCTCTTTGCCTGCCTTATCAATGCCTTGCATTTGACTTGCCAGTGCTTGTGCTGTTTCCAGGTTTCATCGTTTGGCTCTTTTTTCCATTTCCTGAAAGATGCTTTTTTGGCAACAACCACCTCTCTGACCTCACCTTTAAACCATGCTGGCAGTTTTTTGGACTTCCTTCCACTTTTCTTAAAGCGTGGAATACAGCTGGTCTGGGCTTCCAAGATAGTATTTTTCAACAACACCCAAGCTTGATGTACGTCTTTAACCTTTGCAACTGCTCCTTTTAGTTTTTTCTTAACTGTTTTCCTCATTTTATCATAGTCTCCCTTTCGAAAGTTAAAGGGTAGTACTGTGGATTTCCTTACTATCCCTCCTCCACTAATTAAATCAAAGGTGATCATGCTATGATCACTATTGCCAAGTGGCCCCAACACCCTTATCTCTTGCACTACATCTGGTGTTCCACTAAGGACTAGGTCTAATATTGCTTCCCCTCTGGTTGGTTCATGAACCAGCTGCTCCAAGAAGCAGTCATTTATTTCATCTAGGAACTTTATCTCCCTAGCATGTCCTGTTGTGACTCTGACCCAGTCGATGCCGGGGTAATTGAAATCACCCATTTAAATTGTGCCGCCGACGGCGGGAAGGACTCCTTCGGGGTCGCGAGGCCAGATCATCTGCCTTACTCCAGCCCAATCCGGGCTGTGGGAGGGGAGCGGCAGCTCCATTTAAATTGTGCCGCCGACGGCGGGAAGGACTCCTTCGGGGTCGCGAGGCCAGATCATCTGCCTTACTCCAGCCCAATCCGGGCTGTGGGAGGGGAGCGGCAGCTCCATTTAAATTGTGCCGCCGACGGCGGGAAGGACTCCTTCGGGGTCGCGAGGCCAGATCATCTGCCTTACTCCAGCCCAATCCGGGCTGTGGGAGGGGAGCGGCAGCTCCATTTAAATTGTGCCGCCGACGGCGGGAAGGACTCCTTCGGGGTCGCGAGGCCAGATCATCTGCCTTACTCCAGCCCAATCCGGGCTGTGGGAGGGGAGCGGCAGCTCCATTTAAATTGTGCCGCCGACGGCGGGAAGGACTCCTTCGGGGTCGCGAGGCCAGATCATCTGCCTTACTCCAGCCCAATCCGGGCTGTGGGAGGGGAGCGGCAGCTCCATTTAAATTGTGCCGCCGACGGCGGGAAGGACTCCTTCGGGGTCGCGAGGCCAGATCATCTGCCTTACTCCAGCCCAATCCGGGCTGTGGGAGGGGAGCGGCAGCTCCATTTAAATTGTGCCGCCGACGGCGGGAAGGACTCCTTCGGGGTCGCGAGGCCAGATCATCTGCCTTACTCCAGCCCAATCCGGGCTGTGGGAGGGGAGCGGCAGCTCCATTTAAATTGTGCCGCCGACGGCGGGAAGGACTCCTTCGGGGTCGCGAGGCCAGATCATCTGCCTTACTCCAGCCCAATCCGGGCTGTGGGAGGGGAGCGGCAGCTCCATTTAAATTGTGCCGCCGACGGCGGGAAGGACTCCTTCGGGGTCGCGAGGCCAGATCATCTGCCTTACTCCAGCCCAATCCGGGCTGTGGGAGGGGAGCGGCAGCTCCATTTAAATTGTGCCGCCGACGGCGGGAAGGACTCCTTCGGGGTCGCGAGGCCAGATCATCTGCCTTACTCCAGCCCAATCCGGGCTGTGGGAGGGGAGCGGCAGCTCCATTTAAATTGTGCCGCCGACGGCGGGAAGGACTCCTTCGGGGTCGCGAGGCCAGATCATCTGCCTTACTCCAGCCCAATCCGGGCTGTGGGAGGGGAGCGGCAGCTCCATTTAAATTGTGCCGCCGACGGCGGGAAGGACTCCTTCGGGGTCGCGAGGCCAGATCATCTGCCTTACTCCAGCCCAATCCGGGCTGTGGGAGGGGAGCGGCAGCTCCATTTAAATTGTGCCGCCGACGGCGGGAAGGACTCCTTCGGGGTCGCGAGGCCAGATCATCTGCCTTACTCCAGCCCAATCCGGGCTGTGGGAGGGGAGCGGCAGCTCCATTTAAATTGTGCCGCCGACGGCGGGAAGGACTCCTTCGGGGTCGCGAGGCCAGATCATCTGCCTTACTCCAGCCCAATCCGGGCTGTGGGAGGGGAGCGGCAGCTCCATTTAAATTGTGCCGCCGACAGGCGGGCCCGCGCCTGAGGGCCTCGCCAGAGGGCCCTTTGGCGTGGCCCTTAGGCGGGGCACTACATGCAACCCGAAACATAGCCCATATATAAGCCTGCCCAGGTCTGTATTGTTTTGCATACCTTATGCCTATGCATGCTTCTCACTAGATTATACCGCTAGAGGCAGTCACCTTGCAACATTGTACACTACATCTAGTTTCTCTGTCAGTCACCTTGCAACATTGTATACTATTTCCAGTTACTCTGTCTCCTAATGTGATGCATCCTGCTTACTAGTATACTCTAAACAGATACCATTCCAGAATTGCTCTAGTTTCTGTAATTAACTGTGCAAGTATTCTGCCTCTGTCTAGATATATATGTCAAACATTTCCTAGTGCACACAGATTATCTATTATTATTATACTAGCTCAAACTTTACCTCCACCATGCTATCATACTTTTCAACCTCATACCCCTTCACCCTCTCCCTCTGTTATATGTTAATAGCTTTAACGTATGATACCCTAGCCTTCACTGCACCTCTCAACACTATTCCAATCCTTCACAGACCAGGGAATAGACCTTTTGGCCTCCCCAACCATCAAACTGAACCACCACGACGCCCACCTGGTCCACATGTGATCTATGTTGCCTTACAGCAACACAACTCCCCTCAGAGCACACAACCTCCCCATCCCTCTAACCTCAAATGTGCACTAATAAATGCCCGATCAATGCGGAAAAAATGGCCAGCATTAATAGATATTCTCTCAGCTCATAACCTCGACATCTTATGTATCACTGAGACTTGGCTATCTTCCTCTGACTCTGTGCTCCTCCACCAGATTGTTCCCTCCAACTTCATAGTTCACTCATGTCACAGAACTGACCGCCGTGGCGGAGGGGTACTCATCTTATCCAAATCAGACCTTAGGTTCCAGCTTGCAGCCTCAAACAGCACATCAACCCTTGACTTTGTGACCATCACAAATAAGCAGGTCTCTATCAATCTACTTTATAGAGCACCATCCTCCTCACCAGACGATTTAGCCACAATCATTGATATGGCCTGTAACTCTACGAACCCACACACCCCAAATTGGGTTCTAGGCGACCTCAACCTCCCAACCATTCAAGACAGCCACACCAATACCTTTATTGATGCTCTCAGTGAACTGGGCTATGTTCAGTTGGTCAACACACCTACTCATATAAAAGGTAACACACTGGACCTTATCTTTGCACCAGAATCAGCTCTTCCCCATTGGCACAATTCCTACTTAAACTCAATCACAGTCCCATGGTCTGATCATCTCCTAATCCTATTTCAGATGCCTATATCTCCTAGATCTTCCAAGCCATTACCAACAGATGCACTCTCCTCAGAACACTTTAGACGTTTTCATCCTTTTAACAGAGATGACATCCTAAAGAAGACCCAGAACCTAATTTACTCTCCGGAAAAAAGCCTTGATGACATGGTCGACTCGTGGAACTCCTGCCTTGATGCTGTGATCCACTCTCCTACCTCAACCAAAGCACCCCATAAGAGAAAGAATGCACCATGGTACTCCCCAGAGCTAAGAAAATCACTCCTCCTCCTCAGACAACTAGAAAGACGATGGCGACGATCAAGAACAACCGAAAATCATGATGCTTTCAAAACGCAATTAGCAAGACATCGCTCATCCGTATCTTCCAACATGAAAAAATACTACGCAGGCAGATTACAGCGTTCCCTCAACAAACCTCACGAGCTCTTCCACATTGTGAAAACCCTAACAAAGGAACCCTCTCAGAGTGCCCCACCCCTCCTAGACCCTCAGAAATATGCCAACTACTTACGAAGCAAAAGTAATCAGCTCGATCCAACCTCTACGCCCCCCACTTCAGCCAACACCCCTTACAATGTCCCTCCACCCTCACCTAACCAATTCTCAGGTGAGACTCAACACACTCTCTCTTCCTTCTCCACCCCAAATGACAGAATCATTCAAGATACCATCTTAAAAATAAATCCTACAACAGCACCCTCCGACCCCTGTCCAGCTTCCTGGATAAAGTCACTACGAGCTGATCTCAGCCCTTTTCTAGCTAAAATGATAAATGTATCGTTCTCCACAGGAACATTCCCCCACACCCTGAAGCAGACCTCCATCAGACCCCTCCTAAAAAACAGCAGGTTGGACCCCTCCTTGATGGAATCTTATAGACCCATCTCCAGCATCCCCCTCCTTTCGAAAGTCATCGAAAAAATCACTCAACGTCAACTACAAGACCATCTTGACTGCAATGCACCCTTACACCCATGTCAGCACGGATTTCGTGAATCACACGGTGTGGAAACCCTACTGACCTCCTTGTTTAACACTCTTACCATAGGCCTAAACAATGTCAGACAAGGTTTTGCTTTGATCTTCATGGACATTGCCGCGGCGTTTGACACTGTGGATCATGAAGTTCTCCTATCGCGTCTTAGAAAGAAGGGAGTTCATGGATCCGCCCTCTCTTGGTGTTCCTCATACCTCAGAGACCGTTGGCAACATGTTCGTTCTGGATCTTCAACCTCCGACCCCTTCCAGCAAACCAAAGGTGTGCCACAAGGCTCCTCCCTTTCCGCCCTACTTTTCAACATTTATATGCAGCCTATCTGTGACCTCATCCAATCTTTCAACATCAACTGCCTGGTCTATGCTGATGATGTCCTTATGTATATGCCATTCTCAACAGAGCTCCTAGACCTCTCCCCACTAATCGAGTGCTTCGACGCGGTTACAGACTGGTTAAAATCACAGATGCTTAAGATAAACTTTAAAAAGACTGAAGTCCTCTTCGTGACGAGAAACCCTGCATTCACCTCACCAAGCTCCATCAAAGTGCGTGACGCCGAGCTCATCTGCAAGTCTACAGTCAGATACCTAGGGGTTACCCTCGATCAACAGCTCAATATGAAGGCCCACATCACCAACGTAGCGAAATCTGTCTATCATAAAATCCGGACCCTTCGTCATTTACGTCAGCTGCTTGAACCAGATGACTTTCGATCAGTCTTTCAGGCCTTAATAATGCCCCACCTTGACTACGCCAATGCCATCCTACATGGCCTACCAAAGAGCACGATTAACCCCTTACAATTGGCCATGAACTCGGCTGCAAGAATCCTCTATGGAGCCTCCAAGCGAACCCACATCACTCCAATACTCAAACAGTTACATTGGCTTCCTATGCACTCCAGGATCTCTTTCAAGATCCTAACCATGACTCACAAAGCGATCAATAACAACTCCGCATCTTCCATCACCGACCTGATATCAACTACACCCCCTAATCGCGCAAGGAGATCGACTGCCTCCAATTCTCTTATATTACCCAAGGCAATCACGAAGTGCTCTCAAGCCACCAGATCCAGAGCCTTCTCTTACTTCGCACCATCATGTTGGAATGCACTACCAACAGAAATCAGAACCATCAGTGACCTCTCCCAGTTCAGGAAGGCACTGAAGCATCACCTGTTCTTGCAGCACTACAATATTTTAGACACCGCCTCACACCAACCTACCTCTACACTCCAGGCCAACACGTTAAACCCATGCACTCCATAGTCTTAACGCGAAGAGCTGCAATCTCACCTTGCTTCTTCCCTTATCAAGAAACATATAGCTGCGTTTAGTTATTCTGTACATAGTTGCTTTTTGTACATAGTTATTATGTTCCTCTGTTTATGAAACCTGTTGAATGTAACCTGTTTAATGTATACCCAGCTGTTCATTGTAAGCACTGATCAATTTTTGAGAAGTGTAGTTTCTGTTCATTGTAAACCGCGCTGATGTCGAATAGTGCGGTATAAAAGAAACTGTAAATAAATAAATAAATAAATAAATTATTACTGCACTGTAACGTTTGCTAGCTTCCTTGATTTCTTTAAGCATTTCATCATCCATTTGTTCATTCTGGCCAGGCGGACGATAGTACACCCCCACTGCCATCGCCTTCCCCTTTTTACATGGAATTTCAATCCATAGAGATTCTACAGCAAATTTTGTTTCTTGCAAAACTTTAAACCTTTCTGACTCAATGCCCTCTCTAACATAGAGCGCAACCCCTCCACCAATTTGGTCAGCTCTATCATTACGATATAGTTTGTACCCAGGTATCAGTGTCCCACTGGTTGTCCTCCTTCCACCATGTCTCTGATATTCCAATCATATCTAACCTCTCGTTTAGTGCTATATATTCTAACTCTCCCATCTTGTTTTGTAGACTTCTAGCATTTGCATACAAGCATTTTAGAGACTGTATTTTACTCATATTAATTTGGCTATTGGTAGACATGGGTAATTTGGGATCTTTAAGTTCTGTCTGCTCCATACTCGAGGGCATTTGGGCTACTTTACTCTTTTTTGGAACCTCTCTGCTTTTTGTAGTATCCTTCAAGGATACATTCTTCCGAACCATGCGCTCTTGGGCGACTGTCGGCTTTCCCCTATTATCTAGTTTAAAAGCTGCTCTATCTCCTTTTTAAAGGTTAATGCCAGCAGCCTGGTTCCATCCCGGTTAAGGTGAAGCTCATCCCTTCGGAAGAGCACCTCCTTTCCCCAGAATGTTCCCCAGTTCCTAACAAATCCGAACCCCTCATCTGTACCATTGTCTCATCCACGCATTGAGACTCCGGAGCTCTGCCTGCCTTTTGGGTCCTGCGCGTGGAACGGGAAGCATTTCGGAGAACGCTACCCTGGAAGTTCTGGATTTCAACTTCCTACCTAAAAGCCTAAATTTAGCTTCCAGAACCTCCCTACCACATTTTCCTATGTCATTGGTACCGACATGTACCAAGACAGCAGACTCCTCCCCAGCACTATCTAAGACCTTATCTAGGTGGCGTGTGAGGTCCGCTACCTTCGCACCAGGCAGGCATGTTACCAGGCGATCCTCACGTCCACCAGCCACCCAGCTATCTACATGCCTAATGATCGAATCACCAACTATAATTGCTGTCCTAACCCTTCCCTCATGGGCACTTGGCCCTGGAGAAACCTCCTCGGTGCGAGAGGGGTTTACACATCACCTGGAGGACAGGTCCTAGTTACAGGATCACTTCCTGCCACACCAGGGTGATGCTCTCCTGTCACATGACCTCTCTCCTCCATGGCAACAGGGATGCTGCCAGACTGGAGGTGGGACTTCTGGACTATATCCCTGTAGGTCTCGTCTATGTACCTCTGTCTGTCTTATGTTTTCCAAGTCTGCTACTCTAGCCTCTAGAGAACGGACTCGTTCCCTGAGAGCAGAGAGCTCCTTGCACCTAGTGCACACGTAAGACCTCTCACCAGCTGGGAGAAAATCATACATGTGACACTCAATGCAAAAGACTGGAAAGCCCACATCCCACTGCTGGACTGCTGTCTGCATCTTAGTTTTAAGTTTGTGTTTAGATCTTTAAGTTCTTTATGTACTAAAGGGTGCTATGGATATTTATACCACTAAAACTGTACCTAAGAAGTTTAATATACCTTGTTCACCTGAAGCTTAATTAATCTCAGGTCCTTAGTGTATGACTGATTTGGGTAATGAGCTTCACCTGAGAGCCCCTCCTGTCTTAAGTTGTGCAAGTACCTATAAAGCTGTGATTATCCCAGGGGAGGGTGGGTGTGGGGAGGGAGGGAGGGATATAACACTTATTAAAAAAGGGCTGCTACACAGTACCTTGTCCTGTGCCGCTGAGGTAAGCTATATTCTGATTTGATTTAAATTATAGCTCTTTGCTGCTACTAGGCTCTAACCTATTAAGAAAATTTAAACTACAAGCTCTCTGCTGGATTCTAAATTTAACCAGAAAGCTTTCTTCTGTGTTTTAATTTGAAACTAAAAGTACTTTGCTGATGCTAGGCCCTGAGTGACTATGAAATTTAAACTACAGCTGTCTACTGGGTATGAAAGGTAACCAGAAAGTTCTCTTCTGTGTTTTAAATTGAATCTTAAACTGTTGCTACTAGGCCCTGACTGATTTAACAAAAGAAATAGTGGGTTCACAGATTAATTAGCTTTAAAAGAAAAAAAAAATTCCTTTCAGAAAAATTCCCAGAAGTATATACTCACAATTTCAGATTTCTCTCCAGAAGTAACAGCCCCCCTTTCTAGTCCTTCAAGACTAGTATAAGAACGGCAGGTCTTCAGTGGAAAGCTTTATGGAAACAAGCTGAAAACTCTTTTAGCTACAGTCATTAACATTGAGGAGTAAAAGAGGAAGACTGACCGATTTGGACAAGTAGCCCAGTCCTGGAGGGAAGAAGGGGTATGGAAAAAAGCCCGTATTCCCAAGGAGGACAGATGTGTGAAAGGTTGAAACCTCAGGACTACTGAAGATCTACACTGTCTTTCCTAGCTGGTGAGAGATAGGAAAGATATTGAAGCATGATGCTTCAGGGATAGCAAGACCTAGAGTAAAGTGGAAGCTGTTAGTACCACAGTAGTGGTTGTGTGCATAACAGCCCCCACATGTCGAGGGACAGTATGAAGATATGCAAGCCCACTGTCTGGAACCTATAAGAAGGTAAAAACCTTTATAGCATAGACAGTTAGGGAGATAGTATGTAATACATATCTACCTATAAAAAGCATCTCGACAGATACATATATAGAGGGATATATATATATATGTGTATATATAGATATATATATACATATAGGGGCATAACTTATTTATTTATTTATTTTATTTAACATCTCTTATATACCGCACTATTGACATCAGCGCGGTTCACATGGAACAAAACATATACATACAGGGTAACTGTAGTGTATTTTACAAGTAACAGGGATTAGATAACTTGGAAAACAATGTAATCTAATTTATTTATTTTTATTTTATTTATTTATTTAGCTGTATTTATATTCCGCTTTTCACCAGGTCAAAGCGGTCAATTGGGGGATACATTTAACACGAAGGGATATAACACACATACGTTAATACTTACAGGGAACATGGGCAATGGAGGGTTAAGTGGTTTGCCCAAGACCACAAGGAGTGCCTATAGGACTAGAAATCCCAGTCCCTCCAGCCTGAGATTGCTGTCCCCAGGTGGGACTTGAACCCCCGGCCCTCCGGCCTGAAGTACCTTGTCCTAACCACTAGACCACTCCTCCCTTAATTAAGTCATAAACAATGAACTATATACATTAAATGCAGTTAAGAATCACTAGGTCTGAAGATGGAGTGGCTATTTCTCTAGGGAAAGGTTTATACTGGAAAGTAACTTAAGAATAGGAAGTGCTTGAGACTTTTCCTGAATTGTACTAAATTGGTTATGGCTCTCAATTCTGGTGGGAGGGTATTCCATGCTGTTGGGGCATGAATGCTGAAGGCTCTTTTAGACGCTTCCTTGGTGTATTTGACTGTTATTTTCGGGACGATTAGGGTATTTATTGCTGATGTTCTTCTGGCTCTGTTGAGGGCCTGGGTGTGTAGTAGGTTAGCAATGGTTGAGGGTGCTTGATTGTTTAGGGCTTTGAAGGTGGTGATTATGATTTTGTATTGGATTCTTGCATTGGTTGGTAGCCAGTGGAGTCTTTTCAGGATTGGAGTTGTGGTCTGACTTTGATATTCCTTCGAGTACTCTGGCGGCAGTATTCATCGCCAATTGGAGAGGATTTAAAGTTGATTGAGGGAGCCAACATAGGATTGCATTTGCAAAATCAAGGTGTGGCATCACTAAGGCTTGGAAGATGGTCCTGAAGTCTGAGGGTTCCAGTAGGGGTCGTATGTGACGTAGTGTGCGTATCTTGTGATATATTAGTTTTGTTATATTTTTTATGTGAGTTTTCATATTGAGACGCTGGTCAAGGGTGATGCCTAGGTATCGTATAGTTGGTTTTACTGTTAGTTCCTTGTCCTTTATCTTTAATGTTGGGGGGGGTGAGAAGTTTTGGTTCTTCGTGATAAACATAACATCGGTCTTACTGTGGTTGATTCTTAGATTCTGTGTGAGGAGCCAATCTTCTACTGCTTCAAAACATTGTATCAGTGGTGTGAAATCTGGATGGTCGATGGAGAATGGCATGAATAGGAGAATGTCATCTGCATAGGCTAAGCAGGTAACTTTAAAGGAACGGATGAGGTCACAGATAGGTTGCATATAGATGTTAAACATTAATGCTGAAAGAGAGGAGCCTTGTGATACCCCTTGATCTTGCAGGAATGGGTCTGATGTTCTTTCGCCCATCCTAACCTGCTGCCATCGGTTGGATAGGTAGGATTTACACCAGTTCAGTGCGGGTCCATGTATTCCTTTTTCATTAAAGCGATCGATAAGTATTTGATGATTGACTGAGTCGAACGCAGCCGAGATGTCCATGAATATAAGGATGAATCCTTGTCGGATGTTGTCTATTCCAGTGATTAATGTATTAAAGAGAGTGATTAGGAGGGTTTCTACTCCATGGGCTTCCCTAAAGCCATGTTGTGCCGGATCAAGCGGAGCTTCAGTGTCTATATGTTGTTGTATTTGATGTTGGACCATTTTTTTCGATTATTTTGGCTAATAGAGGGATGCTGGATATTGGCCTGTATGATTCTGCTCTTAGGGGGTCCAGTTTATTGTTCTTCAGTAATGGTCTAATGGAGGTTTGTTTTAGGCTCTGAGGAAAGGTTCCAGATGAAAAAGATTTCTCTAGTATTTTATGTATGAAGAAGCTTACTTCACCTCTGAGCTCTCTTATCCAGGCTGCTGGACATGGATCATTTGATGCAGTGGTAGCGTTGATTGAGGCAATAGTATTTTCAATATCTTTAGTTGATATCGTGTCAAACTTGGACAATATGGAAGACTGTGACAGTTTGGATAAGTTATGTGAGCCAGTGGAACAGGGGTCCTTGGATGTTTTTGCCATTTTTGATTTTAAGTAGTTGGCATATTCTTGAGGGTGTATGGTTTGTGTGTGTTGAGGGGTTGGTTCCTTTGCCAATGTTTTTACGATATCGAAGAGATCATGGTGTTTATTTACCGATTGCTTTAGGAGATTGGTATGGAATTGTTTCCTTCTATCGGATATTTCTTGGCGGTGCTTTCTGAGATATGAGCAGTAGGCTGTGTAGGCTTCAGTGGAGCGGGATCGTCGCCATCATTTCTCAAGTCTGTGTAGATGGAGGAGAGATGTTCTTAGCTCGTTAGAATACCAGGGTACATGTGTTCGGTGATTGGATCTTCTTGATGTGTTCAATGGTTGAGAGTTGGTTCTGAGAGTGTTATCCCAGGTGTTGATTAGGTCATCCAGATCTGGTTTAGAGGTGTGGAGCATAGGAAGAATATTCTTAAGTACGTCTTATCTAACAAAGGGGCGGAATCTCCTGGCTGTTGGCTTGGCAGGGGTGATGTTAGAGTTAAGGGCGTTGTAGGAGTTGGGTATTTGGAATGTGATCAGACAATGGTCAGACCATGGTACTGGCGTTATGGAAAGTGCATGGTTATGGTCTGGTTCAGTGGATGTTTGTGGTACGAAGATTAGGTCACGTGTGTTTCCCATAGCATGAGTAGGTTCGCTGACTATCTGATGGAATCCAAGGTCATCTAGCGCTTCATGAAATGCAGCAATTTGCGTGTCATGTAGGGAGGGGAGGTTGAAGTCTCCTAATATCAAACTATATATCTGTGGTTTTTCTGTGTTGCAGGCCAGGTCCATTATTGTTGACAGATCATCTGCTGATGTTGTTGGAGCTCTATAGACTAAGTTGATTGAGTGTTCGTTGTTTGATATGGTTAGTGTGTTTAAGTGTGTTGTGCTGATGTTGTTGACCATCTGAAATTGTCGTTGGCTTTTTGAGATGGTGAGTACTCCGCCTCCTCTTTGGTTGATCCTGTGGCACGTAAAGATTGAGAAACCTGGGGGTAGCATCTGGTTGAGAATGACGTTATCACATTCAGATAGCCAAGTTTCTGTGATCATCAAAATGTCAAGGTCATGTGATGTTATGAGGTCAGTGATCAATGGCCATTTTTTGCGGATGGATCTGATGTTGATGAGGGCACAACGCAATGATGGTTGTTGCTGTTGCTTAGGTTGAGATTTTTTTGTAATTTGAAGGGCGATGTGGATTAGGTTTGGGTGGGGTGTATGTATAGGGTTTGTTGGGTGTGTTTGGGTCTTGTTTGACCATCTCTTCCAATTGTTTCTTAATATTGGTATAGAATTTTGGCCGCTGTTGAAGGCGTCTGAGCATCCAGATAGTGCAAGGAGGAGATAGGTAATGGTGAAGGTTATGAGAGTGCACAACTTTAAGGGTGACATTGTGTATCAAGGGAAAAGGATGAGTGCTTGCAAGGAAATATGGTAGAGACTGCTGAGAATACTAGCAACAGTAAAGGTAGTGTACAAATCGCAATGTTAGTTGGGGTGATGGTCGTATTGGCAATACTAACAAGGAGGTTCTTGTTTGTAATAGTGACAGTATTGGAAAATGCTGGTAGCACTGGCAACAAGGATATTGGCAGTAAGTAATGGCAACACTAATAACAATTGGATTGTAATAATAGTAACACTGTAGAGCAGGAGGTAACACTTGTAGGACTAGCAGTGATGGCTAGTGTAAGTTAGCAATATTGTTGCTATAAGGCAGCAGGTAGCAACAGGATTAGTGATGCTACTAGGACAATATTGGTAACAATTAGCAGAACATATCATTACATGCTGAGTGGTTATAAGACTTTGTATATGCAAAGGAGTTTATACATGCTAAAAAGTGATTCCAAAATAGTCACACACAGCTTATGCACACACATCTTACAGACATATGTATGTATAGAATATATAGAGATATATACATACATGAATATGTAAGTCTGAAGATACATGTCTGCAACTAAGCCCCATAAGAACATTCACATGAGAGATGTGAAGGAAAAAGATTCATCTAATAACAAGAAGGTGGAAGCTACTTGAAAAGATATATAGAGAATCTATTCCTCCGGGCTAAGAGGGTGCAGGAATGCTATCCAGTAAAATAACCAGGATGGTTGCGTGAAAAAACAGAGGATAATATCAGTCTGTAGAGAGCAAGTCGTGAGTTCTGTAGAACTCTGACATGGTAAATGGACAGAAAACGCATAGAAGGAGATACCAGGATGACCCACTGGAGGGACACAGGGGTATCATGCGTTACTAGAAGAATATGTGCTGTCCATGAGGAGTAGGATAGCATGAGGCCAAGCTGTAAGGAAAAAAGAGCATATTCCTGCAGGATTGGAAAACTCCTTGGATATTCACGCAGAAAAAGCTTATATCCTGTATTAAACAGGAGACAAGAGGGTGTGGAGAACCCTCACAGTCATGGAAAATGACTGATAAGCCTTTTCTACTATATAGAATAGCCATCAGAGACAAAGTTCAATGCTCTCTAGCAAGGGCCCATAGTAGAAAGCTTCTCTGAAGATTGCAGAGAGCATTATGCAGGAGAATTAGGAGATAAAACTGACTGTAGGTCAGTTGTGTTGCCAAATCCCAGGAAATGGAGATGGCCAGAAAGAAGATAATGTGAGAAGCCTGAAGTGAGTAGGAATATCCAAGATAGATGAAGACTATCTTGGAATCACTTCTAAGGCTAGACAAAAGTAGTGGAAGACAGACTGGAAACTTGTGGGAAGTACCAGTAGTTCAGTCACTGGAAGTCCTGCATGAACAGTAGCTGAAAAAGACAGCAGAGAATCTCTCTGTGTAAAACAGAGAGAACAGACAAAGGGAGAGGAACATTCCTGTACCTGTCTGACAGCTGTCCAGAGAATTTATTCTACACTGGAATGAAAGGCTAGAGAAGCTGTCCAGTATGGTACCACTCATTCAGGGGAAACCCTGGATGAGAGGGTAGAGAAAACATGTAATTGAAGGGTGACTTACCATATGGTGAGTCAGCTGAAGGAAAAAATGTTCATGGTGGGACAGGAACTATCATGGGATAGTTGTTAACTTCGCTTCTTGGTAGGAAGAAGAGAAGAAATCTGTAACCCATGGACAAGAATATCCTGACAGCTTAGCTTATCCTGAAGAAAGGAAAGCACATGTAGAGCTTTAAAGAAAAAAACAGTGAACAAACTTCTGCTAAGAAGTAGTTAACTGTAGGTTGCAACCCTCAGGAATCTATGGTTGCTGGGTACGCTGAGACTGGCTAGAGTTTTGATTCTTCAGACCAGGACGAGGTGTCCCCTGCTTGGGTACATCTGGATGATGGGCAGGAGAAGAGTAAAACCTTCTTTTCTTAGGGAAAGAAGGTTTGGTAGGACATTTCCTACCTCCTGGGGAAGAAGGAGGCTTAGGATGATCCCTAGAACCAGGGAAGTCAGTGGAGCAATGAGCAACCTGATGTAAAGCCTCCTTATTGAAGAGATTTTCTCCAGTACAAGGAGAATTACCCAGTGTGTGTTGTGCCCATCTGCTCAAGTCTGAAGCTTGGAGCCAGGCTCTACGACGTGCTCCTATGGAAATAGCAGAGGATCTGCTAACAGACTCAAAAGAGTCTAGAGAAGCACGAGAAAGAAACCAAGAGATATTTTGGCTATGACTAAGAAGCAAGGAATAGTCTGCAGCCTTAGGTTCTGATAGAAAAGGAGTCAAAAGAGATAATTTCTTTGTGACCTCCTGGAGAGATAGACTCATAAAAAATATAAGAGATAATCCTTGATGCCAGCATAGATGTTTGGAAGGTTTGACGTCCAAAGGCATCCAGTGCTTTAGATGCACAACCTGGCGGATAAGAAGAATGCTTCTTCTTGCTTTTTATCTTCCTCATTGCTGATTCCACTACAATGGAATGATGGGGAAGTTGAGTTTTTTGAAACCCTGGAGAGGGGGGGCACCTGATACAGAACATCAGTTGCTGTAGAAGGTGAGGGAACCCTTAAAGGTGATTCCCACATTCTCAGAAGAAGATCCTGCAAAGAATGATGTAAAGGAAGCATTATATTTTCCTTTTATGCAGGAAAGCCTCGAGTAGGATCACAGCCAGGGATAGGAATAGCAAGAAAGGTTGCTATGTCAAGGAGAAATCTCTGAAAAGAGGGATCTCCAATGGGAACTATCCCTGGGTAGGCTAAGGTCGAAGGAGCAGCCTGAGCACCAGAAGATGTATTGGTCTGGTGCCGAAAAAGAATCCCACTAGATGGATAGTGGTACTGGCAGTCACGATTAGAGGCAGTCAGCATTGCATCGTCCATGCCAGGTATCGATTCCAAACTAGGCATAGAAAGGATCGATGGTACCGATGTAACCGCAGGAACCGACATCGATACCGATACCAGTAGCTGAGGCGGAACCGGAGACGGTAACGCCATCGAAGCAGTCATCTGAGGCTGCTCAAGCGGTACCGAGGCAACCAGAAACGCTTGGTGGATATCCTCAGTACTGCGTATCCGGAAACGATAAGGATTGGTTCCGAGACGCGTTGGTACCCAGTCATCTAGACTAGATATCGATTCCAGACTCGGCATCGAAGGGAGCAAGTCTATCGATGCATGTCTAGAGGGTACCGACATCGGTGGTGGTATCAGCAATGTTGCCGATACAGGAAAGTCAATCTGGGTCATATCGAGCGGTCCCGAAGACGCCGGATGACGATCCCTGGTGAAGAGTGGATCACTCAACACCGGTGCCGATGCCGGGGTATCGGTACCGCTCAAAGCGGATGCCACCACCGAGCATGGCTGAGATACAGGAAAATCAATCTGGAACGTATCGATCGGTCCCGAAGGTACCGAGGACGCTAGATGACGATCCCTGGTGAAGAGTGGATCACTCAACACCGATGTCGGGGTATCGGTACCGCTCGAAGCGGATGCCACCACCAAGCATGGCTCAGGTATGTTCTGTGAGGGGTGAGCCCCTGAAACCCCTGAAATGCTCTGGAGCCCGGAGACTCCCGCCGGGGTTTTAATGCCAATGGGGTCTTGAGGGTAAGGCCGGAGCCGTCATCATGCTCGGCATGAGACCTACCACTCAAGGAATGGCTAGTCTTAACAGACTGTTTGTGGGTTACCTGATCCTGTAGAGAAGAAAAGGCCGGTGCCCTCACTCCGGGAAGGTAAACGGTATCGAGGGAAACTCGAAAGAGGGAAGTTCTTCTCACAGAATTGCAGCCTGATTGTTCAGGGGAAAAAGGGTCAGGACCCAAACAGGTTAGACACCAGGCATTGGAGTCTAAAAAGAAAACTGTTTCCACAGTGAAGGCACTTCTTAGGAAAAGAAGGCTCCATGATGGAGAGGCCTTCTAGGCCCAAAACTTTTAAGACAGAAACAGAGGGAAAAATCTCTCTGAATTTAAGAAAAAGAAAAGAAAAATCCACCGGCGGTACCGGTGGTGGCGGGAAAAACAGCCGCGACCACAAGGAAACAAGAAATAAAGAATTTAAAGAAAAAAGTTTCTGCGGTGACAGGAGGACGTCCTGCCGGCTCCGCGGAAAAACGAAAACTGAGGAGAGGCAGTGGAAAAGGCGGGAAGGCAGTGCGCAGGCGCGAGGGATGTTCCCAAAAGCTTTCTGATTGGATGCTGGGGAGCATTCCCGTGCAGGCTCCGTCGGTACCGACGTACCCATATGTGAAGACTCATTCCTGCTTGTTCCTGGAGATGACAAAGTTTTCTAGATGGGAGTCAAAGCCCCTGTGGAGGCTGAGTCTGCTGAGCCGGTTGAGGCTTAGCAGCCTTTGTTTTTCTTTGTTTAGGTTGTTGCTGACCCTTTTGGGCAGACTGACCTGAACGATGCCCTTGCTGGGTATAGGAGGGGTAGAACTTCTTCTTTCTAGTGAAGAATGATTTTTTGTAGAACTTTTTCCTTGCAGGATCCGCTGTAGATTTTGATAATCTATCCAAGGTGAGATTATCAGCATCTAGCTCATTAGCTTTCTCTTGCCAATTTTTGCCAAAGAGATTCTCTCCTGTGCAAGGACTATTCCCCAGTTTATCCTGTACCCAAAGTTCCAAGTCCGATGCCTGGAGTCAGGCAATCCTACGTGCGCCTATGGCAATAGCAGAAGTTCTGCTTATGCACTCAAAACAATCAAAAGCTGCACGATTTACGAATTTGGAAACATTCTGAGCATGTTTGATAAGTGCAAGATAATCTTGTCTCTTATCATCAGGAACGAGAGGGCTCATAAGCTCTAGATCTCCTGTAACTTCCTTAAGGAACATTTCCATATATAAAATGTAGGAACTAATCCTGGCAGAAAGCAGAGGCCTGGAAGGTTCGACACCCAAAGGCATCAAGAGTTCTACATTCACGTCCTGGAGGATTAGATGTATGTCTTTTTGCACTCTTGATCTTTCTCATAGCTGATTCCACCATCATGGAATGGTGGGGCAGCTGAGTTTTTGAAATCCAGGACAAAGAGGAACTCGATAGATAGTATCGAGCCTATGAGAATGAGGAGAAGTGGTGAGAGGCGTTTCCCACATCCTTAGCATGAGATCATGCAAGATCTCATGAATAGGCAAAGTAGCTGCCTCTTTGGGAGCTTTAGGATACTGTAAAATCTCCAATTCCTTTGCCCTAGGCTCTGTTTCAGGAGCCACTCTGATGGAAAGATCTCGAGCCACATCCCGGATAAAATCCTAGAAGGATATATCCTCTGGAGGAGACATCCTATGTTTAGGAGAGGAAGAATCCTCAGGAAGAAGTACTCTGGTATGGACAGAGCTGTCAGAGTCTTCAGACTCATCGGAGGATTCAAAGTATCTCCTGTCTGGGTAATTGTGCAGTGCACGATACCGGTACCAATCGAAGTCGGTATCAACAGGGTCTGCTACCGACTTGTCAGTACCGGAGGGCACAGCATGCGTCGGTACCGGTAGTCCACCTGCCAATGTCTATGCAATTGCCCCCGGTACAGATGTAGGTGCCGGTACCGGTTGAATTGTCTGAAGCGGTTTCGGGGGCATCGATGCCGAGAGAAGAGCCACTAGACTGCGTTCAATAGCCAAGAATCTCTGGTCTATCGATGCCGCCGATGCCTGGGTATCGGTACCAGACAAAGCGGCCGGTATCCCAGAGCATGGCACCAGTAGTTCTGCCGAGGTTGGGGCCTCGAGAACATCCTGGAGCCCCAATGATGCTTTGGAACCCGAAGCCTCCCGCCGGGGCAATTTTGCCGGTGTGAGTCCCTCAAGGGCAATGCCAGAGGCATCTCGATACTTAGAAGGAGATCTACCCTTTGAGGACCGGCTAGACTTATGTTTAGTTACCTGAGATCCATGGGAGGAAGACGAAGCCCTGGAAGATGTTGATGCCACAGATGCTGCATTGGAGGGAAAAAGGGTGCCAAGTTTAGCAACTCGGTTTTGCCGACCCCTCTTCGACATCATCCCACAGGCAACACACTCGGAGATAGAGTGGTCAGGACCTAAACATTTGAGGCACCACTCATGTGTGTCGGTGACGGAGATGGTACCGCCACACTTGGAACACTCTTTGAAACCCGAAGCGGGTTTTTCCATTGGAGAGGAAAGTTGGGACTAGTACACAAAATGGCGCGTGGCACCAGAGGAGAAAAAAGCTGGAAGACTCCAGGAAAAGATTTTTTTTTTCAAGGAAAAGAAAGAAAGAACCGGCGGTACCGGTGTAGCGTCGAGGGAAGGCAGACGCGACCACAAAAAAGAAGAATAAATGGGATATTTTCTGCGGTGACAGGAAGTGCGACCTGCCAGCTCTGTGGAAAACGAAGAACTGGAGAGTGACAGTTGGGAAAGGCGGGAAGGCAGCACGCCGGCGCTGTGGGATGCTCCCAAAAGCTTTCTAATTGGACGCTGGGGAGCGTTCCCGCGCAGGCTCCGTCGGTACCGACGATACCCATATGTGAAGACTACATTCCTGCTTGTTCCTGGAGATAAATGGTTACAAGTGACAAGTCTAAAGTACAGTTGAATAGCATCAAGCTGTTGCTTATTTCCTCATGATCTGTCAGTTGCATAATACAATTCATTGTATTACCAAATCCAGTAGAGAAATACTTCCCCTCCAACAATTACTACCTTTGTCTCCTTGTAAAGCAGGAATTTATAATATATTATAGATATAATACCACATCATTTTTAAATTCATTGAACTCCTTTGCATTTAATAAGACCATTTTTCTTATAATAGTTTGGATTGCTGAAAATTTGCAGCATGCCAAGCAAACTATCCATAAGTTCAGTTTCTACCTGTCGATGGACCCCAACATTCCAGGACTGATATGTTCACACTGAGGTGTATTTGCCAAAGGGAATATGACTGACGAAGGTGTAGTTCTGACTGTTTGTTCAATCTGAAAGGCATCATCCTCATGACTTCCTCGAAGGGCTGGCAGCTACAAAGATACATTAAAAATCTACTGCAGGTACCAAATTTTGGGTTCACAATCATCCTATTTCTGCATCCTTACATTCAGTTTTGCTGCGTGGCTTACATGTTTATCTAGCACTCAGATTGGGTCTATCCCATCTCAACCATCTTCCATTCAGTCTACAGTTTTGTGTTATTGAGCTCAATTTAGCCACACCATTCATCAAATTCATTCCTACCTCACAAACAGCTTCTTAATGCCTAACAGTGAAGTGAAGTCTGTCTATGACAATGAGATGTTTTGAGTTCCCTATTTCTCTACTGTATAACTTCCAGGTCTTGTAGAGTGTTTTGCAAAAATCTTCACTCCCTTGTATATTTTTCACATTTTGCTCCCTAAAAAAATACAGTTCAAAATGCAATGAAATAGGAGTTTGTTTAATTTATTTAAACAACATACACTACACTTTTAACATAAAAGAACATTTACAGAAACGTTCAAAAAATTATTAAGAATTTCAAAAGGTTATCTCATAAGTCTTCATACCTTTAGCCATAAATTCAAATTAGCTCTGTTTCCAAAATTCGCCTTGACATGGCCAAAAAATCATAATTACACTTACCTGGTAATTGTAGTTCCTTTAGTGACGACAGTTCAGTCCTCTACGTCTGGGTTGTCAATCTCCTCCTGCAGCTTGGAGACTGGTATGTCAAAACAATGACATCACTGGATATAGCCTGCTGCACTCCGCCTTCCATCCCAGTGTGAACTATTAACAAAGCAGACTCACAGGAGCAACAAAATAAGTAGCAAACTACAAACATAGCAAATAGAAGAAACCAAACACTAAAATTCCTAAGCATCCACCCCCTTCCGCTCAGGCCTTCTTACACCTTGCCGTGCCATAGAGAGAGTGAACCCCTTATCAAAGAGAAAGAAAACTGACTCACCTGTAACCTACTTCGGTCCGTTACGATGACTGGAATCTCTTAAAAAATCCCTGGGCGGGAAGGAGGACTGAACTGTCGTCACTAAAGGAACTACAATTACCAGGTAAGTGTAATTATGATTTCCTTATCGTTCCTCCAGTTCAGTCCTCTACGTCTGGGATGTACCAGAGCAGTAATCATTGGGAGGGACACTTCCAGCCAGCGGACAAAACAGCCGACCCGAAACGAGCATCGGCCACCGCCGCGACGTCAAGACTGTAATGCTTGCTGAAAGTATGTAGCGACGACCATGTCGCTGCCCTACAAATATCTCCCGGCGGAATCAAACCATGTTCCGCCCAGGAACAGGCCTGCGCTCTTGTGGAATGCGCCCGCAACCCGCCGGGCACCACGCAACCCTGAAGCAAATAAGCGGAGGCAATCGCTTACTTTACCCAACGAGCGATGGAAGCCTTCGCTGCCGCCTCCCCTTTGCGTGCACCACCAAACAGCACAAATAACTGATCCGACTTACGGAAGCACTCAGTAATCCGTAAATATTGACGCAACGCTCTCCGAACATCCAAAAGATGAAGACTGCGATCTGCAACGCCACTGCCCTGGGCCCCAAGGATGGGCAAGCAAACCGCCTGATTCAAATGAAAAGGTGAAACCACCTTAGGCAAAAAAGACGGCACTGGACGGAGAACCACTTTCTCCCTGGAAAAAGATAAGAAAGGTTCCCGACAAGACAACGCCTGCAACTCGGAAATCCTCCTAGCCGAACAAATGGCCACTAGAAACACCGTCTTCAACGTCAAATCCTTAAGGGACGCCTGGCGCAAGGGCTCAAACGGTGACTTGACCAAGGCCGCGAGAACGAGATTGAGATCCCACGGTGGAACCCACACCCTACGCGCCGGTCGGAGCCTAGCGACCGCCTTCAAGAAGCGGACCACATCGGGGTGAGCCCCTAACAGTACTCCATTGATCTTACCCCTATAGCAGGCCAGGGCCGCCAACTGTACGCGCAAGGAACTAGCGGCGAGCCCCTTATCAAAACCATCCTGCAAAAACTCCAAAACCACCGGAACAGACACCGTGAGAGCTCGGACTAAACGCCGAGAACACCAATCCTCAAAGATACGCCAAACCCGTACATACGCCAAGGAGATCGAATGCTTCCGCGCCCTCAGCAAGGTCGCTACAACCGCTGACGAATAACCTTTGTCAGTTTAGCCCTCTCAATGGCCATACCGTAAACGAGAATCGATCCACCTGCGGCATAAACAGTGGCCCCTGCCGCAACAGATCCGCCCGCTCCGGTAGTCTCCAGGGAACGCCCTCCAACAGGCGCACCAGATCCGCATACCAAGGCCGTCTCGGCCAGTCGGGCGCCACTAACAGAACTTTTCCCTTGTGCGCTCCGATCCTTTGAACTATCCTGCCGATCAATGCCCATGGGGGAAACACATACAGAAGACCCGCCGGCCACGGGTGCAAGAGCGCGTCTATGCCCTCTGACATCCTTTCGCGCCTCCTGCTGAAGAACCGGTCGACTTTTGCCGACCGGAAGGTCGCCATGAGATCCATCACCGGAGGACCCCAACGCGCTACTATTTGTGCGAAAACGTCGGGATGAAGCTCCCATTTGCCGGCATCCACGTGCACCCTGCTGAGGAAGTCCGCAGTGACATTGTCCCTTCCGGCAAAGTGTGCCGCCGAGATTGCTGGCAACCGAAGCTCCACCCAGGCGAATAACTCGTCCGCCTCCGCTTCCATGGTGGCACTTCCCGTGCCCCCCTGACGATTGATGTACGCTACCGTCGCCGAATTGTCGGAGAGCACTCTGACGGGCCTGCCACGGAGGAGAACTTCGAACGCCTGAAGAGCCAGGAACACCGCTCTCAGCTCCAGACGGTTGATCGACCACGACACCTGCAACGGAGACCAAAGCCCCTGCGCAAACTGACTCTCGCAGTGAGCCCCCCAGCCCGCTAGACTGGCATCCGTCAACAACGGAACCCACACCGGTTGTTCTAGCGGCATGCCCGCCGCCAGGGACGACCTGACCAACCACCAACGCAGGGAGCGCCTGGCGGGCAACGGACAAGGAAGCCCCTTGCTAAGGACGTCGTTCTGATGCGACCACCGGCGGAGCAGCGCTCGTTGGAGAGGCCGCATATGCACCTTGGCCCATGGCACCGCCTCCAACGTCGCCGCCATCGTGCCTAGGAGCCGGAGGTAGTCCCATGCCGACGGCGCATACACCGACCGAAACTGCCTGACCAGGGTTCTCAACCCCTCGGCCCGCTTGCTCGGTAGAAACACCTGTCCTTTCTTGGTGTCGAACCGAACCCCAAGGTATTCGAGGACCTGAGTGGGCTTTAACTGACTTTTGGCTGGGTTGACCACCCAACCGAGACTCTGTAAAAATTGTACCACCCGGTCCGTCACCCGAAGACTCTCCTCCTCGGACTTGGCCCGGATCAACCAATCGTTGAGGTATGGGTGAACGAGAATGCCCTCTTTGCGCAACGCCGCTGCCACCACGACCATGATTTTGGTGAAGGTTCGCTGCGCCGTGGCCAACCCGAAGGGCAACGCCTGGAACTGATAGTGCCCCCAAGGAAGGGCGAACCGCAGAAACCTCTGATGCTCCAATCGGATGGGGACGTGCAAATACGCCTCCGTAAGGTCCAGAGACGTCAAGAACAACCCTTGACGCACTGCCACTATGACCGACTGAAGGGTCTCCATTCGGAAATGCGGAACGCGCAAACAACGATTCACGGCCTTCAGATCTAGGATGGGTCGAAACGTGCCTCCCTTCTTCGGCACCACGAAATAAATTGAGTATCGACCCAAACCGTAATCGACTTTGGGGACCTCCACCAGGGCCCCCAACTGAAGCAGCCGCTGCAAGGTTCCGCGGACCGCTGCAGTTTTCGTGGGACCCCGGCAAGGAGACAGAACGAACGAGTCTGACACAGGTTTCGAAAACTCCAGGGCATAACCGCGCTGCACAATCTCGAGCACCCACTGGTCGGAGGTGATGTGGGTCCAAGCGGGGAAAAACTCCCGAAGTCGCCCGCCAATGGGAGGCTCCACCGCCGGGACCCGCCTCATTTCATTGCGACTTACGGACTGCGCTCGCGGAGTTGGAAGCGAAACCTCTATTCGCTCCCCGAAACCCTCGAAAGCCCGAGGCCCGAGACGGGAACCTGCCCCTCTGGAAACCGCCGAATCGAG
The DNA here is from genome assembly GCA_033557465.1 of Ichthyophis bannanicus. Classification (NCBI taxonomy): domain Eukaryota; kingdom Metazoa; phylum Chordata; class Amphibia; order Gymnophiona; family Ichthyophiidae; genus Ichthyophis; species Ichthyophis bannanicus. The sequence continues at coordinate 196,455,160 of CM066037.1, read as the reverse complement.
GTGAACGAAACCTCCGGACATCTCGAAACTGACCCCGAAAGCCTTGGCCGGACTTGGCCTGCTTCGGCATATCCTCCGGGAGCAGCCCCGCCTTGGAATCCCCCAGGTCTTTCACCAACTTATCCAATTCCTCACCAAACAGCAAACCTCCCTTAAAGGGAAGCTTGCTAAGACGGGACTTCGACGGGCCGCCCACCGCCCAATTCCTCAACCATAACAAACGCCGGGCCGCCACTGCAGACGCGGTGCTATTAGCTAGCGCCCTGATCAGATCGTAATGAACATCGGCCAGGTATGCCGCCCCTGATTCCAGGCGATCCAGCTCTTTCAGCTCCTCGGCATCAAAATGAGGAGACATACGCAGCCGTTGCGCCCAACGCAAGGCAGCTCTGGCCACCCACGCTCCACAGATGGACGCCTGCAGCGACATAGAATCCGCCTCAAAAACCTGCTTGAGCAGACTGTCCACCTTACGGTCTTGAGCATTTTTCAAGGCCGCACTGCCTTCCACAGGGATGGTGGTCTTCTTAGTAACTGCCGAAACTACCGCGTCCACCCGCGGAGACCGGAACCGTTCCTTATCCTTATCGGCCAACGGATATAATCTCTTCAAAGTCCGCAAGCCCCGTAAACCTGCTTCCGGCTTATCCCACTCATCCTGAATCATCTTGTCCACTACCTTGTGCACAGGAAACACCACCTGAGACTGTCGGACCGCTCGGATAACGGGGTCCTCCACCTCTTCCTCCACCGCCACTTGCGGTGCAAGATGCAACATCTGCAAGGTCTCCGAGATCAAGGCTGCCAACTCTTCTCTACGGAAGACTCTAATTATGGTAGACTGATCTTCAGGTTCAGGAATCTCCCCTTCTTCGAGATCCTGTGAGCCCTCTTCCGGGTCCCAATCCGGGACAGGCATCTCCGGCCAATCCCCCTCCGCTAGCGCCGGATCCCGGTTTCTCGGCTTCTTAGGCGCCGAAGGTCCCTCATCCAAAGCTTCAGAGACCTCCATTTGCGGAGGGAGAGGCGCCAGTGACCCAGGGCCCACTGCCGCCCCCCGCCGCTTCAGGCAGAAAGCCTGATGCATGAGCAGCACAAACTCCGGACTAAAGTCACCGAGAACCTGCGGCGGCCCCGGTAGAGAGACCCCGGAAGGCCCCGGCAGCTCCTCCACCTTGGACCCCTGCGGCCCAGAACGCGGGGACGCAGCCCGCCCGCTGGCGGGCGCTCCTTGCGCTTCAGAGGACTCCTGCATTTCCATCTGCTGCTCCACAGCGGAAGAAAGTGTCGCACAGCCCCGGCACACACCAGTATCAGCCACGGTCCCTCTTCTTGTGCCACAGACAATACACTGTGGTCGAGCCGCCATATAGCCAACCAGCCAAAGCCCCAAATCTAACTAACTCTGTTTCCTTCTTACTGTTTTTTTTTTTTATAAGAGAGACCGCACCTGTATACTTTTGTTTGTCTATTTATGTATTTATACTTATTTATTTATTTCCTGTTTTGCCCGTATTAACACACTGGTAACACCAGTAATACAAGAAACCCCCTCCAGCCAGCCCCCCCTGCCTGAGTGAAGGCTGCACGGAAGAGAATTATCGACCAAGGGCACCCCCCGAAAATGAAACAACGCAAACAAAAACAATAAAACTGAAATTAAGGGAAAGAAAAGAAATCGGGCCCCGAACCTAAGTGCAGTGACAGGCTGACCGGTAACACGCGGCTCTTCCGCGGCTCAGAAAATGGCCGCCGAAAATCCACCGCACTGCTAAAAAGGGCACCAAAACACTCCGGGGAAACTTCCGACCCGCACAGAAGGCTGACCCCGCAGAGAGAACGGCCGCAGCCGAAGGCAGACTCACCGGCCCGATCCGGAGCTGCTCCGATGAAACGGAGTCGCTGACAGCTGAGGCGCCGGCTTGCAACGTCCCCGTAGCTGCTGTAGAGGCAGGAGAGCCGCGGGCAGACAGCCTGAGAGAGACAGACTGCCACCGTCAAGACGGGCTCTCCCCCGAAAGTCCTGGGGGAGAGACCGCTGTGCTCCAAGGGGGGAGACTCGACAGCCCTGAGCCAGAACCCCAAAAACACCTCGCAGGCACAGGCAAGGAGCAACAGAGCCGGGAGAACAGAGTGCCGGCAATCAGACCAGCAATGCTCTAATCTCTTTTTTTTTTTAAAGGGATACCAACACAGAAATCAAAAAGTTTAAGCCTATCTAGCACTACACTAGCTCCTTATCCATTCCTCCAGAGAGCCCTTCTACAAGGCTCGTCAAGTCCTCCTGCTGCATGGAAACTGGTAACACTGGGATGGAAGGCGGAGTGCAGCAGGCTATATCCAGTGATGTCATTGTTTTGACATACCAGTCTCCAAGCTGCAGGAGGAGATTGACAACCCAGACGTAGAGGACTGAACTGGAGGAACGATAAGGAACAAGTTAAAGAGATCGCATCTGTGTCTAGCCACATTGGCTGAGCCGATCTTAAACATCAAGCTAGTTCTGTTGGCTGTTTTCTACAACTGGTTCCCTGCTGCTTTCTTTGATTTGAATAAATGGTCTTTCTTTATCTTTTAAAGATACTGTGAAGTCTCTTGGGGATGATTTTGGATATTAAATTGTTGATTTCTTCTCTTATTTCTTTTCATGCCCTTTGTAGAATTGGAGCTTTGAGACCATTATAGATATTAGTTCACTTAAAAATCTTCTTTTTGTTCCTGTGATTAATAGGATTGATTATTGCAATACCTTGTTGGTGGCATTCCTTCATATCAACCTAAACATCTTCGGTTACCAAAAGCAGAGGGGTTCCAAAAAAGAGTAAAGTAGCCCAAATGCCCTTGAGTATGGAGCAGACAGAGCTTAAAGATTCCAAATTACCCACGCCTACCAAAAGCCAGATTAATATGAATAAAATACAGTCTCTAAAAAGCTTGTATGCAAATGCTAGAAGTCTAAAAAATAAGATGGGAGAGTTAGAATATATAGCACTAAATGAGAGGTTAGATATAATTGGAATCTCAGAGACATGGTGGAAGGAGGACAACCAGCGGGACACTGATACCTGGGTACAAACTATATCGTAATGATAGAGCTGATCAAATTGGTGGAGGGGTTGCACTCTATGTTAGAGAGGGCATTGAGACAGAAAAGATTATAGTTTTGCAGGAAACAAAATTTGCTGTAGAATCTCTATGCATTGAATTCCATTTAAAAAGCGGAAGGCGATGGCAGTGGGGGTGTACTATCGACCGCCTGGCCAGAATGAACAAATGGATGATTAAACGCTCAAAGAAATCAAGGAAGCTAACAAAGGTTACAGCACAGAAATAATAATGACTGATTTCAAGTACCCCGGTATTGACTGGGTCAGTGTCACGGCAGGACATGCTAGGGAGATAAAGTTCTGAGATGAAATAAATGACTGCTTCTTGGAGCAGCTGGTTCATGTACCGACCAGAAGGGAAGCCCTACTGCACCTAGTCCTTAGTGGAACACCAGATCTGGTGCAAGAGATAAGGGTGTTGGGGCCACTTGGCAACAGTGATCATAGCATGATCGCGTTTGATTTAATTAGTGTAGAAGGGATGGTAAGGAAATCCACAGAACTACCTTTTAACTTTCGAAAGGCAGACTATAATAAAATGAGGAAAATAGTTAAGAAAAACTAAAAGGAGCAGTTGCAAAGATTAAAGACATACATCAAACTTGGATGTTGTTGAAAAATACTATCTTCTAAGCCCAGACCAGCTGTATTCCACGCTTTAAGAAAAGTGGAAAGAAATCAAAAAAACTGCCAGCATGGTTTAAAGGTGAGATCAGAGAGGCTGTTGCCAAAAAAGCATCTTTCAGGAAATGGAAAAATGAGACGAAAACTGGAAACAGCACAAGCACTGGCAAGTTAAATGCAAGGCAGGCAAAGGGAGAATTTGAGAAGAAGCTTGCTGCGGAAGCAAAAACGCGTAATAAAGACTTTTTCAAGTACATTCGTAGCAAAAAACCTGTGAGAGAGTCAGTTGGTCCATTAGATGATAGAGGGGTTAAATGGAAATTACACTTACCTGGTAATTGAAGTTCCTGGAGGGTCCAGTTTAGTCCTCCACATCCGGGTAGTGCACCTCCTCCTGCAGCAAGGAGACTGGACCAATCAACTCTTTAGAACCGTAGCCTGCTTACTGCTGGAACTCCCATGAGCCCTCCAGTGAACTAGTAACAAAGCAGACTAAATAAAGAACAGATTAAAGAAAGGACAGAAAATCAGAAAGTACCCATTAAGGCGTTGCAGATCCCCCTCCCCAAACGAGAGGACAAACGCTGCACCTTGCTTCAGCTCCCGGACCCGAATACCGACAGTCAACACCGGAAGCTGAGGAAACAGAAAGAAGTCCGAGAACGAAGACGAGGAAACGAATTCTATGGAACACCAACCCAAGGGAGATTGGTGTCCTTCGTCTTTTTTTTTTTTTTTTTTTTATATTAAACGCATAGGCGCCAGTAAGTTAACTGAGAGCAGAGTAGAACGGGCAGAGCGCACCGCCAAGACTGAGCAACAAATTCCGGGCGGGAAGGAGGACTAAACTGGACCCTCCAGGAACTTCAATTACCAGGTAAGCGTAATTTCCATTTCCTGAGCGGGTGTCCAGTTTAGTCCTCCACATCCGGGATGTACCAGAGCAGTTAACAACGGGGGGGATCTTGGCACGCGGCGCGCAAGACCGCAGACCCAAAACTGGTATCCCGAGCCGCTGACACATCCAAACGGTAATGTTTACTAAAAGCATGGAGGGAGGACCACGTCGCCGCTCGACAAATTTCCAGCGGAGAAACGAGACTATGCTCCGCCCAAGACGTGGCCTGCGCACTAGTAGAATGAGCTCGCAACCCCAAGGGAACAGTTTTTCCCTGTAGAAGATAAGCCGACGCTATTGCTTCTTTAATCCACCGAGAAATGGAGGCCTTAGCTTGCTTCCCCTTTCCGCGGACCCCCATACAGCACGAACAAACGATCCGACTTCCGAAAGGGCGCGGACACCTTGAGATACTGACGTAGGACGTGACGTACATCAAGCTTATGAAGCACCGAGCTGGACGCGGAAGACGAACTCGGAGCGAAAACCGGCAAAACTACTGGCTGATTCACGTGAAAGGGAGACACCACTTTAGGCAAGAAAGAAGGAACCGTCCGCAGAATCACCCTATCGCTAAGAAAGGATAAAAAGGGAGCTTTACAAGAAAGCGCCTGCAGTTCAGAGATACGACGCGCTGAGCAGATGGCGACGAGAAAGACCGCCTTCAAGGTCAAATCCTTTACAGAGGCACTGCGGAGAGGTTCAAAGGGCGCCCGAGCCAAAGCCTGTAGGCACCAGGTTCAAATCCCAGGGTGGCAAGACAACCCTGCGAGAAGGGCGTAACCGAAATACAGCTCTGAGAAAATGCCGTACGTCCACATGAGAGGTAAGAGGGACGTCGTGAATCTTGCCGTGATAGCACGCCAGAGCGGCAATTTGGACCTTTAAGGAGCTTGCGGCGAGACCCTTGTCAAAACCGTCCTGTAAAAAACTAAGAATGACCGCAACGGAAGAAGTGGCAGCGCGGACCGCATGCCGGGAACACCAATCCTCAAAGATCCGCCAAATCCGAACATAAGTGAGGGAGGTAGAAGGTTTCCGCACACGCAGTAGAGTGGAAATAACCGCTGGGGAATACCCTTTCTTCTTCAACCGAGCCCTTTCAATGGCCATACCGTAAGCGAGAACCGATCCACCTGAGGCATGCGCAGAGGTCCCTGCACGAGGAGATCCACGAGGGGCGGAAGTCGCCACGGCACGCCGTCGAGCAGCCGGACCAGATCCGCGTACCACGGGCGACGGGGCCAATCCGGCGCTACTAAGAGGACCGTTCCGCGGTGGGCCTCGATGCGCTGAACCACCCTGCCAATCAGAGCCCATGGTGGAAAAAAACATACAGAAGTTCGAATTTGGGCCACGGCTGGAGAAGGGCGTCGATACCCTCGGACATTCGCTCCCGTCGCCTGCTGAAGAAACGACTCGTCTTGGCTGATGCGAACGTCGGCATGAGATCCATGATGGGCGGACCCCACCGACGAACTATCTGAGCAAAAATCTGTGGGTGCAACTCCCACTCGCCGGCATCTATTCGCACCCGACTAAGAAAATCTGCCATGACATTGTCCTTTCCAGCGATATGCGCTGCCGAAATGGCCAGGAGACGCTTTTCCACCCAACCAAAAAGCGCGTCGCCTCGACTTCCAGGGGCACGCTGCCGGTGCCGCCCTACCGGTTGACGTACGCAACCGCCGTCGCGTTGTCCGACAGAACCCGAACCGCTCGACCGCAGACTGACTCCTCGAAAGCGTGAAGTGCAAGTCGTATTGCTCGAAGCTCGAGCCGGTTGATCGACCACAGAGCCTCCTGCGGAGACCAGGTCCCCTGTGCAAACCGGCCCTGACAGTGGGCTCCCCAGCTGGAGAGACTCGCATCCGTGATGACCGGCAACCAGAGAGGCTGCTCCAAGGGTGCTCCCGTCCAAAGCGAGAGCGGGGACAGCCACCATTGTAACGCCCGTCGAACCCGGAGGGGACATGACAAACGGCGGTTTAGAGAATCCGACTGATGGGACCAATGACGCAGCAGCGCACGCTGAAGCGGTCGCATATGAAATCGGGCCCACGGAACCACTTCCAGAGTCGAAGCCATGGTTCCCAATAATTGGAGATACCACTAGGCCGAAGGAGCGGGGTCCGACAAACATCCGCAGCAGCTGACGCAAGTTCTGGACCCGGCGACCGGGGAGAGACACTATCCCCGTAGCCGTATTGAAACAAACCCCCAGATATTCGAGATGTTGAGACGGCACCAGCTAACTCTTGGGAACGTTGATCACCCAGCCGAGATTCTGCAGCAGACGAACGACCCTGTCCGTGGCTCGCAAACTTTCCTCCGCGGATTTCGCTCGGATCAGCCAATCGTCAAGGTAGGGGTGCACCAGAACCCCCTCCTTGCGTAATGCCGCCGCGACTACCACCATCACCTTGGTGAAAATGCGAGGCGCGGTGGCCAGGCCGAAAGGTAAAGCTTGGAACTGGAAGTGTCCCCAGGGAAACGCGAATCGGAGAAACTTCTGATGAGCGGGTCGAATGGGAATATGCAGATAAGCCTCGGTGAGATCTAGAGAAGTCAAGTACTCTCCCTGTCGCACGGCGACAATGACGGAACGGAGAGTCTCCATCCGGAAATGTGGTACCCGTAGACAGCGATTCACGCCCTTGAGATCGAGAATAGGGCGGACGGAGACGTCCTTCTTTGGCACCACGAAATAAATGGAGTAGCGACCGAGGCCGCACTCGTCCGCAGGGACTGGGAGGACGGCCCCCAGCGCTAACAAGCGATCCAAGGTCCGCCGAATGTCCCGTTCCTTTTGCGACCCCTTGCAGGGAGAGAGGACAAAGGAATCCGTTGGAGGGAAGGCAAAATCCAACGCATAGCCGTCTCTGACTATCTCGAGAACCCAACGGTCCGAAGTAATGTGGGCACAAGAGGGAAGAAAGTTGCGAAGACGTCCGCCGATAACTTGAACCCCCTCCGGAGCCCGCCTCATCTCATTGCGATTTACGACTGAAGGAGGAGGCGGCACCGGAGGCAGCGACGGAGAAGCCCCTGCCAGCTCCCCGGAAACCTCGAAAGGACTGAGTCCGAGACGGAAACCGGCCTCGCTGGGAATTCCAAAGGCGGGTGGACCGAAATCTCCGAAAATCCCGAAAGGAACCCCAAAGCGCTGGTAAAGTTCTAACCGACTTGGGCTTGTCCTATGGAAGCCTACCACCTTTGGTCTCACCCAAGTCCTTCACCAACTTGTCCAAGTCTTCCCCGAACAGCAACTTACCCTTAAAGGGAAGTTTGCAAAGGCGAGACTTGGAAGAAGGATCGGCGGCCCAGTTACGCAACCAAAGAGATCTGCGCGCCACCACCAACGAGGCCATACTATTCGCCATGGTACGGATCAAATCATAATGGACATCCGCCAGATAAGCGGAACCCGACTCCAGGCGAGTAACCTCGAGCAACGCTTGTTGGTCCAAGAAGAATTCTGACGCAAACGCTGAGCCCATCGCAAAGAGGCCCTAGCTATCCAGGCCGCACAAATGGAAGCTTGAAGCGATAAAGCATTGGTCTCGAATGCTTGCTTCAATAAACCATCAACTTTTTTGTCCTGAATGTCCTTCAAGGCAGCACTGCCTTCCACCAGAATAGTGGTCTTTTTGGTCACCGCAGATACCGCCGCATCAACTCGTGGAGACTTGAATTTCTCTTTATCCTCGTCTTTCAACGGGTAAAGGCGATGCAACGTCCGGATGCCCTTCAAACCAGCGTCCGGATGGTCCCACTCGGTCTGAATCATCTGAGCAACCACCCAGTGAACAGGGAAGACCACCTGAGCGTCCCGAACTGCCTGAATAAGGGGATCCTCCAACACATCGGCCTCCCCAGGAACCGGCGCTGAGAGATTGAGCGTCTGAAGTGCTTCTGTGATAAGAGGAACCAACTCCTCCCTACGAAACACCCGAACAATCCTAGCCTGATCCTCAGGGTCTGGAATCTCACCCTCTTCAAGGTCATCGACACTGCCCTCAAGGTCCGCATCCAGGTCGAGGTCTTGCACCTCGAACTCTTCTTGTACCAAGCCAACAGGGTGCGATTTCTTAGCCACCTTGGCGGGCGGCTCCGGCGGGGCCGCGACAGTCGTCAGAGGGACGAGGGCTGAGGGGGAGGCCTCAGGCCATTTGCCCAATTGCCCCAATTTGAACGCTTGATGCATAATGAGCACGAAGTCTGGAGAAAAATGAGTCAGAGAAGACGAAACATCTCCGTGCTCTACAGAGACCGCGGACCCCAGCGCCTGAGAGCCGGTAGCCACAGGCGGCAACAAAGGCCCCGGAGCAGTATCACCCTCAGCAGAGGGCGGAGTCACCAAGTGCTCCGCTGGAGAAGGTTAAATTAGACTTACCTGCTAATTGTAGTTCCTGGAGTGGAACAGTCTAGTCCCATAACCTCTGGGTTCCCAATCCAATCCAGCAGCTTGGAGACTGAGAAACTCCACCTTTTTGTGACATCATCCGTATAAGTCTCCGGTGCCAGCCTCATGCCACCAGTAACCTATTGACAAAGAAGACTCACTGGAGAAACAAGTAAGCCAAAGACTATATTAAACATTGATAACAGTAAAATAGCAACTGAGGGCAAGAAACTCCCAGCCCATTGTAGCACTTAAGAGAAAGTGGGAGCATTCCAACCCCCTGCTTGAAGTAAGGAACAGACCCAGCAGAACCCAGAAAGAAGCCCCTCTTACCTGTGAAGCTGAGCCAATCCGGACATGTTTGCCCAGGAACTCTGGGAGGGATATGGGACTAGACTGTTCCACTCCAGGAACTACAATTAGCAGGTAAGTCTAATTTAACCTTCCTGATCGTGTCCCAGTCTAGTCCCATAACCTCTGGGTCTATACCAGAGCAGTGAAACACACTTACACACGGGAGGGACCTGGCAAACCAGCCTGAAGAACCGCTGATCCGAAGGAGGTCTCCTCCGCCATCTGAACATCCAGACGGTAGTGCCTAGCAAAAGTATTGAGGGACGACCACGTCGCCGCCCTACAGATATCCACCGGCGAAACTAAACGAGCCTCCGCCCAGGAGGCAGCCTGAGCCCGCGTAGAATGAGCTTTCACCCCATCCGGCACAACTCTGCCCTTCAACACATAAGCCGACTCAATGGCTTCCCTAATCCAGCGAGCAATAGATGCTTTAGAGGCCGCTTCACCCTTTTTCGGCCCCGCGAAAAGCACAAAAAGTCTATCCGACTTCCGAAAGGACTCCGTCCTCTTGAGATACTTCCGTAAAGCTCTCCGGACATCCAACCAATGAAACCGAGTAGCTGGAGAACTACTGCTATCACCTCGCAATACCGGCAAGGAAATCGCCTGATTAATATGAAATGCCGAGACTACCTTCGGGAGGAAAGCCGGCACCGGCCGCAACACCACTTTAGACGGAAAGAAGGAAAGATAGGGCTCTCTACAGGAAAGGGCCTGTAATTCTGAAACACGCCTGGCCGAGCACACCGCCACGAGAAAGGCCACCTTCAGAGAAAGATCCTTGAGTGAGGCTCTAGCCAGCGGCTCGAAGGGCTCCCCCACTAAGGTCTCCAAAACAAACGGAAGACTCCATTTGGGAAATACTGGGCGGGTTGGAGGCCGAGCAAGAGAAACCGCTCGGAGAAATCGTTTCACATCCCGCTGGACCCCCAGCGACTGACCCGCCAGCCTGCCCCTGAAACAAGATAAGGCAGCCACTTGGACTCGCAACGAAGCCGCTGCCAAACCCTTTTCGAAAACATGTTGCAAAAATTCCAGAATTTGCGGGAGGGAAGCTCGTAACGCTTGGTACTGCCGCGCACTACACCAGGCCTCAAAAATCCGCCAAATGCGGACGTAGGACAACGAAGTGGAACGCCTTCTGGACTTAACCAAGGTAGAGATAACCGCTTGAGAATACCCCCGGGAGGTCAACCGCGCCCTTTCAAGAGCCAGGCCGTAAGAGAGAATCGACCCACGTGAGGCATGACCAGCGGCCCCTGAGATAACAGATCCGTTCGGTCGGGGAGACGCCAGGGCCTGGCCACCAGCAACTGCACCAGATCCCCGTACCAAGGACGCCGGGGCCAATCCGGCGCAATCAAGATGACATGGCCCCGGAAGCCCTCTATTCTTTGTAGAACTCGGCCGATCAACACCCACGGAGGGAAGACATACAGAAGCTGCTCCTCCGGCCAGACCTGCAAGAGAGCATCCAGACCCTCCGACATTCGTTCCCTGCGCCTGCTGAAAAAGCGGTTGCACTTTGCAGACGCCAAGGTCGCCATGAGATCCACCACCGGCCTGCCCCACCGTCGGACCACCATTTCGAACACCTCGGGATGCAGGACCCACTCCCCGGGATCCACTCTTACCCGGCTGAGGAAGTCGGCCTCCACGTTGTCTACCCCTGCTACATGGGCTGCCGACAGGTCCAGAAGGTGGGCCTCTGCCCAGGAACACAGAGCTGCGGCCTCGGACTCTAGGGACGCACTGCTGGTGCCGCCCTGCTTGTTGACGTAGGCCACTGCCGTCGCATTGTCCGAAAGCACCCGGACTGCTTTCCCGTCGAGGAGCGGCCGGAACTCCCGCAAAGCCAGCGACACCGCCCGGAGCTCCAACCGGTTTATCGCCCAGGCGCTTTCTTGAGCGTCCCAAAGCCCCTGAGCGAAGGCTCCCTGGCAGTGAGCTCCCCAGCCCAGCAGACTGGCATCGGTCATCACCGCCACCCAGTCCGGCGATTCGAGGGATTTCCCCCTGTCGAGCGACTGGGGAAGCAACCACCATCGTAGAGACTGACGAACATCCTCCGGACATTCCAGCTTCCGGGAGAGGGAGTCCCGCTGGTGCGACCACCGACGAAGCAGAGCCCTCTGTAAGGGCCTCATGTGAGCTCTCGCCCAGGGGACGGTCTCTATCGCCGCCGCCATGGTGCCCAACACCTGCAGGTAGTGCCACGCGGATGGCGTCCGGAGCCTGAGAAACCCCTGAACGCGATTCCGCAATTGCAAGGCCCGTTGGGCGGTAAGAAACACTCTTCCGCTCCGCGTATCGAAGCGTGCCCCCAGGTATTCCAGATTCTGGGAAGGCTGGAGATTGCTCTTGGCCAGATTGACAATCCAACCCAGGCTCTCCAGTAGAGAGACTACCCGGGCCGTAGCCTGCACGCTGTCGTCGTGCGATTTCGCCCGGATCAGCCAATCGTCCAGATAAGGATGCACGAGGATGCCTTCCTTTCGCAGAGCCGCCGCCACCACTACCATGACCTTTGTAAAGACTCTCGGGGCGGTCGCTAGCCCGAAGGGCAATGCTTGGAACTGAAAATGACCGAACGGGACCGCAAATCTGAGAAACTTGTGATGCTCCTGCCGAATTGGAATGTGAAGGTAAGCTTCGGACAGGTCGAGGGAGGTGAGAAACTCCCCCTGTCGCACCGCCACTATGACGGAGCGCAGGGTTTCCATGTGAAAGTGAGACACACGGAGACAGCGGTTGACTCCTTTGAGATCCAGGATCGGGCGAACATCTCCGCCCTTCTTTGGGACCGTAAAATAAATGGAGTATCGACCGCACCCGTACTGATCTACGGGCACGGGCGCAATCGCTCGGAGATCCAGTAACCGCTGTACCGACAGCCTTAAGGCCGCCCTCTTTGTCACCGTCCTGCCGGGGGAGAGCACAAAGGAATCCCGCACGGGACGCAAGAGCTCCAGAGCATAACCGTCGCGAACAACCTCCAACACCCACTGATCCGTCGTGATGTGGGCCCAGGCGGGAAGGAACTCCCGCAGACGTCCACCCACGAGGGTGGGGGACGACTGGGCCCCCCTCACTTCATTGGGGCTTTTTAAGATTAAGGGAGGAGGAGGAGGAGGAGGTATTAAGTCCGAAACCTCGCCCCGCGCCCCGAAACCCCCGGAAACTCTGTGATCGGAAGGGAAAACGCCCCCTCTGTCCTGGAGCAGCCCTTTGGGAACGAAAGCGACGAGAGTCCCGCAACTGCCCCCTGGAACTCGATGCCCCCCTAGAGGCCCGGGGCTTGTCCTCGGGCAAACGCCCGCCCTTGGACTCCCCGAGCTCCTTGACCAGCTTGTCCAAGTCCTCGCCGAACAGCAGACGCCCCTTAAAGGGCAATTTGCTCAACCGCGTCTTGGACGACGTGTCAGCGGACCAGTTCCGCAACCAGAGATAGCGCCGCGCTGCGACCGCCGACGCCATACTCTTGGACAGCCCCCGCATAAGGTCGTACTGGAGGTCCGAGAGGTAAGCGGCCCCTGACTCCAGGCGTGCCGCTTCCCCCGCCAAAAGAGACTCCTGGCCCTCCTGGACTTTCTGAGACCAACGCAGGCAGGCCCTGGAAACCCAGGCGCCACAGATGGCTGCCTGTAGGGAAAGAGCATTAATATCAAAGACTTGCCTGAGCAAGACATCCAGTTTCTTATCCTGAACGTCCTTGAGCGCCGCGCTACCTTCCACCGGAATCGTAGTCTTCTTGGTCACTGCCGACACCGCAGCATCCACCCTGGGAGGATGAAACACCTCCTTGTCCCGGTCTAATAAAGGGTATAAACGGCCCATCATTCTGGCACCTTTCAAAGGCGCCTCGGGGACATTCCATTCCTCTTGAATCATCTCCTGAAACACCCTGTGCACCGGGAAAGCCCTCTGAGTTTTCCGTAACACCTGCAGCAGCGGATCTTCCAATGACTCGTCTTCCGCAGCCGCAGGCTCCGGCATGTTGAGCGCTTTTAGCGACTCCACAATGAGGGATGGCAGTTCCTCTCTCCGAAATACTCGCACTACTCTAGCCTGATCCTCCTTGTCAGGGATCTCGCCCTCCTCCAACTCATCCTCCAAACATACGCTGTGGGCGCCCTCATCCGAGAGAGGGCTTTCTGACAGCCCGGAGAGGTCCCCCAGGGTATCGTCTCCCCGAGCCCTCCTGCTCCTACTCGGGGACAGGGACGACGCGGGGACGCCGGACGTTTACCGGCACCACTAGAGCCGCTCGGCAAACCCGCCTGCAACAAACCACTAAAAGCAGAATGTTGAAGAAGTGCCACAAACTGTTGAGAAAAAATGGTAGAGAGCTCAGTGGGGAACACCATGGGAGAAGCCGGAGCGCCCAAACCTGAAGACGTTCCTGGCAGCGGTTCCTCATGCGCCAGGGCCGGGAGACGCGACGGCGAAGCCTCTGGCTCGAGCCCTGGCGCTGGAACTGCCTGTGAGGGGGGGTTATCCAGCTCCCGGGCCTCCCCCGCACACTCTTTGCAGACCCCTGCACTTGTGCCCTTCCGTGTCCCACACACAATGCAAAGGGGTTTGGAGGGCATGCTGACCACTGCTGCCTCAACAGAAAAGGAAGTGAGTGAAAAGAAAATGGCCCAAGGTACACCCGAGAAAATGCAGAAAAAACGCCGAGGGCACAGAGAGAAAAAATCCCCCACAGCTGAAAAACTGCTGCGCTGTAATATCGGAGAGTTTGCCTGCACCTGTATGCTTCCACAACTCTCCCTAAAGAGCAGGGCAACTTCAAAACAAAAGAACCGGCCCGCGCAGAAAAACCGCGGCGTCACCACGAGGCAGGGCCGCGAGGAAAAAAGAGCGCGAAAGCGCGCTGAGAAACACTGACCGGGCCGCGGCCCCTGCCCGAGCACAGCAAAAACCACGCCGGCTCTAAAGACAGTCCCGCGGCTGCTCGGAGGCTCCCGCCAGCCTAGGGAACACCCTCCGATTACCCCAAGGTAAAACTCACCGCACCGCTGAACCGCGGGAGAGACAGAGGAGAAGGGGGGGGGGTAGGAGCAGCCGAACGCGCTAGCAGGCACAGACTTCCGCGTGGCGCCGGCTCTCCCGAAGGCAGACTTACCCCACCGGATCTCGCCCGGGCCGCTGCTGTGTCTCAGGCAAACCTCTGAAACAGCCGGCTACAGCAATGAGCTCTGCCCCGAAGAGTAGCTAAGGGCAGGAGGGGGGGGGGGGGGAGGAGGGAGACGGAGGACCCAGAGCCAAAGAGCTGGAGTGCTCCCAATTCCAAGAAATAGACAGCAAAGCAGGACTGCAAAATAACTAACAGCTAAATTAAGCCCATAAACTAAGGTGTCTCAATTGTTTCTCCTGTGAGCCCGGGACCCCCGGGCTCCCAACTATCCAGCTGCTTGGAGACTGAGGTAACTGGTGGCATGAGGCTGGCACCGGAGACTTATACGGATGATGTCACAAAAAGGTGGAGTTTCTCAGTCTCCAAGCTGCTGGATTGGATTGGGAACCCAGAGGTTATGGGACTAGACTGGGACACGATCAGGAAGGGGAGCTCTCCTGATGTTCCACGCCCGAAGAGACTGCAGCACAGCTGGAGCAGAAACCAGCGGCAGAGACAGACCGCCTGCGCAAACCGCAGACCAAGCATTGTGGCTTGGAAGACATGGATAGAGGCAATCAGGGTCGCAGCTGAAGGAAGAAAGGAAACAGCACACCCTGAGACAGTCGGAAAGCAAGTGAGGGAACTGCTATGCCCCCCACAGAGCCCGCGGGCTGAACCCCTGTGAATGTTTTTACTGCTCTCTTGTCCCCTGCGTGTACGTTTTTTTTTTTTCAAACCGAAACAAAAAAGAAACAGTTATAAGTGCCCCAAAATAGCAGAGAAGGCAAAACGCTAGGAAATTAAAAGAATTGTGAACCCTCAAAGGCAAAAACCGCCAAAAAAGAAATCCAAAATGGCCGCCGCGAGTGAGACACGCTGAGGAAAAAAAAGAGCGCCAAAACCGAAGAAAATAATGAAAGAAAATAAAACACCGACGAGAAAGAAACTGCGCCGAAAAAAACACACTTACCCTGAAATCATGCAAAGGCAAGTGTCAGGACGGACTCTCCACAGGACCGGAGCAGAGGAGAGAGCCTGTGAACTGCAGGGCAGACAGCACCGGACCGCGGCCAGAGTGCCTGGCAGCGTGCTCAGAGAGATCTTAAGGCAGAAGACCCGCGGGTAAACTGATGCTGCCCCCGAACAGTCCTGGGGGAGCGATCAGAGCACCGGTGAAGACTGCTAGCAGGGAATCCGGAGCGAAGGGCAGTACCGTTCAGCCTCTTGAACTGCGGGAAGCCCCATGGGTCAGAGACACGCTCTGTAAAGGTTTTTTTTTTTTTTAACTCAATTAAAGCGACAGCAGCCAGAAAAAAGAAAACTAAAGTAAAGTAAACTAAACTGGAGAAAACTCCAACTAGAAAAAAGAAGTGAGCCTAGCTCCAGGCTCACACCACCTCCTGCTGCAAGGAGACTGGACACACTGGAGGGCTCATGGGAGTTCCAGCAGTAAGCAGGCTACGGTTCTAAAGAGTTGATTGGTCCAGTCTCCTTGCTGCAGGAGGAGGTGCACTACCCGGATGTGGAGGACTAAACTGGACACCCGCTCAGGAAAGGGGTACTAAGAGGCGACAAGGCGACAGCGGAGAGACTGAATGAATTCTTTGCTTTGATCTTTACTGAGAAAAATGTAGGGATGCTACCCATGACTGAAGTGGTATTTAAAGGTGTGGAAGAATTGAAGGAAATATCGATACTTGGGAAGATGTATTACAACTATTTGATAAACTGAAAAGTAGCAAATCCCCTGGACCGGATGATATACATCCAAGGGTGTTGAAGGAACAGAAAGAAGAAATTAGACCTTACCTGCTAATTGTCTTTCCTTGAGTTCTCTCCGGGCCAGTCCAGGTACTGATGGGTGGTCAATCCCTTCTAGCAGCTGAGGACTGATTTTTTTAAAAACTTCTGCTGGCAGAACCTATAGCTCCCTCTAGCGCTTGAACACCAGTCACCTCTTGACAAAGCAGCGAACACCCGAAACGGAAAGCGTAGTTACTCACCTGTAACAGGTGTTCTCCAGGAGCAGCAGGAATCAGTCCTCACTTATGGGTGACGTCGGCGCCGACGGAGCCCTCGCGGAGCAATTTTCCCCAGCTTTCAAAGAAAGCCTTTGGGAATTGCAGCGTGCATGCGCGGTCCTCTTCCCGCCCAAGGGTGCCATCTTAGCCAGTCAGATGACATAGCTAAAAAAGACAGCATAAAAATTTGCAAAAAAACTAAAGCAGACTATTGCAACTGCAAGGGGAGGAGGGAGGGTTGTGAGGACTGATTCCTGCTGCTCCTGGAGAACACCTGTTACAGGTGAGTAACTACGCTTTCTCCAGGACCAAGCAGGAAGTCAGTCCTCACTTATGGGACTCCCAAGCTCAAGGCTACCGGAGACCCTAAGCACAAAAATGAGCTCCCTCTAGCTCAGCAGCACAGAAGGAAAGAATCTTCGCTGAATTATCACCCACCGGTAGCCCACATCCGGGATGGAGGGTAGGAGTTGCTCAGACCTCAAAGAGATTACGGAGGACTGCCTGTCCGAAAGCACTGTCCCTGCGGGACTCCCTCTCGAGACAGTAATGGACCGCAAAAGTCTGGCTCGAAGACCAAGTAGCGGCCCGGCAGATGTCTGCCAGCGAAACAGAGCGGAGGTAAGCCACTGACGTGGCCTTTGCCCGAACGCAATGAGCCGTGACTCGACCTTCCAAGGAGAGTCCGGCTGCCCCATAAGCCCAAGTGATACAGTCCGCAACCCAGATGGACAGTGTACGCTTGGAGACCGGGAGCCCCAATTTATTGGGGTCAAAAGACACAAAAAGCTGAGCAGCTTTACGGTGCTCCCGCGTACGGTCAAGGTAGAAGTTCAAAGCCCTTCTACAGTCCCGGGTATGGAGGACCATTTCAGCTCGGCTGGAGTGTGGTCTAGGAAAGAAGGTCGGAAGTACCACCTCCTGATTGATGTGAAAAGGGGAGACCACTTTTGGAAGAAATTTAGGGTGAGTCCGTAGGACTACCCTATTTTTGTAGAACCGAGTGTAAGGGGGATCAGACACGAGGGCCTGCAATTCACTTACGCGTCTAGCGGAAGTGAGGGCTATCAAGAACAGCGTTTTCCAAGACAGAAAACGGAGAGAACAGGTAGCCATAGGTTCAAAAGGCGGACAGGTGATCCGCTGCAAAACCACATTCAGGTCCCAGTCAGGCGCTGGCGGGCGCAGAGGTGGTTTAAGTAGAAGGAGACCTCGGAGAAACCTCGCTACGAGAGGGTCGCTGGAGAGAGGTCTGACGTCCACCGGCACATGATGTGCCGAAAGAGCACTGAGGTGAACTTTGACAGAGTTGGACTTAAGTCCCAGATTAGAGAGGTGCAGCAAGTACTGCAAGATCACCGACACCGGGCAGGAGAAGGGATCCTGAGACTGTTGGGTACACCAAACGGAAAAGCGACGCCATTTAAGGGCGTAGCATTTGCGGGTAGAAGGTCGTCGCGAAGCCAAGACGACCTCCTCCACCTCTGCCGGCAGGAGAAGGGGAGCAAGGACTACCCTCTCAGCAGCCAGGCCATTAGGTTGAGAGACCTGAGGTTGGGGTGTAGCAGAGACCCCTGATCCTGAGTGAGGAGATCCGGTTGAAACCCCAGAGGGAATGGATCCTCCACCGCTAATTGCAGCAGGAGCGGAAACCACAGCTGTCTGGGCCAGCGAGGGGCCACCAGGATCATGAAGGCTTTGTCCCGGAGAACCTTGAAAAGAGTCCGAGAGACTAGCGGGATGGGAGGGAAAGCATACAGAAGGCTTCCCGACCATGAGAGTAGAAAAGCGTCCGCCGCAACCCGAAGGGGGTGGGGTTGACGAGAGCAGAAGCGAGGAAGTTGCCGGTTGTGAGGACTGGCAAAGAGATCCACCGTGGGGAGGCCCCACTTTAGAAAGAGCTTCTGAACTACCAAGGGATCCAGACGCCACTCGTGCGGCTGAAGGATCCTGCTGAGTTTGTCCGCCAGGTAATTCTCTTGGCCTGGGAGATAAACTGCCTTGAGGAGAATGCCGTGACTGACGGCCCAAGAGCAGAGCTTCTGTGCCTCCCGGCAGAGGAGGAAGGAGCCCGTGCCCCCTTGCTTGTTCACGTAGAACATGGCAACTTGATTGTCCGTCTGGACAAGGACGGACTGATGAGAAGTCAGGTGGGAGAAAGCCTTGAGAGCCAAGCGGATCGCCCTGAGCTCCAGGAAGTTGATCTGCTGAGCAGACTCCCATGTGGTCCAGAGGCCCTGAGTACGTGCCCCTTGGCAATGCGCACCCCAGCCCAGGAGGGATGCATCTGTCGTCAGCACCCGGGCAGGCTGAGGTGACTGGAAAGGCATTCCGAATAACAGGTTCGGCTGCTGAAGCCACCACCGGAGAGACGAGAGCAGCGGCTCGGAGACGCGCACTAGGTCTGCTAGGCCGCCTGTGGCTTGTCGCCACTGCTGGCGGAGACACCATTGAGCAGGCCGCATATTCAGGCAGGCATTGGGGGTCACATGGACGGTGGAAGCCATATGGCCGAGTAGTCTCAGGAAGCGCCTGGCGGAGGCCAGGGGCTGGCTGCGAAAGCGGTCGGCTAGGTCCATGAGCCGTTGAGCCCTGTCGAGCGGAAGGTATGCTCGTGCCTGAGGAGTGTGCAGTCTTGCGCCGATGAACTCGAGATCCTGTGATGGGAGCAAAGTGGACTTTGCGAAGTTTATAACAAAGCCCAAGTGCTGCAGAAGAGTCACCGTGCGGCGCGTGGCGTTGGTGACCTCCAGAGCGGACGCTGCTCTGATGAGCCAGTCGTCGAGGTACGGAAAGACAGAGGCCGTGAAGCCGGAGATGGGCCGCCACCACCGCGAGACATTTTGTGAAGACTCGCGGTGCGGAGGACAGGCCAAAGGGCAGTACTCTGTACTGGTAATGATTTCCTGCCACCACAAACCTTAGGTATTGTCGGTGGCTTGGGTGGATGAGGATGTGCGTGTAGGCATCCTTTAGATCCAAGGAGCATAGCCAATCTCCCTGCTGGAGGTAGGGCAGAAGGATTCCAAGGGTAAGCATCTTGAACTTCTCTCGCACGAGGAACTTGTTGAGGTTGCGCAGGTCCAGGATGGGTCTGAGGCCTCCTGTTCTCTTTGGTATCAGAAAATACCTGGAGTAAAACCCTTGACCCTCCAGGTGGTGGGGCACCGGTTCCACCGCCTGTTCCTGTAGAAGACCTGCTAACTCCTGAAGGAGTAATTCCCTGTGCAGAGGGGGTCGTGGAGGTTCTCCCGGAAAAAAGGAGGGAGGGACCTGGTGGAAGTGGAGAAGATAGCCTTCTCACACGACTTGAAGCACCCAGGCATCTGAGGTGATGCTGGACCACCTGTGGGCGAAGTGAACCAGCCGGCCTCCGGTGCTGTGAGGAACCAGCGGGGGGGGAGAGGCTATGCTTAGTGAGTCAAAAACCACCACCCTGCTGAGCAGGGGCTGGTGGTGCAGGCTTGGGGGCTTGCTGCCTACGGGACCCGTTACCCCGTCCCTTGGCCTGCTGGCCCTGTTGGGGAGCTGCAGGGGCCTGATAATGGGGGTATTGTTTGTAGGCAGCCGCCTTCCTCGGGTAAAAGGACTTCTTTCCCGAGCCCTTCTTTTTCTGGGAAGGGGCGGAGGTCTTCCTAGAAAGCCGAGTCCTGGTGAGAGTCTCCGTCTCGATCTGTGCAGCCTTTTCAGCCATGGGTTTGCCAAAGAGGTTTTCGCCTCGGCAGGGGACATCGACCAACTTGTCCTGTACCCAGGGCTCAAGGTCAGATGACTGAAGCCAAGCCTGTCGGCGGGCACCGATGCCGGCTGCGGCCACTCGAGCCGACGCTTCAAAGCCATCGTAGGCTGCTCGGGATATGAATTTCGAGCATTTCCGAATACCAGTGGACAAGGCCAGGAACCTCCGCAAGGGTTCCTCGGACAAACCAGCGGAGAATCCGGCTAGCTCTCTAGCCAGGTCTCGGAGATACATGCCCATGTATAGCTGGTAGGTCTGGACACGACACGCAAGCATAGAGCCCTGGAAACACTTCTTGCCAAGGCCATCCAGGTTACGGGTCTCCCTGCCAGGAGGCACCGAGGAGTGCATCTTCTGGCTCTTAAGACGATGCATGGCCGATTCCACTACCATGGAATGGTGTGGCAGCTGTGCTTTTTGGAAGCCAGGGCTCTTGTGGACTCGATAGATAGAATCGACCCGCTTGCTCAGGACCGGCGAGGTGGCCGGACTCTCCCACATGCGGAAGAGTAGTCGTTCCAGCATGGGAGGAACCGGTACAGTAAAGTGTTCCCTTGCGGGAGAGTCATACTGGAGGGCGTCGAGCTCTTCGGCTCGAGGCTCCTCCTCGGGATCCGCAGGGAAGGCCAAAGCCTTGGCCATATCCCTGACGAAGTCCGAGAACCGGGCATCCTCCGGGGGGGACTGCTTCCGAGGCTCGGACTCCGGTGAGTCCGAGGGGGACACACCGAGTCCGGAAAGAATCAGGCGACTCTTCCTCTTCAGACTCCCAGACCGACTCCGACGAGGACTCGGTGGGGTCGGCCCGGGCAGGGCGCGGCGCCTGCCGCCCCGACGCCGAGGGAGTCGGCGTCGGCGACCTCGGTCCCGAACGGGAGGCCGAGGGTGACCTCGACCGAGGATCGACTCGAGTTCGCATCGACTCGAGGATCGGCTCGGTCTCCGGGGTCGACTTGGATGTCGACGTCCCGGCGGTCGGGGCAGCGGCGCCAGCGAAGCCAGCGAGCAGTGCCCGCTGCTGGTCCATGAAGGCAGACAATCTGCTCTCCAAGGCCGTCAACCTGAGTCCGAGCTCAGGTGACCCAGCAGCCCCCGACTCGGGCCCCGACGGCGTCGGGCCCGACGTCGGCTGTCTCGGAGGCGAGTCCAGGAGGACCACAGGACTTACCCGAGCAGGCAGCTCCGACTCCAGGCGAGGTCGCTTCGTGAGATGCTCCTTCTCCAAGGACCCGGGACGGCTATCGGGTTTATGCGACCTGGCCCTCGCGGAGCCAGGAGCGTCCACCGACGCCGCCCTCGCGGGTTTCACCTGACGTCGATGGTCCCCGGAGGGAGAACCCCTGTCGGAGGAACTCCGGCGACGGTCCGAGCTGGAACCCTTGGACGCGGAGGTCTCCGACGAGGTCCGGGTACGGCTGGGGTCAGCGAAGATCCTATCCCGCTGATGCCGCCGACTTCTCAACGCTTTGGAGGACATTTTGCCGCAGGGCCCACAGATCATTTCTTCATGATCCGGGCCCAGGCAGCGGAGGCAAAAGTCGTGTGTGTCAGTTAGTGACATATTTCGGTCACACTGACCACACCGTTTGAAACCACTGGCAGCCATCGGGGGAAAAAGGGCCCCGGCGAGGTCAAAGGACCGGGCTGCCAGGGAAAAATCGAAAACGAAAACTGACTAAGTCAGAAAAACCGAAAAGAAGAAGAGGACTCGTGACCGGCGTCGCGAGTCCGGGCGGGAAAAAGACCGGCGTCGAACCGAAGGAAAAAGAATAAAATAAAGAAGAAATATCGACTTTTTCGCGGGGACAAGACGGGGACGTCTGTAGGGCTCCGCGGAAAAAAGAAGACTGGCTAAGATGGCACCCTTGGGCGGGAAGAGGACCGCGCATGCGCGCTGCAATTCCCAAAGGCTTTCTTTGAAAGCTGGGGAAAATTGCTCCGCGAGGGCTCCGTCGGCGCCGACGTCACCCATAAGTGAGGACTGACTTCCTGCTTGGTCCTGGAGAAACCAAAAACCATGAAAAAATAAATTTTGGGAAAAACAACAGAAACTGTCCATTCGAAGGGTAGCCCCCTCCAAAAAAAACGCAACCGGAAAGGGAGAAGCCCCTTGCGAAAGAGGCTACAGCCCCGACCGGACAAGCAGACAGTGTCCTGATTACTTGCAGCGTACCCCTTTTTTAAATTTTTTTTTTTCTATATAATTAACATCTTCAGACCACCGATAAGACATCGGAGGCATAAGAGACCAGGAAGGGAGAACCTACCAACAGCCTCCTCCCCAGCCAACACATCTTGTACACAGACAGAAAGTAGCACGAGACGCAAATTAGTCAACGCTCGCGGCCCAAAGCGGTGGGACCTGGACTGGCCCGGAGAGAAC
This sequence comes from Ichthyophis bannanicus, assembly GCA_033557465.1. Taxonomy (NCBI): domain Eukaryota; kingdom Metazoa; phylum Chordata; class Amphibia; order Gymnophiona; family Ichthyophiidae; genus Ichthyophis; species Ichthyophis bannanicus. The sequence continues at coordinate 196,432,504 of CM066037.1, read as the reverse complement.
TCAAGGAAAGACAATTAGCAGGTAAGGTCTAATTTCTTCTTCCTTTTCGTTTCTCCGGGCCAGTCCAGGTACTGATGGGCAGTACCAAAGCAGTACCTAAACCGGGGAGGGTCCCGCGAGCCCCGCCACAATGGCTGAAGCCCCCACCTTAGCATCCGAACGAGCCTGGACATCCAAACGATAATGCTTAGAGAAGGAATGCAGAGAGGACCAGGTCGCCGTCTGACAAATATCCGCAGGCGGAATTAAGGCCATCTCCGCCCACGAGGTCGCTTGCGCTCTGGTCGATTGCGCCCTGAGTACGCGCGGAGGCAGTTTACCCGCAGCTTCATAGGAGCCTGCTATCGCTCTTTTCACCCAACGAGCGATGGAAGCCTTGGTCGCAGCCTGCCCCTTGCGAGGCCCACCATAGAGAACGAACAAACGATCTGATTTGCGAAAAGACTCCGTACGACGAAGATACCTCAGGAGCACCCGACCCATGTCCAAGCCCCTCAAGGTGTGATCCAAGGGAGTATCGCCCTGCGATCGAAAAGTGGGCAGAGAGACAGGTTGATTGACGTGGAATGCCGAGACCACCTTCGGCAAGAAAGAAGGCACGGGACGAAGAACCACTTTCTCCGTCGAAAAACACAAATACGGCTCCTTACATGAAAGCGCCTGCAAGTCTGAAATGCGACGAGCCGAGCACAAGGCTACGAGAAAAGCTGTCTTCCAGGACAACTCCCGCAATGCAGTGTCCGAACCAGCCGCAAATGGAGGGCGCGTCAGAGCCTCGAGAACCAAATTCAAATCCCACGGTAGGGAGGCCGAATATTCCTAGCCGCCCGAAGGAATCGCTGAACATCCGGGTGGGACGAGAGAGAGCAGCCCTGCACGCGACCCCGAAAACAGGCTAGCGCCGCCAAATGCACCTTGAGAGTATTGAAGGCCAGACCTTTGTCGAGACCGCCCTGCAGGAACGCCAACACCTCTGGCAACCCCGCCGTCCGAGGTGAAACGCCCTGGTCAGCCGCCCAGGCCTCAAACACTCGCCAAATGCGCACATATGCCAAAGACGTCGAGCGCCGCCGGGATTGCAACAAAGTAGCGATCACAGAACTCGAGTAGCCCTTGCGTCGCAACCGCTGCCCTTCAACAGCCAAGCCGTAAGCAAGAATCGATCCACCTGCGGCATCAGCACCGGACCCTGGAACAACAGATTCACCCGAGAAGGCAATCGCCAAGGAGGGGCGATCAGAAACCGCACGAGATCAGCATACCAGGGCCGCCGAGGCCAATCCGGAGCGATGAGGATCACCCTGCCCTCGTGCAGCGATATCCTCCTGATAACCCTGGTCAGCAATGGCCAAGGAGGGAAAATGTACAGAAGCAGGTCCGTCGGCCAAGGCTGGACCAACCCGTCTAGACCCACCGACATACGCTCCCTGCGTCTGCTGAAAAACCGACTCGCCTTCGCATTGTCCAGAGTCGCCATGAGGTCCATCCCGGGCTGACCCCAACGCAACGTGAGCTCGTGAAACACCGCCCAGTTGAGCTCCCATTCCCCGGGATCCAGGCGGTGTCGACTGAGAAAATCGGCCTGCACATTGTCCTTTCCTGCTACATGGGCCACCGACAGAGCTTGCAGATGCAACTCCGCCCACTGAAACAGACTCTGACTCTCTTGCAAGAGAGACGCACTGCCAGTGCCCCCCTGCTTGTTGATGTAACTGACCGTGACGAGATTGTCGGAAAACACTCGCACCGCCCGCCCCCGGAGAAGTTACGAGAAGTGCAAGAGGGCTAGACGAACCGCCCGCAGCTCCAAGCGATTGATGGACCAAGTGATCTCCTCCTCGGACCAATCGCCCTGCGCTATGTGGGAAAGACAATGAGCCCCCCAACCAGAGAGGCTGGCGTCCGTCGTGACCAGCACCCACTCCGGGTCCGCTAGCGGAATCCCTGCCTGGAGGTGAGAGGGGCACTGCCACCACTGGAGACTGATGCGAACGTCATCCGGACAAGGCAGCCGACGGGCCAACGGATGCTGCTGAGGAGACCACCGAGTCAAAAGGGCGTGTTGAAGTGGACGCATGTGAGCCCTGGCCCACGGAACCAGATCTAATGCCGCGGCCATCAAGCCCAACAACTGCAGGTACCTCCAAGCAGAGGGCACCTGAAAACGAAGGAAGGCGTGCACCTGCGCTAACAGCTTCCGTACTCGGAGTGGCGGCAGACAAACCTTTCCGCTGTCGGTATCGAAAAGAGCACCCAGGTACAGCAAGCGTTGCGTGGGACACAATTGACTCTTGGACTGGTTGATGACCCAACCTAGACTCTCCAGGAACCGGACAACGCGAGTTGTCGCTGCCGCCGACTCCTGCTGCGAACCCGCACGAATCAGCCAATCGTCCAGATACGGATGTACCTGGATGCCCTCCTTGCTAAGGGCAGCCGCCACCACTACCATCACCTTCGTAAACGTGCGCGGCGCGGTCACCAGACCGAACAGCAACGCCCAAAACTGAAAATGACCCGCGGGCACCACGAAACGGAGAAACCGGTGATGCTCCGCTCGGATCGGAATGTGAAGGTAAGCTTCCGTGAGATCTATGGAGGATAGCCATTCTCCAGGCTGCACCGCGCGAATGACCGCGCGCAGGGTTTCCATCCGAAAATGGGGTACCCGTAAGCAACGATTGACATGCTTGAGATCCAGAATGGGACGGAAAGAATCTTCCTTCTTGGGCACCACAAAGTAAATCGAGTATCGACCGAAGCCGCATTGGTCTAGCGGCACCGGCTCCACCGCTCGCAGTTGCAGTAAACGCCGCAGCGTCAACTCGACGGCCCGACGCCTCGCACGCGGACCGCAGGGAGAAAACACGAAGGCATCTGATAGAGGAGAGGCGAATTCCAGAGCATATCCGTCGCGGATAATCTCTAGAACCCAGAGATCGGTAGTTATGGCGGTCCAGACGGAGAGAAACGCCTGCAAATGGCCCCCTATCGGAATCTCCGCCTGGACCTGCAAACTTTCATTGCGGCTTTTTGGAGGTAGACTGTGGGGTACCGAAAAAACCTCTTCCAAAGCCACGGGCGCCACGAAAGGACTGACCCCTGGACGGAAAACGACCCCTCTGATAAGGAGCAAACCGAGAACCGCGAAATCTGCGAACGTCCCTGTTGTAACTCTTCTGTATGGGACCCGATCTGGGCGCCCTGGGTCGATCTTCCGGCAGGCGACCCCCTTTGGAATCACCCAAATCTTTAACAATCTTTTCCAGGGCCTCCCCAAAGAGTAGCTTCCCTTTGTACGGAAGCTTACTGAGGCGCGATTTGGAAGACGTATCCGCCGCCCAGTTTCGTAGCCAAAGAAAACGCTGAGCCGCAATGACAGACGCCATAGCCTTAGCCGAAATGCGGATCAAATCGTAGAAGGCATCCGCCAGGTATGCCGCTGCCGATTCCAGCTTAGCCCCTTCCGGAGCACCAGTCTCCTGCTTGAGATCGGACTGCTCCCCCTGAATCCAGCGGATAGAAGCCCGAGAAACAAAAGCCCCGCAAATAGACGCCTGCAAGGCCAGGGCGTTAGCGTCGAAAGCCTGTTTCAGGAGAATTTCCAGCTTACGATCTTGAACATCCTTGAGGGCCGCTCCGCCCTCTACAGGAATGGTAGTTTTCTTAGTGACCGCAGACACCAGCGCGTCTACCTTTGGCATGCGGAAGAAGTCTTTTTCTTCCTGAGGGACCGGGTAAAGACGGGAAAGACTACGGCCCCCACGCAAACTAGCCTCAGGGAACTCCCATTCAGACTCTATCATCTTCTTAATCATACGGTGCATGGGAAAACATTTCTGTTCCGGCCTAAAACCTTGCAACAACGGATCTTCGAGAGGCTCCTGCTGCTGAGCCGGCGACACTAAGTTTAAGGCCGCGAGGGACTGCACTATTAGCGCACCGAGCTCTTCTTTACGAAAGACCCTGAAAACATTAGGATCCTCACCAGGCCCGAGTTCCCCTTCCTCCAACTCTAGAAGCCAGGACTCCAGGCCTTCCTCCGAACCGAGATCACCTTCCTCAGGGAGAGAAGGGCATGATATGCCCGGCCCCAGCTCCACTGAGGGGAGCAGTGCACCCTGCTGAGCTGAGCAGCCCTCCCCTGGATCAGCCATCCCAGGGTCCCGCAATAATGTCTCCTGGAGCCCTGCAGCAGTGCTGCCAACAGGCTGAGACAACTTCAAAAGATAGGCTTTGTGCATAGCCAGTATAAACTCTGGCGAAAAAAATGAAATTCCAGGCTCCTGGGCCGCAGGGGTTAAAAGAGGTTCTGTCTCCCCCTTAGCCGAAGACCTGTGCGATTTGGCCTGTCTTTTCCCGGCGCTCTTCAAAAGCACGGGAGAATCCGCTCCTGAGGAAGGCAACGAGACAGCCGACCCCGATTTTGGCAATGGCGACTGCAGCTTGTCCCCCGCCAAATCTGCTGTACTAGGCACCTCCATGCTGCCCTAAAGGACCCGCAAAGGTAAACCCGGCGAAAAAGCAAACACCACTGAGCAACCCCCGCGGAGAGAAAATGGCGCTCCCGCCAAAACCGCCGGCGCAAAATCGTGACCGCAAGAATCCGAAGGCCGCGAACAACGGGATGAGACAGAGCGAAATCAGCCCTTACCTGAAGGAGCTCACGAAATGCCTAAAGACCTGCTGCCAGCAAGGTACGGAGGCACGGGGACAGCCGCGGGAGGAGGATACTGGGGCTCCCAGCCCTCTCAACCCCTGAGATACAGCGACCCCCGCGGAAGCAGGCTCTGCCCCCGGGGAAAGTAAAATTAGGCAAATAAAGTAAATAATGTAAAGTAAAGTAAAGAAATTAAAGAAATTAAATAAGGGATCGCTGAAAAAGGAAACAGAACTCTGCTGTGCCCCAAACAAGGACGATCCCGCTATGGAGCTCTGCTAGAGCCAGAGAGCAGGGATCCCCTTATAACTCTGCGCTGTCCCCTCTGTTACACCCGTCCAAAATACACCAAATTCTGCCAAAACAAAAACGAACACTAGCGCTGCCAAGTCCTGACTTCAGGGAGCCTGCCAGATAGACGTCCGTTCCAGCTGCTGAGGACGGAAGACTGGTGTTCAAGCACTAGAGGGAGCTATAGGTTCTGCCAGCAGAAGTTTTTAAAAAAATCAGTCCTCAGCTGCTAGAAGGGATTGACCACCCATCAGTACCTGGACTGGCCCGGAGAAACGAAAAGGAATATGAGATTGCAGACCTGCTATTAGTAATCTGTGAACTATCATTAAAATCATCTGTAATACCTGAAGATTGGAGGATGGCCAAAGTAACGCCAATTTTTAAAAAGGGTTCCAGGGGTGATCCGGGAAACTACAAACCAGTGAGCATGATGTCAGTACCGGGAAAAATGGTAGAAACCATCATAAAGAACAAAATTGCTGAACATGTAGATAGTCATGGCTTAATGGGAGACAGCCAACATGGCTTTAGACAAGGAAGATCCTGTCTTACTAATCTGTTATGTTTTTTTGAAGGTGTGAATAAACAGGTAGACAAAGGTGAGTCGGTTGATATAGTGTATTTGGACTTTCAGAAAGCCTTTGACAAGGTCCCTCCATCAGAGACCTCTGGCAAAACTAGAGTCATGGGATAGGAGGCAATGTACTATTGTGGATCAGAAACTGGTTAAAAGATAGAAAGCAGAGGGTAGGGCTAAATGGACAATTTTCCCAATGTAGAAAGGTGTATAGTAGTATACCCCATCTGTGCTGGGTCCGCTGCTTTTTGACATATTCATAAATGACCTGGAAAAGGGAATAACGAGTGAGGTTATCCAATTTGCAGATGACACAAAACTATTTAAAGTTGTTAAAACCCATGAGGATTGTGGAAAATTGCAAGAGGATCTTGATAAATTGGAAGACTGGGCATCCAAATGGCAGATGAAATTTAATGTGGACAAGTGCAAAGTTAGGAGACACAGGGAGAGCAAAAAAGAGCCTCACAGCAAAAGTCCAGAAAAGACACAAAAGGCGAGGGTGTAAGAGGTCACTGGTTTATTGAAAATAAAGCCCCAACGCATCTTAAAAATAAAATATATAGTAACGTGAAACAAGAAGTAAAAGTAAAACATAAAAAGCATCCATGAAAAGGGATAAATAGTTAAATAAATAAAACATAGTGTATCCACAAAAACACATAAAAAAAACATAAAAATCCAAGTTCAACCAATTAAAGCCAGAGGGACGTAGTTTCATTCACTGAATGAAAATTGGACAAATGGAGAAAACAGAGGCAAAGGTACTCATTAGTACACAAACTTGAAGGAAATGGCCAAAAAAAACAATTCTGGAGAACATCTAACATCTAAAGTTTTCATAGACATTCAGACACATAGTAATAATATAAATCAGCATTATAAATAACAATGAAAAAAAAATTATTGAAAAAATGGAGAAGGTTAAGCTAAGAGTTCAACACTAAAGGGGAAAACAGAGGTTACCAGGACAGGAGAATCTAATGAACTGAAGCATGTGCGATTTGAATGAAACTACGTCTCTCTGGCTCTGGGATTCAATTGTCTCTATCAGTATCTCCACACGGAGTCTTTTTAAAGACTGAATGGTACACTGTGCCTCCTGTAAGTAATTCCTCTTGGTTTTTCAATGTGCATTCATTCATTTATATCCTATTATGGTTTTTGCATATAATTTTCATGTAGTATTTTTCATTAGTATTACTAGCATTTACCAGTTTTCACATGTCTGTCTGTGTATGTATTATTGCTAATACTATTTAATCTTTTATGATATTTTATAGTGTGTACTTGAGTATTTGTTTTTTCTAAAAAAGTTCTCTTGCTTGTTTTAATTGGTCGTACTTGGATTTATGTTTTTTATGTGTTTTTATGGATACACTATGCTTTATTTATTTAACTATTCATTTATCACTTTTCATGGATGCTTTTTATGTCTTATTTTTACATTACTATGGGGTATGTTTACTAAACCGGGCTAACAGTTAACCCGGGCTATCTGCCACTAGGTCCCATATTATTCAATGGGACCTAGCTGCAGATAGCCCGGGTTAACCGTTAGCCTGGTTTAGTAAACATGCCCCTATATGTTTTATTTTTAAGATGCATGCCCCCTGAAGAAGGCATTCCCGCCGAAACGCGTTGGGGCTTTATTTTCAATAAACCAGTGACCTCCTACACCCTCGCCTTCAAGAGCAAAGTTATGCACCTAGGGAAGAACAACCTAAACTATGGTTACACGATGCAAGGTTCCACATTAGGAACCACCACCCAGGAAAAAAGATTTAGGTATCATTGCGGATAACATGTTAAAATCCTCTGCCCAGTGTGCAGTGGCAGCCAAGAGAGCAAATAGAATGCTAGGTATCATAAGGAAAGGAATGGAAAATAAAACAAAGGATATTATAATGCCTCTGTATCGTTCCATGGTGCGACCGCACCTTGAATATCGTGTGCAATTCTGGTCGCCGTATCTTAAAAAAGGATATAGCGTTATTAGACAAGGTTCAGAAAAGAGCCACCAAAATGGTAAAGGGGATGGAAGGATACCCCTATGAAGAAAGGCTAAAAAGGTTAGGGCTCTTTAACCTGGAAAAGAGACGGCTGTGGGAAGATATGATAGAAGTCTATAAATTAATGAACGGAGTGGAACGGGTAAACGTAGATTGCTTGTTTACGTTATCAGAATATAGAAAGAAGAGGGGACATGCATTGAAGCTACAGGGTAAACTATTTAAGACAAATAAGAGAAAATATTTTTTTCACTCAATGTGTAATCAAACTCCGGAATTTGTTACCGGAGGATGTAGTAAAGGCTGTTAGTGTAGCTGAGTTTAAAAAAAGGTTTGGACAAGTTCCTGGAGGAAAGGTCCATAAACCATTATTAAAAGGGACCCAGGATATCAATGCTTGACCCAATACAAGCATTGTGGAACCAGTGTCTTTTGGGGAAACTGCTAGGTACATATGACCTAGATTGTCCACTGTTGGAAACAGGATACTGGGCTTGAGAGACCTTGGTCTGACCCAGTATGGTATAGCTTAGGTTCTTATCTTAATACAGAATGTTATTTTATTGAGGAGGAGTGGCCTAGTGGTTAGGACAAGGCACTTCAGGCCGGAGGGCCAGGGGTTCAAGTCCCACCCTGGGGACAGCAATCTCAGGCCAGAGGGACTGGGATTTCTAGTCCTATAGGTACTCCTTGTGGTCTTGGGCAAGCCACTTAACCCTCCATTGCCCCTGTTCCCTGTAAGTATTAGTGTATGTGTGTCATATCCCCTCATGTTAAATGTATCTCCCAATTGACCGCTTTGACCCAGTGAAAAGCGGGATATAAATACAGCTAAATAAATAAATAAATGTCAAGAATAACCCCCATGAAAAAGTGAAAGCGGGTAACACTAATATATGTTTTTATTAGATGTACCGTCAGGAGAGAGAAACCTTCACTCCCGAATGATCTGAACATTCATTTTATTCATTTATAGTTCCTGTAATCATTAAAATCCGATAAACAGTCAAGACTTAGGGTGTAGTGATACCGAGTGGATGTGATCTGCTCGAGCTCCGTGCTTCCCTCTCCTCTACCAACATAATGAGCTATGCCTAAGCCTTTGGGCGTCGTCAGCATCTCAGGAGGAGAGGTGGGAAACTCACCCAAGCAACTCCCGCGGTGCGCGGGACATGGCAACAGCGGTAAAAGCAGGGAGAAGGGAGAAGGAGCAGTTGGCCGGGCAACACAAGATGGCGGAGTCACCCCATGCTCCCAGCTCACTAACATCGCCAGCACTCATCGAGGAGAGCTCAGCAGCAGTATCTAATGCGCTGGCGGTTCAATTTGATACCCTGCAGGGTAAATTGGACGCCTTGTAGAGTTCGGTGGATTTGCTGGGCGGCAGGATGCAGAGGCCCGTATAGGGCTGGTGGAGGAGAGCGTGGAGGCCTTGACGCAAGAGGTGAAGCAAATGCAAGCGGCATTGCAGGCGCAGGAGGCCAAAGTTGATGACCTCGAGAACCGATCCCGCCGCAATAATCTCTGTTTTATGGGGATTCTGAGCAGTATACCAGACAAGGACTTAAAGAGTTATTTGGAGTTCCTGATACTGTATATGTGGGAAGGTGAAGAGGATCGTGGACGACTGCATTTGGAAAGAGTGCATAGAGTGGGGCCTCGACAAACAACGGACCATAGACCCCGGGTGGTGCTGGCAAAGTTTTTGCATTTCCCCCAAAAAGAAGCGGTGCTGCGGACTGCTAGGAAAATGGGAACTGTAGTCAAGGATAGTGTGAGAGTGCGAATAGCACAGGACTACTTGGCGGTTTTGAGCCAACAGAGGAGGGCCTATGCTCCCCTCTGCCAGAAGCTGATGGAAGACAAAATTCAATTTATGGTACAGTATCCCTCCCGACTCCAAATTATACATGAGGGTACACGTCGGAGCTTTGCTAGAGCATGCGAGGCAGCAAAATATGTGGAGGAATTGATGCAGAAGCAAGCAACCACTATCGGGGAGCAGGATGGTAGTCCCTGAGGAGCTCAGGCTGTGATAGCGGTGGAACTTGATGAGGAAAATGGAGACTAGAACAGAGCCTCTGGACAGTATGGAAGAGCGGGAGATGCTCCGTCTGTATGAGAGGCTTTTGTGACAGCCTCATGGACTAAGTGCCAGGTATACCTGTGGACAAATGAGGTGGATGTATTTGTTTGTTGGTGGGATGTTGAGGTGAATGTTGCTCTCGGGGTAGGTGGGCATGCTAAAGTGGGCATTGTGGGGGAGGGGAGGGAATGAAGAGATTGGTGGAGAGGGGAGGAAGGTTTATTATGTTTTCCCAATGTTCTCTGCCTGTACCTTCTCCTCCTTCCTGATAAGGGTAGTTGTAAGGAGAAGCGGGGGTAAACTTCTTTGCAGGCCCAACCCCCAACCTGAGGTTGGGGTGGGGAAAGAAATATGGGGGTGAGGGGGAGGGTGGGCATGAGAGCCGTAGTCGTGGGGGAGGGGGGGTCCGTACACATCTGGTGACAAAAGAGAGGGCAGAGGGAGAGAGTTAATTGAGGAAGGGGGGTAGAGACAACTAGAGGAGATAAATGGAAGGGTGGGGGGCAGGAGGTTACAGAAGGTGGGGGGAGGGTAACATAGCTTAAAGGGGAGTGGCACAAGGGGAACAACATGCAAGACTGGCTTAAGGGGGGCCCTAGGCTGGGGGGGGGCCCTACCTGGAGATATCTCCATACTGTATGGTGTAGACTCATCAGGTATTTGGTGCCCTGAGGCTTGTATCTTGGAATGTATGTGGGATTGGGAACTCAATTAAGAGATCCAAATTGTTGCAAGCCCTAGCTAGACAAAAATGTGATATTGCCCTGCTCCAAGAAACCCACCAGACTGCCTAGGAACATCTGAAACTTCAAAGAGAGTGGGTGGGTCAGGGTTGGGGAGCTCCAGCAGTAGGGAAAAAGGGTGGAATGGCCATTCTGATCCATAAACGTGTAAGATTTGTCTTGGAAAAGGACTATTCAGACCCAAGTGGATGATATTTTATTGCACGGGATGCTGGAGGGACAGCCTGCGGTGATAGGCAATATTTATAGTCCCAATGTTTTAAATTGCGCTTTAGGGAGCGAGCGGGGTCAGCTGGAGCCGGTGTTGGTGATTGCGGCAGGAGGAGCGGTGTAGCCCCGCCCCCCAGGACCTTTAAAATCTTGCGGTCCCCTGCAGTACGCGACCCGCGGGCGCGCACCCGTGGTCGTGTGACCGAAGGGGCAGGACACGCCCCTTTGGAGCCCCTTCGGAGCAACGAGGAGCTACAGAGGAGTTCTCTGGGTCCATGGGCAAGCGAAGTAAAAAGGTGTTTCCTGTGGTGAACATCCAAAAGGCTCCCAAGATTGTGGGCCTGATGGATGTCCATCTTCAAAAAGCTCAGGGAGAGCGTGAGTTATCGGATGCGACCCTTGGGTCCGTGAGTACTGTCTCTGACTCTTCTCTTATTGCGCAGGGATTTTCCCTACCCAGTCAGGAAATTGAGATTACTAAGGGGCTCTCCCCCAGGGATGTTAGTCTGGGGGTGAAACCCTTGTTGGATAATGGAGATGTTGCTACTATTTCTGTAGTTGAGGATGATAAATGCCTATTGTCTGTTCTTCCATCTCCATTGGAGTTTCCTACTACTGTCCCATCTGTGGTCTCTCCAACTGATGTTTCCCTGAGAGACGTGTTTGAAGTGGTGACGCGTATGGAGATGTCTTTGCGTGCCTCCCTTTCTCAGGTCTCTCAATTTTCTAAGGATGTGGACGGAGGTTAGGTGCTCATGATGAGTCTTTGGTGAAATATAATGCTGCTTTAAATAAATTAGGGGGTCAGGTTTCTGCTATGCAGGCAATTGCCTCTTCTTCTATCCGGGATAACATTAATATACATCAGATTGAGTCTCTTGAGAATGGTGCACGTGTAAAAAATCTAAGATTTTTAAATTTTCCCCAAACTCATTACCTCTCTCCTATTTTGCTATATAAATATTTCAAGGAGGTCTTAATGATTGATGATGTTAATTCAATAAAGTTCTCTTCGGTTTATTATATTCCCTCGGTGTCTTCTATGGAGGCCTCTTCCCCTCTTGCCAATGAAGCGGGGAAGGGTTTAGTGTCTTCTTCATTGGATGTCTCTGCATTTCTGGAGTCTTCAACTGATGAGATCACCAGACGTGCCACATTGATTGTTTCTTTTATTTCTTTGTCAGATAAAAATTTAATATTGCGGTTGTATTTTTCTAAAAAGAATCAACTGTTTTGTGGTGGCACGATACAGGTTTTCCCGGATGTATGTCGACTCACTCAGAAACGCAGGAAGGCTTTTTTGGCATTGAAATCCCGTGCATTGGCAATAGGGGCCTCTTTTTTCCTTAAATATCCTTGTAAGTGTATTTTGATTTATGAACAGACAAAATATGTGTTTATGAAATCTGATCAATTGAATGTGTTTCTAGATAACAAAGAATGTGGATAGATATCCTTTTCTGTATTTCCTTTCTTAGTCTTAGGGTTTGTAATTTTTTTTTTATTCCAGGCCCGGTTCTGTTAATATGGTTGTGTGTTATACCTTGTTATTGGTCCTTTCGCTCCCTTGATGTGGACTTGATTGTAATGCCTTCTCTTTGTTTAAAATAAAGATTGTTAAACTTTAAAAAATAAAATAAAATAAAAATAAATTGCGCTTTATATGCACAATTGGCTTCTCGGATTGAAATGCTACCGGATGTCGGCTTGGTACTAGGGGTGATTTCAATGGAGTCTTCGACATAGCACTGGTTACAACTAAGGGGGGAGAGGACAGAATGTGTTCGTCTACGACCAGAGTTTTGTAGGGCCTTCAACGGAGACTAGGGGTGGTTGACCCATAGCGCCTGCTCCATCCGACGGAGTGAGATTTCACACACCAATCGCGAGTGCATGGTTCAAGTGCTAGGATTGATTATATTTTGGTATCGAGGGGACTGTTTACTCTTGTGGAAGACGCGCAAATTGGCCCGTCAGAGATTTCCGACCACGCCTTCATTTGGGTGGAGTTGCAATGGGCCCGGGCCGATCCGCATTCCCATATTTGGCGGTTCCCGTTAGATCTGTATAAGGACGCCGACTTTCATCTTTTCCTTAACCCTTTCCAGGCCGAGCCCAAAACTCTCAGGATCCAAAATTCTGACTAAATATTCCTATCAAATGGTATATAATACATGACCATAGTAGAAGGAAAATCACTATTAGAACATATTGAATAAGACGGGTACAATTTTCCTAAAATATGCAAAAATTAACCCGGCTGCAGAATGTGGATTAAAATTTTAAAGTAGGCCTTCAAAGGGTTAAGCAGCGTTGGCAGGAATTTGCATTGAATAACGAGCAGCATAAGACTGACTGGGAATTATATTTGGAAACGGCCAAAGTGGTTCTGCGTGGAGACATTACTAGGTATTCGGCGTGGAAAAAGAGGCAGTTAACGGAGCAACTTTTCCGTCTTGAAAAACAAACGATTAGGGACAGACGTTATGGGAGGTATCCCTGCGCGGCTAATAGGAAGGCACTACAGGAAACTCAAATGGCCCTTAACGAGCTACTTCATAAGAGGGCAAAGAAATCTTTTATGTACTACCGGCATCAGTTATACCGGTTTGGAGACAAGCCAGGGAAACTGCTGGTATGCTGCCTTCATGGTAGTAGGGGAACCAAGACCGTGGCGGCGCTTTGGGATGATCAGGGTAAACTGCAAAAGGGGAAGCGGGAGATAGCTCAGGTTTTTTGCTCCTTTTATCAGAAACTATACCAGAGGGAGGAGGGCTCTGGACCTGGTCTGGGGGAATATCTACAGGAGTTGAGGCTGCCGAGACTAGGGGAGGTACAGCGGGCCCAAATGGAGAGACCCATAACGCTTGATGAGGTCCACCAAGCCATCCAAAAGGCTAGCTGTTATAAGACACCTGGTCCGGATGGACTGGGGCCAAATTTTATAAATTAATAGGAGATTTGACATATCCCCCTTTGGTGGCGGTATATCATAAAAGAGCTGACCAAGGGGTGACTAGATGGGGGGAGAACCACGCACATATTGTACTAATACCCAAACCCTGCAAAGATCATACGCAGGCCGCTTCTTATCGACTAATTTCATTGTTGAATTTTGACCTGAAAGTGATGGCGAAAGTACTAGCGGATCGTCTAGCCCCGCTGTTGGGGGAGCTGATACACGAGTCTCAAGTGGGCTTTGTGAAGGGCAGGTATGCGGTGCGTAATATACGAAACGTTTTGGCGTCCCTGGAGTGGACTCGGGAGCGGGAGTGGCAGTCATTGTTGGTCAGCTTTGACGTGGAAAAAGCATTTGACCGAGTGAACTGGGACTATATGCACACCCTACTGCCCCGATATGGGCTGGGGGATTCCTTTTGCGCCATGGTCAAACTTCTTTATGCAGCACCCACCACGAGCGTGTTGTGCGATGGGCTGCTGTCGGATAAATTTCCTCTGGAGAGGGGTACAAGGCAGGGATGCTCACTTTCTCCCCTGTTATCTGTGCTCTCTCTTGACTCCCTGATACGGCAAATAGAGTTATCCAAGAAAATTCTAGGGGTGCGCATTGGCAGGTATGGGTTTAAGATAGCGGCCTTTGCGAACGATATACTAGTACATTTACTGTCACCACAGCAATCGTTGCCCAAGCTACTAGAAGAATTCTCTGCATTTGGGGATTTCGCTGGATTACGCATTAACATGGATAAATCCAAGGCCTTAGACGTTTTGGGGAACTTAAAGGGGCGTTGGGGAGGTACTTTCCTGCTACGGTGGGCAGGGGAGTCTTTTTCTTATTTAGGAATTCTTTTAACCAGAGAGCCGCGAGAGCTATATAGGCAAAATTATGAGAGGATTTCCCTTAGACTTCGGACGCAGTTGTAGGCTTGACGCTCCCTTCCATTGTCATTAGGGAGGGGGGAGAGTGGCAGCGGTGGGAATGGTGATTATGCCCCGGATTTTGTACTGGATGCAAACATTCCCGGTGTGGCTGCTGCAAAGAGACTTGGCTCATTTGGAAAGGGAGTTTCAGGATTTTTTATGGAAAGGGGCGAGAGCACGGATCCCGATGAGTCGTCTGAAAGGAAGTTGGAGTAATGGCGGGATGGGGCTCCCAGATTTAAAGCTTTATTCCTTGGCATGCCAGGCGCGGCACCTAGGGGACTAGCTAGGAGATATGGAGACCTATACTCCTAGGATGCTGGAAGAAGCTTTGGTGGGCCCCCAGACCCTACTGGCAGCCTTACATATAGAGGGTCACCTTCTGCCTGGGAGAGTGCATTGCAGTATTCTGGTGAGTCCGGTGAGACGCACATGGATGCAACTGTGTATGTATTGGGGGGGGATCTCCGGCTGTGTCGAGCTGGTTGCCTTTGCAGGGCAATGTTCAGTTTACCCCTGGCTCCACTACGTCAATGTTTCAACGGTGGAAAGAGGCTGGTATTCGGCATCTTGGACATGTGTTAGATTCCAGTGGACGGTGCAAGACGTTTGAAACCCTCTGCAGGGAGTATGAGCTGCAAAGTTGCCACTACTTTGCATATCTTCAGGTATCTCATTATGTGGCTTCCCTCCCAGAGGGGGAATTAAGGATGGAGCAGTCGGCGCAAATCTTAGAACTTCTTGCTCTGGGCGTAGAGTCCCCGCCCACAATTTTGGCGTTAAAAAAAAGATTGGAACGTTATACGGTCCTACTGGACTATTTGGGGGAAGAGGCAAGATGGGTGGAGGAGTTAGGCCAGGAGGTGCGTCCAGGATCGATTCGTAAAGCCCTGCGTCAGATTGTGGGATTGGTGGAGGGGATTTGGTGGCACGAGGTGCAATTCAAGAGTCTGATTCGGGCCCACTTTTCTCCGAGACGAGCGATGCGGTCTGGCCTGGCTTGTACTGGGGGATGTCCTAGATGTTCATGTCCCCTTGCAGACTTGGAGCACATGTGGTGGGGGTGCCAGAAAATTTGTCCTTATTGGTCAAGGATTAGTGCATACATGAGCGGTTTGCTCCAACAACAAATTAAGTGGACCAGGGCAATGGTAGTGTTGGATCAGACTGGACCACTCCACCTAAAGCGAAGATGGGAACGACTGTTGGTGAGAAAGGCCCGATACTCCATAGATGGAGGGAGCAAGTACCCCCGTCCTTTTGGAAGTGGCGTAATAGCTTCCATCAACTGATGCTGTTTGAGAGGAGAGGGGCTAGGGACAATGCTAAACGGTGGGCTTCCTTCTTGCTGATTTGGGAACCCTATATTCAAAGGTTAGGTCCTCATGCCCGCAATGAAGTCCTCCAGGTGGGATAGGCCAAGTTGGATAGTTTGTGGGCTAGGTATGGTAATGGACCTCACATGATGGCATGAAAGAAGGGGTAATATGGAGGTGGTTCCTAGAGGTGGGTAGGTTGAGAGCTGTGATGGGATTGGGAAGGGGAGGGAGGAGAGAGGAGAGGAGGGTAAGGTGGTGGTGGTGGGAAATGGGGAAAAAAAATTGGTACCATATCATGTTATGGATGGCCTCTTGGGTGGTGGACAAGAGTCGGCCCCCACCCAGAGGTGCCTTTGTATATACCTATATTGTTTGCAATGTTTGCAGATTGTTTGCAGTATGTTTGATGGTTCAATAAATAAAGTTTACAAAAAAAAACCAGTCAAGACTTATTTTGAGATGTGTGCCTTTCCCACTAGGCGTCGTCCAGTTAGCAAACCATATATCCCAGCATGATGTGCCCATTTCGAGCTGTCCACTCAGCTTTAAGTGCTTGGGATCAAGAATCTCAAGTCAGCAAGGTTTGAAGTCTTGGCTGTTTAGGAAAGTGTTTGCTCTTTTTTATAGTTTGGTTTTGGGCATATTTTCGTAGCAGGACAATACTAATTTAATTTTTAATTTTTATTTTAATTTCTAGGTGAATTGTATTTTTTTTCCTCTGCTTTGTTTTTTTTTTTTTTTAATTCTTTATTTATAAGATTTTAAAAGATTACAAGGAAAATATCACCATAACAGTATAACAATACCATTATTAGGAAAAACAAGGTAACAATTAGTCCACATTAAGGAGCACACTATACAAAAAAAAACAATACTAACAAACTACCAACTGGACCTGGAATACAATCATAAGCTCAATATACTTTGTCAGAAGAATCAGAAAATAAATTCCATTATTTGTCTTTAAGAAAATTCTGCAAGTGCTCCACCTCAGAAAACACAAAACGATTACCTTGATATATCACCTGACATTTACAGGGAAACCTAAGATGGAACGAAGCTCCCAAGGACACCACTTGCGATCGCAACTGCAAAAAAGCTTTGCGTCGCACTTGTGTAGTCCTAGAAACATCGGGAAATATTTGAATAGGCTGACCACAGAATTTCACAGATTTATGCTTAAAATACAACCTCAAAACTCTCTCCTTATCTGTATGTAATACAAAAGTAACTAATAATGTATCCCTGGTAGAAATTTCATCCGAGGATGATTCCAAAAACTTTGAAACATCTAGTGTAGAAGAAACAACTTGTTGATAAGGTAAATCCCCCACCTGATCTACATCTCTTATCACCCTCCCTTTAGGGACATAGTAAATTTGAGAGATCAACATATCACTCCCATCATTAATTAATAGAATATCCTTAAGGTACTTATGAAACAAAATTAAAGGGGATAAATAATGGGTTTTGGGAAAATTTAACAATCGAAGATTCTTAGAACGCATTAAATTTTCCAGCATTTCATCCTGTTGATGCAAAGAGGAAAAATCTTAAATAAATTTAGCTGAAACAGCTTGATGAGAGGCCAATTGATCAGTATGCAAATTGACCCCTCTTTCCAATTCCACCAAACGAGCATCATGGTCAGCCAACTTAGTAACCGTTTCTCTAGTAAATGTAGCAACCTTCTGTAGTGACACACCCAAAGCCACCTCCATACGAGATAACATTACCCAAACATCTTTAATAGAAACATCAGATGGAGGGGACAAGGGCTGCCCCATAGAAGGAAAAGAAACAACAGACGGAAGTGGAGGAGGAAATACTCCCGAGGCAGGTTCCAGCTGTAAAAAGGAACCAGGAAGCACATCACAGCCAGCTCCCTCTATCTGCTTAACATCCGACAGAGGGAGCTTATTAGCAACTACATCCAACTCCTGACAGGGCTGAGCTAAACCCAGTATGGGCGAAGGGGTAGAGGAGACAGTACTCACACTTGACATGTTACTCGGGGTCGTTGGTAAAAGTCCCCCAGCAGACACAGCAGATTCCACCCGAATGTGAGCATCCATAGGGCCCACCACCTTAACTGCTTTTGTCTGGTCAGGTTGAGGATAGTGCTTTCTTCTCTTTCCCATCCTAAGGAGCCACCCTCGGCACCTCAAGCACCGAAGGGGCACCAAAGGGGCGTGCCTGCCCCTTTGGACGCGCGCCAAGGACGCGCGTCCGCTCCGCGTCCCGCGTCGGAGCCGAGTACTTATGGCCCTCCTCCCAGCAATCAACCAATCGGGTGCTGAAGCAACACGGGTCCAGGAACCAATCAGGCAGGAAACCAAGTAGGAAGTGAAGCTGCTCACCGTCCCGCGTCGGAGCCGAGTACTTATGGCCCTCCTCCCAGCAATCAACCAATCGGGTGCTGAAGCAACACGGGTCCAGGAACCAATCAGGCAGGAAACCAAGTAGGAAGTGAAGCTGCTCCTGCTTTGTTTTTTTGGAGATATTGTGTTAGTTATATTTTTGTGTTTTTAAGTTAGTTTCCACTTTAATACTGGTCTTGCAAACCACCTTAATGTTTCAACCATAAGGCAGTATAACAAAGAAATGCAAATAAATAAATAAATACATAAATAAAATAAATAGCATGAAGAAGTGAACATGAAGCAAAGGTCTAAACATAGTAAACACAGAACTGCCAACAGAACTCTATGATAAAATTATTCAGAGGAGATCAAACCAAAGCCTTCTCTAGTTCAGATGACAAGACTTCTACTTTCATACATTGGACACATTATGCAGAGAGATCATTAGAGAAAAGCATCATGCTTGGCAAGATTGAAGGTCAACGTAAAAGAAGGCGGCCAGCAATGAAATTGACTGATACAATAACAGCAGCTATGGATGCTACTCTATCAACAATGAGCCACCTGACTGAAGACCAAACACAGATTAGGGGGGTCACCATGAATTGACAGACTCGACAGCACTTAACAACAACAGACTGAGGAGAAAGCTATAAGAACAATTTGATCTCTCTTGAGGCACAAGTCAGGTCCTTCATGGTAAATTGAAACAGTTGGACACCACCTCAATCAGGCCCATTCTTGTACTGAGGGAAATCATTTTGAATTTTTCCTCGAACTATGAATTTGTTTAGGTTCCTCAAATCTAGAATGGGCCTGAACCCTACTAAGATGCAACAGGTATAGGTAGTTTGTCAAAATGTGTTTGGAAATTCTTCTTTATCAAGCCTGTCGCTCCCAGTACAATGGGAAATATTTCTGTATCTTTCTGCCACATTTTCTTGGTCTCTGACTGTATTTCTTGGTACTTTGGGATCTTCTGCCCCTCCGCGCAATTCACAGAATAATCACTCGGTACTGACACTTCGATGTCGTTCTGGTGTTCTTCTCCTTTACCACTATATCAGGTTTCCTCACATCCAGCTTCTTATCCATTGGAATGGGAATGTCCCAGGTGATTATAACCTCTTAATTCTCTGTTATTCTCTTAGGGTCATGATCCCAATGCTTTTCAGCAACAGTGATGTTGTAGTGTTTCCAGAGTTTCCAGTGGAGGAGGCGTGCTACTTTGTTGGGCCTTTCTGTATAGAAATTTTCTGCCATCAGAACTTCACAGCCTACTACAAAGTGATCCACTGTTTCAAGCTCTTTCTTACAGAACTGGCATATGTCTGTTTTTTCAATGCTCGCTGTAAACCATCTTGTCTGTAATCCGCTGTCCTGGGCTGCAATGTGTAAGGGCGGGGGACCCTGAAGAGGCAGAGTAGCTATGCTCTCAAGGAAGGAGTCAAAAATCAGGTGTTGCCTGTGGCTATGCAGCTGGTTGTGGCTTAGACATCTTAGTCTTTTTGGACTGGCAAAGGCCCTGCTATCATTGCTATAGCTGAGGGTGGTAAGTAGCTGAGGGCAGATAGGAGGAATAATCTCTTCTTCTTAGGACAGAAAGATTTCTATCCAGCCTTCTCTCTCCAATCCTTTCCAAGGAGGTTCTCTCCAGAGCAGGTGATATTGGCCAATTTGTCTTGAATCCACTACTCATGGTCAGATGCTTGGACCCAGACCATTCTGCGAGCAGCGATGCAGACTGCAGAAGCCTGACTAGATGACTCCAAAGCATTGAAAGAGCTTCTTGTAAAGAAATTTGGATGTATTCTTATTTTGCCTGATTAAGGCCTGGAATGCATCACATTTGTCATCAGAAAGGATAGACGCAAGGTTCTCTACATCCCTGGGCATATCTTTGAGATAAATGCCAATATAGAGCATACAGAAAGTAATCCTAGAGGCGAGCACGCATGCCTGAAAGCACCGACGCCCAAAGGCATCGAGAGTTCTGAAGTATTTGCTGGAAGGCATGGAAGAATGATTTTGAGAACTCTTGATGCGACACATCGCTGACTCCACCACCGTGGAGTGGTGTGGTAGTTGAGGCTTTTGAAAGCCAGGGCATGGAGGAACTTGGTACATGGTATTGAGTTGTTTGCTGATAGGCTGAACCGTTAGCGGGGCCTCCCACATATGTAGCATTAGATCCTGCAGGATTCGATGCACTGGTAATGTGGCAGTCTCTTTGGGTGCTGAGGGGTACTGGAGAATTTCCAGTTCCTCAGCCCTTAGTTCTATCTCTGATGTAACGGTAATCTGCAGGCCTGCTTCCATGTCTTGAATGAAGTCTTGGAAAGACATGTCCTCTGCCAGGGACCGAAGGCACTCATGAGCGGATAGATCGGAAGGGAGATCCCGGGATCCCCTGGAGTACTCCGATGCATCATCAGAATCAGAGAAGGCAGAGTCAGAATCTGACCAGAAATCAAAATATTGGTAATCTTGTACATGATCGCGTGCCCTGCCCTGTTCAGGCTTTCCTACAGGAGCTCTCCAGATCAACCAACAGTAAGGATTTAAAGGTTTGTTTTATTATATTAAATTGTTAGCTCTCTGACTGGGAGCTCTTAAAAGGGTTTTTTTGTACATTTTTAAAGAAAAGTTACTTTCTTTTTGGTGCTTTAGTGGGACTTTCCTTGAGCACAGTAGGTGGTTGAACTCCAGTAACCTCTTCAGCTTTGGGAACAGCTAACACCTAATCAGGAGTTAGTGGGCCTGATTACCTGAGAGCAGCTGAGGGCCTGCATAAAAGGCTCCAGTGCCCTGCCCTGTTCAGGCTTTCCTACAGGAGTTCTCCAGATCAACCAACAGTAAGGATTTAAGGGTTTGTTTTATTATATCAAATTGTTAGCTCTTTGACTGGGAGCTCTTAAAAAGGGTTTTTTGTACATTTTTAAAGCAAGGTTACTTTCTTTTTGGTGCTTTAGTGGGACTTTCCTTGAGCACAGTAGGTGGTTGAACTCCAGTAACCTCCTCAGTTTTGGGAACTACTAACACCTAATCAGGTGTTAGTTCTCTCCCTACCCACCCTGACTCCCACCCACCCCTAGCGAGTAGTCTGGCTTTATAGGGAACATCCCCATTTAACAAAGCACAGAGAATTGGACCAGCACATTTTGAATATAATTAAGGAGATTTAACTGCTTCTTTTCTGAAAGGACAGCTGGGAAACCGGCTGGTACTTGGTAGATCTCTCCCTTTTACTTTAACAGATACCTAAGCTCCACGAACAGAACAATGGCTGGGAAAAATTGTATCACTAAAGCTGTTGCCCCCGTTACAGCTTCTGCCTCGGTCCAGACAGAGGTCCTAATGCCAGTTGAAGGACCGGTTCCATGTGCAGGGTGCCTGCATGCTGAAGCTCTGAGGAAACAAGTGGAGGAACACAGAGAGGAGGTGGCGAGGCTGAGGAGCATTCAAGACAGTGAGAAGTACATTGATGAGATGCTTCTTGCAGCAACAAAGCTCTCCAGCAGAGGAGAAGATGGGTGCCAACAGAATGTTGATGGTTGAACACAAGTCACCAGGGCCTGCAAAATCACCAATCCAACTTCTCCAGCCCTTGAATTGAAGAACCATTATGCAGCCCTGGAAGTGGAGGAGGTGAAAGCATCCCTGGAAAGGGAAGAACCAGAGCTCAAGTACCCCAAAGTTGCAGAATCAGTGACCAGAAGGAAACAAAGGGTAGTGGTGTTTGGAGACTCTTCTGAGGGGTACTGAGGCGTCCATCTGCCGACCAGACTTGATGTCCAGAGAGGTATGCTGTCTGCCTGGTGCCAAAATCCAAGATGTTACAGAGAGTTTGCCGAGACTCATCAAGCCCAGTGACTATTACCCAATGTTGCTAATCCATGTTGGAACAAATAATACTGCCAGGTATACCTTGGAACGTATCAAAAGTGACTTCATGGCTCTGGGACAGAGGGCGAAGCAGTTAGGTGCACAGGTGGTGTTCTCTTCAATCCTCCCTGTTGAGGATAAAGGCCAAGGCAGAGAGGCTCGCATCCTGGAGATGAATGCATGGCTGCGTGGATGGTGTCATCGAGAGCGTTTTGGTTTCCTAGACCATGGGATGCTGTTCCAAGGGTTGCAGAGCAGAGATGGCATCCATCTGTCCAAGAAAGGGCAACGCGTCTTCAGTAGTAGACTGGCTAATCTACTGAAGAGGGCTTTAAACTAGATTTGTTGGGAATGGGTGAAGAAAGCCCCCAGGTAGGTGATACATTAAATAACTTTATGGAAATGGGTAACATATGGATAGCAGTGTTTATAAATGCCCGTAGTATGGGAAATAAGATCCCTGATGTTGAAGCTTTGGTGGGAGTGGCTGACTTGGATTTAGTGGCAGTTACAGAAACATGGTTCACAGAAAACCATGATTGTGATGTAACTATACCTGGCTATACTTTATTCAGAAAGGACAGGGTAGGAAGTAGGGGAGGAAGAGTGGCACTATATGTAAAAACTACTATTAAAGCTTTGGAATTACAGAGCTTAAAAGGGAGAGGGGAGGCATTGTGGGTTAAACTAGAAAGAGGGAAAGAGAAATCTATTTACTTTGGTGTGATATACAGACCTCACTCACAAGAGGAAGAGGTGGACAGAGAGTTAATTGAAGACATGCGCAGCATTGCTAGGAAAGGGGAAGTGCTACTGATAGGAGATTTTAATATGCCAGATGTTGATTGGCACATTCCTGCTGCAGTATCATCTGGAAGTAAGGAGATCCTGGATTCTCTACAGGGAGAACTATTCAGGCAATTGGTAACAGACCCCAAACGTGAAGGGGCCATACTGGACTTGGTGCTTACCAATGGTGAAAGTGTTTGATGTTGTAGTGGGAGATAATTTTGCATCCAGTGATCACCAGATGGTGTGGTTCAGTATTAGGACTAAGGCTGTTAGAATCCATTCAAAGGCGAGGATCTTAGACTTTAGGAAGACTAACTTTGCAAAGATGGGCCAATACCTCAGGGAGTCGTTAGCTAGATGGGAACAGCTGAGGGATGTAGAAAAACAGTGGGAAAAACTGAAAGGGGATATTTTAAGGGCAACCAACCTTTTTGTTAAAATGGTAAATAAAGGTAAAAGGAAAAGGAGACCGCTATGGTTTTCGAAAGAAGTAGCTGAAAAAGTGAAGAAAAAGAGGGAGGCCTTCATGAAATACAAGAGATCACAGAGAAAGGAAGACAGGCATCTGTATTTGGAAAAACTTAGAGAAGCTAGCAAAGTAGTCAAGAAGGCCAAGATTCAAAAGGAAGAGGAAATAGCCAATGCAATGAAATGGGGGGATAAGACATTTTTCAGATATATTAGTGAGAAGAGGAAGGGCAAGAGTGGTATTGTCAGACTCAAGGGTGCAGGGGAGGAATATGTAGAAGCTGATAAGGATAAAGCGGAATTGCTTAACAAATATTTTTGTTCTGTGTTCACAGATGAAGAAAGCGTAGTTACTCACCTGTAACAGGTGTTCTCCAGGAGCAGCAGGAATCAGTCCTCACTTATGGGTGACGTCGGCGCCGACGGAGCCCTCGCGGAGCAATTTTCCCCAGCTTTCAAAGAAAGCCTTTGGGAATTGCAGCGCGCATGCGCGGTCCTCTTCCCGCCCAAGGGTGCCATCTTAGCCAGTCAGATGACATAGCGAAAAAAGACAGCATAAAAATTTGCAAAAAAAAAACTTAAGCAGATGATTGCAACTCCAAGGGGAGGAGGGAGGGTAGTGAGGACTGATTCCTGCTGCTCCTGGAGAACACCTGTTACAGGTGAGTAACTACGCTTTCTCCAGGACCAAGCAGGAAGTCAGTCCTCACTTATGGGACTCCCAAGCTCAAGGCTACCGGAGACCCTAAGCACAAAAATGAGCTCCCTCTAGCTCAGCAGCACAGAAGGAAAGAATCTTCGCTGAATTATTACCCACTGGTAGCCCACATCCGGGATGGAGGGTAGGAGTTGCTCAGACCTCGAAGAGATTACGGAGGACTGCCTGTCCGAAAGCACTGTCCCTGCGGGACTCCCTCTCGAGACAGTAATGGACCGCAAAAGTCTGGCTCGAAGACCAAGTAGCGGCCCGGCAGATGTCTGCCAGCGGAACAGAGCGGAGGTAAGCCACTGACGTAGCCTTTGCCCGAACACAGTGAGCCGTGACTCGACCTTCCAAGGAGAGTCCGGCTGCCCCATAAGCCCAAGAGATACAGTCCGCAACCCAGATGGACAGAGTACGCTTGGAGACCGGGAGTCCCAATTTATTGGGGTCAAAAGACACAAAAAGCTGAGCAGCTTTACGGTGCTCCCGCGTACGGTCAAGGTAGAAGTTCAAAGCCCTTCTACAGTCCAGGGTATGGAGGACCGTTTCAGCTCGGCTGGAGTGTGGTCTGGGAAAGAAGGTTGGAAGTACCACCTCCTGATTGATGTGAAAGGGGGAGACCACTTTTGGAAGAAATTTTGGGTGAGTCCATAGGACTACCCTATTTTTGTAGAACCGAGTGTAAGGGGGATCAGACACGAGGGCCTGCAATTCACTTACGCGTCTAGCGGAAGTGAGGGCTATCAAGAACAGTGTTTTCCAAGAAAGAAAACGGAGAGAACAGGTAGCCATAGGTTCAAAAGGCGGACAGGTGATCCGCTGTAAAACCACATTCAGGTCCCAGTCAGGCGCTGGCGGGCGCAGAGGTGGTTTAAGTAGAAGGAGACCTCGGAGAAACCTCGCTACGAGAGGGTCGTTGGAGAGAGGTCTGCCGTCCACCGGCACATGATGTGCTGAAAGAGCACTGAGGTGAACTTTGACGGAGTTGGACTTAAGTCCCAGATTAGAGAGGTAGAGCAAGTACTGCAAGACCACCGACACCGGGCAGGAGAAGGGATCCTGAGACTGTCGGGTACACCAAACGGAAAAACGACGCCATTTAAGGGCGTAACATTTGCGGGTAGAAGGTCGTCGCGAAGCTAGGACGACCTCCTCCACCTCTGTTGGCAGGAGAAGGGGAGCAAGGACTACCCTCTCAGCAGCCAGGCCATTAGGTTGAGAGACCTGAGGTTGGGGTGCAGCAGAGACCCCTGATCCTGAGTGAGGAGATCCGGTTGTACCCCCAGAGGGAATGGATCCTCCACCGCTAATTGCAGCAGGAGCGGAAACCACGGCTGTCTGGGCCAGCGAGGGGCCACCAGGATCATGAAGGCTTTGTCTCGGAGAACCTTGAAAAGAGTCCGAGAGACTAGCGGGATGGGAGGGAAAGCGTACAGAAGGCTCCCCGACCACGAGAGTAGAAAAGCGTCCGCCGCAACCCGAAGGGGGTGTGGCTGACGAGAGCAGAAGCGAGGAAGTTGCCGGTTGTGAGGACTGGCAAAGAGATCCACCGTGGGGAGGCCCCACTTTAGAAAGAGCTTCTGAACTACCAAGGGATCCAGACGCCACTCGTGCGGCTGGAGGATCCTGCTGAGTTTGTCCGCCAGGCAATTTTCTTGGCCTGGGAGATAAACTGCCTTGAGGAGAACGCCGTGACTGACGGCCCAAGAGCAGAGCTTATGTGCCTCCAGGTGAGGAGGAAGGAGCCCGTGCCCCCCTGCTTGTTCACGTAGAACATGGCAACTTGATTGTCCGTCTGGACAAGGACGGACTGGTGAGAAGTCAGGTGGGAGAAGGCCTTGAGAGCCAGGCGGATCGCCCTGAGCTCCAGGAAGTTGATCTGCTGAGCAGACTCCCACGTGGTCCAGAGGCCCTGAGTACGTGCCCCTTGGCAATGCGCTCCCCAGCCCAGGAGGGATGCATCTGTCGTCAGCACCCGGGCCGGCTGAGGTGACTGGAAAGGCATGCCGAATATCAGGTTCGGCCGCTGAAGCCACCACCGGAGAGACGAGAGCAGCGGCTCGGAGATGCGCACTAGGTCTGCTAGGCCGCCTGTGGCTTGTCGCCACTGCTGGCGGAGACACCATTGAGCAGGCCGCATATTCAGGCGGGCATTGGGGGTCACATGGACGGTGGAAGCCATATGGCCGAGTAGTCTCAGGAAGCGCCTGGCGGAGACCAGGGGCTGGCTGCGAAAACGGTCGGCTAGGTCCATGAGCCGTTGAGCCCTGTCGAGCGGCAGGTACGCTCGTGCCTGAGGAGTGTGCAGCCTTGCGCCGATGAACTCGAGATCCTGTGAGGGGAGCAAAGTGGACTTTGCGAAGTTTATAACAAAGCCCAAGCGCTGCAGAAGAGTCACCGTGCGGCGCGTGGCGTTGGTGACCTCCAGAGCGGACGCCGCTCTGATGAGCCAGTCGTCGAGGTACGGAAAGACATAGAGGCCGTGAAGCCTGAGATGGGCCGCCACCACCGCGAGACATTTTGTGAAGACTCGTGGTGCGGAGGACAGGCCAAAGGGCAGTACTCGGTACTGGTAATGATTTCCTGCCACCACAAACCTTAGGTATTGGCGGTGGCTTGGGTGGATGAGGATGTGCGTGTAGGCATCCTTTAGATCCAAGGAGCATAGCCAATCTCCCTGCTGGAGGTAGGGCAGAAGGATTCCAAGGGTAAGCATCTTGAACTTCTCCCGCACGAGGAACTTGTTGAGGTTGCGCAAGTCCAGGATGGGTCTGAGGCCTCCTGTTCTCTTTGGTATTAGAAAATACCTGGAATAAAAGCCTTGACCTTTCGGGTGGTGGGGCACCGGTTCCACCGCCTGTTCCTGTATAAGACCTGCTAACTCCTGAAGGAGTAATTCCCTGTGCAGAGGGGATCGTGGAGGTTCTCCCGGAAAATAGGAGGGAGGGACCTGGTGGAAGTGGAGAAGATAGCCTTCTCGCACGACTTGAAGCACCCAGGCATCTGAGGTGATGCTGGACCACCTGTGGGCGAAGTGAACCAGCCGGCCTCCGGTGCTGGGAGGAACCAGCGGGGGGGGAGAGGCTATGCTTAATGAGTCAAAAACCCCCACCCTGCGGAGCAGGGGCTGGTGGTGCAGGCTTGGGGACTTGCTGCCTACGGGACCCGTTACCCCGTCCCTTGGCCTGCTGGCCCTGTTGGGGAGCTGCAGGGGCCTGATAGTGGGGGTACTGTTTGTAGGCAGCCGCCTTCTTCGGGTAAAAGGACTTCTTTCCCGAGCCCTTCTTTTTTTGGGAAGGGGCGGAGGTCTTCCTAGAAAGCCTAGTCCTGGTGAGAGTCTCCGTCTCAATTTGTGCAGCCTTATCAGCCATGGGCTTGCCAAAGAGGTTTTCGCCTCGGCAAGGGACATCGACCAACTTGTCCTGCACCCAGGGCTCAAGGTCAGACGACTGAAGCCAAGCCTGTCGGCGGGCACCGATGCCGGCTGCGGCCACTCGAGCCGATGCTTCAAAGCCATCATAGGCTGCTCGGGACATGAATTTTGAGCATTCCCGAATGCCAGTGGACAAGGCCAGGAACCTCCGCAAGGGTTCCTCGGACAAACCAGCGAAGAAGCCGGCTAGCTCTTTAGCCAGGTCTCGGAGATATATGCCCATGTACAGCTGGTAGGTCTGGACACGACATGCGAGCATAGAGCCCTGGAAACACTTCTTACCAAGGCCATCCAGGTTACGGGCCTCCCTGCCAGGAGGCACCGAGGAGTGCATCTTCTGGCTCTTAAGACAATGCATGGCCGATTCCACTACCATGGAATGGTGTGGTAGCTGTGCTTTTTGGAAGCCAGGGCTCTTGCGGACTCGATAGATAGAATCGACCCGCTTGCTCAGGACCGGCGAGGTGGCCGGACTCTCCCACATGCGGAAGAGTAGTCGTTCCAGCATGGGAGGAACCGGCACAGTAAAGTGTTCCCTGGCGGGAGAGTCATACTGGAGGGCGTCGAGCTCTTCGGCTCGAGGCTCCTCCTTGGGGTCCGCAGGGAAGGCCAAAGCCTTGGCCATATCCCTGACGAAGTCCGAGAACCGGGTATCCTCCGGAGGGGACTGCTTCCGAGGTTTGGACTCAGGTGAGTCCGAGGGGACACACCGAGTCCAAAAAGAATCAGGCGACTCTTCCTCTTCAGACTCCCAGACCGACTCCGACGAGGACTCGGTGGGGTCGGCCCGGGCAGGGCGCGGCGCCTGCCGCCCCGACGCCGAGGGAGTCGGCGTCGGCGACCTCGGTCCCGAACGGGAGGCCGAGGGTGACCTCGACCGAGGATCGACTCGAGTTCGCATCGACTCGAGGATCGGCTCGGTCTCCGGGGTTGACTTAGACGTCGACGTCCGGGCGGTCGGGGCAGCGGCGCCAGCGAAGCCAGCGAGCAGTGCCCGCTGCTGGTCCATGAAGGCAGACAGTCTGCTCTCCAAGGCCGTCAACCTGAGTCCGAGCTCAGGTGACCCAGCAGCCCCCGACTCGGGCCCCGACTTCGTCGGGCCTGACGTCGGCTGTCGCGGAGGCGAGTCCAGAAGGACCACAGGACTTACCCGAGCAGGCAGCTCCGACTCCAGGCGAGGTCGCTTCGTGAGGTGCTCCTTTTCCAAGGACCCGGGGCGGCTATCGGGGCTATGCGACCTGGCCCTCGCGGAGCCAGGAGCGTCCACCGACGCCGCCCTCGCGGGTTTCACCTTCCGTCGATGGTCCCCGGAGGGAGAGCCCCTGTCGGAGGAACTCCGGCGACGGTCCGAGCTGGAACCCCTGGACGCGGAGGCCTCCGACGAGGTCCGGGTACGGCTGGGGTCAGCGAAGATTCTATCCTGCTGATGCCGCCGACTTCTCAACGCTTTGGAGGAAAGTTTGCCACAAGGCCCACAGATCATTTCTTCATGATCCGGGCCCAGGCAGCGGAGGCAATTGTCGTGTGTGTCAGTTAGTGACATATTTCGGTCACACTGACCACACCGCTTGAAACCACTGGCAGCCATCGGGGGAAAAAGGGCCCCGGCGAGGTCAAAGGACCGGGCTGCCAGGGAAAAACCGAAACGAAAACTGACTAAGTCAGAAAAACCGAAAAAGAAGAAGAGGACTCGTGACCGGCGTCGCGAGTCCGGGCGGGAAAAAGACCGGCGTCGAACCGAAGGAAAAAAAGAGTAATTATGAATAAAAATCAACTTTTTCGCGGGGACACGACGGGTACGTCTGTAGGGCTCTGCGGAAAAAAGAAGACTGGCTAAGATGGCACCCTTGGGCGGGAAGAGGACTGCGCATGCGCGCTGCAATTCCCAAAGGCTTTCTTTGAAAGCTGGGGAAAATTGCTCCGCGAGGGCTCCGTCGGCGCCGACGTCACCCATAAGTGAGGACTGACTTCCTGCTTGGTCCTGGAGAACCAGGAGCAGGACCTCAGAAAACACCCACAAATAGGAACAGAAGCAAAGGACATCTTGAACAATTTTCAAAAGACTGGGTTCGTGAGAAACTCTCTCAACTTAAAGTAGACAAAGCGATGGGACCAGATGGGATACACACAAGAATACCGAGGGAACTTGGGGACGTTCTAGCAGCTCCACTGACTGACCTTTTCAATGCCTCGTTGGAGTCGGGAGTGGTGCCAAAGAACTGGTGAGAGGCTCATGTGGTGCCTTTACACAAAAGCAGAAGTAAGGATGTGGTTGAAAACTACAGGCCGGTTAGTTTAACTTCGGTGGTGAGTAAATTATTGGAAACGCTGCTGAAAGAGAAAATAGTGAGGTTTCTGAAGTCCAGCGGATTACAGGATCCGAGGCAGCATGGATTCACCAGAGGCAGGTCTTATCAGACAAATCTGAATGATTTCTTTGACTGGGTGACCAGGGAGTTGGACCGAGGGAGAGCTCTAGATGTGGTGGATTTAGATTTCAGTAAAGCCTTTGACACTGTTCCTCACAGGCGACTTATAAACAAACTGAGCACCCTAGGGATGGACCCTAAAGTTACTGCTTGGGTTTGAAATTGGTTGGGTGGGAGGCGACAAAAAGTACAAGTAAATGGAGCTCACTCTGAGGAGAAGGATGTTATCAGTGGTGTGCCCCAGGGATCTGTCCTTGGTCCGATTCTTTTTAACATTTTTGTTAGTGATATAGCGGAAGGGCTTTCAGGTAAGGTTTGCCTCTTTGCGGATGATACCAAAATCTGCAATAGAGTAGACACCCAGGAAGGGGTAGATAACATGAGGAGGGATTTAGCTAAGCTTGAAAAATGGTCTAGAATTTGGCAGCTGGGATTTAATGTTAAAAAATGTAAGGTCATGCATTTGGGCTGCAGCAATCCAAGGGAGCAATATAGTATAAGGGGTGAAGTACTTTTGTCCACTAAAGAAGAGCGGGACCTAGGCGTGGTTGTGTCTGATGATCTTAAAGTAGCTAAACAGGTAGAAAAGGCGACGCAAAAGCTAGAAGGATGCTTGGGTGCATACAGAGGGGAATGGCTAGCAGAAAAAAGGTGATAATGCCTCTGTATAAGTCTTTGGTGTGACCTCATTTGGAGTATAGTGTGCAATTCTGGAGAGCACACCTTCAAAAGGATGTGAACAGCATGGAGTCAGTGCAGAGGGTGGCTACTAAAATGATTAGTGGTCTTCATTATAAAGCATATGAGGACAGACTGAAGGATCTTAATATGTACACCTTAGAGGAAAGGCGGGATAGAGGTGATATGATTGAGATGTTTAAATACCTCCGTGGCATAAATGTTTAGGGAGAGATCCTCTTTCAATTAAAAGCAAGTTCTGCTATGAGGGGACATGGGATGAGGGTGAAGGGAGATAGATTCAGGAGTGATATGCGGAAATATTTCTTTACGGAAAGAGTAGTGGATCCGTGGAATAGCCTCCCAGTGGAGGTGGTAGAGATGAGGACAGTAACTGAATTAAAAAAAGCATGGGACAAACACAAAGGATCTCTAAAGGTAAAAAGGGGACTGTTGTAGTTGTTATGGAAGGACAGACTAGATAGGCCATGTGCACTGTTCCCTCTAAGCTGTGCGCGCACACACACGTTGCCGAGTGAGCGCACATACTTTACAACAGAGCGCACAAAAATTACGGTTCTGATTCTGATAGAAAACACAGACGTCTTAAAATTTAAAAGTTCCATACGGCTGACATGTAAGTCTGTACCTGTACGTTGGTTCTTTTTTGTTTTTTTGGTATAGGTATATTCTACCTTTGCCTGATGTTATATTGCCTAAGACGCCCCCTTTTTATTTCTTTTTGATTGAGGTCTAAATGATATGGCTGAGATGTTTTCTTTTTTCTTTGTGATCTGTTTAATGTTTGCAGTTTCTGATATACATCTGTCAGCCATTGTCTTCCATCATTCAAGTGTATTTTTACCTGGATGTAATATTGTATAATGTCATAAATAAAAAATTTAAAAAAAAAAAAATTTAAAAGTTGTGATTGTAATTACTAGAAATTTTCCGCTTTATTTAGTAATCGTCTATTTTCAGTTAATTTGATTAAAATCAATGTGGTGTACATACTGTATTCTGACGTGTAGTCAAATTTTAAAGTATATAACTCCGAGTGTCGTTATGTGGGCACAAAAATTTAACCTTCCTTCAAAAGCTGCACACTGATATTTTATGCGCACACAGCCTACAGAAAATTAGAGGGAACATTAGCCATGTGGTCTTTTTCTGTTGTCATATTTCTATGTTTCTATGATATTTGCCTGATGTTGAGGCTTGATGCCGGTATCACTGATCCTTCGGTGTGGCACTGGCAGCCTGTTGGGTATCGACGATGTTCATCAGCTCCAAATGAGGCATCTGAGGAAGAGGATCACCCGATGCAGGCTTGAGGTTCGGCATTGGCCCAGGAGGTATTGGCTGTCATCCGGATGTCGACACTTTCACCGCTGGAGCTGTCGATACTGTTGGTCCTGCCAGGAGTTCTGCCAAACTCCTCTTGATAGTCAGCATGCACTGGTCGAGGGAGGAGGCTGATGCATGGGTGGAATCATGCACAGGGCTCGAAGCCACCGTCCCAGAATATGGAACCAGTAGCTCTCTGAAGGTCGAGGCCTTGGGAGCATCCTGGAGCACCTGTTGAACTTTGGAGTGCTATTCCTCCCACTGGGGTTGTTTGGCAAGCCAGTCCGCATCGAAAGAACCCTTTGGTGAATCAAGATGACAATGCAGGGACTCACCTTGAGGATCAGTATTGGTTTTCAATGCTGATGACTTAGACTTAGTTTTTTGCTTGGACTTTGAGGAGACCTGAGATCCAAGAGAGGAAGCCAATGTCCTCAATGATGTGGGAAGCCACTGAAATAGAGTCCGGGGCAAACAGGGAACCATACTGTCTGGCTCTGTTCTTTAGGACTCTTTTTATCATTTGTTGGCGCAAAGGACAATCAGTTGGTAAATGCTCTGTGCCCAAACATTTTCAACACCAGTCATGCTTATCGGCGACGGATATTGTACCAGAACATGGTACATTTTTTTAAGCCACTGATGTGTTTTTCCATTGTGGTGGAAAAAAGTAGGCCAAGGCCTAATTTGGCAGTAGAAACTACCAAAACTTGAAAAAATGAAAATAAGAAAAAATATTTTTAAAAGAATAGAAATAATCGGGGCCAGTATCAGGGAAGGTACCAGCATCGATGGAAAGGCAGAGCATGGAATTAAACCAAAAAATGATGTTTTTCGGCAGTGACAGGCAGAAAACAACCTTCTCGCTCCGGGGAAGACGAAGAACTGAGGAGAGGAGTTGGGAAGGCAGATGTGCAGGCGCAGTGGATTGCTCCCAAAGGTTTTCTGATTGGACTCTGGGGAGTGTTCCCATGGGGGCTCCGTCTGTACGAATGATATCCATATGTGAAGACTGCATTCCAACCTATTCATGGAGATTCTGTCTTCTTTTTAGAGTAGAAAGGTTTCTTTGGCAGAGCCTTCCTTTTGGAGGGGTCAGCCGTCTTCCTGGAAAGGCATTTGAGGGTGAGATCATCAGTCTCAGTCTCGCTGGCCTTTTTTCTCCAACCCTTCTCTCCAGTAATCAGAGAGAACTTGTCCAACTTGTCCTGGACCCACTGTTCTAGATCGGATGCCTATAACCAGGCCATCCTTTGAGCCCCAATACAGACTGCTGAAGCTCTGCTAGTTGATTCAAAAAGCATCAAAAGATGTCCTGGTAAGGAATTTGAAGTATTTTGATCTTGTCTGATAAGTGGTTGGAATGAACTCCTCTTATTATCAGGAAGCATGGAGGCAAACATCTCCAGATTCCTAGTGACATCCTTCAGGAATATGCCCATGTATAGCATGTAGGAGGTAATCCTTAAGGTCAGCATGCTTGTCTGAAAACATCGACGCCCAAAGGCATTGCGTGTCCTCGAGTCTCTATCTGGAGGCATTGAAGAGTGAGTCTTTGAACTCTTTATTTGGCGCATGGCCGATTCCACCACCATTGAGTGGTGGGGAGTTGAGGCTTCTGATAGCATGGACGTTCTGGAACTTGGTACAATGTATGGAGTCTTTTGCTGATGAGTGGAACCATGAGAGGAGTCTCCCACATAAAGGACTAAAAACAGGGACTGCTACTTCTGGAGAGGGATCTGTAATTGTAAGTATTTACTTCTGGGATTTTTTCTAAATCTTGAGGAAAAAGGAATTATTTAGATTAAAGCTGTATAAATTAGAATCCAGTATATTTGTTAAATCAGTCAGGGTCTAATATCAGCTAAGAGCTTTTAGTTAAATTAAAAACTCAACAGGTAGCTTTCAGTTTTAGTTTAAAACTCAGCAGAGGGCTTTCATTTTAAATTCAGAACCCAGCTTTAAGCTTTCTGATTAAATTTATAACCCAGCAGAGAGCTTCTAGTTTAAATTTAATACTTGGGGCCTAGTAACAGCAAAGAGCTTAAATTTAAATCAAATCGGAGCATAACATAGCATAAAAGGAAAAACAGGGTCAGTATTCTTTGAGCAATAAATTGTTCCTAGAGACCTTTACAAAGAGGCCTTCTAGATAGGGAGCAAGAGCCAGAATGTTTATGGCTATATGTTATCCTTATAGTAAGTTTAATGTACGACCTCTATGTTAATTTGTATCTACCCCATGTTATAATGTAAAACGTTGTTATACTGTAAACTGCTTTGATTTTTGTAAAGGCGGTATAGAAAAACCTTTAAATAAATAAATAGGTATTAAAGCCAAGTGACAGATCAAAGGGGCATTTTGAAAGACTTCCTCTATCCAAGCAAGAGCTGTGTGAATCACAGATTACCTTAGAAGTACAGGACAGGGTACTGTGTAGCACCCAGCTTTTAATAAGTCTTCTATCCCACCCTCCCTCCCCGACTCCCGACAGCGATAATTGTAGCTTTATAAGTGCTTAAACCTCTTAAAGGAAAGGAGGTGCCATATTCACTCTCAGGTACAGCTGTTTATCCTCATCAGGCATATATTAAGGACCTGAGATTAATTAAGCTTGAGGGGAACAAGGTGAAATTAGATTTACCTGCTAACTGTTGTTCCTTGAGAAACATCAGTCCAGTCCCGCACCTTTGGGGTAATGCACCTCTTCCAGCAGCTTGGAGACTGAACATGTCATCTTTTCATGACACCAGTACTAATACCACAGGGACCTCCTACAAGCTCCAGTAACCTATTGACAAAGCAGACTCACCGGAGCAACAAATAAGTGATCAAACAGAGTAACACTAGAAAAAACACTAACTATACCTCCCCCCACTGGAGAAGAGATTCCCCCTCCCCTCTGAAAGTGAAGGTTTATCTATAGCCCACACCGACGACCGCAGCACTGAAAGTCAGAGAGAAATCCTTTTGGTCTGCCGAGAGTCTTATTCATTCCCACACAACTGATCCATCTTGCCCACCACCCCCCCCCCCCGGCTCGTTTCTTAATCCAGAACCCCTACTTCTGGCCCCAGTCAACTGGCCCCGGCACATGGGGAGGGATTCAGGACTGGAATGGAGTTCCTCAAGGAACAACAATTAGCAGGTAAGTCTATCTTCACCTTCCTTATTATCCCTCCAGTCCAGTCGCACAACTCTGGGGATGTAACAGAGCAGTAAACTAATGGGAGGGAGCTGTGACTGCGGCCTGAAGCACCACCGAACCAAAATAGGCATCTCCCGCAGCCTGTACATCCAAGCGATAATGCTCAGTAAATGTATGAAGTGAAGACCATGTCGCCGCAATGCAAATCTCGGCCGGCGGAACTATACTCCACCCAGGAGGTCGCCTGTGCCCGTGTGGAATGTGCCCACAGACCAGCCAGGACTGGCTTACTCTTCAAGATGTAGGCCGACGCAATTGCCTCTTATCCACCTGGAAATTGAGGCTCTTGTCACTGCCTCTCCTCTGCGGGTACCCCCAAAGAGCACAAAAAGACAATCTGATTTGCAGAAGGCCGCCATCCTCTTTAAATAATGCCTCAGGATCCACCGCACATCGAGAAGGTGTAACTGCAGGTTTTTGGAAACATTCCCAATCCCTCCAAGGACCGGGAGACACACAGACTGATTCACATGAAAGGCTGAAATCACCTTAGGCAAAAAGGACAGCACCGTCCATAGCAGCATAAGAACATAAGATATGCCATACTGGGTCAGACCGAGGTCCATCAAGTCCAGTATCGTGTTTCCAACAGTGGCCAATCTAGGTCATACATACCTAGCAGTTTCCCCAAAAGACACAGGTTCCGCAATGCTTGTACTGGGTCAAGCATTGATATCCTGGGTCCCTTCTTAATAATGGTTTATGGACCTTTCCTCCAGGAACTTGTCCAAACCTTTTTTAAACCCAGCTACACTAACAGCCTTTACTACATCCTCCGGTAACAAATTCCAGAGTTTGATTACACGTTGAGTGAAAAAATATTTTCTTTTATTAGTCTTAAATAGTTTACCCTGTAGCGTGTGATAAGGAAGCTCATCATAGCTCAGGAAGGAGCTATAGAAAAGGTGAAGTGACTGAACAAGCAACCTGTCAGTTCTGGTAGAAATAAGAAAACAGAATTTTCCCATAAAAGACTACCAGTCCCAGAATGCACCAGGTTTCCAACAGCCATTAGAGGAGCTGAAGTGGGGAAACGTGTGTTCAATCAGGAGGGCTATGAGGTAATCCCTAAGCACTCATCTCAAATGGCAGGGCCTGATTCAGCACAGCTGCGCTGTGTTAGGGAGGATCACTCATCTAAGCAGAATAAGAGTAGAGTTTATTCTACAGAGGACCATCTTCATGATCACCTTGGATATCCAGAGAATTGTCCTCAGTATCCTGAGAATCAGCTTGAGTTTGATCATCAGTTTCATCTGAAGGATCATCAGAAGCAGAAGCCAAACCGGACGGACAGAGAGGGAAAGAGACCCTTTGGAAGAAGGAAGAGAAAAGCCTTTGAGAGGTCTAGAAGAGTCCAAAGCAGTACGTATACTGGGAGGTATTCCAAGGGCCAGCATACACCATTGGACTGGGGAAAGCCAGAGGAATGGTGCTGCAGAGCTAGGAATCACCAGAGGCTACCTGTGAGGGAGACGGCTGCACGTGGAAGGGACCCTAAGACCTGTGCCAGAAGGTATGTGAAGAGAGATCCAGTGTCCAGGGATCTGGATTGGAAGGCTGGACATAAGAACTGGACTACATACTGGTCAGGCTATATAGAGAGGAACTCTAGCAGCAATGGAAGCTCAGGTATGAACACTGATCTATGCCCTAGCTATAACCTTGAAAGACAGCAGGGAAACAAGTATTCTCCTGAAAATGCTCCATTGAGAGATTCATCTGTGCCAATCCATGATATTGAACCCATGCTTGTTGAACAAGGGGGAATAATAGCAGATGAGGATCCTGTTTATATGGACTGCTCTCTATCTAAACTCCGTTGGTAACTTTCTGTTATAAAGTACAGCAACCATCACAAAGAAATACAAATTTGTTCTTTAATCTACTCAGAAAAGCTCCTGAAGCAGGATTTGACCCACACAGTGGAAGGCAAGCCAGCTAAGGGGTTTCAGCTGGTAACTGCTAGCAATTAAGCCTTACCTAATTGCTTGTGAGCTAGGAGAGAATCACTTCTGTATCTATGTGGGAAGTAATCAGAAGTTAACCTGAAAAGAACAGTTTGTTTCTTGCTTTGTGACTTTTCATTTGTTGTTTTCCTGATTTTAACTTTGTTTTTCCAAGTTAACACTGAAAGCAAGTAACCTAATTTATGTGCTACCAAGCATATCTGTGTTGGGAGAAATAACCCCATAAATAAATATCTTATTGGCTTTACCCAAGAGCACAACTAAATTATTGTCAGCAGCTGTGTCTGGTGTGAATGAACTACATTGCCCACAATACCTTGCAAATCATATAGATATATGCACTTGACAAGACTGTGAAGATTCTCACCCAGGCAGCCGTCTGACAAGCGTCATTGCATGTCCCCTAGTCTTTCTATATTCTGATAATGTAAACAATCGATCTACGTTTACCCGTTCCACTCCGTTCAT
This sequence comes from Ichthyophis bannanicus, assembly GCA_033557465.1. Taxonomy (NCBI): domain Eukaryota; kingdom Metazoa; phylum Chordata; class Amphibia; order Gymnophiona; family Ichthyophiidae; genus Ichthyophis; species Ichthyophis bannanicus. Next base: position 196,394,973 of record CM066037.1, on the reverse strand, counting down.
TAATTTATAGACTTCTATCATATCTCCCCTCAGCCGTCTCTTTTCCAGGTTAAAGAGCCCTAACCTTTTTAGCCTTTCTTCATAGGAGTATCCTTCCATCCCCTTTACCATTTTGGTGGCTCTTCTCTGAACCTTTTCTAATAACTCTATATCCTTTTTCATTAGAAAAAAAGACAGAAATGGCTCCTGACAAGACCTGCAACTCTGATATGCGCCACGCATATGGCTATGAGAAAAACCATCTTGAGGGTCAAATCCTTCAAAGGCGCATGGCTTAATGGCACAAAGGGCTCTCCTCCAAGCGCTGCCAACACCAAGTTAAGATCCCATGCCGGGATAAATTGCCCTTCACGGCAGACGCAGATGGGCTACCACTAGAAGGAACCAGCCAACGTCCAGGTGCGTTCCAAGAACCAGCCCCTGTACCTTTCCGCGATAGCAGGAGATCGCTGCCAACTGTACTTGCAGGGAACTGATGGACAGGTCCTATCGAACCTGGCCTGCAAGAAAACCAAGATGTCCAGAACCGAAGCCATGGAAGGCCTAACCTGCTGATCGCCACACCACACCTCAAACATATGCCAGTCATGAATATATGCGAGCAAAGTGGATGTTCTCCGTGCCTGCAACAATGTAGAGATAACGACTCTCGAGTATCCTCTCTTCGTTAATCTCGCCCTCTCAAGGGGTGTGCTGTAAGCGAGAATCGATCTACCTGTGGCATGTGTCAGCAGATCCCCCTGAATCAGTAGGCGCCATGGACAATTCACCAGAAATCTCACTAGGTTGGCATACCACGGCCGTCTCAGCCAATCTGAAGCGATCAAAATGACTATCCCTTGATGAGTTTCTATCCTCTGCACCAGCCGACCTATGAGCGCCCATGGTGGGAAAACAGAGAAGTCCCCCAATGGGCCACTCCTGCACCAGGGCATATAGGCCCTCCGACATCCTCTCCTTACGCCTAATGAAAAAATGGCTCACCTTGGCATTCCTGAAGGTTGCCAAGAAGTCTATTTATGGGGGTGTCCCAGAGGCTTACTATCTGGCCGAACAACACCCGATTGAGCACCACCCACTTGCCTGGATCCACTCTAACTCGGCTGAGGAAATTCACCATCATGTTGTCGACTTGCACCATGTGCGCCGCCGACAGTGCCTGGAGGTTCCTTTCGGCTCAGGCCAACAGACCTTCGGCTTCCTCCTCCAGGACTGCACAGCCCATGCCTCCTTGGCGATTGATGTAAGCCACCATGGTTGCGTTGCCCAAAAGAACTCTTACCGCCTTTCCTTGCAACAGTGGCTCAAAACTCCGGAGAGCCAGACCTACCGCCCGCAGCGCCAGTCTGTTCATCGACAAACCCGCTTCCATCAAGTCCCATAGATCCTGAGCGAATTGGCTCTCGCAATGGGCTCCCCAATTGGACAGGATCGTGTCAGTCATCAACACAACCACCTCTTGAGGGCACTTCTGGTTTCCTCAGGGCAGACAAGCCTTTGGGACAAGGGCTGCATCTAGTGTGACCACTGTCACACGGTGAGACCCTTTGAAGAGGCTGCAAGTGTACCCTTGCCCAAGGCACCAAACTGAGCATGGCTGCCATAGTCCCTAGTACCTGTAGGTAATGCCATACTGTTGGTTCCTTCCGCCGTAAAAACTGATGCACCAGGGTCCGAAGCCCTTGGGCCCGCTGTTCCGGTAGGAGGACTCTCCCCACTCTGGTATCGAAGAGCAACCCCAAGTACTCGAGCTCCTGAGCTGTAACCAACTGGTTTTTGGCCAAGTTGACGACCCAACCGAGACTTTAAAGGAAATGCACCAACCGGGAGGTAGCCCATTAGCTCGCCTCTCTGGACTTTGCCCGAATTAGCCAGTTGTCCAGGTATAGATGCACCAGAACCCCCTCTCTGCAGAGTGCTGCTGCAACCACCACCAAGACCTTAGTGAAAGTCCGAGGGGCCGCTGCGAGACTGAACAGCAGAGCCCGAAACTGGACATGCCCCATCGGCACCGCAAACCCAAGGAATCTGATGTTCCAGCCACATAGGGATGTGAAGATAGGCCTCTATCAGATTGAGAGAAAGCGTAGTTACTCACCTGTAACAGGTGTTCTCCAGGAGCAGCAGGAATCAGTCCTCACTTATGGGTGACGTCGGCGCCGACGGAGCCCTCGCGGAGCAATTTTCCCCAGCTTTCAAAGAAAGCCTTTGGGAATTGCAGCGCGCATGCGCGGTCGTCTTCCCGCCCGAGGGTGCCATCTTAGCCAGTCAGATGACATAGCTAAAAAAGACAGCATAAAATTTGCAAAAAGAACATAAGCAGACGATTGCAACTCCAAGGGGAGGAGGGAGGGTAGTGAGGACTGATTCCTGCTGCTCCTGGAGAACACCTGTTACAGGTGAGTAACTACGCTTTCTCCAGGACCAAGCAGGAAGTCAGTCCTCACTTATGGGACTCCCAAGCTCAAGGCTACCGGAGACCCTAAGCACAAAAATGAGCTCCCTCTAGCTCAGCAGCACAGAAGGAAAGAATCTTCGCTGAATTATCACCCACCGGTAGCCCACATCCGGGATGGAGGGTAGGAGTTGCTCAGACCTCAAAGAGATTACGGAGGACTGCCTGTCCGAAAGCACTGTCCCTGCGGGACTCCCTCTCGAGACAGTAATGGACCGCAAGTCTGGCTCGAAGACCAAGTAGCGGCCCGGCAGATGTCTGCCAGCGGAACAGAGCGGAGGTAAGCCACTGACGTAGCCTTTGCCCTAACGCAATGAGCCGTGACTCGACCTTCCAAGGAGAGTCCGGCTGCCCCAAAAGCCCAAGAGATACAGTCCGCAACCCAGATGGACAGAGTACGCTTGGAGACCGGGAGCCCCAATTTATTGGGGTCAAAAGACACAAAAAGCTGAGCAGCTTTACGGTGCTCCCGCGTACGGTCAAGGTAGAAGTTCAGAGCCCTTCTACAGTCCAGGGTATGGAGGACCGTTTCAGCTCGGCTGGAGTGTGTTCTGGGAAAGAAGGTTGGAAGTACCACCTCCTGATTGATGTGAAAAGGGGAGACCACTTTTGGAAGAAATTTTGGGTGAGTCCGTAGGACTACCCTATTTTTGTAGAACCGAGTGTAAGGGGGATCAGACACGAGGGCCTGCAATTCACTTACGCGTCTAGCGGAAGTGAGGGCTATCAAGAACAGTGTTTTCCAAGACAGAAAACGGAGAGAACAGGTAGCCATAGGTTCAAAAGGCGGACAGGTGATCCGCTGCAAAACCACATTCAGGTCCCACTCAGGCGCTGGCGGGCGCAGAGGTGGTTTAAGTAGGAGACCTCGGAGAAACCTCGCTACGAGAGGGACGTTGGAGAGAGGTCTGCCGTCCACCGGCACATGATGTGCTGAAAGAGCACTGAGGTGAACTTTGACGGAGTTGGACTTAAGTCCCAGATTAGAGAGGTGCAGCAAGTACTGCAAGATCACCGACACCGGGCAGGAGAAGGGATCCTGAGACTGGTGGGTACACCAGACTGCAAAGCGACGCCATTTAAGGGCGTAGCATTTGCGGGTAGAAGGCCGTCGCGAAGCCAAGACGACCTCCTCCACCTCCGCCGGCAGGAGAAGGGGAGCAAGGACTACCCTCTCAGCAGCCAGGCCATGAGGTTGAGAGACCTGAGGTTGGGGTGCAGTAGGGACCCCTGATCCTGAGTGAGGAGATCCGGTTGTACCCCCAGAGGGATTGGATCCCCCACCGCCAGTTGCAGCAGGAGCGGAAACCACGGCTGCCTGGGCCAGCGAGGGGCCACCAGGATCATGAAGGCTTTGTCTCGGAGAACCTTGAAAAGAGTCCGAGAGACTAGCGGGATGGGAGGGAAAGCGTACAGAAGGCTCCCCGACCATGAGATCAGAAAGGCGTCCGTCGCAACCCGAAGGGGGTGTGGCTGACGAGAGCAGAAGCGAGGAAGCTGCCGGTTGTGAGGACTGGCAAAGAGATCCACCGTGGGGAGGCCCCACTTGAGGAAGAGCTTCTGAACTACCAAGGGATCCAGACGCCACTCGTGCGGCTGGAGGACCCTGCTGAGTTTGTCCGCAAGGCAATTTTCTTGGCCCGGGAGATAAACTGCCTTGAGGAGAATGCCGTGACTGACGGCGCAAGAGCTGAGCTTCTGTGCCTCCCGGCAGAGGAGGAAGGAGCCCGTGCCCCCCTGTTTGTTCACGTAGAACATGGCAACTTGATTGTCCGTCTGGACAAGGACGGACTGTTGGGAAGTCAGGTGGGAGAAGGCCTTGAGAGCTAGGCGGATCGCCCTGAGCTCCAGGAAGTTGATCTGCTGAGCAGACTCCCACGTGGTCCAGAGGCCCTGAGTACGTGCCTCTTGGCAATGTGCTCCCCAGCCCAGGAGGGATGCATCGGTGGTCAGCACCCGGGTCGGTTGAGGTGACTGGAAAGGCATTCCGAATATCAGGTTCGGCTGCCGGAGCCACCACCGGAGAGACGAGACCAGTGGCTCGGAGATGCGCACTAGGTCTGCTAGGCCGCCTGTGGCTTGCCGCCACTGCTGGCGGAGACACCATTGAGCAGACCGCATATTCAGGCGGGCATTGGGGGTCACATGGACGGTGGAAGCCATATGGCCGAGCAGTCTCAGGAAGCGCCTGGCGGAGACCAGGGGCTGGCTGCGAAAGCGGCCGGCTAGGTCCATGAGCCGTTGAGCCCTGTCGAGCGGTAGGTATGCTCGCGCCTGAGGAGTGTGCAGCCTCGCGCCGATGAACTCGAGATCCTGTGAGGGGAGCAAAGTGGACTTTGCGAAGTTTATAACAAAGCCCAAGTGCTGCAGAAGAGTCACCGTGCGGCACGTGGCGTTGGTGACCTCCTGAGCGGACGCTGCTCTGATGAGCCAGTCGTCGAGGTACGGAAAGACAGAGGCCGTGAAGCCGGAGATGGGCCGCCACGACCGCGAGACATTTTGTGAAGACTCGCGGTGCGGAGGACAGGCCAAAGGGCAGTACTCTGTACTGGTAATGATTTCCTGCCACCACAAACCTTAGATATTGGCGGTGGCTTGGGTGGATGAGGATGTGCGTGTAGGCATCCTTTAGATCCAAGGAGCATAGCCAATCTCCCTGCTGGAGGTAGGGCAGAAGGATTCCAAGGGTAAGCATTTTGAACTTCTCCCGCACAAGGAACTTGTTGAGGTTGCGCAAGTCCAGGATGGGTCTGAGGCCCCCTGTTCTCTTTGGTATCAGAAAATACCTGGAATAAAAGCCTTGACCTCTCAGGTGGTGGGGGCACCGGTTCCACCGCCTGTTCCTGCAGAAGACCTGCTAACTCCTGAAGGAGTAATTCCCTGTGCAGAGGGGGTCGCGGAGGTTCTCCCGGAAAATAGGAGGGAGGGACCTGATGGAAGTGGAGAAGATAGCCTTCTCGCATGACTTGAAGCACCCAGGCATCTGCGGTGATGCTGGACCACCTGTGGGCGAAGTGAACCAGCCGGCCCCCTGTGCTGGGAGGAACCAGCAGGGGGGGAAAGGCTATGCTCTGTGAGTCAAAAACCCCCACCCTGCTGAGCAGGGGCTGGTGGTGCAGGCTTGGGGGCTTGCTGCCTACGGGACCCGTTACCCCGTCCCTTGGCCTGCTGGCCCTGTTGGGGAGCTGCAGGGGCCTGATAATGGGGGTATTGTTTGTAGGCAGCCGCCTTCCTCGGGTAAAAGGGCTTTTTCCCCGAGCCCTTCTTTTTCTGGGAAGGGGCGGAGGTCTTCCTAGAAAGCCTGGTCCTGGTGAGAGTCTCAGTCTCAATTTGCGCAGCCTTTTCCGCCATGGGCTTGCCAAAGAGGTTTTCGCCTCGGCAGGGGACATCGACCAACTTGTCCTGCACCCAGGGCTCAAGGTCTGACGACTGAAGCCAAGCCTGTCGGCGGGCACCGATGCCGGCTGCGGCCACTCGAGCCGATGCTTCAAAGCCATCATAGGCTGCTCGGGACATGAACTTTGAGCATTCCCGAATGCCAGTGGACAAGGCTAGGAACCTCCGCAAGGGTTCCTCGGACAGACCAGCGGAGAATCCGGCTAGCTCTTTAGCCAGATCCCGGAGATACATGCCCATGTATAGCTGGTAAGTCTGGACACGACATGCGAGCATAGAGCCCTGGAAACACTTCTTGCCAAGGCCATCCAGGTTACGGGCCTCCCTTCCAGGAGGCACCGAGGAGTGCATCTTCTGGCTCTTAAGACGATGCATGGCCGATTCCACTACCATGGAATGGTGTGGCAGCTGTGCCTTTTGAAAGCCAGGGCTCTTGCGGACTCGATAGATAGAATCGACCCGCTTGCTCAGGACCGGCAAGGAGGCCGGACTCTCCCACATGCGGAAGAGTAGTCGTTCCAGCATAGCGAGAGAGAGTCATACTGGAGGGCGTCGAGCTCTTCGGCTCGAGGCTCCTCCTCGGGATCCGCAGGGAAGGCCAAAGCCTTGGCCATATCCCTAACGAAGTCCGAGAACCGGGCATCCTCCGGGGGGGACTGCTTCCGAGGCTCGGACTCCGGTGAGTCCGATGGGACACACCGAGTCCGGAAAGAATCAGGCGACTCTTCCTCCTCAGACTCCCAGACCGACTCCGACGAGGACTCGGTGGGGTCGGCCCGGGCAGGGCGCGGCGCCAGCCGCCCCGACGCCGAGGGAGTCGGCGTCGGCGACCTCGGTCCCGAACGGGAGGCCGAGGGTGACCTCGACCGAGGATCGACTCGAGTTCTCATCGACTCGAGGATCGGCTCGGTCTCCGGGGTCGACTTGGACGTCGACGTCCCGGCGGTCGGGGCAGCGGCGCCAGCGAAGCCAGCGAGCAGTGCCCTCTGCTGGTCCATGAAGGCAGACAGTCTGCTCTCCAAGGCCGTCAACCTGAGTCCGAGCTCAGGTGACCCAGCAGCCCCCGACTCGGGCCCCGACGGCGTCGGGCCCGACGTCGGCTGTCGCGGAGGCGAGTCCAGAAGGACCACAGGACTTACCCGGGCAGGCATCTCCGACTCAGGCGAGGTCGCTTCGTGAGGTGTTCCTTCTCCAAGGACCCGGGGCGGCTGTCGGGGCTATGCGACCTGGCCCTCGCGGAACCAGGAGCGTCCACCGACGACGCCCTCGCGGGTTTCACCTTCCGACGATGGTCCCCGGAGGGAGAACCCCGGTCGGAGGAACTCCGGCGACGGTCCAAGCTGGAGCCTTTTGACGCGGAGGCCTCCAACGAGGTCCGGGTACGGCTGGGGTCAGCGAAGATTCTCTCACGCTGATGCCGCCGACTTCTCAACGCCTTTGAAGACATTTTGCTGCAGGGCCCACAGATCAGTTCCTCATGATCCGGGCCCAGGCAGCGGAGGCAAAAGTCGTGTGTGTCAGTTAGTGACATGTTTCGGTCACACCGACCACACCGCTTAAACCCACTGGCAGCCATCGGGGGAAAAAGGGCCCCTGCGAGGTCAAAGGACCGGGCTGCCAGGGAAAAACCGAAAACGAAAGCTGACTAAGTCAGAAAAACCGAAAAAAATAAGAGGACTTGTGACCGGCGTCGCGAGTCCGGGCGGGAAAAAGATCGGCGTCGAACCGAAGGAAAAAAGGATAAAATACAGAAGAAAATCGACTTTCGCGGGGACAAGACGGGGACGTCTGTAGGGCTCCGCGGAAAAAAGAAGACTGGCTAAGATGGCACCCTCGGGCGGGAAGACGACCGCGCATGCGCGCTGCAATTCCCAAAGGCTTTCTTTGAAAGCTGGGGAAAATTGCTCCGCGAGGGCTCCGTCGGCGCCGACGTCACCCATAAGTGAGGACTGACTTCCTGCTTGGTCCTGGAGAAGTAAGGAACTCCCCTGACTGGATCGCCACAATGATTGATCGTAAGATTTCCAAGTGAAAGTGGGGAACCCGCAAACAGTGGTTTACCTACGTGAGGTTGAAGAAGGGTTGGAAGGATCCCTCCTTTTTGGGCACCACAAAATATATGGAGTATCAACTGCAACCATACTGGTCCAGGGGAACGGGCACCACCGCTCTCAGCTGGAGAAGCAGCCGCAAGGTAACCCTCATGGCCTCCGCCTTGGCTCTCGCCTTGCAGGGAGACTGAATGAAAGCTTTGCCCACAGGGTGTGCCAGCTCGAGGGCATACCCCTCACAGATGAGAACCCATTGGTTGAAAGTTAACCAGGCACAGGTAGAGTAGAACTCCCGAAGCCGACCTCCTATGGGCTGCACCCCTGCCTAGATCCCCCTTGCTTCATTGCTGTTTCTCGAGTCCCAAGGAGGAAGGAGCGGTGAAACGTCTGCCTGCCCCTCTGAAACCTCAAAACCCCTGCCACCTAGAGGGGAATGTTCCCTTTTGGAATCTGGTAAAGTGAGAGGTCCAAAACCGCTTAAACTCTTTAGACTGAGATCGGGTGTTAGTCGTAGTACGGCTGTTTCTGCTTATCCCCTGGCAGATGCTTCCCTATGGATTCCCCCAAATCCTTCACCAATTTGTTGAGGTCCTCCCTGAAGAGGAGCTTGCCTCGAAAGGGAAATTTACTGAGCTGTGCTTTCGACGAATTGTCCACAGCCCAGTTACATAACCAAAGATACCGACGCGCTGCCACTGTGAAGGTCATACTCTTCAAGAGACCTTGATGAGATCATAATGGATATCTGCGAGATAAGCTGCCGTGGACTACAACCTAGCTACCATCGCAGTTTGGTCCTCTGCTGCTTCTCCGTGCTGCTGTATTCGTTGAGACCAGCAGAGACATGCTCAGGCTACTCAAGCCCCACAAATGGAGGTCTGGAGCGAGAGGGCGTTGATATCGAAGGACTGTTTCAACAAGATGTCTAACTTCCGATCCTGAGCATCCTTTAGTGCCGCACTACTTTCTACTGGAATAGTTGTTTTCTTATTTACTGCGGTGACCACCGCATCCACCTTAGGAGGCAGGAACCACTCGCAGTCCTCGGCCAAGGGATAGAAGCACATCATGGTCTGCGCCCCTTTCAGAATCGCCTCTGGCAACTTCCACTCTTCCTGGATCATCTGCCAGACCCCCCCCCCCCCTATGCACCAGAAATACCTTCTGCGACTTACGCACAGCTTGGAGAAATGGATCCTCCAGAGAGTCAACTTCTCCCGGCAGACTAAGAGCCTTGAGGGATTCAGAGATGAGCACCAGCAGCTCCTCGCAACGGAAAACTTGAATGATCCTTGCCTGCTCATCCTGTTCTGGGATCTCCCCCTCTTCGAAATCCTCCTCCGCCTCAAGGTCCAACTCCATGACTTCCTCCTTCTAGGCTCCTTCGGACAATGGAGACTGGACCTGCTCTACCACTGTGGATTTAACCGCTTAGTTGGGCAGGGCCCTGGCTCACCTACCATAGAGCCCCCTGCCCTATTGGACTCTCCTTGGAATGCCGAGAGACCCGCTGCGCCCTGATGACGCAGGCAGAAGGCCTGATAAAGCAGTACAAATTCTGGGGAAAACATACCTGGGACCCTGAGCTCTCCCAAGTTCTGAACTGCTAAAGGCCCCAGGATAGCCGCAGGACTGGCAGCCGCGTCCTGAGGCATGCGCTTCCCCTGGCGGCAAAGGCATCCTTTCCTGAGCCAATCCGAGGGTCTGCTCCATGAGGAAGCCTATCGAGCACAATCCTTACAAAGGCCCGCTTCCGAGACAGAACTGTGTCTGGTTAAACACACCAGGCACTGCGGTTTGCCCGGCATTCTCCCTGTACAGTGACTATTATGCTCTTATCTTTATTTTTTTCAAACAAGGAATGTACTGAAAAACACATTCTCTCTCTCTCTTTTTTTTTTTTTTTTTTTACTAAAGTACAGTAAATAAAAGAAAGATAAAATGCAACTGCAAGTAAAGCCCTAGCAATTCAAGACCTTCAGGCCCCGGGAGAGCATGCTGAGAGCGCAAACCGCCAGCACATTAAAGAGAAACAAGAACGGCCTCTTTTTTATTCCCACACCATTGTGAGGTTTCTCGCACACGTTTAGGCTGCTATTCAATTACTCGGGCCTGACCACACTGCTCTCTGCTGGAAAAAAATGCCCCTGTTACCTGAGCCTCCAATGGTGCTGGTAAGGACATTGTGGGCTGGTCTCCATTCCCCCATGCTCAGCCGGTAACAAACAACAGCTTCCGCACAGCTGGGGATGGGCCTCCGTGGAATCTGCCTGACGATTCTGCACTGCAGCGTCCGGCAGCAACTCACCCACAGTTGGGTTCGGGAACTGCTTAATCTCCAATACCACCAACACTCCACCCTACACCGTTCTTCACACCTCCAAGGGAGAAGGTAAAAGTGGGGATGGGGCCCTCTCCTCTTCCAAAGACTTGTGCTGTACTTTTTTCTTTTTTTTTCCAACTAACTTTCTGCAGAAATAAAAAAGAATAAGCAACTGTCCCAAAACTGTTCCAACTACCAAAATACCTAACTAGCTAACACGCCTTATTTATTCCTACAGTGAGCCCAGCACCCTGGCTCACCCTCCAGCTGCTTGGAGACTGAGCACACTGGAGCTTCTGGGCAGTCCCGGTGCTATTAGTACTGGTGTCATCAAAAGATGACACGCTCAGTCTCCAAGCTGCTGGAAGAGGTGCATTACCCCAGAGGTGCGGGACTGGACTGGAGGGACGATAAAGAAAGTCCATTAAACATATCAAATATAGTTTTATTAGTATAACTATCCCCAGCAAACCTTAGTAAGTAAACAACTTAAGTACCTAAACACAATCTTAAAACTAAGATGCAGACAGCAGATGCAGATAGGGGCTTTCCAGTCTTTTGCATTGAGTGTCACATGTATGATTTCTTCCCAGTTAGTGAGGGGTCTTATGTGTGCACTAGGTGCAAGGAGCTCTTTGCCCTCAGGGAACAAGTCTGATCTCTGGAGGCTAGCGTAGCAGACTTTGAAGACATAAGGAAGACAGAGAGGTATATAGATGAGACCTACAGGGATGTAGTACTGAAGTCCAACCTCCAGTCTGGCAGCATTCCTGTTGCCATAGAGGAGAGAGGACACGTGACATGAGAGCATCACCCTGGCGTGGCAGGAAGTGATCCTGTAGCTAGGATCTGTCCTCCAGGTGATGTGAAACCCTCTTGCACCGAGGAGGTTTCTGCAGGGCCATAGGCCCATAAGGGAAGGGCTGGACAGCTGTTATAGGTACTGCAACACCATAAATACTGGGCAGGAGAAAGGGTCAGCCCTTCGCTCAGCACACCAAGATGAGAACCTACGCCATTTGAAGGCATATACCTTCCTCGTAGAGGCCTTACGAGAGGCCAGTAGAACATTCTCCACTTCAGTGGGAAGGTGGAGATGGCCAGGGATACCCTCCCAGCAGCCAAGCCGTGAGCGAAAGAGACTCCAGTTTGGGGTGTAGGAGAGAGCCGCCCTCCAGACACAGAAGCCCTGGGGCAGTCCCCAAGGGGATGGGGGCTGCCACCGCCAATTGCAGAAGCAGCGGCAACCACGGCTGCCTGAGCCATAGGGGAGCTTTCAAGATGAGCGAGGCTCTGTCGCGGAGGGTCTTGAACAAGGTCTTGGCAATCAGCAGCGTCGGAAGGAAGGCTTGCATGAGACGCCCCGACCATGTGACTAGAAAGGCGTCCACCGCCACCCTGGAGGGGTGAGCCTGCTGAGAGCAAAAGCGGGCCAACTGTAAGTTGACCAGGCTGGCAAAAAGGTCCATCATGGGTTCCCCCCCAGAGTCTGAAAAGCCGGCTGGCTACCCTGAGATGCAGCTGCAACTCGTGCAGTCGGAGAACCCTGCTTAGCCTGTCGAACAGTAGGCTGTCCTGTCCTGGCAGGTACACTGCTTTGAGGAAGATCCCCTGCTTGGCTGCGTTAAGAGAAGAGGGTCAGCGCCTCTTGACAGAGGGCAAGTGACCCCGTGCTCCCTTGCTTGTTCACACAGAACAGGGCCACCTAGTTGTCAGTCTGGACTGGGACCGGCCGATGGCGGAGGCGATGGCCGAAGGCTCTCAGGGTTGAGGTGAATGACTCGAAGCTCCAGGAGATTGATTTGCTGCGTGCTCTCGTCTGGCAACCAGCTGCCTTGGGTGCGGAGACCCTCTCAATGGGCTCCCCAGCCATGTAGGGAGGCATCCATGGTGAGGACAATCGATTGTTCGGGTCCTTGGAAAGGCATGCCCGTTTCTAGGTGCTGAGATGACTGCCACTAGACAAGGGAGTCCGCCAACTGGTGGATCACCTGAACTTTGTCCCTGAGGTGGCCTATGGCCTGGAACCACTGGTCCCGGAGACACCACTGCGCCGATCTCATGTGGAGACGGGTATCTGGAGTGATGTGGATCATGGAGGCCATGTGCCCGAGAAGATGCAGAAGATAGTGGGCAGACACCGAGGGACGGTGTTCTATGTCCCAGGCCAGAGATCTGAGGTGATCTGCCTGGTCCGTGGGCAAGAAAGCATTTGACTGGCAGGTGTCGAGCTTCGCTCTGATGAATTCTAGGCACTGTGTCAGAAGAAGGTGGCACTTGGGGTAGTTTATGATGAAGCCCAAGTGCTGTAGAACCTGGATGGTGTGTGCGGTGGCCTGCTGCACCTCTGACGCCGTGTCCCCTTTTACGAGCCAGTCATCCAGGTAGGGAAAGAGTAGTTACTCACCTGTAACAGGTGTTCTCCAGGAGCAGCAGGAATCAGTCCTCACTTATGGGTGACGTCGGCGCCGACGGAGCCCTCGCGGAGCAATTTTCCCCAGCTTTCGAAGAAAGCTTTTGGGAATTGCAGCGCGCATGCGCGGTCCCCTTCCCGCCCAAGGGTGCCATCTTGCTCAGTCTGATGACATAGCGAAGAGACAGCAAAAAAGTTAGCAAAAAACATATACTAAGAATGACTGCAACTCCAAGGGGAGGACTGATTCCTGCTGCTGCTGGAGAACATCTGTTACAGGTGAGTAACTACTCTTTCTCCAGGACCAAGCAGGAAGTCAGTCCTCACTTATGGGACTCCCAAGCTTAAGGCTACCGGAGACCTCAAGCCGAAAAATGAGCTCCCTCTAGCTCAGCAGTACAGAAGGAAGGAATCTTCTCTGAATACGAATCCGGCCGGTAGCCCAACACCAGGGCCGGAGGGTAGGAGTTGCCTAAACCTCAAAGAGATTGTGGAGGACTGCCTGCCCGAAACCACTGTCCATGCGGGACTCCCTCTCCAGGCAGTAATGAGCCGCAAAAGTCTGGCTTGAAGACCAAGTAGCAGCCTGGCAGATGTCTGCCAACGGAACAGAGCGGAGATGAGCCACAGACGCAGCCTTCGCCCTGACACGGTGAGCAGTGACTCGACTCTCTAATGAGAGGCCGGCTGCCCCATAAGCCCAGGTGATACAGTCGGCTACCCAGATGGACAAAGTACGCTTAGAGACAGGTACCCCCAACCGATTGGGGTCAAAAGATACGAAAAGCTGGACGGCTTTTCTATGCTCTCGCGTACGGTCAAGGTAGAAGGATAAGGCTCTTCTACAGTCCAGGGTATGCAGAACAGTTTCAGCTCGGCTGGTATGCGGCCTGGGAAAGAAGGTCGGAAGAACCACCTCTTGATGTGAAAATGGGAAACCACTTTTGGAAGAAACTTAGGGTGAGTCCGTAGGACTACCCTATTCTTGTAGAACCTAGTGTATGGGGGCTCCGACACTAGGGCCTGTAGTTCACTTACGCGCCTAGCGGAGGTAAGGGCTACCAAGAAGAGAGTTTTCCAGGAGAGGAAACGAAGAGGGCAAGTAGCCATGGGTTCAAAAGGCGGACAGGTAAGCCTTTGCAGAACCACATTGAGGTCCCAGTCAGGAGCTGGAGGGCGCAACGGAGGCTTAAGCAGAAGGAGGCCTCTGAGAAAACGCGCCAACAAGGGGTGCGAGGAAAGAGGCTGGCCTTCCACTGGTGAATGATTGTGCGGAGAGGGCACTGAGGTGGACTCTGACAGAGTTGGATTTGAGGCCTAGATCGGAGAGGTGAAACAAGTATTGCAGTACCACCGACACTAAACAGGCGAAGGGGTCCTCAGAGCGCTGAGAACACCAGACCGAGAAGCGACGCCATTTAAGGGTGTAAGATTTCCGGGTGGAAGGTCGCCGAGACGCTAGGACGACGGCTTCCACTTCCGGAGGTAGCAGAAGCGGAGCTAGGACTACCCTTTCAGCAGCCAGGCCATCAGGTGCAGGGCCCGGAGGTTGGGGTGCAGAAGAGTACCCTGATCCTGGGTCAGGAGATCGGGCTGAAACCCCAGAGGAAGAGGGGTGTCCACCGCTAGCTGTAGAAGTAGAGGGAACCACGGTTGTCTCGGCCACCGGGGCGCTACCAGGATCACGGAGGCCCTGTCCTGGACAACTTTGAACAATGTCCGGGACACCAGTGGCGTGGGAGGGAAGGCATACAATAGGCCCGTGGACCACGATATGAGGAAAGCATCCGGCGCTACTCAGAGGATGCGGGTGCCGGGAGCAGAACCTGGGAAGTTGCCGGTTCAAGGGACTGGCAAAGAGATCCACGGTGGGGGAGCCCCACCGGCGGAAGATCTGCTGGACCACTGCGGGGTTCAGCCTCCATTCGTGCGGCTGCAGAATCCGGCTCAGTTTGTCCGCCAGGCAATTGTCCTGCCCGGGCAGGTAAACAGCCTTGAGAAGGATGTCGTGACCGACTGCCCAAGAGCACAGTCTCCGAGCCTCTCGACATAGAAGGAGGGAGCCCGTGCCCCCCTGTTTGTTCACGTAGAACATGGCAACCTGATTGTCCGTCTGCACCAGCACAGACTGACAAGACGTGAGGTGAGAGAAGGCCCGCAGGGCTAGGCGGATCGCCTGCAGCTCCAGGAAGTTTATCTGCTGGGAGGCTTCCCAAGGTGTCCAAAGGCCTTGAGTGCATGTCCCTTGACAATGCGCTCCCCATCCCAGGAGAGAGGCATCTGTCGTGAGCACCTGGGACGGTGGAGGAGACTGAAAGGTCATGCTGAGTACCAGATTGGGCAGGTGAAGCCACCATTGCAGAGAGGAGACCAGGCGGTCGGAAATCTGTATTAAGTCCGTCAACCTCCCTGTGGCCTGATGCCATTGAGTGCGAAGGCTCCACTGAGCAGGTCGCATATGTAAACGGGCATTCGGAGTGACATGGACCGTGGAGGCCATATGCCCGAGCAGCTGCAGGAATTGTCTGGCAGAGACCGGTGACGTGCTGTGGAACTTGCCAGCCAGAGCTATGAGCCTGTTGGCCCGTTCCCGAGGCAAGAAGGCACGAGCCTGCAGAGTGTCCAGCCGTGCTCCTATGAACTCGAAAACCTGAGAGGGGAGCAAAGTGGACTTTTCGAAGTTTATGACGAAGCCCAAGTGCTGAAGCAGAGCCACTGTGCGTTGAGTGGCCTGAGTGACATCTGGAGCAGACGGTGCCCGGATGAGCCAGTCGTCCAGATAGGGGAAGACGAAGAGGCCTTGAAGCCTCAGGAAGGCGGCCACCACTGACAGGCATTTCGTGAACACCCTGGGAGCGGAGGACAGGCCAAAGGGCAGTACTCGGTACTGATAATGATTCCCTGCCACCACAAATCTTAGATATTGCCGGTGGTCTGGGTGAATAAGGATGTGAGTATAAGCATCCTTCAGATCCAAGGAGCATAGCCAATCTCCCTGCAGGTAGGGCAGTAGGATTCCAAGGGTAAGCATCTTGAACTTTTCCCGCTGCAGGAACTTGTTGAGGTTGCGTAATTCCAGAATGGGTCTGAGGCCTCCTGTTCTCTTTGGAATCAGGAAGTACCTCGAGTAAAACCCGTGACCCCACAGGTGTTGGGGCACTGGCTCCACAGCTTGTTCTTGAAGCAGACTTTGCAGCTCCTGAAGGAGTAAGTCCCTGTGCAGAGGGGGTCTTGGAGGCTCCCCTGGAAAGTAGGGGGGAGGCACCTGGTGAAAATGTAGAAGGTAGCCCTTTTGAACCACCTGCAGCACCCAGGAATCGGATGTTATGGCAGACCACCTGTGGGCAAAGTGGGTCAGCCGGCCCCCCGTGCTGAGCGAAGGCCTCTAAGGGGGAGAGGCTATGCTGGCATAGTCAAAACCCCCCACCCTGCTGAGTCGTGGCCTGCGTAGTGGGCTTGGGGGCCTTCTGCCTACGGGATCCGTTACCCTGTCTCTTAGGCTGCTGTCCCTGATGGGAGGCTGCTGAGGCCTGATATTGTGGGTGGTGTTGTTTATAAGCAAACACCTTCCTCGGGTAAAAGGGCTTTTCCCCCGAGCCCTTCCTCTTCTGTGAAGGGGCAGAAGTCTTTCTGGATAGGCGAGTCCTGGTGAGAGTCTCGGACTCGAGTTCCGCCGCCTTTTCAGCCATGGGTTTGCCAAAGAGGTTTTCACCTCTGCAAGGGACATCGACCAACTTGTCCTGCACCCATGGCTCGAGGTCGGATGACTGAAGCCAAGCCTGACGGCGAGCCCCGATGCCGGCTCCGGCTACTCGAGCCGATGCTTCGAAGCCATCGTAGGCTGCTCGAGAAATGAATTTCGAGCACTCTCGAATCCCCGTGGACAAGGCCTGGAACCGCTGCAATGGTTCCTCGGAGAGACTAGCAGAGAACCCGGCAATTTCTTTTGCCAGGTCTCCAAGATACATGCCCATATATAGCTGGTATGTCTGGACTCGACAAGCAAGCATAGAGCCCTGGAAGCACTTTCTACCGAGGGCATCCAGGTTCCGGGCCTCCTTACCCGGAGGCACCGAGGAGTGCATCTTTTGACTCTTAAGTCGATGCATGGCCGATTCCACCACCATGGAATGGTGCGGTAGTTGTGCCTTCTGGAACCCGGGGCTCTTGCGGACTCGATACATGGAATCGACCCCATTTGCTCAACACCGGCATCGAGGCCGGGCTCTCCCACATGCGGAAAAGTAGCCGCTCCAGCATCGGAGGAACCGGTACAGTAAAGGCCTCCTTCGGGGGAGAGTCGTATTGGAGGGCCTCGAGCTCTTCGGCTCGAGGCTCCTCCTCCGGATCCGCGGGGAAGGCCAAAGCCTTGGCCATATCCCTCACGAAATCGGAGAACCGGGTATCCTCCGGGGGGGACCGCTTCCGAGGCTCCGACTCGGGCGAGTCAGAGGGGACGCACCGAGTCTGAAAATAACCGGGTGACTCGTCCTCCTCCGTGTCCCAGCCCGACTCCTCCGTGGAGGAATCGAGTGGCTCCGTGTAGGCGAGAGCAGAGGATCTCCGCCCCGACGTCGAGGCCGGCGTCGAGGCCCTTGGTCCCGAACGGGAGGCCGAAGGAGACCTTGGCCGAGGATCGACTCGAGCTCGTATGGACTCGAGGATTGGCTCGGCCTCCGGGGTCGACTTGGACGTCGACGTCCCGGTGGTAGGGGCAGATGCACTGGCGAGGCCGGTGATCAATGCCCGCTGCTGGTCCATGAAGGCAGCGATACTGCGCTCCAAGGTCGTCAATCTGAGACCAAACTCAGAAGACCCAGCAGCCCCCGACTCGGGCCCCAATGGCGTCGGGCCCGGAGGAGAGTCCAGGAGGACTACAGTACTCACGTGTCCAGGCGACTCCACCTCGAGACGAGAAAGCTTCGAAGGCCTCTCCGCCTCCGAGGACCCGGGGCGGCCGACGGGGCTATGCGACCTGGCCCTCGAGGGACTAGGAGCATCCTCCGATGCCGCCCTCGCTGGTTTCTTCTTCCGACGGTGTTCCTGGCCGGGGGACCCCCGTTCAGAGGAACTCTGACGATGCTCGGAGCCGGAGCCACGAGACGTCGAGGCCTCTGATGAGGTCCGGGCCCGACCGGACACGGGGGTCAGAGAAGATTTGTTCCTTTTGTGACTGCCGACTCCTCAACGCCTTCGAGGACATTTTGTTGCACGGACCACAACTCATCGAGTCATGGTCGGGTCCGAGGCAACGGAGGCAGCAGTCATGCGTGTCGGTAAGAGGCATAAGAGTGATACAACGATCACACTTTTTAAACCTGCTGGCAGCCATCGGGGGAAAAAGGGCCCCTGCAAGGTCGAAAGACCGTGCTGCCAGGGAAGAAGGAAAAAGTGGCGGGAACGCCAGTTAGGAAGGACAAAAACAGAAAAATATGTGAACAGACTCGATAAGGGATATCGAGGCCGGGCGGGAAAGAGGACACACGACGAACCGAGAAAAACAGAAAAAAACAAACTTTTTCAGCGGCGATAACAAACTACGTCTGTAGGGCTCCGCGGAAAAAAGAAGACTGAGCAAGATGGCACCCTTGGGCGGGAAGGGGACCGCGCATGCACGCTGCAATTCCCAAAAGCTTTCTTCGAAAGCTGGGGAAAATTGCTCCGCGAGGGCTCCGTCGGCGCCGACGTCACCCATAAGTGAGGACTGACTTCCTGCTTGGTCCTGGAGAAACACAAAGACTCCCTGAAGCCTGAGAAAGGTGGCCACGACTGCCAGGCATTTCGTGAACACCCTTGGGGCAGAGGAGAGACCGAATGGGAGCACCCTGTACTGAAAGTGCCTACCCCCTTCTACGAACCGCAGGTACTGCCTTTGGTGTGGGTGTATTAGGAAGTGAGTATAAGCATCCTTGAGGTCTAAGGAACATAGCCAGTCTTCCTGCTGGAGATAGGGCAGCAATGTTCAAAGGGAAAGCATGTTGAACTTCTCCTGCACCAGGAATTTGTTGAGGTTGCACAGGTCGAGGATGGGCCTTAGGCCCCCTGTCCTCTTTGGGATGAGGAAGTATCTGGAGTAGAACCCCATGTCAGGTGGTGGTGGGGCACCGTTCCACCGCATTGTCCTCGAGAAGACCTGCCAGTTCCTTCAGAAGAAGGTCCCGGTGGAGGGGAGACCTGGGGGGCCCTCCCGGAAAATAAGGAGGAGGCATTTGAGTAAAGCAGAGGAGGGAACCCTCCCTGACCACCCTCAGTGCCCAGGCATTGGTAGTGTTTACCCACCTCGGGGCATAGAGGGTCAGTCGTCCCCCTGTGGGCTGCTGACCTCCTTGGAGTAGAGAGGCTAAGCTGGAGAAGTCAAAAACTCCACCCAGGCTGTGCCGGAGCCTTCTGCTTACTCGGGCCATGCCCTTGTCCGCTGGCATGCTGCCCTTGTTGAGGAGCCGGGGAGACCTGAAAATGTGGGTAGCTACGGTAAGTAGCTCCCTTCCTCGGATAAAAGGGCTTTTTACCCGAGCCCTGTCATTGGGGAGGTGCAGCGGTCGTCTTAGAGAGCCTGGTCCATGTCATGATTTCTGTCTCCAGCTCGGCGTCCTTCTCAGCCATGGAATTGCCAAAGAGGTTTTCTCCCTGGCAGCGGACATCGACCAACTTGTTTTGGACCCATTGCTCGAGGTCGGACAACTGGAACCAAGCCTGGCGGCATGCACCGATGCATGCTGCAGCTACCCAGGCCGCCGACTCAAACCCATCATAGGCTGCTCGAGACAAACTTGGAGCATTCACGGACAGCCTTGGACAGCCTCCTGAAGTGCTGCAAGGGTTCTTTGGAGAGACCAGCTGAGAAACCAGCGAGTTCCTTCGCCAGATCCCTCAGGTAATGCCCATGTACAGCTGGTAGACCTGGACACGGCAAATGAGCATTGAGCCCTGGAAGCACTTCCTGCCAGGGGCGTCCAAGGTGCGGGCCTCCCTCACGGAGGACACCGAGGAGTGTGTCTTCTGGCTCTTCAGCTGACACATGGCTGACTCCACCACCATGGAGTTGTGCGGCAGTTGCAACTTCTGGAAGCCAGGGCTCTTGACGGACTTGATACATCAAGTTGAACCACTTGCTCACCACCGGCACCGATGTTTCCCACATGTGGAACATGAGCCGTTCCAGAATGGGAGGAATGGGCACCATGAGCAATTCCCGAGGGGGAGCCTCGTACTGGAGGATCTCGAGCTCATCAGCCTGAGGGTCCTCCTCCAACTCGGTTGGGAATGCCAGGGCCTTAGACATGTCTTTGACAAAGTCTAAGAATCCCATGACTTCCAGCGGAGGCCTTCTCCGAAGTTCCGAAGCTGGGGAGTCCGAGGGGACGTCGCAGTGTTGATGGGTATCCGGGGACTCGTCATCCTCCGTCTTCCCACTCGGAGTAGTCCGAGGAAGACTCAGGGTTGGGCTGCTCCGCAGGCCTGGAGGGGCCCGAGGCTGCACGGTCTGCCCCCAGGTAGGACATCGGGGACGACCACAGCCCAGTCGAGCGGGACACCGAGGCAACCTCGGTCAAGGATCGACTCGAGGCCACAAGACCACGAAGATTGGCTCGGCCTCCGGGGACGAATTCAACATCGAATGCCCGGTGGCTGGGATGGAGGAACCAGAGATGCTTGACAACAGCGCCCGCTGCTGGTCCAAGAAGGCAGACAAACTGCACTCCAAAGCCGCCATTTTGGACTCTAGGCCAGAAGGCTCTGCTGGCTTTGGCGCAGGCATCAAGGAACTTGGGCCCGACGCTGGCTCCCCCGAAGGGGAATCCTCGACAAGGATAGCCTCCGAGGATCGAAGCTGGTCTACCACCAGATCCTTCTGAGGGACCTTCGCCAGCCACCTCTTCTCCAAAGCATGGGGGGGGGGGCACGCCTGGGGCTGCGGGAATGGACCCGGTAGGAACCCTGTCTGTCAGAGCCATCCAAGGATGCTACTTTCAAGGGTTTCTTCTTCCTCCTGTGCTCCCTCGAGGGGGACCCCCCTCTCTGAGGACCCACGACGGTGCTTGGGTTCTGAGAGCTCCTCCCGAGATGTCAGTGCCACAGACAAGGCCCTGGCCTTCGGAGGCATCAGGGAGTTGGGGGAAAACTTATCGTGCTACTGCTGGAAGCTCTTCAGGGCCTTGCTAGACATCTGTTTGCATAAGCTGCAGGTCAGTTGTGAATACCTGGCACATATGATCCCTGAAACCAGGAACACTTCTTAAACCTGCTGGTCAGTTTTTGGGAAATATCGGCTGGAAAAACAGCAGCAGCAAAATCAAATGGCTCAATGTTGAAAAAGGGCAGGACCCATGGCTGGGGCACCGGCACCTAAGGGGGCAGATGTGCCGCAGGAAATAAAAGGAAACTTAAAAAAAATGAAACTTAACAAAGGGAAAAAATGAAGAAAAAAATGTGACGGGCAGACAGGAAAGAAATTGAAAGCGGCAGAGTCCCTGGTGAGGCAAAAACCTACCGATATGATGGAGCATTTGCAAAGCACTTCTGTTGGGCTGCGTGGAAAAACAAAGACTATTCTAAGATGGTGCCGCAGTGGCAGGTGGGAAGAGGGCATGCATGCATTGTGTTGCCCAAAAGCTTCAAGAGTAGCTGGGGAGCTTTCCTGCATGAGCTCCGCCGGATGACATCACCCATATATGAGGACTTCATTTCTGCTTATCCAATGAGAATAAAATATACAACAATGAGAAAAGGAATAGGAGCTCCCATAAGATATACAGAAAAGAAGAGAAAGCAAAGTCTAAAGAGAGGAACTAGGATGACAGGCAAAGCCTGTGTAAATCTCATATCTTAACCATGAGTCGCGAAAGCCAAGTCAAATGGGGGAAGACCAGCAGACATCAATGTACCCTACATAGGACAGGTCTCACAAGCCTTTATTCTTTGCCTCTCTCTGCTGGAAGAGGGTTATAATACACATATTTGGACTGTTTCAGTAGATAAGAATAAAATAAAAAAATCTTGATTCCATAATTACTTTTTGAATATTTTTATTAATTTTTCTTCATGTTGAAAGCGTTGAGTATGCTAGATAAATCAGTGAAACAAACTCCCACTTTAAAGCAATTTGAATTATATTTTTTAGAAAGCAACAAGTGAAGAATATAGAAGGATTTGGAGACTTTGGCAAGGCATTATATATGGTAAAAGGACTAAAAAGGACTCCATTGCAATTGTTTTCTTGGAAGGTGGGTATTAGGCTTACCTTCACTCTCTTAGTTTGATAGGGTGTAGCACTGAAAATATCATCATGATTTTCCTTGGGGAGCTGGTCCAGAAACTCTCGCATTTGTTGCTTCCTTTTAAGAGTTCCCACTTTAGCAGTTATTTGTACAGACTTTTCCCCTGTACCAATAAAATACATAGAAATAATAGGAAAAAGCACTGGTACATCAGTTTCTGTCAAATATAAATATACATGCTATCTGAACACGTAACTAAACACTAAAGAGGATTGTTCCTAGCTTGTACTTTGCTAAGGAACTCAAAAAAATAGTTGGTGCTGTAGAAGGCAACATTTTACTTACCAGTTAATGTCCTTTCCTTGAGTCTGCTAGATCAGTCCAAACAAGTGAGTTGTGTTCCCCTACCAGCAGATTCATAGAGACAAAGAACCATGACATCACTCATAATCGCCTCAGCCACCAGAGGTCCTTTCAGTATTCATCCCAAAGCATATGGGAGAAACATGGCAAGCCTCACACAACCTCAATTGTAGGCAACAAGGAGTAAGCAACAGTAGACAACTATGTACAGGAAAGCATAAACAGAAAACTGTCTGTAGAAGACGAACCTGCAAAGCCCACTATAAAAATCACAGCGGGCCCAAATGAACCTCAGAAGAACAAAGTTTAAGGGGTGGCCCTGGACTGGTCTAGCAGGACTCAAAGAAAGGACAATAACTAGTAAGTAAAATATCACTTTTAACATCAACCTGCTAGGCCAGTCCAGACAAATGAGATGTACCAAAGCTACAATTCCACTGGGTGGAAATTAGACACAGCAATTCGCAAAACCCCAGAGAGAAAGGTCGTGTCTGCCAGTGCATGAGCATCGAAACAATACTGTTTGACAGAAATGGAAAGTGATGTCCATATTGCTGCCCAACAAATGTCTGCAGGGGCTACCGAGCTCAGTTCCGCCTAGGATGATGCTTGTACTCTGGTAGAATGGGCATTCAAACCCTCCAGAACTAGCCAGTTCCGCAACAGATACGCCAAAGCAATGGCCTCCTTAATCTAGCACCCTTAAAGCCAACTTGATCACTTCCGGTGATGTCACGGAGCTAATGGCAGCAGTCTAGCCGAGCTCCATCCGAATCCCACATATATAAGTGAAAATAAACAGTTCCCCAAGCAGTACAGTGGACGGGTGTCAGCCCACTGACCTCACAATGTCGGTCCGAAAGAGGTAGGCAGGGTTTCAATCAGCGTACGCAAGACAGGAGGCGGCAGCAACGGTGAGCGTGGTGAATGCGGTGGAGGCCGGAGAAATGGAGAGTTCGTCGGAGGAGAAGATGGCGAGTGGGGGAGAACAAAAGGGGGCTGATATGAAGGCCTGGCTGCACACTTTTAAAAGAGAGATTCAGGAGGATCTGAAAATGATGAGGAAGGATTTGAAAGAGACATTGCTGAATATAGAGCAGGATTTGGGGTCCTTGGGGCAGCTTGTGGAAGAAATGGAGGAGCACGTGGAAAGCCATGCAGTGGGGCTGCAGGAAATGACAGTGGAACAGAGCATGCTTAAGGCGCAGCAGGAAGAGCTTAGGGAGAAGCTTGAAGAACTTGAGGATCGTGCACAGCGGAGTAACCTACGTATTAGAGGGATTTCAGAGACAGATAATTTTAAAAATTGTTATCCAGTGGTTCGGCAGTTGTTTCTTCCTATCTTGAGGTTGGAGGGAGGCAAAGAAGAAATAGTAAATCAAGTGGGAGTGGAGAAAGCACACCGGAGCTTGGGAGCACGGAGAGACAAGCAGCCGCGAGATGTCATTGTTTGTCTGAGCTCTTTCCCAGTTAAAGAAAGGATACTGAATGTGCCAAGGAAGTATGGCCGCATTGCTTGGGAGAAATGTGAAGTGGAAGTTTTTAATGATCTCTCCCGAGGCACCCTGGAGCGACGCAGAGGAACGAAGGGGGTGACGTCTTATTTGAGGGAGAAAGGACTGCGGTATAAATGGCTGTTCCCCTTCGGACTCCTGATAACAGTAAACGGGGTGCCCAAAAAGATGAAGGTAGCAGAGGATGCGTGGGCAGTGTTAAATGAACTGGGGTGTGAGAACCTCCCGAAAACAGCGGAAAGGGAACAGACACAGCAGAGCAAAAATATAAGAGGCAAGGTGCAAAATCTGTCTCAATGGCAGAGTGTGGCAACGAAAGGGAAGAGATTAAAGAGACTGTCCCAAGAAAGGAAGGCAACATGGACAGCTGTGGACTCTTGAGAATATTGATCGAGAGGTGGTGAGCTTGTTGACGGTCATTAGGACCGGGGATGTAGGTTCCCATGGACAGTGGACTTATAGGGCATTTGCACAGGGATAAGAGGGGGATATAATGGTGGGAAAGGGGAGGGGGGATTTGTGTTGATTGCTAATAGTAATATAATTTTGATGTAATGGAGATTTGAAGGAGTGGTTGGGAGAGGGTGCAGGCAGGGTGAGAGGGGCGGGATCAGTGGTTGGAGGGCTGGCAGGCACCTTCTGTTCCCTCGGTGTCTGGGGGCCTACACACTCTGGGAGTGCGGGTGGAGGGAGAGGGGTGGGGGGAATGTTTGGGGCCACAGTGGGTGGTGAGGGACTGGGAGGCCTTGGGCCCTATGGACCGAGGTCATGGTTTTATGGGTAGGGGTTGGATCTCCAACTTCTTGGCCTGGGGGGACCGGTCCCCACTGTTGATCCACTCCTCTCGCCTGGGAGGTGGTGTGGGAGTGGAGGGCGCATGGAATGGGGTAGGGAACTGGTAAGAAGAAAGAGTTTATGGTGGGGAGAGCGGTGAGATAGGACATGACACACACAGAAGGAAGGCAGGGGGAGTAGAGGTGGGTATGGGTTATTATACAGGAAAGAGGGGGCAATGGAGGGGTGGGGGGTGGAGGTGGGGGAGGGGAGGGGAGATCAAGGAAGGAGGGAGGGAAGGGGGGGTAGGCTGGGGGAGACATGCTATGATAGGGGAAAGGAGGGGGAGGAGGTGGCAAAAGGGAAATTATACACATAGGGTCAGTAAATGTTAAGGGGTTGAATTCCCTTGTAAAACGTAGGCAGCTGTACCGAGATGCTCAGAGGAATAAATGGGATGTAATGTTATTGCAAGAAACCCACTTAAGGAAAAGTGATATGGGGCGGATGAAGAATGGGAGGTTTCTGGATCAATTCTACTCAGTAAATAAGGAGGGGGTCCGGAGGGGAGGAGTATCTATCTTGGTGAGAGGGGAGTGGGATCCAGGTACAAGAAAGTGTTAGGGATCAGGAAGGAAGAGTGGTGGGAATTAGGGGAAATATGGGGAATGAGGATATTACCATTATGTCAGTGTATGGGCCAAATGGGAATCAAGTTCCCTTCTAGAAGGGAGTACGAAAGCTACTGGAGGAAGGGTCACAGGAGAAGCTTCTTATACGGGGGATTTTAATGTAGTGCTGAACCCAGGTGATGACTGATAACCTAGTGGGCCGGATGGAGGAAAGAGTAAAAGGAGAGGGTTGGCCCAGCTGATGCGCTAGTATAATCTGGTGGATGTCTGGCGAGAACTACACCCAAGGGGGTGAGAGTATACGTTCTTCTCGGCACCACATAATAGTTGGAATAGGCTTGATATGATTTTAGTGGATAGGGAATGGATGTTGGAGGGTAAAGAGGAGGGTATAGAACCCATAACATGGTCGGACCATGGGTTGGTTTGGGTGGAAATAAACGGGAAGCGGCAGATAGGGATTAAATTTTGAAGATTAAATGAGAATTTACTTAAGCAGAAAGAGGTAATAGCGAATATAAGGGGGCAATAACGGAATATCTTTCTTTTAATGATACAGGGGAAGTGCGGGATGTAATATTATGGGAGGAATTGAAGGCCTATGTTCAAGAGCAGTTTATTATGTGGGCAGTGAAGCTAAAAAAGGCCAGATATCAAAAGGGAAATGGAGCTGAGCAGAGCACTTAAAGTGGCAGAGTTTGTTTACTGGCGCACGGGGGCGAAGAAGGACCAGAGGAAGGTGGAGATGTTGCATGGGGAACTACAAGGGTTGCAAGCAGACTGGGTTGCATTTGAAATGCGTCAGGTAAAGCAAGTGTACTATGAATTTGGAAACAAGCCAAGTAGATTGATTGGCCTGAAGGTTGAGGCAGAAGAAGTTTAAATCAATGATATATCAAATTTGGGGGAAGGATGTGAGGGTTTACTAGGGCGAAAATAAAATTAGGGAGAGGTTTGCTCAGTTTTATCAGGAGCTATATAAGCGTCAGGAAGGGATTAGGGAGGAACAAATTCAAGGATATTTGGACAGGATTATGCGGCCAGTATTGCCGGAGGAGGCTCAAGATAGGCTGGAGGAGGAAATTACCGAACAAGAAATTGGAAAGGCGGTGTGGGAGATGGCAGTGGGAAAGGCCCTGGGATTGGATGGGTTACCAGGAAGTTTTTATAAAATACCTTAGAGGATAATGGGAAGGTATTGGGTCGCTTATTTAATGGGATGCTGGAGGTGGAAGGGGAATTGTCAAGAGAAATGCTTATAGCAGGAATTACAATCTTTCCAAAGCCAGGGAGGGATCTCTTGAATTGTAGCTCTTATCGCCCCATTTCATTGCTTAATGTGGATGTTAAAATCTTAGCAAAGATACTGGCGGGGAGGCTGGCGCCATGGATGGCAGCGTTGATAAATGAAGATCAGACAGGGTTCATCACAGGGAGGCAGGCAGCTGATAATATTAAGAGGGTGACAGAAGTAGTATGGGAGGCAGGTCAAGGGAAAGAGGGGTTCATGTTGATGTCCGCTGATGCCGAGAAGGCATTTGATAGGGTGCATTGGGATTTCTTAATGAGGGTGATGAGGAAAATGGGGTTCAATCCAAATTATGAGAAATGGGTAAAGGGGTTATATGCTGGGCCAAGGGCACAGGTTAAAATAAATGGGAGTTATTCAGGGGATTTGGGCTTGGGAAGAGGGACCCAACAGGAGCGTCCGATGTCACCCATGATGTTCACTATGGTGGTTGAACCCTTGGAGTAGAGGATTAGGGTGAATGATAAGATTCTGAGGTTGGAACGAGGGGGGAATTTGCATAAAATATCTTTATTTACAGATGATATTTTAATATATTTGGACAGGCCACAGTTGACACTCCCAATAGTGATGGGGGAGATACATAGGTATGGGGAAGTGTCAGGGTTTAGAATGAACCTGGATAAGATGGCGGTGTTGAATATGACGGTACCTCGGGAAGTCAAAGAGCAATTGAAAAAGGATTATCCCCTGCGTTGGGTGGCTAAGTCGTTGAGTTACTTGGGAGTTCAGATACTAGCGAAATATGAAGAAGTGTATAAGGTTAATTATCCAAGGATTTTAGGGACGATTAGTAAGGAGTTAGATGGGTGGATGAGGTTTGAAGTTTTATGGCTGAGTCGTATAGTGGGAGTAAAAATGAATATCCTCCCCAGTCTGTTATATTTTTTTCAGGCATTTCAAGTTGCAGTGCCAGATGGAGCCCTACGTACACTTCAGAGGACGGTATTTCAATATATATGGCAAAAGAAATTGCCGCAAATAGCAAGAGAGGTTATATATGCATTAAAGGTGGAGGGTGGGCTGGGAGTTCCCAACTTTAGGGATTACTATAGAGCTGCCCAAGTAAGGCATGTAATGGATTGGTGCTCACATAAAGGGGTTAAACCCTATGTGGCACTCAAGCAAACATATGTTAAAGGGGGAAGATTGGAGGCTTGGCTATGGGCCTTAAGGAAAGATCGGAGGGTAATGCGGGGTGGGCACCCCAGCTATGCGACAAGTGGTAGGGGTGTGGGATGGGGTGCGGGCGCAGGAGGTTAAAGGGAGGAGCAGTGGGTTTTCTTTGATGACCCCTTGGAGAGGATGGAGGGCTTGTACTCCTGGGTGGGAAGGGGGGGATCTTTGATGAGTGGCGGGGCAGATGGTTAGAATGTTTTTACCAATTAGTGGATGAGGGAGAGATTCAGGAGTTTGAGGAAGTGAGGATGGACTACGCCTTGGAGGAAAAGGATAGATTTGCATATATCCAGGCGTGTCATTTCCTCAGGGGGGTAACTAGGGAAATATAGTGTAGATAGAGAATTGTCTGCAATGGAGACAATATGATATGGGAAAAAGGGCTGATTTCGTCATTATATAAGGAGATAAGAGAGCGAAAGGGACAACAGTTTAAATATATGGTAGAGTGGGAGGCGGACAGGGGAGATAATGTCAACCAAGGAATGGAAAAAGGTATGGGACCAGGTGAAAAGGGCTTCTTGGTCTAAAAGAATTAGATAAAACTGTTATAAAATTATGTTTCGATGGTATTATACACCTGAGAGGTTACATCGGATGTATCCCGGGGTAGCATTGTATTGCTGGAGGGGGTGCAGGGAGGTGGGATCGTTCTGACATATTTGGTGGGAGTGCCCAAAGATACAAGAGTATTGGGGGAAGATACAGGGGTGGATGCAGGCGAAACTGGGGGTGGGGGTTGAACTGAAGTCTAGAATCTAACTTATCTTGGTGGGGGGGCCTTGCAGCAGCAATACCGAGGTCGAATGGTGATTGCTTGTTTAAGTGCGGCTTGTTGTGAGCTGGCTACAATGTGGAAGCAGAAAAACGCCCCTACAATTGAGAAGTACGAGGGAAGACTTAGGCACATTGTACAGGCAACTGTAAACAGGGCTTTTAGTCTCTGTGCACCCAGATGCTGGAACGCCCTACCACCCAACATACGAGCAATCCCGGAGCTAACTAAATTCAGGAGGGCAATGAAGCACCACCTTTTCCTCAAATGCTACCAGGAGGAAGGTACACCAACTCGCCCCACTCACAACAAAGCTCCATGACTACATGTAACTATCCTCAAAGTGATGTATATATCTGTAAATACTTATCTGCTATACATATATGTGTAAATAGTTAATATGGTTATCCAAGTTGAGCTACCTGTTATTTGTAATTACGGTGTAATCCCCCATCGTAAAATACCTCGATGTTCCATGTAAATCGCACTGATATCGAAGAGCGCGGCATATAAGAGAAATAAATAAAAATTGTGCTCATGGAGAAATTAACTGCGGCAAGGAGGCAAAGGGTGGATTGGTTTGAATTAGATTGGGGAGAGTTATGGCGTGTCTTAGAGAGGGATGGGGGAGGGAGAAGGAGGGAGAAGTTGGGAGGGGTAGGGGATAGGGTAGTTAATGAGGTACAAAGGTAAAATTGGACAAAGGGGAAGGTAGAAAGGTAAAATTGGACAAAGGGGAAGATGGGAGGGTGGAGGCATGGTGATAAAAAAGGTATGGTCTGATTCACAGTTAAGTGCATAAGGAATGTGGAATAAGTGGGAGGACAAAATGTATAGCTTTAAGTTGGGTATGTCCCAAATCGAAATCTTACTTTGGTATTGTGAGTTTTACTAATAGTATGGGTTGATTGTACTATATTTGTTATGAAAGGCATGGAAAATGTCAGCATTCAATTTTTGTTAAAGATTGGTGTAATATTGAATAAAAACTTAAATTTAAAAAAAAAGCCAACTTGATCACTGTGTAACCCTTGCGCGGGCCAGCAAACAGCACAAAAAGATGGTCAGACTTACAAAGTGAATTCGTAACCTCCATGTACCGGAGAACCACTCTCCAGACATCCACGAGGCAAAGATCCTTATTCTTCCCCGACACTGCTCCTTGGAGAAAGAGGGCCGGCAGACCACCTGGTTCATATGAAGGGGAGAAATCACCTTAGGCAACCAGAAGGCACAGGTTCAATGGAAACGGCCTCCTAGAAAAGAAAGATAAGGACCTCAGAAAGACAGAGCCTCCTGCTCGAAAATCTGCCTTGTGGCACAAATCGCAACTAAGAACACAATCTTGTGCGTCAAAAGCTTGAATGCAGCACACTTCAATGGCTCAAAAGGTGCTACTATCAGGGCCCTCAGCACCAGACACAGATCCCAGGAAGGGATCATAGACTGGAGGGGAGGGCGCAGATGCCGAACTCCCTGGGGAAAGCATAAGACATCCGGGTGCAAGGCTAGAGACTTACCAGCCAATTGACCTCGGAAACAAGCCAAAGTTGCCACCTGAACTTTCAGGGAGCTAAAGGAAGGGCCCTTCTCCAGGCCATCCTGTAAAAAGGCCAACAGAGAGGGCACTTTAGGTGACTCAGGAGCCCACTACTGAGCACTGTACCATTGCTCAAGAGGCACCAGATCTACATTTATGCTATCTTTTAAGACCTCCTCTGGGCTTCAAGAAGAATAGAGACCACTGCTGGAGAGCAGCCCTTAAGTGCTAGCCATCTCCATCCAAGCTGTAAGCGTGAAATGAACCTGGTCCTCCAGGACGATCAGTCCCTGCCACAATAGGCCCCAAGATGGAGACAACTGAAAAGGAAGCACATTCAAGAGCCATATCAGCTCTCTGAACTGCTTTCTATTCGGCCAATATGGCACCAGAACAATCCTGCCTGGGTGGCATTTTATATGCCAAAACACATGCCCCATCAGGGGCCATGGAGGAAACACGTACATCAAGTGCTGACTCTGCCAAGGCTGGGTCAGGGCATCCATGCCCTCAGACCCTGTCTCCGTGTGATGAGTGAAGCAGCAGCAAATGTTGACATTAACAGGTCGCCATCAAATCCATTTTAGGGTGATCCCAGTGGTGCAGAATCAACTGAAATGCCTCCTGACTCAACTCCCACTCTCCAGGATAGAGTGTGTCAAATGAGGAAGTCCGCTTCCACATTGTCCACCCTGGCAATGTGCTGAGCTGACAAGGCTATGAAGTTCTTCTCTGCCCAAGCAAACAGGAGAGCCATCTCCAGAGCTACCCCAGCATTCCTTGTGCCGCATTACCGACTGACATAAGCCACCACCATGGTATTGTCTGAAAACACTCAAACAGCCTGGTCCTCGAGCAACAACTGGAAACAAAGAAAAGCCCACCCTATGGACCACATCGCTTCCCTGCGGTTTCAATGGCCCTGTGCCGTACAGTCTTGGCAATGGGCTCCCCAGCCCAAGAGACTGACATCCATTGTCAGGAGGATCCAGGAGAAATTTTCCAGAGGCACACCCTTTCTCAGATGACAGGGCTGCTGCCGCCACCACCGCAGGTTGGACTTCACCATCAACGGGAGCGGAAGCCTGCGCTCAAATTCCTGAGAACTTGAGGACCACCGAGCCAGCAAAGACTGCTGGAATGGTCACATGTTAGCACGTGCCCATGACACCATCTCTATGTTGCTGCCATCAATCCGAGGAGCTGAAGATAATTCCAGACTCTGGGAGCTTGCTGCGCACCGAACAGCATCAGCCAGTCCAACAGCCTTTGACTTTCCCTGACTGATCACCTATCTG
The DNA here is from genome assembly GCA_033557465.1 of Ichthyophis bannanicus. Lineage (NCBI taxonomy): Eukaryota > Metazoa > Chordata > Amphibia > Gymnophiona > Ichthyophiidae > Ichthyophis > Ichthyophis bannanicus. Next base: position 196,363,733 of record CM066037.1, on the reverse strand, counting down.
AGGCTTTCTAAATAGGGCATCACTCGGGATGCCACCTGAGGTGCTTCTGAAAGGGAATGGGCCCGAATGAGTCAGTTGTCCAGATAGGGATGGACACAGATCCCTCGGCATCGCAGCTGCCACCACCATGACCTTGGAGAACATCCTCAGAGCAGTGGATAGCCCAACAGGGAGGGCGTAAAACTGATAGGGTGCGTCAAGCATGGCAAAACCCAGATACTTTGCTGATCCACTCGGACTGGGATATGAAAATATGTCTCGGCCAGATTCAGAGACGCCAAGAACTCCCTTTGGCGTACTGCTTGAATTATGGAGTGCAAGGTTTCCATCTGAAAGCGCAGGATGTGCAAGTGCTCGTTGACCCCCGTGATGTCCAGAATGGGCAAGGAGGAACAGTTTTTGGTATTTTTGTCACAATAATATAAATGGAATATCAGCCCTTACCCCACTCGTCTGATGGGACGGACACCACCGCCTTTAGGCGCAGCAACTTGTCCAATGTGGTTCGCACAGGAACACTTTCAATCTCAGACCCATAAGGGGAGATGAAAGCGTCCAGAATCAGCTCCTTGCAGCCCATGACATAGCCAAACTGAATGGTGCCTAGCACCCAGCGCTCCTTGGAAACCTGGCCCACTCCTGAAAGAAATGGCGAAGCCTGCCTCCAATCCGAGGAACCAAAGAAAGGGCCCCCAAAACTTCACTGTGCAGCCTGGAAGGGTCCTACTCTGGGTGGGACAGAGTGCCCATGCACTCCATGAAAGGACTGAGAAGAAGTCCCAAGCCCAGAAGCAAAGGGGAAGAAAAGGTTCCTATTTTTCAGGTTGGTAACAATGAGAGTCCTGAGACCTCCAGGGATGCGGCCAAGCACACTCTTGGTTGAAGGGCAGAGGCTGATGAGGGGGGGGGGGGGGGGCACCCGTGCACTTTATAGGCCCCTTGGACCTGTCTTCCAGAAGGCAGTAAGATTTTGTCTCGCCCAGGACCTTCACCATTTTCTCCAAATCAGCTCCAAAAAAAGCTTTCCTTAAAAGTCAGGTGGGCCAACAGGGCTTTTGAAAGCTGTATCTGCTGTCCAGTGCCAAAGTCAAATCCAATGCCATGACACTGTCATCAGGGCGCATCCCTGGATGCGAAAGGTAGTCAGGCCTGCACAAACCGCAAATGAAGAATAGCAGCCGCCGCAGCTAAGTTGTTCTTCAACATGAATCCACCTTTTGTTCCAGAGTATTCTTTAAGTCCAATCTGCCTTCCACAGGAATGCTGGCCTATCTGGTAACCGCCGTGACCTGAATATCCACCTTGGAAATATCAACCACACAATGCACTCCCTCTCTAGGAGTGTGCGCATTTTCTTATACACCCTTAACCCCTTGAGCACCTCCGGGAAGTCAGTAATGGAACCCCATCCAGGGAGATTTCTTTGGTTCCTGCTTCGTGACTGGAGCCTCCACCAAGCTCAACGTGGATAAGACCCTGGAAAAAATATTTCCAGTTCATATTCCTGGAACAGACAAATAACCTTGGCCTCCTCAAAATCCTCTGAAGGCAAGAGTACGTCTTCATCCATATAAGACATGTCAATGCAATGCACAGCTAACCCCATCTCTGTGGGGGGGGGGAGGGCACTCCAGCTGGGGACGCTTTGCCATCAATCGAAGGCGGCTTCCATTCAGCCTGCCCCCACGAGACTGCATGAGGGGAAAACAAAAGATCACAGGGTCGGCATGTACACGCTAGAATGATCAGACCTGCAGCCAAGGACAATTCTAGGGAGGATAATATGGACTCTACAAACTCTCCTTACGAAAATTACCCATCTACACTCAGAGGCATAGTCACTGTCGATCCCCAAGAGGATGGGAAGAGGCCCTCAGGGACGGACACAGAATCCTCTTGACAGCTGAATATTCTTATACATATTGCCGTCTGCCATTTCCTGCCAAAAGGCAGACAAGGTCGGCCTAACAGCATCCCTTGGCTGAGAAAGCGGGAGTAGGCCCTCCACGGACAACTCAGAAGCAGAATCCAGAATTTGGAGATGAGGCGCCATGCTTGTCAAAGGCCAAACGTCGTCACCTGGAAAAGCATAGTTACTCACTTGTAACAGGTGATCTCCGGGAACAGCAGGAATTTAGTCTTCACATATAGGTATCGTCGGTACCGACAGAGCCTGCGTGGGAACGCTCTCCAGTGTCCAATTAGAAAGCTTTTGGGAGCATCCCACAGCGCCTGCGTGCTGCCTTCCCGCCTTTCCTAACTGTCTCTCTCCAGTTGAGTTTAAAGCTGAGACAAAGAGAGAGAGAAAGGGAAAGAAAAAGAGAGATAGAGAGATACAACTCCTAGGGGAGGTGGGTGGGTTGTGAAGACTAAATTCCTGCTGTTCCCGGAGATCACCTATTACAGGTGATTAACTATGCTATCTCCAGGAACAAGCAGGAATGTAGTCTTTTATGGGGACTCCCTAGCTATACATGAGAGGGAGAAACCCCAGAAGTTGTGTGCCCTTTTGAAAAGGCTCCACTTCCCCCCCATAGATCTCTGGCATCCTACCAGGGATGGTGGTAGGAGTTGATTAAGTATGGAACAGGTGTTGAAGAACAGCCTGACCAAACAAGGCATCCCGGCGGGAGTCCTTGTCCAAGCAGTAATGGGCTGTGAAGGTATGAACCGAGGCCCAGGTGGCTGCTCGACAGATGTCATCGATAGACACAGAGTGAAGATGAGCTATAGAGGCTGCCATGGCTCTCACATTATGTGCTGTGACATGGCCTTCAAGAGAAATGTTCTTACTCTCATAGGAAAAAGATATACACTGTGCAATCCAGTTGGACAGTGTCCTTTTGGAGACTGGAAGACCTAAACGACTAGGATCAAAAGCAACAAAGAGTTGAGAGGACTTTCTATGTTACTGTGTCCTTTGTAAGTAAAAGGCCAAAGCTCTTTTACAATCCAAAGTATGAAGATTCCTTTCTGCATTAGAGGCATGAGGCCTTGGGAAAAAAACAGGAAGGTAAACTGCTTGGTTTAAATGAAAAGGTGAAACCACCTTTGGCATAAATTGAGGATGAGTCCTAAGAACTACCTTATCATGATGGAACCTTGTATAAGGAGGATCAGTCACCAATGCTTGCAATTCACTGATGCGAAGTGCTGATATGATTGCAATAAGAAAAATAACCTTTCAGTAAAGGAATTTCAAAGAGGTAGTGGCTAATGGTTCAAACGGCGGCTTCATGAGATGGCCAAGAAATAGGAAGTCCCGACCCATATGGAGGAGGAAGGCATCCGTGGCCTGACAACCCTGAGCCGGAATTCTGGAACAGAACCGGGGAAGTTTGGCATTCAGCAGACTTGCAAAGAGGTCTATGTCCGGGGTTCCCCAAAATTGGAAAATTTTGGCCACCTGGTCTGCATGGAGAGACCATTCGTGTGGAAGCAGAACTCGACTTAGTCTGTCTGCTCAAGAGTTTTGAATGCCTGGAATATACACTGCAAGGAGATGAATCTGGTGCTCTCTGGTGAGGGCCCAAAGTCGCAAAGCTTCGTTGCAGAGTGACAGAGAGCCTGTTCCGCCCTGCTTGTTCACAAAAAACATGGCTACCTGGTGGTCCGTTTGAATTAGGACAGTTTTGTAGCTGAGCTGGGTGCGAAATACTCGAAGAGTAAGAAAGATTGCTCTGAGCTCTAGGAGATTGATGTGTAGATCGGTCTCCTGTGGAGTCCAGGTACCCTGGGTAGAGAGGTCTTGCAAATGGGCTCCCCAACTCACCTGTCAGGCATCTGTTGTTAGAGTTATTTGGGGTGGGGGTTGTTGAAAAGGGGACCCCACCAAAAGATTGTGGGGTGACTGCCACCATTGGAGAGACAATTTAAGACTATCTGAGATTGCTATTTTGTCTGACAGGCAACATGATGCCTGAGTCCACTGAGTGGATAGAGTCCACTGGGCTGCCCTCATATGGAGGCAGGCATAAGGGACCACATGCACCGTGGAAGCCATGTGGCCTAGTAACTAACATTTCCCGAGCAGTGAGGTGAGAATTCAGCATTGCTTGGGAAGCTAACTGCACAATGCGACGGCAGCGGGACTGTGGAAGATAGGCCCTTGTCTGTCTGGTATCCAGTAGGGCTCCTATGAACTCTAGAGACTGTGGGAGCTAAGTTGGATTTTGGGAAGTTTATGACAAGTCCCAAATATTGAAGGATATGCATTGTATGAAATAGGGAAACCCTGGCCTCTGGCTCTGATGGGGCTCGAATGAGCCAATCATCCAAGGAAGAGAAGACAAATATTTTTAGGGTGCGGAGGAATGCTGCTACCACAGCCATGCATTTTGTGAACACACTTGGTGTCGAGGCCAGGCCAAAAGGAAGAACTCTGTATTGGTAGTGCTTTACTTGAAATAGAATGCGAAGAAACCTTCGGTGGGTTGGATGGATGAGAACATGAATGTACGCATCCTTGAGATCTAGAGAACAAAGCCAGTCCTGACTCTGAAGGTATGGCAGTAGAGTTCCCAGAGAAATCATTTTGAATTTCTCTTTGAATAGGAGTTTGTTCAATTCTCTGAGGTCCAAGATGGGTCTGTGTTCTCCTGTTTTGTTTGGAATAAGGAAAAAGGGGGAATAGAACCCTGTACCTTGTTGATGAATAGATACTTCTTCTATCGCCCCTTGGGCAAGAAGCAGATTGACCTCGTAATCTAACTGGGAGTTGAGAGAGGTCTGAGAATTGAACTGTCTTACCAATGTAGGAGGAGGCATGCTGAGGAAGTGAAGCTTGTATCCCTCTCTTACAATGGACAGAGTCCAACTTTCTGCTGTTATCTGCCCCCATCTGGGGGCAAAATAACCTAACCTTCCTGGAATGGTGGAAGGCTCTGCTCCGTTCAGGGCCAGGAAGACAAAGTTCTCTAGATGGAAGTCAAAGCCCCTGTGGAGGCTGAGTCTGCTGAGCCGGTTGAAGTTTAGCAGTCTCTGTTTTTCTTTGTTTAGGTTGCTGCTGACCCTTTTGGGCAGACTGACCTGAACGATGCCCCTGTTGGGTATAGGAGGGGTAGAACTTCTTCTTTCTAGTGAAGAATTTTTTTGTAGGACTTTTTCCTTTCAGGATCCGCTGTAGATTTTGATAATCTATCCAAGGTGACATTATCAGCATCTAGCTCATTAGCTTTCTCGTGCCAATTTTTGCCAAAGAGATTCTCCCCAGTGCAAGGAATATTCCCCAATTTGTTCTGTACCCAAAGTTCCAAGTCATATGCCTGGAGCCAGGCAATCCTACGTGCGCCTATGGCAATAGCAGAAGTTCTGTTATGCACTCAAAACAATCAAAAGCTGCACGATTTACGAATTTGGAAACATCCTGAGCATGTTTGATAAGTGCGAGATAGTCTTGTCTCTTATCATCAGGAAGGAGAGGGCTCATAAGCTCTAGATCTCCTGTAACTTCCTTAAGGAACATCCCCGTGTATAAAATGTAGGAATTAATCCTGGCAGAAAGCATAGAGGCCTGGAAGGTTCGACACCCAAAGGCATCAAGAGTTCTACATTCACGTCCTGGAGGATTAGAAGCATGTATTTTTGCACTCTTGATCTTTCTCATAGCTGACTCCACCACCATAGAATGGTGTGGCAGCTGAGTCTTTTGAAATCAAGGACAGGGAGGAAAGAGTAGTTACTCAACTGTAACAGGTGTTCTCCAGGAGCCAGTCGTCCAGGTACGGAAACACAAAAAGACCTTGAAGCCTCAGGTAGGCCGCCACCACTGTCAGGCACTTGGTGAACACCCGGGGAGCGGAGGACAGGCCAAAGGGTAGTACTCTGTACTGATAGTGGTTTCCCCCCACAACAAATCTGAGATATTGTCTGTGGTCTGGATGAATAAGGATGTGAGTATACGCATCCTTTAGATCTAAGGAGCATAGCCAGTCTCCCTGCTGGAGGTAGGGCAGCAGGATTCCAAGGGTAAGCATCGTGAACTTTTCCCTCTCCAGGAACTTGTTGAGGTTGCGCAAGTCTAGGATGGGTCTGAGGCCTCCTGTTCTTTTTCGTACCAGAAAGTACCTGGAATAAAAGCCTTGACCTCTAAGGTGGTGGGGAACCGGTTCCACAGCCTGATCCTTTAGCAGACTTGCTAACTCCTGAAGGAGTAGGTCCCTGTGCAGAGGGCGTCTTGGAGGCTCCACTGGAAAATAGGGGGGAGGTACCTGGTGAAAATGGAGAAGATAGCCCTTTTGGACTATATGAAGAACCCAGGTATCTGATGTGACGGCTGACCACCTGTGGGCAAAGTGGGCCAGCCGGCCTCCTGTGCTGAGAGAAGCCAGCTGAGGAGAAGAGGCTATGCTTTCTGAATCAAAAAGCCCCACCCTGCTGAGGAGGGGCCGGTGTTGGTGGCTTGGGGACCTTCTGCCTATGGGGCCCTTGACCCTGCCCCTTGGCCTGCTGACCCTGTTGGGGAGCTGCAGAGGCCTGATAATGAGGGTATTGTTTATAGGCAGACGACTTCCTCGGGTAAAAGGTCTTTTTTCCCGAGCCCTTCTTTTTCTGAGAAGGGGCAGAGGTTTTTCTGGACAGCCTAGTCCTGGTCAGAGTCTCGGTCTCGAGTTCTGCAGCCTTTTCAGCCATGGGTTTGCCAAAAAGGTTTTCACCCCGGCAGGGGACATCGACCAACTTGTCCTGAACCCAAGGCTCTAGGTCGGATGACTGTAGCCAAGCCTGTCGGCGAGTACCAATACCGGCCCCGGCTACTCGGGCCGAAGCCTCGAAGCCATCGTAGGCTGCTCGAGAGATAAACTTCGAGCACTCCCGAATACCAGTGGACAAGGCCTGGAACCTATGCAAAAGTTACTCGGAGAGACCAGCAGAGAACCCGGCAATTTCCTTTGCCAGGTCTCGGAGGTACATGCCCATATAGAGCTGGTATGTCTGGACACAGCAAGCAAGCATAGAGCCCTGGAAGCACTTCTTACCGAGGGCATCCAGGTTCCGGGCCTCCAGGCCGGGAGGCACCAAGGAGTGCATCTTCTGACTTTTCAGTCGATGCATGGCCGATTCCACAACCATGGAGTGGTGTGGTAATTGCGCCTTTTGGAACCCGGGGCTCTTGCGGACTCGATAGATTGAATCGACCCGCTTGCTTAACACCGGCATCGAGGACGGGGTCTCCCACATGCGGAAGAGCAGCTGCTCCAGCATCGGAGGAACCGGAACAGTAAAGGCCTCCTTCGGGGGAGAGTCATACTGGAGGGTCTCAAGCTCCTCGGCTCGAGGCGCCTCCTCGGGATCCGCGGGGAAGGCCAAGGACTTGGCCATATCCCGCACGAAGTCCGAGAACCGGGTATCCTCCGGTGGGGATCGTCTCCGAGGTTCGGACTCGGGCGAGTCCGATGGGACACACCGAGTCCGATGAGTGTCAGGTGACTCTTCGTCCTCTGTCTCACCGCCCGATTCCTCGGAGGAGGAATCGAGCGGATCCGGCCAGGCGGGCACCGATGCCCTCCGCCCCGACGCTGAGGGTACCGGCGTCGATGGCCTCGGCCCCAAACGGGAGGTTGAGGGGGACAGTGGCCGAGGATCGACTCGAGCCCGCATGGACTCTAGGATCGGCTCGGCCTCCGGGGTCGACTTGGAAGTCGAAGTCCCGGTGGTCGGGGCTGATGCACCGGCGAGACTGGCGATCAATGCCCGCTGCTGTTCCATAAAGGCAGCGAAGCTGCTCTCCAAGGCCGTCAACCTGAGTCCGAGCTCAGGAGACCCAGCAGCCCCCGACTCGGGCCCAGACGGCGTCGGGCCCAAGGTCGGCTCCCTCGGAGGTGAGTCCACGAGGACAACAGCACTTACGTGTCCAGGAGACTCCATCTCGACACGAGGATGTTTGGCAGGCCTCTCCGACTCCGAAGACCCGGGACGGCTATCGGGGCTATGCGACCTGGCCCTCGAGGAACCAGGAGCGTCCACGATGCCGCCCTCGCGGGTTTCTTCTTCCTGTGATGCTCCCGCGAAGGAGACCCCCGCTCAGAGGAACATCGACGCTGCTCGGGGCCGGAGTCCCGAGACGTCGAGGCCACTGATGAGGTCCGGGCCCGGCCAGACGCGGAGTCAGAAAAGATCCTATCCTTTTGGTGCTGCCGACTCCTCAACGCCTTCGAGGACATTTTGCCACACGGACCACAGATCATCGGGTCATGATCGGGTCCGAGGCAGCGGAGGCAGCAGTCATGAGTGTCGGTAAGAAACATAAGTTTTTTACACCGATCACATTTCTTAAACCTGCTGGTAGCCATCGGGGGAAAAAGGGCCCCTGCTAGGTCTAAAGACCAGGCTGCCAGGGAAAAAGAAAAAAGGCGCGAACGCCAGTCACAAAGGACAAAAACCGAAGAAGAGAAAAAAGGACTCGATACCGGCGTATCGGTCCGAGCGGGAAAAGGATCCGGTGTCGAACCGGAGTAAAAAGAGAAAAACAGGGAAAATCAACTTTTTCCTCGGAAAAAAGACTGAGCAAGATGGCACCCTTGGGCGGGAAGGGTACCGCGCATGCGCGCTGCAATTCCCAAAGGCTTTCTTTGAAAGCTGGGGAAATGCTCCGCACGAGGGCTCCGTCGGCACCGACGTCACCCATATGTGAGGACTGACTTCCTGCTTGGTCCTGGAGAACTCGATACATAGTATCGAGCCTACAAGAATGAGGTGAAGTGGAGAGAGGTGTTTCCCACATCCTTAGCATAAGATCATGCAAGATCTCATGACTAGGCAAAGTAGCAGCCTCTTTGGGAGCTTTAGGGTACTATAAAATCTCCAATTCCTTTGCCCTAGGCTCTGTCTCAGGAACCACTGTGATGGAAAGACCTTGAGCCACGTCTTGGATAAAATCCTGGAAGGATATATCCTCTGGAGGAGACATCCGACGTTTAGGAGAGGAAGAATCCTCAGGAAGAAGTACTCTGGTATCGACAGAGCTGTCAGAGTCTTCAGACTCGTTGGAGGATTCAAAATATCTCCTGTCCGGGTAATCGTGCATCGTATGATGTCGGTACCGATCGAAGTCGGTATAGACAGGGTCCGGTACTGACTTGTCCATACCAGAGAGCATAGCCTTCGTCGGAACCTGTAATGCACCTGCCGACATCGATGCAATTGGCCCCGGTACCGATGTTGGTGCCGGTGGAATTGTCTGAAGCAGTTTCGAGGGCATGGATGCTGACAGAAGAGCCGCCAGACTGCGTTCAATAGGCAGAAACCTCTGGTCTATCGACGCCGCCGATGCCTGTGTATCGGTACTGGGCGAAGCGGCAGGTACCTCAGAGCACGGCACAGTAGTTCTACCGAGGTTGGGGCCTCGAGAACATCCTGGAGCCCCGATGTTGCTTTGGAAACCGAAGCATTCCGCCGGGGCAATTTTGCCGGTGAGAGTCCCTCAAGGGCAACGCCAGATGCATCTCGATACTTGGAAGGAGATCTACCCTTTGAGGACCAGCTAGACTTATGTTTAGTTATCTGAGATCCATGGGAGGAAGACAAAGCCCTGGAAGATGTTGATGCCACAGATAGAGCACAGTTACTTACCTGTAACAGGTGATCTCTGGGAACAGCAGGAATAAGCCTTCACATATGGGTATGTCGGTACCGACGGAGCCTGCACGGGAACGCTCCCCAGCTTCCCAAAAATGAAAGCTTTTGGGAGCATCCCACAACGCCTGCGCGCTGGCTTCCCGCCTTTCCTAACCGCCTCTCCTCAGTTCGAGTTTTAAAGCTGAGACAAAAAGAGAGAGAGGAAAGGAAAGATAGAGAGAGAGATACAACTCCTAGGGGAGGTGGGTGGGTTGTGAAGACTTATTCCTGCTGTTCCCAGAGATCACCTGTTACAGGTAAGTAACTGTGCTATCTCCAGGAACAAGCAGGAATGAGTCTTCACATATGGGGACTCCCTAGCTAAAGATGCCTGGGAGATCCCCAAGGATATGAGACCCTGGGAAGGGCTCTACGTCCTCCTATGGATCTCAGGCATCCATCCAGGGAAGGAGAGTAGGAGTTCATTAAGAATGGAACAGGTGTCTGAGGACAGCCTGACCAAACAAGGCATCCCGGCGGGAATCCTTGTCCAAGCAGTAATGGGCTGTGAAGGTATGAACCGAGGCCCAGGTGGCCGCTCGACAGATCTGGTCGATGGACACAGAATTTAGATGAGCCATAGAGGCTGCCATGGCCCTCACATTATGAGCTGTGACATGCCTCTCCAGAGAAAGGTTCTTACTCTGGTAGGCAAAAGAAATACATTGAGCAATCCAATTGGACAGTGTTCTTTTAGAGACTGGAAGTCCCAGATGAGAGGGATCAAAAGCAACAAAGAGTTGGGAAGACTTTCTAGGTTGCTGTGTCCTTTGCAAGTAAAAGGCAAGATCTCTCTTACAATACAGAGTATGAAGATTCCTCTCTGCACTTGATGCATGAGGAGCTGGAAAAAAGACAGGTAAATACACCTGTTGATTAAGATGAAAAGGTGAGACCACTTTAGGCATAAAGTGTGGATTGGTCCTAAGGACTACCTTATCATGATGGAACCTTGTATAAGATGGAATAGCCACTAAGGCCTGCAGTTCACTGATGCGGCGAGCTGAGGTGACTGCAATGAGGAAAATGACCTTCCAGGAAAGAAATTTCAAGGAGGTGGTGGCTAAGGGTTCAAAAGGCGGCTTCATGAGCTGACCAAGAACCAAATTTAAGTCCCATGCCACCGGAGGAGGCCGAATGGGAGGTTTTGTTAAAGTTAGGCCTCTCATGAATCTTGCACTAAGAGGATGAGAGGAAATAGGCTGTCCATTGATAGGCTTAAGGGATGCTGCAATAGCACTCAAATGGACCCTTACCGAATTTGTCTTAAGGCCTGCATTGGAAAGATGAGGGAGATATTCCAAAAGAGAGTTCAAAGGTAGTGCTAGAGGGTCAAGACCCTTGTGAGCACACCAAATGGAAAACCTTTTCCATTTAAAAGCATAGGAACGTCTAGTAGAAGGTTTTCTGGAAGCATGGAGGATATCCTTCACTTGCTGAGAAAGATTCCAGTCTTGAAGGTCTAGGCCTTCAGCAACCAAGCCCTGAGGTGAAGGGACTTGGGGTTTGGGTGCCACAAAGTCCCCTCCTCCTGGGACAGAAGGTCTGGAGCAGCTCCCAAGTCCAGAGAGGGGGCTTGGGAGAGATGCAGAAGTAGAGGGTACCACACTTGGCGTGGCCAGCGTGGAGCTATGAGGATCATAGATTCTTGATCCCTCTGAAGCTTGAACAGAGTCTTGGGAATCAAGGGAATGGGTGGAAAGGCATACAGGAAGCCCTGACACCCAATGAAGGAGGAAGGCATCCTTGGCCTGAACTCCCTGACACGGAATTCTGGAACAGAACCGGGGAAGTTTGGCATTCCACGGACTTGCAAAGAGGTCTATGTCCAGGGTTCCCCATTCTTGGAAGATTCTGAGTACCTGATCCATGTGCAGGGACCATTCGTGTGGAAGCAGAACTCGACTGAGTCTGTCCGCCCAAGAGTTTTGGATTCCTGGGAAGTATATTGCCAGGTGATGGATTTGATGCTCTCTGGCGAAGGCCCACAATCTTAAAGCTTCGTTGCAAAGCGACAGAGAGCCAGTTCCTCCTTGCTTGTTTATGTAAAACATGGCTACTTGATTGTCCATATGAATGAGGACTGTCTTGTAGCTGAGGAGGGTGTGAAAGACCTTGAGAGCTAGAAAAACTGCTCGAAGCTCCAAGTGGTTGATATGAAGGGAGGTCTCCTGTGGGGACCAAGTGCCTTGAGTGGAGAGATCTTGTAGATGAGCTCCCCAACCTGTTTGGGAGGCATCTGTTGTGAGGGTTGCTTGGGGCAACAACTGTTGGAAGGGGGACCCCAGCAACAGATTTTGAGTGGACATCCACCATTGGAGAGACCAAGAGACGTTTGGAAGTTGCTAATTGGTCTGAGAGAGCTCCTGATGCTTGAGTCCACTGGTTGGACAAAGTCCATTGAGCTGCTCTCATGTGTAGGCGAGCATAGGGTACCACATGCACCGTGGAAGCCATGTGGCCTAGCAGTTGTAGCATCTCCCGAGCAGTTAAGTGGTTCTTTGACTTTATCTGGGAGGCTAACTGCGCTAGACGTATGCAACAGGCCTGAGGAAGGTAGGCCCTTGCAGTGGTAGTATCCAACCAGGCCCCAATAAATTCTAGGGACTGAGTAGGGGTGAGCTGAGACTTTGGGAGGTTTACCACAAGTCCCAGATACTGCAGAATGCATCTTGTGCGGTCCAGGGAAATCTGGGCCTCTGACTGAGATGGAGCTCGGATGAGCCAGTCGTCCAGGTATGGGAATACAAATATTCCCAGAGTGCGTAGAAATGCAGCTACTGTTGCCATGCATTTGGTGAACACTCTTGGAGCAGAGGCCAGACCAAAAGGAAGCACCCTGTATTGATAATGTTTTCCCTGCAAAAGAAAATGGAGGAATCTTCTGTGAGATGGATGGATGAGGACATGTGTGTACGCATCCTTGAGATCTAGAGAACAAAGCCAATCCTGACTTTGAAGGTATGGAAGGAGAGTGCCCAGAGAGAGCATCTTGAACTTCTCCTTGCATAGAAATTTGTTCAATTCTCTGAGATCTAAGATGGGTCTGTATCCCCCTGTCTTCTTTGGAATGAGAAAATAGGGGGAGTAGAACCCTGACCCTTGATGAAAAAGAGGAACTTCTTCTATTGCCCCTTGGGCAAGAAGGATAGTCACCTCCTCACCTAGAAGATCGAGAAGAGATGTGGGAGAATTGAAGTGTCTCACCATGGTGTGGGGAGGAAGGTCTGAGAAATGAAGCTTGTAGCCCTCTCTTATGATGGAGAGGGTCCACTGCTCTGATGTGATTTGCTCCCATCTGGGAGCAAAATGAGCTAACCTTCCTGGAATGGTGAGAGGTTCTGGCTGTGGTAGAGCCAGAAAGGCTAAGTTCTCTAGCATCAAGTCAAAAACCCTGAGGAGGTTGGGACTGCTGAGTTGCAGCAGCCCCTGTAGACTTAGGCCTAGCCTGCTTAGGTTGCTGACGCTTAGCGGTAAAGCGACCTGTAGAAGATTGTTGGCCAGAAGTGGAAGGAAATCTGCTCTTTTTGAAAAAAGACTTTCTTGGCAGGAATGGAGGTTGACTTAGAAAGTCTATCCAGAGCAGAGTTCTCTGCATCCATTTGAGTGGCTTTTATTTGCCACTCTTTGCCAAATAGATTTTCACCTGTACAGGGCAGATTTCCTAAGCCATCTTGAACCCAGGGTTCTAAATCAGAAGCCTGGAGCCAAGCAATTCTGCGAGTAGCTATGGCAATGCCTGAGGCTCTGCTGGCACCTTCAAAGGAGTCAAAGGCTGCCCTGTTGGAAAACTTTGAAATATCTTGAGTATGCTTAAGCCAAAGGAGAAATTCTTCCCTTTTATCCTCTGGAAGAAAAGGGAGGAAAGTGTGCAGCCTCTCTGCAACTTCTTTTAGAAACATACCCATATAAAGACTATATGAGTTGATTCTGGCAATAAGCATACTGGCTTGGAAGATTTTCCTACCAAAAGCATCCAAGGTCCTGCATTCTCTTCCTGGAGGAGCAGAAGAGTGTCTCTTTGTACTCTTTATCCTCTTCATAGCTGACTGCACCACAATGGAATGGTGAGGCAGCTGAGTTTTTTGAAATCCAGGACAGGGAGGGACACGATACATAGTGTCCAACCTGCGAGAATGAGGGGAGAGAGTGAGAGGAGTCTCCCATAAATCAATCATGTGTTCATAAAGAATCTCATGAATTGGTAAGGTGACTGCCTCTCTAGGAGCCTTAGAGTATCCTAAAATATCTAATATTTTTGCTCTAGGCTCTGATTCAGAGGTTACCGAAATAGAAAGTCCTTTAACTACTTCTCTTATGAAGTCTGGAAAGGACAAGTCCTCTGGAGGAGACATTCTTCTTTTTGGAGAAGGCGGCTCTTCAGGAAGGGTTATGGATACTTCAGGAGACTCATCTGATGAATCAGAATCACCAGAGGAATCGAAGTACCGCCTGTCAGAGTGCTCTTCCAACGCTCGATACGCGTATCGAGCGGTATCGACATCGGGCGTTCTCGGTACCGGATCGGTACCGAGAAATAGCCCTGGACAAGGAACCGCAGCAGCCGGTATCCTGGTCGATGTCGTCGGTACCGGTATCGGCGCTGGTGCCGGTACCAGGGCCGATACCGGCAACGGAGCTTGTTGCGGTACCGTCGGCGTCGCAGCTTGAATGAAGGCCGTGATAGCCCACTGCATGGACAGAACATTCTGATCCATCGACGCCATGAATGCCTGGAGTTCGGTACCGGGAGATTGTGCCGGTACCCCAGAGCATTCTAACAGGTGATCGGTCGAGGCCGTGCCATCGATGTCAACCTGTAACCCCATAGGAGGAGCTTTGGAAGCCGGAGCTTCCCGCCGGGGTTGTTTGGCTGGTGCAGGATCCTCGAGGGCAAGCCCGGAGGCATCTCGATGCTTAGAGGGAGATCTACCCTTCGAGGACCTGCTAGGCTTATGTTTGGTTACCTGAGATCCATCAGGAGAAGAAGACCGGTAAGATGACAATGCTACCGACGCTGCATCAGCGGGAAACAGCACATGGAGCTTAGCTGCTCGGTTCTGTAAACCCCGTTTAGACATTAGAGAGCAGGACGGACAATCCGGAGTGGAGTGTTCAGGACCCAAACATTTAAGGCACCATTCATGGTTATCTGTAACAGAAATAGTACAGCTACACTTAGTGCATTTCTTGAACCCGGAGGCTGGTTTTTCCAGGAGGGAAATTGTCTTTTGGGCCCTGAGGCCTAGAAGAAAAAATTACACTAAATGAGGAAATATATATATATATATCTATATATCTATATATATATATATATATATCTATATATATATATATATATATATATATATATATATATATATATATATATATATATATCAGAAGAAAGAAAAGACCGGCGGTACCGGTCCGGAGTCGGGGAAGGCAGACACGCGACCAAAGAAATAAAATAAAATAAAGAGCAGGAACCAATCAACATAAATGCTTATCTCGATCAACGTCCCAGGGTGGGTCCCTGGGGAACGCCGACCAAGAATCGGCCTTACTGCCACCATCTTTTCTTCGTGTTGATTCGGATCTGAAGTTGCCTTCTCCTATGCCTGTGGCGTTAACTTTCCCCTTGAGACCTGAAGCTGGTTTACCGCCTTCGGAAGTTTCCCTAAAGGATATCTGGTTGATAGTCTCTCGTATGGATTCTGCTTTGAGTGTTTCTTTGCAGAAGATTTCTGAATTTTCAAAAGAAACGGTATCAAAATTTATCAGATTATGAGGAACGGATGTTGTCTTTGGAAAGACGGGTAGAGGCTCATGATTCATTATCTATATCGCAGAAATCTTCCCTGGAACAACTTGCTATAGATGCTGCATTGTTGCATCGGCAGGATGAATTCTTGGAAAATGTTATAAGATCGCATAATTTGCGGCTGTTAAACTTTCCAAGGACTTATTTTTTGTCCCCGTTGATTTTACTGCGTAAATATTGTAAAGAGATCCTGCAGTTTGCCGATTCTGAATCGATTTTGATTTCCAAGATATATTATGTACCTCAGGGTAAGATTGTTAGAGATGACCGGGGAGGTGAAACAGCCATTCAGTTGGGGCAGCTGGTCTCATCTCCTTTGGACATCTCAGAATTTATTGAATCTGATAACGATATCATATCGTCAAGGGCCACTCTTTTGGTAAAGTTTGTCTTAGAATTAGACAAAGATAGAGTCCTACAAGCATATTTTAAAACAAAGGATGTAAAATTTTGTGGATCTGTGATTCAAATGTTTCCTGATGTCTCTAGGGACACCCAGAAGAGACGTAAGCTTTTCTTAGAGCAACGCCCTCAGGCTTTGGCCCTAGGTGCCTCGTTCTATTTAAAGTTTCCTTGTAAATGTCACATTGTCTATCAAGGGAAGAGATATATATTTCTTAAAGTAGATGAATTAGTTACTTTTCTTGACAGTAAGACCTAGTTTATTTCTTTTCTTTATGGTTCATGGTTTCTTAGTTCATTGATAAGTCAAAGGAGTTTATTTAATTAGAGACCATTCAGGGCTGAATTTGTTTTCATTTATATTTAATATGTGCAAGTACCTCCGTGATGTGGACTAGAATATTTTGTAATTTAATCTATGTATTTTCTTTTGGTATTGTTTTCTTAGTTGTAGATCACTACGGCTTGTAATTGTTTTTTTTTTTTTTTTTTATGGATTATGGAAAATTTCATAAATAAAAAAAAAATAAAAATAAAAATAAAAAAAGAACTTCTTCAGCGGTGACAGGGCTCGACCTGCTGGCTCCGTGGCAAAGAAGAACAGAGGAGAGCTAGTCAGGAAAGGCAGTAAGGCAGCGCGCAGGCGCAGTGGGATGCTCCCAAAAGCTTTCCTTTTTGGGAAGCTGGGGAGCGTTCCTGCGCAGGCTCTGTCGGCACCGACGTACCCATATGTGAAGACTCATTCCTGCTTGTTCCTGGAGATACCCCGTTTAGACATCAGAGAGCAGGACGGACAATCCGAAATGGAGTGTTCAGGACCCAAACATTTAAGACACCATTCATGGGTGTCTGTAACAGAAATAGTACCGCTGCACTTAGTGCATTTCTTAAACCCGGAGGCTGGTTTTTCCATGAGGAAAATTTTCTTGTGAGGCCTAAGGCCCAAAGAGAAAAAATACACTAAGTGAGGGAAATTATATATTGTTTTTTTTTTTTTTTTTAAAGAAAAGAAAGAAAAGACCGGCAGTACCGGTCCGGAGTCGGGGGAGGTAGACACGCGACCAAAGAAATAAAATAAAGAACTTCTTCAGCGGTGACAGGGCTCGACCTGCTGGCTCCGCGGCAAAGAAGAACTGAGGAGAGGCGGTTAGGAAAGGCGGGAAGGCAGCGCGCAGGCGCTGTGGGATGCTCCCAAAAGCTTTCCTTTTTGGGAAGCTGGGGAGCGTTCCCGCGCATGCTCCGTTGGTACCGACGTACCCATATGTGAAGACTCATTCCTGCTTGTTCCTGGAGATCTGTGCTATCTCCAGGAACAAGCAGTAATGAGTCTTCACATATGGGGACTCCCCAGCTAGAGATGCCTGGGAGATCACCTAGATTGTGAGTCCCTGGAAGGGCTCCATCTTCAGCTATGAATCTCAGGCATCCAGTCAGGGATGGAGGGCAGGAGTTGATAAGGTATGGAACAGGTGTTTGAGAACAGCCTGACCAAACAAGGCATTCCGGAGGGAGTCCTTGTCCAAGCAGTAATGGGCTGTGAAGGTTATGAACCGAGGCCCAAGTGGCTGCTCGACAGATTTGGTCGATGGACACAGAGTTTAGATGAGCCATAGAGGCTGCCATGGCCCTCACATTGTGAGCTGTGACATGGACTTCCAGAGAAAGATTCTTACTCTGGTAGGCGAAGGAAATACACTGAGCAATCCAATTGGACAGAGTTCTCTTAGAGACTGGAAGTCCTAAATGGGAAGGATCAAAAGCAACAAAACGTTGGGAGGACTTTCTATGTTGCTGTGTTCTTTGTAAATAGAAAGCAAGTGCTCTTTTGCAATCCAGGTTATGAAGACTCCTCTCTGCACTTGATGCATGAGGTCCTGGAAAGAAGACAGGTAAATATACCTCCAGGTTCAGATAAAAAGGTGAGACCACTTTAGGCATAAAGTGTGGATTAGTTCTGAGAACTACCTTGTCATGATGGAACCTTGTATAAGGAGGATTAGCCACAAGAGCTTGTAACTCACTGATACGGCAAGCTGAGGTGAGTGCAATGAGAAAAATAACCTTCCAAGAAAGGAATTTCAAGGAGGTAGTGGCTAAGGGTTCAAAGGGTGGCTTCATAAGCTGGCCAAGAACCAGATTTAAGTCCCATGCCACTGGAGGTGGTCTAATGGGAGGTTTAGTTAAAAGATGGCCTTTCATGAATCTTGCTATAAGAGGATGAGAGGAAATAAGTTGTCCATTAAGAGGCTTCAGGGATGCTGCAATAGCACTCAAATGGACCCTGATTGAATTTGTTTTAAGGCCTGCATGGGATAAATGCAGCAAATAGTCCAGTAACGAATTCAAAGGTATTGCAGAAGGGTTAAGACCATTTTCTGCACACCAAATGGAAAACCTTTTCCATTTAAAAACATAAGGGCGTCTGGTGGAAGGCTTTCTGGAAGCATGAAGGATATCCTTCACTTGCTGAGAAAGGTATAAATCTTGAACGTCTAGGCCATCAGCAACCAGGCTTTGAGATGAAGAGACTGAGGATTTGGATGTCATAGGGTTCCCTCCTCTTGGGAGAGGAGATCTGGAGCAGACTCCAGGTCCAGGGAGGGAGCTTGAGAGAGATGAAGAAGTAGAGGGTACCACACCTGGCGTGGCCAATGTGGTGCTAAGAGGATCATAGATCCCTTGTCTCTCTGAAGCTTGAATAGAGTCTTGGGGATTATGGGAATAGGTGGAAAGGCATAGAGGAAGTCTTGCCCCCAGTGAAGGAGGAAGGCATCCCTGGCCTGAACTCCCTGACATGGAATCCTGGAACAAAACCGGGGAAGTTTGGCATTCCACGGACTTGCAAACAGGTCTATGTCTGGGGTATCCCAAATCCAAAATATTCTGGCTATCTGGTCCCCATGGAGGGACCATTCGTATGGAAGAAGAACTCGACTGAGTCTGTCTGCCCAAGAGTTTTGAACCCCTGGAAGATATACTGCCATGAGATGGATTTGATGCTCTCTGGCAAAGGCCCACAATCTCAGAGCTTCGTTGCAAAGCGACAGAGAGCCCGTCCCACCCTGCTTGTTCACATAGAACATGGCTACCTGATTGTCCGTATGGATGAGGACCGTCTTGTAGCTGAGCAGGGTGTGAAATACTCTGAGAGCCAAGAAGATTGCTCTGAGCTCTAAGAGGTTGATATGAAGAGATGTCTCCTGTGGAGACCAGATGCCTTGAGTGGAGAGATCTTGAAGATGAGCTCCCCAACCCTTTGGAGAGGCATCTGTTGTAAGGGTTGCTTGGGGTAGCACCTATTGAAAGGGGGACCCCAACAACAGATTTTGAGTGGACTTCAACCAGTGGAGGGAGCAAAAGAGGCGACTGGAGGTTCCTACTTTGTCTGACAGGCAACCTGATGCCTGGGTCCACTGGGAGGATAGAGTCCACTGAGCTGCCCTCATGTGAAGGCGAGCATAAGGAACCACATGCACTGTGGATGCCATGTGGCCTAAGAGTTGCAACATCTCTCGAGCAGTTAAATGGGATTTTAACTGAATCTGGGAGGCTAACTGCACCAGGCGTAGGCAACGGGCCTGGGGAAGATAGGTCCTTGCAGTATCCAGTAAGGCCCCTATGAACTCTAGAGACTGAGTAGGGGTGAGATGGGATTTTGGAATGTTGATTACCAGTCCCAGATACTGAAGAACACGCCTTGTGCAGGCTTGGGAAGTCTGGGCCTCTGATTGGGATGGAGCTCGGATGAGCCAGTCGTCCAGATATGGGAATACGAATATCCCCAGAGTGCGTAGAAATGCAGCTACTACTGCCATGCATTTGGTGAACACTCTTGGAGCAGAGGCCAGACCGAAAGGAAGCACTCTGTATTGGTAGTGCTTTCCTTGGTAAAGGAACCGAAGGAACCTTCTGTGTGTTGGATGGATGAGGACATGGGTGTACGCATCCTTGAGGTCTAGAGAACAAAGCCAGTCCTGACTCTGGAGGTATGGAAGGAGAGTACCAAGAGAAATCATCTTGAATTTCTCCTTGCATAGAAACTTGTTCAACTCTCTGAGATCTAGGATGGGTCTGTAGCCCCCTGTTTTCTTTGGGATGAGAAAATAGGGGGAGTAGAACCCTGAACCCTGTTGAAATAGGGGTACTTCTTCTATTGCCCCTTGGGCAAGAAGGGTAGCAATCTCTTGACCTAGGAGGTCGAGAAGAGAAGTTGGAGAGTTGAACAGTTTCACCACGGTGTGAGGAGGAAGGTTTAAGAAATGTAGCTTGTATCCCTCCCTTATAATGGAGAGGGTCCATTGCTCTGCTGTGATTTGTTCCCATCTGAGAGCAAAGTGAGCTAACCTTCCTGGGATGGTGAGAGGCTCTGGATATTCTAGAGCCAGAAATGCTAAGTTCTCTCGTGGAAAGTCAAAGGCCCTGAGGAGGCTGAGGCTGTTGGGCCGTAGCAGTCCTCACAGCCTGAGACTTGGCCTGTTTTGGTTGTTGCTGTCTCTTTGTAGCAAAACGACCCTGAGAAGAGGCCTGAGTAT
The DNA here is from genome assembly GCA_033557465.1 of Ichthyophis bannanicus. Taxonomy (NCBI): domain Eukaryota; kingdom Metazoa; phylum Chordata; class Amphibia; order Gymnophiona; family Ichthyophiidae; genus Ichthyophis; species Ichthyophis bannanicus. The sequence continues at coordinate 196,343,384 of CM066037.1, read as the reverse complement.
AACCAAAAGAAAATTTCCCTTTTCTGGGAAAGATCCTTTCTTGAATAACCTCTTCTTGAAAGGAGTAGTAGTAGACTTTGAAAGTCTATCTAAAGCAGAATTTTCAGCATCCATCTGGGTGGCTTTTGCTTGCCAATCTTTGCCAAACAGATTTTCCCCTGTACAGGGAAGGTTGCCCAGACCATCCTGTACCCAGGATTCCAAATCAGAGTCTTGTAACCAAGCTACTCTGCGTGCGCCTATGGCAATAGCCAAAGCCCTACTGGCACCCTCAAAGGAGTCAAAGGCTGCACGATTGGAAAACTTGGATACATCCTGTGCATGTTTAAGCCAAGTAATATATTCTTCTCTCTTATCTTCTGACATAAAAGGAGATAAGGTGTGTAGATGGTCTGTAACCTCTTTTAGAAACATCCCCATATAGAGACTATAGGTGTTGATTCTGGCTACAAGCATACTGACCTGGAAGATTTTCCTGCCAAAAGCATCTAAAGTTCTGCATTCTCTTTCTGGAGGAGCAGAGGAGTGTCTTTTTGTGCTCTTGATTTTTTTCATAGCAGACTACCACAATAGAGTGGTGAGGAAGCTGAGTCCTATGAAATCCAGGACAAGGAGGAACACGATACATGGTGTCCAACCTACGAGAAAACGGAGAGGTGGTAAGAGGAGTTTTCCATATACCTAACATGTGGTCATAAAGAATCTCATGTATTGGTAAAATGGCTGCCTCTTTAGGAGCCTTAGGATAGTGAAGAATGTCCAATTTTTTGGCTCTGGGCTCAGTTTCAGAGGCTACTGCAATGGACAGGCTTCTGGCCACCTCCCTGATGAAGTCCTGGAAAGACAAGTCCTCAGAAGGAGACATTCTCCTTTTTGGAGAAGAGGGTTCCTGAGGACGGATCTCCGATGCTTCGATGGAAACCTCTGATGCATCAGATTCTTCAGAGGAATCGAAGTATCGACTGTCTGGATGCTCTCGCAGAGCCCGATACGAGTACCGAGGGGTATCGACATCGGGAGTCATTGGTAACGAATCGGTACTAACAGGCATCACTGGATACCGTCTTGCTGCTTTTGATGCTGATGCCGATGCAAGCGGTACTGGTATCGGAACCGGAGCTGGATCCGGAACCGGAATCGGTATCGACAACGGGGGTGGTTGTTGTACCGAGGGCGTCGCAGCTTGTATGAAGGCCGTAATGGCACGCTGCATGGTCAAAATATTCTGATCCATCGACGCCACCAATGTCTGGATGTCGGTACCGGGAACTGCCGGTACCCCAGAACATTGTAACAGGTGATCGGTCGAGGCCGTGCCATCGATGTCAACCTGTGACCCCATAGATAATGCTTTGGAAGCCGTAGCCTCCCGCCAGGGTAATTTTGCAGGTGTGGATTCCTCAATAGTAAGTTCGGGTACATCTAGATACTTAGAGGGAGATGTACCCTTTGAGGACCGACCAGACTTAAGTTTTGTTACCTGAGATCCATGGGAAGAAGAAGCAGCCCTGGAAGACGTCGATGCCACAGAAGCTGCATTGGAGGGAAACAGGGTACTGAGCTTGGCTGCACGATTCTGTAACCCTCTTTTAGACATCATGGAGCAGGACTCACAATCCGCGATGGAATGATCAGGACCTAAACATTTTAGACACCAGTCATGGGTGTCTGAGACAGAAATAGTGCCACTAAACTTCGTGCACTTTTTAAACCCGGAGACGGGCTTTTCCATGAGGAAAAAGACTGTAGGCCTAGGGACACAGAGGAAAATGCACTGAAGTAGAAAGAAAGGGGGTTTTTTTAGAAGAAAAAAGACCGGTGGTACCAGTCCTCGAGAAGGCAGACACGCGACTAAAGAAAATAAGAATAAGAAAATAAGAAAACAAGAAATTCTTCAGAGGTGACAGGAAACACGACCTGCTGGCTCTGCGGAAAAGAAGAACTGGAGAGAGACGGTTGGGAAAGGCGGGAAGGCAGCGCGCAGGCGCTGTGGAGTGCTCCCAAAAGCTTTCCTTTTGGACGCTGGGGAGCGTTCCCGCGCAGGCTCCGTCGGTACCAACGATACCCATATGTGAAGACTCATTCCTGCTTGTTTCTGTAGATCACAGTTACTTACCCGTAACAGGTGATCTCTGGGAAGAGCAGGAATAAGTCTTCACATATGGGTATCGTCGGTACCGACGGAGCCTGTGCGGGAACGCTCCCCAGCGTCCAGTAAGAAAGCTTTAGGCAGCATCCCACAGCGCCTGCGTGCTGCCTTCCCGCCTTTCCCAACCGCCTCTCTCCAGTTTGAGTTTTAAAGCTGAGACAGAGGCAGAGAGGAAAGGAAAGATAGAGAGATACAACTCCTAGGGGAGGTGGGTGGGTTGTGAAGACTTATTCCTGCTGTTCCCAGAGACCACCTGTTACAGGTAAGTAACTGTGCTATCTCCAGGAACATGCAGGAATGAGTCTTCACATATGGGGACTCCCTAGCTTTAGATGCCAGGGAGCGACCCCATGGTTGTGTGCCATTGCAGAGGGATCCACTTCCCCCCATGGATCTCTGGCATCCAACCAGAGTAGGTGGGTAGGAGTTGATTAAGAATGGAACAGGTGTTTGAGGACAGCCTGACCAAACGAGGCATCCCGGAGGGAGACCATGTCCAAACAGTAATGGGCTGTGAAGGTATGAACCGAGGCCCAGGTGGCCGCTCGACAGATCTGGTCGATGGACACAGAGTTTAGATGAGCCTTTGAGGCTGCCATGGCCCTCACATTGTGAGCTGTGACATGGCCCTCCAGAGAAATGTTCCTACTCTGGTAGGCGAAAGAAATACACTGAGCAATCCAGTTGGACAGTGTTCTCTTAGAGACTGGAAGTCCTAAATGAGAAGGATCAAAAGCAACAAAGAGTTGAGAAGACTTTCTATGTTGCTGTGTTCTTTGTAAGTAGAAAGCAAGAGCTCTCTTACAATCCAAGGTATGAAGATTCCTCTCTGCATTTGATGCATGAGGTCCTGGAAAAAAGACAGGCAAATATACCTCCTGGTTCAGATGAAAAGGCGAGACCACTTTAGGCATAAAGTGTGGATTGGTCCTGAGGACTACCCTATCATGATGGAACCTTGTAAAAGGTGGATTAGCCACCAAAGCTTGCAACTCACTGATGCGGCGTGCTAAGGTGACTGCAATGAGAAAAACAACTTTCCAAGAAAGAAATTTCAAGGAGGTGGTGGCTAAAGGTTCAAAGGGTGGCTTCATAAGCTGGCCAAGAACCAGGTTTAAGTCCCATGCCACTGGAGGTGGTCTAATGGGATGTTTAGTTAAAAGAAGGCCTCTCATGAATCTTGCTATAAGAGTGAGAGGAAATAGGTTGTCCATTGAGAGGCTTGTGGGACGCTGCAATAGCACTCAAATGGACTCTTACTGAATTCGTTTTCAGGCCTGCATGGGATAGATGCAGGAGATACTCTAGTAGAGAATTCAGAGGTATTGCAAGAGGGTTTAGACCCTTCTCTGAACACCAAATGGTAAATCTTTTCCATTTGTAAGCATAGGAACGCCTAGTAGAAGGCTTTCTAGAGGCATGAACAACATCTCTGACTTGCTGAGAGAGATGAAAATCTTGAAGGTCTAGGCCCTCAGCAACCAAGCCCTGAGATGGAGCGACTGGGGGTTTGGGTGCCACAATGTTCCCCCTTCCTGGGACAGAAGGTCTGGTGCAGAGCCCAAGTCCAGGGAAGGAGCTTGAGAGAGATGCAGAAGTAGAGGGTACCACACTTGGCGTGGCCAATGTGGAGCTATGAGGATCATGGTCCCTCGATCTCTCTGAAGCTTGAATAGTGTTTTGGGAATTAGGGGAACTGGTGGAAAGGCATAAAGGAAGTCTTGACCACAGTGAAGGAGGAAGGCATCCTTCGCCTGAACTCCCTGACACGGAATTCTGGAACAGAACAGGGAAGTTTGGCATTCCACAGACTTGCAAAGAGGTCTATGTCCGGGGTTCCCCAAATTCGAAAAATCCTGGCTACCTGGTCCATGTGGAGGGACCACTCGTGTGGGAGCAGAACTCGAATGAGTCTGTCTGCCCAAGAGTTTTGAATGCCTGGAAGATATACTGCCAGAAGATGGATGTGATGCTCTCTGGCGAAGGCCCACAGTCGCAAAGCTTCGTTGCAAAGTGACAGAGAGCCAGTCCCGCTCTGCTTGTTTACATAGAACATGGCTACTTGGTTGTCCGTATGGATGAGGACTGTCCTGTAGCTGAGCAGGGAATGGAACACAGAGCTAAGAATATTGCTCTGAGTTCCAAGAGATTGATATGCAGATTAGTCTCCTGTGGAGACCAGATGCCTTGGGTGGAGAGATCCTGCAGATGAGCTCCCCAACCCATTGGAGAAGCATCTGTTGTCAGAGTTGCTTGGGGTAGCGACTGCTGAAAAGGGGACCCCAGCAACAGATTTGGAAGGGACTTCCACCACTGGAGAGACCAAAATAGGCGACTGGAGTTTGCTATTTTGTCTGACAGGCAACCTGATGCCTGAGTCCATTGGGTGGACAAAGTCCATTGAGCTGCCCTCATGTGAAGGCGAGAATATGGAACCACATGCACGGTGGATGCCATGTGGCCTAATAGTTGTAACATTTCTTGAGCAGTTAAATGGGACTTTAATTGTATCTGGGAGACTAACTGCACTAAGCGTAGGCAACGGGCCTGAGGAAGATAGGCCCCTGCAGTTATGGTATCTAGCAAGGCCCCTATAAACTCAAGCGACTGAGTAGGGGTGAGATGGGATTTTGGGATATTTATTACTAGTCCCAAATATTGAAGGATACGCATTGTGCAGGTTAGATAAATCTGGGCCTCTGACTGGGATGGAGCTCGAATGAGCCAGTCGTCCAGATATGGGAAAACAAATATTCCTAGGGTGCGTAGAAATGTAGCTACTACTGCCATGCATTTTGAGAACACCCTTGGTGCAGAGGCCAGACCGAAAGGAAGCACCCTGTATTGGTAGTGCTTTCCTTGAAAAAGGAACTGAAGGAACCTTCTCTGTGTTGGATGGATGAGGACATGGGTGTACGCATCCTTGAGATCTAGAGAACAAAGCCAATCCTGACTCTGAAGGTATGGCAGCAGAGTACCGAGAGAAATCATCTTGAATTTCTCTTTGAATAGAAACTTGTTCAATTCTCTGAGATCTAAAATGGGTCTGTAGCCCCCTGTTTTGTTTGGAATAAGAAAATAAGGGGAGTAGAACCCTGAGCCCTGTTGAAGAAGGGGTACTTCTTCTATTGCCCCTTGGGCAAGAAGGGTAGCAATCTCCTGACCCAGAAGGTTGAGGAGAGATGTTGGAGACTTGGACTGTTTCACCATGGTGTGGGGAGGAAGGTTTAAGAAATGAAGCTTGTACCCTTCCTTTATAATGGAGAGGATCCATTGCTCTGCTGTGATTTGCTCCCATCTGGGAGCAAAGTAAGCTAACCTTCCTGGAATGGTGAGGGGCTCTGGTTCTTCCAGAGCCAGAAAGGCTAGGTTCTCTAGCTGCAAGTCAAAGGCCCTGAGGAGGCTGAGGTTGCTGGGCCGTGGGAGGCCTGGCAGCCTTTGACTTGGACTGTTTAGGTGGTTGCTGACGCTTTGCAGCAAAACGACCTGCAGAAGAGGCCTGCTGACCATAAGCAGGATAGTATCTTCCCTTTTTAGAAAAAGGTGTCTTTTGGAACAATCTTTTCTTAGCAGGAGCAGAGGTAGACTTTGAAAGTCAATCCAAAGCAGAGTTCTCAGCATCCATCTGAGTGGCCTTTGCTTTCCAATCCCTGCCAAGAAGGTTTTCACCTGTACAAGGAAGATTTCCCAGTTCATTTTGGACCCAGAGTTCCAAATCAGATGCTTGTAACCAAGCAATTCTGCGTGCACCTATGGCAATAGCCGAAGCTCTGCTTACACACTCAAAAGAGTCAAAGGCTGCACAGTTGGAAAATTTGGAAACATCTTGGGCATGTTTAAGCCAAGAGAGAAATTCCTGCATTTTATCTTCTGAAATAAAAGGGGTTAAAGTCTGCAGATTATCTGTGACTTCTTTTAGAAACATCCCCATATAGAGACTATAGGAGTTGATTCTGGCAGCAAGCATATTAGCTTGGAAAACCCTTCTGCCAAAAGCATCAAGGGTTCTGCATTCACGTCCTAGAGGATTAGATGAGTGTCTCTTTGCACTCTTTATTTTCCTCATGGCAGACTCTACCACAATAGAGTGGTGAGAAAGCTGAGACTTATGAAAGCCAGGACAAGGAGGGATACGGTACATGGTTTCTAACTTACAAGAATGAGGAGAGGTAGTAAGAGGAGTCTCCCACATGCTCAACATGAGATCATAGAGAATCTCATGAATAGGTAAGGTGGCTGCTTCTTTAGGAGCCTTAGGGTATTGCAAAATTTCTAATTGCTTGGCTCTAGGCTCTGACTCAGGGGCCACTGTAATGGAGAGGCCCCTAGCCACTTCCCTAATGAAGTCTTGAAAAGACAAGTCTTCTGGAGGAGACATTCTTCGTTTTGGAGAATCAGACTCCTAAAGGAGAAGTACCGGTGCCTCGACAGAAGCCTCCGACTCGTCAGAGTCTTCGGAGGAATCGAAGTATCGCCTGTCAGGATGTTCCTGTAAAGCCCGATACGCGTACCGAGTGGGATCGACATCGGGAGTAAGCGGTACCGGTTCAGTACCGATGGGCATCATAGGACAGGGTACTGTTGCAGTCGACACTGAAGGCGATGCAATCGGTACCGGCACAGGAAATGATGCCGGTGCCGGAGTCGGTATCGGCAACTGAGATTGTTGCGGTACCGAAGGAGTCGAAGCCTGCATAAACGCCGTTAGGGTGCGCTGCATGGACAGAATCTTCTGATCCATCGAAGCCACCAGAGTCTGGATGTCGGTACCGGTGGAGGCCAGCGGTACCCCAGAACACGGCAACAGGTGATCGGTCGAGGCCAAGCCATCGATGTCAACCTGAGACACCATAGATAATGCTTTGGAAGCCGGAACTTCCCGCCGGGGTAATTTTGCCGGTGCAGATTCATCGAGGACAAGCCCGGAGGCATCTCGATGCTTAGAGGGAGATTTGCCCTTCGAGGACCGGCTAGATTTATGTTTGGTTACCTGAGATCCATGGGAGGAAGAAGCAGCCCTGGAAGACGTCGATGCCACCGAGGCTGCATCAGAGGGAAACAGGGTACTGAGCTTGGCAGCTCGGTTCTGCAAACCTCTTTTAGACATCATGGTACAGGACACACAATCCGTGATAGATTGGTCAAGACCCAAACATTTTAGACACCAATGATGGGTGTCGGTGACAGAAATAGTACCGCCACACTTCGTGCACTTTTTAAACCCGGAAGAGGGCTTCTCCATGAGGAGAAAAATGTTCAGGCCTAAGGCCCAAACTGCAAATGCACAGTTGAAGAAAGAAAAGTTTTGGGTTTTTTTTTATAAGAAAGAAAATAAAATAAAAGACCGGCGGTACCAGTCTGACGTCGAAGAAGGCAGACGCGACACAGAAAAATAAAGAAAAAAACGAAGAATTCTTCTGCGGTGACAGGAACACGACCTGCTGGCTCCGTGGAAAAGAAGAACTGGAGAGAGGCGGTTGGGAAAGGCAGAAAGGCAGCGCGCAAGCACTGTGGGATGCTCCCAAAAGCTTTCTTACTGGACGCTGGGGAACGTTCCCGCGCAGGCTCCGTCGGTACCGACGATACCCATATGTGAAGACTCATTCCTGCTTGTTCCTGGAGATCCTGCATCGGAGGGAAAAAGGGTGCTAAGTTTAGCAGCTCGGTTTTGCCGGCCCCTCTTCGACATCATTCCACAGGCAACAAACTCGGAGATAGAGTGGTCAGGACCTAAACATTTCAGGCACCACTCATGGGTATCGGTGACGGAGATGGTACCGCCACACTTGGAACACTTTTTAAAACCCGAAGCGGGTTTTTCCATAGTAAAGGAAAAAATTGGGCCTAGTGCAAGAAATGGTGTTGTATTTATAATAAAGAAGAAACTTGCAAGAACTAATGAAATACAATACAGTCAGCGAACGCTTAATCTCTATTCGTCTACGAGGATTGCCTATCAACACAAGTATAATTCAAGTATATACCCCAACAACAGCTGCAGAAGAGAATGAAATTGAAGAGTTCTATCAACAAGTACAAGCTGAAATTGACAGAACATGCAAACAGGATATCCTGATAGTTATGGGTGACTGAAACGCAAACGTTGGCAACAAAGAAGAAGGCAAAGTAGTTGGAAAATATGGACTTGGCAACAGAAATGAAGCTGGAGAAAAGACTGATAGAATTCTGCAAGACCAATGATCTATTCATCTCAAACACCTTCTTCCAGCAACACAAGCGGCAACTGTACACATGGACTTCACCCAATGGATTGTATAAAAATCAAATTGACTACATCTGTGGAAGTCAACGATGGAAAAGCTCTGTAACATCAACAAAGACAAAACCTGGAGCTGACTGTGGTACAGATCATCAACTACTAGTATGCAAACGCAAGCTAAAGTTGAAAAAGAGCAAACCACTCATGAATGCAGCAAAATATGACCCTGAGAATATACCACTGGAATTTAAAGACTGCCTGCAAAATCGATTTGCTGCTTTAGATACAAATGACAGAGCTCCGGAAGAGTTATGGAATGACATCAAGAAGGTTGTGTTGGAAGAAAGCGAGAAGTCTCTACAAAACGTGAAAAAGCAAAAACGCCCAAAATGGATGACGGAAGAAACTCTGAAAATTGCCCAGAAATGCAGAGAAGCTAAAGCCAGAGGAGAAAGAAAGACAGTCGCAGAACTCAGAGATTTCCAACATGCAGCAAGACAGGACAAGGAAAAGTACTACAATGACACTTGCAAGGAAATAGAAGCAGAAACTATTAGAGGAAGAACAAGATCGGCATTCCTAAAGCTACGAGAGTTAAAGAAAAAGCTCCAGCCTTGAATAGGAATGTTACAAGATGCTCAAGGTTCTATGTTGAATGATGCTGAGAAGATCAAGAAAAGGTGGAAGGAATATACAGAGTTTTTATATGATAAAGATCAAGTGGACCAACAGCCATTTCAACCTGTACCTTATCATCAGGAACCATTGGTGATGAAAGAAGAAGTTGAAGCAGCATTGAAAGCCTTATCAAAGAACAAAGCACCAGGCATTGATAGCATTCCCATAGACGTATTGCAGCAATCTGATACAGCTGTTCCCGTACTCACAAGGCTCTGCCAAGAAAGATGGTAGACGACATCATGGCCAACTGACTGGAAAAGATCTGTGTTTATACCAATACTAAAGAAAGGTGATCCAACTGACTGGAAATTATTGCACAATCGCTCTGATCCCACATGCCAGCAAGATTCTACTGAAGATTATTCAAAAGAGACTACAACCATACCTGGAACAAGAACTACCTGAAGTGCAAGCAGGGTTCAGGAAAGGGCGAGGAACGAGAGACATCATTGCGGATGTGAGATGGATCCTTGAAAAGACTAAAGAATACCAAAAGGATATCTATTTGTGCTTTATCGACTATAGCAAGGCTTTTGACTGTGTAAACCATGAGAAACTCTGGGCCACATTAAGAAGCATGGGTATACCAGAACACCTGATCGTTTCTTGCGCAATCTGTACGTTGATCAAGAAGCAACAGTTCGAACGGAACAAGGAGAAACAGAATGGTTTAAAATAGGCAAAGGTGTAAGACAAGGCTGCATACTTTCCCCCTACCTGTTTAATTTATATGTAGAACAAATCATAAGAGAAGCAGGATTGTATGAAGACAACAGAGGTGTGAAGATTGGTGGAAGAGTCATCAACAACCTTTGCTATGCTGATACCACCACATTACTGGCTGAAAGTGAAGATGATCTGAAACATTTGCTTCTCACAATCAAAGAACACAGTCTCAAAATGGGCCTGCACCTTAATGTAAAGAAGACAAAGATCATGACAACTGGCATAATCAACAGGTTCATCGTTGAAGGAGAAGAAATTGAAATTGTGAACAACTTTAACCTACTTGGATCAACTATCAATAAAGAAGCAACAAGCAGTCAAGAAATCAGACGACGCATTGCTCTTGGCAGAATGGCTATGAAAGACCTAGATAACATTCTCAAGAGCAGAGATGTCTCTCTCCATACAAAGATTCGACTTGTTCAAGCCATGGTATTTTCAATAACATCATATGGATGTGAAAGCTGGACAGTGAAAAAGACAGATAGGAAGAAAATTGATGCCTTTGAATTATGGTGCTGGCGGCGAATACTGTGTATAGCATGGACTGCCCGAAGAACAAACCAGTCGGTACTAGAGGAGATCAAACCTAAGCTTTCTTTAGAAGCTCAGATGACAAGACTTCGACTTTCATACTTTGGACACATCATGTGAAGAGAGAGATCATTAGAGAAAGACATTATGCTTGGCAAGATAGAAGGTCAATGCAAAAGAGGAAGGCCAGCAATGAGATGATCGATACAATAACAGCAGCTACAGGTACCAGTCTGTCAACAATGAGCCGCCTGACTGAAGACCGAACACAATTTAGTGTAGCTATCCAGAGGGTCGCCATGAGTCGACTCCGACTCGACGGCACTTAACAACAACAACAACAACAGTGCCCAAAATAGCACATGGCAGCAAGGGAGTATAAAGACTCCAAGAAAAAGATTTTTTTTTTTTACAAGGAAAAGAAAGAAAAGAAAAACCGGCGGTACTGGTGTAGTGTCGAAGGAAGGCAGACACGACCACAAAAAAGAAGAATAAAAGGTATATTTTCTGCAGTGACAAAAAGTGCGACCTGCTGGCTCCGCAGAAAACGAAGAACTGGAGAGAAACAGTTGGGAAAGGCGGGAAGGCATCACGCAGGTGCTGTGGGATGCTCCCAAAAGCTTTCTAATTGGACGCTGGGGAGCGTTCCCGCGCAGGCTCCGTCGGTACCGACAATACCGATATGTGAAGACTATGTTCCTGTTTGTTCCTTGAGATATACATTATAGTTAAGGTAAGTGTCACATGTGTCACAACAGCGTGCACTTAGGCCGCGGTGGCCCGAAGGGTGCGCATTAACTGCACTTTTACTACAGTGAGTGTTACAAGCGCTAGAGTAGGAGCGTGCATTGGAGTCACTTGGGTGGAACTCATGGAACGTGCAACCACTAGGCGCAGAATAGAGCAAATGCTATTTACGCGTGTAGAAAATGGGGGGAAACCCCCCCCCCACCCAGCGCCAACAGTCACCAGTGATCTACCCTGAATTGCAACTACCACAGACAGAATCGAGAACCCCCAACAAGGACCACCCCACTGACAGCCCCAGGCAGAGAATCTGTGCCGGGCTCAGTTGAAGTCCCCTGGAACTGTTTGACTGGCTTTGCAGCACTGCGCGTAAAGTGACTGGCAGGCAGATCCCTCAGAGCATTTTGCAATCTTCGGGAGAAAACAGGGGCAGAGGAGTTGGGAAGGGGCATTAAGGTTGTATAAGGCAGTCGTATTCTTGCAGATCTTTCCAATTTCGGGCTGTTTAACAAGCCCTTATCCAGGATAACAGCGTGGAGTTGAACCGATTTCCCTCCTCCTATGGTTACCAAAAAGACTGCAGTGTAGTGGAGCTTCCCACATTGCGCTTCAGAGGAGAAAATCCATCCATCATCTGCTGGAGACAAAGAAATACTGAAAGGACCTCTGATGGCCGAGGTGAGTAGAAGCAAAAAAATGCAATGTGTGCCTTCGAGTCAGTCCTGACTCCTGGCGACCCAGAAGCTCCTGGGTTTTCGGAGTGATATTCTTGAAACCTGGACTTTTCATTGGTTCTTTGTCTCCACCAATCTGCTGGTAGGGGGACACAACTCACTTGTCTGGACTGGTCTAGCAGGATAATATGGAACGTGGTATTGATAGTTCAGTTAGGGGGTACATTTCCCTCTGAGCCAGTATGATATTAAAGAGTACATTAATATGGGGACCTGTCTACTTAGTGAACATTAAAGATACCATGGTACCTTTTGCAAGAGTAGGGATTCTAACAGTGATGACACTGCTAAATTTCAATACAGGTACAGTAAATATAGCCTTGAATGCTAAATTTCTCACAAAAGTATTTTTTTTAAATTTAATTCTATTTCATGGTATGTTTCTCTTAATAACTTAACTGTATAGCAATCAGACATAAGTGCTATATAAGATTAGCAGGAAAGTCTAATTTAATTGTAGTTCCTGGAGTAGCTCCAGTCTAGTCCCGGAATCTGTGGGTTGTCAACCTCCTCCAGCAGCTTTGGAGACTGAGAAACTTCACACTTGTGATGTCACTGGTATATAAGCACTGGAACCGCCTCCTCACACCAGTTAACCTATTGACAAAGCAGACTCACCAGAGCAACAAGTAAGTAGAATGGCACAGAAAAACAAAGAACCAGGTAACTGTACAGGACCTGAGGTCCAACTATTTACACTAGGTGCAGTTACGGCCTACACCATGAGGTCCCCATTTCCTTGATGAGCAAACAACAAGTATGACTCGCACAGCAAATCCCTCGAAGCACCCCCGCCCCACCATGGCCCCAAAAGGAAACACCCGAACAAAGTGCTTACCTGAACAAGAAGGCGTGCTTCAGGCCACCAAGCATCAGCAACTAGGGCGGGGCACGGGACTAGACTGGAGCTACTCCAGGAACTACAATTAGCAGGTAAGTTTAATTTAATCTTCCTGATCGTCCCTCCAGTCTAGTCCCGGAATCTGTGGGATGTAACAGAGCAGTGAAATACCTGCATCTTTAACTCTCCACCGGATCAGCGGCACAGAGGGCAGAGCACGTGTGCTCCTCCCGCACCTCCTCTAACCCAATCGGGGCCTGATTTCAGCTTTAAAAGCAGCTGCACGCCAAGGCGTGCCCGCGCCTGAGGGCCTCGCCAGAGGGCCCTTTGGCACGGCCCTTAGGCAGAGGCCTACTTAAAAACGCCTGATCAACATCCGACAGACCCACCGCTAGTCAAACCTCTCAAATACAAAGCAGCTTGAGTTCCCCTCGGGTTGAGCTCGCGATCAACACACACATCAAAGCAGCGACAGTGATACTCAAGCATCTAGCAGCCTAAGCTCTTCGAGAACAGAGAGCACCCGCTGCAGCAACACGACAAAAGACCCAGAGCACAGCAAGTATAACCGTTCTGTTGACAATAATCTGCTCCCTTATACTCTACTGCTAATAGCCAGCACACTGTAGAACTATACTGTTGATAGTAATCAAACATCGCTAAGAACTTATTACCAACTACTACAATACTGTTGTCAGTACTAATTAACCTCTCACACACTATTATACTGTTATCTGCATTATTATACTGTTGTCAGTACTATTTAACCTCTCACACACTATTATACTGTTATCTGCAAATCAATAAGCTTTATACTGTTGTCAGTACTATTTAGCACATTGTACTACCGCTGTCTGTATTCCTCTATACTGTTGCCAGTAACAATTAGCCACTTGCACTGTCACTAATAGTTGCTGGTCACTGCACTGCTGCTAGTCATTGCACTGTTACTATTCAATCTCAATATGTATAAGGTCCTGTTATCACTCACTACCCTCCTTACACTTGAGCTCCCCTGCGTCACAAACGCCCTCAACCACAACACCAGCTACATACCAATACTACATACATTTGGAAGGAGATGGTACGAATTCCCCCACAACACAACAGCAAAACGCAACCACACATCTCATCTACTTAGCATTCCTCTTCAAGTCATCAACAAAACGCAAGCTGAGAAGCTCCATCGCCAACGCCTCCTAAAATGTGCATTGATAAATGCCAGATCCATACGATCAAAATGGCCTGCAACCATGGACTTGATTCCTCAATACAATCTCGACATCCTGATGGTCACGGAATCATGGTTATCTGATTGTGACAACATCCTCCTGAATCAGATGCTGCCTCCAGGATTTGACCTCTACATATGCCACAGGTCCACTCAAAAAGGAGGCAGAACGCTAATCCTCGCCAAAACAGACCTCAATTTCAAGCTATGCAACTCCTCCAGCTCAACCCACCTCGACTCCCTCTCTATATCTAATGAACTATGCTCAATCAACCTGTTTTATCGAGCACCCTCCCCATCACCGGATGACCTTCCAACAATAATTGAACTCGCGTGCGCAACATCCACCTCACGCTCTCCAAATTGGGTAGTTGGAGATTTCAACCTCCCATCTCTCCATGACAGCCACTCAGCAGCATTTCTAGACGCACTAAAGGATCTAGGCTACAAACAATACGTCGACTCTCCCACCCACACTAAAGGAGGTAAACTAGACCTCATTTTCGCACCTCATTTCAACACCTTAACACACCAAGCCCTTGAACTGTCAGTTATACCAGTGCCATGGTCTGATCACAACCTTATTCGATTCAATATACCCACCTATACCTCTCACATGAGCCAAAGACCATCTAACTCACCTGGAACCCACTCAGCCCGTTTTCAACCTCTCAACCGTGACAAGGTCCTAGAGAACCTTCAACCACTCTTGACTAACACCTCCCTCAACTTAGATGACCTAATATCCAAATGGGACGAGAACCTCAGAGCCGCCTCATGTCCATTGCTCAAGGATAAGAAAATAAGAAAACGAGAACATGCGCCATGGTTCTCTACTGACCTTCGTACATCTCTCATCCATCTACGCAAACTTGAAAGACAGTGGCGTCGAACCCACTCTCCAGAGGCACTTGAAACATATAACTCACACTTAACTACCCATCGTGAGAAGATAACACTGAGTAAGAAGCTCTACCACACAAACCTATTGAAACGCTCCATCAATAAACCTCATGCACTATTCAAGTTAGTAAAATCCATAACAAGAGAGCCAGTTTCAGATCAACCTGCAATGCCGCAGCCACAGGACTACGCAAACTACCTGCAATCAAAAATGATTACGGCCAACACGAGCATAAATACCAACAACCCATCTGTATCACCTAAGGCATCTCAAATAACTCCATTTTGCAACTTCAATATTATATCAACTAATGAAATTGAGAAAATTATCGCCTCCATCAATCCTAGCACAGCACCTAATGACCCATGTCCAGCCAGCTGGATCAAAGATCTGCGCCATGATCTAAGCCAAATCCTATGCCTGATACTGAACCAGTCCTTTCTAACAGGCTCATTCCCCCAAAGTCTGAAACACACCTCTATCAAGCCCCTACTCAAAAACAGTAAGCTCGATCCATCCAAAGTTGAATCATTTAGGCCAATCTCGAGCATCCCCCAGCTTGCAAAAATCATCGAGAAAGCTGCCCAACAACAGCTCCAGCATCATATTGACACGGAAGCACCTCTGGACAAATCACAACATGGATTCAGAGAAGCACATGGAGTTGACACAATCCTTACAACCTTATTCAATGATCTGATCACAGGAATAAACAGCATCAAACAAGGATTTGTACTCATATTTTTAGACATTTCCGCCGCCTTTGATTCTGTGAACCACAATATACTGCTGCAACGTCTGAGAGAGAAGGGGATTCGAAGCACAGCACTGGAATGGTGTAGATCCTACCTTTCCAATAGGTGGCAACAAGTTAAAACAGGCCAGGAATCATCAGAGCCATTCCTACAGTCTCAAGGTGTACCACAAGGATCTTCCCTATCGGCATTAATGTTCAATATATATATGCAGCCGATATGTGAATTGATCCGATCCTTCAACGTGCAATGCCTGGCATACGCAGATGACATCCTCATATACATGCCGTTTAAAACTGACCAACCAGTGTTTACACCAATAATCAACTGTTTCGGTGCAATAGCTGAATGGCTGCTGATTCAAAACTTAAGAATAAATCATAGCAAAACTGATGTCCTATTTGTTACAAGGAATCGTAAGTTCATACCTCCTCCGTCGCTGCTGGTCAATAACATAGAACTGACGTCCAAACCCACAATCCGATACCTCGGCATCACATTGGATCAACACCTGGATATGACAATGCATGTGAAGAATGTGACAAAGAGTATATCATAAGATCAGAACGCTACGCCACCTCCGCCCACTACTTGACTATACTGATTACCGATCAACCTTCCAGGCACTAGTCCTCCCACATCTAGATTTTGCGAACATCATCCTCCACGGGCTCTCTCAATCAACCTTAAATCCACTTCGTCCGGCTATGAATGCAGCTGCAAGAGTCCTCTCTGGGTCACCAAGATCTGCTCACATAACGCCTATCATGAAAGACCTACACTGGCTACCTCTACAAGCCAGACTCTCATATAAGTCACTAGTCCTGACCTTCAAAGCCATGAATAACTACCCACCGACACCAATCAGCAAACTAATCCATAACACCCTCGAAAATAGAAACAGAAGGACTACTGCTATGAACACCTTAATAGTTCCCAAGATGACATCATGTACTAAAGCTACATCGAACAGAGCTTTCTCTATATTTGCACCCCTGAATTGGAATTTACTTCCCCATGAAATCCGCTGCATCAAAAACCTATTACAATTCCGAAAAGCCGTGAAGCATCACTTATTCACAAAATACTACCCAGAAGTGATCTCGGACACTCACACAACCAACAGGCCTCCAACTTACACTAAACACCTTAGCACCTTAATACAACCAGAAAATGGTTAAACTCCACGATAGTTCACTTCACTACTGTTGACCCATGCCACCTACATGAATACACATACAATATCCACTCGAGTTTAAATATTTTATATAGTAAAAGCATATATATAGTATAATGTTGACTGTACATAGTTATCCCTGTTACTCCATGTTATATATTCCTTTGTTCTCTGTAAACTCAATGTTACCTGCATGCATTGCAGTATATTTTGTTCGATGTACACCACGCTGATTTTAATAGCGCGGTATAGAAGAGATGTTAAATAAATAAATAACGGGAGGGACCTGCCAAGCCAGCCTGAAGCACAGCCGCTCCAAAACAGGAATCCCGTTCAGCTTGCACATCCAGACGGTAATGCTTCACGAAAGAATGCAAAGACGACCATGTTGCTGCTTTACATATTTCTGCCGGCGGTACCAAACCACACTCCGCCCAAGACGCCGCCTGTGCTCTAGTGGAATGAGCCGTCAGCCCATATGGAACTACTCGACCACGCAAAAGATATGCTGACGCTATCGCTTCTCTCAACCACCAGGCAATCGACCCTTTAGAGGCCGCCTCACCTTGCCTTGCGCCCGCAAACAGAACAAACAGCCTGTCAGACTTACGGAAACTAACCGTTCGAGCTACATACTTCTTCAAAGCTCGCCGAATATCTAAACAATGGAGCCGCTCCGCAACTCGCCCCTTACTGCTCGTCGCGAAAACTGGTAAGGACACCACCTGATTCAGATGAAAAGCCGAGACTACCTTCGGCAAGAAGGACGGAACCGTCATCAAAACCACCTTCGAATCCGAGAAAGAGAGAAACTGCTTCCTACAAGACAGGGCCTGCAACTCAGAAACTCTTCTCGCGGAAGCAATCGCCACTAAGAATACCACTTTAAGAGTTAGATCCTTTAATGAGGTCTGCGCCAACGGTTCAAACGGCGCCTTAGTCAACACCTCCAAGACTAACGGAAGATCCCAGGCCGGGACGAAGCGTTTACGCTGCGGCCGCAGGAGAGTCACCGCTCGCAAAAAACACTTCACATCTACGTGACTCCCCAGCGAGTTGCCCTGCACCTTATCCCTATAACAGGACAACGCTGCCAACTGGACCCTCAACGATGCCGCCGCCAGGCCTTTTTGAAAACCATCCTGTAAGAACACTAGCACCTGCGGTACAGACGCCCGCAAGGGCACGACCTCTTGACCCGCACACCACGCCTCAAAAATACGCCACACTCTCACATACGCCAACGACGTAGTCCGCCGTCTCGCCTTCAGCAAGGTAGAAATCACCGCCCTCGAGTAACCCCTCGCCGTCAATCTGGCCCGCTCAATAGCCAGGCCGTAAGCGAGAATCGATCCACTTGAGGCATGCAAAGAGATCCCTGCATTTGAAGGTCCTTGCGAAGAGGAAGCTTCCAGGGTTCTCCTACCAAAACTCTTACCAAGTCCGCGTACCATGGCCTCCTCGGCCAATCCGAAGCAATGAGAATCACTCGACCCTTGTGATGCTCGATGTGCTGTAACACCTGATCGATTAACACCCACGGAGGAAACATACAGGAGTTGCCCTTCTGGCCAAGCCTGCACCAGAGTGTCCAGACCTTCCGCCATTCTTTCCCTGCGTCTGCTGAAGAAGCGTCCGGCCTTTGCTGATTGAAAGGTCGCAATGAGGTCCATCACCGGCTCCCCCCAGCGCTGAACCAGCATGGCGAACACCTCCGGATGCAGGACCCACTCTCCTGGGTCCACCTTCACTCGACTCAGGAAATCGGCCTCCACATTGTCCACTCCAGCGACATGCGCCGCCGACAAAGCCACTAGATTCTTCTCTGCCCAGTCGAACAATCCTTCTGCCTCGGCTTCGACTGCTGGTGCCTCCCTGTCTGTTTATGTAAGCTACCGCAGTCGCGTTGTCGAAGAACACTCGCACGGCCGCCTGCCGAAGATACGGGCGAAACTCTTGCAGAGCCAATGTCACCGCTCTCAACTCTAATCTGTTGATCGACCAGGTCTGTTCTAGGGCGGACCACTGTCCCTGAGCCAGGCGACCCAGACAATGGGCTCCCCAGCCCTGCAGACAGGCATCGGTTGTCAGGGATATCCATGCTGGAATCTCCAATGGCATTCCTTTCTCCAGGCTGCCCGGCGCCAACCACCACTGCAGAGTTTGGCAAGTCTGTGGCGGGCAAGGCAACCGTTGGGACAGAGAATCTCGTTAATGCGACCACCTCCGTAACAGCGCTCTTTGTAAAGGCCGCATGTGAGCCCGCGCCCACGGCACAAATTCCAGCGTCGCCGCCATGGTTCCCAAGACGCGGAGGTAGTCCCAGGCAGTGGGACACTGCTTGCTGAGAAACTGACAAATCAAGAGCCGGAGGCCGAGCGCCCGCTGTGTGGTTAGAAAGACCCGACCGTCCTTCGTGTCGAAACGAGCTCCCAGATACTCAAGGTTCTGAGACGGGTCCAACTTGCTCTTGGACATGTTGACTACCCAACCGAGACTCTGCAGCAGAGCCACCACCTTGGACGTAGCCGAAACACTCTCTTCCCGAGACTTCACCCGGATCAACCAATCGTCCAGATACGGGTGCACCAACACTCCTTCCTTCCGTAAAGCCGCCGCCACCACCACCATCACCTTGGTGAAGGTGCGCGGAGCGGTAGCCAGGCCAAAAGGGAGAGCCTGAAACTGAAAATGGCTCATAGGCACAGCAAAGCGGAGGAATTTTTGATGTTCTTGCCGTATCGGAATGTGCAGATACGCCTCCGACAGGTCCAAGGATGTCAGAAATTCCCCTTTTCGCACCGCCACGATGACTGACTTGAGAGTCTCCATCCGAAAGTGAGAGACGCGTAGACAGCGATTCACTCTTTTGAGATCCAGAATAGGTCGCCACGCGCCTTCCTTCTTTGGCACCACAAAATAGATGGAGTACCGACCGCAACCGCACTGGTCTGCGGGAACCGGCACAATTGCCTTGAGAAATAACAGCCTTTGCACCGTCTCCCGCACTGCCTCGCACTTTGCGCTGGCCTTGCACGGCGACCGAACGAATGAATCGGTCACTGGCCGCTGTAACTCCAACGCGTAACCCTCGCGAATGACCTCTAACATCCACTGATCGGACGTGAGGTGGGCCCAGGCAGGGTAGAACTCCCACAGACGCCCGCCCACGGGAACTAGTCCTGCCTGAACCCCCCTGGCATCATTGTGATTTTCTGAAAGAGGAGGAAGCGGAAGCAGCCGCAAAGCCCCTGCTCGCTCCTCGAAAACCTCGAAACCCTTGGCTTCGTCCAGGGAAACGCCCCCGCTGTCCCTGACCAAACCTTGAAGGGCGAAAACGGCGAAACTCCCGTTGCTGTCCTTTAGCCCCGGGACCAGGACAACCCTGCCTTTGCTTGTCCTCAGGTAACCTACCGCCCTTGGATTCGCCCAAATCCTGTACCAACTTATCCAACTCTTCACCAAAAAGCAACTTATCGCGGAAAGGAAGCCTACTCAACCGCGTCTTGGACGAGCCATCCGCTGCCCAATTCCGCAGCCAAAGACATCGCCGTCCCGCGACCACCGAAGCCATACTCTTCGCCAAACCCAGGATAATATCATAATGAATATCCGCCAAATACGCTGCGCCGGATTCTAACCTGGCCGTGTCCTCGGCTGCGTCCCCCGAGCGGTCCCCTTGAATCCTCTGCACCCACCGTAAACAGGCTCTGGCCACCCAGGCCCCGCAAATAGATGCCTGTAAGGATAGCGCATTCGCTTCAAAGACCTGCTTTAGCAAAGTCTCTAATTTACGATCCTGCGCATCCTTGAGCGCCGCAGAGCCTTCCACGGGAATGGTAGTCTTTTTGGTCACCGCCGCCACTGCGGCATCCACACTCGGAGCCTTGAACAACTCCCTATCCTGATCCACCAGAGGATAAAGCCTCGCCATAACTCTAGACCCCTTTAGCGCGGCTTCCGGCATATCCCACTCTTCTTGAATCATTTCCTTAAACACTCTATGCACTGGGAAAGCCCTCTGAGTTTTCCGGACGGCTTGCAACAAGGGATCTTCCAAGGCCGAATCCTCCACTGGCCCGCCGGTAGGCATATTAAGGGTCTTGAGGGACTCCGCTATAAGCGCCGGTAATTCCTCCCTACGGAACATCCGCACCACCCTTGCCTGGTCTTCCTGGCCCTTTATCTCACCTTCCTCCAAATCCTCCTCCAGACCCTCTTTTATATCCGCGTCTTCTGAGCGGATGTCCTCTGACAGGACTGACAGCGCCAACTGATCCATATCCCCTCTGGCCCTCTTAGCGCTGACGCCAGACACTGCTGCTGTCAACGGAGAAGAGGGCCGCTTTTCCCGGAGTGCCGCCCCTGCAGTACCCGCTACAGGAGCCCCTGGGGAACTGCCCAAGGCCTTATGAAGCAGGGCCATGAAATCTGAGGAAAAAAATCGCCGCAAAAGTCTCCGCACCAGGCGGCTGCGAAACCGGGGCATCCAGTGCTGCAGAGGTACTGGGACCCGGTTCAGGAGTAGGCAGAGAAGCAACTGTGGGCCCCTCCACCTCACTCACAAGCTCTTGCCCCTCTGCCTCTGGCTCTGGAGCTAGGCCCCCAGACTCCAAACTGCAAGCCCTGCAGACTCCTTCCTGCATTAGGGAACTCCTCCTGGCCCCACACATGAGACAGAGCTGCTTGGCTGGCATGGCTCTCTACCACCCCGTGTCTCAGACGAACACCGTAGTAAAGAGAAAAACTTTTTTTTTTTTTTTTTCCTAGCTGGAACGTCAGGCACGTCCCCCCAGCTGGAATCTGAAGACCCGGACTAAAAACAAAGCTTCTGAAAGGAAATATGCCCAGTTGAAGCCCCAAGATCGCAACGGCGATTTCCCGTGCGGCTACCACGCGGTCCGGCCTGCCAAAGTAAAGAACTATCTGTACCCGCCTAAGCGCGGCTCCCTACCTTCTGCGCCTCAGGTGGACTGCCGGTAACTGCCAGGCTCGTGCTTCTCCTGCAAGGCAGACGGCTGAAGGCTGAAGATGGCCAGGGTGGAAAAAACTCCCCCGAAGCAGCTCCCAACTGTTTAGGACGGCTCTAGGCGCTGGCAGGCAAGCCCTCTGCACACGCCGAGCACAGCCCCGCAGTGAAACCTGAGCCTGTTTCTCTCAGCTCGGTAATCAGCTGCCGGTCCTCCCCTCCACTCGCTGCCACTAAGCAGCAGGTCCCCGACTATACCCAGGGATGCAAAAGAAAGAAAACAAAGAAAGGAGGACCTCAGGACACCAGAGGGCAGAACAGCTCGCACCAAGCCAAATGGAGCCCTCTCTCAAAGTGCTGCTCACAGCCTTCTCCTATTATTATGTGCCAATCAGGAGGGAATTAAGATAAAGCAATTTAAAATCAATTTAAAGTCTGCTTAATCGTTCCTCTAGTGAGCCCCAAAACCTCTGGGCTCACCACCCCTTCAGCTGCTTTGGAGACTGATAACTGGTGTGAGGAGGCGGTTCCAGTGCATATATACCAGTGACATCACAAGTGTGAAGTTTCTCAGTCTCCAAAGCTGCTGGAGGAGGTTGACAACCCACAGATTCCGGGACTAGACTGGAGGGACGATCAGGAAATACAACTATTTTCATGGCACATTTTAAGATACCTCTGCATGAAAACTACTACGTTAAAACAACACAGCATTATATAGTGCTTAATTAACTTCATTCATTTGTCACTGAAAAGTCATTAAACAATTAGCTCTCCAAAAAGGCAAGATGCTAAGTGGTCACCTTTCATCTCCTTTTTGGAAGAAGCAAGCTTTTTCTGGGTGGTGCGTGCTTTCGAACCTTTGGCCAACTGGTCTTCCATATGCTTCTGCTGACATTCTTCTGCAGAGTGAGTGCCCACTGCCATTGCCACATCAAACCAGAAACTATTTTTATGTTTTGGCAAAGAGGAAACAGCCCTTGAAAAGGAAGATATAAAATTAAGGTCAAGCACTAAATATACCTGAAATATAAAATTAAACAGAACTGTCAACAATTTGTGACACAGATTGGCAAGCATTTCTGCCAAGTACAGATTCCTCTCCGTTTTGGGATCTGAAAAGAAGAATGTTACCAGTAGTGTGCCACAGGGATCTGTCTTGGTCCAATTCTTTTTAACATTTTTGTTAGTGATATTGTGGAAGGGCTGTCAGGAAAGTTTGCCCCTTTGCAGATACCAAATTCTTCAATAGAGTAGACACCCAGAAAGAAGTAGATAACATGAGGAGGGATCTAGTGAAGCTTGAAGAATGTTCGAGAATTTGGCAGCTGAGATTTAATGCAAAAAAAATGCAGGGTCATGCATTTGGGCTGCAAAAATCCATGAGTGGTATAGTATTTATTTATTTATTTATTACAAGTTCTTATATACCGCACTATTCGGCATCAGTGCGGTTTACATTATAACAAAGACCATAACAACAAGCTGTTTGGTTTACATCGAACAGGAGTACAAACTTGGAGAACCGGGGTAAACTATATACAAGAGATAATTACATAGAACAGAATAGAGTATAGGGGGTGAAGTACTTTTGACAATGAAAGAAGAGCAAGTTCTGGGTGTGATTGTTTCTGATGACCTTAAGGTGGCTAAACAGGCAGAAGGCGTAGTTACTCACTAGTAACAGGTGATCTCCGGGAACAGCAGGAATTAAGTCTTCACATATGGGTGACGTCTGCACCAACTGAGCCCGCGTGGGAATGCTCCCCAGCATCCTATAGCTGCCTTCCGGCCTTTCCAACTATCACTCTTCAGTTGGGTTTGTAGCTGAAATAAAAGGAGAGAAGGAGAGAGAGAGAGAGAGAAATACAACTCCTATGGGAGGAAGGTGGGTTCTGAAGACTTAATTCCTGCTGTTCCTGGAGATCACCTGTTACAGGTGAGTAACTACGCTATCTCCAGGAACAAGCAGGAATGTAGTCTTCACATATGGGACTACCTAGCTTGGAGATGCCAGGGAGATGACCACAGAGAGAGCTGTGAAGCACAGGCCTACATGGGTCATGTATCCTCCAAGGATGTCTGGTATTGAAACCCGGGATGGGGGGTAGGAGATGATCTAAGTCTGAAGAGATGCTGGAGAACAGTCTGGCCAAACGACGCATCTCAGCAGGAGTCCTTGTCCAAGCAATAATGAGCTGCAAAGGTGTGGACAGAGGACCAGGTTGCTGCTTTGCATATCTCATCAATCGCCACCGAGCATAGGTTTGCCATGGAGGCAGTCATTGCTCACACATTGTGTGCTGTGATATGACCTTCAAGGGAAAGTCCTGCACTCTCATATGCAAAAAATACACAGTCTGCAATCCATTTAGAGAGTGTTCTCTTGGAAACTGGTAGACCTAGATGACTGAAATCAAAAGCAACAAAAAGCTGTGAAGCTTTCCTGTGCTGCCTAGTTCTCTGTAGATAAAAAGCCAATGCACGTTTGCAATCCAGAGTATGTAGACTCTTCTGCACTAGAGGCATGAGGTCTAGGGAAGAAAACAGAAAGGTAAACTGACTGGTTTAAATGAAAAGCATAGTTACTCACCTGTAACAGGTGATCTCCGGGAACAGCAGGAATTTAGTCTTCATATATGGGTATCGTTGGTACCGATGGAGCCTGCGCGGGAACGCTCACCAGCATCCAATTAGAAAGCTTTTGGGAGCATCCCACAGCGCCTGCATGCTGCCTTCCCGCCTTTCCCAACTGCCTCTCTCCAGTTGAGTTTAAAGGTGAGACAAAGAGAGAGAGAGGGAAAGAAAGAGATAGACAGAGAGATACAACTCCTAGGGGAGGTGGGCGGGTTGTGAAGACTAAATTCCTGCTGTTCCCGGAGATCACCTGTTACTGGTGATTAACTATGCTAGCTCCAGGAACAAGCAGGAATGTAGTCTTCACATGTGGGGACTCCCTAGCTTTAGATGCCAGGGAGAGAACCCCAGAAGTTGTGTGTCCCTGTGAAAGGACTCCACTTCCCCCAATGGATCTCTGGCATCCTACCAGGGATGGTGGGTAGGAGTTGGAGTTGATTAGGTAATGAACAGGTGTTGGAGAACAGCCTGACCAAAAATGGCATCACGACGGGAGTCCTTGTCCAAACAGTAATGGGCTGTGAAGGTATGAACCGAGGCCCAAGCGGCTGCTCGACAGATGTCGATAGACACAGAGTGCAGATGAGCCATTGAAGCTGCCATGGCTCTCACATTGTGAGCTGTGACATGGCCCTCCAGAGGAAGATTCTTACCCTGATAGGCAAAGGAAATACACTGTGCAATCCAGCTGGACAGTGTTCTCTTGGAGACTGGAAGTCCCAAATGAGAAGGATCAAAAGCAACAAAGATTTGAGAGGACTTTTTAAGTTGCTGTGTTCTTTGCAAGTAAAAGGCTAAAGCTCTTTTACAGTCCAAAGTATGAAGATTCCTTTCTGCATTAGATGCATGAGGCCTTGGAAAAAACACAGGCAGGTAGACCGCTTGGTTTAAATGAAAAGGCGAGACCACCTTTGGCATAAAGTGTGGATGAGTCCTAAGGACTACCTTGTCATGATGGAACCTTGTATAAGGTGGATCAGTTACTAGTGCCTGCAACTCACTGATGCGGCGTACTGATGTGATTGCAATGAGAAAGATAAATTTCCAAGAAAGGAATTTCAATGAGGTAGTAGCTAAGGGTTCGAAAGGTGGCTTCATGAGCTGACCAAGAACCAGGTTTAAGTCCCATGCCACCGGTGGTGGCCTAATGGGAGGCTTAGTTAGAAGAAGGCCTCTCATAAATCTTGCTATAAGAGGATGGGAGGAAATAGGTTGTCCATTTAGAGGCTTGAAAGAAGCTGCAATAGCACTCAAATGGACTCTTACTGAGTTAGTTTTAAGTCCTGCATTGGATAAATGAAGGAGATACACCAGTAATGATTCCAGAGGTATCGCAAGGGGGTTAAGACCCTTCTGCGAACACCATATGGTAAACCTTTTCCACTTGAAAGCATAAGAGCGTCTTGTGGAAGGCTTCCTGGAAGCATAAAGGATATCCTTTACTTGCTGAGGGAGGTTAAGATCATGGAGATCTAGGCCTTCAACAACCAAGCCCTGAGACGCAGAGACTGGGAAATGGGATGCTATAACATTCCGTCCTCCTGAGATAGGAGATCTGGAGCAGACCCTAACTCCAAGGAGGGAGCTTGAGAGAGATGTAGAAGCAGAGGGTATCACACTTGCCGTGGCCAATGTGGAGCTACGAGAATCATATGGCCTCTGTCTCTCTGAAGCTTGAAAAGGGTTTTGGGAATTAGGGGAATGGGTGTAAAGGCATACAGGAAGTCTTGACCCCAGTAAAGGAGAAAAGCATCCCTGGACTGAGCCCCATGAGCCGGAATTCTGGAACAGAACCGGGGAAGTTTGGCATTCCATGGACTTGCAAAGAGGTCTATGTCCGGGGGTTCCCCAAAGTTGAAAAATCCTGGCCACCTGGTCTGCATGCAGAGACCAATCGGGTGGAAGCAGAACTCGACTGAGTCTGTCTGCCCAAGAGTTTTGAATGCCTGGAAGATACACTGCCAGAAAATGAATCTGATGCTCTCTGGCGAGGGCCCATAGTCACAAAGCTTCGTTGCAAAG
This sequence comes from Ichthyophis bannanicus, assembly GCA_033557465.1. NCBI lineage: Eukaryota > Metazoa > Chordata > Amphibia > Gymnophiona > Ichthyophiidae > Ichthyophis > Ichthyophis bannanicus. The sequence goes on along the minus strand of CM066037.1, from coordinate 196,317,057 downwards.
CGACAGAGAGCCTGTTCCCCCCTGCTTGTTCACATAGAACATGGCTACCTGATTGTCCGTATGAATGAGGACTGTCTTGTAGCTGAGCAGGGTGTGGAACACTTGCAGAGCAAGGAAGATTGCTCTGAGCTCCAAGAGACTGATATGTAGATAAGTCTCCTGTGGAGACCAGGTGCCCTGGGTGGAGAGGTCTTGCAGATGAGCTCCCCAAACCATTGGAGAAGCATCTGTTGTGAGAGTTGCTTGGGGTAAGGGTTGTTGAAAAGGGAACCCCAGCAACAGGTTTTGAGTGGACTTCCACCACTGGAGAGACAAAATAAGGTGACTTGTATTTGCTATTTTGTCTGACAGGCATCCTGATGCCTGGGTCCATTGAGTGGATAAAGTCCACTGGGCTGCCCTCATATGGAGGCGAGCATAGGGAACCACATGTACAGTAGATGCCATGTGGCCTAGTAGTTGTAACATTTCTCGAGTAGTGAGATGAGGCTTTAGCACTGCTTGAGAAGCTAACTGCACCATGCAAAGGCAGCGGGCCTGAGGGAGATAGGCCCTTGCCTTTCTGGTGTCCAGCAAAGCTCCTATGAACTCCAAAGACTGAGTGGGAGTTAGACTGGATATTGGGATGTTTATTACAAGACCCAAATACTGAAGAATACACATTGTGCAGGTTAGAGAAGTCCTGGCCTCTGTCTCTGTTGGGGCTCCAATGAGCCAGTCGTCTAAGTAGGGGAAGACGAATATCCCTAGAGTGCGGAGAAATGCTGCTACAAAAGCCATGCATTTCATGAACACCCTTGGTGCTGAGGCCAGGCCAAAAGGAAGCACCCTGTATTGGTAGTGCTTTCCTTGAAAAAGGAACCGAAGGAACCTTCTGTGGGTTGGATGGATGAGGACATGGGTGTACGCATCCTTGAGATCTAGAGAACAAAGCCAATCCTGACTCTGAAGGTATGGCAGCAGAGACCCGAAAGAAATCATTTTGAATTTCTCTTTGACAAGGAATTTGTTCAATTCTCTGAGGTCTAAGATAGGTCTGTATCCCCCTGTTTTCTTTGGAATAAGAAATAAGGGGAGTAGAAACCTGTACCCTGCTGATGAATGGGTACTTCTTCTATTGCACCTTGGGCAAGAAGAATAGCGACCTCCTGCCCTAACAGGTTGATGAGAAAGGTCGGAGAATTGAACTGCCTTACTATTATGTGAGGGGGCATGCTTGAAAAATGAAGCTTGTACACCTCCTTTATGATGGAGTGTCCAATGCTCTGCTCTTATCTGCCTTCATCTGGTGGCAAAGTGACATAACCTTCCTTCTCTGGTCCCCCGAGAGCCAGGAAGGCTAAGTTCTCTAACTGAAAGTCAAAGGCCTTGTGGAGGCTGAGACTGCTGTGACGGCTGAGGCTTAGCAGTCTTTGCTTTTTTCTGTTTGGGTGGTTGCTGACCCTTCTTGACAAACTGACCTGCCGAACGTGCCTCCTGAGCATAGGCAGGATAATATCTTTTCTTCTTAGAAAAGAATGGTTTCTTGAAAGATTTCTTTCTAGCAGGATCAGTTGTGGATTTGAATAATCTATCCAAGGTGGAATTTTCAGCATCCATCTCATTGGCTTTTTCCTGCCAATCTCTACCAAACAGGTTCTCACTAGTACAAGGGATGTTTCCCAATTTGTCTTGTACCCAGAGCTCCAGATCAGATGCCTGGAGCCAAGCAATTCTACGTGCACCTATGGCAATAGCAGAGGTCCTGCTTATGCACTCAAAGCAGTCAAAGGCTGCACGGTTGGCAAATTTAGAAACATCTTGGGCATGTTTGACCAAAGTGAGAAAATCCTGTCTTCTATCCTCAGGAAGAATAGGACTTAAAGCTTCTAAATCATCTGTGACCTCCTTCAGGAACATTCCCATGTAGAGACTATAGGAACTGATCCTGGCAGAAAGCATGGAAGCTTGGAAGACCCGACGTCCAAAAGCATCCAGGGTTCTGCACTCATGTCCTGGAGGATTAGAGGCATGCCTCTTTGCACTATTGATCCTTCTCATAACTGATTCCACTACAATAAAGTGGTGAGGAAGCGGAGTCTTTTGGAAACCAGGACAAGGAGGGACTTGATACATAGTATCCAGTCTGCGAGAATGAGGAGAGGTGGTAAGAGGTGTCTCCCACATCCTTAACATGAGAAAATATAAAATCTCATGAATGGGCAAGGTAGCTGCCTCCTTAGGAGTTTTGGGATATTGTAGAATTTCCAACTCCTTGGCCCTTGGCTCTGTTTCAGGGGCCACAGTAATGGACAGACCCGGAGCCACCTCCCTAATAAAATCCTTGAAGGAAATATCCTCTGGAGGAGACATCCTGCGCTTAGGGGAGGAGGGCTCCTCTGGGAGAAGCATTCCTGCATCGACAGAACTGACAGAATCCTCAGATTCTTCTGAGGACTTGAAGTACCGTCTGTCCGGATGCTCTTGAAGAGCCCGATACCCGTACCGACCGAAGTCGGTACCGGGAGTAACCGGTACCGGGGTATCGGTACCAGAAGGCATCGGATGACTGGGTACCGGCAAAGCAGACACCGATGCCAATGTCGATGCTATCGGTACCAGTACCGATACCGATGCCGCAGCCGGTACCGGCCGAATTGTCCGTCGCGGTTCCGAGGGCGTCGATGCCACAAGGAGAGCTGCCAGTCTGCGCTCAATAGCCAGGACTCTCTGGTCTAGCGACACTGCCGATGCCTGGATGTCGGTACCAGAGAAGACCGCAGGTACCCCAGAGTATGGCACCAGTAGTTCTGCCGAGGTCGAGGCCTCGAGAACATCCTGGAGCCCCGATAATGCTGTGGAAGCCGAAGCCTCCCGCCGGGGCAGTTTTGCCGGTGCAGAATCCTCAAGGGCAACGCCAGAGGCATCGCGATGCTTAGAAGGAGATCTACCCTTTGAGGACCGGCTGGACTTATGTTTAGTTACCTGAGATCCACGGGAGGAAGAGGAAGCCCTAGAAGACATCGATGCCACCGAAGCTGCATCAGAGGGAAACAGGGTACTGAGCTTAGCAGCACGGTTCTGCCGACCTCTTTTAGACATCATGGCGCAGGACATACAATCCGTGACGGAGTGGTCAGGACCTAAACATTTTAGACACCATTCATGGGTGTCAGTGACGGAAATGGTACTGCCACACATGGTGCACTTTTTGAAACCTGAGGCAGGTTTCTCCATTTTAAGAAAGGGTTCTTGGGCCTAATGAGCCAGTCGTCTAAATAGGGAAAGACGAATATTCCTAGAGTACGGAGAAATGCTGCTACCACAGCCATGCACTTCGTGAATACTCTTGGTGCTGAGGTCAGACCAAAAGGAAGCACCCTGTATTGGTAGTGCTTTCCTTGAAAAAGGAACTGAAGGAACCTTCTGTGATCTGGATGGATGAGAACATGAGTGTACACATCCTTGAGATCTAGAGAACAAAGCCAATCCTGACTCTGAAGGTAAAGCAGCAGAGTTCCCAGAGAAATCATCTTGAATTTCTCTTTGAACAGGAATTTGTTCAATTCTGAGGTCTAAAATAGGTCTGTGTCCCCCTGTTTTCTTTGGGATGAGGAAATAAGGGGAGTAAAACCCTGTACCCTGTTGATGAATGGGTACTTCTTCTATTGCCCCTTGGGCAAGAAGCACAGTGACCTCTTGACCTAACAGGTTGACGAGAGAGGTCTGAGAATTGAACTGTCTTACCATTGTGTGAAGGGGCATGCTCAGAAAGTGAAGCTTGTACCCCTCTTTCATAATGGGAAGCGTCCAATGTTCTGCTGTTATCTGTCCCCATCTGGGGGCAAAGTGACACAACCTTCCTGGAATGGTGGAAGGCTCTGGACCATTGAGGGCCAGGAAGGCTAAGTTCTCTAGATGAAAGTCAAAGGCCTTATGGAGGCTGAGACTGCTGAGGCGGTTGAGGCTTGGCAGTCTTTGCTTTACTTTGTTTAGGTGGTTGCTGACCTTTCCGGACAGGCTGACCTGCAGAACGTCCCTGCTGGGAATAAGAGGGATAAAACCTCTTCTTTTTAAAGAAGAAAGGTTTCTTGAAAGATTTTTCTTGCAGGATCAGCTGTGGCTTTGGATAACCTATCCAAAGTGGAGTTGTCAGCATCCAACTCACTGGCTTTTTCTTGCCAATTTTTGCAGAATAGGTTCTCACCTGTACAAGGGATATTTCCCAGTTTGTCCTGCACCCAGAGCACCAAATCGGATGCCTGGAGCCTGACAATTCTACGTGCACCTATGGCAATGGCAGAGGTTCTGCTTATACACTCAAAACAGTCAAAAACGGCACGATTGACAAATTTTGAAACATCCTGGGCATGTTTAACTAATGTGAGAAAATCCTGCCTCTTGTCCTCAGGAAGAAGAGGGCTTAAAACCTCCAAGTCTCCTGTGACTTCAAGGAACATTCCCATATATAGAATATAGGAACTGATCCTGGCAGAAAGCATGGAAGACTGGAACGTACGACGTCCAAAGGCATCCAGAGTTCTACACTCACATCCTGGAGGATTAGAGGCATGCCTCTTTGCACTCCTGATCCTTCTCATAGCTGATTCCACTACAATAGAGTGGTGAGGAAGCTGAGTTTTTTGGAAACCAGGACGAGGGACTCGATATAGTATCCAGTCTGTGAAAGTGAGGAGAGGTGGTAAGAGGCGTCTCCCACATTCTCAACATGAGATCATGTAAGATCTCATGGATAGGCAAAGTAGCTGCCTCCTTATTAGCTTTGGGATATTGTAAAATCTCCAACTCCTTAGCCCTGGGCTCTGTTTCAGGAGCCACAGTAATGGACAGACCTCGAGCCACCTCCCTGATGAAATCCTGAAAGGAGATATCTTCTGGAGGAGACATCCTCCGTTTAGGAGAGGAAGGCTCCTCCGGGAGAAATATATCGGTACCGGCAGAGCTGTCAGAATCCTCTGAGTCCTCCGAGGATTCGAAGTACCGTCTGTCCGGATGCTCCGGGGGGTCGCTACCGGCAGGGGGGGGGGGGGGGAGGGGAATCAGTACCGGTGTATTGGCACCGGAAGGCATCGCATGACTGGATGCCGGCAAAGCCGATACCGATGTCAATACTATCGGTATTAGTACCGATAACGGTACCAGCGTTGAACAGTCTGACTTGGTTCCGAGGGTATCGATGCCGCATGGAGAGCAGACAGACTGCGTTCAATAGCCAGGAACCTCTGGTCTATCGACGCTGCTGATGCCTGGGTATCGGTACCGGAAGCAGCCGGAACCCCAGAGCATGGCACCAGTAGTTCTGCCGAGGTCTCAAGAACATCTTGGAGCCCCGATAATGCTTTAGAAGCCGAAGCCTCCCGCCAAGGCAATTTTGCCGGTACAGAACCCTCAAGGGCAATGCCAGAGGCATCTCGATGCTTTGAAGGAGATCTACCCTTTGAGGACTGGCTAGACTTATGTTTAGTTATCTGAGATCCATGGGAGGAAGACGTAGCCCTGGAAGACCTCGATGCCACAGAAGCTGCATCAGAGGGAAAAAGGCTGCTGAGCTTAGCAGCTCGGTTTGTCGACCCCTCTTGGACAGCATGGCACAAGCCATACACTCGGCGATGGAGTGGTCAGGACCTAAACATTTAAGACACCATTCATGGGTGTCGGAGACTGAGATGGTACAGCCACACTTGGTGCACTTCTTGAAACCTGAAGCGGGTTTTTCCATAGTGGAGGAAATTTTGGGCCTAAGGCCCAAAATGGCGCGTGCACCTGAAGAAAAGTTTGGAAAAATATAGAATTTTTTTTTTTTTTTTTATGAAAGAAAGAAAGAAAGAAAAGAACTGGCAGTACCGGTATAGCGCCAAGGAAGGCAGACCACAAAAAAGAAAGAATAAGGAAAAAGTTTTTGCGATGACAGGAACGACATACTGGCTCCACGGAAAACGAAGAACTGGAGAGAGGCAGTTGGGAAAGGTGGGAAGGCAGCACGCAGGCACTGTGGGATGCTCCCAAAAGCTTTCTAATTGGATGCTGAGGAGCGTTCCCGTGCAGGGTCCATCGGTACCGATGATACCCCCCATATGTGAAGACTACATTCCTGCTTGTTCCTGGAGATAAACAGGTAGACAAAGGTGAGCCATTCAATATAGTATATTTGGATTTTTTCCCCTCACTTGGTTTGCAGCTTGTCGTGCTGTGAAGGCTTGTGTGCATCAGTGATGCTGAGAGCTAAAATATCAGTAGTTTAACTACTGGCAGGTCTCCCAAGATGGACAGGTCTCAGCTGAGGTGCCAGACCAAGACAAACCACCCATCTGGGCAGCAGCAGAATGGGATAGTGTTGATGGCGGAGGATCACATTTCTGTGACAACAGCACCACCACCAAACTTAAACTGTGCGGAAGACCTGGCAATCTACTTCTGTATCTTGGCATGAAAACACAATGGATAGTTACAACAAAACAAACTGTGCTATAGTGCTGGAATATGAGACCCCCAGGGTCAGAAGGCACTCAACTAGCTACTAGGGAAGAGCTGAAGACTTTTCAGAGTAAAGCCAGCATTTATGATGTGGTTGGATCAAAGCTCTCGGGACGTCTGACTGCTGATGTAGTTGCGCATGAAATGAGAGTCAGAAACGGTAAAGATGTCTTACACATTGGAACATGGAACGTACGAAGCATGAACCAAGGGAAGTTGAAGGTGGTCAAGAATGAAATGGAATGTGTACAACTTGATCTGTTGGGTGTCAGCGAACTGAAATGGACTGGCATCGGGCACTTTGCATCAGATGATCACATGGTCTACTATGCTGGAAATGAAAGACAAAGAAGAAATGGTGTTGCATTTATCATAAAGAAGAAACTTGCAAGAACTGTAATGAAATACAATGCAGTCAGCGAACGCTTAATCTCTATTCGTCTACGAGGAATGCCTATCAACACAACTATAATTCAAGGATATGCCCCAACAACAGTTGCAGAAGAGAATGAAACTGAAGAGTTCTATGATCAAGTATAAGCTGAAACTGACAGAACATGCAAACAGGATATCCTGATAGCCATAGGTGACTGGAACGCAAAAGTTGGCAACAAAGAAGGCGGCAAAGTAGCTGGAAAATATGGACTTGGCAACAGAAATGAAGCTGGAGAAAGACTGCTAGAATTCTGCAAGACCAACGATCAATTCATCTCAAACACCTTCTTCCAGCAACACAAGCAGCGACTGTACACATGGACTTCACCTAATGGATTGTATAAAAATCAAATTTACTACATCTGTGGAAGTCAACAATGGAAAAGCTCTATAACATCAACAAAGACAAAACCTGGATCTGACTGTGGTACAGATCATCAACTACTAGTATGCAAATTCAAGCTAAAGTTGAAAAAGAGCAAACCACTCATGAATGAAACAAAATATGACTTTGAGAATATACCACTGGAATTTAAAGACTGTCTGCAAAATCAATTTGTGCTTTAGATACAAAGGACAGAGCTCTAGAAGAGTTTTGGAATGACATCAAGAAGGTTGTTTTGGAAGAAAGCAAGAAGTCTCTACAAAAGGTGAAGAAGAAAAAATGGCCAAAATGGATGACGGAAGAAACTCTGAAAATTACCCAAAAACGCAGAGAAGCTAAAGCCAGAGGAGAAAGAAAGACAATCACAGAACTCAACAGAGATTTCCAGCGTGCAGCAAGACAGGACAAGGAAAAGTAGTACAACAACACATGCAAGGAAATAGAAGCAGAAACTATTAGGGGGAAGAACAAAATTGGCTTTCCTAAAGCTATGAGAGTTAAAGAAAAATTTCCAGCCTCAAATTGGAATGTTACAAGATGCTCAAGGTTCTATGTTGAATGATGCTGAGAAGATCAAGAAAAGGTCGAAGGAATATACAGAGTTTTTATACGATAAAGATCAAGTGGACCAACAGCCGTTTCAACCTGTACCTTATGATCGGGAACCATTGGTGATGAAAGAAGTTGAAGCAGCATTGAAAGCCTTATCAAAGAACAAGCAACAGGCATTGATAGCATTCCCATAGAAGTATTACAGCAATCTGATGAAGCTGTTACCGTACTAACAAGGCTCTGCCAAGAAATATGGAAGACAACATCATGGCCAACTGACTGGAAAAGATCTGTGTTTATACCAGTACTAAAGAAAGGTGATCCAACTGACTGTGGAAATTATCGCATAATCGCTCTGATCCCACATGCCAGCAAGATTCTACTGAAGATTATTCAAAAGAGACTACAACCATACCTGGAACAAGAACTACCTGAAGTGCAAGCAGGGTTCAGGAAAGGGCGAGGAACAATAGACATCATTGCGGATGTGAGATGGATCCTTGAAAAGACTAAAGAATACCAAAAGGATATCTATTTGTGCTTTATCGACTATAACAAGGCTTTTGACTGTGTAAACCATGAGAAACTCTGGGCCACATTAAGAAGCATGGGTATACCAGAACACCTCTTGCACAATCTGTACATTGATCAAGAAGCAACAGTTCGAACGGAACAAGCAGAAACAGAATGGTTTAAAATAAGCAAAGTGTAAGACAAGGCTTCATACTTTCCACCAACCTGTTTAATTTATATGCAGAACAAATCATCAGAGAAGCAGGATTGTATGAAGACAACAGAGGTGTGAAGATTGGTGGAAGACTCATCAACAACCTTCGGTATGCTGATGATACCACATTACTGGCTGAAAGTGAAGATGATTTGAAACATTTGCTTCTCACAATCAAAGAACAGTCTCAAAATGGGCCTGCACCTTAATGTAAATAAGACAAAAAAGATCATGACAACTGGCATAATCAATAGGTTCATCGTTGAAGGAGAAGAAATTGAAATCGTGAACAACTTTAACCTACTTGGATCAACTATCAATAAAGAAGCAACAAGCAGTCATGAAATCAGACGACGCATTGCTCTTGGCAGAATGGCTATGAAAGACCTAGATAAGATTCTGAAGAACAGAGATGTCTCTCTCCATACAAAGATTTGACTTGTTCAAGCCATGGTATTTTCAACAACATCATATGGATATGAAAGCTGGACAGTGAAAAAGATAGACAGGAAGAAAATTGATGCTTTTGTATTATGGTGCTGGTGGCGAATACTGTGTATAGCATGGACTGCCCGAAGAACAAACCAGTCGGTACTAGTGCAGATCAAACCTAAGCTTTCTTTAGAAGCTCAGATGACAAGACTTCGACTTTCATACTTTGGACACATCATGTGAAGAGAGAGATCATTAGAGAAAGACATCATGCTTGGCAAGATAGAAGGTCAACGCAAAAGAGGAAGGCCAGCAATGAGATGGACCGATAGAATAACAGCAGCTACGGGTACCAGTCTGTCAACAATGAGCCGCCTGACTGAAGACCGAACACAATTTAGGATAGCTATCCAGAGGGTCACCATGAGTCGACTCCGACTCGACGGCACTTAACAACAACATTTGGATTTTCAGAAAACCTTTGACAAGGTCCCTCATGAGAGACTCTCGGCAAAATTAAAAAGTCATGGGATAGGAGGCAGTGTACTAATGTGGATCAGGAATTAGTTAAGATAAAAAAAACGGGGAGACGCTGTGAGCAGCCAGAGCAGGAGCGCGACGGGAGCAGCGGGCTCTGTGTGGGACTGCCCCGGCAACAGCTGGGGTTGAAAAGAGTGTTTGAGCGTTCTTTGATTGGCAGACGCTGTGAGCAGCCAGAGCAGGAGCACAGCGGGAACAGAAGGCTCTGTGCGGGACTGCCCTGACAACAGCTGGGGCTTGATAAGAGCGTCTCCTCCTAGGCGCACGGTCATTGGTGCGCGACTGGGGCGAGTTCTAAAGGGCAAGTTACAAGGGGCAGATAGGAGCCTTGGGAGCCCCTTGGAGCCCTGGACTTGTTCTTAGTCTCTTGTGTGGTCCATGGGAAAGAGAAAAAGGAAGGCTTCAGCTGTTTTGGATCCAGTAGTTTGTCCGATGGATAAACATGTGTTGGCTAAGGACATGACAACTCCTTTTTCAAGTACTGTTTCTCCACCCTCTCTCCTTCTGGGGTCCTCTTTGAGATCCCCAGAGCAGACTCCACCTCCTCATCCAACTGCAGTGACTCCAACTGATGTAGTCCAACAATCACCTGGTTCGGCAGAGAATCCCTGTTTGTTCTGCTGATATCTATCAACCAGAGATCTGGTCTCCACCTGTGATGGACTCTGGGGTGGTTCCTGATTCTCAGGTCTCTTTGGCGGACATTTGGGCGGTGATTACCAGAACAGAAAAGACTTTGGTTGCTACTGTCTCCCAGCTTTGCAGGTTTTCTCAAGAAACTGTTGCAAAGTTGGGTCAGACAGTGGCATGTGAAAATCAATGTGTTTCTTTACAGACAATGAGTGCATCTGGCATGAAGGATAATTTAATGATCCATAAAAAGTTAGAATCTTTTGAGAATGTGCTTAGATGGAAAAAATATTTGTTTTATTAATTTTCCCTTGTCATTGTCGTCCAAAATTCTTCTTCGTAAATATCTTAAAGAAAATTTGTTTCTTTCTAATTTGGATTCAATGTTCTTTTTCAAATTTGTATTATTTAACGTGTAGGAAAATTACAGATAATCCCAATGGAGAATTGGATATCTTGCAATCAAGTTTGTTTCAAATTTAACTCAGATTTTGGAGGATTAGTCTATTTTCTCCCGTGCAACATTGGTTGTTTAGTTTGTTTCTGTTTTTAGAAGTTACTTCAAGAATAAGGATGCTTTATTCTGTGGTGCAAAGGTTTAGGTGTTTTCTGATGTCTCCAGAGCCACTCAACTACGCAGGAAAGTCTTTTTGGCTCTCAGGCCTAGGGTTTTGGCTCTGATGACTTTATTTTTTCTTCGATATCTATGTAAATGCCTAATCACTTTTTAGGGTGTTAGATATCTATTTTTTGATTCTTTACAGCTGGAAACCTTTTTGCAAAGTAAAGAATCTTGAGTGTACTGGGTGGGGTTTTGTTTGATGGATTATGGTAAAATTGGCTGTTTGTGTTGGGAAGTTTTTTTACTTCCCTGTTATCTTCAGTTTGTATTGCTTTTGGTCTTCACCCCGAGATATGGGCTAATTGATGTGTATTCAATTATATTTCTGTTGTTATTGCTTGTTTTTTAAAATTTCTTATCATTTTTCTTGTTTATGCTTTGTAAGTATAGCTGGGAAATTCCAATCAAAATAAAATAAAGATAAAAAGCAGAGGGTAGGGCTGAATGGTCAATTTTCCCAATGGAGAAAGGTGAATAGTGGAGTACTCCAGGGATCTGTGCTGGGTCTGCTGCTTTTTGATATATTCGTAAATGACCTGGAAATGAGAATAATGAGTGAGGTAGTCAAATTTGAGGATGACACAAGATGATTCAAAGTTGTTAAAACCCAAAAGGATTGTGAAAAACTGCAAGAGGGCCTTGATAAATTGGAAGATTGGATGTTCAAATGGCAGATGAAATTTAATTTGGACATGTGCAAAGTTATGCACCTAGGATAGAACAACCCAAACTATGGTTACACGATGCAAGGTTCCACATTAGGAACCACCACCCAGGAAAAAGATTTAGGCGCCATCATGGATAACACGTTGAAACCCTCCGCCCAGTGTGCAGCAGCAGCAGCCAAGAAGGCAAACAGAATGCTAGGAATCATAAGGAAAGGAATGGAGAATAAAACAGGGAGAAATTAGGTCTTACCTGCTAATTGTCTTTCCTTGAGTTTTCTCCGGGCCAGTCCAGGGAACGATAGGGTTGTCAATCCCTTCCAGCAGCTGAGGACTGTAAACCAAACTTTACTAGCAGCTTAAGCCCCTCCCCTTGCTACTCCGCTCCAGTCGCCTATTGCCAAAGCAGCCTAGAAAATAACTAAGAGATTAGAAAAACAACAAACCCCCGTAAACTTTGCACATTTCCCTGGACAAAAGCTCACAAATGCCTTCGGAAAACCTGCGGAACCCCTTTTTTTTTTTTTTTTCCTTTCCTAATTTCGGAAATGATCATCTTTGGAAGAACTGCCCTTACGACTAAGGAAAGGGAGCCCCAAGCACCACACAAACAGAGGCCCCACTCTGAGAAACCTGTAGCATACTGGGACATGTCACGTGTGAAATCCACAAACTGAAAGACCGAGCAGAGGGAAAAGAACCCCGGGATGGGCCCTGGACTGGCCCGGAGAAAACTCAAGGAAAGACAATTAGCAGGTAAGACCTAATTTCTCCTTCCCTTTTCGTTTCTCCGGGCCAGTCCAGGGAAAGATAGGGTAGTACAGCGTAGTTACTCACCTGTAACAGGTGTTCTCCAGGAGCAGCAGGAATCAGTCCTCACTTATGGGTGACGTCGGCGCCGACGGAGCCCTCGCGGAGCAATTTTCCCCAGCTTTCAAAGAAAGCCTTTGGGAATTGCAGCGCGCATGCGCGGTAGTCTTCCCGCCCGAAGGTGCCATCTTAGCCAGTCAGATGACATAGCCAAAAAAGACAGCATAAAAATTTGCAAAAAGAACATAAGCAGACGATTGCAACTCCAAGGGGAGGAGGGAGGGTAGTGAGGACTGATTCCTGCTGCTCCTGGAGAACACCTGTTACAGGTGAGTAACTACGCTTTCTCCAGGACCAAGCAGGAAGTCAGTCCTCACTTATGGGACTCCCAAGCTCAAGGCTACCGGAGACCCTAAGCACAAAAATGAGCTCCCTCTAGCTCAGCAGCACAGAAGGATAGAATCTTCGCTGAATTATCACCCACCGGTAGCCCACATCCGGGATGGAGGGTAGGAGTTGCTCAGACCTCAAAGAGATTACGGAGGACTGCCTGTCCGAAAGCACTGTCCCTACGGGACTCCCTCTCGAGACAGTAATGGACCGCAAAAGTCTGGCTCGAAGACCAAGTAGCGGCCCGGCAGATGTCTGCCAGCGGAACAGAGCGGAGGTAAGCCACTGACGTGGCCTTTGCCCGAACGCAATGAGCCGTGACTCGACTTTCTAAGGCGAGTCCGGCTGCCCCATAAGCCCAAGAGATACAGTCCGCAACCCAGATGGACAGAGTACGCTTGGAGACCGGGAGCCCCAATTTATTGGGGTCAAAGGACACAAAAAGCTGCGCAGCTTTACGGTGCTCCCGCGTACGGTCAAGGTAGAAGTTCAACGCCCTTCTACAGTCCAGGGTATGGAGGACCGTCTCAGCTCGGCTGGAGTGTGGTCTGGGAAAGAAGGTTGGAAGTACCACCTCCTGATTCAAGTGAAAAGGGGAGACCACTTTAGGCAGAAACTTTGGGTGAGTCCGTAGGACTACCCTATTCTTGTAGAACCGAGTGTAGGGGGGATCAGACACGAGGGCCTGTAATTCACTTACGCGCCTAGCGGAAGTGAGGGCTATCAAGAACAGCGTTTTCCAAGACAGAAAACGGAGAGAGCAGGTAGCCATAGGTTCAAAAGGCGGACAGGTGATCCGCTGCAAAACCACATTCAGGTCCCAGTCAGGCGCTGGCGGGCGCAGAGGTGGTTTAAGTAGTAGGAGACCTCGGAGAAACCTCGCTACGAGAGGGTCGTTGGAGAGAGGTCTGCCGTCCACCGGCACATGATGTGCGGAAAGAGCACTGAGGTGAACTTTGACAGAGTTGGACTTAAGTCCCAGATTAGAGAGGTGTAGCAAGTACTGTAAGATCACCGACACCGGGCAGGAGAAGGGATCCTGAGACTGTTGGGTACACCAGACTGCAAAGCGACGCCATTTAAGGGCGTAGCATTTGCGGGTAGAAGGCCGCCGCGAAGCCAAGACGACCTCCTCCACCTCTGCCGGCAAGAGGAGAGGAGCAAGGACTACCCTCTCAGCAGCCAGGCCATGAGGTTGAGAGACCTGAGGTTGGGGTGCAGTAGGGACCCCTGATCCTGGGTGAGGAGATCCGGTTGCACCCCCAGAGGGATTGGATCCTCCACCGCCAGTTGCAGCAAGAGCGGAAACCACGGCTGCCTGGGCCAGCGAGGGGCCACCAGGATCACGAAAGCTTTGTCTCGGAGAACCTTGAAAAGGGTCCGAGAGACTAACGGGATGGGAGGGAAAGCGTACAGAAGGCTCCCCGACCATGAGATCAGAAAGGCGTCCGCCGCCACCCGAAGGGGGTGAGGCTGACGAGAGCAGAAGCGAGGAAGCTGCCGGTTGTGAGGACTGGCAAAGAGATCCACTGTGGGGAGGCCCCACCTGAGGAAGAGCTTCTGAACGATCAAGGGGTCCAGACGCCACTCGTGCGGCTGGAGGACCCTGCTGAGTTTGTCCGCCAGGCAATTTTCTTGGCCCGGGAGATAAACTGCCTTGAGGAGAATGCCGTGACTGACGGCCCAAGAGCAGAGCTTCTGTGCCTCCCGGCAGAGGAGGAAGGAGCCCGTGCCCCCCTGCTTGTTCACGTAGAACATGGCAACTTGATTGTCCGTCTGGACAAGGACGGACTGTTGGGAGGTCAGGTGGGAGAAGGCCTTGAGAGCTAGGCGGATCGCCCTGAGCTCCAGGAAGTTGATCTGCTGAGCAGACTCCCACTTGGTCCAGAGGCCCTGAGTACGTGCCTCTTGGCAATGGGCTCCCCAGCCCAGGAGGGATGCATCGGTGGTCAGCACCCGGGTCGGCTGAGGTGACTGGAAAGGCATTCCCAATACCAGGTTCGGCTGCCGGAGCCACCACCGGATAGACGAGACCAGCGGCTCGGAGACGCGCACCAGGTCTGCTAGGCCGCCCGTGGCCTGTCGCCACTGCTGGCGGAGACACCACTGAGCAGGCCGCATATTCAGGCGGGCATTGGGGGTCACATGGACGGTGGAAGCCATATGGCCGAGCAGTCTCAGGAAGCGCCTGGCGGAGACCAGGGGCTGGCTGCGAAAGCGGTCGGCTAGGTCCATGAGCCGCTGAGCCCTGTCGAGCGGTAGGTACGCTCGCGCCTGAGGGGTGTGCAGCCTTGCGCCGATGAACTCGAGATCCTGTGAGGGGAGCAAAGTGGACTTTGCGAAGTTGATGACAAAGCCCAAGTGCTGCAGCAGAGTCACCGTGCGGCACGTGGCGGTGGTGACCTCCTGAGCGGATGCTGCTCTGATGAGCCAGTCGTCGAGGTACGGAAAAACATAGAGGCCGTGAAGCCGGAGATGGGCCGCCACGACCGCGAGACATTTTGTGAAGACTCGCGGTGCGGAGGACAGGCCGAAGGGCAGTACTCTGTACTGGTAATGATTTCCTGCCACCACAAACCGTAGGTATTGGCGGTGGCTTGGGTGGATGAGGATGTGCGTGTAAGCATCCTTTAGATCCAAGGAGCATAGCCAATCTCCCTGCTGGAGGTAGGGCAGAAGGATTCCAAGGGTAAGCATTTTGAACTTCTCCCGCACAAGGAACTTGTTGAGGTTGCGCAAGTCCAGGATGGGTCGGAGGCCTCCTGTTCTCTTTGGTATCAGAAAATACCTTGAATAGAAGCCCTGACCTCTCAGGTGGTGTGGCACCGGTTCCACCGCCTGATCCTGCAGAAGACCTGCTAACTCCTGAAGGAGCAACTCCCTGTGCAGAGGGGGGCGCGGAGGCTCTCCCGGAAAATAGGAGGGAGGGACCTGATGGAAGTGGAGAAGGTAGCCCTCTCGCACGACCTGAAGCACCCAGGCATCTGCGGTGATGCTGGACCACCTGTCGGCGAAGTGAACCAGCCGGCCTCCGGTGCTGGGGGGAACCAGCGGGGGGGGAGAGGCTATGCTGAGCGAGTCAAAAACCCCCACCCTGCTGAGCAGGGGCTGGTGGCGCAGGCTTGGGGGCTTGCTGCCTACGGGACCCGTTACCCCGTCCCTTGGCCTGCTGGCCCTATTGGGGAGCTGCAGGGGCCTGATAATGGGGGTATTGTTTGTAGGCAGCCGCCTTCCTCGGGTAAAAGGTCTTTTTTCCCGAGCCCTTCTTTTTCTGGGAAGGGGCGGAGGTCTTCCTAGAAAGCCTGGTCCTGGTGAGAGTCTCAGTCTCAATTTGTGCAGCCTTTTCCGCCATGGGCTTGCCAAAGAGGTTTTCGCCTCGGCAGGGGACATCGACCAACTTGTCCTGTACCCAGGGCTCAAGGTCGGACGACTGAAGCCAAGCCTGTCGGCGGGCACCGATGCCGGCTGCGGCTACTCGAGCCGAGGCTTCAAAGCCATCATAGGCTGCTCGGGACATGAACTTTGAGCATTCCCGAATACCTGTGGACAAGGCTAGGAACCTCCGCAAGGGTTCCTCGGACAAACCAGCGGAGAAGCCGGCTAGCTCTTTAGCCAGATCCCTGAGATACATGCCCATGTAGAGCTGGTAAGTCTGGACACGACAGGCGAGCATAGAGCCCTGGAAGCACTTTTTGCCAAGGCCATCCAGGTTACGGGCCTCCCTTCCAGGAGGCACCGAGGAGTGCATCTTCTGGCTCTTAAGACGATGCATGGCCGATTCCACTACCATGGAATGGTGTGGCAACTGCGCCTTTTGAAAGCCAGGGCTCTTGCGGACTCGATAGATAGAATCGACCCGCTTGCTCAGGACCGGCGAGGAGGCCGGACTCTCCCACATGCGGAAGAGTAGTCGTTCCAGCATAGGAGGAACCGGCACAGTAAAGTGCTCCCTCGCGGGAGAGTCATACTGGAGGGCGTCGAGCTCTTCGGCTCGAGGCTCCTCCTCGGGGTCCGCAGGGAAGGCCAAAGCCTTGGCCATATCCCTAACGAAATCCGAGAACCGGGCATCCTCCGGGGGGGACTGCTTCCGAGGCTCGGACTCCGGAGAGTCCGATGGGACACACCGAGTCCGGAAAGAATCAGGTGACTCTTCCTCCTCAGACTCCCAGACCGACTCCGACGAGGACTCGGTGGGGTCGGCTCGGGCAGGGTGCGGCGCCAGCCGCCCCGACGCCGAGGGAGTCGGCGTCGGCGACCTCGGTCCCGAACGGGAGGCCGAGGGCGACCTCGACCGAGGATCGACTCGAGTTCTCATCGACTCGAGGATCGGCTCGGTCTCCGGGGTCGACTTGGACGTCGACGTCCCGGCGGTCGGGGCAGCGACGCCAGCGAAGCCAGCGAGCAGTGCCCGCTGCTGGTCCATGAAGGCAGACAATCTGCTCTCCAAGGCCGTCAACCTGAGTCCGAGCTCAGGCGACCCAGCAGCCCCCGACTCGGGCCCCGACGGCGTCGGGCCCGACGTCGGCTGACGCGGAGGCGAGTCCAGAAGGACAACAGGACTTACCCGGGCAGGCATCTCCGACTCCAGGCGAGGTCGCTTCGGGAGGTGTTCCTTCTCCAAGGACCCGGGGCGGCTGTCGGGGCTATGCGACCTGGCCCTCGCGGAGCCAGGAGCGTCCACCGACGCCGCCCTCGCGGGTTTTTTCCTTCCGTCGATGGTCCCCGGAGGGAGAACCCCGGTCGGAGGAGCTCCGTCGACGGTCCGAACTGGAGCCTTTCGACAGTGAGGCCTCCGACGAGGTCCGGGTACGGCTGGGGTCAGCGAAGATTCTTTCGCGCTGATGCCGCCGACTTCTCAACGCCTTCGAGGACAGTTTGCTGCAGGGCCCACAGATCAGTTCCTCGTGATCTGGGCCCAGGCAGCGGAGGCAAAGGTCGTGTGAGTCGGTGAGTGACATATTTCGGTCACACCGACCACACCGCTTAAAGCCACTGGCAGCCATCGGGGGAAAAAGGGCCCCTGCGAGGTCAAAGGACCGGGCTGCCAGGGAAAAAACGAAAACGAAAGCTGACTAAGTCAGAAAAACCGAAAAACCGTTAGAGGACTCGAGACCGGCGTCGCGAGTCCGGGCGGGAAAACGACCGGCGTCGAACCGAAAGAAAAAAGGATAAATACAGAGGAAAATCAACTTTTTCGCGGGGACAAGACGGGGACGTCTGTAGGGCTCCGCGGAAAAAAGAAGACTGGCTAAGATGGCACCTTCGGGCGGGAAGACTACCGCGCATGCGCGCTGCAATTCCCAAAGGCTTTCTTTGAAAGCTGGGGAAAATTGCTCCGCGAGGGCTCCGTCGGCGCCGACGTCACCCATAAGTGAGGACTGACTTCCTGCTTGGTCCTGGAGAACAAAGCAGTACCTAAAAGTGGGAGGGACCGGCAAGCCCTGCGATAATAGCAGCCGCCCCCACTCTCGCATCTTCTCTGGCCTGAACATCTAACCGGTAGTGTCTTGTAAAAGTATGTAAGGAAGACCAGGTGGCGGCCCTACAAATATCCACTGGAGGAATTGCGGCGTACTCAGCCCAGGACGCTGTCTGACTCCGTGTAGAATGCGCTTTAAGACCCTCTGGGGGAGATCTACCCTGTGCTTCATAAGCCGCCACTATGGCCTGCTTGACCCATCTGGCAATAGTCGCCTTCGAAGCCGCCTGCCCTTTACGCGGACCCCCGAACAAAACAAATAAACAATCCGATTTACGCAAACTCTGAGACGCCCTGAGGTACCTCTTCAACACTCTGCCCATATCCAAGCTTTTGAGCGCATTATCCACCGGAGAGCCTGTGAGTTCGGAGAATACAGGCAAAGACACCGACTGATTCATATGAAAAGCAGACACTACCTTAGGAAGAAAGGAGGGCACTGTACGCAGAATCACCTTTTCCGCCAAAAACTGCAGGTAAGGCTCCCTACAAGACAGAGCCTGCAAATCCGAAATTCATCGAGCAGAACAGAGAGCCACCAGAAACGCCGTTTTCCAGGACAATTCCTTTAACGTCCCGGACAACTTTGACGTAAAGGGAGGCTGCGATAAAGCCTGTAGCACAATGTTCAAATCCCAAGCCGGCACTACCTGACGCAAGGGAGGCTTGAGAATGCCTGCAGCCCAGAAAAAACGACGAATATCGCTGTGCGCCGTCAAACGACGACCGCTGATCAAACCTCGAAAGCAGGCCAAAGCCGCCAAATGCACCCTGAGTGTGCTGAGTGTTAACCCTTTATCGAGCCCGCTCTGCAGAAACGACAAAATATAGGAGACCGCTGCCGAAAAAGGACGAATACTACGCCTAGAACACCACGATTCGAAGACGCACCAAACCCGAACGTAGGCCAACGAAGTTGACCTCCTCCTTGACCGCAGCATAGTGGCCATGACCGAATCCGAGTAGCCCCGACGGCTCAGCTTTTCCCTTTCAAGAGCCAAGCCGTAAGCAAGAAGCGATCCACTTGAGGCATTAAAATCGGACCCTGACTCAACAGGTTGCAACGCACTGGCAGACGCCACGGCGAATCCACCAGTAACCGAACGAGATCCGCATACCACGGCCTCCTGGGCCAATCCGGAGCGATGAGAATCACTCTGCCCCCGTGATTTGCAATGCGCTGGATCACCCGACCTATCATAGCCATGGAGGAAACACATAGAGCAGCCGATCTTCCGGCCAGCCCTGCACGAGAGCATCCAGACCTTCCGACATGTGCTCCTTGCGCCTGCTGAAAAAACGAGACGCCTTGGCATTGGATAGAGAAGCCATGAGATACATCGCCGGCTGCCCCCAGCGCTGGACAATGGCATGAAACACCGCCGCATTGAGCTCCCATTTGCCCGGATCGAGAAGATGACTGAGAAAATCGGCTTGAACGTTGTCTTTCCCTGCTACATGCGTGGCCGACAACGCAAGAAGATGAGCTTCCGCCCAACTCATGAGCTGTTGACTCTCCTCCAGCAAGGCGGCACTGCCTGTCCCGCCCTGCCGATTGACATAGGAGACCGTCACAGCATTGTCGGAGAACACTCTGACTGCTCTGCCCTCAATCGACGACCGGAAGTGTTCCAACGCCAAGCGAACAGCTCGGAGTTCCAAACGGTTGATCGACCAGGAGCTTTCCATCAGCGACCATAGCCCCTGCGCCACCTGAGCCTGACAATGAGCTCCCCAGCCCGACAAGCTGGCGTCCGTGGTGAGAATCACCCACTGTGGCTCCTCCAACGGCACCCCTGCCCGCAGAAGCGATGGGTCTAACCACCACTGCAGGCTGAGCCGCACTGGCTCCGGAGTACTCAACTTTTGAGACAGAGGATGAAGCTGAGGAGACCATCTGGACAACAATGCTTGCTGCAGCGGTCTCATACGGGCCCTGGCCCAAGAAACGAGCTCCAGCGTCGCTGCCATGGAGCCCAAGAGCTGCAGGTAACGCCACGCAGACGGAGCAGCCTGAGCCAAGAAGGCCTTCACCTGACTCAAGATCTTCAACACCCTGCTCTTGGGTAAAACTACTAACCCCACGGCGGTGTCGAAGAAGGCCCCGAGATAAGTAAGCTGTTGGACCGGAATCAGCTGACTTTTCGCCCGGTTGACGACCCAACCGAGCTGCTCGAGAACCTGCACCACTCGCGCCGAAGCCGCAACCGCCGTCGGGTAAGAATCCGCCCTGATTAACCAGTCTAGATAAGGGTGAACGCGAATACCTTCCTTGCGCAAAGCCGCCGTGACTACTACCATCACCTTCGTGAAAGTCCGAGGAGCCGTCGCCAAACCGAACGGCATGGCCCGAAACTGAAAATGGCCCTCGGGCACCGCAAATCTCAGAAAACGTTGATGATCTGGGCGGATCGGAATGTGCAGATAAGCCTCGGTAAGATCTAGGGCCGAGAGGAATTCCCCTTTTTGCACAGCCCGAATTACCGACTGAAGGGTTTCCATCCGAAAATGCGTCACTTTTAACGAGCGGTTCACATGCTTGAGATCGAGAACAGGACGAAAAGAACCTTCTTTCTTTCTTGGGAACCACAAAATAAATTGAGTATCGACCGAGTCCGCACTGGTCTTGTGGCACCGGAACCACCGCGTGCAGTTTTAACAACCTGTGCAGCGTATCGCTTATAGCCTGGCATTTCCGTCCTGTTCCCCCGCAAGACACCATGAAGGCCTCTCTCAAGGGGAGCGCAAACTCCAGCGCATACCCCTCTCGGATGACTTCGAGCACCCATTGGTCCGACGTAATTGCGGTCCAAGCGGAGAGGAACCCCTGCAAGCGACCCCTCACAGGGCTCTCCACCTGGACCCGCTGACCTTCATTGAGGTTTCTTCGCTGCTCCCTGCTGAGCATTGAAGAAACCTCTGCCGAAGCCCCGGGCTCCCCGAAAGGACTGATTGCGAGGGCCAAAACGAGACTTCGGATAGGGAGCAAAACGCGCTCCCCTGAACCTACGAGAATCTCGACCTGGACCCTTAAATCCCAGACCCGCTCGTGGCACCTTAGGACGGTCCTCCGGTCAACGACCCCCTTTGGAGTCCCCGAGATCCTTCACTATCTTTTCCAAGGCCTCCCCAAAAAGCAGCTTGTCTTTATAGGGGAGTTTGCTGAGCCTGGACTTCGAAGACGCATCCGCCGCCCAATTCCTTAGCCAAAGGAAACGGCGTGCCGCAATCACCGAAGCCATGGACTTTGCAGATATCCGTACCAAATCATAGAAAGCGTCCACCAGGTAAGCTGCTGCCGATTCCAACTTAGCCTCCTCCGTGGACGAACCTTCTGGAGACTGCGCCGCCGACTCCCCCTGGAGCCAACGGATCGAAGCTCTGGAGACATATGCTCTGCAGATGGACGTCTGCAACGCCAGAGCACTTGAATCAAAGGCATGCTTCAGAAGCACCTCCAGCTTACGATCCTGCAGATCCTTAAGCGCCGCTCCACCCTCTACCGGAATGGTGGTTTTCTTAGTCACCGCCGAGACGAGGGCATCTACCCTAGGCATTTTCAACAACTCCTTCTCCTCTAAGGGAATGGGATACAGGCGACCCAGATTACGCGCCCCCCTAAGCGTAGCCTCAGGGAACTCCCACTCCGATTCTACCATTTGCCTGATAACTCGGTGAACCGGAAAACAGCGCTGTTCCGCCTTAAAGCCCTGTAACAAAGGATCCTCCAAGGGCTCCTGAGGAAGCGATGGTATCACAATATTGAGCGCTGCTAAGGACTGAGCAATAAGAGCCCCTAATTCCTCCTTACGGAAGACCCTAAATACATTAGGGTCCTCCCCCGGAGCCAGTTCACCCTCTTCCAGCTCCATGGGCCAAGTTTCCATACCTGCCTCTGAACTGATCTCCCATCCTCCATTGCAGGAGGGACGGAGAGCTGCTGCTCTGTCCCTTCTAGTCCCGTTGTCAGGGAAGATCCCCTCTGGGAAGGACCCTCATCTGGAGCCAATGCAGCTACTGCAGGCTGGTCCGCGCCATCCAGAGGTGCAGCTATTGAGGGATTAAGAAGCTGAGCAGCTTTGAGGACATAGGCCTTGTGTAAGGCCAAAATAAAATCGGGTGAAAATAAAGCAGCCAGCTCCCCCTGAGCTTCAGGCAAGGCTGGTGCCGCAATCACTGGCGCCGGAGCTTCTCTAGGTGTCTTAGATTTTCGTTTGCCAGACTTAGAGGGAACCGTGGCTGAAACGGCCGGCTCTGTTAAAATGGCCGCCGTTCCCGCCTTTTCTGAGGGCAGAATAATCTTGTCTCCCTCTTTGTGCCTCGACTTGCTCTCCATCGCGCACCTCAAAAAACGGTACCAACCACAGCCCGAAGCTCGAACCGCCGACAAGCCGCGCACTCCCGCACACGGCGACGCGACGCCGAAGACAAAGAAGAGCACTCTGCCCCTACTGTTCCCGATACGGACACCTTGTACCTACCCCGTACTTGAGAAAAGAAGCTCTTGTCCGTGCCTCCACTACCCCGCCGCTAGCGGTAGACGGAGAACACTAGTGCCTGCTAGGACGGGTGGATCCTGGGGCTCCCAGGCCAAACCTCCTGCGTGCTATATAGAGCCCGGCTGTTGCTAGGCAGGCTCTGCCTCGCACACCGCTTCAACGTGCAGTACCGGGTCTTCGGTTTTCAATTCAGACAAGGTCAGCCATGTCAGGGAAATAAGCAAAGAAGAAGCTCAGCCAGAGCCTATCTGCCTATTCAGACTGACCAAACACCAGATCCATATAAACTAGTAGACAATGATGAGGGAGAGGCATCTACAACATCCATTCCAGCTGCTGAGGACTGTAAGACTGGAGCGGAGTAGCAAGGGGAGGGGCTTAAGCTGCTAGCAAAGTTTGGTTTACAGTCCTCAGCTGCTGGAAGGGATTGACAACCCTATCGTTCCCTGGACTGGCCCGGAGAAACGAAAAGGGAAAGGACATTATATTGCCTCTGTATCGTTCCATGGTGCGACCCCACCTTGAATATTGTGTGCAATTCTGGTCGCTGTATCTTAAAAAGAATATAGCGGAATTATAAAAGATATAGAGAACAGCCTCCAAAATGGTAAAGGGGATGGAAGGATACCCCAATGAGGAGAGGCTTAAACGGTTAGGGCTTTTCAACCTGGAAAAGAAATGGCTGAGGGGGAGATATGACAGAGGTATATATAAATTAATGAATAGAGTGGAACGGGTAAACATAGATCAATTCTTTACACCATCAAAAGTAGAAAGGCTAGGGGACATGCAATGAAGCTACAATGTAACCCGTTTAAGACTAATATTTTTTCACTTAAACTCTGGAATTCGCTACCGGAGGATGTAGTAAAAGCTGTTAGTGTAGCTGGGTTTAAAAAAGGTTTGAACAAGTACCTGAAGGAAAGGTCCATAAATCATTATTAAAGAGGACCCAGGTAATTCATTGCTTGCCCCAATACAAGCATTGTGGAACCTGTGTGTCTTTTTAGGAAACTGCTAGATTCTTGTGACCTGGATTGGCTGCTGTTGGAAACAGGATACTGGGCTTGATAGTCCTTGGTCTTACTCAGTATGGCTGTTCTTATGGATATGCCACTGTGGTCCTGTACCTTCCTTCCTAAACAGGGTCCCTGGAAACATCTGCCTCCTTTATTCACTGCTCAGAAATACTAAGCACTTCAAGTACCTGGAAAATCAAAGACAATGCTTCTTTCTGAAATAAGTGGACCACTGAGGGATAATCTTCCTTGCTAACTAGAAATTCCCTTTCTTCCAGCTATTTGTCATACAGTTGCTCACCCTAGACCTCAAGACTGCTGAAGCTGCCATATTCTGGCTCCGACACCAAGATCCTCACCCACAAGCCCAGTTCTCCTGGATCTCCAAGCAAGGTCTCTTCACTGACGTCAGAGCTCTGGGAGGGGGAGGAGAGGCACCTGAGGGGGCAGGGGGTCAGAAATGAGTGATGGTGCCAGGCCCTACTTCATGAGGAAGGCCCTGTGCATCAGCAGCAAAGGTTCAGGAGAGAAGAAGTCACCCACTGCCTGTTTCCCATAGGACTCCAGAGGTGAAGCAGGTAGCTCCTGTTACTGAACGAGTCCCTCTTAGCTCCTTTTGTGGCCAGAGGAGGAGGATTAGTGAAACTTCCAGTCACGTGGCCACCCATCCATTAAAATGACAGCCGTTCTCATGCTCTGCCTTGGCCCTCATCTCTGGGCAGATTTGCCCTGGTGAAACAGGAGCCATGATCACCTCTACAAGCGGGTGGAGCCTCTGCACCAAAACTGCCACATGTCTAGCACAGCCCAGAGCTCCCACTGCAGCCCTCATACAAGGGGCAGCACTTGGCAGAACCCCTACTCTGACCCATGGCTTTTGGAATGCACTAGTTCTCCAACTGGGCACTACAAAATGCCACCTAACTGCCTATCTACTATCTGCTGGAAACAGAACAATGCTTTCAGGCTTTGTCTCCATCTGCTGCTCGGTGGGCAAAATCCACGCATCTGGACTGATCTGGTGTGATAAGGAAACTTCTTTTTCAAGAAGTATCATTCTAATGTTCCAACTCAGATGTCATTACAAATGGCAGAATGTAAACAGATCAACTAGCAAGGGAAAATGGAAATTGAAAAGTGAAGATGTAACCGAAAGAGATAATTAAATTAAAAATGGGCACTGCCAGGGCCCTGCTGTTATATTTTAAAAGGAACAGAGGAACACACATTTTAAAGAAACTATCTATAATGACCTCTGTACATTATGAAATACTTCATTTTTATAGTAGAATCTGCCACATAGGTTGTGTTACTGCTAATGATCAGACTCTTCAACAATCAGTGAAAAAGTGTATTGGGGTGTCCCAGCTGGGGGGGGGGGGGGGTGAATTATTGCAATTACCTACCCTAGGCCAGTGATGGCTAACCTTTTTGAGCCCGAGTGCCGAAACTGCCGCACAAAACCAAAGAATTTCCTCAAAGTGCCAGCACGTCAATTTGCATAAATATTTGCATAATGCTAACATACACTAACTTTTAGTAAACATGTCTCTTAATGAGTGTATGGATAAAGACAGACTAAAAGATTTCTACATTACTATAATCCAGTGCCAACCGCCAGGCACATTAGGAACTACTACAAACACTGCCCATTTAGAACCAATAGCAAACCCGCCGTATCCTAACAGCACTACCAGGACTCACAAAGCACCACACCATACCTATCAAAAGGCAACACTGCAAATATTAAACCAATACATTTCAGACAATAACAATACATGACCTACTGGGGAAAGAGAACAAGTGGCAATGTCAAAAAGGAATTACATAAACAGAATACCTCAGCTCAGTTACACAGTTGCAATTGCTCCAGCCACTTTCTTCTGGTTTCTTCATGTTTTCTGCTAACTCTCCATCATCTGCTGTCCATTTGTCCTTTCTTCTCTCTTCTAGTTTTTTTTTCCATTCTCTCTCTCTACATCCGCTTTAACATACTAATCTTTCTCCTTTTGCTCTTTCCTCATTCCTATTTCATCCACTCAAATTTTACCCCTCCATCCTCAATCCCCACTTACTCTCCCAATACCCGGCCAATTGTAGATTTTTTATCCCTCCCACACAAAATATTTTTCCCCTCTCCATTTTACTCTCCCAGCCCCATCCCATTCTAATCCTCCCCCAACATCAGCTCCCTTCTAGTTCCAGCCTCACCCAGCATACATTCCCTTCTAGTCCCTGCATCAGCCCATTTACAGTCCTAGCAACCCCCCAACCCAATACCAGTCCTAGCCCCCCCCCCATCAACCCACTTCCAGTCCTAAACCCCCATCACCCCATTTTCAGTTTAAGCCCCCCCTATAACCCATTACCAGTCCTAACCCCCATCACCCCATTTCCAGACAGCCCCCCATCAGCCCACAGCCCATTAGCAGTCCTCGCCCGCCTGCCCGCCCATTAGCAGTCCTAACCCCCCCAGCCCATTAGCAGTCCTACCCCGCCCGCCAATTAGCAGTCCTAACCCCCCCCCTGCCCATTAGCAGTCCTAACCCCCCCCCCACCAGCCCATTAGCAGTCCTACCCCCCCCTGCCCATTAGCAGTCCTAACCCCCCCCCTTGCCCATTAGCAGTCCTAACCCCCCCCTTGCCCATTAGCAGTCCTTACCCCCCCCTGCCCATTAGAAGTCCTAACCCCCCCCCTAGCCCATTAGAAGTCCTAACCCCCCCCTAGCCCATTAGAAGTCCTAACCCCCCCCTAGCCCATTAGAAGTCCTAACCCCCCCCTAGCCCATTAGAAGTCCTAACACCCCCCCCCCCCCCTCTGGCAAATTTTTTTAAAAAAAAAGCAGGCTCGGCTGCTGCCGCGGCAGATTGCAATGTCCCGCGGGGCCCCCTCCGCCCGCTAAGCCCCTCTGCAAGGGCTTTCAGATTCGCGAGGGAGAGCGTCTCCCTCGCGTCTCTGTTAAGCCCGCAGGGGCTAATGGGAAATTTCCCATCAGTCCCTCGCGTCTAAAGGGGCTGATGGGAAATTTCCCATTAGCCCCTGCGGGCTTAACAGAGAGGCGAGGGAGACGCTCTCCCTCGCGAATCTGAAAGCTCTTGCAGAGGGGCTTAGCGGGCGGAGGGGGCCCCGCGGGACGCTGCATTCTGCCCTTGCCGCGTCCGCGGCAGCAGTCAGAGCCAGCTTTTTCTTTTTTTGCGGACCTTCCCGCGTGCCAGCTGCAAGGCCTTCGCGTGCCACAGGTTCGCCATCGCTGCCCTAGGCCCTGTAATTTGAAGGGCCTTCAGCAGCTACAGTAGCTATGCTGCCAATCACTTACTCTTCTGGAATGCCTGCAGGTTGGTCAGGAGTGGGTTTCACATCCCCTTTAGCATCAATTCTGAACAAGTATACCTACATCAGAGATGATGATGGGGTTTCACTTGGCTTATAAGGTTGTTCATAAGCAACTGGTTTCTAAGGTTCTTTTGGTGGGCACCTTATTACACTGTTGCCTCTATCCTGATTTATGCAGTGATAGTCAGTAAGAACCACTAGCCTCAAAAAGATACAGGAAGTCATCCTACAATTCTATAAATGTTCATTAGAAAAAGCTTTCATACTTGCCTTTTCAACCGTTCTGTTTCCTTTATGGTCCAGCTCTCATCTTCATTGAGCCTTACAAGAGACTCAGTGGTCCTCTGATGCCTTTTCTTCTCAGTTTCAGCTGGCTTGCTAGTTGAAACACTCTGAGTATTCTTGGTTCTCTGCAAAGTTTTTTTTGTGAATGGTGTTGTAGATTTCAAGTTTTTAATCTGAAATCCTTCACCATCTTCTGTTTTAGACAGGAATTTATCTTTCAGTGATTGGATAACTCTCTGACTATCGTCTTTTGAAGTTTTTAGCATGTCTGTCAAAGAGTCATGTTTTCGATTTTCATTGCTTACCTGTGTGAGATGAGCTCTCGTTACTATATTTAAGTTTAAACTGCTATCCTGGTCTGACTCCTCTGACAATGATAGATTCCTTTTTAATGGGGTCTGTTGGAAATGTCCTATTTTCTTACTGATAGGAGAGTTGTTATTGCTTTGCATGGTCAAATGCTGGGAGAGATTCTTAGCATTTCGCTCTCTCTCTTCATAAGAGACTTTCAATTTCCTTCTGATAGATATAGGAGCCCATCCTTCATCTTCTGACTGGTTGTCTTCTAAAGAACTTTCTGTTAAGCTTAATGATGTCTGTAAGGACCCTTTTATATTTTGAGTGGTTCTTTCAAATTCCACTGAGTAATTTTTGATGTCAAGTTCATTTTCAGACACACTATTCTTGTTTTCCTTTATAGTCTCGCAAAGGCTGAGATATGCTAAATTGTGCTCAGTGCATTTCTCCTGCAACTTAGTTTTTGAATTTATTGGTGTCAACAAAACAACTGGGTCCTTATTCTTACAAATGTTATCTTTGGTTTCACCTTCTGTGTCACAGAGAGACTTCTGGGGGAAATGCTTCTGGTTAGGAAACTCGATTTCCTCTTTGGAATTTTTCCTGGAAACCTTTATATTTTCTAAATAAAAAAAAAAGTAAATATTTTTTATTATATGAATAATATCTCTACTATGTGGTCTTGAATACATTTCTTTATCCTGATAGCAATATGTATGAGCTAGAATCCAGTTACTCACCTGTAACAGGTGTTCTCCAGGGACAGCAGGAATCAGTCCTCACATATGGGTAACATCGGTGCTGACGGAGCCTACATGGAGCATTTCCCCAGCTTTCAAAGAAAGCCTTTGGGAATGCTACCACACATGTGTGGTCTCCTTCCCGCCCAAGGGTGCCATCTTTCTCAGTCAGATGACACAGCTAGGACAGTAAAAATATATATTTTTTTAAAAGAGTAGGGAGGCAACTCCCAGGGGAGGATTGTGGGGACTGAATCCTGCTGTCCTTAGAGAACACCTATTACAGATGAGTAACTACGCTTTCTCCAGGAACAATCAGGAAGTCAGTCATCACATATGGGACTTCCTAGCTCCAGGCTGCCGAGGACCGAACCAGGACAGCACCAATGGCGACCAATCGGTTACTGTGAGTTGTAGAAGGTGAGTCCCCACTAAGAGATTCTGCATGGCCCTCGCGTCCAGTGACACTATCACTCCGGTAGCCTGAACACATAAGGGTTGGAGGGCAGGAGTTTCCTACACCCAGAGAACAGACGGAGTACTGCCTGGTCAAAAGCACTGACCCTACGGGACTCACTCTCCAGGCAGTAGAGAGCTGCATACGCATAAATTGAAGACCAGGTGGTGTCCTTACAGATCTCCGTCACTGGCACTGAGCGGAGGTTGGCCATCGACGTGGCCACCGCCCTCATGCCATGCTCTGTGATCTGGTGCTCAAAAGAGAGACCAGCTCGTTCATAGGTGAGAGCAATACGGTGCGTCATCCAAGTGGACAGAGTTCACAGTCACAGGGAGCCCCAGTCTACTGATGTAATATGACACGAAAAGCCGAGGAGCTTTGCGATGGGCCCGAGTCCGCTGTAAGTAGGACAGGGCCCGTTTGCAATCCAGTGTATGAAGCACTATTTCCTCCCTGCAAGCGTGAAGCCACGGGAAGAAGGTGGGCAGGACCACTCTTGGTTGAAATGAAAAGGAGATACCACCTTCAGGAGGAATTTAGGGTGCAGGTGGAGCACTAGCTTGTTCTTGTGTGCCACCAGAGTCTGGTGTTCGCTCACTCTACGAGCGGACATGAGGGCCACTAGAAGAGCCACTTTCCAGGACAGGTACCGAAGGTGAGAAGTGGCCAAGGGCTCGAATGGTGGTTTGGTGAACTGAGAGAGCACCATATTGAGGTCCCATCCTGCTGCTGGCGAGTGGAGAGGGGACTTGGATAACAGGAGGCCCTGGAGGAACCTGGAGACCAGGGGCAGGTTTGAGAGGGGTTTTCCCTATATAGGGTGGTGGTTCGTGGCTATGGCGCTCAAGTGCACCCTCACAAAGTTTGATTTTAGCTCAGTTTGCGACAGGTGTATAAGATACTGAAGAATGAATTTTACCTGGCAGGAGAAGGAATTCTCCTCCTTCTCCGCACACCAGACAGAGAACCTTCTCTACATAAAAGCATACGCCCTTCTGGTGGAGGGTTTTTAAGAGGCCACAGGAAGACTGAAAAGGGCCAATGCTACCCTTTCAGCAGCCATGCTGTTAGTGTTAGTGACCCCAGGTTGGGGTGCAGGAGGGAGCCCTCCTCCTGGGACAGGAGGTCCGGGGCCTGGCCCAGTGGGACTGGGAGTGCCACCGACTGAGAATTCGGAAAACTGAACCACATTTGCCTGGGCCACCCAAGGGCGATCAGTATCACTGTCGCCCTCTCACTCTGGACCTTGAAGATGGTCGGCGACTGAGGGGGGGTGGTCAGTGGAAATGCATAGAGTAGGCCTTCTGACTACGGGATCAGGGAGGCATCTGCACCATTCTCCCGGGTTTGGTTGGCGCAAGCAAAAGCGAGGTAGCTGTGGGTTGTCTGGGGAGGCAAAGAGGTCTATCACAGGCCTGCCTCAGCAGTGGAAGAATTGCTTCGTTATCCTGGGGTTCAAACGCCATTCATGTGGGCGAAGGACTCTGCTCAGCCTGTCTGCTAAGCAGTTGTCCTGGCCTGGCAGGTACACCGCTCATAGGAGAATGTCATTGCGCACTGCGAAGGAGAGGAGGTCTACCGCCTCCTGGCAGAGGGAGTATGAGCCCATATCTCCCTGCTTGTTGATGTAAAACATGGCAACCTGTTTGACCATCTGGATCAACAAAGGTTGGTGCCACAGGCGGTGGCAGAATGCTCACAGGGCCAGGAAGATTGCCCTGAGTTTGTAGGAGGTTGATCTGCGAGAGTGACTCCTCCTGGGACCAGCTGCCTTGCGTGCGGCGGTCCCCACAATGCACTCCCCAACCCAGGAAGGAGGCATCTGTTGTCAGGGTCCTCTGCGGCGCAGGTGAGGGACTCCACCAAGTGGCGTGCGACTGTGACCCTGTCCCATGGCCTGCCCGTGGCTTCAGTCCACTGTGAGCAGAGACACCATTGGTCTGTCCGCATGTTTAAGTGGGCTAATGGTGTGACATGTACCATTGAGGCCATGTGGCCTGCCAGTTGTATGAGGCGGTCTGCCCTTTCTCTTGAGAGGACAGCCTTAACTTGCAATGTGTCCAAATGAGCCCCTATGAACTCTAGATTTTGGACTGGAGAGAGATGGGATTTGGGGTAGTTGACAAACCCAAGGTGCTGAAGTAGGAGGGTTGTTCTCTCTGTGCCCTAACTGACCTCTGAGGCCAAACTCCCCCCTTATTAGCCAGTCGTCCAGGTATGGGAAAACAAAAGCTCCTTGTAGGTGCAGGTAGGCGGCTACCACCGCCAAGCATTTGGTAAAAACTCTTGGCAAGGAGGTTAGACTGAAGAGCAGCACTCTGTACTGGTAGTGCCCTCCTCCCACGACAAACCGTAGGTACTGCCTATGGGAAGAATGGATTAGGATGTTTGTGTATGCATCCTTTAGATCCAAGGAGCACAGCCAATCTCCCTGGTGGAGGTACGACAGCAGTGTCCCAAGGGAGAGCATCTTGAACTTCTCCCTCACCAGAAACTTGTTTAAGTTTCTCAGTTCTAGTATGGGCCTGAGGCCCCCAGTTCTTTTTTGGGACAAGGAAATACCTTGAGTAGAAGCCTTTTCCCCATAGGTGTTTGGGTACAGGCTCCACTGCCTTGTCCTTGAGTAGACCTACAAGCTCTGAGAGCAGAAGAGTCTGGTGAAAGAGAGGTCACACAGGCTCTCCTGGGAAGAACTTGGGTGATAACTGTTGTAAGTGGAGGAGGTATTCCTACTTTACCATCTGCAGCACCCACTGGTCTGAGGTGACCTTGGCTCATCTGTGGGCAAGGAGCACCAAGCGGCCTCCTGTGGGCTGGTGAAGGTCTCCCGGGGGAGGGGAGATCCTGCCCTGGGAGTCAAAAGCTCCCCCCTGGTTAGGCTGGAGCTGGGGTTTGGGGCTTTTGAGCCTTGGGCTTCTAAGCTCCTTGTCCCTGTCTCTTGGGGCAAGAACCCTGTTGCTGACCTAAGAAGGGTTGGCAGCAGTGACTCTGCTGGAAATGCCCCTTTTTCCCTTGGAACAGGGGCATTTTCCCCGAGGGTTTCTTACGGGGAAAGGAAGAGGTCTTTTTTGAAAGCCTCTGTTAGGTCACCACTTCAGCTTCTACCTCGGCCACCTTGTCAGCCATGGGTTTGCTGAACAGGTTCTCCCCTGCGCAGGGGACATCTAGCAGCTTGTCTTGAACACATTATTCAAGGTCCAAAAACTGTAGTCAGACTTGGCATCCAGCCCCGATGCCTGCTGCTGCTACTCAAGCTGCTGACTTGAATCCATAGGCTGCTTGGGAGGGAGGAGTGGCTTAGTGGTTGGGACAGGTTACCTCAGGCCGGAGGCCCCGGGGTTCAATTCCCGCATGGGGACAAGTAACCTCAGGCGGAGGGTCTGGGCTCTCTAGTCCTATGGCCGCTCCTTCTGGCCTTGGGCAAGCCACTTAACCCACCATTGCCTCAGGTACACTTAGATTGTGAGCCCTTTGGGGATAAGGGAATAAAAAGTTCCTGTTAGTATATACATGTAAACCACTCTGATGCGTAAGTAAAGGGTGGTATATCAAATGACTAAACCATAACCATAACTATGAACAGTCCTTGATCCCGGAGGTCAGGGCTGGGAATCGTTGAAGAGGTTCCCTGACTAGCCCCGCCAAGAACCTGGACATCTCCTCAATTAAGGCCTTTAGATACATACCTATGTACAACTCATAGGCCTGGATTTGACATCCCAGCATCGAGCTCTGGTAGCACTTGCGCCCAAGGGCGTCGAGGGCTCTAGCATCCCTTCCAGGGGGGGCAGAAGAGTAATTCTTCTGGCTCTTGAGCTTTTGCATGGTTGAGTTATGTGGGAGTTGGGGCTTGTGAAACCCCGGCCCCTTCGTAACGCGGTATATGGCATTGAGGCGTCGGCTGATCACCGGCACCAACGATGGGGTCTCCCAAATTCTCAAAAGTAGCCATTCGAGGATTGGCACTGTGAGAGTTTCCTTGGATGCAGGCTCAAACTGGAGGATGTCCATTTCCTCGGTGCGGGGATCCTCCTCTGCTTTGTTTTGCTCCGAGAGGGCTCGGGCCATCTCTCTGATGTCATGGAAGGCCACATCCTCTAGAGGAGAAGACGCCGGGGAGACGGGTCCAAGGGGATGTCTCAATGCTGTTTAGTTTCCAGGGAGGCCTCATCATCTGTTTACCACTCGGAGTCGAGGGTAGACGACGAGTCTGAGGCCTTGTGGCTGTGTGCCTCAAAGGCTTAAGCCGAAAGGCCGGGCCCCCCCCCCCCCCGAGGACCTGGGGTCTGAGTCTCAGACACTCGCTGTGGAGGACCGGATGCCCGAGGAACGGGACAGGAACCTCGACTGGGGCTGAGGACTTACCTGAAGCTGGTGGCACTCGGAGCTTGGCTTGACAAGTGGGGAGTCCCCCGCAGTCAGGGGCCTGGTCGATGTGGCAGATAATGCAGACGAACCTGACATCATTGCCTGCTGCATGGCCAGGATAGCAGTGATGTTTTGCTCCACGGCTGCCATTCTGGTTTGCAAGCCAGAAGGCTCCACAGTTTTCAGCAGAGGCACCGAGAATTTCAGGCCTGGCATTTGCACTCTTGCGAGTGTATCCTCAACAAGGACTACAGATTTGAGGAACCTCGCATGGTCTCTGTCGGCTGAGGAATCCTTCTTGAGGACCTTGGTGGGACGCTTCTAGGAGTCACCTGGGTCCTTCCGACTCATCTTACCAGGTTTCCCCAGTGGAAACTTGATGGACTTTAAGGGCTTTTTCTTTTTTGCTCAGGGTCCGAGGTCTTCTCAGAGGAGCCGCCGCCACGAGATTCAGAGGACGCTCGACCCTTATAAGAGGTTTTGGACTTGGAACTTGGCGTCGGAGAGGCCGCTGCTGAGTCAGACCTTGAGAACAGCTTCTCCTGCAATTCCGACCTCTTTTTATTAGTTTTAGGCATCATGGTCTGGCACAGGTCATAAGAGGTGCTATCATGGTCTGGTCCCAGGCAGCGTAAGCAGCAGTCATGAGTGTCGGTGACAGACATGGTTTGACTGCAGCAGTCACATTTTTTTAACCCACCAGGAAATATGGTGGGCGACACCCGACCGGTCGACAACCTCCAGGCGAAAAATGGCACGAACGCCGGTCGATGCAATCCTCTATGAAAAGAGAGGGAAAGAGTCGAGAACTTTTGGAACCAACTGCCTCATGAGATACGCCTGATCAACGACCTACAGGACTTCAGAAAAAAGCTTAAAACCCACCTGTTCCAATCACATTACGGCATCACCTAGCCATATGCAACATTTATCACTGCCCACGTTGCCTTCCTCCCTCCGAAGCACGAGTCATAAAAATCTATTTCACCGACAGCTCACATCTATGGCGAT
This sequence comes from Ichthyophis bannanicus, assembly GCA_033557465.1. Classification (NCBI taxonomy): domain Eukaryota; kingdom Metazoa; phylum Chordata; class Amphibia; order Gymnophiona; family Ichthyophiidae; genus Ichthyophis; species Ichthyophis bannanicus. The sequence goes on along the minus strand of CM066037.1, from coordinate 196,282,903 downwards.
TTAAAATGTATATATGTATATATCCACTGTTAATAAATTGCATATTTGGCGATGTATTTGTATAACTGTAATTTATGTTGTTGATCAAACTGTAATTTATCTGGTTGCTCAAACTGGGTGATCAAACTGTAATGTTTCTGGTTACTCAAATGTATAATTGTATTTCATGTGTTTGTGGTGCACCCCTCCCTCAAATCAGACTGTATTCTTAAATTGTTATGTATATACTCCCTTGTTTTCTCCACCATTGGACCGCTGCTGATCGCTGGAAGTGGCGGCATACAAATGCATACCAAATAAATAAACAAACAGCACTGGCTCGAGGCGGGAAGAGGAACCAGTACGCAAACTGGGAATCGCTAATTTCTAAAGGATTTTTTCCGTGGAAACTGGATGTGCGTTCGTTGGGCTCCGTGGAAAAAAGGAGACTGAGCAAGATGGCACCCTTGGGTGGGAAGGGGACCACGCATGCATGGTAGCATTCCAAAAGGCTTTCTTTGAAAGCTGGGGAAATGCTCCACGCAAGCTCTATCGGTGCCAGTGTCACCCATATGTGAGAGGACTGACTTCCTTCTTGTTCCTGGAGAATACAGATCAAGGTTTATTCACAGAAAGAAAAATACTTCTACAAATTTAAATCTTTTAAATCAAAAAATATGCAATCAATATTTTAGGTGTATTTTTAATATTACAGAAAAACATTTTATTAGATGAACTCTATAAACACTAATATAGTGGCAGGAACCAACAAAAATAGGTTGGTCAGACTACATGGTATTTCTGATGCATATTGTCACAGGCTGGTCCCTCTAGGTCAGCTCTCTAAGCCAGGAATTCAGCAATATCATTACCTTATCTATGGAAAAGGAAAAAGGGGTGCTATTTAAATGCTTTAGTTACAACTTTAGGGGGATGCTTCACCATAAGCTTTTAATTAGCAGTCTACACAACATGCAGATTCCTTGAACAATTTATTTGGCAATGCAATTACAAACAGGTGATAAAGTTCCCTAATCACAGCTGTTCTGATTTTCCATGATACAGACTAAAGTCTATGGGCTTTAAGGGTATGATTTTATAAGGGGAACATGCTTTTAGGTGAAACATACATGCCTGAGTTGGGGTTATTTTAGTCATTAACGCAAATATGTAGCCACATATGTGCATCAACTGCTCATAAAATTCCAACCAGACAAGCAAGAAGAGGAGACCTCATTAGAAATAAACCATGGAACAAAGTTGTGATAGAGGCCTTATATTTTGGCTGTGAATGTTAGTGACCAGGGAGCCAGGGAATATTCTCCTGATTCATGTTGAGGTGCTATAGGGAAACAGACAAGCCACATGCTGCAATCAGAAATTGAGAAGCTGACATGATATATTAAAGAAATTAGTTTTACAATGGACCCCTAATTAAAGTGCCTTTTAAGGCATCAGGATTAGACCTGATTTATAAAATTAAGTAGGTTGCATATTCTGGAGTGTAACCAGTGCATCAGATTTTCAGGGTATCTCTAATGACTATTCATGAAAGATTTTAGATACAATCGAGGTAATATGCATGCAGATCTCTCCCTGACCTGTTTAATAACCCTCTAGAGCTAGAAGTGCATACTACTATTTTTTTTAACACCTTTACTTCTATGTCAATTGGCAAATTTCCAAATGCTCTAATCATGGAAGTTTCCCTTAGAACTTACAAGGGTTAATTAGAACTTACCTGCTAATTGGCCTTCCTTGAGTACCTTCAGTCCAGTCCCGACTTGTCGGTTGTCACTCTCAACCAGCAGCTTGGAGACTGAACATGAATAATTTAGGCACTAACACCTACCCCTACTGGCACTGCCTACCAGACTCAGTATTCTAATGACAAAGCAGACTCACAGTAGCAACAACTAAGAACAAAACATATGTAACAACAACTTTAATCATGTCTCCCACTTGCCAGACAGGGTAACCTGCCAAGCTAAGGCCCAAGCCCTGCGTGTCACCTAATTCATAGTCTTTATCACTCCTATCTTGCTTCTATATGAACCACAGCACTTCCCCTGCACGGTGCACCGATCACAACGCTAGAGACATCCCACAGGAGTCCCAGCCACCTGCAGACCAAGACACATTGCCACCTCCCGGGCCAATACTCGAACTACAACGCAGAATCAGGATCACTAAAGCATAGTTACTCACCTGTAACAGGTGTTTTCCAGGGACAGCAGGAATCAGTCCTTACTTATGGGTGATGTCGGCACCGATGGAGCCCGCACAGAGCAATTCCCCAACTTTCAAAGAAAGCCTTTGGGATTGCTGCCACGCGCATGCGTGGTCCTTTTCCCTCCCAAGGGTGCCATCTTGCTCAGTCAGGTCCCACAGCTACAGCTCTACTAAGCAGATGGCAAGGAAAGGACAAAAATACCATCTGGTCAGGGGAGGTGGAAGGGTAGTGAGGACTGATTCCTGCTGTCCCTGGAGAACACCTGTTACAAGTGAGTAACTACGCTTTCTCCAGGAACAAGCAGGAAGTCAGTCCTCACTTATGGGACTCCCCAGCTACAGTCTACTGAGCCTGTAACCCAAAAACGCCTCAGTCGAGGTCGTGAGAAAAAATCAATGCCCAAAGGAGACCGAGTCTTCGGGTCCCCGGGGTGAAGCTCTAGGTAGCCGAAGAAGGGTCGGAGGGCAGGAGTTGCTTATACCCCGAACAGATTATGGAGTACAGCCTGGCCGAAGGCGCTGCCCCGGCAGGACTCCCTCGCCAGACAGTAGTGTGAAGCGAAGGTATTTGCTGAAGACCAGGTCGCAGCCTGGCAGATGTCCGTCAGAGGCACGGCGTGCAGCAAAGCCACCTAAGCTGCCTTCGCCCGGACACCTTGCGCAGTGACTCAGCGATTCAGTGGGGCTCCAGCCTTTGCCTGAGCAAAGGTGATGCAGTCCACCACCCAGACAGAGATGGTGCGTTTGGTAACTGCCTGCCCCAGGTGATTGGAATCGTAGACGACAAAGAGCTGGTCGGACTTGCGATGAACCTGGGTAAGCTGCAGGTAGAAGGCAAGGGCCCTCTTGCAGTCGAGTGTATGTAATACTGCCGATGCCCGGTGGAAATGCGGTCTCAGGAAGGTGGTCGGGTAAGACTATCTTCTGATCGAGAGGAAAGTCCAAGACCACCTTCGGTAGGAACTTGCGGTGGGTACGGAGGACCACCCTGTTCCCGTAGAATCTGGTGTAGGGAACCTCAGCCTTGAGGGCCTGGAGTTCGCTGACTCGCCAAGCCGAGGTCAGAGTCACCAGGAAGACTACCTTCCAAGAGAGGTGTCGAAGCGAGCACGTCACCATCGGCTTGAAGGGTGATCACGTAAGCTGCATCAGCATGATGTTCAGATTCCACTCTGCCACTGGTGGCCGGATGGGGGGCTTGGAAAGTAAAAGGCCCCGCATGAAGCAGGAGACCAGGGTCTGCCCCGAGAGGGGTTTACCCTCGATGGAGAGGTGGTCGTCGAAATGGTGTTCAGGTGGTCCCTGACCGAGTTGGACTTCAGCCCCTCTTTAGAGAGGTGGAGGAGGTACTGGAGAACCCACCTGGTAGAACAAGAAAACGGGTTAATCTGGAGCTGGGAGCACCAGAGTGAGAAGCATCGCCACTTAAAGGCATAGGCTCGTCTTGTCAAGTCCTTCCTTGATGCGAGGACCACCTCTTCGACCTCCCCCGGGAGGTGCAGCTGGGCTAAGGAGACCCGATCAGCTGCCAGGTCATAAGGGACAGCGAGGCCAGATTCGGGTGAAGCATCTATCCCTCTTCCTGCGCAGCAGGTCTGGGGCACAGCACAGGGAGGGCTCTGATGAGATTGAGCAGGAGCGGGAACCAAGACTGTCGAGGCCACAAGGGGGCCACGAGAAACATTGAAGCACGTTCCCGCTGTGCCTTGTGGAGGGTCCTTGAAATTTTAGGAGTGGGAGGGAAAACAAAGAAGCCTGAAGCTCGAGCAGGTTGATTTACTGCCGAGATTCCCCGGGTGACCACTGCCCCTGGGTCCACAAGTCGCCGCAATGGGGCTCCCCAACTCAGAAGGGAAGCATCTGTCATCAGGACGAGCTCGTGCTGTGAGGCCTGGAAGGGCATTCCTCTACTGAGGCTTTGAGGATCCCGCCACCACTCCAAGGAGCTGTGGAGGCTTCGAGAGACCCGGATGGGGTCCCTGAGGCGACCGGAGGCCTGGCTCCACTGCGTTCTGAGGCACCACTGAGCCATTCACATGTGATTAAGGGCATGGGGGACAACATGGACGGTGGAGGCCATGTGTCCCAGGAGGCGCAGCATGGCCCGTGCCGAGACTCGAGCTCTGCTCTGGGCTGCCAGGGCACGCAAGTGGACTGCACAGTCCTCGGGTAGGAAGGTGGTTGCCTGCTCCATGTCAAGGAGTGTGCCGATGAACTCCAAAGTCTGCACCGGTTCGAGGTGGGTCTTGGAGTAGTTGACCAGGAAGTCGAGGCGTTCGAGGAGGAGGATCATGTGCGCCGCCGCCAGGCGGGCTTCTTCGGCCGAAGTCCCCATGATGAGCCAGTCGTCTAGGTAAGGGAAGACAGGTATGCCCCGTTGCCGGAAGAAGGCGGCACCCGCGAAGAGACAATATGTGAAGACCTGAGGAGCAGATGCGAGCCCAAAGGGGAGCAAACTATATTGGTAATGCTTTCCCTGCACCCTGAAGCGCAGGAACTGCCTGTGCTGTGGGTGGACTAGAATGTGGGCATAAGCGTCCCTTAGGTCTAAGGAGCATAGCCAATCGCCCTGCTGGAGGAAGGGCAGCAGGACGCCAAGCGTTAACATTTTGAATTTCTCCCGCACCAAAAACTTGTTTAGGTTCCCGATATCGAGAATGGCGTGTAGGCCCCCTGTTTCCTTTGGAACGAGGAAGTATCGGGAGTAGAACCCTCGACCTCGAAGGTGCAGCGGTACTCTCTCGACCGCCTGCTGGGTGAGGAGGTTGGCCAGCTCCTGTTGTAAGCAAGTCTGGTGTGAGGGGAGCTGAGAAGGGTCCACTGGGGAGAAGGGAAGAGGAAGCCTGTCCAGGTGAAGATGATACCCGTCCCGGACCACCCGGAGGACCCAGGTATCCGACGTGATTGACACCCAGTGGGAAGCGAAAAGGGACAGAAGTCCCCCCACCAGCAGAAGTACTGCCGGGGGGTGAGAGGCTATGCCGTCGGCATCAAAACCCTTGAGAGGGTTGGGGTGGTGCTGGGGATAGGGCCTTGGGCCCTTTAGGTTTGTGGTGGCCATGCGGTCCATTCTTCCCCTGTGTGCCTGAAGCCGGCGAAGGGGTGGGCAGGTAGGGCAGGTATTCCCAGTAGGGGAACCCCTTCCTCTGGAACAATGGTTTCTTCGTTTGCTGTTTCTTCCGAGGGAGAGAAGAGGTCTTACACGAGAGGCGGGTCCAAATCACAAACTCTGTCTCTATTACAGCGGCCTTATCCTCCATGGGCTTGCCGAACAGTTGTTCACCTAGGCAGGGGATGTCCTGGAGCTTCTCCTGGACCTACTGCTCCAGGTCCAAGGACTGTCCCGATGCCAGCCGCCACCACTAGGGCGGAGGACTCAAATCCATCAAACGCGGCGCAGGAGAGGTACTTCAAGTACTCCGCGACGGACCTAACGAGGGTTTGGAATCTGAGGAGGAGCTCACCACTGAGACCAGCAGAGAAACTGCCAAGCTCTTTGGTGAGGTCACACAGGAATATGCCCATATACAATTGGTAAGCCTGGATACGGCACGTGAGAATGGACCCTTGATAGGCTTTGCACCCAAGGGCGTCAAGAGCTCTAGACTCCCTGCCCAGCGGGACAGAAGAGTGTGACTTTGGGCTCTTTTGCTTCCGCTTTGCCGATTCCACAACCATAGAGGTGTGTGGAAGTTGGGTCTTTCTGAACCCCGGGCCCCGCTGGACCCTATACAAGGTGTTGAGGCATTTGCTCATGATGGGAACCGAAGCAGGTGCCTCCCACATGCGGAGCAGCAGCCTGGACAGGATGGGAGAAACCAGGACAGTAAGAGACTACCAAGGCGGGGACTCGTACTGTAAGATGTCAAGCTCTTCAGCATGCGTTGCAAGGTTGAAAGCTTGCGCCATATATCCCGTATGAACACCAGAAAGGATGTGTCCTCGGGCGGCGAACACCTCTGAGAGGCGGGCGGAGAAAGGTCCGAGGGGAGGTCCCGATGGCACGGGTCCCTGGGGAGATGTCCCCATCCAACTCCCAAGTCCAAGAAGGAGTCAGATTCGAGCTGGTCACCCTGTCCAGAGGCCGAGGCCAGCTTGGAACCAGAGGCCTTGGAGGATCTTGCTCCCGAAGAACGGGAAGGCGAGTGAGACTAACGCCTAGGACCTTCACGAGGCACCACGGCTCTCGGGAGTTTCCAGGGTGGGTTTAGGTATCCCTCTTGAGGGGACCAAGGTCTCAAGGCTTGGGCCAGACGTGCTGGGCATGAGCACTTGCTGGGCAGCTAAGAAGGCAGAAACGCTGCGCTCTCGTGCCGGGGATACTGGGTCGGGCGTAGACGAGGAGAGGGGGTCCTCACTGGGACGACCCTCGGGAGACCGGGCGCCATCGCCGGAGGCCTCCGTGTCTGTACGAGGGACTTTTCAAGGCTGCTCCTTGTCCAACTCTCGGGAACGCCAGGGAGGGCTGAGCGACCGATTGCGGGAGCGTTCGCGCTTGTCTGGAGCCCCGATAGCGACTTTAAGGTCGTCTTCTTCTTGTGCCTCTCCATCTCAGGGGACCCCTGATCGGAGTGTCGCCTTGAACGCGGGGCCGAAGTGGAGGAGCCCTCCAGCAGAGGGACGACCAAGGGTGCCACCAGGGATTCCGGGGCCACTTTACGGAAAATGTCATTGGACTTCTGCTTACGACTTATCAGGGGCTTGGAGGACATTTTCTTGCAAAGAGAGCAGAGTTTCGGGTTATGGTCGGCCTCCAGACACCGGAGACAGCAATCATGGGTGTCTGTGAGCGACATATGCTTGGAGCATCTGTCACATTTTTAAAACCTGTGGCCATTGGGGCAAAAAGGGCCCCCGCTAGGTCAAAGACCCGCGAGGCCAGCGGTTGAAGAAAAGGGTGGGACGCCCACAAAAGAAAAAATTTTTTAACAAAACGACTTCCCCTCGCTCAAAAGTAAAGGAGAGCAGGGGAAGGATGGGAGAGGACTGGTGCAACCGGAAAAACACAGGCCAGAGGCCGAAAAACTAACACTTTTTTCCAAGAGACGAAGATGTGCATTTGAAGCGCTCCGCGGTAAAAGGGAGACTGAGCAAGATGGCACCCTTGGGCGGGAAGAGGACCACGCATGCATGGCAGCAATCCCCAAAGGCTTTCTTTGAAGCTGGGGAATTGCTCCGTGTGGGCTCCATCGGTGCCAACGTCACCCATAAGTGAGGACTGATTTCCTGCTTGTTCCTGGAGAATATCCCGCATTCGATCGCCTCAGGGAGGGTTCGGGACTGGACTGGAGGTACTCAAGGAAAGCCAATTAGCAGGTAAGTTCTAATTAACCCTTTCTTATGATACTTCCACAGTTCAGTCACGACTTGTGGGATGTAACATTGTAGTACTAAACTCGGGAGGGACCAGTGAGCCCAGCCTGCAACACTGCTGCACCAAATCTCGCGTCCCCTGATGCCTGTACGTCAAGCCGATAATGGTGTATGAAGGTATGCAGTAAAGACCATGTGGCAGCCGTGTAGATATCCCCTGGGGGGACTAATCTAGCTTCCGCCCATGCCAATGCCTGCGCCAGAGTGGAATGAGCCCTCAATCCTGCCAGCAATGTCCTCTGTTTCAACAACTATGCTGATGAAATAGCTTCCTTGATCCACCGGGAAATGAAGGCCTTGGACGCCGCCTCCCCCTTCCACGGTCCTCCAAAAAGGACAAAATCTGTCTGACTTGCATAAGAACTCTGTTCTCTTCAAATATCATCTCAGCACATCAACACACATCAAAAAATGCAAGTGTGGGTCCTGACCCCGCCTTCCATCTCTCGAAAAAAAACGGGAGAGAGACTGATTCACATGAAACGCCGAAACCACCTTGGGCAGAAAGGAGGGCACCGGCCTCAGCACTACCTTTTCCTTGGAGAACATGAGGAAAGGCTCTTGGCACGACAACGCCTGCAGCATGGCCAAGATATCCAGCACAGACGCTGAAAATGGATGATAGTCGTGATCTGCACACCAGGCCTCAAACACTTTCCATACCCGCACATACAATAAGGAAGTGGAACGTTTCCTAGCCTTCAACAAGGTCACAATGACTGTTGCCAGATAGCCGCATTTCTTCAATTGAGCACTCTTAAGAGTCAGGCCGTAAAGTGAGAATTAATCAACCTGCGGCATTAACACTGGGCCACTGATCCACTGCCAGCCGGACTTGAGCCGTGTACTACAGGCGCTATGGCCAATCGGGCGTGGCTAGTACCGCCAGTCCCAGGTGTGTCCCTATCCTCTGCACCACCCCACTTTAACTTTTTTCTGTTCTTAACTTATTTATTTTTTAATGTGACTTTTTAAATGGTCTTAACCTATTTATTTATACATATCCTGTTTTTATAAGCTTCTTTTAACTTTTATATTTTTGGACTTGCACCCAAGGTAGGTACTCTCGTCTCCTAGGCATCCCCATCTCTTTATTTTATATCTTATGTTATAATATGTACACCCCACAACACCTCCCATGCCCCTCCTGCCCCCTTCCTCCCTCCTTTCCCCCCTTCCCATCTCCATCCTCTCTCTCTTTTTCTACTCCCTCCCCCTCCTTCCTTCCTCCTTCCCCTCTCCATCTTTCCCCTCCCTTCCTTCCACATCCTCAGCCCCGTTTTATACACATTTTTTTCTTTATCTTTAACCTATCATAGAAACTTGGTTTTAAAATATATTTATTATTTCTCAGAGTCCGTACTCCCTATTGTTTCCTCTTTACCCCCTTTTTTAGCAGATTACCAATGGTCCCATTTAATAGGTTTGTTTTTTTAATAACTCCCTGCCAGTTTTTATGAGGCGGTTTACATAGTTTAGTATGCAGGGTCACCTTAGATTATGTACATCTGACAATGGTGGTTAAAGGTACACTGACCTAGTAACTCATAACTGATAGCATTCTTATTTAAAACTACCGTCCAGTCAATGTTCCCTCTAATTTTCTGTAGGCTGTGTACCCATAAAATATCAGCTGTGCAGCTTTTGAAGGAAGGTTACATTTTTGTGCACCACATAACGACACTCGGAGTTATATACTTTAAATTTTGACTACACGTCAGAATACTATATGTACACCACATTGATTGTACTAGAAAATATTGTAGAACTTGTGAAAACCGTAAATACACAACAACTTTTAAATTTTAAGACATCTGTGTTGTTTTCTATCAGAATCAGAACTGTAATTTTTGTGCGCTCTGTTATAAAGTATGTGCGCTCGCTCGGCGAGATGTGTGCGCGCGCACACGCGCACAGCTTAGAGGGAACAGTGCGTCCAGTACTCCCAAGCAGTATCGGTATAATAAATCTTCCGGGATGATTATATGATGGCTGTTTTGTTCACCTCTGATGATGGCCACAAGTGACAGTTATCTAACAATGAGCTAAAGTTGCCTGCAGTGCCATCATTTACAGGATTGGTTTCTTTTTTTAACCAATTGTTGCTCTTATGCTTTAGACACACTATAAACAGCACAGTAACACCATGGTATGTGATCTGGACATTCACCTTCACTGGCATAGTACAGTCTACTATGCTGCTCCCCTTTATCTTGTTGCCTACCAGGATATTAAATACTTTGGGTGTCTTTAAAATTTATACAATACAGTATATCCACGATTCATTACACAGGTCTGCGACTAAAAAGCTGTTTGATTATTTTCATCTAATTTCCATGTATTTTGGTGTGCTGAAAACAAATAAAATATTGAAAAAACTCCTAGTCGCAATGATTTGCCACAACGTGCAAAGTTGTCTTCAAATTTATCAAATTTTTTCAAATTACTATTAATTAATTCACATAAGTGCATTTAAGATATAAAATGCCAAAAAAACCTTAAAGGGGTTGTCTAAGTTATGTAAAAAAAAATATAGCATTGTAAATCTGATGGTCAGAAATATATACATAAGCTAAGCAATTTTTAAGTCCGTGCTTCTAATGGTAGAAGGGGTTAATCTTTCCTGAATAATCCATTGGGAGGGAGACACAGGGCAGATAGCAGCAGCTCCTGTCAGTGCAGGGGGGCGTGGCCAGCACTGTGACGTCTCATGTACAAACACAGAGCTGCTCTCTCCTGCATGACACACTTGTGCACGAATTATCATCAGGTTCTTGGTTCTAGGCTGTTCACACTTTTTCATCGCAATTCGTGTTAGCTCATCATTCTTCAACCATTAGGTTATGGCCCTGCGAAAATGTATTAATTCGCCACACAGTTTCTGTTTCATCTGTGGTGAATATACAGTGTTGAAGCAACAGCAGAATATTACAGACTTTGTGAAAAAAGTATACTTTGCATACTTTGGACTAAAAATTGGAGATCAAGATAAAGTCTGGGCGCCTCATAAAGTGTGCAAACGGTGTGTTGAGGACCTCCGAAACTGGTTCAAGGGTAAGAAAAAATATCTTTCCGTTATGGGATTCCTATGGTATGGCGAGAGCAAAAGAACCATAGTGACGACTGTTACTTTTATTCATGCGATGTGAAAGGGTTTAATTCCAAATGGAAGCATTCCATTTCATACCCCAATCTTCACTCGGCAATTCGTCCCATCCCCCATGGCACAGATATACCAGTACCCAAGCCCCCTGCTACCTTGGAAGAGATACCTAGCTCCGATGAAGGTGAAGTCATACCTGAACCAGAGGACGAATCAAGTTCTGACTTTGAAGATAATACAAGACCAAAATTATTTTCTCAGGAGGAGATGAATGATTTGGTAAGAGACTTGAATCTTCCCAAAGATGCCGCTGAGTTACTCGGATCAAGGCTGAAAAGCAGGAATTTATTGTTGCCAGGAGTGTCATCTTCATGGTTCAGACATCGTGAAAAGGAGTTTGTTCCTTACTTCGCCCAGGAAGACAAGTTGGTTTATTGCATCGATGTAGAAGGTCTGATGGGTCAATTTAAAATCCAATATGATTCAGAGCAATGGCATCTTTTTATAGATTCTTCAAAAAGAAGTCTCAAAGCAGTTTTACTCCACAACGGTTTTTACGCTTCCATACCTGTAGGTCATTCCGTACACTTGAAGGAAACCTACGAGAACTTGGACTTGGTTCTTCGTAAACTTAAATATGAAGACCATGGTTGGCAAGTGTGTGGGGACTTGAAGGTCTTGTGCATGCTGCACGGGGAACAAGCTGGGTATACCAAATATCCTTGTTTTCTGTGTCTATGGGACAGTCGAGACTGACAAAATCACTGGACCAAGAAGAGTTGGCAGCCAAGGGTGCTAACAGTCGGTGAAAAAAATGTCCTCCAAGAAACTTTGGTACCTTCCCATAAAGTTCTTCTACCACCTCTCCACAAAAAATTGGGATTGATGAAGCAATTCGTAAAATCACTTCCAAGAGATGGAGAATGCTTCAAATACTTGGTCACCAAGTTTCCAGGCCTGTTGGAAGCAAAATTGAAGGAAGGTGTGTTCGTCGGACCAGACATTAGAAGGCTTATAGTTGATCAAGAGTTTGTCAATACAATGACGGATCCTCAAAAAGAAGGGTGGACTGCATTTAAAGAAGTCATACAGAAATTTTTAGGCAATAACAAAGATCCTCACTACAATAAGATCGTTGGACGAATGCTGAAAGCATTTCAAGCTTTAGGTTGCCTGATGAGTTTGAAAGTGCATTTCCTCCAGTCCCACCTTGACTACTTTCCTGAAAATTTGGGAGCTGTGAGTGAGGAACAAGGTGAACCATTCCACCAAGACATTAAAGAGATGGAAAGGAGATACCAGGGAAAATGGAGCATTACAATGATGGCAGACTACTGTTGGATGCTTCAGAGAGACATTCCAGATGCTACTCACAAGCGTAAATGCACCAAGAGGAGCCTCACAAGGAAAAAGAATTGAGTTTAGTGTGTGTAGGTGAGCTCATTTCAGTTCAAAAAAGGATTTTCATGAAAATATTGTAATAAAACTTTAATTTTATAAGTCTATTTCCATTTATTTTGAGGAATTGCCCTATTTTACATAGTTACCTAAATTGTCAGGAAACGTGATGTCCTATGACAAAATGGAGGTCATTTTCGGATTCAGCGCACCAAAAAACAAAGATTATGTGGAATAGCCAAAACAGCTCTCGGTAATTATTCATATATATTTTTTCCTTTTTTCTTCGCAAAATGTTACACTAGAAGTTTTAAATAGAACAGCGTTTATTTTTCTGTTTACCACCACCCCCATTTTTTTGGTGCCAATGCATGGCGGTCGCTTCACTACGCTGAAGCTGGATGACAAGAAGGTAGGAGTCTCTGCCTTGCTCACTAGTTTTTTGGTTTTGAGGCTTGTTATTTATAAGACAGCTGATGTGTGGAGACCCAGTGTTCAGATAGCTTTGAGACTATGGTTAGCCGTGACTGAATGCCGTTTCATAGCATGTATGCTAATTTGTTAAGAATGACACAATAAGGCACGCTGCTCCTTACTGGCACATAGCTGGATATGATTGCTCCAGACAGTCTTAGATTGTTTGTAATATGGGACTAGGTTAATGCTCTGTCATGTGCTTTGCCCTCTGACCATTTTTGCCTTTAGTGGACACCTCAGGATGGCTCCTACAACACGTCCTCACACTAATTTCTGATGTTATCACTTATGGAATGTACCGTTTTAGTTTGACACTCTGATACTACTCTGCTCAGCCTATGTATTTCTTTTTATACTACTGAATACATAATGCATTTTTAAGTATTTGCAATATTATTATCTTGCTCACCTTCATATTATTTTGATTGAGTAGCAACCTTTTGATCGATTTACTACATGTTTTGTGTTTATTTCTGTTATGTACTATGGCTCTACAATTTTGGGTGATGTCTTCCAAACTTAGCTTTTCAATATTAATTCGAGACTCATGGTATATGGTTTATTGTCTAGCAGACATATTCAAAGAGACAATAGAACATTCCACTAGCAGCTATTATATATAAAGCATAGTTAACTCACCTGTAACAGGTGATCTCCGGGAACAGCAGGAATTTAGTCCTCACATATGGGTATCGTCGGTACCAACGGAGCCTGCGTGGGAACACTCCCCAGCGTCCCAACTGCCTCTTCTCCAGTTGAGTTTTAAAGGTGAGACAAAGAGAGAGAGAGGGAAAAGGAAAGAGATAGATAGAGAGATACAACTCCTAGGGGAGGTGGGTGGGTTGTGAGGACTAAATTCCTGCTGTTCCCGGAGATCACCTGTTACAGGTGAGTAACTATGCTATCTCCAGGAACAAGAAGGAATGCAGTCATCACATATGGGGACTCCCTAGCTTTAGATGCCAGGGAGAGACCCCAGAAGTTGTGCGTCCCTGAGAAGGGCTCCACTTCCCCCCATGAATCTCTGGCATCCTACCAGGGATGGTCGGTAGGAGTTGATTAGGTATGGAACAGGTGTTGGAGAACAGCCTCACCAAACAAGGCATCCCGGCGGGAGTCCTTGTCCAAGCAGTAATGGGCTGTGAAAGTATGAACCGAGGCCCAGGTGGCTGCTCGACAAATGTCGTTGATAGACACAGAGTGCAGATGAGCCGTTGAAGCTGCCATGGCTCTCACATTGTGAGCTGTGACATGGCCCTCCAGAGGAAGATTCTTACTCTGATAGGCAAAGGAAATACACTGAGCAAACCAGTTAGATATTGTTCTCTTGGAGACTGGAAGTCCCAAATGAGAAGGATCAAAAGCAACAAAGAGTTGAGAGGACTTTCTATGTTGCTGTGTTCTTTGTAAGTAAAAAGCTAAAGCTCTTCTACAGTCCAAAGTATGAAGGTTCCTTTCTGCATTTGATGCATGAGGCCTTGGAAAGAACACAGGCAGGTAGACCACTTGGTTTAGATGAAAGGGCGAGACCACCTTTGGCATAAAGCGTGGATGAGTCCTAAGGAATACCCTGTCATGATGGAATCTTGTATAAGGTGGATCAGCTACTAGTGCTTGCAATTCACTGATGCAACGTGCTGATGTGATTGCAATGAGAAAGATAACCTTCCAAAAAAGGAATTTCAAAGAGGTAGTAGCTAAGGGTTCGAAAGGTGGCTTCATGAGCTGACCAAGAACCAAATTTAAGTCCCATGCCACAGGAAGTGGCTTAATGGGATGCTTAGTTAGCAGAAGGCCTCTCATAAATCTTGCTATAAGAGAATGGGAGGAAATAAGTTGTCCATTTGGGAGCTTGAAGGAAGCTGCAATAGCACTCAAATGGACCCTCACTGAGTTGGTCTTAAGTCCTGCATTGGATAAATGAAGGAGATACTCCAGTAATGATTCTAGAGGTATAGCAATGGGGTTAAGACTCTTCTGTGAACACCATATGGTAAACCTTTTCCACTTGAAAGCATAAGAGCGTCTTGTGGAAGGCTTCCTGGACGCATAAAGGATATCCTTTATTTGCTGAGGGAGGTTAAGATCATGGAGATCTAGGCCTTCAGCAACCAAGCCCTCAGACGTAGAGACTGGGGATCGGGATGCCATAACATTCCGTCCTCCTGAGACAGGAGATCTGGAGCAGACCCTAACTCCAGGGAGGGAGCTTGAGAGAGATGTAGAAGTAGACGGTACCACACTTGCCGTGGCCAATGTGGAACTATGAGAATCATACGGCCTCTGTCTCTCTGAAGCTTGAATAGGGTTTTGGGAATTATGGGAATGGGTGGAAATGCATACAGGAAGTCTTGACCCCATTAAAGGAGGAAAGCATCCCTGGCCTGAGCCCCCTGAGCTGGAATTCTGGAACAGAACCGGGGAAGTTTGGCATTCCACGGACTTGCAAAGAGGTCTATGTCCGGGGTTCCCCAAATTTGAAAAATCTTGGCCACCTGGTCTGCATGCAGAGACCACTTGTGTGGAAGCAGAACTCGACTGAGTCTGTCTGCCGAAGAGTTTTGTATGCCTGGAAGATACACTGCCAGGAGATGAATCTGATGCTCTCTGGCGAGGGCCCATAGTCGCAAAGCTTCGTTGCAAAGCAACAGAGAGCCTGTTCCCCCCTGCTTGTTCACGTAGAACATGCCTACTTGATTGTCCGTATGAATGAGGAGCGTCTTGTAGCTGAGCAGGGTGAGGAAGAGCAAGGAAGATTGCTCTGAGCTCCAAGAGATTGATATGTAGATGAGTCTCCTGAGGGGACCAGGTGCCTTGGGTGGAGAGGTCTTGCAGATGAGCTCCCCAACCCATCGGAGAAGCATATGTTGTGAGAGTTGCCTGGGGTAAGGGTTGTTGAAAAGGGAACCCCACACTCACAAAAATATTGTTCCACTCACTAGCAACAGCTAAGTACTTTAATAAATTCGGGAATGGGTCTCAGACTTAATCGGGGAGAAGCCTGAGAGGAACTGTGCCTCTATGGCTATTCAACCCCTATGTTGCATCAAGGACCCAATATTCTTCCATTAGTAATATTGCAAAAAATGCTTAAACGAGCTTATCAAAATAATTAGATCTCATTTAGATAATGATGCACGTTCCAAAACATGGTGAAACGCTTATTTACAATCTCTGTAAACGTCCCCAATTAGATCTGATTTATATAATGATGAAAATAACAAAACATAGCGAAACGCTTATCTGTAATCTCTGTTAACGTCCCAACACAAATCAGCAGCGTCCCCTCGATAGCGAACCTCTATATGGGTGAATTCGAACAGAAATGGTTGTCCTCATCACCGTTCCAGCAAAATATCCCTTTTTGGGGGCGCTATATCGACGACGTCTTCATGTTGTGGTCAGGTCAAGAGAGCCTTTTAGATTCTTTTTTTAGCTGGTTAAATCAACAGGACGCTCATATTCAATTCACTCACCTTTATCATAAGGAGCAAATAACTTATTTAGACGTGACTGTGGCGAGAAAGAAGAATTATTGGTCCACCTCAATTTACAGGAAAGAGGTGGATAGGAATGCCCTGCTTCACTATCACAGTGCACATCCTATACAATTGAAGAATAGTCTTCCTTTTTCGCAGTTCCTCAGGTACCGGCGCAACTGTTCTGAGGAAGCTGCGTTCAAGGAACAGTCTAAGATTCTCCAAAAAAATTTTGAAGCTAGGAGATACCCCAGGCATATTATTAAACGAGCTTACACCCGAGCACGGTATAATAATCGTGATTTGCTGTTGGCACTGAATGAGCCTAAGGATAGCTCTGGAGAAGCATCAGTGAATTTGATAACCAAGTTCTCACCCTTCAGTGGCCAGCTTAAGAAAATTTTGAAGCGCCACAGCAATGTACTGCACAGCATTCCAGGTTTGGAAACTAAGTCGATACGCTGTGTATGGCGGCGACATAAAAATTTGAAGGAACTCTTGAGTCAGGCAGCATTGCACCCATTGGAGACAGCGGAAGTTTCTAAACAAAAAGGTCACACCACATGTGGCCAATGCAACATCTGTTCAGTTTCGTTGGAATTAACAGAGTTTCAGTATCATGATTCTACGTATGTTCTGAAGCGACACACCACATGTGCGTCTAGCGGAGTAGTGTATGTGATTCAATGCCCCTGTGGGCTTTTATACATAGGGAAAACTATACATACTTTTAGAATTCGGAACAATGAACATCATAGCCAGCTCCGATGTAAGAAGATGGAAGCACCAATTGTGTCTCATTGCCTGGAGTTCGGGCATCATTTTGATCAACTCAGTTTTTTGTATAGATCAAGTATTAGTAGAATTTCAAGGTAAAACTAGGGATCAAAGTCTTCTTTTGTGTGAAAAGCGTTGGATATACACTTTACAAACAGTGCACCCTGATGGATTGAATGCCCAAGTGGAATGGTCTGTCTGCACCTAAAGATTTCATTAATGAGTTAATGGTTCCGTTGCGGCGATCTACCGTTTTGTATTGCCAGAGTACTTCAAGTTAGAAGCTGGACTTCACTAGGAGAAGCTGTGTTTTTCTATCACTGACGGTAATGCGATCCCACAGGGAGAAGAGTTGGCAAGAGCCCTTTAAGCAGTACTTGATTCATCGTGCCGCCCTGTAGTTAGGGGGCGGCCCGGTGATAAAAGCTTGCCTCTGTTTGCCACCTGCGCATGCGTTGGCGTCTTTTTGATAGAAGACGAGCTCAGTGGGGACCGTCCGAAGGTATGGCTGCTTGCTACTGGGTGTCATCTAAGTGAAACTGTTTTAATTGTTAGAAAAGAAATTATTTTTGACGCAGCATGATGTACTGATTTCATCTTTTTTGGCTAACTGGCGCTGCTGATTTGCGTTGGGACGTCAGAGATTACAGATAAGCGTTTCGCTATGTTTTGGAATTTTCATCATTATATAAATGAGATCTAATTGGGGACGTTTACAGAGATTGTAAATAAGCGTTTCACCATGTTTTGGAACGTGCATCATTATCTAAATGAGATCTAATTATTTTGATAAGCTCGTTTAAGCATTTTTTGCGATATTACTAAGGGAAGAATATTGGGTCCTTGATGCAAGATAGGGGTTGAATAGCCATAGAGGCACAGTTCCTCTCAGGCTTCTCCCCGATTAAGTCTGAGACCCATTCCCGAATTTATTAACGTACTTAGCTGTTGCTAGTGAGTGGAACAATATTTTTGTGAGTGTGGTTTTCATTGTTCCAAAAACCCATAGAACTTTGGTTGTTTCATACGAAAAGGGAACCCCAGCAACAGGTTTTGAGTGGATTTCCACCACTGGAGGGACAAAATAAGGCAACTTGTGTTTGCCATTTTGTCTGACAGGCATCCTGATGCCTGGGTCCATTGAGTGGATAAAGTCCACTGGGCTGCCCTCATATGGAGGCGAGCATAGGGAACCACATGCACAGTAGATGCCATGTGGCCTAGTAGTTGTAGCATTTCTCGGGCAGTGAGATGAGGCTTTAGAACTGCTTGAGAAGCTAACTGCACCATGCGAAGGCAACGGGCCTGGGGGAGATAGGCCCTTGCCTTTCTGGTATCCAGCAAAGCTCCTATGAACTCTAAAGACTGAGTGGGAGTTAGATTGGATTTTGGGATGTTTATTACCAGACCCAAATACTGAAGGATAAGCATTGTGCAGGATAGAGAAGTCCTGACCTCTGACTCTGTTGGGGGTCGAATGAGCCAGTCGTCTAAGTAGGGGAAGACGAATATCCCTAGAGTGCGGAGAAATGCTGCTACCACAGCCATGCATTTCGTGAACACCCTTGGTGCTGAGGCCAGGCCAAAAGGAAGCACTTTGTATTGGTAGTGCTTTCCTTGAAAAAGGAACCGAAGGAACCTTCTGCGAGTTGGATGGATGAGAACATAGGTGTACGCATCCTTGAGATCTAGAGAACAAAGCCAATCCTGACTCTGAAGGTATGGCAGCAGAGTTACGAGAGAAATATCATCTTGAATTTCTCTTTGACAAGGAATTTGTTCAATTCTCTGAGGTCCAAGATAGGTCTATAGCCCCCTGTTTTCTTTGGGATAAGGAAAAAGGGGGAGTAAAACCCTGTACCCTGCTGATGGATGGGTACTTCTTCTACTGCCCCTTGGGCAAGAAGCATAGTGACCTCCTGACCTAACAGGTTGATGAGAGAGGTCAGAGAATTCAACTGCCTTATTGTGGGAGGGGGCATGCTCGAAAAATGAAGCTAGTACCCCCTCCTTTATGATGGAGAGTGTCCAATGCTCTGCTGTTATCTGCCCCCATCTGGGGGCAATGTGACACAACCTTCCTGGAATGGTGGAAGGCTCTGGTCCAATGAGAGCCAGGAAGGGTAAGTTCTCTAGCTGAAAGTCAATGGCCTTGTGGAGGCTGAGACTGCTGGGACAGCGGAGGCTTAGCAGTCTTTGCTTTTCTTTGTTGGGTGGTTGCTGACCCTTCCTGACAAGCTGACCTACAGAACGTCCCTGCTGAGAATAAGCAGGATAATATCTTTTCTTTTTAGAAAATAATGGTTTCTTGAAAGGTTTCTTTCTTGCAGGATCAGCTGTGGACTTGGATAATCTATCCAAGGTGGAGTTGTCAGCATCCAACTCATTGGCCCTTTCCTGCCAATCTTTACCAAACAGGTTCTCACCAGAACACGGGATATTTCCCAGTATGTCTTGTACCCAGAGCTCCAGGTCAGATGCCTGGAGCCAAGCAATTCTACGTGCACCTATGGCAATGGCAGAGGTTCTACTTATGCACTCAAAACAGTCAAAAGCTGCACGGTTGACAAATTTAGAAACATCTTGGGCATGTTTGACCAATGTGAGAAAATCCCGCCTTCTATCCTCAGGAAGAAGAGGACTCAAATCCTCTAAATCACCTGTGACTTCCTTCAGGAACATTCCCATATATAGACTATAGGAACTGATCCTGGCAGAAAGCATGGAAGCTTGGAAAACACGACGTCCAAAAGCATCCAAAGTTCTGCACTCACGTCCTGGAGGATTAGAGGCATGCCTCTTGGCACTCTTAATCCTTCTCTTCTCATAGTTGATTTCACTACAATAGAGTGGTGAGGAAGCTGAGTTTTCTGGAAACCAGGACAAGGAGGGACTCGATACAGAGTATCCAGTCTACGAGAATGAGGAGAGGTGGTTAAGAGGTGTCTCCCACATTCTTAACATGAGATCATGCAAGATCTCAAGGATGGGCAAGGTAGCTGCCTCCTTAGAAGTTTTAGGATATTGTAAAATTTCCAACTCCTTTGCTCTGGGCTCTGTTTCAGGGGCCACAGTAATGGACAGACCCCGAGCCACCTCCCTGATGAAATCCTGAAAGAAAATGTCCTCTGGAGGAGACATCCTGCGTTTAGGGGAGGAAGGCTCCTCCGGGTGAAGTATTCCCGCATCGACAGAACTGTCAGAATCCTCAGATTCCTCTGAGGACTCGAAGTACCTTCTGTCGGGATGCTCTTGAAGAACCCGATACCCATACCGACTGAAGTCGGTACCAAGGGGTAACGATACCGGAAGGTATCACATGACTGGGTGTCGGCAATGTGGATGCGATGTTGATGCTATCGGTGCCGGTACCGATACAGATGTCGGTGCCGGTACAGCTGTCTGACGCGGTTCCGAGGGTATCGATGCCGCAAGGAGAGCCGCCAGACTGCGTTCAATAGCCAGAACCCTCTGGTCTACAGACGCTGCCGATGCCTGGATGTCGGTACCGGAGAAAACGTCCGGTACCCCAGAGCATGGCACTGGTAGTTCTGCTGAGGTCGAGGCCTCGAGAACGTCCTGGAGCCCCGATAATGCTTTGGAAGCCGAAGCCTCCCGCCGGGGCAATTTTGCCGGTGCAGAATCCTCAAGGGCAACGCCAGAGGCATCTCGATGCTTAGAAGGAGATCTACCCTTTGAGGACTGGCTGGACTTATGTTTAGTTACCTGAGATCCACAGGAGGAAGACGAAGCCCTTGAAGACATAGATGCCACCAAAGTTGCATCCAAGGAAAACAGGGTACTGAGCTTGGTAGCTCGGTTCTGTCGTCCTCTCTTGGACATCATGGCACAGGCCATACATTCCGAGATGGAATGGTCAGGACCTAAACATTTCAGACACCACTCATGGGTGTCAGTGACGGAGATGGTACCGCCACACTTGGTGCACTTTTTAAAACCCGAAGAGGGTTTTTCCATTGTGGAAAAAATGTTGGGCCTAAGGCCCAAAATGGCGCATGCACCTGCAAAAAATGGGAAAAAAAGTACTAAGAATTTTTTTTTTTTTTTAAGAACAGAAAGAAAGAAAGAAAGAAAAACCATCAGTACCGGTAAAGTGTTGAGGAAGGCAGACACAACCACAAAAAGAAGGAAACGTTTCTGTGGTGACAGGAACACGGCCTGCTGGCTCCGCGGAAAACGAAGAACTGGAGAGAGGCAGTTGGGAAAGGCGGAAAGGCAGCACGCAGGTGCAGTAGGATGCTCCCAAAAGCTTTCTAATTGGACGCTGGGGAGCGTTCCCGCTCAGGCTCCGTCGGTACCGAAGATACCCATATGTGATGACTACATTCCTGCTTGTTCCTGGAGATGGTGGGATACAAATCTGTCTGAATAAAATAAATAAATATATGTTACTTCCGGATGGTTTTATTATTTGGTATTATGTATTACCATTGCTTTCATCTCCTCTGTTGGGTTTTATGGTTTTTAATTGTTTTGCTGTCTGCTTTTTAGCATGTATGTTACATTGTTTTATTTTTTTTTTATTGTTTTATCTTTTTTGTTTAAGAGGTCAATAGCCCCTGAAGAAGGCCTCCCAGCCTAAACAAATTTTGGGTTGACCTCAGTTTAATTCAATAAAAATCTTTCTGTGGTGGATCCTTTATCCTGCTTTCTTTCTGCTTGTTGATGCTGCAGGAAGGGTGTTCCCCCCGTGTCCGGTGCACATAGCAATGCCAAGCTTATTTAAATAATATGCAAATGAGCTATGGGTATTAAAATGGTATGCTTAAAAGGTCTGCATCTGATGCAGAGAAACGCCTATGTAAGCAGCAAGAGCACCAATATCTCTACGCCTGGTCTGAGGTAGCTTCAACGTCTTGCACCTTTACGGAAAACAACATTTCAAGGTATGAACAACTGCTTTCAGTGTGAAAATTTTCCTTTAGTAGAGGTGAGGATCTTGAGATCAAGAAAGCATCCAGCCTTACAACCTCCTTCCTACACAGCAGCGTCAGCTTTCTCCCAGCAGTGCACTCCTCAGTGTCCACTGTGGCTTCCAAAAGCATAAGCTTGCTGAAAGTGGTGTTCTCAGGAGTGCTAGGCGGGAGTTTAGCAATGGAGAACAGCAGAATATGCAAGACTAAACAGAACTTCTGAGGCTGAAAAAGCACAGTTACTTACCTGTAACAGGTGATCTCTGGGAACAGCAGGAATAAGTCTTCACATATGGGTACGTCGGTACAGACGGAGTCTGCGCGGGAACGCTTCCCAGCGTCCAAAGAGCTTTTGGAAGCATCCCACCACACCTGCGTGCTGCCTTCCCGCCTTTCCCAACTGCCTCTCCTCAGTTAAGTTTTAAAGCTGAGACAAAGAGAGAGAGGAAAAGAAAGATAGATAGAGATACAACTCCTGGGGAGGTGGGTGGGTTGTGAAGACTTATTCCTGCTGTTCCCAGAGATCACCTGTTACAGGTAAGTAACTGTGCTATCTCCAGGAACGAGTCTTCACATATGGGGACTCCCAAGCTAAGATGCCTGGAGTCCCAGCATGTCATGGGTTGGAACATGCTATCACCACAATGCCAGGCATCCTGAGGATGGAGGGTAGGAGTTGAAGAAAGGTGCTGTGGAAGAGCTAACCTAGCATAGGACTGCAGACAAGGAGTCCATGTGTGGATGATAATTATCATCAATGATATTGGAAGAAATATTGCAATATGGACCTCCCCTAACAGGATTACACAGCAGTAAGGAGGTTCATGGGATCTACTGGGGACCCAGTAGAGGAACCTCCAGGAGGACCTCACTGTCAAGTGGAGGTAATAAACCTGTAGGAAAAAACAGTGGAGGTCAGATTCCTGAAAGGTGAGAGGGGACCCAGGTAATAACTGGGGTAGTACCAAAAACGGTGGGCCTTCAGCGGAAGGCTTTATGATAAAAGCCAAACTCTTTTGGCAACAAAATGGCTCACCCTTGGGAGCAAAAAGAGAAGGCCGACCGAATTGGATAAACAGGCACAGTCCTTGTGGGAGGAAAAGGTATGGAAACCCCTTGTATCCCAAAAGAAAGGACAAACGGCTGAGGCGTTAGAGCCTGTGATTAGCTGAAGATTGGCAATGTCTCTCCTAACTGGAGTCAGCTAGGAGAGATACTGGAACATGGAGAGCTTCAAAGGTACCTAAACCTTAATGTTATGGTGGAAGTTGTTAACTACCACAGAGTGGTTGTGAATGTAGAACCCCAAACATGCTGGATAGCATAGGTATGGGTAAGGCCCATCTGTCAGAATCATATAGCTATATGAGTCAACAGTCAGGTAGATAAATGTAGAATACATATCTACCGATAGTAAAATATCTCGACAGATATATATATATATAACAGATAGATAGATTAGAATATATCTATAGTGAGATATGAAGGGCATAAAACACACACAAATGATAGACATAGACATCTGTAAGATGTATGCTATAGAATGAACATATAGGCCTCTATTATGGGTGCCTGCAATGAAGCAGACAGATATGCCTACAGAACGGTATTCACATAGGAAATGTGGAGAGGAAAGATTCATCTAACAAGAAGGTGAAACCTACTTGAGAAGATATATAGAGAATCTATTCCCACTGGTTATGGCTACAGGGATGCTAGCTAGTGAAATAACCAGGACGGTTACGTGAAAAGCAGAGGATGAAAACAGTCTGCAGCCAGCAAGTCCCGAGTATTCCAGAACTCTAGCATGGTAAGTGAACAGAAGACGCATAAAAATGAGATACCATGCTGACCTGCTTAAGGGCAAAGAGGTATCATGCGTTCTTACCATGAGGACAAGCTGCAAGGAGAAAAGCATATTCCCGATTGGAAATAGTATGGACCAAAGCAGGGAACTGGCAACTCCTTAAGCTTTCACGTAAGAAAAGGGCTATGTCCTTTATATTGAAAAGGAGATAGTGAAAAAAGGGAGAACTTTTAAAGTCATGGGAGACATGACTGAAAACACCTTTTCCAACCATCTAGGATAGCTGTCGGAGAAAAAAAATCCATGCTCTCTAGCAAGGGCCCATAGTGGAGAGCTTCTCTGTAGAATTGCAGAGAGCATGATGCAGCAGAATTAGGAGATAAAACTGGCTGCTGAAGAGCCAGTACCTATGTCAACTATGCTGCCAAACCCAGGGGAATGGAGATGGCAGAAAGAGAAGACAATCCAACAAGCTTGTAGTGAAAAAATTTCCAAGACAGATGACAGCACTGACTTGGAGCCACTACTAAGACCGGACAGAATGTTAGTGGAGGACAAATCTGGTTGCTGGTGGACAAGAACCAGTGGTCCAAACATTAAGGCTCCTGCATTGGCAGCTGCTTGCCAGACAGCAGATATAATGTTACTGTTTAAAAACAGAAAGAACAGACAGAACAGGAGTAGAAAACTCTGGACATGTCTGATGAACTGCTTCAAAGCAAGATTGAAAAAGAGGAGTCAACTCAGAGAAGAGAACTCCGCACTGGAAAAGTAACAAAACTAGAGAGGCTGAAGAAAAAGTCCTCTAGTGAAGCAATACCGCTCTTACAGAGGAAAAACCTGGTAAGAGGGTAAAGAGAATGGAGCTGAAGAAGACTTACAGTCTATAGAAAGGAAAAAAAAGGACATGCTGGCACAGGAAACTATCGTTTGATAGTGGTTAGACCTCTTTCCCTAGCAGGAAGAAGAGGAGAACCCTGTGACCTAGAAGCATGAACATCCTGACAGCTCATAGAACATAGAAAGAATGGATGTCTTCTAGGAGGAGATCCATGTTTAGGATTTAGAATGACAGCAGTGGATTGCCTCTATTGAGAAGAAGCAACTGCAGATTCTAACCCCAAGAGTCACAAGCATCTGATGGAGATTGATCAGAAACCCTGTGGTTGCTGGGTTTGCTGAGCCTGGTGAGAGGTTGAATTCTGCAGACCAGGACGATGCTTCCCTTGTTTGGGAACATCTGTATGATGGGCAGATGATGCATAAAACCTTCTTCTCCTACAGGAAGAAAGTTTGGCAGGACATTTCCTACCTACTGGGACAGAAGAAGGTGCAGAACATCCCCTAGGAACAGGTACGTCAGTGGACAACTGAGTAACCTGACGTAAAGACTCCTTGTTGAAAAGATTGTCTCCAGTGCAAGGAGTATGTCCCAGTCTTTGCTGTGTCCATTTGTCCAAATCTGAAGCTTGGAGCCAGGCTCTACGTCGTGCCCCTATAGTTATAGCAGAAGTCCTGCTAACAGACTCAAAAAAGTCTAGGGAAGCACGAGTAAGAAACCAAGAGATATTCTGAAGATGCTTGAGCAGTGAAGAATAGCCTGCACTCTTGGACTCTGGAAGGGAAGGAGTCAAAAGATGTAATTGCTTTGTGACCTCCTCAAGAGATAGACTCATATAAAAAATATATGGGAGAATTCTTGCAGAAAGCATAGATGTCTGGAAGGTTTGACGTCCAAAGGCATCTAGTGTTTTAGACTCACGACCTGGCGGATAAGAAGAGTGCTTTTTCTTACTCTTTACCCGCCTCATTGCTGATTCCACTACTATGGAATGATGAGGAAGTTGAGTCTTTTGAAAACCTGGAGAGGGGGGCACCTGATATAAGAGATCAGTTGCTCTGGAAGATGGGGGTACCCTTAAAGGTGTTTCCCGCATTCCTAGAAGGAGATCCTGCAAGGAATGATGCAAAGGAAGCATTATGTTCTCCATTGCCTTGGTAGAAACACAGCCTTGTGCAGGATCATGTCCTGTGATAGGAATGGCAAGAGATCTTGCTATATCCAGGAGGAAACTCTGAAAAGAGGGATCCCCAACAGGAATCTCCCTTGGACAGGTTAGATCTGAAGAACTAGCCTGAGCATCGACAGAGCTATCCAAATATATAGGAATAGAAGATCCTGCACAGTGCAGTGAGGAATGCTTAAGGGATGGTCGCCGGTACTGGCTGTCAGGAGCAGCGACCGTCATTACCACATTGTCCATGCCAGGTATCGACTCCAAGCTTGGTATAGAAGGGAGCGATCCTGTTGAAAAAAGCATGGCAGGAGTTGGCCACGATGCTACTGTGGATACCAGTACCAATGCCAATACTGGTACCGATGTCAGAGTCGAGCCCGACAGAGACATCGGAGCAGTCATCGGTGACAGTTCAATCGGTACCGAGGTAACCGAAAACCTCCGACCGCTATCCTCGTTACCGAGCCACCGGTATCGATCTGTGTCGGTACCAAAGCGTATTGGTACCCAGTCTTCCAGACTAGAGATCGATTCCAAACTCGGCATCGAGGGCAGAGAGCCTGATAAGCGAAGCATGGAAGGCACCGACCGTAAGGGTAATGAGGACATCGGTACCGACTTCGGTACCGTGTCTGATACCGGTGGATGAAGGTCAACCAGTGGTAACTCAATTGGCCTTGGGGGAACCGAGAGTTGCGGATCCGAATCATCGGAACCGAGCCTTCGGTACCGCCGAGAGCCGGTACCAAGGCGAGTCGGTACCCAGTCCTCCAGACTGGGAGAACGATTCCAGACTCGGCATCGAAGGAAGCAAGGCTATCGATGCACCTCTGGAGGGTACCGACATCGGTGGTAGTATCGGTGCTGGTACCGATAATGGAAAGTCAGTCTGGAGGTTATCCACCGGTCCCGAAGGCACCGAGGATGCCAGATGACCATCCCTGGTGAGGAGTATTTCATCCAACACCAGTGCCGATGCCGGGGTATCGGTACCGCTTGAAGCGGATGCCACCACCGGACACGGCTCAGGTATGTTCTGTGAGGGGTGAATCCCAGGAACAACCTGAAACCCCTGAAAGGCTTTGGAGACCGAAGACTCCCGCCGGGGTTTTGAAGCCAGTGGGCCCTCGAGGGCAAGGCCGGAGCCGTCTACATGCTGTGCATGAGACCTACCACACGAGGGCTGGCTAGTCTTAACAGACTGTTTGTGGGTTACCTGATCCTGTGTAGAAGGGGACGGTGCTCCGAAGTTGGAGGGAAACCGTGTATCGAGGGAACCTCGATATTGAAGACCTCTTCTCACCAAACTATTGTCAGGACCCAATCAGGTTAGACACTGACTTCGAAGGTCTAAAAATAAAGTTGTACCGCCACAGTTTGAACATTTCTTGGAGAAAGTGGCTGGCGGTTCCATGAAGGAAAAAGAAGAGGCCTAAAAAGGCCTAAGAAACCGTGGGACACTATGAAGAAAAAATATCCCTTGAAAAAGGAAGATTTTACAAGAAAAGAAAAGAACACACCGGCGGTACCGGTGGCATCGGGAAAGACAGCCGCGACCACAAGAAAACTAAAGAAATAAAACAAGGATTTTCTGCGGTTACAGGAGGACGTGCTGCCAGGCTCCGCGGAAAACGAAAACTGAGGAGAGGCAGTTGGGAAAGGCGGGAAGGCAGCACGCAGGCATGGTGGGATGCTTCCAAAAGCTCTTTGATTGGACGCTGGGAAGCGTTCCCGCGCAGACTCCGTCGGTACCGACGTACCCATATGTGAAGACTCATTCCTGCTTGTTCCTGGAGATATGCTTGTACTGAATCCCAGGTCCTGCAAAGAGGAAGGGGTCTAGCACTCGCTGCTTCCAACTTCTCTGCGTATAACGTAAGTTTTTTATATGTACGCGCATGCATATACGCCCACTTGTAGCAAGTCTGTTTGCCCATGGGTTAACTCCCCTCCTTTTAACTTTATGCCAATGTTTTCCACATAGCTCATTTGCATACATGCCCCTTTCTGCATGTCGGTGCTGAAGTCACATACATATCTAATAGCGCGTGATTTCTACATTGTCTTTCTGCATCGGCTTATTAGATTGTAAGCCCTCTGGGGGACAAGGAAATACCTACTGTACCTGAATGAAACTTGCCTTGAAGTGCTATTGGAAAGGTGTGATCAAATCAAAATAAATAAAATACACATCCGCATTGCACATAAAGCATAGTTACTCAATTATAACAGGTGTTCTCCAGGGACAGCAGGAATCAGTCCTCACATATGGGCGATATCGGTACCAAACGGAGCCCTTGCGGAAGCATCTCCCCAGCTTTCAAAGAAAACCTTTGGGAGATGCACCACGCATGCCTGGTCCTCTTCCCGCCCAAGGGTGAAATCCTGCCTCAGTCTAATGACATAGCTAAGACGGCAAAAATTAAAATACAGTAAAGAAGAAACTCCAAGGGGAGGAGGAAGGGTTGTGAGGACCAATTCCTGCTGTCCCCGGAGAACACCTGTTAGAGGTGAGAAACTATGCTTTATCCAGGAACAAGCACAAAGTTAGTCCTCACATATGAGATACCCCAGCTACAGGCTACTGAGAACCTGTACAAAATGCCAAAGTGGCCAGAAAAAGTGAGCCGTGACCTGCAGCAGTTAAATCCCAACTGAGAGACTCTCGCAAGACCTAAGTGTCCGGTGGAGAACCAGCACTCCGGTAGATTGAACACAGAAGGGTCGTACGGCAGGAGTTGCCTACACCCTGAAGAGATAACGGAGTACGGCCTGACGAAGGCGCTGTCCCATCTGGACTCCCTCTCCAGGCAGTAGTGTGCTGCAAAGATATGGAGCGAAGACCAGGAGGCGGCCTGGCAGATTTCCGTAACAGGTACAGAATGCAGATTTGCTACAGAGGTAGCCATGGCTCCGACATGGTGCACTGTGACACAGTGTTCTAATGGGATCCCAGCCTGCTCATAAGTGAGAGCAATGCAGTCCGCTACCCAAGTGGACAGAGTTTGTTTAGTTACCGGAGAGCCCAATCAACTGGGGTCTGTGATAAGGAAGCTTATCAGAGCCCAGAGAATAGTGACAAAGGAAGGGAATTTACCCTAATCAAGGGACCTGTTTTGTCAGGAATAAAACTGCATGTTTTCCTAAAAGACAGGTTATTCCAGGCTGCAGTGGCCTGCAGAGAGCCCCTAGTGGAGATGAGGTGAAGGAATATAAGCCCAGATTGCGAAACCCTTACATCACTCCTAATTACTCAGCTGCCAGGAGGGAGTTTGACCACCAACACCTGAGGAGTGAAAGGGAGGGGTTGGAAACTGGGAACTTTAAAACTAGAATAGAATATTCAGGTAGGAGGAGAAGGAGAGAGGAGCTCAGAGAGATCCATGTTCTTGAAGAAATTCCTATGAGAAGCCAGCTTCAAGGGATTGGAGAAATCCAGGGGTTTGGAGATCTTCAGCTAGGAACCCTAAAGCAGCAGCCGGTAAGAGGACTGAAGCAGCTGAAGGGAGAAGGAACACGAATACCTTTTGGAAGAGGTATAGAGCAGATGCCCTGAGGTCCAGGAATACAGACTGGAGGACAGGTCATAAAAGCTCCAATGCCTACTGGCCAGAGTATCTAAGAGGACAGCCTAATGTCAGCTTTAACTCAGGTATGAGCTTTGGACGTTTGTCTAGCCTAGAGCATTGCAAAGGGCTTAGAAACAGTTCCTGTCCTAATGGAGGTCAGTTAGTAAAGCCCTCTGATCCAGACCCCGATATAGAACCTATGCAAATAGAAGAACAAGATATAATTACAGAGGAAGACGATATTTGCATGGACTGTTCTTTATGCAAAGTTGCTAGCACAGAGAAATCCTGAAAGTGTGATTAAACATAAAAAGGAAACGTTCTAGTAACTGGCACAGCAGAAAGTTTGTGTGAAAAGAAAGAAAGTGCTTTTCTGGAAGTCGAGCCAATCCTCGAGCACTATCGGTCTCGAGAGACCCATCGGCAGAGGAAGAGATCCTAGTCCCATTCCTCGGGGCACCAGTCCTCTCTGGCCAGTGCTTGTGGCTCAGACTGCAGGTCCTCCGGAAGCAGCAGGCCTCAAAGCTTGGGCCTCAATGGAGGGAACCGCAGGGCCTCAGACTTCATGTCTGATTAGGAGACTGAGAACGAGCAGCCCCCAGGCACTCGGCGACACCAAGACGTGATATCGGACCCGTCTCCCTCGGTGTCCCGGTGCTGTCCCCGCCCGAGGACATCACCTTCCTGGACTTTGTGCAAGACATGGCTAAGGTGCTTGCCATCTAGACCGAAGCAGTACGAGGACCTCTCCCCCCCCCCCCCCCCAAAACGAGGCCCTCACGGTTCCCATCCCTCAAGCACCGCCTCTTCCATATGTGGGAAACACTGGTGTCAGTGCCCATAGTAAGCAGACTGCTTGACTCCATGTACTGAGTCCGCCAATGCCCCAGGCTCTTTTTTCTTTCCTTTTTTCTGGCCCTCACGGCTTAGGCTTTTTTGTAGCCTAGTTTGGATTTTTTTCTTTGTTTTGTCAGTTTTTTGGCTCCTTGAGGACAGCTTTGTTATATGGTTTTAGACACCGACACAGTCATATTGGCTAGATAAATATATAGTTGTCAAATTGGCTTTCCAATAGAAGAATAGATCACTCCTGCTCCTTCAAATATTGTTCTATCATGGGGAGAAGTGGGGAGATAGTGCTAGTCCAGACATGCCATGAGTTTTACTTAATAGTTGTTCTTTCCTTCAGTTTTGCTTCAATATATGAAAAGGGGATTTCCAGATGATTCATCAACAACGGTCTGTCTTAACATTTATTTATCTATAAGTTTCATATCACATTCCCATAAGTTTATATTACTATTATTTATTGGTCTTATCAATTTTTCTTTATTTTAACTTTTGATTATGGATAGCATTTTTATATTTTATATTTACATGTTTTGTATTTGTACAATCAGTATAATATGTTTAATTATGTCTTATTTTTAATTGTATTTGGCCATTTATTGCTTTTATTCATAATTATGTTCTCAGAAAGCCAGTGAAACCCCTGAGAAAGGCATCGCTTTCTCAGTGGACAAGCAGGAAGTAAGTCCTCACGTATGGGATTCCCAAGCTATAGGTGATTGAAAAATCAAGGAGGCCCAAAGCCTAACAAGGACAACAAAACTGGAGAAGAGGAAGAACAGCAAGGTAGTCCCTCTAGGGATTCCACTGATTCAGCATCCTCAGCTTACAGCAGCACAGAGGTCAGTCAAAATTTGCGGGCAGCCTGGATGGACAGAAGGGCTGGTGGGCAGGAATTGGACATAATACTCAAAGAGGTGCTGGAGCACGGCCTGGCTGAAGTTGCTGTCCCATCGGGAATCTCCATCCAGACGACAGTGAGCTGTGAATCTGTGGACCAAAGAACACATAGCAGCCTTGCAGATTTCCTCCATGGAGGCCAAGTGCAGGTTAGCATCAGAAGCGGCCATTACTCAAACGTTATGAGCCATGACATGACCCTCAAAGGTTCAGGCCAGCCTGTGAATAAGCCAACGTGAAGCAATCCGCCAACCGTAAGGGCAGTGTACCTCAGAGACTGGAGTCTCCAGCTTACTAGGGTCAAAAGAGCAAAAAGCAGGGTGGACCGCTGGGGTCTTGGTATACTTAATTTAGAAGGCTAAAGCATGTTTACAGTCCCGAGTGTTCAACACTGCTTACCTCCCCGCCAGCTAGCATGAGGCCTTGGGAAGAAAGTTGGCAGGACAATCAAGTGGTTGAGGTGGAGCTCGGAGACCATCTTCAGTAAAAATCACAGGTGCATTCGAAAGACCACCCAATTCTGGTGGAATATGGTGTAAGGCCAATGAGCCACCAGTGCCTGAAGCTCACTAACACGGCGGCCTGATGTGACCTCCACCAAGAACAGGGCCTTACAGGTAAAATATTTCATAAGGCAAGAGTAAAGCTGCTCAAAAGGAGCCCGCATGTGCTACATAAGGAAAACCTTGAGATCCCAAGCCACCACAGGATGCTTGATGGGGGGGGGGGGGGGGAGGGCTTTGAGAGAAGCAAGCCCCACATGAAGCGAGTCACCAGCGGGTGAACAGAGGCGAGCTGGGCCCCCCAAGCTGCAATGGTAGACACCGATCACGCTGTAGTGGACTTGGACAGAGTTGGATTTCAGGCCAGAGTTCAAGAGGTGCAGGAAGTAATCCAGCAACCAATTCACAGCACCCTACTTACACACCAAATGGTGAACCTCCGCCACTTGAATGTATAAGTCCAACACGTTGAGTCCTTGCATGACGCCAGGACATCTGTGATGCTTTTGGGTAAATTGAGCTCCAAAGGGACTACCTAGTCAGAATCTAAGCAATGAGAGCAAAGGAGTGAACAATGGGGTGCAGCAGGGCCCCCCGTCCTGGGAAATGAGATCCAGGGCAGAGCCCAGACTGAAAGGCTGCTTCTGAGAGAGCTGAAGCAGCAGGGGGAATCAGGGCTGCCAAAGCCAGTATGGGGCGATGAGGATCATGCTGCCCTCGTCGGCCTGAAGTTTCAGCAGAGTTTTCGCCACAAGGGGGATCGGAGGATAGGCATTAAGCAGACCCAGCCACAGTGGAGGAAAAAGGCTTCCGAGGCCAGTCAGTTGCTGGATGGCATCCTGGAGTAGAACCAGCTCACCTGGGCATTCTACAACGTGGCAAAAAGATCAATATTGGGAATATCCCACTCTCAAAAGATCCACTCCACCACCCCTCTGTGGAGGGTCCACTCATGTGGCAGGACGACTCTAATCAATTGATCTGCCAGGATGTTGAGCTTGCTGGGCAGGTAAGTCATCCTGAGCTCCATCCAATGAGAACTTCCACAGCCAGACCACTTTCCAGCAGAGAAGGTACAATCCCATGCCTCCCTGTTTGTTGACCTAGAACATCGCAACCTGGTTGACCGTTGGAATCAGGACCACCTGATTCGCCAGGTATGCCTGGAAGGCTCAGAGGGCATTCGCTATGCTCGCAACTCCTAGAAACATGACAGCAGAAAAAGACCACATGGCCTATCTAGTCTGCCTTCCATATCAATCACTACAACAGTCTCCTTTTTCCCTTTAGAGATCCTCTGTTTGTCCCATGCTTTTTTGGATTCAGATACTGCTGTCATCTCCACCACCTCCACTGGGAGACTATTCCACGCATCTACCACTCTTTCCATAAAGAAATATTTCTGCATATTACTCCCGAGTCTATCCCCTTTCACCAACATCTGATGACCCCTCGAAACAGAGCTTGCTTTCAATTGAAGGAGGCTCTCCTCCTATGAATTTATGCCACGGAGGTATTTAAACATCTCTATCATATCACCTCTATCCCGCCTTTCCTCTGTTCTCATATGTTTTTTTAACAAAGACCATAAACCATTTTTCAGTAGCTACCCTCTGCACCAATTCCATCCTATGTATCTCCATGTGAAGGTGTGGTCTCCAGAATTGTACACAATACTCCAAATGAGGTCCCACCAAAGACCTATACAAAGGCACTAACACCTCCTTTCTTCTGCTGGTCACTCCTCTCCCTATGCTTCCAAGCATCGTTCTAGCTTTTGCTGTCGTCTTTTCTACCTGTTTAGCTACTTTAAGATCATCAGACACAATCACGCCTAGGTCCCGTTCTTTTGTGGACAGAAGTATTTCACCCCCATACTATAAGGTTCCTTTGGATTTTTGTAGCCCAAATGCATGACCTTGCATTTTTTAACATTAAATCTCAGCTGCCAAATTCCAGGCCATTCAAGCTTAGCTAAATCCCTCCTCATGTTATCTACACCTTCCTGGGTGTCTACTCTATTGCAGATTTTGGTATCATCCGCAAAGAGGCAAACTTTACCGGACAGCTCTTCCACAATATCACTAACAAAGATGTTAAAAAGAATCGGACCAAGGACAGATCCCTGGGGCACATCACTGGTAACCTCCCTCTCGTCAGAGTAAGCTTTGTTTACCAGTACCCTTTGCCGCTTCCCACTCAACCAATTTCTAACCCAAGCAGTAACTTTAGGGTCCATCCCTAGAATGCTCAGTTTGTTTATAAGTCGCCTGTGTGGAACAGTGTCAGACTCAAGGAAGTTTATCTGGTGCAGGCTTTCCTGCTCAGACCATAAGTCCTGCATCCGCAGGCCACCCAGATGAGCCCCC
The DNA here is from genome assembly GCA_033557465.1 of Ichthyophis bannanicus. NCBI lineage: Eukaryota > Metazoa > Chordata > Amphibia > Gymnophiona > Ichthyophiidae > Ichthyophis > Ichthyophis bannanicus. The sequence goes on along the minus strand of CM066037.1, from coordinate 196,249,136 downwards.
CATCTAAGATTGTATGTGTCGGTTGTCAGCATCTCTCAGGGGGAGGGCTCTGCCTGGAACGGGAGGCCCTGAAGCAGGTTCGGTGGCTCCAACCACGAGCCAAAGGACTGCACCAGGAGAGCGGTGACCACTACTCTGTCCTGGAGGCAGCCAATGGCCTGCTTCCATTGCAAACAGAGGGTCCATTGTGCTTGCCACATAAAGAGGCGAGTCAAGGGGTAACATGCACTGTGGAGGCCATGTGGCTGAGCACCTCCAGCATACCCAGGGCCATGGTGTGGTGCCATCTACCTCAGTCAGCTGCTGCATGCAATCCAGCAATAGGAACGCCCTGGCTTGAATGATATCAAGGAGGGCCCAATGAACTCCAGCCACTGCATGGGCTGGAGGTGGGAGGACCTGTACGGCGAGATTAGCGGACTGCCAGACAGCATTCGGAGTGGAACTTTTGGTGAACCAATTGTCTAGATAGGGGAAGATGAAGATTCCCATGGTTCAAAGGTAGGTGGCCACTACCATGAAACACGGAGAAGACATAAGGTGCTGACGCGAGCCCGACGGGGAACACTTGATATTGATAGTGCTTGGCTTTTCAGCACAAATCTGAGGTATTTTCTCTGACCTGCGTGGATTGGGATGTGTGCATACGCATCCTTGAGATCTAGGGAGCATAGCTAGTCATACTTTAGAAGGTAAGGGAGCAGCATCCCCAATGAGACCCACTTGAACCACTCACGCATGAGATACTGGTTGAGTTTCCAGAGGTCCAGGATGGGTTGAATCTCTCCTGTCTTTCTGGGGACCAAGATGTGCCTGAAATAAAACCCCTTTCTAGTCTGAGCTGGTGGAACTGGCTCAATTTATTTATTTATTTTATTTAGACAGTTTTGTATACCAACTTATCCTTAAATCAAAGTGGTCACAACACAATTGGGGAATACATTTAACATGAGGGGATATGAGACACATACGATAATACTTACAGGGAACATGGGCAATGGAGGGTTTATTTATTTATTTATTTACAATTTCTTCTATACCGCAACTATTCAGCATCAGCGCGGTTTACATGGAACATAACAATCAGACAGGGTACATAGGTCTGAGTTTACAATTAACAGGAGAAACAACTTGGATAACAAAAGGTAACTATTTACACAATGAAATCACATAAGACATAGCAAGAGATTTAATGGTCAAGGACTCCTTACATGGTGTGGACGCCTGGCTTACAGGGTGTGGTGGGACAGTTGTAAGTATTTGAGTGGGGATGTGGTTCATTGTTCTCTGGGAAATATTTAATGAAAAGGAAGTGTTTAAGGGCCTTCCTAAACTGGGTTAGGTTAGTGATTGCCCTGATGTTTGTTGGTAGTGAGTTCCAGAATCTTGGGGCGCAGAGACTGAAGGCCCTGTTTGCGGTTATTGAAGTGCATTTTGTTAATTCTCTCGGCAATGATAGCATATTTATCGCAGTGGATCTTCTTGATCTATTAGGCGCTGTTGCTTGGATAAGGTCAGAAAGTGAAGATGGAGAGAGCTTATTGACTGCTTTGAATGTCAGCAGCACTGTTTTGAATAATATCCTGACTTGTACAGGAAGCCAGTGTAACTGCTTTAGAAGGGGCATCACATGGTCTCTTTTAGATGACCCCTGGAGAACCCTCGCTGCACTATTCATGGCAAGTTGTAAGGGGTTCAAGGTGGATTGTGGGAGACCTTGTAATATGGCATTAGCATAATCCAGATGTGGTATTATTAGGGCCTGGTAAATTGTCCAAAAATCTTCCGGTTCAAGCAAGGGGCGTAGATGTCTGAGTGAAGGATCTTGAAATAGATTGCTCTTACAGTGTTAGCTATGTGTACCTTCATGTCAAGGTTTTGATTCAGTGTAACTCCCAGGCAACGAACTGTGGGTTTTGCTTGAAGTTCGGCTTCTTTCACCTTCAAGTATTTGGGTGGGCTGAAGTTTGGGTTCCTCGTAATGAAGAGCACCTCTGTTTTCTTATGCTGGATCCGAAGGTTTTGTGACAGGAGCCATTCAGATATGGCATTGAAGCAGTTGGTCAAAGGGGAGAGGTCAACTTGGTCTATGTAGAACGGCATATAGAGCAGGACATCATCAGCATATACCATACAACTGGCATTGAAGGACCTGATGATATTGCAAATGGGTTGCATGTATATGTTGAACATCAAGGCCGATAGGGAGGATCGCTGGGGAACTCCTTGGTTTTGATGAAACGGTTCTGATGTTACTCCGCCTGATTATACTTGCTGCCATCTATCGGTCAAGTATGACTTGCACCATTCCAGTGCTGTTCCGCAGATGCCCTTCTTTTAGTCGTCCAAGAAGCAGCTCATGATTTACTGAGTCGAAGGCTGCGGCAATGTCTAGGAAAATGAGTGCAAAACCCTGACGAATGCTGTCAATGCCAATTATTGAAAAGGGTGGTGAGGAGTGTTTCCACTCCATGTGACTCCCTGAAACCATGTTGGCATGGGTCAAGTTGAGCAGCAGAGTCAATGTGGTCTTGTAACTGCCTTTGCACCACTTTTTCGATTAATTTTGCGAGAAAAGATACTTGAAATGGGTCTGTAGGAGTCTACCTTTTGGGGGTCTAGTTTACTATTTTTTAGCAGTGGTCTGATCGATGTGTGCTTGAGGGCAGATGGGAAGTAACCACTTGAGAAGGATAGGTTCATTATTTTTATTATCGGACTGAGATCACTGCGGAGTTCCTTTATCTAGAAAGCCGGACAAGGATCTGTTTGCGCAGTAGTGGTATTGAGGTTCATGATAGTATCTTCAATGCACTTCTTGGAAGGGGTTGAGAAAGACGTTAAAGATGTTGTACATGTTGTACACCCTTGGGCTGTGGAGGAGACACCAATTGAAATTTTATTTGTCTGACATAACTTGGATTGTAGGTAAGAGGCAAATTCCTGCGGATGGATTTCACATTGGTGCTCTGGTGTTGGCTCCTTGGATAGAGACTTGACAAGGTTAAACAGATCGTGATGTTTATTTAGTGAGTGTTTCAGGGTGTCTGTGTGGTACTGTTTCATTTTCTCTGTGATGGCTTCACGGTGAGCGGTTAGCTGATGGATGTAAGCTGTCTGGTCTCGAATGGAGTGTGACCTTCGCCAACGTTTCTCAAGCTTCCTTAGTAAGTGGAGTGATGCTTTTAGTTCGGCTGTGTACCATAGGGCTGCAGGTCTTTTCCTTGATGAGTTGTTAGGTGGCAGACGAAGTGCAATCGCGCTGAGGTTATTGTTCCAGCAAGTGATCAGTTCATCCAGGTTTAGGGTGGCCTCATTAAGGAGCGAACCCGTTTCTGCCAGGATAAGATCTCTATTGAATGGGCGGAAACTTCTAGCAGGTAGTTTAGAGGGATTACTTGGCGCTCTGTTGGTCTTCGATTGACTGTCATGAGTGGGAATCTGGAAGATGATAAGTTTGTGATCTGACCATGGTACAGTAGTTATGGACAACACGGTGTCATGGAATTGGTTAGAAATTGTCTGTGAGGCAAATATGAGATCTAGTGTATTTCCCTTCACATGAGTAGGTTCATTTACTAATTGCTTGTAACCTAAGATATCGAGGGCTTCAAGAAAGGTAGAAGAATGGTTATCCTGAAGCGCTGGCAGGTTAAAATCACATAGAATCCAGTTTGGTGTATTTGGATTCTGGATATTAGATGCGAGATTTATAATAGTTGGGAGGTCCTCAGTGGAGGCTGAGGGAGCTCTATAAAGCAGATTTATAGAGCAGCCCTTGTTGGAAATGGAGACTGTCTCCAAGTGGTTTGTACTAGGGGAGGGTTAAGTGGCTTGCCCAAGACCACAAGGAGCACCTGTGGGACTAGAAACCCCAGTCCTTCCAGCCCAAGGTTGCTGTCCTCTAGTGGGATTTGAACCCCCGACCCTCCGGCCTGAAGAACCTTGCCCCAACCACTAGGCCACTCCTCCACTCCAATGGTGAGATCAGTCAGCAGAGTGGCAACCTCCTCCCGCAACAGACTTCAGTGCAGTGGGTCCATGGGGTACTCCCCTTAGATGAAGGGAGGCAGCAGCTAGGCAAAGTGCAGCTGCTAATCCTGCTGGACAAGCTGCAGCACCCAGGCCTCCGAGGTGATAAGGGGCCACCTGCAGTTGAAATGGATGAGCCACCCTCCTACTTGAGGGGGAACTCCAGCAGGTAAGGGATGGTTGGCTATACTCCTGAGGAACTAGTCAAAAGCAAGCCCCTGGCTTGGGCTGCGGGGCTTCTCCCGCAGCTGCTGGCCGGGGCCCGTGCCTTTGGTTGGGTGCTCTGGAGTGCTGGATAGTACTGGCATGGCAGAAGGCCTTCTTCTCCTGGTACTTCTCACGCGTGAGATCCCCAGTCTGCCTCAAGAGCTTGGTGAGCGTCACGTGCTCCTTCTCGAGCTCGCCCACTTTCTCCTCCATCAGTTTCTTGAAAATGTTCTCCACACTGCAGGGAACACTGGCCAGCTTATCCTGGACCGACTGTTCCAGGTCAAAGGACTGGAGCCAAGCCAGTCGCAGGGCACTGATGCCATCGCCACCACACTGCAGGCAGACTTGAAGGCATCATATGTGGCTCACACGGCATATTTGGAGCAATCCTCGCCATGGCTTATCAAAACATAGAAGGAGTCAATGAGGTAGGTAGAGACATCGGTGACAAACTCTGCCAGATGCAACATGTTGTCCTTCAGGAACATGCCCATATACAGCTGGCAGGAAAGGATTCAGGCCACCAGTATGAACCTCTGGTAGCATCTCCTCCTGAAGGAGTCCAGGGTACTGGTCTCCTGCCCTGGAGGTACCAATGAGTGGGTCTTGGTGCTCTTCACTACTACTACTACTGATCATCACGCGGTTTAAGGCTGACTCAATTACTATGGCATTGTGAGGTAGCTGGGGCTTTTCAAAGCCCGGCACCTTCTGGGAGCAGTACATTGAATCTAGCTGCTGACTGAAGATGGGAATTATGAGGGGATTCTCCCACAGTTGCAGCAGAAGTCTCTGCAAATCATGGCATACTGGCACCATCACAGCCTCCTTGGGCTTCGAAGGCTACAGTACGAGCTCAAGCTCCACCACCTTCGGCTCATCTTCGGCCTCAAGGGAGAAGGGAAAGCGTAGTTACTCACCTGTAACAGGTGTTCTCCAGGAGCAGCAGGAATCAGTCCTCACTTATGGGTGACGTCGGCGCCGACGGAGCCCTCGCGGAGCAATTTTCCCCAGCTTTCAAAGAAAGCCTTTGGGAATTGCAGCGCGCATGCGCGGTCGTCTTCCCGCCCGAGGGTGCCATCTTAGCCAGTCAGATGACATAGCTAAAAAAGACAGCATAAAAATTTGCAAAAAAGAACATAAGCAGACGATTGCAACTCCAAGGGGAGGAGGGAGGGTAGTGAGGACTGATTCCTGCTGCTCCTGGAGAACACCTGTTACAGGTGAGTAACTACGCTTTCTCCAGGACCAAGCAGGAAGTCAGTCCTCACTTATGGGACTCCCAAGCTCAAGGCTACCGGAGACCCTAAGCACAAAAATGAGCTCCCTCTAGCTCAGCAGCACAGAAGGATAGAATCTTCCCTGAATTATCACCCACCGGTAGCCCACATCCGGGATGGAGGGTAGGAGTTGCTCAGACCTCAAAGAGATTACGGAGGACTGCCTGTCCGAAAGCACTGTCCCTACGGGACTCCCTCTCGAGACAGTAATGGACCGCAAAAGTCTGGCTCGAAGACCAAGTAGCGGCCCGGCAGATGTCTGCCAGCGGAACAGAGCGGAGGTAAGCCACTGACGTGGCCTTTGCCCGAACGCAATGAGCCGTGACTCGACTTTCTAAGGAGAGTCCGGCTGCCCCATAAGCCCAAGAGATACAGTCCGCAACCCAGATGGACAGAGTACGCTTGGAGACCGGGAGCCCCAATTTATTGGGGTCAAAAGACACAAAAAGCTGAGCAGCTTTACGGTGCTCCCGCGTACGGTCAAGGTAGAAGTTCAATGCCCTTCTACAGTCCAGGGTATGGAGGACCGTTTCAGCTCGGCTGGAGTGTGGTCTGGGAAAGAAGGTTGGAAGTACCACCTCCTGATTGATGTGAAAAGGGGAGACCACTTTAGGCAGAAATTTTGGGTGAGTCCGTAGGACTACCCTATTCTTGTAGAACCTAGTGTAAGGGGGATCAGACACGAGGGCCTGCAATTCACTTACGCGCCTAGTGGAAGTGAGGGCTATCAAGAACAGTGTTTTCCAAGACAGAAAACGGAGAGAACAGGTAGCCATAGGTTCAAAAGGCGGACAGGTGATCCGCTGCAAAACCACATTCAGGTCCCAGTCAGGCGCTGGCGGGCGCAGAGGTGGTTTAAGTAGAAGGAGACCTCGGAGAAACCTCGCTACGAGAGGGTCACTGGAGAGAGGTCTGCCGTCCACTGGCACATGATGTGCTGAAAGAGCACTGAGGTGAACTTTGACGGAGTTGGACTTAAGTCCCAGATTAGAGAGGTGCAGCAAGTACTGCAAGATCACCGACACCGGGCAGGAGAAGGGATCCTGAGACTGTTGGGTACACCAGACTGCAAAGCGACGCCATTTAAGGGCGTAGCATTTGCGGGTAGAAGGCCGTCGCGAAGCTAAGACGACCTCCTCCACCTCCGCCGGCAGGAGAAGGGGCGCAAGGACTACCCTCTCAGCAGCCAGGCCATGAGGTTGAGAGACCTGAGGTTGGGGTGCAGAAGGGACCCCTGATCCTGAGTGAGGAGATCCGGTTGTACCCCCAGAGGGATTGGATCCTCCACCGCCAGTTGCAGCAGGAGCGGAAACCACGGCTGCCTGGGCCAGCGAGGGGCCACCAGGATCATGAAGGCTTTGTCTCGGAGAACCTTGAAAAGAGTCCGAGAGACCAGCGGGATGGGAGGGAAAGCGTACAGAAGGCTCCCCGACCACGAGATCAGAAAGGCGTCCGCCGCAACCCGAAGGGGGTGTGGCTGACGAGAGCAGAAGCGAGGAAGCTGCCGGTTGTGAGGACTGGCAAAGAGATCCACCGTGGGGAGACCCCACTTGAGGAAGAGCTTCTGAACTACCAAGGGATCCAGACGCCACTCGTGCGGCTGGAGGACCCTGCTGAGTTTGTCTGCCAGGCAATTTTCTTGGCCCGGGAGATAAACTGCCTTGAGGAGAATGCCGTGACGGACGGCCCAAGAGCAGAGCTTCTGTGCCTCCCGGCAGAGGAGGAAGGAGCCCGTGCCCCCCTGCTTGTTCACGTAGAACATGGCAACTTGATTGTCCGTCTGGACAAGGACGGACTGTTGGGAAGTCAGGTGGGAGAAGGCCTTGAGAGCTAGGCGGATCGCCCTGAGCTCCAGAAAGTTGATCTGCTGAGCAGACTCTCACGTGGTCCAGAGGCCCTGAGTACGTGCCTCTTGGCAATGTGCTCCCCAGCCCAGGAGGGATGCATCGGTGGTCAGCACCCGGGTCGGCTGAGGTGACTGGAAAGGCATTCCGAATATCAGGTTCGGCTGCCGGAGCCACCACCGGAGAGACGAGAGCAGCGGCTCGGAGACGCGCACTAGGTCTGCCAGGCCGCCTGTGGCTTGTCGCCACTGCTGGCGGAGACACCATTGAGCAGACCGCATGTTCAGGCGGGCATTGGGGGTCACATGGACGGTGGAAGCCATATGGCCGAGCAGTCTCAGGAAGCGCCTGGCGGAGACCAGGGGCTGGCTGCGAAAGCGGTCGGCTAGGTCCATGAGCCGTTGAGCCCTGTCGAGCGGTAGGTACGCTCGTGCCCGAGGAGTGTGCAGCCTTGCGCCGATGAACTCGAGATCCTGTGAGGGGAGCAAAGTGGACTTTGCGAAGTTTATGACAAAGCCCAAGTGCTGCAGCAGAGTCACCGTGCGGCGCGTGGCGTTGGCGACCTCCTGAGCGGACGCTGCTCTGATGAGCCAGTCGTCGAGGTACGGAAAGACATAGAGGCTGTGAAGCCGGAGATGGGCCGCCACGACCGCGAGACATTTTGTGAAGACTCGCGGTGCGGAGGATAGGCCAAAGGGCAGTACTCTGTACTGGTAATGATTTCCTGCCACCACAAACCTTAGGTATTGGCGGTGGCTTGGGTGGATGAGGATGTGCGTGTAGGCATCCTTTAGATCCAAGGAGCATAGCCAATCTCCCTGCTGGAGGTAGGGCAGAAGGATTCCAAGGGTAAGCATTTTGAACTTCTCCCGCACAAGGAACTTGTTGAGGTTGCGCAAGTCCAGGATGGGTCTGAGGCCCCCTGTTCTCTTTGGTATCAGAAAATACCTTGAATAAAAGCCTTGACCTCTCAGGTGGTGGGGCACCGGTTCCACCGCCTGTTCCTGCAGAAGACCTGCTAACTCCTGAAGGAGCAACTCCCTGTGCAGAGGGGGGCGCGAAGGTTCTCCGGAAAATAGGAGGGAGGGACCTGATGGAAGTGGAGAAGGTAGCCTTCTCGCACGACCTGAAGTACCCAGGCATCTGCGGTGATGCTGGACCACCTGTGGCCGAAGTGAACCAGCCGGCCTCCGGTGCTGGGAGGAACCAGCGGGGGGGGAGAGGCTATGCTGAGCGAGTCAAAAACCCCCACCCTGCTGAGCAGGGGCTGGTGGTGCAGGCTTGGGGGCTTGCTGCCTACGGGACCCGTTACCCCGTCCCTTGGCCTGCTGGCCCTGTCGGGGAGCTGCAGGGGCCTGATAATGGGGGTACTGTTTGTAGGCAGCCGCCTTCCTCGGGTAAAAGGACTTTTTTCCCGAGCCCTTCTTTTTCTGGGAAGGGGCGGAGGTCTTCCTAGAAAGCCTGGTCCTGGTGAGAGTCTCAGTCTCAATTTGTGCAGCCTTTTCCGCCATGGGCTTGCCAAAGAGGTTTTCGCCTCGGCAGGGGACATCGACCAACTTGTCCTGTACCCAGGGCTCAAGGTCCGACGACTGAAGCCAAGCCTGTCGGCGGGCACCGATGCCGGCTGCGGCCACTCTAGCCGAGGCCTCAAAGCCATCATAGGCTGCTCGGGACATGAACTTTGAGCATTCCCGAATGCCCGTGGACAAGGCTAGGAACCTCCGCAAGGGCTCCTCGGAGAGACCAGCGGAGAATCCGGCTAGCTCTTTAGCCAGATCCCGGAGATACATGCCCATGTAGAGCTGGTAAGTCTGGACACGACATGCGAGCATAGAGCCCTGGAAGCACTTCTTGCCAAGGCCATCCAGGTTACGGGCCTCCCTTCCAGGAGGCACCGAGGAGTGCATCTTCTGGCTCTTAAGACGATGCATGGCCGATTCCACTACCATGGAATGGTGTGGCAGCTGTGCCTTCTGAAAGCCAGGGCTCTTGCGGACCCGATAGATAGAATCGACCCGCTTGCTCAGGACCGGCGAGGAGGCCGGACTCTCCCACATGCGGAAGAGTAGTCGTTCCAGCATAGGAGGAACCGGCACAGTAAAGTGCTCCCTCGCGGGAGAGTCATACTGGAGGGCGTCGAGCTCTTCGGCTCGAGGCTCCTCCTCGGGATCCGCAGGGAAGGCCAAAGCCTTGGCCATATCCCTAACGAAGTCCGAGAACCGGGCATCCTCCGGGGGGGACTGCTTCCGAGGCTCGGACCCCGGTGAGTCCGATGGGACACACCGAGTCCGGAAAGAATCAGGTGACTCTTCCTCCTCAGACTCCCAGACCGACTCCGACGAGGACTCGGTGGGGTCGGCCCGGGCAGGGTGCGGCGCCAGCCGCCCCGACGTCGAGGGAGTCGGCGTCGGCGACCTCGGTCCCGAACGGGAGGCCGAGGGTGACCTCGACCGAGGATCGACTCGAGTTCTCATTGACTCGAGGATCGGCTCGGTCTCCGGGGTCGACTTGGACGTCGACGTCCCGGCGGTCGGGGCAGCGGCGCCAGCGAGGCCAGCGAGCAGTGCCCGCTGCTGGTCCATGAAGGCAGACAGTCTGCTCTCCAAGGCCGTCAACCTGAGTCCGAGCTCAGGTGACCCAGCAGCCCCCGTCTCGGGCCCCGACGGCGTCGGGCCCGACGTCGGCTGTCGCGGAGGCGAGTCCAGAAGGACCACAGGACTTACCCGGGCAGGCATCTCCGACTCCAGGCGAGGTCGCTTCGGGAGGTGTTCCTTCTCCAAGGACCCGGGGCGGCTGTCGGGGCTATGCGACCTGGCCCTCGCGGAGCCAGGAGCGTCCACCGACGCCGCCCTCGCGGGTTTTTCCTTCCGACGATGGTCCCCGGAGGGAGAACCCCGGTCGGAGCTCCGTCGACGGTCCGAGCTGGAGCCTTTCGACGCGGAGGCCTCCGACGAGGTCCGGGTACGGCTGGGGTCAGCGAAGATTCTCTCACGCTGATGCCGCCGACTCAACGCCTTTGAGGACAGTTTGCTGCAGGGCCCACAGATCAGTTCCTCATGATCCGGGCCCAGGCAGCGGAGGCAAAAGTCGTGTGTGTCGGTTAGTGACATATTTCGGTCACACCGACCACACCGCTTAAACCCACTGGCAGCCATCGGGGGAAAAAGGGCCCCTGCGAGGTCAAAGGACCGGGCTGCCAGGGAAACCGAAAACGAAAGCTGACTAAGTCAGAAAAACCGAAAAAAGTAAGCGGACTCGAGACCGGCGTCGCGAGTCCGGGCGGGAAAGCGATCGGCGTCGAACCGAAAGGAAAAAGAATAAAATAATGAAGAAAATCGACTTTTTCGCGGGGACAAGACGGGGACGTCTGTAGGGCTCCGCGGAAAAAAGAAGACTGGCTAAGATGGCACCCTCGGGCGGGAAGACGACCGCGCATGCGCGCTGCAATTCCCAAAGGCTTTCTTTGAAAGCTGGGGAAAATTGCTCCGCGAGGGCTCCGTCGGCGCCGACGTCACCCATAAGTGAGGACTGACTTCCTGCTTGGTCCTGGAGAATGGCCTTTCCCATATCCCAAATGAAGTCCTCCTGGGGGCTTCACCGAGCGAGAATGGGAGTGTTCCAGGACATCAGAACCTAATATGCTCGACAGGGAGATCGCCCTAGGAACTGGCGTCAATTCCAATCTCCTATCCAATGAGCCTGCCTCCATCGACAGCGCATGGGTCTCCAGAATGGGCTGGACAGAGTCTGGTTACGATGACAAAGCCATTGAAGAGCCTACATGCTGCAAGGCCAAAACAAACGCCATGTGAGCATCGAGGACCCTCAGGCATTCCTCCAATACCACTGTCTTGGAGGGGACCGGGTCCGGAATTACTCAGCACTGTGGTTTTCCAAGGAAAGCAATGACACAAAGAGGATCCTGCAGAGACTAGAGAGAAAATGAGATACTCCAAGAATCAAGAAGACCTAAAGAACTATATCACAACACTTAAATACTACAAGCAACAAATTAACTTATGTAAGAAGCAATACCCCACCAACCTAATAATGGGATCTCTCAACAAGCCAAGAGAGCTGTTTGAAATAGCGCGTTCCCTTACCAAGTGCCTATCTCCACCCAACGGAGGTATCTCGATCAACCCGCAACTTACGGCAGACTTTCTGAAACTTAAATATATGCCCAACCTAGGAGCACCCTTCCCCCTACTGGGACTATCGTCCACAATCCCATCCTCAAAAATTTGGAGCTCCTTCCATGTGCCATCGCTAGAACACTTGCAGAACATAATAATGGACATAAACACCACCACATCACCCCAAGACCCATGCCCAGTTCTCCTGGATTAAGATCATGATCAAGCATCTCTGCCCTACCCTACTTAATATTATACAGCTATCACTCATTCACGGTCATGTTCCTGCCGGTCTCAAACATGCAACAGTTAGACCATAACAAAAAAAACCACAAAACGCTGATCCCAAAGACCCCAACTCCTATCATCCAATCTCAAGCCTCCCATTTCTAACAAAGATGATTGAGAAAGTGATACAATACCAGCTACAAGACCACACTGATAATCACTCACCGCTGGACCAAAACCAACATGGCTTCAATCCCCAACATAGTGTGGAAACGCTTTTTACCTCACTCTTGGACAACTTTCTGCTGGATCTGGATAACATAAAAAGAGGCTTTCTACTCATCTTTATTGATATCACTGAAGCTTTTGACTCAATTAATCACAATAACATGTTGAGATGCTACAGGAAATAGGACTCCATGGTACTACCCTCCAATGGTTCACTTCTTACCTATCCCACTGAAAGCTGCAAGAAAAATCCAACCAAGGCCTTTCAGACATAATAGATCAACCACAAGGCATCCCACAAGGTTTAGCTCTCTCAACTACCCTCTAATATCTACATAAACCACTGTGTAATATCATCAATCACTGCAAGATACAACACAGAATTTATGCGGCTGACATCATAGTCTATGCCTCATTTGACGTAGATCAACCTGATTTCACGATTCTAATGGTATGTCTGAAAGCAAAGACTGATTGGCTTCAGAAACAAAACCTTCATATAAATTACAAAAAAATCAGATGCACTCTTTGTAACCCGGAGCACCTCCTTTATCCCAAAGTTCTTCAAGATACTACATAATAACATACAAGTTAAGTACTTCAGTGTACACTTGGACCGGAACCTATCTTTCCGCAAGCATATTAGCATGACTACATAAGTGGTTTACTTCAAGCTAAACAGTACGAAAATTCATGCCATTACTTGACCAGACCCACTTTTGCACAGTGTCAGGCCATGATCATGCCAATACTAGACTACTGCAATGTGATATACCAAGGATTCCCAAAACAATCCACGTACCCATTTCAGCTAGTGCAGAACACGTTTGCTCGAATTATTGCAGGAATGATAAATGTCCACATATCACCAACTCTGGAGAAGCTTCACTGGTTGCCGATAGCTACACGTGCCAAATTCAAATCATTACTCATTATCTTTAAAATCATCCAACAGCTATACCCAAATTCTCTTCAACCAATTATCTCCAAGGATCAAGAATTGAGAGCAAGAAGAATTTTACAACAGAACCATTCACCCCTCAATCAAAATCAGAGCAAGACAAGTAACATGTAAGAGGGCGTTCTCAATATACGCTCCTGCAAACTGGAATGTACTTCTTGGGAACATTAGAGCCAAAGACTTAATGGACTTTAGAAAAGCCTTGAAAACCTCTCTTTTCCAAGAATATTATAACCAATCCATGAATAACCCTCAAGCTACCACATAACTCTGCCATCGAACTTCAACTCCACGTATTAGTTGAGCCAACTGATCTACGCCCCTCTTCTACTTTCTTCCCCACCCCTCCTCCTCCCCTCCCTCCTACTAACTCACCTACTACCTCTTGAGGATACTCTACATTTCTCACAATTACATATTTTCCCCTTTGGATCCCTTATCCCCCCACCTTACATAGCATCTTCTTCCCAATTTATCATTTCATATACAATATTTGATGTACATTATCTCCCCTTAACTCCAAGTTCAATTACCTGTTCAATGGAAAGTTCTAAAAGTTACTATGTTGTATGTAAACTGCTTTGAATGTAAGGAAGGCGGTATATGAAACTGTTTAAATAAATAACATAGTAACATATTAAATGACAGCAGATAAAGACCAGTATGGTCCAACTAGTCTAGCCAGTACGATGGCAAGAGTAGGTGCATCTGCCGCTCTGTGCAGGCCACCCTTATCCATGTTTTTGTTTAGGGGTGAACCCACCACGTCATGTAGGACACCCCTATTTGTTGAAAAATTAGATGGTTCAGTTTATTTTGATTTTATCCTGTTGCTGTAAATGGATCCACTGCATCTGTCCCATGCCATTTTGAATTCCATCACCGTGTTTTCCCCCACCACTTCCATCGGGAGGGCATTCCAAGCATCCACCACCCTTTCTGTGAAAAAGTATTTCCTGACATTGCCTTTCAATTTACCACCTTGCAGCTTCCTGTTATGCCCTCTAGTTTTACAGCTTACCCGTCTTTGGAAGAGGTTTGTTTGTTCATTATGATTCAGACCTTTAAATACTTAAAGAGAAATATCTCCCCCTGTCCCTCCTCTCCTCCAAAGTGTACATGTTTAGGTCTTCAAGTCTCTTCTCATAAGGCTTCTGACGCAGGCTCCAAATCATTCTGGTCACCGTCCTCTGAACAGTTTCCAGTCTTTTTACATCTTTTGCAAGATATGGTCTCCAAAACTGAACAGTATTCCAAGTGAGGCCTCACCAGTGACTTGTACAGTGGCATAAGTACCTCTTCCTTTCTGCTGGTAATCCCTAATTGTATGCAGCCCAACATCCTCCTGGCTTTTGCCACTGCCTTGTCGCACTGTTTTGCCATCTTGAGATCTTCAAAAATAATCACACCAAGGTCTTTCTCCTGATCCATGCACACCAACCTCTCGACCCCTATCGCGTACGTTTCCCTTGGATTTCTGCTACCAAGTGCATGAATCTGCACGGCTTTGCATTAAATCTTAATTGCCAAGCATTAGACCATTCTTCCAGCTTTTGTACATCTTTCCTCATGTTAACCACGCCCTCGGGGGAGTCCACTCTGTTGCAAATTTTTGTGTCATCTGCAAAAAGACAGACTTTTCCATTCAGTCCTTCAGAAATATCACTCACAAATACATTGAACAGTGCTGGGCCCAGGACTGAACCCTGGGGCACCCCGCTAATCAACTTCCCTTCATCCAAATGAGCTCCATTTACCATCACCTTCTGTCGTCTGTCAGTCAACCAATTCTGATCCAATTTACCATCTTGGGATCCATCCCCAAGCTACTGAGTTTATTGATAAGCCTCCTATATGAGGAAAAGTATGAAAGACTTTGCTGAAATCCAGGTAGATGACATCCATGGCATGCCCCTGATCTAGTTTCCTGGTCACCCAGTCAAAGAACTCAATCAGATTTGTTTGGCAAGATCATCCTTCGGTAAAACCATGATGACTCGGATCTTGCAACCTGTTGGTTTTGAGAAAGTTCACTATTCGCTCTTTCAGGAGCGCCTCCATTACCTTTCCCACCACTGAGGTAAGGCTCACGCCTGTAGTTTGACACTTCTTTCCTGTCACCACTTTTGTGTAAAGGTACGAGATCAGCCATTCTCCAGTCCTCAGGAACCTCTCCTGTTTCCAAGGATCTGTTGAAAACATCCTTTAACAGCCCTGCAAGAACCTCTCTGAGCTCTTTCAGTATCCTGGGTAACTACCGGTATCGATACCGCTGGCGGGGGACTCCACAATCATAGGTTCATCGGGAGACATCCAGCTGCCTCTTGGGCTGTGGAGTTTGATTCCTCACAAATAGGAGTTCATTCCTCCTGCTAGGGAAGCTTGGTGAGCTGCTCCCGGCCCTCAGTGTGCCAGGAAGGGCTGTGGTGCTGATGCACCTTGGGTTTGTGCCAGTGCTCGGGAGCCCCTTTTGACACTGATGAGATTGGCATCTGATCCCTCCTCGATTCCAGTCAAACGAGAGTCTCTGTTCAATGCCCTGGCCCTCTGTTCCAAATGTGCTAGGGCATCCCACCCAGTTTACACCTTGGCAGCACTCTGCGACGGCACTGCTGATGCTGGAGCCAAGGATGTTGAATCAGACATTCTAAGGAAGGATGACTCCTGCTTTTCCTGGCCCTTCAGGCCCTTACTCATCATCTGCAGGCAAAGGTTGCAGGATGTGGGCTGGTGGTCAGGCGCAAGCCACTGCAGGCACCAATTGTGCCTGTTAATGATGGAAATAGTGCAGTCATATTTTGTGAATTTCTTAAAGCCACTCACCGGCTTAGACATGTCCAGGAAGACCATCTCAGTGAGATCAAAGGCCTCAATTAAGACTGTGGGCAAAAGGCCAGGACAGAGGAAAAGCATAAAAAGTAGTAAAAGAGTAAAAACAAAAGAAAAAAAAGTAAAATATTAGCTGGGAGTACACTAATCAATAGGTAGTGAAAATTACTCAAGAAAAAAAAAATACCCACAAGGAGTAAACTGAGAAAGCATAGTTACTCACCTGTAACAGGTGATCTCCGGGAACAGCAGGAATTTAGTCTTCACATATGGGTATTGTTGGTACCGACAGAGCCTGCGCGGGAACGCTCCCCAGCGTTCAATTAGAAAGCTTTTGGGAGCATCCCACAGCACCTGTGTGCTGCCTTCCCGCCTTTCCCAACTGCCTCTCTCCAGTTGAATTTTATAGCTGAGACAAAGAGAGAGAGAGAGGGAAAGAAAAGAAAAGACAGACAACTCCTAGGGGAGGTGGGTGGGTTGTGAAGACTAAATTCCTGCTGTTCCCAGAGATCACCTGTTACAGGTGAGTAACTATGCTATCTCCAGGAACAAGCAGGAATGTAGTCTTCACATATGGGGACTCCCTAGCTACAGATGCCAGGGTGAAACCCCAGAAGTTGTGTGCCCCTGTGAAAGTGCTCCACTTCCCCCCATGAATCTCTGGCATCCTACCGGGAATGGTGGGTAGGAGATGATTAAGTATGGAACAGGTGACATAGAACAGCCTGACCAAACAAGGCATCCCGGCGGGAGTCCTTGTCCAAGCAGTAATGGGCTGTGAAGGCATGAACCGAGGCCCAAGTGGCTGCTCGACAGATGTCGTCAATAGACACAATGTGTAGATGAGCCACTGAGACTGCCATGGCTCTCACATTGTGAGCCATGACATGGCCTTCCAGAGAAAGGTTCTTACTCTGATAGGCAAAAGAAATACACTCTGCAATCCAGCTGGACAATGTTCTCTTGGAGACTGGAAGTCCCAAATGAGAAGGATCGAAAGCAACAAAGAGTTGGGAGGACTTTCTATGTTGCTGTGTCCTCTGTAAGTAAAAGGCAAGTGCTCTTTTACAGTCCAAAGTATGAAGATTCCTTTCTGCATTTGAAGCATGAGGCCTTGGAAAAAATACAGGCAGGTAAACCGCATGGTTTAAATGAAAAGGTGAGACCACCTTTGGCATAAAGTGTGGATGAGTCCTAAGGACTACCTTATCATGATGGAACCTCGTGTAAGGAGGATCAGCAACTAATGCTTGCAATTCACTGATGTGACGTGCTGATGTGATTGCAATGAGAAAGATAACTTTCCAGGAAAAGAATTTCAAGGAGGTAGTAGCTAAAGGTTCAAAAGGTGGCTTCATGAGCTGCCCAAGAACCAGATTCAGGTCCCACGCCACTGGAGGTGGCCCAATGGGAGACTTAGTTTGAAGAAGGCCCCTCATAAATCTCGCTATGAGAGGATGAGAGGAAATAGGTTGTCCATTTAAAGGCTTTAAAGAAGCTGAAATAGCACTTAAATGGACTCTTACTGAGTTAGTCTTAAGTCCTGCATTAGATAAATGCAGGAGATACTCCAGTAATGATTTCAGAGGTATCGCAGAGGGGTGAAGACCCTTTTGCAAACACCATATGAAAAACCTTTTCCAATTGAAAGCATAAGAGCATCTTCTGGAAGGTTTCCTGGAAGCACAACGGACATCCCTTACTTGTTGAGAAAGGTTAAGACCATGAAGATCTAGGCTCTCAGCAACCAGGCCCTGAGATGCAGAGTGGGGATTGGGATGCCACAACATCCCGTCCTCCTGAGACAGGAGATCTGGAGCAGATCCTAACTCCAGAGATGGAGCTTGAGAGAGATGCAGGAGCAGAGGGTACCACACCTGCCGTAGCCACTGTGGAGCTATGAGAATCATGTGGCCTTTGTCTTTCTGAAGCTTGAATAGGGTCTTGGGAATTAGGGGAATGGGTGGAAAGGCATACAGGAAGTCCTGACCCCAATGGAGGAGGAAAGTATCCCTGGCCTGAGAACCCTAAGCCAGAATTCTGGAACAGAACCGGGGAAGTTTGGCATTCAACGGACTTGCAAAGAGGTCTATATCCGGAGTTCCCCAAATTTGAAAAATTTTTGCTACCTGGTCTGCATGGAGATACCATTCGTGTGGAAGCAGAACTTGACAGTCTGTCTGCCCAAGAGTTTTGAATGCCTGGCAGATACACCGCCAGGAGATGAATTTGATGCTCTCTGGCGAGGGCCCATAGTCACAAAGCTTCGTTGCAAAGCGACAGAGAGCCTGTTCCTCCCTCCTTGTTCAGACAGAACATAGCTACTTGATTGTCCGTCTGACTTAGTACTGTCTTGTAGCTGAGCTGGGTATGGAACACACGAAGAGCGAGGAAGATTGCTCTGAGTTCTAGGAGATTGATATGTAAGTGGGTCTCCTGTGGAGTCCAGGTACCTTGGGTAGAAAGATCTTGCAGATGAGCTCCCCAACCCACTTGTGAGGCGTCTGTTGTTAGAGGGACCTGGGGTAGGGGTTGCTGGAAAGGGGATCCCACCAACAGGTTTTGGGTTGACTGCCACCATTGTAGAGACAAAATAAGGCGACTTGTGTTTGCTATTTTGTCTGATAGGCAGCCTGATGCCTGAGTCCGCTGAGTGGATAGAGTCCATTGGGCTGTTCTCATATGGAGGCGAGCATAGGGAACCACGTGCACGGTATATGCCATGTGGCCTAGTAGTTGTAACATTTCCCAAGCAGTGAGATGAGTTTTTAACACTGCCTGGGAGGCTAACTGCACAATGCAAAGGCAGCGGGCCAGTGGAAGATAGGCCCTTGCTTTTCTGGTGTACAGCAAAGCTCCTATAAACTCTAGAGATTAAGTGGGAGTTAGGCTGGATTTTGGGATGTTTATGACCAGGCCCAAATACTGAAGGATACGCATTGTGCAAGATAGGGAAATTCTGGCCTCTGACTCTGATGGGGCTCGAATGAGCATCTAAATAGGGGAAGATGAATATTCCTAGAGTGTGAAGAAATGCTGCCACTACAGCCATGCATTTCGTAAACACCCTTGGGTGCTGAGGCCAGGCCAAAAGGAAGCACCCTGTATGGGCAGTGCTTTCCTTGAAACAGGAAGCGAAGGAACCTTTGGTGAGTTGGATGGATGAGAACATGAGTATACGCATCCTTGAGATCTAAAGAACCAAGCCAATCCTGAATCTGAAGGTATGGCAGCAGAGTTCCCAGAGAAATCATCTTGAATTTCTCTTTGAACAGGAATTTCTTCAGTTCTCTGAGGTCTAAAATGGGTCTGTGTCCCCCCTGTTTTCTTTGGAATAAGGAAATAAGGGGAGTAACACCCTGTACCCTGTTGGAAAATGGGAACGCCTTCTATTGCCCCCTGGGCAAGAAGTAAACTAACCTCTTGACTCAACTGAGTGTTGAAAGAAGCCTGAGAATTGAACTGTCTTACCACTATAGGAGGGGGCATGTTGAAAAAATGAAGCTTGTACCCCTCTCTTACAATGGAAAGAGTCCATTCTTCTGCTATTATCTGCCCCCATCTGGGGGGCAAAATGACACAACCCTCCTGGGATGGTGGAAGGCTCCGGCCCGTTCAGGGCCAGGAAGGCCAAGTTCTCTAGATGAGAGTCAAAGCCCCTGTGCCGGCTGAGTCTGCTGGGCCGGATGAGGCTTAGCAGTCTGATATCCTTTGCTTTGGGGGCTGCTGTCCCTTTCGGGCGGACTGACCTGCATAATGCACCTGCTGGGTATAGGAGGGATAAAACCTCTTCTTTTTAGAGAAGAATGGTTTCTTGTAGGATTTTCTCCTTGCAGGATCAGCTGTAGCCTTGGATAGCCTATCCAAAGTGGCGTTATCAGCATCCAGCTCATTAGCTTTCTCTTGCCAATTTTTGCCAAAGAGATTTTTGCCTGTACAAGGGATATTCCCCAGTTTGTCCTATACCCAGAGTTCTAAGTCAGATGCCTGGAGCCAGGCAATCCTACGAGCACCTATGGCAATGGCAGAGGTTCTGCTTATGCACTCAAAGCAGTCAAAAGCTGCACGATTAACAAACTTGGAAACATCCTGGGCATGTTTGACAAGTGTAAGATAATCCTGCCTCTTATCAGGAAGGAGAGGGCTCATAAGCTCTAGATCTCCTGTAACCTCCTTAAGGAACATTGCCATGTATAAAATGTAGGAACTAATCCTGGAAGAAAGCAAAGAGGCCTGGAATGTTCGACGCCCAAAGGCATCAAGAGTCCTACATTCACGTCCTGGAGGATTAGATGCATGTCTCTTTGCACTCTTGATCCTTCTCATAGCTGACTCCACCACTATGGAGTGGTGTGGCAACTGAGTTTTTTGAAATCCAGGACAAGGAGGTACTCGATACATGGTATCCAGCCTACAGGAATGAGGAGAGGTGGTAAGAGGTGTTTCCCACATTTTTAACATGAGATCATGCAAGATCTCATGAATAGGCAAAGTAGCCGCTTCCTTGGGAGCTTTAGGATATTGCAAATTCTCCAACTCCTTTGCTCTGGGCTGTTTCAGGAGCCACTGTGATGGAAAGATCCCTAGCCACCTCCCTGATAAAATCCTGAAAGGATATATCCCCTCTGGAGGAGACATCCTACGTTTAGGAGAAGAAGGCTCCTCAGAGAGAAGTACTCCGGTATCGACAGAGCTGTCAGAGTTCTCAGAGTCATCGGAGGATTCAAAATATTTTCTGTCCGGGTACTCTTGTAAAGCACGACACCGATACCGATCGAAGTCTGTACCGGAGGGGTCCGGTACCAGCCTGTCGATACCGGAGGAAATAGCATGACTCGGTGTTGGTAGCATACTCGCCGATGTCGATGCTGTCGGTACTGATATCGGTGCCGGAACCGGTGTCGGTACCAGTTGATCTGTCTGAAGCGGTCCTGAAGGCACCGATGCGGCAAGGAGAGCCACCAGACTGCGCTCAATAGCCAGGAATCTCTGGTCAATTGATGCTGCCAATGCCTGGGTGTCGGTACCGGACTAAGCGTCCGGTACCCCAGAGCATGGCACCAGTAGTTCTGCCAAGGTTGAGGCCTCGAGAACATCCTGGAGCCCAAATAATGCTTTGAAAGCCGAAGCCTCCCGCCAGGGCAATTTTGCCAGTACAAGTCCCTCAAGGGCAACGCCAGAGGCATCTCGATGCTTGGAAGGAGATCTACCCTTTGAGGACCAGCCAGATTTATGTTTGGTTACCTGAGATCCATGGGAGGAAGACGAAGCCCTGGAAGACGTTGATGCCACGGATGCTGCATCAGAGGGAAAAAGGGTGCTAAGCTTAGCAGTTTGGTTCTGCCGACCCCTCTTTGACATCATCCCACAGGCAACACACTCCGAGATGGAGTGGTCAGGACCTAAACATTTGAGGCACCACTCGTGTCGGTGACGGAGATGGAACCGCCACACTTGGAACACTTTTTAAAATCCGAAGCGGGTTTTTCCATGTTGAGGAAAAATTGGGCCTAGTGCCCAAAATGGTGCATAGCACCCAAGAGAAAAAAGGCTGGAAAATCCAGATAAAAGATTAGAATTTTTTTTTTTTTTTTAGAAAGAAAGAACCAGCGGTACCGGTATAGCGTCGAGGAAGGCAGATGCTACCATAAAAAAGAATGAAAAATATGGGATAATTTCTGCGGTGACAGGAAAACGACTTGCTGGCTCCGCGGAAAAGGAAGAACTGGAGAGAGGCAGTTGGGAAAGGCGCGAAGGCAGCACGCAGGTGCTGTGGGATGCTCCCAAAAGCTTTCTAATTGGACTCTGGGGAGCATTCCCGCGCAGGCTCCGTCGGTACCAACGATACCCATATGTGAAGACTACATTCCTGCTTGATCCTGGAGATACGTTTTTCAGCTGGTGCAGGACACATCCTGTGGGTTCCATGAAAAAAGGAGACTGAAGAAGATGTCGCCATGGCAGGTAGAAAGACAGGTGCACAGGCACGGTGCAGATCCCAAAAGCCTGCAATGGAAGCTAGGGAGCGTTTTTGCATGGGGCTCTGTCAATGACATCACCCCATATGTGAGGACTTACTTCCTGCTTGCCCACAGAGAAAGCATAGTTACTCAGCTGTAACAGGTGTTCTCCAGGGAAAGCAGGAATCAGTCCTCACATATGGGTGATGTTGGCGCCGACAGAGCCCACATGGAAGTATCTCCCCAGCTTTCAAAGAAAGCCTTTGGTAGATGAACCACACATGTGTGGCCACCTCCTGTCCAAGGGTGCCATCTTGCCTCAGTCAAATGACATAGCTAAAACAGCAAAAATAAGAGATGGTAAAGGAGCAACTCCACAGGGAAGAGGGAGCGCGTTGTAAGGACTGATTCCTGCTGTCCCGGGAGAACACCTGTTACAGGTGAGCAACTACGCTTTCTCCGGGAACAAGTAGGAAGTCAGTCCTCACATATGGGACGCCCCAGGTGACCTGCAAATGTGAAATGTGATCAGCAGCAGTTGAATCCCCAGAGAGACTCTCGCAAGATCCAAGTGTGCAGTGAGAACCAGCACTCTGGTAGCCTGAACACAGAAGGGTCAGAAGGCAAGAATTGCTTTTGCCCTGAAAAGATTATAGAGCACGGCCTGGCCAAAGGTGCTGTCCCCACTGTGAGTTCCTCGCCAGGCAGTAGTGAGCTGTGAAGGTATGGACCGAAGACCAGGTGGCGGCCCGGCAAATTTCCATCATGGGGATGGAACGCAGATAGACCACAGAAGTAGCAATGGCCCTGATGTGGTGCTTCGTGACTCTGGTCCAGTGGGATCTCCACTTGCTCGCAGGCAAGGGTAATGCAGTCCAACACCCAAGTGGACAGAGTTCGCTTAGTCACTGGGAGCCCCAGGTGACTGGGGTATTAGGATACAAAAAGCTGTTAAGCTTTGCGGTGGCCCCGAGTAGAAGGACAGGGCTCTCTTACAATCCAGAGTATAGAGAACAGTCTCTGCCCTAAAGGCATGAGGTCTGGGAAAGAAAGTGGGGAGAACCACCTCCTGACTGAGGTGGAATGGGGACACCACCTTCGGCAGAAACTTGGGGTGTGTGTGGAGCACCACCCTGTTTTTGTAGAACCTTGTGTAAGGAGGACCTGCCATCAGAGCCTGGAGCTCGCTGACTCTGCGTGCTGATGTGAGTGCTACCAAGAAGGCAACCTTCCAGGAGAGGTACCTTAGGTGGAAGGTGACCAGAGGCTCAAATAGAGGCTTTATGAGCTGCGAGAGCACCACATTAAGGTCCACTCCACCACTGGAATGTGGACAGGGGGTTTGGACAACATGAGGCCCCACAGGAACCGAGACACAAGGGACTGAGTCGAGAGGGATTTCCCCTCGACGGAGTGGTGACACGCTGCGATGGTGCTCAGGTGTACTCTGAGTTGGATTTCAGTCCCGCCTACGATAGGTGGAGCGGGTATTGGATTACTACATGCACTGAGCAGGAGAACAGGTTCATCTGCTTTTCTATGTGCCACAAAGAGAAACGGCGCCACTTGAAGGTGTATGTCCTTCTCGTGGAGGCCTTACGAGAGGCCTGGAGAATCTCTCTCATGTCTCGTGGGAGATTGAAGAGGGCTAACGCTACCCTTTCAGCAGCCAAGCCGTGAGCAAGAGGGACCCCAGGATGGGGTGTAGGAGAGAGCCCTGCTCCTGCGAGAATAGTCCTGGAGCTTGGCTCAGGGAATCGGCAGTATCATCGATAGGGAGAGGAGCAATGTGAACCAGGGCTGTCTAGGCCACAGAGGGGCTATCAGCACTAGCTATGTTCTGTCGAGCTGATGCTTGAACAGGATCTTGGCTATCAGCAGCATTGGAGGGAAGGCATAGAGAAGGCCTCCTATCCACGAGATGAGGAACACATCTGCTGCCACCCAGGATAGGTGCGGCTGGCAGGAGCTGAATTGGAACACTAGGGAAAGAAGAACAACCACCCTCCGCAGAAATCACAGGAGTCACCAGAACAAAAGTAACATACAATACCGATTCAATTGCATATATACTTAGTTACATATATGTACACATATATACATATATATTTCATATATACTCAACTCATATATTCAATTGCATATATACTCCAATGGCAATCAGGACATTGTAACAAAAACTTATAAATAAAACATACATATGTAATCTAAAAGGTGCATATGAGGGCAGTACAATTGCTATAGACAATACCATAAAATTCTGCAGCTAACTTGCTTCATGATCTTTACGTATGTATTGTATGTTTCTTTTGTATTTTATTTTTGTTTGTTCTTTATTGTACAGTTTGGAAATATTATTGTATTTTTAATGTATTTTTAATATTCATGTGTTTTGTTTTTTGACCCCTGATGCAAGCTGACAGCCGAAACCTGGCCAAGTTGGGTCTATACCTTTGAAGGTTTTACGAAATTAAAGGTTTAATTTTTAAGAGGTGTGGCCGAGTCCTCCCTGTGCTTTTCAGAAACAGAATTGGGGCAACTGCGTGTTGTCTAGGCTGGTGAACAGGTCCATCACTGGGACGCCCCAGAGCCAGAACAGCAGTGAGGCTACCACTGGGTCCAGGTGCCACTCATGCAGCTGGTATATTCTGCTTAGTCTGTCCGCTAAGACGCTGTCCTGGTTTAGAAGGTAGACTGCCCTTAGGAGCATCACTCTGGGTGTAGCATAGAAGCAAAGGGATACTGCCTCCTGGCAGAGGGGGTACAACCCTGCCCCCCTTGTTTGTTCATGTAGAACATTGCAACCTGATTGTCTGTCTGGATCAGCACTGCGTGGTGCTGTAGTTGGTGGCGGAAGGCTCTGAGGGCTAAGAATATCACCCTTCCAGCAGGCTGATCTGCATTTCGGATACCCTCTGGGACCAGCATCCTTGTCTGGAGGCTCTTGCAATGCATTCCTAGTCCATTATAAAGACGTCCATTGTGAGGACCTTCTGGGGGATGGGTGCCTGGAAGGACATCCTGGCCTGAAGATGACATGGGTTCTGCCACCATCCAAGGGAGCCTGCTAAATGGCAGGTCACCTGCACTCTATCCTGGAGCCTGCTTGTAGATTGGACCCACTGAGAATGGAGGCACCACTCAGCTGCTCTCATGTGCAGGTGGGCATTTTGTGTCATGTGGACTGTGGAGGTCATGTGTCCCAGTAGGTAGAGGAGAATTCAGGTGTGTAGTGTACTGCGCAGTTGCACCTCTGCAGCTAATTCCTTGAGGTGTTCTGACCTCTCCTGAGGGAGGAAGGCTTTTGCCTGAAGGGTGTCCAATTGCGCCCCTATGAACTCTAGATGTTGAGCCGGGGTGAGGTGGGACTTGGAGTAATTTATGACAAACCCCAGGTACTGCAGGGCATTTATGGTGCGCCCAGTGGTACATTGCACCTCTGTAGCTGTGTCCCTCTTTATGAGCCAGTCATCCAAATAAGGGAAGACAAAGGTCCCTTGTAGCCTGAGGTGAGCTGCGACCACCGTGAGGCATTTTGTGAAGACCCATGGAGACGAGGTCAGACCAAAGGGCAGCATCCTGTATTGGTAGTGCTGTCCCCAGATATGTTTCTGTGGATGGAGTGAATTACGATGTGCGTGTAGGCATCCTTTAGGTCTATGGAGCAGAACCAATCTCTGTGCTGGAGGAATGGCAGCAGTGTTCCAAGGGAGAGCAACTTGAACTTCTCCTGACCAGAAACCTGTTGAGCTCTCGCAGGTCCAGGATGAGCCTAAGGCCCTCATTTCTCTTGGGGATGAGGAAATACCTGGAGTAGAAGCCAGTGCCCAGGAGGCTGCGGCACTGGCTCCACTGCTTTGTCCCGCAGTAATCCTGCAAGCTTAGTGAGGAGCAGGGTTTGGTGAGGAGAGGCCTGGTGGGTTCTCCCAGGAAGTATGAGGGTGGTGGCCGATGTAGGTGAAGGAGGTAATCCTCCTTGACCACTTGTAGAAACCAGGCATCAGTGGTGATGGCTGTCCACCTGTGGGCAAACAGTGCTAGGGGCCCCCCCCCCCCCCCCGTGGGCAGCAGAGAACCTCCTGGTGGATTGGAGGTCACGCCCAGGCAGTCAAATGCTTCCCCCAAGAAAGGGCCTGAGCCAATGCCTGGGGTTTCGTGGCTTTTTGTTTACTGGGACTATGTCCTTGGCCCTTCTGAGGGGCTGAAAAAGCCTGGAAGTGCAGAGTGCTACCAAATCCCCCTTTCTTCCTCGGGAAATAGGACTTTTTCACCAGCACCTTATTCCGGGGTTGCACCGTGGTCTTTTTTGAGAGCCTGGTTCTCGTGACATACTCGGAATCTATCTTCTGTTTTCACCTATGCATGGGACAATTATTAGTTTGTCCTGTACCCATTGCTCCAGGTTGGATGACTGCAGCCATACTTGGTGTCATGCCCCGATACCGGCGGCGGCCACCCTGGCCGATGACTCAAAGCCATCATTGGCTGTTAGGGTCTTGAACCTCTGCAAGGGTTTGCCAACGAGGCCTGCCGAGAATCCCCCGAGCTCCTTTGACAGTTTCTTCAGGTACATTCTGATGTAGAGCTGGTAGGACTGGATTTGGAACATCGAGCCCTGAAAGGCTTTCCGGCCAATAGCATTGAGGGTTCGGACCTCCCTGCCGGGTGGCAGCGACAAATGTTCTTTTTGTTCTTAAGCCTGTGTAATGCAGACTCTATGACCATGGAATTGTAGGGAAGTTGGGTCTTTTGGAACCCAGGGTTTCGGCGTACCCATTCGAGGCACCTATTAACGATTGGTACCAACACCGATGTTTCCCATCATGTGTAAGAGTAGGCAGTCGAGGATCAGGGGCACTGGGATCATAAGGGTTTCCTTTGGGGTACCTTGAATTAGAAAATCTCCAATTCTTCAGTTTGTGGGTCCTCCTCAACCTCGGCCTCAATAGTGAGAGACGGCCATATCCCTCACGAAATCGAGAAATGCCACGTCCTCGGATGGGAAAAGGCGTTGGGTCACAGTGGAAGATGGGTCCAAGGGCAGGTCACAATGGCACCTCGTGTTCGGGGACTCTTCGTCCTCAGTCTCCCATTCAGACTAGAGTATAAGTCAGATGCCGCGCGATCATTTCGATCGAGGGTTGCTCCGGGCGGGCTGCAACATCCGGAGGATCTGCAGTCCAAGCCGTGGACGCTTGACAGGGAGCACCGGGGTCCTGAGGAACAGGACCGGGACCTCAACTGGGGGTTCTCTAGAGGCCGATGTCCTCGAGGACCGTTTCAATGTCTGGGGAAGCCCTCGTGTCAAGGGCCCCATCATCAGGGCGGATGAACTGGACATAAACGCCCAGATGCATGGTCATTAGGGAAGACATACTGCTCTCTAGGGCTTCCATTCTGGTCTCCATGCCAGTTTGTTCCGCAACCTTCGATGTGGGCACGGAGGACGTCGGAGAGGGAGAATCCTTGATGAGGATGGCTTCGGAGGTCTGAGGCTGGTCGGCGGGAGCAGACGATTCCTTGCAGAGCATCTTGGTGGGCTGCTTCTGCCACGACTCCCCAGATTCACACCTGGGACTGCGGGACATGGGGTGGGATTTTATCTTTTTTCCGAATCTGTCCTCCGAGGCGGTCTTCGAGGATTTTTTCTTCTTATGCTCCACCTCCAGGAACGTCCGATCAGAAGAATCGTGGCTGAGAGACTCCGAAGAGGCCCTGACTTCGCGTGGCATCAAGGTATCAGAGGGGGCCCTGGAGTGTGATGTCACCAGAGACTCCGGTGCAGAGTTAGACTTCTGAAATAACTTTTCCTGCTGCTGATGGCGGCTTTTTAAGGCCTTTGGGGGTCATGGTTCTGCAGAGCTTGCAGTTGGAGTCGGTGTGCTCCAGACCAAGACATCGAAGGCAGCAGTCGTGTGGGTTGGTAACATCATTTTGCCACACTGGTAACACTTTTTGAAGCCACTAGAGGCCATCGGAAAAAGGGAGTTCCCGCCTCCTGGCAGGGGTCTGATGCCTTTGGCTGAGAAAGTGCTCAAATGCTGGTCGAGGAACACCTCAATGCAAAACTAAAAAAAACTAACAAATGGATAAGAGGAGCGACACCGAGGCGAGCTGGCTCAGGGGCAGGAAGGAACCGGCATGCAAACCAGACAAAACTTGAGAATAAAATCTGACTTTTTCCAGGGAAAATTGGACAATGTCCGAAGGGCTCTGTGGAAAAAATACTGAGGCAAGATGGCAACCTTGGATGGGAAGTGCATCTCCCAAAGGCTTTCTTTAAAAGCTCGGGAGAAGCTTCTGCATGGGCTCCATCAGCGCAGACGTCACCCATATGTAAGAACTGACTTCCTGCTTGTTCGCGGAGAATATATATTATGTACTTTTTACAAGCACTCACACACAGACTGTGCAGATACAGAAGGGTGTGTGCTTCTGCAAACGCACACACACACAGAGGTTGAAAAGACTTCCATGAGCCATGCTCTACATACTTTCCCCACTTGTTTTTATAGCAGTTGATGGGGTAATTTGGAATCATTTACCTCAATCTGTTCTTTATTTAAACACTCCTCAGCTACTTCAGCTTTCATCATAATTTTCTATCAAAATGCTGCTGCATTTTGCCAGTATCTCTAGAAGATACCTTACTTCAAACCATGCACTCCTGAACTGTTGACCTCTCCCCAGATTCTAGTTTAAAAGCTGCTGTCTTCTTTTTAAAGGTTAGCACCAGCATATTCGATCCACCCTGATTAAGGTGCAGCCCATCATTTCGGAATAGGCTCCCCCTTTCCCAAAATGTTGTCCAATTCCTAAAAAATCTAAATCCCTCCTCCCTGCACCGTGGTCTCCTCCACACACTGACTGCTGAGCTTTGCCTGTCTCTCAAGTCCTGCATGTTGAATGGGGAGCATCTCTGAGAATGACACCCTAGAAGTTCTCGATTTCAACGTTCTACCTAAGAGCTTCCAAAACCTCTTTGGCTTCCAAAACTTCTCTCTCACATTTTCCTATATCGTTCATACTCACATTAAAAGACAGCTAGCTCCTTCCCAGCACTGTCTAAAATCCCATCTGTGCTATTTTAAAGGTCAATA
Source organism: Ichthyophis bannanicus (assembly GCA_033557465.1). Taxonomy (NCBI): domain Eukaryota; kingdom Metazoa; phylum Chordata; class Amphibia; order Gymnophiona; family Ichthyophiidae; genus Ichthyophis; species Ichthyophis bannanicus. Next base: position 196,220,328 of record CM066037.1, on the reverse strand, counting down.
ACTTAAATGATTTGCATAAACTTTTATTGCAAGATTTAGTTTACATGTGTAAATGGGCGTACGAGTTTAAGTAGTGATTTTATAAAAAATCACTACCTATTTGCAACACTCACAGATTTCAAGGGGAGTAATGTGAGCAGACTTAAAATACACATAAACTTCCCATTTTGGAAGGGGAACACGTATGTAGTTCACAAAAATTCCCAGTCAGAATTTATACCCTTCTGAATCATGCATATATGTGAGCAAATTGCTCATTTGGATGAGGGATTTAAAGGAGTAAGCGAAGGGGCAATTGTGCGTATCCTTCTGGCCTTAAAAAAAAACATTGGGTGTGACTTCCGGTTTGGCAAATGAGCTGATCGGTTGTATTCTGATCAGCTCCGGGTAGCCTACCCTGCAAACCTGCGATTAAATCCCACTTTAGGTGGACATCCCCACTAACTGGTACTTATATGCGTGGCTGACGGTAGTGCAACTGAAACGGCGTACCAGCAGCGCGGCAATTACCTAGATGGCATCGAAGACCATGCGGAGGGAGAAGCCACGAGTCCCAGAGGCCAAGATGGCGGAGGGGGCGCCCAGTAGCCCTGTCTCGGGAGGCACTCAAGGGCTGGTAGCAGAGGTATCGGCAGCGGTGGTGCAAGCGCTCGATGCCCACTTCCAGGACCTGAAAGAGCAGACCCATACTGTTGGCCAGCGCGTTACCGCCTTTACAGAAAGAGTAGAGCAGGTAGAGACGAGTGTCTCAAATGTGGAGGATATTTTGCACCCCCTGCAAGCCAAAGTGGAAGCTCTGGAGACTCTTGTCAAGCAACAGGGGGACAACCTTGACGACCTGGAGAACCACGGGCGGCGCAAGAACCTGCGATTTGTGGGAATATCTGAGTGTGTAACGGAGGGTGCCCTGTATGGTTTTTTGCTGGCCTGGATTGAAAAGCTTCTGGGGGGCCAGGGGGACAATCCGGTGAAGCTGGAGCGGGTGCAACAGTTGGGCCCCCGGCGTGACCAAGCCCGACACCCGCATGCAGTTATCGCTCGGTTCTTGGATTACAGGCAGAAAGAGGAAGTGCTCAGGGCCGCCCGGAGTCGAAAAGGGCAAAAACACGATGCTGAGCACATCTTGGTCTTCCAGGATTACTCGGTCTTGGTCAGCCAACGTCGGGCCTACTCGAATAGCTGTGCACAACTGCTACAAAAGGGGGTGCGTTTTTCTCTCCTCTATCCGGCCCGTTTGTGGGTGGAATTTCAAGGCCGGACACGTTACCTGCTAACTCCTGAGGCGGCGGCTTCTTTCTTGGAGACTTTGAATATGCCTGCAGACTCCAACTCCTGAGAGCGTAATTGGAAGCATGGCTGGGGATTAGTTGACCAACTTGAGGAGGACACTCAGGTGCTGAGCACCAATACATGAAGGATATGGCGGGCTCCTGTTTCCTGAGACTTCTGCATACCTTGGACTATGCTGCTCAGGTCCTTTCACCATGTTTTGCATTCTTCTGTTTTCTCCCCTTCTTTCCAAGCCCCGGGTTGCAACATATGTGGGGTGGGGAGTAGGAATCTATGCAACTTGTTAGTTACTTAGCGGCGACTCTAGCCTTTGATAGATGCAAAGGGTAACAGGCTGCAACTGTATTTCTTATTAATAACAATGTTGCTGTAGAGCTCTGGTTTCCATGTGAGTTTGCACTTTTAGATGCTTAATGGTATATGTCAGTATTTGGGTAAGGAGGGCAGGGGGGGGGGGAGTATATCGGGATACAATCTGCTGGGGCCCAGTCCTTGGGGAGGGGGTTCCCGAGTGATTAGGAGGGGTTGAATGTGGCTTCCCCTGGGGTCAAATGTGGTTCCCCTGGGGTCCTCGTGGACAGCTGGCGTGGCCTGTAGTGGGGAGCGAAGGCACGTGACCCATAAGTGCTGAAGGGTGTCCTTGAGGCTGCGGTTTAGTTTAGGCCCATGGGTTCTGCTCAGAGTTAAACTATCGGAGCGGCATGAGTGGAGGCAGCGCTGGGTTAGGGTCGGGTGGTGGGTGGGTTAACTTGTAGGCTGGGAATGGTTCGAGGCGTAGTCCATGGGTTCTTGGTTGATGGGAGCTATTACTTTTATATTTGTCTGCCCTTTGTTGGGCTCCCTCATTGGCCTTTGGGGACTCCCTTGGAACTAGCTATGAGGGGAACGGCCTGGTACTGGGAGGTAGGATGGCGGGGGCTGTTTGGTTAGGGGAGTGCTCGCCCAACAGGGTGTGGGGTACTTGTTATGATTGGTCAGTCCTGTGTTTAGAGGTTAGAGGTGGTTGTAATCCAAGGGAAGAGAGAGGTGGGGGAGGATATGGTGGGTCGGTAAGGGGGGGGAACGGCACTTTTCAAAGACCGGAGCAGGTCGATTAAGGGGGGGGGGGGTTGGAATTCAGGAGGGGGGGTAATATTGAGGGGATCATTAAAAATGTGTCCTGGGGTGGCCCCGATTGCCAGTGGAAGTTGTCCGACCTGCTGGACGGACTGGAGGGGGTGGAAGGGTGTGGGGTGGAGGGGGAGAGAGACAAGGGACGGGAGGTTTCGCACTCTGGGGTTTAATGATTGGCAGCACTGTACTGAATTGGTAGCTGATAGTGGGGGGCTCCAGGCTGGGGGAGTCCTTCTTGGGCGATTAGATTTTTTTCTTTGGAGGAGTCTTGACACTGCTCCATCACTTTAAAGGTTATTACTTGGAATGTTTGTAGATTGGGGAACCCTATTAAGAGATATAAAGTATTACAAGCACTGGCACGGCATAAATGCGATATCGCCCTATTACAGGAAACCCACCAGATGGCTGAGAAGCATAGTAAACTTTGCAGGGGAGCAGCTTCATTATTTGCCTGGTGTTTTACCGGTGGTTCCTGGACTCGCGTCTGATTCTGCACCCGATTGGCTGCCTATTGGGGGAAGGGCCATAAGAACTCGGCTCCTACGCGGGACGCGCGTCTTGGCGCGTGTCCAAAGGGGCAGGCACGCCCCTTTGGTGCCCCTTCGGTGCCTGAGGTGTTTGGGGTGACGAGGGGGGACCTTTGTGATGGGAAAGAGAAGGAAGCACTACCCGCAATCTGAGCAGGCGAAAGCAGTTAAGGTGGTGGGCCCTATGGATGCTCACATTCGGGTGGATACTGCTGTGCCTGTTGGGGGACTGTTATCATCAACCCCGAGTAATACCTCAAGTGTGAGTACTGTTTCTTCTATCCCCTCGCCCATGTTGGGTTTGGCTCAGCCCTGTCAGGAGTTGGATGTGTTAGTCAGTAAATCCCCTCTGTCGAATGGTACGCAGATAGAGGGCTCTGGCTGTGATGTGCTTCCGGGTTCCTTTTTACAGCTGGAACCTGCCTCGGGAACTTTTCCCCCTCCGCTTCCTTCTGTTGTTTCCTTTCCTTCTGTAGGGCAACCCTTGTCTCCTCCATCTGATGTTTCTATTAAAGATCTTTGGATAATGCTTTCTCGTATGGAGATGGCCTTGGGTGTGTCCCTGCAGAAGGTGGCTGCGTTTACTAGAGAAACGGTAACTAAATTAGCTGACCACGATGCTCGTTTGTTAGAGTTGGAAAAAGGGTTTATCTCGCAGAGAGATCAATTATCCTCCAATCAATCTACTTCTGCTAAATTTGTTCAGGATTTTTCTTCTTTGCATCAACAAGATGAAATGTTAGAAAATGTGGCACGCTCTAAGAATTTGCGATTGTTAAATTTTAAAACGCATTATTTATCACCATTAATTTTGTTTCAGAAATATCTTAAGGATATTTTATTGATTACCGATAGGAATGATATTTTGGTCTCTCAAATATACTATGTCCCTAAAGGGAGAATGGTAAGAGATGTAGATCAAGGGGGAGACCTCTTAGATCAGCAAGTTGCTTCTTCCACTTTGGATATTTCCAAATTTTTGAAATCTTCTATGGATGAAATCTCCTCTAGGGACACGTTATTGGTTACTTTTGTATTACACATGGATAAGGAGAGAGTTTTGAGGTCATATTTTAAACAGAAATCTATGAAATTTTGTGGCCAACCTATTCAAATATTTCCTGACGTTTCCAGGGCTACTCAAGCGCGACGCAAAGCTTTTTTGCAGTTGCGAGCGCAAGTGTTGTCCTTGGAAGCCTCTTTCCATTTGAAGTTTCCCTGTAAATGACAGGTCTTATTTCAAGGTAATCGTTTTGTATTTTCTGAGGTCGAGCAATTACAGAATTTTCTTAAAAATAAATAATGTAATTTTGGATAATTCTTGATTTTCCTGATTCTCCTGACAATGTATTTGAGCTTATGATTGTATTTTCAGGACCATTTGGATGTTTTGTAATTATTTTCCTTTGTTATAATGTGGCTCTCCTTAATGTGGACTAAATTACTTTTTTTTCCTCTTAATAATAGTATTGTGAATACTGTTATGGTGGTATTTTTTCTTTGTAATGTTGTTAAATTTAGAAATAAAAAATTAAAAAAAAAAAAATAGTAAACTTTGCAGGAATTGGGTGGGGCAAGTTTGGGGATCTCCGGCTGCAGGGAACAAGGGGGAGTAGCTATTTTGGTCCACAAGAGGATTTGATTTGTGGCGGGGACTGTTCTAGCTGATGCAGTGGGTAGGTCTCTTCTGATCCATGGCCAATTAGAGGGGAAAACGGTGATTCTTGGGGTTCTTTATGGCCCTAATGTGTCTGACCCTGGTTTTTATAACGGCTTGGCCTCAAAACTGGAGCAGTTTCCAGACTGCCCCATAATTCTTGGGGGGGGATTTTAATGGGGTCATGGATGTGGACTTGGATACGTCTCGGGGGGGGGAGCGGTGAGGGAGAGGGCGTTGTCTTCTTGGATGCTGCAACACTTCTGTAAGAGATTGGGTGTAATAGGCCCGTGGCGGCTGTTGCATCCTTCCGAGAAAGACTTTACCCATCAATCCAGGGCGCATGGCACCAGTGCACGCATAGATTATTTGTTTGTATCGGGGGATTTGTTTGCCCTCACAGAGGAGGCCCAGATTTGTCCCTTGGAGGTATCGGACCATGCGATGGTCTGCCTGGAATTGAAGTGGGGTGGCAATGTTACTCAAACGCGTCTTTGGCGGTTTCCTTTGGGGTTGTATTATGACGTGCAGTTTCATCATTTTCTACGTCAAAGATGGAAGGAGTTCGCAAGTGATCACCAGGTTCATGAGGATGACCCCGAAATGGTATGGGAAACGGCGAAGGTGGTCCTTCGGGGGGATATTATAGGATTCGCAGCCCGGAAACGTCGGGTACTTGCGGAGCGCATTATTGCGCTCGAACAACAGGTTACTAAACTTCGGCGTAGGTGTGCCCACCAGCAGTCGGTTGCGAATAAGAAAAGGTTATGGGAAACCCAGGTAGATCTTAATGAGCTTTTGCACCAGAAAGCTAAGAAGTCGGTTCTTTATTATAGATATAGGTTGCAGTGCTACGGCGATAAGCCCGGAAAACTGTTGGCTCGCTGTTTGAGGGGTAGGCGGGGTTCATCCTTTGTGGCGGCCCTCCGAGATGACAGGGGGAAGATGCATAAGGAGAATGTGGACATTGTAAGGGTTTTTCGTAGTTATTTTCAATCGTTGTATAAGGCAGAACCTGGATCCGCTACAACCCTGCCTGACTATTTGCGAGATCTGAATCTGCCACGACTCACTGAGGTGCAGAGGGAGATGTTAGATCAGTCCATTACTTCCCAGGAGATACAACTTGCTATCTCCTCAGCCAGTTGCTGTAAGGCTCCAGGACCAGATGGGCTGGGTGCAGAATTTTACAAGATCCTTGGTGATTGTGTGAGTCCATTGCTGTGGGAGGTTTTTAGTGCAAGGGCAGAGCGGGGAGCCTTTCGTTGGGGGCGGAACCATGCTCATATTACTTTGATCCCCAAACCTGGTAAAGATCCGATGCTAGCAGCCTCTTATCAGCCGATTTCCCTTCTTAATTTTGATCTAAAAATCCTCGCGAAAGTGTTGGCCTTCCGGCTGGCGGAAGTGTTGGGACACTTAGTCCATGATGCACAAGTGGGTTTTGTTAAAGGGCGATATGCCGTTCGGAACCTTCGGAAAATTTTGGCCTCCTTGGAATGGATACACGCTCGACAGATCCCCTCATTACTTGTCAGCTTTGATGTGGAAAAGGCCTTCGACACGGTGAATTGGCAATATCTAGGGGGGCTTTTGCCGCAGTATGGTATAGGAGCTGCCTTCTGCAAAATGGTGCAGAGTTTATATGTGGCACCGACGGCGGGGATTTTGTGTAACGGAGTGCTATCGGAGGGCTTTGCTTTGGAGCGGGGTACGCGTCAAGGCTGCCCCCTTTCTCCGCTGTTATTCGTTCTTTCGCTGGACCCTCTGATTCGCACTCTTGTGACCTCGGGAGCGATAAAGGGTGTGGTGATGGGCTCGCAGGAGTTTATAATTTCTGCATTTGCGGACGATCTATTAGTCCATCTGACTTCCCCGGTCGACTCCCTGCAGATTCTGTTGTAGGAATTTGGGCGCTTTGGGGCAATTGCAGGGCTTCGCATTAATAAGGACAAATCAGAAGCGTTGGATACTTTGGGGCACATTCGTAGTTTCTGGGGGGGTTCTTCCCCCTTCGGTGGGCGGAAGAGGACTTTGTTTATTTGGGTATAGTGTTGCCTAGACAACCGCAAGCGCTCTATAGACGCAATTTGGATCATATTCTGCGGCGTCTGGCGGTACAGCTTAAGGCCTGGGAGTCCCTTCCGTTGTCTTTGTCTGGGAGAATAGCGGCGGTACAGATAGTTATATTACCACAAATTTTGTACTGGTTGCAGACCTTGCCTGTCTGGTTTTTATGTCGGGACTTGCAAAGGGTAGAAGCCTCTCTTAAGACGTTTCTTTGGGGAGGGAAGAGAGCACGGATTACGTGGGGTCGGTTATTGGGGAAATGGCGGGAAGGGGGCATGGGACTGCCCGATTTGAAGATGTATGCCTTGGCGTGTCAGGCGAGGCATCTGGGAGATTGGTTAGGAGAGACGGAACACTATACGCCTAGGGTTGTGGAGGAGTGTTTGGTGGCACCGTTGACTTTGCTGGGGGTTTTGCATGGGAGGCACAGCGATCTCCCGAATGCGGTCCGGCGGAGTGCATTAGTGGATTCGGCTAGGCGTACCTGGCAACAGCTCAATAAGTACTGGAATGCATCGTGGAGTGCTTCCAGTTGGGTACCCCTGCAGGGGAATGTCAAATTCCTTCCTGGCTCCGAGACGGTGACGTTTCGGGACTGGTGGGCACGAGGCATACGGAATTTAGGACATCTAGTAGACCCCTCGGGACGATGCAAATCTTTTCTGACCTTGAGTCGGGAGTACAATTTGCCTACCAAACATTGTTTTGCATATATGCAGGTTTCGCACTATGTGGCCTCTTTAACGCGGGAGGCGCTGCAAATCGAACGATCGGCCCAGATCTTGGAATTTTTTGGTTTAGGGGAGGATAGTCCACCTTCGATTTCCCAATTGAAGACTCAGTTGGATCGTTATAGGGCAATTCCCGACTATCGGGGAGTTGAGACGGCCTGGGCTGCTGAATTGGGTGGGGAAGTGGCTCCGGGGTCGGTTGGCAAGGCCCTGAAACAGATTGTTCGTGTGGCGCAGGGAGCCCGTTGGAGGGAGATTCAATTTAAATGTGTGACTAGAGCCCACTTCTCGCCGCGGCGGGCCCTTCGTAGTCGGTTGGGAACGGATGGCAGTTGCCCCCGCTGCTCAGAGCCCCTGGCGACTTTGTTGCACATCTGGTGGGGATATCGTGGGGTACGCCCTTATTGGACTAGGATATGCAATTTTCTTAGTCAGTTGTTGCACCGACAGTTTAGATGGACTGGTCCCTTTGTGGTCTTGGATCAGATGGCGCCTCCCTGGCCCGTGAAGGCAGGGGAACGTTTACTCTTGTGGAAGGCCTGTCTGGTGGGTAAAGGGCCGATTCTCCGGTTGTGGAGAGAACAGCTGGCGCCAACCTTTAGAGAGTGGAGGAATAGTTTTCACCAGCTGATGCTGACGGAGCGTTGGCTTGCACGGGGCAGGTGTCAAGCGTTGGACAGTGTTTATGTCAATATGGGAACCCTATATTCAGCAATTAGGGGTTCGTAGTCGTAATGAAATTCTTCAGGTGGGGAGCTGAATGTGAGCAGGCCAAGGGGGGAGTGGGGGTGGACTGGCTGTTGCTGCCTATCATGGATTTAGTTTTCTATTCTGCTGGGGCTGTAGTATGCGGAGGGTGGGGGGAGGGAGGGATGGGGGGGATGATGGGTGGGTGGGTGGGGGGGGGGGAGGGGATAATATGATATAACCCACCTGTTGTATTCCTTCTGTTGTCTTCCGGAGGGGATAAGAGTACACCCCTTCGTGGAGACTTTGTTAGCTGGGTTTTTTTTTTTTTGTATTTATCTTTGTTGGTGGATTTAAATAAAGCATTAAAAAAAAAAAACATTGGGTGCATAGGGAGAGGAATAGCCAGCAGAAAGGAAGTGTAGTTACGCAACTATAACAGGTCTTCTCCAGGGACAGCAGGAATCAGCCCTCACATATGGATGACATCAGCGTTGATTGAGCCTGCACGGATCCACTCCCCAGCTTTCAAAGAAAGCTTTTGGGAGCTACACCACACCTGCACAGTCACTTTCCCTCTCAAAGCTGCCAACATAAGATAGTAAAAACAAAAAATGAACAAATGGATGATGAAATGTTCAAAGAAATCAAGGAAGCTAACAAAAGTTACAGCACAGTAATAATAATGGGTGATTTCAATTACCCCGGTATCGTCTGGGTCAGAGTTACCGCAGGACATGCTAGGGAGATAAAGATGAAATAAATGACTGCATCTTGGAGCAGCTGGTTCATGAACCAACCAGAGGGGAAGCCATATTGGACCTAGTCCTTAGTGGAACACCAGATCTGGTGCAAGAGATAAGGGTGTTGGGGCCACTTGGCAATAGTGATCATAGCATGATCGCGTTTGATTTAATTAGTGGAGGAGGGATAGTAAGGAAATCCACAGTACTACTTTCGAAAGGGAGACTATGATAAAATGAGGAAAATAGTTAAGAAAAAACTAAAAGGAGCATTTGCAAAGGTTAAAAGACTTACGTCAAGCTTGGGTGTTGTTGAAAAATACTATCTTGGAAGCCCAGAACAGCTGTATGCCACGCTTTTAGAAAAGTGGAAGAAAGTCCAAAAAACTGCCAGCATGGTTCAAAGCATCTTTCAGGAAATGGAAAAAAGAGCCAAACGACGAAACCTGGAAACAGCACAAGCACTGGCAAGTTAAATGCAAGGCACTGATAAGGCAAGGCAAAGGGAGAATTTGAGAAAAAGCTTGCTGTGGAAGCAAAAACACATAATAAAGACTTTTTCAAGTACATTTGTAGCAAAAAACCTGTGAGAGAGTCAGATGGTCCATTAGATGATAGAGGGGTTAAAGGGGCACTAAGAGGCGACAAGGTGATAGCAGAGAGACTGAATGAATTCTTTGCTTCGGACTTTACTGAGGAAGATGTAGGGATGTTACACATGACTGAAGTGGTATTTAAAGGTGCGGAAGAATTGAAGGAAATATCGATACATCGGAAAGATGTATTACAACTATTAGATAAACTGAAGAGTAGCAAATCACCTGGACCGGATGATATACATCCAAAGGTGTTGAAAGAACTGAAAATATGAGATTGCAGAGGTGCTATTAGTAATCTGTGAACTATCATTAAAATCATCTATAATACCTGAAGATTGGAGGATGGCGAACATCACACCAATTTTTAAAAAGGTTCCAAGGGTGATCCGGGAAACTACAGACCGGTTAGCCTGACGTCAGTACCAGGAAAAATGGTAGATAGCATCATAAACAACAAAATTGCTGAACATGTTGATAGTCATGGCTTAAAAGGAGACAGCCAACATGGCTTTAGACAAGGAAGATCTTGTTTTACTAATCTGTTATGTTTTTTTTTAAGGTGTGAATAAACAGGTAGACAAAGGTGAGTCGGTTAATATAATGTATTTGGAATTTCAGAAAGCCTTTAACAAAGTCCCCCATCAGAGACTTTTGGCAAAACAAGAGTCATTGGATAGGAGGCAGTGTACTATTGTGGATCAGGAACTGGTTAAAAGATAGAAAGCAGAGGGAAGGGCTAAATGGCCAAGTTTCCCAATGGAGAATGTGAATAGTGGTATACCCCAGGGATCTGTGCTGGGTCCGCTGATTTTTGACATATTCATAAATGATCTGGAAAAGGGAATAATGAGTGAGGTTATCAAATTTGCAGATGACACAAAACTATTTAAAGTTGTTAAAACCCAAGAGGATTGTGGAAAATTGCAAGCGGATCTTGATAAATTGGAAGACTGGGCATCAAAATGGCAAATAAAATTTAATGTGGACAACTGCAAAGTTATGCACCTAGGGAAGAACGACCCAAACAATGGTTACACGAAGCAAGGTTCCACATTAGGAACCACCACCCAGGAAAATGATTTAGGCGTCATTGTGGATAACATGTTAAAACCCTCCGCCCAGTGTGCAGCGGTGGCCAAGAGAGCAAATAAAATGCAAGGTATCATAAGGAAAGGAATGGAAAATAAAACAAAAGATATTATAATGCCTCTATATCGTTCCATGGTGAGATCGCACCTTGAATATTGTGTGCAATTTTGGTCGCCATATCTTAAAAAGGATATAGTGATATTAGAAAAGTTTCAGAGAAGAGCCACCAAAATGGTAAAGGGGATGGAAGGATACCCCTATGAAGAAAGGCTAAAAAGGTTAGGGCTCTTTAACCTGGAAAAGAGATGGCTGAGGGGAGATATGATAGAAGTCTATAAATTAATGAACGGAGTGGAACGGGTAAACGTAGATCGATTGTGTACGTTATCAGAATATAGAAAGACTAGGGGACATGCAATGAAGCTACAGGGTAAACTATTTAAGACTAATAAAATAAAATATTTTGTCACTCAACGTGTAATCAAACTCTGGAATTTGTTACCAGAGGATGTAGTAAAGGCTGTCAGTGTAGCAGAGTTTAAAAAAGGTTTGGACAAGTTCCTGGAGGAAAGGTCCATAAACCATTATTAAAAAGGGACCCAGGATATCAATGCTTGACCCAATACAAGCACTGTGGAACCTGTATCTTTTGGTGAAACTGCTAGGTACATATGACCTAGATTGGCCACTGCTGGAAACAGGATACTAGGCTTGATGGACCTTGGTCTGACCTAGTATGGCATATCTTATGTTCTTATGAAAACTTCAAGGGGAGGAGGAAGGGTTGTAAGGACTGATTTCTGCTGTCCCCGGAGAACACCTCTTACAGGTAAGTAAATGCACTTTCTCCGGGAATAAGCAGGAAGTCAGTCCTCACATATGGGACTCCCTATCTACAGGTTACCAAAAAAACCTGTAAAAGCCAGGGCAACCCAAAAAGCAGACTGTAAAGGGCAGTAGGGGGGTGCTGATTGACTGGAAGTCTGACACTGCGGCAGAAGCATCGAGGAAGCAATCCCCGCTCCGGTAGCCTGGACACAGAGGGCTGGAGGGAAGGAGCTGCATTATTCCCTGTAGAGGTGACGGTGGCCAAAGGGACTATCACTTCGAGAGATCTCCTCCAGATAGTAGTGTGCTGCGAAGGTGTGCACGGAGGACCAGGTGGCTGCCTGGCAGATGTCCAATAAGGACATCAACTGCAGGCTAGCCACGGAGGCTGCCATGGCCCGTACATTGTGAGCTGTCACATGATGCTCCAGAGAGAGCTGCTGGTTGATGAGCACGATGCAGTCGGCCACCCACTAAGAGAGGGTACACAGAGATAGCGACCCCCAGGCGACTGGGATCGAACGACACAAAGAGTTGTGTCGATTGGCGATGAGACTGAGTCCTCTGGATGTAGAAGGATAGGGCGCACTTACAATCAAGTGTGTGTAGGGAGGCCTCTGCCCTGGAGGCGTGAGGCCTGGGAAAGAAGGTGGGAAGCACCACCTCTTGGTTCAGTGAAATGCTGAGACCATCTTAGGCAGGACCTTCGGCTGCATGGTGTAGGGCTCATTCGCCACGAGTACCTGCAGCTTGCTCACTCACCTGGCGGAGGCGAGCGCCTCCAGGAAGACGACCTTCCAGAAGAGATACTTCAGGGGACAAGTCGCCATGGGCTTGAAGGGGGGGCCCCAAGAGCTTCCCTAAGACCACGTTAAGGTCTGTGATAAGGAAGCTTATCAAAGCTCAGGGAGTAATGACAAAAGAGGAGAATTTACTCTGATTAAGGGACCTGTGCTGGCAGGTTATAGAAATAAGACAGCTTGTTTCCCTAAAAGACTACATGTTCCAGAATGCACTGGTATGCAGAAAGTCCCTAGGGGAGCTAGAGTGGAAAAGCATGAGTCTAATCAGAGAAAGCATTATGTCATCCCTAATCAAACAGCCTCTAGAACAGGGGTCTCAAACTCAAATTGCTTTGAGGGCCAAATGAGGACTTGTAAAGTAACCCGGGGGCCGCATAAGACGCGGGGCCTCATTTGCATAAGGGGCCTCATTTGCATAAATATTTGCATAATGTTACCATACACTAACTTTTAGTAAACATGCCTCTTTAATGAGTATGGATAAAGAAAGACTAAAAGATTTAGAAACAAGAAGACAATAATTAAACTGGGAACCCCAAAAGCCAAACTTGGAATGTACAACAACACTGTAGAAATAAAACTATAAATTAATTTCCTCTTGTACTAAACAAAGCGCAAACATTAATGATGCACATTTCCCAGAGCTGACATATTCCAGTTAATAAATTCAAAATAAAGAGATATTTTTCTACCTTTTGTGCATTTTTTTCAGTTGCAATTGTTCCAGCCACTTTCTTCTGGTTTCTTCATGTCTTCTGCTAACTCTCCATCGTCTGCTGTCCATTTGCCCTTTCTTCTCTCCTAGTTTTTTTTCCATTCTCTCTCTACATCTGCTTTAACATACTAATCTTTCTCCTTTTTCTCTTTCCTCATTCCTATTTCATCCACTCAAATTTTACCCCTCCATCCTCAATCCCCACTTACTCTCCCAATACCTGGCCAATTGTAGATTTGTCTTCTCTCCCAGACAAAATATTTTTCCCCTCTCCATTTCACTTTCCCAGCTCCATCCCATTCTAATCCTCCCCCAACATCAGCTCCCTTCTAGTTCCAGCCCCACCCAGCATCCGCTCCCTTCTAGTCCCCCCATTAGTCCATTTCCAGTCCTATCCTAGCCTCACCATCAGCCCATTTCCAATCCTAGCCCACCATCAGCCCATTTCCAATCCTAGCCCCCCATCAGCCCATTTCCAATCCTAGCTCCCTCCCCTCACAGCCCATTTCCATTCCAAGCCCCCCTCCCCATCAGCCATTTGCAGTTCAAGCCCCCCTTCCACTCAGCCCATTTCCAGTCCTAGCAACCCCCCCCCCAGCCCATTTCCAGTCCTAGCAACCCCCCCCCCAGCCCATTACCAGTCCTAGACCCCCCATAGCCCATTTCCAGTTTTACCCCTCATCACCCCATTTTCAGTCTTACCCCCCCCATAGCCCATTACCAGTCATAACCCCCCTGCCAATAGCCCACTTCCAGCCCTAACCCCCATTACCCCATGTCAGTCAGCCCTTCCATAGCGCATTACCAGTCCTCACTCCCCCCATCAGCCCACCTCCAGTCCTTCCTAACCCCCACCTGCCCATTTCCAGTCCTAGCCCCCACCATAGCCCATTACCAGTCATACCCCCCCTGCCAATAGCCCATTTCCAGTCCTACACCCCCCCCCATAGCCCATTTCCAGTCATACCCCCCCCCTGCCAATAGCCCATTTCCAGTCATACCCCCCCCCCCTGCCAATAGCCCATTTCCAGTCATACCCCCCCCAATAGCCCATTTCCAGTCCTACACCCCCCCCCCCCCGGTAAATTAAAAAAAACCTGGTTTCTGCTGCTCAAGCAGCAAAATCAGCTGTCCTGCGGCCCCTTCCCCTGTGCCCGGAGATCCGAGTCTGCTCTATCAGCGGCGTGCTTTTCAAGCCGCGAGGAGAGTATTCCCCTCTCGCGCGGCTTGAAACCGCGCGAGAGGGGAATACTCTCTTCGCGGCTTGAAAAGTACGCCGCTGATAGAGCAGACTCGGATCTCCGGGCACAGGGGAAGGGGCCGCAGGACAGCTGATTTTGCTGCTTGAGCAGCAGAAGCCAGGATTTTTAAAAATTTGACAATTGATTCTGCCGCTGCCACGGCGGCAACGGCAGAAGCCAGGGTTTTGGGGGTTTTTTGTTTTCCTCCGTCGCGGGCCGCACAAAGTTGTCTCGCGGGCCGCATGCGGCCCGCGGGCCGCGTGTTTGAGACCCCTGCTCTAGAAGAATGCTTAATCCAAAACACCTGAAGAGTGCAAGGGAGGAGTTGCAATCTAAGCCCTTTAAAGCTAGAGGGGAATCTTCAGGAAGACGGACGGAGAAGGAGACAGAGACGGGGAATCAGAAGAACAGAAGGAAGAACAACCGGAACCTGAAGGAACAAGGCCAAGAAAGCAGACGGTCCAAGAGAGGAGCTCAGAGAAGTACCTATGCCTGGAGAGATACCTGGGGGAAAGATCCATCAGAGGACTGGAGAAAGCCAGAGGTCTGTAGATCCACAGCCAGGGACCCTCAAGCAACCCCTAGGAAGAGGTCTGTTGCAGCTAAGGAGGAAAGGAGCCCAAATACCTCTTGGAGGACGTCTGAAGGAATGATCCTGAGGTCCAGAGATACCAACTGGCGGACAGGACACAGAAGCTCTATTGCATACTGGCCAGAATACCAGAAGAAGCAGCCTGACGCTTGCCTGGATTCAGGTAGGAACTGTGAACGTTTCTCTAGCTTTCAGCAGTGCAAACAGCAGGAAAACAGTTTCTCTCCGTATAGAGGTCAGTTCCTAAAGCCCTCTGAGCCAGACGGAGAAACTGAGTCTATGCAATTTCAAGAGCAAGGTTTATATCTGATGCAGAGGATAATTATATGGACTGTTCTTTGAGTAGGTTGTTATTTTAGGAAAATCCTAAATATAAGAGAAAACATCAAAAGGAAACATTCTAAATATTGGCTTCCCATAAAGTTTTGTTGAAAAGAAAAAAGCTTTGTTGGAAAGTTTGCACGTGTGCTGAAATCAAGCTACTGATTGCAGTTAATTGTCACCTGTTGGTAAAGGAGAGCCCAGCACAAGCCGTGCACACGTGGGTTTTAAAAGTTCTTTTCTGTTTGGAGAAAGTGAGCATTGTTTTTGTATAAAGAGGTTTCCCTCTTTGATTTGTTTCACCTCAGCACTGCTAAGGAGTTTATTAGCAGTGGCTGAAAGAAGCCTTTCTGTTCCATAAAGGACTTTGATACTTAATCTGCATAAGATTTTCAGTTGCCTTATTTTTGTTGAATAAACCCTGGAGAAGTTATCTGGATGGTGTTACCAAGCATATCTGTGTGTGGAATATTCACCCCATAAATAAACTCTAATTTTGCCTTACACTCGACCAACTACAAGAGCCTTCATTATTTTAAAAGGCAAGCCTTGTGTGAATGGACTTCAATAACCAAAATCCTTTGTAAGACAATTAATTTGCATACTTGTCAAGATGGTGGTACCTTCATAACAAGCACCCCCTTTTACAGGTCCCATGCCACTGGCAGCAGGCAGACTGGGGGCACCAAGAGGAGACAGCCACGCTTGAAGGAGCTCATCAGTGGGTGGATAGACACCACCTGGCACTCCATTTTGTGGCGATGTGCCAATATGGCGCAAAGGTGCACCTTGACCAAATTGGATTTCAGGCCTGCACCCAACAGGTGTAAGAGGTACCGCAATATCTCCGCTACGGCACAAGAGAAGGGGATTAAGGCCCTGTTCCACTCACCAAAGGGAGAAACTGCAGCAGTAGGGAGAAACTGCAGCAGTAGGGAGAACCAGGGTTGTATTGGCCAGCGGGACGCAATGAAGATGAAGGCTGCTTCCGCCTGAATCTTCAATAGGACCCACAGCACCAGAGGTGTCGGCAGAAAGACATACAGAAAATCTTCAGACCACGGAAGGAGGAAAGTGTCAAAGATACACAGAAAGCTTTCGGACCACGGAAGGAGGAAGTCATCCTCAGTTTCCCAACCCCGGCCCGGCATTCTGGAGCAGAACCTTGGGAGTTGTGCGTTCACTGGGCTGGCAAAGAGGTCGATCTCTGGGGCGCCCCACTGCCGGAAGATCAGCTCCAGGTCGGAGGGGTGCAGTCTCCATTCATGTGGCTGGAGAATACAACTCAGGCGGTTGGCCAATACATTGTCTTGGCCTGGCAGGTAGACTGCCTTAAGGAACATGTTCCTCACTGTCGTGAAGTTCCAGAGGCACATCGCCTGCCAACATAGCTGGTACGACCCCGTGCCCCCCGTTTGCTGATGTAGAACATCACCACTTGGTTGTCTATCTGGATCTGGACAACCTTCCCCTCCAGATAGTCCTTGAAGACCCACAGGGCATAGTAGACCGCTCGGAAATCGAGCAGGCTGATTTGAGAGGCATTCTCTTCTGATGACCATGGCCCCTGTGACTGGAGGTTGTCACAATGGGCCCCCCAGCCCGACTTGGATGCATCCATGGTGAGAACATGCGAAACTGGTGAGACCAGAAACAGCAGGCCTGCCCTCAGGTTTTGGTGTTCCTGCACAACATCAGGGAAGCTACCAGGGCGGGGGTGACCTGGATATGGTTCTCCAGGCAGCCCACTGCCTGTGCCCACTGAGTGCTGAGCGTTCACTGGGTCTGCCACATGTGTAGGCGGGCAAAGGGTGTAACGTGCACGGTGGACGCCATGTGCTTCAAGAGGTGGAGAATTTGTCAGGCAGTCGCGGAAGCGGCAGCCTGCACCTCCCTTACTAAGGGCGGCAAGGCACTGGGCCCATCCCAGGGGTAGAAATGCCCTTGCAAGTGTGGAGTCGAGCAGGGCCCTGATGAACTCCATGCATTGGGTTCGGACAAGGTGGGACTTTGGGAAGTTCACCACGAACCCTAGGTGCAGCAGCAGCCCCAACATGCACAGAGTGCCATTGCGCACTTTGCCTGGAGTGCTGACCTGCAGAAGCCACTGGTCCAAGTAGGGGAACACAAAACCCTGAGGACCCTGAGCAATGCGACCACAACCACTAGGCACTTTGTGAATGCCTGCGGGGAAGAAACGAAGCCAAAGGGCAGCACCCTGTATTGGTAGTGGCGGCCCCCACAACAAAGAGGAGGTACTGACAGTGCCTCGGATGGATCAGGATGTGGGTATGGTATTTTTGAGATCCAAGGAGCATAGCCAATCTCCCTGGAGGAGTTAGGGCAAGGTTCCAAGGGATACCATTTTGAACATCTCCTTGACCCAGGAAACCACTGAGGTCCCGAAGGTCCAGGATGGACCTGAAGCCCTCTGTCTTCTTGGGAACCAGGAAGTAGTAGGAGTAGATACCCCATCCCTGCAGATAAGGCGGGACGGGCTCGACCTCCTGGTCCTCAAGCAACAACTCAAGATCTTTCAAGAGGAGTTCCCTTTGCAAGGGGTCCATTGGTAATTCTCCTGTGAATGAGGGGGGAGAGAGCTGGGAAAAATGGAGGAGGTAGTCCTCCATAATCACTCGCAGCACCCAGGCATCCGTGGTTATTGTGGACCACCTGTGTGCGAAGTGGAAAAGCCTTTCCCCCTGTGAACCTTGAGCCTGTGACCTACTGAGGAAGGGAGGCTATGCCCAAGGAGTCAAAAACACCCCAAGCTGAGCCACTGTTTGGGGCTTGGGAGCTTGGTGTCGGGGGACTCCTTGGTAGTCTTCCAATCAGACTGCGAATCTGAGGAGTAGATGAGTGTTCCACGGTCTCCAGACTGACTTAGCATCATGTCGATCATTGAGGACCTTGATGCCGATCAAGCAAGGCGCTTAAGGATAGGAGGGACCTCCTCTGGGGAAGTCTCAGCGAGGAGGTCCCCGTGTGGGGCGCCGACAACCCGGAGGGACGGGAATCGGGCCCCGTTGCGACTCGAGGAAGGTATTGAAGCTATGCTCGATGGCAGCCATGCGGGCCTCTATACCAGAGGACTCTGCAGCAAGGTCGGAACCAGAGCTGCATTCCTGGCCCGGGAGATGCAGATCGTGATAGAGTAGGGATGCTACTCCTTTGGAGCTGTCGGGGACCCATCCCTTTGAGACTGCTTCGATGGATGCTCCCGTTCGTTGTCCCTAGAGTTGCACTGAAGGCTCCAAAGACGAGTCAAGGAGGACTTGCCACCTGACGTTGGGCCGGTCCTCAGCATCAACTTCGGGAGGGGGTCACCGACACATGAGCTAGGTCCTCCAAGGACGACTCTGATGCCCGATGCCCCCGGGGTCCAAACAAGCCCGGGCATGTGACATCACATTGCCCGGTGCCGGCATCAATGGAAGGGATTCCATCCTTCATGCCGAACTAGAGCCAGATCTGCCAAACAGTTCCCCCCGGCCGCTTTTCACGTTCCCTTCGGGTTTTGGCCGACATGAGGAGGCAAAGTGGGCAGAAAGACCCGCTGTAGTCTGCCCCGAGGCACTTAATGCAAGTGCTATGACAGTCCGTGCGGGACATCGTGCGATTTCACTTAGTATACTGCTTAAAACACTGGTCGAGAACATAGCGGGGAAAACGAGGCCCGCAAGATCAAACTTGAACATCTTGACCAGGGAGGCTGTGAGAAAAAAATCCCATGCGCCAAAACAAAGAAAAAATGAAGGAAAAGATACCCAAGCAAAAAAACGAACGCCGAGGCAAGGACTCGGGTGGGGAAGGTGATTGAATCGAACACTTGAAAAAGATAGAAAAAAATGATAAAAAGGACAAAAAAATCTACTTTTTACCGAGGTGCACAAACAGGATGTCTGCAGGGCTCCATGGAAAAAGACAGACTGAGGCAAGATGGCAGCTTTGAGCAGGAAGGTGACTGTGCATGTGCAGTGTAGCTCCCAAAAGCTTTCTTTGAAAGCAGAGGAGTGGATCCGGGTGGGCTCCATCAGTGCAGACATCACCCATATCTGAGGGCTGACTTCCTGCTTGTTCCTGGAGAAAAAAGTGATAATGCCTTTGTATAAGTCATTGGCGCAACTGCATTTGGACTATTGTGTGCAATTCTGGAGACCACACCTTCAAAAGGATATAAGCACGATGGAATTGGTGCAGAGGGTGGCTAAAATAATGGTTAGTGTTCTTCGTTGTAAAGCATATGGAGACAAACTTAAAGATCTTAATAATGTATACGCTAGAGGAAAGGCAGGATAGAGGAGATATGACAGAGATGTTTAAATACCTCCGTGGCATGAATGCACAAGAGGAGAGCCTATTTCTTTCTTTTTTTTTATTTTATATTTATTGAGTTACAAAATACAACAATATCAAATACTTACAGAAAGGAGCCAAAGAAAACAAGTGTAAAACACAGAAAAATAAATATTTTTAGATATTAACAGCTCACTGGTCCAAAAAATCAGAGAAACGTGGTCACATAAAGCGTAGTTACTCACCTGTAACAGGTGTTCTCCAGGGACAGCAAGAATCAGTCCTCACTTATGGGTGACGTTGGCACCAACAGAGCCTGCACGGAGCAATTCCCCTGCTTTCAAAGAAAGCCTTTGGGATTGTCCTCTTTCCGCCCAAGGGTGCCATCTTGCTCAGACAAGTCCCTTAGCTTGAGGCCTACCAAGCAGATGGCAAGGGAAGGACAAAAATTCAGCAACTCAGCAGAGGAGGAGGAAGGGTAGTGAGGACAGATTCCTGCTGTCCCTGGAGAACACCTGTTACAGGTGAGTAAATACGCTTTCACCAGGAACAAGCAGAAAATCAGTCCTCACTTATGGGACTCCCTAGCTACAGGCTACCGAACCTGTAACCAAAAAACGCCTCCGCGAGGCCATGAGCAGAAGCCGAAGCCCGAAGGAGCCCGAGTCCTCGGATCCTCGAGGTGAAACCCTCGGTAGCCGTGAAGAAGGGTCGGAGGGCAGGAGTTGCTTATACCCCAAACAGGTTATGGAGTACAGCCTGGCTAAAGGCGCTGTCCCTGCGGGACTACCTCTCCAGGCAGTAGTGGGCAGCAAAGGTGTTTGTGGAAGACCAAGTTGTGGCCTGGCAGATGACCATCACGGGCACGGAGCACAGCGAGGCCACAGAGACCGCTTTGGCTCGGACCCCGTGTGCAGTGACTAGACGATCCACAGGGGCGCCTACCTTCGCGTGGGCGAATGCAATGCAGTCCGCCACCCAAATCGAGAGGATGCGCTTGGTGAGTGATTGCTCCTCTCTATTGAGATCGTAGGACACAAAAAGCCTATGAGACTTGCGATGAGTCTGGGGGCACTGCAAATAGAAGGCGACAGCCCGTTTGCAGTCGAGGGTGTGAAGAGCTGCCGACGCCTGATCAGCGTGGGGCCTCGGGAATAACGTTGGCAGCACTATCTCTTGGTTGAGATGGAAGTCTGAAATGCCCTTGGGTAGGAATATAAGGTGGGTGCAGAGGACCACCCTTTTCCGATAAAGCATAGTTACTCACCTGTAACAGGTGATCTCCGGGAACAGCAGGAATTTAGTCTTCACATATGGGTATCGTCGGTACTGACGGAGCCTGCGTGGGAACGCTCCCCAGCATCCAAAAGGAAAGCTTTTGGGAGCATCCCACAGTGCCTGCGTGCTGCCTTCCCGCCTTTCCCAACTGTCACTCTCCAGTTGAGTTTAAAGCCGAGACAAATAGAAAGGGAAAGAGAGAAAGAGAGAGAGATACAACTCCTAGGGGAGGTGGGTGGGTTGTGAAGACTAAATTCCTGCTGTTCTCAGAGATCACCTGTTACAGGTAAGTAACTATGATATCTCCAGGAACAAGCAGGAATGTAGTCTTCACATATAGGGATTCCTTAGCTGCAGATGCCAGGGAGAAGGCCCCAGAAGTTGTGTGCCCTTCTGAAAAGGCTCCACTTCCCCCCATGGATCTCTGGCATCCTACCAGGGATGGTGGGAAGGAGTTGATGAAGTATGGAACAGCCTGACAAAACAAGGCATCCCGGTGGGAGTCCTTGTCTAAGCAGTAATGGGCTGTGAAGGTATGAACCGAAGCCCAAGTAGCGGCTCAACAAATGTCGTCGATAGACACAGAGTGACGATGAGCCATAGAGGCTGCCATGGCTCTCACATTGTGAGCTGTGACATGGCCTTCAAGAGGAAGGTTCTTACTCTCATAGGCAAAAGATATACACTGTGCAATCCAGCTGGACAGTGTTCTTTTGGAGACTGGAAGTCCCAAATGACTAGGATCAAAAGCAAGAAAGAGTTGGGAGGACTTTCTATGTTGCTGTGTCCTTTGCAAATAAAAGGCCAAAGCCCTTTTACAGTCCGAAGTATGAAGATTCCTTTCTGCATTTGAGGCGTGAGGCCTTGGGAAGAATACAGGAAGGTAAACCGCTTGGTTTAAATGAATAGGTGACACCACCTTTGGTATAAAGTGTGGATGAGTCCTAAGGACTACCTTATCATGATGGAACCTTGTATAAGGAGGATCAGCCACCAACGCTTGCAATTCACTGATGCGACGTGCTGATGTGATTGCAATAAGAAAGATGCCCTTCCAGGAAAGGAATTTCAAAGAGGTAGTGGCTAATGGTTCAAAGGGTGGTTTCATGAGCTGTCCAAAAAACAGATTTAAGTCCGATGCCACCGGTGGTGACTTAAAGGGAGGCTTAGTTAAAATGAAGGCCTCTCATAAATCTCGCTATGTCCATTTAGAGGCTTGAAAGAAGCTCCAATAGCACTCAAATGAACTCTCACTAAATTGGTCTTAAGCCATCCATTTGATAAATGAAGCAGATACACCAGTAATGATTCCAGAGGTATCGCAAGAGGGTTAAGACCCTTCTGCGAGCATCATATGGTAAACCTTTTCCACTTAAAAGCATAAGAGTGTCTTGGGAAGGCTTCCTGGAAGAATAAAGGATATCTTTTACCTGCTGGGAAAGGTAAAGACCATGAAGTTCTAGGCTTTCAGCAACCAGGCCCTGAGATGCAGAGACTGGGGATTGGGATGCCACAGCATCCCGCGTCCTCTTGAGAAAGGAGATTTGGAACAGATCCTAACTCCAGAGGCGGAGCTTGAGAGAGATGTAGGAGCAGAGGGTACCACATTTGCCGTGGCCAACGTGGAGCTATGAGAATCATATGACCTCTGTCTCTCTGAAGCTTGAACAGGGTTTGGGAATTAGGGGAATGGGTGGTAAGGCATACAGGAAGTCCTGACCCCAATGGAGGAGGAAAGCATCCTTGGCCTGACAACCCTGAGCCGGAATTCTGGAACAGAACCGGGGAAGTTTGGCATTCAGCGGACTTGCAAAGAGGTCTATGTCCGGGGTTCCCCAAATTTGAAAACTTTTGGCCACCTGGTCTGCATGGAGAGATCATTCGTGTGGAAGCAGAACTCGACTGAGTCTGTCTGCCCAAGAGTTTTGAATGCCTGGAAGATACACTGCAAGGAGATGCATCTGATGCTCTCTGGCGAGAGCCCATAGTCGCAAAGCTTCGTTGCAGAGCGACAGAGAGCCTATTCTGCCCTTCCTCTTCACATAGAACGTGGCTACTTGATTGTCCGTTTGAACTAGGAATGTCTTGTAGCTGAGCTGGGTGTGGAATACTTGAAGAGAAAGGAAGATTGCTCTGAATTCCAGGAGACTGAGGTGTAGATAGGCCTCCTGTGGAGTCCAGGTACCCTGGGGTAGAGAGGCCTTGCAGGTGGGCTCCCCAACTCACCTGTGAACCATCTGTTGGAGTGGCTGGGGGGGTTGATGAAAAGGAGACCCCACCAAAAGGTTTTGGGGTGATTGCTACCATTGGAGGGACAAATTAGGCGATCTGAGTTTGCTATTTTGTCTGACAGTCAACCTGACGCCTGAGTCCACTGAGTGGATAAAGTCCATTGGGCTGCCCTCATATGGAGGAGAGCATAAGGAACCACATGCACGGTAGATGCCATGTGGCCTAGCAACTAACATTTCCCGAGCAGTGAGGTGAGGTTTTAGCACTGCTTGGGAAGCTAACTGCACAATGCGAAGGCAGCGGGGCTGTGGAAGGTAGGCCCTTGTCTGTCTGGAATCCAGCAGAGCTCCTATTAACTCTAGGTACTGAGTGGGAGCAAGGTTGGATTTTGGGAAGTTTATGACAAGTCCCAAATACTGAGGGATGTGCATTGTGCGAGAGAGAGAGCAACCCTGGCCTCTGGCTCTGATGGGGCTTGAATGAGCCAGTCGTCTAAGTAAGGGAAGATGAATATTCCCAGGGTGCAGAGAAATGCTGCCACCACAGCCATGCATTTTGTGAACACCCTTGGTGCAGAGGCCAGGCCAAAAGGAAGAACCCTGTATTGGTAGTGCTTCCCTTGAAACAGAAAGCGAAGGGTCTTTCGGTGAGTTGGATGGATGAAAACATGAGTGTACGCATCCTTGTGATCTAAAGAACAAAGCCAATCCTGACTCTGAAGGTACGGCAACAGAATTCCTAGAGAAATCATCTTGAACTTCTCTTTGAACAGGAATTTGTTCAATTCTGAGGTCTAAAATGGATCTGTGTCCTCCTGTTTTCTTTGGAATAAGGAAATAGGAGGTGTAAAACCCTGTATCCCGTTGGGGAATGGGTACCTCTTCTATTGCCCCTTGGGCAAGAAGCACAGTGACCTCTTGACCTAACTGGTCATTGAGAGAGGTCTGAGAATTGAAATGTCTTACCATTGTAGGAGGGTGCATACTGAGAAAATGAAGCTTCTACCCCCTCTCTTACAATAGACAGAGTCCAATTTTCTGCTGTTATCTGACCCCATCTGGGGGCAAAATGACATAACCTTCCTGGGATGGTGGAAGGTTCTGGGCCGGTCAGGGCCAGGAAGGCAATGTTCTCTAGATAGGAGTCAAAGTCCCTGTGGAGGCTGAGTCTGCTGAGCAGGCTGAGGCTTAGCTGCTTTTGTCTTTCTTTGCCTATGTTGTTGCTGCTGTCCCTTTTGGGCAGACTGACCTAAACGATGCCCCTGTTGGATATAGGAGGGATAAAACTTCTTCTTCTTACTGAAGAATGGTTTCTTATTTATTTATTTAGCTGTATTTATGTCCCGCTTTTCACCGGGTCAAAGCGGTCAATTGGGGGATACATTTAACACGAGGGGATGAGAAACACACACATTCATGCTTACAGGGAACATGGGCAATGGAGGGTTAAGTGGCTTGCCCAAGACCACAAGGAGTGCCTATAGGACTAGAAATCCCAGTCCCTCCGGCCTGAGATTGCTGTCCCCAGGTGGGACTTGAACCCCCCGGCCCTACGGCCTGAAGTACCTTGTCCTAACCACTAGACCACTCCTCACCTCATCTTAAAGGATTTTTTCCTCACAGGATCAGCTGTAGATTTAAACAATCTATCCAAAGTGATATTGTCAGCATCTATCTCATTAGCTTTTTCCTGCCAATTCTTGCCAAGGATATTCTCTCCTGTGCAAAGAATATTCCCTAGTTTATCCTATACCCAAATTTCCAAGTCAGATGCCTGGAACCAGGCAATCCTACGTGCACCTATGGCAATGGCAGAGGTTCTGCTTATGCATTCAAAGCAGTCAAAGGCTGCACGATTTACAAACTTGGAAACATCCTGAGCATGTTTGACAAGGGCGAGGTAATCTTGCCTCTTATCATCAGGAAGGAAAGCGCTCATAAGTGCTATATCTCCTGTGACCTCCTTAAGGAACATTCCTATATATAAGATATAGGAACTGATCCTAGCAGAAAGCATGGAAGCATGGAAGGTTCGACGTCCAAAGGCGTCAAGAGTCCTACACTCACATTCTGGAGGATTAGATGCATGCCTTTTTGCACTCTTTATCCTTCTCATAGCTGATTCCACCACCATGGAATGGTGTGATAATTGAGTCTTCTGAATCCCAGGACAAGGAGGAACTCGATACATGGTGTCGAGTCTGAGAGTGAGGAGATGTGGTTAGAGGTGTTTCCCACATCCTTAACATGAGATCATGCAAGATCTCATGAATAGGTAAGGTAGCTGCCTCCTTGGGAGCCTTAGGGTATTGCAGGATTTCTAATTCCTTTGCCCTAGGCTCTTTTTCACGAGCCACTGTGATGGAAAGACCTCAGGCCACATCTCGGATAAAATCCTGAAAGGAAATATCCTTTGGTGGAGACATCCTATGCTGAGGAGAAGAGGAATCCTTAGGAAGAAGTACTCTGGTATCAGCAGAGCTTTCAGAGTCTTCAGACTCATCCAAGGATTCGAAGTATCTCCGATAATCGTGCAAGGCACGGTACCGGAACCGATCAAAGTCGGCAACAGCATGGTCCGGTACCGACTTGTCGATGCCGGATAGACACGCATGACTCAGTCCCAGTAGAATACCTGCCGATGTTGATGCAGTTGGTGCCAGTACCAGTTGAATTGTCTGAAGCGGTTTCAGGGGCATCGAGACCGTTAAAAGAGCCGCCAGACTGCGTTCAATAGCCAAGAATCTCTGGCCTATCGACCCTGCCGATGCTTGGGTATCGGTACCGGATGAAGTGGCCGGTACCCCAGAACGTGGCACCAGTAGTTCTGCCGAGGTTGAAGCCTCGAGAACATCCTGGAGCCCCATTAGTGCTTTGGAAGCCGAAGCCTCCCGCCGGGACAATTTTGCCAGTGAAAGTCCCTCAAGGGCAACGCCAGAGGCATCTCGCTGTCTAGAAGGAGATCTACCCTTTGAGGACCGGCTAGATTTATGTTTAGTTCCCTGAGATCCATGGGAGGAAGACGAAGCCCTGGAAGACGTTGATGCCACGGAGGCTGCATCGGAAGGAAAAAGGGTGCTAAGTTTAGCAGCTCGTTTGTCGGGTTTTTCCATTTGAAGGAAAAGTTGGAATTAGTGCCCAAAATGGCGCATGGCACCTGAAGAGAAAATCATTGGAAAGACTCCAGAAGAAAGGTTGTTTTTTTTTAAGAAGAAAAGAAAGAAAAACCGGCAGTACCGGTGTAGCGTCGAGGGAAGGCAGATGCGACCACAAAATAGAATAATAGAATGGATTTTTTTCTGTGGTGACAGGATGTGCGACCTGTCGGCTCCGCGGAAAACGAAGAACTGGAGAGGGACAGTTGGGAAGGCAGTACGCAGGCGCTGTGGGATGCTCTCATAAGCTTTCCTATTGGACGCTGGGGAGCGTTCCCACGCAGGCTCCGTCGGTACCGACGATACCCATATGTGAAGACTACATTCCTGCTTGTTCCTGGAGATTGCCACGCTGTGGGTGCTGTCCTGCTTAGAAATTGTTGTACTAGTCACTTTGC
Source organism: Ichthyophis bannanicus (assembly GCA_033557465.1). Lineage (NCBI taxonomy): Eukaryota > Metazoa > Chordata > Amphibia > Gymnophiona > Ichthyophiidae > Ichthyophis > Ichthyophis bannanicus. The sequence continues at coordinate 196,193,961 of CM066037.1, read as the reverse complement.
TGTGGCAGAAAGATTCTCCCCGTGTTCGTATCAAACCGAGCTCCCAAATACTCTAGGTGCTGCGTGGGAACCAACTTGCTCTTTGCCACATTGACTACCCAACCTAGACTCTGTAAGACCGTTACCACTCTGTTGGTAGCAGATTCACTCTCGGCCCTGGACGTTGCTTGAATTAACCAGTTGTCTAGATAAGGGTGCACGAGAACACCCTCCTTTCTCAATGCTGCTGCTACCACGACCATCACTTTGGTAAACGTTTGCGGTGCTGTAGCTAGCCCGAAGGGCAAAGTCCTGAACTGAAAATGTCCTAGAGCAGCGGTTCTCAACCACGGGGGTCGCCACAGGATTTAGCGGGTGTCGCCTCACTCCGCCGTAAAAAAAAAAAAAATAGCGCACAAGTTGCTGCCGCTGCCGAGTCCGCTTCTCGGCAGCAACAAGCTCACCGACTCCCTTGCTCTGCAGCCACGGCTCCCTGCCTCTTAGGGAACTGCAGCTATGCCTGTAAAACAGTTGGGTTGATTAGGGAAGGCTAGGACTGGGAATGGACTGATCAAAGGGGGGTTGGAACTGGTAATGTGCTGATAGGGGGGTAGGACTGGTAATGGACTGATGGGGGGCTAGCATTGGAAATGAGCTGATTAGAGGAGGCTAGGACTGGTAATGGGCTGATGGGGTGGGTAGGACTGGTAATGGGCTGATTAGGGGAGCCTAGCACTGGTAATGGGGTTGAGGAGGGACTAACACTGGAAATGAGCTGATTAGGGGAGGCTAGCACTGGTAATGGGGTTGAGGAGGGACTAGCACTTGAAATGAGCTGATTAGGGGAGGCTAGGACTGGTAATGAGCTGATGGGGGGGTAGGACTGGTATTGGGCTGATTAGGGGAGCCTAGCACTGGTAATGGGGTTGAGGGGGGACTAGCACTGGAATCAAGCTGATTGGGGGGCTTCGACTGGGAATGGGCTGATTGTGGGGAGGGGAGGATAGAACTGCTGGCCCTGGAAGAAAACTGGGGGCTAAGGCTACAAATGGGCTTATATGAGGGTATGGGAGAATGGAACTGGAAGGGAGTGGATCTGAGAGGGTCTGCCATGGTATTTGTACTAGAAGGGACTGGTCAGTGGGGAAGGAGGGGGACTGGAAGGGAATGGACACCAGTGGCAGTCATGGGAATGAAAGTTGACATTGGAAGGTATTGAGAGTGAGGACTGGAAAGGAGCTGATACTGGGGAGGGTTACTGAAACTGGAAAGAGGCTGATGGAAAGAAGTGAAGAAAACGAAAGAAGAGATAAGAAATGGCAGATGGACCATAGACCACAGAAAGAGAGCTAAGAGAAGACAGGAATGCAGAAGCCTCAGATCGGGACTAGCATGATCAGAGAATAAATTGGTCAGACAACAAAGGTAGAAAAAATAATTTTATTTCATATTAGTGATTTGACTACAAAATCATCATAATTTTGAAATCAAATATTGTTACTTGTTATTGTGATTAATTATTGTGGTTTAAATAAGTAAATTTTATAAATAAAAACATATTGCAAAGGCCTATAATATATTAATAATTCAACAAATGATTACAGCGACAATGCGTTAATGGTAAAGGAAGAGAGACGCATTTGATTTTATCATTGGGGGTCACCACAAGTTGACCAATGGTAAAAGGGGTCACGGTACAAAAAAGGTTGAAGACTACTGTCCTAGAGGAACCGCAAACCTTAGAAACTTCTGATGCTCCTGCCATATCGGAATGTGTAAGTACACTTCCGACAGATCCAGGGAAATAAGAAACTCTCCTTTTCTTACAGCTACAATTATCGAATGTAGGGTTTCCATATGAAAATGTGATACCCGAAGACAACGATTTACTCTTGAGGTCTAGAATAGGCCGAAACGCTCCTTCCTTTTTCAGAACTACAAAATAGATGGAGTACCGACCGCATCCGCATTGCTCTGGAGGCACTGGCACTATCAACTTGAGGTCGAGTAGCCTCTGTACCGTCTCCCTCACAGCCGTGCACTTGGCTGGCGCCTTGCATGGAGAATGAATGAACGAATCCTTTACCAGTCTCTGAAATTCCAATGCATAACCTTCTCGAATGACCTCCAGGACCCACTGGTCTGACGTTATATGGACCCAGGCAGGGTAAAAATCCCATAGCTGACCTCCTACGGGGAGCAGACCTACCTAGGCCCCCCTGACTTCACTGCGACTTTCAAGGATTTGTGGAAGAGGAAGAGGCATCGAAACCTCTACCCGCTCCCCGAAAACCCCGAAACCCCTGGTTTCTAATGGGAAAACGCCCTCTCTGAGTTTGACCGAACCTAGAGAAACGGAACCTACGAAACTTCCTTTGTTGCCCTTTGGATGTGGGAGTCGAGCGTCCATGCCTTTGCTTGTCTTCCGGAAGTCTGCCCCCTTTGGACTCCCCCAGATCCTTTACCAGTTTGTCCAAATCTTCTCCAAACAGAAGCTTCCCCCTGAAAGGAAGTTTGCTTAGTCTGGACTTGGAAAATCCATCCGCTGCCCAACTGCGCAGCCAAAGGTACTGACGGGTCGCTACCACTGAAGCCATGCTCTTCGATAAACCCCGAATGAGGTCGTAATGGATAAGCCGTTCCTGAGTCAAGTCTGGATGTTTCCGCAATGGCATCCTCTCCTTGCTCGCTCTGAATCCGTTGTCACCAGCGTAGGCAGGCTCTCGTCACCCACGCTCCACAAATAGCTGCCTGAATGGACAGTGCATTGACCTCAAAGACCTGCTTTAACAAGGTATCCAACTTCCTGTCTTGCATATCCTTTAGCGCCGCACTTCCCTCTACAGGAATGGTAGTCTTCTTCATCACTGCCGAGACGGCGGCATCCACTTTGTGAGACTTGAACAACTCGCGATCCTTGTCCACCAGCAGGTAAAGTCGACCTATAACCCTGGACCCTCTTAGCGTTGCCTCTGGCATGTTCCACTCTTCCTGTATCATCTCCCGAACCACTCTATGTACCGGAAAGGCTCGCTGAGTTTTCCAAAACACCTGCAGTAATGGATCCTCTAGAGTAGCATCCTCTGCTGGTCCCGGCGAGGGCATATTAAGAGCTTTTAGCGCCTCAGAAATGAGTGCCGGCAACTCATCTCTCCGGAACACTCGGACCACTCTGGCATGGTCCTTCTTGTCCATGATCTCTCCTTCCTCCAACTCGTCGGAATCCAGCCCCTCTGAGAATACCGACTGTTCCTTCTGGTCTTTCTCCATACTGGCTCTCTTTGTCCCGTTAACTGCTGACTTCACACGCAACGGAGTCCCAGGTCTCTTGTCCCCCAGTATTCCGCCTATGGCACTCGTTGCTCGCCCCTTCTGCTGGCCCCCAAATGCCTGCTGAATAAGCAAAATAAATTCTTGCGAAAAGATTGCCGCCAGGCCCCCTGGCAATGACATCTGCGAGGGTGGGAGATCAGGCGCGGACGACGGCCCCTCTACAGGCTCTTGTAGCGGAAAATCCACCGAGACTGAGTCCTGCAGCGCTACTGGGTCACCTTGACCCTCAGCCGTGTCTTCCAATTCCATGTTTTTTTTAAACGAATGTATCAGCTGCAGCTCAATGTCCCAAGCTTGAAACTGCTACCCAAAATAAAAAACGAGGCTTCCCGCCAAAGATATAAGCCTTTGAAGGCTCCCAAAAAGAACCAAGGTTTCCCACATTGCCGCCACGTGGCTAAGCCCTCTGCTCTGCCCGCGCTTATCCAACCGCCTCACTTGCCCAATGCAATGCAGCCCCCCTTACCTGATTCGCTACTGGGGCACCTTGTTCTCCTCAGGCTGATGCCTGCTCCGTTTTCATCTGTTTCGCTGCGTTTCCAGCGTCGGGAGGATAGCGTAGGGTGAGGGAAAGCAAGAGACAGCAATCTGCTTTGTCTGCCTGTCCCGGAGCTCTCCACAGCGCTAGCAGGCAAAACCTCTGCGTGCGCCGAGTGCCTCGAGCTCCGGTTCCTTACACTTGCAAGCAGGTTTGGACACTGGAGCCCTGCTCTCTCGGAAACCTGTTCCTCCTTCTAAATCACAGCAAGTGAGGAGGGAGGGAGGGGGAAAGAGAAGGCCTCAGCACTCTTTTTAAAGGCACAAACCCCCTTTAATTAAATCTTTCTTTTCTTCTTCTTTCACTTCTTAATGCCTTTCAAAGTCTACTAAAACTTGCTAAAAATTCCCAAACTACTAGCTAACTCTTCTTAATTGTCTCTCTAGTGAACTTGGACCTCCAGGTTCACTGATCCTCCAGCTGCTTGGAGACTGAGGCAACTGGGAGGAGGAAGCAGATCCTCGGAGGATAGACCAGTGTCATCACAAAAGGATGACATTTCTCAGTCTCCAAGCTGCTGGAGGAGCACAACCCAGAGGTTCGGGACTAGACTAGACTGGAGGGACGATAAGGAACTACTACAGATCAGTAATCCAAGCAATTGTCACACCCCACTTTGACTACTGCAACAGCCTGTTGCAGTGTCTACCCGCCAAAAGCCTACACATCCTCCAAAGAGCACAGAACATCACTGCGAGAATCATCTGTAAAACCTCATTAACTGACAGCATCACCCCCATCTTATATGACCTCCACTGGCTCCCAATAGCAAGTCGAATAAAGTTCAAAACACTCACCACTACTTTCAAACTACTGAACAATATAGCCCCAACCATTCTCTCTACAGTACACTCATCCAGATCCCCCCAAACACAAGAACCAGAAGAGAAAATGCACTGCACTCACTTGAGATCCCAAACACATTCAGGAAAACTAAGCAAGCCACAAGCTCCAGGACATTCACTTTCACCGCACCCTTTTTCTGGAACTTCTTACCTCTATCAAACTGCTCAATCAAGGATCTCCAGCAGTTTAAAAAAATCACTCAAAACATACCTCTTCACTGCACACTACGGAACGCAAAACACAACACAAAACACCTCCAAGATCTCACAGGCACACTAACCGCATACCCCAACCCAAAGTACAGGCAACATTTGCCCTTAAACAGCATGTACATAGTTCTAAATAATATGTTAAGTTGTTAAGTGTTGCAAATTTTTATGTGAATAATTCTAAAAACAACTGTTCTATGTAAAATGTTAGTTATATGTAAACCGCCCCGATCTCTGGAAGGGGCGGTATAGAAAAATGTAACAAATAAATAAATAAATAAAATAAATAGGTTGGTGCATCTGATTGGTATGAGTCTCTGGGTGCGCTTGGTTGGCTGCTTGGTTTGGAGATGCCACAGAGCATTGCATTGTATGCCTGCTGGTAATAGTGCAATCAGAATATTGTAATATGCTAGGAAGGCTCTGGCTTGCCTTAGTAGAATAGGTAGCACAGCAAATTAATAGAAGAATGGATATACGTAGCAGCTAATAGCAGGGTGGAGGCCCTAAGTTCTAGTTTTCTTTCTGTGAGATCCTGCGTCCTATAGTGTCAGTTCTATGCATCTACCTCATGAGGTTACCACACAGCGTTAGGATAGATAGTGACCGTTTTCTGTTGGTGAGGGAAGTGTAGAAAGTAGGGTTGTTTACGCGGAGGATTGGTGTGGCTCTCCTTTAGGCCCGGGCCTAAGGGCCACGCCAAAGGTTCTTCTGGCGAGGCCCTCAGTTGTGGGCCTGCCAGGTGCAGGCACACCTGGAGACACCTTTCTGTTTTAAGTCTTCAGGAGGAGCGCCCGAACAGCCTGACTGACCTCGCGGTAGTGATTGGGGAGGGACTTGCTCTCTTGCTCACCTCCCTGATGCTGATTGAGCCGCAAGAGATGATGGTCGGCGTGTTCCCATGCCTGGAGGTGTCTTTCTGTTTCAAGACCTCAGGAGGAGCACCCAAACAGCCCGATTGGCCTTGTGGTGGTGATTGGGGAGGGGGCTTGCTCTCTTGCTCACCTCCCCAATGCTGATCAGGCTGCAGAGTTGATGGCTGGTGTGTTCCTGTGCCTGGAGGCACCTTTCTATGCCATGACATCACCACTGACTGCAAAATTCCCATACTTTAAAAGCCCACTATTCAAGAAACTATTGATTTTTGTTGGACTATATCATCTAAAGCCACTATAAATAAGCTGTTTCTCTTTTAAGTCATTTTTATTCTTTTTTGATAAAGTGATCATGCATACGATAAAAAATTATCAAGGGGAGGGTGTTGGGGACTTTACCTTGATTTTGGTACAGGAAGTGTTAAGGGTATTGGGATGGAATTACATGGGGGTTCTGGAGCTTGCATCTGGGAGAATAGAGAGGGATGTTTAGGGGTGAGTTGTGACAGATATATAGCATTGTGGAGGACGGGGGAGGAGTGGGGAAGCGGGGTGGGCCCTGGGCTGGGGAGGTCCATTCTATCACACAGTTGTGAGGTAGGCAAGAGGACCAATATAGCCAGAGACCACAGGGATGTATAGTGGAATTTGTTTGGTCTCCTGCAATATTTCTGGCCTTGGGTATCCTATCAAAAGACACAAGGTCCTGCGGGTTCTCCGTGATAAAGCGTGCCAATTTTGCCTTTTTGCAGGAGACCCACCAGACAGCTGCCGAACATGATAAATTAAAAAGGTGGTGGGTCGAGAGAGTCTTTGGAGCATCACTGTGGGGGAAGAAAGCAGGGGTACCGATATTAGTTAGTAAACAGGTAGGCCTGGAGGTGAAACGGACGACTGCTGACCCCAGAGGCCAATATATAATTGTGGTGGGGAAGATAAAAGGATGTAGTTTAGGCCTGATCAATATATATGCTCCCAATGTATATGACTCTTCTTTCCACACTAGATTAGGCAAGTGCATGAGTGAAATCAGCTAAATCACGCTTATTGTGGGCTGTGATTTCAACTGTGTTATTGAGGAGTCTATGGATAGATTAGGCACCAAAATGAAGACAAGTGATCGCAGATCTCAGTGGGTCAGAGGCATATGTGAAGGGTATGAGTTGATGGACTATTGGAGGGAGTTGCACCCACTGGACAGGGATTACACACACATATCTATGGCCCACGATACAGGTTCAAGGATAGATTATTTTTTGGGGTCAAGGATGCTTTTTGACTGGGTGACTAAGGCTGAGATTGGCCCTGTTAATGTGTCAGATCATGCATATGTATGGATAAATCTGAAATGGGGGCCAAATAAAACAGGGAGTCTCTGGCGCTACCCTCTCGGGAATACCTCCGATGACCACTTTAAGGACTTTTTGCCACTCAATGGGAGGAATATGCACAGAATAATGGGATTCATAGGAATGACCCAATGTTATTTTGGGAAGTGGCCAAAGCAGTACTGCGCGGGCGGATTATTGGGTATATGGCCACAAAGCGTAAGGCACAGAATAAACGGCTGATCCTACTTTAGAGGGAGCTGTGCAGGGCACGGAAGAATTTGTTGCGACAACCTTCTTCAGGGGGGAGGGACACCTTGGACCGCCTTCAGAAGGCAGTTAATTCTATACTACATGAGAGAACAACCCAATCCATGCTATACTATCAATACAAATTGTATAAATTGGGAACAAATCTGGGAAGCTTCTTTCGGGGTTGGTAAGGACAAATAGAGGGCAAGCACATGTGGGGGCATTATGGGATGCAAATGGCCGAATGCAGACTACTGAAACTCAGATTGAGGGACTTTTCCAAGAATATTATAAGACCTTACACATGGCAGGACCAGATGACACGGAGAAGGCTGCAGAGTTCTTGAACTGCATTAGGCTGCCCTGTTAATCGGTAGAGCAGCGGAAAATATTGAATGCCCCAACTGTTGAATCAGAGGTTTTAGCAGTTATTAAAACTTTACATAATTGTAGAGCCCCAGGACCCGATAGCTTAAAGGGTGAGTTTTATAAGTTGATGAGCACCTGGATAGCGGGCACTTTGGCAGAGTATTATGCTGATTTGGTGAAGCGGCAGACATTTCCATGAGCAAACCGGGCAATACTTACAGTGCTCCCCAAACCTGGCCGAGACCCTTTGTAGCCGGGCTCCTATAGGGCAATTTCTCTATTAAATGTGGATATAAAAATTCTTGCAAAAGTTATGGCAGAAAGGCTGGCAATGTTTATGCCCCAATTGACACATGGTGACCAAGTGGGTTTTGTGAGGGGTTGCCATGTTGTCAAGAATATTTGCAAAATTGTTTCTTTATATATGATGACCTCAGCTGATGCGCCTGCGCTCCTGATTAGTTTTGATGTGGAGAAAGCATTTGACCGTGTTAATTGGCAATATATGTACCAGGTGTTGGGAGTCATGGGTATAGTAGGGGTTTTTTTAGACACGATCAAGTTGCTATATACGGACCCTAGCGGACAGGTTTTGGTAAATGGTTCCCTCTCAGAGGCTTTCTCAATTCATCGTGGGACTAGGCAGGGCTGTCCCCTTTCTCCACTGCTGTTTAACTCTGGAGCCATTGGTGGAAAGAATACATATACATCTGGGTTTGGAAGGGGCATGTACAGGGAGAGAAGAGTTTTGCATCTTAGCATTTGCTGATGATATTTTGGTATCTGGGGGCCCCCACACTACTTTACCGGTATTGTTAAAAACATTTGAAGAGTTTGGAAAATTTTCAGGTTTGAAGCTTAATTTAGAAAAGTCAGAGGGGCTCTGGCCCTGCACCCGTCAATACGCACAGGTTGGAATAGTGCCTTTCCATTGAAATGGGCGGATACTGAGCTTAAATACCTTGGTATATGGCTGCTGGTGGACATGGTTAGATTTATTTATTTATTTATTTATTTATTTTATTTACATTCTCTTATATACCGCGCTATTCTGCATCAGTGCGGTTTACATTGAACAAACTGAAATTACACTGAACAGGGCATTATAACTTGGAGATAACTATTTTACAGGGAATGGGCTATGGAGGGTTAAGTAGCTTGCCCAAGACCACAAGGAGCACCTGTGGGACTAGGAACCCCAGTCCTTCCGGCCCAAGGTTGCTGTCCTCTAGTGGGATTTGAACCTCCGACCTTCCGGCCTGAAGTACCTTGCCCCAACCACTAGGCCACTCCTCCACTCGATGATTGCATGAGCTAAACATCAGCATGTTACTGGAACAGACTAAGACTCATTTGAGAGGTCTGAGAGATCTGCCTCTGTCGTTGGAAGGGCGTATAGCCCTTTACAAAATGGTCATATTTCCAAAGTGGTTGTATGTGCTGCAGGTTCTGCCCATTTTGATGACTAGGGTGGAGCTTTCCACATTGGAGAAAAGTCTCACTCTATTCTTCTGGAAGGGGAGAAGACCTCGGATTAGTATACGGCGTCTTCAGTGACCTTGGGAGTGCGGAGGTGTGGAGGTTCACAATGTGCGGTGATACAATATAGCGTGCCTGCTCAGGAACTTGCTTGACTGGCTGGGTATGACAGATGACTACTCGCCTCTAACACATGAACAGGAGGTAGCACGTCCATTGGCACTGAGATATGTGCTGCATGCTAAGACCCCAGTGCTACCACATACAATTAGTGGACATCTAGTATTCAAAGTGCTACCACATACAATTAGTGGACATCCAGTATTCAAAGTGATGAGACAGGTATGGTGGCTAGTATGTAATAATGTTCTGGAAAATCACGGGTCACACCACTTCTACCGCTGTATGGCAATGGGGCTTTCCTTCCGGGGATGCAGTGTGTGGGGGTTGGGGGGCCTTCCATAGATGGGAAGCTAAGGGCGTAGTGGCTATTGAATAAGTAATACATGAGTTGGGAAAGGCTCTTGCCTTTTAATGAATTGAGGACAAGATACGGACTAGACCACACAGATAGCTTTCCCTTCATGCAAATGTGTAGTTACATATGCAGTCTGGGGGAAAGGAATCTGCAATATGATTTATGTACTAGACTAGAAGAACTTTTATACTCGGGTATGGAATCTCAGGCACGGATCGCTACATTACAGAAAGAGTATTTAACCTTAGAAGGGGAACCTCTAGAGCAGAGGCTGGCCACTGCTTGGTCTCAAGACCTGGGGTGGAGATATTGGGGGCGGACATGATTGGAGCGTTTGCTGTCGTTCCTAGGGCCGGTTTACGGTAAATGCAATTTTGAATATTGCAAGGGAGCCACTTTGCCCCATGTAGAGCATTTCGGGCAGGGTGCAGTACAACAGTGAATTGCCCGAGGTGTGGGGTAGCAAGGACAGACCTGTGACACATGTGGTGGACCTGCCCTGTGGCGATGTGGTTTTGGGGGACTCTTCAGAGGCACCTCACTTCCATTGTGGGATTTCATTTAGGATGAGGTCCCAAGGTATTTGTAGTGGATTTGTTGTCATATGTACAGGGACTTGGGAGTACCCAGAGGAACTGGTTGGGTTGTGTACTGCTGGTTGCACGTCGAATTCTGCTGCAAAATTGGTTACTATCGAGGGGTCCCACATTGGGGCAACGGAAAAAGGAGGTTTATACGCTACTTATTACTGAACAGGTGGGGGCACGGGTTAATGAGAAAGATACATAAAAACGTTTGCTGGGATCACGAAACAGGAGTCAAATTCTTAATGTCCTTCACTGATGGCCTATAGGGTAGTGGGAAGTACTCGCATGATGCAAGACCCAGAACTATAATGGTAGTCACAAGAATATTGGGATGGGGAGGGGGGAATGGGGAGTTACTGTCAGGAGGGGGAGGGGGATTAGCAGTAATATGGCATTTAGTGGGCATAAGAAGTGTCTCGGATAGGCTATGCATCAACATACTTGGGTAAATTGGAATCAGAACAAGAGCTTTGAGGATTAAGTGGCGGGGCAATAACATTACTAAGGAGGAACAGTGGACTCCTTACGAGTCATGGGTATTTGTAGAAGTCTTATGCTTATGTTTTGGGGGAAGGGGATTTAGGTGTGAAGTGGGATAATGGAATACCAAAGCCCACATCTGCCACGAAGGGGCTGGGACATGCTGTACATGGCTGGGGGTGGGGGGGGAGATAAAACAAAAAAAAAGGAGAGACAAGAGGTTTTGATTATGGATGAAATGTTCAAGTGCATAGTATGGTTGGTTGATTTGTACAAATTTAAGAAGCATGTTTAAGCAGTTCTGGTTTGTATGTTTGTGCGTTACACCGGGGTGTAATGTAATTGGAACAAAGTTTGTATTCATTTATTACTGTCTCAACAAAGAATATTTATACTAAAAAATTATCAATATGAATAACCAATCAAGACTGTCGTGTTTCGAAGTGCCATAGCTAAATTCTGCATTAGGGTATTGTGGTGCTCGCGCCCCCACTAGGCGGTCGCCTAGTAGGGACGGGCGTCCATCTTGTATCCCTTTATCTTAAAGGTGTAGTTGTGTATTTAAAGTAGACCAAGTGGATGTTAAAGCACACAGGAATTTTATTGGGTTCCTCTAGGTCAGCTTGGTAACAGTCTTTGAAGAAGCTTTCACACTCAGCAAAAGAAATAAGGATATTTTCTCCAAAATAAAGTAAATGCAAACAGTGTGTTTCAGTGGGGTTATTTACAACAAACTTCTTTCCCTTTACCTTTAAGAGATTTCTTACTTCAGAATTAACAATGGCCTTGTAGCTTACAGCAAGAAAGCTCCGCAGTGATGAATCTATCTGGCATAGCTCTAATTCTTTAACAGGAACATCTTTTCCCACTACCAGTCATACTCCTTTTCAGGCTCGACTAGATGTCCATCCTCTCATTCGGAACCTCTAAATTAAATTGGTTTTTGCCCAATACGAACATACTACAGCAAATGTATCTCTATTTAGACCTAAGTCGTATTGGGTACCCTCTGGTCCAGTCCATCCATATATAGCAACTTTTCACGACTTGGTATTGTATGGCTTAGCCCTGTTTGAATTAAGGCCTGTTAAGTGACATAGGCACATAACTATGTCTAGAATGGACAGACAAGCATTAATGGAATTGTCTTCCCATCCTGATTTAGTCATCAAGCGGGGGGTTCTATAATTCAACATCACACTCATTAAGCGTTAGAGGTCTCACAGCAATTGGAGGATTGGCATTTGAATCAGCCTCTGGATTATGATCTTACTCAAGAACTACAAAGTAAAATCTTTAAGCTGGCACAGGAGGCGCTACAATCCAGGACTATGCGCTACAATCCAGGGCTATCACTTCTCAAGAATGTCGCTATCCTTTTCCCTCAATGCATTACACCTTAATGGCCTCAATGAAGAAATGGAATGGATCTCTGTGCTATGACAATCCCCCTGGCGCCTTCAGTTTGCTTTCACACCGCAGTCTATTTAAATGGCCACTTTGGCTTCGAGTGGTTATTCCATGTACCTGAATGCTTTTCAGCTGCACTGTTCGACTCGTCCTGAGGCAGCTGTTTTTCAACTAATTGGTGTGGAATGTCATTTTGGGAAACCATCTTTATAAGCTAAGTGTTCTTGAATTTTTACATGCATTTAAAAATGTGAAAATGCTTACTTTCTTTCAGGACAGATGAAAGACATTGGAAGGGTAAGAAACCCTGGAATTTATTACATGGTTTAAATGGCAGGTTTTCCCCTATCTCAGGTCCCTTATTTCTTTACTATATGAATTGTTGATAATGTTGAGATGCATAGGACTGTTAACAATTCAGATAGTACTTTTTGTACTTTAATTTCATTTAAATATATAACTTGTGTTCTCACTTTTGTGTGCTTACGTTTTTGGTCTGCGAGCACTTATTTAGGAGTTTATCATAGTGGTGCTGTCATGGCATAGTTTAGGATTTTTCTTTGTCTCCATCATCTGCTGGCAGGGGGAGATAACCAATTTGTCTGGAATAATTTAGCAGGAGGATTTGGAAAGGCATTCACATGGTTTGCAAGCTTGCAAACCGTATAAATGCCGCTCAATGGCATATTCACTGCTGCCGCTGCACATCCCAGTGCCAACTAGTTAGCATCGAGGCATGCCAGGGGCGTTTTGGGACAGAACCCATTGATAATTGGGAAGCAGCAATATTGAGCCGCTACTTGGTTATCAATAAGCGACAGTAGTCAGGCATAGGAAAGACTGGCCTAACCTAACTTTTGCCACAGAAGCAAACCGGGCAGCGGCTATCGTCACTGCTCGGTTAATTTTCCGGCCTGCCCAAATATTCAGTGTCGGGGTCCAGATATAGCCCAACATTTAATATCCAGGTTTAGAGCTCAGCGGCAACGGTTAGCCGCATTAGATCAGCTAACCACTACCGCTCAATATCGGGCCCATGATTTCTAATCATGAAGTTTTATTAAACAAAGTCCAGATGTATTAAATGAGTATTCCCATTTTGTGCCTGGCCTAAAATGTTTTCTCCTTTACTTAATTTTGTTTCATTGTAGAAGGTGAAATTAGACTTACCTGCTAATTGTTGTTCCTTAAGGAACTCCAGTCTAGTCCCAGACCTCTGGAGTTTAAGCACCTCCTCCGTCAGCTTGGAGACTGAGCATGTCACTCTTTTTGGTGACATCAGTATAAGTAGTCCAGGTACCGCCTTCCTGATCCAGTAACTTATTGACAAAGCAGACTCACCAGAGCAATAAGTAAGTAGAAATATCATATACCTGCATAACTATATAACTTCATAACTGAAAACAAAGCTTACTTAACTTAGTTACCTGGCAATTTACCAGGTAGTTGTAAAAATGATTATCCTTAGGCTTGCGTTGCTAAGACATTTAATGCCCCCTCCTCCCTTCAGGGACCGCAGCCAACCCAGTCACAGCCGCAGCTGAGTGTTAACTGTTATCTTACTTCAGGCTACCGTCAACCATACTATATGTGGGAGGGATATGGGACTAGACTGGAGTACCTTAAGGAACAACAATTAGTAGGGTAAGTCTAATTTCACCTTCCTTATCGTCCCTCCAGACTAGTCCCAGACCTCTGGGGATGTAACAGAGCAGTGAACACTTTAACGGGAGGGACCTGCCAGACCAGCCTAAAGAACCGCCGATCCGAACCTAGCATCCCCCTCCGTTTGCACATCAATCCTGTAGTGCTTCACAAAGGACGTCAATGACAACCATGTAGCCGCTTTACAAATCAATACTGCCAGTACTAAACTGCACTCCGCCCAGGAAGCCGCCTGAGCCCTATTCAAATGCGCTAGTAAGCCCTTCAGAATGGTCTTGCCCCTCAAGGTATATGCTGATGCAATAGCCTCCTTAAGCCACCTCACAATAGACGACTTGGACGCCGACTCCCCTTGTTTTGGTCCTCCAAACAACACAAACAACCTGTCCATCCTTCGCGACAAGGCCGCCCTCTGTAAATAAGCTCTTAATATTCGACCTACATCCAACCGATGCAATCGACCCTTGGTCTTATCCTTGCCCCCTCTCTCGAACACTGGCAAGGATATGACCTGATTCACATGAAACATGGACACGACCTTTGGTAAGAAAGAAGGAACAGTACGCAAAACTACCTTCTTATCATAGAAGGACAAAAAGGGCTCTTTACACGATAAAGCCTGCAATTCCGAAATTCGTCTTGCCGAAGAAATAGCCACTAAAAATACCACTTTAAGCGTAAGAGCCTTCAAAGTAGCTTTAGCCAACGGCTCAAATGGCACCCTTACCAACGCATACAACACCAAGTTGAGATCCCAGGTCGGAACTGTAGCCCTACATGGTGGTCTCAAAAGAGTCGTCGCTCTTAAAAACCTTCTAACATCCGGATGAGCCCCAAGCACCATCCCCTGCACTCTTCCTCGATAACAAAAAAGCGCTGCTAACTGGACACACAGAGAAGCTGCCGCCAGACCCTTATCAAATCCATCCTGTAGGAAGGCCAGAATCTGTGGAATAGACGCTCTCAACGCCAGCACCTGCCTATCCGCGCACCATGACTCAAAGATACGCCAAACTCGGATATACGCCATAGAGGTAGATCTACGCCTGGATCCCAATAAGGTTGAAATGACTGCTCTTGAGTAACCCTTGGCCGTCAACCTTGCCCTTTCAAGAGCCAAGCCGTAAGCAAAAACCGATCCACTTGAGGCATACTCAGTGGACCCTGCAACAGCAGGTCGTTTCTGACCGGAAATTTCCACGGAGGCTCCACCAGGAGACACACCAGCACTGTTCCCTCTAAGCTGTGCGCATGTGCGCGCGCACACACCTCGCCGAGCGAGCGCACATACTTTACAACAGAGCGCACAAAAATTACGGCTCTGATTCTGATAGAAAACACAGACGTCTTAAACTTTAAAAGTTATGATTGTAATTACTAGAAATTTCCTGCTTCATTTAGTAATCTTCTATTTTCATTTAATTTGATTAAAATCAATGTGGTGTACATACTGTATTCTGAAGTGCAGTCAAATTTTAAAGTATATAACTCCGAGTGTCATTATGTGGCGCACAAAAATTTAACCTTCCTTCAAAAGCTGCACACAGCTGATATTTTATGCGCACACAGCCTACAGAAAATTAGAGGGAACATTGCACACCAGGTCTGCATACCATGGCCTTCTTGGCCAATCTGGAGCAATTAGGATCACGAGACCCTTGTGCCTCTCTATGCGCTGCAGAACTCGACCGATCAACATCCACGGTGGAAACACGTACAGGAGCTGATCCCCCGGCCACCTCTGTATGTATCAGGGCGTCCAACCCCTCGGACATCCTTTCTCTTCTTCTGCTATAAAATCTCTCTGCCTTCGCCGACTCAAACGTCGCCATGAGGTCAATGGCCGGAGGCCCCCAGCGATGCACTAATAACTCAAACACCTCTCGATGCAGTACCCACTCCCCTGGGTCCACCTTGACTCTGCTCAAAAAAATCGGCCGTCACATTGTCCACTCCTGCCACATGTGCTGCCGATAATGCCTCCAGGTGCAACTCGGCCCAACCGAGAGCCACGCTGGTTGTGCCCCCTTGCCGACCGATGTGTGCCACCGCTGTGGCGTTGTCTGACATCACTCAAATCGCTTTTCCTTGCAACAACTGCTGAAACTCTTAGTGCTAGCGTGACCGCCCGCAATTCTAACCTGTTGACTGACTATTTCTTCTCTAGATCATTCCACTGACCTTGGGCAAACTGCCTTTCAAAGTGCACACCCCATTCGAAAACACTTGCATCTGTTGTCAGCAAACTCTAATCCGGCAAATCCAACGGCATCCCTTTCTCTAAATACCCCGGAGTCAGCCACCACCGTAAGGACTGCTTTGTCTGCACCGGACAGATCAGCCGCTGGGACAACTGATCTGACTGGGGCCGCATGTGCGCTCTCGCCCATGGCACCAATTCTAGCATGGCTGCCATTGTCCCCAAAAGCTGTAAATAATGCCACACCAATGGAGCTCTCTTCTCCAAGAAATCTCGCACGAGCTGTCTTAGTTGTAGGGCCCTGGAGTGTGGTAGAAACACTCTGCCCCTTTTTGTGTCGAAGTGGGCCCCCAAGTACTTGAACTCCTGTGCAGACTCCAACTTGCTCTTCGCCATATTCACAACCCATCCTAGACTCTGCAGAAACTGTACCACTTGGAGGATTGCTCTCTCGCTTTCGTCCTTTGACTTTGCTCGAATCAACCAATCGTCCAGATAAGGGTGTACTAAGACGCCTTCCTTGTGCAATGCCGCCGCTGCCACCACCACCATCACCTTGGTGAAGGTGCGCGGCGCCATTGCCAAACCGAACGGCAATGTCTGGAACTGAAAATGTCCCATGGGAACTGCAAAACGGAGGTACTGTTGATGCTCCAATTGGAAAGGGATATGCAGATATGCTTCCGAGAGATCTAGCGAGGTGAGAAACGCTCCCTGTCGCACCGCCACTATGACAGACCTCAGCATTTCCATGCGAAAGTGAGATACTCTTAAGACACCTGTTTACACCCTTGAGGTCTAGAATTGACCTTAAGGATCCCTCCTTTTTGGGCACCACAAAATATATTGGAGTATCGACCAGATCCGCACTGGCTTGCTGGGACTGGTACCACTGCCTTGAAGGCAAGCAAGTTCTCCAAAGTCTCTCGAACTGCCCACAGCCTTGAGTTTGTCCGGCATGGAGATAGCACAAACGCTTCTCGCACAGGCCATTGAAATTCTAGGGAGTAACCTCTTTGAATGACCTCCAACACCCACTGATCTGATGTGATTTGGGCCCAGGCAGGATAAAAATCCCTTAGTCGACCCCCCACGGGCACAAATCCTGCCAGGGCCTGCCTTGCTTCATTGCGATTTCTTGAGGCTCGAGGAAGAGGCAGCTCCAAATGCTCTACCCGCTCCTCTGAACCCTTAAAACCCCTGGGATCTATATTGTAAACACTCTCTGAAATTGACCAAACCTCGCAGGTCAAAATCTACGAAACTCCCTCTGCTGGCTTTTAGAAGTCGCCCGAGAACTACCTTGCTTCTGCTTATCCTCCGGCAGCCTTCCTCCTTTAGACTCACCAAGGTCCTTAACCAACTTGTCCAAATCCTCCCCAAAAAGGAGTTTACCCCGAAAAGGGAGCTTAGCTAGCCTTGCTTTAGAGGCCCCATCTGCTGCCCAGTTACGCAGCCACAGGTATCTGTGCGCCGCTACCACCGACGCCATACTTTTCAAAAGACTGCGAATGAGATCATATTGTATATCTGCCAAATACGCTGCCCCCGATTCCATATGGGCCACCTCCTCATTCGTCTCGGCTTCTTGAGTCCCCTTCATCTTTTGGGACCAACGCAGACAAGCCCTTGCCACCCATGCCCAACAAATGGAAGCATGCATGGAAATCGCATTGACCTCAAAGACTTGTTTCAACAAAGCATCTAAACGCCTATCCTGCGCATCCTTAAGGGCGGAACTGCCCTCCACAGGAATAGTGGTCTTCTTAGTAACTGCCGATACTGCTGCATCTACTCTAGGGATATTTAAAAAGATCCTTATCCAGTTCCTGCAGCGGGTAGAGCCGCGACATTACTCTGGATCCTTTCAGCCCTGCTTCTGGCGTGTCCCACCCTTCCTGTATCATTTCCCTAAACACTATGTATTGAGAGGGCTCTCTGGGACTTCCGAACTGCCTGCAATAGCGGATCCTCCAAAGAGGAGTCCGCCGCTTGTTCTGCTGCAGCATGTTTAGCGCCTTCAGCGTCTCCGAGATCAGAGCTGACAACTCCTCCCGCCTGAAGACCCTAATGACCCGTGCCTGATCCTCTGGCTCCGCTATTTTGCCTTCCTCCAAATCCATATCCACGTCCAAATCATCCAAGACCTCCGATGGTTCTGCCGACCCCATTGCCTGTTCCGTCTTGTCTCCCCCTAATCTAGGCTTTTTATAAGGGACGCTATCTGCTCCCCCTTCTAGGGGATTCCCCGAGCGCTTCCGCCCCAGTTCCTCCTCCGCTTCACCAGACCCCTGTTTCCCAAGAGACTGCTGAAGCAGTGCTATAAACTCCTGGGAGAGAATCGCCGCCAGACCCCCCTGCAACAAAGATTGGGAACTGACGACCTCTGGCGCCGTAGGAAGGCCCGGCGTAGCCTCCGGAGGCGGCACGGCAGGTGAAAGGGATTCCGGAGAGCCCGAAGCTTCTCCCTTGGTAACCTGTCCTTCCATATCTTCCCGCCCTGCTGCCGCCTTCTGCGTACAGTCTCTACAGACGCCCTCCGTCAAAACTGACCCTCTCTTGGCCCCACACATCACACATTGGGGTCTAGACGGCACAATGAGAACAATCAAGCTCCCAACTCGACCAGCTATCAAAAAAGAATTTAAAAGATTATAAAGACCTCTTTTTTTTTTTTATACACGTGATCCAAGACCACCGCGAAACCGGCTAAATCAGCCCAACCTGATAAGTCCTTCACTACTTAATGCTCTCCCTACAACTCTGCAGCAAAAAACCTGAAGAGAAAAGGGCCCCTTCACTTTCCCACACATCTGCAGCGTGTCTAGAGTAGTTACTCACCTGTAACAGGTGTTCTCCAGGAGCAACAGGAATCAGTCCTCACATATGGGTGATGTCGGCGCCGACGGAGCCCCCGTGCGCAGCATTTCCCCAGCTTTCAAAGAAAGCCTTAGGGAATGCAGCGCGCATGCGCGGTCCCTTTCCCGCCCAGGGTGCCATCTTACTCAGTCTGATATAGCTAAGAGACAGCAAAAAATAAAATAAATCATATGACCGCAACTCCAAGGGGAGGAGGGAGAGTTGTGAGGACTGATTCCTGCTGCTCCTGGAGAACACCTGTTACAGGTGAGTAACTACTCTTTCTCCAGGACCAAGCAGGAAGTCAGCCATCACATATGGGACTCCCCAGCTTAAGGCTACCAGAGGCCCAAGCTGTAAAAATGAGCTCCCTCTAGAGCCTCAGCATGCAAGAAAATAATCTTCTCTGATAACGCCCCCGAACGGTAGCCCAACACCAGGGCCGGAGGGTAGGAGTTGCCTAAACCCCAAAGAGAATATGGAGTACCGCCTGCCCGAAAGCACTATCCCTGCGGGACTCCCTCTCAAGGCAGTAGTGGGCCGCAAAAGTCTGGCTTGAAGACCAAGTAGCGGCCCGGCAGATGTCTGCCAATGGAACAGAGCGGAGATGAGCCACTGACGCAGCCTTCGCCCTGACACAGTGAGACGTAACTCGACCCTGCAAGGAGAGGTCAGCTGCCTTGTAAGCCAAGGCAATACAGTCAGCTACCCATATGGAAAAAGTACGCTTTGAGACAGCTAACCCCAACTTATTGGGGTCAAAAGAGATGAAGAGCTGAACAGCCCTCCGGTGCTCCCGCGTATGGTCAAGGTAGAAGGACAACGCCCTCCTACAGTCCAGGGTATGCAAGACCATCACAGCCCGGCTGGCATGGGGCCTGGGAAAGAAAGTTGGAAGAACCACCTCCTGATTAAAGTGGAAGGAGGAGACAACTTTTGGAAGGAACTTAGGGTGAGTCCGTAAGACTACTCTGTTCCTATAGAACCTGGTATATGGTGTATCTGATACTAGGGCCTAACGTTCACTCACTCGCCTTGCTGAGGTAAGGGCTACCAGAAATAACGCCTTCCAGGAGAGAAAACGCAGAGGGCAAGTAGCCATAGGTTCAAATGGTGGGCAAGTAAGCCGTTGCAAGACCACATTTAAATCCCGCTCAGGGGCAGGTGGACGCACTGGAGGCTTAAGCAAAAGCAGGCCTCTGAGGAAGCGAGCCACCAAAGGATGGCTGGATAGAGACTGACCCTCCACCGGTGAGTGATGTGCTGAAAGAGCACTAAGATGAACTCTAACAGAATTGGATTTAAGGCCTAGGTTGGACAGGTGAAGCAAATATTGCAGCACCACTGGTACCAGGCATGAGAAGGGATTCTCGTTGTGAAGGGTACAACAGGTAGAGAATCTGCCCCACTTAAGGGCATAAGACTTTCGGGTGGACTACCTCCTAGAGGCCAAGACCACGTCCTCCACTTCCCTAGGCAGTAGTAAGGGCGCTAGAACTACCCTTTCAGCAGCCAGGCCATCAAATTGAGGGAATGGAGATTGGGGTGTAAGAGAGATCCCTGCTCCTGAGACAGGAGATCGGGTTGCATCCCCAGAGGAAGAGGAGTGTCCACTGCTAGTTGCAAAAGAAGTGGAAACCAGGGTTGCCTTGGCCACCTGGGGGCCACCAGGATCACCGAGGCCTTGTCCCGTGTCTTGGACACTAGAGGCATGGGAGGAAACGCATATAGGAGGCCTGTAGGTCATGGAATGAGAAACGCATCCGCTGCTACTCTGAGAGGATGCAGTTGTCTGGAGCAGAACCTGGGTAGTTGACGGTTCAGAGGACTGGCAAAGAGATCTATGGTTGGAAGACCCCATCTCAGGAAGATCTGTCGAATCACTAAAGGATTCAACTGCCATTCGTGCGGTTGCAGGACCCTGCTCAATCTATCTGCCAGGTAATTCTCCTGACCTGGAAGATTGACTGCCCAGGAGCAGAGTTTCTGCGCTTCCTGACAGAGAAGGCGGGACCCTGTGCCCTCTTGTTTGTTCACATAGAACATAGCAACTTGATTGTCCATCTGAACCAAGAAGGACTGGTGAGAGATGAGATGAGAGAAAGTTCTCAGGGCTAAGCAGATATCTCTCAGTTCCAAGAGATTGATCTGCTGTGCGTCCTCCCAAGGAGACCACAGACCTTGAGCACATGCCCCCTGGCAATGTGCACCCCAACCTTGAAGAGAAGCATCGGTTGTCAGAACCCGAGAGTGTGGAGGTGCTTGAAAAAACACCCCTTGCACCAGATTCGGAAGATGAAGCCACCACTGCAGAGAAGGCTCTAGTAGTGTGGACACCCTCACTCTGTCTGTGAGGCTTCCCGTGGCTTGGTGCCACTGAGTCCTGAGGCCCCATTGAGCCGGCCTGATGTGTAGACGGGCATTTGGAGTCACATGGACCATGGAAGCCATGTGGCCTAAGAGCCTCAGGAATTCTCTGGCAGAGATTAGAGAATTGCTGTGGAACTGGCTGGCCAGATCCATCAACCTGTGCGCCCTGTCCATGGGCAAAAAGGCCTTTGCCTGAAGGGTGTCCAGTCTTGCTCCTATGAACTCCATGTTCTGTGAGGGATGCAAAGTGGACTTTGCGAAGTTTATAACAAACCCCAGATGCTGCAGCAGAGGGACAGTGCGGAGGGTGGCTTGATTGGCCTCCTGTGGGGACTGGCCCCTGATAAGCCAGATGTCCAGGTATGGAAAGACGAAAAGACCTTGAACCCTGAGGTAGGACACTACCACCGCCAGGCATTTGGTGAATACCCTGGGGCGGAGGTTAGGCCAAAAGGCAGTACCCTGTACTGGTAATGGTTCCCTCCCACTACAAATCAGAGATATTGTCTGTGGTCTGGATGAATGAGGATGTGAGTATATGCATCCTTTAAATCTAAGGAGAATAGCCAATCTCACTGCTGGAGGTAGGGCAGCAGGATTCCAAGGGTAAGCATCTTGAACTTTTCTCTCTCCAAGAACTTGTTGAGATTCCGCAAGTCTAGGATGGGTCTGAGGCCTCCTGTTCTTTTTGGTACCAGAAAGTAACTGGAATAGAAGCCTTGACCCCTGAGGTGGTGGGTCACCGATTCCACTGCCTGTTCCTTTACAAGGCTTGCTAACTCCTGCAGGAGTAAGTCCCTGTGCAGAGGAAGTCGGAGGCTCCCCTGGAAAATAGGAGGGGGGTACCTGGTGGAAGTGGAGGAGATAGCCCTTCTGGACTATACTTAGTACCCAGGTATCCCTTGTTACGGCTGGTCACCTGTGGGCGTACAGGGCCAGCCGGCCTCCTGTGCTGATAGGAGCCAGCTGAGGAGGAGAGGCTATGCCACTAGAGTCAAAACCCCGCTCCCTGCTGTGCAGGAGCCGGAGCAGGTGGCTTGGGGGTTTTCTGCCTACGGGGCCCATGTCCCTGCCCCTTGGCCTGCTGACCCTGTTGGGGAGCCACAGAGGCATGAAAATGAGGGCATTGTTTATAGGCAGATGACTTCCTCGGGTAAAAGGTCTTTTTCCCCCGAGCCCTTCTTTTTCTGAGAAGGGGCCGAGGTTTTTTCCTGGACAGCCTTGTCCGGGTAAAAGTCTCGGTCTCGAGTTCGGCAGCCTTTTCAGCCATGGGCTTGCCAAAGAGGTTTTCACCTTGGCAGGGGACATCGACCAACTTGTCCTGCACCCATGCCTCGAGGTCCGATGACTGTAGCCAGGCCTGACGGCGTGCACCAATGCCGGCCGCAGCTACTCGGGCCGAAGCCTCAAAGCCATCATAGGCTGCTTGAGAGGTAAACTTCGAGCACTCTCGAATCCCCGATGACAGGGCGCTGAACCTCTGCAAAGGTTCCTCGGAGAAACCAGTAGAGAACCCGGCAATCTCCTTTGCCAGGTCTCGAAGGTACATGCCCATCTACAGCTGGTAGGTCTGGACACGGCAAGCAAGCAGAGAGCCCTGGAAACACTTCTTACCGAGGGCATCCAGGTTCCGGGCCTCCCAGCCGGGAGGCACCGAGGAGTGCATCTTCTGACTCTTCAAACGATGCATGGCTGATTCCACAACCATGGAGTGGTGCGGTAATTGTGCCTTTTGCAACCCAGGGCTCTTGCGGACTCGATAGATAGCATCGACCAGCTTGCTCAAAACCGGCGTCGAGGCCGGCGCCTCCCACATGCGGAAGAGCAACCGTTCCAGCATCGGAGGAACCGGTACAGTAAAGGCCTCCTTTGGGGGAGAGTCATACTGCAGTGCCTTGAGATCCTCAACTCGAGGCTCCTCCTCGGGATCCGCGAGGAATGCCAAGGCCTTGGCCATATCCTGTACGAAGTCCGAGAACTGGGTATCCTCCGGGGGGGGGACCTTCTCCGAGGCTCGGACTCCGGCGAGTCTGATGGGACACAACGAGTCCGAAAGGTGTCGGGTGACTCCTCATCCTCCGTTTCCCAGCCGGACCCCTTGGAGGAGGAATCAAGCGGCTCCAGTCGGGCAGGCACCGATGCCATCCGCACTGACGCCGATGGTACCGGCGTCGATGACCTCGGTCCTGAGCGGGAGGCCGAGGGAGACCTTGGCCGATGATCGACTCGAGAGCGCATGGACTCGAGGATTGGCTCGGCCTCCTGGGTCGACTTGGACGTCGAGGTCCCGGTGGTGGGGGCAGAGGCACCGGTGAGACCGACGATCAGTGCCCGCTGCTGTTCCATGAAGGCAGCCAAGCTACACTCCAAGGCCGTCAATCTGAGTCTGAGCTCAGGAGACTCAGCAGCCCTCGACTCGAGCCCCGACGGCGTCGGGCCCCGACGTCGGCTCCCCCGGAGGAGAGTCCACAAGGACTACAGTGCTCATGTGACCTGTGGACTGTTTGTCAGGCCTCTCCGACTCCGAAGACCCGGGACGGCGCTCGGGGCTATGAGACTTCGCCCTCGAGGAGCCAAGTGCATCTACCGACGCCGCCCTCACGGGTTTTTTCTTCTTGCGATGCTCCTGCGAGGGAGACCCCCTCTCAGAGGAGCCTCGGCGCTGCTCGGTGCCTGAGTCCCGAGACGTCGAGGCCTCTGACGAAGACCAGGCACGTCCGGACGCGGAATCAGAGAAGATTCTTTCCTTTTGGTGCTGCCGACTCCTCAACGCCTTTGAGGACATTTTCCCACACGGTCCACAGATCGGGTCATGATCGGGTCCGAGGCACCGGAGGCAGCAGTCATGTGTGTCTGTGAGAGACATACGTTTCTTACACCGATCACACTTTTTAAACCCGCTGGCAGCCATCGGGGGAAAAAGGGCCCCTGCGAGATCAAAAGACAGGGCTGCCAGTGAAAAAATAGAAAAATAGCGCGCAAGCTAGTCACTAAGGACAAAAACCGAAAAAAGAAATCCGGGCTCGATACCGGTGTATCTGGCCCAGGCGGGAAAGGGAAACCGGCGTCGAACCGAAGAAAAATGGGTCCATGCAGAACAAAATCAACTTTTTCCTTGGGTGAAAACGAAACACGTCCGTCGGGCTCTGCGGAAAAAAGAAGACTGAGCAAGATGGCACCCTTGGCGGGAAGGGGACCGCGCATGCACGCTGCATTCCCAAAGGCTTTCTTTGAAAGCTGGGGAAATGCTCCACACGGGGGCTCCGTCGGTGCCGACGTCAACCATATGTGAGGACTGACTTCCTGCTTGGTCCTGGAGAATGGGCCTCTCCACTCAAATACGCCAGCTTTCAGTAGCGCTTCTCCTTCTGAGGCTGCACGCGGTCTAAGCCACACGTGACTGCCGCACCTCCGAAGTGAGCTGAGCATCCCCCCGGATCTCTGCACACTGCCCCGCTCACCTTGGACGCTGCATCGGACGAAGACCGCTTCTCCAGCCCCTTCCGCTTAAGCGAACAACTGCCGCACACTGGGAGACCGGCCGCTTTGGATGCCGCCTGCCTCGTGGCAACACTCCTCCACGGCTCCTCACCCGATCCACGGGTTCGGGAGCTGGAGGCCCCAGCAATCACTCCCTTACAATTCCTTGAATACCAGACCTCCAAGGAGGGGGGACAGAGGGGGATATCTTTCGTCTTCAGCGCTGCTTAAACAGTGTCGCCAGAAAAGGTACTTGCTGCTAAAATGTTTTAAAGGGATATCAACCCCCAAATTTTGTTCTTTTTTTAAAATTTCCAATTAATCTCAACTAAGCTCCACTAACTACCTAATCCTACAATCTCCTTAATCATTCCTCCAGGGAGCACCAGACCTCTAGGCTCACGATACCTCCAGCTGCTTGGAGACTGAGATTACTGGATCAGGAAAGCGGTCCCTGGACTACTTTTACTGGTGTCACCAAAAAGAGTGACATGCTCAGTCTCCAAGCTGCGAGAGGAGGTGCTGGGACTAGACTGGAGGGACGATAAGGAAAAAACGTTATTTAATTTCACAATTTGTCCACATTTCTAAATTTATCAAAGAAATTACAACAAACATTTATCCACAAAAATGCATAAAATCTAAGTAATAAAACAATATAACTAAAACTTAGAATGGTTACAATAACAAACAATAAACATAGAACATCAGGCCAATAACCAAACATTATTCACTCAAATCACAACAAAACAGTTAAAATTTCATTAAGCCCACAAAAACCTTTTATCACATTGT
The DNA here is from genome assembly GCA_033557465.1 of Ichthyophis bannanicus. NCBI lineage: Eukaryota > Metazoa > Chordata > Amphibia > Gymnophiona > Ichthyophiidae > Ichthyophis > Ichthyophis bannanicus. The sequence goes on along the minus strand of CM066037.1, from coordinate 196,168,429 downwards.
GGGACATGCACATTCAAAGGAATAAAAAAGGCTTTGCAATAATAAAAATCATTTTTGTGCTTTGAATCCATGAAGATGTTAAAAACATGTTAAAAATTTCAAAGGGAAATAGTAATATCACCTTCGCTTTCATCTGTGTCCGTAACAAGGTTTCTGGTAACTTTTTGGGTACTTGATCTTATCTTCTTTTTTGAGATTTTGTTGGAATCAAGTGCTTTTTCTAAAAGGAAAAAAAAAGGAAGAAAGTTTGGAAGAATCTTACCTAGTCATCCGCATGAAGACATTTCAGCTGGCCTTATAACTTGGCCATAAAATTTGGCACTGATGCAGGAGACTTGGATTTGAACTGTTCTGCCTAGCAGAAAGAGGGAAGCAGGCTGCTAGTATAGGTTGTAAACGGGGGCGCAGGGTGAGAATGTCCACAGTCTTGGCAAAGGCAAATACTTTTATGACTTGCCAAGGATTGTGGGAAATGTAGTCCATTCATACCAGAATCAGCCGTTCACAAAATAATGAGTTGTGTTGCTCAAGTGTAAGCAAAGAAAATATATTTTATTTATGGGGTTATTTCTCCCACACAGATTTACTTGGTAGCACAAAAGGATACTTGCTTTCAGTATTGTACTTAGGAAAAACAAATCATGATAACAACTGAACTTCTTAAGCAATCAAACAATAAAGACCTTGATGGGAAACAGAAAGGTCTTTCTGAGGGCTCCTGCTAATACCTTTTAGCAGTGCTCCAAAAACAAAACAAAACCCAAAAAGTAACCAAAAACTGTTCTTTTTCAAGGATAACTTTCTTGTATTTTCACACACAAACAGTAGCTTCCTTTCAGAGCTCACATGCAATTATGCAAGGCTTAATTGGCAACAATTGACCAGCTGCAAACCTCTTGGCTGGTTTACTTTCTATACGTGGCTCAAATCCTACCCTAAAGCTTTCTTGTAAACTTTTCTGGGTAGATAAAAGAACAAGTTATATTTCTTTTTGATGGTTGTTGTATTTGTGAAAGTATTTTACCACAGCAGCCTAGACAGAGAGCAATCAATGTAATCATTCTGATCATTTAAAATATCTCCTTCTTCAACTATCATAGAATCAATATCATGGTCTGGCTCAGAGGAATTCCTTAATGGAGCACTCTCAGGACAATACTTGTTTCCCTGCTGTCTTCCAAGTGAAGAGCTAGGGCATAGATCAGTGTTCATACCTGAGCTTCCTTTACTGTTAGGGTTCCTCTCCAGATATCCTGGCCAGTATGTAGTCCAGCTTTTATGTCCAGCCTTCCAATCAAGATCCCTGGACACTGGGTCTCTCTTCACATACCTTCTTGCACTGGTCTTAGGGCCCCTTCCAAATGCAGCTGTCTCCTTTACAGGTGCCATCCGGGGATTCCTGGCCCTGTAACCCCACTCATCTGGCTTCCTCCAGTCCAATGGAGTATGCTTGCCTCTGGAATGACTCCCAACACACGTACTGCTATGGGCTCCTTCTTTAGACCTCCAAGATGTTTTCCTCTTCTTCCTTCCACGCTGCTGCTGTGTCTTGCTCTCTGTCCTTGAGCTCTGGGTTCCTCAACTCCTTCTCCTTGGTCTGATTCTGTGTAGAATAGGTTTTACTTTTAACTTGTTTAGAGGGATACTCCACCCTAGCACAGCTCAGCCCTTGGAGATGAGTGATTGGGGATTACCTCATAGCTCTCCTGATTGAACACACGTTTCCCCACTTCAGCTCTTCTAGTGACTGTTTGAAACCTGGTGCATTCTGGGACTGGTAGTCTTTTATGAAAACATTCTGTTTTATTATTTCTACCAGCAAAGACAGGTTGCTTGTTCAGAGCCAATTCACCTCTATTATAGCTCCTTCCTGAACTATGATAAGCTTCCTTATCACAAGGTGCAATTCCTACTGGCAGAAAACAGTTTCTCACCTGTAACAGATGATCTCCGGGAACCGCAGGAATTTAGTCTTCACATATGGGTATCGTCGTACCGACGGAGCCTGCGCGGGAACGCTCCCCAGCGTCAAATTAGAAAGCTTTTGGGAGCATCCCACAGCACCAGTCATGGGTATCTGTGGCTGAAACGGTACTGCCACATTTTGAACACTTTTTAAAACCAGTGGATAGTTTTTCCATTTTGTCTGTGACAAAAAGGGAGGCCTAGGCCTAAGATGGCGTCGATGCGCCTGAAAGAAGAAAAAAAATTCTTTCCCTCACAGATTTTATTTTTTTTTATTTTTTTTTTTTAAGAAAGACAGAAGAAAGGAGACGGGCAGAGAGAAACGCCGGAGAATGCGGAGTGGGTCATCAGCTCCTGGACTGCCGTGGCTGGAGTGTGCCGGAGGATCGGGCAGGCGGCCCCGGGACACCCTTGTTCCTGGCGGGGACTTGTTTCCCTTTAAAAGATCTTCTCTCCATAGTTGAGATCGAGACGGGCAGAGAGAAACGCCGGAGAACGCGGAGTGGGTCATCAGCTCCTGGACTGCCATGGCAGGAGTGTGCCGGAGGATCGGGCAGGCGGCCCCAGGACACCCTTGTTCCTGGCGGGGACTTGTTTCCCTTTAAAAGATCTTCTCTCCATAGTTGAGATCGAGACGGGCAGAGAGAAACGCCGGAGAACGCGGAGTGGGTCATCAGCTCCTGGACTGCCGTGGCTGGAGTGTGCCGGAGGATCAGGCAGGCGGCCCCGGGACACCCTTGTACCCTTTTGGCTTTATTAGTCTACATATATATTTTGTCTTATTTCCTGACCGCGGAGCATGTCCACGGAGCATGGCTCGAAGGGGCGTGGTCAAAGGGGCAGATACGCCCCTTTGGCGTCCCTTCGGCGACACAGCAGCGCTCGTTTGCCTTTCCGTTTCTGATTGGTTTTCCTTTGATATTTGCCTTAGTTAGCTAAGCATGGGTAAACAGAAGGCGAAGGGCGCCTCTAAGCCGTCTGAAATTGTTGCTGTGGATAAGCCGAGCGGTCCTTTGGATAGGCATTTTTTGCCTGCTCCTGTTGCGCAGTCCTCTCCAGATGGGGTCTCCCTAAATTCCAGTGGGAGATCCCCTCCCCCATTACCTGTGCCTTTGCATCTGTCTGGGATATCCGTGGAGTCTCCGGAAACAGCAAGTATAAAAGTTCCTATTGTATTTCCTAAGCCTGTTCAATCTGTTTCTCTTAGTAGCCTTACTGAAGTTTCGCCTGGGCCCCCCAGTGGTGAGATTACCCTGAAAGATATTTGGTCTGCTTTGCTTGCTATCGACATGAAAATGTCTTCAACTTTAAATGCTCTTTGTACATTCTCTCAGGAGGCTGTTGTTTCTTTTCAACAGCTAGATGAGAGAGTTTGTTCTGTCGATAAAGCTGTTACTAAAATAAATTCTCAGGTTCCATCGCTTGTTATGGCTCATACTGCCAGGGTCAAGGATTCCTTGGTATTATATTCTCGGTTAGAGGCCTTAGAGAATTTGTCACGTTCCTGTAATCTCAGATTTCTGAATTTTCCGCAAACCCCTTTATTGTCATCTTGAATATTACTTGAGAAATATTTTAAGGAAATATTAGAGATATCGGACCCTATTGTGGTCTCGCAAACTTATTACCTTTTTTCTAGTGTTAAAATGGTTAGTCCCACTGAGGGTGCCCTTGACGAAATAGTTCCTAATATTGCAAACTGAACTGCATTTCTGGAAGACTCTACGGATAATATCCCCTCTCGCTCTACTTTACTGGTTACATTTGCCTCTCTCGAAGCTAAGCAGCGTATTTTGCGTGCTTTTTTTAAAGTAAAGTCTGCCCTATTTTGTGGTCAGACCATTAATATATTTCCTGACGTTTCTCGCGAGACTCAGCTTCGGCGGAGGCAATTCCTGGCTCTGAAACCTAAGGTTTTGGCAATTGGAGCTACCTTTTTTTTACGTTTTCCATGCAAGTGTGTTGTCAATTTTGAGGAAGCCACATATGTATTCATGGATGTAACTCACAGAAATTTGTTCTTGATCGCTCAGGTACAGTTGTAGGGGATAATTCTGGTTCTTAGATAGATATTCTCCGAATTGTAGGCCTTTGGGTCTTGTTTTCTATTCTTTAGTGGGTTTTTTCCCCTTGGTAATCTTTGACCGTATTCCATAATGTGGACTTTATCAGCTTCATTTTTCTTGTAGTTATATTTCTATTCATGTATTGTATCGTGATTTTCCTATGCTTATTTGGTGTAATTTTCATCAAAATTCAATAAAAAAAAAAAAAAGAAAGACAGAAGAAAAGAAAGTGCCAGTGTCGACAGGAAGGCAGACGTGACCACAAAAAAAACCCCCCACAAATTTTCTGCAGTGACATTAATTGCTTCTTGTCGGCTCTGCAGAAAATGAAGAACTGAGGAGAGAGAGTTGGAAGGCAACTATGTAGACGCAGTGGGATGCTCCCAAAAGCTTTCCTATTGGACGCTGGGGAGCGTTCCCCACGCGGGATCCGTCGGTACCGACGTTACCCATATGTGAAGACTACATTCCTGCTTGTTCCTGGAGATCTACGCTTTCTCCAGGAACAAACAGGAAGTCAGTCCTCGCATATGGGACTCCCTAGCTACAAGCTACTGAGGACCTGTAGGAAAAAATCACAGCAGAGCCTGAGCAGTCGCCAGTGAAAAAGAAGGCAGCCCGAGGACCCCGAGTCCCTGGGTGGCCATGCTCCTGGTAGCTGGAACAAGAAGGGTCGGAGGAAAGGAGCAACCCAGAAGAGGTTACGGAGTACGGCTTGGCCAAAGGTGATATCCCGACAGGACTCCCTCTCCAGACAGTAATGCACTGCAAAGGTGTGAGCGGAGGACCAGCTGTTGGCCAGGCAGATGTCTGTCAGTAGCACTAAGCGCAGGCTAGCGACTGACATCGCCATTGCGCGGACATTGTGCGCTGTAACTCGGTGATCAGTCCACCACCCAGATGAACAAGATTCGCTTGGTGACCGCTAGCCCCAGGCGGCTGGGGTCATAGGAAATGAAGAGCTGCCCGGATCTGCGGTGGTCCCGAGTCCACTGCAGGTAGTAGGAGAGAGCCCTCTTGCTGTCCAGCGTGTGGAGAACTGCCAACATCCAGTTGGCGTGGGGCTTCGGGAAGAAGGAGGGCAGCACTATCTCTTGGTTGAGATGGAAATCCAAGACAACCTTCGGAAGGAACTTGGGGTGAGTATGCAGGACCACCCTGTTCCTGTAGAACCTTGTGAACGGGGTCTCTGCCATCAGTGCCTAGAGTTCGCTGACTCTCCGGGCAGAGGTGAGAGTCACCAGGAAGGCCACTTTCCATGATAGGTGCTGCAGTGAACAAGTAGCCATGAGTTCAAAGGGTGGCTTGGTGAGTTGCTTGAGGACCGCATTGAGGTCCCATTCTGCTGGTGGAGGGTGGGCAGGGGGCCTAGAAAGATGCAAGCCCCGCAAGAAGCAGGAGACTAGTGGTTGCCCCAAGAGGGTTTCCCCTCGATGGGGTGGTGGTTTGCTGAGATGGCACTCAGGTGAACCCTGACCGAGTTCGACTTTAGCCCAACCTGTGAGAGGTGAAGAAGGTACTGCAGGACCAATAAGGTGGAGCAGGAAAACAGGTCCGCTCGGACATGCGAGCACCACACTGAGAACCGGCGCCACTTGAAAGCGTACACCCGCCTGGTCGAATCCTTCCGTGAGGCCAGAAGAATGTCCTCAATCTCATAGGGAGATGGTAGGAGGCTAGGGCGACCCCCTCAACCACCTAGTTGAGAGTGAGACCTCAAATTAGGGTGAAGCAGCAGACCCCCCTCCTAAGTCAACAGCCCTGGTGAGTTCCCTAGAGGAACCAGGGGCTCCATCGAGAGGCGGAGTAATAGAGGGAACCACAATTGCTTGGGCCACATCGGGGCCATGAGGATCACCGCAGCACTGTCTTGCTGGACCTTGAGAAGGGTCCAAGCAATGAGCGGCGTGTGGGGGGGGAAGGCATACAACAGGCTGGTGGTCCAAGACACGAGGAAGGAATCCGGCGCCACCCTGCCTGGGTGAAGGAGGAGACCACAGAATTGGGGAAGCCGCAAGTTTGCAGGGCTGGCAAAGAGGTCCAGGTCTGGAGTCCCCCAACACTGGAAGAGCCGCTGCGCTGTCTGGGGACACAGGTGCCACTCGTGTGGCTGGAGGACCCTGCTTAGCCGGTCGTCCTGGCCCCAGAGATAGGTGGCTAGGAGGGTGATGCCCAGGCTTACTGCAAAAGAGCACAGAGCTATCGCCTCCAGGCAGAGGCTGTAAGAGCCGGTGCCCCCTTGTTTGTTCACATACAACATCGTGACCTGGTTGTCTGTCTGGACAAGGACCGCTCGGTGGTGCTGCAAGCGGTGCCGGAAGGCCCTGAGCGCAAGGAGGATGGCTCGGAGCTCTAGCAGATTTATTCCTCGCAGTGGGCCCCAAGACCACCTGATGCATCGGGGTCTGAAAGGGCATGCCTTGGAGAAGGTTCCATGCATCCCGCCACCAGGTCAGGGACTCTGCCAGGCAGGGTGTGACCAAGACAAGATCTCGAAGATGGCCTGTTGCCTGGGTCCACTGTGCGTGGAGGCACCACTGTGTCGCCCGCATGTTGAGGTGGGCGTGGGATACAACATGGACAGTGGAGACCATGTGGCTGAGAAGACGAAGCATTGACCGAGCCAAGACCATTCTGCGGCATTGCACATCAAATGCCAGGGATACGAGGTGGTCTGCCCTGTCCTGGGGAAGGAAGGCCAAGCGGGTCCCGATGAACTCTAGGGACTGCACCAGAAAGAGGTGGGATTTTGGGTAGTTGACCATGAATCCCAGGTGCTCCAGAAGGTGAATGGTGCGATCTGTGGCTCGTTGAACCTCGGAGGCCGTGCCCCCTGGCACTAGCCAGTTGTCTAGATAAAGATAGATGAAGGTGCCCGGCAACCACTGGTGAGTCGCCGCCATGGCCAGGCATTTTGTGAAGTCCTGCGGGGCGGAAGCGAGGCCAAAGGGGAGCACCCTGTACTCGTAGTGGTTCCCCTGTATCATTAAGCGGAGATACCTTCTGGGAGGGAAAAAGATTTGAGTATAAGCATCCTTTAGGTCCAAGGAGCATAGCCAATCGCCATGCTGGAGGTAGGGCAACAATGATCCAAGGGACAGAATCTTGAACTTCTCCTGCACTAGGAACTTGTTTAGGTTCCACAGGTCAAGGATGGGTCGGAGACCCCTGTTCTCTTTGGGACGAGGAAGTATCAGGAATAAAAACCTCATCCTCTGAGGTGCGGTGGGACTGGTTCCACTGCCCCGTCCTTGAGGAGGCCTATTAGCTCCTGAGTCAGGAGTGCCTGGTGCACAGCAAACCGCCATGGCTCCCCGGGGAAGTACTGAGGGGGGGGGGGGGGAAGGGTTGGTCCAGATTGAGGAGACAGCCCTCCCGTATGACCTGGAGAACCCAGGAATCAGTGGTGATGGATTCCCACCTGAGGGCGAAGTGGACCGGATGCCCCCACACAGGCAGCTCATTTGCCAGCGAACGAGAGGCTATGACGATGGTGTCAAAACCACGAGGCCGGCTAAGCCAGAGCCGGTGGTTGGGTCTTGGGACCCTTTGGCTTGAGAGGGCCGTGGACCACAACTTTTCCCTGGCCGCCCTGGGAAGGGGTTGACGCCTGTGGGTAGGGTGTGTAACCCCTATATGGGAGCCCCTTCCTGTAGAAAAAAGACTCTTCTGTTCTTCTTGGGGAGGGAGGAGGTCTTTCGGGAGAGGCAAGTACGGGTTACGTACTCAGTCTCAATCTCCGCTGCCTTATCCTCCATGGGCTTTTCAAACAGTTGCTCCCCCAAGGCAAGGAACATCTAGCAGTTTCTCCTGGACCCACTGTTCCAGGTCTGAGGATTGGAGCCAGGCCTGTCGGCGAACTCCAATGCCCGCAGTCGCCACCCAGGCGGAGGACTCGAAGCTGTCGTATGCTGCCCATGAGAGAACACTCTCCGATGGACTTCGAGAGGGCTTCGAAACGGCAGGGGTGTTTTCTGTCGAGGCCTGCCGCAAAGCCTCTGAGCTCCTTAGCAAGGTCACAGAGGAACATCCCAATGTACAAATGGTAAACCTGAATGCAGCATGCCAGCATGGAGCCCTGGTAAGCCTTGCGCCCAAGAATGTTGAGGGTACGAGACTCTCTGCCCGGTGGGACCAAAGAATGCGTCTTCGGGCTCTTCTGCTTCTGCAAGGCCGATTCGACCACCATCATCAAGGTGTGGGGAAGATGGGCTTTCCTAAACTCCAGTCCCTGCTGGACTCTGTACATAGCGTCCAGGCACTTGCTCACAATAGGGACAGAAGCCAGGGTCACCAACATACAGAAGAGGAGCTGGTTGAGGATGGAGGAAACCGGGACTGCGAGGGTCTCCCTTGGGGGAGACTCATATTGAAGGATATCGAGCTCCTTTGCATGGGGCTCTTCCTCCGACTCGGTGGCACAAAGCCAGTTCTGCACCATATCCCGGAAAAACTCCAAGAAGGAGGTGTCTTGGGAAGGGACCGCCGCCTCTGGGCTGGCCAAGAGGTATCAGAGGGAAGGTCCAAGTGGGACCAAGTTTCCTGGAAGGTATCCCCATCGGATTCCCAGTCCGAGTAGTCCATGGAGAACTCGGGGTCAGGCGGACCGAGAAGGGTCGGTGACCCGCATTGAGCTCCCGAGGCTGAAGTCTGCCTGGAGCCAGAGACGCTCACCTGCTAAGATCTCATGCCCAAGGACCGGGATGGAGATGGAGACTCTCGCCGAGGACCCTCGCGAGGCCTCTGGCTCTTGGAGGTCACTGCAGCAGCCCGGGGAGTCCTCAAGGTTGAGGTCCCTGCGGTCTCAAGGTGCATACCAGCAGGGCCTGGCACCAGAGCCTGCTGAGTAGCGAGGAACACAGAAACGCTGCATTCCAAGGTCAGCATTCAGGCCTCCATTTGCGAGTGGGGCCTTGCGACATCGATGCCGGGGTGACCGGGTCAGGTGTCGAAGAGGAGAGGAGGTCCTTGCAGGGAAGGCCTTCGAGAGACTGGGCGCCATCGCTGGAGGCCTCCGTATCGATTTGTGGTACCTTTTTGGGCCGCTCCCTCTCCACCTCTGGGATCTGCTGAGGAGAGCGGAGACACTGGGCGCTTGAGCCCCAATAATATCCTCACAGCCGCCTTCTTCTTCCACTCGCACTCAGGCAATCCCTGGTCGGAGGGCCGCCAGGCCCGAGGAGCCACCTTATGGGACCTCCAGGAGTTGTGGGGGACCGCAGAGCGGGAGGATACCGGGGCTGCCTTACAGATAAGATCATCCAGCTTCTGCTTACGACTATGCATGGCCTTGGAGGCCATCTTCTTTATTAATTTATTTATTTTATTTATTTACAATTCTTATATACCGCACTATTTGTGATCAGCGCAGTTTACAAAGAACAACAACATCCGACAATATACAAATGTCTGGTCATTACATTGAACAGGGAATGCAACCTGGAGAACGAGGGTAACTATATACATATGAGGTTAAGTGAAGAAGGAACCTGTTTGGTATTTTACATTTTTGAGGACGAGCTATTCAAGTGTGATTGGGGTTCAGGGCCGTCAGTAAGATATTTGACAAAAAGGAAGTGTTTCAGGGCTGTCCTGAACTGGCTTAGGTTAGGGATTGCTCTGATGTGTGGTGGTAGGGTGTTCCATAGCGCTGGAGCACAGAGACTGAAGGCTCGGTTGGATGTTGTTTTGGTGCAGCTTGTCGTTTCTTTTGGTATTGATAACATGTTGGTTTCGGCGGTTCTTCTTTGTCTGGTGGGGGCAAGTGGTTGTATGCAGTCAGATAGAGAGGAGGAGGAGAGCTTCTTGATAGCCTTGAACGTCAACAACAAGGTCTTAAAACTGATCCTGGCTTGAATGGGGAGCCAGTGCAGTTGTTTCAGGAGGGGTGTGGTATATTCTCTTCTGGAGGCTCCGAACAGTATCCGCGCTGTACTGTTCATAGCCAGTTGCAGGGGGTTTAAGGTTGATCGGGGGAGGCCTTGTAGGATGGCGTTTGAGTAATCAAAATGAGGAATGATGAGGGCTTGGTAAATGGTGCGGAAATCATCTGGTTCTAGTAAAGGGCGTAAGTGCCTGAGGGATCTGATTTTGAAGTATATCGCTCTAACGGTGTTAGCAATGTGTTGCTTCATATCGAGGTGTTGGTCCAGTGTCACCCCAAGGTAACGTATGGCTGGTTTCACTTGTAGCTCGGCATTATTTACCTTCAAAACACTGGGTGGTATGAAATTAGGGTTTCTCGAGATGAAAAACATCTCTGTTTTCTTGTGTTGAATTCGTAAGTTTTGTGATAGTAGCCACTCGGATATGGTGTTGAAGCAAGTAGTCAGAGGGGTAAGGTCTGGGCTGTCAAGTGATATAGGCATGTATAGCAGCACGTCGTCAGCATATAGCATACAACTCACATTGAACGACCTGATGATGTTGCAGATTGGTTGGAGGTATATGTTAAACATCAAGGATGATAGGGAGGATCCTTGAGGCACTCCTTGATTTTGTGGAAATGGTTCGGATGTGGCCCTATCTGCTCGAACATGTTGCAATCTTCCGGACAAATAAGATTTGCACCACTCTAATGCTGTTCCGCTGACGCCTTTTTCTCTTAGCCAGTATAAGAGGATCTCGTGGCAAACCGAGTCGAAGGCCGCTGCTATATCTAAGAAGATGAGTGCAAAGCCATGTCGTATGTTGTCCACACCTGAAATTACAGTGTTGAAGAGAGTTGTGAGGAGGGTTTCAACTCCATGTGATTCTCCGAATCCATGTTGGGATGGATCCAGTGGGGCGTTGGTGTCAATATGATCTTGTAGTTGCTTGTACACTATTTTTTCAATGATTTTCGCAAGCATCGGGATGCTGGATATTGGTCTGTACGATTCCACCTTTTGGGGGTCTAGCTTGGCATTCTTTAATAGTGGTCTAACAGAGGTCTGCTTGAGGGTGGAGGGGAAAGACCCAGTGTTAAAGGATAGATTTATCATGTTGGCAAAAATTGGGGCGAGGTCAGTGCGCAACTCTTTTATCCAGAATGATGGACACGGGTCTGTGTGCAGTGGTGGTGTTTAGGGCGGAAATGGTGTCTTCGATGATTTTTTTGAGGGTGTAGTAAAGGAAGTTAGTGATGCTGGGTGCTCTTGTTCGCAGAGGGGTCCAGGTATTGCTATTTTATTGGTCTTGCACATTTTGGATTGCATAAATACCGCGTAGTCCTACGGGTGTATGCCGCAGAGTTGCTCAGGGGTGGGTTCTTTGGTAAGAGATTTGACTAAGTTGAACAGGTCATGTGTCTTATTCAGTGACCGTTTCAGGGTGTTTGTGTGGTGTTGCTTCATCTTGTCTGCGATGGCTTTGCGGTGTGTGTGTAGGTGTTGAAGATATGCTGCTTGGTCGCTACTGGTGCGTGATTTCCTCCAGCGCTTCTCCAGCCTCCATAGAAGGGTTAGGGAGGCCTTCAGGTCGGCTGTGAACCATGGGGTAGATGGTCTTTTCTTTGGGGCCTTGTCTGTTGGAGAACGGACTGCAATTGTACTGAGTTTGCTGTTCCAGGTGGTGATTAGCTCCTCTAGGTCTAAGGAAGTCTTGTCCAAGAGCTCGACTGTTTCGGCGAGGATGCGTTCTTTGTTGAATGGGTGGAAACTTCTGGTCATTGGATTGGAGATCTTGCTTGCCTTCTGTCGGGGTCTTAGTGGCAGCAGAGTGGGCATCTGAAAAATGATGAGCTTATGATCTGACCATGGTACTGATGTCAGTGATAGCATGATATTTTGTGGTTGTTCCAGAACTGCTTGCGGGGCGAAAATGAGGTCCAGAATGTTGCCTTTTGCGTGGGTAGGTTTCTGCACCAGTTGAGTGTATCCTAGGATATCTAGGGCTTCTATGAATGCGGATGCTTGATTGTCCTGTAAGGATGGGAGATTAAAGTCACCTAAGATCCAGTTAGGCTTATTTGGACCTTGCGTGTTGGATGCTATGTTTATGATAGTGGACAGGTTATCTGGATCAGTAGTTGGTGCTCTGTAGAGTAGGTTTATAGAATATGTGTTGGAGATTGATACAGTTTCCAAGTTGTTAATGCTGTTGGATTCGACCATTTTAAACTGGAGATCGGTTCTGGTGATTACAACAACTCCTCCCCCTCTCTTGTTCTGCCTGTGGCTGGTGAAGGCAACAAAATTGGATGGAAGCAGTTGATTGAGAATGGTGTTATCTTCCAGTGAGAGCCAGGTCTCAGTGACCATAAGGATGTCCAATTTATGGGACGTTATTGTTTCAGTGATTGCCGGCCACTTTTTGCGAAGTGAGCGTGCGTTAATGAGTGCACACTTCAGGCTGCTAGGGTAGATGTTTTTACCTTGCTTGGCTTTAGGAGAGTGCTGTAGTGGGAAGTGCAATAGGTGGTGACGGGGAGGATAGCTAGTCTCGTGAGAGTTGTGGTAGAAGTCACCTGACCATTTTCTCCCAGAAGTTGAAACTATAGGGATGTGGTTATGTGAAGTGAGAAGGGCTAGTGAGCTGGGTGGCCAGATTATGAGGAGCAGGAGAAGGCTTGCTAGGGAAATGATTGTGTGCTCCATTGTGTTCCCTTCTGGGCTAGTAGGGTGAGGCAGGGGTTTGTGTTGGAGGGAGGACTAGGTGTGGCACCTAGGTAGGAATAGTTTCGATCAGGCTGTTATTTTAGGGGTTTTTTTGTAGGTGTGAATGTTCTCACCTATGTGTGAGCTTTGGCAGGGTACAATGTTACAACAAAGGTTAAGGATATTTGGTGACTACTCCTTTTTAACTGTTCAAAATATAGTGCAGGTCAATATATTACAGTGTTACAGATATGTACTACGTACTCATCAATGTTAGAGTGAATGAAGAATCTGCTTGAAATACAATATATATGTTTCTAACATAATACGAGAGGAAATAACATACTGATCTCTATCGCATAGTAATGTTGCATAAGAAACTGTTCTGGGAACGGTACAATTTTGCATGTAGGATAAGAATACACAGTGAAAGAGCGTGCTGCACCACTCTTTGTTCTAGTTGGCTATGGTGATACGTTACATTGTTGATACATGTTGTACTTCATGTAGGCTATAATTGGTAAGGAACTTTATAGACACTGTATCAGGTACCTGGGGTGTTTCATGAGCGTAACTGCCAATTATGGGTTGCAACAAGAGGGTCCAATAATGCTTCTGGAAGATGGCTGCTTGCAGAGGAATCACTGCTCTGGAATCACGGTCAGCTCCCAGGCACCTGAGACAACAGTCATGGGTGTCTGTGAGCGACATGTTCTTAGAACACCTATCACATTTTTTGAAACCGGAGGCCATCGGGGCAAAAATGGCCTTGGAAAAGTCGAAGATCCTTGACGCCGCCAGCGGTTAAAATGGACGTGAAAGCGCGGGGAGAAAAAGAAGGGAAAAAAAAGAATCCTGAGACCAAGAGCCTAAGCAGTGCAGCTCAGGATGGCGGGAAGAGGACCGGTAAAGGCCGGAAAGGCAAAAACAGAGTTAGAATTTGAAAAAACCTTTTCTGGGGACGAGATGCACATGCAAAGGGCTCTGCGGAAAAAGGGAGACTGAGTAAGATGGCACCCTTGGGAAGGAAGGGGATAACACATGCATTGTGGCATTCCCAAAGGTTTTCTTTGAAAGCTGGGGAAATGCTACGCGCGGTCCGTCGGTGCCGACATCACCCATATGTGAGGACTGACTTCCTACTTGTTCCTGGAGAATGGTGTTTTTAACAATTCTGTGTGTGTGAATTGTTTTATTACTTATTACTGCTCTCTCTCTCTCTCCCTCCCATTGTTTTGAGTGAAGGATGAAGCCCAAGAGCCCAGGTTCTGTTGCTGGTGAGGGGTGAAGCAGGTACATTCAGTTTACTTTATGGGGAAGGGGATTTAACGTAGAAAATAACTGGAGAAGAAAGGATGTAAAAGTATATAGCACTACATAAAATGACAACAGATTTTACTGGATAGTATATTTAATGATATAGAATATGAGCAGATTTAGGAAAACAAGCATAATGTTGACGTTAGCTACTCCCCTTTGCAAACATACCCCATCCCGTCCTAGACATACACACATACTTTTTTTTTTTCGCTTCTGTCTATCTCATTACCTTGCTCTGGGGCCAAGCTGCTAGGGAAGGGGGGCTTCTGGAATAAAGAAGGTTATCAACCTTCCAAGTCTCTAATCATCTTCCATAAACAGAGACGGCTCAAGGCAATCTGCTGCCTGACGCGACGTATAAAATGGCGCTTGCCCTCCCCCCACCGCTGGAGTACTGGGGAGGGGGGTAGAGGCCTTTCTCAAAACTTCAGTCAGCAACTGAACCAAACCAAAAAGCCGATTAGATAATGTGGAGAAAATGCAAGATGTTCGCACACCAAGGAACTAAAAAGAGCGACACCCACAGCACAATTTGTAACACCAAATTATAACTCATTTTTATTTTCTTGTTATAAACTGCAATATGGCTCTTGCTTTTTCTTTTTTAACATATACTTTGCATTCAAACCCCGGCCCCCCCCCCCTCAACAATGGGTGCAGAGCATTACTAGGACATACACCCACAAAACTTAATATCTTAAAAAATAATAAAATCTGAGTCTGGTAATCTCACTAATATGCATTTCTCCAGTACCAGGCATATTGTGAACTAATACAAACCCTACAACAAAGTCAATAAGGATCTATAGAACAAATCTGCCATACCATATTAGCATATTAAAAGAACACCTGGCCTTAGTCACACATTCAGAACACAAACCTTTACCAAGTACAAAATATGTGACCATAACCTAAAAATAAACATATGTAGATAAAGCATAGTTACTCACCTGTAACAGGTGATCTCCGGGAACAGCAGGAATTTAGTCTTCACATATGGGTATCATCGGTAACGACAGAGCCTGCGCGGGAACGCTCCCCAGCGTCCAATTAGGAAGCTTTTGGGAGCATCCCACAGTGCCTGGGTGCTGCCTTCCCGCCTTTCCCAACTGCCTCTCTCCAGTTGAGTTTAAAGCTGAGACAAAGAGAGAGAGAGAGGGAAAGAGAAAGAGATAGAGAGAGAGATACAACTCCTAGGGGAGATGGGTGGGTTGTGAAGACTAAATTCCCGCTGTTCCCGGAGATCACCTGTTACAGGTGAGTAACTATGCTATCTCCAGGAACAAGTAGGAATGTAGTCTTCACATATGGGGACTCCCTAGCTTTAGATGCCAGGGAGAGACCCCAGAAGTTGTGTGTCCCTGTGACAGGGCTCCACTTCCCCCATGGATCTCTGGCATCCAACCTGGGATGGCGGGTAGGAGTTAATTAGGTATGGAAAAGGTGTTGGAGAACAGCCTGACTAAACAAGGCATCCCGGTGGGAGTCCTTGTCCAAGCAGTAATGGGCTGTGAAGGTATGAACCGAGGCCCAAGTGGCTGCTCGACAGATGTCGTCGATAGACACAGAGTGCAGATGAGCCATTGAAGCTGTCATGGCCCTCACATTGTGAGCAGTGACATGGCCCTCCAGAGGAAGGTTCTTACTCGGATAGGCAAAGGAAATACACTGTGCAATCCAGTTGGACAGTGTTCTCTTGGAGACTGGAAGTCCCAAATGAGAAGGATCAAAAGCAACAAAGAGTTGAGAGGACTTTCTATGTTGCTGAGTTCTTTGCAAGTAAAAGGATAAAGCTCTTTTACAGTCCAAAGTGTGGAGATTCCTTTCTGCATTTGATGCATGAGGTCTTGGAAAGAACACAGGCAGGTAGACCGCTTGGTTAAGATGAAAAGGCGAGACCACCTTTGGGATGAAGTGTGGATGAGTCCTAAGGAGTACCTTGTCATGATGAAACCTTGTATAAGGTGGATCAGCCACACGTGCTTGCAACTCACTGATGCGACATGCTGATATGATTGCAATGAGAAAGATAACTTTCCAAGAAAGGAATTTCAAAGAGGTAGTAGCTAAGGGTTTGAAAGGTGTCTTCATGAGCTGACCAAGAACCAGTTTTAAGTCCCATGCCACCGGTGGAGGCCTAATGGGAGGCTTAGTTATAAGGCCTCTCATAAATCTTGCTATAAGAGGATGGGAGGAAATAGGTTGTCCATTTAGAGGCTTGAAAGAAGCTGCAATAGCACTCAAATGGACTCTTACTGAGTTAGTCTTAAGTCCTGCATTGGATAAATGAAGGAGATACTCAAGTAATGATGCCAGGGGTATCGCCAGGGGGTTAAAACCTTCTGCGAACACCATATGATAAACCTCTTCCACTTAAAAGCATAAGAGCGTCTACTGGAAAACTTCCTGGAAGCATAAAGGACATCCTTTACTTGCTGAGGGAGGTTGAGATCATGAAGATCTAGGCCTTCAGCAACCAAGCTCTGAGATGCAGAGACTAGGGATTGGGATACCATAACATTCCGTCCTCCTGTGATAGGAGATCTGGAGCAGACCCTAACTCCAGGGAGGGGGCTTGAGAGAGATGTAGAAGCAGAGGGTACCACACTTGCCGTGGCCAATGTGGAGCTATGAGAATCATACACCCTCTGTCTCTCTGAAGCTTGAATAGGGTTTTGGGAATTAGGGGAATGGGTGGAAAGGCATAAAGGAAGTCTTGACCCCAGTGAAGGAGGAAGGTATCCCTGGCCTGAGAACCCTGAGCCGGAATTCTGGGAACCGGGGAAGTATGGCATTCAACGGACTTGCAAAAAGGTCTATGTCCGGGGTTCTCCAAATTTAAAAAATCTTGGCCACCTGGTCTGCATGTAGAGACCATTCGTGTAGAAGCAGAACTCGACTGAGTCTGTCTGCCCAAGAGTTTTGTATGCCTGTAAGATAAACTGCCAGTAGATTAATCTAATGCTCTCTGGCGAGGGCCCATAGTCGCAAAGCTTCGTTGCAAAGCGACAGAGAGCCTGCTCCTCCCTGCTTGTTCACGTAGAACATGGCTACTTGATTGTCCGTCTGAATGAGGACTGTCTTGTAGCTCAGCAGGGTGTAGAACACTCGAAGAGCAAGGAAGATTGCTTTGAGTTCTAGGAGATTGATATGTAGATGAGTCTCCTGTGGAGACCAAGTGCACTGGGTGGAGAGGTCTTGCAGATGAGCTCCCCAACCCACTGGTGCAGCATCTGTTGTGAGAGTTACGTGGGGTAAAGGCTGTTGAAACAGGGACCCCAGCAACAGGTTCTGAGTGGACTCCCACCATTGGAGAGACAAAATGAGACGATTTGTGTTTGTTATTTTGTCTGACAGGCATCCTGATGCCTGGGTCCATTGAGTGGATACGATCCACTGGGATGCTCTCATATGGAGGCGTGCATAAGGGACCACATGCACTGTACATGCCATGTGGCCTAGTAGTTGTAACATTTATTGGGCAGTGAGCTGAGGTTTTAGCACTGCTTGAGAAGCTAACTGCACCATGCGGAGGCAACGGGCCTGGGGAAGATAGGCCCTCGCTTTTCTGGTATCCAGCAAAGCTCCTACGAACTCTAGAGACTGAATGGGAGTTAGACTGGATTTTGGGATGTTTATGACCAGACCCAGATACTGAAGGATATGCATTGTGCAAGATAGGGAAGTCCTGGCCTCTGACTCTGATGGGGCTCGAATGAGCCAGTCGTCTAAGTAGGGGAAGACGAATATCCCTAGAGTATGGAGAAATGCTGCTACCACAGCCATGTATTTCGTGAACACTCTTGGTGCTGAGGCCAGGCCAAAAGGAAGCACCATGTATTGGTAGTGCTTTCCTTGAAAAAGAAACCGAAGAAACTTTCTGTGTGTTGGATGGATGAGAACATGAGTGTACGCATCCTTGAGATCTAGAGAACAAAGCCAATCCTGACTCTGAAGGTATGGCAGCAGAGTTCCCAGAGAAATCATTTTGAATTTCTCTTTGAACAGGAATTTGTTCAATTCTCTGAGGTCTAAAATAGCTCTGTGTCCCCCTGTTTTCTTTGGGATAAGGAAATAGGGGGAGTAAAACCCTGTACCCTGTTGATGAATAGGTACTTCTTCTATTGCCCCTAGGGCAAGAAGCATAGTGACCTCTTGATCTAACAGGTTGATGAGAGAGGTCTGAGAATTGAACTGTCTTCCCATTGTGGGAGGGGGCATGCACAGAAAGTGAAGCTTGTTGTTGTTGTTAAGTGCCGTCGAGTCGGAGTCGACTCATGGCGACCCTCTGGATAGCTATCCTAAATTGTGTTCGGTCTTCAGTCAGACGGCTCATTGTTGACAGACTGGTACCCGTAGCTGCTGCTATTGTATCGATCCATCTCATTGCTGGCCTTCCTCTTTTGCGTTGACCTTCTATCTTGCCAAGCATAATGTCTTTCTCTAATGATCTCTCTCTTCGCATGATGTGTCCAAAGTATGAAAGTCGAAGTCTTGTCATCTGAGCTTCTAAAGAAAGCTTAGGTTTGATCTCCTCTAGTACCGACTGGTTTGTTCTTCGGGCAGTCCATGGTATACACAGTATTCACCGCCAGCACCATAATTCAAAGGCATCAATTTTCTTCCTATCTGTCTTTTTCACTGTCCAGCTTTCACATCCATATGATGTTATTGAAAATACCATGGCTTGAACAAGTCAAATCTTTGTATGGAGAGAGACATCTCTGCTCTTGAGAATCTTATCTAGGTCTTTCATAGCCATTCTGCCAAGAGCAATGCGTCGTCTGATTTCTTGACTGCTTGTTGCTTCTTTATTGATAGTTGATCCAAGTAGGTTAAAGTTGTTCACAATTTCAATTTCTTCTCCTTCAACGATGAACCTGTTGATTATGCCAGTTGTCATGATCTTTGTCTTCTTTACATTAAGGTTGTCAGACGGCTGCCTGGGTGAGAATGTTCACAGTCTTGGCAAGTGCATATATCAATATGATTTGCAAGGGATTGTGGGAAATGCAGTCCATTCACACCAAACACAGCCAATCACAATAATTAGTTGTGCTTGAGTGTAAAGCCAATAAGATATTTATTAATGGGGTTATTTCTCCCAACACAGATATGCTTGGTAGCACATAAAACAGGATACTTGCTTTCAGTGTTAAACTTGGAAAAAAACAAATCAGGAAAACAGTTGAACTTGTCAGGCAAACAAAGCAAAAGAATAAAGACCTGGTTGGTAACAAACTGGTCTTTTCTGTAGGCTTTAGCTAATATTTTCTTAGCAGTGTTTCAAACAAGCAAAACCCACAAAGAAGGGAAAAACTGTTCTTTTCAGGTTAACTTCTTATATCTTCACACAGACTCAGAAGTGATTCCATCCGAGCTCACAAGCAATTAGGTAAGGCTCAATTGCTAGCAGTTATCCAGCTGAAACCCCTTAGCTGGCTTAATTTCTACTGCATGGCTCAAAATCCCACACAGGAGCTTTTCTGAGTAGATTAAAGAACAAGTTTGTATTTGTTTTTGATGGTCGTTGTACTTTGTAACAGTAAATTACCAAAGGAGTTTAGACAGAGAGCAATTCATATATTCACAGCCTCTATCTAAGACTTCTCCCCCTTCTTTAACAATCATGGGTTCAATATCATGGATTGGTACAGAGGAATTTCTCAATGGAGCACTCTCAGGAGAATACTTGTTTCCCTGCTGTCTTTCAAGGGTATAGCTAGGGCATAGATCAGTGTTCATACCTGAGCTTCCATTGCTGTTAGAGTTCCTCTCTAAATAGCCTGGCCAGTATGTAGTCCAGTTCTTATGTCCAGCCTTCCAATCCAGATCCCTGGACACTGGATCTCTCTTCACATACCTTCTGGCACGGGTCTTAGGGTCCCTTCCACGTGCAGCCATCTCCCTCACAGGTACTGTCAGGAGATTCCTAGCTCTGCAGCACCATTCCTCTCGCTTTCCTCAGTCAAATGGTGTATGCTGGCCTTTTGAATGTCTCCCAGTATACGTACTGCTCTGGACTCCTCTAGACCTCCCAAATGCTTTTCTCTTCTTTCTTCCAAAGGGTTTCTGGCCCTCTCTGTCCGTCCGGTCTGGCTTCTGCTTCTGATGATCCTCCAGATGATGAAGCTGTCCAAGATGAATCTGAGGATCTCCCAGATGAAACTGAGGATGAGGATGATTCTCTGTAGAATAAACTCTACCTTTATTCTGCTTTGATGAGTGCTCCACCCTAGCACAGCACAGCTGTGCTGAATCAGGCCCTGCCCTTTGAGATGAGTGCTTGGGGATTACCTCATAGCCCTCCTGATTGAACACACGTTTCCCCACTTCAGCTCCTCTAATAGCTGTTGGAAACCTGGTGCATTCTGGGACTGGTAGTCTTATGGGAAAATTCTGTTTTCTTATTTCTACCAGAACTGACAGGTTGCTTGTTCAGAGTCACTTCACCTTTTCTATAGCTCCTTCCTGAGCTATGATAAGCTTCCTTATCACAAGGTGCAGGCCCATTTTGAGACTATGTTGTTTGATTGTGAGAAGCAAATGTTTCAGATCATCTTCACTTTCAGCCAGTAATGTGGTATCATCAGCATAGCGAAGGTTATTGATGAGTCTTCCACCAATCTTCACACCTCTGTTGTCTTCATACAATCCTGCTTCTCTGATGATTTGTTCTGCATATAAATTAAACAGGTAGGGGGAACGCATGCAGCCTTGTCTTACACCTTTGTTTATTTTAAACCATTCTGTTTCTCCTTGTTCCGTTCAAACTGTTGCTTCTTGATCAATGTACAGATTGCGCAAGAGAACAATCAGGTGTTCTGGTATACCCATGCTTCTTAATGTGGCCCAGAGTTTCTCATGGTTTACACAGTCAAAAGCCTTGCTATAGTCGATAAAGCACAAATAGATATCCTTTTGGTATTCTTTAGTCTTTTCAAGGATCCATCTCACATCCGCAATGATGTCTCTCGTTCCTCGCCCTTTCCTGAACCCTGCTTGCACTTCAGGTAGTTCTTGTTCCAGGTATGGTTGTAGTCTCTTTTGAATAATCTTCAGTAGAATCTTGCTGGCATGTGAGATCAGAGCGATTGTGCGATAATTTCCACAGTCAGTTGGATCACCTTTCTTTAGTATTGGTATAAACACAGATCTTTTCCAGTCAGTTGGCCATGATGTTGTCTTCCATATTTCTTGGCAGAGCCTTGTGAGTATGGTAACAGCTGCATCAGATTGCTGCAATACTTCTATGGGAATGCTATCAATGCCTGGTGCTTTGTTCTTTGATAAGGCTTTCAATGCTGCTTCAACTTCTTCTTTCATCACCAATGGTTCCCGATTATAAGGTACAGGTTGAAACGGCTGTTGGTCCACTTGATCTTTATCATATAAAAACTCTGTATATTCCTTCCACCTTTTCTTGATCTTCTCAGCATCATTCAACATAGAACCCTTGAGCATCTTGTACATTCCAATTCGAGGCTGGAACTTTTTCTTTAGCTCTCGTAGCTTTAGGAAAGCCGATCTTGTTCTTCCTCTAATAGTTTCTGCTTCTATTTCCTTGCAAGTGTCATTGTAGTACTTTTCCTTGTCCTGTCTTGCTGCACGTTGGAAATCTCTGTTGAGTTCTGCGATTGTCTTTCTTTCTCCTCTGGCTTTAGTTTCTCTGCGTTTTTGGGCAATTTTCAGAGTTTCTTCCGTCATCCATTTTGGCCGTTTTTGCTTTTTCACCTTTTGTAGAGACTTCTCGCTTTCTTCTAACACAACCTTCTTGATGTCATTCCATAACTCTTCCGGAGCTCTGTCATTTGTATCTAAAGCAGCAAATCGATTTTGCAGGCAGTCTTTAAATTCCAGTGGTATATTCTCAAGGTAATATTTTGCTGCATTCAGGAGTGGTTTGCTCTTTTTCAACTTTAGCTTGAGTTTGCATACTAGTAGTTGATGATCTGTACCACAGTCAGCTCCAGGTTTTGTCTTTGTTGATGTTACAGAGCTTTTCCATCGTTAACTTCACACATATGTAGTCAATTTGATTTTTATATAATCCATTCGGTGAAGTCCATGTGTACAGTCGCCGCTTGTGTTGCTCGAAGAAGGTGTTTGAGATGAATAGATCATTGGTCTTGCAGAATTCTATCAGTCTTTCTCCAGCTTCATTTCTGTTGCCAAGTCCATATTTTCCAACTACTTTGCCTTCTTCTTTGTTGCCAACCTTTGCGTTCCAGTCACCCATGACTATCAGGATATCCTGTTTGCATGTTCTGTCAATTTCAGCTTGTACTTGTTCATAGAACTCTTCAATTTCATTCTCTTCAGCAGCTGTTGTTGGGGCATATACTTGAATTATAGTTGTGTTGATAGGCAATCCTCGTAGACGAATAGAGATTAAGCATTCGCTGACTGCATTGTATTTCATTACAGTTCTTGCAAGTTTCTTCTTTATTATAAATGCAACACCATTTCTTCTTTGTCTTTCATTTCCAGCATAGTAGACCATGTGATCATCTGATGCAAAGTGCCCTATGCCAGTCCATTTCAGTTTGCTGACACCCAACAGATCAAGTTGTACACGTTCCATTTCATTCTTGACCACCTCCAACTTCCCTTGGTTCATGCTTCGTACGTTCCATGTTCCAATGTGTAAGACAACTTTACAGCTTCTGACTCTCATTTCATGCGCAGCTACATCAGCAGTCAGACTTCGAGGGCTTTGATCCAACCACATCATAAATGCTGGCTTTACTCTGAAAAGTCTTCAGCTCTTCCCCAGTAGCTAGTTGAGTGCCTTCTGACCTGGGGGTCTCATCTTCCAGCACCATAGCACAATTTGTTTTGTTGTAACTATCCATTGGGTTTTCATGGCAAGATACAGAAGTAGATTGCCGGGCCTTTCTTCCGCGCAGTTTAAGTTTGGTGGTGTTGCCGTTGTCACAAAAATGTGATCCTCCGCCGTCACTGTCCCATTCTGCTGCTGCCCAGATGTGTGGTTTGTCTTGGTCTGGCACCTCAGCTGAGACCTGTCCATCTTAGGAGACCCTGCCAGTAGTTAAACTACCGATAGTTTAGCTCTCAGCATCACTGATGCACGCAAGCCCTCACAGCACGACAAGCTGCAAACCAAGTGAGAGGTGAAGCTTGTACCCCTCCTTTATATTGGAGAGTGTCCAATGCTCTGCTGTTATCTGCCCCCATCTGGGGGCAAAGTGACATAGCCTTCCTCGAATGGTGGAAGGCTCTGGACCACTGAGGGCCAGGAAGGCTAAGTTCTCTAGTTGAAAGTCAACGGCCTTGTGGAGGCTGAGACTGCTGAGACGGTTGAGGCTTGGCAGTCTTTGCTTTCTATGTTTATGTTTATGTTTATTAAAATTTGATATACCGCCCATTCAAGAAGATCAGAACGGGTTGGTGGTTGCTGACCCTTTCGGACAAACTGACCTGCAGAACGTCCCTGCTGGGAATAAGAGGGATAAAACCTTCTTTTTCGAGAAGAAAGGCTTCTTGAAAGATTTCTTTCTGGCAGGATCAGCTGTGCCTTTGGATAACCTATCCAAAGTAGAGTTGTCAGCATCCATCTCATTGGCCTTTTCTTGCCGAATAGATTCTCACCTGTATAAGGGATATTTCCCAGTTTGTCCTGCACCAAGAGCTCCAAATCGGATGCCTGGAGCCAGGCAATTCTTCGTGCACCTATGGCAATGGCAGAGGTTCTGCTTATGCACTCAAAACAGTCAAAAGCTGCACGATTGACAAACTTTGAAACATCCTGGGCATGCTTAACCAGTGTGAGGAAATCCTGCCTTTTGTCCTCAGGAAGAAGAGGGCTTAAAACCTCTAAAACTCCTGTGACTTATTTAAGGAACATTCCCATATATAAAATATAGGAACTGATACTGGCAGAAAGCATGGAAGCCTGGAAAGTGCGACGTCCAAAGGCATCCAAGGTTCTACACTCACGTCCTGGAGGATTAGAGGCATGCCTCTTTGCACTCCTGATTCTTCTCATAGCTGACTCCACAACAATGGAGTGGTGGGGAAGCTGAGGTTTTTGGAAGCCAGGACAAGGAGGGACTCGATACATAGTATCCAGTCTGCGAGAGTGAGGAGAGGTGGTAAGAGGTGTCTCCCACATTCTCAACATGAGATCATGTAAAATCTCATGGATAGGTAGCCGCCTTCTTAGGAGCCTTGGGATATTGTAAAATCTCCAACTCCTTAGCTCTGGGCTCTGTTTCAGGAGTCACAGTAATGGACAACCCACGAGCCACCTCCCTGATGAAATCCTGAAAGGAGATATCTTCTAGAGGAGACATCCTACGATTAGGAGAGGAAGGCTCCTCCGGTAGAAGTATCCAGGTACCGGCAGAGCTGTCAGAATCCTCGGAGTCCTCCGAGGATTCGAAGTACCGTCTGTCCGGATGCTCTTGAAGAGCCCGATACCCATACCGACTGAAGTCGGTACCGGTGTATCGGGACCGGAAGGCATTGCATGACTGGGTGCTGGCAAAGCCGATACCGATGTCGATGCTATCGGTACCGGTACCGATTGAACTGTCTGACCCGGTTCGAAGGGTGTCGATGCCGCAAGGAGAGCCACCAGACTGCGTTCAATAGCCAGGAACCTCTGGTCTATCGACGCTGCCGATGCCTGGGTGTCGGTACCGGACGCAACCAGTACCCCAGAGCAGGGCACCAGTAGTTCTGCCGAGGTCGAGGCCTCGAGAACATCCTGGAGGCCCGATAATGCTTTGGAAGCCGAAGCCTCCCGCCGGGGCAATTTTGCCGGTATGGAACCCTCAAGGGCAACGCTTGGAAGGAGATCTACCCTTTGAGGACCAGCTAGACTTATGTTTAGTTATCTGAGATCCATGGGAGGAAGACGAAGCCCTGGAAGACGTCGATGCCACCGAAGCTGCATCGGAAGGAAAAAGGGCACTGAGCTTGGCAGCTCGGTTCTGTCGACCTCTTTTGGACATCATGGCACAAGCCATGCAGTCTGAGATGGAGTGGTCAGGACCTAAACATTTAAGACACCACTCGTGGGTGTCAGTGACGGAGATGGTACCGCCACACTTCGTGCATTTTTTAAAACCCGAGGTGGGTTTCTCCATAGTGGAGGAAATTTTGGGCCTAAGGCCCAAAATGGCGCGCAGCTGAAAAGAAAAGTTTGGAAAAAGGATTATTATTAATAATATTTTTTGAAAATAAATAAAGAAGAACCGGCGGTACTGGTATAGCATTGGGGAAGGCAGACGCGACCACAAAAATATAAGGTATAAGGAAACAATTTTTTCGTGACAGGAACACGAACTGCTGGCTCCGCGGAAAACGAAAAACTGGAGAGAGGCAGTTGGGAAAGGTGGGAAGGCAGCACACAGGCGCTGTGGGATGCTCCCAAAAGCTTCCTAATTGGACGCTGGGGAGCGTTCCCGCGCAGGCTCCGTCAGTACCGATGATACCCATATATGAAGACTACATTCCTGCTTGTTCCTGGAGATAAATTAAACTGCAACCCCAAGAAGTCAGATTCTGCATACAAAACAGTACCAGAGAAATAGAAAGATGCATTTCTACGTAATGTATAAAATATAAAGATAGCACCAAGTCCGATCATTATATTGAAAATAACATTTTCTTCTACCTTTGTCTGACGATTTTATTCTCTGTTCATGCTGGTCCCAATCTGAGGTTTCTTCTTTCCTCCACCTCCCAGTGACCCCTTTGTCTACTTCCCCCCAGGGGCAGCATGAGGGTAACGCAGACTGATTGCGGCATCATTTGCATAAATTTAGTATACTTTATTTTAAAATGTATATACCACCCATCTAAAATCCTAGGCGGCTTCCAAACATACATATGCAATTTAGTAAAACAGATGTTACAATAAAACAAACAATCATAATAAAACATTAAATTTGATTAATGAAAAAACATTTACACAGCCCTCCCCCTAAATCAATCCATTATAAGTATCTGCACATCAGATTTATTTTTTGCTATGAACAGATTACTGATAAGGAGGAGAGATATAAAATGAGAAAAACTAACCCTGGTAGCCATAAATACAAAGGCTGGATTGGATTGTACTAGCGCTGGAAAAGTCTAGAACTCAGCCGCAGTGAAGCTATTAGGCTACTAAACAAAATTAAACCGAGATGATCCCTTAAAATTTGAAATTTCATTGAATCTGAACTCAGAAAATACAGTCTGACAGCATAAAGAACATAAAACTGCAAATCTGAAAGACAATATATATTCCAGTACCCCACTCCCGCCAACCAACACAACACCAATAAACCATAGTACAGGACCCATAGAGCAAATCTACTATTCCATAACAGCACTAACTTCCAAAACGCATACAACATGGGGTGTACCCGGAAAAGGGCAGCACCATAAATATCACGGAGGGCCCTAAAACATCCATATTTCTATTCAGAAGACTGAACAAGCCGGATTACCACAGATCCCTACATAGAAATTCCATGCTAACAGAACACATAGCCTCAGTCACACATGCAGAACAGAGATAATATATTCCCTACTTGGTGAAAATCTAATACAAACTAAAAACAGACATATGTAGAAAAACATTTTTTACCCATTCCTCTTAGATTTACAGGATTTCTTTCCCAAAATTATACTTTACTCCAGAGTGAAGCAAGAGAAAGAACTCACACACAGTCATTTGCATTGTTGGCAGAAACTAACATAATGGCTCAGCACAAGTAGCATTAACTAATGCCACGTCAGTGAGTGACCTTCGTTGTACCGGCAGCCGTTTTGCCATATCAAAATGCAGTAACTGCAGGGGGATATAACTGCCTCCCTGCAGTTAGCCTATGGCCCCATGTAATCAAACTTTGGTATTACTTACCAGAGAATGTATTAAAAGCTGTTAGTGTGGCTGGGTTTACAAAAAGGTTTGGACAAGTTCCTGGAGATTATTAAAGAAGACCTGGGAAATCCACTGCTCGCCTCAGGACAAGCATTGTGGAACCTGTGTCCTTTGGGGAAACTGCTAGGTACTTATGACCTAGATTGGCCACATGTGGAAATAGGATACTGGGCTTGATGGATCTTGGTCTGACCCAGTATGGCATTTCTTATGTTACCAGTGCAGCACCTACGAAACATGCTGCTAAATATGCCAAACAAGAGGAGCTCAACAGTACCCATGCAGCACCTCCCACTTCCACAAAAACAAGAGATACTTGGCTCCCCAACTCAGCACTTCCCACCCTCTGAAAAACAAGAGAGACTTTGTGACCCCAACACAACACCTCCAACTCCAACAAACACCAAGAAGGGCTTGGCAACCTCAACATAACTCCTGAAACAGCGCATTGGATCAGCATGTTGTTAATATAGCAGTTACTTACCTGTAACAGGTGATCTCTGGGAACAGCAGGAATTAATCTTCACATATGGGTACGTCGGTACCGACGGAGCCTGCACAGGAATGCTCCCCAGCATCCAATCAGAAAGCTTTTGGGAGCATCCCTCGCGCCTGCGTGCTGACTTCCCGCCTTTCCCACTGCCTCTCCTCAGTTGAGTTTCATAGCTGAGACAGAAGGAGAGAAAGAGGAAAGGAGATAGATAGATACAACTCCTAGGGGAGGTGGGTGGGTTGTGAAGACTAATTCCTGCTGTTCCCAGAGATCACCTGTTACAGGTAAGTAACTGTGCTATCTCCAGGAACAAGCAGGAATGAGTCTTCACATATGGGGACTCTCTAGCTGTGGGTGCCAGGGGAGATCCCATAAAATGCGTATCCCTGGAACAGGACGGCATTTCCCAAACCTGGATCCCCGGCATCCCCTAAGGGATGGGGGGTAGGAGTTGAATAGAGAAGAGCTGTAGAGGAACAGCGAATCTAAAGACTACAGAAAAAAAGAGTCTTTAGAATGTCTGTCAAGTATCATTAAAATATTTAATGAAACTAGTACAATATAGAGCTTACCTACTGGATTGTAGGAAGTAGAAACTGTGATGGAGTGTACTGTAGATGCAGTAGCGGAATCCTCAAGGTAACTTCACAGCAGTGAGGATGAAGTTCCAAACCTGGAATGGGCAGGTGACCCAGGTGTCAACTGGGGCAGGAGAAGAACGGCAGGTCTTCAATGGAAAGCTTTATGGGAAAAAGCTGAAAACTCTTTTAGGTACAGAGTTATTAACATTGAGGACTAAAAAGAGAAGACTGACCGATCTGGAGAATTAGCCCAGTCCTGAAGGGAAGAGGGGGTAAGGAAAAAAGCCCCTATTCCCAAGGAGAACAGAAGTGTACTCAGAGATACTGAAGATGTACACTGTCTTTCCTAGCTGATAAGAGATAGGAAGACATTGAAGTATGATACTTCATAGACAGGGAGATCTATAACAAAAATAGAAGTTGTTGACATCACAGCAGTAATTGTGTGTATAACCGCTCCCACTTACAGAGCCGTATGAGGATAGGCAAGGCCAGGCAAGTTGACTGTCTGGACCCCTTAATAAGGGAAAAGCTTTATAGCACAGACAGTTAGGGAGATAGTAGGTAATACGTAGCGTCCTATGGACATCTCCCAATGGGCACACACACACACACATACATATATATATAGATGGGCATGACTTATGCCCACACAGATTACAAACATATGCATGTACAGGACATATACATACATGAATATAGTCTGAGGATACATGCCTGCAACTGAGCCCCACAAAAACATTCACATGGGGAATGTGATGGGAAAAGATTCATCTAATAAAAGGGGGGTGAAAACCACCTGAAGATATATAGAGAAATCTATTTCTGTGGTGCAGGAATGTAGTTCAGTGGAATAACCAGTATGGTTGCGTGAAAAAACAGAGGATAATAGGAGTCTGGCAAGAGCACGTCAGGAGTACTTTAGGACTCTGACATGTCCAAAGGACAAAAAAACGCATAGACTAAGACACCATGATGACCCAGCAAGGGACACAGGGGTATCATGTACACTAAAAGAGTATGCGATGTCCAAGTGGAGGAGAAAAGCATAATGCCAAGCTGTAAGGAAAAAAGGGGTAGATTCCTGCAAGATTGGGAGCTCCTTGGACATTCACGCAGAGAAAGCTTGTCTTCTGTATCACAACAGGAGACAAGAGGGTGTAGAGAACCTACATAGTCATGGAATGATTATATAAGCTTTTTCTATTAAATGGAAAAACCCTCAGAGACAAAGTTCAATACTCTGTAGCAAGGGCCCATAGTAGAAAGCTTCTCTGAAGATTGCAGAGAGCATTGTGCAGGAGAATTATAAGATAAAACTGACAGAAGTCAGGTGTGTTTCCACATCCTAGAAAAGGATATGGCTAGAAGAAGATAACCTGCAGTGAGTAGTATTATGCAAGATAGTTGGAAATAGCTTGCAATGAGCATTAAAGTAATCACTGGAAGTCCTGCATGCACAGCACCTGAACAAAGGGGATTCTCCTGTATAAAAACAGAGAGAAAACAGACAAAGGGAGCGGAGATATTCCTGTCCCTGTCTGATGAGGTGTTCAGAACACGCATGGAAGGTTAAGAAAAAGTCTACACAGGAAAGAAAGAGAAGTGTTTCAGTATGGTACTAACTCAAGCAGGGGAAACCCTGGAAGAGAGGGGGTTGGAAAGTGACTTAACATATGGTAAGTCAGCTGAAGGAAAAGATGTCCATGTGGGGACAGAAACTATCATGGGATAGTTGTAACCTCCCTTCGTAGTAGGAGAAGGGGAGAATTCTGTAACCCATGGACAAAAGTATCCTAACAGTTTAACATACTGAAAAAGAAAAAAACAGTGTAGAGTTTGAAGGATAAACTTCTGCTAAGAAGAAGTTAACTGTAGAATGCAACATACAGGAACCTATGGTTGCTGGTTATGATTAGACTGGTTAGAGTGTGGAGACTTCAGACTAGGATGAGATGTCCCTTGCTTGGGTACATCTGGAGGATGGGCAGGAGAAGGGTGAAACCTTCTTTTCTTAGGGAAAGAAGGTTTAGTAGGACATTTCCTACGTCCTGGGGAAAAAGAAGGCTTAGGATGGTTTCAAGAACCAGGGAAGTCAGTGGAGCAATGAGCAACCTGACATAAAGCCTCTTTATTGAAGAGATTTTCTCCAGTACAAGGAGAATTACCCAGTGTATGTTGTGCCCATCTGCTCAAGTCTGAAGCTTGCAGCCAGGCTTTACGACGTGCTCCAATGGCAATAGCAGAGGATCTGCTAACAGACTCAAAAGAGTCTATAGAAGCACGAGAAAGAAACCAAGAGATATTCCTGCTATGATTAAGAAGCAAGGAATAGTCAGTGGCCTTAGGCTCTGACAAAAAAGGGGACAAAAGAGATAATTTCTCTGTGACCTCCTGAAGTGTTAGACTCATATAAAAAAATATATGAAATAATTCTTGAAGCCAGCATAGAAGTTTGGAAGGTTTGACGTCCAAAGGCATCAAGTGCTTTAGATGCACGACCTGGCGGATAAGAAGAATGCTTCTTCTTGCTTCTTACCTTCCTCATTGCTGATTCCACTACAATGGAATGATGTGGAAGTTGTTTTTTTTGAAACCCCGGAGAGGGAGGCACCTGATACAGAACATTAGTGGCTGTAGAAGGCGAAGGAACCTTTAAGGGTGATTCCCACATCCTCAGAAGAAGATCCTGCAAAGAATGATGTAAAGGAAGCATTATATTTTCCTTTTCTGCAAGATCTTGGTTAAGAGTAGAGCCAGGAATAGGAATGGCAAGAAAGGTTGCCATGTCAAGGAGAAATTTCTGAAAAGAAGGATCCCCAATGGGAACTATTCCTGGGTAAGCTGAGGTTGAAGGAGCAGCTTGAGCACCAGAAGACATACTGGACTGGTGCCGAAAAAGAATCCTGCTAGATGGACAGTGATACTGACAGTTCTGATTCGAGGTAGTTAGTACTGCATCGTCAGTGCCCGGTATCGATTCCAAGATAGGCATAGAAAGGATCGATGGCACCGATGGAACTGCAGGAATCGATATCGATACCGATACCGGTATCGAAGACGATGATGTCATCAAAGCAGTAATCGGGGGCTGCTGAAGCAGTACCGAGGTAGCCCCTTGGTGAATATCCTCGGTACTGCATTGTCGGAAACGACATGGATCGGTCCCGAAACACGTCGGTACCAAGTCATCTAGACTAGATATCGATTCTAGACTCGGCATCGAAGGGAGCGAGTCTATCAATGCATGTCTAGATGGTACTGACGATGGTGGTGGTATCGGCGATGCCGATACAGTAAAGTCTATCGGAGTCGTATCGATTGGTTCCAAAGGTACTGAGGATGTCCAAAGACGATGCCCAGTAAAGAGAGGAACACTCGACACCAGTGCCGATGTCAGGGTATCGGTACCGCTCAAAGCCGATACCAACCCCGAACATGGCGAAGATACAGGAAAGTCAATCTGGTTCGTATCGATCGGCCCCGAAGGTACCGAGGATACCAGATGACGATCCCAGGTGAAGAGTGGAACACTCGACACCGATGCCAATGCCGGGGTATCGGTACCACTAGAAGCTGGTACCAACCCCGAGCATGGCGGAGATACAGGAAAGCCAATCTGGGTCGTATCGATCGGCCCCGAAGGTACCGAGGACACCAGATGACGATCCCTGGTGAAGAGTGGAATACTCGACACTGGTGCCAATGCCGGGGTGTCGGTACCGCTCGAAGCGGATACCACCCCCGAGCATGGCTCAGGTATGTTCTGTGAGGGGTGAGCCACAGGAACAACCTGAAATCCCGTGAATGCTTTGGAGCCCGAAGACTCCCGCCGGGGTTTTATTGCCAATGGGGTCTTGAGGGCAAGGCCGGAGCCGTCATCATGCTGGGCATGAGACTTACCCTTCAAGAATTGGCTAGTCTTAACAGACTGTTTGTGGGTTACCTGATCCTAGAGAGAAGAATAAACCGGTGTCCTCAACTCAGGAGGAAAAACGGCATCGAGGGAAACTCGAAAAAGGGAATGTCTTCTTCCAATAATACAGCCTGATGGATCAGGGAAAAAAGGGTCAGGACCAATGTTCCCTCTAATTTTCTGTAGGCTGTGTGCGCATAAAATATCAGCTGTGCAGCTTTTGAAGCAAGGTTCAATATTTGTGCGCCACATAACGACACTCGGAGTTATATACTTTAACATTTGACTACACGTCAGAATACAGTATGTACACCACATTGATTTTAATTAAATTAAATGAAAATGGACAATTACTAAATGAAGCGGAATATGTCTAGTAATTACAATCACAACTTTTAAATTTTAAGACGACTATGTTGTTTTCTATCAGAATCAGAACCATAATTTTTGTGCGCTCTGCTGTAAAGTATGTGCGCTCACTCGGCGAGGTGTGTGCGCGCGCACACGCGCACAGCTTAGAGGGAACAGTGGTCAGGACCCAAACAGGTTAGACACCAAGCATTGGAGTCTAAAAAGAAAACTATGTTTCCACAGTGAAGGCACTTCTTAGGGGAAGAAGGCTCCATGTTGGAGAGGCCTGGTAGGCCTGAAAAGTTAAGACAAAAACTGAGGAGAAAAAATTTCTCTAAGTTTAGAAGGAAAAGAATAAAGCACCGGCGGTACCGATATCGGCGGGAAAGACAGCCGCGACCACAAGAAACCAAGGAAAATAAGAATTTTAAAAAGAAAAGTTTCTGCGGTGACAGGAGGACGTCCTGTCAGCTCCGCGGAAAAACGAAAACTGAGGAAAGGCAGTGGGAAAGGCGGGAAGTCAGCGCGCAGGCGCGAGGGATGTTCCCAAATTTCTGATTGGATGCTGGGGAGCATTCCCGTGCAGGCTCTGTCGGTACGGACGTACCCATATGTGAAGACTCATTCCTGCTTGTTCCTGGAGATAAACATATATTCTGCAAAAAACAAGGGAAATGCAAGATGCTCACACACCAAGGAACTAAAAGAATAAGTGAGAACCACAGTGCAGTTTATAAATAGAAATTACACTTACCTGGTAATTGTCATTCCTTGAGTGACGACAGTTTAGTCCTCCACCTCTGGGTTGTGCACCTCTTCCTGCAGCTTGGAGACTGGGCATGTCAAAGTCGTGACATCACTGGATATAGCCTGCTGGTATCTCCCCCATCAGCCTCCAGTGTACTATTGACAAAGCAAACTCAAAGGAACAAATAAGTAACTATACCATAACTTTAAATAACTCCCCATTCCTCAACCTGAGGAACCTTTTTAACCATATCCATCTTATATTTTCTTTTTTTTTTTTTTAAACTTTACATTCACGTCCCCCCTATGCAAACACGTTTCCTATACCATCCCCTCATTTAAATAAGAGATACCATCCCCTCATTTAAATAAGAGAGAAGGAAGAAAGAGAGGGATACTCACTGCGATCTAGAAACTGAAAGGATTTGTCTACTCCTTGAGATTGATGCTCCACTCCGCCTGAAAATAAACTCTGAAGAAATCACACCCCTGGACGGGAATGAGGACTAAACTGTCGTCACTCAAGGAACGACAATTACCAGGTAAGTGTATTTTCTATTTCCTTATCGTTCCTCCAGTTTAGTCCTCCACCTCTGGGATGTAACAGAGCAGTAATCATTGGGAGGGACCTATCCAGCCAACTCACCAAACCGTCGACCCGGAACAGGCATCTTTTACTGCCAAAAACATTTAGGCAGTAGAGGTTACTGAGGAAATGGAGACGACCTGGAACTGCTCTACCAATCCCCCCTGGTGTAATGACACAGTGATTCACCCATGAAGCAGCTTGCGCCTTGGTAGCAAGAGTCAGAAAGCCCCCCAGAATCATACAACCTCGCCACCAGAAAGCTGAGGCAACCACCGCCTTAACCCAGTGCGAAATGGCCGCCTTCGCTGCTGCTTCCCTTTTGCGGGGACCTCCATCCAACACACAAAACAAAGAAACGAACGCCGCACCCTGCATTTTATGTTTCCTTTTGGCGTAAGCTACGAATAAAAACCTCCCCTTCCAGAAAAACCGAGAACTGGAAGAGAAACCAATAGGCTCAGGAGAAAAATCAGATACCACCTTTTGGAAGGACGATGGGACTGCTCGCAAACACCACCCTCTATCCAGAAAGGGTGAAAACAGCTCATTACATGACAATGCCTGAAACTCCGAAACTCGTCGCGCTGAACAAAGAGCTATCAAAGCCACTGTCTATAACAGCAAATCCTTTACCGACGCCTGGAGTAAAGAATCAAAAGGGCTCTTTAGTTAACGCCTCTAAGGCCCAATCGGGATCCCCCAGCAGCACCCGAACTCCTCTTGAGGAGCGCAGTCGGGTCCCAACTTAAGGAAACGCTACACATCGATCCGAACACCTAGCGCTATTCCCTCCACAGAACCTCTATAGCCGGAAACAGTCACCCGCTGGACCCTCTAAGGAACTGGCCACTAGTTCCTTCAGACACTGTCCTGCAGAGAATTCAGACCAAGGATACCGACACCTTTGTCGCCCGGACTTGCTGCCATGAACAGCAGCCTTCAAAAAGGCGCTAAGCACGGACCTATGTACCAGAAGCAGCCTGCCTCCCTGCTCTCAACAAGGTGGTGAAGACTGCCGCAGAATAACCCTTCTTCTTCAGCCCCGCCCATTCAAAGGCCAAACCATAGGCGGGCACCGATCCACCCGAGACATTCGTCGCGGATCTAGCCGCAGCAGAACGTCCGCTACCGGCAACTTCTAGGAAAAGCCTGTCGAGTAGGCAAATGAGATCAGCCTAGTACGGCTGTCTCGACCAACCGGGCGCTACCAATAGTACCTTTCCCCGAAAGCCTCGAGACGCCAACTAGTTGCCCTATGAGAGCCCATGGGGAAAGGACAAGACAAAGACTTAAATGGGAGCTTACTGAGCCTCGACTTGGACGAACCATCAACCGCCCCATTCCTCCACGAGAGAGATCTCCAGGTGAACCCCAAGGAAGCCAACAATATTAGCTAGCGCTCGAATTAAGCCATAATGCACATTTGCCACATAAAGCAAGTCAGGCTCTAGTCGATTCAATTCCCTGATCCTTTCCTGTTCCAGGCGAGTAGACTGCCGTAAACACTGCGACCACTTGAAGCATGCTCTCGCCTCCCCAGGCTCCACAAATGGGAGCTTGTAAGGCCAGAGCATTGCCCCCAACAATTGCTTCAGTGAACCATCTACTTTCCTATCTTGCCCTAAAGAAGATTGCTAGGGCTCTCTTCCATACAGTGAGTCCACACCCCCTGGTAGTGCAAGGTGTGCACCCACCCACGTAGTACCGAGGCCTGCCCCTGCTTAGCCTCAAAATGTCAAACAAGAACAGGCAAATTCAGGACAGCTGAATGCTTTTTTTTTTCCCCCCCCACAAAGACATCTCTTAACCAAAAATTCCTTCAGCATATGTTAAGAGACGCTCTTTCCATGCCAACAATATGAAGTAGAAAGAACTCCCAAACACAGGCATACTAATCCACGGCCTTCCTGCTAGAGTAACGACCCATTCCGTCTGACTGCACAAAGATGGACTTTATATTTTAAGTTCAACTAGCACCTGGTGTTAGGAAATACAGCTCTCTCATTCCGCAGTGGCAATTGAGTCAGCAATGAAGAAGCCGAGAAACTGCAGACAAGTTCCCATTATACCACCTAGTAAAGACTCCACTTCTAGACCACTGAAGCAAAAAAGCATGCCAGAGTGCCTTGTGCCCTGCCAGTAGCTGATCGAATTGAAATGATTCAGTGTATGCAGGGCATTT
Source organism: Ichthyophis bannanicus (assembly GCA_033557465.1). Taxonomy (NCBI): domain Eukaryota; kingdom Metazoa; phylum Chordata; class Amphibia; order Gymnophiona; family Ichthyophiidae; genus Ichthyophis; species Ichthyophis bannanicus. Next base: position 196,132,742 of record CM066037.1, on the reverse strand, counting down.
TCCAGAGAATGCAAGGTCCCTCATCCAGGCTGACTCCACATTCACAGTCTAAACCAGCAGCCATCTTGGCTGATGCCGATCAGCGTGGAAGCCATCTTGTAAGTCCAGCATATGATGTATGCCTACTAGAATCTGAGCTGCTGCCATTGCTGCTAGAGAACTAGCCTGGCTGCGTGCTTCTGGCCCCCATTAAGGCATTCGCTGAACACTAGCAGAGACTCTCCGTACTGGAGAACCTCTCATAAATGGAATGGGAGCATAGATAGCTTCAAAGGCTAGAGTTCTATTTTGCAACCTCTCTCTGCTGAACTGCCTTTTCCATATGTAAAATTAAACCACATATAGCCAAATTTAAGACATTACAAATCTACCATAAAATCTTATAATTTGGGCAAAGCCAAACTAAACGGGAATATTTTCCATTAAGAAACCACACAACTATAAAACCCCTCTCATGACAATGCTTATGGCAGTGCATTCCACATCTGTGGACTGGCCATGGCGCTCACCCAAGCACCTGTTACAACTGTCCAAGAGAGTTATCACCATAATTCCTTGTAACTTGAATATGTTTACAGCGGATCATAGTGCTTTATCACAGCAGCTAAGCCAAAATATTACCCTGCCATATAAACCGACTAACGCGTTATAGGACCTTCTATGGATAGCGGAAGGAGATTCTTGTAAATTTTATTTATTTATTTTTTTTAAAGTATAGGACTCCAAAAACCAAGTTTCCGCCGACTCCAATGAAATCAAAGCAGATCAGCTAAAATTACCTGAACTGCTCCTATAGCTTTGCAAGAAGCTACCAGCCCCCGCTGCACCCAGTTTTCCTTCCCCCCTTATCCTGAGGGATTCAGCATTGCAGGACGTGTTGCGCACCCCCTGCCAGCCTGCTGCGTCTGCCAGGGAGCTGAAGAGCAAAATAGTAAGTAGAACCCCTGGAAGCAAACAGTGTCCTGACCTTGGGGTTCAGGACGCAAAAGGCCACTGAATAAATCAACAGTGTTAGCTAAAAATGAACAAGGCTATCTCTCACTAAAGAGAGTTTCTTTTTCTTTTTGAAATCCCACCGAAGTCCGTGGGACGCAAGCTTTCGAACACAGTCCCTAACGCTGTGCATTAACCACAAACAGAGAAATGAAATGAAATGAAACCCTGCTCTAGAAATAGATGAGAATTTCCTGGGAAGGGCATGCAAAGTGGAGCTATGAAACACACAGGCACCCCCCCCTCCCCCGGCCTTGAACCTGATGAGTAATACGATTTTGTATTTTACCAGCGCCCCCCCCCGCAGGGATGGGGGCACTGAATACTATATGTGATTCATGAGCAGCGCTACCATCCGGTGGCCTTTAGGGCACCAGAGCCCGACAAACGATACAGAAGTTAAGAGCTTTAAATCTTGGTCATATAATTTTGATTTGCAGAACATTATTTATTTATTTATTTACATTCTCTTATATACCGCGCTATTCTGCATCAGTGCGATTTACATTGAACAAACTGAAATTACATTGAAGAGGGCATTATAACTTGGAGATAACTTTTTTTACAGGGAACATGGGCTATGGAGGGTTAAGTGGCTTGCGCAAGACCACAAGAAGCACCTGTGGGAGTAGAAACCCCACATTACATTACAGCTGCTTGTCTAGTCACTATCCCCTGAGAGCCCAGGAGGTGGCTCTGTGGATATTTGTTCCCTGACTTGCAGAGAATGATCAATTTGATAATGGCTGCCAACACACAGTGATAGAGAGGCACTATTGAGTGTACCAGCTGTCCTCTGGTGGCCATAGACCGTAGCAAAGGCACTTCTTGGTTGACAGTTTAACTGTCAGTCTTTTTTTATATCCTAAGGTTTCCTAAACCTGTCCCTGTGAATTTTGGGCAACTTTCACTATAGAATACATAAAAGCACACTTCCAGGCTGTCCCTCCTTCCAACTACTAGTTAGGGCTCTGCTCTTGAACCTAAAAACTGGCAATTTGCCTAATATCCTGGGACTTAACATGCTCCTCAGAGACATGATTAGGAGGGAAAGAACATGTGGTATCAGGGATCAATGCCAAAACTGCTGTCCTATAAAACTAAGAATAAACTTAAAAATAAAGAGGACTGATAACAGCCCCCTTAAGGCTGAGGAACCCCCCCCAAGCCTCCAAAATCCTACAAACAAAAGAAAGAAACAGTAGGCCCAAAAATCTAGCTATTCTGCCTGTTGTCTTCCTCACACAGGCAGCCCCTGCAGCTTTCGCCATGCGGTCCAAATACCTAGAGAGAAAATGGCCACCCCTTCGCCAAAGAATTTTGGCGCCAAGAACAGCCGCCGCTGCAAAAAGGAGGCCTCAGCAGACCAACAGAGCCCGAAGGCCTTACCTGCAGGGCAGAAAGCCACACAGCCTGCTCCTACCACCTTGAATTCCTCCGATCCTCAAGCCGCGCTGATGCGCCTGGCAGCCACAGTGAGGATCGCTCAGCCGGTTCCACTGAGTAAAATTAAAATCCCGCAGCAACGGAGAGGCTCCGTCTCACACAGCTTCAGTGTGGCTGTACGGGTTCCAGAGCTCTCTCCCGTACAGTCAAGTGAGAGAGATCCACACCGGCAAATGCCTGTAGCAAGTGAAAAGAACTGAGAAGGAGGGAAGGCGAGAGCTGCTACTAATTTAAAGAGCCAGGCTCAAATTTAAAATTACTTTAAATATAAGGAAATTTGCTCCTAACAACTAAAGGGAACTAATCCCTGATTGCCAATTAACCAAAGGTAACTGAATTAAAAGTTAAATTAAAAGTAAATTAAAGGTAAAAATCAAAAGTAAAATCAGAATAGAATTTGTCACACTAAATGCTCCTTATCTGTTCCCCCCAAGTGAGACCAGGAACTAGGCTCACTATGTCCTCCTGCTGCATGGACACACTGGAGGCTGATGGGAGATACCAGCAGGCTATATCCAGTGATGTCACGACTTTGACATGCCCAGTCTCCAAGCTGCAGGAAGAGGTGCACAACCCAGAGGTGGAGGACTAAACTGGAGGAACGATAAGAAATACTAAATTATACAATTATAACTCATTTTATTTTGTTACAAACTGAGTTATGGTTCTTGCTGTTTCTCTTTGAATATATATTTTGAATCCACAGAAACCTCTCCCTTGACAATGGGTACAGGGCTGAAGTAGGACATTCACCCATAGAATACATTTTAAAAAAAAATCTGATTCTGGTCATCTCACTAACAAACATTTTCCAGTACCAGACATATTATGAACTAATATAGAACCTTACAAAAGTCACCGAAGATCTACAAGGCCGAATCTACCATACCATACCAGCATAAACTTCCAAAACTCATATAACAAACACAGAAACATGACGGCAGAAAAAGAACTACTCAGAAAAAGCAGCAATATAAATACTGCAGTGAGCCTAGAACATCCATACACCTGTTTGAAAAGGTGAACAAGTCAAATCACTACAGCACAGATCCCTATGTACAAACTCCATGTTAACAGAACATCTGGCCTCGGTCACACACTCAGAAAACAGATCCTCACCAAGTACAGAATAAGTGACTACAACCTAAAGTAAAAATAAAAATTTGTAGACAAAAATTAAACTAAAACCCCAAGAAGCCAGACTCCACATGCAGAGCAACACCAGAGAAATAAAAGAGATGCAGTTCCCCATACAGTGTAAAATATAAAGATAGCGCAAGGTCTAATCACTAAATTGAAAATAAAATTATTTTTTCTACCTTTGTCTGGCCATTTTATTCTCTGATCATGCTGGTCCCAATCTGAGGCTTCTGCTTTCTTCTGTCTTCTCTTAGCTCTCTTTCTAAGATCTCTAGTCCAACTGACATTTCTTGTCTCTCCTTTTGTTTGCTTGACTTCCTTCCATCTTGGATATTGATTTTATTCTTTTCAGCTTTCTTCCATTTATTTCTCTCTTTCTGTCCACCCAGATTTCTCTACTCCTTACTACCCAGTTTTCAATCTCCCTCTTTTTTATGCCATCTACCTACTGCTTTTCAATCTTCACCCCAGTCCTTCCATTCCCCAGCTCTTCTTCTCTGGTCCATTATTCCCCACTCTTTTGCTCACTCTCAACATGTCCGACATCTCATCACCCATCCAGTGTCTCTCTCTCTCTCTTTTCCTCCATCCAGTACCTCTGCTCTCTCTTTCCTTCCATGTCTGTCCTCATCCCCCTGCAACTAACATCTACTCCATCTCCATACCATACCAGCCCCTCCTTATTGCTCTCATGTACAGCATCAGTCTGTCTCTTTCTCAACCTATTTACCCCATTTCCATCTTCCCCCCTCCCTCTCCCTTTTAACCGCATGTCCTGTATTTCCTTCTCCCCTTATTACCCCATGTCCAGCATCTCCCCTCTGTCCCCTCCTCCCCAAGTCCAGCATTTTCCCATAGACTCCCCGTAACTCCCTGGCCAATATCACCATCTCCCTTCCTCGCTTCTCCTTATGTCCCTTTCCTTATCCAGTGTCTCCCTAGCCCCCCCACCTCAATCTTATCCTCGCTGTCTCCCTATTCCCCCCCCTGCACCCAGTATCTCCCTTCTGACTCCTTGTGCCCATCCACGTCCACATCCCAATACCCCCTCACGTCCACTACCCCCTTCCCAATGCCCCATGTCTACCCCTTGTATGTACAAGGGGCAGAGCTTGCCCGCAGAGCAGCATTTCCCACAGGCAGGAGCTGTGCAAGCCATGATCCCAGCCCCGAGAGGTAGGGCACAATTGGCCTTGCACAGCCCCTGCCTACAGGACATGTTTCTGTAGGCAGGCTCTGTGGGCCATGATCATTGCTCCCACACCCTTCTGCTTGTGGGAGCAGCATGGTCCACAGCCAGGGCTTTTGCAAGCTGTGATTCCAGCCCAGAGAGACAGGGCACAATTAGCCTTGCACAGCCCCTGCCTGCAAGACAAGCTGATCCCGTGGGCAGGCTCTGCTTCTCTGTGCCACGATCATTGCCTCCCACATCTTTCTGCCTGTGGGAGCAGCATGTCCTGCAGTCAGGGGCTGTGCAAGCCATGATTGCAGCCCAGAGAAACAGAGCCTGCTCACAGGAGCCGAAGTCAGGAAGGTGCTGTCGCTGGCCACCCGCCCCCACTCAGAATGATCTACGGAGCTCTGGCGGCCTAGTGGAGAGCTTGCCTGCAGGCAGAAGGCTGTGAGTAGTGATTGCAGCCTCTCACAGCCTTCTGCCCATGGAAGCAGCGTGTCCTGCAGGCAGGCTCTCCACTAGGCGATGGTTCACACCCCCCCTCCGGAAACTGAAAACACAGCTTCAAAGAGTGGAAAGGAAATGGCAAAAGACAAAGAATGAAACAGATAAGACAAGATACATGGATGCTCTAAACCATTATCGCAGGGAAACGGACAACGCAAGAAAAGCCTACCACTCAAAGCTGATAAAGTCTTCAATCAACAGACCACGTGAACTCTTCGACATTGTCAATACCTGACAAAAACTCCAAACCTCTCAAACCTACTCCCAAACATCCCACCACAACAGCTTGCTGCACAATATAAACTCCAACAGATACCCAATCCACAGCCAACAGCCATAAGAGACATCAACAATGTCTCCCCAAACACAGGTTGGGATACATTTCAGGAGATCTCTAAAGAAAGAATTGAAACCACCATATCAAGTCTTAACAGAACCACCTCCCCCCTAGATCCTTGTCCGGTAAATTGGATAAAAAAAGGCAAAGACGGAACTAAGCCCAGCACTCTCCATCATGATAAACGCCTCCCTGAAACAAGGCACAATGCCCTCCAGCCTCAAGATAGCCATCATCCATCCAACACTCAAGAAACCAGAACTTGACCCATTGGATCCTGCTTCTTACAGACCAGTAGCAAGCCTTCCTTTCACCGCAAAACTCATCGACCATTTGGACACAAACAATATCCTCGACCCACAACATGGCTTTCGCCCATCTCATGGGGTGGAAACCCTTATGATCTTCCTAACAAACACCCTAACCAAAGGAACACAAACCAAGCACTCTGGATTCACCCTGATCTTCCTGGATATATCTGCAGCTTTTGATACCGTCTCACACAGCATTTTACTTCACAGACTTTAAGAAATTGGCATGCAAAATAATGTTCTCCAAAGATCATACCTCACAGACAGACACCAACTAATTTGCACCCGCACCACCACCTCCCCCCCCCAATTTCAACAAACCCAAGGAATACCTCAGGGCTCTGCACTCTCAGCCAAGCTCTTCAACATTTACCTTCAACCCCTCTGCTCCATAAGGTCCCACAACATCAATTTTCACATTTACACAGATGACATAATGCTCTATGCTCCCATCACAACTGTAAATCCAACTAATCTGCAGTTAACAAACTGTTTCAATGATGTTGACAAATGGCTCCATGAAAACAACCTCACAATAAACCTCAGAAAGACAGAAGCATTATTTGTTACCAAGGACCACACCTTCACCCCCTCAACACACATTACCCTGAGAACGACACAGATAAAAGTCCAGTCTCACATAAAATACCTAGGGATCATTCTTCATCAAACGCTTTCATTCAAACAACAAATTACAAAGACAGCAAAAACAATATTTTTCAAGGCCAAGATGTTACAGTGCCTCAGACAACTCATAGACCCACAGGACTTTAGAACAGTCATGTAAGCAATGACACTCCCCCACCTAGACTTTTGCAATGCCATATACCATGGTCTACCGATGGCCACCCTTAACCCTCTACAGACAGCTCTCAATACAACAGTAAGGATCGTCCAAAAAGGGAAGAAATATGACCATATCACCCCCATCTTGAGAGATCTCCATATCCTCCCGCTAGAAGCTCGGATTAAGTATAAAACATTGGTTCTGATCCATAAAGTACTCCATCAACAATGAGTACACATGTCAGTACCCTGTTAACCCAACTGAACTCTAGAAGGCTAACACGTCAAACCACAAGCGACTTGCTAACCATACCACATGAAAGGACTAAATATAACCAACAAACCTGCAACTGCGCATTTGAACTATATGCCCCCACGTTATGGAACTCCCTCCCTGTCAGCATCCGGAGGAATAATGAACTCTCCTCTTTTAGGAAACAACTTAAAACCCACCTCTTCTCCATCCACCTCGGATGCGAAAAGGACTGCAACCAATGAACCAGACAAATGGAATCTGAAAGGCAGACTAAAGATCGGTCTGGCATCTTTCCTGAATATATATGTCTGATCCCCCCCTCTTGGTGATGGCAACCCCCCTCTCCAATTAATTATGTTCTAACCTTTATAATGTACCCCCCGCCTTTTTCTCCCTATTACAATGTACCCCCATTTTTATTTTTAAACCACTTTGACCTGGTGAAAAGCGGTATATAAGCACAGCTAAACAAATAAATAGGTCATCGGCGCTCCACTCGCCATCCTCAATGGGCAGTAGGGAGTGTGCAGCTAGCAAAGACACCCTCCTGACGTCGGCACCCCCTTGCCGCTTTTTCCCACCTTATCGGGTAGCCCTGGTCCAGCATTTGTCTTTTTGCTTCCCCATCCCCCCATTGTCCAACATCTGTCTTTCTGCTTCTCCCCTCTGTCCAGCATTTGTCTTCCTGCTTACCCCCCATGTGTCCAGCATTTGTCTTTCTGCTTCCCCCTTGTCGTCCAGCATTTGTCTTCCTGCTTCCCCTTCCATGTGTCCAGCATTTGTCTTCTTGCTTTCCCCCCACCTGTCCAGCATGTCTTCCTGCACCCCTCCCCTGCTGTGCATTTGTCCACCTGCAACCCCTCCTCCCCCTGTTGTTCAGTATTTGTCCTCCTGAACCTGTTGTCCAGCATCTGCCGTCCACCACTCAATATCGGCGGCAAGAAAGGAAAAGCGTGCAGTTTTCAAGACTCCCGCATACTTCTATGTCCCTGCTGGTTCTACCCCTTTCTGACATGAAAAGCATCATCAGAAGGGGCGGGACCCATCAGGGCCTTATAAGTATGCCGGAGTCACAAGAGCTCACGCTTTTGCTTTTTGTTTTGTTTTTTCCAAAGATGCTAGCTCGCTGCCACCTTTATGCGCAACAAGCTATCAACTTTGGGGGGGAGGGGGGAGAACAAAAGTGCAGGCTCTTGCAACTCTGACATGCTTGTAAGGCCCTGATCAGTCCCTCCCCCCTCAAATGATGCTTTTCATGTCAGAGGTGGGGAGCAGAACCAGTAGGGGCTTATGAGCGTGCTGGAGATCTTAAGAGACATTGCGGGATTTTTTTTTCATAGTTGATAGCTTGCCGCTGCTGCCCCAGTGTTCTCTGATCTGGGGCTGGGGCAGAGGTAGCAGCAGGATGGAGTGGGTTGATTCTGCCACTGCCAACTAGGATAAATGGAGGTGGTGGCAGCAGCAGCAGCTGATCCATTCAATTTTTTTTTAACTTTAGAAGGCAGAGTGAGGTGGTTGCCACTTGGGTGTTTTGGGGGCATATTTTGCTGCTACCAAAACTTTGCCACCTGAGGCAGCCACCTCACTCTGATTCACTACAGATCCACGCCTGCCCATAACAAAACAGTGGGAATTTCTAGGAGGGTTCATTATCTGAATATATCGACCCAATAATCCCACCTGCTAGAAAATATGAGTGGCATATTAAAGCATGCTATATGTGATGTTTACATATATATATGTAATGTGAGGGGCATGTGTATGAGGTCAGGGGCATGTGTGGGTGTAAGAATGTGTGCAAATTGCCTTTTAGCAATTCAAATGAAATAAAATCTGGTGCTTTGAATCACGGACTGACACTTGGCACCCAGCTGAAAACACTGCGTATAGGTGTGCATGTGGATAAATGCATACATGGTTATTGAATTTATGAGATATAATATGAGGGATATTGCTGTTATGTATTGTCTATGTAAAATGTTATTTTATGGGTGGGGAGTGTGTATCTAATACTGGGGACAGAAAAATTAAGGTTGTTGATTTGTTCCATACTCAGAGTAAATTCTTTAGCAAAGCATGTAATCAAGTGGAATGAATAAATAAATGAATGTGTGCATGCATGATTATTTGTGTGAGAAAACGTGGCCGTGAGTGTGCATTGTGGGGCATGATTAGCAAAGTGAGCTACATACAGTGCAGAATTTACCGCGCAGTATAAGAGCACCACACAAAAAAGTAAGCATAGTTATTCACCTATAACTGGTGTTCTCTGTGAACAGGAAAAAATACTCACATATGGGTGATGTCTCTGACAGAACCCCATGCGGGAACACTCCCCAACTTCTATTGGAAGCTTTAAGGAGCCTCCATTGCGCATGCACACCTGCCTTGGTGACATTTTATCTCCCTTATGGTATAAAAGCAAGTAGTCAAAAACAACTCCACGTGGAGGTGGGAGGGTTGTGAGGACTTATTCCTGCTGTTCACAGAAAACACATGCTACAGGTGAGCAACTATGCTTTCTCCATGAACACGCAAGAAGAAGTCCACACGTATGGGATTCCCAAGCTAAAGGTTACTGAACACAAAAAACAGTCCAACCAGGGCAACAAGAACCGGAAGAAATGGCATGTGTAGTCCATCCTTAGGACTCGACCAAGTCACCGTATACAGTGTGGCGCTGCACCCTGTCTAGGAGGTGGCCTATAAAAAGCACTGTGTGCCAACTGTTCTTGTTAAACTGACTTATTACCAGAGCAAATGCTGCTGGGACTTTTTTAGTTGTGGTTAATAGACAGTCCGAGTAGTTTTAGGCAATTCACAGGAAATTTATTAATTTTCTTTTGTATCATCAGACTTTAGCAAAGTAAATCTTCTTTAGAACATGAACAAGGTATAACAGAAACAATAATGAACTCAAGTAGCTTTCTTCAGCATACAGGACTAATGCTTCAAACAGTGTTAAGCAGAACACATTTGTAATCCTTTCCTTTTGCTTTCAGCATTCAAAAACCTCAGAGCATTTATCACAGTTCTGAATTTTCTCTTTGGCTAGCAATTCAGCTTTTCCCCTTATGAAACATAAGCTGTTGAGCAATCCATTAGAGACTCTGTATCCTGCTCCAATCCAGTTAACGCTATCTCCATGTCTTCAGTTTCACCCTGAAACAGCTCTGGGTCTTTATTTGCACAATCAGGTTTCAATCGTTGCATTAACTTAAACATTTCAGCCCAGGGATTCCCTTTTCTCCCTTCAGGTTTCTTATATGAGCTGCATGGCTTTGTATTTCTGGGCAAGGCACTCACAGGTTTCTGCTGTCTTCCCTGGCTTCTAGGAACAGTTTTTCTCTCAGGCTTTCCAGAAGGATAAATCTCTCCTTCTGAATTTTCAGCAGCCTCACTGCTATCTGAGCTGTATTCTACAATTCTCCCAGAGTTTGGGTTCCTACCTTCACAAGGGCTTGCAAATTCTGTACAGCTGCCTCTGGTAGAAGAGCTGCTGTTAGAATCCCTTCTTTGCCAAAGCTCAGACTTTCTCTGCCATTCTCCAGAGCCTCTGGTCAGGCTCCTCAGTCTTTCTCTCCTAGACTGTCCAATCTGCCGTGTCTCCCGTGTCTTCCTTATCAAAGACTCCCGTCATGACTCTATTCCTTCTGTTTCTTCCTCTTCTTCTCTCCCTGCTTCTCTCTCTCTGCCTTTGATCCTGAGAGCTTAAATGTTTTAGTGTGAGACCCGTTTCCTTGCCCCAACCCCCCAGGTGTTTCTCATTTGCACTCTGTGTTGCCATGGAGGCAGGGTGTGGTCTGTACTCAGCACTCTTAATCATGTGGCTTTGCTCTCTAGGTGCTGATTTAAATGAATGCCTGCCTGAGCCATGCTTTAGCTCAGAAGAAAAAGTTTTAAAACCAGCCCTTTTTCTATGCTTGTCAGAAGCCTCATTACCACAACAGTATGCATCTATACCAGGACAACGTTTTCGGTAGCCTGGACGGACAGAAGAGCCAGTTGGAAGGAGTTGAACCTAAGTCCCAAACAGAAGTTACTGTCATGCTGGGAATCTCCATCCAGGCTGTAATGGGCTGTAAAAGTGTGGAGAGAGGACCATGTAACAGCCCTGCAAATCTCCTCCATGGAGACAGAGTGCAGGTTGGTCATAGAAGCAGCAATAGCCCGGACATTGTGACCTGTGACATGACCCTCGAGACTCAGACCTGCCTGAATATAGGTAAAAAAAATGCAATCCTTAAAAACAGCCACATCCAGCTTGCTGGGATCAAAGGAGATGAAGAGCTGGGTAGAACGGCAATGCATTCTGGTCCACTTGAGGTAGAAAGCCAGAACACATTTACAGTCCAACGTGTGCAGCTAGGCCTCCACTCTGTTGGCATGAGGCCTAGGAAAAAAGGTGGGCAAGACCACCAACTGATTCAGGTGGAAAGCAGAGATCACCTTTGGTAAGAAACGTGGGTTAGTATGCAGCAACACCCAGTTGTGATCGAATCTAGTGTATGGCGGGCGAGCCACCAAGGCCTGAAGCTCACTGACGCGGCGAGTTGAGGTGAGTGTCACGAGAAACACAACCTTCCAGGTTAAGAATTTCAGAGGGCAGGTCACCAACGTCTCAACACCACATTAAAGATCCCAAGCCACCGATGGAAGCTTAATCGGAGGCTTAGACGGAGGCAAGCCCTGCATGAAACAGGCCACCGGTGGCTGTAGAGATGGGCTTGTCCTCCAAGCTGTGATGGTAGTCTCCAATCGCACTCAGGTGGACCCTGATGGGATTGAACTTAAGGCCCAAATTAGAAAGATGCAGGAGGTACTCCAGCAACCTTTCCACCAAACAGGAGATGGGATCCAGCGCACCAAAGCGGGAACCTTCGCCACTTGAAAGCATAGGAATGTCGCATGGAATCCCTTAGAGAAGCCAGAAGGACATCTGTCACCTCTCCTGGCAAGTTAAGCTCTGAAAGAACTACCCACACAGCAGCTAAGCTGTGAGGACCAGAGACCGGACATTGGTATGCAGCAAGGTCTCGCCCTCCTGAGAGATGAAGTTGGGTTTGCAGCCCAGATAAAAAGGCTCCCTTCTGGAGAGCTGAAGCAGCAAGGAAAACCACAGCTGCCAGGGCCAGTATCAGAGTATCATAGTTCCTTTGTCCACCTGAAGACTTGAGTAACGTCTTCGCCACAAGTGAGATTGGGGGGTATGCATAGAGCAGACGCACTCCCCAGTTCAGAAGGAAGGCCTCAGAGGCAAGCCAGTCCCTGGAAACCATCCAGGAGAAAAAGCAACCCACCTGAGCATTGTGCGGCATGGCAAAGAGGTCCACAGACAGAGTGCCCCACTCTTGAAAAATGCGCTCCACCATCCTCCTTTTGAGGGGCCATCTGTGTGGTTGGAGGGCTCAGCTGCAGTGGTCCACCAGGACATTGAGCTCTCCAGGTAGATACACTGTCCTCAGTTCTATGCCATAGGTGACTGTGAACTTCCAGAGGCATACCACCTCCCAGCACAGGAGATATGATCCCATACCCCCCTGCTTATTGACAGATTGCCACCTGATTACCTGTCTGGATCAGGACAACCTGGTTGGTAAGGAGTGTCTGGAATGCCCTGAAAGCATTTGCAATGGCTCGCGGCTCCAGGAAATTTATAAAGTGAAGGCTCTCCTGAGCAGACCACAGGCCCTGCATTCGCAGGCCATCTAGGTAAGTGCCACAGCCCAGTTTAAATGCATCGGTGGTGAGCATCTGGGGGGGGGGGGGTGGCGTCAACTGAAAAGAGACCCCAGAACAAGTGTGTGGGTCTAGCCATCATTGCAGGGACTCCACAAAAGGTGTGTTAACTGCCACCTGGTCCCTAAAGTGGCCTGTGACCTGCCGCCACTGAGTACTCACAGTCCACTGAGGTCGATGGAGAGTCTCCTTTCCATGGTACCGTGGCCTCTCAGCTCTGAATGAGCACGAGCACCACGTGTTGCGGAGGCCTATGTGGAGCCCTACAAGGGTATCGACACAGATGTCAATGCCATGGCCAAGAACACAGAGTCCAATGGCTCAAAAAGGGACTCATGCTGCTTCTCCCGACCCTTGAGACCATTCCTGGTCATCTGCAGGCACAGATTACAATAGGAGGGCTCATGATCAGGGCTGAGGCACTAAAGGCACCAATTTATGGTCCATGACTGAAATGGTGCGTGCACAGTGAGTGCACTTTCTTAAATCGCTGGCCAGTTTTGACATGACTGGAGAGATGGCCGCCGCAAAGTCAAAGGGTCAATGCCAGAAAAAAAAGCCCAAGAGAAAAAGGAAAACTTCCCAAAGGGCAAAAATGAAAAAAATCAAAAAATCAAGGACCAGCGTCAGCAGGAGCCAGTGCACCGATGACAGGCAGTTAGACATTAGGAAAATAAGAAAGAAAAAAACCCGAAGGGCCCGAAACAAACACCTTTTTCCAGCAGCAATCAGGAACATGTCCATGGGGCTCCGTGAAAAAAGCAGACTGGAGATAAGATGGAACCAGGGCAGGGGGGAAGGCAGGCACACATACGAGATCTGTGGAGGCTCCCAAAAGCTTCCAATGGAAGCTGAGGAGCGTTCCCACATGAGACTCCTTTGGGAGATGTCACTCATATGTGAGGACTTCTTCCTGCTTGTTCATGGAGAAGCATGGGCTCCGGTGCTAAAAATCCCACGCTAACCGTGCGATGGGGCAGAAACTGGGAGGGGGTCAGGGTTATGGACACATACGCCTCCTAAATTAGTGCAGGCCACACATGTGTTACTGGCATGGGCTTTAATAAACATGCCCCTATGTGAAAGGGAGAGTATGAGATTTCCCCTTTAAGAGATATTAACATTGGTCTGTTAGATCACTTAGCAGGTTGCTGTGGGAGGAACAGATCATGGAAAAAGCAGGAAACAAATTGTTACTTTAACGATATTGATTACACTATGTGAACTGTATCTGGTTTCCTGCATCCCAGTGCTGCAGCAACAGAGGTCATGTTGCAGGGCGTTGCTGGGTAAGTGAAAGCAGAAGGAAAACAGGATGCAATGAGACAGACCATTGGGGTATGGTGTTGAGGAAGTTTGTTGCGAGTTAGTTGCAGTGGTACTGAAGTGGGACAATACTGCAACAGACCTGGTTCTGTGAAAGCAGATAGACTGTTCTGGCACTGCAGGCTACAGAATGCTCTAAGTATGTGGATGTGAGTGAAGCATATCTATAAGTCACTGTGGCTTTTCATTTCAAACCCAACATTCCCAGCCAATCAGTGACGCGGCACAACTCCACATTTTTTTATTCAAACCTATATTGCTTAGGAAAATAAGAGTACATAGTCTTGTCAAACTTCTTTAGGTACGTTTTGCTGTAGCAGTAGTGCCTACTGTGGGGGTGGGTCAGTCTGTCTTTTTCCTCTGTCCATCCCTCCCTCTGCACAGAACTGGAGTCAGCAGAAGCAGCAAAGAGTGAAGAAGTGTGCTATAGGGAGCCCAAACTCTAAAGCACAAGAAGGGGGGCAGCCCATTTTCACAGCAAAGAATGGATGAGTGTGCCTGCATGGCCATTCTCACAGCACAGAATGGATGAGTGTGCCTGCATGGACCAACTCCTGTGTGCACAAAGCTGCTGTCCTGCCTTGGAGAAAAATAAGGAAGTCTGAAGAAGGGTGAAGGGAAAAGAAAGCACAACAGAAAGGATGAGTAAGAATACCCCAAAACATGCATTCTCACATCGCCACATCATGACACCTTGATATCACTACACACCCCTCCCCCCAAATCTCCAAAGAGCCCGGATACTCCAAAACCCCAACACGGACTGTGCCCTCAGAACACACACACATACACATTCCCCTACCCGAGCCACTATTCCATGCCATACCACACAGCAACCACCACCCCATTCCACACCAAATAGCACAACTTTTACCAACAACTCATACACTCCTTGCACCCACCAAAAATTCCTACAGGCAGCTAACTACACTTTCCCCAAAAACACATACATGTACACTGTACCACTCACAGACATACACAGTTCATGTACAGCACTATTCACAACACACAGATCCCATATATTTCCCCCACCCACTCACACACCCAGCCACTGGAACTCTATTAAGGCACGCTTTTCTATGTCTTTTTCCCCACTAAGTCCTCCACACAGACATGCCCAAGTCTGTGAATGGAGAGAAGCACACCACTGCATCACACTGTATGAGTGCGCTTTTCACCTTGTTTTATTTAAAGAACTCAGATCATTCAAACTTAAAGCATACTAATTTAAAATTTCAGTCACTACAGAAAACATATAAACATATCAAACATTTATAAAATCTGATGCATATGTTTACTCACCTTTGTTTTTATTTTTATTTTCCACACTAGTTTTTCCCGGGACTTGTGTCTGGGATTTTTTCGCAGAGTTATGAGAAGTATATTTATCTTGGGATTTTACAATTTTTGCATCCTTTATGAAAGATAAACAAAAAATATAAAAAGTGAAACATTGCACTAGCAATTTATTGGAATCTTACAAGTAAACTTTTGGAGAAAAAAAGACTAAGGGGGCACATATTCAGCAGGGGTGGATAGTACTACTAGAATAATTTAAATTGGTGGCTGCCAACCAAAGACAGATATTCAGCGCCAGCGCATATCTGGTGACCAATACCAAAGGTTACATTTTACTTACGATTTTAAAGTCCTTTCCTTGAGTCCTGCTAGACCAATCCAGACAAGTGGGTTGTGTTCCCCTACCAGCAGATTAGTGGAGACAAAGAACCAATGAAAAGCCCAGGTTTCAATGACATCACGCTCATGCCTGTATTCACCTCGACCACCAGAGGTCCCTTCAGTATTTGTCCCAAAGCACATGGGAGATACATAACAAGCCTCACACAATCTCAATTGTGGGAAACAATGAGAAATCAACAGTAGAGGACTATGTACAAAAAAGTATAAACAGCAGATTGCGAGCAGAAGATGAACCTGCAGGGCCAAGTATAAAAATTATAGGGTACCACAGCAGAAGAACAGAACAATACAGTTTCAGGGTTGGACCCTGGACTGCTAGCAGGAAGTAAGGAAAGGACATTAACTAGTAAGTAAAATGTCACCTTCCATTTTATTCCTGTTCGACCAGTCCAGACAAGTGGGATGTACCAAAGCTACAACACCACTGGGCGAGAAGACATAGCAGCTTGCAAAACCCTTGAGCCAAAAGCAGTGTTCATCTGCACGTGAACATCCAAGCAGTAATGCTTGACAAAAGTAGAAAGTGATGCCCACACTGCTGTCCGACAATGTCTGCAGGGGCTACTGAGCTCCGTTCTGCCCATGAGAATGCTTGTGCTAGAGTAGAATTGGCACCCAAACCCTCCAGAACTGACCAGTTCCGTAACAGATATGCCAAAGCAATGGCCTCCTTAATCCAGTGCCCTAAAGTCGACTTGGCCGATGCTTCAACCTTGCGCGGGCCAACAAACAGTCCAAAAAATGGTCAGACTTACGAAGGGAGACATAACCTTCAGATACTGGAGGAGCACCCTCCGGACATCCACCAGGTGAAAATCCTTTTCCTTTCCCCAAAACTGTGCTTTCGGGAAGAAGGGCAGACTACCTGGTTTTCCTGAAAGAGAGAAAGCACCATAGACAAGAAGGAAGACACAGGCTGAATGGAAACTGCCTCATCCAAAAAGAACAGATAAGGATCTCAGCAAGACAGAACCTGCAACTCGGAAATCTGCCATGCGGAATAAATTGCGACCAAGAAGAAATCTTGAGCGTCAAATCCTTTAAGATAGTATGCTTTAAGGGCTCAAAGGAGGCCGCCATCAGAGCCCTGAGCACCAGACACAGATCCCAGGAAGGGATCACAGACCGAAAGGGAGGACACAGATGCTGAACCCACTGGAGAAAACGTGAGACATCCGGGTGCAAGGCCAAAGACATGCCCACCACCGGACCACAAAAAGAGGCCAGGGCTGCCACCTGAACTTTCAGGGAGCTAAGTGAAAAGCCCTCCTTATAGGCCATTTGGCAGAAAGGACAACAGGGATGACACCTTGGCTGCCTCAGGAGCCAACTGCTGCAAGCCGCACCAGCACTCAAAAAGGCACCATATCCATACTTACTGTATGCTAGCTTGGTAGACTTCCTCTGGGCACCAAGCACAGAAGAGATCACTGCAGGACAGTAGCCCTTATTTGCTAGCAGTCTCCTTGCAAAGGCCATGCCGTAAGCAAGAAGGAAGCCGGGTCCTTCAGAATGATCGGTCCCTGCCAGAATAGCCCCTAAAATGGAGACAGCTGAAGAAGCGGTACCTGCAGGAACTGCATCAGGTCTCTGAACCATGCTCTCCATGGCCAATCCGGTACTACCAGAACAATCCTGCCCGGGAGGCACTCTACAGTATATTCCAAATCATACACCCCACCAGGGACCACGGCGGAAACACGTACAGCAGCAGCAGACTTGGCCAAGGCTAGGTCAGGGCATAGATACTCTCAGACCCTATGTCCATGTGGCTACTGAAGCGGCAAACTTTGGCATTAAAGTGTGTTGCTATCAGATTCATTTCGGAGCAACGCCAATGGTGCAGAATCAACTGAAATGCCTTTTGACAACACCCACTCTCCAGGATTCAGAGACTGCTGAGAAAGTCCGCTTCCACACTGTCCACCCTAGCAATCTGCTAGGCCAGCAAAGCTAAGCGGTTCTTTTCCATCCAGGCAAACAGGAGATCCATTTCCAGAGCCACCCCAGCGCTCATTATGCCGCCTTGCCAAATGTCATAGACCATTGCCGTGGCATTGCCTGAAAACACTCAAACCACCTGGCCCTCGACCAGGGGCCAGAAACACAGAAGAGCCAACATGATGGTCCTTGCCTCAAGTCACTTCCCTGCCCTGGGCCATACAGTCTTGGCAATGGGCTCCCCAGCATGAGAGACTAGCATCTGTCATCAGCAAGATCCAGGAAAAACCATCCAGTGGTATGCCCTTCCTCAGATCACAGGGCTGTTGCCACAACCACAGGCTAGCTTTCACAGTCAATAGGAGCAGAAGCCTCAATTTCTGAGAACTCGGGAACCAGCAAGTCAACAAGTACCGCTGGAGCGGTTGCATGTGAGTATATGGCAAAGGCACCATCTCTATGGTCGCCGCCATCAATCTGAGGAGCTGAAGGTAATTAAAGGCTCTGTGGGCCTGCTGTGCACAGATCAGTGCCAGGCAATATAACAGTCTTTTTACCTTCTCTGGCAGAAAAACTCTGCCCAGTCGAGTGTCAAAACATGCTCCCAGCAACTCTAAGGACTGGGAAGGGAAGCCCCAAAAGGAGGTTGGAGGGTTGCTGCCACCAGGAGAGGGACTCTTTGGGCAGAGGAGTTACTCTGACCCTATTCCCGAGGTGGCCAGTCACCTGGCACCATTGAGTGCAGAGCATTCACTGTGCCCGATGCATCTGAAGTCTCACCACTGGTGACATACGGACTGTGGAGGGAATATGCTGAGGAGGCACAGCATTTGACGAGCTGTGTCGAGGGAGGAACTCAACATCATGAGACAAGGCTACCAAGCGCTGGGCTCCGTTCTCTGGCAGAAAAGGATGAGCCTGAGTGGTAGCTAGTAGAGCCCCAATGAACTCGAGGATTTCTGAGGGCTGTAGATGGGATTTGGGGTAGCTGATCACGAAGCCAAGGTACTCCATGACCTGGATGGTCAGTGGAGTCGAGCACTGGACTTCCACTGGTGTTCTAGCCGTGATCAACCAGTTGTCCAGATAAGGAAAGAAACATCCCTTGAAAAAAGCAGCTACTACCACCAGGCATTGGCAGAGGTAAGACTGAAGGGTAGTGCTCAGTACTGATAGTGATGCCCGCTGAGCATGAAGTGGAGATACTGTCCATGGCGGGGGTGAATGGGGATGTGAGCATACGCATCCTTGAGATCCAGGGAACATAGCCAATCTTGAGGTCAAAAGGTAGACTAATAATGTTTCCAGAGACACCATCTTTAACTTTTCCCCTCACCAGAAACCAGTTAAGGTTGTAAAAGTCCAGAATGGTTGCGCTGTCTTTTTGCCTGTGCACAGGAGTGTCAGTGCCTCAGGCCTGCGTTTTTTCTTGTTGTTTTTTTTTTCCTTTTTGAGGCGCGCGGGTTTTTCCTCTCGTCCCCTGATGGGCTGGAACAATAGAGATTTTTGCTTTGGCGGAAGCCGTCATCCTCAACATGTAGAAGCCGGCCAGTGACTTTAAAAAAATGTACCAGTGTGGCAGGACCATCTCGGTGGTGGACTGCCACAACTGTTTTTTTTCTCATTGCCTCGAGCCATACCATGAGCTCTCCAATTGTGCTCTCTGTCTTCAGATGATGCACAACGAGCTTCAGAATTGGGAGAAAAAGCGGGAGTTGCTATTTGGAACTTTGGGGTCATTGGCATCAGCACCACCATCGGCATCGATGCCCTTGAAGGCTCACCCCGAGGCATTGGCCTCACATGGGGGCCAGGCCTACTCTGAGCTCAAGGTCGCAGGGCATCAGACCAGAGGCTCTCCTTTTGATGAGGAGGACCCCCCTGAAGGACCGGACTCCAGCCCCAAAGGCATCTAAGAAGGATTCTGAGCCCATTGCGAAGTGCCATGGGCATCGGCATCACAGTCCTCGATGGGTCTCTGATTTATTGGAGAACCCTCCTGATCATCACCCAAGGAGGAAACACAAAGCAGATTGTGTTTCGGCCATGGTTGCACAAGAGCATCTATGCCGCGAGCTCCGTGTTCCCTCCAGCGACTGAAGAAGACTGGTACCTTGGCATTTGTTGCTGACGCCATGAGATCTCTCACTGGTCGACCCCATCTCTGAACTATTTTCTGAAAAGCTTCTTGAGCAAGTTCCCACTCACCAGGATCGAGAGTATGTCGGCTCAGAAAATCCGCCTTTACATTGTTGGTCCCCGCGATATGTTGCGCCGATATGGCTTGTAAATACCTCTCTGCCCAGGGGAAAAGAAGGGACATCTCCTTTGACACTCCAGGGCACTTGGTGCCCCCTTGACGGTTGAGATAGGACACTGTAGTCGCGTTCTCAGACAATACACGAACCGCTTGATTTTGCAGGAGATACAGAAACCTCTTTAAGGCGAGGCGGACCGCCCATGCTTCCAGTTGGTTGATCGTCCAGTGTGATTCGCATGCCAACCACGTCCCCTGTGCTGTGTGGGTTCGGCAATGAGCTCCCCATCCAGACAGGCTGGCGTCGGTTGTCATCAATATCCAGCGTGGAGTCTCCAAGGGTACTCCCTTGAGGAGATTGCATGAAGAAAGTCACCACTGTAGGCTGTATGACTGCCGGCCGTAGTGGAAGACGGAGCTGGTAGTTTTCAGACATTGGTGACCTTCGCGAAAGGACTGCATTCTGCAGACAACGCATGTGCGCTCTGGCCCAAGGTACGAGCTTGATGGTGGCTGCCATGATCCCCAGAACTTGAAGGCAGTCCCACGCCCAAGGAGAGCTGTGAACCAGAAAAGTTTGAATTTGTGAAGCCAGCTTGAGGAAACGCGCTTGAGTCAGGAAGACGCGACCCTGATAGGTGTCGAACCATGCCCTGAGAAAGTCGATCTCATGGGATGGCTGAAGACAACTTTTGGCACGATTGATCACCCAACCAAGCTCCTGTAGGAATGCAACTACCACTGAAATGGTGCTGCAAGCTTCTGAAAAGAAGTCCGCTCGAATGAGCCAATCGTCCAAGTAGGGGTGAACTCTGATATCCTGTTTGCATAAGGCCGCTGCTACCACCACCATTACCTTGGAAAAGGTTCAAGGCACCAAGGCTAGGCCAAATGGCATTGCCCGAAATTGAAGATGTTGACCGAGAACTGCGAATCGCAAGAAGCGCTGATGGTCGGCCCGAATGGGAATGTGAAAAATAGAGGCTTCAGCCAGATCTAGAGAAGTCAGAAACTCTCCCTTGTGCACTGCTTGGATTACAGACCGGAGGATCTCCATTCAGAAATGTGGCACGCGAAGGCTGTGATTGACTCCTTTGAGGTCCAGAATTGGACAAAAGGAGCCGCCCTTCTTGGGCACCACAAAATAGATAAACGGCCTAACCCCCTTTCCAATGCTGGGACAGGACGAATGGCTTTTAGTAAAAGGAGTCTTTGAATGGTAGTTTGAATGGCCAATTTTTTTCCCGACGATCGTCCTGTAGATACCAGGAAGGCATCGCGAATGGGTCGCCAACATTCAAGGGAGTAACCGTGAGAAACTATGTCGAGGACCCACTGTCGAGAAAAAAATGCCAACCGCCCCCCTATTGGCGGAAGCATCTTGAGTGGGCCCCCCGAGCCGTCAGCGGGAAGGACGGGAGGTTCCAGAAAACTTTCCAGGGCCCGAATAGGAATCAGTGCCTTTGCGGGCTCCCCGAAAGGACTGCGATCTTTGTCCAAAGTGATTGGTAGGAGCGGAAGAGGTGCCTGGTTTAAAGGACCGGTATCTCCGTGAATCACGAGATCTAGGAAATCATCGAAAGGCTTGGGAACGAGATGCACGGCATGATGACGCTTTTGGCTTATCTTCTGGCAAGTGTTGAGGCTTAACTTCTCCCAGATCCTTTACTAACTTATCTAGATCTTCGCCAAAGAGGAGCCTTCCTTTAAAGGGAAGCTTTGACAGACGCGTCTTGGAGGCAACATCCGCTGCCCATTGACGCAGTCAAAACCATCTCCTAGCCACCGTCACCGCTGCCAACAAGCAAGCGGAGAGACGTAAGAGATCGTAAAAGGCATCAGCTAAGAACGCAGCAATGGATTCCAGACGACCTACAGCCGGATCGTCTGGCAGCTGCTGAATCCACCGTAGGGAGGCACGGGCTGCAAGACCCCCGCAAACAGTTGCCTGGAGAGAAAGAGCGGAAGACGAAAAAGCTGTCTTCAGCAGACTTTCAACCTTATGGTCTTGTTGGTCCCAGAGTGCTGCTCCGCTCTCAACCGGAATGGTGGTATGCTTAGTAACCCCGGTCAACAATGCATCCACCTTTGGGTATGCCAGCCAACGGTCCAGTTCGGAAGGAGACCAGAGGTATAACTGACCAAGACAGCGTGCTGTACATGCCTTGTGCAGGCTAGGGAAGTCTGGGCCTCTGACTGGGACGGAGCTCGGATGAGCCAGTCGTCCAGATATGGGAATACGAATATTCCTAGAGTGCGTAGAAATGCAGCTTGTGAACACTCTTGGAGCAGAAGCCAGACCGAAAGGAAGCACTCTGTATTGGTAGTGCTTTCCTTGATAAAGGAACCGAAGGAACCTTCTGTGTGTTGGATGGATGAGGATATGGGTGTACGCATCCTTGAGATCTAGAGAACAAAGCCAATCCTGACTCTGAAGGTATGGAAGGAGAGTACCGAGAGAAATCATCTTGAATTTCTCCTTGCAAAGAAACTTGTTCAATTCCCTGAGATCTAATATGGGTCTGTAGCCTCCTGTTTTCTTTGGGATAAGAAAATAGGGGGAGTAGAACCCTGAGCCCTGTTGAAGAAGGGGTACTTCTTCTATTGCCCTTTGGGCAAGAAGGGTAGCAATCTCCTGACCCAGAAGGTCGAGGAGAGATGTTGGAGAACTGAACTGTCTCAACATGGTGTGAGGAGGAAGGTTTAAGAAATGAAGCTTGTACCCCTCCCTTATGATGGAGAGGGTCCATTGCTCTGCCGTGACTTGTTCCCATCTGGGAGCAAAGTGGGCTAACCTTCCTGGAATGGTGAGAGGCTCTGGTTCTTCTAGAGCCAGAAAGGCTAAGTTCTCTAGATGTAAGTCAAAGGCCCTGAGGAGGCTGAGGCTGTTGGGCCATAGCAGTCCTTGCAGCCTTAGGCTTGGCTTGTTTAGGTTGTTGCTGACACTTTGCAGCAAAACGACCTGCAGAAGATGCCTGCTGACCATAAACAGGATAATAGTTCCCCTTTTGGGAAAGAAAGCCTTTTTGAATAATCTTTTTCTAACAGGAGCAGAGGTAGACTTTGAAAGTCTATCTAAGGCAGAATTCTCAGCATCCATCTGAGTGGCCTTTGCTTGCCAATACTTGCCAAAAAGGTTTTCACCTGTACAAGGAAGATTTCCTAATCCATCCTGGACCCAGGGTTCCAAATCAGAAGCTTTTAACCAAGCAACTCTGTGTGCACCTATGGCAATAGCCGAGGCTCTGCTGGCACACTCAAAAGAGTCAAAGGCTTGCACGGTTGGAAAATTTGGAAACATCCTGGGCATGTTTAAGCCAGGTGAGAAACTCCTCCCTTTTATCCTCTGAGATAAAAGGAGATAAAGTTTGCAGATGATCTGTAACTTCCTTTAGAAACATCCCCATATAGAGACTATAGGAGTTGATTCTGGCAGCAAGCAAATTGGCCTGGAAAATTCATCCAAGGTTCTGCATTCTCTTCCTGGAGGATTAGATGAGTGTCTTTTTGCACTCTTTATCTTCTTCATAGCAGACTCCACCACAATAGAGTGGTGAGGAAGCAGAGTCTTATGAAAGCCAGGACAAGGAGGAACACGGTACATGGTGTCCAACCTACGAGAATGAGGGGAGGTAGTGAGAGGTGTCTCCCATATGCCCAACATGTGATCATAAAGGATCTCATGAATTGGTAAAGTAGCTGCCTCTTTAGGAGCCTTAGGATATTGTAAAATATCCAATTTCTTGGCTCTAGGCTCTAATTCAGGGGCCACTGAAATGGAGAGGCCCCTGGCCACTTCCCTAATGAAGTCTTGAAAAGACAAGTCTTCTGGAGGAGACATTCTTCTTTTTGGAGAAGAGGGCTCCTGAGGAAGGAGTACCGATGCTTCGACAGAAGCCTCTGATTCATCAGAGTCCTCGGAGGAATCGAAGTATCGCCTGTCTGGATGCTCCTGCAGAGCCCGATACGCGTACCGAGTGGTATCGACATTGGGAGTGATCGGTTCCGGTTCGGTACCGATGGGCATCCTAGGACAGGGTACCGCTGCAGTCGACACCGAAGCCGATGTCGATGCAATCGGTACCGGCACTGGAACCGATATCGGTGCCAGAACCGGTACCGACAACGGAGTTTGTTGTGGTACCGGCAGCGTCGCAGCTTGTATGAATGCCGTAATGACACGCTGCATGGTCAGAATATTCTGATCCATCGACGCAACCAATGTCTGGATGTCGGTACCAGTGGAAACCACCGGTACCCCAGAACATGGCAACAGGTGATCGGTCGAGGCCAAGCCATCGATGTCAACCTGTAACCCCATAGATGAAGCTTTGGAAGCCGGAGCTTCCCGCCGGGGTAATTTTGCCGGTGCGGGATCCTCAAGAGCAAGCCTGGAGGCATCTCGATACTTAGAGGGAGATCTACCCTTCGAGGACCGGCTGGACTTATGTTTGGTTACCTGAGATCCATGGGAGGAAGAAGCAGCCCTGGAAGATGTCGATGCCACCGAAGCTGCATCAAAGGGAAACAGGATACTGAGCTTGGCCGCTCGATTCTGTCGACCTCTTTTAGACATCATGGAACAGGACTCACAATCGGTGATGGAGTGGTCAGGACCCAAACATTTTAGACACCAGTCATGGGTGTCGGTGATAAAAAGAGTACCGCTGCACTTTGTGCACTTTTTAAACCCGGAAGCGGGCTTTTCCATGAGGAAAAATTTTCTAGGCCTAAGGCCCAAAAGGAAAAAATGCACAGAAGTGGGAAATGGTAGTTTTTTGGGTTTTTTTTAAAGAAGAAAGAAGAAAAGACCGGCGGTACCGGTCTGACGTCGAAGAATTATGTGAATATATGAATATCTGTCCCTCTCCTTAAGACCTTGCACTGTGTGCTGTGCCGTGCTTTCCCTTTCAAATCAATTGTATACTCCATTAAATTTATGTCATGATTTGTCAATATCACGCCTGTAATCAAGCCGCTACTGATCACTGGAAGTAGCGGCATACAAATATATGCTAAATAAATAAATGAAGAAGGCAGACGCGTGACCAAAGAAATAAAAGAAAATAAAGAACTTCTTCAGCGGTGACAGGAACATGACCTGCTGGCTCCGCGGAAAAGAAGAACTGGAGAGAGGCGGGAAGGCGGCGGGAAGGCAGCGAGCAGGCACTGTGGGATGCTCCCAAAGGCTTTCTGGACGCTGGGGAGCGTTCCCGCGCAGGCTCCGTCGGTACCGACGATACCCATATGTGAAGACTCATTCCTGCTTGTTCCTGGAGATAAATAATTCAGAACATAGTCAAAGACTAACTCAACAAGCAGGCATGAGAACAGCAAGAGGGAGGAGGGGCCTAGGCTCAAGTGCAGAGGATATACCAAGTGATGTCATCACTGTAAGTTGTTCAAGTTTACCTCTACCTGCTGGTTGAGGAGCATAACCCACTCATCTAGAGTGGTCTAGTAGGATGATAAGGACTTCTAGATTTCCTGGCAACCCTTTCACAAACCTGGGAATCCTGCACCCTGACTATCAGTGCATGTTTGGCATACCACTCCCCCCTCCTTTCTTATTACTTTCCTTCCCTTCTCTCATTCAACCCATCATGCAGCCACATAGTCCTTTTTTCCCCCCTGGGACTTTATTTTATTAAGTTCTTTCTATTCAACATTTCACAGTCTCACTTTTCTTCTTAAATACACTCTACTTATAAAAAATTAAAAAAAAAACCACCACACCCCTACACATTTCAATCTGTTCATGGACACCTCTCCCCTATTTGTGGGTAATAGAAATGTCCTTGTACACTACATCTCCAGTGCTATAACAGCCCATTCCTGCACTCCCTTTCTCTATTTTCTGGGGAGCTTACATGCCACCTTTAAATCTTCAAAAGTAGATTCACAGTCCACTTCTTGTTTGCTTGCACTTAGCCTCATTCTTGATCGCCACCTAGCAGAGTCTAGTTTTCTCTAAAATGGCTCTCATTATGCATGCAGGTCCAGCCAACTCTTCCCCTGAAGGTGGGGCCTAGGAAGCCTAACAGGGCCATACCAAGCCATAATTGCACCCTGTGCTATTTCCACATTTGGCGTGCCCTGTTGCAAAGACCCGAATTTGAATGGCTGGCCTGGTCCCTCCCTCCTCTGACACAACCTACATTAGAGAAGGGAAGGCGGGTCTGCCTCACTGCTGTTGCCACTGCCGCCTCCAAGAAAACAAAAAGTGGTAGCGGCGGCAGCAGCCCGACATGCGCCCTTAATCCTTTTGCGCCCTGTGCAGCTGCACCATTCGCACAGGGCTAGGTACGGTGCTGGGATGGGGTGATATGGAAAAACATCTTTATCCTATGACCAGAGTAGCCACAGAAAGAAGAGCATCTTAGATTAGACAAATGAATTCAGACAGCAATGTTGGGCAGATGGAACAGTTTGGGGTCTCCTGCTCTAATCAACTTACAATATACAAGCATAAAACTAATATTAGCCACTTCAAAGTTATGTATCTGCTGCTACTTAGCTCCTGCTACAATCAAAAGTCTCTTGATTGTTTTCAATGTTACTGTTCAATTTTGTTTTTTTAAATATACCATATGCTGCTCTAAGTCAGGGTTCCCAAACCTGTCCTGAGGCCTCCCCAGCCAGTCATGTTTTCTGGATATCCACAATGAATATGCATGAGGGAGATTTGTATACAATGGAGGCAGTGCATGCAAATCTCTCATATGCATAATCATTGAGGATATCCTGAAACCCCGAATGGCTGGGAGGCAGGTTTAGGAAACTCTGTTATAAGCAGTATTCTGGAGGAGAAATTTATTAGCCAAAATAAATTTTCACAAGCATGTAACCTAATATTTTTCAATGGTTTGGACCTTGTAGAGATTGCTAAGCAAACAAAAGAGAAGAAATTTAGATAAATACCAGGCTGCATAAAATGGGTCTTATGTGCAAATAAGTCTCAAATAGACCAAAGAGAAAGCGTACTGTAGTTACTCCCTATAACAGGTGATCTCCAGGAACAGCAAGAATCAGTCTTCACATATGAGTAACATCCCCCAATGGAGCCCATGTGAGAACACTCCCCAGCATCCAATAGGAAGCATTTGGGAGCATCCCTCTGCGCATGCGTGCATGCCTTCCTGCTTCCTCAGTGATTCTCCTCAGCAAGGCTCACAGCAGAGAAAAAGGAAAAAACCTACAACTCCTTGGGGAGGAGGGCAGGTTGTGAAGACTTATTCCCGCTGTTCCTGGAGAACACCTGTTAGAGGTGAGTAACTACGTTATCTCTAGGAACAAGCAGAAATGCAGTCTTCACATATGGGACTCCCTAGCTCTAGGCTACCGGAAATGGTGAGGAGCATTGTCCTTTGTAACAGGGAAAAACCACTGAAGAAAAACAGAGAGTCCAGGGGATCTAGGAGACTCGGCATCTCCACTACACCCCCTCAAGCAGATAGTGGTGGTAGCCTGGATGGATAGAGGGCCAGAGAGAAGGAGGTGTATCTAAGTCCCAAAGAAATGCTGGAGTACAGCTTGGCCAAAGTCACTGTCCTTATGAGAGTCCTTGTCCAGACAGTAATAGACTGCAAAGGTGCAAATTGTGCTATGGAGACAGAGGGTAAGTTAGCTACAGATGTGGCGGTAACATGACCCTCTAATGTCAGACCTGCTTGAGCATATTCAAAGGATATGCAGTCTGCTATCCAAAAAGAAAGAGTACACTTGGTCACGGGAAAACTAAGGCAATTAGGTCAAAAGAAATAAATAATTGCAAGGATTTCCAGTGTACCTTGTTCTGTCAAGGTAATTTGCTAAAGCCTGTTTGCAATCTACGGTATGAAGAGCAGCCTCAAGATGAATGTGGTTTGGGGAAAAAGGTCGGAAGAGTCACCGACTGGCTGTAACGGAAAGGAGATGCAACCTTTGGAAACGCGGAGGCGTTCTCAGGACCACCCTGCCATGGTGAAAACGTGTATAAGGAGCATGTGCAACTAAGGCCTGTAGTTCTCCGATTCAACAAGCCGAGGTGAGCGCAACTAGGAAGGAGAGCTTCCAAGTAAGAAACTTGATGGAAGTAGTGCCGAGAGGCTCAAAAGGAGGCTTGAGCAGTTGAACAAGAACCACGTTAAGGTCCCAGGTGACAAGCGAGGGCAGGATCAGTGACTTAGTCAAGAGGAGACCCCAAATGAAATAGGCTATCAACAGATATGAAGAAACTGGTTTCCATCAATCCCCCGATGAGAAGCAGAAATGGCACCGAGATGGACACAAATGGAATTAGTTTTGAGACCCATAGAAGAAAGCTGGAGAAGGAGTTGAGGGTGTGCTGAGCGCACCAAACTGCAAGGTGTGTCACATGAAGTCCTTCCAGGACGCCAGGGGAATATCCTTAACGGCATCAAGTAAATTGAGGTCGGAAAGGACTACCCTCTCAGCAGCCAAGCCATCAGGCGCAGCACACGGGCACTGGGATGCAGGGGAAACCACAGCTGTCAGGGCCAGAATGAGGCTAACAGGATCATGGGGCTTCTGTCAGCCTGCAACTTGAATAGCATTCTGGCTATTAGCATAATGGGAAGGTAAGCATATAACAAACCCATTCCCCAGTGAAGGAGGAAACCATCCAAGGCTTGATGTTGTAGAGATGGCACCCTGGAGCAGAAGCAAGGGACATGCGCATTGAACGGGATGGCAAACAGGTCGATCTCCGGGATTCCCCATAGCCTGAAGATGTAATCGACTACTCTCCAATGAAACTTCCATTCGTGAGGTCAGAAGACCTGACTGAGACCATCTGTGAGAACATTCTGATCTCCCAGAAGGTAAATAGCTCAGAGAACCATTTCATGAGCCAAGGCAAAGGTCCACAAGCAGACCGTTTCTCCGCAGAGGTGGTGAGAGCCTGTGCTTCCCTGCTTGTTGACATGAAACATTGCAACCTGGTTGGCCGTCTGAACCAGAATGGATTGATGTGATAACTGATGAAGGAACACCCGAAGGGCACTGGTTATCACCCTAAACTCCAGGAAGTTGATCCGATGCAACGTTTCCTGTTGAGACCAGAGGCCCTGCATGCCCAGGCCATCGCGATGAGTGCACCAAGACTGTTTGCACGCATCGGTTGTTTGCGTCTGTTGAAGTGGAAGCATCTGAAAAGGTAACCTTAAAGAGAAGGTTTTGAGGAGAGAGCCACCACTGAAGGGTGTTCGCCAGAAGAGGGGTGATTACCACTCTGTCTCGAAGACGGTCCTTCACTAATTTCTATTGGAAGGAGAGGGTCCACTGTGCTTGGCGCATGTGGAGATGAGCATAAGGGACTATAGGGACCGTGAAGGCCATATGACCCAAGAGACGAAGCATGCCTCTTGCCTTGGTGTGATGACTGCGCTAATGATGCCTGCCAGTTCTGTGAGGCATTTGAGATGGTCCTCGGGCAGGAAAGCTTGAGCCTGAGCAGTGTCAAGAGGAGCACCTATGAATTCGACTCTGAGTGGGAGATGCGACTTTGGAAAGTTTATGACAAATCCAAGATGTTTGAGCACCAAAACAGTGCACTGAATGGACAGATGCACCATCTGTGCTGTCTCATCCCTGACGAGCCAGTCGTCTAAGTAGGGGAAGACAAAGATAGGGTGAAGAGATAGACTGCGACTACCGCCAAACATTTTGTGAAGACTCTTGGGATGGACACCAGGCCAAAAAGCGGGACTCTGTATTGGTAATGTCCGCCGTC
Organism: Ichthyophis bannanicus; assembly: GCA_033557465.1. Lineage (NCBI taxonomy): Eukaryota > Metazoa > Chordata > Amphibia > Gymnophiona > Ichthyophiidae > Ichthyophis > Ichthyophis bannanicus. The sequence goes on along the minus strand of CM066037.1, from coordinate 196,103,095 downwards.
AAATATGAAACTGCTTGTGAGACAGGTGAATGAGAAAGTGCATGTATGCATCCTTTAGATCCAGAGAACAGAGCCAATCGTTCCTCTGAAGGTAGGGCAGTAGGGTTCCTAGGAGAAACCATCTTGAACATTTCTTGTACTAGAAACTTGTTGAGGTTCCAGAGGTCTAGGATAGGACGGAACCCCCATAATTTTTTGAGAATAAGGATATATCGAGAGTAAAACCCTAACCTTTCTTGTGCACAGGGAACAAGTTCTATCGCACCCTCATTTAGAAGAGTGATGACTTCCTGCTTTAACAGAGACCGATGGCGAGGTTCTAGAGAATACTCCCCTGGAAAGAAGGGAGGAGATAACTGGGCAAAATGTAGCAGGTAGCCCCTGAGGATGATCTATAGAGTCCAGGGCTCTAACGTTATGAGGGGCTGTGGGTCATTCAGGCGAAGAATGGAAATGTTCCCCAGAAAGCAGTCAAAAGCTAACCCCAGGCTGGGGCTATGGGGTTGGTTGTGGTTTGGGAGACTTGGGCCTCTTGGGATGGCGAGGAGCCTGAGGCTTCTGCTGACTTTGGTGAGCATGATAGGGCATGTAAGCCAGATAAGAGGGGTAATACTACTTCTTTTTAGGATAGAAGAGCTTCTTTACAGAGGCCTTCTTTCTAGAAGGATCAGCTGTTTTACGAGAGACGCTTCATAGTAAGGTCATCAGTCTCGATTTCACCAGTCTTCTCTCTCCAGCGTTTACAAAAGAGGTTCTCACCTAAACAGGGAATGTCTACTAGCTTGTCTTAGACCTACTGTTCAAGGTCTGAAGACTGCAACCAAGCCAGTCTTCTAGCTCCACTGCTGCAGCTCTGCTGGTAGACTCAAAAGAGTTGAAAGCTGCTCTGGTGATGAACTTGGAACAGTCCTGATCATGCTTAACTAAGGTCCAGAAGGCATCCAGCAAGCTTCTCCGATGGAATTACAGCAGAGAACTCATCAAGATCTGTCACAATGTCCCTAATGAACATACCCATATAAAGCACGTAAGACTTAATATGACAAGCCAACATCAATACCCGGAAGCATCAGCAGCCAAAGGCATCAAGGGTACGCAATTTCCTTCCAGGAGGAACCAAAGAGTGATTTTTCGTACTCTTGAGCTGGTGCATGGCTGGCTTGACCACCATAGAATGGTGAGGGAGTTGAGGTTTCTGGAATTCCAGGGAATCAGAAACCCTGTACATGGTCTCTAGCCTCTTACTGACCAAGGGATCAGAGAGAGGAGTCTTCCACATTCGAAACAGAAGGCCCTGTAGAATATGATGGACTGGAAGAGTGGCAGCCTCCTTAGGAGTCAAAGGATACTGCAGTATCTCCAGTTCCTCAGCTCTTGGTTCCGTCTCGGTGCCCACCGAGACCAAGAGAGCCTTGGCCATGTCCCGAATAAAGTCGTGGAAGGACATGTCCTCCAGTGGGGATCAGAGGGGCTCATGAAGTGGTGAAGGGTCTGACGGAACATTACGGTGCCTCTGTGAAATAGGGGACTCTGCCTCAGATTCCCAGGCACCAGAATCGGAGAGGAAGTCAAAATAGAAACGGTCACCATCGTGTCTCCGTTGGTGACCCGATGCCAATGGATGATCACAATGCTGATGTCCTAAGGCATCGGAACTGTACAAGCTTGAGGCCGGTTCCTCCTGCAGCCAATGGGATTCGGCTAGTTCTAGGCTTGGCATGGACACCAAGGGTCCTGATGGCAGCGGATCCAGGCTCAGCATCGAAATATGGAATCTCAAGGGCTTTGAAATACCCAATTCCAGGCTCAGTATAGAGACCTGGGCTCCCAAGGACCTTGAGGCCACAGCATGGATGCCGCAAGGAGCGCAGTCAAACTCCTCTCGATGGACAGCATGCACTGCTCAAGGGAAACAGAGGATGTCTGGGTAGACTCTGGAGCAGGACTCTAGACCATCGTCCCAGAAAATGGAACCGGAGGCTCTTCACAGGAGCCCCTCTTGTGCTTTGGAGGTGGATTCCTCCCATCTGGGCTGTTTAGCTGGCCACTCTCAGTTCTTAGGCTTGGAGTCCCACCTAGACGAGCTCCAATGTTGATGTCCAAGGGATCGATTTTGGGAATCAGCATCAGTCCTTGACATCGAAGGCTGAGATGTTGGTGGTTGGCTGTTTCTTACCACAACCTCTCTGTTCTGAGGGAGCATGGGAACTGCACGAAGAACAGGAACCCCAAGAAGGCGTCGACATCAAAGAAGAGTGTGTTGTTGCTTTTCCCAGATTTTTAATCCTTTCCTTGCCATTTGTCGACACAAATTACAAGAGTCCGAGTTATGATCAGGGCCCAAGCACTGTAAGCACCAATTGTGCTTGTCGGTGGCTGAAATTGTGCGGTTGCGGTTAGTACATATATTTTTTTTAAAACAATGGCTGGCTTCTCCATGTCAGGAATCACAGCCTAAGCCAAGTCAAAAGACTCAATGGCGGACGGCACCAATGAAAAAAAAACATTAGATCCGCGAGGTAAAAAAAGAGAAAATAAGTTAGCTGAAATGCCAAAAAAGGGCACTGGTGTCAACGAGCGAAGGTATGAAGGCAAAATGAAAAATAAGCACAACGAAAGGCATGGGAGAAAAAGGTTTTATCTGCAGTGATAGGAAACAAATCCGAAGGCCTCCACAGAAAAACTAAATCTGAGGAAAATTACTGGAAAGGCGAGAAGGCATGCATGCATGTGCTGTGGTATGCTCCCAACTGCTTCCTATTGGATGCTGGGGAGTGTTCTCACGCGGGCACCATCAGGGGATGTCACCCATATGTAAAGACTGCATCCTTGGAGACTGAACAATTTGGCTTGTCCAGCGTCTCCGATTTAACTAGGCCCTTACTGTTAGGCACAGTACACTAAGCAGCATGTTTACTAAAGGATAACGAGCATTAATGAAATTAACACACGTTGAGTGACACTGCATCCATAGTAATAAAAGGGTTCTAGGCACTTAACGCGCATTAAATGTTTTAGTAAACATGCCCTTAAAGTGTAGTTACTCACTTGTAACAAGCGTTCTCCAGGGACAGCAGGAATCAGTCCTCACATATGGGTGACGTTGGCACAGATGGAGCCCGTGCAGATTCACTCCCCAGCTTTCAAAGAAAGCCTTTGGGAGTTAGACCACGCATGCAATGTCACTTTCCCACACAAGGGATGCCATCTTACCTGAAACCTGTCTGAAACTTGTCGAATTCCTTGACCATGGAGAACAGAGTCTTTAAGTGTTCAAGGGGTTCTCCTACCAGACTAGCTGAGAACCTGACAAGCTCCTTTGCCAGGTCCCGGAGGTACATGCCCATGTACAGCTGGTATGCCTGGATCCAGGCCGTGAGCATCAAGCCCTGGAAGCACCATCTGCCAAAGCCATCCATGATGCAGGCCTCCCTGCCAGGGGGCAGCAAGGAATGCGTCTAATGACTCTTGATTCGATGCATGGCTGATTCCACCATCATGGAGTTGTAAGACAGCTGTGCCTTCTGGAATCCTGGGCTCTTGCTGACTGAATACTGGGAATCGAGTCGGTAGCTCAGCACAGGCATCATCACCAAGCTCCCCTACATCCTGAACAATAAGCATTTGAGGATAGAGGGGATCGGCACAGTCAGTGCCTCCCTCGGAGGTGCCTCGTACTGGAGGATCTCCAGCCTATGCGCCAGAGTCGCTATCCTGACCGCGAGGCAAGTTGGCTCCACAACCACTGGTTCTGGTCTCAACATCATCGAGCCCGGAACTGGGTTCCTCAGAGGGGAATCATGTATAGTGATCATGCCGGGGGATTGAGGGCCGCTCCTGGCCATCTCTCTAGGTGTCAGGTCAAGAGCTCCAAGCCTGGGTGCCCAAGGACTTACCTCCAGCACTGGGGTGGGACAGCATCTTCAACTGCGGCTGGGATGACTATTTGAGCCTGCGGGGGAGGTCCTCAGAGCACGAACCCTAGTCTGAGGCTCCACAATCTGGGGGCTCGGATTGAGCTCACCTGCACAATGGCAAGGTGGCTGCAGACCCTGAAGGCAGTGACTCCACGCTCAGGGACGGTCCCACAGCAGAAGACTTTGAGGCAAACATGTCATTACGCTGCTGATCCTGCTTCCTCCAGCTCTTGGCTTACATCTGTAGGCAGAGCAGGCAGGAGTCGTCATTGTAGGCAGGCCCCAAGCAGCGGAGGCAGCAACTGTGGCGGTTGGTGATATAGTGCAGAAGGCACTTGCCATAGTGCTTAAATCCACTGACCATAGACATAGCGAGGAGCATGGCACCCGCAAGGTCAAACTCACACCTCTCGGTCAGGGAGGGTGCGAGGGAACTCCCGCGCCCACAAAAAGAAAAATAGAAAAAGTACCCGAAAAAAATACGACACCGAGGCAAGGCACTATCAGGCGACAGGAAGGTGATCAAGGAACTAAACCAGCAAAAAGGCATGAAAAAACGCACAAAGATCAGCAAGAAAAAATCAGCTTCTACCGGGGAAGCAGATGGGGCGTCTGCAAGGCTCCGCGGAAAAAAAGAAGACTAAGGTTTGATGGCACCCTTGGGCAGGAATGTGACCACGCATACGCAGTCTAACTCCCAAAAGATTTCTTTGAAAGCTAGGGAGTGAATCCGCACGGACTCTGTCGGTGCAGATGTCACCCATATGTGACGACTGACATCCTGCTTGTTCCTGGAGAAAGCGTAGTTGCTCACCTGTAACAGGTGATCTCCGGGAACAGCAGAAATTTAGTCTTCATATATGGGTGACATCAGTACAAACTGAGCCCACGTGGGAATGCTCCCCAGTGTCCAATAGGAAAGCCTTTGGGAGCATCCCACTGCATCTGCGTAGCTGCCTTCCAGCCTTTCCAACGCTCCCTCCTCAGTTGAGTTTGTAGCAGAGATAAAAGGAGAGAAAAAAAAGAATACCTACAACTCCTAGGGGAGAAGGGTAGGTTGTGAAGACTAAATAACTGCTGTTCCCGGAGATCAGCTGTTACAGGTGAGTAACTACGCTATCCCCAGAAACAAGCAGGAATGTAGTCTTCACATATGGGACTCCCTAGATGGAAGATACTAGAGAAGAGACCTCGGAACCAGTAGTGGTTTGCCTCAGGAGAAGCTAAAAGAGGTCATGTAACCTCCATGGATGTCTGGTATCAAAAATTCCAGGACGGAGGGTAGGAGTTGCTCTGTCTGAAAGAGATGCTGGAGAACAGCCTGGCCAAATATGGCATCCCGGCGAGAGTTCTTGTCCAGCAAGTAGTTAGCAGCAAAGGTATGGACCAAAGACCAAGTTGCTGTTTTGCAGATTTCGTCAATAGCCACAGAGCGTAGATTTGCCATCAAAGTGGCCAATGCCTGAACAAAGTGGGCAGTGACATGACCCCCAAGGGATAGTCCTGCTGCATCATAAGCAAAAGAGATGCAATCTGCTATCCATTTAGAGAAGGTACGCTTGGATACTTGCAACCCCAAATGACAAGGGTCAAAGGAGATGAACAAGTGAGAAACCTTTCAGTGTTCGAGGCCCCTGAAGGTAGAATGCTAAAGCACGTTTACAATCCAGAGTGTGGAGGGTTGCCTCTGCCCTAGATGAATGCGGTCTAGGGAAAACACAGAAAGGTAAACTGATTCAGATGAAAAGGCAAGACTACTTTCGGCATGAAGTGAGAATGAATCCTAAGGACAACTTTGTCATGGTGGAACAGTGTGTAAAGCGGGTCGGTCACCAAGGCCTGAAACTCACTAATGCATCTTGCTGAAGTGAGGGCAATGAGGAAGATGACCTTCCATGTTAGAAACTTGAGCGAGGTGGTGGCTAAAGGTTCGAAGGGTGGTTTGAGAAGTTGCCCCAGAATAACATTAATGTCCCATGCCACTGGCAGTGGTCTAATGAGAGGTTTGATTAACAGAAGGCCTCTCATAAAGCGTGATACAAGCGGCTGAGAGGAGATGGGCTGCCCATCTAAGGAATGAATTTATTTATTTTAGTTTTTTCTATATCGCCATATTGACAAATCATAGCGGTTTACAGAAAACAAATGAGTTACATCGAACAAAGTGGAAGTTACATGTACAAAGAGAACTATTAGATAATTATGATGAGAGGCTGCAATTGCACTTAGATGCACTCTTACCGAGTTGGTTTTGAGACCAGATGAGGAAAGGTGGAGGAGATACTGGAGAAGGACCTCCACCAGAGCAGAGAAGGGATTAAGATCCTTTTGTGAATACCAGAGAGAAAACCTATGCCACTTAAAGGCATAGGAACGTCTGGTGGCTGGCTTTCTGGAAGCTAAAAGGATGTCCTTAACCTTCTGAGAAAGGTTAAGATGCTGAAAAGGGGAACACCACCAATGGAGAGATGAGGCCAGAAGGACAGATACTAGTATTCTGTCCCAAAGACAGCCTGAGGCTTGAGTCCACTGGGAGACGGGCACAGGGGACTACATATACCATTGATGCCATATGACCCAAAAGTTGCAGCATTTCTTAACTTGTTTAGGTTTTTGAGGTCAGGATGGGCCTGTATCCTCCTGTTTGCTTTGGAATGAGAAAGTATGGAGAATAGAAGCCCATTCCCTGCTGAGATGTTGGAACCTCTTCTATGGCACCCTGCACTAGGAGAGAGATGACCTCTTGTAGTAGCAGAGCCATGGGAGGGGGCTGAGAATGATACTCTCTTACTGAGGTAGAGGGGGGCAGGCTTTTCAGATGAAGCCTGTAACCATCTCTCACTATTGTTAATGTCCACTGCTCTGATGTGATGAGGTGCCACATGTGGGCATAATGGCACAGTCTGCCGGCAATGTGGAAAGGATGAGAGTTCTCCAGAGGCAGAGCAGCTATATTCCCTAGGAAAGAGTCAAAAGTCAGGAGCCTCTTAAGTCTGCTGAGTTGGCTGCGTCTTAGGAGCCTGTGATTTCTTTTGCTGTTTTGGAGGCTGTTGCCCCTTCTGGTAGCATGATGCTGATATTGAGAAGCAGAGGTGTAAGAAGGATAACACTTATTATTATTAAAGGTGGCTTTCTTTGCTGCTGCCTTCTTTTTAGCTGAGTTGGCTGTAGATATAGAAAATCTATTTAAGGTAGGGTTCTCAGATTCTAACTGAGATGTTTTGTCTTGCCAATCCTTGCCAAAAAGGTTTTCACCGATGCCAAGGAATATTACCCAACTTATCTTGAACCCATTGTTCAAGATCTGATGCTTGAAGCCATGCAATTATGCGCGCACTGATGCAGATTGATGTAACTCTACTGATGCACCCAAAGCAATCAAAAGTTGCTCTATTGACAAACTTTGAGACATTCTGAGCATGTCTGACTAGGGTGAGGTAGTCTGCTCTCTCATCATCAGGGAGAAGAGGAGCCATTGATTCTAAATCCCTAGTTACCTCCTTGAGAAACATACCCATGTAGAGTATATGTAGGAACTAATCCTGGCTGATAGCATGGAAGCCTGGAAACAACAGCGGCCAAAAGCATCGAGGGTTCTCGATTCTCTACCTGGAGGGTTAGAGGAAAAAAGTCTTAGAGCTTTTGATTCAACGCATCGCCGAGTCTACGACCATTGAATGGTGCTGCAATTGTGTCTTTGGGAAACCGGGACATTCTGGTACCCGGTAAAGGGTATTGAGCCATTGAATATGTGAAGAAATAATAAGGGGTGTCTCCCACATACAGAGCATGAGATCGTGGAGAATGCGTTGAATGATAAGTGTAGCCGCTTCCTTAGGAGCTATTGGGTATTGGAGAATCTCCAATTCTTCAGCTCTAGGCTCTTTCTCCGATGTTACTGTTATGGAAAGGCCCCTCGCAACATCATGTATAAAGTCTTGAAAAGACATATCCACTGGTGGGGACATGCAGCGTTTCAGAGAAGGAAATGGGTCCTCCAGTAGACTATGTAGGACTCGAGTATTGGATGATTCATCATCTGACGAATCCAATTCCAAAGACTCGAAGTATCGATGGGAGAGGTGTTCCTGCTCTGCCAGAACCCGGTACCGATCAAAGTCTGTATCGGTATGTGGAATCTGTTTGACCAGAACCTCGATACCGGAAAGGGACTCGAGGGCAAGGATGTGTGTAGAGTAGTGAGCAGCATATAACCTGAGGTAGTTTGCATCGGTACCGAAAACGTTGCTGGTGTTTGTGGAATTGACAGAAAAGATTTTACTGGAACCGAGGCTGCCAGTAAGGCCACTAAGCTCCGCTCGATAGCCAGGATACACTGATCCATGGAGCTTGCCGATGCGTGGGTATCGATAATGGAATTATGGACTATGATCCCAGAGCACAACACCAAGAGCTCTCCAGAGGTGGAGGTCTCGGGAGCATCCTGGGACCCCTCGATGGCTTTGGAGGAAAAGTCCTCCTGCCGGGGTTGTTTGGCTGGTCTATCCCTCTCCAGGGCAATGCTCAAGGCATCTCAATGCTTAGGAAGTCTACCCTTGGGGGATGGCCATTCATTGAAGACTTATGCTTCAATACCTGAGATCCATGGGAGAAAGATGATGCCCTCGATGACACTGATGCTAGAGAAACGTCGTCGGAGACAAAGAGGGTGCTTAGCTTTGCAGCCTGATTCTGTAGGCCTCTCTTCATCATCTTCCTGCAGAGGGGACATTCTGATGGTTGGTGGTCAGGACCTAGGCATTTTAGACACCAGTCATGGGTGTCGGTGGCCAAGATTGTACTGCCACACTTAGAACATTTCTTAAAACCACTAGCTGGTTTTTCCATATTGTCAGTGACAAAATGGAAGACCTGGACCTAAAATGGCATCAATGTGTCTGAAGAAAGTTAATAATTTTTTTTTAACAAAGAATAAGAAAGAAAAGAAAGAAGAGAACCAACAGCGAGTCGGTATCAGTGTCGATGGGAAGGCAGACACGAACCACAAAAATAAGAGACAAAGAATTTTCTGCAGTGATAGGATTTGCTTCCTGCCGGCTCCGCAGAAAATGAAGAACTGAGGAGGGAAAGTTGGAAAGGCAGCTACGCAGGCACAGAGGGATGCTCCCAAAGGCTTTCCTATTGGACGCTGGGGAGATTTCCCGCGCGAGCTCTGTCGGTACAGATGTCACCCATATGTGAAGACTGTATTCCTGCTTGTTCCTGGAGATAATTAAATTAACTGAAAGTCATGCATTCATTTGCAAAATAAGTATTTTCCTCCTCCAGTGATCAATTAATTTTATCTTATGAAATCAAATTTCATTTTGACAAATATGAACCACTATAGCAATATTCAACAAAATAACTTACGGAAGCTGCAGTTGAATAAATCTTAGGGCCTTCAACTGTCATACCCCAGTCCACATCAAAAAATATCCTCTCTCCAAGCCAATAGGACAATGGACGTTTGATGAGTCTGCCACTCCGGGTACGCTGGGTCTCCAGCAAAGAAGATTCAAGGGCTGTTGCAGTTTAGCGAATTACAATTGTGACATTAAACAAAAGAATAAAAATATCAAAAGTAAGTGATCTAAATGTAAAAATACTGTAAAGCTGATGATTCTAGAAGAAAGCGTAGTTGCTTACCTGTAATGGAGGTTCTTCTTAGACAGCAGGGGTATGCAGCCACATTCTTCAGATAAATTCTCCAACTGAGCCCAAGTGGAATGGAGTGGCCTAGTGGTTGGGGCAAGGTACTTCGGGCCGGAAGGTCGGGGGTTCAAATCCCACTGGAGGACAGCAACCTTGGGCCGGAAGGACTGGGGTTTCTAGTCCCACAGGTGCTTCTTGTGGTCTTGGGCAAGCCACTTAACCCTCCATAGCCCATGTTCCCTGTAAAATAGTTCTGTGTGCTGTGCTTTCCTGTCTAATCAATGTGTTTATACCTCAAAAATTTCCTGTCATGATTTGACAATTTCCAATCTGTAATCAAAACCGCTGCTGATCGCTGGAAGTAGCGGTATACAAATGTATACTAAATAAATAATAAATAAAGTACCCAGATCTCCCATAGCTGAGAGAAGCAAAACTTTGCCTCCGAGTATGCGAGCCTGCTTCCCGCTTGCTGGTCCCCATAGAAACAGTTCAGGAATGAAGAAGTCCAGAAATAGTCTCGTAAATGTTATGGTGATCCTGTTGACGGAATGGTGGGTGGGCAAGTATAGCTGCATACCTCTGCTGTCTACAGAAAACCCCCGTTAAAGATAAGCAACTATGCTTTCTCTGGAGACAAGTAGGGGGATGCAGGCACACTCTTCAGGTGAGTCCAGAGCTGAGGGCCGCTGTAGAAAAAAAGACTTTTCTTCTCTTTTTTATTTTGTCTTTGTTTTGTTTTTTTTGGGGGGGGGGTTCGCGGCATGAGCGAGAGTCAGGTGGAGGAGAGGTATTAGGGGGCAAAGAAGTTTTGAAGGACTGCTTGCCCAAAAGAGCGGTCGAGGATATAGTGCTTAGCAAACGTATGAAGCATCATCCAGGTCACTGCTTTGCAAATGTCCTAGGGAGGAGACAGCTGCCAGGCTTATGATGGAGGCAGCTGTGACCCATAGACTGTGAAGACCGACGTGCCCTGGGGACAGCAAGGTGGCTTGCTCGTAGCAGCATACGATAGTCAGTTATCCAGGAAGAAATGGTCTGCTTGGAGGCCGGCCAGCCAGGTTTATTAGAATTGAATATCAGGAAAAGTTGCAAAGAGTGGCGGGTCCCCTGAGTGCGATGAAGATAGTAGAGAAGAGCCTTCCTGCAATCCAGCGTGTGCAGGGTCCTCTTCCCGGGAGCCCCTAGACGGATTCGGAAAGGAAGCTGGAAGGACCATTGGTTGATTGAGGTAGAATTCTGAGACCACCTTAGGGAGGAACTTGCGGTGAGTTCTGACAATGGCTCTGTCACAGAGGAGTTGTGTGTATGGAGGACAGTGGACTAGGGCTTAAAGTTCACAGAGTCAACTGGCCAACATGACAGCTACCAGGAATACTGTTTTCCAAGTGAGGAATTTAATGGAGGTAGATGTCATGGGCTCGAAAGGGGGTTGGCATTAACCCCAAGAGGACAACGTTGAGGTCCCAGGTCAATCCGGGGGAATAACCAGTGGTTTGAGGTTCAAAAGTCCTTTCATAAATCTGGATACTAGAGGATGTGTGGAAACAGGCTTCCCATCGACTGGAACATGGGAAACCGCTATCGCGGAGAGATGATATCGGACGGGGCTGGTCTGCAGTCCAGAGTTGGACAGATGGAGGAAATAGGCAAGGACATCTAGTAAGAGGCAGTGTACTGGATCTAGAGACTGAGACCTGGCCCAGAAGGAAAAGCAAGATCACTTGTGTCGATAGGACTCCTGTGTGGCCTGTTTCCTTGAGGCTTGCACAACGGAAAGAACCTCCACCGATAGTCGGTGTGGATCAGATCCCCTGGATTCTCCATGCTGTGAGAGAGGGGGTTGGGATGCAGAAGGCATCCATGCTGCTGTGTAAGAAGCCCTGGGTGGACCCTGAGAGGGATGAGAGGTCAGCAATAGGGCAAGGAGGTGATTATACCACAGTTGGTGAGGACACCGTGGGGCTATGAGAATGAGGGAGGCCCGGTCCTGTTTGACTTTCAGAAGGACTCAGGTCAACAAAGGAAAAGGGCGGAAAGGCGTAGAGAAGTTCCTGGGACCAGTCCATAGCAAAGGCATCTGGCCCCCTGCAATATGGCGAGGGGCGCAGGGAATAGAAGATCTCACATAGTGTTCTCAGAGGAAGCAAAGAGGTCCGGGGTCAGGTTTGCCCCCAGATGTCGAAGATGGCCTGGAGAACTGAGGCGTTGAGGGACCACTCGTGCAATTTTAGCTGGTGGCTGAGTATGTCCGCCAGGAGATTCTGGGACCCCGGCAATTAAGTTGCTCGCAGAGTTGCACATATGAAGAGGGCGAAAGCCCAGAATTGGGCCGCCTAGACCCCAAGTCGCCCTGTTTGTTGATATAGAACATGGAGACTTGATTGTCCATGTGTACAAGTACAATGCTATTGTGTATTCAACTGGCAAAGATTGTGAGGGCACAGAATACAGCCCAAAGCTCCAGAATGTTGATGTGCAGCGTTCTCTCCTGAGGCGACCAGAGTCCCCTGTGTGGATAGATGCCGAAGGTGGGCTCCCCAGCTTTGTGTAGAGGCAGTGGTTGTGAGGACAAAGTGATGCGGAAGCTGCTGGAATGGGGAACCCCCAGCCAAGTTGAGTGTGGTTTGTAGGATTGTCTTTTTTGGCCCTCCCATAGGAAGGAGGCAGTGGAGGGACTGGGAGCATTGACACTAGTTCAGTTGCAAGTGCCACTGGAGAGGCCACATGTGGAGTCATGCCAGGGAACCAAGGAGATGCAAGCGGCCACGTGATCCAGAAGCTGCAGGATCATGTGGGCCGATGCTCTTCAATGGATGGCTAAAGATCTGTTGAGAAGGCACAGAGTTTGCGCTCTTTCCAGCAGAAGAAAAGCTCTATCCAGTTGTGTGTCCCTATGAAGGTGAGTTGTTGCTGTGGGAGGGGTTTGGACTTTTGTTTGTTGATGAGGAAGACCAGTGCTCTGAGAGTATCCAAGGCCACCTGGATGGAGCTTCGGGCCTCGTCCAGTGATGCCCGAGATGAGCCAGTCATCGAGGTAGGGGTAAATGCAGTGTCCCCAACTGCGCAGGAAGCCAACAACAATTGTTATGCATTTGGTGAAGACTCTGGGGGCAAAGGAGAGTCCAAAGGGAAGAATTTTGTATTGGACAGTAATTGTTGAGGAACTGGAAGCACAGGTATTGCCAATGCTGTGGGTATATGTGTGTACATATCATTGAGATCCAGAGACGTCAACCAGTTCTTACAGTTGAGCAGAGGAAGTATAGAGTTTAGGGAGTACATTTTGAACTTCTCCTTCTTGAGGAAGATTCTGAGGTTCCGAAGGTCCAAACTATGTCGAAGGCCCCCCCCCCCCTTGACTTCTTGTGGATGAGGAAAAAGGTGGAGAAGAAACCTTGATGAAGTTTGTTAGAGGAACAGGCTCTATGATGTTATGAAGGAGATGTTGGATCTCCAAAGCCAACTGTGCGATGTGCTGACCTGGCACTCGGGTGGTATTGGGGGCAGAGGTGACGTGGGGAAGGCTGGAGAAGTTCAGTCAGTAGCCCTGATGAATGATGGCGAGGACACAGCAGCCCTCAGTGATGGACTGCCAGGTCTCCTGGACGCACTGGATGCGACCCTCTACCGGCAGATAGTCAAAAACTAGGGCTAGGTAGGGTGGGTTGAGGCAGGGGCTGAATCTTCCTGTCCCACTGTCGAAGATGTTGGCTTGCATGTATTGTTGCGGTGGCCTGGAATAGGGCTGATACACCTACACTGGCAAGAACTGCTGAAAGTACTGATACTTTCAACAATTCGACCCACGTATGGAGGCGGCGGCGAATTAATGGGGAGGGCTTGGTATGTTGAGCAGCTAGTTCCTGGACTGTAGAGGAGTGATCCTTCTCTTCCAAAACAGCCTCTTACACCTTTGAGCTGAAAAGGTTGTTCGCCAGGCAGGTAGCGCCTGCCAGGCATTCATGCAGATCCTCCCAGAGCCCCAAAATGCATAGCCATGCAGTACGTCTGGCCGATATGGCCGTTGCTGCCAAGCGGTCCACCAAATTATAGGCAACATAAGTCGCCTGAATGATGTGGTACAGGGACTTGTGTAAGTCCGTCATCAGCTGAGCTGGATCTTCAGGAGCTGAATCGTCAAGGTGCAGGAGGAGCTCGTGATGGTAATGAAGGATCTGCAGCTGATGGGCCAGGGCATGCAGGAACAAGGTGCTACTTTGTTAGACCTTACGCCCCATAGCGTTTAAGGTCCATTGTTCTTTGCCCATGGACATTTGTGAAGGAGTCTTGGATTCTTTAAGGCTGCCTCCAAGACAACCGACTGATGTGGGAGCTGCTGATGTTAGAATGCCAGTGCTGGGAGAATCTTGTGCTTCTAGTCCAGGCATTGGGATGTGGACCTGCCTGACGAGGGAGTTTTCCAGATAGCCGAGTGGAGCTTGAGGAGTATCTGGGGGACAGGAAGGGCCAGGACCTCCTTGGGTGCACTGTAGGCCTTGAGGATGGACTGGTAGCCCCACTTGCTAGTGGGCATTTGAAAATTGTTGAGAGCCAACACTCGTGAGATTTTTTGGAGTAATTTAGGGTAGGAAAGATCCTCCAGAGGTGCCTCCAGAGGATCCTGCCCCAGGAGGAGTAGTCATCCATGGAAGGCTTATAATTCTCCCATGGGGCCAAGAAGGAGTGAAGGGAGCCCATGTCATCATCCAGGGCCAGGAGAGGACACCAGTGAACTAGTGGGGAGTCCTCTGCCCACTTCCTAAGAAGAGGCTGCCTGGGGTCACAGGGGGCGTGTCTGCTAATGGTGGACTAAGAGGGGCTGCAGTCCCCAGGAGGAGAGAGGAGTCCTGTAGAAATTTATGTAGGAGGGACAGCAGGGAAGCTTGGGGCGCGAGAAGCTCCACCACAGGGATGGGGTGGCTATCGAGAGACATGGCCAGTAACTTTGGTGGTGGACTTCCCTGTACTTCAGCCCCGGACTGCTTGGAGGCGGACTTACCTAGAAGAGAAACAGCTGCTGACGTGGACGCATATTTGCTGCCATGCTTAGCTTTATGCTTCGCCTTTCCCCCTGCTTTGGCTGTTTGGTGCACAGGGGAAGAGAAGGCAAGATACGGAGTTAATTATGTGTGGGTGGGGTGAAATCAACATGTGTGGAAGATGGGTTGAGGCCCCTTCCCCTTAAACTGATGCCGGAGAGAAGCAGCCACCTCCGGCAGAGCGGCCTTTCCTAAAATGCCCCTATGTGTCATGCTCGGGCCCAAAGTGGGGAGGGGGGACGAGCAACTGCAGTCCTCGGTTGTTGGGGGTGCCCCGCAGAGGCTGAAGCCAAGCGAGGAGTGCCCTGTCCACAGGAATGCCAAGAAAAGAGCTGTGCTGTTGACTGGCTGTCTAAGAGGCAGTGCTGTTCAGTTCTAGCCTCTCTGGTTTGTTTGTTTGGGGTTTTTTTTAAATACCTCCTGCTCTTGAGAGAACTACTGCCACAGAGGAGAGGTGAAGGCCTGCAGCTGAGAGATAGTCCCACAAGTAAGGAGTTGATGCCCCCCCTCCATTTTTTTTAATGGTTAGTTTCACTTTTCTTTTGCTTTTCTGTGGTAGAAGAACCAAAAAAAGGCAGAAAAAGCAAGGTGAAAGTGGAGAAAATAAAGCAGGCAAAAGCATGCGAACGGGAGACCCATGCAGCACAGTGATGGTAGAAGAAAAAACTGTTTCTATAGTGACCAGCAGGCACACATGCTCAGAGAGGCAAAGTTTTGCTTCTCTCAGATATGGGAGATCCGGGAACTCAGGCTCAGTGAGAGACTTCACCTGAAGAGTGTGCCTGCATCTCGAGTTATGTGATATAAGATAAAAACGTGGGGTGGATGGTTGTCAATGGAAAGAAAAGAAATGCATAAGGTAGCTGATATGAAAAATGAGAGCTTCAGTTATGAAAATGTTTAGAGTTGGAACATGATAATATCTTATCTTATAGGTGTAGGGCAGAAGACCTTAGTGGCGGGATAGCACTGTGGCCCTCCACATCCTCTACAAGACAGTGGCAGAGGAAGCCACTGTCAGTGCGGTGGTGGCGAGCTTTAAAGCACCTGCATGTGCATGTACACTCATGGCCTGCCAGTTCTGCCTCCTCCGATGCAAACTTTCTCTCAGAAAAGGTGGAAGCAGCATGCTGCGTTTGCTTGTACGCACATGCACAAGTGCTTCAAACTGCACCAAGTGCAGTGTACTGAACAGATTTTAGGTTTATTACTCACTTTTTCCAAATTTGAGTTGGGTGGGGGGCGGGGGAAAGAGTATAAGGAAAGGAAAACAAGATGCTGAACAATCGGTTGGAGGGGGAGGGGGAGAGGAGGTGAGATGTTGGACTATAGGGGAGAGAAGTAGGATCTTCAGTCACCCGTGGAGGTGGGGAGGAAGCCAGCATCGCTGAAGACTTGTCTAGGGCAGCAGATAACATACACCTATACAGGACTAGCCAAAGATTAACAATAAGTCAAGCTCTTTTTCTAAAGCCAGTATTAGCTCTTTGATTTAGGATCACACTTCAATTTTGCACAGTTCAAATAAATACTCTTTCAAAAGAGCTCTTAGGACAAATATATTGATTGACTAGAATAGAGTGACATTTCTCCAGTAGGTTATATTTATTTATTTATTTATTTTACATTTCTTATATACCGCACTATTTACGATCAGCGCGGTTTACATAAAACAAAACAGAATCCGACAATGAACAAGAGTCATCTATATCCTTGAATATAGATAAAGCATAGTAACTCACCTGTAACAGGTGTTCTCTGGGGACAGCAGGAATCAGTCCTCGTATATGGGCGATGTCAGTGCAGACAGAGTCCGCGCAGAAGCATCTCCCCAGCTTTCAAAGAAAGCCTTTGGGAGATGCACCACGCATGTGTGGTCCTCTTCCCGCCCAAGGGTGCCATCTTGCCTCAGTCAAATGACATTGCTAAGACGGCCAAGGGAAAAAAATAAAACATGTTAAAGAAGCAACTCCAAGAGTCCCATATGTGAGGACTGATTCCTGCTGTCCCTGGAGAACACCTGTTACAGATGAGTAACTACACTTTCTCCAGGAACAAGCAGGAAGTCAGTCCTCACATATGGGACTCCCCAGCTATAGGCTACCGAGAACCTGTAAAAATGCCACGTTGACCTGCAAAGGGAGAGCCATGATCAGCAGCAGACGAGTTCCTAATGAGAGACTTTCGCAAGACCCAAGTGTCTGGCAGAGAAAGGATAGTTACTCACCTGTAACAGGTAACCTCCAGGAGCAGCAGGAATCAGTCTTCGCATATGGGTGATGTTGGCACTGACGGAGCTCGGTGCGGGAACACTCCCCAGCATCCAATACGAAAGCTTTTGGGAGTGTTTCTCCACCCATGCGTGGCTGCCTTCCTGCCTTCGCTCCTGGTCTCCTCAGTCAGGTGTATAACGAAGACAAATTGAGAAAAAAAAGAAAAACCGGGACAACTTGAAGGGGAGGTGGGTGGGCTGTGATTCCTGCTGCTCCCAGAGATCACCCATTACAGATAAGTAACTACATTATCTCCAGAAACAAGCAGGAAGTCAGTCCACATATGGGACTCTCTAGCCACTGACTGCCGAGCGAGAGAAGAGTCCTGGCGCAACCAGAGTTGCAGCAAGGATCGAACAGACTCAGCTCGTTTAGAGAAATCCTCTAAATTTGAAAAAGATTACGTAAAACAGATTAACCAAATTGAGCATCACTTCTGGAGTCCATGTCCAGGTAACAGTGCACTGCAAAGGTATGAAATGAAGACCAGGTAGCTGCTGGCACATTTTTGAAATAGGGACAGCACAGAGGTTAGCTACAGTGGTAGGCATGGCCCGGATATTAAGGGCAGTGACATGGTGATGAAGAGATAGACCAGCTTGCGTGTAAGTGAAAGATATGCAGTCTTCTAGCCAGTTAGAAATAGTTCTTTTGAAAACTGGTAGCTCCAGGTGACTTTGGTCAAAGGAAACAAATAGCTGAGAGGATTTCCAATGGCCTTAGTATTGTCAAGGTAGAAGGATAATGCTCTTTCACAATCCAGAATATGAAGTCTAGCTTCAGCAGGGAAGCTATGGGGTCTTGAAAAGAACGTTGGGAGTGAGATGGATTGGTTGAGATGGAAAGAGACAACCTTCAGTAAGAACTTAGGATGTGTTTGAAGGACCATCTAGTTGTGGTGGAATGTAGTATATGGAGCACAGTCCACCAAAGCTTGCAATTCACTGAACCTACGGGCAGAGGTTACTACAATGAGAAAAAGAACTCTCTATGTTAACAATTTTAAAGAAGCTGACGCCATGAGTTCAAAAGGACTGTGCATGAGCTGTGCAAGAACATTTAAATCCCACGCTGTGGGCAGTGAGGCAGTTTGGTCAGGAGTAGACCTCTCATGAATCTAGCCACCAAGGGATGTGTGGAGATAGGCTGGTTTTCCAGAGTATGTTGAGAGGCCGCAATGGCAGATAAATGTACTCTCAGAGTTCGTCTTGAGGCCAGAGGAGGACAAGTGGAGCAGGTACAGAAGTAGATCCAGAACTGAACATGTGTAAGGATATAGTGTTTTCTGTGAACCCTAAATGGCAAATCTGTGCCATTTGAAAGCGTAAGAACGTCTGGTGGAATCTTTTCTAGAAGATAGGAGAACCTGTAAAACCTCTTCTTGGACTCCTAGGTGTGAGAGGACTACCCACACTCAGGAGCCAGGCTATCAAGCAAAGTGTCTTAAGTTTGGGCTGCAGGAGGGTCCCCTGTTCCTGAGAGAGAAGGTTGGGAGAGTAACAGAGGTTGAGGGGAGGTTTCCAAGCTAGTTGAAGAAGCTGAGGAAACTATGGTTGCCTGGGCCAGTAAGGGTCAATGAGGATCATCATTCCCCTGTCAGCACAAAACTTGAATAGTGTCTTTGCTATGAGGGGGAAAGGAGGAAAAGCATAGAAAGGATTCTGTCCCCAGTGGAGGAAAAACACATACGAGCTCTCCCTGTGAGGGGATGGGATCTTTGAGCAGAAATAAGGTAGTTGAGTGTTTGTAGGAGAAGCAAAGAGGTTGATTATCAGCCTCCCCCCAAAGATGGAACAAGAGTTGTGCTACTTGAGGTTCCAACTGCCACTCGTGTGGATAGAGGATGCGATTCAGTCTGTTGGCAAAAGAATTCTTTTTTTCCTGAAAGGTATACTGCATGGAGGTGAATTCCTTGAGAGATTGCCCAGTTCCACAACCAGATTGCCTCTCTGGAATAAGAGGAGAGAACCTGTCCCTCCCTGTTTATATAAAACATGGCCACCTGGTTGTCCGTAAGGATGAGGACTGAGCGGTCCCCGAGTTGGGCAGAGAAGACTCTGATGGCATTGAAGATTACTCTGAGTTCAAGGAGATTGATGGGTAGGAGATTCTTTTGAGTAGTCCATAGACCCTGGGATGTAAGACCCTTCAGATGAGCCCCCCCCCCCCCCCAACCTAGCTTTGATGCATTGGTCGACAGAGTACACTGTGGTACAGACCTTTGAAAAGGTAAACCTATGAGGAGTTTGTGCGGTTTGCATCACCACTGAAGGGCTGACCTCATCTGAGGAGTAAGGATGATGCAGTCATCTGGCCTCGGCCCCGATGGTGGTTCCCTGGGCCAAATCGGTAAAAGTGCAGTTTAAACCACTTCTGAGGTGGTATAAACTGAACGTCCCAGCAGCACATACACAGCCGTTACCAGAATCAGCCCTGTACGTGCTGTCGGGCGGCCCACCCCAGCTCCCCACCTCCTGGAGCACAGGACATATAGGGAAAGCTGGTGCCAGAATAGGGCTAGCTGCATGTCCCAGCGGGATGTAAAACCCCGGAACCCGTGTTTTAGAATGAGGACCTTTGTGAACACTCTGGATGCCGAGGCTAAACCGAAGAGAAGGACCTGATATTCGTAAAGCGTAGTTACTCACCTGTACCAGTGTTCTCCAGGAGCAGCAGGAATCAGTCCTCACATATGGGTGACGTCGGTGCCGACGGAGCCCCCATGCGGAACATTTCCCCAGCTTTCAAAGAAAGCCTTTGGGAATGCAGCGCGCATGCGCGGTCCCCTTCCCGCCCAAGGGTGCCATCTTGCTCAGTCTGATGACATAGCTAAAAGACAGCAAAAAACAAAATAAATATATGACCGCAACTCCAAGGGGAGGAGGGAGGGTTCTGAGGACTGATTCCTGCTGCTCCTGGAGAATACCTGGTACAGGTGAGTAAGTACTCTTTTTCCAGGACCAAGCAGGAAGTCAGTCCTCACATATGGGACTCCCCAGCTTAAGGCTACCGGAGACCAAAAGCTGAAAAAATAAGCTCCCTCTACAGCCTCAGCATGTGTGAAAAGAATCTTCTCTGAGAACGCCCCCGAACAGTAGCCCAACACGAGGGCCGGAGGGTAGGAGTTGCCTATATCTCAAAGAGATTACGGAGTCCCGCCTGTCCGAAAGCACTGTCCCTGTGGGACTCCCTCTCAAGGCAGTAGTGGGCCGCAAAAGTCTGGCTTGAAGACCAAGTAGCGGCCCGGCAGATGTCTGCCAACGGAACAGAGCGGAGATGAGTCACTGACGCAGCCTTCGCCCTGACACGGTGAGCCGTGACTCGACCCTGCAAGGAAAGGCCGGCTGCCCTGTACGCCCAGGCGATACAATCTGCTACCCAAATGGACAGGGTACGCTTGGGAACAGGTAACCCCAACTTATTAGGGTTAAAAGAGACGAAGAGCTGAACAGCCCTTCGGTGTCCCTGCGTACGGTCAAAGAAGGATAGCGCCCTCCTACAGTCCAGGGTATGCAAGACCATCTCAGCCCAGCAGGCATGCGGCCTGGGAAAGAAAGTTGGAAGAACCACCTCCTGATTGAGGTGGAAGGAGGAGACAACCTTTGGAAGGAACTTAGGGGGAGTCCGTAAGACTACTCTGTTCCTATAGAACCTAGTGCAGGGGTCTCAAACACGCGACCCACGAGAGAACGTTGTGCGGCCCGCAACGGAGGGAAACAAAAAAGCCTTGCTTCTGCTGCTGCCGTTGCCGCCGTGGCAGCGGCAGAATCGACTGTCAATTTTTTTTTAAAAAACTGGTTTCTGCTGCTCAAGCAGCAAAATCAGCTGTCCTGCGGCCGCAGCCCCTTCCTATCTGCCCGGAGATCCCTGAGTGTGCTCCATCAGCAGGTGCTTTTCAAGCCGCGAAGAGAGTATTCCCCTCTCGCGAGGCTTGAAAAGTGAATAGGCTTAAGCCGCGCGAGAGGGAAATACTCTCTTCGCGGCTTAAAAAGCACGCCGCTGATGAAGCACACGCAGGGCTCTCCGTGCAGAGGGGAAGGGGCCGCGGGACAGCTGATTTTCTGCTGCAGCAGCAGAAGCCTGGTGTTTTTTTATTTACCTGGGGGGGGGGGGTGTAGGACTGGAAATGAGCTATTGGCAGGGGGGGTTATGACTGGAAATGGGCTATTGGCAGGGGGGGTTATGACTGGAAATGGGCTATTGGCAGGGGGGGTTATGACTGGAAATGGGCTATTGGCAGGGGGGGTTATGACTGGAAATGGGCTATTGGCAGGGGGGGTTATGACTGGAAATGGGCTATTGGCAGGGGGGGTAATGACTGGAAATGGGCTATTGGCAGGGGGGTTATGACTGGAAATGGGCTATTGGCAGGGGGGGTTATGACTGGAAATGGGCTATTGGCAGGGGGGTTAGGACTGGAAATGGGCTATGGTGGGGGCTAGGACTGGAAATGGGCTATGGTGGGGGCTAGGACTGGAAATGGGCTATGGTGGGGGTTAGGACTGGAGGTGGGCTGATTGGGGGGTTAGGACTGGTAATGGCCTATGAGGGGAGGTAAGACTGAAAATGGGGTGATGGGGGTAAGACTGCAAGTGGGCTATGGGGGGACTAGGACTGGTAATGGGCTATGGGGGGGGTAAGACTGAAAATGGGGTGATGGGGGGTAAAACTGGAAGTGCGCTATGGGGAGGTTAGGACTGGTAATGGGCTATGGGGAGGTTACGACTGGTAATGGCCTATGAGGGGTCTAGGACTGGTAATGGGCTGGGGGGGGGTTGCTAGGACTGGAAATGGGCTGAGTGGAAGGGGGGCTTGAACTGCAAATGGCTGATGGGGAGGGGGGCTTGGAATGGAAATGGGCTGTGAGGGGAGGGAGCTAGGATTGGAAATGGGCTGATGGGGGGCTAGGATTGGAAATGGGCTGATGGTGAGGCTAGGATAGGACTGGAAATGGACTGATGCAGGGACTAGAAGGGAGCGGATGCTGGGTGGGGCTGGAACTAGAAGGGAGCTGATGTTGGGGGAGGATTAGAATGGGATGGAGCTGGGAAAGTGAAATGGAGAGGGGAAAAATATTTTGTCTGGGAGAGAAGACAAATCTACAATTGGCCAGGTATTGGGAGAGTAAGTGGGGATTGAGGATGGAGGGGTAAAATTTGAGTGGATGAAATAGGAATGAGGAAAGAGAAAAAGGAGAAAGATTAGTATGTTAAAGCAGATGTAGAAAGAGAATGGAAAAAAAACTAGGAGAGAGAAGAAAGGGCAAATGGACAGCAGACGATGGAGAGTTAGCAGAAGACATGAAGAAACCAGAAGAAAGTGGCTGGAACAATTGCAACTGAAAAAAATGCACAAAAGGTAGAAAAATATCTCTTTATTTTGAATTTATTAACTGGAATATGTCAGCTCTGGGAAATGTGCATCATTAATGTTTGCGCTTTGTTTAGTACAAGAGGAAATTAATTTATAGTTTTATTTCTACAGTGTTGTTGTACATTCCAAGTTTGGCTTTTGGGGTTCCCAGTTTAATTATTGTCTTCCTGTTTCTAAATCTTTTAGTCTTTCTTTATCCATACTCATTAAAGAGGCATGTTTACTAAAAGTTAGTGTATGGTAACATTATGCAAATATGTATGCAAATGAGGCCCCGCGTCTTATGCGGCCCCCAGGTTACTTTACAAGTCCTCATTTGGCCCTCAAAGCAATTTGAGTTTGAGACCCCTGACCTAGTGTATGGTGCCTTTGACACCAGGGCTTGAAGCTCACTCACTCGCCTTGCTGAGGTAAGAGCTACCAAAAACAACGCTTTCCAGGAAAGAAAGCGCAAAGGACAAGTAGCCATAGGCTCAAATGGTGGGCAAGTAAGATTTTGCAAGACCACATTCAAATCCCACTCAGGGGCAGGTGGACGAACTGGAGGCTTAAGCAAAAGCAGTCCTCTGAGGAAGTGAGCTACCAAAGGGTGGCTTGAGAGAGACTGACCCATCATCGGTGAGTGGTGCGCTGAGAGAGCACCGAGGTGGACCCTAACAGAGTTGGATTTAAGGCCTAGATTGGACAGGTGCAGCAAATACTACAGTATCACTGGTATCAGGCATGAGAAAGGATCCTCTTTGTGCTGGGCACACCAGGTGGAGAACCTACGCCACTTAAGAGCATATTACTTTCGAGTGGACTGCCTCCTAGAGGCCAAGATCACGTCCTCCACCTCCCTAGGCAGCCGTAAGGGTGCTAGAACTACCCTTTCAGCAGCCAGGCCATCAGATTGAGGGACTGGAGATTGGGGTTTAAGAGAGATCCCTGCTCCTGAGACAGGAGATCGGGTTGCATCCCCAGAGGAAGAGGAGCGTCCAACACTAGCTGCAAAAGAAGTGGGAACCACGGTTGCCTTGGCCACCTGGGGGCCACCAGGATCACTGAGGCCTTGTCCCAGATCACTTTGAACAGTGTTTTGGGCACTAGAGGCGTGGGAGGAAACGCATATAGGAGGCCTGTAGACCATGGTATGAGAAAAGCATCCGCTGCTACTCAGAGGATGCGGTTGTCTGGAGCAGAACCTGGGCAGTTGACGGTTCAGTGGACTGGCAAACAGATCCATGGTGGGAAGACCCCATCTTAGGAAGATCTGTTGAACTACCAGAGGATTCAACTGCCATTCGTGTGGCTGTAGGATCCTGCTCAACGTGTCTGCCAGGTAATTTTTCTCTCCAGGGAGATAGACCGCCTTGAGAAGTATGCCATGCTTGACTGCCCAGGAGCACAGGTCCTGTGCTTCCTGACAAAGAGGTCGGGACCCTGTGCCCCCTTGCTTGTTCACATAGAACACAGCAACTTGATTGTCCGTCTGAACTAAGACAGACTGCTGAGAGAGGACATGAGAGAAAGTCCGCAGGGCTAAGCGGATTGCTCTGAGCTCTAGGAAATTGATTTGCTGTGTGGCCTCCCAAGGAGACCAAAGGCCTTGAGTGCATGCTCCTTGGCAATATGCACCCCAACCTTGAAGAGAAGCATCGGTTGTCAGCACTTGAGAGTGTGGAGGTGCTTCAAAAGGCACCCCTTGCAGTAGATTCGGAAGATGAAACCACCACTGAAGAGAATCTACCAGTAAATTGGACACCTTCACTTTGTCCGTCAGGTTCCCTGTGGCCTGCAGCCGCTGAGTCCTTAGACTCCACTGAGCGGGCCTCATGTGCAGACGGGCATTTGGAGTTACATGGACCGTGGATGCCATGTGGCCTAAGAGCCTTAGGAATTGTCTGGCAGAGACTAGAGAATTGCTGTGGAACTGTCCAGCCAGATCCATCAGTCTGTTGGCCCTGTCCACGGGTAAAAAGGCCTTCGCTTGAAGGGTGTCTAGTCTTGCTCCTATGAACTCCATGTTTTGTGAGGGGCGCAAAGCGGACTTTGCGAAGTTTATGACAAATCCCAGATGCTGGAGAAGAGACACAGTACGGAGGGTGGCTTGATTGGTTTCCTGTGGAGACTGACCCCTGATGAGCCCGTCGTCTAGGTATGGAAAGACAAAGAGTCCTTGAACTCTGAGATAAGCCGCCACCACCGCCAGGCACTTGATGAAAACCCTGGGGGCGGAGGTGAGGCCAAAAGGGAGTACCCTGTACTGGTAATGGTTTCCTCCCACTACAAATCAGAGATATTGTCTGTGGTCTGGATGAATAAGGATGTGAGTATACGCATCCTTTAGGTTTAAGGAGCATAGCCAATCTCCCTGCTGGAAGTAGGGCAGCAGGATTCCAAAGGTAAGCATCTTGAACTTTTCCCTCTCCAGGAACTTGTTGAGATTGCGCAAGTCTAAGATGGGCCTGAGGCCTCCTGTCCTTTTTGGTACCAGAAAATACCTGGAATAGAAGCCTTGACCTCTCAGGTGGTGGGGCACCGGTTCCACCAACTGCTCCTTTAGAAGACCTGCTAACTCCTGCAGTATTAAGTCCCTGTGCAGAGGGAGTCTTGGAGGCTCCCCTGGAAAGTAGGAGGGAGGTACCTGGTGGAAGTAGAGGAGATAGGCATAGTCCAAAGAGACTAGCACCCAGGTATCCCTTGTTACAGCTGACCACCTGTGGGCATACAGGGTCAGCCGGCCTCCTGTGCTGAGAGGGGCCAGATGAGGAGGAGAGGCTATGCCACTGGAGTCAAAACCCCGCTCCCTGCTGTGCAGGAGCTGGAGCTGGTGGCTTGGGGGGTTTCCTGCCTACGGGGCCCATGTCCCTGCCCTTTGGTCTGCTGACCCTGTTGGGGAGCTACAGAAGCCTGAAAGTGAGGGTATGATTTGTAGGCAGATGACTTCCTCGGGTAAAAGGTCTTTTTCCCCGAGCCCTTCTTCTGAGAAGGGGCAGAGGTTTTCCTGGACAGTCTTGTCCGGGTGAGAGTCTCGGACTCGAGTTCTGCAGCCTTTTCAGCCATGGACTTGCCAAAGAGGTTTTCACCTTGGCAGGGGACATCAACCAACTTGTCCTGCACCCATGGCTCGAGGTCTGATGACTGTAGCCAGGCCTGACGGCATGCATCAATGCCGGCTGGGCTTCTCAGGTCGAAGCCTCGAAGCCATCATAGGCTGCTCGAGAGTTAAACTTCGAGCACTCCCGGATCCCCAATGACAGGGCCTTGAACCTCTGCAAAGGTTCCTCGGAGAGATCAGAAGAGAACCCGGCAATCTCCTTTGCCAGGTCTCGAAGGTACATGCCCATGTACAGCTGGTAGGACTGGACACGGCAAGCAAGCATTGAGCCCTGGAAGCACTTTCTACCGAGGGCATCCAGGTTCTGGGTCTCCCGGCCAGGAGGCACCGAGGAGTGCATCTTTTGACTCTTCAGATGATGCATGGCCGATTCCACAATCATGGAGTGGTGCGGTAGCTGTGCCTTTTGGAACCCGGGGCTCTTGTGGACTCGATAGATGGAATCGACCCGCTTGCTCAGAACCGGCGTCAAGGCAGGCGCCTCCCACATGCGGAAGAGCAACCGTTCCAGCATCGGAGGAACCGGTACAGTAAAGGCCTCCTTGGGGGGAGAGTCATAGTGCAGGGCCTCAAGCTCCTCGGTTCCAGGCTCCTCTTTGGGATCCATGGGGAAGGCCAAGGCCTTGGCCATGTCCCGCACGAAGTCCGAGAACCGGGTGTCCTCCGGGAAGGGGGGGGGGGGGAGACCATCTCTGAGGCTCGGACTCCGGTGAGTCCGAAGGGACACACTGGGTCCGAAATGTGTCCGGGGACTCCTCGTCCTCCATTTCCCAGCCCGACCCCCTCGGAGGAGGAACCGAGCGGCTCCGGTCGGGCAGGCACCGATGCCATCCGCCCCGACGCCGAGGGTACCAGTGTCGACAACCTCAGTCCCGAACGGGAGGCCGAGGGAGACTTTGGCTGAGGATCGACTTGAGAGCTGCGGCGCTCCTGCCCCGCCTTAGGGCTAAAGACAGGAGCGGGGCCTATTGCCTCGTGAGGAAGGAGTTTAAAACCTATTCCCCTGGAATGCTGGGTACTGTAGTTTTTCTGCTCCTTTCACTCCGAAATAAAGTGTAGTTGTGCGCCAGAGACGGTAAGGCTTATTTGCAAGTATTTTTATTATGTTTAAGGTTATTCTTCCATCGCATGACAAATTCAGAAATATGAACAAAACAGGTGCTTTAACACGAACAGAAAGAACTCAGGTATAAAGTCAACTTAAAGTAGAAATTCAGCTTTACTTCTAAGCAGTTTACTCAGCTCTGCCCCAAGAGGTCATTCACTTTAAATGCAGCCTCTTTTCACACACTGTTACGTTCACAGTGCTGGGGCACTTCAGGTGCAGGTAATTAAAGCTTTCCTAGCATGGCAGCACAACAGCTCCGTAGTATTCAACTCATACACGGCATAACCAGTTTTCTTCAGTTTGGTATTTCCACACAACAAATAGTACAGTCCATGCTCTCACAGTCAGGTAAGTCAGAATTATCCTGCATTAATTCCTCAGACTGCATAGAATTATTAGCTTCCTGCAATACTGGCTGTCTGTTTGCTTTTAGCTTTAAAAACTCTTTAAAATCCTGGAGAAGCAATTCAGCCTGTTGTCTGCTAGATAAGGAATTGTTATCAGTTATTAAACTTCCCTCTTGATTAAGGCTGTTTCCCTTTTCCTCTCTCAGGTTAAGTGAATCAGAGTAACTCTTAGGCTCTTTTGTTAAGGTTTCAAATATAGGAGAATTGAGTTTACCTTCACTCTGGAAACTCTTTGGCAAATCGCTTACTTGTTGCCAAGCCCCTCTTATCCTAGGTGGCTCAGACGTCCTCCAGCTATGAGAGTTCCCGTGCCTCTCTGGGCCAAACTGTAATTCCCAGAATGAGTTCTTTTTCTCTCTTGCCTGCCGTGAAGGCTTCCTCTCCCAGGGCTCTGCCTTCTTCCAGGTGTCTATTCCCGGGCTAGGTCCACTTTCCTCAGGACTTCCATTTATTGCCTCTGAACAGATTCTTGCAGGTCTTCTTCTACTGCTTCGGCTCAGTCCTTGGCTGCTAGCCTTCTCTCTCTGACTGCTGCTCCTCTGACTGCTCACGGTACTCTGACCGTTCCCTGGGCTCCTTCTCTTCTCCTTCCACTTCTCCTTCTTAGCAAAGCCATACTCCGGTTTAAAACCAGGTTCTCTTCTAGACACGCCCCTTCCAAGCACTGGGTGTGCCCAATCAGGACTGCACGACTCCTCCCCTGGGCTGGTATCCATGCTCAGCTCAGCAGAACGAAGTCTCTCTTTCTTTCCAGCACTGTCAATCTGGCATAAATCCTGTTGCCCTTCAGGATTTTCATCTGTCTCCATAGCCTCAGGAGGGCGCTCTTCACCACAGAGCGCATGGACTCAAGGATCGGCTCGGACTCCGGGGTCGACTTGGACGTCGATGTCCCGGTGGTCGGGGCAGATGCACAGGTGAGACTGGCGATCAGTGCCCGCTGCTGCTCCATGAAGGCAGCCAAGCTGCTCTCCAAGGCCGTCAACCTGAGTCTGAGCTCAGGAGACTCAGCAGCCCCCGACTCGGGCCCCGACGGTGTCGGGCCCGACGTCAGTTCCCCCGGAGAGTCCATGAGGACTACAGTACTCACCTGACCCGGGGACTCCATCTCTACGCGAGGTTGTTTAGCAGGCCGCTCCGACTCCAAAGACCCGGGATGGCACTCGGGGCTATGCGACCTGGCCCTGGAGGAACCAAGTGCATCCACCGACACCGCCCTCGCGGGTTTCTTCTTCCTGCGATTCTCCCGCGAGGGAGACCCCCCTCTCAGAGGAACCCCGGCGATGCTCGGGATCGGAGTCCCGAGACGTCAAGGTCTCTGACGAAGTCCGGGCCTGGCCAGACGCGGAGTCAGAGAAAATTCTTTTTTGGTGCTGCCAGCTCCTCAACGCCTTCGAGGACATTTTCATACACGGGCCACAGATCATCGGTCATGATCGGGCCCGAGGCAGTGGAGGCAGCAGTCATGTGTGTCAGTGAGAGACATAAGCTTCTTACACCGATCACACTTTTTAAACCCGCTGGCAGCCATCGGGGGGAAAAAGGGCCCCTGTGAGGTCAAACGACAGGCCTGCCAGTGAAAAATAGAAAATTGGCGAGTACGCTAGTCACTAAGGACAAAAAAGAAAAATGAAGTCCGGGCTTGATACCGGTGTACCGGGCCCAGGCGGGAAAGGGAAACCGGTGTCGAACCGGAAAAAACATGGGTCCACGTCGAAAAATCAACTTTTTCCTCGGGTGAAAACGAAACACGTCTGTCGGGCTCCACAGAAAAAAAGAAGACTGAGCAAGATGGCACTCTTGGGCAGGAAGAGGACCGCGCATGCGCGCTGCATTCCCAAAGGCTTTCTTTGAAAGCTGGGGAAATGCTCCGCATGGGGGCTCCGTCGGCGCCGATGTCACCCATATGTGAGGACTGACTTCCTGCTTGGTCCTGGAGAATGATTGTTCCAGAATACAAACCTGAGGAACTTTCTGTAATCTGGGTGGATGGGGATGTGTGTATAAACATCCTTTAGGTCTAAGGAGCAAAGTCAATCATTTGGTTGAAGGTTAGGAAGAAGAGTACCCAGAGAAATCATTTTGAATTTTTCCTTGAACAGGAATTTGCTGAGATTTCAGAAATCTAGTATAGGCCTGTGGTCTCCTGTCTTCTTTGGGATACAAAATTATCAGCAGTAGAACCCTAGGCCTTGTTGAGAGAGAGGTACTTCCTCTATTGCCCCCTGAAGTAGTAGAGAATGGATATCCTGTTGTAACAAAGTGGTCTGATGGAGATCTAAGGAGGACTGGCCTATAAAATGAGTGGGTGGAAGTTCTCTGAATTTCAACTGCAGACCCTGGCTTACTAGATGTAAGGTCCAGGGTTCTGAGGTGATGCTGCTCCAGCAGTGTGCAAAATGCACTAGTTTCCCTGGGAGTATTAACCATGCTCCCCAGAAAGGAGTCAAAAACTCTGAGATAGATGAGCAGGAGCAGAAGGTTGTGGCATAGTAATCTTGAGTTTCCTGGGTTGTTTTTGGCCCTGCTGCCTCTGTTATTGTGGAGCAGAATAGGATGAATAGGAATGATAGGGTGGATAGAAACATTTCTTCTTTGGCAAGAAGGATTTCTTGGTGGCAGTCTTTTTCAGAAGGCTCTGCAGTCTTTCTAGAAAGCCTCTTGGTGGTGAGGTCATCCATCTCTATCTCACCTGCCTTTTCCCTCCACCTCTGGCCAAAAAGGTTCTCACCATTGCATGGAATGTTGATTAACTTATCTTGGACCCATTGTTCCAGGTCAGATGCCTGAAGCCAGGTTGTTCGTCTAGATCCAATGCAGGCTGCAGCCAGCATGCTGTTGGCCTCAAAGGCATCAAAGGCTGCTTTTGATAGAATTTTTGAAGTGTTCTGGCCATGTGTGACTAAAACCTGATAAGCTGCCTGTTTTTCAGGAGGCAGCAAGGTAGTAAATTCTGCTAGATCTCTCGAGACATCCCAAAGGAAATGCCCATATATAGCATTAAGAATCTATTCTGGAAGCTAATATTGTTGCCTGGAAAGCACAGTTACTTACCTGTAACAGGTGATCTCTGGGAACAGCAGGAATAAGTCTTCACATATGGGTACGTCGGTACCGACGGAGTCTGCACGGGAACGCTCCCCAGCGTCCAATTAGAACGCTTTTGGGAGCATCCCACCACGCCTGCATACTGCCTTCCCGCCTTTCCCAACTGCCTCTCCGCCTTTCCCAACTGCCTCTCCTCAGTTAAGTTTGAAAGCTGAGACAAAGAGAGAGAGAGAGGAAAGATAGAGATAGAGAAATACAACTCCTAGGGGAGGTGGGTGGGTTGTGAAGACATATTCCTGCTGTTCCCAGAGATCACCTGTTACAGGTAAGTAACTATGCTATCTCCAGGAACAAGCAGGAATGAGTCTTCACATATGGGGACTCCCAAGCTAAGATGCCTGGAGTCGTCCCAGCATGTTGCGAATCAGAGAAGGCCATGCTATTCGACAGAACCTCAGGCATCCTGGGGATGGAGGGTAGGAGTTGAACTAAACAGATATGCTATGGACCAACTGGACCAAACAGGACGCCTAGAGAGGAGGCCCTGAGTAGATAATATCTAGTAGTAAACATTGAACTAGAATTTAGCAATATGGACCTCACCTTGAGGTATTGTAAAAAGTTTATGGAGGTTCATATGGAAATGCTAAATATGAACCAGCAGAATATCCTCAAGGAATACCTCAATATAGAGCAGAGGTAATAACTGTGCAAAAGACAGGTTGAGGTCAGAACCTTTAGGGTGAGAAAAGTCCCAGTGGAGACTGGGGTAGTTCAATAGGGCAGGACTTTTGCGGGAAATGCGGAAGTCCCTATTAGATAAAACTAAAGTCCTTTTGACCCTACAGAGACATAGTTCTTATAGGAGAAGAGGGGCTTTAAAGACCTCTATATCCAATAACAGAGAAGGACAGAAGTATGAGGCATTGTAGCCTCCTATTTACTGAAAAATTCAGAATGTCCTTCTTAAATGAAGTTACTTAGGAAAAAAGATGGTACGTGGAGGACTTCAGATGTACCTAAACTGAAGGTCATGGTAGAAACTTTTTAACTACCACAGGGAAGTGGTTGGTTACGTAGAATCCTGAACATGCTGGAGTAGCATCGAAAAGGATAATGACTATCTGTCAGGGCCGTATAGGAAAATATATATATATAGGGTGGTCCATAAACATGAATTCCTGAAGACCTTTGCTCCCTGGCCTGAGTCTGGTTCCATTTAGGTAGAAAACACTGTGTACAAAGTTTGAAGCCAATCAAATAATATTTAGGGGTGGCTCAACAAGTCTTGAGATTTCCCCCTGGGAGCAGATGACGAAATGTTGCATCATCTTGTATCATCCACTCAGTTCCACGCTGATTACATTTGATTGAGTCATATTTGAACTAATCTCGTCTCTGAGAGGTGGCAAAGACATTGCACTATTATCTTTGTATCTTTATTCTTTTCAGATGGCGAAAAAAACGTGGTTTTTATCTCATTGAAGAAATGTCCACCACAATTCTGGGGGCCAAGCTCCCCAGCAAGGAGCAAGTGTTAAGTGTATTTTTACATCACCATATGACATTAAACAAAGGCGTTAGTGAAAGTGCATCTATTGTAACAAGTGAAGTAGAAGCTTACTGGGAAAAGGCCAGGCTTCCTGTTCAAAGAAATGACAAACTTCAAGAAAAAGTAAAGAAATTGTTCAATCAGTGGAAACTTTTGAAGAAAAACAAAGGGAGAGGAGGGAAACAAGAGGCAAATGAAAAAGAATTCCAGGTTGCAATGAAAAACCTATTTGATGTGGCGCATGCCAATGCAATGTCTAATTCATATTCAAGAAGACAAAATTCTTAATAGCGCAATGAGAACCAGGGCGCCGCGGCTCAATGTGCGCGATGGACAAGAAACTGGCCAACACGGAAGCAAGATAGCAACAGCGAGAAGAAGAACTGAAAAGGTGCAGACAAAAACATGTTGCCGAAGCCGAGGCAAATACAAGCCAAGTTCAGCTGGAAGGATCTTCTTCCTCAGCAGAGTCAAGTGAAGACTCGTCGACATCTGCGGATTCAGATAACGGACAGAAGAAAGCAACTCCACAAACGAAGCAGTTTCGACCTAACAATGTCTGGACCCCAAAGCTTACAGCAGCCCTGGATCGGATAGGGACAACGGATCGCAATGCTCTGTTTGTGGTAGCTGAAACCACCAGAAGTCTGGGACATTATCCTGGGGAGCTCAATATCAGCTGCTCCAGCGTCAAGTGCCATAGAGAAAAGCACCGTCAGCAACAATGGACGGACCTGCACAACGCATTCAAAGCCGAAGGCAAAACATGCATTGTGCATTGGGATAGCAAGTTATTGCCATCTCTCCTCTGTTCAACCACATCCGTTGACCGCCTTCCAGTTTTGATAACGGCTGTCTCCACTGGAGAAACACAACTTCTTGGTGTACCAAAACTGACATCAGGAACAGGCGAGAATCAAGCTGCAGCAGTTTATGAACTGTTACAGGAATGGTGTTTGGATGTAAAGGTTGCAGGCTTCTGCTTTGATACAACTGCATCGAGCACAGGACGTCGATCAGGAGCGTGCATTCTTCTAGAACAGAGACTCCGTCGCACAATCCTTCATTTGGCATGCCGCCATCACATTTACGAAATAATTCTTGGTGCAGTATTCTCTACATGCTCTGGAGCTTCATCGGGTCCCAATGTCCAACTCTTTCGCCGTTTCCAAAAGAATTGGGGCTCCCTTGACAAGTCCAACTATCAAACTGGAAAAGACTTGGAGGTGCTGCAACCTGGCAGGAATCGCATCATGAAGTTTGCGGAATCCAAGTTGGCACAGGGCAATCACCGAGATGATTACCTGGAATTCTTGGAGTTAACAATTGTCTGCCTTGGAGGGAATCTTCCTAGTTTCAATTTCAAGAAACCCGGAGCTTTCCATCATGCCAGATGGATGGCAAAAGTCTTGTACTGTCTCAAGATTTGGATGTTCCGAGGACAACTCAAAGATCTTATCCAACGGGAGGAGTCTTGTGTTCGTGATGTGAGCATTTTCTCCATCCTGATTCATGTGGAAGCCTGGTTTTCTGCCCCTGATGCTGCAGTTGCTCCTCGAACAGATTTGGAGATGCTGAAGAAACTACACTCTTACCACAATGACCGTGTTGGAAGAGCGGCCAGAGACAAACTGCAACAGCATCTGTGGTACGTGTCAGAGGAACTTGTGGCACTGTCACTGTTCGATGAAGTTGTTTCAGCACCGACAAAGCGGGCCATAGTGTCGGCCATGATCCCGGCAGAATCAGATGAAAGCGATGAGGATGATGACGAAGACGAAGATCCCCCAAAGCGGGTCGAATTGAAAAATTCCATGATTCCACCACTTGAATCTTTTGCAACTCGCAAGTCAATCCGTTTCCTGAAACACCTCGACATCAACAGTGATTTTCTTAATGCAGACCCAGAAGACTGGGAAGAGAATGCATCATTCAAAGATGGTCTGAAGAAAGTAAAAAATCTTCCAGTGATCAATGATGTGGCTGAGCGAGGGGTCAAACTCACTGAGGAGTTCAACGGCCGACACACCACAAAAGAAAAGCAACTCCAGTTCCTTCTGGGTGTTGTCTCGCAACACCGTAAGATGTTCCCCACATCGTCAAAGTCCTTACTAGCATCTGGACCACATTGAGTGCTTGGCAAGCATGATACCCCCGTCTATGAGCGGATAATACCCAGTGGTCTGACTAACCCTGGGGGGGATCCAGGGGCCTGATAGATAGGGACCTTGAGCCACCCCTAAATATTATTTGATTGGCTTCAAACTTTGCACACATTGTTTTCTACATAAATGTAATCAGAATCAGGCCAGGGAGCAAAGAAATTCCTACTTTTAATTTTTCCCCTATGGCAGTGGACCACCCTAATATATATATATTGTGGCGCCGCCCCTACTAGGCGGTTGTCTTGTGAAGGCAGCGGGCCATCACATATCTTATATTTTTACTTGAACTCCAGGGTTTAGACCTCTGGAGGTGTAGTTGTGTGTAAAAACAGTCCAAGTGGTTTCAGGCCAACACAGGAAAAATTTATTCAATTTTATCGTTTTACAGTCAGGCTTTGTAAACAGGCGTTTTGTAGAAAATCTTGAACACCATAACAGAAAGAAGGATATTTTCTCCAAATCAAAACTTTGTCACCAAACTGTATTCCAGCAGTGCTATAAACAGTTTCTTCCAGCAGCTTAACAGAAAAACTTCTTTTCCAAAACAAACACAGTTGAAAGTAATGGCAATCAGCAGAGTCCAGCAAACCTACAGCTTAAAGTTTTAGCTACGGACATCTTCCGCTTGTCAGCACAAATACTAGAAAATTGCTACATTAAAATATTCACTTCAGCACAGACATTGTTAGTGCTTTAACCCTGAGAGTTCTCTCTCTCTCTCCTAAGCTTCTTGTATAAAAATCAGGATAAACTGTTTTCTGGATTTCCCTCTCAGTTAAACCGTTAAGCTTTCCTTAATCTGAAGTCATGCAGAAAGAGCATTCCATCAATGAGTCTGTGGAATCCTGTTCCTCTCCACAAGGTTCTATTTACATGTCTTCCTCCTCTGCATTACATGTCACCGGGTTTAAAACAGGCTCGGGAATTTCAAGTTTTACTTCTTTTAAAAGTCTGAACAGTCTTTCTCACTGAGTTGTCCTTTCCCCTTCTGGGTTTGTAGTATAGCTATGAGACTTCTTCCCCTTTAATAAACCCTTTAAAGGCTTTGTCTCTCTCAGCTTATCTTTAGGAACATTCTTCCTGGCAGGCTTTCTACAAGATACAAATTTCTTCCTCAGAATCTTGTAAGCTTATCTCTGAGTCTGGGTTATATTCCTTAACCCCCACAGACTTTTCCCTCCTACCTCTGAGCTTGGCTGTGAACCTCCTACAGCATGGGCTCTTCCAGGAAGTAGCGTCGTCTGAATCAGAGCTGCCTTGGGAATCACTGCAGTGTCTGTTTCCAGATCCTCTAGGCTTTCCAGCACTGAAGATTGGTTCCTCTTCAGTCTGGTCTGAGACTTCTTGCTCTAGCTTACTTACAGCCAGCCTTCTCACTTCCTCTCTCCTGGAAGGAGTGTGATTAGCCCTGGTTCTGGGCTCCTTCACAACTGCTGTCTCTGAAGCTGTTCCTGTGTCTCCAACTGGATCTGTTGCCTGAACTGAACCTGCTGCCTTGTGTTCCCTTTCCGTTTCTGTTCCTGCTTGAACTCTCTCTGAAGTCTTCACCTCGAGTGCTGCTTTCACTTCCTTCCTTGCTCTGTGTTCGTGTGAGCTTAAATGTTTGAAAGTGACGTTCCTCTCTTGGCCCTACCCACAGGTGTTTCCTATCTCTAATAATGGAGTCTGGGTGTGGTCTGAGCCTGGCTTTTGAAGTGTGGTTTTTTTCCCACTACCTTCCTTCTGGAACATGTGTTTTGGTGAACCCTTCCCCTACACAGAAGAAAAAGTTTCATTTTTTTTCTGTTTTCCAGGGCTGTGCTGCACTCTCCTTACCACAAAAAAAAATATATATATATAAATATAAATATGGGTACAGACATGCAAATGTCTATATACATGTATGCATAAATATATATACCCATGTCCCCACATAGGGATATGTGAAGAGAGAAAGATTCATCTAATAACAAGAAGGGAATACCTGCTTGAGGAGATGTTTAGAGAATCCATTCTCCCTTATTTTGGGTGAGAGAGCCAAGGGAGTGCTCTCACTGACAAGGAGAAGTCTAGAGTATTCTAAGAACTCTAGCCCTTGAAAAACCAGGAATGGAGGATGTTTAATCCGCTGACAGTAAGTCTGGAACCTTCCATAACTCCAGCATGACAGCTGGAGAAGAAGATGCAATGAAAAGAGATACCATATTTACCCTTCTAAGAGGGCAAAATGAGTATGATGCATTCTTGCGCTCAATATGAATTATTCCATGAGGAATTGAGGATGGAAGATAATACACAAACAAAGACTGGCTGTCAGTGAAAGAAAAACATCCCTGGTGAAGGGGTCCACTGGAATTGTGAACCAACCCAGGGGATTCTGTAGGTCTTCCTTTAATTAAAGGCTTGTGTCCTTTATTGAAGAAGACGACTTTAATGGAAATGGTAAGGGTAGGGAGGAACCCAGCAAAGCCCTTCCTAACCATCTGGAATTATCTGCTCTCTAGCAAGGGCCCATAGTGCAGAGCTGCTCTGTAGAGATGCAGAGAGCATGTTGCAGGTTGGCTAGAAGAAAAAACTGGCTGTTTAAGAGCCAGTATGTGTCCTGAACTATTCCGCCAACGCCAAGGACTGGGGAAGGCGAAGGATAGAAGGTATGCTGCAACAAGAAAACCTGAGAAGGTTCCAAGTCTGTCTGGGACTTAGTACTAAGGCCAGAAAGATTAATATTGGAGATCAAGCCCTGGGTGCTTGGTTAGCAAGTTAGTGGTTTAAACACTAAGAGCCCCTGCATTCTAACTATTGTTAGAGCGGCAGAACAAATCGTAGGTCTCAAGATTAGAAAAGACCTACAGACATAAGTAGGAGTGGTAAAAACTCCATCATTGTCTGAGAAGCTGCCACGAGCAACAAGAATGCAAGGTGGCGATAACTCTGAAAAGAAACTCAGGGCTTAGGGATAAACCCTCAGTTAAGTAGTATACTCTTACAGACCAAAATGTCTTAGTTAGAGGGGCAGAGTTGAACAAGACTTACGATGGAGTAAATCTTTGAAAAGAATAGTATGAGACATGCTGATACAGGAGAAACTGTCAAAGATAAAGGTATAGAGGACCTTATTGACAGTTGTTACTCCTCTATCTACTTAGAAGGAAGAGGAGTAACCTTATTACCTGTAAAGCATAATCTTGCTAAGGAGCTCTATGAGCTAAAAGTCAGGATGTCTCTTTAATGTAAAGTTTGGGATGGAACCAATGTAGATGCTTTTAAGAGAAGAAGCAAACTACAGGTTCTAAACCTCAAAGCAGGAAGAAGGATTCAGTGAAGAATCTATCAGCAACCCTGCGACTGCTGGGTTTGCTGAAGTGGTTGAGATTGTGGTTTCTTTAGCCTGGTTTGATGTTTCCCCTGTTTAGAAACAGCTGTATGATGGGTAGAGAAAGGATAAAACTTTTTCCCCTTGGAGGAATAAAGTTTGGTAGAAGATTTCTTACCAACTGGGATAGAGGAAGGTGTAGACAATCCTTTGAAAGTAACAGTGCCAGTGGTTAACTGAGCAACTTGGCGTAAAGTCTGTTTGTTAAAGAGATTCTCCCCATTACAAGGAGTATTTCCCAGCCTTTCTTGTACCAATGTATCCAAGTCAGAAGCTTGGAGCCAGGCCATGCGTCGTGCCCCTATGGCTATAGCAGAAGTTCTGCTAACAGACTCAAAACTGTCCAGGGTAGCACGAGTAAGAAACCTAGAGATGTTTTGAACATGACTAACCAGTAAAGAGTAGTCTGCTCTTTTGTGATCCTGAAGAAAAGGAGTCAAAAACAGCAAACTGGTCATGAGCTGTTCAAGAGATAGTCCCATATAGAAAATATATGAGAGAATTCTTGTTGAAAACATGGATGCCTGGAAGCTTTTACATCCAAAGGCATCTAAAGTTCTAGCCTCACGACCTGGCGGATAAAAAGAGTGCCTTTTAGCACTTTTCACACGCCTCATTGCTGATTCCACAACAAGAGAATGATGTGGAAGTTGAATCTTTTGAAAACCTGGAGAAGGGGGCACCTTGTACAGAGAGTCAGTGGCCCTTGAAGGTGGGGATACCTTTAAAGGAGTTTCCCACATTCTAAAGTAAAAGATCCTGTAAGGTTTGATGCAAAGGGAGCATGATAACCTTTGGAGTCTCAGGGAGACACAGAAACTCTGAATCCCTTGGAGCAGGATCTTGATCAGGTATAGAAATGGCAAGTAACCTTGCCATATCAAGCAAGAATGCTTGAAAAGAAATTTCCCCAGAAGGGGATCCTGTATTATGAGGAGTGAAGGCGAGATCTGTTGAAGATCTAGCCTTAGCACTAATGGACTGATCCATTAGAGTACAAGACCCAAAAGGGTGGAGCATCGGGTTATCCTGAAAGGATAGTTGGCGGTACCGCTCGAGGTCGGTACCGCGACAAACCAGTGAAAACTATCCATGCTAGGGATAGACTCCAAGCTCGGTACCGAAGGAAGCGAGCTTGTGGAAGTAAGCATGGAAGGCACTGGTAGCGATGCAAAGGTAGAAAACGGAACTGGCAGTGGTATCGCAGCCGGTACCGACACCGGATGATCAGTCTGAAGCGACTCTAACGGTACTGAAGGTACCAAGAACGGTAGACTTTGATCTCTGGGACAATGTCTTCGGCACTGAGCGAGGTCGATACCGAGATGAGTCGGTACCCAATCGTCCAGGCTAGAGATCAATTCTAGACTCGGCATCGAAAGCAGCGAATCAATCGAGACAGACCTGGAGGGTACCGACATGGATGCCAGAATCGGTACCAGGATCGATACCGATGCTGGAAGATCGGTCTGTAGCGGCTCTAGCGGCACCGAAGATACCAAGAACGCTAGACTGCGATCATCGGTGTGGAGTGTTTCATCCAACACCGTTGCCGATGCCGGGGTACCGGCACCACTCCCAGCGGATACCACCACCGAGCATGGCTCAGGTATTTTCACAGAGGTGAAAACCACGGAAATAACCTGAAACCCCGTTAGTGCTTTGGAAGCCGAAGACTCCCACCGGGGTTTTAAAGTCAAATTGTCCTCGAGGGCAAGACCGAAGCCATCTCGATGTTGAACATGAGATCTACCACCCGAGGACTGGCTAGTCTTTACAGACTTTTGTGGGGTTACCTGATCCTGTGAAGAAGTTGTAGCTGGTACCCTCAGAGCTGACGGGAACCGCGTATCGAGTTGAGCTCGATGCTGAAAACTTCTTTTAGAAAAAATACTGCAGGAGGGACACTCCAGCAGATGGTGGTCAGGACCCAAACATGGAGGGCACCAGTTATGGGTGTCTAAGACTAACAGTACCGCCACAGTTAAAACATGTTTTAGGAATAGTGGCTGACGTTTCCATGAAGGAAGTGGAGAGGCCTAGTAGGCCGAAAACAGTCAGGCACTAAACAGGGAAAAAATTCCCTACCAAGGAAATAATTTTGTTCAAGAAAGAAAAAGAAAAACACCGGCGGTACCAGTGCGTCGAGGGAAGGCAGACACGACCACGAGAAAAAACAAAAATAAAGGAAGAATTTTCTGCAGTGACAGGAGTACGTCCTGCCGGCTCCGCGGAAAAACGAAAACTGAGGAGAGGCAGTTGGGAAAGGCGGGAAGGCAGCACGCAGGTGTGGTGGGATGCTCCCAAAAGCGTTCTAATTGGACGCTGGGGAGCGTTCCCGCGCAGACTCCGTCGGTACCGACGTACCCATATGTGAAGACTCATTCCTGCTTGTTCCTGGAGACGGCCTTTCTCCCAAAGGCATCAAGGGTTCTGGCCTCCCTTCCAGGAAGAACCGAGGAGTGATTCTTTTGACTTTTAATTCTTCTCATGGCAGATTCAACTACCATAGAGAGAGGGAGGTTGAGTCTGCCATGAGAAGAGGTGAGGGAGTTGAGGTTTTTGAAACCCTGGAGGAGGAGGAGGAACTCTGTAAAGAGCATCCAGCCTCTTAGAGACTGCAGGAGTTGACATGGGAGATTCCCACATTCAAGAAATCAAGTTTCTCAGGATGTTATGCACCGGGAGGGTTACTGTTTCCATTGGTGCCGATAGATACTGAAGAATGTGCAGCTCCTCTGCCCTGGATTCTGTCTCCATAGCCACCGATACCTCAAAGGCAGCTGCTATGTCCTTAATAAAATCTTGAAAGGACATGTCCTCGGGCGAAGACCTCAGACGCTTATAGGGAGGCAATGGATTTGATGGCACATGCCTGTTGGTATCGGAATCGATGGATTCAGAGTTGGAGGCCTCCGGCGTTGAATCAGAGTCTGGAATGAAATCAAAATAATCCTTATGAGGCCCCCTATAAGTACGGTGCTCGGCATGTTTAGATGCCGAGGGTATCAAGAGTGGTGGTAACAGAGACCTTGGTACTGATTACTCAACGACCCGATGTGACACAAGTGATGCCTGCGGAAGGGTATCGAGAGGGTTCTCAGAGGCTGCTGGTGGTGGTGAGACCGGTGCCAATTGCAATACCCCCCAATGCCAATGGTGTCACTACTGCCAGGAGAGCAGAGATGCTCTTTTCAAGGCGATGACCCAGTCATTGAGTATCGGTACAAGGGAAGGAGTGGCTCCAGACAGGATTATGTGGGACACAAATCCTGATGCCGATATCGGGGGCATCCCCGAACCCCTTTATGGCTTTGGAGGGTGATGCCTCCCACCGGGGCTGCTTCGCTGACTGGTCAGCATCAGAGTGAGAGGAGTCTCTGTGACGATGACAATGCTTGGTGTCCGATGCCAACCTCGAGGTTGGCTTTTTCTTGTTTTGCACTGGAGACTCAAATCGATGCTTGTCCTTTTGACTAAGTGGGGATCTAGAGGTATGGGAGGACTTAGACGGTGTCGACGCCCCTGAGGAGTGCACCGAAGGAGCCAAGTCTGTTGAAACAGCTTAGCCTTCTGTTTGTCCCGGTTCTTCCTATCTCTAGCAGTCATGTGGCAACAGGAGGGGCAGGAATCCACATCGTGGTCTGGGCCTAAACACTTGAGGCATCAGTGATGGAAATGGTACTAACACACATCAAGCATTTTTAAAACCACTGCGGGGCTTTTCCATTTCTGGGAAAAGGACTGAGGCAGAGTCAAACCGCGCAATGGTGAACAGTAAAGCCATAGGCCTTAAGCAGGAGAAGATACAAGAAAAAAAATGAAAGAAAAAAAATATATAAATATATAAAAATCGTTGTCAGCTCCACATGCAATATAAGTTGTGCAGATAGAAACACAGTACATTCCACCTGATCCCAAACCCACCGTTTAGAGAAGAAATTACATACTGTAGTAGTGAAGAAATAACATTCTATCACAGAAGATAGAGAGCGTTACACCTCAACAACGTAACAACCAACGGAATAGAAAAATGGAACTCAAATATATACTATTCTTATCCTTGTACCTAATCATACCCGCACTGACTCTCAACCTCAACCAACAACATACTATATATCACATAATAAATCCACTCTACTACATATACCACCCTCTATTAATAACAGTACTGCCACAACAGATTCAATATTCCTCACACCCCCCCCCCCCCCACCAAGATCACACACTCCGTCCAAAACTACAACCCCCTCTCGGTAACCGGACAGCACCTCGAGACCCACAACACCCCAAACAGAAGAAAGCAAACCATATCAAATACCTAGCAAGAAAAAACAAAAACAAAAACATACCAACAGCCTACCAGATGAAAGACTATTATACCATCATCCTTATCAACGCCAGATCAATAAGGAACAAAACACACATCATACATGACATCATCACAGACGAACAGCCAGACATCCTATGCATCACTGAAACATGGATCACAGATACCGACGCCGCAATAACAAACCAAATAACCGCCCCCGGATACAAGATTTACAACCGCCCCCGCATATCTAGAAGAGGAGGAGGAGTCCTGATTGCAGCCAAGTCCACCTTATCACTTACCAGCACCGCACACAGCATCATCAAGGACATTGATATACTCAAAGTGGAAAACAACTCAATAGCAACCTGTCTAATATACATACCTCCGTCCTCACCCCCAGAAACGCTGGCCACAGCACTAGAATGCGTCTCAACCACAGCAATCAGAAAATATCAAATCATCCTGGGAGACATAAACCTACCATCACTACCACAATGTCAAGCCAACACTTTCATGGAAGCCATGGAACAACTTGGTTACAAACAAATAATAAACGAAGCGACACACAACAAAGGTAACACCCTAGACATGGTATTCACACCCGCAGAACAACCACCAAACAAGGAAAAAAATCCTGTAATAAAAATAACCCAAGTACCATGGTCCGACCACCACCAAGTTGAAATCAGGATCTACACACCGCCCAGTAACCCAAAACCTGAACTACCAACACACACACCCGCAGAAGCTTTAATAAATACAACAGCGAAACTCTCATAAATTCCATCACCTCGCACATAGACCTGAAAAGCACTGACCTCGATAGTCTAATAACCAGTTGGAACTCAGGAATTCAAGAGATGTCTGAACCAAAATGGAAAGCAACAAACAACAACCCCAAACCCAAAATGGAACCATGGTACACAAACTCTGTCCACCCTAAAGAGAGAACTACGAAGAACAGAGAGAAAATGGCGACAAAGCAAAACCAACGAACGTAAAACAGAATACCTAACCATACTCTCCAAATACAAGAACGAAACCAACTTAGCGAAACGTATACACCACACAAACTTACTAAGTAAAGCATTAAACAAACCCAGAGAACTATTCGCCCTGGTCAAATCCCTCACCAAAACACCACAAGAGGACCAACACAACGATAAAATCAAGGTCCAGGCTCTAGCTGATCACTATGCTAGCAAACTAAACCCACAGATCGGACCCAAACACGCACCTCCACTAGATGTGTCCCCCACCGTGTCTCAACCCACTATGACAGCCAAACACACGTCACCTGCTGGAACAAATTTTACAACATTGGGGACAAACATGTCAATATAATTTCAAACATCAACACCACAACCTCTCCCCTAGACCCCTGCCCAGCTTCATGGATTAAAGCAACAAAAGCAGAAATCACCCACCAAATCGCACACATAATAAACCAATCACTCCAACAGGGCACCATGCCAAACCAACTCAAGAGATCCGTCATAAGGCCAATACTAAAAAACAAGACCCTCAACAGAGAAGACCCTGCATCTTATCGCCCAATATCCAGCATAGCCCTACTAGCGAAAATCATTGAAAAGGCCGTCCTACAACAACTACAAGACCACCTGGACATCAACAGAACACTGGACGAACACCAATATGGCTTCAGGCCACACCATGGGGTCGAGACCCTACTTATTGCACTACTGGACAATCTACTCAAAGGGATTGAAAACAAAAAGAAAATGTTCATTCTCATATTCATTGACATCTCCGCAGCTTTCGATACTGTTTATCAAACACTACTAAACAGAATGAGAGCTATAGGAATAACAGGAACCCCACTAAAATGGTTCTCATCATATATCTCCAACAGAATGCAACAGGTACAGTTCAATAACGAAAAAGCAAAGGCTTTCCCACAAACACAGGGCATACCACAAGGCTCAGCCCTATCCGCGCTTCTCTTTAATGTGTACATGAGACCAATCTGCGAAATATTCAAAAAGCATAAAATCCAATATCACATATACACTGATGATATTATGCTCTATACTCAACTTGATGCAAACAACCCAAACTACTCTCAGCTAGAAAAATGCATAAAAGACATGCAAACATGGCTCCAGCGGAACAACATGGCCATAAACCACAAAAAAACTGAAGTCATGTACATCTCAAGAAAATCAGATTTCAATCCTCCAGCTTCAATTGCCCTAGGTGAAAACACTTATTACACAAAAACTGAAATAAAATACCTCGGAGTAACACTGGATAGCGAACTAAAGCTGGCAAAGCACCTCCGCCTAGTAAACAGAGCCATCTTCCACAAGCTCAGGGTTATACAACCTCTCAGGAACATCATAGAACCCACCGACTTTAGGACAGTAGCCCAAGCCCTCATCATACCACATTTCGACTACTGTAATGCAATCCTTCAGGGCCTTCCAAAAAAAACACTAAACATACTCCAGATGGCACAAAACGTCGCAGCCAGAATCATCACCAAAACAGGTGTGGCAGAACACATCACCCCGGTGCTGGTTGAATTACACTGGCTCCCCATCATAGCCCGTATAAAATACAAAATCCTAGTGACGACTTTTAAAACCATCCACAATTTGGCACCAACCTTCCTCACAAACCTAATCACCTTACAACCTGCTAACAGAAACAGGCGAACCGCCACCATAAACAACCTGCAAGTACCAATAAGTATAAGATCAGTTAATATAGCCACAAGCAACAGAGCATACTCCTTTACTGCCCCATCACTTTGGAACCAACTCCCGCCTGAGCTGCGCTCAATCACTGACCTGATGGGTTTCAGAAAAGATCTGAAGACACACCTATTTCAAGAGGCCTACAATGTATCATAAATCAACAATGCACGCACCAAGAGACCTACAGCGTATCATAAATCAGCGTAAAATGTATATATGTAAAATATTAATGTTTATATACTGTAGAAAAATATAATTGTAGTCCCCCCCCCCCCATAACTATACCCTG
This sequence comes from Ichthyophis bannanicus, assembly GCA_033557465.1. Lineage (NCBI taxonomy): Eukaryota > Metazoa > Chordata > Amphibia > Gymnophiona > Ichthyophiidae > Ichthyophis > Ichthyophis bannanicus. The sequence goes on along the minus strand of CM066037.1, from coordinate 196,058,779 downwards.
TTGTAAATTAGTGAAACCTGTTGCTAATCCTCTATACCTTAATGGAACCTGTTGTAATCTTATACACTCTAACGAAACTTGTTGTCATCTCGTAATCTTGAAATTCTGTTGTATACTTTAATGAAACTCGCTTGATTTGTTTTGAAAACCTATCACATAACCTTGTTAATCACATTGTAATGCTTTGTAATTTCTGTCAATGATCTGACATTTTCTGTTTACTTAATCAAACCGCTGCTGATCGCTGGAAGTAGCGGTATACAAATATGCGCTAAATAAAAATAAATAAAATAAATATAAAATAAGAAAGGAAAAATGGAAGCAGAAGCGGAATCGGCAGGAATTCAAGTGGGCAACGGGAAGGCAAAAGAAATATTTGACAGCACCACAAGAAGTCTCTTGACACAGCTGGCAAGGATGTGGTCCCAATGGCTCCGCAGGAAAAAAAAAAATGATTGAGGAGACCAGGAGAGAAGGCAGGAAGGCAGCCAGGCATGCATAGAGGAGCTCTCCCAAAAGCTTTCCTATTGGATGCTAGGGAGTATTCCCGCGCCAGGCTCTGTCGGTGCCGACGTCACCCATATGTGAAGACGGATTCCTGCTGATCCTGGGGATAGCATAGTTACTCACCTGTAACAGGTGTTCTCCAGAGACAGCAGGAAGTCAGTCCTCACATATGAGGGACGTCTGCGCCGATGGAGCCCATGCGGAAGCATCTCCCCAGCTTTCAAAGAAAGCAATTGGGAGATGTACCATGCATGCATGGTCCACTTCCCACCCAAGAGTGCCACCTTGCTTCGGTCTAATAACATAGCCAAGACGGCAAAAATAAAATACAATAAAGAAGCAACTCCAAGGGGAGGAGGGAAGTTAGTGAGGACTGATTTCTGCTGGTCCCGGAGAACATCTGTTACAGGTGAGTAACTACACTTTCTCCGGAAACAAGCAGGAAGTCAGTCCTCACATATGGGACTCCCCAGTTACAGGCTACCAAGAACCTGTGAAAACTTCACGGCAACCTGTAATGGTGAGTCAGGATCAGCCGCAGCTAAATCCCTATAGACAGACTCTCACAAGACCCAGGTGTCCAGCCGGGAACCAGCACTCTGGTAGTATGAATGCAGAAGGGTCAGAGGACAGGAGCTGCCTACACCCCAAAGAGATCACAGAGTACGGCCTGGCCAAAGGCACTGTACTGTCAGGACTCCCTCTCCAGGAAGTGCTGAGCAGTGAAGGTATGGAACGAAGACTAGGTGGCATCCCAACAGATTTCCATCACGGGGACGGAACACATATTTTCCACGGAAGAAGCCATGGCCCTGACCCTCTGGTCCAGTGAGATCCCAGCCTGCTAGTAGGCAAGGATAATGCAGCCTACCAACCAAGTGGAGAGAGTTCACTTAGTCATTGGGAGCCCCAGGCAGCTAGGGTCATAGGATATGAAAAGCTATGGTGCTTTGCAGTGACCCCGAGTCCGCTGCAGGAAAAAGTACAGGGTTCTCTTACAATCCAGATTGTGGAGAACGGTCTCTGCTCTACCAGCATGAGGCCTCACAAAGAAGGTGGGAAGTACAATCTCCAGATTGAGATGGAATGGGGACACCAACTTCGGCAGAAACTTGGGGTGTATGCGAAGCACCACCCTGTTCTTGTAGAACCTCGTGTAGGGCAGTTCCGCCATTAGAGAGTGGAGCTTGCTGACTCTGCGTGCAGATGTGAGTCCTACCAGGAAGGTGACTTTCCAGGACAGATGCCAGAGGTGGCAGGTAGCTAAAGTTTCAAACAGAGGTTTAGTGAGCTGCAAGAGCACTACATTGTGATCCCATTCCACGGATGGAGGGTGGATGGGGGATGGGTTTGGATAATATGCTGCCCCTCAGGAATCGAGACACAAGGAGCTGAACAGAGAGATTTTCCCTCAAAGGAATGGTTATGCGCTGCGATGATGCTCAGGTGTACTCTGACCAAATCAGTCCCACGTGCGATAGGTGAAGCAGGTACTGGAGTACCACTTGTACTGAGCAGGAGAACGGGTATGCCCACCTTTCTGCATATCACACCAAGAATCGGCGCCACTTGAAGGCGTATGCCCTTCTTGTGGAAGCCTTAAGAGAAGCCAGAAAAATCTCTGCCCCATCCAATGGGAGGTTGAAGGTGGCTAACGCTACCCTTTCAGCAGCCAAGCCGTGAGTAACAGGGACCCCAGGATGGGATGTAGGAGAGTGTCCTGCTCCTGTGTGAGTAGCTCTAGGGCTCAATTCAGGGAAATTGGCGGCAATGCCACTGATAGGGAGAGGAGCTGTGAGAACCAGGGCTGCCTGGGCCAATGAGGGGCTTTCAGCATTAGCGAAGCTCTTTCGTGCTGGACCTTGAATAGTGTCTTGGCTACCAGCTATGTTGGTGGGAAGGCATACATGAGGCTTTGCGTCCGCGGGATGAGAAAACCATCCACTGCCACCCAGGACAGATGCGCTAGCGGGAGCAGAAATGGGGCAACTGCATGTCGTCAGAACTGGTGAATAGGTCCATCCAAGGAATGCCCCAGAGACAAAACAGCAGTGAGGATACTATTGGATCCAGGCACCACTTGTGTGGCTGGAGGACCCTGCTCAGTTTGTCTGCCAGTGCATTGTCCAAGCCCGGGAGGTATACCACCCATAGGAACATCCCTCTGCATGCAGCACAGGAGCAGAGGGTTACCGTCTCCTGGCAGAGGGAGTACGACTCTGTGCCCTCCTGTTTGTTCACACAGAACACTGCGACCTGATTGTCTGTCTGGAATAGCATCAGGTGGTGCTACAGCTGGTGGCAGAAGGCTCAGAGAGCCAGGAATATCTCTCGGAGTTCTAGCAGGTTGACTTGCAATCAGGATTCCTTCTGGGATCAGCAGCCTTGCATCTGGAGGCCAAAGCTATTCGCTCTCCAGCTCAGTAGGGAGGCATCCATAGTGAGGACCTTCTGAGGGGCGGGTGCTTGGAAAAGCATCCCAGCCTGAAGGTGACATGAATTCTGCCACCATTCAATGGAGTCCGCCAGCTGACAGGTCACTTTCACTCTGTTCCTAAGCCTGCCTGCGACTTGTGTCCAATGAGAGTGGAGGCACCACTCGGCTGCCCTCATGTGCAAGCAGGCATATGGGGTCACGTGAACCGTGGAGGCCAGTAGAAGCCAAACACAGAGAAGTGAATTGTGTATGGAGGTCACAGGTGCTTTACTGAGTGAAAAGTCCCCAGGCGTTTTGGCAAATGCCTTCTTCAGGGGGTACACATCAATGGAACTCTGTAAAATCTTAAGGAAAGAACTCACTCCAATATTGAATTAGTTAAAAGCACATCTGGCTGAGAGAGAATACTCCACACCATAACAGTACATCATTCTTCCAAAGGATTTTGAAAGAATGAGTTCTTTCCTTCAGATTTTACAGAGTGCCATTGAGGTGTACTCTCTGAAGGCGGCATTTGCTGAAACACGTAGAGAACTTTTCACTCAAAGCATCTGTGACCTCCATACACAACTCGCTTTGCTATGTCCAGATACCCTTTGCAAGTATGCTTTGCTCCCTTTGTAGTTTTCTGACCAGTAGAAGCCAGACAAGTAGTGCCCAGCGTCAGTGCACCTCTGTGCCTAACCCCCTGAGGCGTTCTGACCTCTCATGGGGGAGGAAAGCTTTCGCCTGGAGGGTATCTATTTATGCCCCATGAACTCTAGGCACTGGGCTGAAGTGAGGTGTGACTTGTAGTTCATGACAAACTCCATGTGCCGGAGGGCATTTATTGTGCGCCCGCTGGTGCATTATGCCTCAGTAGCTGTCTCCCTTTATGAGCCAATCGTCCAGGTAAGAGAAGGCAAAGGCCTCTTCGAGCTGAAGATGGGCTGCGACCACCGCGAGGCACTTTGTGAAGACCCTTGGTGACAAGGCCAGACCGAAAGACAGCACCCTATATTAGTAGTGCTGTCCCCCCCACCATGAACCAGAACTATTTTCCGTGACTGGGATGAATTAGGATATGCGTATAGGCATCCTTTAGCTCCGAGAAGCATAGCCAATCTGCCTGCTGGAGGAATGGCAGCAGTGTCCCAAAGGAGAGCATCTTGAACTTCCCCTTAACCAAAAACCTACTGAGCTCTCACAGGTCCAGGATGGGCCTGAGACCCCTGTCCTTTTAGGGACGAGGAAATATCTGGAGTAGAAGCCTGTGCCCCAAAGATGTTTTGGTACTGGCTCTACTGCCTTGTCCTGGATTAACACTGTTAGCTCGGTAAGAAGCAGGGTCTGGTAAAGTAGAGGTCTAGTGGGCTCTCCTGGGAAGTACAAGGGTGGCGCCCACTGTAGGTGGAGGTGGTACTCCTACACTTGTAATACCCAGGTATCGATGGTGATGGCTGTCCACCTGTAGGCAAACAGGGCTAGGCGCTCCCCCCTGTGAGATGCAGAGGACCCCCTGGGGTGGTGGGGGAGATCGCACCCAGGCAGATAAAAGCTCCCACGAGGCTGGGCCAGCACAAGGGGCTTCGGGATCTTTTGCTTTCAGGGACCATGTCCCTGGCCTTTTTGTTGCTGGCCCTGTTGACGGGCCGAGGAGGACTGGAAATGCGGTGTACCACTAAAGTCTCCCTTCTTCCTCAGGAAAAAAGGCTTCTGGGGTTGCACAGAGGACTTCCGACAGCATGGTTCTACTCAGGAACTCAGTTTCTATCTCTGCAGCCTTGTCTACCATGGGTTTCCCAAATAGGTTCTCTCCTATTCAGGGGACAACAATCAGTTTGCTCTGCACCCATTGCCCCAGGTCAGATGACTGCAGCCATGCTTGGCATTGTGCTCCAATGCCTGCGGCGGCCACCCTGGCTGAAGACTCAAAGCCATTGTACGCTGCTCAAGAGAAAAACTTCAAGCACTCTTTCAACGCAGAGGTCAGGGTCTTAAACTCTGTAGGGGTTTCCCATCGAGGCCCGACGAAAATCCACCAAGCTTCTTTGACAGTTCCTGCAAGTACATGCCAATATAGAACTGGTAGACTGGATCTGGCAAGTTAGCATCGAGTCCTGAAAGACCTTCTGGCCAAGGGCATCAAGGGTTCGGGTTTCCTGTCAGGTGACACCAATGAATTTTTTAGCTTTTAAGCCAGTGCATGGCCGTCTCTACAACCATGGACTTATGGGGAAACTGGGACTTTTGAAACCCAGGGCTTTAGCATATCCAGTACATGGAGTCAAGGCACCTACTAACGACTGTAACTGAAGCTGGTGTTTCCCACATCCAGAGGAGGAGACAGTCTAGGATCGGTGACGCCGGTACAGTAAAGGCCTCCATAGGGGGCGCCTTGTATTAATTTCCAATGCCTCAGTGCGCAGGTCCTCCTCTGGCCTCAGTCTCAATAATGAGATCCTTGGCCATGTCCCACACAAAATATAAGGGGTTATATTGGACTTGGTGCTTACCAATGGTGAAAGGGTTTCTGATGTTATAGTGGGAGATCATTTTGCATCCAGTGATCACCAGATGGTGTGGTTCAGTATTAGGACTAGGGCTGTTAGAATCCATTCCAAGGTGAGGGTCTTAGACTTTAGGAAGACTAACTTTGCCAAGATGGGCCAATACATCAGGGAGTCGTTAATGGGATGGGAACAGCTGGGGGATGTAGAAAAACAGTGGGCAAAACTGAAAGGGGATATTTTAAGGGCAACCAACATTTTGTTAAAATGGTAAATAAAGGTAAAAGGAAAAGGAGACCGCTATGGCTTTCGAAAGAAGTAGCTGAAAAAGTGAAGAAAAATAGGGAGGCCTTCATGAAATACAAGAGATCACAGAGAGAGGAAGACAGGCATCTGTATTTGGAAAAACTTAGAGAAGCTAGCAAAGTAGTCAGGAAAGTAAAGATTCAAAAAGAGGAGGAAATAGCCAATGCAATAAAATGGGGTGATAAGATATTTTCAGATATGCTAGTGAGAAGAGGAAGGGCAAAAGTGGTATTGTCAGACTCAAGGGTGAAGGGGAGGAATATGTAGAAGCTGATGAGGATAAAGCGGAATTGCTTAACAAATATTTCTGTTCTGTGTTCACGGATGAAGAAACAGGAGCAGGACCTCAGAAAACACCCACAAACAGGAACAGAAGTGAGGGACATCTTGAACAGTTTTCAGAAGACTGTGTTCGTGAGAAACTAGCTTAACTTAAAGAAGACAAAGCGATAGGACTGGATGGGATACACCCTAGAATACTGAGGGAACTTGGGGAAGTTCTAGCAGCTCCACTGACTGACCTTTTCAATGCATCGTTGGAGTCGGGAGTGGTGCCAAAGGACTAAAGAGAGGCTCATGTGGTGCCTTTACACAAAGTAGAAGTAAGGATGTGGTTGAAAACTACAGGCCGGTTAGTTTAACTTCGGTGATGAGCAAATTACTGGAAACGCTGCTGAAGAGAAAACAGTGAGGTTCCTGGAGTTCAGTGGATTACAGGATCCGAGGCAGCACGGATTCACCAGAGGCAGGTCTTGTCAGACAAATCTGATTGATTTCTTTGACTGGGTGACCATGGAGTTGGACCGAGGGAGAGCCCTAGATGTGGTGTATTTAGATTTCAGTAAAGCCTTTGACACTGTTCCTCACAGGTGACTTATAAACAAACTGAGCACCCTAGGGATGGACCCTAAAGTTACTGCTTGGGTTAGAAATTGGTTGGGTGGGAGGTGACAAAGCAAAGGAAAAGCTTCCCAAAAAGTACATAGAGAAGAAAATGCCGTCATTTAATCTAATAAAGCAATACATGGCGAAACCTATGCTATGTGGAATACCTTTTGCTCAAATTTAAAGATGTGTAAGATCATCTTTTAAAAAGCTACCCACAATGTATAATAATACATTGAAACATAAGTAGTATTAAAAAACCCCTGTAGCTAATGCATATTCAAAACTCACCTTGCAAAACAGTTCTAGCTAAACAAAGTGAGCACCCTAGGGATGGACCCTAAAGTTACAGCTTGGGTTAGAAATAGGTTGGGTGCGAGGTGACAAAGAGTACAGGTAAATGGGGCTCACTCTGAGGAGAAGGACATTACCAGTGGTGTGCCCCAGGGATCTATCCTTGGTCCAATTCTTTTTAACATCTTTGTTAGTGATATAGCGGAAGGGCTGTCGGGTAAGGTTTGTCTTTTTGCGGATGATACCAAAAATCTGCAATAGAGTAGACACCCAGGAAGGTGTAGATAACATGAGGAAGGATCTAGCTAAGTTTGAAGAATGGTCTAGAATCTGGCAGCTGGGATTTAATGTTAAAAAATGTAAGGTCGTGCATTTGGGCTGCAGCAATCCAAGGGAGCAATATAGTACAGGGGGTGAAGTACTTTTGTCCACTAAAAAAGAGAGGGACCTAGGCGTGGTTGTGTCTGATGATCTTAACGTAGCTAAACAGGTAGAAAAGGCAATATCAAAAGACAGCAGGATGCTTGGGTGCATACGGAGAGAAATGGCTAGCAGAAAAAAGGAGGTGAGTGCCTCTGTATAAGTCTTTGGTGCAACCTCATTTGGAGTATAGTGTGCAATTCTGGAAGCCGCACCTTCAAAAGGATGTGAACAGGATAGAGTCGGTGCAGAGGGTGGCTACTAAAATGGTTAGTGGTCTTCATTATAAAGCATATGAGGACAGACTTAACGATCTTAATATGTACACCTTAGAGGAAAGGCGGGATAGAGGTGATATGATTGAGATGTTAAAATACCTCCATGGCATAAATGTTCAGGGGGAGAGCCTCTTTCAATTGAAAGCAAGTTCTGCTATGAGGGAACATGTAATGAGGGTGAAGGGGGATAGATTAAGGAGTGATTTGCGGAAATATTTCTTTACGGAAAGAGTGGGGGATCCGTGGAATAGTTTCCCAGTGGAGGTGGTAGAAATGATGACAGTAACTGAATTCAAAAAAGCATGGGACAAACAGAGGATCTCTAAAGGAAAAAAAGGGGACTGTTGTAGTTGTTGATATGGAAGGACAGACTAGATAGGCCATGTGGTCATTTTCTGTCGTCATGTTTCTATATTTCTAAAATTGAAGGCGGCGATGTCCTCAGGCAGGGAACGGCGTCAGGAAACTGGGAGAGAGGGAATGTCTCGGTGTCGCCTCGTGTCCGGAGAGTCTTCATCCTCAGTCACCCATTTGTACTTAAAAGTCCGAGTATGAGTCAGATGCCATGCGATCACCTCGGTTGAGGGCCGCTCCAGGTGGTCCGAGACCTCCAGAGGCTCTGCAATCCGAGCCACAGGCACTCGCTGGGGAGGACCAGTACCCTGAGTAACAGGATCGGAACCTTGTCTGGTGCCGGGAGCTCTCGAGGCTGGTAGTACTCGAGGACCAGCTCAATGTCCAGGAAAGTCCTCTATGTCTGACTATTTCCATGACAAAATCCACACAATCACCCTTTAATTACCCACAAAGTCAGCTACTTTCCCTCCTTCCCATCTTCACTTCCAACTTTCCCCCTCTACCTCTGCTATCCTTTCTTCCTTTTCTATGATCTCTGAGGAGGAAACCGCACACCTTCTTTCCTCCTCCAAACTTACTACCTGCTCCTCTGATCCTATTCCCACCCGTCTCCTAAGCCCCATCTCCTCCACTGTTGTCCCTTCCATCTCCCATATTCTCAACCTATCGCTCTACACTGCAACTGTCCCTGCAGCCTTCAAGCATGCTGTAGTTACACCTTTCCTCAAGAAACCCTCACTTGATCCTATCTGTCCTTCTAACGACCCATTTATCTCCTCCCCTTCGTTTTTAAACTACTTGAACATGCGGTTCACTGACCTTGCCTTGACTTTCTCTCCTCTCAAGCCCCCCTGGATCCTTTACAATATGACTTTTGTCCTTTACATTCTACTGACACGACTCTTGCCAAAGTCTCCAGTGACTTGTTTCCGGCAAAATCCAAGGGCCTTTACTCAGTCCTCATCCTTCTTGACCTCTCTGCTGCTTTTGACACTGTTGACCAAAACCTTCTCCTTGATAACCTGTCCTCACTTGGTTTTAAGGGCTCTGTACTATCCTGGTTCTCCTCTTATTTTTCCCATTGTTCTTTCAGTGTTTGTTCTGGTGGATCCTCCTCTCTGCTATCCTGCTCTCATTTGGTGTACCCCAAGCTTCTGTCTTGGGTCCACTCCTTTCTCTCTATACCCAGGTCCCTTGGTGCGCTCATCTCTTCCCATGGCTTTCAGTACCACCTTTATGCTGATGACTCCCAGATCTACCTCTCCAACACCTGAAATCTCTCCGGCAATCCAGACCTGGATCTCTGCCTGCCTTTCCGACATTACTGCTTGGAAGTTTCACCGCCACTTGAAATTGAACATGGCCAAAAACTGAGCTTCTTATTTTCTCCCTAAAACCTCTTCTCCTCTTCCTCCTTTCTCAGTCTCTGTAGATAATTCTCCCTGTTTCCTTGGCTCGCAACCTTGGGATCGTCTTTGACTCCTCTCTCTCCTTCTCTACACACATCGATCTGATAGCCAATACCTGCCGTTTCTTTCTCTATAACATCAACAAAATCCACCCATTCCTTTCTGAACACACTACTAAGACACTTATCCACTCCTTAATCACCTCCCGTCTTGACTATTGTAACCTACTCCTTGCTGGTCTCCCGCTGAATCATCTCTCTCTTCAATCTGTTCAACACTCTGCTGCCCGCTAATCTTCCGCCACACTCGCCATGCTCATATTACCCCTCTTCTCAAGTCACTTCATTGTCTCACTATCCGTTTCTGCATCCAATTCAAACTTCTCTTGCTGACCTATAAGTGCATTCACTCTACAGCTCCTCACTACCTTTCCTCTCTTATCTCTCCCTACACCCCTCCTTGGGAACTCTGCTCTTCTGGCAAATCGCTTCTATCTGTGTCCTTCTAGTCTACCACTAACTCCAGACTTCATTCCTTTCACCTTGCTGCACCTAACACTTGGAACAAACTACCTGAGTCTGTACATCAGGCATCTTCTCTGACCCTTTTCAAATCCAGGCTGAAAACTCACCTCTTCGCTGCTGCTTTCGATCTTGACTCACCTGATCTCCTTGTGTCTCCTTGCCATTCCTCCGAGATGTATCCCCGTCTACACTTACTGTGCTGTCTGTCTTGATTAGGTTGTAAGCTCTGATGAGCAGGGACTGTTTCTTACATGTCTGTGCAGCGCTGCGTACTTCTTGTAGTACTATACAAATGCTCAGTAGTAGTCTATGTCGAGGGTCCCATTGTCAAGGAGGATGAACCAGATGAACAAGCATGGCCACAAAGGCAGATATACTGCTCTCAAAGACCACCATCCTGGTCTCCATACCATTTGGCTCCACAGCCTTCGACAAGGGCACCGAGCCCAGCAATTGTAATGCCAAGGGAGAGTAATCGATGAGGATGGCCTTGGATGCCAGCGTCTGGTCGGCGGGTGCCAATGACTTCTTGTGGGGCAGCTTGTAAGGGCGCGCCTGCTCTGAATCTTCTAACCCACACCTGGGACTGCAGGGCCTGGGGTGGGATTTCCCCTTTTTCCCAGACCCATTCTCCAAGGCGGTCATTGAGGGTTTCTAATTCTTGCACTCCACCACCGGGTTGCAGAGTTCACAGTCGGAGTCGTTATGCTCAGGGCCAAGGCAGCAGTCATGCGGGTCAGTGAGAGATGCCATTTTGCCACACCAGCAGCACCTGAAGCCACTGGAGGCCATCGTAAAAAGGGGGTCCCCGAATGCCAGTTCGAGGGACACCTCGATGAAAAATGGAAAAATGAATGCATGAACCCGAGGATCGATGCCAAGGTGAGCTGGCTCAGGGGTGGGAAGGAAGCGGTACGCAAACCGGACAAAACTTTTTAAAAAAATCACGCTTTTTATGGGGGAAACTGGACAATGGCTGAAGGGCTCTGCGGAAAAAAGGAGGCTGAGTCAAGATGGCACCTTCGGGCGGGAAGGTGAACTCGCATGTGTTGTGCATCTCCCAAATGCTCCATCGGTCCAACCTCAACCATATGTGAGGACTGACTTCCTGCTTGTTCCCGAAGAACAGTGATATTCAAAACCACATATTCATTGGCAATACAATAAAGTACAGGGTGATGTTTCTATCATGTTTGAGTATTTACTATATTTGTTAATAACTCATCCATGCTATTGGACAATTACAATGGGATTTATGATACTCTATATGCAATAAAAGTTGACTTCTAAGAATGTATAAAACTGAAACACTGAAATGTACTTGATTTGGTGTCAAATATTCAAGGGGTCATTTACTAAAAGGAAGAGGACAATGACTAGCATAGCCTACTAGAAGAGATAGTGGAGGCCAGCTAGTCACTTCACATGTTAACACTATTAGCACGTGTTATTGGCTGCAAAATCCACCACATATAAAGGAACCTAGGGCAAATACCTTGTACGAATGGCATTAGCACATGTTAATAAATGACTCCATCAATGCACTGTATGAAATTATTAATATAGCAAAAATCGCTAAATTGATACTAAAAGATACAAGCTCCCCTTTCAAAATCACCAGTAGCTAGTAACAAAAACCCTTAAAAAGCCATAAGGAAACTGCTCCAGTTTCTCTGCACTACAGCAAGGGACCTCATACAATCTGTGTATATATCTGGAGAAGCATTTATCTATGGGAAGGGACTGAAGTGATCAGGTAAAAAAAGACCCAAAAGCTAATACTAACATCAGATTAATTACTGGATAGGATAATATTTCAATTACAGTGGAACCTTGCATGCTACTCATTATATACGTCTAGGTTTTTCTCCATTTTCCTTCCACTTGCTCACAAAAATGATATTGCAGCAATCTGGGTTTAAATTGCAGGAAGAAGATTCAGAGACTAAATATTTAAATACAGATGCTGTACCTGCAGAAGTTTCATTTATAATGGCAATTGTCTTGCAGTGTCCATTCTGTCCAAAAGCATCACTTTTGTCACTTGTCCATACTGTACTCACAAGAAAGATATCAGCACCATGACTGAGTCATCGTTAGGATCTGCCCAGATCAGTTAAGCCAATAAAGCATAGTTACTCACCTGTAACAGGCGATCTCCAGGAACAGCAGGAATTTAGTCTTCACATATGGGTATCATCGGAACCGATGGAGCCTGCCCGGGAACACTCCCCAGCGTCCAATTAGAAAGCTTTTGGGAGCATCCCACAGCGCCTGCGTGCTGCCTTCCCACCTTTCCCAACTGCCTCTCTCCAGTTGAGTTTAAAGCTGAGACAAAGAGAGAGACGGAAAAAGAAAGAGATAGAGAGATGGGTGGGTTGTGAAGACTAAATTCCTGCTGTTCCCAGAGATCACCTGTTACAGGTGAGTAACTATGCTATCTCCAGGAACAAGCAGGAATGTAGTCTTCACATATGGGGACTCCCTAGCTTTAGATGCCAGGGAGAGACCCCAGAAGTTGTGTGTCCCTGTGAAAGGGCTTCACTTCCCCCCATGGATCTCTGGCATCCAACCAGGGATAGTGGGGTAGGAGTTGATTAGGTATGGAACACGTGTTGGAGAACAGCCTGACCAAACAAGGCATCCCGGTGGGAGTCCTTGTCCAAGCAGTAATGGGCTGTGAAGGTATGAACCGAGGCCCAAGTGGCTGCTCGACAGATGTCGTCGATAGACACAGAGTGTAGATGAGCAATTGAAGCTGATATGGCTCTCACATTGTGAGCTGTGACATGGCCCTCCAGAGGAAGACTCTTACTCTGATAGGCAAAGGAAATACACTGTGCAATCCAGCTGGACAGTGTTCTCTTGGAGACTGGAAGTCCCAAATGAGAAGGATCAAAAGCAACAAAGCGTTGAGAGGACTTTCTACGTTGCTGTGTTCTTTGCAAGTAAAAGGCTAGAGCTCTTTTACAGTCCAAAGTATGAAGATTCCTTTCTGCATTTGATGTATGAGGTCTTGCAAAGACACAGAAAGAGCAGCAGCTCTTGCAAAACCAAACAGGAAGCACAGGGAGCAAGAGCGATGACACAGTAACTTTTATTTAGTTATCCCCAACGTGTTTCGGCAGATTGCCTTCCTCAGGGGGTAATAACACTTACAAACACAAAACAAAAGCAATATGTTAAAACCTGAATAAAAACATTAAAACATCAACCAAGTTGAAGCTAACCGGGCATGGTATTAAACTATGACAATCCTATAACATTTAAAAAGAATAAAAAACAATCTTGTAACACTCAAAATGAATCAATAAATAAATAATTTAGAAATAAATGATAAATATATAAATTAAAAAGCATATATAAATATATATATATATAGAAACATTTAGGAACTAATAAATAATTAAGACCATGTATATAAGTTAATATTTAAAACTATATGGATATATTGTGATCAATAATAAATACAATATATACATGAAATGACTAAATCATAATAAAAAAATATAAACATAATAAAAACAAACATTTAAAACATGCGACATGCTGATGTGATTGCAATGAGAAAGATAACTTTCCAAGAAAGGAATTTCAATGAGGTAGTAGCTAAGGGTTCGAAAGGTGGCTTCATGAGCTGACCAAGAACCAGGTTTAATTCCCATGGTGGTGGCCTAATCGGAGGCTTAGTTAGAAGAAGGCCTCTCATAAATCTTTCTATAAGAGGATGGGAGGAAATAGGTTGTCCATTTAGAGGCTTGAAAGAAGCTGCAATAGCACTCAAATGGACTCTTACTGAGTTAGTCTTAAGTACTGCAGTGGAAAAATGAAGGAGATACTACAGTAATGATTCCAGAGGTATCGTAAGTGGATTAAGATCCTTCTGCGAACACCATATGGTAAACCTCTTCCACTTAAAAGCATAAGAGCGTCTTATGGAAGGCTTCCTGGAAGCATAACGGACATCCTTTACCTGCTGAGGGAGGTTAAAATCATGAAGATCTAGGCCTTCAGCAACCAAGCTCTGAGATGCAGAGACTGGGGATTGGGATGCCATAACATTCTGACCTCCTGTGACAGGAGATCTGGACCAGATCCTAACTCCAGGGAGGGGGCTTGAGAGAGATGTAGAAGCAGAGGGTACCACACTTGCCGTGGCCAATGTGGAGCTATAAGCATCATACGTCCTCTGTCTCTCTGAAACTTGAACAGGGTTTTGGGAATTAGAGGAATGGGTGGAAAGGCATAAAGTCTTGACCCCAGTGAAGGAGGAAGGCATCCCTGGCCTGAGAACCCTGAGCCGGAATTCTGGAACAGAACAGGGGAAGTTTGGCATTCAATGGACTTGCAAAGAGGTCTATGTCCGGGGTTCCCCAAATTTGAAAAATCTTGGCCACCTGGTCTGCATGTAGAGCCCATTCGTGTGGAAGCAGAACTCGACTGAGTCTGTCTGCCCAAGAGTTTTGTATGCCTGGAAGATACACCTCAAGGAGATGAATCTGATGCTCTCTAGCGAGGGCCCATAGTCGCAAAGCTTCGATGCAAAGCAACAGAGAGCCTGTTCCTTCCTGCTTGTTCACATAGAACATGGCTACTTGATTGTCCGTCTGAATGAGGACTGTCTTGTAGCTGAGCAGGGTGTGGAACACTCGAAGAGCAAGGAAGATTGCTCTGAGCTCTAAGAGACTGATATGTAGGTGAGTCTCCTGTGGAGTCCAAGTGCCTTGGGTGGAGAGGTCTTGCAGATGAGCTCCCCAACCCATTGGTGAAGCATCTGTTGTGAGAGTTGCCTGGGGTAAAGGCTGTTGAAATGGGGACCCCAGCAACAGGTTCTGAGTGGACTGTTACCATTGGAGAGACATAATAAGACGATTTGTGTTTGCTATTTTGTCTGACAGGCAACCTGATGCCTGGGTCCATTGAGTGGATAAGGTCCACTGGGCTGCTCTCATATGAAGGCGAGCATAAGGAACCACATGCACCGTAGATGCCATGTGGCCTAGTAGTTGTAACATTTCTCAGGCAGTGAGATGAGGTTTTAGCACTGCTTGAGAAGCTAACTGCACCATGCGAAGGCAACGGGTCTGGGGAAGATAGGCCCTCGCTTTTCTGGTATCCTGCAAAGCTCCTATGAACTCTAGAGACTGAGTGGGATTTAGACTGGATTTTGGGATGTTTATGACCAGACCCAAATACTGAAGGATACGCATTGTGCAAAATAGAGAAGTCCTGGCCTCTGACTGATGGGGCTCGAATGAGCCAGTCATCTAAGTAGGGGAAGACGAATATCCCTAGAGTGCGGAAAAATGCTGCTACCACAGCCATGCATTTCGTGAACACTCTTGGTGCTGAGGCTAGGCCAAAAGGAAGCACCCTGTATTGGTAGTGCTTTCCTTGAAAAAGGAACCAAAGGAGCTTTCTGTGAGTCGTATGGATGAGAACATGAGTGTACGCATCCTTGAGATCTAGAGAACAAAGCCAATCCTGACTCTGAAGGTATGGCAGCAGAGTTCCCAGAGAAATCATCTTGAATTTCTCTTTGAACAGGAATTTGTTCAATTCACTGAGGTCTAAAATAGGTCTGTTGATGAATGGGTACTTCTTCTATTGCTCCTTGGGCAAGAAGCATAGTGTCCTCTTGATCTAACAGGTTGATGAGAGAGGTCTGAGAATTGAACTGCCTTACCACTGTGGGAGGGGGCATGCACAGAAAGTGAAGCTTGTACCCCTCTTTTATAATGGAGAGTGTCCAATGTTCTGCTGTTATCTGCCCCCATCTGGGGGCAAAGTGACACAACCTTCCTGGAATGGTGGAAGGCTCTAGACCTTTGAGGGCCAGGAAAGCACAGTTACTTACCTGTAACAGGTGATATCTGGGAACAGCAGGAATAAGTCTTCACATATGTGTACGTCGGTACCGACGGAGCCTGCGTGGGAACGCTCCCCAGCGTGCCAAAAAAGGAAAGCTTTTGGGAGCATCCCACAGCGCTTGCGCGCTGCCTTCCCGCCTTTCCTAACCGCCTCTCTCCAGTTCAAGTTTTAAAGCAGAGACAAAGAGAGAGAGAGGAAAGGAAAGATAGATAAAGAGATACAACTCCTAGGGGAAGTGGGTGGGTTGTGAAGACTTATTCCTGCTGTTCCCAGAGATCACCTGTTACAGGTAAGTAACTGTGCTATCTCCAGGAACAAGCAGGAATGAGTCTTCACATATGGGGACTCCCCAGCTAGAGATGCCCGGGAGATCCCCAAGGTTGTGAGACCCTGAGAAGGGATCCACCTCCTCCCATGGATCTCAGGCATCCAACCAGGGATGGAGGGTAGGAGTTGATTAAGCATGGAACAGGTGTTTGAGAACAGCCTAACCAAACAAGGCATCCCGGCGGGAGTCCTTGTCCAAGCAGTAATGGGCTGTGAAGGTATGAACCGAGGCCCAGGTGGCCGCTCGACAGATCTGGTCGATGGACACAGAATTTAGATGAGCCATAGAGGTTGCCATGGCCCTCACATTGTGAGCTGTGACATGGCCCTCCAGAGAAAGGTTCTTACTCTGGTAGGCGAAAGAAATACACTGAGCAATCCAATTTGACAGTGTCCTCTTGCAGACTGGAAGTCCCAAATGAGAGGGATCAAAGGCAACAAAGAGTTGAGAAGACTTTCTATGTTGCTGTGTCCTTTACAAGTAAAAGGCAAGAGCCCTCTTACAATCCAGGGTATTAAGATTCCTCTCTGCACTTGATGCATGAGGACCTGGAAAAAAGACAGGTAAATATACCTCTTGGTTAAGATGAAAGGGCGAGACCACTTTAGGCATAAAGTGTGGATTGGTCCTAAGGACTACCTTATCATGATGGAATCTTCTTTAAGGTGGATTAGCCACTAAGGCCTGCAGTTCACTGATGCTGCGAGCTGAGGTGACTGCAATAAGAAAGATAACCTTCCAGGAAAGAAATTTCAAGGAGGTAGTGGCTAAGGGTTCAAAGGGTGGCTTCATGAGCTGACGAAGAACCAGATTCAAGTCCCATGCCACTGGAGGTGGTCTAATGGGATGTTTAGTTAAAAGAAGGCCTCTCATGAATCTTGCAATAAGAGGATGAGAGGAAACAGGTTGTCCATTGAGAGGCTTGAGAGATGCTGCAATAGCACTCAAATGGACCCTTACTGAATTAGTCTTGAGGCCTGCATGGGAAAGATGCAGGAGATACTCTAGTAAGGAATTCAAAGGTATTGCTAGAGGGTTAATACCCTTCTCAGCACACCAAATGGTAAACCTTTTCCATTTAAAAGCATAGGAACGTCTGGTAGAAGGCTTTCTGGAAGCATGAAGGATATCCCTTACTTGCTGAGAAAGATGCCAATCTTGAAGGTCTAAGCCTTCAGCAACCAAGCCCTGAGATGGAGAGATTGGGGGTTTGGGTGCCACAACGTTCCCCCCTCCTGAGACAGGAGATCTGGAGCAGACCCTAAGTCCAGGGAGGGAGCTTGGGAAAGATGGAGAAGTAGAGGGCACCACACTTGGCGTGGCCAACGTGGAGCTATGAGGATAATAGTCCCTCGATCTCTATGAAGCTTGAACAGAGTCTTGGGAATTAGGGGAATGGGTGGAAAGGCGTACAGGAAATCTTGACCCCCATGAAGGAGGAAGGCATCCTTGGCCTGAACTCTGACACGGAATTCTGGAACAGAATCGGGGAAGTTTGGCATTCCACGGACTTGCGAAGAGGTCTATGTCCGGAGTTCCCCAAATTCGAAAGATTCTGACTATCTGGTCCATATGAAGGGACCATTCATGTGGAAGCAGAACTCGACTGAGTCTGTCTGCCCAAGAGTTTTGAACTCCTGGAAGGTATACTGCCAGAAGATGAATTTGATGCTCTCTGGCGAAAGCCCACAATCTCAGAGCTTCGTTGCAAAGCGACAGAGAGCCAGTTCCTCAATGCTTGTTCACATAGAGCATGGCTACTTGGTTGTCCGTGTGAATGAGGACTGTCTTGTAGCTGAGCAGCGTATGGAAGACTCTGAGAGCCAAGAAGATTGTTCTGAGCTCTAAGAAGTTGATATGTAGGGAGGTCTCCTGTGGGGACCAAATGCCCTGGGTGGAGAGGTCTTGAAGATGAGCTCTCCAACCCTCTGGAGAGGCATCTGTTGTAAGGATTGCTTGGGGTAACAACTGTTGGAAGGGGGACCCCCAGCAACAGATTTTGAGTGGACTTCCACCACTGGAGAGACCAAAAGTGGCACCTGGAGGTTGCTATTTTGTCTGACAGACTTCCAGATGCCTGGGTCCACTGGGTGGACAAAGTCCATTGAGCTGCCCTCATGTGAAGGCGAGCATAGGGACCACATGCACAGAGGATGCCATGTGGCCTAGCAGTTGTAACATCTCTCGAGCAGTTAGGTGGGTTTTTAACTGAATCTGAGAGGCTAACTGCACTAAGCGTAGGCAACGGGCCTGAGGAAGATAGTTCCTTGCAGTTGTGGTATCCAGCAAGGCCCCTATGAACTCTAGAGACTGAGTAGGGGTGAGTTGGGACTTTGGAATGTTTATAACCAGTCCCAGATACTGCAGGACACGCCTTGTGCAGACTAGGGAAGTCTGGGCCTCTGACTGGGATGGAGCTCGGATGAGCCAGTCGTCCAGATATGGGAATACGAATATTCCTAGAGTGCGTAGAAATGCAGCTATTACTGCCATGCATTTTTTGAACACTCTTGGAGCAGAGGCCAGACCAAAGGGAAGCACCTTGTATTGATAGTGCTTTCCCTGATAAAGGAACCGAAGGAACCTTCCGTGTGTTGGATGGATGAGTATATGGGTATACGCATCCTTGAGATCTAGAGAACAAAGCCAATCCTGACTCTGAAGGAATGGAAGGAGAGTACCTAGAGAAATCATCTTGAATTTCTCCTTGCATAGGAATTTGTTCAATTCTCTGAGATCTAATATGGGTCTGTAACCCCCTGTTTTCTTTGGAATCAGAAAATAGGGGGAGTAGAACCCTGAGCCCTGTTGAAGAAAAGGCACTTCTTCTATTGCCCCTTGGGCAAGAAGGGTAGAAATCTCTTGACCCAGAAGGTCGAGGAGAGATGTTGGAGAATTGAACTGTCTCACCATGGTGTGAGGAGGAAGGTTTAAGAAATGAAGTTTGTACCCTTCCCTTATGTTGGAAAGGGTCCACTGCTCTGCTGTAATTTGCTCCCATCTGGGAGCAAAGTGAGCTAACCTTCCTGGAATGGTGAGAGGCTCTGGTTCTTTTAGAGCCAGAAAGGCTAAGTTCTCTAGCTGCAAGTCAAAGGCCCTGAGGAGGCTGAGGCTGTTGGGCTACAGTAGGCCTTGCAGCCTTAGACTTGACCTGTTTAGGTTGTTGACGCTTTGCAGCAAAAACGACCTGCAGAAGATGTCTGCTGACCATAAACAGGATAATATCTTCCCTTCTTGGGAAAATATGTCTTTTTGAACAACCTCTTCTGGACAGGATTAGAGGTAGACTTTGAAAACCTATCCAAAGCAGAGTTTTCTGCATCCATCTGGGTGGCCTTTGCTTGCCAATCTTTGCCAAACAGGTTTTCACCTGTACAAGGAAGATTGCCTAATCCATCTTGGACCCAGGGTTCCAAATCAGAAGCTTGTAACCAAGCAATTCTGCGTGCACCTATGGCAATGGCCGAGGCTCTGCTGGCCCCCTCAAAAGAGTCAAAGGCTGCACGGTTAGAGAATTTGGAAACATCCTGGGCATGCTTAAGCCAGATAAGAAAGTCCTCCCTTTTATCTTCTGGAAGAAAAGGGAGGAAAGTTTGCAGATGATCTGTAACTTCCTTCAGAAACATCCCCATATAGAGACTATAGGAGTTGATTCTGGCAACAAGCATACTGGCCTGGAAGAATTTCCTGCCAAAAGCATCTAAGGTTCTACATTCTCTTCCTGGAGGAGCAGATGAGTGCCTCTTTGCACTCTAACTTTTTCATAGCAGACTCCACCACAATAGAATGGTGAGGAAGCTGAGTTTTATGAAATCCAGGACAAGGAGGGACACGATACATGGTGTCCAACCTACGAGAAAGAGAAGAGATGGTGAGAGGAGTCTCCCATATGGTGGTCATAAAGGATCTCATGAATTGGCAAAGTGGCTGCTTCTTTAGGAGCCTTGGGATATTGCAAAATATCCAATTTTTTGGGTCTAGGCTCAGTCTCAGGGGCTACTGAGATAGAAAGCCCCTTGGCCACTTCCCTTATGAAGTCTTGAAAAGACAAGTCTTCTGGAAGGGACATTCTTCTTTTTGGAGAAGGCGGCTCTTGAGGAAGGAGCACCGATGCTTCGACAGAGGCCTCCGATGCATCAGAGTCTTCAGAGGAATCAAAGTATCGCCTATCTGGATGCTCCTGTAAAGCCTGATACGCATACCTTGTGGTATCGACATCGGGAGTCATCGGTACCGAATCGGTAACAATAGGCATTATCGGACAGGGTACCGCTGCAGTCGACATCGAAGCCAATGTCGATGCAACCGGTACCAGCACCGGAATCGATATCAGAGCCAGTACCGACAACAAAGCTTGTTGCGGTACCAGCAGCGTCGCAGCTTGTATGAATGTCGTGATGGCACGCTGCATGGTCAGAACATTCTGATCTATTGACGCCATGAATGTCTGGAAGTCGGTACCAGCAGATTCCACCGGTACCCCAGAACATTGCAACAGGTGATCGGTCGAGGCCATGCCATCGATGTCAACCTGTGACCCCATAGGAGGAGCTTTGGAAGCCGGAGCTTCCCGCCAGGGTACTTTTGCCGGTGCAGGATCCTCGAGGGCAAGCCCGGAGGCATCTCGATGCTTAGAGGGAGATCTACCCTTCGAGGACCGGCTGGACTTATGTTTGGTTACCTGAGATCCATAGGAGGAAGAAGCAGCCCTGGAAGATGTCGATGCCACCGAAGCTGCATCAGAGGGAAACAGTGTACTGAGCTTGGCTGCTCGGTTCTGTAAACCTCTTTTAGACATCATGGAGCAGGACGCAAAATCCGTGATGGAATGGTCAGGACCCAAGCACTTAAGACACCAGTCATGGGTGTCGGTAACAGAGATGGTACCGCTGCACTTAGTGCATTTTTTAAACCCGGAGGCGGGCTTTTCCATGAGGAATTTTCCTGTTAGGCCCAAGGCCCAAAGAAGAAAAAATACACTGAAGTGGAACGGAGTATTCTTTTTTTTTTTTAAGAAAAGAAAGAAAAGACCGGCGGTACCGGTCCGACATCGAAGAAGGCAGACGCGTGACTAAAGAAATAAAACAAAATAAAGAACTTCTTCAGCGGTGACAGGAACACGACCTGCTGGCTCCGCGGAAAAGAACTGGAGAGAGGCGGTTAGGAAAGGCAGGAAGGCAGCACGCAGGCGCTGTGGGATGCTCCCAAAAGCTTTCCTTTTTTGGGACGCTGGGGAGCATTCCCACGCAGGCTCCGTCGGTACCGACGTACCCATGTGTGAAGACTCATTCCTGCTTGTTCCTGGAGATGGCTAAGTTCTCTAGATGAAAGTCAAAGGCCTTGTGGAGGCTGAGACTGCTGAGACGGTTGAGGCTTAGCAGCCTTTGCTTTCCTTTGTTTAGGTGGTTGCTGACCTTTCCGGGCAGGCTGACCTGCAGAACGTCCCTGCTGGGAATAAGAGGGATAAAACCTCTTCTTTTTTGAGAAGAAAGGTTTCTTGAGAGATTTCTTTCTTGCACGATCAGCTGTGGCTTTGGATAACCTATCCAAAGTGGAGTTGTCAGCATCCAACTCATTGGCTTTTTCTTGCCATTTTTTGCCGAATAGGTTCTCACCTGTACAAGGGATATTTCCCAGTTTGTCCTGCATCCAGAGCTCCAAATCGGATGCCTGGAGCCAGGCAATTCTAAGTGCACCTATGGCAATGGCAGAGGTTCTGCTTATGCACTCAAAACAGTCAAAAGCTGCACGATTGACAAACTTAGAAACATCCTGGGCATGTTTAACCAGTGTGAGAAAATCCTGCCTCTTGTCATCAGGAAAGAGAGGGCTTAAAATCTCCAAGTCTCCTGTTAACTCTTTAAGGAACATTCCCATATATATAATATAGGAACTGATCCTGAGCTGGTGGCTTGGGGGTTTTCTGCCTATGGGGCCCATGTCCCTGCCCCTTGGCCTGTTGACCCTGTTGGGGAGCTACAGAGGCCTGAAAATGAGGGTACTGTTTATAGGCAGATGACTTCCTCGGGTAAAAGGTCTTTTTCCCCCGAGCCCTTCTTCTGAGGAGGGGCAGAGGTTTTTCTGGACAGCCTTGCCCGGGTAACAGTCTCGGTCTCGAGCTCTGCTGCCTTGTCAGCCATGGGCTTGCCAAAGAGGTTTTCACCTCGACAGTGGACATCAACCAACTTGTCCTGCACCCATGGCTCGAGGTCCGATGACTGTAGCCAGGCCTGACGGCGTGCACCGATGCCGGCTGCGGCTACCCGGGCCGAAGCCTCGAAGCCATCACAGGCTGCTCGAGAAATAAACTTCGAGCACTCACGAATACCCGAGGACAGAGCAGTGAACCTCTGCAAAGGTTCCTCGGAGAGACCAGTAGTGAACCCGGCAATCTCCTTTGCCAGGTCTCGAAGGTACAGTTGTAGGTCTGGACACGGCAAGCAAGCATAGAGCCCTGGAAGCACTTCTTACCGAGGGCATCCAGGTTCCGGGCCTCTCAGCCGGGAGGCACCGAGGAGTGCATCTTCTGACTCTTCAGACGATGCATGGCCGATTCCACAACCATGGAGTGGTGCGGTAATTGTGCCTTCTGGAACCCGGAGCTCTTGCGAACTCGACAGATGGAATCAACCCGCTTGCTTAAAACCGGCATCGATGCTGGTGCCTCCCACATGTGGAAGAGCAACCGTTCCAGCATTGAAGGAACTGGAACAGTAAAGGCCTCCTTCGGAGGAGAGTCATACTGTAGGGCCTTGAGCTCCTCGGCTCGAGGCTCCTCCTCAGGATCCGCGGGGAATGCCAAAGCCTTGGCCATATCCCGCACGAAGTCTGAGAACCGGGTATCCTCCGGTGGGGACCTTCTCCAAGGCTCGGACTCAGGTGTGTCCGAAGGGACGCACCGAGTCCGAAAGGTGTCGGGTGACTCCTCATCCTCCGTCTCCCAGCCCGACTCCTTGGAGGAGGAATCATGCGGCTCCGGTCAGGCAGGCATCGATGCCATCCGTCCCAACGCCGAGGGTACCGGCGTCGATGACCTCAGTCCCGAACGGGAGGCCGAGGGAGACCTTGGCCGAGGATCGACTCGAGCGCGCATGTACTCGAGGATCAGCTCGGCCTTCGGGGTCGACTTGGACGTTGATGTCCCGGTGGTCGGGGCAGATGCACCGGTGAGACCGGCGATCAGTGCCCGCTGCTGTTCCATGAAGGCAGCCAAGCTGCTCTCCAAGGCCGTCAACCTGAGTCCGAGCTCAGGAGACTCAGCAGCCCCCGACTCGGGCCCCGGCGGTGACAGGCCCGACGTCAGCTCTCCTGGAGGGGAGTCCATGAGGACTACAGTACTCACGTGACCTGGGGACACCATCTCCACACGAGGTTGTTTTGCAGGCCTCTCTGACTCCGAAGTCCCGGGACGGCACTCGGGGCTATGCGACGTGGCCCTCGAGGAGCCAAGTGCATCCACCGACGCCGCCCTCGTGGTTTTTTTCTTCTTGCGATGCTCCCGCGAGGGAGACCCCCTTTCAGAGGAGCCTCGACGTTGCTCGGGGCCGGAGTCCCGAGATGTCGAGGCCTCTGACGAGGTCCGGGCCCAACCGGACGCGGAGTCAGAGAAGATTCTTTCCTTTTGGTGCTGCCGACTCCTTAACGCCTTAGAGGACATTTTCCCCACACGGACCACAGATCATCGGGTCATGATCGAGTCCGAGGCACTGGAGGCAGCAGTCATGTGTGTCGGTGAGAGACATGAGTTTTACACCAATCACACTTTTTAAACCCACTGGCAGCATCTGGGGAAAAAGGGCCCCTGCGAGGTCAAAAGACAGGGCTGCCAGTGAAAACAGAAAAAATGGCGTGTACGCTAATCACTAAGGACAAAAACCAAAAAAAGAGGTCTGGGCTCGTTACCGATGTATTGGGCCCAGGTGGGAAATGGAAACCGGCGTCGAACCGAAAAAAAACAGGTTCACACAGAACAACATCGACTTTTTCGTCGGGTGAAACGAAAATACATCCGTCGGGCTCCGCGGAAAAAAGAAGACTGAGCAAGATGGCACCCTTGGGCGGAAAGGGGACCGCCCATGCGCGCTGCATTCCCAAAGGCTTTCTTTGAAAGCTGGGGAAATGCTCCGCACGGGGGCTCCGTCGGCGCCGACGTCACCCATATGTGAGGACTGACTTCGTGCTTGGTCCTGGAGAAAGAAAACAGCTTGTGAGCTGTTTCAGGAGCTGCTGTTCAAACTCAGCTGAAAACGGGACTGGAAGACGTTCAGGATTCTGCCTGCTTGAGTCTACATCTGCCTCACTAAAGTCCCCTTTCTGCCAGGTCCACATGGCCATCCAAGATGACCATCGTTCTCAACAGCAGGAAGTCATGGGAGACATGGCAAAGGCAGCAAGCTCAGCATGGGATCCAGACACTGCCAAAAAAATATATGTCCCAAGACGTCTCCATCACATGCAAGGCAAAAAGAGCCAACCAGAGAACTCACTCGTTGGGAGCCATAAGTAGCACACTTCCATGCACCTCGCATCACAGCAGAGCTCAAATACGGTCAAAGAAAAAAGTGGTAAAAAATGAACCCCCGATCAGTAAGGAAATCCCTGCACCTGCCAAGCTGGCTGCAGAAACTCAAAGGGATTCCACAATGGCTGGAAAGGAGATTTTTATATTCTTTTTTAAGCTGCTTTATTCAAGCAGCAAAAGACAGAGAACCAAATAAACAGGACAAAAACAAAAAACAGGCAAAATACACAGAACATGCAGAAAGAGGACAGCGAGAGGGAACAGGACCTGGGCCCAAACTTACCAATCCCCCTCAGGGGCCTTCTGGGTTTGTCCTGTCTGCTCTCTGGTCCATCAATGCTGAACACAGGGCAACTATCTACTCAAGAAGATAACTGGGGAACCCAGACTGAGTAAACGTGTGGCTATGGTCTCAAACAGAGGCCACAAGACTGATCTGGACATGGGAAGACAGACCTAACTGCACTGCTTTACCAATCCACACACCTTGCCTCCTGCTGGAGGCAGACAATACTGGCTTCCCTCCATATTGCATCAGCCTATGTACAATCAAAGACATCAATGAAAGTTGCTCTGGTCTGTCTTCACCTGCTGGTTGGGGAACATAACCCACTCATCCAAACTGGTCTTGGAGGATGATAACGATGAGGCATTTTACATAATACTGTATACTGGCATATACCTGCAAAAAATCCTTTATAAAAATTACTTCCATAGTGGTGTTGGAAAAAGTATCTATGATAATGTTAGCTGATTATTTATTGTGAAACATGCTCACTACCAACACAATTACAACATGATTGTAAGTCTAGACCAGAACAATCATGAATGTATTAATTTAACATAGAAAAATACATAGTTATTCACCTGTAACAGGTGTTCTCTAGGGACAGCAAGAATCAGTCCTCACATACAGGTGTCGTCGGCGCTGACAGAGCCCCCATGGCAGAATCTCCCCAGCTTTCAAAGAAAGCCTTTGGGAGATTCACCACACATATGTGGTCCCCTTCACGCCCAAGGATGCCATCTTGCCTCAGTCAAATAACATAGCTAAGATGGCAAAAATTAAAATACAGTAAAGGAGCAACTCCGAGGTGAAGGAGGGTTGTGAGGACCGATTCCTGCTGTCCCCAGAGAACACCTACTACAGGTGAGCAACTACACTTATTCTGGGAACAACAGGAAGTCAGTCCTCATATATGGGACTCCCCAGCTATAGGCTATCGAGAACCTGTAAAGACGCCACGGTGGCCTGCAAAGGATGAGCCATAATCAGAAGCAGTCAAGTCCCTAATGAAAGACTCTCACAAGACCCAAGTGACTAGTGGAGAACCAGCACTCCGTAGACTGAATACAGAAGGGTCAGAGGGCAGGAGTTGCCTACATCCCGAAGAGATTATGGAGTACAGCCTAGCCGAAAGCGCTGTCCCATCGGGACTCCCTTTCCAGGCAGTAGTGAGCTGCAAAGGTATGAACCGAAGACCAGATGCCTGCCTGACAGATTTCTGTCACAGGGACGGAATGCAGATTTGCCACGGAAGTAGCCATGACCCTGACATGGTGCGCCATGACCTTCGGGTCCATTGAAATCCCCACCTGCTCATAGACAACAGTAATGCAGCCTGCCACCCAAGCAGACAGAGTTTGCTTAGTCACTAGGAGCCTTCAGATGGCTGGGGTCATAGGATACGAAAAGCTGACGTGCTCTGCGTTGGACCTGAGACCATTGCAGATAGAAGGACAGGGCCCTTTTACAATCCAGAGTATGGAGAATGGTTTTTGCCCTACCGGCGTGAGACCTCGGAAAGGTGGTGGGGAACACCACCTCCTGACTGAGGTGGAATGGGGACACCACCTTCAGTAGAAACTTGGGATGTGTGTGGAGCACTACTCTGTTCTTGTAGAATCTCATGTAGGGGAACTCTGACATCAGAATCTGGAACTCGCTATTTGCTGATGTGAGTGCTACAAGGAAGACGATTTTCCAGGAGAGGTACCACAGGTGGTAGGTAGCCAGAGGCTCAAACAGAGGCTTAGTGAGCTACAAAAACACCACATTGCAGATCCCACTCCGTGGCTGGAGAGCGGATGGGGGATTTGAATAACAGGAGGCCCTGCAAGAACTGAGACACAAGGGGCTGAGCCGAGGGGGACGTTCCCTCAACGGGATGGTGTTTTGCTGCGATGGAGCTCATGAATACTCTGTGACTGGTGGAGCACATACTGGAGTACCACTTGTACCGAGCAGAAGAACGGGTTTGCCCATCTTTCTGCGCACCACACAGAGAATCAGCACCTCTTGAAGGTATATGCCCTTCTTGTAGAAGCCTTACGAGAGGCCAGAAGAACCTCTTCCACGTCCTGTGGGAGGATGAAGGGAGTTAACGGTACCCTTTCAACAGCCAAGCCATGAGTGACAGGGAGACCAGGTTGGGGTGTAGGAGACCCCTGCTCCTGGGACTTGGTCCAGGGGAATTAGTGATGCCACCGAAAGGGAGAGGGGCAATGGGAAGCAGGGTTGCCTGGGCCACCGGGGAGCTATCAGCATTAGTGATGCTCTATCATGCTGGACCTTGAATAAGGTCTTGGCGACCAGTAGTGTCAGTGGGAAGGCGTAGGAAGCCTACCGTCCATGGGATAAGGAATGCATCCACTGCCACCCCAGATGGGCGTGGCTGGCAGAAGTGGGGCAACATCATGTTGTCCGGACAGGCAAACAGGTCCACTAGGGGAATGCCCCAGAGAAAAAACAGCCAGAAGGCTACTTTGGGATCCAGGAAACACTTGTGCGACTGGAGAACTCTGCTCAGCTTGTCCACCAGAGTACTGTCTTGACCTGGAAGGTAAACCACCCTTAGGAGCAACGCCTCTGCATGCCGCATAGGAGCAAAGGGCCGTTCCTATGCCCATTCCCCCTTGCTTGTTCATGTAGAACATTGCAACCTAGTTGTCGGTCTGGCTCAGCATAGAGTGGCACTGCAGCCGGTGGCGGAAAGCTCGAAGAGCCAGGAATATCGCCTGGAGCTCTAGCAGGTTGATTTGCAACTGGGATTCCAGTTGCCTTGTGTCTGGAGGCCCTCGCAATGCGCTTTCCAGCCCAGTAAGGAGGCATCCGTGGTGAGGACTTTCTGGGGGGTGGGTGCCTGGAAGGGCATCCCAGCATGAAGGTGACGTGGAATCTGCTACCATCCGAGGAAGTCAGCCAGCTGGCAGGTCACCTTCACTCTGTCCCTTAGCCTGCCTGTGGCTTGTGTCCACTGCGAGCAGAGACACCACTGGGCTGCTCTCATGTGCAGTCTGGCATATGGGGTCACATGAACCATGGAGGCCATGTGCCCCAACAGGCGGAGTAGGATTCGGCGTCAAGTGTACCTCTGAGGCTAGCCTCCTGAGGCATTCTGACCTCTCCTGAGGGAGGAAGGCTTTTGCCTAGAGGGTATTTAGCTGCACCACTATAAACTCCAGGCGCTGGGCTGGAGTGAGGTGAGGTTTGGAGTAGTTTATGATGAACCCCAGGTGCCACAAGGCATCTATTGTGCACCTGGTGGCGCATTCAGCCTCTGCAGATGTGCCCTACTTTATAAGCCAGTCGTCCAGATAAGGGAAGACAAAGGCCCCTTGGAGCCAGAGGGGGCTGAGACCACTGGAAGACACTTTGTGAAGACCCTTAGCGAAGAGGCCAGTCCGAAGGGCAGCATTCTGTATTGAAAGTGCTCTCCCTCCCACAGCGAACCGGAGGTATTTTCTGTGGCTGGGATGGATTAGGATGTGTGTGTAGGCATCCTTTAGGTCTAAGGAGCATAGCCAATCTCCCTGATGGAAGAATGGCAGCAGTGTTCCAAGGGAGAGCATCTTGAACTTTTCCCGGACCAAAAACCTGTTCAGCTCTCGCAGGTCCAGCATGGGCCTAAGGCCACCTTATCCTCTTGGGGATGAGGAAATACCTGGAGTAGAAGCCGGTGCCCCAAAGATGTTTCGGCACTAGCTCGACTACTTTGTCCTGGAGTCGGCCTGCTAGCTCAGTGAGGAGCAGGGTCTGGTGAAGGAGAGGTCTGATGGGCTCAACTGGATAGTATGAAGGTGGCGCCACTGTAGGTGGAGGAGGTAGCCCTTCCTGACTACTTGTAGCATCCATGTGGTGATGGCTAGCTACCTACCCGTGGACAAACAGAGCTAGGTGCCCCCCTGTGGGCTGCAGAGAACCTCCTGGGGGTGGGGAGGTCATGCTCAGGCCATCAAAAGCTTCCCCTAGGTTGGGCCGGCACCTGGGACTTCGAGGTCTTTTGCTTTCGGAGGCCGTGCCCCTGGCCTTTGTGCTGCTGGCACTGTGGAGGAGCTGAAAAGGCCTGGAAGTGTACAGTACTGCAAAAGCCCCCTTCTTCCCTGGGAAGGGCGGCTTCTTCCCAGGCTGTACCAAGGCCTTCTTCGAGAGCCTGATTCTCATCAGTAACTCAGTTTGTATCACCGCAGCCTTGTCTGCCATGGGCTTCCCAAAGAGGTTCTCTCTGATGCAGGGGACATCAATAAATCTGTCCTGCACCCATCGTTCTAAGACAGATGACTGCAGCCATGCCTGCAGTATCCACCCTGGCCGAAGACTCGAAGCCATTCTAGGCTGCTCGAATCAAAAACTTTGAGCACTCTTTTACCGCCAAAGTTAAGAGCCTTAAAACTCTGCAGGGGTTCCCCATCGAGGCCTGTCGAGAATCCACCAACCTCCCTCGACAGTTCCTTTTAAGTACATGCCGAAACAGAACTGGAAGCACTGGAGCTGGCAAGATAGCATCGAGCACTGAAAAGCATTCCAGACGAGGGCATCGAGGGTTCAAGCATGCCACTGACGAATGAGTTTTTTGGCTCTTGAGCCTGCGCATGGCTGACTCCATGACCACTGAATTGTGGGGAAGTTGGGTCTTTTGGAACCCAGCGCTTCGGTGCACTTGGTACATGGTGTCAAGGCACCTGCTGACGACTGGTACCGATGCCGGTGATTCCCACATCCGGAGAAGGAGGCAGTCGAGAATTGGAGGCACTGGTACCATAAGGGTTTCCTTAGGGGGTGCTTCATATTGGAGTATCTCCAGTTCCTCGGTGCGCAGGTCCTCCTCGGCCTCTGTCTCGATGGTGCGAGCCTTGACCTTATCCCGCACAAAGTCTACGAAAGCAACATCCTCGGGCAGGAAATGGCATTTTGACATCGGTGGAGATAGTCCTAGGGCACATCTCAGTGTTGCCACATGAGCAAGGACACTTCATGCTTGGTCTCCAATTTGGACTCTAGGTTCGAGTATGAGTCCGATGCCTCGTGATCACCTCGGTCAAGGCCCGCACCAGGCAGTCCACAACCTCCAAAGGTTCTGCGGTCTGTCGCTGGAAAGAACCTGTGCCCCGAGGGAGTGGGACCTCGTCCAGTGCCGAAAACTTTGAGGCCAATGGTGCTCGAGGATCAGCTCGATGTCTGGGAAGGACCTCGATGTCGAAGGTCCCGTCATTGGAGCGGATAAACCAGATGAACCAGACATACGCCTGCTGCATGGCCATGAGAGCATAGATACTGCTCTCTAAGGCTGCCATCCTGGTCTCTATACCAGTTGGCTCTGCAGCCTTTGATGCAGGCACAGAGGGCTGTGGGCCCAGTGTCAGACCCGTTGAGGGGGAATCCTCTATGATGGCCTCGGGTGTCCGAGGCCAATTGGAGGGTGCCAACAATACCTTGCGGGGTAGCTTGTGAGGCCGCTCCTGCTCAGACTCCTCGGACTCACACCGGGGATTGCAGGGCCTGGAGTGGAATTTCCCCTTCTTCCCAAACCCGTCCTCTGAGGCAGTCTTCATGGGCTTCGTCTTATTGCGCTCCACATCCAGGGATTTCCGCTCAAAGGAACTGTGGCCACAGGACTCTGAAGAGGCTCAGGTTTCATGGGGCTCCAAGGTACCAGAGGGGGCCCTGGAGCATGGTATCACTGGAGACTCAGGCACTGGAGACTTCTGGAAAAACTTTTCCTGCTGCTGATGGTGGCTCTTTAAGGCCTTTGAGGTCATGGTTCTGCAGAGTTCGCAGTCTTGAGTCGTTATGTTTCAGGCCGAAGCACTGGAGGCAGCAATCGTGCGGGTCGGTGAGGAACATCATTTTGCTGCACCAACTGCACTTCTTGAAGCCACTGGAGGCCATCTGAAAAAGGGGGCCCCCTCCGCTGGGCAGCAGTCAGAGGCCTTCAGCTGAAAAAGGGCACAAACGCCAGTCAAGGGATACCGCAATATAAAAAAGTGAAAAAGGATGAACGAACCTGAGGAGCGACACCGAGGTGAGTTGACTCAGTGGTGGGAAGGAACTAGTATGCACCTGGACAAAAACGTATCAAAAAACACACTATTTCTGGGGAAACTGAACAAATGTCCAGAAGGCTCCGTGGAAAAAAGCAGACTGAGGCAAAATGGCACCCTCGGGTGGGAAGTAGACCACACATGCGTAGTGTATCTCCCAAAGGCTTTCTTTGAAAGCTAGGGAGATGCTTCCGCGGGGCTCCGTTGGCACAGACATCGCCCATATGTGAGGACCGACTTCCTGCTTGTTTCCAGAGAATAAGAAAATCCCCATCAAACAAAAACAAAATACTAACTGGTATTGCCGCCTCCTTCAGCATACTTGAGCATGTAGGTAGAATTCATGGATTTAGACTTATTAGCATCTCTAGAAGTTTTTTCTTCTCTTTTAGCATCATGGCTCCGAGAACGGGTTGTCAGTCCAACATTTGTATTTGTCTTTAATTCTTCTTTGTCAGTTTCCAGTGATTTCAGTTCTCTATTGACTCTATTAATGCTGTAAGTCAGGTTTGTGCTTCCAAGTTTAACTGTTGATGATTTCCCTTTCGATTTCACTGAATCCTTGAAATTCTGTTTATTACACGCATCATCTTTTTCTTCACTTCTCTGGCTAAGAGCCCGATAAAAAGAATAAACCAAATTAAACTGTCAGTGAGCACATCTTCTTTATCAGCTGTTAAGTCTTCCAAGCTCAATAAAGAAAAACATAATTCAGAATTTAATATAAATTGATTAAAAAAAAAAAGATACTTCAGCATTGTTTTACCTATTTAGATTAGCAAGGAAGTTATCAAAATGAATTTTCCAGTCTTCAGGAAATCCAGCTGAAAATGTCTTAATGAATAAACGTGGAAATCCTGAATGAAGTAAAAACAAAAAAATATATATTTCAGTTTTATTAAGAAATGTGAAATACAGGTTTTATATATTCATTTTCCTCATGTTTTGCCTTTAGGAAAAAACTTTTCTAAATTGTACAAATGGCAGTATCTTAAGTAACAAAACTTTCACGATATAGAAACATTAAAAGGGTGGCTCCCAAACTATGAGTCATGATCCCAAATGGAGTATCCAACTCAAAGGATGGGATTATAAGCAACAAAGCTTTTCATATCATCCCACCCCCACAGACCTTCACTCTAACCTACCAGTAGCTGCAGAAGAGACACTCAAAGACCCACTTTCTCTTCTTGCACAGGCTTCCTGTTAGAAATCTGTGGGCTGCAGTGGCACTACTGCTATGGGGGGGGGGGGGGGGGAGAATGTCAGCACCAATGAGACTGCCATTTTTTTCCTTTTCTTTTTTTTTTGGGTGGGGGGAGGGGAAGCCCCCTTTCCCCAAAGATTCAGTCACTGCCCCAAAAGAGCACTGGGCTTTTATCTTCTCCATCCTGCCAGCAGGCTTATGTCTAATCACAGCACCAGTCCACATGTATGCACCACCTACTGGAGACAAAATACTGATAAGATGCCAGTCTACACCAGTATCTATAGAGGAGCAAAGTTAGTTGTAAAGATATGTTCTGTCTCCATCTGCTAGCAGAGAGTCATAATCCCACTGATCTGGTAGGATGAGTGGGAATACAAAACTTCTTGATACTGCTATAGTAGTCTCCAAATAAAATATTCAGAAGTCTGAAATCAATTATAAACCCCTAATAGCAAATTTGAATTCTCAACTATGAGCAAAGGATAGCTCCCGCTTTGCTTTTCGGTCGAGAATGTGAATCTGTACAATGGGGGGGGGGGGGTTTACAACCTGCTGTCTTAGGAGGTTGAGGTTAGAGGGAAAGCACCATGTTTGCTACTCTGTTTGACCCCTGGCATGGGAATAAGAAAAGGGAAGTTAAGGAGAACCCTGAAATTTCTACATCTAAAAGACAAGTGACCCCCATGGATAATTTTGTGAACACTAGGAGAATGCAGAATGCTCCAGGGATGGTTAGCCTCAAGAGCAATGGAATCCTTTCTGAAAACAGTGGTATAGAGGCCAATCCCCTGCTCATCTCCTTTAGTACCTGGAAGCTTCCTGTCTCTGCTTGCAGAAAATCTTTAAAAAAAAGAGACCATAGAGATTGTTATTTTAAAACAATAAGAGGAATACTCTGTGACAGTGGAGGGATATAGGTAGATTTATCAAGGGGGGGGGGAGAGTAAATCTGAGCTAGAGTGGGTAGGCCCAAACTTTCTGGGTGGGGTCAGACTGCCATACAAGGTAGAAAATGCCTTATATGGCAGTATGACCCCGCCTGGGGCATCCCAGGATGCACTGCGTGGGGCCAGGCGCCACCATTTTTCAAGATTGCGGCACAGCAGCGGGAGTATGTGGGCAGCGCTCCCGCTCCTTTGTGAAGGTACTGGGAGGGGGGTGGGGGGTTTGGGGCCGCTGGGCCACCAGGCTTATTTTCAGAGGGGTGGGTGGTAGGGGATTGGGGCTGCCGGACCACCAGGGATTTGCGAGTGGTGGGTTCAGTGGTAGAATTCTCGCCTGCCACGCAGGAGGCCCAGGTTCGATTCCCAGCCAACGCACCAGGAAATGTAGCAGCAAACTGCATGCAATGAATAAAACCAGGAGTCAGTTCAGGGTCCAAGCCAATTTATTGTGCACAGGCTCAGACAGCACAGTTACTTACCTGTAACAGGTGATCTCTGGGAACAGCAGGAATTAGTCCTCACATATGGTACGTCGGTACCGACGGAGCCTGCGCGGGAAAGCTCCCCAGCTTCCCAGAAGGAAAGCTTTTGGGGCCTCCCACTGCGCATGCGCGCTGCCTTCCCGCCTTCCTGACCAACTCTCCTCAGTTCGAGTTTAAAGCTGAGAAAATAGAGAGAGGAAAGGAAAGAGAGATAGATACAACTCCTAGGGGAGGCGGGTGGGTTGTGAGGACTAATTCCTGCTGTTCCCAGAGATCACCTGTTACAGGTAAGTAACTGTGCTATCTCCAGGAACAAGCAGGAATAAGTCCTCACATATGGGGACTCCCTAGCTAAGATGCCTGGGAGATCCCCTGAAGGGTATGAGACCCTGAAAGGTTCCTCATCTTCCTATGGATCTCAGGCATCCATTCAGGGAAGGTGGGCTGGAGTTGTTCAAGAATGGAACAGGTGTCTGAGGACAGCCTGACCAAACAAGGCATCCTGGCGGGAGTCCTTGTTCAAACAGTAATGGACTGTAAAGGTATGAACCGAGGCCCAGGTGGCTGCTCGACAGATCTGGTCAATGGACACAGAGTTTAAATGAGCCATAGAGGTGGCCATGGCCCTCACGTTGTGAGCGGTGACATGGCCCTCCAGAGAAAGCACAGTTACTTACCTGTAACAGGTGATCTCTGGGAACAGCAGGAATTAGTCCTCACATATGGGTACGTCGGAACCGACGGAGCCTGCGCGGGAAAGCTCCCCAGCTTCCTAGAATGGAAGCTTTTGGGACCTCCCACTGCACATGCGCGCTGCCTTCCCGCCTTCCTGAACAGCTCTCCTCAGTTTCGAGTTTATAGCTGAGACAATAGAGAGAGGACAGGAAGACAGATAGATAGAAGATACAACTCCTAGGGGAGGTGGGTGGGTTGTGAGGACTAATTCCTGCTGTTCCCAGAGATCACCTGTTACAGGTAAGTAACTGTGCTATCTCCAGGAACAAGCAGGAATAAGTCCTCACATATGGGGACTCCCTAGCTGAGATGCCTGGGAGATCCCCCTCCAAGGGTTCGCCATCTTCGTATGGATCTCAGGCATCCATCCTGGGAAGGTGGGCAGGAGTTGTCTAAGAATGGAACAGGTGTTTGAGGACAGCCTGGCCAAACAAGGCATCCCGGCGGGAGTCCTTGTCCAAACAGTAATGGGCTGTAAAGGTATGAACCGAGGCCCAGGTAGCGGCTCGACAGATCTGATCAATGGAAACAGAGTGCAGATGAGCCATAGAAGTTGCCATGGCTCTCACATTGTGAGCTGTGACATGGCCTTCCAGAGAAATGTTTTTACTCTGGTAAGCAAAGGAAATACACTGAGCAATCCAATTGGAAAGTGTACGCTTGGAGACTGGAAGTCCCAAATGTGAAGGATCAAAAGCCACGAAAAGTTGAGAAGACTTTCGATGTGGCTGAGTCCTATTAAGGTAAAAGGCTAGAGCTCTTTTACAATCCAGAGTATGAAGGTTCCTCTCTGCACTGGATGCATGAGGAGCCGGAAAAAAGACAGGTAGATATACCTCTTGATTAAGATGAAAAGGCGAGACCACTTTGGGCATAAAGTGGGGATTCGTCCTAAGGACCACCTTGTCATGATGAAATCTTGTATAAGGTGGATTAGCCACTAGAGCCTGCAGTTCGCTGATGCGGCGAGCGGAAGTGACTGCAATTAGGAATAGTACCTTCCAGGAAAGAAATTTCAAGGAGGTAGAAAATAACGGCTCAAAAGGTGGCTTCATAAGCTGACCAAGCACTAGATTCAAATCCCATGCGACCGGGGGGGGTCTGATGGGAGGTTTAGTGAGGGTCAGGCCTCTCATGAATCTTGCAACAAGAGGATGAGAGGAGATAGGTTGTCCATTTATAGGTTTCAGGGATGCTGAAATAGCACTTAAATGGACTCTTACAGAATTCGTCTTAAGGCCTGCATTAGAAAGATGCAGGAGATAGTCTAAGAGGGAATTCAAAGGAAGTGCCAGAGGGTCAAGGCCCTGCTGAGCACACCAAATGGAAAAACGTTTCCATTTGAAAGCATAAGACCGCCTCGTGGAAGGTTTCCTAGAGGCATGAAGGATATCTTTCACAGGTTGAGAAAGATTAAAGTCTTGAAGACTTAAGCCTTCAGTAACCAAGCTCGGAGATGTAGGGATTTGGGGTTTGGGTGCCATAAAGTCCCCTCCTCCTGAGACAGAAGGTCTGGTGCAGCTCCTAAGTCCAGGGAGGATCCCTGGGAGAGCTGTAGAAGCAGAGGGAACCACACTTGGCGTGGCCAGCGTGGAGCTATGAGGATCATAGAGCCGTGATCTCTCTGGAGTTTGAACAGTCTTGGGAATCAGCGGAATGGGTGGAAAGGCATATAGGAACGCCTGACCCCAATGGAGGAGAAAGGCGTCCGTGGCCTGAGCTTCCTGACACGGAGTTCTGGAACAGAACCGGGGAAGTTTGGCATTCCACGGACTTGCAAAGAGGTCTATGTCCGGGGTCCCCCATTCCTGAAAGATTCTGCTTAACTGGTCCACGTGTAGGGACCACTCGTGTGGCAGCAGAACTCGACTGAGCCTGTCTGCTAGAGAGTTTTGAACTCCTGGAAGATACACTGCTAGCAGATGAATTTGGTGCTCTCTGGCGAAGGCCCATAATCTGAGAGCTTCGTTGCAAAGCGACAGAGAGCCCGTCCCTCCTTGTTTGTTTATGTAAAACATGGCCACCTGATTGTCTGTCTGAACCAGGACAGTCAGGTTGGCAAGGAGGGTATAGAAGACCTTGAGGGCAAGGTAAATTGCTCGCAGTTCCAGGAGGTTGATATGAAGGGTGGCCTCCTGTGGAGACCAAGTGCCCTGAGTGGAGAGAGTTAGCAGATGGGCTCCCCACCCCAATTGGGAGGCATCTGTTGTGAGGGTTGCTTGGGGTAGCAAGGGCTGAAAGGGAGCCCCCAACAACAGATTCTTGGTGGATATCCACCAATGGAGGGACCAAGACAGACGGTTTGAGGTTTGTATTTGGTCTGAGAGTGCTCCCGACGCCTGAGTCCACTGGGTGGCCAGGGTCCATTGAGCTGCTCTCATATGAAGACGAGCATAGGGCACCACATGTACTGTGGAGGCCATATGGCCCAGGAGGCGTAGCATTTCCCTGGCTGTCAAGTGAGTACTGGACTGGGCTTGGGAGGCCAAGCTCAGCAGACGCTGACCCCGAACCAGTGGAAGGTAGGCTCTTGCAGTGGTGGTGTCCAACCGGGCCCCTATGAATTCTAGAGACTGAGTAGGGCTGAGTTGAGACTTGGGAAGGTTTACCACCAGTCCCAGATACTGCAGAAGGCTCCTTGTGCGGTCTAGGGAAATCTGGGCCTGCGACTGAGTTGGAGCTCGAATGAGCCAGTCGTCCAGATATGGGAATACGAAAATCCCCATGCTTCTGAGAAATGCGGCTACGACTGCCATGCATTTGGTAAAGACTCTTGGGGCAGAGGCGAGACCGAAGGGAAGTACTCTGTATTGGTAATGACTTCCCCTGAACAGAAAGCGAAGATATTTTCTGAGGGATGGATGGATGAGTAGATGTGTATACGCATCCTGCAGGTCTAGAGAACAAAGCCAGTCCTGACTCTGAAGGTATGGAAGGAGAATGCCCAAAGAGAGCATTTTGAATTTCTCCTTGTACAGAAATTTGTTCAATTCTCTCAGATCTAGGATTGGTCTGAATCCCCCTGTCTTCTTTGGAATGAGAAAATAGGGGGAGTAGAAACCTGACCCTTGTTGATGAAGAGGAACCTCTTCTATGGCCCCTTGGGCAAGCAGAGAAGAGATCTCCCGATCCAACAGGGCTAGGAGAGGAGATGGAGAATTGAAGGGTCTCACCATGTGATGAGGAGGAAGGTTGGAGAAATGAAGTTTGTAACCCTCTCGGATGATAGAGAGGGTCCATTGCTCTGTTGTGATTTGTTCCCATCTGGGAGCAAAGTGAGCTAACCTTCCAGGTATGGTGAGAGGTTCTGGTTGGTCCAGAACCAGGAATGGCAAGTTCTCTAGGGGCAAGTCAAAACCCCTGAGGGGGTGGAGCCTGTTGAGCTGCAGTAGCTGCTGCAGGCTTTGCTCTTGCTTGTTTCGTTTGCTGACGTTTAGCCGCAAAACGAGGTTGAGAAGATTGCTGGCCAGTATTGGAAGCATATCTGGCCTTCTTATAATAAGGCCTCTTGAAAGACTTCTTCTTAGTGGGAGTAGAAGTGGACTTAGAAAGTCTCTCTAAAGTGGCATTTTCAGCGTCCATTTGAGTGGCTTTAACTTGCCACTCTGCACCGAATAAGTTCTCACCTGTACAGGGCAGATTCCGTAAGCCATCTAGAACCCAGGGTTCCAGATCAGAAGCCTGGAGCCAAGCCAGACGTCTGGCTGCAATAGCAATGCCAGAAGCTCTGCTGGCTCCCTCGAAGGAATCAAAGGCAGCTCTGTTGGAGAACTTAGAAACATCTGAAAGTTGTTTCACTACAGCAAGGAAGTCCTCCTGTTTATCCTCAGGGATAAAGGGGGCAAAATGCCGCACTTTCTTGGCAAGTTCCCCTAGGAACATGCCCATATAAAGGCTGTAGGAATTAATCCTGGCTATAAGCATACTAGCCTGGAAGATTTTCCTACCAAAAGAGTCCAGTGTCTTACATTCCCTTCCTGGAGGTGTAGAAGAGTGCCTTTTAGTACTCTTGATCTTTTTCATTGCAGACTTTACCACAATGGAGTGGTGAGGCAATTGAGTTTTCTGAAAACCAGGAGAAGGAGGGACCCGATACATGGTGTCCAACCTACGGGAATAAGGAGACAGAGTTAAAGGGTTCTCCCAGAAATCCATCAATTGTTCCTGAAGGATTTCATGGATAGGCAGGGTGACTGCTTCTTTAGGAGACTTAGAGTATCCTAAAATATCCAACCTTTTTGACCTTGGTTCCCTTTCAGAGGAGGTAGTGATAGAAAGGCCTTTAGCCATTTCTAAAATAAAGTCCTGAAAGGACAAATCCTCTGGAGGAGACATTCTCCTTTTTGGAGAAGAAGGTTCCTCAGGAAGGTCAAGGGAGAGCTCTGCAGACTCAGAGGAACCAAAATCCTCAGAGGAATCGGTGTATTCTCTAGTTTCCTCCAACGCACGATACGCATACCGATCGGTATCGACATCGGGCGTACCGGGTATGGAAGCGGTATGGAGCGAAAGCCCATACGGTACCGATTTGCGTTTAGAAGAGGAAGGCCTGGGTTCCGGCATGGCGGACGATACCGGACCCGGGCCCGGAACCGCTGAAAGCGGTACCGATGGCGTTGCAGCTTTAATGAAAGCCATGACGGCCTGCTGCATGGATTGGACAGTATTGCCCATAGACGCCACGGCTGCCTGGATGTCGGTACCGGTATGGGCCGGTACCCCAGAGCAGTCCAACAGGTGATCTGTCGAGGCCGTGCCATCGATGTCAACCTGTAGCCCCTGAATTGGCGTTTTGGAAGGCAGAGCTTCCCGCCGGGGCTGTTTGGCTGGGGCAGGGTCCTCAAAACTAAGAGCCTCTCGATGCTTTGAAGGAGATTTGCCCTTTGAGGACTTGCCCACAGAAGGTTTGGTTACCTGAGATCCATCCGGAGATGATGACCTGGATGACTGTGATGTTGGATTCTCTGAAGCAAACAGCACATGGAATTTGTTGGCCCGGTTCTGCAACCCACGCTTAGACATTTGGGAGCAGGAAGGGCAGTCCGGAATGGAGTGGTCAGGCCCCAAACATTTAAGACACCATTCATGGGTGTCTGTGACTGATATTACAGCAGTACACTTGGTACACTTCTTAAATCCAGGGGCTGGCTTCTCCATGTGGAGAATTCAAGTAGGCCTGAAGGCCTAACTGAAGTGACCAAGTGCTGAAAATAATAAAAGAAAAAGAAAATAATTTTTCAAGAAAGAAAAAGGAAGACCGGCGATACCGGTATCGGTATGGGAAGGCAGGTACGCGGTCTAAAGAAACAAAACAAAAAACTACAATTTCTTCAGCGGTGACAGGATACACGACCTGCTGGCTCCGCGGAAAAAGAGAAACTGAGGAGAGCTGTTCAGGAAGGCGGGAAGGCAGCGCGCATGTGCAGTGGGAGGTCCCAAAAGCTTCCATTCTAGGAAGCTGGGGAGCTTTCCCGCGCAGGCTCCGTCGGTTCCGACGTACCCATATGTGAGGACTTATTCCTGCTTGTTCCTGGAGATAGGTTCTTACTCTGGTAAGCAAAAGAGATACACTGAGCAATCCAATTGGAGAGTGTTCTTTTGGAGACTGGAAGTCCGAAATGAGAAGGATCAAAAGCAACAAAAAGCTGAGAAGACTTTCGATGTTGCTGTGTCCTGTGGAGGTAAAAGGCAAGAGCTCTTTTACAGTCTAGAGTATGAAGGTTCCTCTCTGCACTGGATGCATGAGGAGCTGGAAAAAAGACAGGTAAATATACCTCTTGATTAAGATGAAAAGGGGAGACCACTTTAGGCATAAAGTGGGAATTCGTCCTAAGGACCACCTTATCAAGATGGAACCTTGTATAAGGTGGATTAGCCACTAGAGCTTGAAGTTCACTGATACGGCGAGCTGAGGTGACTGCAATAAGAAAAATAACCTTCCAGGAAAGAAATTTCAATAAGGTAGTGGCTAAGGGTTCAAAAGGTGGCTTCATAAGCTGACCAAGAACCAAGTTTAAGTCCCATGCCACCTGAGGAGGTCGAATGGGAGGTTTAGTTAAGGTTAGGCCTCTCATGAATCTTGCAATAAGAGGATGAGAGGAAACAGGCTGTCCATTGATGGGCTTAAGTGATGCCGCAATAGCACTCAAATGGACTCTTACTGAATTTGTTTTGAGTCCTGCATTGGAGAGATTCAGGAGATATTCCAAAAGAGAATTCAATGGGAGTGCTAGAGGGTTAAGACCCTTTTGAGCACACCAAATGGAAAATCTTTTCCATTTAAAAGCGTAAGAACGCCTAGTGGAAGGTTTCCTAGAGGCATGTAGGATATCCTTCACTTGCTGCGAAAGATTGAAGTGGTGAAGGTCTAGGCCTTCAGTAACCAAGCTCTGAGGTGAAGGGACTTGGGGTTTGGGTGCCACAAAGTCCCCTCCTCCTGAGACAGAAGGTCTGGAGCCACTCCCAAGTCCAGGGAGGGGGCTTGGGAGAGATGCAGAAGTAGAGGGTACCACACTTGGCGTGGCCAGCGTGGAGCTATGAGGATCATGGACCCTTGATCCCTTTGAAGTTTGAACAGAGTCTTGGGAATCAAAGGAATGGGAGGAAAGGCATACAGGAAGCCCTGACCCCAATGCAGGAGGAAGGAATCCTTGGCCTGAACTCCCTGACAAGGAATTCTGGAACAGAACCGGGGAAGTTTGGCATTCCACGGACTTGCAAAGAGGTCTATGTCCGGGGTTCCCCATTTCTGGAAGATTCTGAGTACCTGATCCATGTGCAGGGACCATTCTTGTGGAAGCAGAACTCGACTGAGTCTGTCTGCCCAAGAGTTTTGGATTCCTGGAAGATATACTGCCAGGAGATGGATTTGATGCTCTCTGGCGAAGGCCCATAATCTTAGAGCTTCGTTGCAAAGCGACAGAGAGCCAGTCCCTCCTTGTTTGTTTATGTAAAACATGGCTACTTGATTGTCCGTGTGAATAAGGACTGTCATGTTGCTGAGGAGGGTATGAAAAACTTTGAGAGCCAGAAAGATTGCTCGAAGTTCCAAGTGGTTGATATGAAGGGTGGTCTCCTGTGGAGACCAAGTGCCCTGAGTGGAGAGATCTTGGAGATGAGCCCCCCAACCCGTTTGGGAGGCATCTGTTGTGAGGGTTGCTTGGGGCAACAATGGTTGAAAGGGGGACCCCAACAACAGATTTTGAGTGGATATCCACCATTGGAGAGACCAAAAGAGACGATTGGAGTTTGCTATTTGGTCTGAGAGAGCTCCTGATGCTTGAGTCCACTGGGTAGATAAAGTCCATTCAGCTGCTCTCATATGTAGGCGAGCATAAGGCACCACATGCACTGTGGAGGCCATGTGGCCTAATAGTTGTAGCATCTCTCTGGCAGTCAAGTGGCTTCTGGACTGAGTCCGAGAGGCTAAGTGCACTAGACGTTGGCAACGGGCCTGAAGTAGATAGGCCTTTGCAGTGGTGGTATCCAACCAGGCCCCTATGAACTCCAGGGATTGCGTAGGGGTGAGTTGAGACTTTGGCAGATTGATCACAAGTCCCAGATACTGCAGGATGCGTCTGGTGCGATCCAGGGAAGTCTGAGCCTCGGACTGAGATGGAGCTCGGATGAGCCAGTCGTCCAGGTATGGGAAGACAAAAATTCCCAGGGCACGTAGCAATGCAGCTACTATTGCCATGCATTTGGTAAATACCCTTGGAGCAGAGGCTAGACCGAAGGGAAGTACTCTGTACTGGAAATGTTTTCCCTGGAACAGAAACCGTAGGAATTTTCTGTGGGATGGAAGGATGAGTATATGTGTGTACGCATCCTTGAGATCTAGAGAACAAAGCCAATCCTGACTCTGTAGGTATGGAAGGCGAGTACCTAGAGAAAGCATCTTGAATTTCTCCTTGTATAGAAATTTGTTCAATTCTCTGAGATCCAGAATGGGTCTGTACCCCCCTGTTTTCTTGGGAATGAGAAAATAAGGGGAGTAAAAACCTGATCCCTGTTGAGGAAGAGGAACCTCTTCTATTGCCTTTTGGGCGAGAAGAGTGGTCACCTCCTGACTCAACAGGTCTAGGAGAGATGGGTGAGAATTGAAACTTCTCACCATGGTATGGGGAGGAAGGTTGGAGAAATGTAGTTTGTAGCCCTCTCTGATGATAGAGAGGGTCCATTGTTCTGATGTCATTTGCTCCCATCTGGGAGCAAAATGAGTTAACCTTCCTGGAATGGTGAGAGGTTCTGGTTTTAGAGCCAGAAAGGTTAGGTTCTCTAGATTTAAGTCAAAAACCCTGAGGGGGTTGGGACTGTTGGGCTGTAGCAGCCCCTGCAGGTTTTGCCCTGGCCTGTTTAGGCTGCTGACGCTTAGGAGCAAAGCGAGCTGCAGAAGATTGTTGGCCAGTATTTGTGGCAAATCTGGCCTTCTTGTAGAAAGGCTTTTTGAAAGATTTTTTCTTGACAGGGGTAGAGGTAGACTTAGAAAGTCTATCTAATGCAGCATTTTCTGCATCCATTTGAGTGGCTTTGATTTGCCACTCCTTACCAAACAGATTCTCACCTGTACAGGGCAAATTTCCCAACCCATCTTGGACCCAGGGTTCTAGGTCAGAGGCCTGGAGCCAAGCAATCCTGCGAGCCACAATGGCAATACCTGAGGCTCTGCTAGCACCCTCAAAGGAGTCAAAGGCTGCTCTGTTGGAGAACTTTGAAATATCTTGGGTATGCT
Source organism: Ichthyophis bannanicus (assembly GCA_033557465.1). Classification (NCBI taxonomy): domain Eukaryota; kingdom Metazoa; phylum Chordata; class Amphibia; order Gymnophiona; family Ichthyophiidae; genus Ichthyophis; species Ichthyophis bannanicus. Next base: position 196,015,730 of record CM066037.1, on the reverse strand, counting down.
TTAGCAAAAGAAGGAACTCCTCCTTTCTATCCTCTGGGATAAAGGGGAGAAAATGTTGTATCTTTAATGCAATCTCCTTCAGAAACATGCCCATATAGAGGCTGTATGAGTTGATTCTGCCAATAAGCATACTTGCTTGGAAGATTTTTCTTCCAAAAGCATCCAGAGTCCTACATTCTCTTCCTGGGGGAGTAGAAGAGTGTCTTTTAATACTCTTTTATCCTTTTCATAGCTGACTGCACCACGATGGAGTGGTGAGGGAGCTGAGTTTTTTGAAACCCAGGAGAACGGGGGACACGATACATGGTGTCCAGACGACGAGAATGTGGAGATGGACTTATGGGAGACTCCTCTCACCCTATCATGTGTTCTTGAAGAATTTCATGGATGGGCAAGGTGACTGCCTCTTTGGGAACCTTAGCGTATCCTAAAATGTCTAACTTTTTTGCTCTAGGTTCTTTTTCAGAGGATACAGAAATAGAAAGACCTTTAGCTACTTCAATGATGAAGTCTTGAAAGGATAAATCCTCTGGAGGAGACATTCTCCTCTTTGGAGAAGAGGGCTCCTCAGGTAGAGTAAGGGATACTTCAGCAGAGTCATCTGATGAATCAGAATCATCAGAAGACTCAAAGTATCATCTGTTTGCTTCCAGGGATCGACAAGCGTATCTACCGGTATCGACATCGGGGGTACCCGGAACCGGATCGGTATCGGGAAAAACCCCGGAACCGGGAACCGGTACCCTGGTCGATGTGGATGGCCTGGGAACCGGTATCAGTTGTGGTACCGGAACCGGAGTCGGTACCGCAGGGTGCGGTAAGCGTAGTTACTCACCTGTAACAGGTGTTCTCCAGGAGCAGCAGGAATCAGTCCTCACATATGGGTGACGTCGGCGCCGACGGAGCCCTCGCGGAGCAATTTTCCCCAGCTTTCAAAGAAAGCCTTTGGGAATTGCAGCGCGCATGCGCAGTCTCCTTCCCGCCCAAGGGTGCCATCTTAGCCAGTCTGATGACATAGCTAAAAGACAGCATAAAAATATGCAAAAAAACTTAAGCAGATGATTGCAACTCCAAGGGGAGGAGGGAGGGTTGTGAGGACTGATTCCTGCTGCTCCTGGAGAACACCTGTTACAGGTGAGTAACTACGCTTTCTCCAGGACCAAGCAGGAAGTCAGTCCTCACATATGGGACTCCCAAGCTTAAGGCTACCGGAGACCCTAAGCACAAAAATGAGCTCCCTCTAGCTCAGCGGCACAGAAGGAAGGAATCTTCACTGAATTATTACCCACCGGTAGCCCCCATCCGGGATGGAGGGTAGGAGTTGCTCAAACCTCGAAGAGATTTCGGAGGACTGCCTGTCCGAAAGCACTGTCCCTGCGGGACTCCCTCTCGAGGCAGTAATGGACCGCAAAAGTCTGGCTCGAAGACCAAGTAGCGGCCCGGCAGATGTCTGCCAACGGAACAGAGCGGAGGTAAGCCACTGACGTAGCCTTCGACCGAACACAATGAGCCGTGACTCGACTTTCTAACGAGAGTCCGGCTGCCCCATAAGCCCAAGCGATGCAGTCAGCAACCCAGATGGACAGAGTACGCTTGGAGACCGGGAGCCCCAATTTATTGGGGTCAAAAGACAAAAAGCTGAGCAGCTTTACGGTGCTCCCGCGTACGGTCAAGGTAGAAGTTCAATGCCCTTCTACAGTCCAGGGTATGCAGGACTCGTTCAGCTCGGCTGGAGTGAGGCCTGGGAAAGAAGGTTGGAAGTACCACCTCCTGATTGATGTGAAAAGGGGAGACAACTTTCGGAAGAAATTTTGGGTGAGTCCGTAGGACTACCCTATTTTTGTAGAACCGAGTGAAGGGAGGATCAGACACGAGGGCCTGCAATTCACTTACGCGTCTAGCGGAAGTGAGGGCTATCAGGAATAAGGTTTTCCACGAAAGAAAACGCAGAGAACAGGCAGCCATCGGTTCAAAAGGCGGACAGGTGATCTGCTGTAAAACCACATTCAGATCCCAGTCAGGTGCTGGCGGGCGCAGAGGTGGTTTTAGTAGAAGGCGACCTTGGAGAAACCGTGCTACAAGAGGGTCGCTGGAAAGAGGTCTGCCGTCCACCGGCACATGGTGTGCTGAAAGAGCACTGAGGTGAACTTTGACGGAGTTGGACTTAAGGCCCATGTTAGAGAGGTAGAGCAGGTACTGCAAGATCACCGACACCGAGCAGGAGAAGGGATCCTGAGACTGCTGTACACACCAAACGGAAAAGCGACACCATTTAAGGGCGTAGCATTTGCGGGTAGAAGGTCGCCGAGAAGCTAGGGCGACCTCTTCCACCTCCGCGGGCAGGAGAAGGGGAACAAGGACTACCCTTTCAGCCGCCAGGCCATTAGATTGAGAGATCTGAGGTTGGGGTGTAGCAGAGACCCCTGGTCCTCTGTTAGGAGATCCGGTTGAAACCCCAGAGGGAACGGATCCTCCACCGCTAATTGCAACAGGAGTGGGAACCACGGCTGTCTGGGCCAGCGAGGAGCCACCAGGATCATGGACGCTTTGTCCCGGAGAACCTTGAACAGAGTTCGGGAGACCAGCGGGATGGGAGGAAAAGCATAGAGAAGGTTTTCCGACCATGAGAGCAGGAATGCATCTGCCGCTACCCGAAGGGGATGTGGCTGACGCGAGCAGAAGCGAGGAAGTTGCCGGTTGAGAGGACTGGCAAAGAGATCCATCATGGGGAGGCCCCACTTCAGAAAAGGTTTCTGGACTACCAAGGGATCCAGACGCCACTCGTGCGGCTGGAGTATCCTGCTGAGTTTGTCCGCCAGGCAATTCTCCTGGCCTGGGAGATAAACTGCTTTGAGAAGAATGCCGTGACTGACGGCCCAAGAGCAGAGCTTTTGAGCTTCTCGGCAGAGAAGGAAGGAGCCCGTGCCGCCCTGCTTGTTCACGTAGAACATGGCAACTTGATTGTCCGTCTGGACAAGTACGGACTGGTGAGAAGTCAGGTGGGAGAAAGCCTTGAGCGCCAGACGAATAGCTCTGAGCTCCAGGAAGTTGATCTGTTGAGCAGATTCCCACGCGGTCCAGAGACCTTGAGTACATGCCCCCTGTCAATGAGCTCCCCAGCCCAGGAGGGAAGCATCGGTCGTCAGCACTTGAGTCGGCTGAGGCAACTGAAAAGGCATTCCGAGCACCAGGTTCGGCCGATGAAGCCACCACTGTAGGGAAGAGGCCAGCGGTCTGGAGAGGCGCACTAAGTCGGCTAGCCCGCCGGTGGCTTGTTGCCACTGCTTGCGAAGGCACCATTGAGCCGGCCGCATATTCAGGCGAGCATTGGGGGTCACGTGGACGGTGGAAGCCATATGGCCAAGTAGTCTCAGGAAGCGCCTGGCGGAGACCAGGGACTGGCTGCGAAAACGGCCGGCTAGGTCCATGAGCCGTTGAGCCCTGTCGAGAGGCAGGAAAGCTCGAGCCTGAGTGTGCAGTCTTGCGCCGATGAACTCGAGATCCTGTGAGGGGAGCAAAGTGGACTTTGCGAAGTTTATGACAAAGCCCAAGTACTGCAGAAGAGTCACCGTGCGGTGTGTGGCATTGGTGACTGCCGGAGGGGACGACGCTCTGATGAGCCAGTCGTCGAGGTACGGAAAAACATAGAGGCCGTGAAGCCTGAGATAGGCCGCCACCACGGCGAGACATTTTGTGAAGACTCGTGGTGCGGAGGACAGGCCAAAGGGCAGTACTCTGTACTGGTAATGATTTCCTGCCACCACAAACCTTAGGTATTGGCGGTGGCTTGGGTGGATGAGGATGTGCGTGTAGGCATCCTTTAGATCCAAGGAGCATAGCCAATCTCCCTGCTGGAGGTAGGGCAGAAGGATTCCAAGGGTAAGCATTTTGAACTTCTCCCGCACAAGGAACTTGTTGAGGTTGCGCAAGTCCAGGATGGGTCTGAGGCCCCCTGTTCTCTTTGGTATCAGAAAATACCTTGAATAAAAGCCTGGACCTCTCAGGTGGTGGGGCACCGGTTCCACCGCCTGTTCCTGCAGAAGACCTGCTAACTCCTGAAGGAGCAACTCCCTGTGCAGAGGGGGGCGCGAAGGTTCTCCGGAAAATAGGAGGGAGGGACCTGATGGAAGTGGAGAAGGTAGCCTTCTCGCACGACCTGAAGTACCCAGGCATCTGCGGTGACGCTGGACCACCTGTGGCCGAAGTGAACCAGCCGGCCTCCGGTGCTGGGAGGAACCAGCGGGGGGAGAGGCTATGCTGAGCGAGTCAAAAACCCCACCCTGCTGAGCAGGGGCTGGTGGTGCAGGCTTGGGGGCTTGCTGCCTACGGGACCCGTTACCCCGTCCCTTGGCCTGCTGGCCCTGTTGGGGAGCTGCAGGGGCCTGATAATGGGGGTACTGTTTGTAGGCAGCCGCCTTCCTCGGGTAAAAGGACTTTTTTCCCGAGCCCTTCTTTTTCTGGGAAGGGGCGGAGGTCTTCCTAGAAAGCCTGGTCCTGGTGAGAGTCTCAGTCTCAATTTGTGCAGCCTTTTCCGCCATGGGCTTGCCAAAGAGGTTTTCGCCTCGGCAGGGGACATCGACCAACTTGTCCTGTACCCAGGGCTCAAGATCCGACGACTGAAGCCAAGCCTGTCGGCGGGCACCGATGCCGGCTGCGGCCACTCTAGCCGAGGCCTCAAAGCCATCATAGGCTGCTCGGGACATGAACTTTGAGCATTCCCGAATGCCCGTGGACAAGGCTAGGAACCTCCGCAAGGGCTCCTCGGAGAGACCAGCGGAGAATCCGGCTAGCTCTTTAGCCAGATCCCGGAGATACATGCCCATGTAGAGCTGGTAAGTCTGGACACGACATGCGAGCATAGAGCCCTGGAAGCACTTCTTGCCAAGGCCATCCAGGTTACGGGCCTCCCTTCCAGGAGGCACCGAGGAGTGCATCTTCTGGCTCTTAAGACGATGCATGGCCGATTCCACTACCATGGAATGGTGTGGCAGCTGTGCCTTCTGAAAGCCAGGGCTCTTGCGGACCCGATAGATAGAATCGACCCGCTTGCTCAGGACCGGCGAGGAGGCCGGACTCTCCCACATGCGGAAGAGTAGTCGTTCCAGCATAGGAGGAACCGGCACAGTAAAGTGCTCCCTCGCGGGAGAGTCATACTGGAGGGCGTCGAGCTCTTCGGCTCGAGGCTCCTCCTCGGGATCCGCAGGGAAGGCCAAAGCCTTGGCCATATCCCTAACGAAGTCCGAGAACCGGGCATCCTCCGGGGGGGACTGCTTCCGAGGCTCGGACCCCGGTGAGTCCGATGGGACACACCGAGTCCGGAAAGAATCAGGTGACTCTTCCTCCTCAGACTCCCAGACCGACTCCGACGAGGACTCGGTGGGGTCGGCCCGGGCAGGATGCGGCGCCAGCCGCCCCGACGTCGAGGGAGTCGGCGTCGGCGACCTCGGTCCCGAACGGGAGGCCGAGGGTGACCTCGACCGAGGATCGACTCGAGTTCTCATTGACTCGAGGATCGGCTCGGTCTCCGGGGTCGACTTGGACGTCGACGTCCCGGCGGTCGGGGCAGCGGCGCCAGCGAGGCCAGCGAGCAGTGCCCGCTGCTGGTCCATGAAGGCAGACAGTCTGCTCTCCAAGGCCGTCAACCTGAGTCCGAGCTCAGGTGACCCAGCAGCCCCCGACTCGGGCCCCGACGGCGTCGGGCCCGACGTCGGCTGTCGCGGAGGCGAGTCCAGAAGGACTACAGGACTTACCCGGGCAGGCATCTCCGACTCCAGGCGAGGTCGCTTCGGGAGATGTTCCTTCTCCAAGGACCCGGGGCGGCTGTCGGGGCTATGCGACCTGGCCCTCGCGGAGCCAGGAGCGTCCACCGACGCCGCCCTCGCGGGTTTTTCCTTCCGACGATGGTCCCCGGAGGGAGAACCCCGGTCGGAGGAGCTCCGGCGACGGTCCGAGCTGGAGCCCTTTGACACGGAGGCCTCCGACGAGGTCCGGGTACGGCTGGGGTCAGCGAAGATTCTCTCGCGCTGATGCTGCCGACTTCTCAACGCCTTCGAGGACAGTTTGCTGCAGGGCCCACAGATCAGTTCCTCATGATCCGGGCCCAAGCAGCGGAGGCAAAAGTCGTGTGTGTCGGTTAGTGACATATTTCGGTCACACCGACCACACCGCTTAAAGCCACTGGCAGCCATCGGGGGAAAAAGGGCCCCTGCGAGGTCAAAGGACCGGGCTGCCAAGGAAAACGAAAATGAAAGCTGACTAAGTCAGAAAAACCGAAAAAAACGCTAGAGGACTCGAGACCGGCGTCGCGAGTCCGGGCGGGGAAAACGATCGGCGTCGAACCGAAAGAAAAAAGTATAAAATAAAGAGGAAAATCAACTTTTTCGCGGGGACAAGACGGGGACGTCTGCAGGGCTCCGCGGAAAAAAGAAGACTGGCTAAGATGGCACCCTCGGGCGGGAAGACGACCGCGCATGCGCGCTGCAATTCCCAAAGGCTTTCTTTGAAAGCTGGGGAAAATTGCTCCGCGAGGGCTCTGTCGGCGCCGACGTCACCCATAAGTGAGGACTGACTTCCTGCTTGGTCCTGGAGAACAGACGTTTTGAGGTGAGTACCTGGTCTGACAGCAGTCCCGATGCTTGAGACCACTGGGTGGCCAATGTCCATTGAGCTGCTCTCATATGGAGACGAGCATAGGGCACCACATGAACCGTGGAGGCCATGTGGCCCAGAAGTTGCAGCATTTCTCTGGCTGACAAGTGACTTCTGGACTGAGCCTGGGAGGCCAAGCTTATTAGCCTTTGGCCTCGGACCAGAGGGAGGTAGGCCCTTGCAGTGGTGGAGTCCAATTGGGCCCCTATGAATTCCAGGGACTGAGTAGGGATGAGTTGGGACTTGGGAATGTTTATCACAAGTCCCAGATATTGAAGAATACGCCTTGTGCGGTCCAGAGAAATCTGGGCTTCTGATTGAGATGGAGCTCGGATGAGCCAGTCGTCCAGATATGGGAAGACGAAGATTCCCATGCCTCTGAGAAATGCGGCTACGACTGCCATGCATTTTGTGAAGACTCTTGGAGCAGAGGCCAGACCGAAGGGTAGTACTCTGTACTGGAAATGTTTTCCCTGGAACAGAAATCTTAGATATTTTCTGTGGGATGGATGGATGAGTATACGCATCCTTGAGATCTAGAGAACAAAGCCAATCCTGACTCTGAAGGTATGGAAGGAGAAGGCCCAGAGAGAGCATTTTGAATTTCTCCTTGAATAGAAACCTGTTCAATTCTCTCAGATCTAGGATAGGTCTGAAGCCCCCTGCCTTCTTTGTTATGAGAAAGTAAGGGGGAGTAGAAACCTAACCCCTGTTGTGGAGGAGGAACCTCCTCTATTGCCCCTTGGGCAAGAAGAGAAGAGACTTCCTGACCCAACAGGGTCAGAAGAGATGGGGGAGAACTGAATTGCCTCACCATGGTATGGGGAGGAAGGCTGGAGAAATGAAGTTTGTAGCCCTCTCGGATAATAGAGAGGGTCCATTGCTCTGATGTGATTTGTTCCCATCTGGGAGCAAAATGAGCTAGCCTTCCAGGAATGGTGAGGGGCTCTGGTTGTTCTAGAGCCAGAAACGGCAAGTTCTCTAGAGGGAAGTCAAAACCCCTGAGGGGGTTGAGCCTGCTGGGGTGTAGCAGACACTGCAGGCTTTGACTTTACCTGCTTAGATTGTTGACGCTTAGTCGCAAGGCGAGGCTGAGCAGATTGCTGGCCAGTATTTGTGGGAAATCTGGTCTTTTTATAGTAAGGCCTTTTAAAAGGCTTCTTTTTGGTAGGGGTAGAAGTAGACTTGGAAAGTCTATCTAGAGTGGCATTTTCTGCATCCATTTGAGCAGCTTTAATCTGCCAGTCTTCCCCAAATAAGTTCTCACCGGTACAGGGCAGATTCCTGAGGCCATCTACAACCCAGGGTTCTAGGTTAGAAGCCTGGAGCCAAGCGAGACGTCGGGCTGCAATAGCAATTCCCGAAGCTCTGCCTGCAACTTCAAAGGAATCAAAGGCTGCCCTGTTGGAGAACTTGGAGACCTCTGAAAGTTGTGTCACCATAGAAAAGAAGTCCGCCCTTTGATCATCAGGGATAAAGGGGGCAAAATTCTGTATTTTTAGGGCAAGTTGCCCAAGATACATGCCCATATAAAGGCTATAAGAGTTGATCCTGGCTATAAGCATACTAGCCTGGAACATCTTTCTTCCAAAAGAGTCTAGGTTCTTACATTCTCGCCCTGGAGGGGTAGAAGAATGCCTTTTAGGACTCTTTATTTTCTTCATGGCAGACTTCACCACAATGGAGTGGTGAGGTAGCTGAGTTTTCTGGAACCCAGGCGAAGGAGGGACCCGATACATGGTGTCCAACCTGCGGGAATGGGGAGACAGTGTTAAAGGAGTCTCCCACAAATCCATCAAGTGTTCTTGAAGGATTTCATGGACAGGCAGAGTGACTGCCTCTTTAGGAGCTTTTGAGTATCCTAAAATGTCCAATTTTTTTGATCTGGGTTCTCTTTCAGAAGATGTAGCAATAGAAAGTGCTTTAGCTACATCAACAATGAAATCCTGAAAGAATAAATCCTCTGGAAGAGACATCCTCCTCTTGGGAGAAGAGGGCTCCTCAGGAAGAGTAAGCTCAGCAGAGTCATCAGAGGAATTGAATTCATCAGAAGTATCTGAGTCTTCCCTCTGTACTGCCAATGTACGATACGCATACCGATCGGTATCGACATCAGGCGTATCGGGCATGGGATCGGTACCGGGCGAAAGCCGGAATCCGACATGCGGAACCGATCGACGTTTAGAAGTCGATGGTCTCGGTTCCGGTGTAGATACCGGAACCGGGGTCGGTACCGATGAAATCGGTACCGAGGGCGTCGCAGCCTTGATGAATGCCAGAACGGCTTGCTGCATGGTCTGGACAGTACTGCCCATAGACGCCACTACTGCCTGGATGTCGGTACCGGTATGGGCCGGTACCCCAGAGCAGTCCAACAGGTGATCTGTTGAGGCCGTGCCATCGATGTCAACCTGTGACCCCATGATTGCTTTGGAGGCCGGAACCTCCCGCCGGGGTTTTTTGGCCTGGGCAGAATCCTCAAACTCAGAATTGAGAGCCTCTCGATCTTTAGAAAGAGATTTGCTTTTAGAGGATTTGCCCACAGAAGTTTTGGTTACCTGAGATCCATCCGGAGAGGAAGACCTGGATGACTGTGATGCTTCTGAAGGAAACAGCACATGGAGCTTGTTAGCCCGGTTCTGCAAACCGCGTTTAGACATCTGGGTGCAGGATGGGCAGTCCGGTATGGAGTGTTCAGGTCCCAAACATTTGAGACACCATTCATGGGTGTCTGTGACAGAAATGACAGCACTGCATTTGGTACATTTTTTAAAACCAGGGACTGGCTTCTCCATGAGGAGAATTTGTGTAGGCCTTAAGGCCTAACAACGGGTACCAAGCTGTGCTGAAGAAAATAAGTCTTTTTTTTTTTTTATATATAGAAAGAAAGAAAGACCGGCGATACCGGTTTCGGTATGGGGAAGGCAGGTACGCGGTCTAAAGAAACAAACAAAAGTAACAAATTCTTCAGCGGTGACAGGAACACGACCTGCTGGCTCCGCGGAAAAAGAAGAACTGAGGAGAGCTGGTCAGGAAGGCGGGAAGGCAGCGCGCATGTGCAGTGGGAGGCCCCAAAAGCTTTTCATCTGAAAAGCTGGGGAGCTTTCCCGCGCAGGCTCCGTCGGTACCGACGTACCCATATGTGATAACTTATTCCTGCTTGTTCCTGGAGATCAGGTGTTGGAGAACAGCCTCACCAAACAAGGCATCCCGGCAGGAGTCTTGTCCAAGCAATAATGGGGTGTGAAGGTATGAACCGAGGCCCAGGTGGCTGCTCAACAGATGTCGTCGATAGACACAGAGTGCAGATGAGCCATTGAGGCTGCCATGGCTCTCACACTGAGCTGTGACATGGCCCCCCAGAGGAAGATTCTTACTCTGATAGGCAAAGGAAATACACTGAGCAATCCAGTTAGATAGTGTTCTCTTGGAGACTGGAAGTCCCAAATGAGAAGGATCAAAAGCAACAAAGAGTTGAGAGGACTTTCTATGTTGCTGTGTTCTTTTTAAGTAAAAGGCTAAAGCTCTTTTACAGTCCAAAGTATGAAGATTCCTTTCTGCATTCGATGCATGAGGCCTTAGAAAGAACACAGGTAGGTAGACCGCTTGGTTTAGATGAAAGGGCGAGACCACCTTTAGCATAAAGTGTGGATGAGTCCTAAGGACTACCTTGTCATGATGAAACCTTGTATAAGGTGGATCAGCTACTATTGCTTGCAATTCACTGATGCAACATGCTGATGTGACTGCAATGAGAAAAATAACCTTCCAAGAAAGGAATTTCAAGGAGGTAGTAGCTAAGGGTTCGAAAGGTGGCTTCATGAGCTGACCAAGAACCAAATTTAAGTCCCATGCCACAGGAGGTGGCTTAATGGGAGGCTTAGTTAGCAGAAGGCCTCTCATAAATCTTGCTATAAGAGGATGGGAGGAAATACGTTGTCCATTCAGGGGCTTGAAGGAAGCTGCAATAGCACTCAAATGGACCCTCACTGAGTTAGTCTTAAGTCCTGCATTGGATAAATGAAGGAGATACTCCAGTAATGATTCCAGAGGTATGGCAATGGGGTTAAGACCCTTCTGAGAACATCATATGGTAAACCTTTTCCACTTGAAAGCGTAAGAGCGTCTTGTTGAAGGCTTCCTGGAAGCATAAAGGATATCCTTTATTTGCTGAAGGAGGTTAAGATCATGGAGATCTAGGCCTTCAGCAACCAAACCCTCAGATGTAGAGACTGGGGATTGGGATGCCATAACATTCCGTCCTCCTGAGATAGGAGATCTGGAGCAGACCCTAACTCCAGGGAGGGAGCTTGAGAGAGATGTAGAAGTAGAGGGTACCACACTTGCCGTGGCCAATGTGGAGCTATGAGAATCATAGGGCCTCTGTCTCTCTGAAGCTTGAATAGGGTTTTGGGAATTAGGGGAATGGGTGGAAAGGCATACAGGAAGTCTTGACCCCAGTAAAGGAGGAAAGCATCCCTGGCTTGAGCCCCCTGAGCCGGAATTCTGGAACAGAACCGGGGAAGATTGGCATTCCACGGACTTGCAAAGAGGTCTATGTCCGGTGTTCCCCAAATTTGAAAAATCTTGGCCACCTGGTCTACATGCAGAGACCACTCGTGTGGAAGAAGAACTCGACTGAGTCTGTCTGCCCAAGAGTTTTGTATGTCTGGAAGATACACTGCCAGGAGATGAATCTGATGCTCTCTGGCGAGGGCCCATAGTCGCAAAGCTTCACTGCAAAGTGACAGAGACTCTTCCCCCCTGTTTGTTCACATAGAACATGGCTACTTGATTGTCTGTATGAAAGAGGACTGTCTTGTAGCTGAGCTGGGTGTGGAACACTCGAAGAGCAAGGAAGATTGCTCTGAGCTCCAAGAGATTGATATGTAGATGAGTCTCCTGTGGAGACCAGGTGCCTTGATTGGAGAGGTCATGTAGATGAGCTCCCCAACCCATCGGAGAAGCATCTGTTGTGAGAGTTGCCTGGGGTAAGGGTTGTTGAAAAGGGGACCCCAGCAACAGGTTTTGAGTGGACTTCCACCACTGGAGGGACAAAATAAGGCGACTTGTGTTTGCTATTTTGTCTGACAGGCATCCTGATGCCTGGGTCCATTGAGTGGATAAAGTCCACTGGGCTGCCCACATATGGAGGCGAGCATAGGGAACCACATGCACAGTATATGCCATGTGGACTAGTAGTTGTAGCATTTCTCGGGCAGCGAGATGAGGCTTTAGCACTGCTTGAGAAGCTAACTGCACCATGCGAAGGCAACGGGCCTGGGGGAGATAGGCCCTTGCCTTTCTGGTATCCAACAAAGCTCCGATGAACTCCAAAGACTGAGTGGGAGTTAGAGTGGATTTTGGGATGTTTATTACCAGACCCAAATACTGAAGGATACGCATTGTGCAGGATAGAGAAGTCCTGTCCTCTGACTCTGTTGGGGCTCGAATGAGCCAGTCGTCTAAGTAGGGGAAGACGAAAATCCCTAGAGTGCGGAGAAATGCTGCTACCACAGCCATGCATTTCGTGAACACCCTTGGTGCTGAGGCCAGGCCAAAAGGAAGCACCCTGTATTGGCAGTGCTTTCCTTGAAAAAGGAACTGAAGGAACCTTCTGTGAGTTGGATGGATGAGAACATGGGTGTACGCATCTTTGAGATCTAGAAAACAAAGCCAATCCTGACTCTGAAGATATGGCAGCAGAGTTCCAAGAGAAATCTTGAATTTCTCTTTGACCAGGAATTTGTTCAATTCTCTGAGGTCCAAGAAAAGTTTGTATCCCCCTGTTTTCTTTGGGATAAGGAAATAGGGGGAGTAAAACCCTGTACACTGCTGATGGATAGGTACTTCTTCTATTGCCCCTTGGGCAAGAAGCATAGTGACCTCCTGACCTAACAAGTTGATGACAGAGGTCGGAGAATTGAAATGCCTTATCATTTTGGGAGGGGGCATGCTCGAAAAATGAAGCTTGTACCCCTCTTATGATGGAGAGTGTCCCATGCTCTGCTGTTATCTGTCCCCATCTGGGGGCAAAGTGACACAAGCTTCCTGGAATGGTGGAAGGCTCAGGTCCAATGAGAGCCAGGAAGGCTAAGTTCTCTAGCTGAAAGTCAAAGGCCTTGTGGAGGCTGAGACTGCTGGGACAGCGGAGACTTAGCAGTCTTTGCTTTTCTTTGTTTGGGTGGTTGCTGACCTTTCCTGACAAGCTGACCTACAGAACGTCCCTGCTGAGAATAGGCAGGATAATATCTTTTCTTTTTAGAAAAGAATGGTTTCTTGAAAGGTTTCTTTCTTGCAGGATCAGCTGTGGCCTTGGATAATCTATCCAAGGTGGAGTTTCAGCATCCAACTCATTGGCCTTTTCCTGCCAATCTTTACCAAACAGGTTCTCACCAGTACAAGAAATATTTCCTAGTTTGTCTTGTACCCAGAGCTCCAGATCAGATGCCTGGAGCCAAGCAATTTTACGTGCACCTATGGCAATGGTAGAGGTTGTGCTTATGCACTCAAAACAGTCAAAAGCTGCATGGTTGACAAATTTAGAAACTTGGGCATGTTTGACCAATGTGAGAAAATCCTGCCTTCTATCCTCGGGAAGAAGAGGATTCAAAGCCTCTAAACCACCTGTGACTTTCTTCAGGAATATTCCCATATATAGACTATAGGAACTGATCCTGGCAGAAAGCATGGAAGCTTGGAAGAAACGACGTCCAAAAGCATCCAGAGTTCTGTACTCACGTCTTGGAGGACTAGAGGCATGCCTCTTTGCACTCTTGATCCTTCTCATAGCTGATTCCACTACAATAGAGTGGTGAGGAAGCTGAGATTTCTGGAAACCAGGACAAGGAGGGACTCGATACAGAGTATCCAGTCTACGAGAATGAGGAGAGGTGGTAAGAGGTGTCTCCCACATTCTTAACATGAGATCATGCAAGGAGTTTTAGGATATTGTAAAATTTCCAACTCCTTTGCTCTGGGCTCTGTTTCAGGGGCCACGGTAATGGACAGACCGAGCCACCTCCCTGATGAAATCCTGAAAGGAAATGTCCTCTGGAGGAGACATCCTGCGTTTAGGGGAAGGAAGGCTCCTCCAGGAGAAGTATTCCCGCATCGACAGAACTGTCAGAATCCTCAGATTCCTCTGAGGACTCGAAGTACCTTCTGTCGGGATGCTCTTGAAGAGCCCGATACCCGTACCGACCGAAGTCGGTACCAAGGGGAACCGGTACCGGTGTAACGGTACCGGAATGTATTGCATGACTGGGTGCCGGCAATGCGGACGCCGATGTCGATGCCGATGCTATCGGTACTGGTACCGATACCAGTGCCGGAGTCGGTGCCAGTACTGGTTGAACTGTCTGACGCGGTTCCGAGGGTATCGATGCCGCAAGGAGAGCCGCCAGACTGCGTTCAATAGCCAGAACCCTCTGGTCCATCGACACTGCCGATGCCTGGATGTCGGTACCGGAGAAAACTGCCGGTACCCCAGAGCATGGCACCAGTAGTTCTGCCGAGGTCAAGGCCTCGAGAACATCCTGGAGCCCCGATAATGCTTTGGAAGCCGAAGCCTCCCGCCGGGGCAATTTTGCCAGTGCAGAATCCTCAAGGGCAATGCCAGAGGCATCTCGATGCTTAGAAGGAGATCTACCCTTTTCAGGTCCGGCTAGACTTATGTTTAGTTAACTGAGATCCATGGGAGGAAGACGAAGCCCTGGAAGACATCGATGCCACTGAAGCTGCATCCGAGGGAAACAGGGTACTGAGCTTGGCAGCTCGGTTCTGTTGACCTCTCTTGGACATCATGGCACAGGCCATACATTCCGAGATGGAATGGTCAGGACCTAAACATTTCAGACACCACTCATGGGTGTCGGTGACGGAGATGGTACTGCCACACTTGGTGCACTTTTTAAAACCCGAAGAGGGTTTTTCCATTGTGGAAAATATCTTGGGCCCAAGGCCCAAAATGGCGTGTGCACCTGGAAAAAAAGTACTAAGGAATTTTATTTATTTATTTTTTTAAAGAAAAGAAAGAAAGAAAGAAAAAACAGCTGTACCGGTAAAGCGTCGAGGAAGGCAGACGCGACCACAAAAAGAAGGAAAATTTTCTGCGGTGACAGGAACACGACCTGCTGGCGCCACGGAAAACGAAGAACTGGAGAGAGGCAGTTGGGAAAGGCAGCACACAGGCGCTGTGGGATGCTCCCAAAAGCTTTCTAATTGGACGCTGGGGAGCGTTCCCGCGCAGGCTCCGTCGGTACCGACGATACCCATGTGATGACTACATTCCTGCTTGTTCCTGGAGATTAAATGATACAAACATCATCCGCTCACCCTAGCCCACAAAAAGAGGGGGGGGGAGACATCACAAAATAAATCCACAACTTCGCCCTGGGATTCTTTAGTTGGGGGGATTATTTTTCTTGAAGTATCCCTGAAACTGTTTGGTGAAGTATCACTCCATTTCCTAAATTTTTTATGATCCCTCCCAACTGTCGGCTTTCATTAACGCTCGCTGTCTCGAGTCGTCTGTTGATTCCTCCCCTGGACTCGCTTAATCTTTATATCGCCGGAGCTGGTCTGCTGTTCTTAATACTTCTCAAGTTGTGGATTTATTTTGTGATAAATGTTTTTAAATTTTAAAAAAAATTACAATGTCATCCTTAATAAAAACACAGGGAAGATAACAAATGCAAGCAAAAATCTAAAATCAATTTTAATCTTACAACAATAGAAATATATAGTTCTGTACCTTCTTGTGTCATGGTAAACACATCCATTTTTCCTTTCAGTTTATAGATGTTGCCAGTTAGTGATTTCACTAGATTATTTGCAAGGCGTTCCACAATGATATTACTGTGCCAGTAAATACCATTTTCCTCTCTGGAAGACAAGAAGAAATTTTACACATTTAATAATGTTTTCCTTGAATCCTGCTGGGCCAGTCCAGAAAAGTGGATTATACTTCCCAAACAGCAAATGGAGGCAGATCAGAGCAACTTTCAGTAATGCCATCACTTTTACATATGCTGGTGCAGTACTGAGAGAAGCTAGTTTGGCACTTCCCAAGCAGAAAGCAAAATTGAAAAACTCAGAACAAGCATTAATCAAAACCACAAATGTGTTCAAAACTGTTGGCTCTCTTATCATATATAACTCTGCATCAGACAGATACTGACAAGCCATAAGAAGGCAATGAAGAGGTAGCCAGGCCTTCCAACCTGCAGGCATAGTCTTTGCAGCGCGGATCCTGGACTGGTCTAGTAGAATTTAAGGAAAGAAATTGATCAGGTGTGCAAAATTTCTCCTTTCTTATCCTGCTAGCCCAATCCAGACAAGTGGGATGTACCTAAGCAGTAAGGACCCAGGGGAGAGAGAAGACTGCGTTCTGGACAGCACTGCTTTGCCACCAGCTGTATTAGCTCCCACGAGCAATCTGCAGTACTTCACAAAAGTGTACAAGTGAAAAAACAGGTAGCTGCCCAACAGATGTCTTACAGAAACAGCCCAGGAAGATGCTCATGCCCTAGAGGGGTGAACTCTGAACCCTTCTGGCATGCATCTCCCATATAAAAGTCAGATTGAACTAAAAGTCTTCTCAAGCCAGTGAGCAATAGGAAACATGGCTGCTGTCTGTCCTGTCCTAAGACCACAAAAGACAGCCAAAAGTCCAAGTGACAGGAGGAATTAGTAATCTCAGATACTTCCCAATGTCCTCCTCACATCCAACTGATGCAACGAGAGGTCTGACCAAATGTCCTCCCTCCTGAAAAAGGTGAAAGGAAGCCAGCACTTTGGGGAGAAAGGAGGCATCATCCTCAGAGAAAGCTACATGAAATACTATGTGCAGGGTTTGAACCTCAAGAGAGGCCTTAGGAAAGAGATAGTTTCCACTAAGACATCAACTAGACTCAGGGACGGATAAAACTTCTTTTCCCTCCTGAGGAGACGAGACCTACCAGTGGCACCACCAAGGATACATCCAGAATTTGACTCAAAATCGCAAGAGAATACAGAATTAGACTCTGGTCTGGCCCTGATTAACAGAAGGACCAAATGGGGACTAGGTTTGCCTTCCTGACATCCAGGGCCAAAAAGGAATACCTCCCCTCAAAGACCCTCCAGACCCTAGCAAAGGCCCAGGAAGAAGAGTAAATCACTAGCACTCCAGGGCACCCCTTCTGAGACAACTAATGCTTCACCATGTCCAGAAAGTAAATGAGAAGAGAACACCCCCCCAACCGACTGGGGATCTCCACCAACAGGCTCAGGAGACCCATGTACCCAGGACTGCACAGTCAATTCAGCACTACCAGAGTGATCAAGCTCGGGAGAAGCCAAAGCCTGCAAAGCAAGCAGCTTACCAAGAACCATGGAAGAAAGACATACAGAACATACCAGAACGAGAACACCTAAACCCGCTGCCCACCGAGAGCTCCAATGACTAACAAAAAAAAAAAAATCCTCACTTCAGCATTCCTCTGTGTGAACAGCAGACCAAACACTGGCAAGTTCCATCAATACACAATGACAGCAAATGCCCTAGACTTAACTTGTCAGAACTACTATGACCCGACCCAAGCAGATGGTTTGCATGCTGCTAACGCTCGCTATCTGTGCTGATAAGAGTCTTTATATGAGCCTCTGTTCAACAGCAGAGCTCCACCACTGTGGCCACTGCAGCACTGCCTTGCTCATTGATGTATGCCACTGCTGAGGCCCTGAGGACACTGACCGCCCAGATGACTAGGAAGGTCTAAAAATGTCTTTAGAGCTAGGTTGATTGCCCTGGCCTCTAGTCTGTTGCCAACCAGGCAGCTTCCTGAAGAGACCAGCGCCTCTGTACAAGCTCCCAGAAAATGTGCCAGCCTAGCAGACAGGCATTTCAGAAGGGTGAATCTACAGCAACCAGGCTAACTGCTACTAGATCGCTCGGGAAATAATTAGATGCTAATCAAACAAATGGGAGCACGGATCCTTCAGTCTGAAGGTAATCCTGCAATGGGCACATGCATGCTCTGGCCCAAAAGCAACCACTCCAGAGTCAAAGTCATCGAACTTCGGAGCTGCAGGCAGTCCTATGCTCTGAAAGCTACCCAAAAGCTCCAGTGCTGCAACCAAGCCTAACCACAATTTCGGGCAAGAAATACACTGTCCAAGCATGTGCTCAACAGAGCCAGACACTCCAGTCTCCGAGAGGGAACAAGACTGCTCTTTGGGTGGTCGATTATCAATGCCTGACCTTCAGTCAATGAAATGGAAATTACACTAACCTGGTAATTGTAGTTCCTGTAGGATCCAGTTTAGTCCTCCACAATCGGGTAATGCCCCTCCTACTGCAGCCTGGAGACTGGACCAATCAAATCTTCTGTAGTACATATCCAGCAGGAGCTCCCAGTAGCCCCCCAGTGTACTAGTAACAAAGCAAACTTAACGAAGCAACACATCAGATTATTATTAGGCTATCAATAAACTATGTACTTCCCCCCCTGGAATAACCAACTCCCTCCCCAAACGAGGAAGTCAGGACACTGCATGGCGCCGGTATCGACGCCTTTAAATTTACACCGAGCTTCCCCCAGAAATTAAGGAGCTGACTGAACTCCAAAATAAAGGGAAGAGCCATAGCGATAAGCACGACTGCCGACAGAGTCCGAACGGGACGAAAACCATCCTACAGGCACCCGCTCGGGACAGCGCGCCGCAAAATCATACAGATAGTCGGGAGGGAAGGAGGACTAAACTGGATCCTACAGGAACTACAATTACCAGGTTAGTGTAATTTCCATTTCCTGTGCGGATATCCAGTTTAGTCCTCCACAATCGGGATGTAACAGAGCAGTTAAGACCGGGCGGGACCTTGCAGGCCGGCGCGCAAAACCGCCGAACCAAAACAAGAATCCCGAGCCACTGACACATCCAAGCGATAGTGCCTGCTGAAAGCATGCAGAGACGACCAGGTGGCCGCCCTACAAATCTCAGCTGGTGGAACCAGGCTATGCTCCGCCCAAGAGGCCGCCTGAGCACGAGTAGAATGAGCCCGGAGCCCCTCCGGGACCGGCCGCCGCTGCAACAGATACGCGGACGCGATCGCTTCCTTGAGCCATCGAGCAATGGAGGCCTTAGCCGCCGCCTCCCCTTTTTTTGTACCCCCAAAGAGCACAAAAAGCCGATCAGTCTTTCGAAAGGACTCGGTAGACTGCAAATACCGCCGCAGCGCGCGGCCCACATCAAGCCGGAGAAGACTCTTGTCCACCGACTCGACCGAGCATGCCGAAAGCACTGGCAGAAATACCGCCTGATTTAAGTGAAAGGGAGACACCACCTTTGGTAGAAAGGAAGGAACCGGACGGAGCACAATCCGCTCCGAAGAGAAAGACAAGAAAGGCTCTCGGCAGGACAGGGCCTGCAGATCCGAAATACGCCGTGCCGAGCAGATGGCAACCAGGAACACCGTCTTCAATGTGAGATCCTTCAAGGACGCCCTCCGCAAGGGCTCAAATGGTTCCCGAACCATAGCCCGCAGAACTAAATTCAAGTCCCACGAAGGAATCACCGCTCTGCGGGAAGGCCGTAAATGAAAAACGGCGGTCAAGAAACGCCGCACATCCGCATGAGCACCAAGAAGGTGGCCCAAGACCTTGCCTCTATAACACGAAATCGCCGCCAGCTGGACCTTCAGGGAACTGGCCGCGAGACCTTTCTCGAACCCATCCTGAAGGAAGCTTAACACGACGGGCACAGAGACAGTCGCCGCCCGGACTCCCCGCCGGGAGCACCAGTCCTCAAAAATCCTCCAAATCCGAACATAAGTGAGAGAAGTGGAGGACTTTCTCGCCCGCAGTAAGGTGGAAATCACCGCGGGCGAATAACCCTTCTTTTTCAGCCGAGCCCTCTCAATGGCCAAACCGTAAGCGAGAATCGAGCCACCTGGGGCATCCGCAAGGGGCCCTGAAGGAGAAGGTCCGGCAACGCCGGGAGGCGCCACGGCACGCCGTCTTGAAGCCGGACGAGGTCGGCATACCAGGGCCTCCGGGGCCAATCCGGAGCCACCAGCAGCACTCGGCCCCGATGGCACTCGATGCGCTGTACGACCCGGCCGATCAGCGCCCAAGGAGGGAAGACATACAGTAGCCCGGACGTCGGCCACGGCTGAATGAGAGCGTCGAGTCCTTCGGACATTCGCTCCCGTCGTCTGCTGAAGAAGCGACTCGTCTTGGCCGATTGGTAGGTCGCCATGAGATCCATGATGGGCGGACCCCACCGCCGAACTATTTGCGCATACACCTGTGGATTTAACTCCCACTCTCCGGGGTCCACCCGCACTCTGCTGAGGAAGTCGGCCTGGACATTTTCTGCGCCCGCTATGTGCGCCGCCGAGATCGCCGGCAGGCGAGTCTGCACCCAACTGAATAAGGCCGTCGCCTCCGACTCCAGGGCCACACTCCCTGTGCCCCCTTGGCGATTGATGTACGCCACCGTGGTCGCATTGTCCGACCAGACGCGGACCGCCCGACCCCGGACCAGAGGCTCCAGGGCCAACAGGGCTAGCCTGACCGCCCGAAGCTCGAGACGGTTGATCGACCACGCAGCTTCCCGAGAGGACCACACCCCCTGCGTGAAGCGGGCCTCGCAGTGAGCTCCCCAGCCGGCTAGGCTCGCATCCATAGTGAGGGGAACCCACAGGGGAGGCTCCAAGGGAATCCCCCGCGTCAGGTTCTCGGAGGAAAGCCACCATCGAAGCGACCGCCGCACTGCCTTCGGACAGGGCAGCCTCTTGTGCAAGGAATCGCACTGGTTGGACCAGCGGCGAAGGAGCGCCCTCTGGAGCGGGCGCATGTGGAACCGTGCCCATGGCACCACCTCCAAGGTCGCCGCCATCGTTCCGAGAAGCCGTAGGTACCACCACGCCGACGGAGCGGGCATCCCCCGAAAGAGTCGGACAAGAGCCCGCAACGCCAGGACGCGGCGCTCGGGGAGACACACCAGTCCCCGAGCGGTGTCGAAGCGCACTCCCAGATACTCCAGGTCCTGCGAGGGACGCAGACAACTCTTTCTTTCGTTCACCACCCAGCCGAGAGATCGCAGCAGAGCCACCACCCTGCTCGTGACTCGCAGGCACTCCCGACTGGATTTTGCCCGTATCAACCAGTCGTCGAGATATGGATGGACCAAAATGCCCTCCTTGCGCAAGGCCGCCGCAACGACCACCATCACCTTTGTGAACGTGCGCGGAGCCGTAGCCAAGCCGAACGGCATGGCCCTGAACTGGAAGTGGCCCCACGGAAACGCAAAGCGGAGAAACCGCTGATGAGATGGATGTATCGGGATGTGCAAATAGGCCTCGGTGAGATCGAGGGACGTCAAAAACTCCCCCTGTCGCACCGCTACAATGACTGACCGCAAGGTTTCCATACGGAAATGCGGCACCCGGAGCGCGCGATTCACGCCTTTGAGGTCGAAAATCGGACGTAGGGAATCGCCCTTTTTGGGAACCACAAAATAGATGGAGTATCGCCCGGCGCCTCTTTCCAAAGGAGGAACCGGGATCACCGCTCCCAGCGCTAACAACCGATCCAGGGTCACGCGGATGTCCCGCGTTTTTTGCTCTCCCCTGCTGGGAGACAGAACAAATGAATCTGGAAGTGGGAACGCAAATTCCAGAGCGTAACCCTCTCCTATAATTTGCAGCACCCAGCGATCCGACGTGATTTGGGCCCAAGAGGAAAGAAAGTCGCGCAAGCGACCCCCGATAATCGGGCCTCCCTCCAGAGCCTGCCTCGCGTCATTGTGGCTTGCGCCCAAAAGAAGAGCCCGAGGAAGAGGCGGCTCCGGAGAAGCCTCTGCCGGCTCCCCTGAAGGTACGAAACCCTTGATTACGGGCTCCAAACCTGCCCCGCTGCGAAGCCCACAGGCGGGAGGAACGAAACCTGCGCTGATCCCGAAAGGACCCCCTCGCCGAGGGGGAGGACCTGTTGGACCTTGGCCTATCCTCCGGGAGCCGGCCCCCCTTGGACTCACCGAGATCCTTTACCAACTTCGAGAGCCTCCCCAAATAACAATCTGCCCTTGAAGGGCAGCTTACTGAGGCGGGACTTGGAAGAACCGTCCGCCGCCCAGTTGCGCAACCAGAGGGACCGGCGCGCCGCAACCGCGGATGCCATACTGTTAGCCAACGCGCGGATTAAATCAGAAAACAGATCCGCCAGATAGGCCGAGCCGGACTCCAGCCGGGTAACCTCCAACAGGCCCTGCTGGTCTAGCCCGGGGCTCGAGCGCAAATGCTGCGACCATCGCAGACACGACCGAGCCACCCAAGCCCCACAGATAGAGGCCTGCAATGACACGGCATCAGTATCGAAGGTTTGCTTGAGCAAATTATCAATCTTCTTGTCCTGACCGTCCTTGAGGGCAGCCGCCCCCTCAACCGGGATGGTGGTTTTCTTGGTCACTGCGGAAACCGCAGCGTCCACCCGGGGGGACCTGAACAAGTCCCTGTCCTTGTCGGCAAGGGGATAAAGCCGATTCATGGTCCGAATCCCCTTCAAGCCGGATTCCGGGTGCTCCCACTCCGCCTGGATCATATGATCCACCACGCGGTGAACGGGAAAAACCACCTGGGAATCCCTGACTGCCTGAATTAGAGGATCCTCAAGACCCTCCTCCTCCAGGGGCCGCACCGCTGAAAGGTTAAGCGCCTGCAGGGACTCCGTGACCAGAGGAACCAGCTCGTCCCTACGGAACACGCGAATGATCCGAGCCTGGTCCTCCGGCTCAAGGATCTCCCCATCCTCCAACTCCTCCGCTTCAGTCTCAGGATCGCCCTCTGCCTCGGAATCCAGGAGACCTAGGGCGTCCTGCTCCTGTTCCCCCAACCGAAGACGCTTGCCCCCGGGTTGCGAGGTGCATTGAGCCGCCCCAGAGGACCCCGGGGGGAGAGAGGGGGGCCAAACTGCCGGCAACTGACCGGACCTGCTCAAGCGAAACGCCTGATGCATGAGGAGCACAAAATCCGGGGAGAAATCCATAGGCGGTGCAGCTATAGCCGCCTGCTGGAGCGCAGCCACCGACCCGCTGGCCGGTGGAACCGACCCAGACTGAGGGAGGCTCGGGGAAAGAACACTAACCCCTGAATTAGAAGCATCCCCAGGGGTAGGCTGATCCGGGAGACTCACAGATTGCTCTAACTCTGCAGGCACTGCAGCACAGCTCCTGCAGATGCCAGAGTCAGTCCCTACTGCTCTGCGGGACCCACAAATCACGCACTGGGGCTGGGAAGCCATCCCAAGGCCACCTCTGCCCAGCGGGATAGAATACAACAGTCACAGGGAAGCCCACACCACAGGGGCAATCCTATGCAAATCAGCCCCGATTTGAAATTAAAACGTTTTTTTGTTGTTTTTTTTTACAAGAAACAAAATATGCCCCAGACTCCCTGGGGTGCCCTGAGCAAAATCGCCAGCAAGAGGAACCCCAAAAACGCCAGGGGAACCTGTGCACAAGTGCTCAAAAGTGCCTCTAAAGCACACTTTTAAAATTCAAAATGGCCGCCGGACTTTTTCACCCGCGGTAAAAAACGGCGCGAAAATACAAAAGCCACCAAATAATATGGAAAAGAACTAAAACGACCCTCTAAGACAGGGCAAACGACCAAATTTAAGAAAAATTGCCAAATGGGCTCAGGAGAGCCTACAGAAATGCTGGCAGCTCTAACAGAGCACTGCACACAAGAAGAAATGAAATGAAAATCTCCTACCAGCTCAGGAACCACCAGGATTCAGCCAACATCTCCCAGTGCCAGCCACTACTGTATCAGGTATGGCTTTACCCCGTACTGTCCAGGGGGAGCTCACCCAGGGCTGTGAAAATTTGCTAGGCAGGAACACAGGAGCCAACAGGTCTGACTTCCCCCTAGTCTCCTGTGGCAGTGCTCCAGAGAGACAGACTTCTTCTTTTGTCTTCCTTTTAAAGATACAGCTAGCTATCAAAGAAATAGCAAGGAAATGCCCCAAAACAAACCCTAAAACAACTAACTAACAAGTGTTGCTCCTGCAATAGTCACTCAGTGTGCCCAGGAGGACACACTTTTACGTCTTCAAGCTGCTAGAGACTGGACACACTGGGGGGCTTCTGGGAGCTCCTGCTGGATATGTACTACAGAAGATTTGATTGGTCCAGTCTCCAGGCTGCAGTAGGAGGGGCATTACCCGATTGTGGAGGACTAAACTGGATATCCGCACAGGAACTACCCAGTATGTACTCACCCAAAACTGTTCCAAGAAGCAGAGCAACTCAACCAAATAAGAAACGAAACAACCCATACTCCTGGATTATGCAAAAGGCTGCCACAGACACCCTAGATCTCTAAAAAGCGTGATGCAGCATGCCAATCTAAGAGCAGAAAACACAAGGGAGAATAACTTCCCCTGCAGAACCAACAACTGCACAAAGAAGCAGGAGAATACACCACTTGAAGAATAAGAGCTTTATTGGTATCAATGGGCCTGCCCAACACGTGTTTTGGCTAATCGGCATTCTTCAGGGGACTTCGACCTCAAAAACATACACACATAAAATACAATAATAAACAAACTCATCACATTAAAAGTAACCCAATAAAATTGTAAAACATGAAAAATAAAAACTGAAAATGTGTGTTTTAAAAGAGCCAAAACATTAACAAATGCAATGAATGAAATATCCAAGGATACAAAAGTGTAGTTACTCACCTGTAACAGGTGTTCTCCGGGGAGGGCAGGAATCAGTTCTCACATATGGGTGATGTCGGCGCTGACGAAGCTCAGACAGAAGCATCTCCCCAGCTTTCAAGGAAAGCCTTTGGGAGATGCTACCACAGATGCATCTGTGGAGGAAGTTTCTCCAAGGCCATGGGCCCATGAGGGAAGGGTTAGGACAGTTGTTATAGTTTGTGATTCGATCATTAGGCATGTAGATAGCTGGGTGGCTGGTGGACGTGAGGATCGCCTGGTAACATGTCTGCCTGGTGCGAAGGTAGCGGACCCCACGCGCACCTAGACAAGGTCTTAGATAATGCTGGGGAGGAGTCTGCTGTCTTGGTACATGTCGGTACCAATGACATAGGAAAATGTGGTAGGGAGGTTCTGGAGGCTAAGATGAAATTAGACTTACCTGCTAATTGTTGTTCCTTGAGGAACTCCAGTCTAGTCCCAAAACCTCTGGGGTTTAAGCACCTGGAGACCGAGCCCATCACTCTTTTGATGATACTGGTATAACTGGCCCAGGCACCTTCTCCTTGATCCAGTAACCTATTGACAAATCACACTCACCAGAGCAACAATTAAGTAGATTCCATCAATCTTTTTCTCTTCTTTTTTTTTTTTTACTCAACATTAAACTGTTTCATTAATAAGACTAAAGTGAACCGGCTGTACTCCCCTAAGCAACCCTCTACTACCTAAATGCTGCTTAGGCCTGTCTCCGCTATCCTTGTAAAGGAATCCCCCAATGCCAATGTACTCTTACTGCAATATTGACTTCTCTCAACCCCCCCTCCCCCCACGGACCGCGCCCTTTATAGCAGTCAGTACCGCATAAGCATACTAACCTACTCCACTTCAGGCTACCATCCTACTTAAAATCAGGGAGGGAAGTGGGACTAGACTGGAGTTCCTCAAGGAACAATTAGCAGGTAAGTCTAATTTCATCTTCCTTATCGTTCCTCCAGTCTAGTCCCGAAACCTCTGGGGATGTAACAGAGCAGTGAACAATTCTACCGGGAGAGACATGCTAGACCAGCCTGAAGCACCGCTGATCCAAATTGCATATCCCTCTCCGCCTGAACATCAAGCCGGTAATGCCTGACGAAAGAATTCAAAGACGACCACATTGCCGCCTTGCAAATCTCAGCTGCAGGCACTAAGCTAGATTCTGCCCAGGAAGCTGCTTGCGCCCTCATGGAATGCGCTCTTAGCCCCTTTGGCACTATCTTACCTTTCAAGACATACGCCGAAGCAATTGCCTCCTTGAGCCTCCTTGCAATGGAAGCCTTCGATGCCACCTCTCCTTGTCGCGGCCCCCGAACAGGACAAACAGCCTATCAGTCTTGCAGAACACAATCGTTCTCCACAAGTACGTCCTCAATACTCGATGCACGTCCAGGCACCTTAACCAACCGGAGAACTCGTCCTTACCATCAGCGTCAAACACTGGTAAAGACACCACTTGATTCACGTGGAAGGCGGACATCACCTTAGGCAAGAAGGAAGGTACCATCCTCAATACCACCTTCTTGTCATAGAAGGTCAAAAAAGGTTCTCTACAGGAGAAAGCCTGCAACTCTGATACTCTTCTTTTTTTTTTTTTTATAACTTTTATTTATGATATTTTCTTGAATACAACACAATCATAAAGAAAATTTTAAATAGTGCACCAGAATGATCCATAGAATAAATTGTACCACATAAGAAACACATCAAGAGAGAGAAACCAACCCATAATATAAAGAAAAAAAATAAAATACGGCAATTAGGAGTTACGAACTCCACATTAGGGAGCTAATTACCAAATCCATTCTCTCCCATTATTACCCCGCAGTTTCTCTTTCACTCAGAAAATTTAACAAAGATGAAACATCAGTAAATGAGAAGGTCTGCCCCTCTAAAGTTATAATACATCGACACGGAAATTTTAAAAAGAAAGAAGCTCCGAGAGCCACAGCTCGAGTTTTCAGACCCAAAAACTGCTTCCGACGAAGCTGGGTATGACGGCCGACATCCGGAAAAACCTGAACTTTAAAACCACAAAAGAGAGCCTCTCTGCTTTTAAAATAGGCCCTCAATACACACAGTTTATTGGACTCAGAACCAAACTGCACCACTAGGGTGCAACGTTTGGAAATGATATCCTTAGAATCCTCTAGGAAGGCTGTGAGATCCTGGCCAACAGAGCCGGGAGAGGGCTCAGAACCCCCTACAACCGGCAGTGAGGAGCCAGTGCCACCAGCCAAATAATACATGTGGTGAATATCCATATTACTTTGTAAATGTAAAACCTCAGAAAAGTATTTCTCTAGCAAAATATTTGAGGACAACAAGTGAGTCATAGGAAAATTTAGAAAACGTAAGTTGCACGCTCTATGCTGATTCTCCAGCACTTCCAATCGATAGGATAATAAAGAAGAATCTCTAATTAAGGCAATTTCAGTATCTCGAAAGGATTTAAGCTGGGTATCAGACTGTGCAACTAAATTGGTTAAAGAACCAAGTTGTTGATCTACACTTTTCAACTTACAAACAGCATCTTGGGAAAATTTACAAAGTGATGAAACAGTAGAAGTTAAGCGACAATCAATATTTTGGATAGCAGACCATACGTCTCTCAATGTCACTTCCCCGATCGGGGGAGCAGCAGAAACTGATTCTGGAGTCGCCGAATAAACCGGAAGTGGCAACAGGGGTAAAACTTCAGAAGGGCATTCTAATATAGTGGATGAGAAAGGAGCTTGCGGGAGAGGTGGAGGGGACCGAGATTCAGGGCTTAACGAAGCCCCATCCGGTGACAGGATGCCTGGCAGTGAGGGAGTCATGTTTGTCCATTGGGCCCACCACCTTACCTCCTTTTCCACTCTCATTCAGCTTGGCTCCAAGCTTCCCTTTCCTCTTGCCCATGTTGCTTGAACAAACACTCAGACTACCGGCTCCGATCAATTCTCCTCAAGTGCGCCGAAGGGGCGCAAAAGGGGCGTGACCTGCCCCTTGGTTCACGCCCCTTAGACCACGTCACGCAGGCCGCAACACGCAGCTGCGTGTAGGAACCTCTGGGCTTTATAGAGCAGGTAGGGGGGGTCCTCCAGCCCTGGGATCGTCCTCCGAAGTGCCTGCTAGGTATTCCACAGCTCCAGATCACACGCTGCACAGCTCCGCAAGAATGGTAAAAGCGGCAGCTCCCTCAAGCAGCGGCTTGCTCTCCACCCGAATACAGGTACCTCTGGGCTTTATAGAGCAGGTAGAGGGGGTCCTCCAGCCCTGGGATCGTCCTCCGAAGTGCCTGCTAGGTATTCCACAGCTCCAGATCACACGCTGCAGCTCCGCAAGAATGGTAAAAGCGGCAGCTCCCTCAAGCAGCGGCTTGCTCTCCCAACTCTGATACTCTTCTAGCCGAACATATCGCCACCAAAACCACCTTGAGAGTGAGATCCTTTAACGTCCCCGTAATCAAAGGCTCAAACGTCTGAAGAACCAATGCCTCCAGTACTAAATTGAGATCCCACATGGGCACCGTCGGCCTATTCGTAGGCCTCAAGAGGACCGCTGCCCTAAGAAACCGCTTAACATCCAGATGCATCCCTAGCGCCATCCCTTGCACCTTCCCCCGATAACAGGACAACACCGCCACATGGACCCTCAACGAAGCCTCCGCCAGGCCTTTGTCGTAGCCATCCTGCAAAAAGGAGAGAACATGTAGAATAGACACTTTTAAAGACTCCACCTGCTGGACCTCACACCAGGCCTCAAACACCCACCACACGC
Organism: Ichthyophis bannanicus; assembly: GCA_033557465.1. Taxonomy (NCBI): domain Eukaryota; kingdom Metazoa; phylum Chordata; class Amphibia; order Gymnophiona; family Ichthyophiidae; genus Ichthyophis; species Ichthyophis bannanicus. The sequence continues at coordinate 195,987,570 of CM066037.1, read as the reverse complement.
GCACATACGCCAGCGAGGTAGACCTACACTTGGCTCTCAACAAGGTACTAATCACCGCTGCCAAGTATCCTCTAGCTCTCAGCCTTGCCCTTTCAAGAACCAGGCCATAAGCGAGAATCAATCCACTTGTGGCATGTGCAACAGCTCCTGCCGCAACAGATCCCTCCTGGTCGGCAGCCTCCACAGCCGCCCCTCTAGGAGCCTCATCAGATCCGCATACCAAGGTCTTCTTGGCCAATCCGGCGCAATCAGGATTACTCGGCCTCTGTGACGCTCTACTTGCTGTAGCACTCGACCTATTAACACCCAGGGTGGAAACACGTACAGAAGCTGATCCTCCAGCCACCTCTGTATCAAGGCGTCCAGTCCTTCCGACATCCTTTCTCACCTTCTGCTGAAAAATCGACCAACCTTTGCCAACTCAAACATTGCCATGAGATCCATTACCGGAGTCCCCCACCGACTCACCAGTAGTTCAAACATCTCTGGATGGAGCATCCACCCTCCTGGGTCCACTATGACCCGACTCAAGAAATCGGCCATCACGTTGTCTACTCCTGCTACATGCGCCGCCGACAAAGCTGTCAAGTGACTCTCGGCCCAGGCTAATAGCTCTTCTGCCTCCTCTTCCAGGGCTACACTGCTTGTGCTGCCCTGCCGATTGATGTAGGCCACCGCTGTCGCGTTGTCCAACATTACCCAGACCGCCTTTCCCTGCTCGCCTCGCTTGAAGGCCCGAAGTGCCAGATACACCGCTCTTAGTTCTAACCGGTTTATGGACCAACTCCTTTCTAGTGCTGTCCACTGGCCTTGGGCGTACCGTCCTTCGAAGTGTGCCCCCAGCCAAACAAACTGGCATACGTGGTCATCTGCACCCAGGCCGGCGATTCCAAAGGCATCCCCTTCTCTAGACTCCCTGGATCTAGCCACCACTGAAAAGCACACCTTGTCTCTGGTAGGCACAGTAGTCTCTGGGACCACCTGTCCGATTGATGTGACCATCTTCTGAGCAATGCTCTCTGCTGTGGACGCATGTGAGCCCTGGCCCAGGGCACTAGCTCGAGCGTTGCTGCCATTGTTCCTAGAAGCTGTAGATAATGCCAAGCCGTGGGCGCTGCTCTCTTCAGAAACGCCCGGACTAGGTTTCTCAGTCCCTGCGCCCTCAAACTTGGTAGAAAAACACTTCCTGCTTTCGTATCAAACCGAGCTAAGTACTCCAGATCCTGCGACGGGACTAACTTGCTCTTCATCACATTGATTACCCATCCTAGGCTTTGCAAGAACTGTACCACCCGCCAGGTAGCCTCCTCACTTTCGCTCCTCGATTTTGCCCGTATCAACCAATCGTCCAGATAAGGGTGAACCAGCCACCCTTCTTTTCTCAGCGCCGCTGCTACCACAACCATCACCTTGGTGAATGTTCTAGGGGCTGTTGCCAAGCCAAACGGCAGTGCCTGGAATTGAAAATGTCCCATGGGTACAACAAACCTGAGAAACCTCTGATGCTCGAGGCATATCGGAATGTGCAAATAAGCTTCTGACAAATCTAAGGATGTGAGAAATTCTCCCTTCTGAACCACTACTATGACCGACCTGAGAGTCTCCATCCAAAAATGAGACACCCTCAGACAACGATTCACTCTCTTGAGATCCAGAATAAGTCGAAAGGAACCTTCCTTTTTTGGCACCACAAAGTATTTGGAGTATCGACCGCTTCCGTACTGGTCCGAAGGAACCGGCACCACTACTCGCAGCGCAAGGAGATTTTCCAAAGTTTCTTTTACTGCCAACCTCTTTGAGCGAGCCTTGCAAGGAGATTGAATGAATGAATTGACCACTGGATGTTGAAACTCGAGGGCATAGCCTTCCCGAACAATCTCCAATACCCACTGATCTGACAATCTGGGCCCAGGCAGAATAAAAATCCTGTAGTCGACCTCCGCCGGGCACCAACCCTCCCTGGACTCCCTGTATTTCATTGCGATTTTCTAAGGTTTGTGGACGAGGATGCCCCGAACCCTCTCCCTGCCCCTCTGAATCCTCGAAACGTCTGGGACCAGTAGGGAAAACAACCTCTCTGAAACTGCCCAAACCTTGGCGTATGAAAACGCCAAAACTCCCTTTACTGACTCTTAGATGCCCCTCCCGGCCATCCCCGTTTCTGCTTATCCTCCGGCAGCCTTCCACCCTTCGACTCACCAAGGTCTTTCACTAGCTTATCTAAATCTTCTCCAAACAGGAGCTTACCTCTAAAAAGGGAGCCTACCTAAACTAGCCTTCGAGGAGCTGTCTGCTCCTCAGTTGCGCAACCAGAGATTTATCTCCTCGCTGCTATAACCGACGCCATACTCTTCGAGAGGCCTCGGATAAGATCGTAATGTATATCCGCCAGATAAGCGTACCGGATTCCAACCGAGTCGCCTCCTCGGCCGAGCGCTCCATCCTTTGGGCCAAACAAAAACATGCTCTTGCCACCCACACCCCACAAATAGAGGCATGTATGGAAAGAGCATTGACATCAAACACCTGCTTCAGCAAGGTGTCTAGCTGCCTATCTTGAGCATCCTTAAGAGCGGCACTGCCTTCAACTGGAATAGTTGTCTTTTTCGTAAATGCCGAGACTGCCACTTCCTCTTTATGGGACTTAAAAAGGTCCTTATCCCGATCCATCAAAGGATACAGTCGTGACATCACTCTGGACCCCTTGAGCCCTGCCTCCGGTGTATCCCATTCTTCCAGAATCATCCCCGTCATTACTCTATGCACCGGAAAGGCCCTTTGAGACTTTCGCACGGCCTGCAACAAGGGATCCTCCAAGCCTGGATCCTCTGCCAGACCTGCCGCTGGCATGTTAAGCGCTTCACTCTTCACTCTTCTCCCCAATTCCCTCACAAGTAATTTCTGCCTCAAGTTCTTTTATGCCCTATCTTATCTTATTCCGACCATAGTCTGCCTGTGAATACTAAAGAACCCAATATGTTTATACATAGCTCAGTTTTTACACTGTTTTTTGTATATAGTTTCACTGTGTGTACATAGTTATAGTTTTATTACCCCTTTTCCAAGTTTAAGTTACCTGTTATAATGTAAGCACACCAGTGTTTTCTGATTGTGCAGTTCTGTTACTTGTAAACCGCACTGAAAACAAATAGCGCGGTATATAAGAGATGTTAAATAAATAAATAAATAAGGGCTGGAAGCTCCTCACGGCGGAAAACCCGAACCACCCTTGCCTGGTCCTCCTGTTCCGCGAGCTTGCCTTCCTCCAGATCCTCCTCTACATCTATCTCATCCACATTCTCCGAGAGACTATCCTGAACCGAAAACTGTTCCGACCTATCCTTCATAGCCTTCGGCTTCTTAGATGGGACCTCGTCCGCTCCTAAGCCTAGGGAAGTTCCTGGGCGCTTCAACCCCAGCCCTCCTTCCCCCGAGCCGCCTGCAGCCCCCCGCAACCCTCCACCAAGGACTTGCTGGAGTATCGCCACAAATTCCTGTGAAAAAAATCGCCCCAACCCCCCCTGCAAGAGAGGTTGAGGGAACGGAATGTCAGGGGCTGAAGATGGCCCCACCACCGGTTCCAGGGGTGGAAAGACAGGAAGAAGAGGGACCGGACAGGAAGCAGCGCTCTCATCCCTAGCCTCTGTCCCTCCTTGCTCCTGATTTTCTACTGCGGACGTCTCCTGCACACACACCTTGCATGCCCCTGTCTCAGACACTGACCCACTCCTAGCGCCACACATTAAACACTGCGGCCTAGAAGGCATGCTGACGAGCCTGAAAAGCCTGCTTAACTACCCAGACACACCCAGCTCCAAAGGATCCTCTAGTGTCCTCCTTTTTTTTTCTTTTTAAACGCAATCTAACCCGCATATAACCAAGCCTCTCTGGCTTGGCTGCAGTCCAAAAGGCCTTCTCCCCCTGATGACCTCAACACACAGCCCTGCTGCAGCTCGCTCCCGTTCGGAACGCCACAACTCCCGCACAGACGCCACGTGGCTGGGGCCTACCCTTCTGAGCACCCTGCCCTCCGTGGCCTAACGTGCGGCTCTGAAACTCCCGCTCTGCTGACCTTCTGCCCTCGGCTTGCAGAGCCCCGTCGGCGCATCCCTACTCAGCCCCTTTCACTTCCAAGAAGCTTCAGCATCGGGACTCGCGGTGAGCTCAGTGCCGCTGCACACGCTGCCATGAACCTTGTGTTCATGCTGCTTCTCGCCGCGGCAAACTCGGTTCCTCACCCAATCGTGGGTTCAGGATCCGGAGGCCCCTACACCATCTCCCACTCTCTTCCCCGGAGCTAATTCAAACAGCCAACTCCTTATTCATTCCTCCAGTGAGTCCCTAAACCTCTGGGTTCATGCCTCCTCCAGCTGCTTGGAGACTGAGATAACTGGATCAAGGAGGTGGTGCCTGGGCCAGTTATACCAGTATCATCGAAAGAGTGATGGGCTCGGTCTCCAGGCTGCAGGAGGGGGTGCTTAAACCCCAGAGGTTTCGAGACTAGACTGGACTGGAGGGACAATAAGGAAATTTAGGCTTTTAGGTAGGAAGATGAAATCCAGAACTTCCAGGGTAATGTTCTCTGAAATGCTTCCCGTTCCATGCGCAGAACCCAAAAGGCAGGCAGAGCTCCGGAGTCTCAATGCATGGATGAGACAATGGTGCAAGGATGAGGGTTTTGGATTTGTTAGGAACTGGGGAACATTCTGGGGAAAGAAGGGGCTCTTCCGAAGAGATGGGCTTCACTTTAACCAGGATGGAACCGAAAACTGCTGCTGGCATTAACCTTTAAAAAGGAGACAGAGCAGCTTTTAAACTAGATAATAGGTGAGAGCCGACAGTCGTCCAAGAGCGCATGGTTCGGAACAATGTATCCTTGAAGGATACTACCAAAAAAATGAAAGGGTACATCAGCAGAGAGGTTCCAGTAAAGACAAAGGAAGCCCAAATGCCCTTGAGTACAGAGCACACAGAGCTTAAAGATTCCAAATTAACACTGCCTACCGAAAACCAGATAAATATGAATAAAATACAGTCTCTAAAATGCTTGTATACAAATGCTAGAAGTCTAAAAAATAAGATGGGAGAGTTAGAATATATAGCATTAAATGAGAAGTTAGATATGATTGGTATCTCAGAGATATGATGGAAGGAGGACAACCCGTGGGACACTGACACCTGGGTATAAACTATATCGTAATGATAGAGCTGATCAAATTGGTGGAGGGGTTACACTCTATATTAGAGAGGGCATTGAGTCACAAAGGATTAAAGTTCTACAGGAAACAAAATTTGCTCTAGAATCTCTATGGATTAAAATTCCATGTAAAAAGGGGAAGGCGATGTGGGGGTTTACTATCAACCGCCTGGCCAGAATGAACAAATGGATGATGAAATGCTCAAATATATCAAGGAAGCTAACAAAAGTTATAGAATGGTAATAATAATGGGTGATTTCAATTACCCCGGTATTGACTGGGTCAGTGTCATGGCAGGACATGCTAAGGAGATAAAGTTTCTAGGTGAAATAAATGACTGCTTCTTGGAGCAGCTGGTTCATGAACTGACCAGAGAGGAAGCCATTTTGGACTTAGTCCTTAGTGGAACACCAGATCTGGTGCAAGAGATAAGGGTGTTGGGGCCACTTCGCAATAGTGATCATAGCATGATTATGTTTGATTTAATTAATGGAGGAGGGATGGTAAGGAAATCTCGAAAGGGAGACTATGATAAAATGAGGAAAATAGTTAAAAAACTAAAAGGAGCAGTTGCAAAGATTAAAGACTTACATCAAGCTTGTGTGTTGAAAAATACTATATTGGAAACCCAGACCAGCTGTACTGCACGCTTTAAGAAAAGTGGAAGGAAGTCCAAAAAACTGCCAGCATGGTTTAAAGGTGAGGTCAGAGAAGCTGTTGCCAAAAAAGCATCTTTCAGGAAATGGAAAAAAGAGCCAAATGACGAAAACTGGAAACAGCACACGCACTGGCAAATAAATGCAAGGCATTGATAAGGCAGGCAAAGAGAGAATTTGAGAAGAAACTTGCTGTGGAAGCAAAAACGCATAATTAAAACTTTTTCAAGTACATTTGTAGCAAAAAACCTGTGAGTCAGTTGGACCATTAGATGATAGAGGGGTAAAAGGGGCAGAAAGAGGGGACAAGGCTATAGCAAAGAGACTGAATGAATTCTCTGCTTCGGTCTTTACTGAGGAAGATGTAGGGATGTTGCCCATGACTGAAGTCGTATTTAACCCTTTCCAAGCCAAGTCCAAAACTCTCGGGATCCAAAATTCTGACTAAATAGTCCTATCAAATGGTATATAATACATGACCATAGCAGAAGGAAAATCACTATTAGAACATATTGAATAAGATGGGTACAATTTACTTGAAATATGCAAAAATTAACCCGGCTGCAGAATGTGGATTAAAATTTTAAAGTAGGCCTTCAAAGGGTTAAAGGAGATACTTCAGAAGAACTGAAATAAATATCGCTATACCGGGAAGACGTATTACAACTATTTGATAAACTGAAAAGTAGCAAATCACCTGGACTGGATGGTATACATCCAAGGGTGTTGAAAGAACTGAAATATGAGATTAAAGACCTGCTATTAGTAACCTGTGAACTATCATTTATTTATTTATTTACATTCTCTTATATATGGTCTGAGGGGCACAACTCTAAAATGGTTCATATCCTACCTTGACCACAGAACACAACAGGTCCGTATAGGAAGTGATACATCCCTCCCTTTCACACTAAAACAAGGTTCCAGTCTATCAGCGTTACTCTTTAATATCTTCCTCCAACCTGTATGCACGATCTTCCAAAATTATGGCATCCAATATCAAATATATGCAGACGATATGATGTGTTTCTTCCCATTTAACCTCTCTAACCCTAATTTCTCTAAGCTAAATGAATGTCTAACCAGCCTCAAATCTTGGCTCTCTCAACACAACCTAATAATCAATCAATCCAAAACTGAAGCACTCCAAGTCTTCTCTAACCCCTCATACATCCCAACTACAACCCTCACCTTTGACGATCTCACTATCACTTTAAAAAACCAGGTGAAATATCTTGGTATCATACTCGATCAGAACTTATCCTTCACAGATCAAATAAAGAAAACTACTAACACTGTATACTCTAAGCTACGCACACTCAGGAACCTCAAACCTCTACTAAGCCCTGACTCCTTTCGCACTGTCTGTCAGGCCCTCACAACCCCCACGCTAGACTACTGTAATCTAATCTATCAGGGCCTTCCCAAGAACTCTATTCAACCCCTCCAACTAGCCCAGAACACACTAGCGCGGCTCATAACAAACAATCCTAGACGAGCTCATATTACACCTATCCTCTATGATCTCCACTGGCTCCCAATTCATCACCGAGTAAAATTCAAGGTTCTTACTCTAATACACAAAATTATTTCGAAGGAGTCAGCTCCTTGCCTCTCCCCTCTCCTTGCTCCTCCCTACAACACTAGAAATCACCGTTCTATCACTAAAAACTTACTGACTACACCTACAATTAAAAAACACTGTTAACAATCTACATGCAACAGGACATTTTCTCTCTATGCTCCATCCCTTTGGAACACCCTTCCACATGACCTGCGCAACTGCGTGAGCCATGCTGACTTCAGGAAAAAGCTAAAGACTCATCTCTTCCTTGATCATTTTTCTCTCCCACCCTAATACCTAAACCCCCTTAGTTATCTCCCTACCCTTGTCCCTTCAAACTGTACAGTACTCCTATCCGTAGCTTAGCAAATACATATGCAAATACATATGTAAATATGTAAATAGTTGTTCACTGTTCATTGTAATTAGTTGTATAATATAATTTTGTTTCATGTTTTATTCTGTACCCTGTTATTCGTTCCTTGTAACAGTTGAAATATACTGCCTTTTATTGTTCTATGTAAACCGTTTTGATTTGTAGAAAGACGGTATATAAAACATGTTAAATAAATAAATAAATACCGCGCTATTCTGCATCAGTGCGGTTTACATTGAACAAACTGAAATTACATTGAACAGGGCATTATAACTTGGAGATAACTATTTTTACAGGGAACATGGGCTATGGAGGGTTAAGTGGCTTGCCCAAGACCACAAGGAGCATCTGTGGGACTAGAAACCCCAGTTCTTCCGGCCCAAGGTAGCTGTCCTCTAGTGGGATTTGAACCCCTGACCTTCCGGCCTGAAGTACCTTGCCCCAACCACTAGGCCACTCCTCCACTCCGATCATTAAAATCAACTGTAATACCCGAAGATTGGAGGATCGACAATGTAACGCCAATTTTTAAAAAGGGTTCCAGGGGTGATCCGGGCAACTACAGACCGGTGAGCCAGACGTCAGTACCAGGAAAAATGGTAGAAACCATCATAAAGAATAAACTTACTCAGCATGTAGATAGTCATGGCTTAGTGGGAGACAGCCAACATGGCTTTAGACAAGGAAGATCTTGTCTTATTAATCTGTTATGTTTTTCTGAAGGTGTGAATTAACAGGTAGATAACGGTGAGTTGGTTGGATAGTGTATCTGGACTTTCAAAAAGCCTTTGACAAGGTCCCTCAGAGACTTTTGGCAAAACTAAAAGGTTATAGGATAGAAGGTGATGTACTATTGTGGATCAAGAACTGGTTAAAAGATAAAAAGCAGAGGGTAGGGCTAAATGGCCAATTTTCCCAATGGAAAAAAGGTGAATAGTGGAGTACCCCAGGGATCTGTGCTGGGTCCGCTGCTTTTTGACATATTCATAAATGACCTGGAAAAGGGAATAACGAGTGAGGTTAACAAATTTGCAGTTGACACAAAACTATTTAAAGTTGTTAAACCCCAAGAGGATTCTGGAAAATTGCAAGAGGATCTTGATAAAAATGGAAGACTGGGCATCGAAATGGCAGGTGAAATTTAATATGGACAAGTGCAAAGTTATGTACCTAGGAAAGAACAACCTAAAAGCACAGTTACTTACCTGTAACAGGTGATCTCTGGGAACAGCAGGAATAAGTCTTCACATATGGGTATGTCGGTACTGACGGAGTCTGCGCGGGAACGCTTCCCAGCGTCCAATCAAAGAGCTTTTGGAAGCATCCCACCACGCCTGCGTGTTGCCTTCCCGCCTTTCCCAACTGCCTCTCCTCAGTTAAGTTTTAAAGCTGAGACAAAGAGAGAGAGAGAGGAAAGGAAAGATAGATAGAGATACAACTCCTGGGGAGGTGGGTGGGTTGTGAAGACTTATTCCTGCTTTTCCCACAGATCACCTGTTACAGGTAAGTGTGCTATCTCCAGGAACAAGCAGGAATGAGTCTTCACATATGGGGGACTCCCAAGCTGAGATGCCTGGAGTCCCAGCATGTCATAGGTTGGAACATGCTATTCCCCACAACACCAGGCATCCTGAGGATGGAGGGTAGGAGTTGAAGAAAGAAAGGTGCTGTGGAACAGCTAACCTAGCATAGGATTGCAGACAAGGAGTCCATGTGTGGATGATAATTGTCATCAATGATATTGCAAAGAAAAAATATTGTAATATGGACCTCCTCTAACAGGACTTCAGAGAGTATGGAGGTTCATGGGATCTACTGGGGAACCCAGTAGAGGAACCTCGAGAAGGACCTCACTGTAAGTGGAGGTAGTAAACCTGTAGGAAAAACAATGGAGGTCAGAATCCTGAAAGGTAACAGGCAACCCCAGCAAGAAAAACTGGGATAGTACAAAAACGGTGGGCCTTTAGCAGAAGGCTTTATGATAAAAGCCGAACTCCTTTGGTAGCAGAGTGGCTCACTCTTAGGAACAAAGAGAAAGGCTAACCGATTTGGACAAACAGGCCCAGTCCTTGTGGGGAGAAAGGGTATGGTAACCCTTTGTATCCCAAAGAAAGGACAAACGCCGGAGGCGTTAGAGCCTGTGATTAGCTGAAGATCTGCAATGTCTCTCCTAACTGAAGTCAGCTGGGAGAGATATTGGAACATGGAGAGCTTCAGAGGTACCTAACCTTAAGGTTATGGTAGGTGTTAACTACCACGCAAGTGGTTGTGAGTGTAGGACCCCAAAACATGCTGGATAGCAGAAGTATGGGTAAAGCCCATCTGTCAGAATCATATAGCTATATGAGCCTTGACAGTTAGGTAGATAAAGAGTAAATTAGACTTACCTGCTAATTGTTGTTCCTTGCGGAACTCTAGTCCAGTCCCGGAACCATAGAGTTGTGAACCTCCACCAGCAGCTTTGGAGACTGAACATCTTCATCTCTTTGATCATCCAGCTATATGCAGCCCCAAGGACCGCCCACACATCAGTACCTATTGACAAAGCATACTAAGCAGAGCAACAAATAAGTAGATATAACACAGTGGAAAAAAGGATCCTGACCCTAAAGTTCCCACCACTAGCAAAAATTTTTTTCTTCTTTTTCCAATTGCGTAAGAACAACCTCCCGTCTACGGGAAGGCGGACCAGAACGGCCGTGGCGACCCTTGTGCAAAACGCATGCAACAAGAGATGCCACCGCTCACCCCCAAGATTTGACCCCGAAAGGGAACTAAGGCGTGCTGCAAGCAGAGGAGCTCTGACCGAAAGTATAGAGAACAAAACCCCTGGCAGACTCCTATAATGAATGTACCTTCTTGGCTGGCAGCGAGAACAGATAGACAGGGAGGGATCCGGGACTGGACTAGAGTTCCGCAAGGAACAACAATTAGCAGGTAAGTCTAATTTACTCTTCCTTAGCGTCCTTCTAGTCCAGTCCCGGAACCATAGAGGATGTAACAGAGCAGTAAATCTCAACGGGAGGGCCTCGCTAGTCCAGCCTGAAGCACCCGAGACCCAAACCGCGCATCCGACGCCGCCTGCACATCCAGACGATAGTGCTTAACAAAGGTGTGCAAGGACGACCATGTCGCTGCCCGACAAATATCCACCGCCGGTACCAAGCTAACTTCCGCCCAAGACGCCGCCAGCGCCCTAGTCGAGTGAGCCCGAAGCCCGGCAGGAACCATCCTGCCGTGTAAAAGGTATGCCGACAAAATCGCCTCTTTCAACCAGCGGGAAATGGAAGACTTAAGACGCTGCTTCCCCCCTGCGCGGACCACCAAATGCGACAAATAGGCGATCGGACTTACGGAAGGCCGCCGTTTCCCTCAAATACCGACGAAGAGCTCGACGGACATCCAACGCGTGCAAGGAGTTGTCCGCGTGCTGGCCCCGTTCCTTGGCAAACACCGGGAGAGACACCCCCTGATTCATGTGAAACGCCGAAACTACCTTAGGCAAAAATGCGGGAACCGGTCGCAATACCACCTTGTCAGCAGAGAAAGACAGATAGGGTTCCCTACACGAAAGAGCCTGCAACTCCGAGATCCTGCGAGCTGACAAGATCGCTACCAGAAACACCGTTTTCAACGTCAAGTCCCTCAACGAAGCTTGCGCCAAGGGTTCAAACGGCAGAGCCACCAGAGACCTCAACACCAAATTCAAGTCCCACGAGGGCACTAAAGCCCTGTATGGAGGACGCATAAGCAACACCGCTCGCAAGAAGCGCTTCACGTCTGCATGGGACCCCAATAACTGGCCCTGAACCTTGCCTCGAAAACACGCAAGAGCTGCAAGTTGTACCCTCAACGAACTGGCCGCCAGGCCCTTGTCTACCCCCTGCTTGCAAGAAGGAGAGGATCTGAGGAACGGAGGTCCGCAAAGGCCGCAACTCGCGAGCCGCACACCAGCTCAAAAATACGCCAGACCCGGACATACGCTAGCGACGTAGACCGACGCCGCGCCCGCAACAAGGTAGCAATGACCTCCGGAGAATAACCTTTGGCTCTCATTCGCACCCTCTCAATAGCCATGCCGTAAGCGAGAATTGAGCCACCTGAGGCATCTGCAGCGGCCCCTGCCGAAGGAGATCCGGCCGAGGAGGAAGGAGCCACGGATCGGCCACACTCAACCGCACCAGATCCGCATACCAAGGCCGACGAGGCCAGTCCGGGGCAATCAGAACCACGGGACCCGGATGCCGCTCGATCCGCTGTACCAGGCGGCCCAGCAGGGCCCACGGAGGAAAGACAGAGCAGCCCATACCTTGGCCACCTTTGTGCCAATGCATCGAGGCCTTCCGACATGCGTTCCCGACGCCTGCGGAACACTAGCAGAGACTCTCCGTACTGGAGAACCGCTGATAAATGGAATGGGAGCATAGATAGCTTCAAAGGCCAGAGTTCTATTTTGCAACCCCTCTCCGCTGAGCTGCCTTTGCCATATGTAAAATTAAACCACATATATCCAAAATGAAGACATTACAAATATACCGTAAAATCTTATAATTTGGGCAAAGCCAAACTAAACAGGAACATTTTCCATTAAGAAACCACACAACTATAAAAGCCTTCCCATAACATAAAGCTTATGGCAGAGCATTCCACATCTGTGGGCTGGCCATGGCGCTCACCCAAGCATCTGTTACAACTGTCCAAGAGATTTATCACCATAATTCCTTTTGACCTGAATATGTTTACAGCAGAACATAGCGCTATATCACAGCAGCTAAGCCAAAATATTATCCCGCCATATAAACCGACTTTAACGCTTTATAGGACCCTCTATGGATAGCGGAAGGATAATCTTTCTTTTTTTTTTTTTTCTTTTTTTTAAAGTAGAGGACTCCAAAAACCAAGTTTCCGCCAACTCCAATGAAATCAAAGCAGATCAGCTAAAATTACCTGAACTGCTACTATAGCTTTGCAAGAAGCTACCAGCTCCCGCTGCACCCAGTTGTCCTTCCCCCCCTTATCCAGGGGGATTCTGCATTGCAGGAGGCATTGCCCACCCCCTGCCAGCCTACTGCATCTGCCAGGGAGCTGAAGAGCAAAATAGAAAGTAGAACCCCTGGAAGCAAACAGTGTCGTGTCCCTGGGATTCAGGCGCAAAAGGTAAAAATCAAAAGTAAAAGCAACAGTGTTAGCTAAAAATGAACAAGGCTATCTCTCACTAAAGCGAGTTTCTCTTTCTTATTGAAATCCCACCGAAGTCCGTGGGACCCAAGCTTTCGAACCCAGACCCTAACGCTGTGCAATAACCACAACCAGAGAAATGAAAAGAAATGAAACCCTGCTCTAGTAATAGATGAGAATTTCCTGGGAAGGGCCTGCTAAGTGTTGCTATGAAACCCACAAGCACCTCACCAGGCCTTCCTGAAGTCAGAGAAATAGCAGTGGAATTCACCGACCACCTTGAAAATGGAGGTCTGAGAGGTTGTCGCCTGTGTGAACCTGATGAGTAATATGATTTTGTATTGTACCACTCACCCCCAGGGATGGGGGCACTGAATACTTTATGTGATTCATGAGCAGCGCTGTCATTCGGTGGCCTTTAGGGCAGCAGAGCCCGACCAATGATACAGAAATTAAGAGCTTTAAATCTTGGTCATATAAACTGGATTCTCAGACCTTACATCACAGCACCGAGGCTCTGTGGTGATTTCTATCCTGACCTGCAGATAATGGCTGCCTGCACAGTCATAGAAAGGCACTATTGAGTGTACCAGCTGCCCTCTGGTGGCCATAGACCGTAGCACAGGCACTTCCCGGTTGACAGTTTAACTGCCAGTCTATTCTTGTACATCCTAAGGTTTCCTAAACCTGTCCCTGTGAATTTTGGGCAACTGTCACTATAGAATACATAAAGGCACACTTCTAGGCTTTCCCTCCTGCAAACTACAAGTTAGGGCTCTGCCCTTGAACCTAAAAGCTGGCAATTTGCCTAATATCCTGGGCCTGAACAGATGCTCCTCAGAGACATGATTAGGAGGGAAAGAACATGTTGTATCAGGGATCAATGCCAAAACTGCTGTCCTGTTTTTAAGTTTATTCTTATTTATTCTATAAAGAGGATTGACAACAGTCCCCCTTAATGCTGAGGAACCCCCTGGCCTCAAAAAAAAAAAAAAAAAAAAAAAAAACTACAAACAAAAGAAAGAAAGAAACAATCACTAGGCCCAAATATTTAGCTATTCTGCCTGTTTTCCTCACGCAGGCAGTTCACTGCAACGCTCGCCATGCGGTCCAAATACCTAGAGAGGAAATGGCCGCCCCTTCGCCAATGAATTTTGGTGCCAAGAACAGCCGCCGCTGCAAAAATGAGGCCTCAGCAGACCGACAGAGCCCGAAGGCCTTACCTGCAGGGCCGAAAGCCACACAGCCTGCTCCTACCTCCTTGAATTCCTCCGATCCTCAAACTGCGCTGATGCGCCTGGCAGCCGCGGCGAGGATCGCTCAGCCAGTTCCACAGACTAAAATTAAATCCCGCAGCAACGGAGAGGCTCCGTCCCACACCACTTCAGTGTGGCTGTACGGGTCCTGGAGCTTTCTCCCGTACAGTCCAGGGAGAGAGATCCGCACCGGCAAATGCCTGCAGCAAGTGAAAATCACTGACAAGGAGGGAAGGCAAGAACTGCTACTAATTTAAAGAACCAGGCTCAAATTTAAAATTACTGTAAATTAAAGGTAAAAATCAAAAATAAAATCAGAATTTGTCACACTAAATGCTCCTATCTGTTCCCCCCAAGTGAGCCCAGAAGCTAGGCTCACTATGTCCTCCTGCTGCAAGGAGACTGGACACACTGGAGGCTGATGGGAGATACCAGCAGGCTATATCCAGTGACACGTCCCCAGGAGGCGCAGAATCCGCAACACTCGGGGGCCGGCTCTTCTTTTGTGGACCAGTGTCTCCCTCCAATGAAAGTGGACGCTTTAGCCCACGGCGGGGCAGGACCGAGCCTCCCCCCGCCGGCTGCAAGAGAGCCAGAGCCTCCTGCATGAGAGAGAAAAAAAGCAGGTGGAACTCCCAGGGATCCCTCCCGGACGCCCCCCGCCAACAGGCGCTCCGGCACCGCAGAAATCCCCGGATCAAGGACTGTCTCTGCCTGCTCTGATGTCCCTTCTGTAGATACAGGTGGGAGATCTGCACTGGAGCCCTCCAGAGGATCCTCCATGCCAGCACCCACAGCAGAACAAGTGGCACAGACTCGGGCTGCCAAATTACTACTTCTACGAATGCCACAGACCAGACACCGAGGACTAGGAGGCATGGCTATGCACACAGCCCTTTGCCAGCAAAGCAGGAACACCTTGCTGAAGCAAACAGAGCAGGAAAAAAAAAAAAAAATCGCGATTTTAAAAGTGCTCAAAAACGCTCCAAATTGCAGGATTAGATAGAGCTGGAGTCAATTAGCTGAAATCTGACCAAGAAATGCAAAAACGAAGCTCCTAGCCCTAAAAAAAAAACACGAAGAAAAACTTTGAAAAAAAATCCAAAATGGCCGCCGGACCCGATCCCGCCAAAAAAAGAAGGACCAGAAAAAATACCCAAAAGGTCTAAAACACTCCCCAGAGCTGATTCCAGGCCACCCCAAGGCCTCCACCACTGCCTTTAGAAAGAAAAAGCTTCAAACTCTACTCACCCACACACAGGAGTGAAGGGGGGGTCAAAACACAGAGTGCTGTCCAGCGTGCTTGTCACAAGCTCTGAGTAGCAGTTATCAGAGTCAATAACAGAGTAATAACCACTCAGGGCAGATCGGGGAACCCTTTAATTAGTCAGGGGACCCTCAGAGCCTACTGCTGTATTCAATTGCTGCCTGTAATTGTCTTCAACCTTCTCCTCACCCACCAAGGGGGTTAGGTAGAAAGGAGACCTGTGTCCTGTGCAGCTCCCCTGCTTGTTTGACCTATGGGGAGACTGAGAGAAAAAAAACAGATTAGAGAAAGACAGAAGGGACACAGTCAAAGATTTCCTCCACAGCAGCAGCCCAACACCTAAATCTAGAAAATAATAAAACACTAAAGCTCTGCTTATTTGTTCCTAAGGAGCCCAGTTCTGGGCTCTGACTTCCAAGCTGCTTGGAGACTGAGATACTGATGTGTGGGCGGTCCTTGGGGCTGCATATAGCTGGATGATCAAAGAGATGAAGATGTTCAGTCTCCAAAGCTGCTGGTGGAGGTTCACAACTCTATGGTTCCGGGACTGGACTAGAGGGACGCTAAGGAAGCAGAATACATATCTACCGATAGTGAAATATCTCGACAGATACATACACATACATATTTACATACACACACACATATATAACAGATATATGAGATTATATCTATAGTGAGATATGAAGGGCATAAAATACACACAAATGACAGACAGACATCTGTAAGATGTGTGCTATAGGTATGAATATATAGGCCTCTATATGGAAGTCTGCAAGAAGCAGACAGATAAATGCCTACAAAAAGGTATTCACATAGGAAAATGTGGAGAGGAAAGATTCATCTTAGAACAAGGTGGAACCTACTTGAGAAGATATATAGAGAATCAATTTCCACTGGTTATGGCTACAGGGATGCTAGGTAGAACAACCAGGATGGTTACGTGAAAAGCAGAGGATGATATCAGTCTGCAGCCAGCAAGTCCCGAGTATTCTAGACCTCTAGCATGGTAAGTGAACAAAAGACGCATAGGAATGAGATACCATGCTGACCTGCGTAAGGGCAAAAAGGTATCATGCGTTCTTAACATGAGGACGAGCTGGAAGGAGAAAACATATTCCCTATTGGAAATACTATGGACCAAAGCAGGGAATTAGCAATTCCTTAAGCTTTCACGTAAGAGGAGGCCTATGTCCTTTATATTAAAAAGGAAAACTTTTCTAGTCATGGGAGACATGACTGAAAAACCTTTTTCACCATCTAGTATAGCTGTTGGAGAAAAAGCCCCCCCATGCTCTCTAGCAAGGGCCCATAGTGGAGAGCTTCTCTGTAGAATTGCAGAGAGCATGATGCGGGAGAATGAGGAGATAGGTACTGGCTCTCCTGCAGCCGGTTCTATGTCAACTATGCTGCCAAACCCAGGGGAATGGAGATGGCAGAAAGAGAAGACAATCCAACAAGTTTGTAGTGAAAAAATTTCCAAGACAGATGACAGCACTGACTTGGAGTCACTACTAAGACTAGACAGAATGTTAGTGGAGGACAAATCTGGTTGCTGGTGAACAAGAACCAGTGGTCCAAACATTAAGGCTCCTGCATTGGCAGCTGCTTGCCAGACAGCAGAAGAATGGTACTGATTAAAAACAGAAAGAACAGACAAAACAAGAGTACAAAACTCTGGACGTGTCTGATGAACTGCTTCAAAGCAAGATTGAAAAAGAGGGGTCAACTCAGAGAAGAGAACTCCGCACAGGAAAAGTAAGAAAACTAGAGAGGCTGAAGAAAAAGCCCTCCAGTGAAGCAATACCGCTCTTACAGGGGAAAAACCTGGTAAGAGGGTAAAGAAAATGGAGCTGAAGAAAACTTACAAAGTAGTAAGTTTATAGGAAGGAAAAAAAGACATGCACAGGAAACTATCGTTTGATAGTGGATAGACCTCTTTTCCTAGCAGGAAAAATCCTGTGACCTAGAAGCATGAACATCCTGACAGCTCATAGAACATAGGAAGAATGGATGTCTTTTGGGAAGAGATCCATGTTTAGGATTTAGAATGACAGCAGTGGATTGCCTCTATTGAGAAGAAGCAACTGCAGATTCTAATCCCAAGAGTCACAAGCATCTGATGGATTGATCAGAAAACCCTGTGGATACTGGGTTTGCTGAGTCTGGTGAAAGGTTGAACTGTGCAGACCAGGATGATGTTTCCCCTGTTTGAGAACATCTGTATGATGGGCAGATGATGCATAAAACCTTCTTCTCTTATGGGAAGAAAGTTTGCCAGGACACTTCCTACCTACTGGGACAGAGGAAGGTGCAGAACAGCCCCTAGGAACAGGTAAGTTAGTGGAGAACTGAGTAACCTGACGTAAAGACTCCTTGTTGAAAAGATTGTCTCCAGTGCAAGGAGTATGTCCCAGTCTGTGTTATGCCCATTTATCCAAGTCTGAAGCTTGGAGCCAGGCTCTACGTCGTGCTCCTATAGTTATAGCAGAAGTCCTGCTAACAGACTCAAAAGAGTCTAGGGAAGCACGAGTAAGAAACCAAGAGATATTCTGGAGATGCTTGAGCAGTGAAGAATAGTCTGCACTCTTGGACTCTGGAAGGGAAGGAGTCAAAAGATGTAATTGCTTTGTGACCTGCTCAAGAGATACTCATATAGAAAATATATGCGAGAATTCTTGCAGAGAGCATAGATGTCTGGAAGGTTTGACGTCCAAAGGCATCAAGTGTCTTAGACTCACGACCTGGTGGATAAGAGTGCTTTTTCTTGCTCTTTACCCGCCTCATTGCTGATTCCACAACTATGGAATGATGAGGAAGTTGCGTCTTTTGAAACCCTGGAGAGGGGGGCACCTGATATAAGAGATCAGTTGCTCTGGAAGGTGGGGGTACCCTTAAAGGTGTTTCCCACATTCCTAGAAGGAGATCCTGCAAGGAATGATGCAAAGGAAGCATTATGTTCTCCTTTGCTTTGGTAGAAAGAGAGCCCTGTGCAGGATCATGTCCTGGAATAGGAATGGCAAGAGATCTTGCTATATCCATGAGGAAACTCTGAAAAGAGGGTTCCCCAACAGGAATTTCCCTTGGACAGGTTAGATCTGAAGAACTAGCCTGAGCACCGACAGAGCTATCCAGATATATAGGAACAGAAGATTCTGCACAGTGCAGTGTGGAATGCTTAAAGGATGGTCGCCGGTACCGGCTGTCAGGAGCAGCGACCGACATTACCACATTGTCCATGCCAGGTATCGACTCCAAGCTTGGCATAGAAGGGAGCGATCCTGTTGAAAAAAGCATGGCAGGAGTTGGCCACGATGCTACTGTGGATGCCGGTACCGATGCCAATACTGGTACCGATGTCAGAGTCGAGCCCGACAAAGACATCGGAGCAGTCATCGGAGACCGTTCAATCGGTACAGAGGTAACCGAAAATCTCTGGGTGCTATCCTCAGTACCGAGCCACCGGTATCGATCAGTGTCGGTATCAAAGTGTATTGGTACCGAGTCTTCCAGACTAGAGAGCGATTCTAAACTCGGCATCGATAAGCAAAGCATGGAAGACACCGACCGTAAGGGTAAGGAGGACATCGGCACCGACTTCGGTACCGTGCCTGATACCGGTGAATGAAGGTCAACCAGTGGCAACTCAGTGGACCTCGAGGGAACCGAGAGTTGCAGATCCGAATCATCGGAACCGAGCCTTCGGTACCGCCGAGAGCCGGTACCAAGGCGAGTCGGTACCCAGTCCTCCAGACTGGAGATCTATTCCAGACTCGGCATCGAAGGAAGCGAGGCTATTGATGCACGTCTGGAGGGTACCGACGTCGGTGGTAGTATCGGTGCTGGTACCGATAATGGAAGGTCAGTCTGGAGTGTATCCATCGGTCCCGAAAGCACCGAGAACTCCAGATGACCATCCCTGGTGAGGAGTGTTTCATCCAACACCAGTGCCGATGTCGGGGTATCGGTACTGCTCGAAGCGGATGCCACCACTGGACACGGCTCAGGTACGTTCTGTGAGGGGTGAGCCCCAGGAATAACCTGAAACCCCTGAAAGGCATTTGAGATCGAAGTCTCTCGCCGGGGTTTGGAAGCCAGTAGACCCTCGAGGGCAAGGCCGGAGCCGTCTACATGCTGTGCATGAGACCTACCACTCGACGGCTGGCTAGTCTTAACATACTGTTTGTGGGTTACCTGATCCTGTATAGAAGGGGACGGTGCCCCGAAGCTGGAGGGAAACCGTGTATCGAGGGAACCTCGATATTGAAGACCTCTTCTCACCAAACTGTTGTCAGGACCCAAGCAGGTTAGACACCGACTTCGAGGGTCTAAAAATAAAGTTGTACCGCCACAGTGTGAACATTTCTTGGAGAAAGTGGCTGGCGGTTCCATGAAGGAAAAAGAAGAGGCCTAAAAGGCCTAAGATACCGTGAGGAAAAAATATTCCTTGAAGAAGGAAGATTTTACAAGAAAAGAAAAGATAACACCGGTGGTACCGGTGGCGTCGGGAAGACAGCCGCGACCACAGGAAAGCTAAAGAAATAAAACAAGAATTTTCTGCGGTGACAGGACGACGTCCTGCCGGCTCCGCGGAAAAACGAAAACTGAGGAGAGGCAGTTGGGAAAGGCGGGAAGGCAGCACGCAGGCGTGGTGGGATGCTTCCAAAAGCTCTTTGATTGGACGCTGGGAAGCGTTCCCACGCAGACTCCGTCGGTACCGACGTATCCATATGTGAAGACTCATTCCTGCTTGTTCCTGGAGATATATGGTTACACAATGCAAGCTTGCACATTGGAAACCACCACCCAGAAAAAAGATTTAGGCGTCATCATGGATAACATATTAAAACCCTCCGCCCAGTGTGCAGCAGCAGCGGCCAAGAGAGCAAATAGAATGCTGGGTATCATAAGGAAAAGAATGGAAGATAAAACAAAGGATATTATAATGCCTCTGTAATGTTCCATTGTGCGACCGCACCTTGAATATTGTGTGCAATTCTGGTCACCATATCTTAAAAAGGATATAGCGTTATTAGAAAAGGTACAGAGAAGAGCCACCAAAATGGTAAAGGGGATGGAAGGATACTCCTATGAAGAGAGGCTAAAAAGGTTAGGCTCTTCAACCTGGAAAAGAGACAGTTGAGGGGAGATATGATAGAGGTCTCTAAGTTAATGAATGGAGTGGAAAGGGTAAACGTAGATTGATTGTTTACGTCATCAGAATATAAAAAGACTAGGGAACATACAATGAAGCTACAGGCTAACCTATTTAAAGACTGATAAGAGAAAACATTTTTTCACTCAACGTGTAATCAAACGCTGGAATTTGTTACCGGAGGATGTAGTAAAAGCTGTTAGTGTAGCTAGGTTTAAAAAAGTTTGGACAAAGTCCTGGAGGAAAGGTCCATAAACCATTATTAAAAGGGACCCAGGATATCACTGCTTGACCCAATACAAGCTTTGATGAACCTGTGCCTTTTGGGGAAACTGCTAGATACTTATGACCTAGATTGGCCACTGTTAGAAACAGGACACTGGGCTTGATAGACCTTGGTCTGACCCAGTATGGCATATCTAATGTTCTTATGTGTCCTTTCCCACCCAAGGGTGCCATTTTGCTCAGTCAGATGACACAGCTAACAGATGGCAAAAATAACACATGGTAAAGTAGCAAATCCAAGAAAAGGAGGAAGGGTTATGAGGATTGATTCCTTCTGTCCCCAGAGAACTCCTGTTACAGGTAACTACGCTTTCTGCGGGAACAAGCAGGAAATTAGTCCTCACATATGGGATTCCCTAGCTACAGGTTACCGAAAGTCTGTAGGGAAAAACACGGCTGCCTCAAGGGGAGCCATGAACAGCAGCAATTGAGTCCGCAGATACAGACTACAGAAGGATCCCTGTGTCCCATGGGAACCAACTCTCCAGTAGCCCGAACACAGAAGGGTCAGAGGGTAGGAGTTGCCTAGACCCCAAAAAGATTAAAGAGCACAGACTGGCCAAAGGCATGTCCCATTGGGACTCCCTCTCCAGGTAGTAATAAGCTGCGAAGTTATGAACTGAAGACCAGGTGGCAGCCCAGCAGATGTCCAGCATCGGGACGGAGCATAGGTTTGCCACAGAGGCTGCCATGGCCCTGATACTGTGTGTCATGATACGGCCATCCAGCATAAGCCCAGCCCAGCCCGCTCATGGGCAAGGGCAATGCAGTCCGCTACCCAGTTTGACAGTGTTCTCTTGGTCTTCACTTCCCCAAGCCAACTGGGGTCATAGGAAACAAAAAGCTGAGAAGCTTTGTGGTGCCCTGCGTATGTTGAATATAGAAGGACAGGACCCTCTTACAGTCCAAGGTGTGAAGGACGGTCTCCACCCTGATGGAGTGTGACCTTGGGAAGAAGGTGGGTAGCATCACCTCCTGGTTGAGGTGAAAGGAAGATACCACCTTCGAAAGGAATTTAGGGTGTGTGCACAGCACAACCCTGTTCTTGTAGAATCTGATATACGGCGCTTCTGCCACTAGGGCTTGGAGCTCGCTGATCCTGCGAGCGTAGGTGAGCGCCACCAGGAATACAACCTTCCACGAATAATATCTGAGGTGGCAGGTAGCCAGGGGCTCAAATGGCAGGCGGGTGAGCTGTGACAACACTACACTGAGGTCCCACTCTGTCGCCGGAGGGCAGACAGAGGTGGTGTTTTAAACAGTAGGAGTCCCCTTAGGAAGCAGGTCACCAAAGACTGGACCAAGAAGGACTTGCCCTCGAAAGGGTGGTGGTGCGCCACTAGGGCACTGAGGTATACCCTGATGGAGAGTACAGCTCGACTTGAGCCTGGATTGTGAGAGATGAAGAAGGTACTACAGTACCATCTGCACCAGGAAGGAAAACGGGTTTAGCCACTGTTCCGCACACCACACCGAGAATCTGTTGCATTTGAAGGCGTAAGCTCTCCTGGTGGAGGTCTTATGGGAGGCCAACAGGATCTCATCCACTTCTCCCGAGAGGTGGAAAGGGGCTAAAGTTACTCTTTCAACAACTACGCTGTCAGTGATAAAGACCCCAGGTTGGGGTGCAGGAGAGTCCTCCTCCTGAGACAAGAGCCCCTGGGAACTCCTCAGGAGGATCAGAGCCTCCACTGACAATCGGAGGAGCAGCAGGAACCATGGACGCCTGGGCCAATGTGGAGCTACCAGGATCAGCAACACTTTGTCACGATGAGCTTTGAAAAGCATCTTGGCAATCAACAGCATGGATGGGAAGGCGTACATAAGGCCTTCTGAACACAGAATGAGAAACACGTCTGCTGCTACCCTGTATGGGTGGGGCTGACAGGAGCAGAAGTGGGGCAACTGATAATTGTCAGTTATGTTTCAATGTAAACTGCTTTGATAAAAGTAAAAAGCGGTATATAAAAGACATTAAATAAATAAACAAACAAACTCCAGACATTGTGTCATGAGGAGGTGAGACTTGGGGTAGTTTATCACAAACCCCAGATGTTGCAGGACATGGATGGTGCAGGCTGTAGCTTGCTGCACCTCAGAGGCCGTGCCTCTTTTTATAAGCCAGTCATCCAGATAGGGGAAGACAAATATCCCTTGGAGACAAAGGAAGGCGGCCACTACTCCCAGACATTTGGTGAAGACTTTGGGGGGTGGATGTCAGGCTGACGGGTAGTACCTTGTACTAGTAGTGGCCTCTCTCAGCCATGAAGCGAAGATACTGCCTGTGGTTGGGATGAATGAGGATGAAGGTATAAGCATCCTTCAGATCCAAGGAGCATAGCCAATCTCCCTGCTGGAGGTAAGGCAGCAATGTTCCAAGGGAGAGCATCTTGAACGTCTCCCTCACCAGGAACTTGTTCAGGTTCCGCAGGTCGAGAACGGGCCTTAGGTCCCCTGTTCTTTCTGGCACGAGGAAATACCTGGAGCAGAAAGAGTAGTTACTCACCTGTAAGAGGTGTTCTCCAGGAGCAGCAGGAATCAGTCCTCACTTATGAGTGTCATCGACGCCGATGAAGCCCCAGCGGAGCATTTCCCCAGCTTTCCATGAAAGCCTTTGGGAATGCTGGCACGCATGCGCGGTTACCTTCCCGCCTAAAGGTGCCATCTTACCTTAGTCAAATGACATAGCTAAGAACAGCACACAAAAATGTAAAAATTAAACTATGTACAACTGCAACTCCAAGAGGAGGAGGGAGGATAGTGAGGACTGATTCCTGCTGCTCCTGGAGAACACCTATTACAGGTGAGTAACTACTCTTTTTCCAGGACCAAGCAGGAAGTCAGTCCTCACTTATGGGTGACTCCCCAGCTCTGGGCTACCAGGAACCCAGGCTGAACAAGAGAACTCCCTCTAGTCTCAGCAACACAGTAAAGGCTTTGCAAGGACACACCCTCCACAGGTAGCCCAACCAGAAGATAGGAGTTGTCTAGACCTCAAAGAGATTCCGGAGTACTGCCTGGTCCCCTCTCCAGACAGTAGTGGGCTGCAAATGTCTGGCTTGAAGACCAAGTAGCAGCCCTGCAGATGTCTTGCAATGGGACAGAGCAGAGGTGAGCCACTGATGCAGCTATTGCCCTCACACAGTGGGCCGTGACCCTACCCTGCAAAGGAAGGTCAGCCGCTTTGTAAGCCCAGGTGATTCAGTCAGCCACCCAGATGGACAAGGTACGCTTGGACACAGGCCTCCCCAAGTTATTGGGGTCAAAAGAAAGGAAGAGCTGGGAAGCCTTCATGTGACCTTGCGTACGTTCAAGGTAGAAGGATAAGGCCCTCCTACAGAGTCCAAGGTATGGAGAACTGTTTCAGCCTGACTTGCATGAGGCCTAGGGAAGAAAGTAGGAAGAACCACCTCCTGGTTGAGGTGGAAAGAGGAGACAACCTTAGGAAGGAACTTAGGGTGAGTCCTGAGGACCACCCTGTTTTTATAGAACCTGGTGTAAGGTCTATCACAGACCAAGGCCTGAAGTTCACTCACTCTCCTAGCCGAAGTAAGGGCTATCAGAAAGAGAGTCTTCCAGGAAAGGAAGCGTAGAGGGCAAGTAGCCATAGGCTCAAAAGGTGGGCGAGTCAGCTGCTGCAAGACCACATTCAGCTCCCACTCAGGAGCAGGAGGACGTATGGGAGGTTTGAGCAGAAGCAAGCCTCTGAGAAACCTAGACACCAAAGGGTGCACAGACAAGGAATGGCCCTCAACTAGGGAATGGTGAGCTGCCAAAGCAGAGAGGTGGACCCGAACAGAGTTGGACTTCAGACCTTGATTGGACAAGTGGCAGCAGGTACTGAAGCACTACTGACTCAGTACAGGAGAAAGGATCCTCAGCATGTAGCTGACACCACACAGAGAACCTTTCCAACTTGAGAGCATAGGTCTTCCTAGTGGATTGTTTTCTGGAGGCTAGGACAACTTCCTCAACCTCGGGAGGCAGGCCCCAGGGAGCCAACACTAGCCTTGCAGCCTCCATGCCATCAGATTGAGAGCTTTGAGATTGGGATGCAGCAAGAAGCCCTGATTCTGAGAGAGAAGGTCGGGTTGCAATCCCAGAGGCAGAGGCAGATCCACTGCCAGTTGAAGCAGGAGGGGGAACCAAGGCTGCCTTGGCCACCTGGGAGCTACCAGGAGGACTGAGGCCCTGTCTCGGAGAATCTTGAACAGTGTTCGGGCCACCAGAGGGGTGGGAGGAAACGCATAGAGTAGGCCCTGAGTCCAGGGAATCAGAAAAACATCTGCTGCTACTCTGAGGATGCGGTTGCCTGGAGCAGAACCTTGGCAGCTGGTTGCTCAGTGGACTGGCAAACAGGTCTATGGAGGAAAGCCCCCATTTCAAGAAAATCCTTTGAACCACTAAAGGATGCAGCTGCCACTCGTGTGGTTGCAGAATCCTGCTCAATCTGTCGGCCAGGGAATTCTCCTGGCCTGGAAGATAGACTGCTTTGAGGAGCATATTGTGTTTCAGGGCAAAGGAACAGAGGTCCTGGGCCTCCTGGCAAAGGGGCTGGGAACCAGTTCCGCCCTGTTTGTTTACATAGAACATGGCTACCTGGTTGTCTGTCTGGATCAAGACAGACTGTTGTGCCAGGGAAGCAGTAAAGGCCTTGAGGGCCAAGCGGATAGCTCTGAGTTCCAGTAGACTGATCTGCTGGGACGCCTCCCAATGAGACCATATGCCCTGGGTGCACTTGTCTAGGCAGTGTGCTCCCCAACCCTGCAGAGAAGCATCGGTGGTCAGTACCACTGTATGAGGTGGGATCTGAAAGGGCACCCCCACCAGCAGATTGGGGGGGGTGTAACCACCAGTTGAGGGAGGCCAGGAAACGGTGGGACACTCTGATCCTGTCTGAGACTGCCTGAGGCTTGTAACCACCGAGTCCGAAGGCACCACTGGGCAGATCTCATATTGAGCCTGGCATTGGGGGTCACCTGTACTGTCGACGCCATGTGGCCCAGAAGCCTGAGACAGAGTCTGGCGGAGACCAGGGACCTGTGCAGAAACTTGCTGGCGAGGTCCATGAGCCTTTGTGCTCGGTCCACTGGTAAGAATGCTCTTGCCATCTGAGAATCCAACCTTGCTCCTATGAACTCCAAGTTCTGGGAGGGCAGCAAAGTGGACTTTGCGAAGTTGATGACAAAGCCCACCTTTTGGAACAGTGCTATGGTCCTGTTGGTGGCCTGCTGAATTTCTAGGGAAGTCTGGCCTCTGATGAGCCAGTCATCTAGGTAAGGAAACACAAAGATGCCCTGATTTCTCAGGTAGGCTGCCACCACTGCCAGGCACTTGGTAAAGACCCTGGGAGCGGAGGTCAGTCCAAAAGGCAGTACTCTGTACTGATAATGGTTTCCTCCCACAATGAACCTGAGGTACTTTCTGTGGTCTGGATGAATAAGGATGTGAGTGTAAGCATCCTTTAGATCTAAAGAGCATAGCCAATCTCCCTGCTGGAGGCAAGGGCAGAAGAGTTCCAAGAGTAAGCATCTTGAACTTTTCTTTTACTAGAAACTTGTTTAGGTTTCTGAGATCCAAAATGGGTCGAAGACCACCGGTTCTTTTTGGCACCAGGAAATACGTGGAGTAAAATCCGTGACCTTGGAAGTGGGGAGGCACAGGCTCCACCGCCTTGTCCAGCAACAGACCTTTTAGCTCCTGGAGGAGAAGGGCTGTATGCAGGGGAGGCCGGAAAGGTTCCCCTGGGAAGTGTGGCGGAGGTAGTTGGAGAAAATGCAGGGCATAGCCTCGACGGACTATGTCCAGCACCCAACTGTCCTGGGTTATCAAGGGCCACTAGTGGGCGAACAAGGCTAGGCGGCCTCCTGTGCAGGGCTGGGTCTGCAAGGGAGCTATGGCTATACTCAAGGAGTCAAAAAACCCCACCCTGCTGAGTGGGAGCAGGGGCCGGAGGCTTGGGGGCCCTGTGCCTACGGGGCCCATTACCCTGGCCCTTGGCTTGCTGACCCTGGGGGGGCAGCTTGGGCAGCCTGATACTGAGGGTACTGTTTGTAGGCAGTGCCCTTCTCGGGTAAAAGGACTTTTTACCCGAGCCCTTCTTCTTATGAGAAGGAGCAGAGGTCTTCCTCGACAGCCTAGTCCTCGTGAGGTGCTCTGTCTCGAGCTGGGCGGCCTTCTCGGCCACAGGCTTGCCAAAAAGCTTTTCACCTCGGCAAGGGACATCGACCAACTTGTCCTGAACCCATGGCTCGAGGTCCGATGACTGCAGCCATGCCTGGCGTCGAGCCGTGATGTCAGCTGCCGCAACTCGGGCCGAAGCCTCAAAGCCATTGTAGGCGGCGTGGGACATGAACTTAGAGCATTCCCGGATCCTCGAAGACAAGGACTTAAAACTCTGCAAGGGTTCCCCGGAGAGACCAGCAGAGAATCCGGCCAACTCCTTGGCCAGGTCTTGTAAATACATGCCCATGTACAGCTGGTAAGTCTGGATACGGCAAGCAAGCAAGCATCGAGCAATGAAAGCACTTTCTACAGACGCCATCAAGGCTTCGGGCTTCCCTACCAGGAGGTACCGCAGAGTGCATCTTCTGACTCTTCAGACGATGCATGGCCGATTCCACAACCATGGAATGGTGTGGTAGCTGTGCTTTCTGGAAGCCAGGACTCTTCCTGAGCCGATAGATGGAATAGACTCGCTTGCTCAAAACCGGCACCGAGGCCGGTGCCTCCCACATCCGGAAGAGGAGCCGTTCCAGCATCAGAGGAACCGGGACAATAAAGGCCTCCTTCGGAGGAGAGTCATACTGCAGAGCATCGAGCTCTTCGGCTTGAGGCTCTTCCTTGGGGTCAGCTGAGATAGACAAGGCAGCGGCCATATCCCGGACAAACTCCGAGAACCTAGTATCCTCCGGAAGGGATCTACTCTGGGGATCAGACTCTGGTGAGTCCGAAGGGACATACCGAGTCTTGAAGGTGTCAGGAGACTCCTCGTCTTCGGTCTCCCAAGCAGACTCGTCCGATGTCAAGTTGAGGTCCGACCCCGCGGGGCCTCTAGGCACCCGCCCCGACGCCGGTGGCACCGGCGTCAAGACCGTCGGTCCCGAACGGGAGGTCGAGGGAGACCTCGACCGAGGACGACTTCGAGCCGCAAGGGACTCGAGTATTGGCTCGGTCTCCGGGGTCAACTTTGAAGTCGATGTCCCGGTGGTCGGGGCAGATGCACCAGACAGGCTGGCCATCAGTGCCCGCTGCTGATCCATGAAGGCAGACATTCTGTTCTCCAAGGCTGTCAACCTGAGACTCAGCTCGGGTGACGCAGCAGCCCCCGACTCGGGCCCCGGCAGCACCGGGCCCGACGTTGGTACTCGGGGAGGCGCGTCCACGAGGACAACAGGACTTACGTGTCCAGCAGACTCCGGCTCCATGCGAGGAACTTTAGTTGGCTTCTCCTGGTCCACGGGCCCGGGACGACGGTCGGGGGTCTTAGACCTGGTCCTCGAGGGCTCAGGGACCTCCTCCGACGCCGCCCTCGCGAGCCGCTTCTTCCTCTTACGTTCCCGGTCGGGGGACCCCCTGTCCGAGGAGTTCCGACGCCTCTCGGGATCGGAATCCCGAGATGTCGAGGCCTCAGACGAGGTCTGGGCCCGGGCAGAGGCCGAGTCTGAGAAAAGCCTTTCACTTTGTTGCTGACGACTTCGGAGGGCCTTGGAAGATAATTTTTCCACATGGCCCGCACGTTTTAGAATTGTGGTCCAGGCCAAGGCACCGAAGGCAGCAGTCGTGTGTGTCGGTGAGAGACATTATCTTTTTACACTGATCACACTTTTTGAAACCGCTGGAAGCCATCGGGGAGAAAAGGGTCCCCGCGAGGTCAAAGGACCGGCCTCCCAGGGAAAAAGAAAAAGATTTGGCGCGAGCGCCTAGCCACTAAGGGCAAAAACCGAAAAAGGAAAAAAGGGATTCGATACCGGTGTACCGAACCCGGCGGGAGGGGAACCGACGTCGAAGCCGAGGAAAAAAGCGAAATAACGCCAAGAAAAAAACGTCTTTTCCAGGAAAAAAAGGACACACGTCCGATGGGCTTCACGGAAAAAAAAGAGACCGAGGTAAGATGGCACCTTTAGGCGGGATGGGAACCACGCATGCATGCCAGCATTCCCAAAGGCTTTCATGGAAAGCTGGGGAAATGCTCCGCTGGGGCTTCATCGGCGTCCATGACACCCATAAGTGAGGACTGACTTCCTGCTTGGTCCTGGAGAACCCCTTGCCCCTGCGATGTTAGCGTACTGGTTCTACTGTTTTGTCCTCGAGAAGGCATGTAAGTTCCTGCAGTAGGAGGTCCCAGTGAAGGGGAGACCTTGGGAGCTCTCTCAGAAAGGGGCAAGGGTCTGTACCAGGTGGAGCAGGAAGCCCTCCTTGACCACCTGAAGTGCCCAGGTATCAGGTTTTGATGGTTGACCACCTGTGGGCATACTGGATCAGATGTCCCCCTGTGGGATGCTGTCCTCCTTGGGATAGAGAGGCTATGCCCAAGGAGTCAAAAGCTTCCCCCAGGTTGGGTTGGAGCCAACGCCTGGGGCTTGGGAGCTTTCTGCTTACAAGGGCCTTGCCCACGACCCTTGGCCTGCTGACCCTTCTGGGGAGCTCTGAAATTGTGGGTAGTTTTTGTAAGCAGCCCCCTTCCTCGGGTAAAAGGACTTTTTGCCCGAGCCCTTCTTTTGGGGAGGGACACCTGTCTTTTTGGAGAGCCTGGTCCTTGTCACAAACTCGGTCTCCAACTCGGCAGCCTTTTCCATCATGAGTTTGCCAACGAAATTCTCCCCTTGGGACATCAACCAGTTTGTCCTGAACCCATTGCTTGAGGTCAGAAGACTGTAGTCAAGCCTGGCGTTGGGCACCGATGCCCACCACAACTACTCTAGCCGCAGACTCAAAGCAGTCATATGCTGCTTGAGTCATGAATTTGGAGCACTCACAAACGTTTTCGGTCAGGTTCTTGAACCGCTGCAGGGGTTCCTCAGAGAGACCAGACAAGAACCCGGTGAGCTCCTTCGCCAGGTCTCTCAGGTACATGCCCATGTACAGCTGGTAGGCCTGGATCTGGCCAAGGAGCATCGAGCCCTGGTAGCATTTTCTGCTGAGGGCATCCAAGGTGCTGGTCTCCCTGCCCAGGAGCACCGAGGAGTGCGTCTTCTGGCTTTTCAGCTGATACATGGCCAACTCCACTACCATGGAATTATGCGGCAGCTGTGCTTTCTGGGAGCCAGGGCTTCGGCAGACCCGATACATTGAGTTGAGTCGCTTGCTCATAACAAGCACTGATGCCAGTGTTTCCCACATATGGAACATTAGCCGTTCCAGGATGGGTGGAATGGACATTGTCAGCGATTCCTTTAGTGGAGCCTCAGATTGGAGGATTTCCAGTTCCTCCGTCCATGAGTCCTCCTCAGATGCCACTGGGAAAGCTAGAGCCTTTGACATGTCCCACATGAAATCAAGGAACACAATGTCTTCGGGGAGGGGTGGGGGGAGACGCAGGAGCTTGGAGGCTGGTGAGTCCGAGGGGATGTCGTGGTGGCGACGGGTGTCCAGGGACTGCAAGTCCTCGGTCTCCCATTCCGAATAGTCAGTTGAAGATGCGAGGGAAGGGTGGCTTGTGAGCTGCGGGCCTGAGCCCTGCCCGCATGCCCTCGGAGGCCCCATGGCTGGTGCCATGTGTGCTAGCTGGGGAACACCTCAGTCCCATGGAACGGGACTCAGATCTAGATCTCAGCTAAGGAAAGACTCGAGACCATATGGTCTCAAGGATCGGCTTGGCCTCTGGGGACGTCTTCAACTTCGAGGGCCTGGTGGTCTGGGTGCAGGAACTGGTTGTACTGGACAGCAACACCCGCTGCTGGTCCATGAAGGCAGACAGTCTGCCCCCTCCAGGACCGCCATTCTGGTTTCCAGTCCAGAAGGCTCCGCAGCTGTCAGAGTGGGCACCGAGGAACTCGGGCCTGGAGCCGGTTGCCCCGAGGGGGGAGTCCTCAACGAGGATGGGCTAGGGCATCCGAGGCCAATCTTAGTGCAATTCCTTCCAGGCAACCTTGGTGGGCTGCTTCCGCTCAGAGCCATCAGACAAGCATCATAGACCGCGGGACCTGGCTTACCTGGACTGCCGGAACCGTCCAGGGACGTCGCCTTCAAGGGTTTCTTATTATTATTATTATCCCTCGAAGGAGACCCCCTCTCTGAAGACCCACGGCGTCGAATGGGGTCCACGGGAGTCCAAGGCTTTAGATGGGGCCTTGGCCTTTGGAGGCACCAGGGACTCTGGGAAAACCTTGTCATGCTGTTGCTGACCGCTCTTAAGGGCCTTGAAGGACATCTTTTTACAGAGACCGCAGGCTGCAGGGTCGTGGTCCGGCCCTAGACAGCATAGGCAGCAGTCAGGTGTGTCAGTGAGGAACATGAATTTTCTACACCAATCACACTTTTTAAAGCCACTAGTAGCCATGGGGGGAAAAAAGGACCTCAAGCAAGGTCAAAGACCCACGGTGCTGCCAGTTGGAAAAAAGGTGAGAAGGCATCAAGGAGAAAAAAAAAAGTATATGGACCAGAGACTTGATGCCAGGGCAGTGGGCTTGTGTGGCGGGAAAAGTACCGGTGCACAACCAGAGGAGAGTATGAAACTCAGGTACAAGATAATCAACTTTTTCTGAAGGAAACAGATGGAAATCTGAAGGGCTCTGCAAAAAAAGGAGACTGAGCAAGATGGCACCCTTGGGCAGGAAGGGCACCATGCATGCATGGTAGCATCTCCCAAAGGCTTTCTTTCAAAGCTGGGGGGATGCTTCTGCGGGGGCTCTGTCAGCACCATCACCCATAAGTGAGGTCTGACATCCTGCTTGTTCCCGCAGAAACCCCAGCTACAGGCTACCGAGAACCTGTAACTAAAAGAAAAATGCCACAGCAACCTTCAAAGGGAGAGCCGTGACCAGCAGCAGTCCAAGTCCCAAGGGAGAGACTCTCGCAAGACTCAAGCATCCAGTGAACACCAGCACTCCAGAAGCCTGAACACAGAAGGGTCGGAGGGCAGGAGTTGCCTACACCCCAAAACAATTACGGAGTACGGCCTGGCCGAAGGCGCTGTCCCGTTGGGACTCCCTCTCCAGGCAGTACTGAGCTGCAAAGGTATGGATCGAATACTAGGTGGTACCCTGGCAAATTTTTGTCATGGGAACAGAACACAGACTGGCCACGGAAGTAGCCATGGCTCTGACGCGGTGTGCCATGACTCTCTGGTCCAGTGGGATCTCCGTTTGCTCATAGGCAAGAATAATACAGTCCACCACCCAGGTGGACAGAGTTCGCTTAGTCACTGGGAGTCCCAGACGGCTGGGATCATAGGATACGAAAAGCTGTAGAGCTTTGTGGTGGCCCTGGGTCCGTTGCAGGTAGGAAGACAGGGCTCTACTGCAATCCGGAGTATGTAGGATGGTCTCTGCCCTGCCGGCATGAGGCCTGGGAAAGAAGGTGGGGAGCACCACCTCCTGATTGAGGTCGAATGAGGACATCACCTTCGATAGAAACTTGGGGTGTGTGCGGAGCACCATCTTGTTCCTGTAGAACCTCGCGTAAGGAGGCTCTGCCATCAGAGCCTGAAGATCGTTAACTCTGAAAAATGATGTGAGTGCTATCAGGAAGGTGACCTTCCAGGAGAGGTACTGCAGCTGGCATGTAGCTAAAGGCTCAAACGGAGGCTTGGTGAGTTGCAAGATCACCACATTAAGGTCCCATTCTGACACCAGGTGGAGGATGGGGTTTTGGACAACATGAGGCCTCGTAGGAACCGAGACACAAAAAGCTGAGAAGAGAGAGACTTCCCCTCGATGGAGTGGTGATGCACCACGATGGCACTTAGGTGTACTCTGACCGAGATGGACCAGTCCCGACTGGAGCACCACATACACTGAGCAGGACAATGTGTTCATCCATTTCTCTGTGCACAACAGTGAGAAACGTTGCCACTTGAAGGTCTATGCCTTTCTCGTGGAGGCCTTATGAGAGGCCAGGAAGATGTCTTCCATGTCCCGTGAAAGGTTGAAGGGGGTTACTGCTACCCTTTCAGCAGCCAAGCCATGAGTGAGAGGGACCACAGGTTGGGGAGTAGGAGAGTGCCCTGTTCCTCTGAGAGTAGTCCGTCCTGGGGCTCAGCCTAGGGGAATCATCGATAAGGAGAACAGTGGGAACCAGGGCTTCCTGGGCCACTGAGGGGCTATCAGCACTAACGATGCTCTGTAGCGTTGAGTCTTGAACAGGGTCTTGGCTATCAGTGGTGCTGGGGGGGAAAGATGTACAGAAGGCCTTCCGACCACGGAATGAGGAATGCATTTGCCGTTACCCGAGACAGGTGCAATCGGTGGGAACAGAAACGGAGCAACTGCACGTTGTCCAGGTTGGCAAACAGGTCTCTATCACTAGGACACCCCAGAGCCAGAACAGCTGTGAAGCTACTGCTGGGTCCAGGTGAAATTCGTGCGGTTGGAGTACCCTGCTCAGCTTGTCTGCCAAGATATTATCCTGGCCCGAGAGGTAGACCGCTCTCAGGAGCATCCCACTGCATGTAGCATAAGAGCAGAAGGCTACCGCCTTCTAGCAGAGGGAGTATGACCCAGTTCCCCCCTGTTTGTTCATGTAGAATATCATGACCTGATTGTCAGTCTGGATCAGCACTGCGAGGTGCTGAAGCTGGTGGCAGAAGGCCTTGAGGGCCAGGAATATGGTCCTGATTTCCACCAGGTTGATCTGCATTTCATATTCTCTCTGGGACCAGCAGCCTTGTGTCTGGAAGCTGTTGCAATGCACTCCCCAGCCCACTAGAGAAGCCTACATGGTGAAGACTTTCTGGGGGGGGTTGATGCCTGGAAGAACATCCCGGTCTGAAGGTGACCTGGATTCTGACACCATCCGATTCTGCTAATGGGTCATGTGCACAGTGTCCCTGAGCCTGCCTGTAGCTTGGGTTCACTGAGAGCGGAGGCACCACTGGGCTGCTCTCATGTGTAGGTGGGCATCTGAGGTCACGTGGATCATGGAGGCCATGTGTCCCAGCAGGCAGAGGAAAAGCTGTGCGGGAGTGCCCTGCACCATTGCAACTCTACGGCTAGTTCCCTGAGGCATGCTGACCTCTCTAGAGGGAGGAAGGCTTTTGCCTGAAGTGTGTCCAACTGCGCCCCTATGAAATCTAGGCTCTGAACAGGAGTGAGGTGGGACTTGGGTACGTTTATGACAAATCCCAGGTGCTGCAGGGCATTTATGGTGCATCAGTGGCACATTGTGCCTCTGCAGCTGTGGCCCCCTTTATGAGTCAGTCATCCAGATAGGGGAAGGCGAAGACCCCTTACAGCCTAAGGTGGGCTGCAACCACCGCAAGACACTTTGTAAAGACCCTAGGAGGCGAGGCTAGCCAGAAGGCCAGTACTCTGTATTGGTACTGTTGCCTCCTCACCAAGAATTAGAGGTATTTTCTGCGGCTGGGTGGATTAGGATGTGAGTGTAAGCATCCTTTAGATCTAAGGAACAAAGCTAGGTCTCCCTGCTGGAGGAATGGCATCAGTGTTCCAAGGGAAAGCATCTTGAACTTCTCTCTGATCAGAAACCTGTTGAGCTCTTGCAGATCCAGGATGAACCTGAGGCCCCCAGTCCTCTTGGGAAGAGGAAGTACACTGAGCAAAAGCAGGTGCTCCAGAGGTGTTTTGGGTCTGGCTCCACTGCTTTTTCCCGGAGTAGTCCTGCTAGCTTGGTGAGGAGCAGGGTCTGGTGAAGGAGAGGCCTGGTGGGCTCTCCTGGGAAGAACAGGGGTGATGTCTGATGTAAGTGGAGGATGTAACCCTCTTTGACCACCAGTAACACACAGGCATCGGTGGTGATGGCTGTCCACCGGTGGGCAAAGAGGGTTATGCACACATCTTGTGGGGGTCACGCCCAAGCCGTTAAAAGCCTCCCCCTAGGCTGGGCCTGAGACGGTGCATGGGGCTTCGGGGTTTTATGCTTTCTGGGACCATGTCCCTGGCTTTTCTGTTGCTGAGCCTGTTGAGGGCCCGAGAAGGCTTGGGAGTGCGGAGTAGTACTGAAGCCCCTTTTCTTCCTCAGGAAGAAGGGCTTTATCACCAGGGTTTTCTTTCTGGGTTGCACAGAGGTCTTTTTTGAGAGCCTGTTTCTAGTCATATACTCTTATCTCCATTGCTTTGTCTGCCATGGGTTTCCCAAACAGGTTTTCACCTATGAAGGGGACATCAATCAATTTCTCCTGTACCCATTAGAACATAAGATATGCCATACTGGGTCAGACCAAGGGTCCATCAAGCCCAGTATCCTGTTTCCAACAGTGGCCAATCTAGGTCATACGTACCTAGCAGTTTCCCCAAAAGACACAGATACCACAACGCTTGTACTGGGTCAATCATTGATATCCTGGGTCCCTTCTTAATAAGGATTTCTGGACCTTTCCTCCAGGAACTTGTCCAAAGCTTTTTTAAACCCAGCTACACTAACAGCCTTTACTACATATCCTCAAATAACAAATTCCAGAGTTTGATTACACGTTGAGTGAAAAAAAAGTTTTGTCTTATTAGTCCAAAATAGGTTAGCCTGTAGCTTCATTGCATATCCTAGTCTTTTTATATTCTCATGACGTAAAAAATCAATCTACGTTTACCCTTTCCACTCCATTCATTAATTTATAGACCTCTATCATATCTCCCCTCAACCATCTCTTTTCCAGGCTAAAGAGCCTAACCTTTTAAGCCTCTCTTCATAGGAGTATCCTTCCATCCCCTTTACCATTTTGGTGGCTGTTCGCTGAACCTTTTCTAATAATGCTATATCCTTTTTAAGATACGGCGACCAGAACTGCACACAATATTCAAGGTGCGGTCTCACCATGGAACGATATAGCATAGTTGCTCACCTGTAACAGGTAATCTCTGGGAACAGCAGGAATTTAGTCCTCACATATGGGTATCGTCGGTACCAACAGAGCCTGCGCGGGAACGCTCCCCAGTGTCCAATTAGAAAGCTTTTGGGAGCATCCCACAGCGCCTGCGTGCTGCTTTCCCGCCTTTCTCAACTGCCTCTCTCCAGTTGAGTTTTAAAGCTGAGACAAAAAGAGAGAGAGGGAAAGGGAAAGAGATAGATAGAGAAATACAACTCCATGGGGAGGTGAGTGGGTTGTGAGGACTAAATTCCTGCTGTTCCCGGAGATCACCTGTTACAGGTAACTATGCTATCTCCAGGAACAAGCAGGAATGTAGTCTTCACATATCGGGACTCTCTAGCTTTAGATGACAGGGAGAGACCCCAGAAGTTATGCGTCCCTGAGAAGGGCTCCACTTCCCCCCCCATGGATCTCTGGCATCCTACCAGGGATGGTGGGGTAGGAGTTGATTAGCTATGGAACAGGTGTTGGAGAACAGCCTCACCAAACAAGGCATCCCTTCGGGAGTCCTTGTCCAAGCAGTAATGGGCTGTGAACGTATGAACCGAGGCCCAGGTGGCTGCTCGACAGATGTCGTCGATAGACACAGAGTGCAGATGAGCCATTGAAGCTGCCATGGCTCTCCCATTGTGACCTGTGACATGGCCCTCCAGAGGAAGATTTTTACTCTGATAGGCAAAGGAAATACACTGAGCAATCCAGTTAGATAGTGTTCTCTTGGAGACTGGAAGTCTCAAATGAGAAGGATCAAAAGCAACAAAGAGTTGAGAGGACTTTCTATGTTGCTGTGTTCTTTGTAAGTAAAAAGCTAAAGCTCTTTTACTGTCCAAAGTATGAAGGTTCCTTTCTGCATTTGATGCATGAGGCCTTGGAAAGAACACAGGTAAGTAGACCGCTTGGTTTAGATGAAATGGCGAGACCACCTTTGGCATAAAGCGTGGATGAGTCCTAAGGACTACCTTGTCATGATTGAACCTTGTATAAGGTGGATCAGCTACTAGTGCTTGCAATTCACTGATGCGATGTGCTGATGTGATTGCAATGAGAAAGATAACCTTCCAAGAAAGGAATTTCAAGGAGGTAGTAGCTAAGAGTTCAAAAGGTGGCTTCATGAGCTGACCAAGAACCAAATTTAAGTCCCATGCCACAGGAGGTAGCTTAATGGGAGGCTTAGTTATCAGAAGGCCGCTCATGAATCTTGCTATAAGAGGATGGGAGGAAATTGGTTGTCCATTCAGCTTGAAGGAAGCTGCAATAGCACTCAAATGGACCCTCACAGAGTTACTCTTAAGTCCTGCAGTGGATAAATGAAGGAGATACTCCAGTAATGATTCCAGAGGTATGGCAATGGGGTTAAGACCCTTCTGCGAACATCATATGGTAAAACTTTTCCACTTGAAAGCATAAGAGCGTCTTGTGAAAGGCTTCCTGGAAGAAGAATAAAGGATATCCTTTATTTGCTTAGGGAGGTTAAGATCATGGAGATCTAGGCCTTCAGCAACCAAGCCCTCAGACGTAGAGACTGGGGATTAGGATGCCATAACATTCCATCCTCTTGAGATAGGTGATCTGGAGCAGACCCTAACTCCAGGGAGGGAGCTTGAGAGAAATTTAGAAGTAGAGGGCACCACTTGCTGTGGCCAATGTGGAGCTATGAGAATCATACGAACTTTGACTCTATGAAGCTTGAATAGGGTTTTGGGAATTAGGGGAATGGGTGGAAAGGCATACAGGAAGTCTTGACCCCAGTAATGCACAGTTACTTACCTGTAACAGGTGATCTCTGGGAACAGCAGGAATAAGTCTTCACATATGGGTATCGTCGGTACCGACGGAGCCTGTGTGGGAACGCTCCCCAGCGTCCAAAAGGAAAGCTTTTGGGAGCATCCCGCAGCGTCTGCGCGCTACCTTCCCGCCTTTCCTAACCGCCTCTCTCCAGTTCGAGTTTTAAAGCTGAGACAAAGAGAGAGTGAGGAAAGGAAAGAAAGATAGAGAGATACAACTCCTAGGGGAGGTGGGTGGGTTGTGAAGACTTATTCCTGCTGTTCCCAGAGATCACCTGTTACAGGTAAGTAACTGTGCTATCTCCAGGAACAAGCAGGAGTGAGTCTTCACATATGGGGACTCCCCAGGTTGTGAGTCCCTGGGAAGGGCTCTACCTCCACCCATGAATCTCAGGCATCCAGCCACCGATGGAGGGTAGGAGTTGATTAGGTATAGAACTGGTGTTTGAGAACAGCCTGACCAAACAATGCATCCCGGCGGGAGTCCTTGTCCAAGCAGTAATGGGCTGTGAAGGTATGAACTGAGGCCCAGGTGGCCGCTAGACAGATCTGGTAGATGGACAAAGAATTTAGATGAGCCATAGAGGCTGCCATGGCCCTCACATTGTGAGCTGTGACATGGCCCTCCAGAGAAAGGTTCTTACTCTGGTAGGCAAAAGAAATACACTGAGCAATCCAATTGGACAGAGTTCTCTTAGAGACTGGAAGTCCTAAATGAGAGGGATCAAAAGCAACAAAGAGTTGAGAGGACTTTCTATGTTGCTGTGTCCTTTGTAAGTAAAAAGCAAGAGCTCTTTTACAATCCAGGGTATGAAGATTTCTCTCCGCACTTGAAGCATGAGGTCCTGGAATAAAGACAGGTAAATAAACCTCCTGGTTCAGATGAAAAGGTGAGACCACTTTAGGCATAAAGAGTGAATTAGTCCTGAGGACTACCTTGTCATGATGGAACCTTGTATAAGGAGGATTAGCCACCAAGGCTTGCAGCTCACTGATGTGGCGAGATGAAGTGACTGCAATGAGAAAAATAACCTTCCAGGAAAGGAATTTCAAGGAGGTAGTGGCTAAGGGTTCAAAGGGTGGCTGCATAAGCTGGCCAAGAACCAGATTCAAGTCCCATGCCACTGGAGGTGGTCTGATGGGAGGTTTAGTTAAAAGGCGGCCTCTCATGAATCTTGCTATAAGAGGATGAGAAGGAAATAGGCTGTCCATTGAGAGGTTTAAGGGATACTGCAATAGCACTCAAATGGACTCTTACTGAATTTGTTTTAAGGCCTGCATGGGATAAATGCAGCAAATACTCTAGTAAAGAATTCAGAGGTATTGCAAGAGGGTTAAGACCCTTCTCTGCACACCAAATAGTAAACCTTTTCCATTTAAAAGCATAGGAACGTCTAGTGGAAGGCTTTCTGGAAGCATGAAGGATATCCTTCACTTGCTGAGAAAGATGCAAATCTTGAAGGTCTAGGCCTTCAGCAACCAGGCTCTGAGGTGAAGAGACTGGGGATTTGGGTACCACAACGTTCCCTCCTCCTGGGACAGGAGGTCTGGAACAGATCCCAAGTCCAGGGAGGGAGCTTGAGAGAGATGCAGAAGAAGAGGGTACCACAGTTGGCGTGGCCAATGTGGAGCTATGAGGATCATGGTCCCTCGATCTCTCAGAAGCTTGAATAATGTCTTGGGAATTAGGGGAATGGGTGGAAAGGCATAGAGGAAGTCTTGCCCCCAATGGAGGAGGAAGGCATCCCTGGCCTGAACTCCCTGACACAGAATTCTGGAACAGAACCGGGGAAGTTTGGCATTCCACAGACTTGCAAACAAGTCTATGTCTGGGGTTACCCAAATTCGAAAGATCCTGGCTATCTGGTCCCCATGGAGGGACTATTCGTGTGGAAGCAGAACTCGACTGAGTCTGTCTGCCCAAGAGTTCTGAACCCCTGGAAGATACACTGCCATGAGATGAATCTGATGCTCTCTGGAGAAGGCCCACAATCTCAGAGCTTTGTTGCAAAGCGACAGAGAGCCAGTCCCCCCCTGCTTGTTCACGTAGAACATGGCTACTTGGTTGTCCGTGTGGATGAGGACTGTCTTGTAGCTGAGCAGGGTGTGGAAGACTGAGAGCCAGAAAGATTGCTCTGAGCTCTAAGAGGTTGATATGTAGAGGTGTCTCCTGTGGAGACCAGATGCTTGGGTGGAGAGATCTTGTAGATGAGCTCCCCAACCCTTTGGAGAGGCATCTGTTATAAGAGTTGCTTGGGGTAACACCTGTTGAAAGGGGGACCCCAGCAACAGATTTTGAGTGGACTTCCACCACTGGAGAGAGCAAAAGAGGCGACTGGAGGTTGCTATTTTCTCTGACAGGCACCCTGATGCCTGGGTCCATTGGGTGGACAGAGTCCATTGAGCTGCTCTCATGTGAAGGCGAGCATAAGGAACCACATGCACAGTGGATGCCATGTGGCCTAACAGTTGTAACATCTCTCGAGCAGTTAAATGGGATTTTAACTGAATCTGGGAGGCTAACTGCACCAAGCGTAGGCAACGAGCCTGGGGAAGATAGGCCCTTGCAGTTGTGGTATCCAGCAAGGCCCCTATGAACTCTAGAGATTGAGTAGGGGTGAGATGGGATTTTGGAATGTTTATTACAAGTCCCAGATACTGAAGAACACACCTTGTGCAGGCTAGGGAAGTCTGGACCTCTGACTGGGATGGGGCTCGGATGAGTCAGTCGTCCAGATATTGGAATACAAATATCCCCAGAGTGCGTAGAAATGCAGCTACTACTACCATGCATTTTGTGAACACTCTTGGTGCAGAGGCCAGACCGAAAGGAAGCACCTTCTATTGGTAGTGCTTTCCTTGGTAAAGGAACTGAAGGAACCTTCTGTGTGTTGGATGGATGAGGACATGGGTGTACGCATCCTTGAGGTCTAGAGAGCAAAGCCAATCCTGACTCTGAAGGTATGGAAGGAGAGCACAGAGAGAAATCATCTTGAACTTCTTGTATAGAAACTTGTTCAATTCTCTGAGATCTAGTATAGGTCTGTGGCCCCCTGTTTTCTTTGGAATAAGAAAGTAGGGCGAGTAGAACCCAGAGCCCTGCTGAAGAAGGGGCACTTCTTCTATTGCCCCTTGGGCAAGAAGGGTAGTAATCTCCTGACACAGAAGGTCGAGGATAGATGTTGGAGAATTGAACTGTCTCACCATGGTGTGAGGAGGAAGGTTTAAGAAATGAAGCTTGTACCCCTCTCTTATGATGGAGAGGGTCCATTGCTCTGCTGTGATTTGTTCCCGCCTGGGAGCAAAGTGAGCTAACCTTCCTGGAATGGTGAGAGGCTCTGGTTCTTTTAGAGCCAGAAAGGCTAAGTTCTCTAGTTGAAAGTCAAAGGCCATGAGGAGGCTGAGGCTGTTGGGCCGTAGC
This sequence comes from Ichthyophis bannanicus, assembly GCA_033557465.1. NCBI lineage: Eukaryota > Metazoa > Chordata > Amphibia > Gymnophiona > Ichthyophiidae > Ichthyophis > Ichthyophis bannanicus. The sequence goes on along the minus strand of CM066037.1, from coordinate 195,946,447 downwards.
AGTCCTAGCAGCCTTAGGCTTGGCCTGTTTTGGTTGTTGCTGTCTCTTTGTAGCAAAACGACCTGCAGAAGATGCCTGCTGACGATAGGCAGAATAATATCTCCCTTTTTTGGGAAAAAAAACCTTTTTGAACAACCTTTTCTTAAAAGGAGCAGAGGTAGACTGAGAGTCTATCCAAAGCAGAATTTTCAGCATCCATTTGGGTGGCCTTTGCTTGCCAATCTTTGCCAAAAAGATTTTCACCTGTACAAGGACGGTTTCCTAGTCCATCCTGAACCGAGGGTTCCAAATCAGAAGCTTGTAACCAAGCAACTCTGCGTGCACCTATGGCAATAGCCGAGGCTCTGCTGGCACACTCAAAAGAGTCAAAGGCTGCACGGTTGGAAAATTTGGAAACATCCTGGGCGTGTTTAAGCCAGGTGAGAAACTCTTCCCTTTTATCTTCTGAAATAAAAGGAGATAAAGTTTGCAGATCTGTAACTTCTTTCAGAAACATCCCCATATAGAGACTATAGGAGTTTGATTCTGGCAACAAGCATATTGGCCTGGAAAATTCACCTGCCAAAGGCATCTAAGGTTCTGCATTCTCTTCCTGGAGGATTAGAAGAGTGCCTTTTTGTACTCTTTATCTTCTTCATAGCAGACTCCACCACAATGGAGTGGTGAGGAAGCTGAGTCTTATGAAAGCCAGGACAAGGAGGAACACGATACATGGTGTCCAACCTATGAGAATGAGGGGAGATGGTGAGACGGGTCTCCCATATTCCCAACATGTGATCATAAAGAATCTCATGAATTGGTAAAGTGGCTGCCTCTTTAAGGAGCCTTAGGATATTGTAAAATATCTAATTTTTTGGCTCTAGGCTCTGCTTCAGGGGCCACTGAAATGGAAAGGCTCCTGGCCACTTCCCTAATTAAGTCTTGAAAAGACAAGACTTCTGGAGGAGACATTCTTCTTTTTGGAGAAGAGGGCTCCTGAGGAAGGATCACCGATGTTTCGACAGAGACCTCTGATTCATCAGAGTCTTCAGAGGAATCGAAGTATCGCCTGTCTGGATGCTCCTGCAGAGCCCGATACGCGTACCAGGTGGTATCGACATCGGGAGTGATCGGTACCGATGGGCATCACAGAACAGTGTACCGCTGCAGTCGACACCGAAGCCGATGTCGATGCAATCGGTACCGGCAGCGGAACCGATATCGGTACCGGGGTTGGTACCGCCAACGGAGTTTGTTGCGGTACTGAAGGCGTCGAAGCTTGTATGAATGCCGTAATGGCACGCTGCATGGTCAGGATATTCTGATCCATTGACGCCACCAATGTCTGGATGTCGGTACCAGTGGGAACCACCGGTACCCCAGAACATGGCAACAGGTGATCAGTCGAGGCCGAGCCATCGATGTCAACCTGTGACCCCATAGATAAAGTTTTGGAAGCCGGAGCCTCCCGCCGGGGTAATTTTGCCGGTGCAGATTCCTCGAGAGCAAGCCCGGAGGCATCTCGATACTTGGGAGATCTACCCTTCGAGGACCGGCTGGACTTAAGTTTGGTTACCTGAGATCCATGGGAGGAAGAAGCAGCCCTGGAAGACGTCGATACCACCGAAGCTGCATCAGAGGGAAACAGGGTACTGAACTTGGCTGCTCGATTCTGTAGACCTCTTTTAGACATCATGGAATAGGACTCACAATCCGCAATGGAGTGGTCAGGAACTAAACATTTTAGACACCATTCATGGGTGTCGGTGACAGAAATAGTGCCGCTGCACTTCGTGCACCTTTTAAACCCGGAGGCGGGCTTTTCCATGAGGACAAATCTTCCAAGGCCTAAGGCCGAAGAAAGAAAAAAATGCACTGAAGTGAAAACAATTTTTTTTTTTTTTAAGAAGAAAGAAAGAAAGACCGGCGGTACCGGTCCAGTGTCGAAGAAGGCAGACACGCGACCAAAGAAATAAAATAAAGAACTTCTTCAGCGGTGACAGGAACATGACCTGCTGGCTCCGCGGAAAAGAACTGGAGAGAGGCGGTTAGGAAAGGCGGGAAGGCAGCACGCAGGCGCTGTGGGATGCTCCCAAAAGCTTTCCTTTTGGACGCTGGGGAGCGTTCCCGCGCAGGCTCCGTCGGTACCGACGATACCCATATCTGAAGACTCATTCCTGCTTGTTCCTGGAGATAGGAGGAAAGCATCCCTGGCCTGAGCCCCCTGATCCGGAATTCTGGAACAGAACCAGGGAAGTTTGGCATTCCACAGACTTGCAAAGAGGTCTATATCCGGGGTTCCCCAAATTTGAAAAATCTTGGCCACCTGGTCTGCATGCAGAGAACACTCGTGTGGAAGCAGAACTCGACTGAGTCTGTCTGCCCAAGTGTTTTGTATCCCTGGAAGATACACTGCCAGCAGATGAATCTGATGCTCTCTGGCGAGGGTCCATAGTCGCAAAGCTTTCTTGCAAAGCGACAGAGAGCCGGTTTCCCCCTGCTTGTTCACGTAGAACATGGCTACTTGATTGTCCGTATGAATGAGGACTGTCTTCTAGCTGAGCAGGGTGTGGAACACTCGAAGAGCAAGGAAGATTGCTCCGAGCTCCAAGAGATTGATATGTAGATAAGTCTCCTGTGGAGACCAGGTGCCTTGGGTGGAGAGGTCTTGCAGATGAGCTCCCCAACCCATCGGAGAAGTATCTGTTGTGAGAGTTGCCTGGGGTAAGGGTTGCTGAAAAGGGGACCCCAGCAACAGGTTTTGAGTGGACTTCCACCACTGGAGGGACAAAATAAGGCGACTTGTGTTTGCTATTTTGTCTGACAGGCATCCTGATGGCTGGGTCCATTGACTGGATATAGTCCACTGGGCTGCCCTCATATGGAGGCGAGCATAGCGAACCACATGCACAGTAGATGTCATGTGGCCTAGTAGTTGTAGCATTTCTCGGGCAGTGAGATGAGGCTTTAGCACTGCTTGAGAAGCTAACTGCACCATGCGAAGGCAACGGGCCTGGGGGAGGATAGGCCCTTGCCTTTCTGGTATCCAGCAAAGCTCCTATGAACTCTAAAGACTGAGTGGGAGTTAGATTGGATTTTGGGATGTTTATTACCAGACCCAAATACTGAAGGATACGCATTATGCAGGATAGAGAAGTCCTGGCCTCTGACTCTGTTGGGGCTCAAATGAGCCAGTCGTCTAAGTAGGGGAAGTCGAATATCCCTGGAGTGCGGAGAAATGCTGCTACCACAGCCATGCATTTTGTGAACACCCTTGGTGCTGAGGCCAGCCAAAAGGAAGCACTCTGTATTGGTAGTGCTTTCCTTGAAAAAGGAACCGAAGGAACCTTCTGTGAGCTGGATGGATGAGAACATGGGTGTACGCATCCTTGAGATCTAAGGAACAAAGCCAATCCTGACTCTGAAGGTATGGCAGCAGAGTTCTGAGAGAAATCATCTTTAATTTCTCTTTGACCAGGAATTTGTTCAATTCTCTGAGGTCCAAGATAGGTCTGTATCCCCCTGTTTTCTTTGGGATAAGGAAATAGGGAGAGTAAAACCCTGTACCCTGCTGATGGATGGGTACTTCTTCAATTGCCCCTTGGGCAAGAAGCATAGTGACCTGCTGACCTAACAGGTTGATGAGAGAGGTCGGAGAATTGAACTGCTTTATCATTGTGGGAGGGGGCATGCTCGAAAAATGAAGCTTGTACCCCTTTTTTATGATGGAGAGTGTCCAATGCTCTGCTGTTATCTGCCCCCATCTGGGGGCAAAGTGACACAACCTTCCTGGAATGGTGGAAGGCTCTGGTCCAATGAGAACCAGGAAGGCTAAGTTCTCTAGCTAAAAGTCAAAGACCTTGTGGAGGCTGAGACTGCTGGGCCGGATGAGGCTTAGCAGTCTTTGCTTTTCTTTGTTTGGGTGGTTGCTGACCTTTCCTGACAAGCTGACCTGCAGAACGTCCCTGCTGAGAATAAGCAAGATAATACCTTTTCTTTTTAGAAAATAATGGTTTCTTGAAAGGTTTCTTTCTTGCAGGATCAGCTGTGGACTTGGATAATCAACCCAAGGTGGAGTTGTCAGCATCCAACTCATTGGCCTTTTTCTGCCAATCTTTACCAAATAGGTTCTCACCAGTACAAGGAATAATTCCCAGTTTGTCTTGTACCCAGAGCTCCAGATCAGATGCCTGGAGCCAAGCAATTCTACGTGCACCTATGGCAATGGCAGAGGTTCAGCTTATGCACTCTAAACATTCAAAAGCTGCACGGTTGACAAATTTAGAAATATCTTGGGCATGTTTGACCAATGTGAGAAAATCCTGTCTTCTATCCTCAGGAAGAAGAGGACTCAAAGCCTCTAAATCACTCGTGACTTCCTTCAGGAACATTCCAATATATAGACTATAGGAACTGCTGGGGAGGAGTCTTCTGTCTTGGTACATGTCGGTACCAATTACATAGGAAAATGTGGTAGGGAGCTTCTGGAAGCTAAATTTAGGCATTTAGGTAGGAAGTTGAAATCCAGAACTTCCAGGGTAGCGTTCTCCGAAATGCTTCCTGTTCCACGTGCCGGACTCAAAAGGCAGGAAGAGCTCGAGTCTCAATGAATGGATGAGACAATGCTGCAGAGAAGAGGGGTTTGGATTTGTTAGGAACAGGGGTACATTCTGGGGAAAGGAGGGGCTCTTCCGAAGGGATGGGCTTCACCTTAACCAGGATGGAACCAGGCTGCTGGCATTAACCTTTAAAAAGGAGATAGAGCAGCTTTGAAACTAGATAATAGGGGAAAGCCAAAAGTTGCCCAACCGCGGATGGTTTGGAAGAATGTATCCTTGAAGGATACTACCAAAAGCAGAGAGGTTCCAAAAAGGAGTAAAGTAGCCCAAATGCCCTCAAGTATGGAGCAGACACAGCTTAAAGATCCCAAATTATCCATGTCTACCAATAGCCAAATTAATATGAATAAAATACAGTCTCTAAAATGCTTGTATGCAAATGCTAGAAGTCTAAAAATTAAGATGGTAGAGTTAGAATATATAGCACTAAATAAGAGGTTAGATGTGATTGGAATATCAGAGACATGGTGGAAGGAGGACAACCAGTGGGACACGGATACCTGGGTACAAACTATATCGTAATGATAGAGCTGATCAAATTGGTGGAGGGGTAGCGCGCTATGTTAGAGAGGGCATTGAGTAAGAAAGGATTAAAGTTTTGCGGGAAAGAAAATTTGCTGTAGAATCTCTATGGATTGAAATTCCATGTAAAAAGGGGAAAGCGATGGCAGTGGGGGTGTACTATCGACCGCCTGGCCAGAATGAACAAATGGATGATGAAATGCTCAAAGAAATCAAGGAAGCTAACAAAAGTTACAGCGCGCTAATAATAATGGGCGATTTCAATTACACCGGTATCGACTGGGTCAGTGTCACGGAAAGACATGCTAGGGAGATAAAGTCACTAGATGACATAAATGACTGCTTCTTGGAGCAGCTGGTTCATGAACCGACCAGAGGGGAAGCCATATTAGACCTAGTCCTTAGTGAAACACCAGATATAGTGCAAGAGATAAGGGTGTTGGGGCCACTTGGCAATAGTGATCATAGCATGATCACCTTTGATTTAATTAGTGGAGGAGGGATAGTAAGGAAATCCACAGTACTACCTTTTAACTTTCAAAAGGGAGACTATGATAAAACGACGAAAATAGTTAAGAAAAAACTAAAAGGAGCAGTTGCAAAGGTTAAAGACTTACATCAAGCTTGGGTGTTGTTGAAAAATACTATCTTGGAAGCCCAGACCAGCTGTACTGCACGCTTTAAGAAAAGTGGAAGGAAGTCCAAAAAACTGCCAGCATGGTTTAAAGGTGAGGTCAGAGAGGCTGTTGCCAAAAAAGCATCTTTCAGGAAATGGAAAAAAGAGCCAAACGATGAAACCTGAAAACAGCACAAGCACTGGCAGGTCAAATGCAAGGCATTGATAAAGAAGGCAAAGGGAGAATTTGAGAAGAAGCTTGCTGCGGAAGCAAAAACGCAAAATAAAGATTTTTTCAAGTACATTCCTAGCAAAAAAACCTGTGAGAGTCAGTTGGACCATTAGATGATAGAGGAGTTAAAGGGGCACTAAGAGGCGACAAGGCGATAGCGGAGAGACTGAATGAATTCTTTGCTTTGGTCTTTACTGAGGAAGATGTAGGGATGGTACCCATGACTGAAGTGGTATTTAAAGGTGCAGAAGAATTGAAGGAAATATCGATACATCGGGAAGATGTATTACAACTATTAGATAAACTGAAGAGTAGCAAATCACCTGGGCCGGATGGTATACATCCAAGGGTGTTGAAAGAACTGAAATATGAGTTTGCAGACCTGCTATTAGTAATCTGTGAATTTTCATTCAAATCATCTGTAATTCCTGAAGATTGGAGGATCGCCAATGTAACGCCAATTTTTAAAAAGGGTTCCAGGGGTGATCCGGGAAACTACAGACCGGTGAGCCTCACGTCAGTACCGGGAAAAATGGTAGAAACCATCATAAAGAATAAAATTACTCAGCATGTAGGTAGTCATGGCCTAATGGGAGACAGCCAACATGGCTTTAGACAAGGAAGATCTTGTCTTACTAATCTGTTATGTTTTTTTGAAAGTGTGAATAAACAGGTGGACAAAGGTGAGTCGGTTGATATAGTGTATTTGGACTTTCAGAAAGCCTTTGACAAGGTCCCTCATCAAAGACTTTTGGCAAAATTAAAGAGTCGTGGGATAGGAGGCAGTGTACTACTGTGGAACAGGAACTGGTAAAAAGATAAAAAGCAGAGGGTAGGGCTAAATGGCCAATTTTTCCAATGGAGAAAGGTGAATAGTGGTGTACCCCAGGGATCTGTGCTGGGTCCGCTGCTTTTTGACATATTCATAAATGACCTGGAAAGTGGAATAACGAGTGAGGTTATCAAATGTGCAGATGACACAAAACTATTTAAAGTTGTTAAAACCCAAGAGGATTGTGGAACATTGCAAGAAGATCTTGATAAATTGGAAGACTGGGCATCAAAATGGCAGATGAAATTTAATGAGGACAAGTGCAAAGTTATGCACCTAGGGAAGAGCAACCAAACTATGGTTACACGATGCAAGGTTCCACATTAGGAACCACCACTCAGAAAAGAGATTTAGGCGTCATTGTGGATAACATGTTAAAACCCTAGGCCCACTGTGCAGCGGCAGCCAAGAGAGCAAATAGAATGCTAGGTATCATAAGGAAAGGAATGGAAAATAAAACAAAAGATATTATAATGCCTCTATACCGTTCCATGCTGAGACCGCACCTTGAATATTGTGTGCAAGTCTGCTCGCCGTATCTTAAAAAGGATATAGCGTTATTAGAAAAGGTTCAGAGAAGAGCCACCAAAATGGTAAAGGGGATGGAAGGATACTCCTATGAAAAAAGGCTAAAAAGGTTAGGGCTCCTTAACCTGGAAAAGAGACGGCTGAGGGGAGATATGATAGAAGTCTATAAATTAATGAACGGAGTGGAACGGGTAAATGTAGATCGACTGTTTACGTTATCAGAATATAGAAAGACTAGGGGACATGCAATGAAGCTACAGGGTAAAGCACAGTTACTTACCTGTAACAGGTGATCTCTGGGAACAGCAGGAATAAGTCTTCACATATGGGTACGTCAGTACCGACGGAGCCTGCGCGGGAACACTCCCCAGAGTCCAATCAGAAAGCCTTTGGGAGCATCCCACAGTGCCTGCATGCTGCCTTCCCACCTTTCCCAACTGTCTCTCCTCAGTTGAGTTTTAAGCTGAGAAAGAGAGAAAAAGAGTGAAAGAAAAGTAAAGATAGATAGAGAGATACAACTCCTAGGGGAGGTGGGTGGGTTGTGAAGACTTTTTTTTTTTTTTTTTTTTTAGAAACATGACAAAAAGACCACAAGGCCCATCTAGTCTGTCCTTCCATAACAACAACTACAACAGTCCACTTTCTACCTTTAGAGATCCTCTGTGTTGGTCCCATGCTTTTTTGAATTCAGTTACTGTCCTCATCTCTACCACCTCCACTGGGAGACTATTCCACGGATCCACTACTCTTTCCGTAAAGAAATATTTCCGCATATCACTCCTGAATCTATCTCCCTTCACCCTCATCCCATGTCCCCTCGTCGCAGAACTTGCTTTCAATTGAAAGAGGCTCTCTCCCTGAACATTTATGCCACGGAGGTATTTAAACATCTCAATCATATCACCTCTATCCCGCCTTTCCTCTAAGGTGTACATATTAAGATCCTTAAGTCTGTCCTCATATGCTTTATAATGAAGCCCATTAATCATTTTAGTAGCAACCCTCTGCACCGACTCCATCCTGTTCACATCCTTTTGAAGGTGCGGTCTCCAGAATTGCACACCATACTCCAAATGAGGTCGCACCAAAGACTTATACAGAGGCATTATCACCTCCTTTTTTCTGCTAGCCATTCCTCTCCGTATGCCCCCAAGCATCCTTCTAGCTTTTGCCGTCGCCTTTTCTACCTGTTTAGCTACTTTAAGATCATCAGACACAACCACGCCTAGGTCCCGCTCTTCTTTAGTGGACAAAAGTACTTCACCTCCTATACTGTATTGCTCCCTTGGATTGCTGCAGCCCAAATGCATGACCTTACATTTTTTAACATTAAATCCCAGCTGCCAAATTCTAGACCATTCTTCAAGCTTAGCTAGATCCCTCCTCATGTTATCTACACCTTCCTGGGTGTCTACTCTATTACAGATTTTGGTATCATCCGCAAAGAGGCAAACCTTACCCGACAGCCCTTCTGCTATATCACTAACAAAGATGTTAAAAAGAATCGGACCAAGGACAGATCCCTGGGGCACACCACTGGTAACATCCTTCTCCTCAGAGTGAGCTCCATTTACTTGTACTCTTTGTCGCCTCCCACCCAACCAATTTCTAACCCAAGCAGTAACTTTAGGGTCCATCCCTAGGCTGCTCAGTTTGTTTATAAGTCGCCTGTGAGGAACAGTGTCAAAGGCTTTACTGAAATCTAAATACACCACATCTAGAGCTCTCCCTCGGTCCAACTCCCTGGTCACCCAGTCAAAGAAATCGATCAGATTTGTCTGACAAGACCTGCCTCTGGTGAATCCATGACTTATTCCTGCTGTTCCCAGAGATCACCTGTTACAGGTAAGCAACTGTGCTATCTCCAGGAACAAGCAGGAATGAGTCTTCACATATGGGGACTCCCTAGCTTTAAGTGCCAGGGAGAGATCCCAGAAGTTGTGTGGCCCTGGAACAGGGCTGTACTTCCCCACATCGATCTCTGGCATCCCATGAGGAATGGTGGGTAGGAGTTGATTAAGTATGGAACAGGTGTTTAAGAACGGCCTGACCAAACAAGGCATCCCGGCAGGAATCCTTGTCCAAGCAGTAATGGGCTGTGAAGGTATGAACCGAGGCCCAAGTGGCTGCTCGACAGATGTCGTCGATAGACACAGAGTTCAGATGAGCCATTGAGTCTGCCATGGCTCTCACATTGTGAGCTGTGACATGGCCCTCCAGAGCAAGTTCTTGCTCTGATAGGTGAAAAGAAATGCATTGGGCAATCCAGTTAGAAAGTGTTCTCTTGGAGACTGGTTGTCCGAGATGAGAAGGATCAAAGGCAACAAAGAGTTGGGAAGACTTTCTATGTTGCTGTGTCCTTTGTAAGTAAAAAGCCAGAGCTCTCTTACAGTCCAGGGTATGAAGATTCCTCTCTGCACTTGATGCATGAGGCCCTGGAAAAAAGACAGGTAGGTAGACCTCCTGGTTGAGGTGAAAAGGCGAGACCACCTCAGGCATAAAGTGTGGATTAGTCCTAAGGACCACCTTGTCATGACGGAACCTTGTATAAGGCGGATTAGCTACGAGTGCTTGCAATTCACTAATGCGGCGTGCTGATGTGATTGCAATGAGAAAGATAACCTTCCAAGAAAGGTATTTCAAGGAGGTGGTAGCTAAAGGTTCAAAAGGTGGCTTCATAAGCTGACCAAGAACCAAGTTTAAGTCCCATGCCACCGGGGGTGGTCTGATGGGAGGCTTTGTTAAAAGGAGGCCTCTCATGAATCTTGCTACAAGAGGATGAGAGTTAATAGGTTGTCCATTTAGAGGCTTAAGGGAAGCTGCAATAGCACTCAAATGGACCCTTACTGAATTTGTCTTAAGGCCTGCATTAGACAGATGAAGGAGATACTCCAGCAACGATTCCAGAGGTATGGCACGGGGGTTAAGACCTTTCTCAGATCACCAGATGGTAAACCTCTTCCACTTGAAAGCATAAGAACGTCTAGTGGAAGGTTTTCTGGAAGCATAAAGAACATTTTTCACCTGTTGAGAAAGATGAAGATCTTGGCGATCTAGGCCTTCAGCAACCAAGCCCTGAGATGCAGAGACTGGGATGCCATAACCTTCCGTCCTCTTGAGAGAGGAGGTCTGGAGCAGACCGTAACTCTAGGGAGGGAGCTTGAGAGAGATGTAGAAGCAGAGGGTACCCACACTTGCCGTGGCCAATGTGGAGCTATGAGAATCATGTGGCCTCTGTCTCTCTGAAGCTTGAACAGGGTTTTGGGAATTAGGGGAATGGGTGGAAAGGCATACAGGAAGTCTTGACCCCAGTGAAGGAGGAAAGCATCCCTTGCCTGAGCCCCCTGAGCCGGAGTTCTGGAACAGAACCGGGGAAGTTTGGCATTCCACGGACTTGCAAAAAGGTCTATGTCCGGGGTTCCCCAAATTCGAAAAATCTTGGATACCCGTTCCATATGTAGGGACCACTCGTGTGGGAGCAGAACTCGACTGAGTCTGTCCGCCCAAGAGTTTTGAACACCTGGAAGATAAACTGCCAGAAGATGAATGTGATGCTCTATGGCGAGGGCCCACAGTCACAGAGCTTCGTTGCAAAGCGATAGAGAGCCAGTTCCTCCCTGCTTGTTTACATAGAACATGGTACCTGATTGTCCGTGTGGACAAGGACTTTCTTGTGGCTGAGCAGGGTGTGAAAAACTCGCAGAGCAAGGAAGATTGCTCTGAGTTCCAAGAGACTGATATGTAGACAAGTCTCCTGTGGGGACCAGATGCCCTGGGTGGAGAGGTCCTGAAGATGAGCTCCCCAGCCCATTGGAGAAGCATCTGTTGTAAGAGTTGCTTGGGTAGAGGCTGTTGAAAGGGGGACCCCAGCAACAGGTTTTGAGGGGACTTCCTCCACTGGAGGGACAAAATGAGGCGACTTCTGTTTGCTATTTTGTCTGACAGGCAGCCTAATGCCTGGGTCCATTGGGTGGATAAAGTCCACTGAGCTGCTCTCATGTGAAGGCGAGCATATGGTACCACATGTAAGGTGGATGCCATGTGGCCTAGCAACTAACATCTCTCAAGCAGTTAGTAGGGGCTTCAACTCTTTCGTGAAGCTAACTGCACCAAGCGAAGGCAACGGGCCTGGGGAAGATAGGCCCTTGCCCTTGTGGTATCCAGCAACGCCCCTATAAACTCCAGGGACTGAGTAGGGATCAAATTGGATTTTGGGATGTTTATTACCAGCACTAAATACTGAAGGATACGCACTGTGCAGGTTAGAGAAGTCTTGGCCTCTGATTGAGTGGGAGCTCGAATGAGCCAGTCATCCAGGTAAGGGAAGACGAATATTCCCAGGGTGCGCAGAAAAGCAGCAACCACTGCCATGCATTTCGTGAACACCCTTGGTGCAGAGGAAAGACCAAAAGGGAGCACTCTGTATTGATAGTGCTTTTCCTGAAAAAGGAACCGAAGGAACCTTCTGTGAGTTGGATGGATGAGAACATGAGTGTACGCATCCTTGAGATCTAGAGAACAAAGCCAATCCTGGCTCTGAAAGTATGGCAGCAGAGTTCCTAGAGAAACGATCTTGAATTTTTCTTTGACTAGGAATCTGTTCAACTCTGAGATCTAAGATGGGTCTGAAGCCCCCTGTTTTCTTTGGAATAAGAAAATAGGGGGAGTAGAACCCTGTGCCCTGTTGTTGAAAAGGCACTTCCTCTATTGCCCCCTGGGCGAGAAGAGTAGCAACCTCCTGCTCCAACAGGCTGAGGAGGGAGGTTGGAGAATTGAACTGGTGCACTCTTGTGAGAGGGGGCAAGTTTGAAAAATGAAGCTTGTACCCCTCTCTTATGATGGAGAGTGTCCAGTGCTCTGCTGTAATTTGCACCCACCTGGGAGCAAAGTGACATAACCTTCCTGGAATGGTGGAGGTCTCTGGTCCTTCTAGAGCCAGGAAGGCTAAGTTCTCATGCAGAAAGTCAAAGGCCCTGAAGGAGCTGAGGTTGCTGGACTGGAGCAGGCCTCGCAGCCTTTGCTTTGCTCTGTTTGGAGGATTGCTGACGTTTGGAAGGGAACTGAGCTGCAGAAGATAACCGCTGACCATAAGCAGGATAGAATCTTCCCTTTTTAGAAAAAGGTGTTTTCTTGAACAACCTTTTCTTAGCAGGAGCAGCTGTGGATTTGGATAGTCTATCCAAAGCAGAATTTTCAGCATCCATCTGATTGGCTTTTGCTTGCCAATCCTCACCAAACAGGTTCTCACCTGTACAAGAGATATTTCCTAATTCATCTTGAACCCAGATCTCCAAATCAGATGCTTGAAGCCAAGCAATCCTACGTGCGCCTATGGCAATAGCTGAGGCTCTGCTTACGCATTCAAAGGAGTCGAAAGCTGCACGGTTGGAGAATTTGGAGATATCCTGGGCGTGTTTGAGCCCAGTGAGAAATTCTTGCCTTTTATCTTCAGACATAAAAAGATTTAAAGTCTGCAAATGGTCAGTGACTTCTTTTAAGAACATTCCCATGTAGAGACTATAAGAATTAATTCTCGCAGCAAGCATGGAAGCTTGGAAGACTCTTCTTCCAAAAGCATCCAGGGTTCTACATTCACGTCCTGGAGGATTAGAGGCATATCGTTTGGCACTTCTAATCTTTCTCATTGCAGACTCAACCACAATAGAGTGGTGAGGAAGTTGAGTTTTATGGAAAACAGGACAAGGAGGGACACGATAAATGGTATCCAACCTGCGAGAATGAGGAGAGGTGGTTAGAGGTGCTTCCCACATCCTCAACATGAGATCGTACAGAATCTCATGAATAGGTAAGGTAGCTGCCTCCTTAGGAGTCTTAGGATATTGTAAAATATCTAACTCCTTGGCTCTGGGCTCTGTCTCAGGTGCCACTGTAATAGAGAGACCCCGAGCCACCTCTCTGATAAAGTCTTGAAAAGACAAATCCTCTGGAGGAGACATCCTTCGTTTAGGAGAGGACTCCTCCTGTGGAAGAAGCATCAATGCATCGACCAGAATTCTCAGAGTCCTCAGAGGAATCGAAGTACTGTCTGTCCGGATGCTCTTGCAAAGCCCGATACCCGTACCGACCAGGATCGGGAATAACCGGTACCGGGGTATCGGTACCGGAGGGCTTCAGAGGACAGAGTACCGGCATAGCGAACATCGATACCGATGTCGATGCCGTCGGTACAGGGATCGGTACCGATGGCGATACTAGAGCCAGTACCGGCGGAGTAGTCTGTTGCGGTACCACGGGCATCGAGGAAAGCTGCCAGACTGCGTTCTATGGACAGAATGCTCTGAACCATCGACGCCGGCAATGCCTGGAAATCGGTACCGGTGGAAGCCACCGGTACCCCAGAGCATGGCACCAGGAGATCTGTCGAGGCCACGCCATCGAGATCATCCTGGAACCCCAATGATGATGCTTTAGAGGCCGAAGCCTCCCGCTGGGGTAATTTTGCTGGTGCAGGATCCTCGAGGGCAAGGCCAGAGGCATCTCGATGCTTAGAAGGAGATCTACCCTTCGAGGACCGGCTGGATTTATGTTTAGTTACCTGAGATCCATGTGAGCTGCATCAGAGGGAAACAGGGTACTGAGCTTGGCAGCTCGGTTCTGCCGACCTCTTTTAGACATCATGGAACAGGACACACAATTTGTCATGGAATGGTCAGGACCTAAACATTTTTTTTTTTCATTTGGTATTTTTATTAGTGAATAGCACACCAATAAACAGCATAATTAATACAGCAAATTATCACCCCAACCCACCCCCTTCCTCACTGTAACAGAACAGGGGAACCAAAGTAAACTGTTCCTAAACAATGAAAACATTGAAAACATTGACGTAATCCAAACAATGATCAATTCCACAACAATATCATTAAGCAGCAGAGGTGGTATTCCCCTGTTTTAATCCCCTGGTCTAGACTTCAGCTAAGCACGGGCGAATCCCCCGTGCCAATTCCCCCCCCCCCTTCCCCTCCCCCCATATACAAACACTTAGGTCTATTTCTGCATCTTCGAAAGCCTACCTATGCCCACTGTGCCCCCCACCAGGCGCTACTCCCCCCCCTGCCCCCCTCCTACTTCCCCCCCCTACTCCCTCCCTCCTCTTGCCATTCCTCCACCCATTTCCATACTTTCTGCCATTGTTCCCCACTTCTCTCCCCTCCCCCCCCCCCCCGGCGCAGCTCTGTCAACCGGTGCATCAGCCCCACTTCACTCACTCTTCGGATAAAACCGGCCACCTGCGGGGCACTCTGTCCCCCCCAGTGCCGGGTTATTTCACAACGGGCCGCTACTAAACAATGGTGTAAGACCCCCGGCCGCCCTCCTGGGTATCTCTTCTAAAAGGTGTAACAGGCAAGTTTCGGGCTTTTGTGGCACCTTATATCCTGTCATCTCAGATATCACTTCCAAAACCCTCGTCCAGTAAGCTTGCATATGAACACACCGCCACCACATGTGCATCCAATCCCCCTTCTCCGCGCACCCTCGCCAGCACTGGTCGTCCTGTCCCTGCTTGGCTTTGCAATGACGGACTGGCGTCCAGTACCATCGGGACAGCACTTTATAGGCATTTTCCTTAAGGGATGCCGAGATGGAGACATGCGCTACCGTCCGGAGCACCTTGGTCCACACCTCTTCACTCCACACCATCCCCAAGTCTGCCTCCCATTTCAGCATATATGGCAGTTTACCCTCCCCGGACTCCATTAAGCCCCTATATATGTGGGATAACACCCCCTTTTGTCCCAAGTGCCCTGTGCTTAAAGCCTCAAACCAACTACGACGCCCCCACAGGTCCTTCCACACCCTCGGCTGCCGGAGGCAATGACAGAGTTGCAAATAAGCATAGTGGTCATTCTCTGTCAACCCATAGAGATCCTTTATACCCTCAAACCCATATATCCCCTGGTCATGTAAGAGCTGGGATATGTGCGTCAACCCCCCGCTAGCCCACCTTCGGAGGATCCGCACGTCCGGCCCCTGCCCCTTCTCAAAACAGGCCTCTAAGCCCATGCCCTGTGTATACCCTTTTCCCGCCACCAGCTGTTTATACCGTTTCCACACTTTCAGACTATGCGCTATCATGGGGTTTGGAATATGAGTGGCTTCACCCACTCCTCCCCGCCAAATCACCCTCTCCATGTCCGCCCCCCCCCCATCTGTTCCTGCTCCATCTGAACCCATTGTTTCACCTCATTTCGTTGCCACTCATATACGGTTTTCAATTGCGCTGCCTCATAGTATTTCCCCAGGTTGGGAACCCCCAGCCCCCCCTCCTCTCTCGCTCTCTGCAGTATGCTCATCGCCACTCTCGGTCTTCGCTGCTTCCATATGAATCTATTTACCATCCCTTGCGCCCGTTTCAATAGGTCTCGCGGTACCTCTATGGGGAGTGTCTGAAACAAAAACAGCAGGCGTGGGACAAGCATCATTTTAACTGTCGCTATCCCGCCCGAACCAAGATATAAACCCCTTTCCCCAGCCCCCTAGCCAACTCTCAGTCTGCCCGAGTACCTTCCCATAATTTAGTTTGTATAGTAACGCCGTTTTATTACTTAGTCGTACTCCTAGGTACCTTATGCTGTCCCTTGCCCACTTAAACGGATACTGCTTGGCCAACCGTGCTTGCTCAGCGCTCGAGACCGCCAAATTTAAAATCTCCGATTTAGCCCAGTTGATTGTAAAACCCGACAGCTTACCGTATTCCTCTAATTCCCACATCACTATTGGGATGCTCACTCTGGGGCGACCCAAGCTTAAGATGATATCGTCAGCAAACAAGGAGATCTTGTAGCCCCTCGTCCCCACCCTTAGTCCCCGGATATCCTCCCTTTCTCGCACCCTCTGTGCAAACGGCTCTAAGGCAATGGCAAAGAGCAACGGCGACAGAGGGCACCCTTGTCGGGTACCCCTCCCCTGCTCGAAAAACCCTGAATACGCCCCCGTTCACCCGAACACAGGCTTGCGGGTGCTCATAGAGTGCCTTTATCCAGGCCAAGAAGTCATTCCCCAGCCCAACCTTCTCCAGCACCTGGAACAAAAAGGGCCAAACTACCTGATCAAAGGCTTTTTCGGCGTCCAGTGACAAGAGCAGGGCCTCTTCCCCGCTCTGCTCAACTGACCAAACTATATTCAGTATTTTCCTAATATTGTCCACCACCTGTCTCCCTGGTATAAAGCCCGCCTGATCCTGGTGTATCAGTTTTCCTATCACCTTATTTAATCGGGCTGTTAAGATCTTTGCGAGTAGCTTAGCATCGAGGTTAAGCAGAGAAATGGGCCGGTAGGATGCACATTCCTGGGGGTCTTTCCCCACTTTATGAATAACCGTAATCCCCGCCCAGCCCATCGTGCCCGCTAGTCTCCCTCCCACCCGTGGCAAGTTAAATAACTTCACCAGTGGCTCGGTCAGGAGATGCCCAAACTGTCTATAGAATGGTCCTGTTAACCCGTCTAAGCCTGGTGCTTTCCCGATTTTTAATTGTCGGATTGCCCTCTGCACCTCCTCCCCGCTTATCGGTCTATTGATTTCCCCTTGCTCCTCCCTCCCCAATTTAGGCAATCGCACTGACGCAAGGTATTTGCTCACTCTGTCCTCTGTTGCCAAGTCCCGGGCTTTATAGAGCTCTTGGTAAAATTCTCTAAAGGCATCCCTAATTTCTCCATCCTTAGTGACCAAGGTCCCTCCTTTCGATCGGACTCGGATGATGTGAGAGCGCAGCTTTCTCTGACGGAGCCTCTGCGCCAGAAACTTCCCCGCTTTATCCCCCCCCTCAAAAACCTCTTGCCGTAGGAGTTGCAGCTGATACTTTAGCCGGTCTGCCTGTAGTGCATTTAACTGTGCCCGCACCGCCAGTATCTGTCCTCTATAAGATCTTGACCGTCCCTGTGCGTCCAACTCTTCCAATTCCAATAAACGGAGCCTCAGTGCCCCCTCCCTGCTCTCTCTCTCCCTCTTTATCCGTGCCCCCCACTTGATAAGCACCCCGCGAATCACTGCCTTGTAGCCATCCCATACCCCACCCCAAGCCACCTCCCCATTATCATTGGTTATAAAATATTCCCTTGTTTCCCTCCCTACCTCCTCACGAACCCTCTCGTCATCCAGCAACGACTCATTCAACCACCAATATTGTAGCCCTTTCCCTTCATCTGCCATGCTCAAAGAGACCGTCACCGGGGCATGATCAGACCATGTAATGGCCTCCACTGCTGCTTCAATAATCCGACCCCCTACTTCTTTGGAAACCCAGATAGCATCTATCCGGGAGTAGGACCCATGTGTAGGCGAGAAGTAAGAAAATTGCCTCCTCCCCGGGTATTGTAGCCGCCAAGCATCAACCAATCCATGCTGCACCACAAAAGCTTGATACCTTTTCCTGTCCGCCCGCTTACCCTCCCGACCCCCAGTTGCATCCCTTGCTGGGTTCCAGGTAAGATTGAAATCTCCCCCGCATATAAGAGTACCCTCCCCCATGTTCCCCACTTCTTCGGTCAATTGCTTCCAAAAATTACCTTGTGATCCCGTAGGGGCATATAGGTTCACTATACAGAACCATTCATTCCCCACTCGCACCCTCAACAGTACATATCTCCCTCCCTTATCTCTGACTACGGAGTGTACTAGGGTCTTTAATCTGGAGGCTATCAGGATGGCCACTCCCCCTTTCTTCTTTTCAACTGTATTAGAGGCGTGGATACATACCCCAAATCCCCTAGGCTTGACCAGGTACTCTGTGGTTTTGGTAAGGTGCGTTTCCTGAATCAGCCCTATCACCGCCTTTTGGCGAGCTAGCTCATCATACAATTTCTGCCGTTTAAAGGGAGAGTTCAGGCCCTTAACATTTAAGGATACAATTTTTAACTCCCCCATCTAGGGGTACCTCACTCCCCGCTGTCAGCCCATAGGTGATCCAACCCCCCTCTCCCCCCTCCCCCCCCTTCTCCCCCTCCCCCTCCACTCTCCTTGACCTCACCCCCCCACTCTCTCCGAGGAGAGATTCGACTTCCATATAGATGACTTCCTTCGGGCCTACCTGTCTTCCCCCCTCCCTTCCTCATCCCCCCGTTTACTCTACCCCCCCCCCCCGACTCAGCCGCTACTTGCTCCCCCCCTCCCCCAATCTCGCCCACTGCCCCCCCTCAATACCATCCCCCTGCCTCTTCGCCCTCCTTGCCCCCCTTACTACAACCCCCTTGGGCCCCCCCCCCCCTCATGATGCACCCCTCCTACAATAACCCAAAGATATATATGCGCAACAGTACTACAACACACAAAACTTTAAGATTTCTACTTCAGCCCGCTCCGCTCTCGGCTGCTGATGTCCCGGGGCTCTCTCCAAGCTTGCGCGCCAGTCTCCGACCCTCTGTTGGAACTCGATGCCACCGCTGGGCTCTCAAAGCTGGGTTAGAGGACGTCGACGTACTGCCCCCTGTCTGGCTGTGGTCACATTCCCTTCAGGGATATTCGGCAGTTCCAAGTCGTGCAATGCTCTCCAGGCTTCCTCTGTAGTTTGCACTCGTTTTGTCCTTCCCCTGGCCGTAATCAACATGCCAAAAGGGAACAGCCATTTATATCTTATGTCCTCTTTTCGCAAGTACTTCGTGACTTCTTTAAAGTCCCGTCTACGCTGTAATGTTCCCCCGGAGAGGTCTTGAAAAAACTCCAAGAAGTGTTCTTCCCACTGAAACTGTCTCAGCTTCCTGGCTGCCATCAACAACCTTTCTTTAATCCTGAAGGAGCCCAGGCATATCACAATGTCTCTTGGTTTATTGTCTCTTTTGGGTCCCAGGCTCCTGTGCGCTCTCTCAATTTGTGACAGTGTAATCTCAGTGCCCCCCTCTGGGTCTGCTGTCTCGAGCAGGGAGCTGAAGATTTTAACAATCACGTCCTCACAGTTGCGGTATCGTGCTTCTTCTGGGAGGCCCCGGACACGTATATTACATCGGCGGGATCTATCCTCCAGGTCCTCTGCCTTCATCTGCTGCTCCTGCTGTGTCCGCTTGATATCAGCCCAGTCTTTTTGCAGCTCTTCGAGTTCTTCTCCCTGCTGCTGCAATTGGGTCTCCATTTCTTCCATGCGGTTTCCGATCTCCCCTATATCTTGTCTCAAAGAGTGGATGGACTCTGAGCTCCCGCGACATCCCGCCGATATCCGCTTTGATCTCATCCTTCAGCTCTGTGAGCCAGTCTTTCAGTTTCACGATCCCTCCTGGACTACAGCTCCGTTCCAACTCTTCCACCAGCTCTTGGGCCTCTGCCTGCTGCTTGCTATGCTCTTTGGCCCCCTCCTTGCTGCTCTTGGCTGCTCCATAGGGAGACCGGTATTCCGCCAGCTTCTTTCGCGCTGACGCCCCCACTTTATTTTTGTCCATTTGACTCAGAATTGGAAGCTCTTTATGGCCCCACTGTATGGCAAGCTATGACTTTGGATGCTGCAGGGCCTTGCCCCCACTATCTCCTCTGGGGCGTCGGGGCCTCGCTTCTCCCTGTCTCCTCTACAGCTTCCTGTCCTTGACAGCCTGTCTCCTCCACCCCTCCTGAGTGCTTGCCCGTCTATGGCCTCTGCGCTGCGGTGCTCCTTGAGG
The DNA here is from genome assembly GCA_033557465.1 of Ichthyophis bannanicus. NCBI lineage: Eukaryota > Metazoa > Chordata > Amphibia > Gymnophiona > Ichthyophiidae > Ichthyophis > Ichthyophis bannanicus. The sequence continues at coordinate 195,926,519 of CM066037.1, read as the reverse complement.
GCTGATTCTCTCCCCTCTCTCAGCAGGTTCTCTGCCGTCACCGCCACAGGCTTCCTCTTCAGGGCCTCTCAGCCCACACTCCACTGCTTTTATTGTTTTTATTGTTTTCCCCCGCAGCACCCCTTTTCCTCAACTCTGGAATCCACTCAGCTCTGCGTGGCCCTTTCCCTCAGCCGCCGCTGTCACTGCGGGCTGCACTGCACGGGCTGCTGCCGCCCTCAGAGCTCCTCCGCTCTGCAGTGCAGTGCTGTGCGTGCCGGCCCCGCTGCCGTCGGAAGTTGTGAGGTCCCCCGCTGTCCCGCTGCTCAGTGGCGCTGTCCGTTTGCCGGTATATCACTGACTGGGCCTTGGGTCCCACGCACCTCTCTGCTGCGGCCTCCCTGCACGCCTTCAGCCCTTGCCTCCGATCCCGGCCGACCACGCGGTCAGCGCTCAAGGCCGCACGTGAGGCTCCCCCGTCAGGGAAGTGCCGATGCGGGCCCAAGCTGCGTCTTGTCTCCTCTGCCCGGTCCTCGGGTCAAAAGGCGTCAGTTCTCCCACTTCGCCCCTCTCAATTAGCGCATTTAGGGGAATTTAGTCCCCTTTACACAGGCTTGGATGGCTGAGCTCTCCGTCTAGCCCACCATCCGTCCCGATAACGTCACCGGAAGTCGACCTAAACATTTTAGACACCAGTCATGGGTGTCGGTGACGGAAATAGTCCCGCCACATTTTGTGCACTTTTTAAATCCTGAGGCAGGCTTTTCCATATTTAAGGAAAAAAGGTTTTGGGCCTAAGGCCCAAAACTCAAGTGCACCTGAAGAAAAAGAACGGAAAAAAGGTTTTTTTGGGTTTTTTTACAAGAAGAAAAGAACAAAGACTGGCGGTACCGGTATAGCGTCGAAGAAGGCAGACGCGAAACAAAAGAAATAAAGAAAAAATAAGGAAATTCTTCTGCGGTGACAGGAACACGACCTGCTGGCTCCGCGGAAAAATAAGAACTGGAGGAGAGACAGTTGGGAAAGCGGGAAGGCAGCACGCAGGTGCTGTGGGATGCTCCCAAAGGCTTTCTGATTGAACGCTGGGGAGCGTTCCCGCGCAGGCTCCGTCGGTACCGACGTACCCATATGTGAAGACTCATTCCTGCTTGTTCCTGGAGATACTATTTAAGACTAATAAAAGAAAATATTTTTTCAGTCAACGTGTAATCAAACTCTGGAATTTGTTACCGGAGGATGTAGTAAAGGCTGTTAGTGTAGCTGGGTTTAAAAAAGGTTTGGACAAGTTCCTGGAGGAAAGGTCCATAAGCCATTATTAAGAAGGGACCCAGAATATCAATGCTTGACCTAGTACAAGCATTGCGGAACCTGTGTCTTTTGGGGAAACTGCTAGGTACGTATGACCTAGATTGGCCACTGTTGGAAACAGGATATTGGGCTTGATGGACCTTGGTCTGACCCAGTATGGCATATCTTATGTTCTTATGAACTGATCCTGGCAGAAAGCATGGAAGATTGGAAGACACGACGTCCAAAAGCATCCAAGGTTCTGCACTCACGTCCTGGAGGATTAGAGGCATGCCTCTTTGCACTCTTGATCCTTCTCATAGCTGATTCCACTACAATAGAGTGGTGAGGAAGCTGAGTTTTCTGGAAACCAGGATAAGGAGGGACTCGATACAGAATATCCAGTCTATGAGAATGAGGAGAGGTGGTAAGAGGTGTCTCCCACATTCTTAATATGAGATCATGCAAGATCTCATGGATGGGCAAGGTAGCTGTCTCCTTAGGAGTTTTAGGATATTGTAAAATTTCCAACTCCGTTGCTCTGGGCTCTGTTTCAGGGGCCACAGTAATGGACAGACCCCGAGCCACCTCCCTGATGAAATCCTGAAAGGAAATGTCCTCTGGAGGAGACATCCTGCGTTTAGGGGAGGAAGGCTCCTACGGGAGATGTATTCCCGCATCGACAGAACTGTCAGAATCCTCAGATTCCTCTGAGGACTCGAAGTACCTTCTTGTCGGGATGCTCTTGAAGAGCCCAATACCCGTACCGACCGAAGTCGGTACAGAGGGGAACCGGTACCGGTGAAACGGTACTGGAAGGTATCACATGACTGGGTGCCGGCAATGCGGACGCCGATGTTGATGCTATCGATGCCGGTACCGATACCGGTGCCGGTGCCAGTACTTGTTGAACTGTCTGACGCGGTTCCGAGGGTATCAATTCCACAAGGAGAGCCACCAGACTGCGTTCAATAGCCAGAACCCTCTGGTCTATCAACGCTGCCGATGCCTGGATGTCAGTACCGGAGAAAACTGCCGGTACCCCAGAGCATGGCACCAGTAGTTCTGCCGAGGTCGAGGTCTCGAGAATGTCCTGGAGCCCCGATAATGTTTTGGAAGCCGAAGCCTCCCGCCGGAGCAATTGTGCCGGTGCAAAATCCTCAAGAGCATCGCCAGAGGCATCTCGATGCTTAGAAGGAGATCTACCCTTTGAGGACCGGCTAGACTTATGTTTAGTTACCTGAGATCCACAAGAGGAAGACGAAGCCCTGGAAGACGTCGATGCCACCGAAGCTGCATCCGAGGAAAACAGGGTACTGAGCTTGGCAGTTCGGTTCTGTCGACCTTTCTTGGACATCATGGCACAGGCCATACATTCCGAGATGGAATGGTCAGGACCTAAACATTTCAGGCACCACTCATAGTTGTCGGTGATGGAGATGGCACCGCCACACTTGGTGCACTTTTTAAAACCCGAAGAGGGTTTTATCATTGTGGAAAAAATCTTGGGCCTAAGGCCCAAAATGGCACGTGCACCTGGAAAAAATGGGAAAAAAAAGTACTAAGAAATTTTTTTTTAAGAAAAGAAAGAAAGAAAGAAAAACCGGCGGTACCGGTAAAGCATCGAGGAAGGTAGACGCAACCACAAAAAAAGTAAATTAGACTTACCTGCTAATTGTTGTTCCTTAAGGAACTCTAGTCCAGTCCCGGAACCATAGAGTTTAAAATCTCCTTCAGCAGCCTTGGAGACTGAATGACATCATCGCTTTACTAACAGTGGTATAAGTAGGCAAGGACTGCCCCCTATCTCCAGTACCTATTGACAAAGCAAACTGAGCAGAGCAACCAATAAGTAGATAAAGGGGCTTGTTTACAAAGCCGCGGTAGCGGTTCGCGGTCGTTATCGGAGCCGCGGCCCCATTGAAATCAATGGGGCCGCGGCTCCGATAACGATCGCGAACCGCTACCGCAGCTTTGTAAACAAGCCCAAAAGTATCAAACAAACAGAATTAGGAACAGGATACATATCCCGTCTTAGCAAAAAAGAGTTCCCCACTATGGCTCCACTCTACGCCCTTCGAGAACCCTCTCCATCGCTACCTTTTTCCTCTGCTTCTTACGCCGAATTTGTTTGGCTTTTGTTTTCTTATTCTTGTTTGGTTTTTTTTTTTCTTATAAAACAGCAAAAAGAGATCGCCCAACTTCAGGCTAATGAGCTGATAACCCCAGGGAGGGCTCCGGGACTGGACTAGAGTTCCTTAAAGAACAACAATTAGCAGGTAAGTCTAATTTACTTTTCCTTTTTGTCCCTCTAGTCCAGTCCCGGAACCATAGAGGATGTAACAGAGCAGTAAACCTCAACGGGAGGGACCAGCGAGCCCAGCCTGAAGAACCGCCGAGCCAAAACTACCATCCCCTGCCGCCTGCACCTCGAGCCTATAATGCTTGGCAAATGAGTGCAACGACGACCAGGTTGACGCCCTACATATGTCCCCAACCAGAACCAAACTGAACTCTGCCCAAGACGCTGCTTGTGCCCTAGTCGAATGCGCTTGGAGACCTTCCGGCACTATTTCCCCTTCAAAATGTACACCGAAGCAATAGCTGTCTTCAACCAACGTGAAATGGACGCTTTCGCCGCCGCTTCCCCTTTTCGCAGCCCCGAGAAAGCCACAAACAGCCTATCGGACCTCCGAAAGTCCTCTGTCCTACGAAGGTACTTACGTAGCACCCGACGCACATCTAAGAGGTGCAACCGCCTTCCCGACTCGTCTTTCTGCTGGCCAGAAAACACTGGAAGTGAAACCACCTGGTTAACATGAAAAGGCGAAACGACCTTAGGCAGAAAAGCCGGCACCGTACGCAGCACCACTTTGTGATGGAAGAAGGACAGATAAGGTTCTCTACAAGACAAGGCTTGCAACTCTGAAATGTGGCGCGCGGAACAAATCGCCACCAGAAAAAAACGTCTTCAAAGTTAGGTCTTTCAGAGAGGCCTTGTCCAAATGCTCAAACGGCGCTTTGAGCAAGGCCTCCAACACCAGATTCAGATCCCAGGGCGGCACAGCACTACGCACTGGCGGACGCATAAGCAACACCACCCGCAGAAACCGCCGGATGTCGCCGTGAGACCCCAACGACTGACCATGAATCTTTCCGCAGTAACAGGAAATGGCCGCCAACTGTACCCGCAAGGAACTAGCTGCCAAACCTTTGTTTACGCCATCCTGCAAGAACGAAAGGATCTGAGCCACTGAAGCCCCCAAGGGCTGAACATCGCGCTCCGCACACCAGGCCTCAAAAATACGCCAAACTCAAATGTACGCCAACGAGGTGGAGCGCCTGCGCGCTTTTAGCAAGGTAGAAATAACTGTAGCCGAATACCCCTTGGCCGTCATCCTAGCCCTTTCAAGAGCTAAGCCGTAAGCGAGAACCGATTCACCTGGGGCATGCGTAACGGCCCCTGCCTTAAGAGATCTTCCCGCTGCGGCAACCTCAACGGACTGTCGGCGAGCAACCGCACTACGTCCGCATACCAAGGCCTTTGGGGCCAATCGGGAGCCATCAACACCACCAGGCGTGATGCTTCTCTATGCGCTGCACCACCAGGCCTATGAGAGCTCAAGGTGGGAAACACAGAGAAGGTCGCCTTCCGGCCACCTCTGCGCCAACGCATCGAGCCCCTCTGACATCCGTTCTCGGCGCCTGCTGAAAAACCGCAGCACCTGCGCCGACTCAAAGGTCGCCATGAGATCCATCAGCGGAATCCCCCAGCGCCGCATCAACAGCGCAAACACATCCGGGTGCAGTCACCACTCTCCCGGGTCCACCCTGCGACGGCTTAGGAAATCCGCTTCGACATTGTCCACGCCGGCCACATGCTGAGCCAAGAGAGCCCCTAGGTGCCGTTCGGCCCACCCTAATAGCTGACTCGCCTCGGCTTCTAGAGCCGCACTGCCCGTGCCGCTCTGTCGATTGATGTAAGCTACCATTGTTGAATTGTCGGACAGAACCCGAACCGCCTTCTGACGCAAACTGTCCTGAAATTTCTGCAGCGCCAAGAACACCGCTCTCATCTCCAACCTGTTGATGGACCAAACCAACTCCTCCTGAGACCAACCTCCCTGGGCAAACCTGCCCTCGTAATGCGCACCCCACCCCAAGAGACTTGCATCCGTAGTCAGCAATCTCCAGGAGGGGGACTCAAGAGGCATGCCGGCCCCCAAAATCTCCTGTCGCAACCACCACCGAAGCTCTTGACGCACCACCTGAGGACAAACCAAGCGCTGAGACAACGCATCCCGCTGATGCGACCACCGGTGAAGCAGCGCACTCTGCAAAGGCCTCATGTAAGCTCGGGCCAAAGGCACCACCTCGATCGTAGCCGCCATTGTGCCCAACAACTGAAGATACTGCCACGCCGTTGGCGCTGGAGTCGACAAAAAACACCTGACCAGGTCACGCAGCCCCCGCGCTCGAGGAGTGGGGAACACCACCGCCTGATTCGTGTCAAAGCGGGCCCCCAGAAAGACCAGGGACTGCGAAGGAACCAAACTGCTCTTTGCAAAGTTGACCACCCAGCCCAAGCTCTCCAACATCTCTACCACCCGGGCAGTCGCAGCCAAACTTTCCTCCCTCGACTTTGCTCAAATCAGCCAATCGTCCAAATATGGGTGGACCAGCACTCCCTCCTTGTGGAGCGCTGCAGCCACCACCACCACCACCATGATCTTGGTGAAAGTCCGAGGGGCCGTAGCCAGCCCGAAGGGCAACGCTTGAAACTGATAGTGCCCCATAGGAACCGCAAACCGGAGATATTTTTGATGTTCCTGCTGTATGGGGATATGAAGATAAGCCTCCGTCAGATCCAGGGACGTAAGAAATTCCCCCGCTCGGACCGCCACTATCACAGACCGCAGAGTTTCCATCCGAAAATGGGTCACCCGGAGACACTGATTCACGCGCTTCAGATCTAAGATCGGCCGAAACGTGCCTTCCTTTTTTGGCACGACGAAATATATAGAGTACCGACCGTACCAGCACTGATCCACCAGAACTGGCACCACCGCCCCGAGCTGAATCAGTCGCTGCAGAGTGTCCGAGACCGCCTGCAACTTGGCCGGAGCTGCACAAGGGGATCTGACAAAGGAATCTAATACAGGGCGGTGGAGTTCCAACGCGTACCCTTCGCGAATGACCTCCAGGACCCACCGGTCTGATGCAATCTGGACCCAGGCAGGGAAAAAGTCCCGGAAACTGACCTCCCACAGGAACCACCCACCCCCACCTGAGCCCGCCTCATCTCATTGCGCCTTTTTAGGGCCCGAGGACTGGTAAGGAGCGAACCCCCTTCCTGCTCCCCGGAAGCCCCGAAACCCTTGACCTCTAACCGGGAATCTCCCCCGCAGAGACGAGCCAAACCGAGAGGATCGAAATATACGAAACTCCCTAGCGGTCCCTCTGAACCCCTCCCTCCGGGAGCTGACCGCCCTTGGACTCCCCGAGATCCTTGACCAACTTCTCCAAATCCTCTCCAAACAATAGCTTACCCCTAAAAGGCAGCTTACTGAGACGAGCCTTAGAGGAACTATCAGCCGACCAATTACGCAACCAGAGGTACCGCTGAGCCACAACTACTGAGGCCATACTCTTAGCTAAACCGCAGATGAGATCATAATGGATATCCGATAAGTACGCCGTACCGGACTCTAGCCGCGACGCATCATCCAAGCGGCCCTCCAACTGTTCCCCCTGCAATCTTTGAGACCACCGCAAACAGCCCCGAGCCACCCAGGCCCCCGCTATGGAGGCCTGCATGGAAAGGGCGCAAACATCGAAAACCTGTTTCAGTAAGGAATCCAGCCTCCTGTCTTGCACATCCTTCAGCGCTGCGGCCCCTTCGACCGGAATCGTAGTTTTCTTCGTAACCGCCGATACTGCCGCATCCACCTTCGGGGAGCGAAACAGCTCCCTATCCTGGTCTGACAGCGGATAAAGGTGAGTCAAGGCTCTGGTACCCTTGAGAGCCTCCTCCGGCACATCCCATTCCTCTTGGATCATATTCCTAAAGACCCGATGTAGGGGAAAAACTTTCTGGGACGACAGAACCGCCTGCAACAGCGGGATCCTCCAAGACCTCATCAGCCACTGGCTCACCCACTGGCATGTTGGGGGGTCTAGAGAGTCTCCGTGATCAGGGCCAGGAGCTCTTCGCGACGAAACACCCTGACCACCCGACTCTGCTGCTCGGCGCTAGGCAATTCCCCCTCTTCCAACTCCTCATCCGAAATGACCTCCATTTCCTCATCCAACTCTGCGGGGTCCTCGCCGAGGAGTGAGGCTGCACCCTCAACGCCGGCCCCCTTACACTTCTTAGCCGCAGGAGCGCCTTCCACTGGACTGCCCAAGGGCCCCAACGTCTTCTGCCCCTGGGACACCAGCAGCGGAACCGGCATTGCGGGCTGGAGCAAGGCAAATGCCTGTTGAAGCAGCGTAAAGAAATTTGGCGGGATCCCTGGAGAAGCTGCCCCCTGTTCCAGTCCTAAGGATACCGAGGAACATTCTCCCGAGGAAGGCCCCGCCACTGGCTCCTCCTGGTCTAGGACCGGAGGCAACGAGCCCACTGCTTCCGCCACAGGCTGCCCCGGCACCTTATCCACCCCGTCTGCTACCAGCGTACAAGCAGAACACACCCCCGAGTCCTGCACAGTACTGCGCCTCAAGCCACACACCAAACACCGTGGCTTAGAAGGCATAGCCAAGCCCTGAGAAGCAAACCCCCCCCAACTTGCTTTGTGCCTGCGTTCTACCTCCTACAGAGGCGGGTAGCACCCCCTGAACTGACCACCTGTAGCCCAGTCGGGTGAAACCCTGCAGTCTCTGCTATAGCCTCTAATCTGGGCTTTAGCCCCTCTTTTGTATTCTGTGTCTTACTTCCTTTCCCCCCCCCCCCCCCCAATATCTAAGCCACCCCACAGAGGTGCCCAGACAAGGGGGAATATGGCCGTGCAAAACGAGGCCTCTAATGCCGCCAAAATCACCTGCACAGGAGAGGGGAAAACAGAACCGCGGCTCCTAAAATGGCCGCCGGCTCTTTTCCCGCGTTTACACACGAGGCTGAGACAAGCACCCCCTAAGTACTGCAACGCTCACCCCTCGAAACAAAAGGAGAGGAACTAAAAGGAAATAAAAGAAAATAAGAGAAAGAAAATCAAAGAAACAAGCGCCCAGAACAGCGGCGCTACCACTCACTGTGCCTGTCCTGCTGCAGAGAGTCACACCGGTGTCGGAGCTCAGCCTGCCGCTGCTTCGGCTCCGACGCTGCTCACTGTCCAATTCTGCACCCGGAAACATCGGGTATCCGGGACACTGTGACCAAGCCTGCCACCTGCTCCTCACCCCTATTACAGGACTCGGGAGCAGGGAGGCTAACACCTCTACTTCTCCCCTTTGCTCGTTTAAATGATGGGGAATAGAGCACGGGCAACGCCAGAGGCATTTCAATGCTTGGAAGGAGATCTACCCTTTGAGGATCGGCCAGACTTGTTTAGTTACCTGAGATCCATGGGAGGAAGATGAAGCCGTGGAAGACGTTGATGCCACAGATGCTGCTTTGGATGGAAAAAGGGTGCTGAGCTTAGCAGCTCAGATTTGTCGACCCCTCTTGGACATCATGGCACAGGCCATACACTCCGAAATGGAGTGGTAAGGACCTAAACATTTAAGGCACCACTCATGGGTGTCGGTGACGGAGATGGTACCGCCACACTTGGTGCACTTCTTGCAACCTGAAGCGAGTTTTTCCATAGTAAAAGGAAATTTTGGGCCTAAGGCTTAAGGCCCAAAATGGCGCGTGCACCTGAAGAAGAAAGGTTTGGAAAAAAATATTTTTTTTTTTAAAAAGAAAGAAAAAGAACCGGCGGTACCGGTATAGTGTCGAGGGAAGGCAGACGCGACCACAAAAAAGAAGAATAGGAAATATTTTCTGCGGTGACAGGAACGACAACCTGCTGGCTCCGCGGAAAACAAAGAACTGGAGAGAGGCAGTTGGGAAAGGCGGGAAGGCAGCACGCAGGCGCTGTGGGATGCTCCCAAAAGCTTTTTAATTGGACGCTGGGGAGCGTTCCCGCGCAGGCTCCGTTGGTACCGATGATACCCATATGTGAAGACTACATTCCTGCTTGTTCCTGGAGATACTAATTTATTTTGTATACAACTTAACAGGAAAAAATTGTAAGAGAGAACGCATGTAATGGAAAGATATAAAACATCACGATGCTTTGATAGCACATCTGGAATCCTTGTGTGTAACTGAGGCAGGGAGGGAGATAGCTGTGGGTGATCAGGTTGTTATGTATTCATCTATAAAATGGGATGCTACTGAGATCCGGCATTCAGTGACTGCTCGTACATTGTCTTACTTTATATTACCATATGGCTTTAGTAATGCTGAATCTATAGCTAGCTGGTTTGAACCATAGCAAAGGGGCATCTATTAATATGCTCTCACATCACACATGCACGATAGTTAAGTTCGATATCTCCACAATAAACAAAAATATATCATGCTGGCATTATCCGGCAGCTAATGGGATTATTTTTAGAAAAGGGAGAAACAAAAAATTGTGCTATTATGTAAAATAAGCTCAGAACGAATAGAGTGTAACTATTGATACCTACAGTCAAACAAAATAAACAAACCAAGCATTTACCCATCGAGGCATATTAAGCGTATGAATAAATGAAATGTGCTACCAAAGCATTGTAATGTTTTATGTCTTTCTATTACATGTCTCCTCCCTTCCAATTTGTTCATGCTAGAGTAAACTAATTCATTTTGTATATAACTTATAGATTTTACTGATTGGTCATATTATAATTGAGAGCATATCAAGGTGTTCTACTCACGTGGTGAGTTTTCAGCATGTGCTGTTTTAGTTTATTACGCTTAGTCTCTTTATGTTAATTTTGTTCGATAATTATGATTAATACATATGCTCTTTTAACACAATGATATTCCATGTTATTTTATACATTTTAAAGATACAGTTAATATTTATTGATTACAGTATGTTTACTGTATTTATTACTTATTGTTTTGTGTTTCCATTTTGAATTATTTATTTGTACCCTCGGATATTTTAATCATTGCATTACATTTTATTTGTTAAAGTTTTGGCTCTTTTAAAACAAACATACACACTTGAGGAGGAAAGAGTTCCTGGGTCTTCGGCCTAGAGTCTAGGCCATTGGAGCTACCTTTCAGTTAAAATTTCCTGTGAAATGTTTCTTATAAAGATAAAACGTATTTGTTTTTTGAGCCTAGGCAACTATTAGAGTTCTTGAATGCTAGAGAGAAATCTTTAGTTTAGATTGCTGCTTCTTCCCACACGGTTGACATTTAAGTCTCCACCTGCCCAATTTAGTTTTTTCTTTGTTAGCTTTTGGCTGGATTCCAGTCATTGCTGGTTTAATTTCTTAGTAAACCCCCCCCCCCCCCCCTGTTTCCTTTTAATGTGGAGTACGTTATTATAGCTGTTTTTGCTTTTGATAATTACTTGTGTGTATATGCCATTATTTTTTTATTCATGTTTGATACCTGATGTATAATGTGAAAATCTAATAAAAATCAAAATTAAAAAAAACACACACACACTTTCAGTTATTATTTTTCATGTTTTACAATTTTATTGGATTACATTTAATGTGATGAGTTTATTTATTTTTGTATTTTATGTGTGAATATTTTTGAGGGCGAGGTTCCCAGAAGGACGAGTGGCCGAAACACATGTTGGGCAGACTTGTTGACACCAATAAAGCTTTTATTCTTCCAGTGGTGTTTCCTCCTGCTTCTTATACGCAAGCTAAGAGCAGGGCATAAAACAGAAAATGGCGGACCAGGAAGTGGAAATGGAGAAATCGCTGAAGTTCCTTCCAGGTAAGAATACAAGGAAGTATGCTTCGAAATGGACTTATGTTTAAGTGTGATAGACATCCTCCATACCAGACCTATGCAAAGATCAACCTAAGAACATAAGTAATGCCACACTGGGTCAGACCAAGGTCCATCATTGCTAGTATCCTGTTTCCAACAGTGGCTAATCCAGGTCACAAGTACCTGGCAGGTTCCCAAACAGGCACACAGGTTCTACAATGTTTGTCCCGTGGCAAGCAGTGGATTTCCCAGGTCCTCCTGGAACTTGTCCAAACCTTTTCAAACCCTGCAACACTAACAGCTTTACTACATCCTCCAACGAATTCCAGAGTTTGATTACACGTTGAGTGAAAAAATACTCTTATTAGTCTTAAATGGGTTACATTGCAGCTTCATTGTGTATCCCCTAGTCTTTCTACTTTTTAATGGTGTAAACAACCGATCTACGTTTACCCATTCCATTCAATTAATTAATTTATAGACCTCTATCATATCTCCCCTCAGCCATCTCTTTTCCAAGTTGAATAACCCTAACCTTTAAAGCCTTTCCCCATAGGGGTATCCTTCCAACCCCTTTACCATTTTTGTCGCTCTTCTCTATACCTTTTCTTTCTGCTATATGCTTTTTAAGATATGGCGACTATAATTTCATACAATATTCAAGGTGCCGTCACACTATGGAACGATACAGACATTATAATATCCTTGGTTTTATTCTCCATGCCTTTCCTTATGATTCCTAGTCTTCTATTTGCTTTCTTGGCTGCCACTGCACACTGGGCGGAGGGTTTCAATGTATTATCCACGATGATGCCTAAATCTTTTTTCTGGGTGGTGGCTTCTAATGTGGAACCCTGCATCTTGTAACCCTAGTTTGGGTTGTTCTTTCCTAGGTGCATAAAACTTTGCACTTGTCCACATTAAATTTCATCAATCATTTGGATTTATCAAGGTCCTCTTGCAATTTTTTACAATCCTCTTGCGTTTTAACACTTGTCTCATCGGCAAATTTGATCACCTCACTCGTTATGCCTATTACCAGGTCATTTATGAATATGTTAAAATGCAGCAGGCTCAGCCAGATCACTGGGGTACTCCACTATTCACCTTTCTACATTGAGAAAATTGGCCATTTAGCCCTACTCTCTGCTTTCTATTTTTTAACCAGTTTCTAATCCACAATACTACATTGTCTCCAATCCTATAACTTTTTAATTTGGCCCTCATGAGGGATCTTGTCAAAGGCTTTCTGAAAATCCAGATACACTACTTTGTCTACCTGTTTTTTCACAACTTCAGAAACAATAACATATTAGTAAGACAAGACCTTCCCTGGTTAAATCCATGTTGGCTTTCTCCCTTTAAACCATAACTATCTGCATGTTCAGTAATTTTATTCTTTATAATGGTTTCTACCATTTTGTCTGGTACAGATGTCAGGCTCACTGGTCTGTAGTTTCCCAGATCCTCCAGAACCTTTTTTTAAAAAATTGATGTTACATTGGTCATTCTCCAATCTTCAGGTACTACAGATCTGAAGGTCTCCAAGTGGAAATGGAGTTCCTTTAGCTTGGCATTGACTGCCTACACACTCAAAAGGGTTGGGAGGACCTGGTTCTGTGTTTTTGTATCAGGAAGGGAGAGAAATGCCACCCTTAATCTTGATAAGCAAACATATTAGCCTACGACAGAAGGCGCTAAATAGACTCCTCAACTGCCACCCTCTTGGGCCAGGCGCCACAAGGACACTACACAAAGGAGAGCCAGAGAGGCTTTACAAACTATAGAGCATACCCCTGTTTGAGAGCCTCAAGGATCCAAGGGCCGGTATGGGTCCATTTTGAGTAACCAGCTGGTGATGCCCATCAACCACCCATCCCTTGGAAGAAACCCCCGAATCTCACTGTAAGTGCTGCCAGCCCCTATCTGAAATCCTCAAAAGGACACTTCAAGGCTCATACTGAGACTCAGAAGTAGAAGGCTACCAGAACTGCTCCCGACCTTAATGTACGATTCCCATTGAGCCTTACGCAAGGATGGAACCTCTAGAGCAAGCATCACCATCAGGTTCTGCAGGTCCTCCCAAGGGGGCCACCTGCCCTTAAAAGTGAGTTTGCTAAGCTGCATCAAGGACATGACCTTTTCAGACCATATTGTAACTGGAGCCAGAGCTACCATCGGGTCACCACTGCTGACGCCACGCACTTAGAGGAGATTTTGCTCACACCACACAGGATGTCTCCCACAATCAATGCCCAGACATCAACCTCAGAGCTACTGGCAATTGCTGGAATCACCAGAAGAGCGCTCGGGACACAAGGCTGATCAAGGTGCTGCCAGAGCTCTCCCAGACAAAGCCAAGAGGGGTTCTTGAGGAGGGCTTCCACCATCACAACATGGGTTACTTGCAACTCTTTACCATCAGAGTGGCCGCATGCTACGTCACTACCATGATCAAGGCAACCAGCCTAGACTGTTCCAACTCCCCTGAGGTAGAGGAAACAGAGTTAGGACCAAAATACCCATCGGCCCCAGTACCAGTTGCTTCCTTGAGAGGACAGAAGCTTTGATCAAGGGGAAGAAATCAGACGGAATGTCTGAAACCCTATGATTATTTTAACTGCTGTACAAATATTGCTGTAAAATGAAACACATGCAGCGCATGTCCTACAAAAACACCAACATTTTAAGGTAGTTACACTGAATTTCTCCAGCATCTACCCCTACATCCAGGCTAATTTGGCCTGCTAATTTGGCATTTCCTATTACATTGAATACCAGAGTCAGCTGCAGTCTAGTATTGCTTCCTATCCTCACTCATAGCATCCTGGTACCTTTCGGCTTTAACCTCCTCAAAAATTCCTGCAGCCCTTATGCACTGTTCACTCTCTCTAAGACAGGCACTGAGGTAGCATATTGGGTTCCCCCCCAGTAGTGGCTGCCCTACCTAAGACACAAGGTTTGGACTCATAAGGGGATTTGTTTATCTCTAGAACACTAGAGACAGTACTTTGCAGGCCAGGGGACCTGCTAGACATAGCAAGGTATTTAATACAGGAGGTATTAGTCAAGCTGCCTACTATCATGTAATGGCAGCTGGGACAGGTACCACAGGGTTTTGCTTCCACCATTTCCAGGCACAAATAATAAATAAAAATAAAAAAAGGTGTGGGAGATGTCAGCATACATCAACATGACATTATGCCTAGCATAGGTGTCATGGCTGTTCCCAGACCTTGGAGTGCAAGCAGCTTTGTTACTCTGGTGATGTCAGTCTCCAAACTTAATGAGGGTAGTTTACAAGATGAGATTAGCTCTGACCCCCTGGTGATGTCAGTCTCCGGGCCTGATGAGATTGGTCTGCAGCTCCTCCTTGCTAAATCAAGAATAGCAGACCTCAAAGGGAGGTGCTGGAAACAATAGCAGACCTCAAAGGGAGGTGGTAGAGAAAATTCACTATAGAGGACAGAAATACTTCCTCTTTCTCTCTCTCTATTCATCGGACATGAAGGACAGGAGGCTCTGACAATCACTTCTCTTCACCCCTCCCCCCCTCTCTCTCTCTGATCTCTCTCACACACACATGCACACACAGAGTCTTTCATATACTCTATTCTCTCTCACACTTCACACATGCACACACACACACAAATTTATTGATGCACACTGAAGCAGCTCTATACAACCACTACATAACTCTGTTCTGTACCTATGTAATAAGCCTATTTTGATATAAAACTCTTACACCAGTTTTGGTTGTCTTATCTGTGCTGCTTACCTTACTGTCTCTGTGAAATGAACCCAGGACCAAACGGAGAGTAGACCAGAAGATTACATATTCAGAAGATTACACCCACCCTTGTGGAATTGCAGCCGGAAGATGCTCCGCAAAGTGCAGAGGCGCCCAGATATTCTTAACAAGGGTGGAAAGGTCTTCTCTGTGAGATATCCAAGCCCAAGAGATCCTTGTCTTTCGCCAGGAGAGCTCCCATTCCCTCATGTACTCACTCATGAAAAACAGGAAAACAAACACCACCACCCCCCCCCCCCCCACACACACACACACACACACACACACACACACACACACACACACAGAGGACAAGGCCAAGCTCTCAGAGTGATGGAAAAGCTATAAAATAGGACAGGGATTGCCAATACCTTTTGCCACCACAAAGGGAGACACCTGAGGGGCCTGAACCTACTGTAAGAAAGGTAAAGGCCTCAGGTCCCCATGAGAGGGGCTGCCACACAGCTACTGAAGACTGAAAACAGCCTGTGAACTGTTTCAGGAGCTGCTGCTCAAAAATGGCTGAATAAAGAGCCCTGAGACCCTAGAGAGACTTCAGCAGAATGCAGGCTTGAGGTTGCAACCACTCCAAAGAAAGTATGGGGCCATCTAAGATGGCTGCCATGTCTGCCAGTGGAAAAATTTGGAAAGATAAGGAGGCATACCAAAATCAGCACTGGATCCCCAGACAGCCTCAATATTCTCAGGGCAAAAAACTCCAGCTGCAGAAATAAAGCATATGGGGGGGGGGGGGTGCAGGCTGCATCAAGCCATGTGGCTCAACACTGCAGCGGCAAAACATAAAACATGCGAAGGAAAAAAATCACAGCAAAAAGGGACCCACCCGATCAGCAATGGAATCCCAGCAGCCATCAGGCAGGTAGGAGAAACCCAAGGTGGTCTGCCCCAGCACCCAACACATGCCTGGGAAAGCCAGGCTGCCTTATGCTTTAATCAAGCAGCAAAACAGAGAACCAATTAAAAATGTAGGACTAAGAAAAGGAGTAGCCTAAGTGGTTAGAGCACTGACTTGGTAACCAAAAGACTAGGGTTTGATTCCCACTGGCACACCTTGTGACATTGGGCAAGTCACTTAACTCTCCACTGCCTCAGAATAAAGGCCTGGCAATCTACTTTTGATCATACTACCAAGAAAACCCAGGAGCTGCTAGGTCGCCAGGAGTCAGCATTGACTCAAAAGGCACACATCGCACTGCAAGAAAAAAAAGGCAAAAAAAAGAAACAAAGCTTACAGGTAGAGGACAGCGAGATTGAAGGGGAGGGGAGGGAACCTGGACCCAGACTTACCAAGCCCCCTCAAGAGCCCCATGAGGTTCTCCTGTCTACTTTCCAGCCCACCAGTGCTGGAACCGTGGGTAATAAAGGTGGACATAGGGCAGCTGTCGGCTTGAGGAGATAAGGGCACTCCAAGCAAATGTTGGACTCAAAGAACTCAGACACATAGGCCACAAGGGGGACAGGCTTATCTCCAAGGCTGTACCACTCCACACACCTTGCCACATGCTGGAGGCAGACAATACTGGCTTCTCTTGATGTTGCATCAGCATATGTAAAAGTGATGACATCACTGAAAGTGCTCTGGTCTGCCTCTGTCTCCTGGTTGGGGAGCATAACCCATTTATCTGGACTGATCTAGAAGAATGATAAGGAAATGATCATTATGCCAGTCCTCGGGACACACCTAGCCAGTCAGGTTTTCAGGATAACCATAATGAATATGTATGAGAAAGATTTGCATATAATGGAGGCAGTGCTTGCAAATCTCTTATATGCATATTTATTAGGTTATTCTGAAAACCTGTCTGTCCAGGTGTGTCCCAAAGACTGGCTTTAGAATCCATGCTTCAGATAGATAGTTGTTTCCAAATATTTTCACTGAAATATTTGTTGTGTTCTGCAAAGGAGCAGTTATTGATGAGAATTAAACTAGTATGCAGAGAACATCAGTTAGTTTAGACCAAGCCATAGTTTATTTATTTATGTATCTATTTAGACAGATTTGTATGCCACCTTTTCCTTCAATCAAGGTGGTGTTCAATCAAGTTTAAACCATAATGATCAAAATGCACTGTTGAGAAGAAAAAATGGATCACTTACTCTCTTTTGCCTTCAACGCAGAATCCACTGTTACTGACAACTTTCAGAATCCACTCACAAATACAGATTTTTTTCTGCAAATTCTTAAAATAAAAACACGAGAAATATACCAATGCATGGCTATGACAAAGTTGCTTTATAAGACAGAAAAGGCAACAAAGTAATTCAACAAGTAATTCAAAATACCCACAGAGTTTATATCTCCAATTCCATTTAAAAAAGTTTAAAAGTGCATACTCTAACCATTGCACAAAAGCTCAAATTTTGCTCAGTGAGTGAACAGATGGGGTACAGGCAAGTGAATGATTGCATATATAGTGAGTGTGTGTGTGTGCATGAGTGCACAGAAGGAGAAAGCGTAGTTACTCATCTGTAATAGATGATCTCCAGGAACAGCAGGAATCAGTCTTCACATATGGGTGATGTCGGTACTGACGGAAACGGTGCAGGACTCCCCCCCCAGTATCCAATAAGAAAGCCTTTGGTAGCATGCCACTGCGACTGCCCATCTGCCTTTCAGCCTTCCCAACTCCTCTTCTCAGTTGAGTTCGTAGCAGAAAGGAAGAGAAAAAAATAAAACCAATCCTACAACTCCTAGGGGAAAAGGGTGGGTTGTGAAGACTGATTCCTGCTGTTCCCAAAGATCACCTGTTACAGGTGATTAACTACATTATTTCCAGGAGCAATTAGAAAAGTAATCTTCACATATGGGACTCACTAGCTCCCAGGTAGCAAACTGACATGGGGAGGGAAGGGGAAAGCAGGTGGTCATTGAGGCTAAAGGCTAGAGCCGAAGTGTGTGGACACCATGTGTCTCGGACTCAATTCCAAGAGGCTATAACCCCTCTAATGATAGTCAGATCACTTGAAGTCGTCCGGAACAGAGGGTAGGAGTTGAGCTTAAGTCCCAAAGAGGTGCTGGAGTACAACTTGGCCAAAGACAACATCCCAACGGGAGTCCCTGTTCAGATAATAATGTGCAGCAAAAGTATGCATGGAGGACCAGGTAGCTGCCCGACAGATCTCGTCAATGTATACTGACCGGAGGTTGGCTACGGAGGTTGCAATAGCCCGCACATTATGAGCCATGACATGACCCTCCAGGGAGAGTCCTGCCTATGCATAAGCAAAAGAAATGCAATTTACTATTCATCTGGATAGCGTTTGTTTTGTCACCGGTAGCCAAGGTGACTAGGATCAAAGGAAATTAATTGAGAGGATCTTCTGTGAACCTTGATTCTATGCAAGTAGTAAGACAGTGTTCGCTTACAGCCTTGGGAAGAAAATCAAAAGGATCACTGTGGTTCAGATGGAAGGAGAAGACCACCTTTGGAAGGAAGTGTGGATGAGTACAGAGGACCACCTTATCATGGTGAAACTGGGCATATGGCAGAACCACCACCACAGCCTGCAGTTCACTAATGCAGCGGAGCTAATGTGACAGCAATGAGAAAGATTATCTTCTAAGACATTAACTTCAGTGAAGTGGTAGCTAAAGGCTCAAAAGGTGAAATTAGACTTACCTGCTAATTGTTGTTCCTTAAGGAACTCCAGGCTAGTCCTGAACCTTTGGGGTCTTGCTCCTCCTCCAGCAGCTTGGAGACTGAGAAACGTCATCCTTTTTTGATGACACCGGTATATGTACACAGGATCCGCCTCCTGACTTCAGTAACCTATTGACAAAGCAGACTCACCGGAGCAACAATTAAGTAGTAACTCTACTAACAATCCTCACGTAACCTAATGGATAACTGTACGAATTGGGCAGAACACCCTTAAAAAATTCTTTGTGTTCCCCCTAACTATTACTTAACGCTTGTAACATGCTGAGATCCCCATTTTCTGACATGACAGATATAAAGAGCCTCTACAAACACCCTCAAAAAGAATCCCACCCCTTATGGAGAATATCTGGTACTACCACTCGGGCCGCTTACCTGTTACACATCAGTTGCTTCAGGCAATAGTCACGATAACGACTCAGGAGGGATACAGGACTAGCCTGGAGTTCCTTAAGGAACAACAATTAGCAGGTAAGTCTAATTTCACATTCCTTAGCATCCCTCCAGGCTAGTCCTGAACCTTTGGGGATGTAACAGAGCAGTGCAAAAAGTCAACGGGAGGGACCTGCTAGACGAGCCTGAAGAACTGCTGATCCAAAACAGGCATCCCTCTCTGCCTGCAAATCCAGACGGTAATGTCTGATAAAGGAATGCAAAGACGACCAAGTAGCCACCTTACAAATTTCCGCCATCGGCACCAAACTACATTCCGCTCATGACGTAGCTTGCGCTCTAGTCGAATGAGCTCGTAAGCCTTCCAGAACCGCTTTCCCTTTTAAAATATATGCAGACCCAATTGCTTCTTTAAGCCATCAGGCAATGGACGCCTTTGTCGCTGCCTGTCCCCTGCTTGGACCGCCAAACAAAACAATCTATCTGAACTACGGAAAGCAGCGGTAGCCTTCAAATAGCGCTTCAGGGCTCTTCGAACATCCAACCTATGTAACTTCTTCGGAACAGTACCCGGCACTGCCTTCCTCAAATACCGGCAGCGACACTACCTGGTTTACATGAAACGGCGATACCACCTTGGGCAAAAAAGATGGCACTGTCCTCAACACCACCTTTGAATCACTAAAACCTGAAAAGGTTCTCTACAGGACAACGGTTGCAACTCATATGTTCTCCTGGCCGAAGAAATAGCCACCAGAACCACCACCTTCAAAGTAAGATCCTTCAACGACGCTCTCGGCAAAGGCTCAAAAGACGCTCACACCAAAGCTTCCAGAACTAAATGTAAGTCCCATGTCGGAACCAGTTGCCTATACGGTGGGCGCAACCGCCCTCAAAAAACGCTTGACATCTGGATGCTCTCCTAGCACCTCGCCGCCTATCTTACCTCTGTAACAGGACAGAGCTGCCAACTGCACCCTCAGAGTAGCAGACGCCAATCCCTTCTCATATCCTTCCTGCAAAAACACCAGTATGGGGTGTGTGCGGAGTACCACCCTGTTCTTGTAGAACCTCATGTAGGGTGGCTCTGCCATCAGAGCCTGGGGCTCTCTGACTCTGCGAGCTGATGTGAGTGCTACAAGGCAGGCAACTTTCCAGGAGAGGTACCACAGGTGGCAAGTAGCCAGAGGCTCAAACAGAGACTTAGTGTGTTGCGAAAGCACCACGTTTAGATCCGACTCTGCCACTAGAGCGCAGACAGGGGATTTGGATAGCATAAAGTCCCGCAGGAATCAGGACACAAGGGGCTGGTGATGCGCTGCAATGGCGCTCATGTGTACTCTGACCAAATGGTCTTCATTCCAACCTGCGACAGGTGGAGCAGGTACTGGAGTACCACTTGCACCAAGCAAAAGAATGGGTTGGCCCACCTCTCTGCACACCACGCCGAGAAACAATGCCAGTTGAAGGTGGATGCCCTTCTTATGGAGGCCTTACGTGAGGCCAGAAGAACCTCTTCCACATCCCGTGGGAGGCTGAAGGGAGCTAACACTATCCTTTCAACAGCCAAGCTGTGAGAGACAGGGTCCCCAGGTTGGGGTGTAGGAGAGAGCCCTAATCCTGTGAGAGTAACCCTGGGGTTCGGTCCAGGGTAATCAGCAATGCCGCTGATAGAGAGGGGGCAACTGGAACCTGAGCTGCCTGGGCCACTGAGGAGCTATCAGTATTAGTGATGCTCCGTCACACTGGACCTTTAATAGGGTCTTGGTGACCGTAAGGGTCGGTGGAAAGGCGTACAGGAGGTCTTCCGTCCACAGGATAAGGAACGCATCCAATGCCACCAGGGATGGGTGTGGCTGGCGGAAGCAAAAATTGGAGCAACTGTGTGTTGTCCGGGCTGGTGAACAGGTCCGTCAAAAGGACACCTCAAAGCCAAAACAGCCGAGAGGTTACCACTAGATCCAGGCACCACTCATGCGGCTGCAGGACCCTACTCAATTTGTCCAACAGGGCATTGTCCTGGTCCAGGAGGTATACCACCCTTAGGAGCATCCCTCTGCATGCAGCATAGAAACAGAGGGCGTATGACCCTGTATCCCCCTGTTTGTTCACGCAGAACACTGAGACTTAATTATCCAAGTGGTATAGTGGTTGGTGGCTGAAGGCTCGGAGGTCTAAGTATATTGCCCGTGGTTCTAGCAGGTTGATTTGCAACTGGGATTCCCTCCTGGGACCAGCAGCCTTGCATCTGGAGGCTCCCGCAATACGCTCCCCAGCCCATTAGCAAGTCAGTGGTGAGGACCTTCTTGGGGTTGGGTGCCTGGAAGGGCATTCTGGCCTGAAAATTGCATGGATTCAGCTACCATCCGAGGGAGTTTGCCAGCTGACGGGTCACTTTCACTGTGTACTTGAGCCTGCCTGTGGCTTGAGTCCACTGAGAGTGGAGGCACCACTGTGCTGCCCTCATCTGCAGGTGGGCATACGGGGTCACATGGTCTGTGGAGGCCATGTGTCCCAATAGGCGGAGTAGAAGTCTGGCAGGTAGCATCCAGCGTCAGTGTACCTCTATGGCTAACTCCCTAAGGCCTTCTGACCTTTCCTGGAGAGTATCTAGTTGCGCCCCTATGACCTCTAGGCGCTGGGCCAGAGTGAGGGAGGACTTGGGGTAGTTTATGATGAACCCCAGGTGCTGCAGGATGCTGATGGTGCGCCTGGAGGTGCATTGTGCCTCTGTAGCTGTGTCCCCCTTTAAGAGCCAGTTGACCTTGGAGCGGGAGGTGGGCTGTGAGCACGGTGAGGCACTTAGTGAAGACCCATAGCGATGAGGCCAGACTAAAGGGCAGCACCCTGTATTGGAAGTGCTGTCCCTGTGGCTGGGATGAATTAGGATGTGAGTGTATGCATCTATTAGGTCTAAGGAGCATAGTCTATTTCCCTGCTGGAGAAATGGTAGTAGTGTCTCAAGGGAGAGCATCTTGAACTTCTCCCTGACCAGAAACCTGTTGAGCTCTTGCAGATCCAGGATGGGCCTGAGGCCCCCTGTCCCCTCTTGGGGGATGAGGAAATATCTGTAATAGAAGCCTGTGCCCCAGAAATATTTTGGCACTGGCTCAACTGCTTTGTCGCTGATTTGCCTGCTAGCTCAGTGACGTGCAGGGTCTGATGAAAGCGAGGCCTGGTGGGCTCCCCTGGGAAGTACGTGAGTGGCACCCATTGTAGGAAAAGGAGGTAGCACTTCTTGACCACCTTTAGCACCCAGGTTTCAGTGGTAATGGCCATCCACCTGTGGGAAAACATGGCTAGGTGCCCCCTTCTGGACAGTAGAGGACCCCCTGGGGGTAAGGAGGTCATGCTCAGGCAGTCAAAAGCTCCCCCACGCTGTGCCGGGGGCGGCGCCTGGGACTTCAGGACTTTTTCTTTTCTGGGACTAGGCCCTGGTCAGTTTGTTGTTGGCCCTGTTGAGGGCCCAAGAAGACCTGGAAATGTGGAGTAAGGCCAAAGCCTCCTTTCTTCCTTGGGAAGAAAAGCTTTTTCCCTGGGGCTTTCTTCTAGGGGTGCAACAAGGTCTTTTTTGAGAGCCTGGTTCTCCATCATGTACTCGGTCTCTATCTCTGCTGCCTTATCCACCATGGGCTTCCCAAATAGATGTTCCCTGCATAGGTGAAAACCTATCAGTTTGCCCTACATCCATTGTTACAGGTCAGATGGCTGCAGCAATGCATGGCGTTGTGTCCCGATGCCTGCAGCGGCCACCCTAGCCGATGACTCAGAGTCATCGTAAGCTACCTGGGACAAAAACCTTGAGCATTCTTTTACTGCCGAGGTCATGGTCTTGAACCTCTGTAGGGGTTCCCCCTAGAGGCCTGCCGAGAATCCACCAAGCTCCTTCAACAGTTCCTTCAGGTACATGCCAATGTAGAGCTGGTAGGACTGGATCCAGCACATTAGCATCAAGCCATGAAAGGTCTTCCGGCTGAGGGCATCGAGGGTTCAGGCCTCCCTACCGGGTGGCACTGACAAATGGGTTTTTTGGTTCTTAAGTCAGCACATTGCCGATTCTACGACCATGGAGTTGTGAGGAAGCTGGGTCTTTTAGAACCCAGGGTTTCGGTGTACCCAGCACATGGTATTGAGGCGCCTGCTAACAACTGGTAATGAAGCCAGTGTTTCCCACATTCAGAGGAGAAAGTCAAGGATCGAGGGCACTGGGACCTTAAGAGTCTCCTTCGGGGGTGCCTTGTATTGGAGTATTTCCAATTCCTTGGTGCGCAGGTCCTCCTTGGCTTCGGTCTCGATGGTGAGGGCCTTGGTCATGTCCCACACAAAATCAAGGAATGCACAGTCCTCAGGCAAGGAGCGGCGTCGAGTTGTCAGGAGAGTCGGGTCTGAGGGCACATCATGGTGCCGCCTTGTGTCGGGAGACTCTTCATCCTCAGTCTCCCATTCGGATTCAAAGTCCGAGTACAAGTCAGAGGATCATCGGTCCGAGCTGCAGGCGCTCACTGGGGAGAACCGGTGTCCCGAGAAATGGCACCGGGACCTCGTCCGAGGCTGGAGGCTCTCGAGGCCGATGGCGCTCAAGAACCAGTTCGACATACAAGGAAGCCCTCAATGTCGAGGGTCCTGTCATTGGGACGGATGAACCGGACGAGCCAGACATAAATGCCCGCTGCATGGCCACTAGGGCAGATATACTGCTCTATAGGGCTGCTTTTCTGGTCTCCATACCAGTTGGCTCCGCAGCCTTCGACGCGGGCACAGAAGGTTTCAGGCCCGGCGTCGGTACTGTTGAGGGGAAATCCTCGATGAGGATGGCCTTGGAGGCCTGAGGCTGGTCGGCGGGTGCCGACTACCTATGAGGCAGCTTGGTGGGCCGCTCCTGCCCCAATTCCTCGGACTCACACCTGGGACTGGGGGTCCTGTGGTGGGATTTCTCCTTTTTCCTGGATCCGTCCTCCGAGGCAGTCTTGGAGGATTCCTTCTTCTTGTGCTCCACCTCTGGGGATTTCCACTCGGAGGAACCGTGGCCATAGGACTCTGAGAAGGCTCTGTCTTTATGGGGCAACAAGGTATCAGAGGGGGGCCCTGGAGCATGGTGTCACTGGAGATTCCGGCACGGAGTCAGACTTCTGAAAGAAACTTATCTGCTGCTGATGGTGGCTCTTCAATGCCTTTGAGGCCATGGTTCTGCAGAGCTCGCAGTCAGAGTCATTGTGCTCCGGGCCGAGACATCAGAGGCAGCTGTTTTGTGGGTCGGTGAACAACATCATTTTGCCACACCGGTCACATTTTTTGAAGCTACTGGAGGTCATCGGAAAAAGGGTTTCCCCACCTCCCGGCAGTGATCTGAGGCCTTCAGCTGAAAAAGGGCGCGAATGCCGGCCAGGGAGCACCTCAAAGAAAAAATGAAAAACTAATAGACAAACCCAAGGAGCGACACTGAGGCGAGCTGGCTCAGGGGCAGAAAGGAACCGGCAAATCAGACTTTTTCCGGGGAAAACTAGACAACGTCCTATGGGCTCTGCGTTAAAAAGGAGACTGATGCAAGATGGCACCCTTGGCGAGAAGTAGACAATGCATGCGTGGTGTATCTCCCAATGGCTTTCTTTGAAAGCTGGGGAGATGCCTCCTCGGGGCTCTGTCGGCACAGACGTCACCCATATAGGAGGACCGACTTCCTGCTTGTTCCTAGAGAAACACCTATCTTCACTGCTGTACTAGTCAAGACACCTTGGCACCCAATGAAGGCAGAAAAAGCATAGTTACTCACCTGTAACAGGTGATCTCTGGGAACAGCAGGAATTTAGTCTTCACATATGGGTATCGTCGGTACCGACGGAGCCTGCGTGGGAACGCTCCCCAGCGTCCAATAGGAAAGCTTTTGGGAGCATCCCACAGCGCCTGCGTGCTGCCTTAGCGCCTTTCCCAACTGTCCCTCTCCAGTTGAGTTTAAAGCTGAGACAAAGAGAGAGGGAAAGAGAAAAACAGAGACAGATAGAGAGATGCAACTCCTAGGGGAGGTGGGTGGGTTGTGAAGACTAAATTCCTGCTGTTCCAGGAGATCACTTGTCCAACATATGAAGATTCCTTTCTGCATTTTAGGCGTGAAGCATTGGGAAGAATACAGGAAGGTAAACCGCTTGGTTTAAATGAAAAGGTGACACCACCTTTGGCATAAAGTGTGGATGAGTCCTAAGGACTACCTTATCAAGATGGAACCTTGTATAAGGAGGATCAGCCACCAACGCTTGCAATTCACTGATGCGACGTGCTGATGTGATTGCAATAAGAAAGATGACCTTCCAGGAAAGGAATTTCAAAGAGGTAGTGGCTAATGGTTCAAAGGGCGGTTTCATGAGCTGCCCAAGAACCAGATTTAAGTCCCATGCCACCGGTGGTGGCTTAATCAGAGGCTTAGTTAAAAGAAGGCCTCTCATAAATCTTGCTATGAGAGGAAATAGGTTGTCCATTTAGAGTCTTGAAAGAAGCTGCAATAGCACTCAAATGAACTCTCACTGAATTGGTCTTAAGCCCTGCATTTGATAAATGAAGGTGGTACTCTAGTAATAATTCCAGAGGTATCACAAGAGGGTTAAGACCCTTCTACGAGCACCATATGGTAAACATTTTCCACTTAAATGCATAGGAGCGTCTTGTGGGAGGCTTCCTGGAAGCATAAAGGATATCCTTTACCTGCTGGGAAAGGTTAAGACCGTGAAGTTCTAGGCTGTCAGCAACCAGGCCCTGAGATGCAGAGACTGGGGATTGGGATGCCACAGCATCCCGTCCTCCTGAGAAAGGAGATTTGGAGCAGATCTTAACTCCAGAGGCGGAGCTTGAGAGAGATGTAGGAGCAGAGGGTACATTTGCCGTGGCCAACGTGGAGCTATGAGAACCATATGACCTCTGTCTCTCTGAAGCTTGAACAGGGTTTTGGGAATTAGGGGAATGGGTGGAAAGGCATACAGGAAGTCCTGACCCCAATGAAGGAGGAAAGCATCCCTGGCCTGACAACCCTGAGCTGGAATTCTGGAACACAATCGGGGAAGTTTGGCATTCAGCGGACTTGCAAAGAGGTCTATGTCCGGGGTTCCCCAAATTTGAAAACTTTGCCACCTAGTCTGCATGGAGAGACCATTCGTGTAGAAGCAGAACTCGACTGAGTCTGGCTGCCCAAGAGTTTTGAATGCCTGGAAGATACACCGCCAGGAGATGAATCTGATGCTCTGTGGCGAGAGCCCATAGTCGCAAAGCTTCGTTGCAGAGCGACAGAGCCTGTCAGCCCTGATTGTTCACATAGAACATGGCTACTTGATTGTCCGTTTGAACTAGGACTGTCTTGTAGCTGAGCTGGGTGTGGAATACTCAAAGAGCAAAGAAGATTGCTCTGAGTTCCAGGAGATTGATGTGTAGATAGGCCTCCTGTGGAGTCCAGGTACCCTGGGTAGAGAGGCCTTGCAGGTGGGCTCCCCAACCCACCTGTGAAGCATCTCTTGTTAGAGTGGCTTGGGGTGGGGGTTGCTGAAAAGGAGTCCCCACCAAAAGGTTTTGGGGTGATTGCCACCATTGGAGGGACAAAATAAGGCGATCTGAGTTTGTTATTTTGTCTGACAGGCAACCTGACGCCTGAGTCCACTGAGTGGATAAAGTCCACTGGGCTGCTCTCATATGAAGGCGAGCATAAGGAACCACATGCACGTTGGATGCCATGTGGCCTAGCAACTGTAACATTTCCCGAGCAGTGAGATGAGGTTTTAGCACTGCTTGGGAAGTTAACTGCACAATGCGAAGGCAGCGGGGCTGTGGAAATAGGCCCTTGTCTGTCTGGTATCCAGCAGAGCTCCTATAAATTCTAGGGACTGAGTGGGAGCAAGGTTGGATTTTGGGACGTTTATGACAAGTCCCAAATACTGAACAATGCGCACTGTGCGAGAGAGAGCAACCCTGGCCTCTGGCTCTGAAGGGGTTCGAATGAGCCTGTCCTCTAAGCAAAGGAAGACGAATATTCCCAGGGTGCGGAGAAATGCTGCTACCACAGCCATGCATTTTGTGAACACCCTTGGTGCAGAGGCCAGGCCAAAAGGAAGAACCCTGTATTGGTAGTGCTTCTCTTGAAACAGAAAGCGAAGGAACTTTCGGTGAGTTGGATGGATGAGAACATGAGTGTACACATCCTTGAGATCTAGAGAACAAAGCCAATCTCGACTCTGAAGGTATGGCAGCAGAGTTCCTAGAGAAATCATCTTGAACTTTATTTATTTATATTTCTTATATACCGCACTATTTAACTTCTCTTTGAACAGGAATTTGTTCAATTCTCTGAGGTCTAAAATGGGTCTGTGTCCTCCTGTTTTCTTTGGAATAAGGAAATAGGGGGAGTAAAACCCTGCACCCCGTTGGGGAATGTGTACCTCTTCTATTGCCCTTTGGGCAAGAAGCACAGTGACTTCTTGACCTAACTGGTTGTTGAGAGAGGTCTGAGAATTGAACTGTCTTACCACTATAAGAGGGGGCATGCTGAGAAAATGAAGCTTGTACCCCTCTCTTACAATAGACAGAGTCCAATTTTCTGCTGTTATCTGACCCCATCTGGGGGAAAAATGACAACCTTCCTGGGATGGTGGAAGGTTCAGGGCCAGAAAGGCAATGTTCTCTAGATAAGAGTCAAAGTCCCTGTGGAGGCTGAGTCTGCTGAGCCGGTTGGGGCTTAGCTGCTTTTGTCTTTCTTTGCCTAGGTTGTTGCTGCTGTCCCTTTTGGGTAGACTGACCTAAACGATGCCCCTGTTGGGTATAGGAGGGATAAAACTTCTTCTTACTGAAGAATGGTTTCTTAGAGGATTTTTTCCTCGCAGGATCAGCTGTAGATTTAGACAATCTATCCAAAGTGATATTGTCAGCATCTATCTCACTAACTTTATCCAGCCAATTCTTGCCAAACAGATTCTCTCCTGTGCAAGGAATATTCCCTAGTTTATCCTGTACCCAAATTTCCAAGTCAATCCTACGTGCACCTATGGCAATGGCAGAGGTTCTGCTTATGCACTCAAAGCAGTCAAAGGCTGCACGATTTACGAACTTGGAAACATCCTGAGCATGTTAATCTTGCCTCTTATCAGGAAGGAGAGGGCTCATAAGTTCTAAATCTCCTGTGACCTCCTTAAGGAACATTCCCATATATAAGATATAGGAACTGATCCTAGCAGAAAGCAATGTTTGACCCAGTACAAGCATTGTGGAACTTGTGTCTCTTGGGGATACTGCTAGGTAAATATGACCTAGATTGGCCACTGTTGGAAACAGAATACTGGGCTTGATGGACCCTGGTCTGACCCAGTATGGCATTTATGTTCATGGAAGCCTGGAAGGTTCGACGTCCAAAGTCGTCAAGAGTCCTACACTCAAATCCTGGAGGATTAGATGCATGCCTTTTTGCACTCTTTATTCTTCTCATAGCTGATTCCACCAACATAGAATGGTGTGGTAATTTAGTCTTCTGAAACCCAGGACAAGGAGGAACTCGATACATGGTGTTGAGTCTTCAAGAGTGAGGAGATGTGGTTAGAGGTGTTTCCCACATCCTTAACATGAGATCATGCAAGATCTCATGAATAGGTAAGGTAGCTGCCTCCTTGGGAACCTTAGGGTATTGCAGGATTTCTAATTCCTTTGCCCTAGTCTTTTTTTCAGGAGCCACTGTGATGGAAAGACCTCGGGTCACATCTCGGATAAAATCCTGAAAGGCCATATCCCCTGGGGGCGACATCCTACGCTGAGGAGAAGAGGAATCCTCAGGAAGAAGTACTCTGGTATCGGCAGAGCTTTCAGAGTCTTCAGACTCATCTGAGGATTCAAAGTATCTCCGATCCAGGTGATCGTGCAAGGCAAGGTACCGGTACCGATCAAAGTCGGCATCGGAGTGGTCCGGTACCAACTTGTCGATGCCGGATAGACACGCATGACTCGGTCCCAGTAGAATACCTGCCAATGTCGATGCAGTCGGTGCCGGTACTGGTTGAATTGTCTGAAGCGGTTTCAAGAGCATCGAGGCCGTGAGAAGAGCCGCCAGACTGCGTTCAATAGCCAAGAATCTCTGGTCTATCGACGTTGCCGATGCTTAGATATCGGTACTGGATGAAGCGGCCAGTACCCCAGAGCATGGCACCAGTAGTTCTGCCAAGGTTGAAGCCTCGAGAATATCCTAGTGCCCCGTTGGTGCTTTGGAAGCCGAAGCCTCCCGCCGGGGCAATTTTGCCAGTGAAAGTCCCTCAAGAGCAACGCCAGAGGCATCTCGCTGTCTAGAAGGAGATCTACCCTTTGAGTACTGGCTAGATTAATGTTTAGTTACCTGAGATCCATGGGAGGAAGACGAAGCCCTGGAAGACGTCAATGACATGGAGGCTGCATCGGAGGGAGAAAGGGTGCTAAGCTTAGCAGCTCGGTTCTGCCGGCCCCTTTTCGACATCATCCCACAGGCAACACACTCTGAAATAGAGTGGTCAGGACCTAAACATTTGAGGCACCACTCATGGGTGTTGGTGACGGAGATGGTACCGCCACACTTAGAACACTTTTTAAAACCCGAAGCGGGTTTTGCCATTTTGAAGGAAAAGTTGGGCCTAGTGCCCAAAATGGCTCGTGGCACCTGAAAAGAAAATCGCTGGAAAGACTCCAGAAAAAAGTTTTTTGGGGGTTTTTTTGTTTTTTTTAAGAAGAAAAGGAAGAACTGGCGGTACCGGTGTAGCGTCGAGGGAAGGCAGACGCGACCACAAAAAAAGAATAGAAGGGATTTTTTTCTGCGGTGACAGGATATGCGACCTGTCGGCTCCACAGAAAATGAAGAACTGGAGAGTGACCGTTGCGAAAGGCGAGAAGGCAGGGCGCAGGCGCTGTGGGATGCTCGGGAGCATTCCCGCGCAGGCTCCGTCGGTACAGACGATAACCTTATGTGAAGACTACATTCCTGCTTGTTCCTGGAGATTACTAGTTTCTCTTAGTGCTGCACCAATAGATATACCAAATGATATTACAGAAAGTTGATCTGGTCTGCCCATCTGCTGGACTGGTCTAGCAAGATAAGGAGAGGGGGTTGTTTGCAGGCGGAGGTGAGCATTTAACGGGTGGCAGGTTGGCATATGAGAGAGTTCAGGAGAGTGAGCATAGACAACACGGCTGTTTGAAAACATATGTGTATGGAAGAGTATAACAGATAGGACAGATGGACTGATCTGCCACAACAGAAGCTATGGCCTGTTGAGAAAAATGCCTATGAAGTCCTTTTCTCAAGCATAGATAACATCTTTAATTCTACTCATAATTCTTACTTGTTTACCTGAGGTTTGTAACTTTTAAACAGGATCTCAAACTGGTTTTGCAATTTACTAATTTCAATCCTGTAATTTTTTTTGCCTTGCTAGGTGCCTAAACCACTCCAAAACAAATTTATAATTTTCTCAATCATTTATTTGTATGTAATTACAGTACATAAAGTAAAACTGATTTGAACATGAACTGGTTCATAAACCTAATTCTTTCAGTGAACTGCTGAAATGGTTCAAAGGCTTCCTTATTAAATCTCTCTATTGTAAATATTCCAGTACTTATACACCAGATGTGACTAGCAAAAAGGGTTTAAAAAAACTTTTTTAAAAACCCAGAAAACTGTCATTCTCCAGGAACAAGCAGGAAGTCAGTCCTCTCTTATGGGTGCCGTGAGCACCAACGGAGCCCGCACGGAGCAATTCCCCAGCTTTCAAAGACTCCTTCTCGGACCTGTCAGACGAGAATACTTCCTTGGAGACCTGTAACCACGGGGACCTCCCTTCGGACCCATCCCCGTCCACCTCTCAGAGGCGTTCGCCGCTCGAGGACACATCATTCCTGGTGTTCATGCAGGACATGGCACGGGCCCTCAGCCTGGCTATGCAGACTGAAGAGGAGCCGCGAGCTGAAGAGCTCGATATTCTACAGTATGAGTCCCCGCCTCGGGAGTCACTTACTGTTCCAGTTCCTCCCATTTTGTAAAGGCTGCTCCTCCGCATGTGGTAGACACCAGCCTGTGCAGGGTTTTTGACGCCAACGACATAGCCTCTCGCCCCCCGGCAGCACTTCCGCCGATGGGGGGACGCCTGTCTCTGTTCGCCCCACAGTGGGCGTCAATCATGTCGGACATCTGGGTCCTCCGGGTGGTCCGAGACGGATACCGTCTTCACCTGGACAGGCGCCCTCCTCCCTTCTCTCCAGCAGAGCCTACTCGGCTCCTTTCGCACCAGACCTTCTTGCAGCGGGAACTGTCCAAACTCCTTGCCCAACAGGCGGTCAAGAAAATACTGCTATACCTTCGAGGCCATGAGTTTTACTCCCGCTACTTTCTCATTCCAAAAAAGATGGGGGGCCTATGCCCTATCCTCGATCTCTGTAACCTAAACTAGTTCCTGGTGCGGGAGAAGTTCAAAATGTTATTGCTTGGCATCCTGCTGCTCTTCCTTCAGCAGGGGGATTGGCTATGCTCCTTGGATCTCAAGGACACTTATGCCCACATCCTAGTCCATTCCCAGCCCAGGCAATACCTATGGCTTCAGGGTGCAGGGGCAACACTACTAATACAGAGTGCTCCCCTTCGGGCTCGCGTCTGCACCACAGGTTTTCACAAAGTGCCTCTCCGCGGCCGCCGCCTCCCTCAGGCGGCAGGGCATACCCATCTTCCCCTACCTCGACTGGCTCATCACAGGGCCCTCGATCGGCAAAGCCTGCCTGGCGGCGTCGTGCACGATCCTTCTCCCCGAACGCCCCAGCTTCTTGGTCAACTACTCCAACTCCCACCTCGAGGCGGTGCAGACCCTGGAGTTCATTGGTGCACGCCTCAACACGGTGCAAGCGACCGCCTTCCTACCCGTGGACCAGGCAGACCGCCTCCGAGCCATGGCGACCCAGGTCTGGAACAGGGCTTGGGTTACGGCACGAGCCATGCTGCGCCTCCTAGGACACATGGACTCCACCGTCCATGTGGTCCCCCACGCCCACATGCAGATGCGGACAGCCTAGTTGTGCCTCAGGACACAATGGAGTCAGGCCTTTGGCCACCTCAGAGACCCTATCCTGGTCTCCCCGCAGGCTCCACAACTCCCTGAGTTGGTGGCAGGACCTCCGAAGTCACCTTCGGGGAATGCCATTCCAGACCCCACAGCACGAGCTTGTACTGATGACGGATGCTTCCCTGTTGGGGTGGGGAGCCTACTGCGGCGCATTGTGCACACAGGGGCAGTGGTCGCCCATGGAGTCTCAACAGCAGATCAACCTGCTCAAGCTTCAGGCGGTCCGATGGGCCCTGAGGGCCTTCGAGAGCTATCTGTGGGGAAAGTCGGTGCTCGTGCAGACCAATAACAGGGTAGCCATGTTTTCCATAAACAAGGAAGGGAAAACAGGATCCCATCTCCTCTGCCGAAAGGTGATCCTCCTTTGCGTTTCGCCGCGGGATGACCCTATGAGCGGTCTACCTCCCAGGCCAGGAGAATGTCCTTGCAGACAAACTCAGCAGGATCCTAAGTCCACACGAGTGGCACCTAGATCCAGAGGTTGCCAACCTTTTGTTCCGTCAGTGGAGGACCCCATCCATGGATCTGTTCGCCAGCCCAGTGAACGCACACAGTTTCCCCGCTTCTGCGGTCCGGTTCCGCATACGAGTAGGGTGGCCCCGGATGCGTTCCTCTTGAGCTGGACCTCCGGCCTTCTTTATGCATTCCCTCCCACTCCTCTCATTGCAAGGACCCTCCACAAGGTTCAGCGGAACAGAGCTTCAGTGATCCTCGTGGCCGATAGCCTTGGTTCCCGCCTCTGCTCTGGCTCTCATCTGAGCCTCCAGTCCCCCTGGGCTGTGCCCCGGGCCTGCTAATGCAGGAGGAGGGTCTGGTGCTCCACCCGAACCTGGCCTCGCTGTCCCTTACAGCCAGGCCGTTGAACAGGTCACCTTAGCTCCTCTGCACCTCCCGGAAGTCGAGGAGGTTCTCCTCGTGTCGAGGAAAGACTTGACGAGACAGTCATATGCCCTTAAGTGGCAACACTTCTCAGTCTGGTGTTCTGAGCTTCAGATCGACCCGTTCTCCTGCTCTACTTGGTGGGTTCTTCAGTATCTCCTCCACCTCTCAAAGGCAGGGTTGAAATCCAATTCAGTCAGGGTACACCTGAGCGCCATTTTGGCAAACCATCTCCCCGTTGAAGGGAAACCCCTCTCGGGGCAGCCCTTGGTCTCCAGCTTCATGCGAGATCTCTTGCTTTCCAAGCCTCCCGTCTGGTCTCCTCCAGCGGAGTGGGACCTCAACGTGGTTATGCAGCTTACACGATCACCTTTTGAGCCGATGGCATCTTCCTGGTGGCTTTGACTTCGGCTCGCCGAGTCAGCGAACTCCAGGCCCTTATGGCTGAGGCTCCATACACCAGATTCTAGGGGAACAGGGTGGTCCTACGCACACATCACAAGTTCCTACCGAAGGTGGTCTCAGACTTTCATCTCAATCAGGAGATAGTCCTACCAACCTTCTTCCCGAGACCGCATGCCGACCGAGCATCGGCGGTATTACATACACTTGACTGCAAGAGGGCTCTTGCCTTCCTCCTTTTGGATCTTGACTCTCCTGATCTTGACTCACCTGATCTCTTTTCTTTCCCTTGTTCCAACAATTGTTCCACCCCTGCCTACACCTTCCGTGTTTGTGTGTTTTGTCTGGATTAGATTGTAAGCTCTGATGAGCAGGAAC
Source organism: Ichthyophis bannanicus (assembly GCA_033557465.1). Lineage (NCBI taxonomy): Eukaryota > Metazoa > Chordata > Amphibia > Gymnophiona > Ichthyophiidae > Ichthyophis > Ichthyophis bannanicus. The sequence goes on along the minus strand of CM066037.1, from coordinate 195,892,706 downwards.
TGGTCTCTTACATGTCTGCACTGTACAGCACTAAGTACAACTGGTAGTGCTATATAAATGCTGAGTAGTAGTAGTAGTTCTATCTGCAGCGTACTCAAGCTCATTGCAAGTCCGACCGGCTCTTTGTCGCCTATGATCCCAATCGCCTGGGGCAGACGGTCACCAAATGCACTATCTCCGTCTGGATAATGGACTGCATGGCCTTCGCCCAAACAAAGGCGGGTGCCACACTGGATCGACAGGTCACCGCGCACGGCGTCCGGGTCAAGGCAGCTTCAGTGGCTTCGCTGCACTCAGTGCCTCTAACGAACATCTGCCGGGCTGCGACCTGGACTTCAACGAACACTTTGGCTTCGCACTACTGCCTGGAGAGGGAGTCCCGCTGGCACAGCGCCTTCGGCCAGGCTGTACTCCATAATCTGATCGGGGTATAAGCAACTCCTACCCTTCTTCGATGCTACCGAGACTTTTGCCCCAGGGACCCGAAGAATCTGGCTCCATCAACTTCTACTCATGGCCTCGCGGAGGCGCTTTTTGGTTACAGGCTCGGTAGCCTGTTGCTGGGGAGTCCCATAAGTGAGGACTGACTTCCTGCTTGTTCCTGGAGAAAGTGTAATTACTCACCTGTAACAGGTGTTCTCCAGGGACAGCAGGAATCAGTCCTCACAACCCTCCCCACCTTCCCTGAAGTTGCTATTTTTGTCTTTCCCTTGCCATCTGCTTAGTAGGGATCTAGCCAGGGGACCTGAGACACAGGAAAATGGCACCTTTAGGCGGGAAGAGGACCATGCATGCGTTGCAGCAATCCCAAAGGCTTTCTTTGAAAGCTGGGGAATTGCTCCGCGCGGGCTCCGTCGGTGCCGATGTCACCCATAAGTGAAGACTGATTCCTGATGTCCCTGGAGAACACCTGTTACAGGTGAGTAACTACGCTGAATGTCCTTAGTGCTGAAAGTAACTTTAAGTGGGATCCCAGGGCCCTCTGAAAAGGGTTAATATGGAGAATGGCTTGGAATGTTTCTAACAGTCTTAAGCCTAGAAGCTTGGAGAGAGATGTGCTATAAAAACCAAGGTTGTAATTTAGGAGACAGAATGCTTTTGTTTTTAAAATGCTGGAGCAGAAATGCCTCTGCTTTGACCTAGAACATCTACATAAACAAAGCTTGACATAGAGCTGAATTTGTAAAATGTACGGTTTTTTTCCCTAATAAAAGGAGGTGCGACAGCCTAGCTGATAGAGGGAATCATGGGAACCTGCACAAGTGTGCACACCTATGAATTCCTCACTTAAGCTTAAGTTGTACTGTTTTATATAACTCTTGTCTATGTACTTCTTTATTTGCAAGTGAATTTAGAGAACTGAATTCCAAGGATCAAGGTTAAGTTTTGCTATCTAGTCAGAAGTAGGCCCCAGGCTAAGAGATCCATTCAGTTGGTGTCGTGCCAGGGATATTAATTTCTCTTTATTTAAGGCAAGGCAGAGAACACCTGTTACAGGAGAGTAACTACACTATCCCCAGGAACAAGCAGGAATGTAGTCTTCACATATGGGACTCCCTAGCTCCCAGATGCCAGAGAAATGACCTCGGAATCGGTAGATTTGCCTCAGAGCAGCCCTCAAGAGGTCATGGATCCTCCATGAATGTCTGGTATCGGTAAGTTCCGGGACAGAGGGTAGGAGTTGCTCTAAGTCTGAAAGAATTGCTGGCTTACAGCCTGACCAAACATTGCATCCTGGCAGGAGTCCTTGTCAAGACAGTAATGAGCAGCAAAGGTATGTACCAAAGACCAGGTAGCTGCTTTTCAGATTTCATCAATGGCCACAGAACTAGGTTTGCCGTGGAGGCAGCCATAGCACGAACATTATTGGCAGTGACATGTCCCTTAAGGGGATAGTCCTGCCCCGTCATAAGCACATGAGATGTAAACTGCTATCCATTTGGATAGAATATGTTTAGAAACTGGGAGACCCAAAAGACTAGGGTCAAAGAACATGAACAACTGCGAAGCCCTGTGGTGCTCTCGAGTTCTTTGAAGATAAAATGCTACGGTATGCTTGCAGTCAAGGGTGTGCAGGGCTGCCTCTGCCCTAGAGGAATGTAGTCTAGGGAAAAAGACAGGAAGGTAAACTGATTGACTGAGCTGGAAAGGAGACACCACCTTTGGCATGAAATGGGGGCGAGTCCTAAGGACCACCTTATCATGATGGAACCGGGTGTAAGGTGCCACCAAAGCCTGAAGCTCAATGAATGATCTAGCTGAAGTGAGGGCAATTAGGAAGATCACCTTCCAAGGGAGAAACTTTAGTGAGGTTGTGGCTAAAGGTTCAAAAGGCGTCTTGAGGAGCTGGCCTAACACAACATTAAGATCCCATGCCATTGGTAGTGGTCTGATGGAAGGCTTGGTCAATAAGAGCCCTCTCATGAAACATGTCACAAGCGGTTGTGAGGAGATAGGCTGCCCATCCAAGGGATGGTGAGAAGCAGCAACTGCACTGAGGTGAACCCTCGCCAAGTTTGTCTTGAGACCAGAGGATGAAAGATGGAGGAGATACTGAAGGAGACACTCCACAGGAGCTAAGAAGGACTTGAGATCCTTCTGGGAACACCAGATGGAGAATCTACGCCACTTGAACTCATAAGAATGTCTGTTGGATGGTTTCCCAGAGGCTAGTAGGATCTCCTTTACTTCCTGAGGAAGGTTAAGATCTTGTAATACTATGCTTTCAGCAGCCAAGCCATGAGATGGAGAGACTGCAGATTGGGATGGATTAGCATCCCTTCCTCCTGGGAGAGGAGATCAGGAGCCAACTCGAGACTCAGGGGGTGAGTCTGGGACAGATGTAGCAGGAGATAAAACCATGGTTGACGTGGCCAGTGCGGGGCTAAGAGGATCATGTGACTCCTGTCTGCTTTAAGTTTGAAAAGCATTTTGGGAATTAGGGATATGGGAGGAAAGGCATACAGGAAATCCCGATCCCTGTGAAGGTGGAAAGCATCCACATGTTGGAAGGTGGACATCGGGATTCTGGTGCAAAAACGAGGAAGTTTGGCATTTTACGGAGTGACAAAGGGTCTATCTCCAGAGTTCTCAAGGTCTGAAAGATGAAGGAGATTGTCTCCTGATGGAGGGACCATTCTTGTGGAAGGAGGATCTGACTCAACCTGTCTGCTAGGACATTTTGCTGTTCTGGCAGATATACTGCTTGGAGGTGTATACGGTAAGCAATGGCAAAGGACCAAAGATGGAGAGCCTCCTTGCAGAGGGGCCAAGAGCCCCTTCCTCCCTGCTTGTTCGTCTGAATCAGAACTCTGTGACCTTGTAGTTGTTGTTGAAACTCCTTGAGGGTATTGAAGATAGCACGGAGCTCAAGTAGATTTATCTGGATCTGCGACTCCTGTCCAGAGGCTCCGAGTGGAGAGAGAGTCTAAGTGGGCTCCTCATTCCAGATTGGAGGCATCTGTTGTCAGGATGCACTGATGTGGAGGCATCTGAAAAGGTGACCCTTTGAGGAGATTTCCTGGGGTAGATCACCACAGAAGGGAGTTGGTGAGAAAGTCTGTGACTTGGATCCGATACCTGAGACCTGCATCCACTGGGAAGCCAGAGTCCATTGAGCTGTCCACATGCGCAGACGGACATATGGAAACACATGCACTGTAGAGGCCATATTGCCTAGACGTTGCAGCATCTCCCTGGCCGAAAGATTGTCTGAGGCGCACTTGCGATGCAAGCTGCATTAGGCAAGTACAACGGTTCTGGGGTAGGAAGGCCCTTGACCGCCAAGTGTCCAGAAGAGGTCCTATGAATTCTACTGTTTGAGTGGGAGCTAGATGGGATTTTGGAAGATTTATTACACATTCCAGATCTTGCAGTACCAGCACTGTACGAAGGAGGCATAGGTGATCCTCTTGTGAGGTGGCTGCCCTTATCAGCCAGTCATCTAAGTAAAGGAAGACGAATATCCCGAGAGTCCTAGGTGGCTACGACCGCCATGCACTTTGTGAAGATTCCTGGGGCAGAGGCGATTCCAAACGGAAGGACTCTGTATTGATAGTGATTTCCCTTGAAGATGAAGCGTAGCTACTACATGTGTTCTGGATGAATGAGAATATGTGTACATGCTTCTTTTAGATCAGGGGTCACCAACCTGCGGCCCGCGGGCCACATGCGGCCCACGAGGTCCCTTTGTGCAGCCCCCGAGGCTCTACCACTGTTAACATTGCATGCGGCCCGCCACACACTGCAGATCATCAGACACAAACCGCGCCGATTGGACCTATGGAGGCGGCTCGTTGACGCCAGGCGCCCTCTGATTGGTCACTCTTCATTAACCGGCTCCCTCCGACTTCCCGCGGCCCCGCGCTCCTGACATTACAGGCGGAGGTTTGGCGCATTCCGAGGTAATTGAAATCTGCCATTTTCATCTCATTTCTTTTAGCATATCATCTCCTGTCTCGAGTGTAGATAGACCCATTTCGAGATAGAGCTGCATTTTAGAAATGCAACTTGCAAGTTCGCCAGTGACACCTTCTCCATCCCATCTGTCCCCCACCTTGCAGCCAATAGTTCCAGGTATCTCTGATAATGGGCCAGTCGTACCATGTCTCGGATCTCCTTTGCCTGAGAGCCCCCTTCAGCCAAACGTGCAAAAAAGGGTCTCTGTGCCTGCCTGAAAAGGTAAAGGGAAGTAAACAGAAGGGTGACATCAGCAGGGCATTTGATTGGCGGTGCACAGCTTGGCTTTCATTGCAGTTGGTAGTGCATTGCACCACTATGCACTATTGATGCTACACCCCTGGTCAGTGTCATGATCACCAGCAGTGAGGATGATAGGAATCAAGCAGGGGTGACAAGCAGTGGCAGCATTTGTTCGTAGCCCTAGTGAGGAGAGGCCCAGGAGCACGAGTGTAAAGAGTATCTTAAGGTAGGTGCGCCACATGGTGCAGTTTTGCCTATTGCAAGTGGGGGGGTCTTTGTCCTTGTTGGCACTGTATGGCTTCTGCAGAGTTGATTCAGGGCTTTGATCAGATATCGGCGCTTCCTGTGCTGCAAGTTTGTGGCTGATGGCATTGTTTGGCCAGATGGGCAGGCCGTGAAGGGTTTTGCGTTGCGTGTAGCACTTCTGCTGATATGTCAGGGCACTAAGCCATGGGACACTTTCATAAGTCGATGTCTAAGGATTCAGTTCAAGATACTTAACACCCATCGGGTCTAATATTCCTGTCTCCGATTCTTCCTTGCTGACCTTTGTCTCCTGTGCGCCTCTGTTCTTCACAATTATTGCGTCACATTTGCCAAATTGCTTAGAAGGCATCTGTAAGTCTTGTTTTAGTGTGATTGCCCCTACTCTGGAATTACCTGTCCCTGGACCTCAGGAATGCTCACAGAAGAGATTCAAAAGTTGGCTGAAGAACAGCTGTATTGTGCTTTGTATGTTTTTGATTGTAAAAGTGCTGTAATTTGTTAACTGCTTAGCAGGCTTTAGTAACAGGGTCACTTAGTGGTTTTTCTCTGGCATTGTACTGTAATGAATGCGCTTACTGACTGTGTCCTACTTATTGTACTTCTTTCCCAACTGGGGGAAGGGATAAGGGAGAAACAAAGGGCTCCAAAGGCGGAGAAGAGGTGCTGACCCAACAACGACAACAACACAGCATGCCACCACTCCTAGCCCCCATCTATCTCCTAACACCCCTCCTAATCCTCCACCCCCACTCAGCCAAACCCTGCAACCCCTCTGCCCAGACACCACAACAGCTCAACCCACGAGCACCCACAATCATGCACACAGAAGTCGCGCTTCATGGCTATGGGTCCTGTCGCATTTTGGAAGACACAGGCGGCCACCCACCCGTCCATGGCCGCCAACGCACGCAAGGTCACTGCTCTCTTCGGCTCAACCTACTGCTGCGAACAGCTGTTCAGCCGAATGAAATTGATAAAGTCATCCACACGCTCGCAGCTCACCGACAACCACCTGCAAGCGTCCCTTCTCCTGTCAGTGTCATCTGTGAAGCCAGACTTTAAGCGTTTGTCTGCTAGCATGAATCATCAGCCATCTCATAAAATTCAATAAAGGTGATCAGCCATTGTTTTCATAATTTTGCGTTTGTTTTTTTTCGCGGGGGCGGGGAGAAGGGGGGTGCGGCCCGCGAGGCTCCTGGTAGTCGGCTGTGCGGCCCGCGGACCTCTGGAGGTTGGTGACCCCTGTTTTAGATCTAGAGAACAGAGCCAGTCCTGACTCTGGAGATAAGGCAGAAGGGTTCCTAGTGACGCCATCTTGAACTTATCCTGGACTCGTTTTTCTTTGGTTTGAGAAAGTAGGGCAAACAGAAGCCTATTCCTTGCAGAGATGTTGGAACCTCGTCTATAGCACTCTGAAAGAAGAGAGGTGACCTATTGTAGCAGGAGAGCAGTGAGGGAGGTTGAGAATGATTCCCCCACTAGGGTGAAAGGGGGTTGCTTTATAAATGAAGCTTGTATCCCTCTCACACTATGGTTAGTGTCCACTGCTCTGAGGTTATGAGATGCCATCTGTGGGCATAATGACAGAGTCTGCCTGCTATGTGGAGGGGGAGGGGGCTTTCCAGATGCAGAACTATGTTCTCTAGGAGGAAGTCAAAAACCAGACGCAGAGTGGGTCTGCACAGCTGGTTGAGATTTAGGAGCCTGTGGCTTCTTCTGTTGCTTGAGAGGCTGTTGCATCTTCTGGGTACCCTGATGTTGGTATTGAGAAGCCTGAGAGTAAGAAGGATAAAATTTTTTCTTCTTACCAAAGAAAGCTTTCTTTGCAGCTTCTTTCTTTTAAGCAGGGTTGGCAGTGGCTTTGTAAAGCCTGTTGAGGGTGATAGTCTCAGATTCTGGGAAACCTTATCCTGTCAATCCTTCCCAAACAGGTTTTCTCCCGTAGAGGGAATATTACCCAACTTGTCTTGAACCCACTGTTCAAGGTCTGATGCCTGAAGCTATGCAATTATATGTGCACAGATGCAGATAGATGTTGCTCTGCTAGTGCACTCAAAACAGTCAAAGGTTGCCCTAGTGACAAACTCAAACATTTTGGGCATATTTGACTAATATAAGATAGTCTGTCCTCTTATCATACAGGAGAAGAGCCACTGATTCCAGATCTCTAGATACCTCCTTAAGAAACATACCCATATAGAGTATGTAAGAACTTATGCGGGCTGAAAGCATGTAAGCCTGAAAACACCTCTCTACCTGGGCGACTGGAGGAATGCGTCTTATAACTCTTGATTCGACACATAGCCGATTCCACCATCATTGAGTGGTGTGGAAACTGTTTTCAGGAAACCGAGACTTTCCAGTACCTGATATATGGTACAGAATTGTCGAGTATGGGGGGAAATGGTGAGAGGCATTTCCCACATCCGGAGCATGAGGTCCTGGAGTATACGATGAATAGGCAGAGTAGTCGCTTTCTTAGGAGCTGTAGGATATTGGAAGATTTTGAATTCCTCTGCTCTGGACTCTCTCTCAGATGTAGGTGTAATGGAAAGGCCCCTCGCCATATCCTTGATAGACTGACATATCTTTGGGAGCGGACAATCGCCGTTGTGATAACGGTATGGGTTCCTCCTGAAGACTTTGCATTTTGTCAGATACCGATCGATTCATCATCCAAAGAATCTGAATCGGTAGAGTCAAAGTATTGGCGTGAGCGATGTTCATGCTCTTGGAAGCTCCGGTACTGATCAAGATCGGTATCAGCCCAAGAGACTTGCCTGACCCGTACCTCGGAACCAGGAACAGATTTGAGGGCCAGTATGGGCGGGAGTGCAGTGAGTGGCATGAAACTGATGCAGTCGGCATCGGCGTCAGTAACTGTGTCAGCGGAACTGCCAGTAACGCTCTAACCGGTACCGACGGAGCCAGTAGAGCCGCTAGACTCGTCGATGGCCAGGATATGCTGGTCCATAGAGCCTGTCAATGCATGGGTATTGGTACCGGAAGCATGGGCTACCGTCCCAGAGCATGGCACCAGGAGCTCTCCTGAGGTGGAGGCCTCAGGAGCATCCTGGAACCCATTGGTGGCTTTGGAGGGGAAGTGCTCCCAGTGGGGTTGTTTGGCCAGTCGATCCCCCTCCAGGGCAATGCTTGAGGCATCTCTATTCTTAGATAGAGAGCTACCCTTGGGAGGACGGCCTGTCTTCGATAAAGACTTGTGTTTCGATACCTGAGATCCATAAGAGGAAGACAATGCCCTTGACAAAGCTGAAGCGAGTGAAAACGTATCTGAGGCAAAGAAGGAGCAGAGTTTTGCAGCCCGATTCTGTAGGCCACTCTTTGTCATCTTCTTATACAGAGGACAATCAAGTGGCTGGTGATCTGGGCCAAGGCATTTGAGACACCTGTCATGGGTATCAGTAGCAGAGATAGTGCTACTACACTCAGAACATTTTTTAAAACTGCTGATTGGTTTTTCCATCTTGTCAGTAGATAGGATGGAAGGCCTAAGGCCTAAAATGGCATTGATATGCCTGAAGAAGTTTAAGATTTTTTTTGTTTTTAGGAAGAAAAGTAACAGAATCGAGGATGTCTGTTCCGGCGTCGACAGGAAGGCAAACGCAACCACAAAAAACAACAAAAAAAGAAGAAAGGAATTTTCTACGGTGACAGGATTTGCTTTCTGCTGGCTCCACGGAAAACGAAGAACTGAGAAGGGAGAGTCACAAAGTTGGGAAGGCCAGCAACATAGGCGTAGTAGGATGCTCCCAAAGGCTTTCCTACTAGACGATGGGGAGCATTCCCACACGGGCTCCATCGGTACAGATGTCACCCATTTGAGAAGTCTACATTCCTACTTGTTCCTGGAGATGACAGAGGATTGTGAGTATGGAACACAGACAGTGATTAAGAGGGGCATGGTGTAAACATGGTGATATGGCGAAGTCCTTTAGGAGAGACTTTTTCAGAGGAGCTGTGATGTTTGAAGATAATTGTACATGTGAAAAAGTAAAGGGAAAATATAAGTTGCGTGTATTATAAGAGAAAGTATATAACTATTCATTTGTTTGCTTTTCTGACATTGTGTTTTTAAAAGAATAACGTTTTCTGGTTGTCAAAGATTTAAAAAAACCTGGCTGAAACTTGGTAATTAGCTGTGTTCTCATATGCTGATTTTCTTTCTTAGTAAGTCAAGAGCTGTATTTTGTCAGACTTGTAGGTTAATATTTGAAATGTCCGTGGCCTTATCTTTATTAGTCAGTAATGTGTAAAGACAGATTTTTCTTGTTTTGTTTCACTCATGGGTCTTAGGTAAGGTAATTTCAATTGTTTTTCTGTTTTGAGTTGTGTGTTTCTAGAGATGTGCATTTTGTTTTGACAGCTTTCTGATCGCAGTATGATTGAACAGAAATGTTGTAGCGCTGTAATTTCTGTCCATGCTAATTTTTGGTTTGGTTTGGTAATCCTTAATATAGAAAGTTTTAAGCCTTAGTTTGTAAGAATTAGTATGTTATGATGGTCTATGCATGTATGTTAATTGGCACGAGAATGTAGTTGATAGTATGAGCAAGTGATAAGAAGGTATTGTGTGAAGTGAGATACGATATTAATAGTGATAGAAGAATTTTTGATAGTAAACGGATTAGGATGGTCTAATAATGTGATGTATTGGTTTAATAAATATGGAAAGGGAGACGAGATTCTATGATGGATTTTGCAGTGTTAATGTATTTGGACAGTTAGTTTTTTTTCTATCTGTATGGGTTTGTACTGTAGTATGGAATGGATTTTCTGAGTCAATGGATTAGGATTGGGATGTGTTGTACAATAAAGTAAGAACCTTAGAAGCACACAGTACAGATAACAAGAGTTCTGTATGTTTACAGTAACTCTGTAGCGAGAGATTGTTGCAGTTATCTGGCAAGAAGACCTTGACTGCAAGTTTTGTCAGAAGTTTATTTAAAAGAAAAAAAAGTAGTTATAGTTAAAATGCAGCCTGAATGTTGCTAATTCTGTTCTTTTTACCATGTGAATATATAATAAGAACAACTTCTGATTCCATTTGGCAGTAGAGTTATTGAGACATAAATCTGCATGATCATAATTGTGTTTGTTTAAGATTATTTGGATTTGAGAAGTGTGATAGAGGAGGAAGAAAGAACATTAACCATTTCTTTATTTGTATAAATAAATTTAATCCATGATGTGTAAGTTTTTATTTCCTAGGTTAGGGATCTGAGCGTATCATGGTTAAGAAAATTTGTCTGCTGATTTCATTCTGTCTAGAGATTAGATCAGCAATGTCTTGGACTATAATAAGCCACCTACAAGAGTGTCTATTGGATCTTAAATTCTTATGTTGTGTATTTCAGTTTTGTTATTATGGAATGATCCTTTCAGAATTGATGTTTTGTTGCTAATAGAGTAGGTATTAAATTAGTATTACCGATTGAGGAGGACTTAAGGTAAAAATACCTTTCCCTGTGCAAGAGATTAATTGATCTTTTATAAAGTGTTAACAAAGACGTTGTAAACACTGACAACTGAATTTAAATGTATGTTTTTTGAAAGTTTTCTAGTTATGAATGCATTATCTTTTGTTGAGCATAATTCTTGGAATTCTATGTAATGATCTATATGTATTTGATCCTTTTTGTTTTGCGTTCTGATGTCCGTCTTTTGTGAGATGTCTATGTTAATCAGATAGTTTTATTGCAGACAATGTTTGGGGTAATGCGAGTCAAACTATTACTTGGGATAAGACAGCCTTTCTAAGGATTTTTGGTGAACAATTGAAATGAGTTTAATTTATTTGCCATAAAACTGTTAGCTTGTGTTTTGATGTTTGTTACTCCTCATTTATTTATTTATACAGTTTTTATATATCGCCCCTTCCAGAGATCAGGGGCGGTACCCCTTAAATAATAAGATTAACAATATCTTGTAAGTTGTTTACCTGACAAGAAAGGTGTGTCTATTAGTTCACATGCTAACTTTAATGTGATAAAGAAAAAAAATTAAAGAATGTAGATGCAAAATAGAAGTATGTTGCAAGCTATCTTTATCTCCATATAGTTAAGTTGTAATAAATTAGTGCCTGCAGTAGATGTACTGCAATTAACTAACATTAGATTAGATAAGATAATTCTGTTCAATTCTATATTGCCATTAGTAATTGTGCACGTTTGCCATTGTGGGGAATCAGAGGAATGCTGTAATGGCGAATTTTGGTTCTACAAATTATATATTACATGCACTGAGTCTTATGGGCTAAAAACGACGACTACTGTGAATGAAAGGAAGTCTGCAATGCTACTGAAAGCCACATTCTTCCAACCAGCAAGATAAAGTTCGCCTGTGAACCAGATATTGTGCCTAGGACTCTGAAACAAGTGAAGAGAGAGGAGTTCAATACTATGGCAGATGATTTATTTTGGACCTGGATATGTTTGAGTTGTCATTCATTTGTAGTGATTATGTCCAGAATCAGAGGGGGGACTGTTGAAAGTAACTTAAAGTGGGGTCCCAGGGCCCTCTGAAAAGGGTTAATATGGAGAATGGCCTGGAATGTTTCTAACAGTCTTAAACATAGAAGCTTGGACAGAGATGTGATATAAAAGCCAAGGTTCTAATTTAGGACACACAATGCTTTTGAATGATGGAGCAGAAATGTCTCTGTTCTGACCTAGAACATCTACATAAAAGTTTGACGTAGAGCTGAATTTGTACAATGTAAGAGTTTTTCCCCTAATAAAAGGAGGTGTGATGGCCTAGCTGAGAGGAGGAATCATGGGAACCTGCAAAGACCTGCAAAGTGTGCACACCTATGAACGCCTCACTTAAGCTTAAGTTGTACTATTTTATATAACAATGTGTCTTTGTACTTCTTTATTTGCAATTGAAATTAGAGAACTGAATTCCAAGAAAGAGTAGTTACTCACCTGTAACAGGTGTTCTCCAGAAGCAGCAGGAATCAGTCCTCACATATGGGTGACATTGGCGTCGACGGAGCCCCCATGCGGAGCATTTCCCCAGCTTTCAAAGAAAGTCTTTGGGAATGCAGGCATGCATGCGCGGTCCCCTTCCCGCCCAAAGATGCCATCTTACTCAGTCTGATGACATAGCTAAAAGACAGCACAGAAAACAAAATGAACTATATACAACTGCAACTCCAAGGGGAGGAGGGAGGGTTGTGAGGACTGATTTCTGCTGCTCCTGGAGAACAACTGTTACAGGTGAGTAACTACTCTTTCTCCAGGACCAAGCAGGAAGTCAGTCCTCACATATGGGTGACTCCCTAGCTCTGGGCTACCAGGAACCCAGGCAGAAAAATAGAGCTCCCTCTAGAGCCTCAGCAACAGTGAGAGAATCTTCTCCGAGACCACACCTGAACAGTAGCCCAACACCAAGGCCGGAGGGTAGGAGTTGCCTAAACCTCAAAGAGATTACGGAGTACCGCTTGCCCGAAAGCACTGTCCCTATGGGACTCCCTCTCGAGGCAGTAGTGGTCCGCAAAAGTCTGGCTTGAAGACCAAGTAGCGGCCCGGCAGATGTCTGCCAACGGAACAGAACAGAAGTGAGCTACTGATGCGGCCTTCGCCCTGACCCGGTGGGCCATGACTCGACCCTCCAGGGAGAGGCCGGCTGCCCTGTACGCCCAGGCGATACAGTCTGCCACCCAGATGGACAACATACGCTTAGTGACAGGCAACCCCAATTTACTAGGGTCAAAGGAAATGAAGAGCTGAGAAGCCCTTCTATGCCCCTGCATACATTCTAGGTAAAAGGACAGCACCCTTCTACAATCCAGGGTGTGCAAGACAGTTTCGGACCTACTGGCGTGCGGCCTGGGAAAGAACGTCGGAAGTACCACCTCGTGGTTGAGGTGCAACGAGGACTCTGCCTTTGGAAGGAACTTAGGATGAGTCCGCATGACTACCCTGTTCCTATAGAACCTGGTAAACAGCCTATCCGAGACCAGGGCCTGAAGCTCACTCACCCGCCTAGCTGAGGTGAGTGCCACAAGGAACAACACCTTCCAGGAGAGGAAACGTAAGTGGCAGGTTGCCATCGGCTCAAAAGGTGGGCGAGTCAGTTGCTGCAAGACCACATTGAGAACCCACTCAGTGGCCGGTGGACAAATAGGAGGCTTAAGCAGAAGCAGGCCTCTGAGAAAGCGAGACACCAGAGGGTGGCCTGAGAGAGATTGTCCATCCACCGGCGAGTGGTGAGCTGAGAGGGCACTGAGGTGAACCCGGAAAGAGTTGGACTGAAGTCCTAGGTTGGAAAGGTGGAGCAGGTATTGCAACACCACCTGGACTGAGCAGGAGAAGGGATCCTCTTGCTGTTGAGAACATCAAGTAGAAAACCTACGCCACTTCAGAGCATAGGCCTTCCTAGTGGAATGCTTCCTGGAGGCCAACACCACCTCTTCATCCTCCTTTGATAGGAGCAAGGACTACCCTTTCAGCAGCCAGGCCATCAAATTGAGGGATTTGAGGTTGGGATGCAAGAGGGACCCCTGATCCTGAGTCAGAAGTTCGGGTTGCAGCCCCAGAGGAAGTGGAGTATCCACTGTCAACTGCAGAAGAAAAGGGAACCACGGTTGCCTGGACCACCTGGGGGCTATCAGGATCACCGTGGCTCGGTCCTGCTGGATTTTGAATAGAGTCCGGGCCACCAGAGGTGTGGGAGGAAACGTATACAGCAGGCCCTTTGACCAGGGGATCAGGAATGCATCTGCCGCTGTTCTCAAGGGATGCGGTTGCCTGGAACAGAAACTGGGTAGTTGCCTGTTCAACGGACTGGCAAAAAGATCCATGGTTGGAAGCCCCCACTTCAGAAAGATCTGTTGAACTACCCGAACATCCAACTGCCACTCGTGAGGCTGCAGGAGTCTGCTTAGCTTGTCCGCCAGGTAGTTTTCCTGGCCTGGGAGGAAGACCGCCCTGAGGGTCATGCCCTGATTGATAGCCCAGGAGCAGAGAGCTTATGCTTCCAGGCACAGGAGTCGGGATCCTGTGACTCCCTGCTTGTTGACGTAGAACATAGCCACCTGGTTGTCCGTCTGAACTAGGACAGACCGGTGAGAGAGGACCCGAGAGAAAGTCCGTAAGGCTAGTCGAATGGCTCTCAATTTCAACAGGCTGATCTGCTGGGCGGCCTCCCACGGAGACCACAGGCCTTGGGTGCAGGCCCCCTGGCAATGTGCCCCCCAGCCCTGCAGGGAAGCATCGGTTGTCAGTACCTGAGTGTGTGGGGAGGCCTGAAAAAGGAACTCCCCCGACCAGGTTTGGGAGATGCCTCCACCAGCGTAAGGAGTCCACCAAGAGAGTTTGGACACCTTTATCCTGTCTGCCAATTTCCCTGTGGCCTGTAGCCACTGTGCCCTGAGGCACCACTAAGCCGGCCTCATGTGCAGCCGGGCATTTGGGGCGACATGCACTGTGGAAGCCATGTGACCTAAGAGCCGGAGGAAGTGTCTGGCTGAGACCAGAGAGTTCGCCCGAAACTAGCCAGCCAACTTTATCAGCCTGTGAGCTCTGTCCACAGGCAAATAGGCCTTTGCATGGATGGTATTCAATCTTGCCCCTATGAACTCCACATCCTGTGAGGGGACTAAAGTGGACTTTGGGAAGTTTATAACGAACCCCAGGTGCTGAAGCAGGGATATGGTTCGGAAGGTGGCCTGCCTGGCCTCTTGTGGAGACTGGCCCCTGTTAAGCCAGTCATCCAGGTAAGGGAACACAAAGATCCCCTGGTTCCTGAGGTAGGCCACAACCACCGCCAGGCATTTTGTAAAAACCCTGGGGGCGGAGGTGAGGCCAAAGGGAAGCACTCTGTACTGGAAGTGTTTCCCTCACACCACAAATCTGAGGAATTGTCTGTGACTTGGATGGATGAGGATGCGAGTATAAGTATTCTTCAGGTTTAAGGAGCATAGCCAATCTCCCTGCTGGAGGTAGGGCAGTAAGATTCCAAGGGTTAACATCTTGAACTTTTCCCTCTCCAAAAACTTGTTCAGATTTCTCAAGACCAGGATGGGTCTGATGCACCCTGTTCTTTTTGGTACCAGGAAGTACCTTGAGTAGAAGCCTTGCCCTTCCAGGTGGTGGGGCACCGGTTCCACCTCCTGGTCCTGTAGCAGACCTTCCAACTCCTGAAGGAGTAAGTTTCTGTGCAGAGGGGGTCTTGGAGGCTCCTCTGGAAAGTAGGAGGGGGGTATCTGGGTGAAGTGGAGCAGATAGCCCTTCTGGATGATGCTTAACACCCAAGTATCCCCTGTGATGGCTGGCCACCTGTCTGCGTACAGGGTCAGCCGACCTCCTGTGCCCTGTAGAGGAGGAGAGGCTATGCCGGCATAGTCAAAAACCCCCTCCCTGCTGAGCAGCAGCCGGAGTAGGTGGCTTGGGAGCCTTCTGCCTACGGGGCCCATGACCCTGACCTTGGCCTGCTGGCTCTGTTGGGGAGCTGCAGAGGCCTGGTAGTGAGGGTAGGTTTTGGAGGCAGTGGTCTTCCTCGGGTAAAAGGCCTTTTTCCCTGAGCCCTTCTTCTGAGAAGGGGCAGAGGTTTTCCTGGACAGCCTTGTCCAGGTAAGAGTCTCGGTCTCGAGTTCTGCAGCCTTTTCGGCCATGGGCTTTCCAAAGAGGTTTTCACCTCGGCAAGGGACATCGATCAACTTGTCCTGTACCCATGGCTCGAGGTCCGAGGATTGTAGCCAGGCCTGGCGGCGTGGACCGATGCCGGACCCTGCTACTCGGGCCGAAGCCTCAAATCCATCGTAGGCTGCTCGAGAGATAAACTTCGAGCACTCTCGAATACCAGAAGACAAGGCCTTGAACCTCTGTAAAAGGTTCCTTGGACAGACCAGCAGAGAACCCGGCAATCTCCTTTGCCAGGTCTCGAAGGTACATGCCCATGTACAGCTGGTAGGTCTGGACACGGCAAGCAAGCATAGAGCCCTGGAAGCACTTTCTACCGAGGGCATCCAGGTTCCGGGCTTCCCTGCCAGGAGGCACCGAGAAGTGCATCTTCTGACTCTTCAGGCGATGCATGGCCGATTCCACAACCATGGAGTGGTGTGGTAGCTGTGCCTTTTGAAACCCGGGGCTCTTGCGGACTCGATAAATGGAATCGACCCGCTTGCTTAGAACCGGCATCGAGGCCGGCGCCTCCCACATGCGGAAAAGCAACCGTTTCAGCATCGGAGGAACCGGGACGGTAAAGGCCTCCTTGGGAGGAGAGTCATACTGCAGAGCCTCGAGCTCCTCGGCTCCTCCTTGGGGTGCGCAGGGAATGCCAATGCTTTGGCCATGTCCCTTACGAAATCCGAGAACCTGGTATCCTCCAGGGGGGACCTTGTCCGAGGCTCGGATCATGGTGAGTCCGAAGGGATGCATCAAGTCCGGAAGGTGTCAGGGGACTCCTCCTCCTCCATTTCCCACGCCGATTCCTCCAAGGAAGAATCGAGCGGCTCCAAGTGGGCGGGCACCGATGCCATCCACCCCGACGCCGAGGGTACCGGCGTCGACGACCTCAGTCCCGAACGGGAGGCCGAGGGTGACCTCGGCCGAGGATTGACTCGAGTTCGTATGGTCTTGAGGATCAGCTCGGCCTCTGGGGTCGACTTGGACGTCGAGGTCCCGGTGGTCGGGGCAGATGCGCCGGTGAGACTAGCGATCAGCACCCGCTAATGCTCCATGAAGGCAGACAGACAATCTGCTCTGCAAGGCCGTCAACCTGAGTCCGAGCTCAGGAGACCCAACAGCCTCTGACTCGGGCCCCAACGGCATCTCCCCTGGAGGAGAGTCCACGAGGACTACAGTACTCACGTGACTCGGGGCCTCCGACTCTACACGAGGATGCTTTGCAGGCCTCTCCGACTCCGAAGACACGGGACGGCGATCGGGGCTATGCGACCTGGCCCTCGAGGAGCCAAGAGCGTCCACCGATGCCGCCCTCGTGGGTTTTTTCTTCCTTCGATGCTCCCTCAAGGGGGACTCCCTTTCAGAGGAGCCCCGATGATGCTCGGGGTCAGACTCCCGAGACGTCGAGGCCTCTGACGAAGTCCGGACCCATCCAGAGGCAGATTCGGAGAAGATCCTCTCACGCTGGTAATGACGGCTCCGTATTGCCTTGGAAAACATTTTGCCACAGGGGCTACAGACCGTAGAATCATGGTCTGGCCCTAGGCACCGGAGGCAGCAGTCATGTGTGTCGGAGAGAGACATGAGTTTCTTGCACCAATCACACTTCTTAAAGCCACTGGCAGCCATCGGGGGAAAGAGGGCCCCTGCAAGATCAAAAAATTGGGCTGCCAGGGAAAAGAAAAAAGGCGCAAACGCAGTCTCTAAGGACAAAAACCGAAGAGAGATCCGGGCTTGGCACCGGTGTACCGAGTCCAGGCGGGAAAGGAACTGATGTCGAACCGAAAAAAAACTTGACCCAACGCAGAAAAATCAACTTTTCAAGGGTGACAAGGACAGGCATCCGTAGGGCTCCACGGAAAAAAGAAGACTGAGCAAGATGGCACCTTTGGGTGGGAAGGGGACCGCGCATGCGTGCCTGAATTTCCAAAGGCTTTCTTTGAAAGCTGGGGAAATGCTCCGCATGGGGGCTCCCTCGACGCCGACATCACCCATATGTGAGGACTGA
This sequence comes from Ichthyophis bannanicus, assembly GCA_033557465.1. Classification (NCBI taxonomy): domain Eukaryota; kingdom Metazoa; phylum Chordata; class Amphibia; order Gymnophiona; family Ichthyophiidae; genus Ichthyophis; species Ichthyophis bannanicus. The sequence goes on along the minus strand of CM066037.1, from coordinate 195,875,081 downwards.
TTTCCTGCTTGGTCCTGGAGAATCGATGTTAAGTATTGCTATCTGGTCAGAAGTAGGCCCCAGGCTAAGAGATCCATTCGTTTAGTATAAGACAGTAGTAAGGTGTGCAGCAGAACGTAAATTCATAGGAACAGGACAGAAGCCATAATTTGAATGTTTCTGCAACTGAACTGAGACCATCACAGTTCATATATAAGCTAGAATCTGAACTGGTGGCCTAGAGATGAAAAGCTCTGAAAGATAAAGCATAATTACGCACCTTTAACAGGTGTTTTCCAGAGACAGTAGGAATCAGTCCTCACATATAGGTAACGTTGATGCCGACATTACCCTGCATGGAAGCTTCTCCCCAGCTTTCAAAGAAAGCCTTTAGGAAATGCACCATGCATGCGTGGTCCCCTTCCTGCCCCAGGGTGCCATCTTGCCTCAGTTTAGTGACATAGCTAAGATGGCAAAAATAAAATATGGTAAAGAAACAACTCCAAGGGGAGGAGGGAGGGTTGTGAGGACTGATTCCTGCCGTACCCGGAGAACAACTATTACTGGTGAATAACTATGTTTTCTTTGGGAACAAGCAGGAAGTCAGTCCTCACATCTGGGACTCCCCAGCTACAGGCTATCGAGAACCTATACAAAATGCCAGTGGCCAGAGATGAGCCATGTGCTGCAGAAGATGAGTCCCAACTCAAGAGACTCTCGCATGACCCAAGTGTCTGGTGGAGAACCAACTCCGATAGCCTGAACACAGAAGGGTCGGAGGGCAGGAGTTGCCTACACCCCGAATAGATTACGGAGTATGGCCTGGCGAAAGGCACTGTCCTGTCAGGACTCCCTCTCCAGGCAATAGTGAGCTGTGAAGGTATGGACCGAAGACGAGGTAGCAGCCCAGCAGATTTCCATCACAGGGGCGGAATGCAGATTTGCCACGAAGTAGTCATGGCCCTAACACAGAGAACTGTGACCTTCTCGTCCAGTAGAATCCTCGCCTGCTTACAGACAAGGGTGATGCAGTCCGCCACCCACAGGGATAAAGTTTGCTTCATCACTGGGAGCCCCAGACGGCTGGGGTCATAGGATACAAAAAGCTGAGGCACTTTGCGATGATCCCGAGTTTGTTGCAGATAGAGGACAGGGCTATCTTGCAATCTAGAGAACAGTCTCTGCCTTGCTGGCGTGAGGCCTCGGGAAGAATGTGGGAAGCGTCACCTCCTGATTGATATGGAAGGGGGATATCACCTTTGGCAGAAACTTGGGGTGTGTGCAGAGCACCATCCTGTTCTTGTAGAACCTCGTGTAGGGCAGCTCTACCATTAGAGTCTGTAGCTCGCTGACCTTGTAAGCTGATGTGCCATGAGAAAGACAACCTTCCAGGAGAGGTACCAAAAGCGGCAGGTAGCCAAGGGCTCAAACAGCACTATAGTGAGCTATAAGAGCACCACGTTGAGATCCCACTCTGCCGGTGGTGGGTGGACAGGGAGGCTTAGACAACATGAGGCCCTGCAGAAAAGGAAAAATGAGGAGATGAGTTGAAAGAGATTTTCCCTCAATGGATTGGTGGTTCACCGCGATAGTGCTCAGATGCACCCTGACTGAGTTGGACTTCAGTCCCACCTGGGACAGGCGGAGTAGGTACCGGAGAACTAGCTGCACAGAGCAGGGGAGTCCATCTCTCGGCACACCGCACCGAAGTGGTGGCACTTAAAGGCGTATGCCCTTCTTGTGGAGGTCTTGCAGGATCTCCTCCACATCTCATGGGAGGAAGAAGGGACAAGAACTACCCTCTCAGCAGCTAGGCCATGAGTGATAGGGACCCCAGGTTGGTGTGCAGGAGAAAGCCCTCCTCCTGGGACAGAAGTCCTGGAGCGTGGCCCAAGTGAATCGGAAACACCACCACCAAGTGGAGAAGTAGCAGGAACCAAGGTTGCTTGGGCCACCTGGAGGCTATCAATATCATTTATGCTCTGTCGCTCTGGACCCTGAAGAGGGTCTTGGTGACCAACAGTGTTGGCAGAAAGGCATAGAGAATGTCTCCCATCAATGGAATGAAGAATGTATCTGCCGCCACATGGGACAAGTGTGGCTGGTGGGAGCAGAAACTGGGCAAATGTGTGTTCTCTGGGTTGGCGAACAGGTCCGCTAGGGGGAAGCCCCAGAGCCAGAAAAGTTGGGAGGACACTCTGAGGTCCAAATGCCATTCGTGCAACTGGAGAACTCTGCTCAGCTTGCCCACCAGGGCATTCTGCTGGCCTGGGAGGTAGACTGCCCACTGAAGCATCCCATTGTGTGTCGCATATGAGCGGAGGGCCACCGCCTCCTGGCAGAGGAAGTATGACCCCTTGGCTCCCTGCTTGTTAACGTAGAATATTGCGACTTGGTTGTCCGTCTCGAGTCTGTGGCAGAAGGCTTGGAGAGCCAGAAATATGCCCGGAGTTCCGGAAGGTTCATCTGCAACTGGCTTTCTGTCTGGGACCAACTGCTTTGTGTGTGGAGATCCTCGCAGAGAGCTCCCCAACCCAACAAGGTTGTGTCCATGATTAGGACCCTCTGGGGGGTGGCTGCCTGGAAGGGCATCCCAGCCTGAAGGTGGTGGGGGAGCTGCCACCAGTCGAGGTAGTCTGCCAGGCGGCAGGTCGCTCCTATCCGGTCTCGAAGCCTGCCAATGGCTTGTGTCTACTGGGAGCAGAGGCACCGCTGAGTCGCCCTCAGATGCAGGCGAAAGTACGGGGTCACATGGATTGTGGAGGCCATGTGGCCCAGAAGATGGAGGAGAAGGCGGGTGGGTATCGACCTTCTGTGCTGCACCTCTGTGGCTAGTGTCCTGAGGTGTTCTAACCTCTCCAGAGGGAGGAAGGCCTTGGCCTAGAGCGTGTCTAACTGAGCCCCTATGAACTCCAGTCACTGAGCCGGGAGAGGTGGGACGGTGTAGTTGATGATGAACACCAGGTGAGACAGGACATGGATAGCGTTCTTGGTAGCGTGGTGCACCTCTGCAGCTCTGCCTCCCCTTATGAGCCAGTCATCCAAGTAGGGAAAGACGAATACCATTGGAGACAGAGGTGGGCGGCGACCACTGGTAGGCACTTGGTTAAGAAGGCCTTATCTGGGATAGTCGAAGGGCACCTACACGGGTAGTGCCCTTCGAATATCCCAGCTAAGTCCCTAACGTGCCCAGATGCTATCCGCATAGCATTGGGACATGTTAGGGGTGTTCCGGGGCCATCTGTAAGGCACAGAGGGCTATGCGGGTAGCATCGAAAATCGCTGCTACCCGTGTAGATGTCGGGGCATGCAGGCTTACGTGGATTTTCACTTCAGCGCCAGGGGTCAGCAGGCAGGCTATGTGCCGACACAGCGCATAGCCTGCCCAACTCAATATCAGGCCGTCTATTTCAGCCACTTTGTCTGCCGTGAGTTTCCCGAAGAGATTCTCTACGATACAGGGGACATCGATGAGCTTGTTCTGAGCCCATTGTTCAAGGTCAGACAACTGCAGCTAGGCCTTCGAGCACTCTTTGACTGCCAAGCACAATGACTTCAACCACTAAAAAGGTTCCCCATCGAGGCCTGCTGAGAAATCGATGAGCTCCCTCGCCAGCTCCTTGAGATATATGCCGATGTATAATTGGTAGGATTGGACCCGGTACGCAAGAATTGAGCCCTGAAAGGCCTTTCAGATGAGGGCATCAAGGGTCCGGGCCTCCCTGCCAGGGGCACCAAGGAATGGGTCTTTTGGCTTTTCAGTCTGTGCATGACGGATTCAATGACCATCGAGTTGTAGGGAAGTTGGGTTTTCTGGAAACCGGGGCTTCGGTGGACTTGGTACATGGAGTCAAGCCGTCTGCTTACACTATGGGCACAGACGTCAGGGTTTCCCATATACTGAGGAGGAATCGCTCGAGGATTGGAGGGACGGGCATCATGAGAGCTTCCTTCGGGGGGGGGGGGGTCTCGTACTGGAGAATCTCCGGTTCTTCCGTGTGGGGGTCCTTTTCCGCTTTGGACTCAAAGGCGAGTGCCTTAGCCATGTCTCGCACAAAGTCGAGGAAGGAGACGTCCTTGGGTGGGGAACAGCGCCAGTACACTGGGGAAGACAGGTCCGAGGGCACATCTGTCTCGCCATGTGTCCGGGGACTGCTCGTCCTCGGTCTCCCAATCTGATTCAAAGTCCGAGGAAGATTCTGATGCCCCGGCTTTGAGGCCTACCACCTCCGGAGAGGACTGATGCCCCGAGAAACAGGACTGGGATCTCGTTCTCTGTTGATGGGTCTCTCGAGGCCGGTGTCATGAGAGGATCAGCTCGATTTCCAGGGAAGCTCTCGACGTCAAGGGTCCGGTTGTCAGGGCAGATGAACTGAAAGAATTGGACATGAACGCTCGCTGCTGAGGGCAGAAATACTGCGCGCCAAGGCCGCCATCCTAGTCTCCGTGCCAGTAGGCTGCGCAGCATTCGATGCAGGCACCAAGGGCTTTGGGCCCAGCATCTGCTCTGTTGAGGGAGAGATCTTGACAAAGATGGCCTCGGGTGTCCGAGACCGGTCGCCTGCTGCCAATGACTCCTTCTACTTGTGAGGCTGCTCCCACTCCAATCCCTCAGACTCACGCCTGGAACTAAGGAGCCCGGAATGGGATTTCACCGATTTCCGAGACCCGTCCTCTGAGATGGTCTTAGAGGGTTTCAACTTCTTGTGTTCCACCTCTGGGGATTTTCTCTCGAAGGGACTGTGGCCACGGGACTCCGAGGTGGCCCAGGCATCGCAGGGCACAGAGGCACCGGAGGGGGCCCTGGAGCACGGTGTTGGAGACTCCAGCGCAGAGTCAGATTTGTGAAAGATCTTTTCCTGCTGCAGCTGACGGCTCTTGATGGCCTTTTGTGGTCATCACCTTGCAAAGTTCACAGTCCAAGTCATCATGGTCCGGCCCAAGTCAGCAGAGGCAGCAGGCATGTGGATCGGTGAGGGACATTATCTTACTGCACTGATCACATTTCTTGAAACTGCTGGAGGTCACCAGGGCATGGCTCCGAGGCCTGTGGAGAAAAAAGGGTGAGAAACACCACGAGAAAGAAAAAGGGAAAAAAAGGGATGAACCCGAGGAGCGATACAGAGGTAAGCTGGGTAAGGGGCAGGAAAGGAAACGGTACACATATCGGATAAAATAGACAAAAAAAAAAAAAAAAAAAGACACTTTATCTGGGGGAAACTGGACAGACATCCGAAGGGCTCCACGGAAAAAAGGAGACTGAGGCAAGATGGCACCCTTTGGCAGGAAGGGGACGACGCATACATGGTGCATCTCCTAAAGGCTTCCTTTGAAATCTGGGAAGATGCTTCCGCAAGGGCTCCATCGGCACCAACGTCACCCATATGTGAGGACTGACTTCCTGCTTGTTCCTGAAGAACACCTGTTAAAAGGGCGTAGCTATGCTTACTCTGGGAACAAGCAGGAAGTCAATCCTCACATATGGGACTCTCCAGCTACCAAAAACCTGTAGAAATGCAACTGGTGAGTCAGCAGCAAATGAGACAGACCCTCAAGAGACCCAAGTGTCCCGTGAGAACCAGCACTCCGGTAGCCTGAACACAGAAGGGTCGGAGGGCAAGAGTTGTCTACACCCCGAACAGATGGAGTACGGCCTGGCCAAAGGCTCTGTCCCACCAGGACTCCCTCTCCAGGCAGTAATTAGCTGCAAAGGTGTGGACTAAAGACCAGGTGATGGCCCGGCAAATGTCAGAGAGAGAGAAAAAACACAGGTTTCCCATAGATGCAGCCGTGACCCAGCGCTCCAGCGAGAGCCCAGCCTGCTCATAGGTGAGAGCAATACAGTCAGCCACCCAAGTGGACAGAGTTCGCTTGGTCACAGCTTGCCCCAGTCAACTAGGGTTATAGAAGATGAAAAGCTGGGAGGCTTTATGGTGGCTCTGGGTACGCTGAAGGTAGGACAGGACATTAGAACAGTCTCAGCCCAGCTGGCATGAGGTCATGGAAAGAAAGTGGAGAGCACCACCTCCTGACTAAGGCGAATAGGGACACCACCTTAGGAAGAAACTTGGAGTGCGTGCGGACCATCAACCTGTTCTTCTAGAACCTTGTGTACGATGGCTCTGCCACTAGCACCTGAAGCTCGCTGATCCTGCGAGTGTACATGAGCATCACCAGGAAGACGACTTTCCATGGGAGGTACTGCAGGTGGCAGGTAGCCAGGGGCTCGAACAGTGGCCCAGTGAGTTTGGATAGCACCACCCTGAGGTCCTATTTTGCCTCTGGAGGGTGTATGGGGGGTTTGGATAGCAGGAGGCTCCGCAAGAAGCAGGACACAAGAGGTTGGATAGAGAGGGACTTGCCCTCGATAAGGTGGTAATGCACTGCTAGAGCACTCAGGTGCATACTGACCAAGGTGGATTCAGTCCTGCCTGCGATAGATGAAGCAAATATTGCAATACAAACTGCACAGAATACGAGAATGTGTTAAAATGCCATTCCGCACACTACACTGAGAATCTGCCACATTTGAAGGCACTGACCCTACGGGAGGCCAGAAGGACCTCCTCTACCTCCCCCCCCCCGAGAGGTTGAATGAGGCCAAGGCTAACCTTTCAGCAACCAAGCCGTTAGCAATAGGGACCCCAGATTGGGGTGTAGGAGGGAGCCCTCCTTCTGTGACAGTAGCCCAGGGCACTCCCCAGGGGGACAAGGTTCGCCATGGACAAGCGGAGGAGAAACAGGAAATAGTTGCCTTGGCCACCGGGGGGGCAATTTTATCAGCAACGCTCTGTCGTGCTGAGCCTTGAACAGGGTCTTGGCTATCAGTCCGCTGCCATCTGTGAGGGGGCGGTTGGTGGGAGTAGAATCGGGGCAGCTGGGAGTTGGTCAGGCTCACAAAGAGGTCCACAGGGGAACTCCCCAGAGCTGGAAGAGCCGAGAGACCACCCTGGGGTCCAGCTGCCACTCGTGCAGCTGCAGGACCCTGCTCAGCTTGTCTGCTAGGACATTAAGCTCACTCAGCAGATACACTGCCCACAGGAGCATCCCATTGCTGAGCACGAAGAAGCAGAGAACCACCACCTCCTGACAGAGGGCAAAGGACCTTGTGCCTCCCTGCTTGTTCACAGAATATCGCCACCTGATTGTCCGTTTGGACCAGCACTGACTGGTGCTGCAGGTGGTGGCGAAAGGCTTGGAGGCCAGAAATACAGCCCAAAGCTCAAGCAGGTTGATCTGGAGTTGGCTCTCTGACTGCGACCAGCTGCCCTGGATGCAGAGATTTTCACAATGAGTCCCCCAGCCCAGCAGGGAGGCATCTGTAGTGAGCACCATCTGGAGATCGGGAGCCTGGAGGTGCTACAGTACCAACCACCAGCTGAGGGGGTCTGCAAGTTGATGGGCCACCATCACCCTGTCCCGCAGCTGTCTAGTGGCCCGGGTCCAATGGGAGTGGAGACACCATTGGGCTGCCCTCATGTGGAGGTGGGCACCCGGGGTAACGTGGACCGTGGATGCTACTAGCACAGAAGGTGCAGCAGGAGACAAGCAGACATGGTGCGTCTGCGTTGCATGTTCGTGGCCAGCGGCCTAAGGCGGTCGGCCCTATCTTATGGTAGGAACACTCTGGCCTGAAGGGTATGCAGCTTGGCCCCTATGAACTCCAGACACTGTGTCGGGAGAAGATGGGAGTTGGGGTGGTTTATGACAAACACCAGGTATTGTAGGATGCAGATGGTGCAGGTCGTGGCAGGCTGCACCTCAGCAGCCGAGCCTCCTCTGATGAGCCAGTCATCCAGATAATGAAGACGAAGATGCCTTGGAGGCGGAGTTGTGTCGCGACCACCGCTAGGCACTTGGTGAAGACCCTTGGAGCAGAGGCCAGGCTAAACGGTAATACCCTTTTGCCGCTTCTCAACACATACCTGAGCTATTACCTATAGTTGGGATGGATGAGGATGTGTGTGTCCAAAGAGTCCAAAGAGTCCAAAGAGTCCAAAGAGTCCAAAGAGTCCAAAGAGTCCAAAGAGTCCAAAGAGTCCAAAGAGTCCAAAGAGTCCAAAGAGTCCAAAGAGTCCAAAGAGTCCAAAGAGCATAGCCAGTCTCCTTGCTGGAGGTATGGCAGCAACATCCCAAGGGAAAGCATCTTGAACTTCTCTCTCACCAGGAACCTGTTCAGGTCCCACCGGTCCAGGATGGGCCTTAGGCACCCTGTTCTTTTTGGTATGAGGAAGTACCGAAAGTAGAATCCCTTGCCCTAGGTGTGGGGATACGGGTTCTACTGTCTTGTCCTTGATAAGGCCTGCGAGCTCCTGCAGTAGCAAGGTCTGGTGAAGGGATACCCGGGGGTGATCTCCCAGCAAGAATGGAGGGGGGGGGGGGTTTGCTCCAGGTGAAGGAGGTAACCTTCCCTGAACACCTGTGGTGCCCAAGTGTCTGTGGTGATCGCTGGCCACCAGTGGGCAAACAAGATCAGATGTTCCCCTGTGGGCTGCTGGCCTCCTGGGGGTGGAGAGGCTATGCCCAAGGAGTCAAAAACTCCCATCAAGCTGTGCCTGAACCGATGCCTGGGTTTTGGAAGACTTCTGCTTACGAGGGCCATGCCCTTGGTCTGCTGACTCTGCTGGGGATCCTGATAATAAGGGTAGTTTCCATAAGCTCTTCCTTGCTCGGGGCCTTCTGTGGGAGAAGGGTAGCGGTCTTCTTGGAGGGCCAAGGGGCTCGTACTGGAGGATTTTGAGGTCCTCCGTGCAAGGATCCTCTCCGATTCGGTGTTGAACAATAGCACCTTTGACATGTTCTGTACGGTTGAGGAAGGCCATATCCTTGGGCGGAGACTGGCACAGAGTCTCAGAGGGAGAAGGGTCAGAGGGCTCATCGCGGTTGTGACAGATGTCCAACGATTCCTCATTCCTGAACTCCCAGTCCGACTCAGTCGGTGGAGGAGTCGAGGCCTAGCTGGGGTGCGAGGTCAGGCCCCAAGCGCAACTGCCCATGCACCTCAGAGGGTCTGCGGGTGGAGCTATGGCCAATCATCGGGGAAGATCTTGGTCCTGAGGATCAGGATTGGGATCGAGACCAATATTGAAGATCAACTCAAAGCCGATGGTGCTCAAGGATCGGCTCGATCTCTGGAGATGTCCTCAATATCAAGTCCCTGGTGGTCTGGGCAGATGACCTGGCGGAACCAGTCATCAAGGCCTGCTGCTGGGCCATGAAGGCAGACAAACTAAGCTCTAAGGCTGCCATTCTGGTCTCCACGCCAGATGGCTCCGCAGCCTTCAGCACGGGCCCAGAGGATCTCGTGCCTGGCACCGGCTTTGACAAGGGAGAGTTCTCGACCTGGATGGCCTCAGGGGTCCAAGCCAATCACTGGAGGCCAATGAATCTTTGCAGGCCACCTTGGTAGGCCGCTCCTGCTCGGACTCATGGTGTGGACTGCGGGATCGAGCGCAGGACTTATCCTCCTTTCCCAATTCGGCCATGGACACCGCCCTCGAGGATTTCTTCTTTTTTTCTGTGTTCTACCTCCGGGATTCTCCGCTTGGAGGACCCATGGCCTTGGTCAGAAACAGCAGGATCACTTCAGAGCTCCTAGGTCCCGGAATGGGGCTTGGAGAGCATTGTCGCTGGAGACTCCATTGCAGCATCTGACCTTTGGAAGATCTTGTCGGGCTGCTGCCGACGGCTCTTAATAGCCTTGGAGGACAACTTTTTAGAGTCTACAATCCAAGGGGGTCATGGTCTGCCCCCAGGCAGCAGAGGCAGTAATCATGCATGTCAGTGAGAGGCATAGTCCGGGAACACTGATCACACTTTTTGAAGCTGCTAGCAGAGGCCATGGGTGGAAACAGGCCCCCGCGAGGTCGAAGACCCGGGGCTTTGCCAGTGAAAGTGCGCGACATGTGTCAGTAGAAAAACTAAGGAAAAACAAATCCAAGGTGCAATGCTGGGGCAAGCATGCTCAGGGGCAGGAAAGGGAACCGGTGCAACCGGGGAAGAAAAACTTCCAAGAGAAAAAAAACTGATTCTTTTTCTGGGGAAATCAGACACACATCCGGTGGGCTCTGTGGAAAAAGGAGACCGAGGCAAGATGGCACCCTTGGGCAGGAAGGGGACCACGTATGCATGGTGTATCTCCCAAATGCTTTCTTTGAAAGCTGGTGAGAAGCTTCCATGCAGGGCTCAGTCGGCATTGTCGGCACCCATATGTGAGGACTGACTTTCTGCTTGTTCCCGGAGAACAATTCTCTCTAAACCATTCAATCCCCACTCACAAAACAAACCCTTTAAAGAAAGAGAGACTCACTCTTACCTTGTTATTTGAATTACTTAAAGCATTATCTGTTTTCTGCATACTTGGTGTGGCCCTACCAGCTTGTTTTGATTTCAGTTTCCTTGGTATGTGAATTTTTGGAGTATTAAGCAATATTTCACATGGATCCATGGCTGATGCAGAACTTTTAAGATCCATCACTGTTAAGTCCTTGTTATCAATTATTTGATGCTTTGATAGGGCATTGTTTCCTTTATGAAGATTGATGTGTGTAATTTTACTACCTTTTCCAGGTGCCGGCAGAGGACCTGCTTCAAAGGGGATATGGCCAGTGTGCACTGTGCTCGTTACCGTGGTTTGAGACATTTCATCATCTGCATCATTGTCCCGCGACCTGGCAAAAACGTTGTCTGGGCTATAGTCTGTACTGCTAACTAAGCATTCTTTAGTTACTTCTCTTATTTTACTTGGAAAAGACAGGTTGACTGATGGCCCATTCAGGATGGGTTTTGCAACATAGCTTTTGGTAGGTGAACATTCTGTTAAAATAAAATGCAAAATAAGAGAAAAAATAAAACCCAAGCTCTTAATTAAAATAATGCAATGCTTAATGATAAATCAATAGCAATCACCTCCTCTGTCTGGATGAACAGTATTCATGACTAGTCATAACAATAATCTGTTTGGCGAAGCAGACAGATTTCTAAATTACTAAATATGCAGTCCAGTTCTTAGCTGCTCATGAAATTAATGTGCTTTAAGTACATTAGCATGGTAGTGTTCTGATATAAATTTATTTATATTCATGGCATAGAAAATTTATTTTAAGAGCCAATATAATCTCCTCAGACATGCAATAAAATTCAGAATGATAAAGGACTAATTTTATGATTTAGCTATCAACTCAATACTTACAGATGGAGAAATTTTATATAATTGAACTTTCATACCTTGAATCCTGCTAGAATAGTCCAGACATAGGAGTTATGGTCCCTTGCCAGCAGGTGGAGGCAGACTTTCCGGTGATGTCATTGCTAAGTATATCTGCTGGTGCAGCATTGAGAGAAGCCAGTATGACAATTCCCAAGCAGTAAGTAAAACTCAAAAAAACTCAGAAATTAATATTATTAATCAACAACCCAAATTTCAAAGAGTTAACTTGAATAAATATTAGGCCCTCTTACCACAGTGAATTCTGTATCAAAACAATACTGACAATGCACTCAAATGCAGCTGGACTCCCAAACCTGTGGGAAAGTGTCTTCCAGGGTGGGTTCAGGACTGGTCTAGCAAGATTCAAGAAAGAAAAATGATCATGTGTATACAATTTCTCCTTCCTTATTATCCTGCTAGACCAGTCCAGACATATGGGATGTACCCAAGCAGTCAACACCCAGAGAGGGAGGAAGACACTGCTCTAGAGAGCCCTGCTCCAGCTCCCACATGCAACCTGTATGCTTCACAAATGTGCTCAGAAAAGACCAAGTTGCTGGCTTTCAAATGTTTCTGGAGACACCAAGGCAGTCTCTTTCCAGGAAGCTTGTGCCTTAGTGGAGTGAGCTCCAACTCCCTTCGGAAAGATATGTTGCACCAATGGCCTTAATCCAGTGAGCGATTGTGGATTTGGCCACTGCCTGTCCTTTCTTTGGACCACTGAATAGAACAAAAAGATGGTTTGACCAGTAAAAAGAGTTAGCTATCACCAGGTATCACCAGACACAGAGAGGTCTGTCCAAAGTTACTCCTCTGAGAAGAGCAGGACAACTGTCTGAGATAAAAGGGGACAGCACCTTTAGGAGGAGGGACACAGAATTTGAAAGGAAACGGAAGCCACTGAAATGATCAAAAAGGTCTCTTGACAAGACAAGACATGAAGCTCAGATACTCTCAAGCCAGAGGCAAAAACCACCAGGAACCCCTTTTTAAGGGTGAAATCCTTCAGAAGGTCCCATGGATGGGCTCAAAGAGGAGCCCTTTCAAGGTCTTCAATACCAACTTTGCTGAGAAATCACTAGGCACAATGGTGGACGAATCTGCTTTACTCCCTTGAGGAAAATAAGAAACACACCTTAAATATACCCCCAGCAGCATACCAGGACTGCCACCTGAACTTTGAGAGAGTTCAGGACCAAACCCTGGTCAAAGCCAGACTGCAGAATGGACAAAATGGTGGCCCTGACGTAATATTGGGAACTCCACCCAAGTGGCTCAAGGGATGTGTGACCTGCGCAGTCAGTCCAGGACAATTAAAATCACAAAGCCTGGATGAGACCAAATCCTGTGTAGGACACAGCTCACCAAGGGCTGGGAGGGGGGAGGGGGGCAGAGAACACATACGGAAGCCCCTCTTGAGGCCATACTTCAAGGGGGGCATCCAAATCCACTGCCCACGGGGTCCATTCAGAGGCCGAATGTGTTCTCCATTTCAGAATTATCCTGAGTGGCCATCAGATCAAAAACTGGAAGGCCCCACCTTTACACTATAAAGCTGAACGTGTAAGGCCTGAACTCTCACTCTCCGTGAAAGCTCCACAATAGTCAGACTCAAGAAGTAGGATGTCAGCAGAACAATCAGATTCTCTTCTGCCCAATGGCATAGTTCTGCCACCTCAAGAGCCACCCAAGTCCTGCCTTGCTTGCTGACATACATCATGCTGAGGCATTGTCCAAGAACTCCTTTGTCCTTTAGCAATGACTGAAACCTCACTAGAGCCAGGAGGATCGCTCTTGAATCCAACCAGTTTACTGACCAGGAGGCCTCCTGAGGAGATTAAAGGCTCTGAACCATCTGACCTAGACAGTGAGTCCAAATGTTCTTCAGGTTGGCATCTGTGTTGACTATCACGCAATCCAGCATTTCCAGAGCCATACCATTCATCAGATAGAGAGACTGAAACCACCATGCTAACTGATCCTTGATCACTTGTGGGAGAAAAAAGGTCTGGTCAAACATCTGCAAGCAGAAAGACCAGAGAGACAGCAGATACCTCTGCAGGGGTGCATGTATGCCCTGGTCCAAGGAATCCGTTTCAGGGTTGATGCCATGGATACTAGGATTTGAAGGTATTCCCTGGCTTGAGGAGAAGGCTGAGTACAAAAAACAGAGTTGATCTTTCAGCTTGAGCACCCTCTCCAGCATGAGCGAAAACCCAACCCAGGAGACCGCTGAATATAGCTCCCAGATACTCCATATCCTGGGAGGGATTCAGGCTACTCTTGGGATAATTGATCATCAATCTCAGCAATTTTAGCTAATGAATAAACAGGGCCATCACCACTGTGACCTTTAAGAAGTTGCAAAGAACCATGGCCAGGCCAAAGAGCAGAGCCTAGAACTGGAAATGACAGCCCAGGATGCAGAAGCAAAGAAATGGCAGCTGTTGCTCTCAGGTGGGAAAATGGAAAGACCTTCCCTTGACAAAACGAACACATTTCCATGAGGAAATGGGGAGCTCAGAGAACTTAGTACAGATTGCTTTTAGACCCAAAATAGGCTAGAAGAAACCTTTCTTCTTGGGCATCACAAAGTAGATGGAATATCCCTAACCTCGCTCTGCAGAAAGCATGGTTAGAAGAGCCTGCAACTGCATGAGGCACTGTAAAGTTTCTTCAACTGCAATCTCTTGAGTATGGAGCCACAGGGAAATCTACTAAGGCATCCCTTAGAGGGTCTGCAAACTCCAGTGCGTATCCCTGAATCGGAACCTCAAGAAACCACTGGTCTGAAGCAATATGGATCCATTCCAAGAGAAACGGCTGGAGCCACACACCCAAATAGCTGTATCTGGGAAGGGACATGCTAGATCTCACTGTGGAGGCTAAATGGCTCCAGCGAGAGCTTTTAATGAGTGGAAGTGGTGGGAACAAACACAGTGACAGAATTCAAAATGGCATGAGACAGACATAGTGGATCCCTTTATAGCAATAGGATAAAATCAAAATAAGCGTATCTCTTATATCTGAATAAATAGGGGTGACCTACACGGAGCGGTGGGTACACCCCTAAACAAAGGCATGGGGAGAGGTGACCTGCACGGAGAGGCAAGTGCACCTACACTTGTCGCCTTGCTGGGCAGACTAGATGGACCATACTGGTCTTTATCTGCCGTCATATATTATGTTACTATGAGAGCCCTTTCTGGGTCCTAGGTCCATAGGAAGAATGGACCCTACCTGGATTCCTAGCAGTCCAAGGGTGTCTACAAGCACCCTGAGCCTGTCTTCCAGGAGCCTTTAAGAGCATGTCTCACCAAAGTCTTTCACAAACTGAGATCCTCCCCAACAAGCAACCTGTCTTAGAAGGGTAGCTTTCTTCTACGCAACTTGGCTGCATTAGTTGACCAACTGCAAAGACATAGCCACCGCCTAGTTACAAATGGACATCCTAATCAAATCAGAGGGTATCACCATATACATAGCTCCAAACTCAATTCTGGCAGTTTCTGGGCTCTCAGGCAGATGCTGAACCCAGCACAGGAGCGTTCTGGCTACTGGGCCTGCACACAAGGCTGCCTTGGAGCCAAGGTCACAAAAACATTCTTAAGGAGCGTCTCTATCATGAGACTCCTTGAGCACAGAGCCACCTTCTACTGGAATAGTCAGTTTTTTCACTGCTGTAATGAGGGCATCCACCCAAGGGAGCCCCAATAAATGATCCTGCTCATTCTGGAGCAGGGGACACAACCAAGCAAGAACTATAGGGCCCCTTCAAGACCCAACTCTGGATTGTCTCACTGGGAGATCAAGAGTGGCTGCATGGGCTCAGGCAAAGGAAAGAATCCAGAAGGATACCTGATAGCTCCTAAGATAGGGTCCACCTGTGATGCTGTCACAGGGACAGGCTCCACAATGTGTAAGACCATCATAGCATCCTGAATCAGCACAGAAATGTTCTGTTAAAAAGGCTGATTACAAAAGATCTTCACCGTCAATAAAGGAAAGTTCCTCTTCCTCCTCAGATTCACCTTGTGGAGAAAACGTTTTCATCAGCATCCCAACCAATCTTCATAACATAGAAACATGAGGCAGAAAACGACCACATGGCCTATCTAGTCTGTCATTCCATATCAACTACTACAATAGTGCCCTGTTTTCTTTTTTAGATACTGTTTGTCCCATGCTTTTTTAAATTCAGATACTGTCCTCATCTCTACCATCTCCACTGGGAGACTATTCCACCACGCATTTACCACTCTTTCCGTAAAGAAATATTTCCGCATATTACTCCTGAGTTTATCCCCTTTTACCCTCATCCTATGTCCCCTCGTAGCAAAGTTTGCTTTCAATCGAAAGAGGCTCTCCTCCTGTGCATTTATGCCACGGAGGTATTTAAACGTCTCTCACAATGAAAAAATAAAGTCAGTATCAGAGTGAAAATAAACAATCAAAAGGAAAAAAATCCACTCCACTATTATACAAACTTCAAACTTGTTGCATATCAAAAAATTACAGAGGAGAAAAAGGCCTCAGAACTGTTGAAACAGAGCTATCATAATGGACAACAAGTGCCCTAAAGCTCTGACCAGAAACATCAGCAGCCTAAGACCACTAACCATATTAGTAGCCACCCTCTGCACTGACTCCAATCTGTTTATATCCTTTTGAAGGTGCTGTCTCCAGAATTGCACACAATACTCCAAATGAGGTCACACCAAAGATTTAGACAGAGACACTATCACCTCCTTTTTTCTGCTGGCCATTCCTCTCCTTATGCACCCAAGTATCCTTCTAGCTTTCATCGTTGTTTAGCTACTTTAAGATCGTCAGACACAAATCACGCCCAGGTCCCGCTCTTCTTTTGTGGACAGTAGTACTTCCCCGTACACTGTACCGCTTCCTTTGATTAATGCAGCCCAAATGAATGACCCTGCAGTTTTTAGCATTAAATCTCAGCTACCAAATTCTCGATCATTCTTCAAGCTTAGGTAGATCCCTCTTCATGTTATTTACTCCTTTCTGGGTGTCTACTCTATTGCAGATTTTTGGTATCATCTGCAACGAGGCAGGGATAAGTCTGGAAGCCTGGAGGAACAGATGGGTGAAGGAGTGAAGCAGGGGCACTCAACCCCCTTGCTAGCTGTAGCAGCACTACACAAGAGCCCAGGGTCCCCGCAAGGGAAGGTCTGGACCTCAGACTCTTCCAAAGCGGGGTGCCAAGCAGCAAAAAAAACCAAACAAACAAACACCTCACAGATTAAAAATAGCTTGTGAGCTGATAGAGAGAGCCATGGGATCCCGAGGGGGCTGCTAACCAAAGCCTGAGGCCTCTTCACACCTGCTCCTCTGTACAGATAACTAACAGGCCTCCAAGAGGACCATCCACACCGCAGACGGGAAAGGCTTGGGGGGCTTTGAGGAGGCACTAGAATTAGCATCAGGCCCTGGGCCCCACCAGGCAGGGTGTCACAACAATGCTGAAAAAATTGAGCCCTAGGCATCTCCCCACTGCATCGGGGGGCAAAAGGAGAAATTTTAAATCATACCTGATAATATCCTATCATTTCTTGAATCCTCCTAGACCAGCCTTGATGAGTGGGTTAAGCTCCCTAGCCAGTATGTGGAGGCAGACTTGACATCACTGAAAAATGCTCACCAGGTTATATAATCACTGGTGCAGTATGGAGAGAAACCAGTAAGACATCTCGAAAAGTGTGTGCGCGCATGTATGCACTGTTGAGTCAATGTTTGGTTTATTCACTATTTGATTAACCTGGTGACCCAGCCCTTGGATCTTCTTGGCGAGGTGCAACCAGAAGAGGATTCCCAGGCCTTTCTTCTTTGCAGTAAGTCTACAGCACCTGTTAATCCAAGATGGTTTTCCCATACAAGTAGTAGCCAGGCCCAACCCTGCTTAGCTTCTACAATCAGCTGAGATCAGGCTCATTCAAGGCAGCGAAGCCATAGTCTACAAGACTGAAAAACCTCAGAGATAAAAACTCAAAAACAATTAGCAAAAATAACAAGCAACCATTAGAACAAATATTTGGTTCTCTTACGACAATATAAACTCAATCAAGCTCTGTAACAGAATTCAATGCAAAGGTAATAGTACTCCCCAACCTGTAGTAAAGGCCTCCAGGACAGGTTTTGGACTGGTCTGGCAGTAGACAAGAAAAGGAAATGATCAGTATGATTACAATTCTTCTTTCTTAATCATTCTACTAGACCAATCCAGACAAGTGGAACGTACTCAAGCAGTCAGGATACAAGGTGGGAAGATGACTATGCTCTGACCAGAACAAACTTACCAAAGGCACCATCAGCACTTGCTCTCACATGCAACGCAGTGTTTCATAGAGACACTCAAAGCATTTTGAGGGAAAGCAAGATGGTGTAGGCAGTAGCTCTGTTTAGTGCCGTACTGCAGTGTCGTTCAAGATTGTTTTACCTTTGTTCTAATGCCTCATTCTTTGTGTAAATGAAAAGCTAAGCAGCAGGCTGCTGCTGCAGAGGGTCACGGGCCGATGGATAGTGTTCTCAAATCCGTTAGTGGCGAGAATCCTCCAGACGGTCTGGTGGGAGTAGCGGCAATGAAAGGAAAGCTCTCGCTATCCCTGGATCTGGAAACTTTTTAAACCAGAGCGTCAAAACCCTCCAGTTCAGCCGGTGTGGTAAAGCTCATAACACCTGGAATGAGTGAGACGTTGTGGAGGAATAACAGCGGCGATTCCCAGCTGCACCAACTTGGTATCAAGGTTAGTATTCGGATGTCAGGCATAGCCACCAACATCCCTGGAGTGTCTGAGACTTCTGCAGGTACCAACAGACCAGAAGTGCTTGGAAGATATGTCACTTCCCTCTATCAGATCTGTGAACTCCAGTACACCGAGGGAAGATCCTGCTTCTGAGTTGGTTCATTCAGTGCTGGTAAGACCTAAAAGATCTTCAATTTGGAGACCTTGTGGGATGACGCAGCTATGCTGGAATGGTCTATCAGGCCAGCTTCAAAATATTGCATCTATGATTGTTCAAACATACCATAAAGTGGGGGCACATGAGCAGGTTTTGGAGGATTTAGCACAGTTACTTACCTGTAACAGGTGATCTCTGGGAACAGCAGGAATAAGTCTTCACATATGGGTATGTCGGTACCGACGGAGCCTGCGCGGGAACGCTCCCCAGCGTCCAATAAGAAAGCTTTTGGGAGCATCCCACAGCGCCTGCGTGCTGCCTTCCCGCCTTTCCCAACTGCCTCTCCTCAGTTGAGTTTCAAAGCTGAGACAAAGAGAGAAAGAGAAGGGAAAGAAGAGATTTTATTTATTTATTCAGGCTTGATATACCGCCCAAGACCGAAGTATCAGGGCGGTGTACAATAAAAGGCAGCCGCAGAAAAACAAAGAGAGAAAGGAACGCCATTGAATAATAGGAAAGAGTGAGTGAGAGATAGAGAGAAGAAAAGGACAGAGGCTACAGAGCTAAGCACAGAGACGCAGGGAGAGAGGGAGGGCAGAGGGTGGCAGTCGAATATGACATGATGGACAGGATTTGGCATGATGGTTACATTTCAGGGAGAGGCTGGAAGATCAAACGCTTGAGAGAAAAGATGAGTCTTGAGGAAGGGTTTGAAATGAGAGAAAGAGGGCTCAGTACGGAGGGTGTGAGGAAGGGAATTCCAGAGGGCGGGGGCTAGGAAGAAGAAAGCAGAATGGCGGGTAAGTTCAAGATACAACTCCTAGGGGAGGTGGGTGGGTTGTGAAGACTTATTCCTGCTGTTCCCAGAGATCACCTGTTACAGGTAAGTAACTGTGCTATCTCCAGGAACAAGTCTTCACATATGGGGTCTCCCAAGCTAAGATGTCTGGAGTCCCAGCATGTCATAGATTGGAACATGCTATACCTAATAACACCAGGCATCCTAAGGATGGAGGGTAGGAGTTGAAAAGAGAAAGGTGCTGTGGAAAACAGCTTAACCTAGCATAGGACAGCAGACAAGGAGTCCATGTGTGGATGATAATTGTCAATGATACTGAAATGAAATATTGCAATATGGACCTCCCCTAACAGGATTTCACAGAAGTATAGAGGTTCATGGGATCTACTGGGCAACCCAGTAGAGGAACCTCGAAGAGGATCTCACTGTAAAGTGGAGGTAATAAACCTGTAGGAAAAACAGTGGAGGTCAGAATCCTGAAAGGTAACAGGTAACCCCAGTAAAAAAAACTGGGGTAGTACAAAAACGGTGGGCCTTCAGCGGAAGGCTTTATGACAAAAGCCGAACTCTTTTGGCGGCAGAGTGTCTCACTCTTAGGAGCAAAAAGAGAAAGGCTAACCGATTAGGACAAACAGGCACAGTCCTTGTGGGGAGAAAGGGTATGGGAACCCCTTGTACCCCAAAAAGAGAGGACAAATGCCTGAGGAGTAAAGCCTGTGACTAACTGAAGATCCGCAATGTCTCTCCTAACTGGGGTAAGCTAGGAGAGATATTGGAGCATGGAGAGCTTCAGAGGTACCTAAACCCTAAGGTTATGGTATAAAAGTTGTTGACTACCACAGGAGTGGTTGTGTGTGTAGAACCCCAAACCTGCTGGATAGCATAGGTATGGGAAAAACCCATCTGTCAGAATCATATAGCTATATGAGCATAGACAGTCAGATAGATATGTATCCACATACTTATCTATCTATAATAAAATATCTCGACAGATACATACATACATATAAGAATATATCTATAGTGAGATATGGAAGGGCATAAAATACACACAAAAGATAGATATGAATATGTAGGCCTATATATGGGTGTCTGCAATTAAGCAGACAGAGATATGCCTACAGCACGGTATTCACATAGATGAATCTTTCCTCTCCACATATCCTAACAAGGAGGTGGAACCTACTTGAGAAGATATATAGAGAATCTATTCCTCCTGGTTATGATCTGCAAGGATGCTAGCTAGTGAAATAACCAGGACGGTTACGTGAAAAACAGAGGATAATATCAGTCTGCAGCCAGCAAGTCCCGAGTCTTCCAGAACTCTAGCATGGTAAGTGGACCGAAGACGCATAGAGATGAGATACCATGTTGACCTGCTTAAGGGCAAAAGGTATCATGCGTTCTTACCATGAGGACGAGCTGCAAGGAGAAAGAGCATATCCCCAATTGGGAATACTATGGACCAAAGCAAGGAATTGGCAACTCCTTAAGCTTTCACGTAAGAGAAGGCCTATGTCCTTTATATCAAAAAGGAGATAGTAAAAGAAGGGAGAACCCTTCTAGTCATGGGAGACATGACTGAAAAGCCTTTTCCAACCATCTAGGATAGCTGTTGGAGAAAAAAAACCCATGCTCTCTAGCAAGGGCCCATAGTGGAAAGCTTCTC
Source organism: Ichthyophis bannanicus (assembly GCA_033557465.1). Taxonomy (NCBI): domain Eukaryota; kingdom Metazoa; phylum Chordata; class Amphibia; order Gymnophiona; family Ichthyophiidae; genus Ichthyophis; species Ichthyophis bannanicus. The sequence goes on along the minus strand of CM066037.1, from coordinate 195,854,507 downwards.
TGTAAAATTGCAGAGAGCATGATGCAGGAGAATGAGGAGATAGAACTGGCTGCTGGAGAGCCAGTATCTCTGCCAACTATGCTGCCAAACCCAGGAGAATGGAGATGGCAGAAATAGAAGACAATCCAGAAAGCTTTAGTGAGATAATCTCCAAGATAGATGAAAGCACTGACTTGGAGCCACTACTAAGACTAGACAGAATGTTAGTGGAGGACAAATCTGGTTGTTTGTGGACAAGAACCAGTGGTCCAAACATTAAGGCTCCTGCATAGGCAGCTGCTAGCAAGACAGCAAAGAGAATCTTACTGTTTAAAAACAGAAAGGACAGAACAGGAGTAGAAAACTCTGGACATGTCTGATAAGCTGCCCCAAAGCAAGATTGAAAAAGAGGAGTTAACTCAGAGAGGCAAACTCCGCACTGGAAAGTGACAAAACTAGAGAGGCTGAAGAAAAAGCCCTCCAGTGAAGTAATACCGCTCTACAGAGGAAAAAGCTTGGTAAGAGGGTGAAGAGAATGGAGCTGAAGAAGACTTACCAAGTAGTAAGTCTATAGAAAGGAAAAAATACATGCTGGCACAGGAAACTATCATTTGATAGTGGTTAGACCTCTTTCCCTAGCAGGAAGAAGAGGAGAATCCTGTGACCTATAGGCATGAACCATCCTGACAGCTCATAGAAATAGAAAAAATGGATGTCTTTTGGAAAGAGATCCATGTCTAGGGGTTAGAATGAAGCGGTGGATTGCCTCTATTGAGAAGAAGCAAACAGCCGATTCTAAACCCCAAGAGTCACAAGCATCTGATGATTGATCAGAAACCCTGCGGTTGCTGGGTTTGCTGAGCCTGGTGAGAGGTTGGATTCTTCAGACCAGGACGATGCTTCCCCTGTTTGGGAACATCTGTATGATGGGCAGTTGATGAATAAAACCTTCTTCACCTATGGGAAGAAAGTTTGGTAGGACATTTCCTACCTACTGGGACAGAAGGTATAGAACAACCCCTAGGAACAGGTAAATCAGTGGACAACTGAGTAACCTGACAAAGACTCCTTGTTGAAGAGATTTTCTCCAGTGCAAGGAGTATGTCAAAGTCTTTGTTGTGCCCATTTGTCCAAGTCTGAAGCTTGGAGCCAGGCTCTACGTCGTGCCCCTATAGCTATAGCAGAAGTCCTGCTAACAGACTCAAAGAGTCTAGGGAAGCACGAGAAAGAAACCAAGAGATATTCTGGATATGCTTAAGCAGTGAGGAATAGTCTGCACTCTTGGAATCTGGAAGGAAAGGAGTCAAAAGATGTAATTTCTTTGTGACCTCCTCAAGAGATAGACTCATATAAAAGATATATGAGAGAAGTCTTGCAGAAAGCATAGATGTCTGGAAGGTTTGACGTCTAAAGGCATCTAGTGTCCTAGACTCACGACCTGGCGGATAAGAAGATTGCTTTTTCTTACTTTACTCGCCTCAGTGCTGATTCCACTACTATGGAATGATGAGGAAGTTGAGTCTTGAAACCCTGGAGTGGGGGGCACCTTATATAGGAGATCAGTTGCTCTGGAAAGTGGGGGTACCCTTAAAGGTGCTTCCCACAGACCTAGAAGGAGATCCTGCAAGGAATGATGCAAAGGAAGCATTATGCTCTCCTTAGCTTTGGTAGGAACAGAGCCTTGTGCAGGATCATGTCCAGGGATAGGAATGGCAAGTGATCTTGCCATTTCCAGGAGAAAACTCTGAAAAGAGGGATCTCCAACGGGAATCTCCTTTGGACAGGTTAGACCAGAAGAACTAGCCTGAGCACCGAAGGATCTATCCAAATATATAGGAATAGAAGATCCTACATGGTGCAGGGTGGTATCCTTAAAGGATGATTGCTGGTACTGGCTGTCAGGAGCAGCATCCGTCAGTACGTCATCGTCCATGCCAGGTATGGACTCAAAGCCTGGTATAGAAGGGAGCGATCCTGTTGAAAGAAGCATGGTAGGAGCTGGCCACGATGCTACTGTGGATACCGGTAGCGATGCCGACACCGGTACCGATATCGGAGCCGAAGCCGACACAGACATCGGAGTAGCCATCGATGACAGCTCAATCGGTACCGAAGTAACCAAAAACCTCCAGCAGCCATCCTCAGTACCAAGCCTGCGGTACCGATCGGTGTCGGTACCAAGGCATGCTGGTACCCAGTCTTCCAGACTAGAGATCGATTGCAAACTCAGTATCGAGGGCAATGAGCCTGATGAACAAAGCACTGTAGGCACCAACCGCAAAGGTAATGTGGACATCGGTACTGACTTCGGTACCGTGTCTGATACCGGTGGATGAAGGCCAACCGGTGGCAACTCAAACGGCATCGGAGGAACTGAGAGTTGCGGATCCGAATCATCGGAACCGAGCCTTTGGTACCGAGGGGAGCCGGTACCAAGGCGAGTCGGTACCCAATCCTCCAGACTGGAAATCGATTCCAGACTCGGCATCGAAGGAAGCGAGTCTATCGATGCACGTCTGGAGGGTACCGACGTCAGTGGTCGTATCGGTGTCTGTACCGATACCGGAAAGTCAGTCTGGGAAATATCCACCGGACCCGAAGGTACCGAGGACGCCAGATGACGATCCCTGGTGAGGAGTGTTTCATCCAACACCAGTGCCGGAGCCGGGGTATCGGTACCGCTCGAAGCGGATGCCACCACCGGACACGGCTCAGGTATGTTCTGTGAGGGGTGAACCCCAGGAACAACCTGAAACCTCTCATACGCTTTGGAGACCGAAGACTCCCGCCGGGGTTTTGAAGCCAGTGGGCCCTCAAGGGCAAGGCAGGAGCCGTCTACATGCTGTGCATGAGACCTACCACTCGAGGACTGGCTAGTCTTAACAGACTGTTTATGGGTTACCTGATCCTGTGTAGAAGAAAGGGACAGTGCCCTGAAGTTGGAGGGGAACCGGGCATCAAGAAAACCTCGATATTGAAACCCTCTTCTCAACAAACTGATGCCCAAAGGCTCCGGAGGAAAAAGGTCAGGCCCCAAACAGGTTAGACAACGACTTTGAGGATCTAAAAATAAAGTTGTACCGCCACAGTCTGAACATTTCCTGGAGAAAGTGGCTGGCAGTTCCATGAAGGAAAAAGAAGAGGCCTAAAGGCCTGAGAAACCGTGAGACACTATGAAGAAAAATAGTCCTTGAAAAAGGAAAATTTCACAAGAAAACACCAGCGGTACCGGTGGCGTCGGGGAAGACAGCTGCGACCACAAGAAAAGTAAAGAAATAAAACAGAATTTACTGAAGGTGACAGGACGTCCTGCCGGCTCCGCGGAAAAACGAAAACTGAGGAGAGGCAGTTGGGAAAGGCGGGAAGGCAGCACGCAGGCGCTGTGGGATACTCCCAAAAGCTTTCTTATTGGACGCTGGGGAGCGTTCCCGCGCAGGCTCCGTCGGTACCAACGTACCCATATGTGAAGACTCATTCCTGCTTGTTCCTGGAGATAAAAAGTTAATCTAATTGTGAATCCAAGATTGGATAATTGCAGAATAATGCCATTGGGCTTATCAAGAACTCTATGATTGTTCATAAAAAAACGAGTTATTTGAAAATGTTGATAGAAGGAGGAATTGAAGGATATTGAACTTCCCTAAGGTCCCTTTGATACCTGGATAGGAACTGTGCAAAAAATATTTGATTTCTATTTTTGAATATTCCTTCTGAATCTGTCCTTCTGCTTACTGCATTTTATATATCTACGGTTAAGGTTAAGTCTGGGCTTGAGAAAGAGCAGTCACCAATAATTTCATCAGGCAGTTTAGACTTGATTGCATTCTTGGAGTGTTCTGACTGAGCAAAAGGTGACGGCAACTTTGCTGGTAGCTGATGTCCCGGAACCTGATAGAGACTGGCTCTTAAAATGTTCTTCAGGTGCAAAGATCCTGTGTTTATGGATTGTAGAATCAGGATGTTCCCTGACATATCTAGGGTTACTCAGAAAATAGTTTCTTTTATTAAGATCAGGGGCTGTACAGTTGAGTAGGTTATTTTTTCCTCAATATCCTTGTAAATGTTTGGTTAAGTTGGGTGGGTCCAATTATGTTTTTCTTGAACCACAGCAGCTGTCTTCCCGGATTTCCTCCATGCCTGCTTCTGCTCAGTTGGGAGCTGATATCAGGGCCTGAATCAGGGCATACGTCTAGGCGGGGCCTTATTTTCGGCATGTCCATATGGACGCCCCACTTCCTGCCTTTTTCTATTAAAAGTTTTATTTAATTTTGGGGTTTTGCTTTCCCTCATTGTAGGCTTGCTAGAATGACAGACTTTGAAGACATAAAGACAGAGAGGTATATAGATGAGACCTACAACAGCGAAGTACTGAAGCCCCACCTTCACTCTGGCAGCGTCTCAGTTGCTATGGAGGAGAGAGGTCACATGAAAGGAGAGCATCACATTGGTGTGGCAGGAAGTGATCCCATAGCTAGGACCTATCATCCAGGTGATATAAAACCCTCTTGCACCGAGGAGGTTTCTCTAGGACCATATGCCCATGAGGGAAAGGTTAGGATGGCAGTTATAGTTGGTGATTTGATCATTAGACATGTAGATAGCAGGGTGGCTGAAGGACGTGAGGATCGCCTGGTAACATGCCTGCCTGGTACAAAGGTAGCAGACCTCATGCACCACCTAGACAAGGTTTTAGGTAATGTGGCTGAGGAGTCTGTTGTCTTGGTACATGTTGGTACCAATGACATAGGAAAGTGTGGGAGGGAGGTTCTGAAGGCCAAATTTAGGCTTTTAGGTAGGAAACTGAAATCCAGAAATTTCAGGGTGGCATTCTCCGAAATGCTACGTACTAGGGAGCAGTGATCACGCTGAAGCAAGAACAAACCAACCAGAAGCGTGATTGATTGGAAAGACAGAGTCCTTTATTAAACCTCAGGCCGCCTGACACAGGCCGTGTTTCGCTTCGTCAGGGGCTGCCAAGGCACAAGAAACTAAAATCATAAAAAACCACCATTAACCAACAACAACGACATAAAGGAACAGACTGACAAACTTATAAAAACATCATACTTATGAATATTTAAATAACATTAAAAACATTAAAAACTAACATACAGTACAATAAAATTGATAAATAATGTGAAAAGAGTGCTCGAGGGTACAAATCATGAAATCATATACATGCATAAAATAATTTACCAACCTCTGTTGTGGACTTTAAAAACTATCACACCACGCTTGTGTAGTAAAATCTAAAAGAACATTGTTGCTAGAGAAACAAAAACAGGACAATTAAAACATTTTTCATTAACTCAAAGTGAAAGGAAAAGAAGGTGGAAAAAATGAGGAGAACAAGACAGGACATGGGTAAAGTACAAAACTTCAATAAATAAACTACATAAGAAAAACTTATACTGAAAGAGTGTGGTAGCAGGAGTGAGCCAGAAGGCCCCTATCAATAAGGCATGAGCCAACATGTACAATGTTAACCAGGACATTACCAATTGATCTGTACAGAGTAAACATGAACACAAAAAAATGTGAACAAAAAAAGGGGTTGAGAAAATGCGTTCTGTGATACCATTGTAAACTGTGCATAACTTAATGGCATTAGACACAAAGTTTGCAACTACAAAAAACCGATGTATCAAACGTGCTATATATAGTAGAAATCATGGAAAGATATTAATATGCCCTTTGCAAAAAATATGTATATGTGGAGATGGCCGAATTTGAAGGATGATGTGTAAACCATCATCTAAGTATAAAGGGCCGCCACTAAGGGGTCATTGACCATGTGTTAAATCTAGCTCAGAGGCTGATAAAAAGCAAAGAGAGCGTAAATGCGCTGTACAGGTGATATTTAGCACAGTTTATTTATTTATTTACATTCTCTTATATACCGCGCTATTCTGCATCAGTGCGGTTTACATTGAACAAACTGAAATTACATTGAACAGGGCATTATAACTTGGAGATAGCCCATGTTTCCTGTAAAAATAGTTATGGAGGGTTAAGTGGCTTGCCCAAGACCACAAGGAGCACCTGTGGGACTAGAAACCCCAGTCCTTCCGGCCCAAGGTTGCTGTCCTCTAGTGGGATTTGAACCACCGACCTTCCGGCCTGAAGTACCTTGACCCAACCACTAGACCACTCCTCCACTCTTTTAAATGGGTTTCAACTTTAAAACATAAAAAAAAAAAAGAGCAGGCAGCCAACGAATGAATAAAACACACTCGTATCCCTTCACTACCTCATAAACTAAGATGAAACTGAAAATATGTAAAAAAAAGGTAGAATGAATTACCTTGAGAAGAACTGCCGTCAGACTCTTTGGACAAACAGCATAGTAGGGAAAACGCCGACCCATGCGCAATTGAAGAGAAGAAAAGGGGCGGAGTCATCCATTCGGCAGGAAAATAACACATAAGCCAAAATCAAGGAAAAAAGAATCCATCAGCAGTGTAACAAACATGAAAAGGGTGTCACAGGTTTCACTGTAAAAATAGTGGAACTGAAACAAAATGTATAATGCCCATGAAACCGCATGGCCGGCAAATCCGCCAAGATATAATGCAAAGTTACTCGCTGAGTCACTCATATGGGATGCCGAAATGCCATCATATAGGATTGCTAAACATAGTATACACAAACAATCACAATGTAAAAAAGAAGTCAACGAATGACTAAAAAATAACACACAATGTATAATTCTCATAGACAGCAAAAACCGCCAAAGTTAAAACTGGGCACATTTAAAAACAAATGGTCAACTCGTGAACCTTGGTGCCGAACATGAATAGCATATAAATAGAAATAAATGATAAGCAGCCCATCGCGATAAAACACCCAAAAAAAACTAAAAAAGGGGCACGTAAATGAATAAAACATGAAAGATTAAAAGGGAGGAATGAAACTAAAAACTGAACAGGCCAATATAACTCAGGGGCCATTTGTAAAAAACTGCATGTATGGTATGCCACCCATTAAAAACTGAATAGATAACTGAATAAAACTGCATGGATCGAGATACCAAGACTTTAAAGGACAAACCCAATAGTCACAATAAAAGCAGCATATAAATAAATCATGCATAGTATGCCAAACCTAATAAAAAAAATAAATAACTAAAACTACATAAATCAGGGTACAAAGACAAAACCGTCCAATAAAACTCACATGAATAGTACAATAACATGTTTAAAAAAGGAACTGAAACCCTATAACAGGCGTGAGGACAATAAAAGATCATAAAATAGGACCTCGACTGAGGTACAAATATAATAAAGAATCAAAGGAAAACTGACAAATTTTGATCAAGATTTAAACCATTCGGAGACATAGAATTTAGATGAAAGATGAACTTTTGCTCAAGCTTCATAAGGGTTTTGTTAATGTCTCCTCCCCTCCAGTTAACCTTCACTTTTTTTGATAACAAAAACAACTTAAAATCCATAATGTTATGTGAGACATCTAACCAATGTTGAACTAAGGGTTTATCAGCCAATTGACGTTTTATGCAGCTCTTGTGTTCCACTATCCTCGTTCTTATCATGCGTGTGGTCTTCCCTACGTATAATTTTTTGCAAGGACACTGCACAACATAAATGACATTTTTGGTTTCACAATTAGAAAAATCATCTATGTAAAATTTTTGATTCGTGAAAGAGTGGATGAAAAAATTACGTATTGGCAAAGAGTTTAAACACACCGAGCATCTCCCACATTGGTATTGTCCCTTGAACTTAGATAGCAACTTCTTCTCTGTGAGAGCAGAAGGCACCAAAAGATTTTGCAAATTAATATTGCGTTTGTGTGCCACGGTAAGTTTCATGTCCTGAAAAGCTGGAAGTGTTTGCACCAAATACCATTCTTTTTGCAAAATCTTAATGATGTATTTAGAGTGAGAAGAGTATATAAGAGGGCAAACCATACCAATATCTTCATCACGTGTCTTAACCTTAAGCAGGTCTTCGAGGGGTGTCTCTGGCCCTAGTATAAGCTTTATGGAGATAACAAACCGGATAATTTCTAGCCAAAAATCTCTCTTTCATATCCTGGGCCTGTTTTTCAAAATCTTGGGTCTTAGTACAGATGCGTCTAGTTCTCAGAAATTGGCTTACGGGTAAATGATTCTTCTCACTCTATATATATTCTTCTCACTCTAAATACATCATTAAGATTTTGCAAAAAGAATGGCATTTGGTGCAAACACTTCCAGCTTTTCAGGACATGTTTTATTTTTTTAGTCATTCGTTGACTTTTTTTTTACATTGTGATTGTTTGTGTATACTATGTTTAGCAATCCTATATGATGGCATTTCAGCATCCCGTATGAGTGACTCAGCGAGTAACTTTGCATTATATCTTGGCGGATTTGCCGGCCATGCGGTTTCATGGGCATTATACATTTTGTTTCAGTTCCACTATTTTTACAGTGAAACCTGTGACACCCTTTTCATGTTTGTTACACTGCTGATGGATTCTTTTTTCCTTGATTTTGGCTTATGTGTTATTTTCCCGCCAAATGGATGACTCCACCCCTTTTCTTCTCTTCAACTGCGCATGGGTCGGCGTTTTCCCTACTATGCTGTTTGTCCAAAGAGTCGGACGGTAGTTCTTCTCAAGGTAATTCATTCTACCTTTTTTTTACATATTTTCAGTTTCATCTTAGTTTATGAGGTAGTGAAGGGATACGAGTGTGTTTATTCATTCGTTGGCTGCCTGCTCTTTTTTTATGTTTTAAAGTTGAAACTGTGCTAAATATCACCTGTACAGCGCATTTACGCTCTCTTTGCTTTTTATCAGCCTCTGAGCTAGATTTAACACATGGTCAATGACCCCTTAGTGGCGGCCCTTTATACTTAGATGATGGTTTACACATTATCCTTTAAATTCGGCCATCTCCACATAGAGTAAATTAGACTTACCTGCTAATTGTTGTTCCTTAAGGAACTCTAGTCCAGTCCCGGAAATGTAGCTCCACCAGCAGCTTTGGAGACTGAAAGATGTCATCGTCATGATGTCACTGGTACAAATAGGCTAGATCCGCCCCCTTTCACCAGCACCTATTGACAAAGCAGACTCAGCAGAGCAACAAATAAGTAGTTAACTCAAAACATCCATAATGAACCGCATCTACAGATAGGTATAGAACACTAACGAACAGCACAGGGCCGCCCAGAAAGAACAGGCAGTGCCCTGTAAAAGAATGGGTACCTAAGCACCATAGCCGCATGCTGCAACCCTACAGAGATCCCCTCTGAGAACATCTCTCATCCCTGTGCCTCACAGCGGGACCCTGTGGTTATGATGTGGTTTGTTTTTTTTTTGTTGTTTTTCTTACAGAGAAGGATTCCACAGCTGACCCATCACTTCAGGCTGGTCTACACCCACCGAACGGGAGGGATCCGGGACTGGACTAGAGTTCCTTAAGGAACAACAATTAGCAGGTAAGTCTAATTTACTCTTCCTTTGCGTCCCTCTAGTCCAGTCCCAGAAATGTAGAGGATGTAACAGAGCAGTACAGATCAACGGGAGGACCCTGACCCAGCCTAAAGGACGGCTGACCCAAAACGACCATCTCCGCGCGCCTGCACATCCAGGCAGTAATGTCTAGCAAAGGAATGCAACGAGGACCAGGTCGCCGCCCTACAAATATCCGCCGCCGGAACCAGGCTGACTTCCGCCCAGGACGCTGCTTGAGCTCTCGTGGAATGGGCCCGCAAACCGACCGGAACTTCCTGGCCTCTCAAAATGTAGGCAGAAGCAATCGCTTCCTTCAGCCATCTAGAAACGGAAGACTTCGCCGCCGCCTCGCCCTTCCGTGGGCCTCGGAAGGCTACAAAAAGCCTGTCCGACTTCCGGAACGACGCCATACGCCGGAGATACTTCTTGAGCACTCTCCGCACATCCAACCGGTGCAAACGACCACCCGCTTGAGCCCTCTGCCCCGCGGAAAACACTGGCAGCGATACCACTTGATTCACATGGAAAGCGGACACCACCTTCGGCAAAAAGGCAGGAACCGTACGCAAGACCACCTTGTCCGCCGAGAAGGTCAAAAACGGCTCCTGGCAAGACAGCGCCTGCAGCTCCGAAAATCTCCGGGCGGAGCAAATAGCCACAAGAAACAGTCTTGAGCGTCAAATCCTTAAGCGAAGCCCTACCGAGGGGCTCGAACGGCTCCCCGATCAGGGCGTCCAAGACCACATTGAGATCCCACGGAGGAATAACCGAACGCCTCGGCGGTCTCAGCAGCAAAGCCGCTCGCAGGAAACGCCGAATATCAACGTGCGTCGCTATCACCTGACCCTGAATCTTGCCGCAAAAACAGGAAAGAGCTGCCAACTGCACCCGTAGGGAACTGGCCGAAAGCCCCTTCTCCAATCCTGCCTGCAAAAAGGAGAGGATGCTGGAGACGGAAGCTCGGAGAGGATTGAGGGACCTATCGGAACACCAGGCCTCAAAAACACGCCAAACGCGTATATACGCCAGGGAAGTCGACCTCCGGCGTGATCGCAGAAGAGTGGCTATAACCGACACCGAGTACCTCCGGGCCGTTAACCGCGCCCGCTCAAGAGCCAAGCCGTAAGCGAGAATCGATCCACCTGAGGCATTCGCAAGGGGCCTTGAAGCAACAGATCCACCCGAAGCGGGAGCCGCCACGGACGGTCGGCCAACAGCCGAACCAGATCGGCATACCACGGCCGTCTGGGCCAATCCGGCGCCACCAGCACCACCTGACCCGTGTGCCGCTCGATGCGTTATATCACTTTGCCGATGAGCGCCCAGGGAGGGAACACATACAGAAAACCCTCCGCGGGCCACCTCTGCGCCAAGGCATCCAGGCCCTCGGACATCCACTCCTTCCGCCTGCTGAAAAAACGCTCCACCTTCGCCGACTCCAAGGTCGCCATGAGATCCATCACAGGCAACCCCCAACGGCGCACAATCATCGCGAAGACGTCCGAGTGGAGGGCCCACTCCCCCGGATCCACTCGGTGGCGGCTCAGATAATCCGCTTCGACATTGTCGACGCCCGCAACGTGCTGAGCTGATAGGGCCTGCAGGTTCAGTTCCGCCCAGGCCAGCAGCACACTCGCCTCCTCCTCCAGAGACGCACTGCCCATGCTGCCTTGCCGATTGATATACGCCACCGTGGTCGCGTTGTCCGACAGCACGCGCACCACCGCTAGCCCCAGCACCTGCCGAAACGCCTGCAGAGCTTGAAGCACTGCGCGCATCTCCAAACGGTTGATGGACCATAGCCGCTCCTCCCGCGACCAAGTCCCCTGCGCAAAGGAGCCCTCGAGATGAGCCCCCCATCCTGCGAGACTCGCATCGGTGGTGAGCAATCGCCAGCGCGGAGGCTCCAAAGGCACGCCCTGCGTCAGGCTGTCGGGAAGCAACCACCATTGCAGGCTGCCCCTCACCGCCGCCGGACAGGGCAGACACTGCGACAACGCATCCCTCTGATGAGACCACCGCCTGAGCAGAGCACTCTGCAACGGCCGCATGTGAGCCCTGGCCCACAACACCAAGTCTATCGTAGCCGCCATGGTGCCCAGCAACTGCAGGTACTGCCAAGCCGTCGGCGCCCGAAGCCCCAGAAACCAACGCACCAGATCTCTCAAGGCCTGCGCCCTTGTGTGGGGAAGAAAAACCCGGCCTTGCTGAGTCTCGAAGCGCGCCCCCAAGTATTCTAGGGTCTGAGAGGGAGTCAGCCGACTCTTCGCCCCGTTGACTACCCAACCGAGGCTTTCCAACAATTCCACCACCCGAGTGGTGGCTACCACGCTCTCCTCTCTCGACTTCGCCCGAATCAACCAATCGTCCAGGTAAGGGTGTACCAGTATCCCCTCTCTGCGCAGAGCGGCCGCCACCACAACCATAATCTTCGTGAACGTCCGAGGAGAGGTCGCCAGACCGAACGGCAACGCCCGGAACTGAAAGTGTCCCATCGGCACCGCAAAACGGAGAAAACGTTGATGCTCCCTTCGCACGGGGATATGAAGATAGGCCTCTGTCAGATCTAAGGATGTCAGAAATTCTCCCTCGCGAACCGCCGCAATGACGGACCGCAAGGTTTCCATGCGGAAGTGAGCCACCCGAAGGCAACGATTTACCCGCTTGAGATCGAGGATCGGACGAAACGTACCCTCCTTTTTGGGAACTATGAAATAAATGGAGTATCGACCGGCGCCGCACTGGTCCACCGGAACGGGCACCACGGCACGGAGCCGCTGAAGACGCCGTAAGGTGTCTCCAACCGCTTGGAGCTTCCGAGGGGCCCTGCAGGGGGAAAGAACAAAGGAATCTCCGACGGGATGCTGAAATTCTAGGGCGTAACCTTCCCGAATGACCTCTAAGACCCACTGGTCTGAGGTAATCTGGACCCAAGCCGGGTAGAATTCCCGCAACCTGCCTCCCACGGGAACCTCCCCCACCTGGGCCCGCCGTATCTCATTGTGACTTCTTGGCCCCGGAGTACTGGAAGGTACCAAACCCCCTGCCCGCACCTCGGAACCCTCGAAAGGACTGACCACGTGTCGGAAACCGGCTCCGCTGCGACTGCTGAAAGCGAGGAGTGCGAAATCTACGAAAATCTCTCGAGACGCCTCTAGACCCTGAAGCCCCTCGAGTCTGCTTCGGCTTATCCTCCGGGAGACGCCCCCCTTTGGATTCTCCGAGGTCCTTAACCAACTTCTCAAGATCTTCTCCGAAGAGCAGCTTACCCCGGAAAGGAAGTTTACTGAGCCGGGCCTTGGAAGAACTATCCGCCGACCAATTACGGAGCCATAAATAACGGCGAGCCGCTACCACCGAAGCCAGACATTTCGCCAGACCACGAATAAGATCATAATGGAGTGGAGGAGTGGCCTAGTGGTTGGGGCAAGGTACTTCAGGCCGGAAGGTCGGGGGTTCAAATCCCACTAGAGGACAGCAACCTTGGGCCGGAAGGACTGGGGTTTCTAGTCCCACAGGTGCTCCTTGTGGTCTTGGGCAAGCCACTTAACCCTCCCATAGCCCATGTTCCCTGTAATATAGTTATCTCCAAGTTATAATGCCCTGTTCAATGTAATTTCAGTTTGTTCAATGTAAACCGCACTGATGCAGAATAGCGCGGTATATAAGAGAATGTAAATAAATAAATAAAATAAATGAACATTGGACAGGTAAGCCATGCCGGACTCTAGCCGAGACACATCCGCTGTTTGGTCCTCCGAGAGGGAGCTCTGAAGACGTTGAGACCAGCGCAAACAGCCTCTCGCCACCCACGCCCCCGCTATGGAGGCCTGCAGGGAAAGGGCGCCCCTATCAAACACCTGCTTCAGCAAGGTGTCCAACTTCCTATCTTGCCCATCCTTCAATGCTGCCGCTCCCTCCACCGGAATGGTGGTCTTCTTCGTGACCGCCGCTACAGCGGCATCCACCTTCGGGGACCGAAAAAGCAGCTTATCCTGCTCAGAGAGCGGGTATAACCGGTCCAATGCCCAGGTCCCCCTTAACGCCGACTCCGGGGAGTCCCACTCCTCCTGAGTCATATTCCGAAAGACTCTGTGTATGGGGAACACTCGCTGTGACGTGCGCACGGCCTGCAAGAGCGGATCCTCCAACACCTCCTCAGAGGATGTGGACCCCGCGGGCATGTTCAACACCTTTAGCGTCTCGGAAATCAAAGCAGGCAGTTCTTCCTGCCTAAACACGCGGACCACTCTGCTCTGCTGCTCCTCCAACAATTCACCGTCTTCCAAGTCCTCGTCCGAGACGTCCCCCTCTAGGTCCGGTATCCCCAGGTCCTCCTCCAAATGAGCTGGCGACGCCGGGGCCAAATCACCCCGACGCCTTTTAGGCAACGCCACCTCCCCGTCCTGAGGGCTGGACGACCGACTTCTCTTGCCTTTTTGAGGACTGGGGGACTGAACCCGGTCCGGTTGCAGCAAGGCGAACGCCTTCTGCATCAAGGAGAAAAATTCTGAAGGGAACCCAGGCACCCCGGCCCCCTGGGATCCTTCCGGCAGCAAGGGAACGCAGCCAGCGGAGGACGGGCCCGCCACCGGTTCCGAAGCAGATAAGGAAGGGGGGCTGGACCCCCTGCTGTCCAGAGAAGTCTCAGCCAGGTCTTTAGAGCCTTCCCCCATGGACTTTTCCATGCCCAGGGCCTCCAAAGAACAGGTCTTGCAAATGCCCGAGTCCAAAAGCTCTCCGCACCTCACCCCACAGACGAGGCAGCGTGGCTTGGCCGGCATGGCCTATAAACAGCGCTGTAAGGGAGTAGCCGGTTAGCAGCCGCAAGGAGCAGCTCTATTAAAAACGCGGGGGTTTTTTTTGTTTTTGTTTTTTTTACTGAATTCCACTAAGCACACCCTAACTAGCTGCCCCCTGACACTCGTTTCCCAAAACGAAGCTTCAAACTCCTAAAAATCAACTGTGCAGAAAGAAAAAACGGCACCCAAAATGGCCGCCGCAACATTCGTGGCACCAAAAAACCACGCGGTCAGGCCTCCCTCACTCGTGCCGAACTGCCTAAGCCACGCTCCGAGCACTCCCCCAAAAGACCCCTGAGGATTGATGTACTCACCGCGATGCCGATAGGAGAGTGAAGAAGGGCAGCGCTGAACCACTGTTCCCTCTAAGCTGTGCGCGTGTGCGCGCGCACACACCTCACCGAGCGAGCGCACATACTTTATAACAGAGCGCACAAAAATTACAGTTCTGATTCTGATAGAAAACACAGACATCTTAAAATTTAAAAGTTGTTGTGTATTTACGGTTTTCACAAGTTCTACAATATTTTCTAGTGCAATCAATGTGGTGTACATACTGTATTCTGACGTGTAGTCAAATTTTAAAGTATATAACTGAGTGTCGTTATGTGGTGCACAAAAATTTAACCTTCCTTCAAAAGCTGCACAGCTGATATTTTATGCGCACACAGCCTACAGAAAATTAGAGGGAACATTGCGCTGAACCCCTCAGGAGCACAGCCTTGTAAGCGGCATCAGCTCCTGGAGAGACAAGAATCCCCGTGGTACCAACCACTGCCTGCTGCCGTCGGTCTCTGTTACCCTCAACCTGCTCCTCACCCTTCCAAGTGGGTTCGGGAGCAGGGAGGCAAATGCAGGCACCCTTCTGTGCAACTGCAATGCTCGTTGATATGCTGGGGCACCGTTAGAGACAGAGGAAGGAGGGAGGGGGAGGGGGGGAAGAGAGAGAGAACAGAGAAGAGAGAAACAGCCCCAGCAATACAGGATCTCTGTCAGCAGCAGCAGGCACCTAAAAACTAAGGCAAAAAATAAATTCCTATCACCAAGGGGAGCCTAACCAAAGAATTAAAGCTCTGCTTATTTGTTCCTCTGAGCCCAGTCCCGGGCTCAGAACCTCCAAGCTGCTTGGAGACTGAAAGTACTGGTGAAAGGGGGCGGATCTAGCCTATTTGTACCAGTGACATCATGATGATGACATCTTTCAGTCTCCAAAGCTGCTGGTGGAGGTTGACAACTCTACATTTCCGGGACTGGACTAGAGGGACGCAAAGGAATACATATTTTTTGTAAAGGATATTTTTTGCAAAGGGCATATTAATATCTTTCCATGATTTCTACTATATATAGCACGTTTGATACATCGCGGTTTTTTGTAGTTGCAAACTTTGTGTCTAATGCCATTAAAGTTATGCACAATTGACGATGATATCACAGAACGCATTTTCTCAACCCCTTTTTTTGTTCACATTTTTGTGTGTTCATGTTTACTCTGTACAGATCAATTGGTAATGTCCTGGTTAACATTGTACATTTTGGCTCATGCCTTATTGATAGGGGCCTTCTGGCTCACTCCTGCTACCACACTCTTTCAGTATAAGTTTTTCTTATGTAGTTTATTTATTGAAGTTTTGTACTTTACCCATGTCCTGTCTTGTTCTCCTCATTTTTTCCACCTTCTTTTCCTTTCACTTTGAGTTAATGAAAATATTTTTAATTGTCCTGTTTTTGTTTCTCTAGCAACAATGTTCTTTTAGATTTTACTACACAAGCGTGGTGTGATACTTTTTAAAGTCCACAACAGAGGTTGGTAAATTATTTTATGCATGTATATGATTTCATGATGATTTGTACCCTCGAGCACTCTTATTTATTTCACATTATTTATTAATTTTATTGTACTGTATGTTGTTAGTTTTTAATGTTTTTAATGTTATTTAAATATTCATAAGTATGATGTTGTTTTTATAAGTTTGTCAGTCTGTTCCTTTATGTTATTATTGTTGGTTAATGGTTGTTTATGATTTTAGTTTCTTGTGCCTGGCCAGCCCCTGACGAAGGGTAGCGAAACACGGCCTGTGTCAGGCGGCCTGAGGTTTAATAAAGGACTCTGTCTTTCCAATCAATCACGCTTCTGGTTGGTTTATTCTCCGAAATGCTTCCATTCTATGCGCAGGAACCAAAAGGCAGGCAAAGCTCCAAAGTCTCAATGCGTGGATGAGACGATGGTGCAAAAAAGAGGGTTTTGGATTGGTTAGGAACTGGGCAACATTCCGGGGAAGGAACGGCCTTTTCCAAGGGATGGGCTCAATAGGGATGGTACCAGGCTGCTGGCATTAACCTTTAGAAAAGAGAGAGCAGCTTTTAAACTAGATAATAGGGGAAACCCAACAGTCACCCAAAAACACATGGTTCGGAAAGATGTATCCTTGAAGGATACCAGCAAAAGAGGGAAGTTAGGGTATCCCAACAGAGGTTCCAATAAAAAATAAAAGCAACCCAGATGCCCTTTACAGAGCTGAAAGGTTCCAAAATTACCCCCATCAACTGATAACCACATTAATATGAAGAAAATACAACCTCTTAAAATGTCTATATGCAAATGCTAGATGTTTAAAAAAATTAAGATGGGAGAGCTAGAATATATAGTACTAAATTAATTAGATATGATTGGCATCTCAGAGACCTGGTGGAAGGAGGACAACCAATGGGACACTGTGATACCTGGGTACAAACTATATCACAATGATAGGGTACATCAAATTGGTGGAGGGGTTACACTCTGTTAGAGAGGGCATTGAGTCACACAGGATTAAAGTTTTGCAGGAAACCCAAAATACACTGTAGAATCTCTATGGATAGAAATCCCATGTAAAAAGGGGAAGGCGATGGCAATGGGGTGTACTACTGACCGCCTAGCCAGAATGAACAGATGGATGATGAAAGGCTAAGAGAAATCAAGGACGCTAACAAAAGTTACAACACTGTAACAGGGTAATTTCAATTACCTCGGTATTGACTGAGTCAATGTCACTGCAGAACATGCTAGGAAGAAAGCTTCTAGATGAAATAAATGACTGTTTCTTGGAGCAGCTGGTTCATGAACCGACAAAGAGGGGAAGCTATTCTGGACACAGATCCAGTGTAAGTGGTAAGGGTGTTGGGGCTACTTGGCAATAGTAATCATAGTATGGTTGTGGTTGATTTAATAACTAGAAGGAGGACGGCAAAGAAATCTACAGTACTACCTTTTAAATTAGGACTTACCTGCTAAGTAATGTTCCTGGAGAACCTCCAATCCAGTCCTAACCTGTGGATAGTCACACCCTACCAGCAGCTTGGAGACTGAGCATGTCAACTTCAATGACATTAGTATAGATAGGCAGCTGGTACCTCCCACCAGACTCTAGTATCCTATTGACAAAGCAGACTCGCGAGAGCAACTATTAAGAAAAGTAGCTATTTGAAAATCATATTAAAAACTCCAAACCCCAACAGGCACGAACCCCCCCAAATGATGAACAAGAATGCTTACCGTGTAGCCAGTCACTTACAGACCTATCTACCGTGTATGAGTCATGCCGGCCTTTCCAGACCCTGCTGACTTGCCCGGACACCTGTCTGTTTTCGCAAAACTCTGTTAATCCTGTCCTGATGCTGTCTACTGCCCAATCCCTATAAAAACTAAAAGTCCTCACAAGGAGCCGAATATACATCTAAATCTAACCACAAACTTCTTAAAATTAACACGGCTTCAA
The DNA here is from genome assembly GCA_033557465.1 of Ichthyophis bannanicus. Taxonomy (NCBI): domain Eukaryota; kingdom Metazoa; phylum Chordata; class Amphibia; order Gymnophiona; family Ichthyophiidae; genus Ichthyophis; species Ichthyophis bannanicus. The sequence goes on along the minus strand of CM066037.1, from coordinate 195,836,506 downwards.
AAACAGACCATATATCAAAGCAACACAACTTAAAGTGTAAACTAAACCATCAATACAGCATCCTATGAATCCTCTAACCAAAGCTTAAGAGAGGAAAAAAAAGACTTCAGTATTCCACCAGGCCATACAACAACCCAAATGTCTCAAAAGGCGAATCAGACAGGCTAAAAGTCACAGAAACTGGTACAAACTCGATACATCAAAGGTCGATAAAAAAACCTCTCCAGTGAATCTCAGCTACTAAAGCCAAAGTATGCAAACATCTACATATATTAGTTGCTTCTATAAATTGCTTCCCTCCTTTCTTCTTAACCCATGTTATTATTAGATCATAGTCCATAACCTGTTAAACTTGACAGTTAATTATGAATTGAAAGTATAATGCAATCTGTAGTATATCCTTCATGTACAGTCTTACATATACATGATTGCTGGAAGATGCGGTATATAAATAAGTGTTAAATAAATAAATAAAATATACAGTTCATTCAATCCCCCATTATGTCCAATACGCACAGTTTGTGCAATCTATACAGAAAAACACAGCATATAGCTCTTCAAGCTCCTCACAAACAATCCCAGAAGTATGTAAAAATCTTAGGTAGGAGTGAAAGAGATGTATCCCTTTATAGAGCTACTAACAAAGGAAATATAAAGTTCAACTGCAAAAAACGCTGTTGCTATAACTTCGGCGACAGTGCTAGCACACACACACACACTCAGAGCAACTGTCATTATATCACTGCTCAGAAGGAAACATATCAAGCTGCCGTCTCTTCGGCACTGCAAAAATTAAACTTAACTTCTACGAGAGGGTCAGCCCAGACGCTGGATGCAAACAGTGTGTTAAGCAGAAAGATTTTCTAAAAGCCCAGATACCGGGCGTTTCGCCATCCCTAGCTTCTTCAGGGGACTCAATGAAACAAAAAACTGCAAAAGACAGACAGATCCCTGGAAACAGGAGAGGTTCCTCAGGACTGGAGAATGGCTGATGTCGTACCTATACATAAAAGTGGTGACAGGGAAGAAGTGTCAAACTACAGACCCGTGAGCCTTACCTCGGTGGAGGGAAAAGTAATGGAGACGCTCCTGAAAGAGCGAATAGTGAACTTTCTCAAGACCAACAGGTTGCAAGATCCGAGGCAACATGGTTTTACTGAAGGACGGTCTTGCCAAACAAATCTGATTGAGTTCTTTGACTGGGTGACCAAGGAACTAGATCAGGGGCATGCGATGGATGTCATCTACCTGGATTTCAGCAAAGCCTTTGATACTGTTCCTCATGGGAGGCTTGTCAAACTCAGTAGCTTGGGGATGGGTCACAAGATGGTAAACTGAATTAGAAATTGGTTGACTGACAGACGACAGAAGGTGATGGTACAAGGAGCTCACTCGGATGAAAGGAAGGTGATTAGCGGGGTGCCCCAGGGTTCGGTCCTGGGTCTGGCACTGTTCAATGTATTTGTAAGTGAATTTGCTGAAGGACTGAATGGAAAAGTCTGTCTTTTTGCAGATGACACAAAAATTTGCAACAGAGTGGACTCCAAGGGAGTGTATAACATGAGGAAAGATCTACAAAAGCTGGAAGAATGGTCTAATGCTTGGCAATTACAATTTAAAGTGAAAAAGTGCAGTGTCATACACTTAGGTAGCAGAAATCCAAGGGAAATGTACGCGATAGAGGGCGAGAGGTTGGTGTGCATGGTTCAGGAGAAAGACCTTGGTATGATTATCTCTGATGATCTCAAGGTGGCAAAACAGTGCGACAAGGTGGTGGCAAAAGCCAGGAGGATGTTGGGCTGCATACAAAGAGGGATTACCAGCAGAATGGAGGAGGTACTTATGCCACTGTACAAGTCACTGGTGAGGCCTCACTTGGAATACTGTGTTCAGTTTTGGAGACCATATCTTGCAAAAGATGTAAAAAGACTGGAAACTGTTCAGAGAAAGGCAACCAAAATGATTTGGAGCCTGCGTAAGAAACCTTATGAGAAGAGACTTGAAGACGTAAATATGTACACTTTGGAGGAGAGGAGGGATAGGGGAGACATGATTCAGACCTTTAAATACTTAAAGAGGAACGATTAACAAACACACCTCTTCCAAAGATGGGGAAGATGCAAAACTAGAGGGCATAACATGAAGCTGCAAGGTGGAAAGTTGAAAGGCAATGTCAGGAAAGCACAGTTACTTACCTACAACAGGTGATCTCTGGGAACAGCAGGAATAAGTCTTCACATATGGGTACGTCGGTACCGACGGAGCCTGCGCGTGAACGCTCCCCAGCTTCCCAAAAAAGGAAAGCTTTTGGGAGCATCCCACAGCGCCTGCGCACTGCCTTCCCGCCTCTCCTAACCGCCTCTCCTCAGTTCGCGTTTTAAAGCTGAGACAAAAAGAGAGAGAGGAAAGGAAAGATAGAGAGATACAACTCCTAGGGGAGGTGGGTGGGTTGTGAAGACTTATTCCTGCTGTTCCCAGAGATCACCTGTTACAGGGTAAGTAACTGTGCTATCTCCAGGAACAAGCAGGAATGAGTCTTCACATATGGGGACTCCCTAGCTAAAGATGCCTGGGAGATCCCCAAGGTTATAAGACCCTGGGAAGGGCTCTACCTCCTCATATGGATCACAGGCATCCATCCAGGGAAGGAGGGTAGGGGTTCATTAAGAATGGAACAGGTGTTTGAGAACAGCCTGACCAAACAAGGCATCCCGGCAGGAGTCCTTGTCCAAACAGTAATGGGCTGTGAAGGTATGGACCGAGGCCCAGGTGGCCGCTCGACAGATCTGATCGATGGACACAGAATTTAGATGAGCCATAGAGGCTGCCATGGCCCTCACATTATGCGCTGTGACATGGCTCTCCAGAGAAAGGTTCTTACTCTGGTAGGCGAAAGAAATACACTGAGCAATCCAATTGGACAGTGTTCTTTTAGAGACTGGAAGTCCCAGATGAGAGGGATCAAAAGCAAAGAGTTGGGAAGACTTTCTATGTTGCTGTGTCCTTTGCAAGTAAAAGGCAAGAGCTCTCTTACAATCCAGAGTATGAAGATTCCTCTCTGCACTTGATACTTGAGGAGCTGGAAAAAAGACAGGTAAATACACCTCTTGATTAAGATGAAAAGGTGAGACCACTTTAGGCATAAAGTGTGGATTGGTCCTAAGGACTACCTTATCATGATGGAACCTTGTATAAGGTGGATTAGCCAATAAGGCCTGCAGTTCACTGATGCGGCGAGCTGAGGTGACTACAATGAGGAAAACAATCTTCCAGGAAAGAAATTTCAAGGAGGTGGTGGCTAAGGGTTCAAAAGGTGGCTTCATGAGCTGACCAAGAACCAAATTTAAGTCCCATGCCACCGGAGGAGGCCTAATGGGAGGTTTAGTTAAAATTAGGCCTCTCATGAATCTTGCAATAAGAGGATGAGAGGAAATAGGTTGTACATTGATAGGCTTAAGAGATGCTGCAATAACACTCAAATGGACCCTTACCGAATTTGTCTTAAGGCCTGCATTGGAAAGATGCAGGAGATATTCCAACAGAGAATTCAAAGGTAGTCCTAGAAGGTCAAGACCCTTTTCAGTACACCAAATGGAAAACCTTTTCCATTTAAAAGCATAGGAACGTCTAGTAGGTGGTTTTCTGGAAGCATGGAGGATATCCTTCACTTGCTGAGAAAAATTCCAGCCTTGAAGGTCTAGGCCTTCAGTAACCAAGCCCTGAGGTGAAGGGACTTGGGGTTTGGGTGCCACAAAGTCCCCTCCCCCTGGGACAGAAGGTCTGGAGCAGCTCCCAAGTCCAGAGAGGGGGCTTGGGAAAGATGCAGAAGTAGAGGGTACCACACTTGGCGTGGCCAGCGTGGAACTATGAGGATCATAGATCCTTGATCCCTCTGGAGTTTGAACAGAGTCTTGGGAATCAAGGGAATGAGTGGAAAGGCATAGAGGAAGTCTTGACCCCAGTGAAGGAGGAAGGCATCCTTGGCCTTTACTCCCTGACACGGAGTTCTGGAACAGAACCGTGGACGTTTGACATTCCACGGACTTGCAAAGAGGTCTATGTCCAGGGTTCCTCATTCTTGGAAGATTCTGAGTACCTGATCCATGTGCAGGGACCATTCGTGTGGAAGCAGAACTCGACTGAGTCTGTCTGCCCAAGAGTTTTGGATTCCTGGGAGGTATACTACCAGGAGATGGATTTGATGCTCTCTGGCGAAGGCCCACAATCTTAAAGCTTCGTTGCAAAGCGACAGAGAGCCAGTTCCTCCTTGCTTGTTTATGTAAAACATGGCTACTTGATTGTCCATATGAATGAGGACTGTCTTGTAGCTGAGTAGGGTATGAAAGACCTTGAGAGCTAGAAAAACTGCTCGAAGCTCCAAGTGGTTGATATGAAGAGAGGTCTCCTGTAGGGACCAAGTGCCTTGAGTGGAGAGGTCTTGTAGATGAGCTCCCCAACCTGTTTGGGAGGCATCTGTTGTGAGGGTTGCTTGGGGCAACAACTGTTGGAAGGGGGACCCCAGCAACAGATTTTGAGTGGACATCCACCTTTGGAGAGACCAAAAGAGACGTTTGGAGGTTGCTATTTGGTCAGAGAGCTCCTGATGCTCGAGTCCACTGGGTGGACAAAGTCCATTGAGCTGCTCTCATGTGTAGGTGAGGATAGGGTACCACATGCACTGTGGAAGCCATGTGGCCTAGCAGTTGTAGCATCTCCCGGGCAGTTAAGAGGCTCTTTGACTGAATCTGGGAGGCTAACTGCACTAGACGTTGGCAACGGGCCTGAGGAAGGTAGGCCCTTACAGTGGTAGCATCCAACCAGGCCCCTATGAATTCTAGGGACCGAGTAGGGGTGAGCTGAGACTTTGGGGGGTTTACCACAAGTCCCAGATACTGCAGAATGCGTCTTGTGCAGTCCAGGGAAATCTGGGCCTCTGGCTGAGATGGAGCTCGGATGAGCCAGTCGTCCAGGTATGGGAATACAAATATTCCCAGAGTGCGTAGAAATGCAGCTACTGTTGCCATGCATTTGGTGAACACTCTTGGAGCAGAGGCCAGACCAAAAGGAAGCACCCTGTATTGATGATGTTTTCCTTGGAAAAGAAAACAGAGGAATCTTCTGTGAGATGGATGGATGAGGACATGTGTGTACGCATCCTTGAGATCTAGAGAACAAAGCCAATCCTGATTTTGAAGGTATGGAAGGAGAGTGCCCAGAGAAAGCATCTTGAACTTCTCCTTGCATAGAAATTTGTTCAATTCTCAGATCTAATATGGGTCTGTATCCCTGTCTTCTTTGGTATGAGAAAATAGGGGGAGTAAAACCCTGACCCTTGTTGAAGAAGAGGAACTTCTTCTATTGCCCCTTGGGCAAGAAGGGTAGCCACCTCCTGACCTAGAAGGTCGAGAAGAGATGTGGGAGAATTGAAGTGTCTCACCATGGTGTGGGGAGGAAGGTCTGAGAAATGAAGTTTGTAGCCCTCTCTTATGATGGAGAGGGTCCATTGCTCTGATGTAATTTGCTCCAATCTGGGAGCAAAATGAGCTAACCTTCCTGGGATGGTGAGAGTCTCTGGCTGTTTTAGAGCCAGAAAGGCTAAGTTCTCTAGCATCAAGTCAAAAACCCTGAGGAGGTTGGGTCTGCTAAGTTGCAGCAGCCCCTGTAGACGTAGGCCTGGCCTGTTCAGGTTGCTGACGCTTAGTGGCAAAGCGACCTGTAGAAGATTGTTGGCCACAGAAGCAGAAGGGAATCTGCCCTTTTTGAAAAAAAGACTTCTTGAAGGGTTTTTTCTTGGCAGGTATGGAGGTTGACTTTGAAAGTCTATCCAGAGCAGAATTTTCTGCATCCATTTGAGTGGCTTTTATTTGCCATTCTTTGCCAAATAGGAAATCTTCCCTGTGCAGGTGAAAACCTAAGCCATTTTGAACCCAGGGTTCTAAATCAGAAGCTTGGAGCCAAGCAATTCTGCGAGCAGCTATGGCAATGCCTGAAGCTCTGCTGGCACCTTCAAAGGAGTCAAAGGCTGCCCTGTTGGAAAACTTTGAAATGTCTTGAGTATGCTTAAGCCAAATAAGGAATTCTTCCCTTTTATCCTCTGGAAGAAAAGGGAGGAAAGTGTGCAGCTTATCTGCATCTTCTTTTAGAAACATACCCATGTAAAGACTATAGGAGTTGATTCTGGCAATAAGCATACTGGCTTGGAAGATTTTCCTACCAAAAGCATCCAAGGTCCTGTATTCTCTTCCTGGAGGAGCAGAAGAGTGTCTCTTTGTACTCTTTATCCTCTTCATAGCTGATTGCACCACAATGGAATGGTGAGGAAGCTGTGTTTTATGAAACCCAGGACAAGGAGGGACACGATACATGGTGTCCAATCTGCGAGAATGAGGAGAGATGGAGAGAGGAGTCTCCCATAAGTCAATCATGTGTTCATAAAGAATCTCATGAATTGGTAAGTTGACTGCCTCTTTAGGAGCCTTAGAATAACCCAAAATATCTAATTTTTTTGCTCTAGGCTCTGATTCAGAGGTTACTGAAATAGAAAGTCCTTTAGCTACTTCTCTTATGAAGTCTTGAAAGGACAAGTCCTCTGGAGGAGACCTTCTTTTTGGAGAAGAAGGCTCTTCAGGAAGGGCTATGGATACTTCAGCAGACTCCTCTGATGCATCAGAATCACCAGAGGAATCAAAGTACAGTCTGTCAGGGTGCTCTTCTAACGCTCGGTATGCGTATCGAGCGGTATCGACATCGGGCGTCATCGGTACTGGCTCGGTACCAATGAGCAGCCCTGGACAGGGAACCGCTGCAGTCGGTATCCTGGTCGATGCCGATGCAGTCGGTACCGGTGCCAGTACCCGAGTCGATACCGACAACGGAGTTTGTTGTGGTATCAACGACGTCGCAGTTTGAATGAAGGCATTGATAGCCTGCTGCATGGACAGAACATTCTGATCCATCGACACCATGAATGCCTGGAATTCAGTACCGGAAGGTTGTGCCGGTACCCCAGAGCATTCTAACAGGTGATCGGTCGAGGCCGTGCCATCGATGTCAACCTGTAACCCCATAGGTGGAGCTTTGGAAGCCGGAGCTTCCCGCCGGGGTTGTTTTGCCGGTGCAGGATCCTCGAGGGCAAGCCTGTAGGCATCTCGATGCTTAGAGGGAGATCTACCCTTCGAGGACCGGCTGGATTTATGTTTGGTTACCTGAGATCCATTGGGGGAAGAAGCAGCCCTGGAAGATGTCGATGCCACCGAAGCTGCATCAGCGGGAAACAGCACATGGAGCTTAGCTGCTCGGTTCTTTCTGTAAACCCCGTTTGGACATCAAAGAGCAGGACGGACAATCCGAAATGGAGTGTTCAGGACCCAAACATTTAAGACAGCATTCATGGGTGTCCGTAACAGAAATAGTACCGCTGCACTTAGTGCATTTCTTAAACCCGGAGGCTGGTTTTTCCCGAGGAAAAAGTTCTTGTGAAGCCTAAGGCCCAAAGAGAAAAAATACACTAAGTGAGGGAAATTATATATATATATTTTTTTTTTTTTAAGAAAAGAAAGAAAAGACCGGCGGTACCGGTCCGGAGTCGGGGGAGGCAGACATGCGACCAAAGAAATAAAATAAAACAAAGAACTTCAGCGGTGACAGGGCTCGAGCTGCTGGCTCCGCGGCAAAGAAGAACTGAGAAGAGGCGGTTAGGAAAGGCGGGAAGGCAGCGCGCAGGCGCTGTGGGATGCTCCCAAAAGCTTTCCTTTTTTGGGAAGCTAGGGAGCGTTCCCGCGCAGGCTCCGTCGGTACCAACGTACCCATATGTGAAGACTCATTCCTGCTTGTTCCTGGAGATATATCTTTTTCACTGAAAGGTTGGTGGATGCTTGGAATGCTCTCCCGATGGAAGTGGTGGGGGCAAACACGGTGATGGAATTCAAAACAGCATGGGACAAGCACAGCGGATCCCTTTACAGAAACAGGATAAAAACAAAATAAACTGAACCATCTAACTTCTCAACAAATAGGGGTGTCCTACATGGAGTGGTGGGTCCACCCCTAGACACAGACATGGGGAGGGGTGGCCTGCACAGACTAACAGGTGAACCTACTCTTGCCGTATTGCTGGGCAGACTGGATGGACCATGCTGGTCTTTATCTGCCGTCATTTACTATGTTACTATGTAAGAACTGTGCCCCACTCAAGGTGGTTCCAAAGTATACAGCGGCCATATAAAGCTTAAACACTCACTTAACTCTCAGACAATCCTGTGCACATCACAGTTCTGCTGCGTCCCTTTGCAAACCAACAGTGAACGCTGAGCCTACTCTCTCTAAACGGAGGCTCCCGGGCATCACGGCCAATGACAAAGGAAGCCAGGATGAACAGGACCAGGCTCCAAAACCCAAAACAATTAAACCAAACCCTTACCTACAACACTTAAAAACCTATACTTAAGTAATAGTGGCAATGGACTCCAAAAAAAATGTATACTGCTACCGAATCAAATATGCAAAAAATAAATAAACAAAAAATGAACAATAAGTATACCAACCCAAAACCAACTCTCCTAGACCAATTCGGAAACAGGCCTTCCATTCAATCCGATTATTTAAACCGTGACGTTCCAAGGTGTTCAGATGGAAAATCCATCGTTGTTCAACTTGTAGCAATGTTTTATCCCAGTCCCCCCCCATAAATGGGGGGCATAATCCAGGTTATCATTGTACAACGTAGATGTTCAAACTGATGGCTGTGAATCTGACAATGTTCAAGCAATGGCACGCCCCCCACTCCAATACAAAGCTTACTATGATGTTCAATAAGACGGACTCGAAGTGACCTGCGAGTCTTTCCCATGTAGCCTAACCCACATGGGCAAAGGATCAAATACACCACCCCCACACTCTCACAGATGGTGGTCTGTCGCAACCTGTAAGACTTCCCAAAGTACATAAACGAGGAGGTCTCTATGGACATCATGAAATAGACAGAACAATGACCACTGATATTATGTCCACCAGGTTGGCTTTCTATGTGGCCAGCTTGTCTAAAGGCTGAAGAACACAACAAATCCTCAAGATTCTTATTCCTGGTAAATACAGAACGCACGTTCAACTGTTGCAATCTAGGAATCAGTTGAAAAATATGTGAGTGTTGTCTTATAATCTTTGCCAACCTGTAACTGCAAGGGTTAAAACGGGTCACAAAAGTTATTATATGGTCACCAGTAGATGCTGAATGCTCCCTAGGTGTCAACAGCCATGATCTAGCGTTATAACGTACACAAATGTTAGCCTGATGGACCAGTCGTGCCGGGAACCCACGGTGTACAAACACTGATTCCAAAAACTGGGCTTGTTGTTTATAATCACTGAAAGAAGAGCAATTCAGACAATAACAAAAAAAAATTGAGCCAAAAGACAACTCTGCTTCAGTCTGAGCGGATGAACGCTGGAATAATGTAAAAAGGCTGATCGATGTGAAGGTTTACGATATACAGTAGTGTGCAAATAAACCACCTTCTTGATGAATCAGCAAGACATCCAAAAATGGTAGCCGCTCCGGATGGAAATCCATTGAAAGTTTTATGTTACCATCACAATGATTTAACCAACTATCAAACTCTAGCAGCCTTTGAGCGGAACCAGTCCATAACATCTATTCTATCTATTTAACATTTATAAAGCGCTTCAAACGTACGAAGCGCTGTACATACATGAAAAGACAGTCCCTGCTCTTCAGAGCTCACAATCTAGTCAAGAAGATCACAAAATACAAATACAATCAAGACAGACAAAGTAAGCGTAGTTACTCACCTGTAACAGGTGATCTCCGGGAACAGCAGGAATTAAGTCTTCACATATGGGTATCGTCGGTACCGACGGAGCCTGCCCGGGAACGCTCCCCAGCGTCCAAAAGGAAAGCTTTTGGGAGCATCCCACAACGCATGCATGCTGCCTTCCTGCCTCACTGCCTCTCTCACTTCAGTTGAGTTTAAAGCTGAGCCAAGGAGAGACAGAGAGAGAGATAGAGAGACAACTTCTAGGGGAGGTGGGTGGGTTGTGAAGACTTAATTCCTGGTGTTCCCGGAGATCACCTGTTACAGGTGAGTAACTACGCTATCTCCAGGAACAAGCAGGAATGTAGTCTTCAAATATGGGTACTCCCCAGCTGAAAGATGCCAGAGGAATGACCCCAGCGAGCTATGAACCCGTGTGAACAGGGTCATACTTCCTCCCATGGATCCCTGGCATCCTACCGGGATGGAGGGTAGGAGTTGCATTAAGTCTGAAAGAGATGCTGTAGGACAGCCTGGCCAAACAAGGCATCCCGACGGGAGTCCTTGTCCAGACAGTAGTGGGCTGTGAAGGTATGTACTGAAGCCCAAGTAGCTACTCTACAGATATTATCTATAGACACAGAGCGGAGATTAGTAACCGAGGCTGCCATTGCTCTGACATTATGAGCTGTAATATGACCCTCGAGGGAAAGACCTTCACTATCATAAGTGAAGGATATATAGTTTGCAATCCACTTAGATAGGGTTCGTTTGGAAACTGGAAGTACCAAATGACTAGAATCAAAAGCAACAAAGAGTTGAGAAGACTTCCTATGTTTAGTTCTTTGAAGATAAAAAGCTAAAGCTCTTTTACAATCTAAGGTATGAAGGTTCCTTTCTGCACTGGAGGCATGAGGCCTAGGGAAGAATACAGGAAGGTAAACCGACTGGTTTAAATGAAAAGACGAAACCACCTTTGGCATAAAGTGTGGATGAGTCATGAGGACTACCTTATCATGGTGGAACCTTGTATAAGGAGGGTCAGCCACTAAAGCTTGCAGTTCACTAATGCGTCTAGCAGAAGTTATTGAAATTAGGAAAATGACCTTCCAGGAAAGGAATTTTAAAGTTGTAGTGGCTAAAGGTTCAAAAGGTGCCCAAGAACCAGATTCAGGTCCCATGCCACTGGTGATGGCTTTATGGGGGGCTTTGTCAATAGTAGACCTCTCATGAATCTTAACACAAGTGAATGAGAAGAGATTGGTTGTCCATTCTGGGGCTTGTGAAAAGCCGCAATAGCACGGAGATGGACTCGCACTGAATTTGTCTTAAGACCGGAATTTGAAAGATAGAGGAGATACTCCAGAAGCGACTCCATGGGCACGGAAAGGGGGTTAAGCCCCTTTTTTGAACACCATATAGAAAACCTTTTCCATTTGGAAGCATAGGAACGCCTTGTGGAAGGTTTTCTCAAAGCTTGAAGGATATCCTTCACTTGCTGAGAGAGATGAATATCTAAAGGTTCTATGCCTTCAGCAGCCAGGCCCAGAGGGGCAGGGACTGAGGATTGGGAAGCAGAAGCTTCCCGTTCTCCTGGGAAAGGAGATCTGGAGCATATCCCAACTCTAGAGAGAGATGCAGAAGCAGAGGGTACCACGATTGCCTTGGCCAACGTGAAGCTATGAAAATCATATAACCCCTGTCTCTCTGAAGCTTGAAAAGAGTTTTGGGAATTAGGGGAAAGGGTGGGAAGACAGAGGAAGTCCTGACCCCAATGGAGCTGGAAAGCATCGTTTGCTAGACAGTACTGAGCCGGAGTTCTGGAACAGAACCGGGGAAGTTTGCCATTCTGGGGACTTGCAAAGAGGTCTATATCTGGTGTTCCCCAAGTTTGGAACACTCAAGCCAGTTGGTCTGACTGGAGAGACCACTCGTGTGGCAGCAGTATTCGACTGAGCTTGTCTGCCCACAGGTTTTGAATGCCTGGAAGGTATACCGCTAGAAGGTGAATTTGGAGCTCTCTGGCGAGGGACCATAGCCGCAAAGCTTTGTTGCATAGCGACAGAGAGCCCGTTCCGCCTTGTTTGTTTATGTAAAACATGGCAATCTGATTGTCGGTTTGGACCAGAACTGTCTTTTGACTGAGCTGGGCCTGAAATGCTATCATAGCATTGTAAATGGCTCTTAGCTGTAAGAGGTTTATTTGAAGAGGGGCCTCTTGTGAGGTCCAGAGACCCTGAGTGGAAAGATCGTGCAAGTGGGCTCCCCAACCCAGCTTGGACGCATCTGTTGTCAAGGTGATCTGGGGCAGTGGTTGCTGGAAGGGGGAACCTACCGGGAGGTTTGAGGGACTGCCACCACTGTAGGGACAAAAAGACGTGTTGGATTCTTGATTTTGTCCATTAAGCGACCTGTGGCTTGTGTCCACTGCGAAGAGAGGGTCCACTGAGCCGCTCGCATGTGTAGGCGGGCATAAGAGACCACATGTACCGTGGATGCCATATGCCCCAGCAGTTGAAGCATTTCCCGGGCAGTTAGGAGTGTTTTCTTTACTGCTTGGGAAGCCAATTCTATTATTAGTAGACAGCGCGGCTGTGGCAGGAATGCCTTTGATTGCTGCGTGTCTAAGCGAGCCCCTATGAACTCTAGGGATTGAGAAGGGGTGAGGTGAGACTTTGGGTGGTTGACTACCAGACCCAAATATTGGAGAATTCTCATGGCATGAGAAACAGCTCATTCTGTTTCTGGAGCTGTTGGTGCTCTGATGAGCCAATCGTCTAAGTAGCAGAAGACGAATATCCCCAGAGTTCTCAGGAATGCTGCTACTACAGCCATGCATTTTGTGACGACTCTTGGGGCAGAGGCCATCCTGAATGGAAGGACTCTGTATTGGAAGTGGTTTCCTTGAAAGAGAAATAGAAGGTACTTCCTGTGATTTACATGGATGAGGATATGCGTGTACGCATCTCTTAGATGTAGAGAACATAACCAATCCTGATTCTGAAGGTATGGTAAAAGTGTTCGAGGGAGATCTTGAACTTTTCTCGGAACAGAAATTTGTTCAATTCTCTGAGGTCCAGGATAGGTCTGTATCCACCTTCTTCTTTGGGATAATAGGGGGAGTAGAACCCCCTCCCCCGTTGGGATATGGGTACCTCTTCTATTGCTCCCTGAGCAAGAAGTGAAGAGACCTCCTGACACAGGATGTCAGTGACAGGGCCTTGAGAACTGAATTGTTTTATAATTGTAGGCGGGGGCATGCTGAGAAAGTGAAGTTTGTACCCCTGTCCTACAATGGACAGAGTCCAGTTTTCTGATGTTATTTGTTGCTATCTTTTGGCAAAATGGCATAATCTGCCCGGAATGGTCAAGGGCTCTGGACCCTTCAGAGGCAAAATGGTTAAGTTCTCTAGGTAGAAGTCAAAGAATCCTGCGGAGGCTGTACTTGCTGAGCCAGTTGAGCTCTTTGAGCTTGCGGCTTTCTTTGTTGTCTAGGTTGCTGCCCTTTCTGGGGAGCATGAACTGGATGGGAATAAGAGTGGTAAGATTTTTTCTTTTTGTTAAAGAAAAACTTCTTGCCTGTTTTTTTCTTTGATGTTGGCTGTAGACTTTGATGGTCTATTCGAGGTGGTATTGTCAGATTCAGTCTGATTAGCCTTGGTCTGCCAATCCTTCCCAAGCAGGAACAGATGCAAGGGGCATCTTGAACAATTTTCAGAAGACTGTGTTCTTGAGAAGCTAGCTGAACTTAAAGTAGACAAAGCAATGGGACCAGATGGGATACACCCGAGAATACTGAAGAAACTTGGGGACGTTCTAGCAGCTCCACTGACTGACCTTTTTAATGCCTCGGAGTCTGGAGTGGTGCCGGAGGACTGTAGAGAGGCACATGTGGTCCCTTTACACAAAAGCAGAAGTAAGGATGTGGTTGAAAACTACAGGCCAGTTAGTTTAACCTCGGTGGCGAGTAAATTATTCAAAATGCTGCTGAAAAAGAAAATAGTGAGGTTTCTGGAGTCCAACAGATTACTGGATCCGAGGCAGCATGGATTCACCAGAGGCAGGTCTTGTCAGACAAATCTGATTGATTTCTTTGAATGGGTGACTAGGGAGTTGGACCAAGGTACAGCCCTAGATGTAGTGTACTTAGATTTTAATAAAGCCTTTGACACTGTTCCACACAGGCGACTTAAAAACAAACTGAGCACCCTAGGAATGGACCCTAAAGTTACTGCTTGGGTTAGTTGAGTGGGAGGCGACAAAGGATACAGGTAAATGGAGCTCACTCTGAAGAGGAGGTGGTTACCAGTGGTGTGCCCCAGGGATCTGTCCTTGGTCCAATTCTTTTTAACATCTTTGTTAGTGATATTGCGGAAGGTCTGTCGAGTAAGGCTTGCCTCTTTGCGGATGATACCAAAATCTGCAATATAGTAGACACTCAGGAAGGTGTAGATAACACGAGGAGGGATCTAGCTAAGCTTGAAGAATGGTCTAGAATTTGGCAGCTGAGATTTAATGTTAAAAAATGCAAGGTCATGCATTTGGGCTGCAGCTTCCCCCAAAAAGGAAGTATGTTAAGCCGGGATTTGGAGGAGACATCTGCCACCCAATTAGTGGCGAACAGCCACCACCGAGGCCATGTCTTTGGACAATCTTCTAATCAGATCATAAAAAGTGTCCACCAAGAAGGCCTCCCCGAACTCTAACTTCACCACCTCTGGCGGAAGCAACTGCAAGTCTGTTGTGCGCTCCAGCAACATCTGTGCCCCACACACCAAGGCCTGAAGGGTTAGTGCATTAATCTCAAACACCTGCTTGAGGAGGATCTCCAACTTCCGATCCTGTACATCCTGAATTGCTGACCCACCCTCCACCAGGATAGTGGTCTTTTTCGTAACTGCCGTCACTGTGGCATCCACCTTGGGAGAGTGGAAAAGCTCCCTTATCCTAATCCAGTAACGGAGAGAGCCAGGCCATAGCTCATGTACCCTTAAGGGCTGCTTCTGGGACGCCCCATTCATCCTGAATCATCTGTTTAACCATCCGATGCAGCAGAAAAACTGTTTTTGACTTTGACCACTTAAAACAATGGATCCTCGAGTGGCTCTTCCTCTACTGGGGTGTCAGCCGCCATATTAAGGGCTTTAGTGGAAAGTGTGATTAATGCCTCTAACTCCTCTCCATAGAAAACATGAACAATGCAAGACTCTTCCCCTCATGGGATCTCGCCATCCTCAAGCTCCAAAGCCTCTGCTTCCATGTCCGCCTCCACCCCTGATCTTTGGCATCATCCCAATGAGCCGAGCCCAGGTTCTCCCAAGTGTCAGTTTGCATGTGCTTTCTTCTAGGGTCGGGCTCCACTTCCGCACTCATCCCAAGAGGGCCTCAGACAATGCTTGCTTCCTAGTTCACCCCTGGGAGCCAAGCGGCCTCTCTTCACCCTGCTACTTCATACAAAAGGCCTTGAGCATGAGCAGAACAAACTCTGGTGAAAACCCCCCTGGGAGTGAATCCGTGAATGAATCCTTAGATATGAATGGTCTAGGAGACCTAATTCCCCTGCTTCTAGGTTCCAGTACTGGTGGGGCAGGACTAGCCCTGCCCCCCTGCATACTGGTGGCTACTCCGCCAGGGGGGGGAAAAGACAGGCCCTCTAGCGAGGAAGGTTCTTCCGCTCCTCAAAGAGTTCAGTCCATGCCTCCTTCCAAAAAACCTTCCTCAGCTGACCTGGCTTCTGCCTGACAACCGCAGTAGAGGCCTGAGGCTGAGACTGATCCCCGATGAGAGCCACACACTAGGCAAATGAGCCTAGAGGGCATAATCTTGTTCCGGAAATAAATCTGCACTTTCCCAAAGCCAACACACAGGCCAGAATGCCCTTTAGCCTGGGTTTAGCTCTCCTATGCGGAAAAGACTAGCAACTCTCTGGAGGAGCAAAGAAAATGTTTCCTCTACTCCAAGTGATCCTGCTTCTACAAGATGGACTGTTCCAGGGCCACAAAGAGGGCAGAAAAAAAAAAATAAAACGTGAGGGCAGGCACCTACAGCATCTGGCCCACCCCCCAAGTTGTCAAGGACCCTGAACAAAGGTGGCATTTCTCGTGCAAATCCAGAGCTCCTCTCACAGTCCCAAACGCCCCCTGCGATCCTCCGATAAAGAGTAATTAGTCCTTACCTGCTAATAAGCGTTCCTGAAGGAACTCCAGTCAAGTCCCTTTCTTCTGGGTTGTGCTCCCCTTCCAGCAGCTTGGAGACTGAGCAAGTCATCGTCTTTTGACGACACCTAGAATATAAATAGCAATGGCACCACACACCAGCTCCAGTATACTATTGACAAAGCAGACTCAACGAAGAGATAATTTAACCAACAAAGTTAATCAACTATATCAAAACTGCAAAAAACGTAGTATAGCACCTCCCACCTCCCCCAGAAGGGACTTCAACCCCCCCCCCCACCCCCAAAGAAAAGAAGGCTTACCTGATACAACAACTGCCCTTACCGACTCCCCCACAAGGGCACTTAACCTGTCCATCCCGGCGCACCCCCAGCACCCTTCAGCGAGAAGCCTTCCGAAAACTCCCACTGCTGTGTAGCTAACACTTCGGACTGGCAACGCTTAACTCTTCTTGCCGCATAACTCTGGGCGGGATCAGGGACTGGACTGGAGTTCCTTCAGAAACGCTAATTAGCAGGTAAGGTCTAATTACTCTTTCCTAAGCATCCCACCAGTGCAGTCCCTTTCCTCTGGGATGTAACAGAGCAGTTCAAGCATGGGAGGGGCCTGCAAGACCGGACCGAAGAACCGCTCCTCCAAACCCAGCATCTCCCACTGCCTGAACTTCCAAACGGTAGTGAGTGCCAAAAGTATGCAGAGGCGACCAAGTAGCCACTCTACAAATATCCAGCGGCAGAACTAGACTAAATTCCGCCCAAGAGGCTGCCTGGGCTCTCATAGAATGCGCCCGGAACCCCACCGGGACTGGCTTTCCCTTTTGGATGTATGCCAAAACGATGGCCTCCCTGAACCATCTGGAAATGAACGCCTTGGCCACCGCCTCTCCCTTACGTGGTCCCCCGAATAGGACAAACCACCTTTCCGATTTGTGGAATGGTGCTGTACGCTTCAGATAATGCTTCAAAAGCCTGTAGACTTCCAGACGGCGCAGCCGAGCCTCGTCTACTCCCTGCCCCATCTTGGAGAAGGAAGGAAGAGACACTGGCTGACATGAAAACACGAGACCACTATGGGCAAAAAGGAAGGTACTGTCCGCAAGACCACCTTGTCCTTGAAGGAGAGGAACAGTGGACAGCACGAAAGAGCCTGAAGCTCCGAAATATACCTAGCCAAACAGATAGCCACCAGAAACACTGTCTTGAGAGTCAAATTCTTCAAGAAGGCTCACTCTCCCGGCTCGTAACGTTCCCCCACTAGAGTATCCAGCACGAGATTAAGATCTCAGGGAGGAACAAAGGATCTCTGCTGGGGCCGCAGGCGATGCACTGCCCTCAGGAATCAACCTATATCCAGATGTTGCCCTAAAGTCTTACGCTGAATCTTGCCCCTATAGCAAAAAATATCTGCCACCTGCACCTGCAAGGAACTTGCAGCAAAACCTCTCTCGAAACCAGCCTGTAAGAAATCCAGCACCTCTGGAACTGAAACTGCCAAAATGTCTCTTCTCCTGGGCTGCACACCAGCCCTCAAAAATGCGCCAGATCCTCACATAGGAAAGGCAAGTTGAACGCTTCCAGGAGTTCAACAATGTCATGATCACAGGCCCAGAATATCCTTGCTTACGCAGTCTTGCCATTTCAATAGCCAGGCAGTAAGCGAGACCGATCCACTTGTGGCATCCACATGGGGCCCTGAGCCAGAAGATCGTCTCTCACCGGTAATCGCCAGGGACGATCGGCCAACAGCCGAATGAGATCAGCATACCACGGACACTGTGGTCAGTGTGGGGCTATCAGAATTACCCACCCCCGGTTAGCCTCTACTCTCTGAAGGACCCTACCTATGAGAGCCCACGGAGGAAACACATACAGTAGTCCCTCTGTGGGCCACTTCTAAACCAGAGTATCCATGCCCTCCGACATTCTTTCCTTTCTTCTGCTGAAGAAGCTGCTCACCTTGGCCGACTCCCATCGTGCCATGAGATCCATAATAGGAGACCCCCCATCGTCGTACGACCTGCTCGTACACCTCCTGACAGAGCTCCCATTTGCTGTGATCCACCTTGTACTTGCTCAGATAGTCCGCTGTGACGTTTTCTACCCCGGCTATATGTGTCGCTGACAAGGCCTGCAGTCAGGCTTCGGCCCATTCCATCAGCTTCTCCGCTTCCTCCTCCAAGGAAGGACTGCCCGTTCTGCCCTGACGGTTGATATAGGCCACCGTGGTCACATTGTCCGATAGTACCCAGACTTCCCGTTGACAGACCCAGCGCTTGAATGCTCTGAGAGCTAGAGCCACCGCTCGCATCTCCAGTCTGTTGGACCACTGGGCTTCCGGGGCACTCCAGCGACCCTCGGCAAAACGCCCCTCAGTGAGCCCCCCAACCGATCAAACTGGCATCCGTCGTCAACTGCAGCCACTGCAGGAGCTCAAGGGGCATGCCTCGCTCCAGATTCCCCGGATGTAGCCACCACTGTAATGTCCCCCTGGTCACTGGGGGACAGGGCAGTGCGGTGGACAAGGGCTGACACTGATGTGACCAACGCCGGAAGAGAGACAGCTGTAGCGGTCTCATATGTGCCCTGGCCAGGGCACCAACTTGATTGTCGCTGCCATGGTCCCTAACACTTGAAAATAATGCCAAGCGGAGGGTGCCTTCATGGCTAGAAACTGGCGCATCAGACGCCATAGCTCAGAAACTCTCTGAGCCGACAAGAACACCCTGCCCTTGCTGGTGTTGAATTTTGCCTCCAGATACTCTCTCTCCTGAGAGGGTACCAATCTGCTCTTTGTCAGATTGATCACCCACCCTAGACTCCTGAGGAGGTCGACTACTCTGGCCGTTACCTGTAGATTCTCCTCCCTGGACTTGTCCCTGATCAACCAGTCGTCGAGGTATGGGTGTACCAGCACCCCTTCTTTGTGTAACGCCGCTACCACAACCATTATCTTGGTAAAGGTGCGAGGTGCTGTCGCTAGACCAAACGGCAGTGCCTGAAACTGAAAGTGTCCCCTTGGATTCGCAAACCGCAGAAATTGCTGATGTGACTGGCGGATGGGAATGTGTAAGTATGCCTCTGTGAGGTCAAGAGATGTTAGGAACTCTCCCTGTCGAACCACCACTATCAGACTTCAGCGTTTCCATGCAAAAATAAGGTACTCAGACAACGATTGACTCGCTTCAGATCGAGAATGGGCCGAAAGGAGCCCCCCTTTTTTGGTACCACAAAATAGATGGAGTACCGACTGCAGCCGCACTGGTCTGTGGGCACTGGTACGACCGCCCCCAACAGCAGCAGCTATGTCAGAGTCTCCTCCACCATTGCAGCTTTGGCCAGAGAACCACAAGGAGACCGTACGAACGATGGGAGGACTGGTCTGGCAAACTCGAGAGCATAACCTTCTCGAATCACCTCCAGAACTCATTGATCGGATGTGACCCGGATCCAGGCGGAGAAGAACTGCCACAGGCGACCTCCCACAGGCAGAACTCCCACCTGATCACCCTTACTTCATTGTGGCTTCCTAGACCCCAAGGAAGAGGAAGAGGCACCAAATCCCCTACCTGCCCCTCGAAATCCCTGTTAACCGTGCCCCCTCGAGGGGACGTGTCCTTTCTGAAAGGGCGCTGACCGAGCCATCTGAAAATCTTACAGGACTCCTGTGGCTGAGACTGCGCAGGAATGGGATTGCGAATCTGTTTTGGCCTGTCCTCCGGGAGCCTGCCTCCCTTAGACTCCCCCAGTTCTTTTACCAACTTGTCCAGCTCCTCCCCAAACAGTAGCTTTCCCTTAAATGGGAGCCTGCTGAAACGAGCCTTCGAAGAACCATCTGCCGCCCAGTTGCGAAGCCAAAAAGTTAGTGATGAGCCGCTACCAAACAAACCCATGTTCTTGGCCAAGCTCCTAATAAGATCATACTGGCTATCCGCAAGGTAGGCCACTCCAGACTCAATTCTTGCAGCATCAACTGCCGGACCGCCAGACAGGTCACCCGGCAATTGGAGCTGCTGAGACCACTGGAGGCAAGCCCGAGCTACCCAAACTTCACAAACAGAAGCCTGAAGGGCCAGGGCACTGATGTCAAAGGCTTGCTTTAACAGTGCATCCAGCTTCCTATCCTGGGCATTAAGAGCCGCACTGCCCTCCACCGGTATGGTTGTCTTCTTGGTAACAGCCAAGACAGCCGTATCAACTCCTTCTCCAATTCTGGTAAAGGGTACAACCGTGCCATAGAGCGGACACCCCTTATACCGGACTCAGGCTGATCCCACTCTTCCTGGATCATCTGCCGAACTACCCGGTAAACCAGGAAGACCCTCTGTGACTTTCTGACTGCCTGAATCAGTGGGTCCTCCAAGACCTCCTGCTCCGCAGGAGCATCTGTTGCCATATTGAGGACTTTCAAGGACTCGCAGATCAAAGCGGCAGCTCTTTCCTGCAGAAGATCCAAACAATCCTGGCCTGCTCCTCCTCAGGAATCTTGCCCTCTTAGAGGTCTTCTTCGTCTTCCCCACCTCCCGGTCTGAGGACTCTCCTTCCAGAATCTGACAGAGGAGAGTGGAGAGCTTCTTGATTTACCAGTCTAGGCCGCTTAGGCGGTACCACTGCATCTTCCGACCTCTTGGTTTCCGCCGTCCACATAGTCGCGCATCCCTACACAGCCACCAGCCCCTGCGTCCTCTGCTGACGCAAACAAAAGGCCCTATACAACAATAAGACATTCTGGGGAGAAACCCTCCCAGCCTCCCCCTTCCTGCACCCCCGAAGAAGGGAAGGGCCTGGGCTGTGCCTGAGGAAGGGTCTGTTACTCTGGGACCGCAGGTGGCGCAGAGTCAGAAGCGAGTATTGCTTCAAGAGGCTCTCCCGAGTCCTGTAAAGGGGAAGATACAGGATCCTGGGTTAGGCTGGCCTGGATACCCTGTTCCAAGGACGCAGCCTCCACTGCGCAGCCCTTGCACACCCCGGCCTCGGAGACCGCTCTTCGCCGGGACCCGCAGACCAAACATTGTGGTCTTGCCGGCATGGTGGTAGGGCCCTTCTGCACCAGATCCTTTTTTTTCTTCAAAAAGGTTAAATAAAATTTAAATAAAGTTCAAATAGCATACATTAAGCTTACATAAGGCTTAAATAAAGCTTAAATCACAAACTGCAGGTCACTGGGAAGCAACCCCCTGTCCAACAGTTCCCCCAGGCCTGCAGCACCAAGGGTGCGCAAAAGGCGTGCCAAAGGAATCTGCCTACTTTATTTCACCGAACCGATACCCCTTACCAACGGCAGGAGGCCTTTCCCCCACGCTCAGCTGGCGGCCGAGTGGTCAACTTATTGCATCACACAGCTCGCTGCAGAGCTCGGTGTCAGAAGCCGCTGAAGAGCTTTCTCATGCTTCTGCTCCGCCTGGCTGTCTCTCACCGTCCTCGTGCTCAGCCGCCTGAGGGCTTCGGCTGTGAGGCGGGACAAGGAAGAAGTGGCAGGCCCTGCCGAATCAAGCTCTCCGACAGTTCCTTGCCCTTGCCGGGTTCAGGAACTGCTATCCTCTCCCCTTGTGCTGCTCTCACTGAAGCCTCCTCTGGGGGGGGGGGGGGGGCCAGGGGGGGATCTCTTCAGCTCTACTGGATAGATTCACTGCCCTAGCCACCAAGCCAATTTAAAAATCTAATTACTCTGAAGCTAAACAAAAGAATTAAATAAAGAGAAAACAAAAAAAAAGAGAAAAAAACCCACTGACACCTAGGTCTCTCCAGTGAGCCTAACTCTGGGCTTACTGCTACCTCCAGCTGGTTGGAGACTGAGCATACTAGAGCTGGTGGGTGGTGCCAGTGCTATTTATATACTAGGTATCATCAAAAGACGATGATGTGCACAGTCTCCAAGCTGCTAGACAGGGACTGGACTGAAGGGATGCTTATTCACATCCTTCCTCTAGCCCCAGTAAGCAGGAAAACCCCTCTGTTGCAGCCATGGCCATCCGCGATGTTTCCTCAACAGTCATTCAGCTTCGGCGGTGTCGGTCTCCCGGAGTGCACACATACTTTTACTCACGGGCTTTCTCCTATCAGCAGTTCCTTACCCTGAGCAAATGTAGAAGCCACAGAGACCTTTTCCTTCCCCTTACTGGGCACCCAATGCCTCCCGAAGGGATTTTTGCTGCCTGTCAGCCCTGTGCTCCAGTGCTGATCTCAATCCTGTCTTCTTTTTTTTTAATTCAAAGTAGACTTTATTCAGGGCACAAACTCCCCCAAACTACCATAAGGGCCAGTCCTAAACACATTTGCCCAATTCCTTAATTGTCCCTTCAGCAAGTCCCTATCCTATCTATGGGATCACCTCTCTCCAGCTGTTTGGAGACTTGAGATACTGAAGGCTAGTGGGAGGTGCCAGCTGCCTTTCTATGGTGAGGTCAGAGAATCTGACATGCTCAGTCTCCAAGCTGCTGGTGAGAGGTGATTACCTCCTACAGGTAACGGGACTGGACTGGAAGAAAGATAAGGAACTACCCATACATGTTATATCTTATGAACTCCAGCAGGAGGCTCTCTTTGGCATGATGCAAGTACAACGCCAAACCTTAGCAGTAAATTTGAGAGACTGAGATCATACTCCACATGCCTTGGCTTAGAAGTGAGGTTCACAACTGTCATGGTATGTGCAAAACTAATCTATTTGGAGAAGCTTCCCCAAGAGAAAAGAATGGCAAAGAAAAAAAAGAGTTTAGAAAAAAAAGTAAGACGCTCAACAAATAGATGGAAGACAATAAGAAGAGCCCCAAGGGGTTTTCCTGTCTACTCTCTAGCCCACCAGTGCTGTATTCAGGAGACGGGGCTTAGCCAAGCTCCAAGCAACACTGGGCCTACAGATTTCTGCAACAGACCACCAGCTTCTCTCAGTGCTGGCACCAGAGAATATACCAAGTGATGATATCACTGAATGTTCTTCAAGTCGGTCTTCACCTGCTGGCAAAGGAGCATAACCCAATTGTCTGGATTTCTATAGTAAAAAGATTTAACCAAGTTAGAGATAATCAGGTTTGAGTAAAGCAAGAAAAAAAAATCTGAAAGATGGTAAAGGAAGAAAGGCCAAGAGATGAGGGAAGAGACAGGCAAGAAAAAAAAAAAGAGCTTGAACTACTAACATTAAGATAACGTGGACAGGCTATAAAGTTGCTGGTCAATAAAACAAGTAAAAATAGCAAACCTTCACATGATATCCAATTACTAGCACTGCTCAACAGTCTTCCTTTTCCCTGTTGCTGCCGCTGTTTACTTCTCTCTTTCATCATCAAAAAGATCTGGGTTGGAGATTTCAGTGCTAAAAAGTTACTACACAGGATATCAATTCTATTTTGTTCAATAGGATTAGAACACTTATTTGGTGCTGAAAAATAAAGAGAGAATTAGATGTTAATTTTGAACGGTCTTCCCTATTACATTTATCTTGAGCGCACCTTTAAAAGATTTAAAGCCTTACTAAAAACCTCCCTCTTCAAGCAGACATTTGGGGTTTTGAGTCAGGGCTCAGGACTGTCCAAACTATGTTTATCTGTTTTTGCCTGTTTAAATCTGCCCTATTTGCACTCTCTGTCCTATTTCCAGCTATCCTGTCAAAACAAATGAAGTAGCTTTAACTTGTTTCTCTTTTATACTCACTGTAAAGCATAGTTACTCACCTGTAACAGGTGATCTCCGGGAACAGCAGGAATTTAGTCTTCACATATGGGTATCGTCGGTACCGACAGAGCATGCACGGGAACGCTCCCCAGCGTCCAGTTAGAAAGCTTTTGGGAGCATCCCACAATGCCTGCATGCTGCCTTTCCCAACTGCCTCTCTCCAGTTGAGTTTTAAAGCTGAGACAAAGAGAGAGAGAGGGAAAGAAGAGAGATACAACTCCTAAGGGAGGTGGGTGGGTTGTGAAGACTAAATTCCTGCTGTTCCCGGAGATCACTTGTTACAGGTGAGTAACTATACTATCTCCAGGAAGAAGCAGGAATGCAGTCTTCACATATGGGACTCCCTAGCTACTGATGCCAAGGAGAGACCCCAGAAGTTGTGTGCCCCTGTGAAAGGGCTCCACTTCCCCCCGTGGATCTCTGGCATCCTACCAGGAAAGGTGGGTAGGAGTTGATTGTATGGAACAGGTGTTGTACAACAGCCTGACCAAGCAAGACATCCCAGCGGGAGTCCTTGTCTAAGTAGTAATGGGCTGTGAAGGTATGAACCGAGGCCCAAGTAGCTGCTCGACAGATGTCGTCAATAGACAAAGAGTGTAGATGAGCCATTGAGGCTGCCATGGCTCTCACATTGTGAGCTGTGACATGGCCGTCCAGAGAAAGGTTCTTACTCTGATAGGCAAAAAAATTACACTGTGCAATCCAGTTGGACAATGTTCTCTTGGAGACTGGAAGTCCCAAATGAGAAGGATCGAAAGCAACAAAGAGTTGGGAGGACTTACTATGTTGCTGTGTCCTCTAAGTAAAAAGGAAAGTGCTCTTTTACAGTCCAAAGTATGAAGATTCCTTTCTGCATTTGAAGCACGAGGCCTTTGAAAAAATACAGGCAGGTAAACTGCCAGGTTTAAATGAAAAGGTGAGACCACCCATGGCATAAAGTGTGGATGAGTCCTAAGGACTACCTTATCATGATGGAAAATCGTGTAATGAGGATCAGCAACTAATGCTTGTAATTCACTGATGCGACGTGCTGATGTGACTGCAATGAGAAAGATAAACTTCCCAGGAAAGTAATTTCAAGGAGGTAGTAGCTAAAGGTTCAAAAGGCGGCTTCATGAGCTGCCCAAGAACTAGATTCAGGTCCCATGCCACTGGAGGTGGCCTAATGGGAAGCTTAGTTAGAAGAAGGCCCCTCATAAATCTCGCTATGAGAGGATGAGAGGAAATAGGCTGTCCATTTAAAGGCTTTAAAGCTGAAATAGCACTTAAATGGACTCTTAATGAGTTAGTTTGAAGTCCTGCATTATATAAATGAAGAAGATACTCCAGTAATGATTCCAGAGGTATCGCAGAGGGCTGAAGACCCTTTTGCAAACACCATATAGAAAACCTTTTCCACTTGAAAGCATACGAGCGTCTTGTAGATTTCCTGGAAGCACAAAGGACATCCTTTACTTGTTGAGAAAGGTTAAGACCATGAAGGTCTAGGCTCTCAGCAACCAGGCCCTGAGATGCAGAGAGTGAGGATTGGGATGCCACAACATCTCGTCCTCCTGAGACAGGAGATCTGGAGCAGATCCTAACTCCAGAGATGGAGCTTGAGAGAGATGGAGTAGAGGGTACCATACCTGCCATGGCCAATGTGGAGCTATGAGAATCATGTGGCCTTTGTCTCTCTGAAGCTTTAATACGGTTTTGGGAATTAGGGGAATGGGTGGAGAAGCATATAGGAAGTCCTGACCCCAATGGAGGAGGAAAGCATCCCTGGACTGAGAACCCTGAGCCGGAATTCTGGAACAGAACCGGGGAAGTTTGGCATTCAACGAACTTGCAAAGAGGTCTATGTCCGGAGTTTCCCAAATTTGAAAAATTCTTGCTACCTGGTCTGCATGGAGTGACCATTCGTGTGGAAGCAGAACTCGACTGAGTCTGTCTGCCCAAGAGTTTTGAATGCCTGGCAGATACACCGCAAGGAGATGAATCTGATGCTCTCTGGCGAGGGCCCATAGTCGTAAAGCTTTGTTGCAAAGCAACAGAGAGCCTGTTCCTCCCTGCTTGTTCAGATAGAACATAGCTACTTGATTGTCCGTCTGAATCAGGACTGTCTTGTAGCTGAGCTGGGTATGGAACACTCAAAGAGCAAGGAAGATTGCTCCGAGTTCTAGGAGATTGATATGTAAGTGGGTCTCCTGTGGAGTCCAGGTGCCTTGGGTTGAGAGATCTTGCAAATGATCTCCCCAACCCAGCTGTGAGGCATCTGTTGTTAGAGTGACCTGGGGTAGGGGCTGCTGGAAAGGGGACCCCACCAACAGGTTTTAGGTTGACTGCCACCATTGTAGAGACAAAATAAGGCAACTTGTATTTGCTATTTTGTCTGATAGGCAGCCTGATGCCTGAGTCCACGGAGTGGATAGAGTCCATTGGGCTGCTCTCATATGGAGGCGAGCATAGTGAACCGTGTGCACGGTAGATGCCATGTGGCCTAGTAGTTGTAACATCTCTCGAGTAGTGAGATGAGTTTTTAACACTGCCTGGGAGGCTAACTGCACAATGCGAAGGCCTGTGGGAGATAGCCCTTGCTTTTCTGGTATCCAGCAAAGCTCCTATAAACTCGAGAGACTGAGTGAGAGTTAGGCTGGATTTTGGGATGTTTATGACCAGGCCCAAATACTGAAGGATACGCATGTGCAAGATAGGGAAATTCTGGCCTCTGACTCTGATGGGGCTCGAATGAGCCAGTCGTCTAAGTAGGGGAAGACGAATATTCCTAGAGTGCGAAGAAATGCTGCCACTACAGCCATGCATTTCGTAAACACCCTTGGTGCTGAGGCCAGGCCAAAAGGAAGCACCCTGTATTGGTAGTGCTTTCCTTGAAAAAGAAAAACGAAGGAATCGGTGAGTTGGATGGATGAGAACATGAGTGTACGCATCCTTGAGATCTAGAGAACAAAGTCAATCCTGACTCTGAAGGTATGGCAGCAGAGTTCCCAGAGAAATCATCTTGAATTTCTCTTTGAACAGGAATTTGTTCAGTTCTCTGAGGTCTAAAATGGGTCAGTGTCCCCCTGTTTTCTTTGGAATAAGGAAATAAGGGGAGTAAAACCCTGTACCCTGTTGGGAAATGGGTACGTCTTCTATTGCCCCCTGGGCAAGAAATAAACTGACCTCTTGACCCAACTGAGTGTTGAGTGAAGCCTGAGAATTGAACTGTCTTACCACTATAGGAGGGGGCATGTTGAAGAAATGAAGCTTGTACCCCTCTCTTACAATGGAAAGAGTCCATTCTTCTGCTGTTATCTGCCCCCATCTGGGGGCAAAATGACACAACCTTCCTGGGATGGTGGAAGGCTCTGGGCCGTTCAGGGCCAGGAAGAACAAGTTCTCTAGATGGGAGTCAAAGCCCCTGTGGAGGCTGAGTCTGTTGGGCCGGTTGAGGCTTAGCAGTCTTTGATTTCCTTTGCTTTGGGGCTGCTGTCCCTTTCAGGCAGACTGACCTGCAGAATGCACCTGCTGGGTATAGGAGGGGTAAAACCTCTTCTTTTTAGAGAAGAACGGTTTCTTATAGGATTTTCTCCTTGCAGGATCAGCTGTAGCCTTGGATAGTCTATCCAAAGTGGTGTTATCAGCATCCAGCTCATTAGCTTTCTCTTGCCAATTTTTGCCAAAGCGATTTTCGCCTGTGCAAGGGATATTCCCCAGTTTGTCCTGTATCCAGAGTTCTAAGTCAGATGCCTGGAGCCAGGCAATCCTACGAGCACCTATGGCAATGGCAGAGGTTCTGCTTATGCACTCAAAGCAGTCAAAAGCTGCACGATTAACAAACTTGGAAACATCCTGGGCATGTTTGACAAGTGTAAGATAATCCTGCCTCTTATCAGGAAGGAGAGGGCTCATAAGCTCTAGATCTCCTGTAACCTCCTCAAGGAACATTCCCATGTATAAGATGTAGGAACTAATCCTGGCAGAAAGCATAGAGGCCTGGAAGGTTTGACGCCCAAAGGCATCAAGAGTCCTACATTCACGTCCTGGAGGATTAGAAGCATGTCTTTTTGCACTATTGATCCTTCTCATAGCTGACTCCACCACTATGGAGTGGTGTGGCAACTGAGTTTTCTGAAATCCAGGAAAAGAAGGCACTCGATACATGGTATCCAGCCTACGGG
Organism: Ichthyophis bannanicus; assembly: GCA_033557465.1. Classification (NCBI taxonomy): domain Eukaryota; kingdom Metazoa; phylum Chordata; class Amphibia; order Gymnophiona; family Ichthyophiidae; genus Ichthyophis; species Ichthyophis bannanicus. Next base: position 195,808,730 of record CM066037.1, on the reverse strand, counting down.
AATGAGGAGAGGTGGTAAGAGGTGTTTCCCACATTCTTAACATAAGATCATGCAAGATCTCATGAATAGGCAAAGTAGCAGCTTCCTTGGGAGCTTTAGGATATTGTAAAGTCTCCAACTCCTTTGCTCTGGGCTCTGTTTCAGGAGCCACTGTGATGGAAAGACCTCTAGCCACCTCCCTGATTAAATCCTGAAAGGATATATCCTCTGGAAGACATCCTACGTTTAGGAGAAGGTGGCTCCTCAGAGAGAAGTACTCCGGCATCGACAGAGCTGTCAGAGTCCTCGGAGGATTCAAAATATCTTCTGTCCGGGTGCTCTTGTAAAGAACGATACCGGTACCGATCGAAGTCGGTACCAGAGGGGTCCGGTACCAGCCTGTCGATACCGGAGGAAATAGCATGACTGTGTTGGTAGCACACTCGCCAATGTCGATGCTGTCGGTACCGATACCGATATCGGTGCCAGAACCGGTGTCGATACCGGTTGAACTGTCTGAAGCGGTCCCGAAGGTATCGATGCCACAAGGAGAGCTGCCAGACTGCATTCAATAGCCAGGAATCTCTGGTCAATTGACGCTGCCGATGCCTGGGTGTCGATACCGGACGAAGCGGCTGGTACCCCAGAGCACGGCACCAGTAGTTCTGCTGAGGTTGAAGCCTCGAGAACATCCTGGAGCCCCGATAGTGCTTTGGAAGCCGAAGCCTCCCGCTGGGGCAATTTTGCCGGTACAAGTCCCTAAAGGGCAACGCCAGAGGCATCTCGATGCTTGGAAGGAGATCTACCCTTTGAGGACCGGCCAGATTTATGTTTGGTTACCTGAGATCCATGGGAGGAAGACGAAGCCCTGGAAGACGTCGATGCCACAGATGCTACATCGGAGGGAAAAAGGGTGCTAAACTTAGCAGCCCGGTTTTGCCGACCCCTCTTCGACATCATCCCACAGGCAACACACTCCAAGATGGAGTGGTCAGGACCTAAACATTTGAGGCACCACTCGTGAGTGTCGGTGACGGAGATGGTACCGCCACACTTGGAACACTTTTTAAAACCCGAAGTGGGTTTTTCCATGTTAAGGAAAAAAAATTGGGCCTAATGCCCAAAATGGCGCATGGCACCTGAGAGAAAAAAGGCTGGAAATCCAGAAAAAAGATTACAAAGTTTTGGGGGTTTTTTTGAAGAAAGGAAGAAAGAACCGGCAGTACCGGTATAGCGTCGAGGAAGGCAGACGCTACCACAAAAAAGAATGAAAAATATGGGATCATTTCTACGGTGACAGGAAAACGACCTGCTGGCTTCGCGGAAAACGAAGAACTGGAGAGAGGCAGCTGGGAAAGGCGGGAAGGCAGCAGGCAGGCGCTGTGGGATGCTCCCAAAAGCTTTCTAATTGGATGCTGGGGAGCGTTCCCACGCAAGCTCCGTCGGTACCGACGATACCGATATGTGAAGACTACATTCCTGCTTGTTCCTGGAGATACCACTTTGTCTAATTGCAAAAGGCGGTATATCAATCTAAATAAACTATGAACAATAATAAAGAGGGTTATTTTAGAAGTTTTATTCACAATTTACACATCAATACAACCACTCACACGTGTACATTTTTTTTTGTGTGTGTACACAAAAGTAAATTTTAAACATGAATGACTACACCATGTCTAAAGTAGATAGGGCGTGTCAGGGGCATGGCCTGGATAGAACAAAAGTCTACACATGTATTCGCTATTGCATAGACAGTGTTCTCCCAAGGATATTTTGAATAGACGCACCAACCGCCTGATTTTAATGACCAGACAACAAACAGTCTGATGAATTGGCATGGCAAAATAATGAGTAGGAATAGAAAAATGACTTAAGTGATTTTGTAATTAATATTTTAAAAAATGTAACACAGTAACAAATAAATGCATCATATATGGAACTTCTTGAATGGCGGCAAATTACGTTCTCTATTGTAGCCCACCAGACTAGGACCGTTGCGACCATTAGGCAAACTAGGCAGTCGCTAAGAACACCCATTGCCACCCCTTTCCAGGACATGCAGTGACGACAATACATTTAAAAGGGCACCATGGTGCCAGAGTTATCTTCTGTTCTGGCACAGCAGTACCAATCACACTTCTACCCCCTCCAATTCCACAAAAGGTAACTCTGGCGTTAGTGTCTTTTTAAATGTATTGCCACCACTGCAGGTCCCAGAGAAGGGCGACAATGGGCGTGGGGACAGGAGCAGAGTGGCACTAGGAATGAGGTTTGCCTAGGTCACTTAACACCCCTGCAGTGGTCCTTCACCTGGCAAACCCTTCATGCCACCCAGCTGGCAAAACTTTCTGGGGAATGCACATGCAAGTCTGAAGTTGCCCATGTACAGATTTACATTTATTCCCTGACACAATTAACTATGGAAAAAGTTCTCTATTTGTCCTCCCTTTACAAGAGGAAAGGGGGATATCCCCCTAATTCCCAATGTTCATTTCCCCCTTCACAATGAAATGACTTAAATGTGCTCCTCTGTAGTTGAGTAGCAGCATCTTTATATTTCGGTTTGTAAAATGACTTAAGATACATGTGTAAGTGTGCATTGTGAAATGCCAGCATTACATGGGTAAGCTGCTGGGTTTTCTCCATCAAATTTCCCTATGTAGATATTTCTGAAATGGCTCCTCCTGCAGCATGTGGACGTTTATTTTAGAAACAGCTCCACGCTTAGCCAAGCTGTTTAAAAAGACATCAGAATCAAGTACGTCCTCCCCTTAACGTCTCAATTCTTATCTCCATGTACTATCTAAAATGTACCTTTTAATGTACATAATATAGTTATTGTAAATAGTACTCTATAATATAATTAAACAGGGACGTTGATAACTTGGAATTTTTTTTTCCTGAGGCAATGAATGGTTAAGTGACTTGACCAAGGCCACACGGAGTGCCAATGGGACCCAAACCCTGGTCCCCGGGCCCTCGTCAGTGCTATAATATAAACCACATGAATATTAGTTTATAAGCACTTTGGAGAAAAAGCCTAAGTCAAATGTATTATGAATTTTTTGCATAGACTGAAAATGGGGAACTACCTTTCACAGATGGAGAAATTTCACTTACCGTTAATTTCCTTTCCTGGAATACTGCTAGAGCAGTCCAGACAAGCGGGTTATGTTACCCTGCTAGAAGATGGAGACAGAGAATAAACACTCCAGAGCTGTGATTGGTTGGGCTCTGGGTGACATAGGAGTGCCCCTAGAGAACCTAGTCAGTAGTCTTGACAAGCACCAACATTAGGAGAAAACTTGAATAACCAACTCATCTATGTACAGGTAACAACTAATTCAATTAAACCCTCAACTCGAACCAGGAAGGGTGGAGAAGGATCAAACATCATTCCTTGGAGAAAAACTCTGAATCTACTGTTGTGGACTTTCTCCGGAATATGTAATTGCTTGCGTCTTAAGTAAGAAGAACATCGGCTCCTCTGCACCAGCAGTCGTGACACTGACAATGGGGTGGGTTCTGGACTGGTCTAGCAGTATTCCAGGAAAGGAAATTAACGGTAAGTGAAATTTCTCCTTCCAGTTCATACTGCTAGACCAGTCCAGACAAGCGGGAAGTACCCAAGCTAATGAACCCGAGGGTGGGCAGAGAGAGCCGCTGACAGCACACTAGCCCCAAAACAACTGTCCTCAGGTGCCTGAAAGTCCTGGCGATAATGCTGGACAAAAGTAGACAAGGAAGACCAGGTTGCCGCTCGACAAATATCAAGAGGGACTATGTGTGATCACTCGGCCCAAGACGCAGCTTGAGCTTGATTAGAGTGTGCGCGAAGACCGGCAGGCACTGGCTTGCCTTGCAGAATATAGACTGATTCAATGGTACGGCGCAACCATCTGGCGATAGCAGATTTTGAAGCTACCATACCTCGGCGTGGTCCCGCAAACAGCACAAAAAGATGGTCGGTCTTACGAAAAGAATTGGTGACTTTGAGATAGCAAAGGAGAATCCTTTTGAGATCAACCACCCAGAGATTCTTGGAACGAACGGAACATTGTTCCTTAGAAAAGGCAGGCAACAAAAGAGGATGATTGACATGAAAAGGAGTAATCACCTTAGGCAAGAATAAGGGAACAGTGCGAAGGGATACTCTCTCTGCAGGGAATGACAAATACGGATCCCTGCAAGAGAGGGCCTGCAGTTCCGAAATGCGACGAGCAGAAGTTATAGCCATTAAGAAAACCATCTTAAGTGTCAAATCTGTTAAGGTAACTTCCTTTACAGGCTCGAAGGGTGGAGACATCAAGGCCCATAGTACCAAGACAAGATCCCAAGCAGGGACAACTGGACGGACCGGAGGACGTAGAAACTTGACTCCTTTACGAAAACCCAACACATCGGAGTGGGACGCAAAAGAACGACCGTAAATTGGTCCCCTATAACACATCAGCGCTGAAATGTGCACCCGTAGAGTGCCAAGAGCTAAGCCTTTGTCAAGGACCTCTTGAAGAAAGGTAAGAATGTCTGGAATTTCCGTACACCAAGGAGAAAGAAGATGTTGAGTACACCAGGACTCAAACACTCGCCACACCCTAGCATATGCTAACGACGTAGACAAACGGCGAGCGTTGAGGAGAGTCAACACTACCTTGGAAGAGTAACCCTTAGGGGCTAATCTATGGCGCTCAAGAGCCAAGTCGTAAGCATCTAGGGAGTTGAATCTTCCATCGAGATAGGTCCGTGCCTGAGAAGTCTGAAGGGAGCTTGTAGTCGCAGAGGAGGGACTCGAGATAGTTTTATGAAATCGGCATACCATGGTCTTCTAGGTCAGTCCGGTATCACTAAGATTACTGGGTCGTGGTGTTCCCTGATCCACTGAAGGACTCTTTCGATCATTGGCCAAGGTGGGCATACATAGAGCAACTGGTGTTTCGGCCATGGCTGCGCCAAGGCATTTATGCCTTGAGATCTGTGTTACCTCCAGCGACTAAAGATCAGAACCTTCGCATTCGTGGCTGACACCATGAGATCTACTTTCGGCTGCCCCCACTTCTGAACTATAGTCTGGAACGCTTGTGGGGCCAGTTCCCATTCGCCAAGATCGAGAGTGTGTCGGCTTAGAAAATCCGCCTTCACGTTGCTGGTCCTCGCTGTATGCTATGCTGAGAGAGCCTGAAGGTTCCTTTCCGCCCAAAGGGAAGAGAAGGGACATCTCCTTCGATACCCCCTGTGCACTTGGTGCCACCCTGGCGTTTGAGGTAGGACACTGCAGTGGCACTGTCGCATAGGATCTGAAGCGCTTGTCCCTGTAGGAACCAGTGAAATTTCAGTAAGGTGAATCAAGCTGCTCTCGCTTCGAGCCTGTTGATCGTCCATTGCACCTCGTGCATCGTCCAAGTTCCTTGCGCTGAGTGAGTGCAACAGTGTGCTCCCCATCCGGACAGACCAGCTTCAGTTGCCAACAAGATCCAGCGTGGGTTTTCCAATGGTACTCCCCTGAGGAGATTGTGAGATGCTAGCCACCACTGTAGACTGCGCGAGACCTACAGCTGTAATGGGAGACGGGTCTGGTAGTCTTCTGTCACTGGGAACCATCTGGAAAGCAGAGCGGTCTGTAGACCGCGTATGTGAGCCTTTGCCCAAGGCACGAGCTCGATGGTGGCGGTCATGGATCCAAGGACTTGGAGGCAATCCCATGTCCGGGGGGGGCTCTTTGGGCCAAAATACTTTGGAACTGAGAAGTCAGCTTTAGGAAATGGGCTTGAGTCAGGAATACATGCCCTTGAGAGGTATTGAAGCGTGCTGCGAGAAATTTGATCTCTTGAGACGGATGGAGGCAAGTATTGGTGCGGTTGAGTACCCAACCAAGCTGCTGTAGGAAGGCCACTACTGTGGAAACAATTTTGCGAGCCTCTGGAAGGGAGTCCGCATGAATGAGCCAATCGTCCAAGTATGGGTGTACTCTGATTCCCTGCTTGCGTAAGGCTGCCACCACAACCACCATCACTTTTGAGAAGGTTTGAGGTGCCGAGGCTAGGCCAAAGGGCACTGCCCGAAACTGCAAAGGCTGGCCGAGGACTGAAAAACGCAGGAAGCGCTGGTAGTCTTCTCGAATGGGAATATGAAAATATGCTTCTGCAAGATCCAAGGATGCTAGAAACTCTCCCCGGCGTACTGAGTGAAGGACTGACCGTAGGGTCTCCATCCGGAAGTGTGGTACTCCAAGGCTGCGATTTACATCTTTGAGGTCCAAAAGTGGACGAAAAGAGCCATCTTTCTTGGGCACCACGAAATAGATGGAATAACAGTCTAGCCCTCTTTCTAAAAGAGGGACTGGACAAATGGCTTTTAAGGAGAGGAGCTTCTGAATGGTAGTTTGAATGGCCACTCGTTTTTCCACATCGTGAATGGGTCGGCAACATTTGAGAGAATAGCTGTGAGAAATTATGTCGAGGACCCTCTGATCTGAAGTTATGCGTGCCCACTGCTGAGAAAAAGGAGCCAACTGCCCCCCCCCCCCCCGACAGGTGGAGGCATCTCGAGTGGGTGTCTCGTCCCGTCAGCATGGAGGACGGGAGGTTCCCGTAAACTTCGCTGAACCTGAATAGGAGTCAGTTCCTTTGCGGGCTCCCTGAAAGGACTGCGATCTTTGTCCGAAGCGATTGGTAGGAGTGGATGAAGTACTTGGCTGAAAGGATCTGTATCTCCGAGAGTCACGAGTTCTAGAAAATCTTTGAAAGCCTTGGGACCGAGACCCGCGACGGGAGAATGCCTTTGGCTTGTCCTCCAGCAAGCGTTGCGATTTCACCTCCCCCAGATCTTTTACCAGTTTATCGAGATCTTCGCCAAAGAGGAATCTCCCTTTAAAAGGAAGTTTTGACAGCCGTGTCTTAGAAGCAACATCCGCTGCCCATTGACGCAGCCAGAGCCATCTCCAAGCCACTGTCACCGCTGCTACGGAGCAAGCTGACAGCTGCAAGAGATATAGAATGCATCCGCCAGGAATGCAGCGACAGATTCTAAATGAGCCAACTCGGGATCCTCTGGAAGCTGCTGAATCCATTGAAGGGAGGCCCGTGCCGCTAGACCTCCACACACCGCTGCTTGAAGGGAAAGAGCAGACGACGAAAAACCTGTCTTTAGCAGACTCTCGACTTTTTCAGTCTTGCTAGTCGTGGAGTTCCGCACTGCCCTCAACTGAAATTGTGGTATGCTTGGTGACCCCAGTCACTAACGCATCAACTTTCGGGTATGTCAGCCAACGGTCCAAGTCAGAGGGAGACCAAGGGTATAACTGACCAATACGACGTGCCGTACGTAGAGAGGACTATGGAGAGTCCCACTCTCAAGATACCATTTGCTGTTACTCGGCTGGAAAGGAAAAAGCTTTGGAAGGCTTACGAATGCCCTGTAAATTTAATTTAATTTAATTTGCAAGTTTTTATATACCGCATCTTCCATTGATCAGTTGCGGTTTACATGGAACAACAGTAAACAGGCAAAGCTGCTTTTACAGATAACATTGTGAAACTACAAAGAAATTTAATTTTACAATTAACAGTTAGTTAACTATATACAAAGAACCAAAATATTAACTATGTACAGGTATGTATGTTTTTGAAATCGTCGGTTTGGGGTTTTCTCATTTATTCCAGTTCAAAGATGGGATATGTCAGCTGGTGAAACTATCCTTTTTCCTGTTGAATAGGTGAGTTCGACAAGGATCCGTAGTATGTTGAGAATAAGTGAGTTTTGAGGTTTTTCCTGAACTCCATGATTTGAGGTAAGGATCTTAATTCCGATGGAGTGTTGTTCCAAATTATAGGGGCAGCATGAGAGAATGCTTTCTTGTTTGTTGATTTTTTGGCCTTTATAAATTCCTTTGGTGTTATAAGTTTGTTTAGTTGGTCTCGCCTTTGGAGATTATGATTGGGTTCTTTGTTAATAAGGTTGTTTAGAGTAAGAGGTGCTGTGTTCAAGACTTTGTAAGTAGTTAAGAGAGTTTTATAGTGTATCCGGCATTGAATCGGGAGCCAGTGTAGATTCTCTAAAATAGGTGTTATATGTTGGAATGGTGGAGCATTCATGATAGTCCTTGCTGCTGCGTTTTGTGCCACTTGGAGTTTTTTTAGATTTTGTTTTGTTATGCCTAGTAGGGTTAAGTTCGCAAAATCGAAATGGGGAGTTATTATAGCTTGTATTATACGTTGAAAATCCTGTAGATGCATTAGGGGGCGGAGTTGTTTTAAGACTTTGAGTTTAAAATAAACTTTTTTTGTTATATTTCTTATATGTGTGTCCATACTGAGGTGTTTGTCTAGTATTACTCCTAGGTAGCGTATTTCAGTTTTTATATTGATAATCATTATTTTGCAGTGTGATGTGTGATGGGGGAATGAATGTTGTGTTTTTAGTTACTATTAGGGCTTCGGTTTTTGCATGGTTAATGAATAAGTTGTTTTCATTTAGCCAATTGTTTATTTCATTGAGGCAGGTATTAATAAGTAGAGTAGGAATATTAGGTATTGTGAATGGGACATACATCATTATGTCGTCCGCGTAAAGGTGATAGTGCACATTGAATTTTTTAAATATTTGACAGACGTGTTTTAAGTAAATATTAAATAGTATTGCTGACAGCGCAGAGCCCTGGGGGAGGCCTAGTTCCTGAATGTATGTTTTTGAGGTGAGGTTGCCAATTCGTACCGTTTGAGTTCGGTCACTTAGGTATGATGAAAACCAGTTAAGAACCGTGGATTTTATACCTATTTGTCTTAGTTTATCACTGTTGAGTGGTGAACACTGTCAAAGGCGGCAGAGATATCAATGAATATGAGTAGGAATGCCTGTTTTGAATTATCGATACCTCTTACAAGGGTATCAATAAGAACTGTTAATAGTGACTCCACCCCGTGGTGAGGGCGAAACCCATACTGTTGGTCATCCAGGGGGGCTGAGCTATCAATGTATTCTTGGGTATGGATTTGTACTGCTTTTTCGATTAATTTAGCTAAAAACGGGATGCTTGATATGGGTCTGTAGGATTTAAGAGATGTTTTGTCAAGGGTGGAGTTTTTTAAGATTGGGCGAATCTGTGCATGTTTTAGTGCTGGGGGTAAGTACCCAGTTTTTAGCGAAAGATTTATTATGAGGAGTATGAATTGTGAGAGGATAGGTAGAGAATTCTTTATCCATGTTACTGGACAAGGGTCAAGGAGTGAAGTTGTTGTATTAATGTTTGTTATGATGTTCTTGAGTGCAATGTTAGATAGAGGTTGGAAGTCAGTCCATTCATCTGCATAATGGGTTTGAGGAAGGTGATTAGATTTTGGTAAGTGGGGGTGGGACGTGATTTTGTTCATGTAGTAATTTGCCAGGTCCTGTGGGGAGATTTCTGTAATTTCATTGCTGGAGTTGTGGGTGTTATTCGTTAGCTTATGAGCTATTGCGAATAGTTCTCTGGGTCTGTTTATTGCATTGTTTAGTATTGAGGCATGGTAATTTTTCTTGGCATTGTTAATTGCATCCTTATATGAGTTAAGGAGAGTGATATATGAATCTTAATTAATGGGGGTAAAATGGGATCCGGCTGCAAAAGGGTTTGAGAACTCTGAGGATCAGGCGTGTCGGCTAGGCGTAGTGACGCTATCACCTGTGTGATTAGGGCCGGCAACTCCTCTATGAGGTCTTTTGGGACCGCTTGTGAGACCTTGCCATATCCTTGTCTGCTACCGGGCGGGTGCTGGAGGTATACCAAAAGACTCAGAACGCCACAGGTGCCATGCCTGGCGGAAGGGCGTCAGGAACTCACTGTCAGCCGAAGCTGCTGTGGAAGCAAAATGGGAGCTGACTGAGTCCTTTCTGCAGGTAGACCCGGCAGCAGGGGCTCTAAAGAGGGAGGAGTTAAGGCGCTGATGTCCTCAGCTGGCAGCGCAGTGGGTATGGAGGAAGAAGATTCTCCTGGATGCAGCATACAGGTGGAACACAAGCGATCTATTAACTCCTTCTTATTATTATTACATATAATACACCTGTGCAGAGAAACAGGCATTGCAGAGGCTTAAACTTTTTTTTTTTTTTTTTTTAAACAAAAAGCAAGGTAGGCTTAGGGAAACAGAAGAATCTTCAAAGAAAAGGGATTTTGAAGCTCCCTGTGCCTTCACAGCATGTTTAAATGCTTTGAAATGGCTGCCCAGAGCTGCTCCCTCCAAAAAAACACTGAAGAGAAATCTCTCCCGATTGTTTCAAAATGGCCACCGGCACAGAAAAACTGCAAAATAAAAGTTTCCTAAGCTCTAAAAACATTAAAAATGCAGCGAAATTGCTGGGGGAGAGGCAAGGAGTGCTGCTAACAACTTAAAAATTCAAATCCTGATGAAACCCGAATCACCAAAAACGGAGGTGAGAAGGAAACTGTCGGTTAATCACTGTGCTGGTACAGAGGAGCTGAGTTCCCACGGAGGAGAAGAGAAACTTTCAAAGTCAGTGTTAGGTAATTACAGCAACTGAAAGGTAGGGAAATTAGAGTTTGATCCCTCTGCAGCCACTTAGACCCTCATGGCAGGGGCTTGGAAGGTGTTTCTGAGGAGGAATGGGGAGAAGGGGAGCTGCACTGACAGTGAAATCAGGAGCTCAAACCCTGCTGTATGGCTGATTAGAGAAAATACAGCTATTAAGGAGGGAAGCCTGGGAAACCCAGAGAAACACCTCTTGTGTGATCTGGGTGCATCCAGGAAATAAAAATGAAGAAAAGAAAATAAGTAGACAAACTTGTCTAAGATCTTCATCTGCAAGAGACAGAGAAAATACTGACTAGGTCCTCTAGGGGCACTTCTATGTCACCCAGAGCTCAACCAATCACAGCTCTGGAGTGTTTATTCTCTGTCTCCATCTGCTAGCAGGGGAACATAACCCGCTTGTCTGGACTGGTCTAGCAGTATGAACTGGAAATATCATTTACTCACAGTGAGTAATGGATAGGAAACCTGAACCACGTTCTTTCCTGCTGTACTCTAAACCACTAGGTTACTATGCATGAAATAGAGGCTTAAATACTGACCTTCACAGGATCCTGCAAATGGTAGTAATGCATTCAAATAACAGCTGCAAGTTTACTACTTGAAAACTGAATAGGATGCACTAACCTGTAAGTGTATCATTTATTGTAGGTTGCCTACTGAAGAACTGATTTGGCCTTTGCTCTTTTTCTATAGAGCTAGATCTAACACCTCGTCGTTTCTCATGAAGACTTTTAACAGGAGATAGAAGGATATCTCTGCGGCAGTTCCCCGAATCCAAAATTCTTGTATTTTTGGAAGGCTTTTGATGCTCCTTTTCACAGAATGAGCGGAGTTTAATTTTATTAATGAGTTTGCTTGGGGATTCAAAGTGTTCAGGTTCTCGCTTCTCAAAAGAAGCAATTGGTGTTAATTTTGTGTCAGAGCCTGGCTTTATTTCACTGAAATCCAGTAACTCAGCTGGATAAGATCCTTCTGATACTAAAGTAGACTGAAGTGTAGTTGCCTTCAGTTTTCCATTAGGAGGTTTTCTAAAATTAGCTGAGGGAGGTAAAGAAAATGCAATTGCTTCTGGCATACTTTTCTTATATTTTGCCAAATCCTTAAGAGGTATAACAGTATTTGATGGTAACAGGTCTAGAGGAACAGCATGTAAGGGAAATTCTCCCATTTTATATTGAGAAAAAGGGTTTTCAAACCCTGTGTTTTTGGATGGAGTGAGTAACATATTATAATAATCTAATTAACTTGCACACACTTTATGCATTCAAAAGAAGTTTCTTTAGAATGTATGTAGAGGTAGTGTAGTCCCACCACTCAATGGAAAGTGAATTCCTTTACTTCAAAGTAAGGCTAAAGAGAGAAAAAGAAATAATGATTAAAGCAGGCCTTGACTCATTTTCATTTTATCTAGAAGCTAGCCAAACTCTTCCCCCACCTATCTCCAGTTGGTCACTTTTTCCTCTTCCCTCTCTCTACTTACCATAAAACTTCTTTCTCCCACCCTTCAGCTAGTCAGCTCTAGTCATCCCCAAGCCAGTCATCCATCCCAGCAATCCAGCACCAGTCAGTCACTCCACTATCCCCACTAGCCACCTCCCAGCTAGTCAGCTCCAATCATCCCCTATCACTACCCAGTTAGCCTGAGCCACTTGTATTCCCAGCCAGTCATCACTCCGTTTCATTTTGCTGGCTGTTGAGACTGCAGCCATGACAGAAACAGCTGTTTCCTTCTGTTATGGCATTACATGACCCTAAGTGAGTTTGAGCCAAGTAGTACCATAACTCTCACACTGGTCTGTCAGTCTTAATTCACACAAAACTGAGACCAGCACAGGCGTTCAGTATTGCATAGCTCAAACGGACTGAGAGCTCTGCAGTATTGAACTAGAAGGGTAAAGCTGTCCTAGGGTGGCAAAGGTGAGGAAGGCCATTTGGACCACAAAAATAAAGACACTATGGTTACCTGGTACCAAGGATTTGTCGAGCCCCTGTTTAAAGGCATTGGTCCTTTTTCTTCTGGAAAAGAGAACATTTAAAATTATTATCATACACCAATGCTAGCATTCAATCTATGAGATGCTGTTAAAAAACTCAAAAGAATCAGGATTCATGTTACATTACCAGTAGTATTCAAACCTGATACATACACACTAAATACAATAATATGCTTACAGAAAGACTATTTTCTTATTGTTTTATAGAAAACCTAACACACTAAGCATAACTTTGTATTCAATGATGTGCAATATGAGTAGACTACAACCTAATACACTGCTGAGTTCTACACTTAGGGGTGAAAGTGCATTAATACTGGCCATTGATGTGCATTAAAGCATAGTTACTCATCTGTAACAGGTGTTCTCCGTAGACAGCAAGAATCAGTCCTCACAACACTCTCTCCTCCCCTTGGAGTTGCTTCTGTACCATTTTTTAATTTTGCAGTCTTAGCAATGTCAGTTGACTGAGGCAAGATGGCACCCTTGGGCGGGAAGGGGACCAAGCATGCGTGGTGCATCTCCCAAAGGTTTTCTTTGAAAGCTGGGGAGAAGCTTCTGCGCACGCTCTGTTGGCTCAGACATCACCCATATGTGAGGACTGATTCCTGCTGTCTCTGGAGAACACCTCGTACGGGTGAGTAACTACGCTTTAATGCACACCAATGGCCAGTATTAATGCACTTTCACCCCTAAGTGTAGAACTCAGCAGTGTATTAGATTGTAGTCTACTCATATTGCACATCATTGAATACAAAGTTATGCTTAGTGTGTTAGGTTTTTACAAAACAATAAGAATAGTCTAACACACGGGGATGGAACACAGATTTGCCACGGACATGGTGTGCCATGACCTTCTAATCAGTGGAATCCCCACCTGCCTGTAGGCAAGGGTGATGCAGTCTGCCACCCAAGTGCATAGAGTTCACTTAGTCATTGGGGGCCCCAGTCAGCTGGGGACATAGGATACAAAACGCTGAGGTGCTTTGTGGTGGTCCTGAGTCCATTGCAGATAGGACAGGGCCCTTATACAATCCAAAGTATGAAGAACGAACGATCTCAACTTGCCGGCATGAGGCCTCGGGAGGAAGGTGGGTAGCACCACCTCCTGACTGAGGTGGAACGAGAACACCACCTTTGGCAGAAACTTGGGGTGTGTGCGGAGCACCACCCTGTTCTTGTAGAACCTCATGTAAGGAAGCTCTGCCATCAGAATCTGGAGCTCGCTGACTCTGCGAACTGATGTGAGTGCTACAAGGAAGACGACCTTCCAGGAGAGGTATCGCAGGTGGCAGGTAGCCAGAGGCTCAAAACAGAGGTTTAGTAAGTTGCGAACGTCTTTAGATCCCACTCTGCCGCTGGAGGGCAGATGGGGGGGTTTGGATAGCATGAGGTCCTGCAGGAATCGGGACATAAGGGGCTGCTTCGAGAGGGACTTTCCCTCAATGGGACGGTGATGCGCTGCAATGGTGCTCATATGTACTCTGACCAAACTGGACTTCAGTCCCATCTACAACAGGTGGAGTAGGTACTGGAATATCACATGCACCAAGCAGGAGAACAAGTTTGCCCGCCTCTATGCACACCACGTCGAGAAACAGCACTACTTGAAGCCGTACTCTCTTCTTGTGGAGGCCTTATATGGAGGCCAGAAGAACCTCCTCCACATCCTGTGGAAGGTTGAAGGAAGCTAACACTACCCTTTCAGCAGCCAAGCTGTGAGTGACAGGGACCCCAGCATAGGATGGAGAGAGAGTCATGCTCCTGTGAGAGTCGCCCTGGGGCTCAGCCCAAGGGAATTGGCAATGCAGCCAATAGCGAGAGGAACAATGGGAACCAGGCTGCCTGGGCCACCGAGGAGCCATAGTGATGCTCTGTCGTGCTGGATCTTGAATAGAGTCTTGGCGACCAATGGTGTCAGTGGGAAGGTGTACAGGAGGCCTTCCATCCACAGGGTAAGGAAAGCATCCGCTGCCACCCAAGAAGGGAGCAGCTGGCAGGAGCAGAATCGGGGCAAGTACATGTTGTCCAGGCTAGCGAACAGGTCTGTCAAGGGGACGCCCCAGAGACAAAAGAGCCAAGAAGCTACTTTGGGATCCAGGCGCCACTCGTGCGGCTGGAGAACTCTGCTCAGCTTGTCTGCCAGGGCATTGTCCTGGCCCGGGAGATAAACTGCCCTGAGGAATATAGGCGCAGAGGGCTACTTCCTCCTGGTAGAGGGGGTATGACCCTGTGCCCCCCCCTTGTTTGTTCATGTAGAACATTGCGACCTGGTTGCCGGTCTGGAACAGCACTAGGTGGTGATGCACCTGGTGGCAGAAAGCTCGAAGAGCCAGGAATATCATCCGGAGCTCTAGCAGGTTGATTTGCAACTGGGATTCCTCCTGGGACCAGTTGCCTGGAGTCTGGAGGCCCTCGCAATGCGCTCCCCAGCCAAGTCGGACGTGGACTCACCATCCAAGGGAGTCCTCCATCATATTCTCACTCTGTCCCTGAGTCTGCCTATGGCTTGTGTCCACTTAGAGGGGAGGCAACACTGGGCTGACATCATATGCAGGTGGGCATATGGGGTTATGTGAACCGTGGGGGCCATGTGTCCCAACAAGCGAAGCAGGAGCCGGGTGGATAATATCTGGCATCGGTGCACCTCTGCGGCTAACTCCCTGAGGCGTTCTGACCTTTCCTGAGGGAGGAAGGCTTTCGCCTGGAGGATATCTAGTTGCGCCTCTACAAACTCTAGGCACTGGGCCAGGGTGAGGTGGGACTTGGGGTAGTTTACGATGAACCCCAGGTGCTGTAGGGCATTATGGTGTGCCCGGCAGGGCATCAAGCCTCTGTAGCTGTGGCTCCCTTTATGAGCCACTCATCCAGTTAAGGGAACACGAAGGCCCCTTGAATCTGGAAGAGGGCTGCGACCACCGCGAGCCACTTCATGAAAACCCATGGTGACAAGGCCAGACCGAAGGGCAGCACTCTGTATTGGTAGTGCTGTCCCACCACCACGAAGCAAAGGTATTTTCTGTGGCTGGGATGAATCAGGATGTGCGTGTAGGCATCCTTTAGGTTTAAGGAGCATAGTCGATCTCCCTGCTGGAGGAATGGCAGCAGTGTCCCAAGGGAGAGCATCTTGAACTTCTCCCTGACCAGAAACCTGCTGAGCTCTCACAAGTCCAGGATGGGTCGGAAGCTCCCCGGTCCTCTTGGGGGATGAGGAAATACCAGGAGTAGAACCCTGTGCCCCAGATATGTTTCGGGACTGGCTCCACTGCCTTATCCTGGATTAGGCTTGCTAGCTCAGTGAAGAGCAGGGTCTGGGGAAGGAGGCTTGATGGGCTCTCCTGGGAAGTACAAGGGTGGAGACCATTGTAGATGGAGGAGGTAGCCCTCCTTGACCACTTGTAGCACCCAGGTGTCAGTGGCGATGGCTGTCTACCTGTGGGCAAATAGAGATAGGCACCCCCCTGTGGGAAGCAGGGGACCTTCCGGGGATGGGGAGGTCACGCCCTGGCAATCAAAAGCTCCCCCAGGCTAAGCTGGAACCGGGGCCTAGGGGCCTTTTGTTTTCTGGGACCATGTACCTAGCCTTTTTGTTGCTAGCCCTGCTGAGTGGCTGGGAAGGCATGGAAGTGTGGTGTTAGCGCCAAAGTCCCCTTTCTCTCGGGAAGAGGGGTATTTTCCCCAGGGCTTTCTTCCGGGGCTGCACCAAGGTCTTCTTGAGAGGTTGGTCCTCATCATAAACTTGGTCTGCCTTATCCGCTATGTGCTTCCTGAATAGGTTCACTCCTATGCAGGGACATCAATCAGTTTGTCCTGCACCCACTGTTCCAGGTTGGATGACTACAGCCATGCTTGGCATCATGCCCCAAGCATGGCTGTAGTCAGGTTTCTGCTAAAACGCTGCCTGCTGCTGATGGCAGCTCTTTAAGGCCTTTGAGGTCATGATTCTGCAGAGATTGCAATCAGTTGATATGCTCCGGACCAAGGCATCGGAGGCAGCAGTCATGTGGGTCGGTAAGTGACATCATTTTGCCTCAGACACACTTTTTAAAGCTATTGAAAGCCATCGGAAAAAGAGAGTCCCCACACCTCCTGGCAGGGGTCCAAGGCCTTTGGCTTAAAAAGGGTGCGAACACCGGTCGAGGGACACTTTGATGAAAAGTAAGAAAAACCAATGTACGAACTTGAGGAGCAGCGCCAAGGCGAGCTGGCTTGGGGCGGGAAGGAACCAGTACGCAAACTGGATAAAACTTAGGAACAAAAATAAAAAAATATCTGACTTTTTCTGGGGGAAACTGGACAGCATCCAATGGGCTCTGCGGAAGAAAGGAGACTGAAGCAAGATGGAACCCTTGGGCGGGAAGCGGACGACACATGCATGGTGCATCTCCCAAAGGCTTTCTTTGAAAGCTGGGGAGATGCTTCCGTGCAGGCTCCATGGATGCCGATGTCACCCATATGTGAGGGCTGACTTCCTGCTTGTTCCTGGAAAATTAGATTGTATTAAAATGTAATGACATGCAGATAACTTCATTCACATTCTGTTCACCCCAGAACACAACTGCACACAAGTCACAAAGAAATTGCTGTTTTGACACTACATGTACTTTTATGCCCGTGACTGTTGTAATGAATGTTATCTATCCTATTTTGTAATGGAGTTCTTTTCTTATCTTTATTGATTTTATATTTGAAAAGCACTCTGATGTATTATCGAGAGGTGGTATATCAAGTTTTAATAAACTATAAACTATCTAATCTCAGAAACTAAGCAGGATCAGATCTTGTTAGTACTTGGATGGGAGACCAGCTTGAAATGTCAGATGCTATAGGCTTACTGTGCAGAAAGCCTGGCAATTTACTTCCAATGACACCTTAAGAAGAAAACCCAGGGGATAATCCCAACATGGACAACTATCCATAGGATAAGCCAGGAGTCAACATCAACTCAATGGCACATTAAATGGGAAGTTTTTTTGCACTGGTGGACCCACTCTAAATTTTGTGTTATTTTTCAATGTGCTAACAAGAAATTAAATATTTGCATCTACTTGATAAATATCATAAGCCTTGGTGCTAAAAATCTCAAACTAATTTACATGCATTAAAAGTGCTATTAAAAGGGCATAAATTAAATTTTGGCAAGTGGTAATGTACATTAGAAGTTCTTATTGCTAGCATGTGCGATGTTACCGCACTATAGTTCACTGGCTCTTTAGTCAGCAGAAAAAAACAGGAAGCAGGAAACAAAAAGTGAAATAGCACAAATGCTTACCTAAAACAGGGGTTTTCCCCAAGGACAATAAGATAAAACAGACACTTTGGTGGGTACATCATTGGAGAATATTAACTCAGCACTTTGCAGAGAACTGGAGGTTCTCTGAGCATACAAAAGAGTGCAGAGTCACCACCTCACGTTCTTTCAGTCTATTTTAGAGTTTAAGCTTAGCCACCCTACCTCCAGACCTTGCAGCCCAACCAACCAGCCAAGAAGACAATCCACAAAGACCACTCTCCAACCTTCACGCAAGAGCAAAATCCAACCAAGCATGTACACGATCCTTCGAACTCTAAGCACCATCTATCTGGAACACATTCCCAAACACAATTAGAAACAAATTGGACCTATATACCTTCCACAAACACCTAAAAACCCACCTCTTCACCGAACATTTTGGCCCCTCTCCCAACCCTCACCAATGCTACCATTCATAAAAGCAACTCATCAAATCTCATTCTACACTCACTCTATATAGCTCAACAATGTATATAAGTTAATCTTTCCATGTAACCTTTTGAACAATTGTTCTATGTAAACCGCTTTGACCCGGTGAAAAGTTATATATAAGCCTTACTAAATAAATAAAGCAGTAACTCCCCAACAAGGTAGTGTAGGATTGGTTCCCTGTGACCAAAAAGCCTGAACCAAACAAAATGGATTCCTGCTACAGAACTTCTGCTATGTGCCAAACCTCAAACCTGCCAAGTGTTTGTGCATCTGCATACAGAAGACTATTGTTCCTGACCATGCCTACATGCAACAGAACCTGCTTCATAGGACTCTTATCTACAGACTATTCTATTGGCCTTGGACACTTGCAACAATGTATGAGACTGCATTCCATCATCTTCTGCATTTCGTCTCTCACTATTAATACTTTTTCTATAAGATAACCACCTGATGACTACTTCCTCATTCACTGATACCTCATGTCAACCAATCAACAAAAGGACTTTGTGATCTGCACACCACGCTTCAAAAACACGCCACTCGAACGTACGCCAAAGAAGTAGATCGTCTTCTAGGACTTTAACAAAGTGGCTATTGCCGACCCCGAATAACCCTTGCGGCGCAAACGCTCCCTCTCAAGAGCCAAGCCGTAAGCAAGAACCGATCCACTTGCGGCATCAGAAGGGGGCCTTGGTTCAGCAAATTGCTATGTGAGAGCAGCCTCCACGGTGGAGCCACTAGCAGTCTCATCAGATCTGCATACCACGGGCATCTGGGCCAATCCGGCGCGATGAGGATGACTAGCCCCTCGTGCTTTGCTATTCTCTGAATGACTCGCCCCAACAACAGCCACGGAGGGAACACGTAAAGCAGACCCTCCGATGGCCATGGTTGGACTAGACCGTCGAGACCCTCTGACATATGTTCCCTGCGCCCGCTGTAAAACTGCGGCGCTTTGGCATTGGCCAGGGTCACCATGAGATCCATGACCGGCTGACCCCATCGTACCGTGATGTCGTGGAAGATGGCCAAGTTCAGCTCCCATTCCCCGGAATCCAGCAAATGTCGACTGAGATAGTCTGCCTGAACATTGTCTTTGCCGGCGACATGAGCTGCTGAAATCTCCGTTAAATGGCGCTCTGCCCATTGGGACAACCATTGACTCCTCCAAAAGCAGGGCACTTCCCGTGCCGCCCTGGCGGTTGATGTACGCCACGATTACCAAATTGTCGGAGAATACTCGAACCGCTTTCCCTACGAGAAGGCTTGCAAACTCCACCAACGCTAGCCGAACTGCCCTGAGCTCCAGAAGATTTAATCGACCAAACACTCTTTTCCGCCGTCCAGGACCCCTGTGCTATCTGCGCCAAACAATGAGCCCCCCAGCCAGAAAGACTGGCATCCGTGGTGAGCAATACCCAGTCGGGAAGCTCCAGTGGAACCCCCGCTTTAAGATGCGACGGAAGCAACCACCACTGTAGACTGTCTCGCACCTGCTCTGGACAGACCAACCGGCGAGAAAGAGGATGCTCCTGCAGAGACCTCGAGAGTAGCGCCTGCTGTAGCGGTCGCATGTGCGCCCTGGCCCAAGGAACTAGATCTAAGGCCGCCGCCATCGATCCAAACAACTGCAAGTACTTCCAAGCCGTTGGCGCCTTGAGCAGCAAGAAGGTGGTCACTTGCGACCCAATCTTTTGAACCCTGTCCGGAGGCAGAAAAACGGCACCTAAATCCGTGATGAAGACGGCCCCGAGATACGTCAACTGCCGCACCGGATCCAAATGACTCTTTGCCCGGTTGATGACTCAACCGAGTTACTCTAGAATCACCACCACACGCTGTCTCCCTGATGGGCTCCTCTAGCGACAGCGCTCGAATTAACCAGTCGTCCAGGTAAGGATGAACCTGGATTCCCTCTCTGCGAAGAGCAGCCGCCGCCACCACCACCATCACCTTGGTAAAGGTGCACGGCGCTGTCACCAGTCCGAATGGCAAAGCCCGGAACTGAAAATGACCCATGGGCACTGCAAAACGTAGAAACCATTGATGCTCTGTTCTGATAGGAATATGCAGATATGCCTCCGTCAAATCTATTGAGGAAAGAACCTCTCCCGGTCTGATGGAGCTGATGACAGACCTCAAGGTCTCCATTCGGAAATGAGGCACACGCAAGCAACGATTTACGTGCTTCAAATCCAAAATCGGCTGAAAAGAACCTTCCTTCTTGGGAACCACGAAGTAAATCGAGTATCGACCGAAGCCGCACTGGTCTGCAGGGACCGGGACGATAGCTTGGAGACATAACAAACGTTTCACCGTGTCGTGCACTGCCATTCTCTTTGCCAGCGGGCCTCACGGAGAGTTGACAAAAGCTTCTGCCAGAGGAAGGTCGAACTCAAGTGCATAGCCCTCTCTGATAATTTGAAGAACCCACCGGTCGGTAGTTATACTGGCCCAAGTGGAGAAAAACTTCTGCAACCGACCTCCTACTGGAATCTCCACTTGGACCAGCGACCCTTCATTGCGGCTTCTTAGCTGCAGACTGTTGGGCGTTAAAATAGCCCCTACTGAAACCTCTGGCGCTGCAAAAGGACTGACCTCTAGCCACAAAACGGCCTCGCTGATAAGGTGCAAAGCGAGATCCACGGAACCTGTGAAAATCACGACCTTGCCCTCTCTGCAAGGAGCCCATCTTTGCCGCTCTTGGACAGTCTTCGGGCAGACGACCGCCTTTTGAATCTCCCAAATCCTTGACAATTTTTTCTAAAGCTTCCCCACAGAGTAGCTTACCCTTGTATGGAAGCTTGCTGAGGCGTGCCTTAGACGACGCATCCACTGTCCAATTCCGTAACCAAAGAAGCCATCTGGCGACAATAACTGAAGCCATGGATTTCGCCGAAATGTGAACCAAATCATAAAAAGCATCTGCTAAATAAGCCGCTGCCGATTCTAGCTTTGTGCCGTCCCCCGAAGGAGACCCCACGCTTTCCAGCCCTGGCTCCAGCTGAAGCCACCTGATGGAGGCCCTAGACACATATGCTCCACAAACCGACGCCTGGAGCACTAGTGCACTGGAATCAAACGCCTACTTCAAAAGCGCCTCCAACCTGCGATCTTGAAGATCCTTAAGAGCAGTACCCCCATCCATCGGAATCGTGGTCTTCTTGGTGACCGCTGAAACTACCGCATCCACTTTAAGCATCCGCAACAACTCTTTCTTCCTGGGGCACGGGATACAGACGCGCCATAGCGTGAGCCCCACGCAAAGACGCTTTGGGACATTCCCATTCAGACTCTATCATCTGTTTAATTACTCTATGCAGAGGGAAACATCTCTGCTCAGACTTAAAACCCTGCAACAAGGGATCCTCCAAAGGTTCCTGCTGCACCGCAGGAAGAACTATATTTAGCGCTGTCAGAGAATGAGCAAGAGCCCCTAGCTCTTCCTTCCTAAAAACTCTAAAAATATTAGGATCATCTCTGGGTCCCAACTCTCCTTCTTCCAAGTCCACCAGCCATGATTCCAGGCCCGGCTCCGATACCAGTTCTCCTTCCTCTGGTACCTGAGAAAGCGCCACATGAGAAGCAGTCTGCTCCAAGGACGGTTCCAAAGTCTTTGAGAAAGAAGAGAACCCCTCTCCAGGATCCACCATAGTAGAATCTCCCCCCTGGGAAACCAACAGACTGTCAGGCGAAGGACTGAGGGCTGATTGAGATCTTTTAAGTAAATAAGCCTCATGAAGCGCTAAGATAAACTCGGGGGACAATGAGTGCAAGAACCCCGGAGAAGCTGAAAACGTTTGTTGTTCTTGTCCCTCTGCTGAAGGCCCTCAGTGGGACTTAGATTTTCGCTTCCCTGACTTTGCCTGTAGCGCGCGAGAAACGGACGGCCCTTCCAAAATGGCCACCGTTCCCGCCTTTTACGAGGAAGAATGAGCACGGGAACCTTCACCTTCCTCAGAAACTACTTGCTTCTCCATCACTTCGGCCCCGTGTCCTACTAACAAGCGCACTTGTTATTTCTATTACCGGTGTAAGTGTCCCGAACCGCCTCAAACGAGTGCCTCTCCTGCCAGCCACGGCCACTTAAACAGAAGCGGAGGCTTTCCTCCTGCCGGGAAAACTAAAGTAAATCTGTCCCCATAAGAAATTTAAATTACCTGACAGTAAAGAACAACGTTGAGCCTTCTGTACTCCGCGTCGCCGCTGCTAGCGGAATGCTGGAGCTACAGAGAAAAAAAAAACAGAGGCAGGGAGACAGTCTCTGGGGCCCCCAGGACTGTTCACAATGCCGAGCTACCGGATAGAAAGTAGAGACAGGCTCTGCCTCTTACCACCGTACCGATCTGTCGGGTGATGAAATCCGGTGCTTTTATTTGTTGCCCCGATCACTTTAAAAAAACAAAAAAGGGAAAAGAAATACTGCTTGTGCAAATCTGCCCTGCTAGGACAAACAAGGCACAGAAACTTCTCCTTTGTTTAAACGAAGATCTGATCTTGCCTTTCTGCAACCTTTTATTTTAATTTTCCATAATAGCTATCTAAAGAACTCAATATCCTATCTCTCTGGGGAGCTAGCCTTCCACACGTTCAGTTCAGCTGCTGAGGACTGAAAGACTGGTCTGACACCAGGGGGAGCTGGTTAGGCTGCCAGTAAAAGTTTCAGTTTTTCAGTCCTCAGCTGCTGGAGGAGGTTGACTACCCTCATGTCCTGGACTGGCCCAGAGAGACGAATAGGAATAATAAACCATGAACGATGTAAATTGAAAAAGGATAAAAGGGTAAAGAGTTAAACACCAAGGATGTAGTAGACATAATTTATAGCACATAAATAACTATTTGCCCTGCACCATGGAAACAAATTGGGCCATAAACCAAGCAAGCTTGGTTGGATCTTATACCAACGCTACTGCATCGGTAAGGGTGGTGGATGCTTGGAATGCCCTCCAGATGGAAGTGGTGGAGACAAATATAGTGACAGAATTAAAAATGGCATGGGACAGACACAGTGGATCCCTTTATAGCAACAGGATAAAATCAAAATAAATATAACTATTCTCTTATATCTCAACAAATAGGGATGACGACCTACACGGAGAGGTGGTTACACCCCTAAACAAAGGCATGGGGAGGGGTGACCTGCACGGAGTGGCAGGTGCACCTACTCTTGCTGCCTTGCTGGGCAGACTAGATGGACCATACTGGTCTTTATCTGCCATCATATACTATGTTACTATGGTAACGTGTTACCCCTATCTTTGTTTTATCTTCAGAAATAGGTATTCTTGATTGGACAGATGCTGGCGGCTTTCCTTTCCAACTGGCCAATATAGTGAAATGAGGTTTTTTGTACAAAATAGAAGTTACACTTACCTGGTAATTGTCGTTCCTTGAGTTACGACAGTTTAGTCCTCTACAGCTGGGTTGTGCACCTCCTCCTGCAGCTTGGAGACTGGACCAATCAAATCTTCATCCCTCTGGATGTAGCGAGCTGGAACTCCCCATCAGCCCCAGTGAACTATTGACAAAGCAGACTCAAGAGCAACAAATAAGTAGCTAACTAATATTTATTTTATTTTTTATTCCTGGCTGAATCATCAGGAACTGAATAGAACATAACCTGCCATCTAACGGGAACAGGGAGGAAGACCCGCTCCAAATGCACTCCTCCCCCTTGCCATACTGGAAAGAGAGAGAAAGTAAAACTCACCTGTCACACCACTCCATGACCATGACTACGTGCCAAGCTAGCCAGAAACCTAAGGGTGGGAAGGAGGACTAAACTGTTGTAACTCAAGGAACGACAATTACCAGGTAAGTGTAATTTCTATTTCCTTATCGTTCCTCCAGTTTAGTCCTCTACAGCTGGGATGTAACAGAGCAGTACTAACGGGAGGGACCCTGCCAGCCGGCACGCAAGACCGCTGATCCGAAACGGGCATCCCCCGCCGCCAACACATCCAAACGGTAGTGTCTACTGAACGTATGTAACGACGACCAAGTGGCTGCCTTGCAAATCTCCACCGGCGGAACCAGACTGTGCTCAGCCCAGGACGCCGCTTGCGCCCGAGTAGAATGCGCCCTGAGACCTACAGGAGCCGGACGCCCCCACAACATGTACGCCAAAACAATAGCTTCCTTTATCCACCTGGAAATGGATGCCTTGGCCGCAGCTTCACCTTTCCGAGGCCCGCCGAACACCACAAACAGACGATCCGACTTGTGAAAAGCCGCGTAAACCGACAAATAATGACGTAAGGCCCTTTTCACGTCCAAACGACTCAGACCGCGATCCGACGGATGCCCCGTCTCAGCCTGCAGAACTGGAAGAGAAACAGTTTGATTCACATGAAAGGGAGAAGACACCTTAGGTAAGAAGGAGGGAACCGGTCGGAGAACAACCTTCCCCCTCAAAAAACAGAGAAACGGCTCCCTACAGGAAAGAGCCTGCAATTCTGAAATGCGCCTCGCCGAACAGATAGCAACCAAGAAGACCACCTTAAGAGTTAAGTCTTTGAGAGAACATTGAGACAGAGGCTCGAATGGCGCCTTACCCAACGCCCGCAAGACCAAGTTGAGATCCCAGGACGGAACAGAGATCCGACGAGCCGGGCGCAGCTTGGTCACCACTTTAAGAAGACGTACGACATTGGCATGTGCACCCAGAGCCACACCTTGGATCTTACCTCGATAGCAGGCCAAGGCTGCCAGTTGCACCCGCAAAGAACTGGCGGCCAGCCCCTTGTCAAAACCATCTTACAAAAAAAACTCAGTACCACTGAGACGGAGGCCCTAGAAGCCCTAACTTGATGCCTGGAGCACCAGTCTTCAAAGATCCACCAAACGCGCACATAGGCAAGCGAAGTCGACTGTTTACGCACCTGAAGCAAAGTGGCCATGACCGATCTAGAGTAGCCCTTCTTCTTTAACCTTGCCCTTTCAATAGCCAAGCCGTAAGCGAGAATCGATCCACTTGCGGCATTAGAAGCGGTCCCTGAACCAGGAGCTCCGACGACATCGGCAGACTCCACGGAGGACCGTCCAGCAACCTTATCAAAGTCGGCATACCACGGACGCCGGAGCCAATTTGGCGCCACTAGAAGCACCCTCCCCCGATGGGCTTCGATACGCTGAATTACGCGACCGATGTGGGCCCACGGAGGGAATACGTAGAGGAGCCCCGTCGTCGGCCACGGCTGTATCAGAGCGTCGATCCCTTCCGACATGGGCTCTCTCCGCCTGCTGAAGAACCGAGGAGCCTTCGCGGACTGGCATGTCGCCATCAAATCCATGACGGGCACGCCCCAGCGCAGAGTCAAATGGGCAAAGACGTCGGGATGCAACTCCCACTCTCCGGCATCCACCTGGATTCTGCTGAGAAAGTCCGCTGTCACATTTTCCTTGCCGGCGATGTGAGCCGCCGATATCGCCTTCAACCGCGGCTCCACCCAGGCAAACAGCACTCCCGTCTCTTCCTCCATGGCAGCGCTGCCCATGCCGCCCTGCTGATTTATGTACACCACTGTGGCTGCATTGTCCGAAACACTCGCACCGCCTGATGCGTCACCAACTTTTGGAAGCTCTGCAGAGCCAAGAACACCGCCCTGAGTTCCAAACGGTTGATCGACCACTCGCTCTCAGTTGCCGACCACCTCCCTTGCGTGAACCGACCTGCACAATGCGCCCCCCAGCCTGTCAGACTCGAATCTGTGAAGAGGGGAAGCCACACCGGCTGCTCTAACGGCATTCCGGCCTGCAAGACTGAGGGACGAAGCCACCACCGCAGCGCCTGACGGACGCGCCAAGGACAAGGGAGTCGCTTGCTCAGCGAGTCGGACTGATTCGACCAGCGACGGAGTAAGGAGCGCTGCAGAGGCCGCATGTGAAACCTGGCCCACGGCACGACTTCCAGCGTGGCGACTATCGTCCCCAACACCTGGAGGTACTTCCATGCCGTTGGCGCCGCGAGCCTCCGGAAATCCTGCACCAGCCGCCGGAGGGCTAGAGCCCTGCGTTCCGTTAGAAAAACAGACCCCCGCCGAGTATCGAACTGAACCCCCAAATACTCGAGGACCTGAGTCGGCACCAAATGACTCTTGAGCGGGTTGACCACCCAGCCCAAGCTCTGGAGAAACTGCACAACCTGTTGCGTGGCTCTCGCTCTCGGCTTGGGACTTCGCTCGTATCAACCAATCGTCGAGGTAAGGGTGAACTAATACTCCTTGCTTTCGCAGCGCCGCCACAACCACTACCATTATTTTGGTGAACACCCGAGGGGCCATCGCCAAACCGAAAGGCAGCGCCTGGAACTGAAAATGACCCCACGGCAGGGCGAACCGAAGAAACTTCTGATGGGACTCCCGGATGGGAACATGGAGATACGCCTCGGAAAGATCGAGAGAGGTGAGATACTCCCCCTGACGAACAGCCACCATGACGGACCGCAGGATTTCCATGCGAAAATGCAGAACGCGGAGACACCGATTCACCCTTTTGAGGTCTAGGATAGGCCGAAGAGAACCGTCCTCCTTTGGCACCACAAAATAAATAGAGTAACGCCCCATTCCATATTCCGCGAGCGGAATCGGGACGATGGCCGCTAGCTGCAACAGGCGGTCCACCGTTAGACGAACTTGCACGGCCTTTAGAGGACTTCTGCAGGGAGAACTGACGAACGAATCCAGCACCGGCCTCGCCAGATCCAACGCATACCCGTCGCGAATGATCTCCAAGACCCACTGGTCTGATGTTATGCGGGTCCATGCAGAAAGAAACCCCCGTAGCCAACCTCCAATCGGTGGCCCTTTTGCTGGGACCCTCTGCCATTCATTGTGGTTTCCGGATGGCTCCTGCAGAGGCCGCCGCGAAACCTCTACTTGCCCCCCGGAAGCCCCTGAAACCTTGAGCTCGGGACAGAAACCTACCTCTTTGAGAACCCGCGAAACAGGGGGAGCGAAATCTCCGAAAATCCTGGACCTGCCCCCTAAAGACGCGGGAAATTTTCCTGGCTTGGGTTTGTCCTCCGGGAGCAGACCCCCTTTGGATTCCCCTAAATCTTTGACCAACTTATCAAGATCTTCACCGAACAAGAGCTTGCCCTTGAACGGGAGCTTACCAAGCCGAGACTTGGAGGAACCATCAGCCGCCCAGTTTTTGAGCCAAAGGGCCCTCCGCGCCGCTACCAGAGGACATACTATTCGACAGGGCCCTAATCAGGGCAGATGTGCACTATGACAAGTAGGCCGCTCCTGATTCGAGACACTGTAACTCGCGCACGTCCTCCTGCTCCAATGCCGCCGACTGTCTCAGGTGTTGGACCCACCTTAAACAGGCCCTAGCCACCCAGGCCCCACAGATGGACGCCTGTAAAGAAGCAGCATCTGCCTCAAAGGACTGCTTCAAGAGACCATCCATCTTTCTATCCTGCGACTCCTTCAAAGCCGCACTGCCTTCCACCGGAATCGTGGTCTTTTTCGTGACCGCCGACACCGCCGCATCAACCTTCGGGGCACGAAATCTTTCCTTATCACCATCCGATAAAGGATAGAGTCTACTCATGGTTCTTATGCCTTTCAAACCCATTTCAGGGTGATCCCATTCGGTCTGAATCATCTGATCGATCACCTTATGAATGGAAACACAAACTGTGTCTGACGCACTGCCTGAATAATAGGATCCGCCACATCCACTTCAGGTGCGGGTTGTTCTGGAGACAGCCTGAGCGTCTGCAGGACCTCCGAAATTAGAGCAGACAACTCCTCTCCGAAACACCCGAATGATGTGCGCCTGATCCTCAGATTCAGGAATCTCACCTTCCTCTAAATCCTCCAACTCGCCAACCACATCAGAACCGCACTCTTCCTCCTCTTGGAAATCCAACTCAGAAGAGCGCTCCGCTGGCTTAGGCCTCTTGAGTGGCTGGACAAGCCCACTTGTGCGGTCTGCCAGTGTAGCCCGAGCACTGGGAGAAGGCAGTGAGCCAGAACTGGGCAAAATGTCCTGCCTCTTGCGACAGAAGGCCTGATGCATGAGTAACACAAAGTCTGGAGAAAAATCTTCCATAAAGGCAGGACCCCCAGTTACCGGCGATACACCCAGCAGCCCAGGAGTACCCACCGACTCCGGGGCGGATGGACCAGGCACCCACGCTTCACCCACTGTCTCCTGCACTTTGTCAGGAGGGGATGGGGCAGCAGCCCCCTCCAGTTGCTGCTCTACAGTCAGGGATACAGAAGCACAGTAATGACAAATACCGAACTCCATAGCTGAACCCCGACGGGTGCCACAAATCACACACTGAGGCCTCGCTGACATGGACTATAGAGCCTGCGAGTCTCAAGGTACCTGAGTCAAGAGAGAGAGAACGTGAGAACCCCAATAGAAATATAGCCTGCTGTTGCTATCTTTTTGTAAGAAGCAGCCTCAGGCCGTTTATTTATTATTATTTATTTATTTCTTTTTTTTGCTGCGAGTTGAGTTTAAACTACTGAGAAATGTGCTGGCACCACCTCTAAGGCCCTGCTAGGGATCCCCACTGCAAAGAAAAGAGGAAAAACAAGAAAAGAAATAAAAACAACGGCACTGCTGGCTGCCTAGTAAAGCCGCTGAGAAAACCGCGAGGTCAAAATGGCCACGGTGTCTGTCAGCGATTTTGGCACGCTTTACACAACGGGCCCCGAAGCACCGCAGATTTCAAAACTGCATGCTGGCGACTTCCCCCACTGTACCTGTTAAGTAAATGCTGAAAACATGAGCAAACGGCTTCGAACGAAGCCCCGATCGCCGAAAGACACCAGATCGCCGCAGGGTCTGTGACATGTGCTCGACCAGTCCTCCGGAGCCGGCGCCTGCAGGCTGTCACCCAGCGCACTGCCCGTGGTCTGCACTAGGGGCTCTACCCCGATCAGTCAAGGGGTAAGAGATCCTATGTAGCAAAAGTCGCCAGGGGAAAAAAAAGAGGCTAGGCAAGGGAGAATCAACCCAGAGCAGAAGCCCCCTTCCCGCCCGCTATGGGGAAAGCCAAATTATGTCCTGAATTTTTTTTTTTTTTTTTAAGTCACAGTACCCAAATAGTAAGTCCTGTAATTAAGCCAAATCAAATGAAATGAGAACAAAATCAATCTACATAGCCTGCTTCTTATTAGTTCCTCCAGTGAGCCCAGCACCTAGGCTCACAAGGTCCTCCTGCTGCTTGGAGACTGGACACACTGGGGCTGATGGGGAGTTCCAGCTCGCTACATCCAGAGGGATGAAGATTTGATTGGTCCAGTCTCTAAGCTGCAGGAGGTGCACAACCCAGCTGTAGAGGACTAAACTGGAGGAACGATAAGGAATATATAGTTATCCTCCCATCAGTATACATATAACTTATTGTGTACTAGTTCCCTTCCCAATTTTTAGATGAGAAATCAGCTGTTGAAATTTGGGCTGTCAGAAATGTTGTGTGGCACGAGACATCCTGGTTGGCTCCCGTTGTATCTTATTCACGTCCACTAGATGTGTACACATCCATGATATATAATATAGTGCCTCCATTTCTATAATGGTTTTAATTCAGTCTGAAAGTTTACAAACAATTTTATAAAATCGGAACAGCACAGGCATAGTATCCTTTACCTGGGTAAGTTTCTCCAGAATACCCAAACATCTCCTCCTTTTGTCTATCCTTATTGTGTTGAGGTCTCACAAAGGATTTCTATTTGCTTTTATTTCCTTTTATATTATATTTTATTATATTATCATAAAAACATGTTGGCGTCAACCACCACTTTTACACAAATGAAGCTAATGATGTCTGATTGACATTGTATTTTACTGCTCACTGACAGATGTATCAAAAAAATGGAATATAGTACTCCGGATGAGGATCATAATATGACAAAAAAAAAAAAAAAACTTTTTTGTGCGGAAGTTCTTCTGACCATCATATAACAATGGCGGCACTCCAATAATAGACTGTGGATCCCACCATCCTATAGATCACAAACAGGAAATCAATATATAATTTCTCAAGATAAATAATAGTAAATAAATCATTCAATAGAGGGACTCACTATCGATTGAATAATAAAAGGGAGTCAAAGTAGAAATTACAACAAATACGGCTTAACCTTCAGCATATATTTATTTATTTTATTTATTTATTTAGCTGTATTTATATCCCGCTTTTCCCTGGGTCAAAGCAGTCAATTGGGAGATACATTTAACACGAGGGGATATGACACACATACGCTAATACTTACAGGGAACATGGGCAATGGAGGGTTAAGTGGCTTGCCCAAGACCACAAGGAGTACCTATAGGACTAGAAATCCCAGTCCCTCCGGCCTGAGATTGCTGTCCCCAGGTGGGGCTTGAACCCCCGGCCCTCCGGCCTGAAGTACCTTGTCCTAACCACTAGGCCACTCCTCCCTCGTATTAAGAGATCCAAAAATGGGGGAAGGAATAAAGAAACAAAACCAATCATGTATGGGTTCAGGCTCTTGAATACTTTGCGGGTTAATAACATCCAGAAGTCGTTTCTTCTCATGCATATAAAACCGGATGAGTAGAAATGTTGTAAAGGGGACCAAAGTGGCTTACTTTAATACATATCAATAATATCATACACAGAGTGTCTGGGCATACACAAATAAGTTTAATAGGACTATGTATTTCTACTCTCTACTATGGATATCGCTCACGCTCCCTGTTTTCTATCCAAGGTATGGTGTGACCTGCTGTTGTCTGCATCTGTAGACACTGCAGGTGGGTTGGCTCCCTTCTGTTCTCTATCAAAACAATAACATTTTTAATTTTTGCCAGAATATTTTTATTACGATCAGAAGGAAACCTTTTAGTTAAGCATTTCTCTTGTTTCGGGACACTTTTTATTCCTTTTGTATGCAACTGCAGCAAAGGACGTATGCACAACTCACAGAATAAACTTAAAAACGTACAGGCTGATGCAGAAACCCTGTGCCAGAGCTCAGTGCTTAAAGCTCTAGCACAGGGTTTCAAAGTGTAATCTTAACGCTGACTCTTTACGTTGGAATGCAATATTCAAAATTACCCAGCGCGCAAAAGATCAGCGTTAAACTGGGAGAGCAAGCCAAACACATGCACACAGAAGGCGCAAGCTTAGCATGCTGTCCCAGAGAAACAGGTCATCAGGGAAAGCCCCCAATGACATCAGCATACTGTCGGGGGTCCTATGCTCCCCCCAGACACCGACCCTCTCCCCAACAGAAACAAAGCCCCAGGTGGCCCAGCAGCCCCGATTCCACACACCCAATAACAAAAATCACTGGTGCCCCTAGAATGTCACTCCACCAACTCCCCTCCCAATACCTTTAATCTGGAGCGGTTGCCCACACACTCCCGCCCCTGTATCATCTTGAAAAATTGAGGCATCTGGGCTCCAAATTAAAAGTACTGGGAGGGGGGGGCGAGGCCACCAGAGATTTTTTTTAATTGGGTGGATGGGGGAAGTCGGGGCTGCTGGTCAACCAGAGATTTTTTTTTATTGGGTGGGAGTGGAGATCATGGTCACTGGGGATTTGGTTTCTGTCAGGGGTAGAAACACCAGCCCCCCTAACAGTATTCTGCTGGCAACGGGGGCTTTCCCCAATGCCTGGATCATCGGAGATGACATATCAAACGTCACCTCAGATGATACTTTTCCTTCCGGCTGGATCTTTACGCATGCCTGAAGATCCAGCGTTAAAAAACAGCATAGAAAATTGCACTAAGTTTTAGTGCAGTCTATTACATCGGGCGCAATTACTTAGGCAGCTATTTCCAAGCCAACTGCACTGCAGTTTAGCGCAGTTGGGTTTTTTGTGTTTTTCCAGCGCTAGCTTGCTTTCTGCATCTGATAGCAAGCCTAGCACAGGAAAGCACCACGATAAGATTTTCTGCATCGGCCTGTAAGTGTACACATTGAGAGAGAAAAGCAAAAAACAAACATTTTCCTAAACTGGATGGTAGGTAAATTCTATTGCCCCTCTCTACCAGACACACATTCGTATCTAAATAAAGTCCAAAAAGAAAAATATCTTTGCCCGTCTGAAACAAATAAGAAAAAGACAAAAAAGTGGTAAAGCAGGATTTATCTCCTTGGGCTACTAGATTACCAAGTCATTGATTACTCAATTTAGATATCATTCAAAATATAGAATAATGTATACAAATACGTGCGTGTGATCCTTTTCACCCATGGAACCTTCCGAGGACCGCAAAGCAATAAGGGGGATATTTATTAAGTCCTGTGCCAATAACGCACATGTGGGCCACGTTACCATGGTGGTGCTATGGGCCAACCGCAGTGTACATCCATCCTCCTTGCAGTTAATTCAACGTCTCACACTATTAAGACCCTTATCCACTCATTAGTCACCTACCACCTTGACTATTGTAACCTGCTCCTCGCAGGTCTCCCTCTGAATCATCTCTCTCCCCTCTTCAATCTGTTTAAAACTCAGATGCACAGCTTATCTTCTGTAGTGCTGCTATGTCCATGTAACCCCCTCGTCTCAAGTCACATCACTTGCTCCCTATCAGTTTCGACATCCAGATCAAACGTCTCCTGTTGACTTACAAGTGCATTCATTCTGTGGTTCCTCACTACCTTTCCTCTCTTATCTAACTCTACACCCATCCTCAGGAACTCCGCTCCTCTGGCAGATCCCTTTTATCTGTGCCCCTCTCTACTATTACTCCTGCCAACTCCAGACTTCATTCAGTCTACCTTGCTGCTCCATACGCCTGGAACAAACTACCTGAGTTTGTGCAGCAGGCTCTCTAGCCCTATTCAAATCCAGGCTAAAACCACTTTGAAGCCTCCTTTAGATCCCAATGTGTCTCAATCTCTTGTTCACTACTTATGCGTATCTTACCATACTCTAGTCCCCAGTTTCACTATAGGGGTCATTCCAGAACAAACATGCCCAGAAGCAACATCATTGGTCTCTAAAAATGTGCACATTTGTAGAGAGCGATGATGGTGCCTTTAGGCATGTATCAGTTCTGTTTGCACTGTTGAATGCTCCCATTCTGAGGGTCCCTTATTAGTGACAGGGATATGTTAATGACATTTCGCTAAAGAGAACCTCTTCCGATTTTTTTCTGGTCCATACTTAGCATTGTACAGACTGTTTTCAGAGATGACCAATGCAAGCATAACTAAGGATGTCTTCTACTGCTATGTATTTTGTGATGCAAGTCATGATAAACATCACTTTCTACCTGCTTTTATACTATCTTAGAGTGCACTAAGATTACTGGGCATGCAAAAGACTGGTAGATAAAGTCTAGTTTGCATCAACATTTATGTATCATCAGTATTCATGTGTAGTGTGCATCAGCACAACACCGTTACTGAAAGGAGCAGGTTAGGAGATGCACATTTTACAGGGGGACATGTCCGTTCAGCGGTATGTAGCAGACACAGGCAGGATAGAAAATGTTCATATCAGAATATGGTGAGCTCAGAGACATACAAAGCTGTTTGCTGCAAACAGCTGTGTCTCATACTCCATAATGCTTTGTTTGTGCCTCCACAAACATCTATGTCCCCAATTCCAAAACCACAGGTGCGCCTATCCCTGTGGAATTAGGTTTAAATTGCACCCATATTAGATTTGGACATGCCCGTGGGCCAGACATGCATGTTCTGGAATTGGGCTCTAAGTGTTTTTGATTCAATTAGATTGCAAGCTCTGATGAGCAGGGACTGTGTCTTACATCATATATGTACAGAGCTGTGTACGCCTTTGTAGTAGTAGTAGCAGCATACCATTAACACCACCCCTTGAGGTAATGTTAGTTACACCCATGCAACTTGTGCTGAGCACTTGGAAAGCAGGCTACAAACGGCCATGCTAAATGTACCAGCATGGCCTTTTGTAGGTTATACTAAATTGTAAGCTCTGATGAGCAGGGACTGTCTCTTATATGTCTGTGCAGCACTGCGTTCCACTTGTAGCGCTATACAAATGCTCAGTAGTAGTAGTAGGGGAAGATCCAGTTGCTGCCCCAACGTAGCCTATCAAGGTAGCACACGGTTTCTGGCGCACAGTCTCTTTTACTTTTTAGTGCAGTACCGAAATGCTGCGCTAAATCTCGCGCTACCGGGTAGCATATTTTAGTAGTAAACATGTTCCTAAAAGTAAGGCTGAAGGGTTTTGTTTTCCCTATCAAGAATTGGAAGCCATCCTAGTACAACCTTTTTGCTTTTTTAACATCACTCTCCAACTGTGTCAACTCAAGGTAAATAAAAAATAAACCCAGTGACCGCCGTGACACGATTCTCTGGAAACCTCCTGACTACCTCGGCAGAAGTCATTTTAAACCTATATACAAGTTTTATGCGAATTAGGAGAGAAATGCTGAGGCGACCACTCGTAAAAGGGTAGGGAGAGGGAAACAAAACACATCTTTTCGATCCCTACGAATTTAACATATAGAGCAGAAGAAGCACCGGTCACTCTCCCACGCTTTTTCTACCCCAATGCAGGAAGTCAGATAGCTAGTTCTTACCCCAACCGCTTATATACTACGCTGCATAAAAAGAAATAAAAACACCCACCACACTTACTGTTAAAAACACGATGGAAGGAGGAGAAAGAAAAAAAAAGCGTCCACCAACTTTTAACTTACCCAACCGCGGCTGACATTTCTTTTATAGCACATTTCTTCTCCAATTAACTTGCAGCCGTTACAATTTTCGAGCGCATTTTTACTTCTTCCAGATTGGTAGAAAGAATTTGACGTCATATCCGACTGTACGCCGGGTTGGAGGAACATTACGCACAACACCTTTAGTACGTAAGTCCGCCATAGACTAGGAAGAGTTTCTTTAACTGTTTAGGGATCGGAACTGTATCACTATTCTTTGTTGTTAAGTGCTGTGGAGTCAGTGTCGACTCATGGCGACCTTCTGGAGACTGTGTTCGGTCTTCAGTCAGGCGGCTCATTGTTGATAGAGTTTCTTGTTTAAGAATCTGGTAAAAGTCGACTTCTGTAGTACGGATATGTGATAGGGTTGCCTCTTTTTTTCAGACGAACCTTAAAGATTGCAAGTAAAAGTTCTTCAGTTTTAGGGGTTCACGCGATATTATCACCTTCTTTCTACAATATATTCATCGGGGGCATGGCTTGTTAAATTAAAATGTATAGATCTCCCCCCCCCCCCCCCGGCCTGCCTTAACTTGCCCTGCTCACATAGGTTTTGGAACATACCAAGTTTAAAGTGTTAAATGCTTAATTTATAACACTAGTAAGGAAAGCTTTGTGGTGCTTAAGGGCTGAACTTGCGGCCAGGTATGACCAGGGGCGGCCCAAGGGGGGTGCAGGGCAATGTGTGGAGACTCAGTGTGGGGCCTCATTTGCATAAATATTTGCATAATGTTACCATACACTAACGTTTAGTAAACATGCCTCTTAACCCTTTCCAGGCCGAGCCCAAAACTCTCGGGATCCAAAATTCTGACTAAATATTCCTATCAAATGGTATATAATACGTGACCATAGCAGAAGGAAAATCACTATTATAACATATTGAATAAGACGGTACAATTTTCCT
The DNA here is from genome assembly GCA_033557465.1 of Ichthyophis bannanicus. Lineage (NCBI taxonomy): Eukaryota > Metazoa > Chordata > Amphibia > Gymnophiona > Ichthyophiidae > Ichthyophis > Ichthyophis bannanicus. Next base: position 195,772,940 of record CM066037.1, on the reverse strand, counting down.
GAAATATGCAAAAATTAACCCAGCTGCAGAATGTGAATTAAAAATTTAAAGTAGGCCTTCGAAGGGTTAATAAGTATATGGTGTGGCAAGGAGGCCTGTCCCGGGGAGGACAAAGAGACAGGGAATTCACCCTAGTAAAGGGTCCCCTTTCACAGAGACAGGGTAGGAAAGCCACAACCACCTCTAGGAATCAGAAAACTTCCACGTGGCCCATATTTCATGCTCCCCCTAGTGGAATGAAGGGGAGAGGATACAGGGCCCAGAACCCCTTAGGCCAGGGGTCGGCAACCCGCGGCTCCGGAGCCGCATGCGGCTCTTTCTCACCTTTGCCGCGGCTCCGGAGCACACTGCCCGCCCGGTGACAGGCAATAGTGTTGTAAGCTCCCTCCCTTCTTCTGCAGCCGCGGCTCCCTGCCTCTTAGGGAACCGCAGCTGTGCTTTTAAAATCATCTCGGAGCCCTTCCTGTCTTGACGGGCTTCGTGCAGCATTGTCCCGCCTCTAGAGGAAGTTTGGAGGCGGGACAATGCTGCACGGAGCCCGTCAAGACCGGGAGGGCTCCGAGATGGTTTTAACAGCCCAGCCGCGGGTCCGGAAGAGGCAGGGAGCCGCGGCTGCCCACGAAGGGAGGGGAGCGGACCTGGAGGGAGGGCGCAGATATGGATGGCGGGCGGGGGGCTGACCTGGAGGGATGGAGGGGGCTGACATGGAGGGAGGGAGCTGATATGGATGGAGGGAGGGAGGGGGGCTGACATGGAGGGAGGGAGCTGACATGGATGGAGGGAGGGGGGCTGACATGGATGGATGGGGGGTGGGGGGCTGTCTTGGAGGGAGGGAGCGGGTATGGATGGAGGGGGGGGGTATGACGTGGTGGGATGGAGGGGGCTGACATGGAGGGAGGGAGCTGATATGGATGGAGGGAGGGGGGGGCTGACATGGAGGGAGGGGGGGCTGATATGGATGGAGGGAGAGGGAGGGGGGCTGACATGGAGGGAGGGAGCTGATATGGATGGATGGAGGGAGGGGGGCTGACATGGAGGGAGGGAGCTGATATGGATGGAGGGAGGGGGCTGACATGGAGGGAGGGGGGCTGACATGGATGGATGGAGGGAGGAGGGGCTGACATGGAGGGAGGGAGCTGATATGGATGGAGGGAGGGGGGCTGACATGGATGGATGGAGGGAGGAGGGGCTGACATGGAGGGAGGGAGCTGATATGGATGGAGGGAGGGGGGCTGACATGGAGAGATGGAGGGGGCTGACATGGAGGGAGGGAGCTGGGATGGAGGGAGGGGGCTGACATGGAGGGAGGGAGCTGATATGGATGGAGGGAGGGGGGCTGACATGGAGGGATGGAGGGGGCTGACATGGAGGGAGGGAGCTGATATGGATGGAGGGAGGGGGCTGACATGGAGGGGGCTGACATGGAGGGATGGAGCACTGGTAATGGGGTTGAGGGGACTAGCACTGGAAATGAGCTGATTAGGGGAGGCTAGGACTGGTAATGAGCTGATGGGGGGTAGGACTGGTATTGGGCTGATTAGGGGAGGCTAGCACTGGTAATGGGGTTGAGGGGGGATTAGCACTGGAAGCGAGCTGATTGGGGGGCTTTGAATGGGCATGGGCTGATTGTGGGGAGGGGAGGATAGAGCTGCTGGCCCTGGAAGATAACTGGGGGCTAAGGCTGCCATGGTATTTGTACTAGAAGGGACTGGTCAGTGGGGAAGGAGGGGGATTGGAAGGAAATGGACACCAGTGGCAATCATGGGAATGCAAGTTGACATTGGAAGGTACTGGGAGTGAGGACTGGAAAGGGGCTGATATTGGGGAGGGTTACTGGGACTGGAAATAGGCTGATGGAAAGAAGTGAAGAAAACGAAAGAAGAGATAAGAAATGGCAGATGGACCATAGACCACAGAAAGAGAGCTAAGAGAAGACAGGAAAGCAGAAGCCTCAGATCGGGACCAGCATGATCAAAGAATAAATTTGTCAGACAACAAAGGTAGAAAAAATAATTTTATTTCATATTAGTGATTTGACTACAAAATCATCATAATTTTGAAATCAAATATTGTTACTTGTTGTTGTGATATTTTCTGGCGTATTTTTTTTGGTGTGCGAAGGAAGAGGGGTAGTCTTATACGGCGAGTATAGGCCAAACACCTATATTTTAACAGGAAAAGTAGGGGGTCGTATATAGCATTAAGGTAAGAAACAATATATGCAGTGTTAGATTTGTTTTAAATGTCGCAATGGTTTTGCGGCTCCCAGGTGTTTTTTTCCCTTCGGAAATGGGTCCAAGTGGCTCTTTATGTCTTAAAGGTTGCAGACCCCTGCCTTAGGCAGTGAATGCTCCAAGCACCCAGGTGCCCGAGGTCAGGCTGATTGCCGTCACCTGTGTAGGGAGGGTTTGAAGCTAGAGCCCTGGAAGTATAAACCTAGACCAGAATATGAGAGAAGGGGAGGAGAAGCAGGAAGCCAGGCTGACATGAGCACGGGAAGCTTGACTGGTGCTGAGCAGAGCAGAGGAACTGAGCTTCCAGAAGAAGAAAGTGCTAGTTGGCATATAGCACAGCTGCAAGAGAGTTTGGAGCCAGGGACAAGAGAGATTCCAAGATCCCCCGGGAGGCTGTTAGCTGAGCACTGTGAGCGAGACAGGGAGTCAGAACCCATGCAGCTGGGAGAGCCCAAGGTGAAGCTTAATGATGAGGACACTTCCATGGACTGTTCCTTTTGCCAAGCTTTAAACCTGGGAATGTAGAGAAGACAAGCCAGTCCTGAAAGAAAGTCTTCCAGGAAAAAGGTACCCATATTCCACAAGCAGGGTGGCTGTGATTCCCTCGTGTTTGTAAAGGGGAAGTTTACGGGGACTAAGGAGCAAGCCTGGAACTGTGATAAGCTTGTTAATCACCTGCTGCTGGAATGAGGACACTGGGGTAAGCTAAAGTAGCTATTGGAACAAAGCTTTCTTTTGCTCCTGCATTATATCTGTTTACTTGGAAGGTAGCCAAGAAAGGTTGGAAGCTGAATAGAAGCTAAACTACCACAGACTTTAAATGTGATTTTGTGCTTTAGCCAGCAAGGCTAAAAAGGGAATGCAATATCCTTGCTGTTAAAGACTGTGTATCCTGAACTATAGAGAACCTTTAAAACAGCATTTTTGTGTTTGGGTTTGTTTTGGACAATGCTCTACTTCAAAGAGTCCTGAACAAACAATCCTGTATGTGGTATGATCGAACCATTGTGTACAAAATAAATTTCTGTCATTTTGCGTTACCTCCTTGAGCCTGACTACAACTTTCTGCCTGATGCACCCATACAGCTAAACAGAGACTACATTTCCCAGAAGGCACTGTGGGGAAATGGTTTGAAAAAGCTGAAAGGGCGGATAGCAGAAAGTTCCTCTAATGACCACGCCCCTCTAAGCTAGAGGCGAGTGGTGGTGGCGTGACAATGGATAAAGAAAGACTAAAAGATTTCTACATTACTATAATCCAGTACCAACCACCAGGCACATTAGGAACTACTACAAACACTGCCCATTTAGAACCCATAGGATACAGCGGGTTTGCTAACAGCCCTACCAGGACTCACAAAGCACCATACCATAACTATCAAAAGGCAACACTGCAAATATTAAACCAATACATTTCAGAGAATAACAATACATGACCTACTGGGAAAAGAGAACAAGTGGCAATGTCAAATAGGAATTATATAAACAGGATACCTTAGCTCAGTTACACATGCAGAACATAGGCCATCACCAAACAAGGAATCACAATTTAGAAACAGGAAGACAATAATTAAACTGGGAACCCCAAAAGCCAAACTTGGAACGTACAACACTGTAGAAATAAAACTATAACTTAATTTCCTCTTGTACTAAACAAAGCACAGACGTTAATGATGCACATTTCCCAGAGCTGACATATTCCAGTTAATAAATTCAAAATAAAGAGATATTCTTCTACCTTTTTAGTGCATATTTTTTCACTTACAATTGTTCCAGCCACTTTCTTCTAGTTTCTTTGTGTCTTCTGCTAACTCCCCATCTGCTGTCCATTTGTCCTTTCTTCTCTATTCTAGTTTTTTTCAATTCTCTCTCTACATCTGCTTTAACATACTAATCTTTCTCCTTTTGCTCTTTCCTTATTCCTATTTCATCCACTCAAATTTTACCCCTCCATCCTCAATCCTCAATCCCCACTTACTCTCCCAATATCCGGCCAATTGTTGATTTGTCTTCCCTCCCACACAAAATATTTTTCCCTCTCCATTTCACTCTCCCAGCTCCATCCCATTCTAATCCTCCCCCAACATCAGCTCCCTTCTAGTTCCAGCCCCACCCAGCATCTGCTCCCTTCTAGTCCCTCCATCAGCTCATTTCCAATCCCAGCCCCCCATCAGCTCATTTCTAGACCTTTCCTAGCCCCGCCATCAGCCCATGTCAAATCCTAGCTCCCCTCCACTCAGCCCATTTCCAATCCAAACCCCCCATGAGCCTACTTCCAGTTCTAGCTCCTCCATGAGTCCATTTCAATTCAAACCCCCCAACAGCCCATTTCCAGTCCTAGCTCCCCTCACAGCCCATTTCCATTCCAAGCCCCCCTCCCCATCAGCTATTTGCAGTTCAAGCCCCCCTTCCACTCAGCCCATTTCCATTCCAAGCCCCTGTCCCCATCAGCTATTTGTAGTTCAAGCCCCCTTCCACTCAGCCCATTTCCAGTCCTAGCAACTCCCCACGGCCCATTACCAGTCCTAACCCCCCATCAGCCCATTTCCAGACAGCCCCCCGCCCCCATAGTCCATTACCAGTCCTAACCCCCCATCAGCCCACTTCCAGTCCTAACGCCCCCCATCAGCCCATTACCAGTCAGCCCCCCGCCCCCATAGCCCATTACCAGTCCTAAGCCCCCCCATAGCCCACTTGTAGTCTTAGCCCCCCCACAGCCCATTACCTGTCGTAACCCCCCATCAGCCCACTTTGTCTTAGCCCCCCATAGCCCATTACCCGTCCTAACCCCCCCATCAGCCCACTTCCAGTCCTAGCCCCCCCATAGCCCATTACCAGTCCTAAGCCCCCCATCAGCCCACTTGTAGTCTTAGGGGCATGTTTACTAAAGAACGCTATTTGCGCCGCACGATAATGGCGCTTATCGCACGTTAAAGCGCCATTATCGTACGGTAATGTACCTTACCGCACGATAACTGGACGCGGCGCAAATAGCATTCTTTAGTAAACATGCCCCTTAGCCCCCCCCCATAGCCCAATACCAGTACTAACCTCCCCCATCAGCCCATTTCCAGTCCTAGCCCCCCCATAGCCCATTACCAGTCCTAAGCCCCCCATCAGCCCACTTCCAGTCCTAACCCCCCCCCCCCCCATCAGCCCAGCTAGGTTAAAAAAACACAAACCGGCTGCCGCCGCCGCCATGGCATCAGCAGAATCAAGCATCCCCCTGCCCTTCAGTCTTCCATGTGGCCTCAGTGCGGGCTTTTCAGAGCCGCGCGAAGGGAGAGTTTCCCTTTCTCACGGCTCTGTTAATCCTGCCGTGGGGCTGATAGGGAAATCCCATCAGCCCCGCGGTGGGATTAGCAGAGCCACGAGAGGAGAAGCTCTCTCTCTTCGCACGGCTCTGACAGCTGACACTGAGGCTGCATGGAGGACTCTGCAGGGCAGTGCACAAGTTGCTGCCGAGTCTGCTTCTCAGCAGTGGCAAACTCACAGACTCCAATCTTCTGCAGCCGCGACTCCCTGCCTCTTAGGGAACCAAGGCTATGCCTGTAAAACCGTTGCGGAGCCTTTCTGTCTCTAAATGGGCTCTGTGCAGCATTGTCCCTCCTCCAAAGGAAGTTGTTTACCAGTTCCTTTGGAGGCCGGACAATGCTGCACGGAGCCCGTTTAGAGACAGACAGGCTCCACAGCGGTTTTACAGGCATAGCCACAGTTCCCTAAGAGACAGGGAGCCGCGGCTGCAGAAGAAGGAGGCAGAAATGGGGAGAGGGGAGCAGGGAACCTGCAACGGGGCTGACATGGGGGAGGGGGGCTGACATGGACAAAGAGGGCTGACATGGACGGAGGGGGGCTGATATGGAGAGGGGGGCTGACAGGGAGGGAGGGAGGGGAGGGGAGGGTTGACAGGGAGGGGGGACTAACATGGATGGATGGCTGGAGGGAGGGGGGCTGACATGGACGGAGGGGGGACTTACATGGATGGATGGAAGGAGGGGGGCTGACATAGACAGGGGGGCTGACATGGAGGGAGAGAGAGGGGGCTGACATGGAGGGAGAGGGGGCTGACATGGACAAAGGGAGGAGACAGGGGGACGTACTGGACAGATAGGGGATAAATGCTGGACAAAGGGGAGAGACAGTGCGGGTTAGGATTATAATGGGGGGGGCTAGGACTGGCAATGGGTTGATTAGGGAAGGCTAGGACTGGGAATGGACTGATCAAGGGGGTTTGGGACTGGTAATGTGCTGATCGGGGAGGTTAGGACTGGAAATGGGCTGATGGGGTGGGTAGGACTGGTAATGGGCTGATTATTATTATTATTATTTTTTATTTAGCACATATTTATATACCGCTCTTTCCCAAGTATCAAGTACGGTTTACAGTGAACAGAAAAAAATCAAGGTACATGATTAATCATATCCTAGTCGTTTACAGGGAACAGATTTAACATTTTACATTTTAACAGTGTAATTAAAGATATACAAACATTGGTTACATCCAGAGGTATTGTGTGGATGTAGTCAAACATTTTACATATTTACATTAATTTTTATACAATTTGAGATACATGGGAGCCTAGCACTGGTAATGGGGTTGAGGAGGGACTAACACTGGAAATGAGCTGATTAGGGGAGGCTAGGACTGGAAATGGGCTGATGGGGGGTAGGACTGGTATTGGGCTGATTAGGGGAGGCTAGCACTGGTAATTGGGTTGAGGGGGGACTAGCACTGGAAGCAAGCTGATTGGGGGGCTTCGACTGGGAATGGGCTGATTGTGGGGAGGGGAGGATAGAGCTGCTGGCCCTGGAAGAAAACTGGGGGCTAAGGCTACAAATGGGCTGATACGAGGGGATGGGAGAATGGAAATGGAAGAGAGTGGGAGAATGGAACTTGAAGAGAGTGGATCTGAGAGGAGCTGCCATGGTATTTGTACTAGAAGGGACTGGTCAGTGGGGAAGGAGGGGGGGACTGGAAGGAAATGGACTCCAGTGGCAGTCATGGGAATGCAAGTTGACATTGGAAGGTACTGAGAGTGAGGACTGGAAAGGGGCTGATACTGGGGAGGGTTACTGGGACTGGAAATAGGCTGATGGAAAGAAGTGAAGAAAACGAAAGAAGAGATATAAGAAATGGCAGATGGACCATAGACCACAGAAAGAGAGCTGACAGGAAAGCAGAAGCCTCAGATCGGGACCAGCATGATCAGAGAATAAATTGGTCAGACAACAAAGGTAGAAAAGATAATTTTATTTCATATTAGTGATTTGACTACAAAATCATCATAACTTTGAAATCAAATATTGTTACTTGTTGTGATTAATTATTGTGGTTTAAATAAGTAAAGTTTTTATAAATAAAAACATATTGCAAAGGCCTATAATTTATTAATAATTCAACAAATGATTACAACGACAATGCGTTAATGGTAAAGGAAGAGAGATGCATTTGATTTTATCATTGGGGGTCACCACAAGTTGACCAATGGTAAAAGATGTCACGGTACAAAAAGGTTTGAGGACCACTGATTTAGAGCAAGGTGAGATTCAGGAACTTGAAGATCAAGCAAGGATTATCCAGGTCTTCCGAAGGGAGAAACTGACAGCGCTCATTATGAAGTCCCTTCAGGCTCTCAACCTTTTGTCGGTGGTACCAGCAGAGGATGAGGGTTTGGAGGATCCTCTCATTCAGGCAGTATGAAAGCCCCAGGCATTTTTTCCTGTTCACTGTGTGCTTAAGCAGATGATTCAGGATGAATGGGACGTGTCGGAGGCAGGCTTGCGTGGTGTGAGGTCCATGAATCGTCTCTATCCCTTGGTGGATCAAGAACGGAAAGTGTTTCATTCTCCGCGTATAAATGCAGCAGTTTCAGCGGTCATGAAGAAGACTACCATTCTAGTTGAAGGCAGTGTGGCTTTGAAGGACATACAGGACCAGAAGGTGGACACCTTGTTGAAGCAAGCTTTTGAGGTTAATGCTCTGACTCTGCAGGCCTCTATTTGTGGAGCCTGGGTTGCAAGAGCATGCCTTCGCTGGTTGCAGCGTTTGCAGTAGCCAGTTCAGTAAACGCAGGAGCAGCTAGCTGATGTGACAAGACTTGAGTCAGGTTCCGCATATTTGGCCGATGTCCAATATGATCTTATTAGAGGTTTGACGAATAGCATGGCTTCTTTGGTAGTCGAATGCCGCTATCTTTGGCTCAGGAACTGGGCAGCGGACAGTTCCTCCAAGTCGCATCTTAGCAAGCTTCCTTTTAAGGGGAAGCTGTTGTTTGGAGAAGATCTTGATAAGCTGGTCAAAGATTTGGGGGATTCTAAAGGAGTTCGCTTGCCGGAGGATAAACCAAAGCAGAGCTGAGCCCCGTTACCTTCCCTTGGGCAGCCTCAGGATTTCAGGTGTTTTCGTACCTCCCGTTTGGGAGATTTTCAAAAGAAGACAGTTTTCCTTTCAAGGTCAAAGTTTTTTAGAGGATTCTGGAGAGCGGGCAGAGGATTTGCTAGTCCCTCTTCCTCGGGTTTTTGGAGAGTACAATGAAGCGAGGTGGACCCAGGCAGGAATTCAGCCGGTAGGGGGTCGACTTCGGGAGTTTCTTCCTGCCTGGGTCCAGATAATATCTGATCAATGGGTGGTGGAGGTCGTTCGCGAAGGTTATTCTCTTGAGTTTGCCTGTCCGGTGGTCGACTCTTTTGTCATGTCCCCATGCAGGGGGCGAGAAAGGACGATTGTGGTACGGGAGACTCTGGCTCGTCTTTGGCAGCTGGGAGCAGTGGTTCCAGTTCCGCAAGAGCACTACAGTATCAGTCAATACTCAAGTTATTTCGTGGTGCCAAAGAAAGATGGGGCCTTCCACCCGATTCTGGATTTCAAGGGGGTATACCGCTGTTTGTGGGTACCTCATTTCCGAATGGAGACCTTATGTTCGGTTATAGTGGCGGTTCGTCAAGGGGAGTTCTTGACGTCTCTCGATCTCACCGAAGTATATTTATACATTCCGATCAGGCCAGATCATCAGAGGTTTCTAAGATTTGTGCTACCGTGGGGGTATTTTCGGTTTCAGGCTTTGCCCTTCGGTCTGGCGACGGCTCCGCACACCTTCACCAAGGTTGTGGTGGTGGTGGTGGCGGTGGCAGCTTTTCGGAAGGAGGGAGTATTAGTTCATCCCCATCTCGATGACTGGTTGATTCGGGCAAAGTCCAGGGCCGAGAGTGTGCGAGTGATAGACAGAGTGGTAGAGCTCCTGCGGAGTCTCGGTTGGGTGGTCATTACGGCCAAGAGCCGATTGGTTCTGACGCAAGTTCTAGAGTATTTCGGAGTTTGCTTCAGTTTTCCTGCTGGATCTGAGTCCAGGGCCTGCGGCTTCTGGTGTGTAATTTTTTTTTTTTTTTTGACGACTCCACCATCGGCCTGGCACTATCACCGCATGTTAGAGACAGTGGCGGAGACTCTGGAAGTTGTGCTGTGGGCCAGAGCTCATATGTGCCCCTTACAGAGGTCACTGCTCCGTCGATGGTCTCACCAGAACGACACTCTGTCCAAGCGCCTCCCCTGTCCATTGCGGGTCAGGAAGTCTCTTCAATGGTGGCTTTCGTCCGCAGAATCTCGCGGTGGGCATGCCTCTCGAACAACCGCAGTGGATGCCAGTGTTAATGGATGCCAGTCTCGCAGGATGGGGAGCTCATTGCAGAGAGCCCTTCGCGCAAGGCTGCTGGACCGAGCAAGAAGCCAAATGGTCCATCAATCGGCTGGAATTGCGAGCGGTAGCTCTAGTGCTTCGGGCTTTCAAATCCACCTTACGGGGTTGAGCAGTTCGAGTGCTCTCGAAGAATGCCGCGACGGTTGCGTACCTCAATCGTCAAGGGGGCACGGGAAGTGTGGCTCTGGAAATGGAGGTGGAAAGTCTCTTCAGTTGGGTAGAGCCTTGGCTTCAGGCTCTGTCGGCGACGCACACTGCGGGAACCTACAATGTGACGGCGGACTTTCTCAGCCGGGTTCGAGTGGATCCCGGAGAATGGGAGCTTCACCCGGAGGTGTTTGCTCAGATTGTCCTCAAGTGGGGATCTCCGGTTATGGATCTCATGGTGACCTTTTGGTCGGCCAAAGCCAGTCGCTTTTACAGTATACGATGAGAACGAATGTCGGAAGGTCTAGATGCCTTACTCCAACAATGGCTCACTCACGGTCTCCTCTATGTTTTTCCCCTTAGGGTGCTCATAGGACGAGTGGTGCAGTGCATTGAAGCTCATCGGGGAAGAGTGCTTCTAGTAGCTCCAGATTGGCCTCGTCACCCGTGGTATGCCGATCTGGTGCATCTGCTTGACGGGGAACCGTGGCGGATGCCGCTAAGGGAGGATCTGCTGCTTCAGAGTCCTCTACGAATGCCTCAGGTACATCAGTTCTCGCTTACGGCTTGGCCGTTGAAAGGGCTCTGTTAAGGAAAAAGGGTTATTCCAAGGCGGTGATGGACCTCTTTCTGGCCAGAAGCAAGGTGTGTCAACTTCCTTAGCATATGTGCGCATCTGGCGTGTTTTTGAGGGCTAGTGTGTTCAACATCGGTTTCATCCGGCCTCAGTATCTGTACCTACAGTGAGTTTCTTGCAAGACGGGTTCGATAAGGGATTGGCTGCCAGTTCGTTAAGGGTGCAGTTGGCAACTATTTCTTGAGGAAAGGTGCAAGGAGGAACATAAGAACATAAGATATGCCATACTGGGTCAGACCAAGGTCCATCAAGCCCAGTATTCTGTTTCCAACAGTGGCCAATCTAGGTCATATGTACCTAGCAGTTTCTCCAAGGGACACAGGTTCCACAATGCTTGTATTGGTTCAAGCATTGATATCCTGGGTCCCTTCTTAATAATGGTTTATGGACCTTTCCTCCAGGAACTTGTCCAAACCTTTTTTAAACCCAGCTACACTAACAGCCTTTACTACATTCTCCGGTAACAAATTCCAGAGTTTGATTACATGTTGAGTGAAAAAAATGTTTTCTTTTATTAGTCTTAAATAGTTTACCCTGTAGCTTTATTACATGTCCCCTAGTCTTTCTATATTCTGATAAGGTAAACAATCGATCTATGTTTACCCGTTCCACTCCGTTCATTAATTTATAGACTTCTATCATATCTCCCCTCAGCCGTCTCTTTTCCAGGTTAAAGAGCCCTAACCTTTTTAGCCTTTCTTCATAGGAGTATCCTTCCATCCCCTTTACCATTTTGGTGGCTCTTCTCTGAAACCTTTCTAAAATCGCTATATCCTTTTTAAGATACGGCGACCAGAATTGCACACAATATTCAAGGTGCGGTCTCACCATGGAACAATATAGAGGCATTATAATATCTTTGTTTTATTTTCCATTCCTTTCCTTATTATACCTAGCATTCTATTTGCTCTCTTGGCCGCTGCTGCACACTGGGCCGAGGGTTTTAACATGGTATCCACAATGACGCCTAAATCTTTTTCCTGGGTGGTAGTTCCTAATGTGGAACCTTGCATCGTGTAACCATAGTTTGGGTTGTTCTTCCCTAGGTGCATAACCTTGCACTTGTCCACATTAAATTTCATCTGCCATTTTGATGCCCAGTCTTCCAATTTATCAAGATCCTCTTGCAATTTTCCACAATCCTCTTGGGTTTTAACAACTTTAAATAGTTTTGTGTCATCTGCAAATTTGGTAACCTCACTCATTATTCCACTTTCCAGGTCATTTATGAATATGTCAAAAAGCAGCGGACCCAGCACAGATCCCTGGGGTACACCACTATTCACCTTTCTCCATTGGGAAAATTGGCCATTTAGCCCTACCCTCTGCTTTCTATCTTTTAACCAGTTCCTGATCCACAATAGTACACTGCCTCCTATCCCATGACTCTTTAGTTTTGCCAAAAGTCTCTCATGAGGGACCTTGTCAAAGGCTTTCTGAAAGTCCAGATACACTATATTAACCGACTGACCTTTGTCCACCTGATTATTCACTCCTTCAAAAAACATAACAGATTAGTAAGACAAGATCTTCCTTGTCTAAAGCCATGTTGGCTGTATCCCATTAGGTCATGACTATCTACATGCTGAGTAATTTTATTCTTTATGATGATTTCTACCATTTTTCCTGGTACTGATATCAGGCTCACCGGTCTGTAGTTTCCCGGATCACCCCTGGAACCCTTTTTAAAAATTGGTGCTAAATTGGCGATCCTCCAATTTTCAGGTATTAGAGATGATTTTAATGATAGTTCACAGATTATAGCAGGTCTGCAATCTCATATTTCAGTTCTTTCAACACCCTTGGATGTATACCATCCGGCCCAGGTGATTTGCTACTCTTCAGTTTATCTAATAGTTGTAATACATCTTCCCGATGTATCGATATTTCCTTCAATTCTTCCGCACCTTTAAATACCACTTCAGTCATGGGTAACATCCCTACATCTTCCTCAGTAAAGACCGAAGCAAAGAATTCATTCAGTCTCTCCGCTATCGCCTTGTCGCCTCTTAGTGCTCCTTTAACCCCTTTATCATCTAATGGACCAACTGATTCTCTCTCACAGGTTTTTTGCTACGAATGTACTTGAAAAGGTCTTTACTTCGCGTTTTTGCTTCCGCAGCAAGCTTCTTCTCAAATTTTCCCTTTGCCTGCCTTATCAATGCCTTGCATTTGACTCGCCAGTGCTTTTGCTGTTTCCAGGTTTCGTCGTTTGGCTCTTTTTTCCATTTCCTGAAAGATGCTTTTTTGGCAACAACACCCTCTCTGACCTCACCTTTAAACGATGCTGGCAGTTTTTTGGACTTCCTTCCACTTTTCTTAAAGCGTGGAATACAGCTGATCTGGGCTTCCAAGATAGTATTTTTCAACAACAGCCAAGCCTGATGTACGTCTTTAACCTTTGCAACTGCTCCTTTTAGTATTTTCTTAACAGTTTTCAAGGTAGTACTGTGGATTTCCTTACTATCCCTCCTTCACTAATTAAATCAAAGGCGATCATTCTCTGATCACTATTGCCAAGTGGCCCCAACAACCTTATCTCTTGCACTAGATCTGGTGTTCCACTAAGGACTAGGTCTAATATGGCTTCCCCTCTGGTCGGTTCATGAACCAGCTGCTCCAAGAAGCAGTCATTTATTTCATCTAGGAACTTTATCTCCCTAGCATGTCCTGACGTGACACTGACCCAGTCGATACCGAGGTAGTTGAAATCACCCATTATTATTACTGCGCTGTAACGTTTGTTAGCTTCCTTGATTTCTTTGAGCATTTCATCATCCATTTGGTCATTCTGGCCAGGCGCTCGATAGTACACTGCCATTGCCTTCCCCCTTTTATATGGAATTTCAATCCATATAGATTCTACAGCAGATTTTGTTTCCTGCAAAACTTTAATCCTTTCTGACTCAATGCCCTCTCTACGTAGAGAGCAACCCCTCCACCAATTTGATCAGCTCTATCATTACGATATAGTTTGTACCCAGGTATCACAGTGTCCCACTGGTTGTCCTACTTCCACCATGTCTCTGATATTCCAATCATATCTAACCTTTCATTTAGTGCTATATATTCTAACTCTCCCATCTTATTTTTTAGACTTCTAGCATTTGCATACAAGCATTTTAGAGAATGTATTTTATTTATATTAATTTGGCTATTGTTAGACATGGGTAATTTGGGATCTTTAAGCTCTGTCTGCTCCATACTTGAGGGTATTTGGGCTACTTTACTCTTTTGTGGAACCTCTCTGCTTTTGGTAGTATCCTTCAAAGATACATTCTTCCGAACCATCCGCTCTTGGGTGACTGTCGGCTTTCCCCTAATATCTAGTTTAAAAGCTGCTCTATCACCTTTTTAAAGGTTAATACCAGCAGCCTGGTTCCATCCCGGTTAAGGTGAAGCCCGTCCCTTCGGAAGAGCCCCTCCTTTCCCCAGAATGTTCCCCAGTTCCTAACAAATCCAAAACCCTCATCTCTGCACCATTGTCTCATCCACGCATTGAGACTCCGGAGCTCTGCCTGCCTTTTGGGTCCTGCGCGTGGAACAGGAAGCATTTCGGAGAATGCTACCATGGAAGTTCTGGATTTCAACTTCCTACCTAAAAGCCTAAATTTAGCCTCCAGAACCTCCCTACCACATTTTCCTATGTCATTGGTACCGACATGTACCAAGACAGCAGACTCCTCCCCAGCACTATCTAAGACCTTATCTAGGTGGCGCATAAGGTCCGCTACCTTCGCACCAGGCAGGCATGTTACCAGGTGATCCTCACGTCCACCAGCCACCCAGCAATCTACATGCCTAATGATCGAATCACCAACTATAACTGCTGTTAAGGGTGCCGTTGGCAGCTATTTCTTGAGGAAAGGTGCTATTTATTGAGGAAAAGTGCAAGGAGTTCTTTTGGGGGTCCATGCTGATGTTGTCCGTTTCTTGAGAGTGGTATCCCGTCTACGTCCTTTGTGCAGGGTGGTTTCTCCTCCGTGGGATCTCAACCTGGTTTTAGGAGCCTTGACAAGGGAGCCTTTTGAGCCCTTGCATCAGGCTTCCCTAAAGGATTTGACTTTGAAGACAGTATTTTTGATAGCAATTTGCTCTGCATGTCGAATCACCGAGTTACAGTCTTTGTCCTGTCGAGAATCGTTTCTGACTTTTTCTAGGGAAAAAGTGGTGTTGCATCCCGTACCGTCTTTCCTACCAAAGGTAGTTTCGCCATTTCATGTGAATCAGTTGGTCTCTTTGCCCGTTTTGGGGGAGACTGCGTCGGACCGTAGTTTGCGTTTGTTAGACATTAAGAGGGTACTTCAGCGATACTTGAAGGTCTCAGAGTCCTTCCGCAAGTCTGACCGTTTGTTCGTTCTCTTTGGTGGGCCGCGTAAAGGTGAAGCGGTGGCCAAAGCTTCAATTTCCAGATGGCTTCGTGAAGCAATAGCGTCAGCTTCTATCTTGCAAGGTCATCAGGTGCCCTTGGGGCTGGGGGCTCATTCTACTAGAGTGCAAGCGGCTTCGTGGGCGGAGTATAGCTTAGTTCCACCAGTTGAGATTTGCAGAGCAGCCACTTGATCTTCCTTGCATACTTTAAGTAAACATTACCTCCTGGCTGTTCAAGCAGCGGGAGATGCCTGTTTCGGGTCGGCAGTTTTGCGGTGCGGGTGGACAGGTACTTCCCAATAGTTTATTGCTCTGTTACATCCCAGAGGTGAGGGACTGAACTGGAGGGACAATAAGGAAAGAGAAATTACTTACCTGCTAATTGTTGTTCCTTGAGGAACTCCAGTTCAGGCCCGATTCCCGCCCGGGGTTTTTTATGGTCAGCTTCTGCAAAGCCTGTTTTGTGATGCGCGGTGACTACAATTCAGTAGGAGAATTTTGGCAAATGTTGTCTGTATTCAGGCAAAGTATACCTTGTATTCTTTCTTCTCTCTCCTTTCTGTCCTATTTCTGCAAACGGGAGAAGGAGAGTTATCTTCTCATTTACGGGGTTTTAGTTCAGTGATAGAGTTAAGTAGCTATAATATTAAATACAATTTATTTGTTGCTCCTTTGAGTCTGCTTTGTCATTAGATCACTTGGAGCTGGTGGGAGGTACCAGCAGGATATCTATAGTGTTGTCACAGTTCTGATATGCCCAGTCTCCATGCTGCGAGAAGAGTTGCACAACCCAGAGATGAGGGACTGAACTGGAGTTCCTCAAGGAACAACAATTAGCAGGTAAGTCTAATTTCTCTTTGGTGATGAAAGAAGTTGTCGAAGCAGCATTGAAAGCCTTATCAAAGAACAAAGCACCAGGCATTGATGGCATTCCCATAAAAGTATTACAGCAATCTGATGCAGCTGTTACCATACTTACAAGGCTCTGCCAGGAAATTTGGAAGCCAACATCATGGCCAACTGACTGGAAAAGATCTGCGTTTATACCAATACTAAAGAAAGGTGATCCAGTTGACTATGGAAATTATCGCACAATCGTTCTGATCCCACATGCCAGCAAGATTCTACTGAAGATTATTCAACAGAGACTACAACCATACCTGGAATGAGAACTACCTGAAGTGCAAGCAGTGTTCAGGAAAGGGCGAGTAATGAGAGACATCATCTTGGATGTGAAATGGATTCCTCAAACTAAAGAATACCAAAAATATATCTATTTATGCTTTATTGACTACAACAAGGCTTTTGAATGTGTAAACCATGAGAAACTCTGGACTACATTAAGAAACATGGGTATACCAGAACACCCGATCGTTCTCTTACACAATCTGTACATTGATCAAGAAGCAACAGTTCAAACTGAACATGGAGAAACAGAACAGTTTAAAATTGGCAAAGGTGTACGACAAGGCTGCATACTTTCCCCCTACCTGTTTAATTTATATGCAAAACAAATCATCAGAGAAGTAGGATTGTATGAAGACAACAGAGGTGTGAAGATTGGTGGAAGACTCATCAACAACCTTCGCTATGCCGATGATGCCACATTTGATCTGAAACATTTGCTTCTCACGATGTAGGAACATAGTCTTAAAATGTGCCTGCACCTTAATGTAAAGAAGACAAAGATCATGACAACTGGCAAAATCAATAAGTTCATTGTTAATGGAAAAGAAATTGAAATCGTGGACAACTTTAACCTACTTGGATCAACTATCAATAAAGAACAACAAGCAGTCAAGAAATCAGACAATGCATTGCTCTTGACAGAATGGCTATGAAGGACCTAGACAAGATTCTCAAGAGCAGAGATGTCTCTCTCCATACAAAGATTTAACTCGTTCAAGCCATGGTATTTTCAGTAACATGTGGACAGTGAAAAAGATAGGAAGAAAATTTATGCCTTGGAACTATGGTGCTGGCGGCAAATACTGCATATACCGTGGACTGCCCGAAGAACAAATCAGTCAGTACTAGAGGAGAACATAAGATATGCCATACCTGGTCAGACCAAGGTCCATCAAGCCCAGTATCCTGTTTCCAACAGTGGCCAATTTAGGTCATACGTACCTAGCAGTTTCCCCAAAAGACACAGGTTCCGCAATGCTTGTACTGGGTCAAGCATTGATATCCTGGGTCCTTTCTTAATAATGGTTTATGGACCTTTTTCTCCAGGAGATCAAGCCTAAGCTTTCTATAGAAGCTCAGATGACAAGACTTTGTCTTTCATACTTTGGACACATCATGCGAATAGAGAGATTATTAGAGAAAGACATCATGCTTGACAAGATAGAAAGAAGTTCAACCCAAAAGAGGAAGGCCAAAAATGAGATGGATCAATACAATAACAGCAGCTATGGGTGCCATTCTGTCAACAATGAGCCGCCTGACTGAAGACCGAAAACAATTTAGGACAACTATCCAGAGGGTCGCCATGAGTCGACACCAACTCGACGGCACTTAACAACAGCAAGGGTTAATAAATAAAACCAGAGACCATAGTCCAAAAACTACTCCAAAAATGTACTATCATTGGAATGCAATTATGATTCGATTATACTCGTATATTCTAGAATTGTCATATTTTGCTGATTCTTATCTGATCTAAAGAAGGAGGGTTTTAGCTCTTACAAGCTAGTCAAAATATATTGTTAGTCCAATAAAGTGTCACCTTGTATATTCTTTATTTTATTATTTTCTTGTTTCTATGCTGGGTCAGACCAAGGTCCATCAAGCCCAGTATCCTGTTCCCAGCAGTGGCCAATCCAGGTCACAAGTCCCTGGCAGGTTCCCAAAAGGCACACTGGTTCTACAATACTTGTCCTGGGGCAAGCAGTGGATGTCGCGGGTCCTCTTTAATAATGGTTTATGGACTGTACCTCCAGGAACTTGTCCAAATCTCTTTTTAAACCCAGCTGCACTAGCAGCTTTTGCTACATCCTCTGGTAATGAATTCCAGAGTTTGATCACTCGTTGAGTGAAAAAATATTTTCTCTTATTAGTCTTAAATGGGTTATGTTGTAGCTTCATTGCATCCCCTAGTCTTTCTATTCTTTGATGGCATACACAACCAATCCCAGTCACAAACCGTAGTATAAAGGAAGGATAACTTTATTAAACCTCAAACACCATGCTGCCCGACACAGGCCGTGTTTCGTAATAAACCTCTTCAGGGGAAACTCTGGTGTACTTCATAAATAGACAAACAATAATAAATAATAATATCATCTATTATACAAAAACATTATGTGAACAAGCCATATGGACATCTTATACAGTCAAATAAATAAATAACGTTATAAATCATGACCAACAACAAATTAAAACATAATTAAAATCAGACATATTCACCAATTGGCAAATAATAAATAATAAATGCATGAATGCCAAAATGCCTAAAAACATTAAAACACATGCAACTTATTAAAAACTAATAATAAATAACTAAAAAAACATTTAAAAACTAGTAATAATAACTAAAAGACATTAAAAACCATCATTATTCATACACTTGAAAGGGTGAGTAACTGAAAAATGGTTGAATGCAAACTATATCACTATCATCCTACAGGAAAACCAAAAAGGAACATTATTTATTCCATCTCCTATTTCTCAAAATAACTAAAAAGGGGGGGAAGCAGGAGTGGTCTTGAAGGACTAGAAAGGGGGACTGTTACTTCTGGAGAGAAATCTGCAACTGTGAGTATATACTTCTGGTAATGTTCTAAAAAGAATTCTTTGTATTAAAGCTACTTAATCTGTGAACCCACTGTTTTTTGTTGGATCAGTTAGGGCCTAGTAGCAGCAATTAAAGTTTGAATTTAAAACACAGAGGAGAACTTTCTGGTTACATTTCATACCCAGCAGAGAGCTTGTAGTTTAAATTTAATAGTCACTCAGGGCCAAGTAACAGCAAAGTACTTTTAGTTTAAATTTAACACACAGAAGAGAGCTTTCTGGTTAAATTCAGAACCCAGAAGAGAGCTTGTAGTTTAAATTTCATAAGAAGTTAGAGCCTAGCAGCTGCTAAGAGCTATAATTTAAATCAAATCAGAATTTAGCTTAACTCAGCAGCACAAGACAGGGTACTGTGTAGCAGCCCTCTTTTAATAAGTGTTATTTCCCTCCCTCCCTCCCCACACCCACCCACCCCTGGGATAATCATAGCTTTATAGGTACTTACACATCTTAAAAGACAGGAGGTGCTTTCAGGTGAAGCTCATTACCCAAATCAGTCATACACTAAGGACCTGAGATTAATTAAGCTTCAGGTGAACAAGGTATATTAAACGTATTAGGTACAGTTTTATTGGTATAAATACCCATAGCAACCCCTAGTAAGTAAGAACTTAAAGATCTAGACACAAACTTAAAACTAAGATGCAGACAGCAGTCCAGCAGCGGGATGGGGGCTTTCCAGTCTTTTGCATTGAGTGTCACATGTATGATTTTCTCCCAGTTGGTGAGAGGTCTTACGTGTGCACTAGGTGCAAGGAGCTCTTTGCTCTCAGGGAACAAGTCCGTTCTCTAGAGGCTAAAGTAGCAGACTTGGAAAACATAAGACAGACAGAGAGGTACATAGACGAGACCTACAGGGATATAGTCCTGAAGTCCCACCTCCAGTCTGGCAGCACCCCTGTTGCCATGGAGGAGAGAGGTCACGTGACAGGAGAGCATCACCCTGGTGTGGCAGGAAGTGATCCTGTAACTAGGACCTGTCCTCCAGGTGATGTAAAACCCTCTCGCACCAAGGAAGTTTCTCCAGGGCCATGTGCTCATGAGGGAAGGGTTAGGGCAGCCTTTATAGTTGGTGATTCGATCATTAGGCATGTAGATAGCTGGGTGGCTGGTGGACGTGAGGATCGCCTGGTAACATGCCTGCCTGGTGCGAAGGTAGCGGACTTCACGCGCCACCTAGATAAGGTCTTAGATAGTGCTGGGGAGGAGTCTGCTGTCTTGGTACATGTCGGTACCAATGACATAGGAAAATGTGGTAGGGAGGTTCTGGAGGCAAAATTTAGGCTTTTAGGTTTTTGTTTTTTGTTTTTTTTTGTGCCATCAAGTCAGTGTTGACTCATAGCGACCCAGCTACATCTGGGTTTGCTTGGCAATGTAGGAAGTTGAAATCCAGAACTTCCATGGTAGCATTCTCCGAAATGCTTCCTGTTCCACGCGCAGGACCCAAAAGGCAGGCAGAGCTCCGGAGTCTCAATGCGTGGATGAGACAATGGTGCAAAGATGAGGGTTTTGGATTTGTTAGGAACTGGGGAACATTCTGGGGAAAGGAGGGGCTCTTCCGAAGGGATGGGCTTCACCTTAACCGGGATGTAACCACGCTGCTGGCATTAACCTTTAAAAAGGAGAGAGAGCAGCTTTTAAACTAGATATTAGGGGAAAGCCGACAGTCGCCCAAGAGCGGATGGTTCGGAAGAATGTATCCTTGAAGGATACTACCAAAAGCAGAGAGGTTCCACAAAAGAGTAAAGTAGCCCAAATGCCCTCAAGTATGGAGCAGACAGAGCTTAAAGATCCCAATTTACCCATGTCTAACAATAGCCAAATAAACATGAATAAAATACATTCTCTAAAATGCTTGTATGCAAATGCTAGAAGTCTAAAGAATAAGATGGGAGAGTTAGAATATATAGCACTAAATGAAAGGTTAGATATGATTGGAATATCAGAGACATGGTGGAAGGAGGACAACCAGTGGGACACTGTGATACCTGGGTACAAACTATATCGTAATGATAGAGCTGATCAAATTGGTGGAGGGGTTGCGCTCTATGTTAGAGAGGGCATTGACTCAGAAAGGATTAAATTTTTGCAGGAAACAAAATCTGCTGTAGAATCTATATGGATTGAAATTCCATATAAAAGGGGGAAGGCAATGGCAGTGGGGGTGTACTATCGAGCGCCTGGCCAGAATGACCAAATGGATGATGAAATGCTCAAAAAAATTAAGGAAGCTAACAAAAGTTACAGTGCAGTAATAATAATGGGTGATTTCAATTACCCCGGTATCGACTGGGTCAGTGTCACGTCAGGACATGCTAGGGAGATAAAGTTCCTAGATGAAATAAATGACTGCTTCTTGGAGCAGCTGGTTCATGAACCGACCAGAGGGGAAGCCATATTAGACCTAGTCCTTAGTGGAACACCAGATCTAGTGCAAGAGATAAGGGTGTTGGGGCCTCTTGGCAATAGTGATCATAGCATGATCGCCTTTGATTTAATTAGTGGAGGAGGGATAGTAAGGCAATCCACAGTACTACCTTTGAACTTTCGAAAGGGAGACTATGATAAAATGAGGAAAACAGTTAAGAAAAAACTAAAAGGAGCAGTTGCAAAGGTTAAAGACGTACATCAAGCTTGGGTGTTGTTGAAAAAATACTATCTTGGAAGCCCAGACCAGCTGTATTCCACGCTTTAAGAAAAGTGGAAGGAAGTCCAAAAAACTGCCAGCATGGTTTAAAGGTGAGGTCAGAGAGGTTGTTGCCAAAAAAGCATCTTTCAGGAAATGGAAAAAAGAGCCAAACGACGAAACCTGGAAACAGCACAAGCAATGGCAAGTCAAATGCAAGGCATTGATAAGGCAGGCAAAGAGAGAATTTGAGAAGAAGCTTGCTGCGGAAGCAAAAACGCGAAATAAAGACCTTTTCAAGTACATTCGTAGCAAAAAACCTGTGAGAGAGTCAGTTGGTCCATTAGATGATAAAGGGGTTAAAGGAGCACTAAGAGGCGACAAGGTGATAGCGGAGAGACTGAATGAATTCTTTGCTTCGGTCTTTACTGAGGAAGATGTAGGGATGTTACCCATGACTGAAGTGGTATTTAAAGGTGCGGAAGAATTGAAGGAAATATCGATACATCGGGAAGATGTCTTACAACTATTAGATAAACTGAAGAGTAGCAAATCACCTGGGCCGGATGGTATACATCCAAGGGTGTTGAAAGAACTGAAATATGAGATTGCAGACCTGCTATCAGTAATCTGTGAACTATCATTAAAATCATCTCTAATACCTGAAGATTGGAGGATCGCCAATGTAACACCAATTTTTAAAAAGGGTTCCAGGGGTGATCCGGGAAACTACAGACCGGTGAGCCTGACGTCAGTACCAGGAAAAATGGTAGAAACCATCATAAAGAATAAAATTACTCAGCATGTAGATAGTCATGACCTAATGGGAGACAGCCAATATGGCTTTAGACAAGGAAGATCTTGTCTTACTGATCTGTTATGTTTTTTTGAAGGAGTGAATAAACAGGTGGACAAAGGTGAGTCAGTTGATATTGTGTATCTGGACTTTCAGAAAGCCTTTGACAAGGTCCCTCATCAGAGACTTTTGGCAAAACTAAAGAGTCATGGGATAGGAGGCAGTGTACTGTTGTGGATCAGGAACTGGTTAAAAGATAGAAAGCAGAGGGTAGGGCTAAATGGCCAATTTTCCCAATGGAGAAAGGTGAATAGTGGTGTACCCCAGGGATCTGTGCTGGGTCTGCTGCTTTTTGACATATTCATAAATGACCTGGAAAGTGGAATAACGAGTGAGGTTATCAAATTTGCAGATGACACAAAACTATTTAAAGTTGTTAAAACCCAAGAGGATTGTGAAAAATTGCAAGAGGATCTTGATAAATTGGAAGACTGGGCATCAAAATGGCAGATGAAATTTAATGTGGACAAGTGCAAGGTTATGCACCTAGGGAAGAACAACCCAAACTATGGTTACACGATGCAAGGTTCCACATTAGGAACCACCACCCAGGAAAAAGATTTAGGCGTCATTGTGGATACCATTTTAAAAGCCTCGGCCCAGTGTGCAGCGGCGGCCAAGAGAGCAAATAGAATGCTAGGTATGATAAGGAAAGGAATGGAAAATAAAACAAAAGATATTATAATGCCTCTATATCGTTCCATTGTGAGACCGCACCTTGAATATTGTGTGCAGTTCTGGTTGCCGTATCTTAAAAAGGATATAGCAATTTTAGAAAAGGTTCAGAGAAGAGCCACCAAAATGGTAAAGGGGATGGAAGGATACTCCTATGAAGACAGGCTAAAAAGGTTAGGGCTCTTTAACCTGGAGAAGAGACTGCTGAGGGGAGATATGATAGAAGTCTATAAATTAATGAACGGAGTGGAACGGGTAAACGTAGATCGATTGTTTACGTTATCAGAATATAGAAAGACTAGGGGACATGCAATGAAACTACAGGGTAAACTATTTAAGACTAATAAAAGAAAATATTTTTTCACTCAACGTGTAATCGAACTCTGGAATTTGTTACCGGAGGATGTAGTAAAGGCTGTTAGTGTAGCTGGGTTTAAAAAAGGTTTTGACAAGTTCCTGGAGGAAAGGTCCATAAACCATTATTAAGAAGTGACCGAAGATATCAGTGCTTGACCCAGTACAAGCATTGCAGAACCTGTGTCTTTTGGGGAAACTTCTAGGTATATATGACCTAGATTGGCCACTGTTGGAAACAGAATACTGGGCTTGATGGACCTTGGTCTGACCCAGTATGGCATATCTTATGTTCTTATGAGTGAGTCCCTAAATCTTATGCTACCATGACTATAAATCAGTCTCCTTAATACACATAGTGTCTACTAAGAAACCACTGTAACAGATGGCAGGAAACAAATATACATCTTAATCTTTGTTCCAACTACAGTACTTACTATTATTGTGTGCACATATCTATAAAAAATAATAAATAAATAAATAGTGCATTTAATATTAAAAACTGCTAAAACAAAACAATGCCCCATTATTCTCTCCTTTTATTGTGCATCATATCAACTCCACACTATTAAACAATACCTGATTCCTTCATGTACGTCACCAATACCAGTACGTTGCAACGAGAAGTCTTTCTCCGTGGGCTTTCATCCACATACATACATCTGCCATTTGAATATCCAGTCTTCCAATTTATCAAGGTCCTCTTACAAATTTTTCACAATCCTCTTGTGTTTTAACAATGAATAATTTTGTGTCATCTACAAATTTGATCACCTTACTCGTTATTCCCATTTCCAGGTCATTTATGAAGATGTTAAAAAGCAGCCAGCCCGGCACAGATCCATGGGGTATGTTTACTAAGCCAGGCTTACTTACCATGCAATATGCAACTAGATCTCATTGAATAACATGAAAAGAACAAGAAACTACAATAGGTAAAACAAAGCTGTCATCAATCTGGCTTCAACAGACAAGCTATGATAGATAATGTCACACATCTGAGGGATGAGAGAGCTGATCAGCTTCATTTTTTCTTTAGCATTCTGACATGTAAAAGTCAGTCCCTGCTTCCAAGAGCTTATAGTCTAGTCAAGACAGACAACACAACTGGTGACTAGGATATATCTAGGGGAATGGTAAGGAGACAGATATAAGGTTAACAGGAGACCTGAGGGGATCAGGATTCAAAAACAGTCTCAAAGAAGTGAGGTTTTTTTAGCCTGGATTTGAACAAGGCCAGAGATGGAGCCTAACCTACTGACTCGGGTAGTTTGTTCCAGGCATAAGGAGCAGCAAGGTAGAGAGATCAAAGTCTGGAGTTGGCAGTGGAAAGAAGGGAACAGATAGGATTCCGCCAGAAGAGCAGAGGGGTGTAGGGAGAGAGAAGAGGGAAAAGATAGTGTGGAATAGCTAAATGGAGGCTCTTACAGGTCAGTAGTAGAAGTTTAAACTGGATGCGGAAATGGATAGGAAGTCAATGAAGTGACTTGAGAAGAGGGTTAACATGAGCATAGCACCACTGACGGAAGACTAGCCATGCAGCTGAGTTTGAACAGATTAAAGTGGGGAGAGATGATTCATAAGAAGCCCAACAAAGAGGAGGTTGAAATAATCTAGACGGAAGGTGACTAGAGAATGGATAAGGGTCTTAGTGTGCTCAGAAAGGAAGGGGCAAATTTTGCTGATGCTACAGAGAAAGCTTAAACCTGTCGTTTCTGTCTGTTGGTTGTGTGTGGAGAAAGAGCAGAATGATTCAAAGATGACCCCACGGTTGCAAGCTGAGGAAACTGGGAGGAGTAGAGTGCCACAGGAGCATGGTGCTACCATCAGCAAGTGCCTGTGCCATCACCCCTTTCCTTTACCTGCTCTCCCAGATCAATAATAGGACCCCTTAGAAAAACAGTCCCCTCGTGATTTCTGTTAATTGGATTGGCTTTTCACTTATGATTGTAGTTTAAAGAAGAGTTTTCACACGTTGTCAATCGAACCAGTGAGCATGAATAGTAATATAAATGTTTTTTTTTCTTTTGCTATATCCTGGGGCAGGCCATATGTTAAAAAATGTTTCCTCTGATCATGTGATGAGCTGAGAGGAGGCAGTAGCGTTGTTGCTTGGGTAATCTAGCCCCACCAAATCTCATTTTGCACATTGCTGGGGGATTTTTTGCTATCTGTGACCTGCTTAAGATCTATGAGCAGATATTTAACCAAATTACCTACTGAATGGCAATAAAAACTAATCACAAGGACAAACCTCACCACATGGACTCTAAAATGGCTGAGGGCCTGGTGGGGAAGGGATGACTGTCAGAAGGGCTAGTTGGGTAGCTTACAGCATCTGTGGTAAGTGCATTAAGTGGCAAATTTGTTATCACAGCAAATTGGTCAAGTGTTGTAATTGATGACAGACTTTGCTGCAAGAATTGGAGAAATGGAAAGTTGAGTGGCCCTTGTAGAAGAGAGTACTGAAGCTTCCCTGAACCAAGTGACCACCATGCCAAAAAGGCTGGAATAGTGTGAGATGAAAACGGGCAATCTTGAAAATCATTCATACAGAAACAGTCTCCACTTTATTGGATTTGCAGAAGATGTTCCAGGAGGAGATTTCAAAAGTTGTTTGGAAAAGTAGCTTACAGCAGAGCTGCTGCAGGATTCTAGTCTGGGCCCCTTAAAGGATTGAGCAAGCACACCCTTAGATCACAAGGATGCTGCACAGCCTAAGCCCGTAGCGATTTTAGCAACTCTTAAATTTTGCTATCTTACAGGCTTATTGTTGGTGGCGAGAACTGTTATACCAGAATAAGTGGATTCTTAATCTCCAAGATTACTCTGCTTGTCACCACAAAAAGACGCAAGCTAATCGCAGTCTATTAACACTTTGGTTTCCAAGAAAATCAGGTTTGCTTTGCAATACCCAATGGCCTTGCGAGTCACTTATAATGGATAGCTGCATGTGCTTGATTCACCGATGGAAGCAGCATCATTATCAACTGTTGAGGGCTTGTCTGAACAGAGAATTTGAAGGACTTAACTATGCCTTGGCACTCTTATCTGTAGAAGATTTATCCAAACAGCGGAACTGAAGAATTTAAGAGTGCCAAGACCAATAACCTTTAAGGTTAAATTGTGAGACTGTAGTGTGCTTTGTAGTCTCTGCCCTTGTTTTGGCTGAGCTAGCGGTTTTCACACCTGAGAGATTCAGCTGAATTAATGATTATGTTTCTTATTTGTTAAATAAAGTATGTGCCAGCATGTGTGGGTTGGGTGAAGCGTGAATGGTATAAGAGGATGTAGTGAGGGTGTTAGCTGCTTTGTCTTGGAGCATTTTCTGCAAATGGATTAGTTTTGCTGATACCATGACAGTCGTGAACCTCACTTCTAAGCCAGGGCATGGGGAGCATGATCTCAGTCTCTCAAATTTACTGCTAAGGCTTGGCGTAGTACTTGTATCAGGCCAAAGGGAGCTTCCTGCTGGAGTTCATAAGATGTAACATGTATGGGTAGTTTATCAAGTTGTGCTTGGAAATTCTTCTTTATCAAGCTAATGGCACCCAACATGATAGGAAATATTTTTGTATCTTTCTGCCACATTTTCTTGGTCTCTGTTTGTTTGCATTTCCTGGTAGTTCAGGATCTTCTGCCTCTCCACGTGATTCACAAAGTAATCATTTGGAACTGACACCTCTTATCAATGCCTTTCTGGTGTTTTTCTTAACCACTATATCTGGCTGCTTTGCATCCAGATTTCTATCAGTCGGAATGGGTTTATTCCAGGTGATCATAACCACCTCATTCTCTGAAATTCTCTTAGGGTCATGATCCCAGTGCTTTTCGGGCACAGTGATGTAGTGCTGATAGAATTTCCAATGGATGAGGCACACGTCTTTATTATGATTTTCTGTATAGAAATTTTCTGCCATCAGAACGTCACAGCCAGCTATGAGATGAGTCTCACCATTTCCAGATGTTTCTTACAGAATCAACATATGTCTGTGTTTCCAGTTTTTTCAATGCTTGCTGTAAACCATCTTGTTCGTAAGCCTCTGTCCTAGGCTGTAACTATCAACCTCTTATCCTTTGATTTCAGTTCACCTCTCCTTAACAATTTATGTGTCTGTTCTTGATTGACAAAGGGTTCCTGAAGTGACACCATATTTCCCACTGTATTTGTGTATCTGCCACTTGTTTTTCCTTGTTTGTTGATCAAATTCCTTGAATGATTTTTTCTCTTGTTTTGCAAATTCTCTTCCTTCCCTGTGAATGCTTGTGGATTTTCACTCATGCCTTCTAGTCATCAGAACACTTGTCCCAGTTTGAGAGACAGATTCTGGATGTTTACCCTCATACGATTTCAGCACTTTTTGCGTATTTGGATCAGAGGATGCAGTTAAGTAGGCCTGGAAGCCTATGATAGTAGCTCTGTATGTGTAATCAATCTCTGAGTCCTAGCCCTCGTTCAGCTCTAGGGATGTACAGTCTTGGCATACACTGGTTCTTGTAAATCACTTCATGGGCATGGAGAAGTTTTCGTGCTCGCACATCCAGTTTTTCAAGATCTTTAAGAGGCCATTCTACAACTCCAAAGTTGTATGAAAGTACAGGAATTGCCAGCTGATTGGTGGCTTGTATCTTACTCCGTGATGTTAAAGCAATTTTCAATAATGATTTTAATCTCCTGTAGTATTCTTTACTCCGTTACTCTTCTACTCCGAGATACTGGCTCTACACACAGAGCCTCAGAATTAAATTATAAGAAAACAGATGTCCTTTTCATCACCAGGAATCACTCTTTCACCCCACCCACATCAATAAGAGTAAGAGACGCTGAGCTCCTGAGCAAGCCCACCATCCGCTACTTGGGTATCACCCTAGACCAGCAGCTTGACATGACCATCAGGGCAATCTATCACAAGATACAAACAATCCGCCACCTATGACCACTACTGGAACCGGACGATTTTTCAAGCATTGGTAACCCCCCACTTCGACTACACCAACGCTATTGTGCAGGGACTCCCCAAGAACACTCTGAGCCCCCTGCAACTAGCAATGAATGGTGCCGCCCGCATCCTACACAGAGCCTCTGGAAGAGACCACATAACTCCAATCCTGAAACACCTCCACTGGCTGACAATCCATTCCAGACTCACCTTCAAAGTTTTACTAATGACTTTCAAGGCCATCAACAAACAATCCTTCACCTCTCTCACGGACCTCATCCTCCCCACCCCTTCAAACTGGTCCAGAAGGGCATTCGCTGCAAACACACTTGTAATCCCCAGCGCAATAACAAAATGCTCCCAGGCAGCAAAGAACAGAGCATTTGTATTTTACGCACCTACGCTCTGGAATGCCCTCCCTACCACCATCTGAGCTATTACCGACCTCGCCCAATTCAGGAAGGCATTAAAGTACCATCATTTCCTCCTACACTACTCCCTTTCCAGTGAAACATCACAACCCAGCATACCCTCCACCCACCACAATGACACCACCAGTACACCCAGGTCATGCTGATGCACCCACAGTCAGAATACCACTGCACAAACCTATAAATAATTATCTAGATGTATATAGTTCAGAGCGTGTCATGTCTCCACAGCCGTACCTGTGACATACCTGTGCACAAATAGTTCCGTTGTATATAGTTACCCCTGTTTAAACCCAAGTTGTAATACATGTTCTCTAATGTGCATTGCACGTTCCACTGCATTGTACAGATTGTTGTTACCTATAAACCGTGCTGATTTTAAAGAGCGCGGTATAGAATTATAATTTAAATAAATAAATACTTATATACGCCTTCCTGTTCAAGGTCCTTGATGTCACAGCCTTCAGTCAGGGAGATGTTTTCTGTTTTGCTCAATTTTCCTCTAAAAATATTGCCTTAGCACATTTGTCAAGGCCAAAGGTCATCTGATATCAGAAAAGCTTTTCACCACACAGCTTTTCTTGGGGTATTTTCTCCAAATGGGTGAATTTTACGCATACCATGACAGTTGTGAACCTCGCTTCTAAGTCAGGGCATGGGGAGTATGATCTTAGTCTTTCAAAGTTACTGCTAATTCTCAGTATAGTACTTCCATCATGCCAAAGTGAACTTCCTTTTGAAGTTCATAAGATGTAACAGGTATGGGAGGTTTGTCAAGATGTGCTTGGAAATTCTTCTTGATCAAGCTTGTCGCTTCCAGTACAACAGGAAAGATTACTGTATCTTTCTGCCACATTTTCTTCATCTCTGACTGCATTTCTTGGTACTTTAGGATCTTCTGCCTCTCCATACGATATAGACTTTTCTCCTGTGTATGGATGGTGAATATGGTTATTACAGGGTGACAAATTTAGAGTGGAAGTGTGAATTTGAGGGGAGTTTGGAGAAGACTGATGGTGTGGTTGTGGATGGAAGAAAAGATGGAAGGGCATGAAAGGGTGGGAAGATCTTTAGGTCAGGTTTGTTTTTGTAGCATATAAGTATTTTGGCTAAGATGTGTGGCTGAAGTGGGAAGAGTGGGGGAGGAGGTGGAGGCATGGATTGGAATTTTGGAGGTAACACTGGGACTCTGAATGGAAGTCTGAGGATGACTGGATGCAAGGCAAAATAAACATCTTTAGTTTGATATTGGGGTTGGGGAGAATTATCACATGACTTTAGCATCTCACAGCAGAGGTGCATATTTGAAGTAGGGATGCATGAGGAGGGATGAGGAGTTGGGAGGAGATATTGGGGTTATTTTGAACTTCTGCTTAGGAGAGGGTTTGGACCTAAAGATTAGCAATATTATGAGGCAATGGAGCTGTTGGAGCAGAGGCTGGCAGTGTGGTCGCTTGGAAGTTTATTGTAGTATGTCTTGCTGGGCAACCTTTTTTTTCTGGTTTTGTGTCTTATGACTTGGCAAGCTTTGTGGATTATTTCCTGGAATGTTTCTGGAATTTTCCTGTGAAGCAGGCAAAAAGTTTACAATCCCTGTGATGTCATAAGGCTGAGGTGGCATATCTTTAGGAGACTGAAAGGATTGGGTAGGGGAAGTGCTGTTTTCTTTATTTGGCACTTGTAAAGCAGGGGTGGCAATAATATTAGGTAAATCCTTTTCTGTGGAGATGATGAAGGAAATAGTCGATCCAGGAGGATGCTTTAACTTTCAACATTTTTCACTCTTTCCCCCCCCCCCCAACCTCTCTCCTGCTGACCCCTCCCCTCTCTCTGTTCTCCTTCCAGACACTCTCCTCCCTCCCCCCAGCACGCTCACTATAGCCTTCCATTCCCTCCCCCTCCTCCTTTTATTCTAAGCCACTGCCCCTTTACATTTTTGCTGCCTCACTCCCCCTCCCATCTAACCTTTGGACTGCTGCAAGCCACGATCCATGGTGGCCTCTTCACTTCTACCCCAGGGATGGGATCCCTGTCGGTGCTGGGCAGTCAGCTGCTGCCCAGACCATTTCTTCCCACAATCATGCTTAAAAAAAGGAGGGGGACAAGAAAATCCTAGTCACCAGGTGCAAATTTCTAGTCACCGTGCAACCTGGCGCCTGTGATTTTTCAAGCCAAGCAATAAGTTCATAATTTGTTTCTCACAATAACAGCAGCTAGGAAAGTACAAATCACAAATCTAAAAAGATTTTACAATTACTGTGGAATAATGGTCAAAATTAAGGCACAGTAACAGCAAAACCTCCTTTACTCGTTGCTTGTGTTCCCAACATTTTGTCATTCAGCTAACACAGAGAAATGTTTACTCTGCATTAATTGAATGGCAGATAACACAATGCAGTTAGCTACATTATTCAGGAGGCATTAACTGGGTCACTTTTAACTGCTATGTAGCAATTAACATGCAGCTCATTCCCCACCATTTTCCATTCATTCTCTGCCCTGTTCCATGTTAATATGGAAATAACTGTTTGTTAAATGCTAGTCTGTGGGAGATCCCACGTGATGTGTGAGTGAGCAAGACTGCTTCTCGCTCGCTCCGGGGCTGCCCCGAGGAACATAACTGAATTTTTACTGCATTCTAACCATAAAAATACAAGCTGCTGAAAGGGGAGGAGAGCCAATACGAGAGTGGATGAAACGGGGGTTGAAAGCCGAAGGAACAATGCCGAATCTGCCAAAAAAAGACTGAGAGAAAGCAGGCAAGCCCGGGGCCTTGTCCACTGCAGTGATGCAGCCGGCCTCTCCAAGCACGGAAAGCACAGAATCGGCGATTGAGGACCTGGCGAAAGAAGTTGCAAAACTATTAAAGCCTAAGTTTGACCAAGTAATCAAAAACCTGGAAGCCTTAGGAGACTCACTTACAGAGATTGGAAGAAAGGTGGAAGAACTGGAGCATCGTGTCTCGAACGTTGAAGATGGTGAAGGGCGGCAAGAAAGGGAACGCATGGAACAGAAAAAACAAATAGAAGCCCTCCAATCCAAAATAGATCTGGAAAATAGATCAAGGAGGAATAATCTGAGAGTCATTGGAGTGCCAGAATCCACGACGGATCGTATGCTAATGCCACTGTTGGAGGAATGGCTGCCCAAGGAATTGGGCCTTGCCTCATTTGTGGGAGAACTTAAAATTGAGCAAGCACATCGCATTGGAAGGAGGCGGGAAGATCAGCAGAAGCCGCAGGTAGTAATCATGCAAATACTTAACTTTCAGCATAAAGTACAACTACTGCGTGCCTATCGGGAGAAGGGAGACTTAAAGTTGGAGAACCATAGACTTTTTTTAATATTTCAAGATTACTCTGCGGTGGTAGCAGAAAAAAGAAAAGACTTTACCCTCATCTGTATGGCTTTATTTAAGAAAAAAATCCGCTTCACGTTGGCATTTCCGGCGACTCTGCAAGTAATGAATCAGGGAAAAAACTTTATGTTTCAGACCGCGGCAGCAGTGAAACAATTTCTGTCTGGATTGGTGGGAAACAATGGTGAGGACGGAGATCCAGCCTGATCTTCTGAACTTGTGGACGGTTGGGCTCAGCAGAAAAATCAGCAGCAAGGAAAGAAGAGACATTGCAAATACGGACAGTAACATGTGGATACACTAGAAGGGGGAAGAGAGGAAAGCGGTAAAATAAAAGTTGTGTATATGTATGTGTCACTATAAAAATGTGTGCCAGTGCTATAAAAATGTGGAAGACTAGGAGGGATACCTGGGGCAACCCTGTTATATACAGTTGGGACCGGACCTAAGCAGGGAGAGCTGAGGTGTTTAAGTGTTAACTTATAAGGGGAATAGGGATGATAGGGGAATGGGGAGGGGGAGGGAGGGAGGGAAGGCCGCAGTATGAATGGAGCATAAAGGCTGAAACAGCCGGATTAAGAAGGCAGAATGGAAAGAATGTAAGTGCTGAAAATGGTAGGATAACTGTGTTCAAGCTTGAGGAATGTCCTGGAAAGAAACAGGGTAGACATACTATTACTATATTGGATATGAGGTTCAGGGCTGAGGCTGGGTAGCCCGGGACAACAGGTACAATGGTAGGGAATCTAGACAGAACTATGCTAAAAGACAATAATAATGAAACATGTTAGAGAAGGCTTGAGTCAGAAAGGATTAAAGTTTTGCAGGAAACAAAATTTGCTGTAGAATCTCTATGGATTGAAATTCCATTTAAAAAGGGGAAGGCGATGGCAGTGGGGGGTGTACCATCGACCGCCTGGCCAGAATGAACAAATGGATGATGAAATGCTCTATGAAATCAAGGAAGCTAACAAAGGTTACAGCGCAATAATAATAATGGGTGATTTCAGTTAACCCGGTATCGACTGCGTCAGTGTCACAGCAGGACATGCTAGGCAGATAAAAGTTCCTAGATGAAATAAATGACTGCTTCTTGGAGCAGCTGGTTCATGAACCGACCAGAGGGGAAGCCATATTAGACCTAGTCCTTAGTGGAACACCAGATCTAGTGCAAGAGAAGGGTGTTGGGGCCACTTGGCAAAAGTGATCATAGCATGATCACATTTGATTTAATTAGTGGAGGAGGGATAGTAAGGAAATCCACAGTACTACCTTTTAACTTTCGAAAGGGAGACTGTGATAAAATGAGGAAAATAGTTAAGAAAAAACTAAAAGGAGCAGTTGCAAAGGTTAAAGACTTACATCAAGCTTGGGTGGTGTTGAAAAATACTATCTTGGAAGCCCAGATCAGCGGTATTCCACACTTTAAGAAAAGTGGAAGGAAGTCCAAAAAACTGCCAGCATGGTTTAAAGGTGAGGTCAGAGAGGCTGTTGCCAAAAAAGCATCTTTCAGGAAATGGAAGAAAGAGCCAAACAACGAAACCTGGAAACAGCACAAGCACTGGCAAGTCAAATGCAAGGCATTGATAAGGCAGGCAAAGGGAGAATTTGAGAAGAAGCTTGCTGTGGAAGCAAAAACGCGAAATAAAGACTTTTTCAAGTACATTCATAGCAAAAAACCTGTGAGTCAGTTGGTCCATTAAATGATAGAGGGGTTAAAGGGGCACTAAGAGGCGACAAGGCGATAGCGGAGAGACTGAATGAATTCTTTGCTTCTGTCTTTACTGAGGAAGATGTAGGGACCTTACCCATGACTGAAGTGGTATTTAAAGGTGCGGAAGAATTGAAGGAAATATCGATACATCGGGAAGCTGTATTACAACTGTTAGATAAACCGAAGAGTAGCAAATCACCTGGGCTGGATGGTATACATTCAAGGGTGTTGAAAGAACTGAAATATAAGATTGCAGACCTGTTATTAGTAGTCTGTGAATTTTTATTAAAATTATCTGTAATACCTGAAGATTGGAGGATCGCCAATGTAATGCCAATTTTTAAAAAGGGTTCCGGGGTGATCCAGGAAACTACAGACCGGTGAGCCTTACGTCAGTACCGGGAAAAATGGTAGAAACCATCATTAAGAACAAAATTACTCAGCATGTAGATAGTCATGGCCTAATGGGAGACAGCCAACATGGCTTTAGACAAGGAAGATCTTGTCTTACTAATCTGTTATGTTTTTTTGAAGGTGTGAATAAACAGGTGGACAAAGGTGAGTCGGTTGATATGGTGTATCTGGACTTTCAGAAAGCCTTTGACAAGGTCCCTCATCAGAGACTTTTGGCAAAACTAAAGAGTCATGGGATAGGAGGCAGTGTACTATTGTGGATCAGGAACTGGTTAAAAGATAGAAAGCAGAGGGTAGGGCTAAATGGCCAGTTTTCCCAGTGGAGAAAGGTGAATAGTGGTGTACCCCAGGGATCTCTGCTGGGTCCACTGCTTTTTGACATATTCATAAATGACCTGGAAAAGGGAATAACGAGTGAGGTTATCAAATTTGCAGATGACACAAAACTTTTTAAAGTTGTTAAAACCCAAAAGGATTGTGGAAAATTGCAAGAGGATCTTGATAAATTGGAATACTGGGCATCAGAATTTCAGATGAAATTTAATGTGGACAAGTACAAAGTTATGCACCTAGGAAAGAAACGAAATTATGGTTACACGATACAAGGTTCCACATTAGGATCCACCACCCAGGAAAAAAGATTTAGGCGTCATTGTGGATAATATGTTAAAACCCTCAGCCCAGTGTGCAGCGGCAGCCAAGAGAGTAAATAGAATGCTAGGTATCATAAGGAAAGGAATGGAAAATAAAACAAAAGATATTATCATGCCTCTGTATCGTTCCATGGTGAGAACGCACCTTGAATATTGTGTGCAATTCTGGTCGCCGTATCCTAAAAAGGATATAGCGATATTAGAAACGTTTCAGAGAAGAGCCACCAAAATGGTAAAGGGGATGGAAGGATACTCCTATGAAGAAAGGCTAAAAAGGTTAGGGCTCTTTAACCTGGAAAAAAGACGGCTGAGGGTAGATATGATAGAAGTCTATAAATTAATGAACGGAGTGGAACGGGTAAACGTAGATCGATTGTTTACGTTATCAGAATATAGAAAGACTAGGGGACTTGCAATGAAGCTACAGGGTAAACTATTTAAGACTAATAAAAGGAAATATTTTTTCACTCAACTTGTAATCAAACTCTGGAATTTGTTACCGGAGGATGTAGTAAAGGCTGTTAGTGTAGCTGGTTTAAAAAAGGTTTGGACAAGTTCCTGGAGGAAAGGTCCATAAACCATTATTAAGAAGGGACCCAGGATATCAATGCTTGACCCAGTACAAGCATTGTGGAACCTGTGTCTTTTGGGGAAACTGCTAGGTACGTATGACCTAGATTGGCCACTGTTGGAAACAGGATACTGGGCTTGATGGACCTTGGTCTGACCCAGTATGGCATATCTTATGTTCTTATGACCTGAGGATAACCACGTGGAATGTGGGGGGAGTGAGATGCCTGTGAAAAGGACAAAAATAATACAGGCCTTAAAAAGAGGGAAAACACAAATAGCAATGCTGCAAGAAACCCACTTAAGTCAAAAA
Source organism: Ichthyophis bannanicus (assembly GCA_033557465.1). Classification (NCBI taxonomy): domain Eukaryota; kingdom Metazoa; phylum Chordata; class Amphibia; order Gymnophiona; family Ichthyophiidae; genus Ichthyophis; species Ichthyophis bannanicus. Next base: position 195,737,155 of record CM066037.1, on the reverse strand, counting down.
GAACAAAAATGCCAAAAAAACCTTAAAGGGGTTGTCCGAGTTATGTAAAAAAAAAATAGCACTGTAAATCTGATGGTCAGCAATATATACATAAGCTAAGCAAGTTTTAAGTCTGCGCTTCTAATGGTAGAAGGGGTTAATCTTTCCTGAAGAATCCAGTGGGAGGGAGACACAGGGCAGATCGCAGTAGCTCCGGTCAGTGCAGGGGGGCGTGGCCAGCACTGTGACGTCTCGTGTACAGACACAGAGCTGCTCTCTCCTGCATGCCGCACTAGTGCACGAATCATCATCAGGTTCTTCGTTCTAGGCTGTTCACACTTTTTCATTGCAATTCGTGTTAGCTCGTCATTCTTCAATCGTTATGTTATGGCTCTGCGAAAGTGTATTAATTCGCCAGACAGTTTCTGTTTCATCTGTGGTGAATATACAGTGCTGAAGCAACAGCAGAATATTACAGACTTTGTGAAAAAAGTATACTTTGCATACTTTGGACTAAAAATTGGAGATCAAGATAAAGTCTGGGCGCCTCATAAAGTGTGCAAACGGTGTGTTGAGGACCTCCGAAACTGGTTCAAGGGTAAGAAAAAGTCTTTTCGTTATGGGATTCCTATGGTATGGCGAGAGCAAAAGAACCATAGTGACGACTGTTACTTTTGTTCATGCGATGTGAAAGGGTTTAATTCCAAATGGAAGCATTCCATTTCATACCCCAATCTTCTTCACTCGGCAATTTGTCCCTTCCCCCATGGTACAGATATACCAGTACCCAAGCCCCCTGCTACCTTGGAAGAGATACCTAGCTCCGATGAAGGTGAAGTCATACCTGAACCAGATGAATCAAGTTCTGACTTTGAAGATGATACAAGACCAAAATTGTTTTCTCAGGAGGAGATGAATGATTTGGTAAGAGACTTGAATCTTCCCAAAGATGCCGCCAAGTTACTCAGATCAAGGCTGAAAAGCAGGAATTTATTATTGCCAGGAGTGTCATCTTCATGGTTCAGACATCGTGAAAAGGAGTTCGTTCCTTACTTCGCCCAGGAAGACAAGTTGGTTTATTGCATCAATGTCAGGTCTGATGGGTCAATTTAAAATCCAATATGATTCAGAGCAATGGCGTCTTTTTATAGATTCTTCAAAAAGAAGTCTCAAAGCAGTTTTACTCCACAACGGTTTTTACGCTTCCATACCTGTAGGTCATTCCGTACACTTGAAGGAAACCTACAAGAAGTTGGAATTGGTTCTTCATAAACTTAAATATGAAGACCATGGTTGGCAAGTGTGTGGGGACTTGAAGGTCTTGTGCATGCTGCTCAGGCAACAAGCTGTGTATACCAAATATCCTTGTTTTCTGTGTCTTTGGAACAGTCGAGACCGACAAAATCACTGGACCAAGAAGAGTTGGCAGTCAAGGGTGCTAACAGTCGGTGAAAAAAATGTCCTCCGAGAAACTTTGGTACCTTCCCATAAAGTTCTTCTACCACCTCTCCACTTAAAATTGGGATTGATGAAGCAATTCGTAAAATCACTTCCAAGAGATGGAGAATGCTTCAAATACTTGGTCACCAAGTTTCCAGGCCTGTCGGAGGCAAAACTGAAGGAAGGTGTGTTCGGACCAGACATTAGAAGGCTTATAGTTGATCAAGAGTTTGTCAGTACCATGACTGATCCTCAGAAAGAAGGGTGGATTGCATTTAAAGAAGTTATACAGAAAGTTTTAGGCAATAAAAAGATCCTCACTACAAAAAGATTGTCGGACGAATGCTGAAAGCATTTCAAGCTTTAGGTTGCCTATTGAGTTTGAAAGTGCATTTCCTCCAGTCCCACCTTGACTACTTTCCTGAAAATTTGGGAGCTGTGAGTGAGGAACAAGGTGAACAATTCCACCAAGACATTAAAGAGATGGAAAGGAGATACCAGGGAAAATGAAGCATTACAATGATGGCAGACTACTGTTGGATGCTTCAGAGAGACATTCCAGATGCTACTCACAAGCGTAAATGCACCAAGAGGAGCCTCACAAGGAAGAAGAATCGAGTTTAGTGTGTGTAGGTGAGCTCATTTCCGTTCAAAAAAGGATTTTCATGAAAATATTGTAATAAAACTTTAATTTTATAAGTATTTCCATTTATTTTGAGGTATTGCCTTATTTAACATAGTTACCTAAATTGTCAGGAAATGTGATGTCAAATTGTCAGGAAATGTGATGACAAAATGGAGGTCATTTTCGGATTCAGCGCACCAAAAAACATAAAGATTATGTGGAATAACCAAAACAGCTCTTGAAAAAAATTATAATCAGGGATAGAGACTGAGTGAAGCAGGAAGAAGCGGAGAAACTCATGCAAATATTTAGGCAGTATTATCAAGAGCTATATACTCCGGAAAAGGAGAACAGAGCGCAAGAGCAGGAATTTTTGGAGGCAATTTAGCTTCCAAAACTAACGGAGGCGGACCTGCATGAGTTAAATGCATCCATAACAGGGGAAGAGATACAGAGAGTCATTAAAACAGGGAAGCCACATAAGGACCCAGGGCCCGATGGGTATGGGACGGAATTCTATAAAATATTAATGACTCCAGTCACTCCTACATTGATGGCTCTGTATGAGGAGGCACAGGGAATGGGGTTTTTCCCGAGAGACATGCGAACGGCGGCGATCACCATTATACCTAAAGCGGGAAGGGACCCCGAGGATCCAGCTTCATAAAGACCTATATCGTTATTTAACTATGATATGAAGATTATAGCATCGATTCTGGCAACTAGACTACAAACAATAATATCAAGAATGATAGGGAGTCACCAATCCGGATTTGTAAAAGGGAGAGATGCCTTTTCGAATATTAGTAGAGTCATTCTAGGAATGGAGAGATGCATCACACAGGACACCCCTTTGATACTCGTGAGTTTAGATGCAGAAAAGGCCTTTGATCGGGTATCTTGGCCCTACATGTTTGTGGTGTTAACTAGTTTTGGATTTGAAGGTGCCTTTTTAGAATGGGTAAAGGCATTATATATGGATCCGTTGGCATGTGTCACTAGTGGCGGGAGATGCTCTCAAGCTTTCTCTTTGAAGAGGGGCACGCACCAGGGATGCCCATTGTATCCCCTGCTATTTGTCTTGCAATTAGAGCCTTTGCTACTTGCTCTTATTAATGCAAAGGAGGTGAAGGGGATAGAGTGGGGCAGCGGAGGCGTTAAGGTGAGTGCCTTTACGGATGACATGCTGTTATGTATCTGTGATCCACAAAGGTCGCTAAGCATGCGCTACAGCTGATTGAGAGGTTTGGCTCATTCTTGGGGCTACGTATAAATCAAAATAAATCCTTAGCCTTAGATGTGGGAGGGAACGTCAAGAAGAATTGGCAAGGGGCTTTTCCATTGTTATGGGCACATGAGCAATTCCTCTATCTCGGCATCCAAATACCAGATCATAAAGCGAAACTCTGAGGTGAATATTCAACCGATGATTGATAAAACAATGGTCAGGTTACAGAAGTGAAGGGATCTTCCACTATCACTCATGGGCCGAATAGCCCTTATTAAGATGGTAGAGATTCTCAGATGGGTATATTTGTTGCGTCATTTCCGTATATGGTTGTTGCGACGGGACTTGCTGGTGCTGCAGAAGCACATAGCCAAATTTATTTGGAGAGGTAGGAAGTCTCGCATAGCTCTGTCGGTGATGATGAAAAGCAAGGAGGAAGGAGGAACTGGTTTGCTATCCTTGCGAAATTATAACTTAACGTGTCTGCTTCGACCTTTAAAAGATTTGGTTGCAGGCTCGCTGGGAATTCTATCGTTGGAGTTAATAGATCTGATGTCAGAGCCGCATCACAGAGCATACCTGCTACACAAAGATAGTAGAGATATTCCACCAGCTTGGAAAACATCAGTGTATATGAAAGCTTTGAAGCAGGCATGGAAAGTTCTGCTGACACAACAAGGCCTAAACTGGAAACGTACTGATTGTCTACCTCTAGCGGGGAACAAAGATTTTGAACCAGGAAGCCAGGGGAGAGTCTCTAAAGCAGGGGTTCTCAACCCAGTCCTCGGGACCCACTTAGCCAGTCAGGTTTTCAGGATAACCACAATGAATATGTATGAGAGAGATTTGCGTACATTGCCTCCATTATATGCAAATCTCTCCCATGCATATTCATTGTGGTTATCCTGAAAACCTGACTGGCTAGGTGGGTCCCCAGGACTGGGTTGAGAACCCCTGCTCTAAAGGATGGGCAAGAAAGGGAGTAGTGTATATTGGGCATTTGAAGATGGAAATGGACTCCTTTCAATCTTTGACCAAAAGGTATAATTTAGAACAAAAAAATTTTATTTTTATTTGCAAGCCCGACACTATGTAAGAGATCTCAAAAGGACTCTTCCTGTTTTGGACACCACAAAATAAGTGGAGTAGCGACCATAACCGCATTATTCTCTGGGTATCAGCACCATGGCCCGCAGCTGCAGGAGTCGTTTTAAGGTGTCCCTTACAGCCACCGCTTTGCTTTGTGCCTTGCATGGAGACCAAACGAAGGCATCGTCCCCCGGATGGTCCCACTCAAGGACATAGCCCTCCCGGATGATCTCCAACACCCACTGGTCAGACGTGATCTAGGCCCAAGCAGAGTAGAAATCCCACAGCTGACCTCCTACGGGTTGCTCCCACCACCTGGGCCCCCCTCACTTCATTGTGATTTCTTGGGACCAGAAGTCGAAGTGGCACCAAAGCCTAGCCCGCTCCTCAAAAACCTCTGTCCCGTGGAGGGAAATCTGCCCCTCTGGTAAGGGATAAAGTGTGAAGCATGAAAACGCTTGACATCTCGCATTTGACCTAGAGTTGACAGTGGTGTGCGACCCTGCTTTTGCTTTTCTTCCGACAGATGTCCCCCCTTAGAGTCTTCCAAATCCTTGACCAACTTATCTAGCTCCTCTCCAAAGAGAAGCTTTCCCTTAAAGAGGAGCTTACTGAGGCGGGACTTGAAGGAACCGTCTGCTGCCCAGATGTGAGCCGCCACCAATGAGGCCATACTCTTCGAAAGCACTCTAATGAGATCGTAGTGAGTGTCTGTTTGGTAGGCCGCCCCTGACTCCAGTTCAGCCTCCTCCCCGGGCCTGTCCTTCTCCAGATCTTCTGGCTGTTGGACTCGTTGTGACCAGTGGAGGCAGGCCCTAGCCACCCAAGCCCCACAGGCCTGCAGCGAGAGGGCATTGATATCAAATGCCTGCTTTAACAAGGTGTCCAACTTCCTATCTTGGGCATCCTTGAGTGCTGCACTCCCTTCCAAAGGGATTGTCGTCATCTTTTTAACTTCCGACACTGCCACATCCACCTTAGGGGACTGAAGCAGCTCATGTTCCTGCTCCGGTAGTGGGTATAAGCATGACATGGGCCGCACCACCCCCCCCCCCCCGGAGACCCGTCTCCGACAGATCCCACTCATCCTGGATCATCTGTCAGACCACTCTATGCATGGGAAACACCTTCTGCATCTTATGCTCCACCTGAAGCAGTGGATCCTCCAGAGCTTCATCCACCACCAAGAGGCTCGTAGGCATATTAAGAATCTTCAAGGTCTCCACGATGAGCGCCGGTAACTCCTCTCAACGAAAGACCCGTACATTCCGTGACTGCTCCTCTTGCCCCGGGATCTCACCTTGCCAATCCAGCTCCATGTCCAAGTCATCTTCATCCGGCCCCTCAGAGAATGGAGCATTCTCCTGCCCCTCCTTCGAGAGCTGTGATCTTTTAGTCGTCACTACATTTGTCTCACTCTGCTTCACGTCTGCTGCCCTCTTAGGCCCTCGTTCAAGTGCCGAGGTGCAGACCACCGACCTCTGTCGGCAGATGCAAAATGCCTGGTGCAGCAGAAAGACAAACTCCGGTGAGAAATCACCCGGGAACCCTGCCATCTCTCTGCTCTGAGAGGTAGAGGGCACAGGAATGGCTGGAGGATCGGAGACCGACTCCAGAGTGCCCATCGCGGCCCCCCCCCCCCCAACGTCCTGTGTTTTCGGTGATGGAGAGGGACTCTTCTGCCTGGGTTGACCCTCCATATCCTGCTCCAAAGAGGTGGCTTCTTGCGAGCAGCCCTGGCAAATGCCAGCATCAGAGACTATTCCACACTGGGTACCGCATACCAACCACTGAGGTCTGGCCGGCATGATGGAAAGGCGCTGACTTGAGACACGCAATTAGCAAGGTACTCCCAGTAGCTACCCTTGAATGTGCTGAAATGAAAGAAAATTAAAGTAACTTCAGGAAAACAAATGAAATACAAATTCAGTAAAGGCCAGGAGTTAGTTTCCCCAATTATAGTAAGTAGATATTAAATAATATACTGACCGTTGTGATTCCTGCCGCACAACCACAGTGCGAGCAGAGATTGTGAGGAAAAAAAGGCGCCACGGCTACTACTGATTTCCGTGCAGGGCCGTTGGCGGATGCCTCTTCTCTCCTTCATGCGCAGCTGCTAAAAACTGCTCCACACAGTTTTAGGCCATGTGCTAGTGCCGCATGCTTCCTCTGATTTCACTGCTTAAAAGAGATTAAATTTTAGAGCTGTACCTCAGCCTTTCCTTTCCTCCTGGCTGGAGACCACAGCCATTGTGCGCATCCATTCCCCCACATGTTCAGCCGTTAATCTCCGGCTTCAGCGGCGATGGGCTGTCCGGGATGCTGACAGACTGCTCCAATCTGAAATATTTCTCTGTGGCGGCTCCTCACCTAAGGTGGGTTTGGGAGCCGTCAGAATCACCCAGACACTAAAGACTCTCTCCAAAGCACATCCTGGGGGAGGGGGGAACTCCTCTGGATGCTCTGGCTAAAATTATCTCCTTTGAAATAGACCAAAGCCTCTTAGACTCCCAAAAAGAAATAAAAGAAATTAAATTGAAGTAAAGTAAAACTACACTATGGGTATGCTGCTTAGTTGTCCCTACAATGAGTCCAACATCTTGGCTCACTACCTCCTCCAGCTGCTTGGAGACTGAGCATACTGGGGCTGGTAGACGGTGTTCCTCAAGGAACAACAATTAACAGGTAAGTCTAATTTCACCTTGTCGACTAGATCAAGAGCAGAAGACAGAGCAAAAGAGACAACAAGGGACTTCACTGAGGAAAGAAAGGATAGTTTTGGTGGCAGGGCAAAAACCAGACTGACGGGACTGAAGAATATTGGTGCTGTTCAGGTGTGTGGTAAGGTGGGAGAAGACAAGCTTTTCAAGAATCTTAGATAGGAAAGGCAAATTGGAGACTGGTCTGTAATGAGCAGAAAGTGTCATGTCCAGGGATGCTAGCATACAGGCTTTTTATGCCATATTTCTATAAGGGTATGTCACACATAGCAAGGGACTGCATTATAGAAAAGTGTGCACATGGTGACAGACCAACTACTAGGGGCATTACACATGTTGGTGCTAAATCTGGCAGAGATCCCAGTCTCACCCCCAGCAAAAGATATGTTTAAGTTACAGGGCTCTGGCTGTGAAGGCCTGCACAGTGCACATACCTGTTAAAGGAACTGTAGATGGCACATAGGAAATGTGGAGATATGCTGTTTTTCTGAGGCCTGTTACCACTGCAGTCTCTTTAGGATTCTGCATGAGATAAGCCCAGAGAAAGTGAGGCTGGCCTTCCCTTTTCCCTCTGGATAGAGCACACCCTCTTCCTCCAATGTAGTGATGGCCAGGACCTCTTGACGTTTAGATTCTACCTTAGGGATTTCATCTTAGAAGGATGATACTACCCTAGTAGAGGATGTTATTCCGAGGGGGGACCAATCAGTAACTGTTTGACACTCTCTCTCTCTCTCTCATATATATATATATAATTACAGTACTACTATCCTACATATATTCCAGTCACACATATAGAAGCTTGCTCTTTTCTCTACTGACCTGCATTGTCTGTAAATATTCAAAGCTATGTGGCCACTATATGCTGAGATAATATATTCAGTGAGTACAGACTGCTTGCTAGGCATTTAACAAATTTCTGTTTGTACCATCTAGGGTCTTTATACAAAGACATATTTTTCTATACAGCAGAATATGAAAAATGTACAAGAGCTTTGGACCTTACGTAGCAAACTTAATGTACCATGACTGTACTAATTGCCTGGATTCAGAAAGCAACAACCTTATGAAAAGAGAAGACTACAAATAAAGCGATAGGTATTTGAACATCAATATGCCTTATTGAAAAAAAACTATGTTGCCATAGTTGCCTATAAATAAAATATACAGTAGCAAAATATTGCACTACTTTCACACATATAGTTAGATCCTGAACAAATACAGAATAAGAGATCAAAACTTAGAAAATAATGTGCAGATCAAAACTGAGAAGGCCACCCATGAAACCCGACTATATGCAATACAGCATTGGATAAAGAAATGAACATGCATTTCATCCTATACTATGTAAATTGCAAAGACATGCACCTTCCCAAAGCTGACCTATTCCAGTCACTAAAATGAAAACAAAATGCCTTATCTACTAGGGTGTGCATGGCCAAAAAGAAAGTTCAACTTATGCTTATTTTAAACTAATTTTTCCATATTTTTTTAGCATTTTTCATGCTCATTGCACTCATTTGTTTTTTGAATGTGCATTGTAGGTGCGCTAGAAGGTGACATTAGGTCTTACCTGCTAATAGTCTTTACTTGGGTCCCTCCAGTCCACTACGTGTGGGTTATCTCCCTCCTCCAGCTGCTGGAAATTGAGCATGTCAAATTTCTGATGTCACAGAACAAGAGCTCCCTCTTCAGCTTTAGGAAACTAATATCCTATTGACAAAGCAGATTACTAGAGAGCATTAAGCCTAATAAACCAAGTACACTAGGGCACCTCCCCAGTGAGTCATACCAGATTAACCACGTATGAGAGCAGTAAAGTATGAGCCAACACAAACCCAACTATGTACAGATTTAGGATGAACAGTGATGCCATAAAGCCCACCCATGGTCAGGAAGATCTTACCAAACCAGATACTATTATTCTGCTCTTCTCTCTGACCAGCTGGACATGCCTCCTCTTTTACCCTTTGAAACCTGAAACAAATTACTTTCTGTAGAGAGGGCCCTGGACTGGACTGGAGGGATTCAAGGAAAGACAATTAGCAGGTAAAACTTAATTTCACTTTCCTTATCGTCCCTCCAGTCCAGTACATGTGAGATGTACCAGAGCAGTAACTAAAGATTGGAGGGACCCGTGAGTCCAGCCTGAAGCTCCAAAAACAGCATCCTGAGATGCCTGGATGTCTAGATGATAATGACTCATAAATGTATGCAAGCATGACCAAGTGGCTGCTTTGCAAATATCTACCGGTGGTACCAAACTATGATCTGCCTAGTAGGAGGCCTGGGCCCTGGTTGAATGCGCTCGCAGACCACCTGGAACCACCTTGCCTTAGCCTCAGCCTATGAACTGTAGTAAATCGCTTCCTTCACCCAGCGGGCTATCGAGGCCTTGGAAGTTGCTTCTCCCTTTTGAGAGTCTCCGAACAAAAAGAACAGTCTGTTCGTTTTCCAAAAGGATTCCATATGCTTTAAATTGCACCGCAACACTGCAGAAATCCAGCAAGTGCAATTGCCTTTCTTCCTCTGAGGTCCCTGGCCATAGGAAGGCCAGGAGAGAGATCACCTGATTCAGGTGGAACGGAGTCAACAACTTTGGTAAAAAGGAAGGAGACATTCACGACATGACTTTCTCCTTGGAGAGAAACAGGAAGGGTTCTTTGCACGAGAGCACCTGTATCTCTGAAATATGTGGTGCTGATCAAATGGCCACAAAAAAGACTGTTTTCAATGTGAGCTTCTTCAACTAAGCCTGAGCCAGCGGCGCAAAGGGTGCCTCCGTCAACACCGAATGAACCAGATTGAGATTCCATGGCAGAACTATCACCTGCAATGGTGGCCAAACCTGTTTCACCATCTTAAGGAAACTGGATACATCCAGGTGTGCCAATAAGGAGCAACCCAGCACATGCTCCCTGTAGCAGGAAAGAGCTGCCACCTGGATTTTCAAGGAATTAAAGGCCAAGCCCTTTTACCAGACCCGACTACAGGAAGACTAACATATCAGGAACAGAAGCCAAAAGGGATCGTAGTCATCAATCTGCACACCATTCCTCAAAAATGTGCCAAATTCTCACATAGGCCAGAGACGTAGAGCACCGCCTAGCCTTCAAAAGAGTGGATACTACCGCAGCAGAATAGCCTTGATGCTTCGGCCGTGCCGGCTCAGGAGCCAAGCTGTAAGCAAGAATCTATCTACCTGTGGCATAAGAATGAGTCCTTAATATAACATATTGACACTGCTTGGAAGGTGCCATGGCTCGGCTATCAACAGCTGCACGAGATCTGCATGGCCAATCCGATGCAATGAGTAGAACCAGCCCCTTGTGGGCTTCTATGCGCTGCAGCAGACGCCTATCAGCGCCCAGAGAGGGACCACATACAGCAACCCCCACTGGGCCATCTCTGCGCCAGGGCTTCTAGACCTTCGGATATTTGGGTGGGTGCTAGCGAGCCCGAACTGACATGGCAGCATCTCCCTGAGGCTCCGTGCTGAGTGTCCCACAATTACTGGAGGGGAGGACATGAATCCGTGATTTGGGGGATAAGCTGAGTGGCTGAGTGCAGCGGAAGAAGGGGTGAGGCGGAAAAGGGAGTGAAGGCCGGTATGTGATCGCTGCCGCTTAAATTATGCCCCCCCCCCGACCTGCCAACGAGAGAGGCCTGGTCTGTGCAGCTCCAGTGGAAGGAAAGGCTGATTGATGTTGCTCGGCACGGGCCCTGATCGCTAGCCTCGATGTTTTGCCTACCTCCCTGGGCTCTCCACTTGGTGAAATTAACTGGTTCCCCGATGTAGCTGCTGTGTGCGAGAGCTGGATCTGAAGTGCCCTGCTGAGGAACGGGGGTTGCTGTGCCTTCTGCTGGAGCCCTTAGCAGGAGATTGCTGCAGTGAGTACCAGAGGGAGAGCTGACAAGTTGCTGCAGCTCTGTGGTGGTGCCAGAAGAACGGGAAAGTCTCCGTGGCGGGCACATGTGTGTGTGAAAGGGGAGACAGCTTTTGTGCCGATCCTGTCCCGGAGACCTCTGTGGCAGCTATTACCGCATGGAGGGGAGCAGAGCAAGCTGAGCGGGGCCCGTGGTGGGAAAATTACCTACAGCTGACTTTGAGTGCCAGTATACTCTCTCCCTGTACATTAAGCTGTGGGGGCTGTTGCTTTGGACAATATCAGGAGGAAGGAATTGGGCATGAACTGCAGCGGAATAAGTGTACTGCCCTGAGTTGTTAACTGTGTGTTCCAATTTATAATTCTGCTATCTTTTCTTCTCCAACTGAGCACATGGCTATGCAGCATTGAATGATTAGCTCCATCTGGTGGTTGAACAGGGTCGTGGTGGCCCAGCTTTGCAATAGAAGCTGAAAATGGCCCAGGACACTATCTGTGGTGGTGGGAGACAGCTGTGATTAAGCTATGGCGTCCACCAGAAAGAAAACAGCTGATCTAAAGGAATTTGCTTATGGCAGTGTGCGAACAGAACCTCAGGAGAGGGATAAGCAGATGACAGAGGGCCCGACTGAGAGTGTGGTAGTGTCTGATTCTGGCAAGAAGGACCCCCTCACAGCGAGTGCTATTGTGGCTATTACAAAGGAAGAACTCAAATCGTGGTTCAATGAAATTAAAATGGACATTGCTGGGTTCAAAGGAGAAGTAGAGGGGATGTTCTCACAGCTGAGAGCTGATATAACCGAAGTAGGATGCCGGGTGGCAGAAGTTGAAGGATGTCTTGAGACATTGGAGGCGCGCACTGAATTGTTAGAAAAAGGGATGAAGAGTTTGGAAGATGACAAGGACAGTATGGCATTGAAGCTGGAAGATTTGGAGAACAGAGCCAGGTGACAGAATCTGCGCATAAAGGGTGTCCCTGAAGTAGACGCGTACCAAGATTGTATGAAAACAGCGAAAGCTATCTGTGAGGCGGTCCTGCAAGAGGCGGGGGAAGAAGTGGTGGAGGTGATGCTGGATCGAGCACATAGATCGCTTGGAGCAGCACAACGGGAGCAGCCTAGAGACATTATTATTTGCTTCCATGATTACCAGATTAAGGACAAAATAGCCAGCAAGATGCGTTCCATGGGAAAGTTTAAATGTTAAGGAACTGACGTTGCTATATATGCTGATCTGGCTGCAGCTATGCTGCAGCGCTGGAAGTCCTGGCGGGAGTTTACTACTCGGCTACGAGATGACAATAAACGATATAAGTGGCCATTTCCAGTGGGGCTTGCCTTCACCGTTAATGGGACAACTAGGCGTGCGGAGACCTTGCTGGCACTGAAGGAAGCTATGAAGGAGGCTGGCATCCAGCGGATTCCAGAGAAGGAGCAGACGGGCGGCACACAGCAGCGAGTTCCTGACAGGTGGTGGCATCGGGTGGACAGACGGGAGAGGAAATCTGCCCGTGGGGGAATGAATACGCCCTTCTGAAGTTGAGGGATGAATTTGTATGTTTAAATATGCTGTGGGGAGGGTTGATGTGGATATGTCAAGAGTGGGGAGGTGGGGAAGACAATGTTTATGGGATTGCGTATGTTGTTTAAGGATGTGGGGTTGGGAGTTCCGGTAAAGTTGGCTAGCGGAGAGGGGGAAGGTAGGTGAGTGGGGGTGCAGCGAAACAGGGTTCTGGGGGGGTCCAGATTGGGGTGGATGTGGGAGGAGCGAGCATGGTAGAGGGCTATAGGGGTGGGTGTTGAAAGGGAGGGGGGAAAGGGGTTGGGGAACAGGGAGGGGGGAGGGCAATCATAATTGGATAAGTGTAGGGGAGGGGGCTCACTATGGAACGGTGTACACTGATGGTAGAAGTGATACCTGAAAATGGAACGTGAATTAAAGATCCTCACGCTTAATGTGCATGGTCTCAATTCCTGGCAAAAGAGACGGGCAGTGGTAAGAGAAGGTGCCCGAGTTCAGGCGGATGTTCTCCTGCTGCAGGAGACCCATTTAAAGAGCTCTCGGGGGGGGGGGGGACTTTATCAGGGTAAATACAATAGAGGCTTTTTTGCTGCTAATCACAGTTCCCATAAAAAAGGGGGTGTGGGGATACTGTTTTCCAAGGACCTCCTGGTGGACACTAAGGAAGTTATTAGAGACTGGGAAGGGCGGTATGTTCTTTCGTGTGGTTTCTTGGAAGGGAGAGGCTACCATTTGCTGTGTGTATGCGCCTAACATAGCTCAAGGCCCTTTTTTCGACCATATTCTTCCAATTATAGAGGAGCACAAATGGGGGAGCTTGGTCGTAGGTGGGGATTTTAATGTAGTTGTGGATCCGCGCCTGGACTCCTCGGGGCGAGGAAGGAGTTGGGATAAATTGGGAAGAAAGAAGTTGGCTAAATTGATGTCCGCATTGGGATTGGTAAATGTTTGGCAGTATAGTCATGTTGGAGAAAGAGCTTACACCGTTTTCTCACATCCTCACCGAACGTATAGTAGAATTGATATGTTGTGGATAGACTCTAATTGGTTAGATAGGGTGGGCGCTGTGGATATTGGTGCTGTGTCATGGACGGATCATGCTCTGGTAATACTTGCTCTTGCATTTTATAAAGAGCGTACCGGACTCTGGTTTTGGAGATTGAATGAATCGCTGTTGGCAGATCCAGAGAGGGTGGTCAGCCTGAGGGACTGCATTACAGAGTATTTTCAATTAAATGGGGGAGCGGAAGTATCCCGGGAGATAGTGTGGGACGGTATGAAAGTGGTAGTCCGGGGGCATTTAATAGCAATGGCGGCAAAGAAGAAGAGGCAGGCAGGAGTGGTGGAGGAAGGGTTGAGAGCTCAGTTACAACAATTACTTAGAGAGCACCAGAGGACTGGGAGTAGGGCGGTGTTACAACGGATGACTAGGGTGCGGGAGGATTTGGAGGCATTACGATTGGGGGAACTAGCCTTCCAAATGAAAAGGCTGTAGCATGCTTACTATGTTGGGGGTAATAAACCGGGTCGGTATTTAGCTCGGCAACTTAAGACGGCATGTACAGCAGCAGATATATAAGCTGAAAAATGAAAGGGGCGAATGGGAACATGGGACCGTCAATATCCAGGCAATTTTCAGTAGGTATTATAGGGCCCTGTATAAGGCGGAGCTGAGAGGGTCGGAGGTGGAGATCAGACAATATTTGGAAAAACTTAATCTCCCGAAATTGGAGGAGATGGAACAGCAATGGATAGATAGGGCAATTGAGGAAGGGGAGGTGCGGGTGGCAATCAGTGGCCTTAAGGAAGGCAAAGCCCCGGGGTTGGACGGTGTTACGGCCCGGTTTTATAAGACTTTCAGTTTCGAAATCTATGGCGAACTTACCAGGGTCTTTAATGGTGTTCATCGGGGGGGGGGGGGGGCACTGCCGCGGTCAATGGCAGTGGCGGGTATAGCCTTGGTGCCTAAACCGGGGAAGGATAAGGGGGTGAGTGAGTCATACCGACCTATTTCTCTATTTGGATGCAAAGATTTTGGCAAAGGTTTTGGCTACCCATTTGCAGAACCTTTTACCTAAGTTGATAAATAATGACCAAACGGGCTTTATCCCCGGCAGGCAAGCCAGTGACAATATCCGGAAGCTATTAAATATTCTTTGGGTGGCTCAGAAGGCGGGATTGGATTCTTTGGTTGTGGCGGTGGATGCCGAAAAGGCGTTTGATAGAGTTGAATGGCCCCTTATGTTCGCTGTGTTACAAAGAATGGGTATTGGGACAGGGTTTCAAAACTGGATTGGTGCATTATATGACCAGCCGAGAGCTAGGATTCGAGTGAATGGTACCTATTCAGCAGAGTTGGAACTGGAGCAGGGCACTTGACAGGTGTGTCCTTTGTCCCCTCTGTTTGCGCTAGTCATTGAGCCTTTAGCACAACGGATTAAAGAGCATGATTTCATTAGGGGTATCCAAGTGGGTAGTGGAGAATATAAAATTTCTCTTTTTGCCGATGACATTATTTACACTGTGAGTAGGCCAGCAGAGTCATTACCAATGTTATTGGCGGAAATACGGGAATATAGTTTGATTTCGGGATATAAAATTAATATGGGTAAAACTGAGATCTTGAAGATTAGGCTGGGTCCCAATATGGAGGCTCAGTTGAGGCAGGATTACCCCTTTCGGTGGGCTAAGCAGAAGTTAAAATATTTGGGGGTCTGGATTTGCTGTGACTGGCGGCAGTTTAGAAGATTAAATTATGATCCTCTAGTTGCCGAAATTCTGAATGATCTTGTGAGGTGGGATAAGGCCACCTTTTCCTGGGTGGGGCGAATTGCCATTGTTAAAATGAATCTGCTGTCTAGGATACTTTATCTGTTCTTGGCATTGCCCATTGAGTTGTCAGTGGCACAACTGAGGCTGTTGCAGCAAAGAATTTTCTCTTTATCTGGAGGAGACGTCTGCCCAGGCTAAATAGAAGGGTGATGTTTAAGCATAGAAGAGAGGGTGGACTGGGTGTCCCGGATTTGCTGCGATGATATACAGCGGCACAGTTGTGGGCGCTTGTCTATTGGAGGATAGGGCCGGAGGCCCAAGGGTGGGTGCGAGCAGAGGAGGCCTTGAGTGGGCAAAGGGTGGGTGCGAGCAGAGGAGGCCTTGAGTGGGCAAAGTGCGTTGGCAGACCGCGTGTGGGTTACCAGCCAGGGGAGGGGGAATAAGGCTGGGGAGGAGCTGAAGATGAGTCCCTTTACGGAGCTTACCCTAAAGGTGTGGAAACGGGAGAAAGCACATCTGGTGGGGGTTAGGGTAGCTATCCAACTTCAGAAAATTAGATGGTGTAGTGGCTTCCATGAGGGGGGAAGAGCCAAGGTCTATAAAAAATGGGAGGATAAGGGCTTGGTGTGGATGGGGCAGTTGTTCTCAGAGTGGCCAGCTGTCTACTTTTGAACGCCTGCAGGAGCAATACACCCTTGGGAAGGAGGATTGGTTTGGTTACTGTCAATTAGCACATTTTGTGCAGAACAGTTTGAAGGGGGTGGAAAGAGGAACAGTGTGAACCCCTTTTGAAAGGGTGTTACTCCGTGGGGGGGAATCTCGGGGTCTTGTATCGCAGATCTGTTGGGGATTGGAAAGGGGGGGTGATTATGCGGTGTATCAGGTGGCGTGGATGCGGGACCTGGATGGTTCTTGGGATGAGGAAAGGTGGGCGTCAGTTCATAAAGAAACTAAGATTGCGTCCAGTTCGGCGGCGGTGCAGGAGCACTGCTATAAAATGCTGTATCGCATGTATATCACGCCAAAACGACTAGCCGAGATTGATAAAACTAAGGATCCACGGTGCTGGAAAGGATGTGGGGCTCTGGGCACGTATTTACATGTGTGGTGGGAGTGTCCAGTGGTCCAAGGAATATGGCAATGGATGCAAGGCCTGGTAGGGACTATGTTGGGCTGGAAGAGGAAGTTAAGGCCGGAGCAGGTACTGCTGGGGGAATGGGGGGAGTCAGGGCATGAATTGGGGTATCTATTGAAGGACTGGGGTTTCTAGTCCCACAGATGCTCCTTGTGGTCTTGGGCAAGCCACTTAACCCTCCATTGCCCATGTTCCCTGTAAGTATTAGTGTATGTGTCTCATATCCCCACGTGTTAAATGTATCCCCCAATTGTGTTGTGACCGCTTTGATTGAAGGATAAGGCGGGATACAAAACTGTCTAAATAAATAAATTGAAGATGATTTCCATCGCAGTAAGGATGGAAATAGCCTATAAATGGAAAGACCCTGGCGGCCTGGAAGTGGACCAAGTGCTAAAGCGAGTTGTATTTGTCTGTCAAATGGCAGAATTACAGGTGCGTTTGACCAACAAATTGAATGGATATCACCGTAAATGGCATCCCTTCATTCAATGGAGGCGGGAGGAGCTGAAGTAGTGGGAGTGCTTGAGGGGGGGATCATGCTCTAGGGGGAATTGGGGTAAGGATATGTTGTAATTGGGATTTAGGATTTTGCTATAGGATTTGGTAGGGGGGGTTGCTGCTGGTGTTCAGTACAGTGGGGGGGGAGCACGGTTCCATGGAGGGGAAGGGGTGAGGGGTCATGAGGGTGTAGGGGAGGGGTGGTAGGATGGGGGAGAAGGGAGGGGAGGTTTTATCTCTATGGTACTGTTATTGGGATGTCTTTCAGTAGGGTTTCTTGGGATATGTTACTGTTTATGCTTATGCACTTATGCTGTTTTATGGGCTCCGGGTTACCAGAGGAGGTGTGGGTGGTGATTTGATTAGAGGTTGTTCATATAATATTCTGTGAGGGCACTTATTTGATGTAGCCTGGGTTTGTTGGATATTGTTTTTTCAGTCCTGTACTGTTATGTTTCATTGACTGTGCATTAATAAAAAACTTTAATACAAAAAAAAAAAAGACCTTCGGACATTTGCTCTTAAAGTCTGCTGAAAAACCTGCTTGCCTTGGTATTGGCTAGTGTTGCCATCAGATTCATGATGGGCATGCCCCATTGGACAGTGATCTTGTGAAACACTGCTGTGTTCAACTCCCACTTGCCCGGGTCCAGCCAGTGATGACTGAGAAAATCGTTCTAAATGCTCTATTTGCCCGCTACGTGGGCCTCAGAAAACGCTGTGAGATTCTCCTCTGCCCACAGAAATAGCTGCTGAATTTTCTCTGCCAGAACTGCATTACCTGTGCCTCCCCTGGTGATTGATAAAAGCCACTGTGGTCACATTTTCAGAGCAAATTCTCACCGTGCAGTGAGCCAGATGAGACTGAAAGAACTGGAATGCTAGGAACACCGCTCTCATCTCCAGGCGAAAGTATGGACCAAGTATTCTCCTCTAGAGACTAATGCCCTTGCGTGGTCTGAGACTCACAATGTGCTCCGAACTCCATAAGATTGTCATTGCTCGTCAGCACCACTCATTCTTGGGGGCTCCAGAGGCATTCTCGCCACAAGGTGATCCGGGTGTAACCACCATGCAAGGTACGCTCACGTCTCGAGCGGACAAATCAACCTCATTGAGACTGAGTGACATTGGGGAGACCAACTGGAAAGCGAGATTTGCTGTAGAGTCCTCATATGTGATCGACCCCAAGGCATCAGGTCCAAGGCTTCTGCCATGGACCCCAAGAGCTGTAGGCAGTACCACGTTGACAGCGCTCTCATGTCCAGGAACTGTCTCACTTGGCACTGATGCTTCTGTGCTCTGTTGCATGGACACAGAGATAGGCCATGTAGTCTTTTTCTATGTTTCTATCTAGTCTGTCCTTCCATATCAACAACTACAACAGTCCCCTTTTTTCCTTTAGAGATCCTCTGTGTTTGTCCCATGCTTTTTTGAATTCAGATACTGTCCTCATCTCTACCACCTCCACTGGGAGAATATTCCATGGATCTACCACTCTTTCCGTAAAGAAATATTTCCGCATATCACTCCTGAATCTATCCCTTTTCACCCTCATCCCATGTCCCCTCATAGCAGAACTTGCTTTCTTTTTCTTTTTTAAATTATAATCCTTTTATTTAAGGAATTGAACACAAAATTACAAGAAAAACAATACAAAACATCAGTAATTAGTACAAAAAATATAAACACAGTGTCCACAATAAGGAGTGCACTTAAAAAAGAGAAAAATAATTGGAGCCACCTAAAATATTCTTAATCCCCTATTTACTAAACAAAGGAACTAAATAGTAGAAAACCAAAAGCAAATAACAAATAACCTCATCCCTGCCTCTGTAGAAACCCTTCCAAATGAGAAAAATCAAAGAAAATATGTCTTACCCTGAGATATGATACATTTACAAGGATATTTAAGAAGAAAGGAGGCCCCCAGAGCGAAGACTCGAGGCCTAAGCTAAAGGAAAGCCTTCCTTCTCTTCTGTGTTCTACAAGACACATCTGGAAAAACTTGTATAGACTGACCAAAATATTTTTCATATCTTTTAGCAAAATATAAATGAAGAACAAGCTCCTTATCTTTCTCAAGTGAAAAGGTAGATAAAAGAGTTGTAAGAGTAGGAATCTCTCTTCCAAAGAAGTCTCTAGAAAAACAGATAAATCTAAACTCTGAACCGATAATTGATCAATTTCCCCCATATCTACACCATTATTCGCCTTTGCCTAATCAACATCCTGAACATCCCTAATACCCGTAGGAAAATAGTAAATCTTAGATAGACATATAGAATCAGGATCAGAAATTTTCAAAACATCTTTCAAATATTTAGAGAACAATATTGAAGGGGAGAGATAATGGGTACGGGGGAAATTCAAAAAATGAAGATTTTTTATATGAAAAGCATTTCCAAAATATTCATTTTGCCAACATAACATTGAAGAATCCTGTACTGAAGAAGCTAGAACCCCCTGTAAGGACATAGTTTGAGAATCAGCCTTAGAGTTATGGGATTCGATAGCAAATAACCTATTCTTATGTCCAGCCAGAGTATCCACAGTTTCCTTAGTAAACTTCGAGAGCTTCACGAGTGACGACTCTAGCGATAACTCTGTTCTGGACACAATTTGTCAAATATCCTGAAGTGTAATATCTTTCGGTGGTTGAGGATTCTCAGGACTTGTAGAAAACTCAAATGGAAGAGGCAAGGCAACATTCGAAGTATTTAACCTCAAGAAAGCGTCAGGAAGAAGAACCGAGGTAGGAGGGAATAGGAGTAGAATCCTTCTCCTCTAAAGAAGCTCCTTTGTTGGGTGGGGATGGTACCTGTTGTATATCAGGAGACAAGACAGGAGAGACAGTACTTACAGAGGCCGAAGAGAGCTCCAATGAAGTAGGTACAGTGGCAGGGACCATGGACTTTAATAAACTGTTCATGGGACCAACTACCTTTGCTGACTTAACAGTAGACAAAGATGATAAGAGGTCTTACGTTTCCCCATTAATGAAGCTGTGCCAACCCAAAGGATATGTACTTCTTTGTGCTCCAAAGGGGCACACCTGCCCCTTTGGACATGCCCCTTTGGAGCACGCGCCCGCGGTGTGCATCCTGCGGTGGCGGCTCAGATATTATAGCCCAGTCTGCTGACGTCCTCCACGCTCACCAGCATGGAACAGTGGCTCCAATCAAGATTGAGGTAAGGAAATAGCAGGAAACAGTCACACACTCCAGCAGAACTTGCTTTCAATTGAAAGAGGCTCTTCCCCCTGTGCATCTATGCCATGGAGGTATTTAAACGTCTCAATCGTATCATCTCTAGCCCATCTTTCCTCTAAGGTGTACATATTAAGACCCTTAATTCTGTCCTCATATGCTTTATAATGAAAACCACTAACCCCAATTTAGTGGCCTCTGTACTGACTCCAAACTCTTTTATATCCTTTTGAAGGTGAGGTCTCCAGATACTCCAAATGAGGTCTCACCAAAGACTTATACAGAGGCACTATCACCTCCTTTTTTCTGCTAGCCATTCCTCTCCCTATGCACCCAAACATCCTTCTAGCTTTTGCTGTCATCTTTTCTACCTGTTTAGCTACTTTCAGATCACCAGACACAACCTCGCCTAGGTCCTACTCTTTTTTAGTGGACAAAAGTACTTCACCCCCTATACTATATTGCTCCCTTGGATTGCTGCAGTCCAAATGCATGACCTTGCATTTTTTAACATTAAATCCCAGATGCTAAATTCTAGACCTGTCTTCAAGCTTAGCTAGATCCCCCCTCATGTTATCTACACCTTCCTGGGTGTCTATTGCAGATTTTGGTATCATCCGCAAAGAGGCAAACCTTACCCGACAGTCCTTCCGCTCTTACCAATTGCCTGAATAGTTCTCCCTGTAGAGAATCCAGGATCTCCTTACTGCTAAATGATACTGCATCAGGAATGTGCCAATCAACATCTGGCATATTGAAATCCCCTATCTCTTCCCCATTCCTAGCAATGCTGCGTATGTCTTCAATTAACTCTCCATCCACCTCTTCCTCTTGTGAGGGAGGTCTGTATATCACGCCAATGCAAACAGATTTCTCTTTCCCTCTTTCTAGTTTAACCCACAGTGCCTCCTCTCTCCCTTTTAAGCTCTGTAATTCAAAAGCTTTAATATATTATTTTTTACATATAGTGCCACTCCTCCTCCCCTTCTTCCTACCGTGTCCTTTCTCAATAAAGTATAGCCTGGTAAAGTTACATCCCAGTCATGGTTTTCTGTGAACCATGTTTCTGTAACTGTCACTAAATCCAAGTCAGCCACTCCCATTAAAGCTTCAACATCTGGGATCTTTTTTCCCATACTATGGGCATTTATACATACCGCTTTCCATATGTTACCCCTTTTACCCATTTCCATAAAGGTATTTAATTTATCACTTACCTGGAGGCTTTCATCCATCCCCAATGAATCTAGTTTAAAGCCCTCTTCAGTAGATTAGCCATTCTGCTACTGAAGACATGTTGACCTTTCTTGGACAGATGGACGCCATCTCTACTCTGCAACCCTTGGAACAGCATCCCATAGTCCAGGAAACCAAAACGCTCTTGCTGACACCATCCACGCAACCAAACATTCATCTCCAGGATGCGAGCTTCTCTGCCTTGGCCTTTACTCTCAACAGGGATGATTGAAGAGAATACCACCTGTACACCTATCTGCTTCATCCTCTGTCCCAGAGCCATGAAGTCACTTTTGATACACTCAGAGGGATACCTGGCAGTATCATTTGTGCCGACATGGATTAGCAACATTGGGTAATAGTCAGTGGGCTTGATGAGTCTCAGCAAACTCTCCATAACATCTTGGATTTTGGCACCAGGCAGACAGCATACCTCTCTGGACATCGTCTGGTCGGCAGATGGACTCCTCAGTACCCCTCAGAAGAGAGTCACCAACCACCACTATCCTTTGCTTCCTTGTGGTCACTGATTCTGCAGCTTTGGGATACTTGAGCTCTCGTTCTTCCCTTTCCAGGGATGCTTTCACCTCCTCCACTTCCAGGGCTGCATAATGGTTCTTCAATTCAAGGGCTGGAGAAGTTTGGATTGGTGATTCTTCAGGCCCTGGTGACTTGTGTCCAGTCTTCGTCATTCTGTAGGCACCCATCTTCTCTGCTGGAGAGCTTGGTTGTTGCAAGAAGCATCTCATTAATGTACTTCTCACTGTCTTGAATGCTCCTCAGCCTCACCACCTCTTCTCTGAGTTCCTCCACTTGTTTCCTGAGAGCTTCAGCATGCAAGCACCCTTCACATGGAACCGGTCCTTCAACTGGCATTGGGACCTTTTGGACAGAGGCAGAAGCTGTAATGGGAGCAACAGCTTTAGCGATACAATTTTTCCCAGCCATTTTTCAGTTTGTGGAGCTTAGGTATCTTTGCTTGAAATGTATAGCCTCTGTTAGGAGACCCACTGTGGTATTGAACTGCACTCCCAAATAGACCAAGCGCTGAACTGGTTGTAGATGGCTATGGTGATCACCCAACCAAGGCTTCACAACAACTCTATAATTCTCTACATAGCTGGCTGACATTTGGCTTCCGACTTTGTTCTGCTATGCCAGCTGTCCAGGTACAGGTGGATCAGGACTCCTTCCTGCTATATAGTTGCCGCTATCATGACCATGATCTTGGAAAGGTTCGTGGAGCGGTAGCCAGACCAAAGAGCAAGGCACAAAATTGAAAATGGCCCATATTGTTGTTGTTAAGTGCCATCAAGTTGGTGTTGACTCATGACAATCCTCTGGATAGTTGTCCTAAACTGTGTTCGGTCTTCAGTCAGGCAGCTCATTGTTGACAGAGTGACACCCATAGCTGCTGTTATTGTATCAATCTATCTCATTGCTGGCCGCCTTCTTTTGTGTTGACCTTCTACCATGCCAAGCATGATGTCTTTCTCTAATGATCTCTCTATGTGTCCAAAGTATGAAAGTCGAAGTCTTGTCATCTGAGCTTCTAAGGAAAGCTTAAGTTTGATCTCCTCTAGATCTGAGTGGTTTGTTCTTCGGGCAGTCCATAGGATACACAATATTCATCGCCAGCACCATAATTCAAAGGCATCAATTTTTTTCCTGTCTATCTTTTTTCACTGTCCAACGTTCGCATCCATATGACATTATTGAAAATACCATGGCTTGAACAAGTCAAATCTTTGTATGGAGAAAGAGATCACTGCTTGAGAATCTTGTCTAGGTCCTTCATAGCTATTCTGCCAAGAGCAATGCGTTGTCTTATTTCTTGATTGCTTGTTGTCTCTTTATTGATAGTTGATCCAAGTAGGTTAAAGTTGTCCATTATTTTAATTTGTTCTCCATCAACGATGAACTTATTGATTTTGCCTGTTCTCAGGATCTTTGTCTTCTTTACATTAAGGTGCAGGTCCATTTTAAGACTGTTTCTTGATCTTGAGAAGCAAATGTTTCAGATCATCTTTGCTTTCAGCCAGTAAGGTGGTTGCATCAGCATAACGAAGGTTGTTGATGAGTCTTTTATATAATCTTCACACCTCTATTGTCTTCATACAGTCCTGCTTCTCTGATGGTTTGTTCTGCATATAAATTAAACAAGTAGGGGGAGGGTATGCAGCATTGTCATACACCTTGGCTGATTTTAAACCATTCTGTTTCTCCTTGTTCCGTACGAACTGTTGCTTCTTGATCAATGTAAAGGTTGTGCAAGAGAACAATTAGGTGTTCTGGTATACCCATGATTCTTAATGTGGCCCAGCATTTCTCATGGTTTACACAGTCTATAGCCTTGCTGTAATTGATAAAACACATATAGATATCCTTTTGGTATTCTTTTGTTTTTTCAAGGATCCATCTCACATCCGTGATGTCTCTCGTTCCTCACTCTTTCCTGAACCCTTCTTACATTTCAGGCAGTTCTCATTCCAGGTATGGTTTTAGTCTCTGCTGAATGATCTTGAGTAGAATCTTGCTGGCATGTGGGATCAGAGTGATTGTGCGATAATTTCCAAATTCATTCGGATCACCTTTCTTCAGTATTGGTATAAACATAAATCTTTTTCTGTCAGTTGGCCATGATGTCTTCCAAATTTCCTTACTTAACAATCCAAGTTGGTCTTTATTATTCAGAGTAATATTACTGTTGAGCCACAAAATAGCATAATTACTCCACCAATATGAGAATTCTTCACAGTTAGTCTTAAACTTCCCAAATAACTATAAACATATACATTTTTTGAAAGTTATTTTACTTTTCTATAAAAGAACCGGGTCTCAGACTTGTAGGAGCTACGGTAATAACTTTTCAACCAAATGCTCCAATTTGCATCAATGACCCCTTTTATCATTGCTCATTTTTCTGATATTCAAAATTTGAAAATTTTATAGAAAAGTAAAATAACTTTCAAAAAATGTATATGTTTATAGTTATTTGGGAAGTTTAAGACTAACTGTGAAGAATTCTCATATTGGTGGAGTAATTATGCTATTTTGTGTTCCAAATTTCCTGGCAGAGCCTTGTAAGTATGTTAACAGCTGTATCTGATTTGCTGTAATACTTCAGTGGGAATGCCATCAATGCCCGGTGCTGTGTTCTTTGATAAGGCTTTCGATGTTGCTTCGACTTCTTCTTTCGTCACCAATGGTTCCTGATCATAAGATACAGGTTGAAACGGCTGTTGGTCCAATTGATCTTTTTCGTATAATGACTCTGTATATTCTTTCCACCTTTTCTTGATGTTATTTATTTATTTAGATATACTTATATACCACTTTTCACTGGGACAAAGTGGTTTACAATAAAGAACAAGAGATACATCGAACCGATCATAACATATTTACAGGGCTAGTGCATTCAACATTGGCTCAAATTATCTACATTCCTGATTGGGTATGTATCAGGCTTTCCTAACTTATTTACAATGCTCCTTCGTCTCTTGGTCCCAAACCTCTCTGATAATCAACATGGTCATGTATTCATTGGGTGGTACTCGGATCTGTGCCAAAGTGGTCTCTGAATAATTGTTTTCAAAATGAGGAGAGGTCCTTGTTGTACCGGATTTTGGTTGGGAGAGAGTTCCTTAGGGATGGGGCGTACAGGCCAAATGTTCATTGTAAACCGCACTTGATACTTGGGAAAGAGCGGTATAGAAATAATTGTTAAATAAATAAATAAATGCAGGGGTACATGTTTGGAAATTGTACTTTGTTCTTGCATGTGGTACAGTCAGAACATTGTTAGTAGTCTGTCTTGTTGGTCTTCCAGAGTTCGGTTGTGGTAGTAGAGTGTGAAGATGCGATGTTTGTTGTTGGTGTAGTGCTTTGTGAATCAGTATTAATGATTTGTACTTGATCCAAGCTTCCAGTGGGAGGATGTGGAGATGCTTCAGTACTGGCGTGATGTGTTCATATTTCTTCACCCTTTGAATGATCCTGGCCGTTGTGTGCAGTTTTTGCTGTCTGTTGCTTGAATGATAGGGTTTGGTTGAGAATGACTCCCAGATACTTTATTTGTGTTTGAACTCTTATCTGGGTTGGTGGGGTGAAGGTTGGATCCTTTGTAACAAATAATGCTTCTGTCTTCTTGAGGTTGATGGTGAGATTTTTTTTCTTGTAGCTATCTGGAGACATCATTGAAGCAGTGAAATAACTGTGGGTTTACTGGATTTGCAGTGAATATTGGTCCATATAGCATAATGCCATCTGCGTATATGTGAAAGCTGATGTGTTACCGAGTGGTTGTAAATAGATGTTAAAGAGCAGTGCCGATAGTACGGAGCCTTGTGGTATTCCTTGAGTCTGGCGGTATGGGGTGGAGGTGCCAGTGCTTGTTCGAATTAGCCGATACCTGTCTGTTAGGTAGGACTGGAACAATTGAAGAACTTTGTCCTGTATGCCAGTTTCTTGTAGTCTGTGGAGGAGGATGCTGTGTGATACGGCATCAAACACTTCTGATATATCTAGAAAGATGAGAGTGTATTTGGTTTGTATTCCCTTGATTAACATATTTATTAATGAGACCATGAGGAGATCACGTGAGCACATGAGCGAGTGAGGACGTGTCCTCATCGCGCTCCCGGGCCGTTTCCCTAAACCGGCAGGAAATCTGCATTAATCCCGGTGCGGGTGTGTGGGGAGATAAGGCTGAGTAACGAGAGTGCCCCGGAGAGCCTAGGAGAAGCGGCGGTAACGGCAACGGCATGCGTTCTGCGGCAAAGAAGGAGAAGCCGCATGGACCCCGCGAGTCAAAGATGGCGACCGCTCCGCGCCCCAGCACGAGTCCGGATTCCCCGGGCTCAGGAAATGGAGAGCCGGGGGCGGAGGAACTGGTGCATGAGGTGGCTAAGCTCCTGGAGCCTAAATTTGACTCCGTGTTGCAGAAATTGGAGGAAATGGCGGAGACGTATGCCGAAATTACCAGTAGAGTGGAGGAGGCTGAACAGCGTATTACAGTACTGGAGGAAAACGAGGTGAAGCGGGAAGCCGATGCTAAAAGACACCAGAAAGAGATTGACGCGCTGCTTCTTAAAGTGGATGATTTGGAGAACAGGTCCCGCAGGAATAATCTACGCTTGGTGGGAGTGCCGGAGACCTGGTCAGATCAACAGCTTGCTGGCTTGTTTGAAACTTGGCTGCCAAAGGAGTTGGGCCTGGTGGAGCTACAAGGACAAATCATAGTGGAGAGGGTGCACCGTCTGGGCCCGAAGAGGGGTCCCAACGAAAGACCGAGACCGGTGCTGGCCAGGTTGTTGAACTTTCAACACAAAACAGCGTTACTGCAGGCTTATCGTAAGTGGAGATCCTTGCAACTGGACAAGCATTCGATCCTTATGTTTCAGGACTACTCCGCAGCCTTGGCGGCAAAACGGAAGGAGTTTGCACCCCTTTGCAATGAGTTGGCAGGTGTGGGAATCCGCTTTGCGCTCATCTACCCAGCTTTGCTCAGAATTTTCCACGAAGGGATGACGCACACTTTTGATCAAGCCCAGGCTGCAAAACAATTTGGGGGTACCCTGCTTCCAGGCCAGACCGCAAACAAATGAAGCCTTGGTCCATGACATGGGACTGTGTGAACAGTGTGCATCCTCGGGCTTGAGCATTGCCAATAGTGCCCAGACTGGTTTGGGGTGGCTGGGGCAGTATTGCTCATTGCTCCTCAGACTGGACTGGCTAATGTTGTTGAGTTTTAATATCTACGGGGACAGCTCCTTGGTTCCATTCTATGTGGTTTACATATGCTTGGCCTCCCTCCCCCCCCCCTACCTTTTTTCTTTTCTGACAGTGCTGGGGGGAGCGGCCCAGATGTGTGGACAGTGATATATCCCATTGGGGGAGTATGGCGGAAGCTCTTAAGCTGAGAGGGGGGAGGGTAGGGTGGGCTGTGATGGGGGGAAGGGAAGAGAGGGGGGGAGGGCAGGGAGGGGGGCTGGAGGGGAGGGGGGAGATGGGGTGGTGGAGGGTTTTGGACGGGGGCTTGAGACGGGGGGAGGCATGGGACAAGGCTTGCGGGGAGATGTTCATTGGGGCCATGGGAGTGATGCTTGGGGGGCCGAGGCTGGGCGGTACCCTGAGCTGCTAAATCAGAAAACTCTTCGAAGGAAGCTCCTGGGGCGCACACAGCGATGACCCACATTAAGATTGTTTCCTGGAATGTGGGGGGGGGGATAGGCTCCCCAATAAAACGTACCAAGATATTGCAAGCACTTAAGAGGAAGGGAGCGCAGATTGCGCTGCTGCAGGAGACCCATATGAGTGACATAGAACATGGGAAGTTAGCAAGGGATTGGGTGGCGTCCTCCTACGGGGCTTCATCTGGGTCTAGAAAGGCGGGGGTGGTAGTATTGGTTAAACGTGGTATACCTTGGAAGGTTGAGCAC
Source organism: Ichthyophis bannanicus (assembly GCA_033557465.1). Taxonomy (NCBI): domain Eukaryota; kingdom Metazoa; phylum Chordata; class Amphibia; order Gymnophiona; family Ichthyophiidae; genus Ichthyophis; species Ichthyophis bannanicus. Next base: position 195,709,373 of record CM066037.1, on the reverse strand, counting down.
TGTGAGGCTGACCCCCAAGGGCGATATGTCTTCTTGCGGGCGCGGCTGTATACACAAGAGCTATGGTTGGGGAATGTGTACGCCCCCAATGTGTATGACCACGGGTTTTTTAAGGAGTTGTTGAAACTTATTTTGAAAGCAGAGGGGAAGAAGCTGATCCTAGTCGGCGATTTTAACTGCCCGCATGATCCTGGGATGGACAAATCTGGGGGGCGTGCAACAGGGGGGTGGACTAAGAAGGGGATTGACTATCTGTGTAGGATGGGGGAGATGGTAGACGTTTGGCGGGCACTTCACCCCGGGGTGCGGGAGTACACGCACCAGTCGAGAGCCCATGGGACATGGTCTCGTATAGATTATGTCTTGGTCAATGCAAGGAGCTTTAGCAATGTGTCCCAGGCAGAAATCGAACCGGTTATGATTTCGGATCATGGGATGGTTTGGATACATTGGGACGCGCACGCTCCGGGTAGGTTTGGATAGCGTTTCCCCACCTACTTATGGGAAGATGAGGATTTTAGAAAGTTTTTGGTTGGGCAATGGGAGGCATACCTTGAGTTTAATGATACTCCACAGTGCTCCCCGCGTTTGCTGTGGGAAGCCAGTAAGGCGGTGATGAGGGGGGCTATCATTACCTACACGGCCCGTAGACGCAAACACTTGGACAAAAGTCTGCTTGTTCTGGAACGTTCTCTTATGGTGCTGCAGAGAAAGCAGACTCGAACGCGAGACAAGGCCGCTCAGCAGGAGTATGTTAGGGTTCAGGAGGCTTTGAGTGAGCTGTTGCAGCGGCGAGCACATATGTCCCGACAATACTATAAACACCAGCTGTATCGGTTTGGGAACCGGTCGGGTCGCTTGCTGGCTAGGTTGGTTAGGGATGCTGGGGGTACGCGCTTTATCCCGGTGCTCAAGGCGGAAGGGGGGCTCTGCAACATGAATCGCATCAGATTGCGTCTATTTTTAGAAGCTTCTTTGCCACTTTGTACACAGAGGAGGCGAGAGATTATGCGACAGCGTGGAAATTTCTCAGCGACCTTCACCTGCCCACCTTGGGAGATGAGGCAATGAGCGTTCTGAACGCCCCTCTTTCAGGGAAGGAAATACAGAGAGCTATTCGGAGAGGCAAACCGCATAAGGCCCCGGGCCCCGATGGGTTTGGGGCGGAATATTATAAAATCTTGGAGCATAGGATTACCCCGGTCCTTCTGGTTATGTATGATACGATTTTTACTGAGGGATGCTTCCCCAGGGACATGCGGTGTGCTGACATTACAGTTATACCTAAGGAAGGGAAGGACCCTACGGAGCCGGCCTCCTATAGGCCAATATCTTTGATAAATTACGATGTAAAGCTTTTGGCTTCCATTTTGGCGGAGAGGTTGAACCCTATCCTGCCTTCCTTGATTCATCTGACACAGGTGGGGTTTGTGCAAGGCAGAGAAGCTTCTGGGAATATAGCGAAGATTCTTGTGGGAATGGAATATTGCCTAAGAGAAAAACAGCCCCTGTTGCTGGCCAGTCTAGACGCAGAGAAGGCGTTTGATAGAGTAACGTGGGAGTATTTGTGGGAGGCCCTGAGGAGATTTGGGTTTGGGGGGGCATTCTTGCAGTGGGTACAGATTTTATATTCATTACCGCAGGCGAGAGTTGGAGTCAATGGAGTATTCTCAGCGCCCTTTACGCTTGAGCGGGGCACGCGGCAGGGCTGTCCTCTCTCACCTTTATTCTTTGTGCTTGCATTAGAGCCGCTGCTGCAGGCTTTGCAGGAGGATTCTCAGATAGTGGGGGTAGGTGTGGGGGGGCAGGAGGAGATGAAATTGAGTGCCTTTGCGGATGATATGCTCTTGTGTCTCGGTACCCCGCAGATCTCCCTGACCAGGGCACTTCAAATCATAACATACTTTGGTAGCTTCTCGGGTTTGAAAATTAACTCGGCCAAATCTATGGCCCTTGATGTTGGTGGGAGGGTTCGGCAGGACTGGAGAGGCCCGTTCCCATTGATATGGGCCTCAGGCGCGTTTCGATATTTGGGTATACAGTTGCCAGATGCTCCGGAGAGAGTCTATGAATGTAACATTCCGGGACTCTTGGAGCGGGCACGGAGAACGTTTCAGAGTTGGTTGGCTTTACCTCTGTCTTTGAGGGGTAGGGTGGCTTTATTTACTATGGTGGAGCTGCCCCGCTGGTTGTATGTTCTGCGGATGCTACTGATTTGGGTCTTGGGCAAAGATTGGCAGCGTTTTGAGCATTACTTAAGTCATTTCCTGTGGAAGGGGAAGCGGGCGCGCATACCTTTAAAGGCCCTTATGCAGCGGAGGGAGGACGGTGGTTTAGAGCTCCCTTCAGTGCGTAACTACAATCTGCGGTACCTGGCGCGCCACTTGGCAGCTTTGGTAGGAATGGAAGGCGACGGCCCGCCTGTGCCCCAGGTACATTGGGCTGACAATCCTGGCCAGGGGTTGTATATCCTGCATGCCCTGGGACACAGACCTCCGCCAGATGTGAAGGGAGGGACCTATGTGGGTTCACTTAGGGCAGTGTGGAAGGCAATCTGTAGGAAACGGGGTTGGGACTGGCGCTGCTTGTTGCTGCTCCCTTTGGTGGGAAACCCCGAGTTTACTCCAGGTTTAACTATGCCGTTTTTCAGGACGTGGGCGCAGAAGGGCCTCTTCTCGGTTGGGGATTTGTGTGATGCTCCTTGAGGGCGGGTGGAGTGTTTTGCCACATTGGCAAGGAGGTTTTCTTTGCCTAATCATGAGTTTTACTGTTACCTGCAAGCCCGGCATTACGCCGGTAGCGTATTGGGAAGAATTACGGGAGTGGCTACCCAGGCGGGTATTAAAGAGTGGTTGCAAGATGTGGCACAGGGGGGGAAGGGCACAGAGAGTAGGAGACAGTTGGTGTGCCCTATCGGTGACCAGAGTTACTTGCAGAGGTTGAGCGAGCGGTGGCACAAAGAGGGGTTGGTAGAGGCTACACCGGATCGTCTTAGACGGGCGTTCATGAAAATTCACCTCTGTGGACACTGGGTCTATCTTCAGGAAATGCAATACAAATTTTTATGGCGGGCGTATATTAGTGACCATTGGGCGTATAAAATGGGTATCCGGGACAGTGATCAATGAAGATGGTGCGGGGAGGAGAGTGGAACCATAACGCATAAATTCTGGAGCTGCCCAAAAATTCGTTCCCTCTGGGAGACAGTGGGGGATCAATTGGCGGGCATGTTGAGAAGACGGGCCCAGGGGGGTGCGGCCCTCTGCCTCTTTCATGATTGGGAGCTAGAGGGGCAGTGGGTGGCTTCAGCGCAGCGTTCCTTGATGGAGAGGTGTTTCTTAATGGTAAAACGGGTCATTTTGAGGCATTGGTTGGACGGGCCTGCCCCTACTTTGGACACATGGGAAAGGGCTGTGGTGGAGTTGGTGCAGATGGAAAAGTTAACAGCGAAGAGGCTTGGGGGAGCTCAGTGGGACAAATTCTTGGAGATCTGGATGCCCTTAATTACCACTCTGCCCCCACAGACTAGGAGTGCGTTGTTAAACTTCTAATTACCTCCATAGCCTCCTGTTTGTGTAAGTGCTGCAATTTATTTATTTAGTTTTATTTATTTATTTATTTATTTAGCTGTATTTATATCCCGCTTTTCACCGGGTCAATATCTCATTCCCTTACTTCTTATGGTGCACCTTGCAAGTGCTACTTGGATTCCTCCCTATTTCTCGGGTCCTCTATTTGTTGGACTGGGATTACAGTCCTGCGCTTTTCTGAATGGCCTACCGTGGTTATGTAGTTGCCCTTGTCTCCCGGAATCTGATAAGGGGGGAGGGGGAGGGGGGAGAAGAGTAGGTGGGTAGGGGGGAAGGGGGGGATGGTGATTACTGTAGATTGGGGGGGCTGCGGAGGGTTTAGGGGGTTGGGTTGTAGGTGGAGGGGTTGGGGCAAGCGCAAGGATCATCTGGGCTGGGGGGCTTGGCAGAGGGGCTGTGTATTGTTGCCTTTATTTTTTTGCTGTGACCCTCTGGGTTTAGTCTTGGTGGGAGTTGTGCTAATGCTCTGTGATATTTGGAGGGTTCTGTCTGCTTGTTGGCGGCCAGTTCTCTATGCTCACCTGTCAGATAGTGGGTTGGGGTGTGGTGGTGAGCAGGGGAGTTATTTGTGCAGGCTGTATTCTGCTGTTTATTGCTATTACTCTGGTTTCACTACCGCTTGTTCAACTGTTTTGGTTTATTGTGTGTGTATGTTTGCTGAAATTTAATAAAAAAGGAATTGAACATAATGAGACCATGAGTGTCTCGACCCCATGTGATGGCTGGAATCCATGTCGCTGTGGCTCAAGTAGGTTGTTTCTGTCCATGTGGTTCTATAGTTGCTGTTGTACTGCCTTCTCGATGACTTTTGCGGTGAATGTGAGGCTCGCTACTGGTCTGAATGAGGTAGGATCCAATAGGTCAAATTCTGGTTTCTTGAGGGTTGGGCGGATGATGGACATTTTGAGACTATTAGGCATATGGCCTTGTTTGAGAGATTCGTGTGCAATGCTGGGCTTAGCTCCTGTTTTGTCATCTTAATCCAACTGATTGGGCAGGGATTGAGAGGAGAGGTGATGGTGTTGAGTATTGCTATAATGGTTTCAACCCTCTCTTTGCTGTTTCAAATGTGCCACATGTGGGATTGGGGGTGCTATTTGGCAATATCTCCAGGAACAAGCAGGAATGAGTCTTCACATATGGGTATCGTCGGTACCGATGGAGCCTGCACGGGAACGCTCCCCAGCGTCCAGAAAGAAAGCTTTTGGGAGCATCCCACAGCGCCTGCGCGCTGCCTTCCCGCCTTTCCTAACCGCCTCTCTCAAGTTCTTCTTTTCCACGGAGCCAGCAGGTCGTGTTCCTGTCACCGCTGAAGAAGTTCTTTATTTTTCTTTATTTCTTTGGTCGCGCGTCTGCCTTCTTCGACGTCGGACCGGTACCGTCGATCTTTTCTTCTTTCTTTAAAAAAAACCCCTACCGTTTCCCACTTCTGTGCCATTTTTCCTTTTGGGCCTTAGGCCTAGAAGAATTTTTCCTCATGGAAAAGCCCGCTTCCGGGTTTAAAAAGTGCATGAAGTGCAGCGGTACTCTTTCTATCACCGACACCCATGACTGGTGTCTAAAATGTTTGGGTCCTGACCACTCCATCACCGATTGTGAGTCCTGTTCCATGATGTCTAAAAGAGGTCGACAGAATCGAGCGGCAAAGCTCAGTACCCTGTTTCCCTCTGATGCAGCTTCGGTGGCATCGACATCTTCCAGGGTTTCTTCTTCCTCCCATGGATCTCAGGTAACCAAACATAAGTCCAGCCAGTCCTCGAAGGGTAGATCTCCCTCTAAGTATCGAGATGCCTCTGGGCTTGCTCTCGAGGATCCTGCACCGGCAAAATTACCCCGGCGGGAAGCTCCAGCTTCCAAAGCTTCATCTATGGGGTCACAGGTTGACATCGATGGCGTGGCCTCGACCGATCACCTGTTGCCATGTTCTGGGATACCGGTGGTTTCCACTGGTACCGACATCCAGACATTGGTTGCGTCGATGGATCAGAATATTCTGACCATGCCGTGTGCCATCACGGCATTCATACAAGCTGCGACGCCTCCGGTACCGCAACAAACTCCATTGTCGGTACCGGTTCCGGCACCGATATCGGTTCTGGCGCCGGTACCGATTGCATCGACATCGGCTTCGGTGTCAACTGCAGCAGTACCCTGTCCTGTGATGCCCATCGGTACCGAATCGGTACCGATCACTCCCGATGTCGATACCACTCGGTACGCGTATCAGGCTCTGCAAGAGCATCCAGACAGGCGATACTTCGATTCCTCCGAAGACTCTGATGAATCAGAGGCTTCTGTCGAAGCATTGGTACTCCTTCCTCAGGAGCCCTCTTCTCCAAAAAGAAGAATGTCTCCTCCAGAAGACTTGTCTTTTCAAGACTTCATTAGGGAAGTGGCCAGGGGCCTCTCTATCTCAGTGGCCCCTGAACCAGAGCCTAGAGCCAAGAAATTAGATATTTTACAATATCCTAAGGCTCCTAAAGAGGCAGCCACTTTACCAATTCATGAGATCCTTTATGATCACATGTTGGGCATATGGGAAACACCTCTTACTACTTCCTCTCATTCTCGCAGGTTGGACACCATGTACCGTGTTCCTCCTTGTCCTGGCTTTCATAAGACTCAGCTTCCTCACCACTCTATTGTGGTGGAGTCTGCTATGAAAAAGATAATGAGGGCAAAAAGACACTCATCTAATCCTCCAGGAAGAGAATGCAGAACCTTGGATGCTTTTGGCAGGAAAATTTTCCAGGCCAATATGCTTACTGCCAGAATCAACTCCTATAGTCTCTATATGGGGATGTTTCTAAAGGAAGTTACAGATCATCTGCTAACTTTATCTCCTTTTATCTCAGAAGATAAAAGGGAGGAGTTTCTCACCTGGCTTAAACTTGCCCAGGATGTTTCCAAATTTTCCAACCGTGCAGCCTTTGACTCTTTTGAGTGTGCCAGCAGAGCCTCGGCTATTGCCATAGGTGCACGCAGACTTGCTTGGTTACAAGCTTCTGATTTGGAACCCTGGGTCCAGGATGGATTAGGAAATCTTCCTTGTACAGGTGAAAACCTTTTTGGCAAGGATTGGCAAGCAAAGGCCACTCGGATGCTGAAAATTCTGCCTTAGGCTTTCAAAGTCTACTTCTGCTCCTGCTAGGAAAAGGTTATTCAAAAAGGCTTTCTTTCCCAAAAAAGGGAAATATTATCCTGGTTATGGTCACCAGGCATCTTCTGCAGGTCGTTTTGCTGCAAAGCGTCAGCAACAACCTAAACAAGCCAAGCCTAAGGCTGCAAGGACTGCTACGGCCCAACAGCCTCAGCCTCCTCAGGGCCTTTGACTTACAACTAGAGAACTTAGCCTTTCTGGCTCTAGAAGAACCAGAGCCTCTCACCATTCCAGGAAGGTTAGCTTACTTTGCTCCCAGATGGAAACAAATCACAGCAGAGCAATGGACCCTCTCCATCATAAGGGAGGGATACAAGCTTCATTTCTTAAACCTTCCTCCTCACACCATGGTGAGACAGTTCAATTCTCCAACATCTCTCCTCGACCTTCTGGATCAGTAGATTGCTACCCTTCTTGCCCAAAGGGCAATAGAAGAAGTACCCCTTCTTCAACAGGGTTCAGGGTTCTACTCCCCCTATTTTCTTATCCCAAAGAAAACAGGGGGCTACAGACCCATATTAGATCTCAGAGAATTGAACAAGTTTCTATGCAAGGAGAAATTCAAGATGATTTCTCTCGGTGCTCTCCTTCCATACCTTCAGAGTCAGGATTGGCTTTGTTCTGTAGATCTCAAGGATGCGTACACCCATGTCCTCATCCATCCAACACACAGAAGGTTCCTTCGGTTCCTTTATCAGGGAAAGCACTACCAATACAGAGTGCTTCCTTTCGGTCTGGCCTCTGCTCCAAGAATGTTCACAAAATGCATGGTAGTAGTAGCTGCATTTCTACGCACACTAGGAATATTTGTATTCCCATATCTGGACGACTGGCTCATCCGAGCTCCATCCCAGTCAGAGGCCCAGACTTCCCTAGCCTGCACAAGGCGTGTTCTTCAGTATCTGGGACTTGTAATAAACATCCCAAAATCACAACTCACCCCTACTCAGTCATTGAAGTTCATAGGAGTCTTGCTGGATACCACAACTGCAAGGGCCTACGCTTGGTGCAGTTAGCCTCTCAAATTCAGTTAAAGTCCCATTTAACTGCTCGAGAGATGTTACAACTGTTAGGCCACATGGCATCCACCGTGCATGTGGTTCCTTACGCTCGCCTTCACATGAGGGCAGCTCAGTGGACTCTATCCACCCAGTGGACCCAGGCATCAGGTTGCCTGTCAGACAAAATAGCAACCTCCAGTCGCCTCTTTTGGTCCCTCCAGTGGTGGAAGTCCACTCAAAATCTGTTGCTGGGGTCCCCCTTTCAACAGTTGCTACCCCAAGCAACCCTTACAACAGATGCCTCCCCAAAGGGTTGGGGAGCTCTTCTACAAGATCTCTCCACCCAAGGCATCTGGTCTCCACAGGAGACATCTCTGCATATCAACCTCTTAGAGCTCAGAGCAATTCTTCTAGCTCTCAGTCTTCCACACCCTGCTCAGCTACAAGACAGTCCTCATCCATACGGACAACCAAGTAACCATGTTCTACGTGAACAAGCAGGGCGGGACTGGCTCTCTGTCACTTTGCAACGAAGCTTTGAGATTGTGGGCCTTCGCCAGAGAGCATCAAATTCATCTCATGGCAGTGTATCTTCCAGGGGTTCAAAACTCTTGGGCAGACAGACTCAGTCGAGTTCTGCTTCCACATGAATGGTCCCTCCATGGGGACCAGATAGCCAGGATCTTTCAAATTTGGGGAACCCCGGACATAGACCTGTTTGCAAGTCCATGGAATGCCAAACTTCCCCAGTTCTGTTCCAGGATTCCATGTCAGGGAGTTCAGGCCAGAGATGCCTTCCTCCTCCACTGGGGGCAAGACTTCCTTTATGCCTTTCCACCCATTCCCCTAATTTCCAAGACACTGTTCAAGCTTCAGAGAGACAAGGGGTCTATGATCCTCATAGCTCCACATTGGCCACGCCAAGTGTGGTACCCTCTACTTCTTCATCTCTCTCAAGCTCCCTCCCTGGACTTGGGATCTGCTCCAGACCTCCTGTCCCAGGAGGTGGGAACGTTGTGACACCCAAATCCCCAGTCTCTTCATCTCAGAGCCTGGTTGCTGAAGGCCTAGACCTTCAAGATTTGCATCTTTCTCAGCAGGTGAAGGATATCCTCCTTGCTTCCAGAAAGCCTTCCACTAGACGTTCCTATGCTTTTAAATGGAAAAGGTTTACCATTTGGTGTGCAGAGAAGGGTCTTAACCCTCTTGCAATACCTCTGAATTCTTTACTAGAGTATTTGCTGCATTTATCCCATGCAGGCCTTAAAACGAATTCAGTAAGAGTCCATTTGAGTGCTATTGCAGCATCCCTTAAGCCTCTCAATGGACATCCTATTTCCTCTCATCCTCTTATTGCAAGATTCATGAGAGGCCTTCTTTTAACTAAACTTCCCATTAGACCACCTCCAGTGGCATAGGATTTAAATTTGGTTCTTGGCCAGCTTATGAAGCCACCCTTTGAACCCTTAGCCACTACCTCCTTGAAATTCCTTTCCTGGAAGGTTATTTTTCTCATTGCAGTCACCTCAGCTCGCCGTATCAGTGAGCTGCAAGCCTTGGTGGCTAATCCTCCTTATACAAGGTTCCATCATGACAAGGTAGTCCTCAGGACTAATCCACACTTTATGCCTAAAGTGGTCTCACCTTTTCATCTGAACCAGGAGGTATATTTACCTGTCTTTTTTCCAGGACCTCATGCATCAAGTGCAGAGAGGAATCTTCATACCCTGGATTGTAAGAGAGCACTTGCTTTTTACTTACAAAGGACACAGCAACATAGAAATTCCTCTCAACTATTTGTTGCTTTTGATCCCTCTCATTTAGGACTTCCAGTCTCTAAGAGAACTCTGTCCAATTGGATTGCTCAGTGTATTTCCTTCGCCTACCAGAGTAAGAACCTTTCTCTGGAGGGCCATGTCACAGCTCACAATGTGAGGGCCATGGCAGCCTCTATGGCTCATCTAAACTCTGTGTCCATCGACCAAATCTGTCGAGCGGCCACCTGGGCATCGGTTCATACCTTCACAGCCCATTACTGCTTGGATAAGGACTCCTACCGGGATGTCTTGTTTGGTCAGGCTGTTCTCAAACACCTGTTCCATACCTAATCAACTCCTACCCCCCATCTCTGGTTGGATGCCCGAGATCCATGGGGGGAGGTAGAGCCCTTCTCAGGGACTCACAACCTTGGAGATCTCCCTGGCATCTCTAGCTGGGGAGTCCCCATATGTGAAGACTCATTCCTGCTTGTTCCTGGAGATAGCACAGTTACTTACCTGTAACAGGTGATCTCTGGGAACAGCAGGAATAAGTCTTCACAACCCACCCACCTCCCCTAGGAGTTGTATCTCTCTATCTATCTTTCCTTTCCTCTCTCTCTCTCTTTGTATCAGCATAAAACTCAAACTGGAGAGAGGTGGTTAGGAAAGGTGGGAAGGCAGCGCGCAGGCACTGTGGGATGCTCCCAAAAGCTTTCTTTCTGGACGCTGGGGAGCGTTCCCGCGCAGGCTCCGTCGGTACCGGCGATACCCATATGTGAAGACTTATTCCTGCTGTTCCCAGAGATCACCTGTTACAGGTAAGTAACTGTGCTTTCCTGTTGATGTGGGTGGGATGTTGGGATTTGGTTGGAGTTGTTTATATTGTACTGCGATTTGCTGTGGTGCCTTTATCCTTTTTAGTATTGATAGCTTGTCCAATATTATTATGGCTGCATCCTGTCAGGGCTCCTTTGTCCTCTCCTGTGGTCCTCGTCTAAGGGCCATCTCAAAGGGCCCTCTGGCGAGGCCCTCAGGGGCAGGCACACCTGATGGCGCTTCCTTTTTAAATGTGGCTGTAGAGGGCCCTGATTGGTCTTGCGATGGAGAGCGGGAGGGGTTTCAGCTCCCATTCTCTGTCCCAGTGTCGATCAGGGCTCCCGGGTGCAGGGGCTCAGTTTACTCAACATCATTCAACTTGGATCCTTGAGCATCTTGTAGCATTCCAATTCAAGGCTGGAATTTTTTTCTTCAACTCTCGTAGCTTTAGGAAAGCCTTGTTATTCTTCTTCTAATACTTTCTGCTTCTATTTCTTTGCATGCGTCATTGTAGTACTTCTCCTTGTCTTGCTGCACATTGGAAATCTCTGAGTTCTGCGATTGCCTCTCTTTCCCCTCTGGCTTTAGTTTTCTCTTTGTTTCTGGGCAATTTTCAGAGTTTCTTCGGTCATCCATTTTGGTTGTTTTTTTGCTTTTTTACCTTTTGTAGAGACTTCTCGCTTTCTTCCAACACAGCCTTCTTAGTGTCATCCCATAACTCATCTAGAGCTCTGTCATTTGTATCTAAAGCAGCAAATCGATTTTGCAGGCAGTTTTTAAATTCCAGTGGTATATTCTCAAGGTCATATTTTGCTACATTCATGAGTGGCTTGCTCTTTTTCAACTTTAGCTTGAGTTTGCATACTAGTAGTTGGTGATCTGTACCACAGTCAGCTCCAGGTTTTGTCTTCATTGATGTGTTAGAGTTTTTCCATCATTGACTTCCACAGATATAATCAATTTGATTTTTGTAGAGTCTATTTGGGTGAAGTCCATGTGTACAGTCGCCACTTGTGTTGCTGGAAGAAGGTGTTTGAGATAAATAGATCATTCGTCTTGCAGAAGTCTATCAGTTTCATTTCTGTTGCCAAGTCCATATTTTCCAACCACTTTGCCTTCTTCTTTGCTGTCATCTTTTGTGTTCCAGTCACCCATTACTATCAGAATATCCTGTTTGCAAGTTCTGTCAATTTCAGCTTGTACTTGTTTATTGAACTCATCTTCATCCTCTTCTTCAGCTGTTGTTGGGACATATACTTGAATTTATAGTTGTGCTGATGGGCATTTCTTGTAGACAAATAGAATTTAAGTGTTCACTGATTACATTGTATTTCTTTACAGTTCTTGCAAGTTTATTCTTAATTATAATTGCAACACCATTTTTTCTTTCTTTCATTTCCAGCATAGTAGACCATGTGATCATCAGATACAAAGTGCCTGATGCCAATCCATTTCAGTTCGCTAACACCCAACAGATCGAATTGTACATGTTCCATTTCTTGACCACCTTCAACTTCCCTTGGTTCATGCTCCGTATTTTCCATGTCCTAATATGTAAGACATCTTTGCAGCTTCTGATTCTCATTTCATTTGCAGCTACATCAGCAATCAGAGGTCCCGAGGGCTATGATCCAACCACATCATAAATGCTGGCTTTGCTCTGAAAAATCTTCAGTTTCTCCCCGGTAGTGAGTTGAGTGCCTTCTGACACTATAGTGCAATTTGTTTTGTTGACTGTCCATTGAGTTTTCGTGGCAAGATACAGAAGTAGATTGCGAGGCCTTTCTTCCACGTAGGTAATTCTAGTGGTGTTGCTGTTGTCACAGAAATGTGATCCTCTGCCACCAACACTTTTCCATTCTGCTGCTGTCCATATGGGTGGTTTTTCTTAGTCTGACACCTCAGCTGAGACCTTTCCATCTTGGGAGACCCTGCCAGTAGTTAAGCTTAGTCCTCAGCATCACTAATGCACAAAAGCCCTCACAGCATGACAAATATGCAAGTATGCCTCAGTCAGATCCAGGGTTGTCAAAAACTCACCCTGCCTTACCGCTAGTATGACAGAGTGCAGAGTCTCCATTCAGAAATGAGGAACCCTCAAGGAGCGGTTTACGTGCCTGAGATCCAGTATGGGCTGGAAGGAACCGTCCTCCTTGGGTACCACAAAATAAATAGAGTATCGACCGAGTTTGTATTGGCCTAACGGGACTAGCACCATTGCCTTGAGGTTCATCAGGAATTGCAGAGTGTCTTGAACTGCTCTTAGTTTAAAGGTGTCTCTCACCTTGATGATTTTTTGCCATGGCAGTTAAGTGAAATAAATATTTTGATATATTTTTTTACTGCTGGTTTGATTAAAAAGGACCATTACCTACCGAGGTCTGGGAGTCTGGTTTAGTGACCCCGGTACAGGGTATCATATGGTCCAACAAAAACAAATTAATATAAGGAAATTAATATAGGGAAAACTGTTTTTTTCCTCACTATTTTGTGTTTACTTAGTTTAAAGGGGGCTTGACAAGGCGACTGCACGAAGGCCCCGGAGAGGGGGCAAGCAAATTCCCTTTCGAACAATCTCTAACACCCACTGGTCGGTGGTGATACTATCCCAGGCAGTGTAAAACTGTTGCAACCAACCGCCTATTGGAACTAACTCCCCCTAGGCCTTCTTGGCTTCATTGGGTTTTCCTTGCGGGGGCCGCAGGGGTGAAATCGTAACCAGTATTGGACTCCCTGTAGCCCCGAAAAGACTGCCCTCTTTTGAGGGTACTATCTATTCTGATACGGGCGCAAAGCGGGTCACCCGGAACCTTCTGCACTGGGCTAATCCCGAGCCATAATTCCTTGCTTTGGCCCTTTTGGCCGGTCCTCCGGTGAGTGGGCTTCTTTAGAATCTCCTAGGTCCTTCACCAACTTATCCATCACCTTCCTGAAAAGCAACTTGCCCTTGAAGGGGAGCTTGCTGAGTCAAGTCTTGGAGGAAGCATCTGCTGACCAGTTACGGAGCCACAGAATTCTGTGGGCTGCAATAAAGAAAGCCATTGCCTTAGATACCCTCACCAAGTCATAAAAGGCATCTACCGGGTAAGCCGAGAGAGATTCCAGCTTAGCCGCCTCAGATGGACCCGCTAAAGCCTCCTTCCCCGTGAGGACCAAACTTTGAATCCAGGGTATGGAAGCTCTTGTCACAAAGGCTCCACAAATCCGAGACCTGCAGGATCAGAGCATTCATGTCAAAGGCCTGTGTTAAGAGGGACTCTTAACTTTTGTGGTCCTGAAAATCTTTTAACGCTACTCCACCTTCCACCGGAATCATCTTTTTTTGCTACTGCAGAGTTTAGGGCAACTACCCTTGGCATTTTCAGTTCTCTTTTGTCCTCCGTGATAGGGCACAGGCGGACCATAGCCTGATTCCCCCCCTCGCCCTACTATGAGACCTGCCTCCGGCACTTCTCATTCCTTTTCAATCATCTTTTTAATCACCTGATGAATTGGGAAGCATGCCTGTGACCCTTTAACCCCTGCAAAAAGGGGTCCTCCAAGGGCTCCTCTACTATGGCCGGGATAGCCAGAGACAGAGTAATTAATGCTGTGAGCTCTTCTTTATGAAACACACAAAATGCCCCGGGGTCCTCCTCCTGAGGGATCTCCCCTTCTTCCAACTCTAGTCTCTCAATTTTTCCCCAGAGATGAGGGACCTTCTCCCAACTCCTCAGAGTCTGGGGATGAAGGAGATGTCTGATCCCCCTAGACATCCTTCGTTCCAGCCGCCTTCTTTTTTGGAGACTCTCCCAACCTTGGGATTCCTTACTGCAGGGTATCAGACCCCAGATCTTGAGGGGATCTTGCTAAAGACTGGCTGATTACAATAGTAGACTGCTGCTGTCTTAAACAATATGCCTTGTGCATAGACAAAATAAAATCAGGTGAGAAAAAAGGCTCCGGAGCATTAAACAATTCTAATGGAGCTGTCCCTGGTACTGAAGACTGCTTAGACCAGCATTTAGAATGTTTCCCCTTTGCTGATCCTGAAATGGCTGGCTGCGTTGAAATGGTCGCATTTCCTGCCAAAACTGAGGCCTCTGCTGACGGAGCTAATGGCAAACCTGAAGGGTCTGAATCTGCACTCATTCCTGCACTGTTCAAGAATCTCTCTGCTGCCTTGCCCTGCCTCAAGCAACCTCTACAGACCCCATTGTGACTTAAACCATGGCTTCTGGCACAAACAACACAGTGGGGAGCTGAGCAGCTCATGCACTGTTGAATCGCATAGACAGCCTGATATGTGCTTGGTAAACTAACTAATAAGAGGCTGAAGGAAGAGGCATTCACCAATCTGAACAAAACCAGCAGGCACAGGCAGAAAACCCCGACAAACAGCTTTACAGCAAGGCACTGTGTAGATGCCAGGAAGCAAAAGCTCCGATCAGGTTTGAATCTTTTTGTTTGTTTGTTTGTTTGTTCTAAAGAGACAGTGCAGTTATACAGTATTTTACCAGGGAGAACTCCAGTACAAGACAAGGCTTATATTGGGCTGTCCAGCTTGGGGGGGGGGGAGGGAAAGGGCCCTAGACCACAAGGGACTTAAATCCTGAGCGATATTCCGACCATAGGGGGCAAGTTGGCGACGGGTTGTTGCTGCCGTTGAGACGCTCTGCACTCACCGGTCTCGTCGGCAGCTCTGGAAATGGGGCGTCAAGAGAAAACAGGCTGCCCTTCCCTCAGGGTTGGCTTCTTCTGCTACTCCCGGGCAGAGGACGTTGGTGGCGTGTGGATTTTCGGCGGCAACTGGTGGAGCAGTATTTTCAGCAGAGCCGTCGGCATTTGAACCGTCCGGTTCTGGGTGCATCTGGGGTTTGGCTGTCTCCAGAGCAGCGCGCCCCCCGCCTCGACCTGAGAGTGCTGTCCCGGCTTTCGGAGTACCCCCCCCCCCCCCGGTTTGCCGATGTGCTCGCCGGTTAAAGGAGGTGAAGAGGGCTCAGGCGGGTCTTTGAAAATTTCCTCACCCCTGGTAGAAACCGCAGTAGAAGGAGTTGGAGCAGGAAGAATCGGCTCCCCTGTTGGGGTACTTGCAACTGCGGCCGGTGGTTTTGATGGAATTCCAGGTCTGAGTGGCTTGACAAAACCAGCTGTTATAAATTTAGAAGCACTGTGGGATGCGGTGGCCACCATGAATGCTTCACTACTGGCTGTTGTGGGTGTTGTTAGAATGGACTCTCTTTCGTTGAAGAGTGATATTGCAGAGGCGAAAAGGATGCAGGAGGAACAGGCTCGGCGTTTGACCGGCGTGGAAATGGAGCTGGAACATCTTCAAGGACTCTGTGCTGCTCAAGTTAAGGATAAAATCTTGCTGTCTAAAAAAGCTGAATATTTGGAAAATTATGTGCGTAGAAATAACTTGAGGTTATTGAATTTTCCTAAATCTCCAATTATGCCGCCTTTGGAGATGGTTCGCAAATATCTCCAAGAAAACGGAGTTACTTACCTGTAACAGGAGTTCTCCGTGGACAGCAGGATAGGTCAGCCACACCTGGTGACGTCATCCGACGGCGCCGTGCGGAAGTGCTCTCTAGAGCTCAGATTTCTCTGAGCATGAGTAGGAGGTCCCACCTCCCCGGCCCGCCCCCAGCCAGATCAGTGAGTGATTAGTTATGCCTTACTGGCTAGGGCGCAGGCCAGTGCAGGCCACCCTCATACAGGGGAGGTGGGTGGGATCGTGTGGCTGACCTATCCTGCTGTCCACGGAGAACTCCTGTTACAGGTAAGTAACTCCGTTTTCTCCTAGGACAAGCAGAATATGTGTCAGCCACACCTGGTGCCTCCCAAGCAAGCCGATGCGCTGTGGGGTATGAGGGGGGCATGAACAAAGACAGCGTGGGGGACCTCGTATTCGCCCTGAGGCAACAGGTATTTATTGTTGAAGGTGCAAACAGCAGAATTAGTGCAAACAGCAGAATTAGTGCAAACATGTGCAAAAACTTTAGTAACAATATATACGAAAGTGCAACAGCAGAATTAGTGCAAACATGTGCAAAAAACCTTAGTAACAATATATACGAAAACAGCAAGGTGCCATAGTGCAAGTGCAAACAGGACATACCAAACACAACCAGCGTGAGTAGGACAACATTGATCCACCATGAGGCGGTGTGCAACGTAGCAATAATATCAACACGATAGCAAAACTATGCAAAAACCAGTAATTTGTATTAGTCAACAGATAGTCACCGTGTAGACTAGAACTGTAGTCTAGACCACAGGAATACAGTCAGTTGGGCCGTGGCGACCCGACCTCAGGTAGCCGTAGCCAGGACAGCCCTACCAAGGAGCTGTCAGCCTCAGCCTTGAGGTCGAGGCAGTAGTGCTTCTGGAAGGTAGACTGTGCAGACCAGGTGGCGGCCTTGCAGATATCGATAACCGGAATCTCATGCAGGTTGGCGAGCGTGGTTGCTAGGGCGCGGAGCTGGTGCGCCCCCGCCCTGCTCGCTGGGAGGGACCCCGCCTTATGAAAGCAAAAAGCCATGCAGTCCAATATCCAACGGGAGAGCGTGCGCTTGGTGACGGGCCGCCCAGGCCTGTTAGGGTCAAATGACACAAAAAGTTGGGTCCCCAGCCTGACAGTGGCTGTTCTGTCGATGTAGATGCGTAGGGCTCAGACACAATCCAGTGAATGAAGCCGTTGCTCCTCCGGAGAGGAATGTGGAGCCGGGAAGAACATGGGAAGTTCAACCGCTTGGTTTACGTGAAAGGCAGAGACTACCTTGGGGACAAACTTCGGATGGGTCCGCAGAGACGCTCGGTTATGGAGGAGCTTAGTGTACGGTGGATGCGCTACAAGTGCCTGCAGCTCGCTGACCCTCCTGGCCGAGGTGATGTCGATGAGGAAGAGTGTCTTCCAGGACATGAATTTCCCATCCGCGGTGTGAAGCGGCTCGAAGGGTTCCTGCATCAACTGCTGCAGGACAACATTGAGATCCCAAGAAGGTACCCGTTTTTGGACCGGGGGTTGCAGGTTCACGAGGCCTTTCATGAACCGCGCCACGATGGGCAATGCCGCGAGGGAACCCTTGGAGGAACCACACCACTGCTCGTGTAGAGATGCAATCGCTGCGAGGTGGACCTTGATGGATTGTGGTTTTAAACCCATGCTGAAAAGGGTTGAGAGGTACTGCAGGACCTTAGGTACAGGGCAAGAGACTGGGTTGAGGCCTTGGTTAGTGCACCAAATACTGAACCGCTTCCATTTCAGGCTATATGATTTTCTTGTGGAGGGTCTCCTGGCAGCTAGGATAATCTGTTGCACTTCCAAAGGTAGTCGGAGGGAGTCGAGATTCATCCTCTCAATCTCCAGGCTGTCAAGGCCAGAGTTTGCAGGTTCGGGTGCAGGGTGTAGCCGTCGTTCTGGGTGAGCAGGTCTGTTCGCATTGGTAACCGGATCGGCGGCTCCTGGGCCAGCCGAAGTAGAAGGGAGAACCACATTTGGCGTGGCCAGTAGGGGGCGATCAGTATGGCGTGCGCTCTGTCCCTGACAATGCGCTGTATCGCTGCAGCAAGAAGAGGAGTTGGGGGAAAGGCGTAGACCAGCGTCCACTTTCCCCATGGCAGCGTGAAAGCATCCGCGGCCATTCTCTTTGATGATGGGTGCTTGGAGCAGAACGCCCGGCATTTCGTGTTGATCTCTGTTGCGAAGAGGTCGACCTGGGGAGTCCCCCAACGCCGGAAGAGGCTGGCCGCTACCTCCGTGTGAAGTGTCCATTCGTGAGGTTGAAGCTGCCTGCTCAGCTTGTCCGCTAGGGCGTTTTGATCGCCTGGGAGATAAGTCGCTTGTAGGACACAGTTGTTGGCCAGGGCTATGTACCACATCAGGAGGGCTTCTTTGCATAAGGGACGTGACCCCGTGCCCCCTTGTTTGTTGATGTAGAACATAGTCACCTGGTTGTCTGTCTGTATCAGGACGGACTTTCCGGCCAGTTGGGCCTTGAAGGTCTGCAAGGCATATCTGACCGTCTGTAATTCGAGCCAGTTGATGTGTAACGATCGTTCTGCTCTGGACCAGGCTCCCTGAGTGCTGAGTTGCGAGAGGTGGGCTCCCCATCCTGTGGGAGACGCGTCTGTGGTGAGGACAAGTTGGTAGTTGCGCGGCTGGAGATCCCTGCCCGCTGAGAGGTTGCTCCGTTTTGTCCACCAGCGGAGGTCTTCCACGACCTTGGCATTGATGGGGACGCGGGTACTGAGCGGCTGGGAGAGTTGTTTCCAGTGGGACCGGAGATGCCATTGGAGAATGCGCATATGTAGTCTCGCCAGAGGCAGAACCGAGGTCGTCGCTGCCATGTGTCCCAGTAGGCGTAGGATGGAGCGCGCTGTGGTCATTTTGGACATGGACATCCGCTGGGCTAGGGACGTGATTACCTCTACCCGTTGCTCGGGTAGGAAAGCTTTCGAGGCACAGGTGTCGATTATCGCCCCGATAAATTCTATTCTCTGTGCGGGGTTGAGGTGGGACTTCTCTTTGTTGAGGAGGAAGCCCAGCCGACGTAGAAGATCTGTCATTGACCACACGGCCTTCTTCAGTTCGGAGGCCGAGGGTGCCGAGAGCAGCCAGTCGTCCAGGTAGGGAAAGATGGCGATGCCTTGCTTGCGTAGGTGCGATGCGGCAACCGCTACACACTTTGTGAAGATCCTGGGCGCTGGAGAGAGTCCGAAGGGGAGAACACAATACTGGTAGTGAACTCCCAGCGCTATGAAGCGCAGGAACATCCTGTGCGATTTGTGGACTGGAATGTGGGAGTATGCATCCTGTAGGTCCAGAGTCGCCATCCAGTCTCCAGCCTTTAGAAGAGGGAGGATGGCGTTGAGGGAGTACATCCGGAACCTCTCCTTCGTGATGAAGATGTTCAGTTTGCGGAGGTCCAGAATCGGGCGGAGACCACCGGACCTCTTGGGGATAAGGAAGTACCGGGAATAGAAACCAGTGTTGATCTCCCCGGGGGGCACTCCCTCTATCACACGAGCAGAGAGGAGGTGTAGCAGAAGCTCCGACAGTGATGCTGTTAGGTGTGGCGGGGTCTGGCTGATAGGCTGTGAGCGTTGCCACGGTGTGGAGGAGAAGCGTAGGCGGTAGCCCGATTGAATGATCTGAAGGACCCACTTGTCCGTGGTGATCGCCTGCCAAGCCTGCATGAACCAGGATAGGCAGCCCCCTACTGGCAGAGATGCTGGGGTTGCAGGAAGGGGCCCCGGCTGAGGCGAGTTGTCAGAAGGAGGTGGTGTTTTTTCCCGACTGCTGGGGGTTTTGCCTCTTCTGTTTGTTGCACTCCCTCGGCTGCTGCCTCTGAAAGGAGGAGGAGGCGGGGTAGTAGGGTTGTTTGTATTTAGGTGCTTGCCATCTCCGGTTAGAGTTGTAAAATTTCTTGGAGGAAGAAAATGGTTTGTGGTAATAACTCCCTTTTTGTGATGAGGGGTGGCATTCGAGTCCGTCCGCCGCCAATGTTTGCAAGGTGGTACAATCCTCTTTAAGGCCATTCGCAGTGTCTGCCACCTTGTCGCCAAAGAGCGATTCGCCCGAGCAGGGCGCGTCCGCGATTTTATCATGGGTGTCTTCCCTGGGGCCGGACGCTCGCAGCCATGCCCAGCAGCGGGTTGAAATGGCCGTGCCAGCCGTCCTGATGGCGGTGTCGAAGGCGTCAAAGGCCGTGCTCATCAGATGTTTGCTGCATTCGGTTAGGTCCTGTAATGTAGCTGAGGCTGTCAGTTGCGCGTCCTTGGGTAGTGCCGCGAGATGACTCTTGAGTTCGGCTAGGAGAGCATCCTGGAATAGGATGTGTTGGAACTGATGCGCTGCCACTTTGGCGCTGAGCATCGCTCCTTGGTAGGTCTTCCTGCCCACTTCGTCGAGGAACTTTGGGTCCCGGCCTGGTGGGTGATTAGCCTGTGTGCGCGAGGATTTCACTTTCTTTAGTGCAGACGACACCACGATCGACTGGTGCGGGAGTTGGGGTTTACTGAATCCCGGAGCCAGGTGGAGGAGGTATTTGTTGTCCAGCTTCCTGGAGCAGGCATGGCCGGAGGCCGGTGACTGCCACAGCGTTGACTGTTTGTCCTGGAGCTTTCGGTGAAGCGGTAGGGCTAGAGCCGGTCTGGGGTCACTGAGGTACTTCATGACCTCTGGATCCTTTTCGCCCGCGGCGTCCTCCGTTAGAAGGCCGAGCTTGCTCATCACCTTCCTTAGGAATTTGGGATAGGTGAGGTCCTCCGGTGGCAACGGACGCTGAGCTTCTTCTGTATCCTCTGGCGTCGTCTTGGAGATGGGAGAGTCGGGGGCCTCTCCCTCCTCATCGCTCTCACCAGAGGTCAAGACTTGTTCTGGTAAGGGGGACCTGTGAGGCGTGCAGGAGGGTGCCTGTGGAGTCCTGGGCCTCACCGGGCTGGTCTGGGCTGCTGGTAAGCCTTCCCTGGAGGCGGACCTCTCACGGAGCTGGGCTGGCGCTGTCTGGTCCACCAGGCGTGCCAGCAGTTGAAAGATTGCGGCCAAGGTGCTGTTCTCAGAAGAGCGACTGCTCCTGTGCCTCCGTGAGGAAAGAGAGCTGGAGCGAGAGCGGTGCCTGCTTCTTCTATGACCCTGGGAGGCACTGCCACACGAGGTTCCCCTGCTGCAGCTGGACCGCTTGCGTTTGCCGTGTCCGCGGTCATAAGGACTGTCCCTCCTGTCCAGGTGCTTCTTTTTGCTGCTGTGCTTGCTGTGCTTGCCTCCTTCGTGCGATCGCGCTGTTTTTCTCTCCCGCGCTGATGATCTGTGCTGGGGCTGCTGTAGGCTCGAGGAAGCTCGGCGCGGTGGGGGGATTCCCTGGCCCGAAGATCAGCGCGATGCGGGGATTCCCTGCCCCGGGGGGGGGGGAAGCAGCGTCGGCGCGGCTGAGGCAGGCCGGGTCTCGGCCAATCCGAGAGGAGGAGGCATGTCTGGGGGTGGAGTCAGAGGCGGCACCATGGAGCACAACGTGGACGGCGCCATCTTGAAAGGAGCTGGAGGGACCGCATGGGAGACCGCATGGCCCAGAAGCTACCCCGGGTGATTCGGAAGAAGGAGAGCTCACCAGATTAGAAGGGATGTTCGCGGTGGCGTCAGTCCGGTGTCCAGGAGAGGCGCCAGAGTCCTGTGCAGCATGGCCGGGGATGGAGGCTCTACAGAGCACATCCCGTGCTGCTGAGCCCCGAAGGTCTTTTGAAGAGCTGGGAACTGCCGGTGAGGAGGCTACTGCAGGCGCGGGCTCCGAGGAGGATAGGAAATCCTTCAATGAATGCCCCCTGAACTCCCTCGCTCTGGGAGACATCCGTGCACAACTGGGGCAGTCCTGGATGTTGTGGCTTGCCCCAAGGCATCGGAGGCAGGACTGGTGAGTGTCTGCAACGTTCATCTTCCTTTTGCATTGCAAGCACTTTTTAAAACCCGGTTTGGGCATTATTGTTGTTAACATAAGAACATAAGATATGCCATACTGGGTCAGACCAAAGTCCATCAAGCCCAGTATTCTGTTTCCAACAGTGGCCAATCTAGGTCATATGTACCTAGCAGTTTCCCCAAGAGACACAAGTTTCACAATGCTTGTACTGGGTCAAGCATTGATATCTTCGGTCACTTCTTAATAATGGTTTATGGACCTTTCCTCCAGGAACTTGTCCAAACCTTTTTTAAACCCAGCTACACTAACAGCCTTTACTACATCCTCCGGTAACAAATTCCAGAGTTTGATTACACGTTGAGTGAAAAAATATTTTCATTTATTAGTCTTAAATAGTTTACCCTGTAGCTTCATTGCATGTCCCCTAGTCTTTCTATATTCTGATAAGGTAAACAATCGATCTACGTTTACCCGTTCCACTCTGTTCATTAATTTATAGACTTCTATCATATCTCCCCTCAGCCGTCTTTTTTCCAGGTTAAAGAGCCCTAACCTTTTTAGCCTTTCCTCATAGGAGTATCCTTCCATCCCCTTTACCATTTTGGTGGCTCTTCTCTGAACCTTTTCTAAAATCGCTATATCCTTTTTTAAGATACGGCGACCAGAATTGCACACAATATTCAAGGTGCGGTCTCACCATGGAACGATATAGAGGCATTATAATATCTTTTGTTTTATTTTCCATTCCTTTCCTTATCATTCCTAGCATTCTATTTGCTCTCTTGGCTGCCGCTGCACACTGGGCCGAGGGTTTTAACATGGTATCCACAATGACGCCTAAATCTTTTTCCTGGGTGGTGGTTCCTAATGTGGAACCTTGCATCGTGTAACCATAGTTTGGGTTGTTCTTCCTTAGGTGCATAACCTTGCACTTGTCCACATTAAATTTCATCTGCCATTTTGATGCCCAGTCTTCCAATTTATCAAGATCCTCTTGCAATTTTTCACAATCCTCTTGGGTTTTAACAACTTTAAATAGTTTTGTGTCATCTGCAAATTTGATAACCTCACTCGTTATTCCACTTTCCAGGTCATTTATGAATATGTCAAAAAGCAGCGGACCCAGCACAGATCCCTGGGGTACACCACTATTCACCTTTCTCCATTGGGAAAATTGGCCATTTAGCCCTACCCTCTGCTTTCTATCTTTTAACCAGTTCCTGATCCACAATAGTACACTGCCTCCTATCCCATGACTCTTTAGTTTTGCCAAAAGTCTATGATGAGGGACCTTGTCAAAGGCTTTCTGAAAGTCCAGATACACAATATCAACCGACTCACCTTTGTCCACCTGTTTATTCACTCCTTCAGAAAAACATAACAGATTAGTAAGACAAGATCTTCCTTGTCTAAAGCCATGTTGGAGCTAGCAATTCCGTCTTGAGGCAGAGGCGGAAGAAAAAAGACTGATCTGGCTGGGGGCGGGCCGGGGAGGTAGGACCTCCTACTCATGCTCAGAGAAATCTGAGCTCTAGAGAGCACTTCCGCACGGCGCCGTCGGATGACGTCACCAGGTGTAGCTGACACATATCCTGCTTGTCCTAGGAGAAGTGCTTAAACTTCTGGGTGAAAATTTGCCTCCTATTGTGCGTGCACAGTATCTAACCATACGCCCTGTGTTTAAGGGCCCCACTTTGGAGAATTTGCTTCAGGGTGCCGGAGATCTTATGGCTTTCTTGGAGGATTCTTTAGAAGTGGTGACCGGTCGAACCACCTTGCTTGTGACTTTAGCCTTGGAGCCGGATAAATCTTTGATTCTTCAAGCATATTTTAGAAATTTCAATGTTACTTTCTTAGGTTCTAAAGTGTATATGTTTCCTGATTTAGCTCGTGTTACCCAGTTGAGGAGAAAGGAATTTCTCGGTCTTCGATCTAGAGTTATTTCCCTCGGGGGTAGTTTTGTGTTGAGATTTCCCTCTCGATGTGTAGTTACCTTGGATGATAAGTTTTTCTTTTCTTTGAACCTAGTCAGTTATTGGAATTTCTTGTAGCTAGGGAAGGTATTGTGGTCCATACTTCTTCCAACATGGCTAATATGTAAGGCTCCACCCTGCTATGATGTTTTTTTGTTATATGAAATTTATTTTTCCTGTAGCCCTCTGGAATTGCCTAAAAATTGTGGGCTAAATTAAGGATGTATCTTTGTTTGATGCTGTTATTGTTTAATGTTTCCTTTATGTTTATGCCATTCTATGTATCATCCTGTTACTTTCATTCTGGTTCTGCTTGAATGTTTTGGGAAATTAATAAAAAATGTAAATAATAAATCCTGAGCTTCACCTGACCCATTCAAGGCAGTTCCTGCACCACTGCCAGTCCACAGCTCTACCCAGAAGGTAAAGACCATACCCAGCTCCAAAATGCAGCCAATCTGAAATTAGGCACCTGCTTCTCCAAGTTTTATTTTTGTTGTTGTCTGAACCAAGAGGTCAAGTCCAAATTCTTTCAGTGGGGTCCACCACGCAAAGGCTCCTCTCCAGCTGCTGGGAACTGAGATGCTGGTTTCCTAGAGCTGAAGAGAGAGCTCTTTTGCTGTGACATCAGAAATCTGACATGTTCAGTTCCCAGCAGCTGGAGGAAAGAGATAACCCACACATACTGGACTGGACTGGACTGGAGGGAAGATAAGGAACTTTATTTATTTCAATCTTTTATATACCGCGCTATTTGGTATAAGCGCGGTTTACATGAAACAAAATCACCAGAACAACAAACTATTCTGAGTTTACAGAGAACAGGCGTACAAACTTGGGTAACATGGGGGAACTATTTACAAATATTATTTACGTACAGTCGTTATGATAATGACAATGGGCACTGATTAAGATATCGCACCGAGAAAGTTGATGAGGTTAACTGATAATTATGGTGTAGCTACTTTGTTGGTGGGATTTAGCTTGGCGTATTGCTGAGTGGATAGTATTTGAGGAACAGGTGATATTTGAGTGCTTTCCTGAACTGGGTTAGGTCAGTGATTGCGCGAATGTCCGAAGGAAGTGCGTTCCAGCATCTTGGGGCGCAAAATCTAAATGCCCTGTTCGCCGTTGTCTGGGTGCATTTTGTTAATGCTTTCGGGATTATTAGTGTGTTTATTGCTGTCGGTCTTCTGGATCTGTTAGGTGGAATGACGTGAATGAGCTCCATTAGTGAGGAGGATGAGAGACCGTTGATGGTCTTGAAGGTAAGCAGTAAGGTCTTGAAAACGAGCCTTGCGTGAATGGGGAGCCAGTGGAGCTGCTTCAGGATGGGGGTCACGTGCTCATTTTTGGAGGTTTCCTGAAGGACCCTCACTGCAGCATTCATGGCGAGTTGTAGGGGGTTAATGGTAGACTGTGGGAGGCCTTGTAAGATAGCGTTGGCATAGTCAAAATGTGGTAGAATTAATGCCTGGTATATTGTCCTGAAATCTTCTGGGTCTAGTAAGGAGAGCAAATGCCTGAGAGATCAGATCTTGAAATAGACTGCTCTTACTATGTTACCTATGTGTGCCTTCATATCAAGGCACTGATCCAACGTAACCCCCAGGTATCGAATTGTAGATTTTGTTTGAAGTTCTGCTTCTTTAACTCTTACATGGGGTGGTGGGGTGAAATTGTGGTCTCTTGTGATGAATAGCACCTCCGTCTTCTTGTGTTGAATACGGAGGTTTTGGGATTGGAGCCATTCGGAAACTGCGTCGAAACATTCTATCAGAGGGGAGAGGTTCAAATGCTCTGTAGAGAACGGCGTGTAGAGTAGGATATCATCTGCATATATCAGGCAGTCCACATTGAAAGATCTGATGATATTACAGATGGGTCTGCATGTATATGTTGAAAAAGAGTGATGATAGGGAGGAACCTTGCGGGGCCCCCTGGCTTTGGTGGAATGGTTCTGATGCTGCTGCTCCAGATTTTACATGTTGCCATCTACCAGCCAGATATGATCTACACCATTCCAGAGCATTGCCGCAGATGCCCTTCTCTTTTAGTCGTTCCAGGAGAAGCTTGTGACTTACTGAGTCGAAAGCTGCGGCAATGTCTAGGAAGACAAGAACAAACCCTTGACGGATGTTGTCGATACCTGTGATTATATTACTGAAGAGGGTGGTAAGGAGGGTTTCTACGCCATGAGACTCCCTGAATCCATGTTGGCAATGGTCTAGTGGGGCGGCGGAGTCTATGTGATCTTGTATTTGTCTCTGTACCTCTTTCTCAATTATCTTAGCTAGGAGAGGTATACTGGCATGCAAATCAATTATATGTGCTTTAATTTATAGGTATGTGCACATTCAAGCGATTTGCAGGCACACAATTTTTTTAGGAGCTCATCCCTATTTTCCTACCTTTGTTGTATTGTGGCAAGCTATGGCCTATAATAGTCTGCAAATATGAAAGGCCTGTAAGTTAGGCCCTGATTCCCCCCCATCTTAGTAAGAACTAAAAATCTGTAAAAGTCTGAGAAAGCTATTTTAAACTGCTTAATAAGAAGTTTTCATGAATACATAAATCTTTCATTATTCTCTTGTGTTTTGATGATAGAAATGTTTCAGTACCTGCATTCCTAGAGCTAGAAACGACCCTGCAGTAGATTTGTATCAATACCTAGAAACTGTACCATTGTTAGAATAGCCTGGGAAGGGGGAGCAGGGTGCTAGGCCCAGAGAGGGTCCCTGATTGGACAAGTGCAGAGGGCGTTGAGACCAATAGAAAGTCTGCATGTATCAAACTGAAAAGGAATGTATAAAATGAATATGTTTCTGTAAGAGCTTTGCTCAGTCCTTTTTGAAGCTTGATTTTCTGAGCCTGGTGCACACTAAATTGGCTTGGATCTTTGAACTGACTCCTGGTATTATTTATTGCATGCTTATCAGCTGCTACAGTATAATCATTTTATTTCTCTAATGGCATCATTTCTGGTCTTTTTTATTTTCTTCATTGGTCATCTCTTAATTCTTTTCATTTTCCTTTTCCCTTTCTGCTCCTGTCTTCTTCAGAGTTTCCCCTACATCTGTCTTGGATATTGATCTCTCTATAATCTTTTTTTTTCTCCATTTCTTTCTTATCTGTCTCTCTATCCTCTCATTAATTAATTTAATAACAGCATTTATATTATGCCTTCGCAAACATAAAAAAGTACAAAGCAGATGACAGAGTAAAATACAAAATAAAATCACATAGATAAAATCATTAACAAAATATTTTTACAAACTTAAAAATCATTTAAAAATCCCCCTTGTAACTCAGAATATTTATTTATTTTAAAAATTTTATAGCCCACCTAACCAAGTTTATAATTTACAACAAAATTATACATATTAAAACGAAAAATCATTAAACAATTCTTAAAAACAATCCTTATGACTCAAAATAATTCCTAAGTTACCAAGTTTTTAGTTTGTTACAAAATTGTACATAATTGGTTATTTCTCTTAAATCATTAGGTAAATTATTTCATAATTTAGGTACAGCTCTGGAAAAGCAACTCTTCTCACTCCAAAGCTGAGAAAATTCCCAGGGTAAGATGTAGAATGTAATGGTTTGGAGAAACAATATTTAATCAATTTTGCTGATAAATATTTAGGGTCAATTCCCTAAGAGCCTTAAAAGTTAAACATAGGGGTATGTTTACTAAACTGCGCAACTGTGCGGGGGCGCACGCTAATAGTGCATTTTGAGTGCCCCGTATGCGTGCGCGCCGCCCGCTCAAGTGCGTGGTGCGCTGATGTGCGATAGAGGCGTGGAAAGGCATTCCGAGGGCGGAGGAAGGCTCCCGAGGGGCGGGGGGACGGGGTCAATGGGTGGAGAGTGGGCGGGGAGAGGCTCCCCGCACAGGAGCGGGGCCGAAATCCGATGAAAAAAATACCGCGAGTGAAAACCTCGCGTTAGAGCCGATTTAAAGGGAAGAGAAACCATTTCCGTCAGCAATGTACAGCAAAACCGGGGAAACCTGCAAAACGTGAGCAGTGTGATACATGTGCACAGAACAAAATAGCAAATATAAACCGAAAATGACCACAACAAATTCCTAAAAAATTATAATCCAGCTGGGCAACAGTGATATTAATGGGCAACCATAAAAAAAACTCCCAGGAAAGCTCCAAAAAAAGAAATGATTTTTGGAAGGGTCTACGCTCCGTAGACCCTTTCAAATATCATTTCATTTTATTCGAGCTTTCCTGGGAGTGTGTTTTATGGTTGCCCATCAATATCACTGTTGCCCAGCTTGGTCATGGGTTATTGGCCCTTTTTCCGAGGTCATTTTTGAGGCTTATTTGCACTTTTGCCTCCATACAAGGTAAATGTGCCCACAGTAAAATTTTGCAGAGCAGGGTTTTTGACTCGTCCAGCCAGGATTTCTATCTCCAGGGACTGCACTGTCTCTGTGGCCACAGTGTGGTGTAATGGACACAGCCAGTGCCTGTAAGACCAGAGGGTCACTGGTTCAAATCCCAGCTGGGGCTCCTGACAACCCAGTCCCCATAGTTTTACCCACCACTAAACAGTGATAGTAAAGACACTCCTTTATTGCAGAGAACATAAGCATGGTTCAAACACCCATATTTTACCCTACACCGCACCCAAACCATAACAATGGGCAGTACCTACAGCCGAGTCCCCCAAATTCAGTCCTGGAGTGCCACAACTCAAGCAGGTCATATGCTTTTTCCAAGATAAGGACATGTCTACATGTTGGCGGAAGGGTACAGGTGGTGGAGGGGCCAGTGGCTGCAAGCCACAGCACACAGTGGCCTAGGCCTGTGCAGGCTGGCACCGTCCACCGCAACAGACAGGCTCTGTCGGATGTACAGTCATCGACTCCCCAGGGAACACAGCATATCTGTGGCAACACGATGGTGCAGTGCACACAGACAGTGTGTGCAAGAACAGAAGGTCACAGGTTCAAATGCCAGCTGGGGCTACTGCCTATCCTGTCCACATATTTTTCCCACACCTAAACCGTGCGAGTAAGGACAAACCTTTATTGCTACGAACATACGCATGGATAGTGCGCCTATATTTTACCACACCAAACACAGACACCATAAACAGGCGCATTACCTAGAGCAGAGTCTCCCAAATGCAGTCCTGGAGGGCCCCACACCATTCAGGTTCCATGCTGCCTCTAATAAAGATGCCTGTGCCGCATATCTATGCACCACCCCCATGGTATGCAGATGTAGCTCATGCATATTTATGAGGGACAGCATGAACACCCGCAATGTGTTTGGAACACCAGGACTGGAGTTGGGGAACTCTGCCGTAAAGCAGCAGCCAACAGGGCCAGACACACCCCCACACACCCCCACAGGCCCCATTGGCCAATGCCTCCTGGAGAGGCAGGACATTGCGCCCTGCCTGTATCTCCCAATACTAGCAGTTGCATACCTTAGCAATGCCACCCTACACCTGGGTATACGGTACACAGTTATCAAACGTTTCCTATGATAACTGGCAGATATCAATTCCTACGTTAAGCACAGTTTGCTGATTGAACTTCATCACAACAATCATTCTGATGTCTGCGGTGTGTGCTTCAGGTCTGGTCTCTGACAGTGTTTACCACCCTGGGGAGTGACCCCCAACAGTATTGCGTACCATATCCATGCCTGTACTGTGCCCAGGACTGCTGTGGTGGGTATCGCTGCGGAACTCCCCTATAGTAGCACAATGCTGGCACAGGTGTGGGGGTGGCTGTCTATCCAGTGTGTGGTGGCTGCAAACACCTTCCACAGCCCACACTGCCAGCAATGTTGCCAGTATTGGGCTGCCAATGTGCATAATGAGGAGCAAGGTACCATGGGTATAGGCCGGACAGGGTGGCTTGGCCAGGGTGCATCTGCACAGGGCATAGGGCACTGACTGGGACATGTTAGTGCCCGGCCACCACCTACACAGACAGGGTGACCTCAGTATGTCCTGCTGAGAGATCACTCTCACCCTGACTGTGCAGTGACCACAGCATGGCTAGGCACCCCCATAGTGCTATATAGTATTTCTCTCATGTGATAGATATGGGTTTCCTTTTGGGGCCCAGTCACTGATATCTCTGCTTGCTGTGTATGCTGACATCCCAGTTCTGGGTGCATGCATCTCCACTGGGAACATGCACTATGGACTAACTAGCAGACTATTTGCAGCTGGTATGTGTCTTGTTGGAGCGGCTTGCAGGGTGCAGCGGCTGATGGCTTGCTGCAGGGGAATATCAGATAGTGGTGGGGTGCAGCTTACCATATCCTGGCCTAATGTCTGTCCGCTATTGTGTTATGGATGTGTATAGAGCTGCATTGACTGCCCTGTGGGGTGTCTGTCCCTCAGCAGGACTGGGGTTGATGTTCCCCCCTACTGCCACCTTTGCAGGGAGGTATAATGTGGATCTATTGATGGGAGACCCTGTTTGCCACCCTCAGCCCTGGAGGAGGAGGGCGGTGGTGGTACATAATCCTCCCAGGGGTCCATGGGGGCTACACCTGACTGAGACAGACAGAGATATCCAAGGTGTTTGTGCAGAAACTACCGATCTCATACATTAACATTGCTTTGGACCTCCTGCATGGCCTCTTTCAGCCATGGAAGGTGTTGTGGACCTGGTCCCGGCCGCCTCATCGCACACTCAGGGTGAGCCGAGGTGCTGTGGGGGTGCATTCCCCATCTTGTGTTCATCTGTGGACAGCTGATTTGCATGTGCAGTGCATCATGGGTACGGGTGGGCTAACCCTATCCTGGTGACTGCAGCAGACTGTCTGTGTGGTGACGTGCCGGCTCTCTGCAGCCAGCCAGGGGCTTGCTAGTAGCTATAGAGCTGTAGCCCAATGGTTGCGTCACTGCCTGTGAAGCCAGAGGTCATGGGTTCAAGCCCACAGTGTGGTTATTTGATAGGGTTGCCCAAGGCATTATCTTTTTTTTAATGTACATTCCTTATCGTTCCTCCAGCTTAGTCCTCGACGTATGGGTAGTGCACCTCCTCCTGCAGCATGAAGACTGGACCAATCAGATTTCAGCTCCACTGGAATAAGCACACCCTGCAACTCAGGAACTCCAGTGTGTCCAGTCTTCATGCAGCAGGAGGACGTTAGTGAGCGTACTGGGCTCACTAGTTATTTAGATAGTATTCTTTGCCTATAGCTAACCTTTATTTGGGTCCTTTTAGGGCTTCTTTACCTTTTTTTCTTATTTAATACGCTGTCCCTTTAAATTTTCACTGTGATTCTCGGCACTCAGTGGGGGCGGGGGGAGGAAACCGGAGGAAGCTCCTTCTCCTGCTCAGACCTTGACGACTCTCTGTGTTCTTTTTGACTTTGGGGAAAGTGGATCTCTGCCCCAAGGCTCTTCGGGGCAGAGCTCCAACGAAGGCTGAGCTGCAGCTCGTCTCCAGAGACTGAAGACAGCTGCGTGTGTGCCGGTGAGTGATTGCAGCTGAGGGGAAGCTGGCCGGCTTTTGAGCCGCGTTCACTCCCTCCCTCAGCTGTTCAGGACAGTCGCAGATATTCAAGGGGGGAAGCGTCCCCGGGGGGGCTCCCGTTTTCGCGGCAGCAACGGGCTTATTTTCCTCGGGCCCTTCCCTTCACCGTGAGGCTGCAAAAGCCCGCCAAAACGCTTGCGGGTCTGCCGCGGCCATTTTTTCTCGGTCCGCGGTTTTTTTCTTTCAGTTGCCCCGCGGTAGATTTTTGATTTCCTTTATTTTCCTTTATTTTCCTTTCATTCGAATTTCATTTCAGTGACTTTCTTTTATTTGCTTTATTTTGCCTTTGGTGTCTCATTCCCTCGCTGATTTTCTCCGTGGCAGCAGTCTGAGGAAGTAACCTCTTTAGTTCTGGGAGGTTTTTTTAATTGCATTTGCTTTTATTCTTAGGCTTTCTAAAAAAAAAAAAAAAAATATATATAAATAAATAAAATAAAGACACAAGGGGAAGATATGTATGCCTCTGAGGGAAAGCAGGCATAGCCTCCTTTCCTCACTTGCTGGTCAGACCTTTTTTCTTGACCTGCACCGCTTTCCTTTATTGCACACTGCCCAGTCCCCGCTTGGTTCCTCTGGGTCAGGGTGCTGTTGGTTCCCCTGTCTTTTTTGGCTGCGGTTGGCTGGCGTTTTAAACACGCTAAACTCCCCATGTCCACGGGTTCTCTTTGCCTCATTTGTGGATCTCGGCGGGGTGCCGACGCAGAGACCGGCGTGTGCCCTCGCTGCGCCTCACTGTCTCGCAGCATGGAACAGCGCCTGGAGCATTCTTTGCCTGCATCGGCACAGTCTGGTGCCGCATCAGGAGATTTAGAATCACCGCTAGAGGGTCCCTCGGGGCTTGCTCCTAACAGTACCTCGGCGCCCGGGGCGCAACTAGCTCTGGGGGAGTCGTTGCCCTTGGAGGATTTTTCGGCAGATTTTGTATTGCTTCTGCATCAGGCGTTCTGTCGAAGGCGCCAGGTTATGGGAGGGGCGCCTCTACCACCGCAGGGGCTATCCCTCCAGTCCCCTCTTGGAGAGCCTCCATTGTCCGACATCAGAGCCCCGAAGCGGCCGCGGTTGCACGACCCTGGTTCTGTGGAGGCGGACTGGCCTGAGGGGGATGATCCCGAGTTCGATCCGGAGGGAGATGTAGACGGCTTGGAGGAAGGAGAGCTTCCGGAGCCGGAGGATCAAGCGAGGATTATTCGGGTTTTCCGGCGTGAGGAGCTTCCAGCTCTTGTTTCGGAAGCGCTTCAGACGTTAGGCTTGTCTTCTGCGCCTAAGGCGGAAGAGCCGGACGGAGTAGATCCCATCATTCAAGCTGTTCGTCAGACTCAAGTGGTTTTTCCACTTCATAAAGTTATTGACCAGATGATTCAGACCGAGTGGGACACTCCTGAGACTGGTCTCAAGGGAGTTAAGATCATGCGTCGTCTTTATCCTATGGCAGAAACGGATTTGGAACGTTTTCGATCTCCCAAGGTCGACGCAGCCGTGTCGGCGGTGACAAAGAAGACCACCATTCCTGTTGAAGGGAGTGCGGCTTTGAGGGAGCCGCAGGACAGGAAGATGGATGGTCTGTTGAAGCAGGCCTTTGAGGCGGATGCGATTGCGTTACAGGCTTCGGTTTGTGGGGCTTGGGTAGCCCGTGCCTGTTTGCGGTGGGTTCAGCGATTTCAGCGTTCTCCATCCTTAGACACTGATACGCTGATGGAACTTCACCGCTTGGAGTCTGGTAGTCTTATTTGGCGGATGTACAGTACGATCTCATCAGAGCTCTCTCCAATAGCATGGCTTCGGTAGTGGCTTCTCGTAGAGCTCTTTGGCTAAAAAATTGGGCGGCCGATGGTTCCTCTAAGTCACGGTTGGGCAAGTTACCTTTTAAGTGTAAACTACTCTTTGGTGAGGATTTGGATAAGTTGGTCAAAGATCTAGGTGAATCCAAAGGCGGTCGCTTACCAGAAGATCGGCCCAAGCGGGGTAGATCCATTCCGGTTACTAGGGGACAATTTCGGGACTTTCGTAGGTTCCGGTCACCCCGTTACGCCAGCGCCCAGCGGGGTAGATATAGTTCCCGGGTGTCCAGTTTTCGCGGATTTCGTGGAGCCAGTCGAGGGTTCACGGCGGGAGGTGCCCCGGGCCCCCGCAAACCCCAATGAAAGACAGCGGATCCAGGTGGAGCGGCCGATGATCGGAGGACGCCTTCGACATTTTCTCTCCGCTTGGATCCAAATTACTTCCGATCAGTGGGTACTAGACATTATCAAAGACGGGTATGTTCTCGATTTGGCCCGTCCAGTACTCGACTCCTTTGTAGCGTCTCCCTGTCGAGGGGTTCAGAAGACCTTGCAGGTGCGCCAAACGCTCGATCGGCTTCTTCAGCTGGGGGCGGTCATTCCAGTTCCACCAGCGGAATATGGTCTGGGAAGGTATTCCATTTATTTCGTGGTGCCAAAGAAGGGAGGCGATCTGCGACCCATATTGGATCTCAAAGGAGTGAATCGTTGTCTAAGAGTCCCTCACTTTCGGATGGAAACGCTACGGTCTGTCATCGTAGCCGTTCGTCGAGGCGAATTTCTTACGTCCCTCGACCTCACGGAGGCTTATCTCCATATCCCTATTCGAGAAGACCAGCAGAGGTATCTGCGCTTTGCGCTCCCGTGGGGGCATTTTCAGTTTCAGGCTTTACCATTCGGTCTAGCGACCGCACCTCGCGTATTCACCAAGATCATGGTGGTAGTTGCCGCGGCTCTCCGCAAGGACGGGGTGCTGGTTCATCCCTATCTGGACGACTGGTTGATTCGCGGGAAATCGCGCGCAGAGAGCTTGGCAGCGACAGAAAAGGTCATCACTCTCTTACAGTCTCTCGGCTGGGTGATCAACCCACTCAAGAGCCATGTGGTTCCAACACAGCTTCTCGAATATTTAGGGGTGCAATTCGAGACTTGTCAGGGGTTGGTTTCTCTACCCGAACGCAGGATTTTGACTCTTCAGGCTCTGGTGCGAAAGTTTCGAGGGTCTCCAGCCCCGTCGGCGTGGCGATACCTGCAGTTGTTGGGGACGATGGCGTCCTCTCTGGAGGTGGTTCCTTGGGCGCGGTTTCACATGCGGTCCCTCCAGCAAGCCTTACTCCGCCGCTGGTCCAACCAGTCCGATCCGCTGAACAGGCGTCTGCCTTGCCCGATGTCGGTTCGAAGGGATCTCTCCTGGTGGTTGAATCCGCTCACTCTGCGAGTGGGGATGCCATTGGAGCAGCCGAACTGGATTCCGCTATTAACGGACGCCTGTCTGACGGGCTGGGGTGCTCACTGCGAGGGCCAGTTCGTCCAGGGTCTTTGGTCCCCAGAAGAGAGCGCCTGGTCGATCAACCGGTTGGAGCTTCGAGCCATTCGCTTGGCATTGCAGGGCTTCGAGACTCGGATATCGGCTCGAGCGATTCGGGTGCTCTCAGACAATGCAACGGCCGTGGCCTACATCAACCGGCAAGGGGGAACCGGAAGTGTCGGCCTCGCGGCAGAGGCTCGGACGTTGTTCGAATGGGTAGAGCCTCGCCTGTCAGCCATCTCCGCAGCACATATCGCCGGAAAAGACAATGTGACGGCGGACTTCCTCAGCAGAGTTCAGGTGGATCCCGGAGAATGGGAGCTACATCCCCGGGTGTTCGCGCAGCTGGTGCAGCGTTGGGGCCAACCACTCATGGACCTGATGGCCACGTGCCGCTCAGCAAAAGCGGCTCGATTCTACAGTCGGCGAAGAGAGCCGATGTCCGAAGGTCTGGATGCTCTGTTGCAGGTGTGGCCATCCACGGGTCTGCTTTATGTATTCCCTCCATGGCCACTGTTGGGGCGCGTTATTCAACGTATCGAAGCCCACCGGGGTCGGGTGCTCTTAATAGCGCCGGATTGGCCGCGTCGTCCTTGGTATGCCGATCTGATGAGGCTGATCGACGGTCCTCCCTGGAAACTTCCCTTATTACCGGACCTGTTGTGTCAGGGTCCACTTCGCATGCCCCAAGTGGAGAGATTCTCTCTTACGGCTTGGCTATTGAAAGGGCTCGGCTAAGAAAACGCGGTTACTCCCGCTCAGTGGTAGCGACCCTCTTGCAGGCGCGAAAGAGATCCACTTCGCTGGCCTATGTGCGGGTTTGGCGTATTTTTGAGAACTGGTGTTCCAGACACCAGATCAGAGCGGCTACGGCCTCTCTGCCGATAATTCTGGATTTTTTGCAAGACGGTTTTACTAAGGGTCTAGCCGCCAGCTCTTTGCGAGTCCAATTGGCGGCTCTGTCTTGTTATCGCGGTAAAGTTCAGGGCGTGGCTTTAGGGGCGCATCCGGATGTAGTTCGTTTTTGCGTGCTGTGTCTAGGTTACGGCCAGCCCGTAGAGTATCGGTTCCCGCGTGGGATCTTAATTTAGTGCTACGTGCCCTAAGTGCAGCTCCTTTTGAGCCGCTCTCTGGTAGTTCGGTAAAGGATTTGACTCTTAAAACGGTGTTCCTAGTGGCTATATGTTCCGCACGCCGTATTTCCGAACTCCAGGCTCTTTCTTGCAGGGAGCCTTTTCTGTCTTTCTCGCCTAACAAAGTGGTTCTGCGGCCTGTGCCATCTTTCTTGCCAAAGGTGACTTCTCCTTTTCACTTGAATCAGGTTGTTTCTCTTCCGGTTTTTTCGGAGTCCGAAGGGCATGCTTCTGATCGTGGTTTGAGTCGGTTGGACCTCAAAAGGGTTCTCCGCCGTTATTTACGAGTTACAAATGATTTTCGTAAATCAGACCACTTGTTTGTGCTGTTTGGTGGTCCTCGTAAAGGGGAAGCGGCAGCGAAGGCTTCTATTGCCAGATGGATTAAAGAGGCGATTGGTTCGGCTTACATATTGCACGGTCGGTCTCCGCCGCCGGGACTGCGGGCTCACTCTACGAGAGCACAAGCGACATCCTGGGCGGAATTCAGTCTGGTTTCCCCGGTAGATATTTGTAAAGCGGCCACGTGGTCGTCTTTGCACACTTTCAGTAAACATTATCGTCTTGATGTTTTGGCGGCGAGCGATGCTGGCTTTGGTTCTGCGGTTTTGCGTGCCGGCTGGCACAATCCCACCCGTTAGGCTGCTTTGATACATCCCATACGTCGAGGACTAAGCTGGAGGAACGATAAGGAAATAGTAATTACACTTACCTGGTAATTGTAGTTCCTTGAGAGACGACAGCTTAGTCCTCCTGCCTCTCCCTGATTTCTTTTCGCACGGCACGCCTTGGATGAAGAAGACGATTTTTCCAGGTGAGTGCGTTTCATGTTACTTTCTTTTCTCTCTAAGTTTTTCGCTGTGGCAGGAGCGGGACTTTCCGTTCCGGTTGGTTATAATTTTTAGTATGTGGCCTACGCCACCAGTTGATAAAAAAAAAAAAAAAAAAAACCCCAGTTAGGTTGCGGAATATATTTCCTATGAGAGCAGTTTTACTAAAGGTTAGCTATGTGTTTGAGTTTGCTTTGTCAGTAGTTCACTGGAGTTCCTGAGTTGCAGGGTGTGCTTATTCCAGTGGAGCTGAAATCTGATTGGTCCAGTCTTCATGCTGCAGGAGGAGGTGCACTACCCATACGTCGAGGACTAAGCTGTCGTCTCTCAAGG
The DNA here is from genome assembly GCA_033557465.1 of Ichthyophis bannanicus. NCBI lineage: Eukaryota > Metazoa > Chordata > Amphibia > Gymnophiona > Ichthyophiidae > Ichthyophis > Ichthyophis bannanicus. The sequence goes on along the minus strand of CM066037.1, from coordinate 195,672,547 downwards.
AACTACAATTACCAGGTAAGTGTAATTACTATTTTCTGATGCCAGCAGAAACACCCTCAGCGTACTGTACCCATAAGGTGCCTCTGAGGGCGCTTTATAGGGCGCCCTATAGGGCACCTTATGGTTCCCGTCCATATAAGGTGCACTATACATTATCCTGTGACGCAACTTATAGGGTGCCCTATAGGGGACATTTTAGGGTGCCGTGGCGGACAGTGCCCTTTAAAATGTGCCTTATAGGATGCCTTATGTTAACACGCTTTGAGAGTGCGTTTGCTATTAATGATAATTAAAATAAAAATACAATGCCTCCTAAAGCAATCTTCCCCATAATACGCATTGCCTCAGCCAGCCTTGTTCATTGAGCACTGTGGGGGATCAAACCCCTGATCCCTGCACCATTGGTAGGTGCCTTAACCATTGTGCTGTGACTCTGCTCTTCTGATTGCTCATCAGCGCGCCGCCTTATGCCGCCCCATATTGCGATGCCTCCTAAAGAAAATTAGCACGCCGCCTTATGCCCATCAGCGCGCCGCCTTATGCCGCCCAGTATTAGAATGCCTCCAAAACATTGGCGTGCCGCCTTATGCCCATCAACGCGCCACCTTATGCCACCTAGTATAATATGCCTCCAAAAACATTAGCATGCCGCCCAGTATAATATGCCTCCAAAAACATTAGTGTGCCGCCTTATGCCGCCCATTCTTTCACTGCCTCCTAAATTAACACCTCAGCCAGCTGTCTTTATTGGGCTCTGTGGGGAATTGAACCCCTGATCCCTGCACCATTGGTAAGTGCATTAACCATTGTGCTGTGGCTCTGCTCTTCTGCTTGCCCATCAGCGTGCCACATATGCCTCCCGCGCAGCTATCTGATGCGCTAAGGTGCGGGGCGCACAAGGGCGCCGCGCACCTTAGCGCATATGCAAATTCCGGATTTTTCTTTTTCAGCCTGCAACGCCCACTCCTTATATGGCATCCTCACACTACCGCGGCCCGCACATTACCGGGGTTTTAGTAAACATGCCCCATAGTCTCTTTAATTCTCATCTCCAACAGCAACCAGTGCAACTTACATAATAATGGGGTCACCTTATCTCCATATCCACTGTGTGACAACCTTTACTGCTAAACTCTGTACACTGAAGTCTCTTTTGTAAAATCTTAGATAACCCAAAATAAATTGAGTTACAATAGTCAAGATGACTCAGAACTGTCAGTTACCCACTGTACAATAATCCTGTGCATGCAAAAATGATCTAATTTGCCTAATTGCAACATGTGCAATGTTTTTTTCAAAGCTAGATGTACTCCTTTCTTGTCTCCTCAATATTTTTCATGCCTCACCTACCAATAAGCTTTTCATTTTCAACTCATCCCTTCCTTACCATTCCCATTCCCTGTCTGTTATTCCTTCCCCAGCCTCCTGCTTTCCCATCTCTTTCATCTACTCCCTATTCCCTCATTTCAACCCTCTGTACTTATCCCCTCCCTAATTCTCATATGCATTCCTATGCCTCTTATTCTCTTACCAACTCATTCTGTCAGTTATCCCTTCCCTACCTCATACAGTATATCCTATTGGTACCATCACAACTGAAATCCTTTTTGGAAGGCAGAGAAAATAGTTCTGAATTGTGAGATATAAAGTATCTCCCGCCTCCTTGTTTGGTAGTTAGGATAAATTTAATTCATTTGAGTCAGAATTAACTGTTACACTGGCTATTTTTTATTTTATGTTTTCCTGCTGTCATGTTACTAGCTTCTCTCAGTTGTGGTCTTTGGGAATAATCATTTGTCTTTAATTGTTTCTCGATAATTGTATCCTTTCCTGTAGTATCTTGTAATATACTATATTGTTGTAGTGCATTGTTTAAGCTGAAACAGTCTTTGTCAGTGCAACTTCAGACTATCTTGGGCCAGTTTGCCCAGTTTGGGTGGAAAGTTGAGGCACATGAATCCTTATTGAGTTCCCTTCCTATGAAGATTTCTTCTTTTGAGACTCGTTTGGATCAAGTCCAGGACTCTGTTGTGGCTGTTATGAAGGACTCTGATAATCCACCGAAAGACAGAAGTCCTGGAAAATTCCTCCAGGAGTAGGAACTTAATGATATTGAGTTTTCCTAAGGTTCCTTCTATTTCACCTTTGGAACTTGTTAAGATATTTTTTACTTCTGTGTTGAAAATTCCTGTAGAATCACTGCCTCTGATCTCTAGAGTTTTTAATTACCTACTGCTAAGGTTAAAATGGTCAAGGTCAGAACCAGTCTTCTGTCCTATCTTGTCCTGTGATAGCCTATATTTAACAGGTTTCTTGGAGCAATCTGAGTCTGAGCCCAAGCTGTCACCTTATTTTTAGACAGCGAGATTGGTTTTTAAAAATGTATTTTCGTTGTTCTACTAAAAAGTTTATGGACTCCCATATCAGGATATTCTCTGATGTATCCAGGACCACACAGAAAAGAAGTAAGCAATTGTTTTCTTCTTAAATCTGGGGTACTTCAGTTGGATGGGCGCATTGTTCTTTGTTTTCCCTTTATCTAGTCAAATTGGCTGGGACTAGCTACCTTTTTTGGGACCCACATCAACTGTCTACTTTTATTTCTTCAAAGTTGCAGATGTCCAGTCTGCTCCTACAGAGACACCCCAAACAAGCCCTGCATTAGAGTAGGGCAAATTCTCGACAGGATAGTAGCCTCATTTAATGTCTGCCTGATTTACCTGTTTAATATATCCATTTGGATTTCTTTTGTTTTGTGTCTTCTTCTCCCCCCCCCCCCCCCCAACCTCTGTTTCTGTTGGACTTGTGGGTAAACTATATTTCCTGTTTGGTTTTTTTATGTAGGTTATATATTTTATTAGCTTTCTGCTCTATCACTGTTGCTGCTGCCCTCTGTTTTTTTCACAGCGGCACTGGCAACAGGGAAAGAGCAGGCAGCGCTGGACGGAGGTATGGGGAGGTGGAGGTGGGCATGCGCCCGATCTGAAAGACGCTGGCACTTTAAGCACATCTGTCCCTCCCTGCTCTGACATCGCGTCGGAGGAGGGAGGGACCGACCAGACCTGCTTAAAGTGCTACAAAAAGGCTTGGGGGCACATTTTGGCTGCCTGCTATCAGGGCCGGCCCGTCCATTGAGCAAGAATGTTTTTTGCACAGGGTCCAGCGTTTCAGGGGGCCCCACGCAAAAAACATTCTTCATCATCCCAAGTTTAAAAAAAACAGCTGCTTCTGCCGCGGCAGCATCAAGAGTGCCACCGCGGGGCCCCCCCTGCCCGGCTGAGCCTCCCTGCATCGTAGGCTAGCGTTGAATCCCCGAACGCGGGCTTCTTTCAGAGCCGCGAGAGTTTCCTTTCTCACAGCTCTGTTAATCCTGGTAATGGGCTGGGGGGGCTAAGACTGTTAATGGGCTGGGGGTTTGCTAGGACTGGAAATGGGCTGAGTGGAAGGAGGGCTTGAACTGCAAATAGCTGATGGGGACGGGGGCTTGGAATGGAAATGGGTTGTGAGGGGGAGGGAGCTAGGACTGGAAATGGGTGAGTGGGGGGGCTATGACAGGAAATGCGCTGATGGAGGGGCTAGAATAGGACTGAAAATTGGCTGTTGGGGGGTGCTAAGATTGGAAATGGGCTGTGGTGAGGGTTTGGATTGAAATGGACTCATGAAGGGGCTAGAACTGGAAGTAGGCTCATGGGGGGCTTGGATTGGAAATGGGCTGAGTGGAGGGGAGCTAGGATTTGACATGGGCTGATGGGCTCATGGGGGGCTGGGATTGGAAATGAGCTGATGGAGGGACTCGGATGGGACTGGAAATAGATGGGGGAGCTAGGACTGGAAATAGGCTGATGGTGGGTCTAGGATAGGACTGGAAATGGGCTTATTGGGGGGCTAGGACTGGAAATGGGCTGATGCGGGGACTAGAAGGGAGCGGATGATGCTGGGTGGGACTGGAACTAGAATGGAGCTGATGTTGGGGGAGGATTAGAATGGGATGGAGCTGGGAGAGTGAAATGGAGAGGGAAAAAATATTTTGTGTGGGAGGGAAGACAAATCTACAATTGGCCGGATATTGGGAGAGTAAGTGGGGGTTGAGAATGGAGGGGTAAAATTTGAGTAGATGAAATAGGAATGAGGAAAGAGCAAAAGGAGAAAGATTAGTATGTTAAAGCAGATGTAGAGAGAGAATGGTAAAAAAAATGGGAAACAGGAAACGCCTGTTTCACATCAGCGCCAGTGGGCTCAGCTTTAACAGAGCCACGGGAAAGGAAAACACTCTCCCTTCATGTGGCTCTGCAAAGCTGAGCTGGCAGAGGCAGGGGGTGGGAAACGAGTGGCAGCTGTCAGGGCTCTTCCGGGGAGGCGGCGGCCACGGGGCACTTCAGGCTGCTGCTGCTTTTCTGTTGCAGCGGCAGCAGCTTCTGCTACCTTTTTTTTTTTTTTAATTATTTTTTGAAGGCCGAGTGAGGCGATCTTTTTGGGGGCAATTTTTGCCACCCCCAAAAAGTTGCCGCCTGAGGCTACTGCCTCACTCTGCCTCATTATAGAGCCGCCCCTGGGAGCGAGCACACAGGGTGGAAATTAGGGACAAGGGAGTGGGTAAAATATAAAAGTGGTATAGGATACTGGGGAAGGAGAAGGACAGAGGGATAACAGAGTGCTAGAGAAGAGGTGAGAGTGGGAGATCAAAAATGGTAGGTAGGTAAGAGGTGAATGGAAGACACAGGAATGGAGGGTGAGAGAAGAGAAGAATGAAGGATAAAATCTAATATGGATTGACAGAGAAGAGAGAAGTTGAGAAAAAAGATGAAAAAGGAAATATCCGTGTCAGATGGATGTAGAGAGAAAATGAAAAAAGACCAGAGGAGACAGAAGAACTTGCATTATCTGCATTAGCGTGTGCTAACACATTTTAGTAAATCTAGCCCAATATGTTTGCCAATGAAATGTGTGTGTGCTGATCCTGAGATGATACCAGAGTTTGAATATTTGTATATTTTTATATGGCGAGTTGGAAGAAGAAACATTCTATTTCCATCATTAGGGAATGTGGAATGTGTGCTATAGAACCGGAGGTGCAGGTTTTAATGTGTGTTGCTATTCTGTCCAATCCTGTACAGACTCTAGACTTCATTCCCACATGGAAAAATGTGTTGAATGATGCTATCAAATAATTATAATGGTAGTTACAGGGTGGCTGAAACTGGAATTGGTGACCACTGCAGATAAGGAGCTCAAAAGTCACTGCAGGATTCTTTTTAACTTCTTTGTTAGTGATATAGCGGAAGGGCTGTCGGGTAAGGTTTGCCTCTTTGAGGATGATACCAAAATCTGCAATAGAGTAGACACCCAGGAAGGTGTAGATGACGTGAGGAGGGATATAGCTAAGCTTGAAGAATGGTCTAGAATTTGGCAGCTGGGATTTGATGTTAAAAGTAAGGTTATGCATTTGGGCTTCAGCAATCCAAGGGAGCAATATAGTATAGGGGGTGAAGTAATTTTGTCCACTAAAGAAGAGCAGGACCTGGGCGTGGTTGTGTCTGATGATCTTAAAGAAGCTAAACAGGTAGAAAAGGCGACGGCAAAAGCTAGAAGGATGCTTGGGTGCATACGGAGAGGAATGGCTAGTAGAAAAAAGGAGGTGATAGTGCCTTTGTATAAGTCTTTGGTGCAACCTCATTTGGAGTATAGTGTGCAATTCTGGAGACCGCAACTTCAAAAGGCTATAAACAGGATGGAGTCAGTAGAGAGGGTGGCTACTAAAATGGTTAGTGGTCTTCATTATAAAGCATATGAGGACAGACTTAAGGATCTTAATATGTATACCTTTAGAGGAAAGGCGGGATAGAGGTGATATGATTGAGATGTTTAAATACCTCCGTAGCATAAATGCACAGAGGGAGAGCCTCTTTCAATTGAAAGCAAGTTCTGCTACGAGGGGACATGGGATGAGGGTGAAAGGGGATAGATTCAGGAGTGGTATGAGGAAATATTTCTTTACGGAAAGAGTGGTGGATCCGTGGAATAGTCTCCCAGTGGAGGTGGTAGAGATGAGGACAATATCTGAATTCAAAGAAGCATGGGACAAACACAGAGGATCTCTAAAGGAAAAAAGGGGATTGTTGTAGTTGTTGATATGGAAAGACAGACTAGATAGGCCATGTGGTCTTTTTATGTCGTCATGTTTCTATATTGCTTGGTGAGGGCGGGGGGAAGAGGGAGCATAGGGTTGTCAACCTATCCTATGTTGCCCAAACAGGCTGATCCACTCCACTCCTGGTTTTGTCCTATTGCATACCTGGAATTGTGATTCTTTTTGGATAATTGGTTTCTCTTAGATAGTCAAAGATACATACCCATGAATCCAATATGACAAAATCAGAATTGAATCAGTCTGATTATTCTGGGGTGAGCTGAGAACCCTGTTGGGAAAGAGACAGTGTGTTTGTTGCTCGCATTGCAGAATGTTGTATATTCCGGAAGTGCTGCATTTGGAGGATCATATGTGTAAAGAATAGGGGAATTGAGGAATGGGTGACGTGTATAGTGAGGTCTGCTGCTGTTTTAAACTGGGGAGATGTGGAACAGTTAACTGGAATAAAAGTTTATATGTAGATTACTGTTTATAGTATTGCACGCTATTATATGTTTATAGTGCAAACATTTAAAGGGCAATAATCAAAGCTCTTTCCACAGGTAAAATAGAATCTTACTAGCAGAAATCATGGCTTTAAGAACATAAGATATGCCATACTGGGTCAGACCAAGGTCCATCAAGCCCAGTATCCTGTTTCCAGCTGTGGCCAATGTAGGTCATACGTACCTAGTAGTATCCCCAAGAGACACAGGTTCCGCAATGCTTGTATTGGGTCAAGCATTGATATCCTGGATCCTTTTTTAATAATGGTTTATGGACCTTTCCTCCAGGAACTTGTCCAAACCTTTTTTAAACCCAGCTACACTAACAGCCTTTACTACATCCTCCGGTAACAAATTCCAGAGTTTGATTACACGTTGAGTGAAAAAATATTTTCTCTTATTTGTCTTAAATAGTTTACCCTGTAGCTTCATTACATGTCCCCTAGTCTTTCAATATTCTGATAGCGTAAACAATCGATCTACGTTTACCCGTTCCACTCCATTCATTAATTTATAGACCTCTATCATATCTCCCCTCAGCCGTCTCTTTTCCAGGTTAAAGAGCCCTAACCTTTGTAGCCTCTCTTCATAGGAGTAGCCTTCCATCCCCTTTACCATTTTGGTGGCTCTTCTCTGTACCTTTTCTAATAAACCTATATCCTTTTTAAGATACGGCGACCAGAATTGCACACAATATTCAAGGTGCGGTCATACCATGGAACGATACAGAGGCATTATAATATCCTTTGTTTTATTTTCCATTCCTTTCCTTATGATACCTAGCATTCTATTTGCTTTCTTGGCCGGCGCTACACACTGGGCAGAGGGTTTTAACATGTTATCCACAATGACTTTTTCCTTGGTGGTGGTTCCCATTGTGGAACCTTGCATTGTGTAACCATAGTGTGGGTTGTTCTTTCCTAGGTGCATAACTTTGCACTTGTCCACATTAAATTTCATCTGCCATTTGGATGCCCAGTCTTCCAATTTATCAAGATCCTCCTGCAGTTTTTCACAATCCTCTTGGGTTTTAACTACTTTAAACACTTTTGTATCATCTGCAAATTTGATAACCTCACTAGTTGTTCCCTTTTCCAGGTCATTTATGAATATGTTAAAGTAGCGGACCCAGTACAGATCCCTGGGGTACTTCACTATTCACCTTTTTCCATTGGGAAAATTGGCCATTTAGCCCTACCCGCTGCTTTCTATCTTTTAACCAGTTCCCGATCCACAAATAGTACACTGCCTCCTATCCCATGACTTTTTAGTTTTGCCAAAAGTCTCTGATGAAGGACCTTGTCAAAGGCTTTCTGAAAGTCCAGATACACTATATCAACCAACTCACCTTTGTCTACTTGCTTATTCACACCTTCAATAGAACATATCAGATTAGTAAGACAAAATCTTCCTTGTCTAAAGCCATGTTGGCTGTCTCCTATTAGGCCATGACTATCTACATGCTGTATAATTTTGTTCTTTATGATGGTTTCTACCATTTTCCCCGGTACTGACGTCAGGCTCACCGGTCTGTATTTTCCTGGATCACCCCTGGAACCCTTTTTACGAATTGGTGTTACATTGGCGATCCTCCAATCTTCAGGTATTACAGATGATTTTAATGAAAGTTCACAGATTGCTAATAACAGGTCTGCAATCTCATAATTCAGTTCTTTCAACTCTCTTGGATGTATAACATCCGGTCCAGGTGATTTGCTGCTATTCAGTTTATCAAATAGTTGTAATACATCTTCCCGGTGTAGCGATATTTCTCTCAATTCCTCTGCAGTATCACCTTTAAATACCCCTTCAGTCTTGGGTAACATCCCTACATCTTCCTCAGTAAAGACCGAAGCAAAGAATTCATTCAGTCACTCCGCTATAGCCTTGTCTCCTCTTACTGCCCCTTTTACCCCTCTATCATCTAACGGTCCAATTGACTCTCTCACAGGCCTTTTGCTACGAATGTACTTGAAAAAGTCTTTATTTCGTGTTTTTACTTCTGTAGGAAGTTCCTTCTCAAATTCTTGTTTTGCCTGCCTTATCAATGCTTTGCATTTAACTTGCCAGTGCTTGTGCTGTTTCCAGTTTTCGTTGTTTGGCTCTTTTTTCCATTTCCTGAAAGATGCTTTTTTGGCAGCAACAGCCTCTCTGACCTCACCTTTAAACCATGCTGGCAGTTTTGTGGACTTTCTTCCACTTTTCTTAATGTGTGGAATACAGCTGATCTGGGCTTCCAGGATAGTATTTTTAAACACCCAAGCTTGATGTAAGTCTTTAACCTTTGCAACTGCTCCTTTTAGTTTTTTCTTAACTATATTCCTCATTTTATCATAGTCTCCCTTTCCAAAGTTAAAAGGTAGTACTGTGGATTTCTTTACTATCCCTCCTCCACTAATTAAATCAAACACGAACATGCTATGATCTCTATTGCCAAGTGGCCCCAACACCCTTGTTTCTTGCACCAGATCTGGTGTTCCACTAAGGGCTAGGTCCAGTATGGCTTCCCCTCTGGTTGGTTCATGAACCAGCTGCTCCAAGAAGCAGTCATTTATTTCATCTAGGAACTTTATCTCCCTAGCATGTCCTGCCATGACACTGACCCAGTCGATAACGGGGTAATTGAAATCACCCATTATTATTACTGTGCTGTGACCTTTGTTAGCTTCCTTGATTTCTTTGAGCATTTCATCATCCATTTGTTCATTCTAGCCAGGCGGTCGATAGTACACCCCCACTGCCATCACCTTCCCCTTCATACATGGAATTTGAATCCATAGAGATTCTACAGCTTTGATTATTACCCAGCATTTCCACAAGTAAAGTATATTTTTCATTCAGTGGGGCAGGTTTACTAAACCATTCTACTTAGTAGCACAGGGATTAGCGTGCGGTGGCAGGTGGCTGGTATTTTTCTTTCAAAAAGTTGGCAACCCTATCCTTGAGTGACGTCCATGGCTGCCTCCTTCCCTCTCCATTTGGACTTTCCTGAGATTTTTGAATATGCTCATTTCTAAAATCTTACCTAAAGAATCTAAGGGAAGAGATGGCAAACTTCAATTTTTCAGTGCCACAGATATGTGGTTCAAGACAGTGGTATACCAAGGACAGGGTAGTGGGTGCGGCCTGCCCCGGGTGCCGTCTGGGTGAGAGTGCATCCCATCTGGGCCCATAGAGGCAGCACGAAAAATTTACGATTAAGCTGGCTTGCTGTGGTTCCTCGTGCTCTTGGGCTGGCCACTCTTCTCTCCCAGCTGACGTCTCATGAATTGCAAGACTTTGGCTGGGAGAGAGGAGCGGCCGGCCCTGGAATATACGGCACTGTGGCAAAGAAGCTTAATCATTAGTTCTCCGGAAACAAGCAGGAAGTCAGTTCTCACATATGGGTGATGTCAGCATCAACGAAGCCCACATGGATTCACTCCCCAGCTTTCAAAGAAAGCCTTTGAGAGTTAGACCGTACGTGCGTGGTCACCTTCCTGCCCAAAACTGCCATCCTACTCAGTCTTCTTTTTTCCTCGGAGCCCTGCAGATGTCTTCTCTGTGTCTCCAGTAAAAGTCGATTTTTCTTCCATCTTACCCTGTGCGTTTTCATGCTGTTTTTTGACAGATCAGTTCCTCGATCATCTTCTCGCTGCCCTCGCCTTGGCGTTGCATTTTTTCAGGTATATTTTTCTTTTTGTGGGTGCAGGAATTGAATTCCCTCGTACCCTCCCTGACCAAGACATGTGAGTTTGACCTTGCGGGCGCCATTTTCCCTGCTATGTCTACAATCAGTGAATTCAAGCAGTGTGGCAAATACCCCCCCCCCCCCCCATTATATCCATTATGGACTGCCACTGCTGCTGCATCTGGTGCTTAGAGACTGACCACGATGAATCTTCCTACCCGCTCTGCCTGCAGATGTCAGCAAACAGCCAGAAGAATCGGGGAGCAGCAGCATAAGGAGCTGTTTGGCTGAAAGGACTTGGCCACTGGGCCAACCTCGAGCAGGGAGTCGCAGCCCTCGGGAACCGTGTCTGACGATGTGGTGTCATGCGTGGGTGCCGGGGGTGCTTGATTTGAGCCTCAAGGTTGCGGAGCCTCAAACCGGAGATCACCCTCCGAGGACCTTCCCATGGGCTCAAGACATCATCCTAGTCAAGATCGAAGACAAAGTCTAATCTCGCTGCTGGAGGTAAGTCCAAGCGCGATGGCCAGGTGCAGCCCTCAGAGTTGCCCTGGAGGGAGGAGACTCATCGGGCCCGATTCCCTGCCTTGATCACCATTGGTGACTCCCCTCTGAGGGACCTGGCTCTGGGCTTAAAGCCATTGAGACCCGAGACAGAGGCTGTGGAGCCTACTGGCCTTGAGGCCAGGATGGTGATCCTAGAACATAACCTGGCTGCCTTCTTCGAGGCAAAGCGAAGCCCGATACCTAGCGTCTCCATGTCATTGGTGCTGACCATGACCCCCTCCTCTGCCAGGACCTCTCCAGAGCATGTTCAGTCTGTCTTGGAATGGTTCTCCAGATCAGAGCCAAGGCAATCGGCCTTCCACTCGAGATGCAACTTGCCCCTGAGTACATTGGTGTCGGGGGGGGCAAGACACCAGAATGGGGCACTGTCCATCGGCTCAGTGACTGCCTGGGACTTGAGGTCTCCTCCGACTCCAAATCAGGATGGGAGATTGATGACGAGTTGCCCAATGCCATGCTCCATAGAGATGTACCCTCTGAGCCATCTCCACCACAGGAGCGCCAGTGGTCACCGCCTGAAGACCTCGCATTCTTTGACTTTGTCCGCAGGATGTCGAAGGCTCTGTCCTTTGTTGCGGAACCGGAGGGTGAGCCTCGTGCTGAGGACGTGGAGATCCTCCAGTACAAGGCCCCTCCAAAGGAGGCACTGATGGTGCGGATTCCCCCCATCCTGGAACACTTGCTGTTGAGGATGTGGGAGAGCTCGGTGACCATCCCCATAGTGAGCCGCCGACTCAGTTCTTCTCAATATCGAGTTGGCAAGAGCCCAGGGTTTCAAAAAACACAGTTGTCTCACAGCTCCATGGTAATGGAGTCAGCCATATGTCGGATCAAGAGTCAGAAGATACATTCTTCGGTGCCACCCAGCAGAGAGGCCCGCACCATGGATGACTTTGGCAGACAGTGCTACCAGGGCTCGATGCCCTATTGCCCCTTTGCTGTGAGTTCTATCTGTCTGTTTGTCTCCACATATTTATTTATCTATTTATTTGTCATTATTAGTGTGTTCCCTTACCTCACTGCTCCCTCTAATTTGCACTGTTGTTCAACCTTTCTCAACTGAATAACTCTCCACTGCAACAGTCCCTGCTGACTTCAAGCATACTGTGGTCATACCCCTCCTCAAGAAACCCTCACTTGATCCCACCTGTCCTTCTAATTATTGACCCATCTCTCTCCTTCCCTTCATTTCTAAACTAATTGAACATGTGGTTCACCACCGCTGCCTCGACTTCCTTTCCTCTCATGCCCTCCTGGATCCCTTACAGTCTGGCTTTCGTCCTTTACACTCTACTGAAATGCCTCTTGCCAAAGTCTCCAGTGACTTGTTCCTGGCAAAATCCAAGGGGGCCTTTACTCTTTCCTCATCCTTCTTGACCTCTCTGCTGCTTTTGACACTGTTGACCACAACCTTCTTCTCGATATCCTGTCCTCACTTGGTTTTAGGGGCTCTGTACTATCCTGGTTCTCCTCCTATCGCTCTTTCAGTGTGTGTTCTGGTGGCTCCTCCTCCTCTGCTACCCCGCTCCCAGTTGGTGTACCCCAAGGATCTGTCTTGGGTCCACTCCTTTTCGCTTTCCCAGTCTCTTGGTGCGCTTATCTCTTCCCATGGCTTTCAGTACCATCTGTATGCTGATGACTCCCAGATCTACCTCTCTACTCCTGAAATCTCTCCGGCAATCCAGACCCGGATTTCTGCCTGCCTTTCTGACATTGCTGCCTGGATGTCTCACCGCCGCTTGAAATTGAACATGGCCAAGACTGAACTTCTTATCTTTCCCCCTAAAACCTCCCTTCCTCTTCCTCCTTTCTCAGTCTCTATGGATAACTCTGTACTTCTTCCTGTTTCCTCGGCCCACAATCTAGGGGTTATCTTTGACTCCTCTCTCTCTTTCTCACACATATCCATCTCGTAGCTAAGGCCTGCCATTTCTTTCTCTATAAAATTAGCAAAATCCACCCTTTCCTTCCTGAACACACTACTAAAAGGCTTTTCCACTCTTTAATCACCTCCCGTCTTGACTACTGTAACCTATTCCTTGCTGGTCTCCCTTTGAATCATCTCTATCCCCTTCAATCTGTTCAACACTCTGCTGCGCGGCTAATCTTCCGCCAGCCTCGTCATGCCCATATTACTGCTATTCTCAAGTCACCTCATTGGCTCCCTATCCGTTTCCACATCCAGTTCAAACTTCTCCTGCTGACCTACACTCTGCGGCTCCTCACTACCTTTTTTCTCTTATCTCTCCTTACAACCCCCCTCGGAACTCTGCTCTTCTAGCATACTGCTTCTATCTGTGCCCTACTCTTCTACTGCTAACTCCAGACTTCGCTCCTTTCACCTTGCTGCACCTTACGCCTAGAACAAACTACCTGTGACTTGTATGCCAGGCACCTTCTCTAACCCTCTTCAAATCCAGGTTGAAAACTCACCTCTTCGCTGTTGCTTTTGGATCTTGACTCACCTGATCTCCTTTTTCTTTCCCCTTGTTTTATCCCTGCTTACACCTTCTGTGTTTTGTCTTGACTAGATTGTAAGCTTTGATGAGCAGGGACTGTCTCTTACATGTCTATGCAGCGCTGCATGCGACTGATAGCGCTATACAAATGCTCAGTAGTAGTAGATGCTCACTGCCTGGGTTCAGGCATACCAGCTATACATGGGCATACCAGTTGCACCTGAGGGACATGGTGAAGGAACTTGCTGGGTTCTTGGCTGGACTGGCAGGGGAATCCCTCAAGTGTTTCCGGACCCTTGTCTCCATAGTCAAGGAATGATCCAAGTTTCAAACTTAGGCAGCCTTCGACGACTTCGAGTCCATGACCCACGTGGCTGTGGTGGGCATTGGTACCCATCACCTGGCCTGGTTACAATCCTCATACTTGGAGGAGTGGGTACAGGACAAACTGGCTGATGTTCCATGCCGAGGAGAGAACCTCTTTGGCAAACCCATGTCTGACAAGGCAGCCGAGCTGGAGACAGAGTTCCTGACCAGGACTAGGCTGTCCAGGAAGATGGCTGACCCTTCCCATTGGAATGCTTCGGGAAAAAAGACCTTCCACCCAAAGGGGAAAAAGGTTTATGGGAAATACCCCCAGTTTCTGGCCTATCAAGCTCTCCAACAGGGTCAGCAGGTGAAGGGCCAGGATCACGGCCCCCGTAAGCCGAAAGCCCCCAAACCCCATACAGCACCCCAACCGCAGCCTGTGTGTGTGGGGGGGGGGGTGGATTGCGACTTCTTGGGCATAACCAGTCTTTCCCCAGAAGGCCAGGGCCCAAAGCACACAGAAGGACATCTGGTCCATTTCGCCTACCTCTGGCCGGGCATCACCTCCAATCCTGGGTGCTGAAAGTGGTTTGAGAGGGCTGCCTTCTGCATTTACCCAGACGTCTCCTTCCTTTTTTCTAGGGGAGCTTTCCATGATCTCCTAGTACAGAGAGTTGCTGCAGAAGGAACTCATGTCCCTTCTCAGGGACCCGACTGTGGAGCCAGTACCTCGGCCCCTCTGGGGCAAGGGGTTCTACTCCCGGTACTTCCTCATCCCAAAAAAGACAAGCAGCTATCGACTCATCCTAGATCTGTGGGACCTAAACCGCTTTCTGGTTAAGGAGAAGTTTGAACACTGCTGCCCTACCTACTCCAGGAAGACTGGCTATGCTCCTTGGATCTCAATGATGCCTATACCCACATCCTGATCCATCCCCGGCATGTCAATACCTCCTCTTCATCATTGGAGGTTGCCACTATCAGTACAGAGTGCTTTCATTCGGCCTCTCCTCGGCCCCCAGGGTATTCACCAAGTGCCTGGTGGTCATTACCACTCACCTCCACTTGCTGGGAGTCTTCGTCTTTCCCTGTCTGGACAACTGGCTCACAAAGGCCAGCTCATCAGAGGAGGCATGCAATGTGGCACGCTGCACCATTAAGTTGCTGCGGACTTGGGGGTTCATAGTCAACTTCCTAAAGTCAGATCTGCTCCTGACTCAGCTCCTGGAATTCATTGGAGCCCTCCTGAACTTGAAGGAGGCCAGAGCCTTCCTCCCTCTGGACCCTGCACAGCACCTCATGTCACCAGCAGGAGAGGTGCAGACCTGCTCAACGGCGTCCACCTGACTTCTGCTGTGCCTCTTGGGGCACATGGCCTCAACCGTGCATGTAACCCCATAGGCTCATCTCAGGATGTGACAGGCCCAGTGCACTCTGAGTTCTGAGTGGGCTCAGGGCACGGGCCATATGGAGGATTAGGTTTGGATCACCCAGCCTCTAGTAGTCTATCTTGCCTGGTGGCAGAGCCAACAGAACCTCATGGCTGGCCTGCCCTTCCAGGCCCCTCCGGCACATTGCTTCCTCACGATGGATGCCTCTGAGCTTGGTTGGGGGGCCCACTGCGATGGAGAAGAGTGCCTTCCAGATCAACCTCCTAGAACTCCGGGCTGTGACAAACGCCCTCAGGGTGTTCCATGCCCACCTGATGGATCAGGTGGTGCTTGTCCAGATGGACAACCAAGTAACTATATTCTACATCAAGAAACAGGGGGGGAACGGACTCCTATCCCCTCTGGAGTCAGTTCGCCTATGGAATTTCACCACATAGAATGGCATGACCCTCTGGGCAGTCTACCTGCCAGGCCAGGACAATCTGCTTGCAGATCGGTTCAGCAGAGTGCTTCAACCTCACGAGTGGCAATTCAACCCAGAGGCAGCCAACTCCATTTTCCAACGTTGGACCTCTTTGCCAGCTCTGAGAACGCACAGCTGCCATGTTTCTTCTCACAGAGGTCAGCTCCAGGCCAAGTGGCAGCAGACGCCTTTCTCCTGCACTGATCCAGGAACCTCCTTTATGTGTACCCGTCTACTCCCCTAGAAACATAGAAATATGATGACAGAAAAAGACCACATGGCCTATCTAATCTGCCCTTCCATTTAAACCACTACAATAGTCCCCTTTTTTTTCCTTTAGAGATCCTCTGTGTTTGTCCCATGCTTCTTTGAATTCAGATACTGTCCTCATCTCTTCCACCTCCAGTGGGAGACTGTTCCATGGATCCACCACTCTTTCCGTAAAGAAATATTTCTGCATATCACACCTGAATCTATCCCCTTTCACTCTCATCCCATGTTCCCTCATAGCAGATCTTGCTTTCATTTGAAAGAGGCTCTCCTCCTGTGCATTTATGCCACGGAGATATTCAAACATCTCAATCATATCATCTCTATCCCGCCTTTCCTCTAAGGTGTACATATTAAGATCCTTAAATCTGTCCTCATATGCTTTATAATGAAGACCACTAACCATTTTAGTAGCCACCCTCTGTACTGACTCCAGCCTGTTTATATAGTTTTGAAGTTGCGGTTTCCAGAATTGCACACAATATTCCAAATGAGGTCGTACTAAAGACTTATACAGAGGCACTATCACCTACTTTCCTCTGCTAGCTATTCTTCTCCCTATGTACCCAAGCATCCTTCTAGCTTTCGCTGCCACCTTTTCTACCTGTTTAGCTACTTTAAGATCCCCTGGTTCACAAAACCTTGCTCAAGGTTCAGTCAGATGGGGCCTCAGTAATACTTATTGCCTCTTTATGGCTCCAACAGCAATGGTTCCTCCTGTTCTTGCATCTGTCCCGGGTAAGCCCTGACATTTTTGGGCCAGGATCCAGACCAGCTCTCACTGGAGAACGGGACCCTTCTCCATCCCAATCTCCGGTCCCTTGCCCTGACAGTGTGGATGTTGAAAGGCTAGCCATAGTGCACTTCTGCCTCTCCAGGGAGGTGGAGGATGTTTTACTAGCATCATGCAAGGACTCTACATGCCATACGTATGCCTTCAAGTGTCATTGATTCTCAGTCTGGTGCTCAGACAAGAATCTCAACCCTTTCTCCTGTTCAGTGCAGGACATCCTGCAGTATCTCCTGCACCTCTCCTGGACTGGGCTGAAGTCCAGTTCTGTCAGGGTGTACCTCAGCATCCTAGCGGCACATCATCACCAGTCTGTCTCTATGCACCCACTGGTGGGCCGCATCATGAGGGGGGCTTCTCCTCTTGCAGCCCCCTGAATGCCCCCCGCCCAGGTGTGGGACCTGAACGTCATTCTCAGGAAGCTGATGGCTCTCCCTTTTGAGCTTCTGGCTATGTGCCATCTAAAATACTTGTCATGGAAAGTAGTGTTCCTGGTAGCATTCACTTCAGCCAGAAGAGTCAGTAAGCTGCAAGTGTTGGTGGCTCACGCTCCCTACACCAGGTTCCACATAAATGGAGTTGTTTTCTGGACACACCCTAAATTCCTGCCTAAGGTGGTGTCTGCTTTTCATATGAACCAGGAAGTGGTCCTTCGCATTTTGTTTTCCCAGGCTTCATGCCTACCGTGTGGAAGCCTCCTGGATTGCAAGAGGGCACTGTCCTTCTACCTTCAGAGGACACAGCCCCTTCACTGCTCATCACAACTGTTAGTCTCCTATGACGTCAACAGTCTTAGAGTTGTGGTCTCCAAGCATACCCTATCCACCTGGGTGGCAGACTGCATTTTCTTCACCTATGAGCAGGCTGGATTCTCCCTGGAGCATCACATCGTGCGTGCCTTGGCGGCCTCACTGGCCAACCTGTGCTCTGTCCCCCTGCTGGACATTTGTCGAGCCATGTAAACGGGGGTGCTGGTCGTGAATGTCCACAGTCTTGGCAAAAGCAAAATATTATTATGACTTGCAAAGGATTGTGGGGAATGTAGTTTTCATACCAGAATCAGCCGTTCACAAAATAATGAGTTGTGATGCTCGAGTGTAAGCAAAGAAAAACAGATTTTATTCATGGGGTTAATTCTCCCACACAGATTTACTTGGTAACACAAAAGGACACTTGCTTCAAGTATTGTACTCAGGAAAAACAAAACATGTTATAAGGTAACTGAACTTCTTAAGCAATAAATCAATAAAGACCTTGATGGGAAACAGAAAAGGTCTTTTTGATGGCTCCTGCTAATGACCTTCTTAGCAGTGCTCCAAAAGGCAAAAACACAAACCCAAAAGTAACAAAAAAACTGTTCTTTACCAAGGATAACTTTCTTCTATTCACACACACAAAGAAGAAGTTTCCTTCTAGAGCTCACGTGCACTTGTGCCTGGCTCAATTACAAATAATTAGCCAGCTGCAAACCCCTTTGCTGGTTCACTCTCTCTACGTGGCTCAATCCTACCCTAAAGCTTTCTTGCAGAGACTTTTCTGGATAGATAAAAGAACAAGTTACAGTTCCTTTTGGTGGTTGTATTAGTGAGAAACTACTTTAAAACAGCAGCCTAGACAGAGAGCAATCCATGTATTCCAACGGGTCATTTGCTATATCTCCTTCTTCCTCAAATATCATGGAATCAATATTTTTTATTTTTTATTTATTTATTTATATTCTCTTAGATACCGCGCTATTCTGCATCAGTGCGGTTTACATTGAACAAACTGAAATTACATTGAACAGGGCATTATAACGTGGAGATAACTATTTTACAGGGAACATGGGCTATGGAGGGTTAAGTGGCTTGCCCAAGACCACAAGGAGCACCTGTGGGACTAGAAACCCCAGTCCTTCCGGCCCAAGGTTGCTGTCCTCTAGTGGGATTTGAACCTCCGACCTTCCGGCCTGAAGTACCTTGCCCCAACCACTAGGCCACTCCTCCACTCCATATCATAGTCTGGCTCAGAGGAATTCCTTAATTGATCACTCTCAGGATAATATTTGTTTCCCTGCTGTCTTCCAGGTGAAGAGCTAGGGCATATATCAAAGTTCATACCTGTGATCCCCTTGCTGTTAGGTTTCCTCTCCAGGTATCCTGGCCAGTAAGTAGTCCAGCTTTTATGTCCAGCCTTCCAATCAAGATCCCTGGACACTGGGTCTCTCTTCACATACCTTCTTGCACCGGTCTTAGGGCCCCTTCCAAATGCAGCCATCTCCTTCAAAGGTGTCGTCTGGGAAGTCCTGGCGTTATAACCCCACTCCTCTGGCTTCCTCCAGTCCAATGGAGTAAGCTTGCCTCTGGAATCACCCCCAACACACGTACTGCTGTGGGCTTCTTCTTTAGACCTCCAAGATGTCTTTCTCTTCTTCCTTCTGCGTTGCTTCTGCTGTTGTAGTCTTCTCTCTTCTTTCTCTCTGTTCTGTCGGTTCTCCTTACTCCCATTCTGTCTCTGTGTAGAATATCTTTTACTTTTAAAGTGCTTAGAGGGACACTCCACCCTAGCACAGCCCAGGTGTGCTGAATCAAGCCCTGCCCTTGGAGATGAGTGATTGGGGATTACCTCATAGCTCTCCACATTTCCCCACTTCAGCCCTCCTAGAGGCTGTTTGAAACCTGGTGCATTCTGGGACTGGTAGTCTTTTATGAAAACATTCTGTTTTAGTATTTCTACCAGCAAAGACAGGTTGCTTGTTCAGAGCCAATTCAACTCTTTTATAGCTCCCTCCTGAACTATGATAAGCTTCCTTATCACAGCCGCCACCTGGTCTTCAGTCCATACCTTCATAGCGCATTACTGTTTGGAGACAGCTCAAGGTGCGATAGCACTTTTGGCCAGGCAGTACTTCGTCACCTCTTTGGGGAATAGTGCAACTTCTTCCCTCCAGCCTGTTATAGTCAGGTTACCGGTGAGATGATTCAATGCTCAGTGCTGCAGCTGCATCTCTGGACTTCAAACCATTCAGTATCCCTTGCTGCCCTGCACAATTCCCTTTTTGTGTCGTCGGGGGCTCCTACAGGTCTTTTCGGTAGCCTGTAGCTTGGGAGTCCCATATGTGAGGACTGACTTCCTGCTTGTTCCTGGAGAAAGTGTAGTTACTCACCTGTAACATGTATTGTCCAGGTACAGCAGGAATTGGTCCTCACAACCTTCCTTCCTCCCTGTGGGGTTGTTTTCTTTTTATGCTTGATTAAGCAATGTCATCATACTGAATAAGGTGGCACGCTTGGGTGGGAAGGTGTCCATGCGTGTGCGGTCTAACTCCCAAAGGCTTTCTTTGAAAGCTGGGGAGTGAATCTGCCTGGGCTCCATTGGTGCTGATGTCGCCCATATGTGAGGACTGATTCCTGATGTCCACGGAGAACACCTGTTACAGGTGAGTAACTACGCTTTTGCCGCACTGCCTCTGTGGGCCTGGCCAGGGATGGGGGATGCATCATGGCGCGCAGAGTCATGCTGCATGGGGGGTGCCAGCTACACATGGGGGTGCTCACCCTGGGTGCTCAGTTGCCTGGGAAAGACACTGGTTCCAGAGTCTGAGTAAGACGTAAGTAAACTAGGTGTCCCCTGTAGAAATATCTTTGAAAATTGCTCCCTTAATTTAACAACCACTACTTACCAAAGGATAAAAGAGGCTCTACACAAAGGTGACTTAGTGGTGAAGGTACTTCCCATATTGCCATTTAATTTATTGCTGTGTTGAGGGGAGTTTTCCCTCTCTTTCCAATAGCATGTGTCTCTGTGCTGTTCTGTTGGTACTAGTTCTAATTGTGAGCGATGGAGTCCAATGACTTTCAGTGTTGCAGTTTTTCTCTTTCATGACCAGTTTCAGTCAGCGCTTGCTTTTTCCTAAAGCTCTGTCTCCATCATCTTGCTGACCAAAAAAATGTTAAACATTTTCTGATTCCACTAGAGGGCAAACATCAGCCATTTTGTATTTTGTTCACAGTTGCATTAAGCTTTCAAGCTTCAGAGTCTTTTTCAAACACTGTTAAAGTGCAGACAGCATTTTAGCATCTATGGTATAGCATCATGCTGAACATTACGATGCAAAATGAAGATCTTTTTCACCATTGCCACTTCTTTTAATCCTGCATTATAATGCTGCTTCAGAAATAGGGTTTGGAAAAGAGTACGGTAATTGTTTCCACTGTACCTCATGTATGCAAAAAGTGCAGAGCAGTCATTTTCTTCTTTATTCTTTCCCTGACTTTGTCTGATCCTTTTATGAAGAACATCTCATCACAGCCAAAAACTAGGAAATCAGTGTTATTTACAAAAGGTAAGAGATTTCTATTGCAAGAAAAATGCTAAAGTAGGGATGAGCTAAATTCAAATAAACAAAGCAAAACTAGGTTACTCTGTGTCGGGCTGGTTATTTTTGGTTCAGTAGTTGGCCATTATTTGCATTATATACATATTTGTCAGCAGGGTCATGAAACAACATTATGTCAACAAATTAGGGTACTTCAGATTCCAGTCTTGCTGTGACTGGCATCACTTTTTTTCTCTTTCTTCTGTGCCAACACAAGCTGCCACCTCTCTCCTGCACAAATAAACAGATGGAGAGGGATGAGAAACAGGTGAGGAGAGAGAGAGAAGAATGAAAGATCGAGGGGCAGGGAGGAAAGGAAGACTAAAGGAACGAAGGGTGAAAGGAGAAAAAGTAGATGAAATAAACAGAAGAGACTGACAAGAAGATAAAATATATGCAGAAAAGAGAAAGTACTGGTAGGAGCAGTGAAAAGCAGGATATAAATATAGATAAATAAAGAGCAGGACTGGTGCAAGAAGATGAGGCGCTCTAGGCGAACATCATCCCTTGCACTTCCTCCCCCTCCCCTCTGTGGCGCCCATTGCCATAGCTGCCGCCCTTCTCTGGGACTGATAGCAGCAGCAATAGCCACAAACAACTCTGTGGAATGTACCTTCAAGCTTTGGCGCCATGGGGCTATTTGCTTCTGCTGTTCTCTGATGCCCGATTCCAACTTTCCGTGCAAACAGAAAGTTGGTATTGACAGTTGGAGAGAGGAGGAAGCAATCAGCCTTGCAGCATGGAAGCTTGCAGATAAGCTCCGCAGAGCTATTTGTAGCTATTTCCATCACTTCAACCCTGGAGAGGTGCAACAGCAGCGGCAATGGGGGCCCCAGAGGGCTGGCACTCTAGGTGACCACCTAGTTCACCTAATGGTAGTGCCGGCCCTGGATAGGTGGTAGTACACTGACTATACTAAAAGGGTGAAGTAAGCAGAAATATAGGGAAAAAAGGGAAAAAGAAAAACAATAAAAGATCAAAGTGGGGCCTGGCTTGTAGTTGTGATTTGCCGTGGTAGCAGGGAGACCAGGACAGGCAAGACAGCTTTAAGAGTAGGCAAATAGCCACAATGAATGCTACTATTACTACTGAGCATTTGTATAGCGCTACAAGTCATACACAATGCTGCACAGACATGTAAGAGACATTCCCTGCTCATCAGAGCTTACAATCTAGTCAAGACAGACAACACAGAATATGTAGACAGGGAAAAACAAGGGGAAAGGTAAAGAAACAAGGAGATCAGGTGAGTCAAGATCCAAAAGCAGCAGCGAAGAGGTGAGTTTTCAGCCTGGATTTGAAAAGGCTCAGAGAAGGTGCCTGGCGTACAGTCACAGGTAGTTTGTTCCAGGTATAAGGTGCAGCAACGTGAAAGGAGCGAAGTTTGGAGTTAGCAATGGAAGAAAAGGGCACAGATAGAAGCAGTTTGCCAGAAGAGCGGAGTTCCTGAGGGGGGAGGGGGTATAAGGAGGAATAAGAGACGAAAGGTAGCGAGGAGCCGCAGAGTGAATGCATTTATAGGTCAGCTGGAGAAGTTTGAACTGGATGTGGAAACGGATAGGGAGCCAATGAAGTTATTTGAGAAGAGGGGTAATAAGGGCATGACGAGGCTGGTGGAAGATTAGCCGCGCAGCAGAGTGTTGAACAGATTGAAGGGGGGAGAGATGATTCAAAGGGAGACCAGCAAGGAGTAGGTTACAGTAGTCGAGACGGGAGGTGATTAAGGAGTGGATAAGCGTCTTAGTAGTGTGTTCAGAAAGGAATGGGTGGATTTTATTAATGTTATAAAGAAACGGCAGGTCTTAGTTATCAGATGGATGTGTGTAGAGAAGGAGAGAGAGAAGTCACAGACAACCCCAAGGTTGCGAGCCGAGGAAACAGGAAGGAGTAGAGAGTTATCCACAGAGACTGAGAATGGAGGAAGAGGAGAGGAGGTTTTAGGGGGAAAGATAAGAAGCTTAGTCTTTGCCATGTTCAATTTCAAGCGGCAGTGAGACATCCAATGCCGGGAGTAACAGCAGCACTAAGGTCGTGAAGCAAAAAAAACCCTACAGCCATGGTTTATAATTTTAGGGGCTGTGCATAGCTGAAGCCACAATCATTTAAAAGAGCAGTGCCATAAAAATTAAAAGTTAAAGGGCTGCAATTTTATCCCAAATCAAGGCCAAGGTGGAGCTGAAGGACCCAGAAGAAGAGCAGCACCGTAGCTGGTTTTAAATGTAAACGGACCACAGTCCTGAAACTTAAACTAATTTGACTGGGGGTAGCCCAGGCCAAAGAGAGATTCCCCAAGGGAAGTGAGTAGATGACCTGAGAGCAGAGGTGGTGCAAGGAGATGAGGCATCCTAAGTGAACCTTATCCTTTGTGCCTTCTCCGGTATCTATTGCTGCCCCTTCCTGGGATGTGCAGAGGCAGCAATGGCCACAAACAGCCCTGCAGTGCTTACCTTGAAACTTTGGCGACACAGGGCTATTTGTTTCTGATGCCCAATGCCGACTTCCTTTGCTTCTGCCCCTTCCAGTACCCAATGTGGACTTCCTGTTAGCAAACAGCCCCATAGAGCAGAAGTTTCAAGGTAAACACTGTGGGGCTGTTTGCGGCCATTGCCGCTGCTACAGGTACTGAGAGGAACATCAGTTGCAGCAATGGTGCCCCCAGAGGGCCAGCGCTCTAGGCAACCCCCTTGTTCACCTAATCATACTGCCGGCCCTGACTAAGAGAGAGATTACTACCCTACTACATCCATCCTTGATCCATGCCCTGTCACATGGATCAAGACAACAAAACAAGAACTTGCCCCCTTTATTCTAAAAATAGTAAACAACTCCCTCCAGCGGGGGGGTATTACCAAAAGAACTAAAAAATTCTGCAATCCGCCCGATTTTGAAGAATAAAACACTAAATGAAAATGACCCAACCTCATATCGCCCAATTGCCAGTATCCCATTTCTGACCAAAATCCTAGAAAAAGTTGTACAATTACAACTACAGGACTTTATAGATACATCTGCCCCTCTTGATGATCACCAATACGGGTTTCGACCTTTTCACGGCGTAGAGACCCTCCTTCTTGCCCTCCATGATACCCTCAATA
This sequence comes from Ichthyophis bannanicus, assembly GCA_033557465.1. NCBI lineage: Eukaryota > Metazoa > Chordata > Amphibia > Gymnophiona > Ichthyophiidae > Ichthyophis > Ichthyophis bannanicus. The sequence continues at coordinate 195,648,543 of CM066037.1, read as the reverse complement.
AGGGATTAGATAACACAAAACAAGCATTTCTGCTGGTATTCCTTGCTATATCTGCTGCCTTTGACAGTGTAAATCACAACATACTCATATCAAGACTCAGTCAAATAGGATTAAGGAAAATTACGCTAGACTGGTTTAAATCTTACATATCTGACCGCACACAATTTGTAAAAGTTAACCAGACCTCCTCACCCCCTTTTCCTCAAGAACAAGGAATACCTCAGGGCTCTGCTTTATCTGCCCTTCTATTCAACCTTTATCTCCAACCAATTTGTACCATTTTTCAAAAATACAAGATGAATTACCATATATATGCGGATGACATTATGTTGTACTCTGTATTCGATATACATGATCCAAACTATGACAAAATAGCAAGCTGCCTCATGGAAGCTGAAAAATGGCTGCGTTCAAATAATCTGAAAATTAATTTCAAGAAAACAGAGATACTAATCACTTCAAGAAACATAAATTACACACCACCAACTGACATCAAAATTCTGAACTTTACCCTAACCATAAAGGAAGAGATTAAATACTTAGGAGTCACCCTAGACAAGGCCCTTAATTTCACTAACCACATTAAGAAAACAACTAAAACAATTTACTACAAGCTTTGCTCAATTCAACAGCTGAGGCCTCTATTAGAAATTGATGACTTTAGAACTATCACACAGTCACTAATAACTCCCCATTTTGACTACTGTAATGGAATACTATCAGGTGTACCTAAAAAGAGCCTAAAAATTCTACAAATGGCTCAAAATGTCACGGCGAGGATAATTTCCAAAGCCAAACTGACCGATCACATCACCCCGATACTCTATTCTCTGCATTGGCTACCTATACCAAGTAGGATTCAATACAAAATCTTATTGACCACTTTCAAATTGATTAACCAGATTGCCCCATCATACCTGTCCACACTAATTCATAGTCCTATAGAAAACAGAATAAGACGTAGAAGGAATCTTAATACCATCTTAGTTCCCGACTCAATAAGAAAAACTAAACACATAACAGGCAACAGTGCCTTCTCATTCATAGCACCTTCATTATGGAATAATCTCCCTGACCAACTAAGGGAAATAAAAGATCTAAAACATTTCCGAAAAGACCTAAAAACATACCTGTTCTCACAATATTACTCTAACATAGATAATGAATTGGACAAGGCCTCCCATCCTCCATAGATCTCCAAAATATATACCTGCCCTAATATTCGCAATACTACTCCCAAAACAGAACATATGATGAAACTTAATATGTATATATGTAAATAAATATTGTAATAACATAGAAATAGTTCTAAACTTTGTCTATACTACCTGTATATAGTTCTGATTACTGTTCAATGTACCTGATTATCATTGCGCTGTTCTATGTATTTCATGTTGTTTGATGTAAACCGCCACTGATCTTAGGAAATGGCGGTATATAAAAGATTTGCAAATAAATAAATAAAAAATTGTTTGTAGTCCGGGCCGTTTTTACCTATGGGCAAAAAGGGCAGCTACTCCGGGTCCCTACACAATGGGGGTCCAACTGCCCTGATGCCCATAAGTAAAAGCAGCTCTGATCATGGGTAAACAGCTTGCATCTGGGCCACGATCGCTGCCATATCCCTTCTTTTCTACCCATGGAGATCCTCTCTCCCATGGGCAGAAGAGAAAGGTATAGTCACAATTGCAGCAAAGATCCTTTCTATCTGCCCTTGGAAGAAGGGATCCCCATGGGCAGACAGCCTACATCTTGGCCGCTACTGTGTCTATCTCCTTCACCTTCTGGGGAGGCCCATTCTCCGAAGTTTGCACAAGGGCCCATAAGGGGTTGAAGCGACCCTGGTTGTAGCTTGTCTGCTGAAAGTTAGTAGAAGTGTCAACAGTACAGAAGTGAAAAATGACAGCCAGCTGCCAGAGAGGGCTAATTTTGAACAGCAGTGGTGATCAGGATGGGAACTGAGCAGCCAAGGCCCAAAAATGCATTTAAATTTTAAAAGCATAAATGGTTGTGGAGCTTCAGTAGTGCTCTGACAGGTATGAATCGATGGGGGTTCAACTGGACTATTGGGAAGTTTTGGAAAGGTATGGAGAGTTACATTTGAGTGGTATTTTAAAAGCCTTGCAATCGGGGCCTTGCAGCACTAAACAAAAGCAGCTGCACGCTGCCGGGAGTCCCTCTCTGCACCGGACATCACCTCAGCTCCTCTGGAACCCTGCTTCACCCCAGAGAGAGGCCAGAGCACGTTTGCCCCTCCCGCAGCTCACACAGCCCAATCGGGGCCTTGCAGCACTAAACAAAAGCAGCTGCACGCTGCTGGGAGTCCCTCTCTGCACCGGACATCACCTCAGCTCCTCCGGAACCCTGCTTCACCCCAGAGAGAGGACAGAGCACGTTTGCCCCTCCCGCAGCTCACACAGCCCAATCGGGGCCTTGCAGCACTAAACAAAAGCAGCTGCACGCTCCAGGCGTGCCCGCGCCTGCGTGCCTTCGCCTGAGGGCCTCGCTAGAGGGCCCTTTGGCATGGCCCTTAGGCGGGGACCAGGAGTTAGGCCACTCTAAATCGAAACCACTTAGTCCTTGGGTCATCTCAGGAATCAGCACTGATCATTGGTACATACGATCTACATCATCAAATAGCTGAGCTCCCTGGAGGTCGAGCTCGCTCCCACCTTTCACCCAGACGTTCTGCTGACCATCGCAAGTATACCACAGATAAATGAACTGACTGTATTGATACTGTTAGCATACCTAGTCAAGCCATTGTCCGTAACCATTCCTCAAGCTAGCCAGTACCTTACTTTTACAGCTGCCTTAATTAGCTACTGCCCCTAACACTACTAATTTATACAGCCATTTTCTGTAGTGTGTAGTCTGTAAATTGCTATAGCGCTGCCTGATTGATACACCTCATGTTTGATGCTTTTTCCAACTGTAAAACTGTCATTGTAGTACTGCCACTATTGTGTATTGGTTTGTGATGTTATTATCATTGCCTGACTAAAAAACCGCACGGATAACCACATTTCCAATTTAATACTCCCCACTAGTAGTGCCACTTTCTGCTATCTGCTGGCTCCCACATGTTACCTTTCTCTGCCACTGAGATAAAGTAACATATTGACAATACCACTCCACTAAGGAAACAAACTGCTCAACTAGTTACATATCTTGTTGCATTGCTGTGCATCGCTTTCTCTACTGACTATTCCAGGACACTCAAATAATTCCTCATCAGTCTACCACGCTGCCTATAGCCATGGCCCCCATCATGTATCAATTACATCGCTTAGCCCCCATTCTGCTCATTGCATTGATCCCAGTCCTAACACTGGCCCTTGACCCTTGCATTAAGTAGATACCTATCCTTTACAGCATGGGAAGGTGCTCAATGGAATATCCCTGCCACTCCACCATGAGATCTAGAACTCCCTATTCACACCTCCTACATATCCCGTTGCTGCTCTCTGACAACGACCCCTCCGTGAAGCACAAGACCAATCGTCAACTCAAGTGCGCCTTAATAAACGCCAGATCTATACGTTCCAAATGGCCTGCAGCTATTGATCTGATAACAGCACATAACCTGGACATAGTACTGATAACTGAGACATGGCTAACCGACAATGACAAGGTCTTCATCAACCAGATGATTCCACCAGAATTTTCCATCTATGCCTGCCATAGATCTAACCAGAGAGGTGGTGGCACACTCATTCTCGCCAATTCGGACCTCCAATTCAAACTGAGCAATACCATCAGCACACCACACCTTGATGCTCTTTCCATATCTAATAGGAGCTGTACTATCAATCTACTCTATCGAGCACCGTCACCCTCCCCAGGGGACCTTCCAACAATAATCAACATTGCATGTAACTCTCCCAACCCACAATCCCCTAACGGGCTAGTGGGGAATTTTAACCTACCATCGCTACAAACCTCACACTCCTCAGCATTCCTTGAAGCCATGAGCCAACTAGGATATGAACAACTTATCGACGCTCCCACCCATATCAAAGGAAGCACATTGGATCTAATTTTTGCTCCTCAAGTGGTACCCAACTCACCTCAGAAGCTCCTGATCTCCATAACCCCTATACCTTGGTCTGATCACAGTCTACTTTCACATCCCCACTGAATACCTCACCACCGACAGTAACAAACCAGGTTGCCCCCCAAGTGCCCTTGAATCACGCTTCCGTCCTTTTGATAAGATTGAAGTCTTGGAGAAAATACTACCCGCTCTCCACAAGGACTTACCTTCTCAAGATGACTTAGTAACCAACTGGGACAATACATTGAAAGCTGCTGCCTGCATCCCTGCTACTGACAGGATTAAGAGCAAGGGCAAACATAAACCATGGTTCTCCTCGGATCTACAAGAATCTCTCCTCCACCTGCGTAGACTGGAGAGATGCTGGCGTTCCTCCCGGTCTCCTGATTCACTCTGCTCATACAATTCATACTTACAAACTCACCGGAGGATGACAATGGAGAGAAGAAAGAAATACCACTCGGATACACTAATGCGGTCCTTAAACAAGCCACATGACCTCTTTAATATTGTTAAATCCTTAACAGGTGATCCAACCACAACCCAACCACCTATGCCACACCCTCAAGATTATGCTGATTACCTACAATCAAAAATGATACAGACTAGTTTGATCCTCACAGCACCAGCACCTTCCTCCCCACAGACTGTGTCCCAACTAACCACGCTTGACAATTTCTCCCAGGTGTCCAACAAGGAGATCGAAGAAACAATATCAGCTATTAACCTAACTACTGCACCTAATGACCCCTGCCCTGCCAGGTGGATCAAAGAACTACGACATGAACTTAGCCCAACTATAAGCAAGATTGTCAACCATTCCTTCTCAACTGCATCCTTCCCACAGAGCCTGAAACATTCATCCATCCGCCCCCTCCTGAAGAACAGCAAGCTAGACCCAACAAAAGTCGAATCTTTTAGACCTATCTCCAGCATCCCTCTACTAGCAAAAATCATGGAAAAAGTAGTCCAGCGACAAATACAACACCATGTTGACTCAGAAGCTCCTCTGGACCCTTCACAACATGGTTTTAGAGAAGAACATGGGGTTGACACCCTCCTCACAACCCTCTTCAATAACCTAATCATAAACATCGACAATATCCATCAAGGGTTCATTCTCATTTTTCTTGACATAGCTGCCGCTTTTGATTCAGTAAACCACAATACTCTCCTACAGTGCCTCAAAGATAAGGGTATTCAAGGGCTAGCTCTGAAATGGTGCAAATCTTACTTATAGCAGCAAGTCAGAACAGGAGATGCAACATCGGACTCATTCCCCCTTAAATAAGGTGTCCCTCAGGGATCCTCCTTGTCCGTATTAATGTTCAATATCTATATGCAGCCAATCTGTGCTTTGATACGTACATTCAATATTCAGTGTCTAGCATATGCTGATGACATCCTGATGTATGCTCCATTCAATGTAAAAGAACCGGACTTTACATCAATAGTTCATTGCTTCGAAGCTGTATCTAACTGGCTCATCAAACAGAATCTACGTATAAATCACAACAAAACAGACGTCCTATTCGTTACATGGAATCCAACATTCATACCCCCCGCCTCATTACAAGTAAACAACATTGAGCTGAAGGCACAACCAACAATCCGATACCTAGGGATTACATTAGATCAGCGGCTTGATATGTCAGCACACATCAAGAAAGCAACAAACACAATTTACCAAAAGATTCGATCCCTTCGGAATCTCCGACCTCTTCTTGACTACTCCGACTTCCGCACTATCTTCCAAGCCTTGGTACTACCACATTTGGGTTTTTCCAATATCATACTACACGGTCTCCCACAATCTACTCTAAATCCCCTCCGTCTGGCCATGAATGCGGCCGCGAGAATTCTCGTAGGTGCTCCACGCTCAGAGCATATAACTCCAATACTGATGAGTTTACACTGGTTACCCCTCCAGGCCAGAACCCTATATAAAACCCTTGTCATGACTTTTAAAGCCGCAAAGAGCCCATCTCTATCACCAATCAGCAACTTGATACATCTCACTCCAACTAACAGATCCAGGAGATCGGTTGCATTAAACTCCATAGACCTTCCGAAACTCCTTCCGAAATGCTCTAAATCAACAGCCTCTAGAGCCTTCTCACTGTTTGCGCCCAGAGCCTGGAATGCCCTCCCACCTGAAATTAGAGCCATCACAAGTCTCATGGCATTCAGAAAGGCCTTAAAATATCACTTGTTCCTAATATACTACCCGGAAGCGACTCCGATTGAACATAGCCCTCATGTTAGTCTTTCCCACTTGATCCCGGTGGAAAATAGCTAATCATGATGGCTCATACTTGTCCACACTATCCATACCGTATTTATACTGTATTTTGTAATTTTATCTATTTACCACTACCATGTTAATCAACCAAAATGCCTTGTACATAGTTAACCCTATTTTTCGCCACTTGTCTGTATATAGTTAACCCTGTTTACCGCCAAGTTGGTGTTCCCTAATCATTGTAAAAAACCAATGCTGACTGTGTCATTGTGTTTAAATTTTGTTCATTTGTAAACCGCACTGATTAAAAGAGCGCGGTATATAAGAAATAAAAATAAATAAATAAATATTTTATTTTTATTTATTTATTTTATTTATATACTGCTTTATCATTTCAATCAAAGCAGTTTACATTGTAACTTAAACTTGGTAATGTACATTAAACAGGGACATCGATAACTTGGCTTTTTCTGAGGTAATGGAGGGTTAAGTGACTTGCCCAAGGCCACAAGGAGTGCTAGTGGGAATCGAACCCTGGTCTCTGGGTTCCCAAGCCAGTGTTCTTAACCAATATGCTACTCCTCCACTCCAATTTTAATATGTTTTGGCGTGCATGATGTACTTAATAAATTCGTTTTGATTAAAAACTATGCCATCACCATAGAAACCTTTCAAAATAGCAAGCGTTCCATCAAGAGAACAGTCATGGAATTCCAAGCTATTAGGAAAGGTGTCTCCTAGGTGCCTGATTTGACACCTTGGAGACACCATAGAGGTGACATAGAAAAATTCTGGAATGAATGTTAATGCTTTAGAAACTCAGCTATCTTTTTAGTTAGAAACCACCATGGAAGTGGGGATGGCAGACCTTTATTTGAGAGACTGGGAAGCTAGGCCTCATTTTTGAGCCCAAGGTGTCTAAAAATTGAATTTATGAGTGAATGTGTGGTAATATTTAAATAGACTGGCCTGTACAGGTCTGCCACTAGCTGGAAGTGTGAGTGGATAGGTTGGATGAAAAGAATCTTCCCTAATGAGGGAAAAGGGAATTGCTATTATTGAGAGGCAAATTTACCCGACTGCAACTTAATATGCTTTAGATCTATAGTGGTCCTGGGTTAAGGCCCTAAAAGTGGGGGCAAATCCTGTATTAGGGGCAGGCAGGTGGTGATGAGACTAAGCACCCATTCTGATTGAATAAGAACATAAATGCCATACTGGGTTAGACCAAAGTTCCATTGAGCCCATTATCCTGTTTCCAACAGTGGCTAATCCAGGTCACAAGTGCCTTTCAGGTTCCCAAAAGATAGACAGAGTCCATGCTGCTTATCCCAGGGATAAAGAGTGGATTTCCCCACTCCCAGTGGCATTGTGCAGTAATGGAACCCATACAGTGGTAGTAAGGTAGCACGGCAAACTTACTTGATCATCTTTGCCACTCTGCCTCCACTCTTGTAAGTTTGCCTCATGCCTGGCAGCTCTTTGCTGCCAGGCTGAAGTCTCGCAATAACAGCAGCGAGACTTCAGACCAGCAGGGAACAACTGCCAGGGATGCAGCAAACTTACAAAGAATAGAGGCAGCTCAGCAAAGATAATACAGTAAGTTTGCCGCTGCTGCTGCTGCTGCATGGGGAGGAGACCACTGCACAGGGGTGGGAGCCCCCACCACAACAATGAGGGGCCTCAGCAAAACTTTGCTTGGCGGCCCCTCATTAGAACTTATGGCACTGCTCAGTCTGCTTTAATAATGGTTTATGGACTTTTCTTCCAGGAACTTGTCCAAACCTTTCTTAAAGCCAGCTATACTAGCAGTTTTACTACATCCTCTGGCAATTCCAGAGTTTGTTTATGCATTGACTGAAAAAAATATTTTCTCCAAGTAGTCCTAAATTCACTACATTGTAGCTTCATTGCATGTCCCTAGTCTTTCTACTTTTTCAAGGGGTACACAATTGACCTACCTTTACCTGTTCCACTCCACTCATTATTTTATAGATCTCTATCATATCTTCCCTCAGCCATCTCTTTTCCAAGCTCAAGCACCATAACCTTTTAAGCCTTTTCTTGTAGGAGTATCATTCCATCTCCTGGAACAAGCAGGAATGAGTCTTCACATATGGGTACGTCGGTACCGACGGAGCCTGCGCGGGAATGCTTCCCAGCGTCCAAAGAGAAAGCTTTTGGGAGCATCCCACACACATGCGCGCTGCCTTCCGCCTATTCACTTCGCTCTCATCACTTTTCTATTTTCCGCGGAGCCAGCAGCACGTATTCCTGTCACCGCAGAAAATTCTTCTTTTTATTCTTAGTTTTTTGTGGTCGCATCTGCCTTCCACCGGTACCGCCGACGCTTTTCTTTCTTTTTACTAAAAAATTTCTTCTTTTCTTTAGAAGTTTTTTCCTGTTTAGTGCCTGATGGTTCTAGGCCACTAGGCCTCTATCCTTCCATTATGGAAAAGCCAGCCACTATCCTTAAGAAATGCTCAAAGTGTGGCGGTACAGATATATTTTCAGAAACTCATACTTGGTGTCTAAAATGTTTAGGTCCTGACCATTGCCCAGTGGAGTGTCTTTCCTGCTGGAGCTCAAACAGAAGAAGTCTTCAGGATCGAGCACAACTCAATGTCACCAGCTAGAATATTTTTATTTATTTATTTATTTACATTTCTTATATACCGCACTATTTGCGATCAGCGCGGTTTACATAAAAACAAACAGTATCCGACAATAAACAAGAGTCAGGTCATTACAATGAACAGGAGCAATCAACTTGGATAACAGGGGAAACTATCTACATATCTTCTTTTTCACAGGATCAGGTAACCAAACAAAAGTCTGTAAAGACTAGCCAGTCCTCGAGTGGTAGATCTCCTTCTAAGCATCGAGATGGCTCTGGCCTTGCCCTCGAGGACAATTTGGCAATAAAGCCCCGGCGGGAGTCTTCGGGCTCCAAAGCATTAACGGGGCTCCAGGTTGTTCCTGGGGTTCTTACCTCGATGAACATACCTGGGCCATGCTTTGGGGTTGTCGCCGCTTCAAGCGGTACTGACACCCTGGCATCGGCTATGGTGATGGATGAAACACTCCTCACCGATGAACGTAGTCTAGCACTCTCGGCTACTTCGGTACCGCTGGAGTTGCTGCAGACCATTCCTCGACTATCGGTATCAGCTTCGGTACCGGTATCGACATCGGCATCGGTGTCGGTACCGTCCTTGCTTGCTTCGACAGACTCACTTCCTTCAATGCCGAGCCTGGAATCGATCTCTAGCATGGAGGATTCGGTACCGACTCGTCTTGGTACCGGCCTCGGGCGGTACCGAAGACATCGCTTTAGCGAAAATCCGATGCTTCATCCTTTCAAATCTTCTGATCCCGATGACTGGGATGAATCCATCGGTACCGAGGCTAAATTTTCAACAAATCTAGCCTTTACCCCTCATTTTAGAGGGTCCTCCTCAGGGGAGATTTCTTTTCAAGCTTTTCTGCTTGATATGGCAAAGTTACTTGCCATTTCTATACCTGGTAAAGAATCCCTACCAGGGGATTCAGAGACCCTGCAATTCCCCTGGATTCCAAAGGAGGTTATCATACTTCCTTTGCATCAGACCTTACAGGATCTACTATTAAGAATGTGGGAAACTCCTTTAACTGTTTAACTGTATCCCCACATTCTAAGACACTTGGTACTATGTACAAGGTGCCACCTTCCACCCAGTACAAACGTGGACTGCAAACAAAAGGACGTGTCAAAATAGAAGCCTTTATTAACTAAATCCACTTCAGCCACTGGCCCGACACAGGCCGTGTTTCGTAAAAACCTTCCTCAGGGGCAATGAATGGCTAGAAAGGACTTGAAGGACTAGAAAAAGGGACTGTTACTTCTGGAGAGAGATCTGCAACCGTGAGTATATACTTCTGGTAATTTTCTAAAAGGAATTCTTTGTATTAAAGCTAATTAATCTGTGAACCCACTATTTTTTGTTAAATCAGTCAGGGCCTAATAGCAGCAGTTTAAGTTTAAATATAAAACAGAGGAGAACTTTCTGGTTACATTTCATACCCAGCAGAGAGCTTGTAGTCTAATAGTCACTCAGGGCCTAGCATCAGCAAAGTACTTTTAGCTTAAATTTAAAACACAGAAGAGAGCTTTCTGGTTAAATTTAGAACCCAGCAGAGAGCTTGTAGTTTAAATTTCATAAGAAGTTAGAGCCTAGCAGCAGCTAAGAGCTATAATTTAAATCAAATCAGAATATAGCTTACCTCAGCAGCACAAGACAGGTTACTGTGTAGCAGCCCTCTTTTAATAAGTGTTATTTCCCTCCGTCCCTCCCCACACCCACCCACCCCTGGGATAATCGTAGCTTTATAGGTACTTACACATCTTAAAAGACAGGAAGTGCTCTCAGGTGAAGCTCATTACCCAAATCAATCATACACTAAGGACCTGAGATTAGTTAAGCTTCAGGTGAACAAGGTATATTACACGTATTAGGTACAGTTTTATTAGTATAAATATCCATAGCAACCCTTAGTAAGTAAAGCACTTAGATCTAAACACAAACTTAAAACTAAGATGCAGACAGCAGTCCAGCAGCGGGATGGGGGCTTTCCAGTCTTTTGCATTGAGTGTCACATGTATGATTTTCTCCCAGTTGGTGAGAGGTCTTACGTGTGCACTAGGTGCAAGGAGCTCTTTGCTCTCAGGGAATGAGTCCGTTCTCTAGAGGCTAAAGTAGCAGACTTGGAAAGCATAAGACAGACAGAGAGGTACATAGACGAGACCTACAGGGATATAGTCCTGAAGTCCCACCTCCAGTCTGGCAGCATCCCTGTTGCCATGGAGGAGAGAGGTCATGTGACAGGAGAGCATCACCCTGGTGTGGCAGGAAGTGATCCTGTAACTAGGACCTGTCCTCCAGGTGATGTAAAACCCTCTCGCACCGAGGAGGTTTCTCCAGGGCCATGTGTCCATGAGGGAAGGGTTAGGACAGCCGTTATAGTTGGTGATTCGATCATTAGGCATGTAGATAGCTGGGTGGCTGGTGGACGTGAGGATCGCCTGATAACATGCCTGCCTGGTGCGAAGGTAGCGGACCTCATACGCCACCTAGATGAGGTCTTAGATAGTGCTGGGGAGAAGTCTGATGTCTTGGTACATGTCGGTACAAATGACATAGGAAAATGTGGTAGGGAGGTTCTGGAGGCTAAATTTAGGCTTTTAGGTAGGAAGTTGAAATCCAGAACTTCCAGGGTAGCGTTCTCCGAAATGCTTCCTGTTCCACGTGCAGGACCCAAAAGGCAGGCAGAGCTCTGGAGTCTCAATGCGTGGATGAGACAATGGTGCAGAGATGAGGGTTTTGGATTTGTTAGGAACTGGGAAACATTCTGGGGAAAGGAGGGGCTCTTCCGAAGGGATGGGCTTCACCTTAACCGGGATGGAACCAGGCTGCTGGCATTAACCTTTAAAAAGGAGATAGAGCAGCTTTTAAACTAGATATTAGGGGAAAGCCGACAGTCGCCCAAGAGCGGATGGTTCGGAAGAAAGTATCTTTGAAGGATACTACCAAAAGCAGAGAGGTTCCACAAAAGAGTAAAGTAGCCCAAATGCCCTTAAGTATGGAGTAGACTGAGCTTAAAGATCCCAAATTACCCATGTCTAACAATAGCCAAATTAATATGAATAAAATACATTCTCTAAAATGCTTGTATGCAAATGCTAGAAGTCTAAAAAATAAGATGGGAGAGTTAGAATATATAGCACTAAATGAAAGGTTAGATATGATTGGAATATCAGAGACATGGTGGAAGGAGGACAACCAGTGGAACACTGTGATACCTGGGTACAAACTATATCGTAATGATAGAGCTGATCAAATTGGTGGAGGGGTTGCTCTCTGTTAGAGAGGGCATTGAGTCAGAAAGGATTAAAGTTTTGCAGGAAACAAAATCTGCTGTAGAATCTATATGGATTGAAATTCTATGTAAAAGGGGGAAGGCAATGGCAGTGGGGGTGTACTATCGAGCGCCTGGCCAGAATGACCAAATGGATGATGAAATGCTCAAAGAAATCAAGGAAGCTAACAAAAGTTACAGTGCAGTAATAATAATGGGTGATTTCAACTACCCCGGTATCGACTGGGTCAGTGTCACGTCAGGACATGCTAGGGAGATAAAGTTCCTAGGTGAAATAAATGACTGCTTCTTGGAGCAGCTGGTTCATGAACCAACCAGAGGGGAAGCCATATTAGGCCTAGTCCTTAGTGGAACACCAGATCTAGTGCAAGAGATAAGGTTGTTGGGGCCACTTGGCAATAGTGATCATAGCATGATCGCCTTTGATTTAATTAGTGGAGGAGGGATAGTAAGGAAATCCACAATACTACCTTTTAACTTTCGAAAGGGAGACTATGATAAAATGAGGAAAACAGTTAAGAAAAAAGGAGCAGTTGCAAAGGTTAAAGACGTACATCAGGCTTGGCTGTTGTTGAAAAATACTATCTTGGAAGCCCAGACCAGCTGTATTCCACACTTTAAGAAAAGTGGAAGGAAGACCAAAAAACTGCCAGCATGGTTTAAAGGTGAGGTCAGAGAGGCTGTTGTTGCCAAAAAAGCATCTTTCAGGAAATGGAAAAAAGAGCCAAACAACGAAACCTGGAAACAGCACAAACACTGGCAAGTCAAATGCAAGGCATTGATAAGGCAGGCAAAGGGAGAATTTGAGAAGAAGCTTGCTGCGGAAGCAAAAACGCGAAGTAAAGACCTTTTCAAGTACATTCGTAACAAAAAACCTGTGAGAGAGTCAGTTGGACCATTAGATGATAAAGGGGTTAAAGGAGCACTAAGAGGCGACAAGGCGATAGCGGAGAGATTGAATGAATTCTTTGCTTCGGTCTTTACTGAGGAAGATGTAGGGATGTTACCCATGACTGAAGTGGTATTTAAAGGTGTGGAATAATTGAAGGAAATATCGATACATCGGGAAGATGTATTACAACTATTAGATAAACTGAAGAGTAGCAAATCATCTGGGCCGGATGGTATACATCCAAGGGTGTTGAAAGAACTGAAATATGAGATTGCAGACCTGCTATTAGTGATCTGTGAACTATCATTAAAATCATCTCTAATACCTGAAGATTGGAGGATCGCCAATGTAACACCAATTTTTAAAAAGGGATCCAGGGGTGATCCGGGAAACTACAGACCGGTGAGCCTGACATCAGTACTGGGCAAAATGGTAGAAACCATCATAAAGAATAAAATTACTCAGCATGTAGATAGTCATGACCTAATGGGATAACGCTAAATAAATAGAGGTGGATTTTCTTCGTGAATGACTTATATAAATAGATGAATACCTCATTCAACTCTTAAACAGTGCTACCAGAATCAATAATCCTAAAAGTTGGTCACAGCACAGCCTCAGAAACAACCTTGGACACTTGATGTATTCTGGGTTAAATGTATTATACTCCCAGACTCGTGCCGGTGTTTACATCAATGGCTGAATGTCCTTATTAGTAGAGCATGTCATCAATTCTTATATTTGAGCAATAATATCAAAAATAACAAAAAAATGATACTTAGCTCATCTGAAGCCATAAGACTGTGCTGGATATTTTACTCATTATTTATAAAACTTTCTCTTCTTTTTATTTCATTTGTCGTTTTTTATTTTTTATGTGACTTTCTTCCACAAATAATTGCTGATGTAAACCACGTCCCAACGCCAATTAATAAAGGCGCCCATGCGTTTCGCCAAATGGGTTTTTCAAGGGACTTATAACATAACGTGGAATATTTCTGTAAAGGAAAACATTGAAAATGATTGATCTGTGCCTAGATTGAATTGTTTTTGCACAGATCAATCATTTTCAATGTTTTCCTTTACAGAAATATTCCACGTTATGTTATAAGTCCCTTGAAAAACCCATTTGGCGAAACGCATGGGCGCCTTTATTAATTGGCGTTGGGACGTGGTTTACATCAGCAATTATTTGTGGAAGAAAGTCACATAAAAAATAAAAAACGACAAATGAAATAAAAAGAAGAGAAAGTTTTATAAATAATGAGTAAAATATCCAGCACAGTCTTATGGCTTCAGATGAGCTAAGTATCATTTTTTTGTTATTTTTGATATTATTGCTCAAATATAAGAATTGATGACATGCTCTACTAATAAGGACATTCAGCCATTGATGTAAACACCGGCACGAGTCTGGGAGTATAATACATTTAACCCAGAATACATCAAGTGTCCAAGGTTGTTTCTGAGGCTGTGCTGTGACCAACTTTTAGGATTATTGATTCTGGTAGCACTGTTTAAGAGTTGAATGAGGTATTCATCTATTTATATGACCTAATGGGAGACATTCAACATGGCTTTAGACAAGGAAGATCTTGTCTTACTAATCTGTTATGTTTTTTTGAAGGAGTGAATAATCAGGTGGACAAAGGTGAGTCGGTTGATATTGTGTATCTGGACTTTCAGAAAGCCTTTGACAAGTTCCCTCATCAGAGACTTTTGGCAAAACTAAAGAGTCATGGGATAGGAGGCAGTGTACTATTGTGGATCAGGAACTGGTTAAAAGATAGAAAGCAGAGGGTAGGGCTAAATGGCCAATTTTCCCAATGGAGAAAGGTGAATAGTGGTGTACCCCAGGGACCTGTGCTGGGTCCGCTGCTTTTTTTTTTTTTTTTTTTTTTTTTATTGAAAGGCTTCCAAAAGATACATATAAACAGAAACCACAAAAAACTGCAAGGAAATGCAACAGTAACAGCATAACTGCAGGTCACAATAATATACTACAATATGCTTTCATTTTTACAGTTTTAGAATAAGGAATCGGGGAACAACAACCCCCCCAACCGCCCTCCCCCCCCCCCAGAGCCTCCCTAGCCCCGCCCCCCCCCCACCTCCCAGTGTCCCCAACTATGGCTTAGCATCCGTTTAGCACGGAAAGACGGTGAGCAGAAATGAAAAGGGGGAAAGTACACACAGGGGCAGACTCCCAGTAAAGTACGCATATTCCCCTCCTCCAGTCCATGGCATTCACGCACCATAACGAGAAACAAAAGGTGCCCACACCAACTCAAAGCGCGCCAAGCGCATCCTACTGATAGCCACCCCCCGCTCCATGGTATACATATCCCACATCCGTTCTAACCAAGTCCGAAAGGAGGGGGCCAAAGCACGCCGCCAGGCTGCCGCAAGAGATAAGCGGGCCGCATTCAGGCCATGGCGCAGTAGAGCAAGTTGTAGAGCCCGTGCACCCGGCACCGAGGCCCCAAAGAGGAAGATCCCTGGATCCCAAGGGATGCTCACTCCCAGAAGCAGTTGTAGCCGGAATTGCACACCCCTCCAAAAGGCGCGAATGCGGGGGCAAGTCCACTAAATGTGCCCCAGGGTACCCTGTTGCCCACACTTACGCCAACAAAGATCCACAGCCGCAGGATATATACGTGCGATCCGCGCCAGAGTCATGTACCAGCGGTACAGTATTTTATAATTGGTTTCACGGGCATTAATCGCTACCGAGCTCTTCCACAAATGTGTTTCCGCCGTCTCCCACTGTTGTTCGGTAAAGGAAAGATTCAAATCAGAGTTCCAGAGCTCCCTATGCCTCGCAAAGCGCGATTGAGATCCCTGCAAGTGGGCATAGAGGGCGGCTACGAGTCCCCTGGTAGTAGTACAACCCTCACAATAGCGCTCCAGATCGGTCAGGTCCCGAGCAACCTGGGGGCGAATCAGCCTGGATCGAACCCAGTGCGTCACTTGTGTATATTGATAGAGGTGTTTAGCCGGAATGTCAAATTCATCTTGTAACGCGCGGAAAGATCGTATCCGGCCGTCCTCAAAGAGGTGTCCGACTCGGCTAAGACCTAGATGTCCCCACTGCCAAAAAACTGTATCGCTTTGCCCCGACGGAAAAGAGGCATTACCCACTATAGGGGCCAACGGAGTGAAATCCGCATCTCGGGACCGAAAGTGCTGGTCCCAGCATCGGAGGGTGTGAAGAACATAGGGATTGTTGGTACATTTACCACACCGAAGTTTGGGACCAAGCCACAGCCAGTCTCCTAATCCCGCTCCCCCCGCCAGGCTCATTTCCAGCTGTACCCATCGCTTGGTGCTATCCACAATCATCCACTCCACCCCCGCCCGACACTGGGCCGCCGCATAATACCAGTGCAAATTGGGCATGCCCATACCTCCAGAGCGCGTGCGAGTATAGAGAACATGTCGCGCCAAGCGCGGACGACGGTAATGCCATATAAACTTCATAAGCAGCCGTTGCCAGGTCGCCAAGGTGGCCTGTGTAATGGGAATCGGTAGAACTTGAAAAAGGTAAAGAAAGCGGGGCACAACCACCATCTTGACTACGGCTATACGCCCGAACCAGGAAAGGAACAAACCATTCCAAATCTCTAAATCCCGCCGAACCTGACGGAGCAAGGGGGTCATAGTTAGCTTTAAAAAGATCCGCCCGCTCCACAGTCAAGTGCACCCCTAGATAACGCAGGGCTCTGGAGACCCAGCGAAGAGGGAAGGCCTCTTGGAGTTCGGCACAGATCGCCCCAGGAACCCCAACATTCAGGATCTCCGATTTAGCATAATTAATTTTGAAACCAGATACCCGAGAATAAGCCTCAAACAACTGCATCGCAATTGGAAAAGAAGCAGACGGATCCACCAGGGACAGTATGATGTCATCCGCAAAGAGCGCAATCCGATAATCCGCAGGACCAATATGGACCCCTTGCAAGCCTGGGTGTGCACGGAAGCTCTGAGCCAGGGGCTCCATCGCCAGTGCGAAAAGCAGAGGTGAAAGGGGGCATCCCTGACGGGTACCCCTCTCCAAAGAAAAATGTCTCGAGTGTCCCCCATTGATCCGGACGCACGCCTGGGGCAACTGATAAAGGCTACGAACCCAACGGATATAGTTAGAGCCAAAGCCCATAGTCTCCAGAACACTCCAAAGGTATTCCCAATCAACCCGGTCGAAGGCCTTCTCTGCGTCAATCCCCACCAGCAAAGCTGGTTGCGGTTCCCGCTGGGCCACGTGTATGATCTGCAACATACGCCTAATGTTATCCGCAGCCTGGCGACCCGGCACAAAGCCAACCTGATCCGGATGAACCAAGCCCGGGAGGACCCGGTTCAGACGCGCAGCCAGGACAGTGGCAAATATTTTAACATCCACGTTTAACAGGGAAATGGGGCGATAAGACGCCGCATCATGCAATGGTTTGCCAGGCTTAGGTATCATCACTATCAAGGCCTCACGTTGGGACAGCGAGAGAGATCCCCCCCCCCAAAACCTCATTGAACAGAATAGTCAAGGTGGGCGCTAAGTGTGTCCGAAACTTCTTATAATATTCCGCGGGGAAGCCATCACTACCTGGTACACTGCCAGTTTTCAGTCGCCGGATCGCGGTCTCCACCTCGTCTACCGTTAATTCAGAGTCTAGCTGGACTCGATCAGGATCCAAGAGACACGGCAGTGCGATCCTCTGCAAATAGCCCTGCACACGATCCCGATCAGAGGGCTCGGCCTTGTAAAGTCTCTCCAGGTAGTCAGCAAAAAGATCGCGTATCTCCCGGGAAATAACCCTCTTCCGACCCCCAGAGTCACGTAACTCACGAACCACTCGCGCGGACTGCTGTTGCCGGAGACGCAAAGCTAGGAAGCGGCCAATTTTATTCCCATGCTCATAAAAAGTTTGCTGTAATTTCCGGCGTTTATTATCTAATTCTTTCTGCAAGCACGCATCCAAATCAGTTCGGACAGTCCGCCAACGATGCAGAACCTGTTGCGAGCCGGTTCGGGCGTGCTCCAAACCTAGACGGGAGGACTCCTGCAGCAACCGGTCACGGTCATGTGTCCACATCTTACGCGTGCGGGCCGCCTCCGCCATGAGTTGGCCTCGAGCTGTCGCCTTGTAAGCATCCCACACCGTGGGGAGGGGAACATCCCCAGAGCCATTAAGCTCAAAAAATTCAGTGATAAAGTGGACGTGATCCTGCACGGCACCCTGCTGCCGCAGGAACCTCACATCCAAGCGCCAAAGACTTTGATGCTCGCTATACAATCCAGCTGGGAGGGCAAGCCAGCACGGGGCATGATCCGACCAAGTCAACGTTCCATGTCCAGCCTTCACTCTCCCGTCCATCAGGCGCTGGTCCAACAGAAAATAATCGATGCGAGTGTGAACCTGATGGACCGGAGAGTAGTACGTATAACCTCTCTCTCCCTCATGGGTGTCCCTCCAAACATCCCGTAAGCCCAAATCCAGCATAAGACGTTGAAGGGCTCTTGCTGACCCCCCCACTCCCCCCCCAGCAAGGCCTGTGGAATCCATGTGGGGTACCAGAGGGGTGTTACAGTCCCCGCCCAGCACAATGGGGCCCCATGCAAAATCTGCCAGTAAAGCCTTCAATCGTGTAAAAAAGGACCCCTGGCCTGTGTTGGGCGCATAGACATTAGCTAAGGTTAGCAAGCGTCCCTCCAGACGGATATTCAAAAAGAGCCACCTCCCCAGGGGATCCCGTTGTATCTCCTCAATCTGTAGAGAGAGGCTCTGATGAAATAGTAAGGCTACTCCCCGCTTCTTCCGGCCCTGCGTATCTGAGGCCACTCGCACCTCAGTATATGGGGACCTCTTTAGCCAACCCTGCTTACCCGCCTGTAAATGGGTTTCCTATAGATAAACAATGTCTCCTTGCAGCGTGCGCAATTCCGAGAACAGCAGTGACCGCTTCCTTGGGGAGTTAAGTCCCTTAACATTTAAAGAGATAAAACGCACCATGGGTAATTACAATCTAAACCCTCTATCCTCCAGCTACCCGGGGCACCCCAGGGACATCCTCCCCCCGGCAAGCCCAGGGATTTAGTTATCCAAGCCCACCCTTTCCACCCTCCAAAAGCACAAGCCATAGACCCTCCCCCCAAACCCAAACATACCCTCCAGTTCCAGTTGAACCCCCCCCCCAGCCCAAATCCCCCCCTTCCCGTCAATACCACCTGCCTGTCAAGGTTAATACAGGACACGGTAAATTGACCACAGACCCCGTTTCCCCCAAGACCCCATGAAGCAGAAGGTCAACTTAAACAAATAGAAAACATTCCCCACACTACTCCCCCACCCACCCCAGGTCAGCATTCTCCCCATGCCTCCCCATCAGAACAGTATCATCATCATAACATTTGCAAAACATCCGCCGCCCCCCACATATAGGGTAGTGTGGGCCTAATTCAAACCTTATCGGTGGCCCATAACCCAATGAGAAATATTACTTCCATCAGTTATCCAAAATTGGAGAGACCTACCCAGAAAGGCTCCCTAAAGGGTAAAAAGAGCTCCCCAAGTGTACGCAAAGGTCAGAAATCAAGCAGACTTGCCCACCCGAGTCCACTTGGGGTGCTGGGACTTAGGGGGGGGCGGATGAGGCTGAGCATTATCATCAACTAGTCCCGCCTGGCGTAGGGCTCGCCAAGCTTCAGTATGGTCCTTTGCTGAGATCTTTTTGTTGCCCAAAAGGAAGTTCATCCGAAAGGGAAAGGACCAGGAGTAACGAATCCCCTTGCTGTTCAAAACCGTTGTCACTGGTTTCATCTCTCTCCGGCGCGCCAAAGTGAACGTCGAAAGTCTTGGTATATGGACATTGTCGCATCCTGGAAGCGGACTGCTTTTTTCTCCCGGCCTCTCCGTATGAGAAGCTCAGCATCAGAATATCGCAGGAATCTCGCAATGACATCACGAGGCTGATTATTAGGAGCTTTCCCAAAGCCCGATGGACTCTCTCCGCTATCAACAGCTTAAGCACAGTTGGCAAATCTTCTCCGTCCCCTACCGCTTCTGGTATTCCACGAAAACGCACGTTATTGCGGTGGGAGCGATTTTCGATGTCGTCAATTTTGTAAGTCAGTTCCATTGCTTGCGCTTGCTGTCGATCCAAGGCACATTGTAAGTCCATCAGGATCCCATCATGATCAACCATTTTGGTCTCCACATCCTCTACTCGGGCTCCCAGCTCTTTCATGTCAGTCCGTAAGTCTGCAACATCTTTCAACAACTCCTCACGTAGCGAACGAAACTCGCTGGCTAACTCCGCAAAACCTTTACGGAGTTCTCGCTTGATTTGAGCAGAGGAGAGTTGTTTATGAGATTCTAATTCCTCTTCACTTACAGTGTCATCGTCAGAGCCTGATGGAGGAGAGTGACCACGGGGGCTACTCGGGGCCCCAGTCTTACGCTGCAGTCGCTGGGAGGAACGCACCCCCTCCCGAGTTTCAGAACTCTTATCTGTGGCCGCCATCCCCCAGAGCCACTTGTGGCACACAGTGTTAGGAGAAGAGTGCAGTCAATGTCAGCAAAGGCAGAGAGGTCAGGGAGAGAGCGGTGCGCGAGACCTCACAGTCCCGTAAGGCAATCACCTCCACACAGTGTTAGGAGATAAAGAGATTCAATGTCCGCAAGGCCCAGAAGACCGGTGAGAGAGCAGGGCCCTGAGAAAAGAGCTGCCTCTGGCCTTCTTGAAGGAATGAGCTGTGAAAGGCAATGCTCAAGGCGTTCTGCAGTGGTTATGGAGGGGAAAAGCACACAGGATCCACAACCGCCAGGAGTTAAGCTCTGGAAAGGAACTTGAAGCCAGGTAGAACGCTGGAGTGCTCAGACAGGGCGCCCAAAATCCACACCGCAGGGGCAAGGCTTCAGCAGAGCACCGGTGTGTTGAAAGGTGCTACAGTCTCCAACCCTGTTCAGCCGACCAGAGATATGAGGGCATAGAGGAAATGGAGTGAGATTCGATGCCTACCTCCCCCCCCCCCCCGGAGGAATCACAGTGTGGAGAGGAGGGAGCGGGTGCCAGCGAAAGCCACGGGGATTCCAGGCCCTCTCCCCGATCGCAGATGTTAAACAGCAGCTGCTTGTGCCGGCGTTCCAGCCCCGAGGGCAATGCTCCGCCCCTCAACACGTTGCTGCTCAGCCTCCGGTCCAATTGCAGGGGCCCGACAGCGCGACCCAAGGGGAGTCCCTCCAAGTGACGTCCGGGCCGCGCGGGCCGCCGAAGGCAGGGAGAGAATCAGCCGGGCCCAAGGCAGATAGCGGAGAGAGACACGTGGCAGCAGGCCGCACTTCACGGAAGGGCTCCGCGGCGTCTCAGCATCTTGAGAGATCGTCCAACCCGGCTCCGGAGGGCACCGCTCACCTCAATAGACCCAGGGCAGGTAGGAGAGGTAACTTCTGCAATTTTTAGCGCATTTTAGCTGGTGATTTGGGGTAGAGGGGACGGAGCTCTCTCACAACGCGGCCATCTCTCAGCGGGCTCACGAGCGCCCCCCGTCCGCTGCTTTTTGACATATTCATAAATGACCTGGAAAGTGGAATAACGAATGAGATTATCAGATTTGCAGATGACACAAAACTATTTAAAGTTGTTAAAACCCAAGAGGATTGTGGAAAATTGCAAGAGGATCTTGATAAATTGGAAGACTGGGCATCAAAATGCCAGATGAAATTTAATGTGGACAAGTGCAAGGTTATGCACCTAGGGAAGAACAACCCAAACTATGGTTACACGATGCAAGGTTCCACATTAGGAACCACCACCCAGGAAAAAGATTTAGGCGTCATTGTGGATACCATGTTAAAACCCTTGTCCCAGTGTGCAGCAGCGGCCAAGAGAGCAAATAGAATGCTAGGTATGATAAGGAAAGGAATGGAAAATAAAACAAAAGATATTATAATGCCTCTATATCATTCCATGGTGAGACCGCACCTTGAATATTGTGTGCAATTCTGGTCGCTGTATCTTAAAAAGGATATAGCGATTTTAGAAAAGGTTCAGAGAAGAGCTACCAAAATGGTAAAGGGGATGGAAGGATACTCCTATGAAGAAAGACTAAAAAGGTTAGGGCTCTTTAACCTGGAAAAGACGGCTGAGGGGAGATATGATAGAAGTCTATAAATTAATGAACGGAGTGGAACGGGTAAACGTAGATCGATTGTTTACCTTATCAGAATATAAAAAGACTAGGGGACATGCAATGAAGCTACAGGGTAAACTAAGACTAATAAAAGAAAATATTTTTTCAAGCAACGTGTAATCAAACTCTGGAATTTGTTACCGGAGGATGTAGTAAAGGCTGTTAGTGTAGCTGGGTTTAAAAAAGGGTTGGACAAGTTCCTGGAGGAAAGGTCCATAAACCATTATTAAGAAGGGACCCAGGATATCAATGCTTGACCCAGTACAAGCATTGTGGAACCTGTGTCTTTTGGGGAAACTGCTAGGTACGTATGACCTAGATTGGCCACTGTTGGAAACAGAATACTGGGCTTGATGGACCTTGGTCTGACCCAGTATGGCATATCTTATGTTCTTATGCTAAAATACAAAAAACATTAAAAATAAAAAACATGAAATTAAATATTAAAAAGAACTTAAAGAATGAACTAAGACATATAAATAGAACATTCTAAAATATAAAACAATATAAAAATATATAAAAATATAAAAACCAAATTGAAGTACAGCCAATATACGGAGCTAAAACAATGTATGAATCAAAATCATATATAAAAGTGATTAATAGTAGGAGCAATAGAACAATAAATAATAATAAATAACAATAAAACAGATACAAAATTATCAATTAACTGGTTATAAAAAAGTTAACCACTCATAATTTAACATATAAATAAATATATATATAAATAAATACTTGTCACAATAAAAATCTATATATTAAATATATAAAACATAGATAAATGAGTATTTATACAGATGATAAAGATACTCATCACAAATGTGACTAATTAATAACATTAGGTGCTGGAATGCACTACCCCCTGGCATCCGTGCTATCAACAGCTTAACACAATTTAAGAAAGCTCTCAAATTCCATCTCTTCAACAAGTACCTTATAGAGTCAACGGCACTCATAGACCTCAGCGAGTCCACCAATTAATATAGTTCCTTGGTGTCTCAATTAACATGCCAAGTCTGATTCTCTATAAGTAAAGATTATGTTCATAGTAACTGCTCCTTGTAACTGATACCTATGCAGTAATGTTTTCCTTGTAAATAGATTGTAGATAGTTACCCATGTTATCCAAGTTCCTTCCCTTGTTATCTGTAAACTCATGCATGTTGACTGTACTGAGATTTTTTTTTTGTTCTATGTGAACCGCGCTGATGCTGAATAGTGCGGTATATAAGAGAATTTAAATAAATAAATAATAATAAATTAAAAGACAATAAAAAACACAACGTACCTGTATATTGTATTCCTTAATGAAAATGACTCCTATCATAATAGGGAGCCAATGATGTTAAGAACAATCCCATTATCATTAGAGAATGGAGCAAAAAACCAAAAAGAAACAAATGCTGAGGGAAGAGGACGAGAACATGAAAATTTGGCTAAATATAGGAACCTATTTTATGACAAAAATAATAATTCCAAGGGTTTGTAAACTAAAACAGCATAAAATTTCTTTCTAAAAATATTAAGATGAAATATGCATACATAAACATTCTCAAACTTATAAGATAAATGAATTACCTGAATAAGATTATCCATTAACTCCAAAACACATGTTGCTACGCTGTCACAGTATAAACCCTGTAAGTGGGATTTTAAGAAAGACAACTATAATAAATACGTGGGTATCTAATCATATAAAAATCCATTATGTAATCTTTTAGTGAATGTAGTCATATCCTCTAGATGGAAAATAGCCGTTACTGATTAGCGCATATATAAAAAAATGGCCAGCAAAAGGGTTTTTTTTTAAAATATACATGGAAACCGACTAATAGCTGTGCTGTCAAAATGATAACTGTACAAATAAAAAAGAACTGTGATAAGTGTATGCATGTCAGATTATGTACAGACACATTGTGTGATCTGTTAACAACTCCATATCTATCATTTTAAAAAAAAGGGGGGCCAACTTGTCGTTAAATAACGCATACATAAAAAGGCCGGAAATTTTAGTTGATTTAAGAGGATGTGTAGAACCCAACTGGACACGTCCACATGAATCATCAATAAACTTAAAAACTGGAATTAGTTACCGACCATAAGCCCACTACCCCGCTCTAAAACCTCACATGCATATAAACTACAAACAATCAACACATGAAGAACAAAAAGGTAAAAGACATCCAGCAGCAGAATGGGACAGTGTTGACGGCGGAGGATCACATTTTTGTGACAACGGCAACAACACCAAACTTAAACTGCGCGGAAGAAAGGCCCGGCAATCTACTTCTGTATCTTGCCATGAAAACCCAATGGATAGTTACAACAAAACAAATTGTGCTATGGTGCTGGAAGATGAGACCCCCAGGTCAGAAGGCACTCAACTAGCTACTGGGGAAGAGCTGAAGACTTTTCAGAGTAAAGCCAGCATTTATGATGTGGTTGGATCAAAGCCCTCGGGAAGTCTGACTGCTGATGTAGCTGCGCATGAAATGAGAGTCAGAAGCTGTAAAGATGTCTTACACATTGGAACATGGAACGTACGAAGCATGAACCAAGGGAAGTTGGAGGTGGTCAAGAATGAAATGGAACGTGTACAACTTGATCTGTTGGGTGTCAGCGAACTGAAATGGACTGGCATGGGGCACTTTGCATCAGATGATCACATGGTCTACTATGCTGGAAATGAAAGACAAAGAAGAAATGGTGTTGCATTTATAATAAAGAAGAAACTTGCAAGAACTGTAATGAAATACAATGCAGTCAGAGAACGCTTAATCTCTATTCGTCTACGAGGATTGCCTATCAACACAACTATAATTCAAGTATATGCCCCAACAACAGCTGCAGAAGAGAATGAAATTGAAGAGTTCTATGAACAAGTACAAGCTGAAATTGACAGAACATGCAAACAGGATATCCTGATAGTCATGGGTGACTGGAACGCAAAAGTTGGCAACAAAGAAGAAGGCAAAGTAGTTGGAAAATATGGACTTGGCAACAGAAATGAAGCTGGAGAAAGACTGATAGAATTCTGCAAGACCAATGATCTATTCATCTCAAACACCTTCTTCCAGCAACACAAGCGGCGACTGTACACATGGAATTCACCGAATGGATTATATAAAAATCAAATTGACTACATATGTGGAAGTCAACGATGGAAAAGCTCTGTAACATCAACAAAGACAAAACCTGGAGCTGACTGTAGTTCAGATCATCAACTACTAGTATGCAGACTCAAGCTAAAGTTGAAAAAAAGCAAACCACTCATGAATGCAGCAAAATATGACCTTGAGAATATACCACTGGAATTTAAGACTGCTTGCAAAATCGATTTGCTGCTTTAGATACAAATGACAGAGCTCCGGAAGAGTTATGGAATGACATCAAGAAGGTTGTGTTGGAAGAAAGTGAGAAGTCTCTACAAAAGGTGAAAAAGCAAAAACGGCCAAAATGGATGACGGAAGAAACTCTGAAAATTGCCCAGAAACGCAGAGAAGCTAAAGCCAGAGGAGAAAGAAAGACAATCACAGAACTCAACAGAGATTTCCAACGTGCAGCAAGACAGGACAAGGAAAAGCACTAAAGCTACGAGAGTTAAAGAAAAAGTTCCAGCCTCGAATTGGAATGTTACAAGATGCTCAAGGTTCTATGTTGAATGATGCTGAGAAGAACAAGAAAAGGTGGAAGGAATATACAGAGATTTTATATGATAAAGATCAAGTGGACCAACAGCCGCTTCAACCTGTATCTTATGATCGGGAACCATTGGTGATGAAAGAAGAAGTTGAAGCAGCATTGAAAGCCTTATCAAAGAACAAAGCACCAGGCATTGATAGCATTCCCATAGAAGTATTGCAGCAATCTGATGCAGCTGTTACCGTACTCATAAGACTCTGCCAAGAAATATGGAAGACAACATCATGGCCAACTGACTGGAAAAGATCTGTGTTTATACCAATACTAAAGAAAGGTGATCCAACTGACTGTGGAAATTATCGCACAATCACTCTGATCCCACATGCCAGCAAGGGACTACAACCATACCTGGAACAAGAACTACCTGAAGTGCAAGCAGGGTTCAGGAAAGGGCGAGGAACGAGAGACATCATTGCGGATGTGAGATGGATCCTTGAAAAGACTAAAGAATACCAAAAGGATATCTATTTGTGCTTTATCGACTATAACAAGGCTTTTGACTGTGTAAACCATGAGAAACTCTGGGCCACATTAAGAAGCATGGGTATACCAGAACACCTGATCGTTCTCTTGCGCAATCTGTACATTGATCAAGAAGCAACAGTTCGAACGGAACAAGGAGAAACAGAATGGTTTAAAATAAGCAAAGGTGCAAGACAAGGCTGCATACTTTTCCCCTACCTGTTTAATTTATATGCAGAACAAATCATCAGAGAAGCAGGATTGTATGAAGAGAACAGAGGTGTGAAGATTGGTGGAAGAGTCATCAACAACCTTCGCTATGCTGATGATACCACATTACTGGCTGAAAGTGAAGATGATCTGAAACATTTGCTTCTCACAATCAAAGAACATAGTCTCAAAATGGGCCTGCACCTTAATGTAAAGAAGACAAAGATCATGGCAACTGGCATAATCAACAGGTTCATCGTTGAAGGAGAAGAAATTGAAATTGTGAACAACTTTAACCTACTTGGATCAACAATCAATAAAGAAGCAACAAGCAGTCAAGAAATCAGACGACGCATTGCTCTTGGCAGAATGGCTATGAAAGACCTAGATAAGATTCTCAAGAGCAGAGATGTCTGTCTCCATACAAAGATTCGACTTGTTCAAGCCATGGTATTTTCAATAACATCATATGGATGTGAAAGCTGGACAGTGAAAAAGATAGACAGGAAGAAAATTGATGCCTTTGAATTATGGTGCTGGCGGCGAATACTGTTTATACCATGGACTGCCCGAACAACAAACCAGTCGGTACTAGAAGAGATCAAACCTAAGCTTTCTTTAGAAGCTCAGATGACAAGACTTCGACTTTCATACTTTGGACACATCATGCGAAGAGAGAGATCATTAGAGAAAGACATTATGCTTGGCAAGATAGAAGGTCAACGCAAAAGAGGAAGGCCAGCAATGAGATGGATCAATACAATAACAGCAGCTACGGATACCAGTCTGTCAAAAATGAGCCGCCTGACTGAAGACCGAACACAATTTAGGATAGCTATCCAGAGGGTCGCCATGAGTCGACTCCGACTCGACGGCACTTAACAACAACAACATAAGTTTGAGATTGTTTATGTATGCATATTTCATCTTAATATTTTTAGAAAGAAATTTTATGCTGTTTTAGTTTACAAACCCTTGGAATTATTATTTTTGTCATAAAATAGGTTCCTATATGTAGCCAAATTGTCATGTTCTCGTCCTCATCCCTCAGCATTTGTTTCTTTTTGGTTTTTTGCTCCATTCTCTAATGTTAATGGGATTGTTCTTAACATCATAGGTTCCCTAATATTATGATAGGAGTCATTTTCAGTTATTAAGGAATACAATATACAGGTACGTTCTGTTTTTTATTGTCTTTTAATGTTATTTATTAGTCACATTTGTGATGAGTATCTTTATCAACTGTATAAATACTCATTTATCTATGTTTTATATATTTAATATATAGATTTTTATTGTGACAAGTATTTATTTATATATTTATTTATTTATATGTTAATTTATGAGTGGTCAACTATTTTATAACCAGTTAAATGATAATTATGTATCTGTTTTATTGTTTTTTATTATTATTTATTGTTCTATTGCTTCTACTATTAATCACTTTTATATATGATTTTGATTCATACATTGTTTTAGCTCCATATATTGGCTGTACTTCAATTTGGTTTTTATATTTTTATATTTTTTATATTGTTTTATATTTTAGAATGTTCTATTTATATGGCTTAGTTCATTCTTTAAGTTCTTTTTAATATTTAATTTCATGTTTTTTATTTTTAATGTTTTTTGTATTTTAGCCATTCATTGCCCCTGAGGAAGGTTTTTACGAAACACGGCCTGTGTCGGGCCAGTGGCTGAAGTGGATTTAGTTAATAAAGGCTTCTATTTTGACACGTCCTTTTGTTTGCAGTCCATGTTTGTACTGGGTGGTTTGTTGCACGTGGATCCGTGCTTGGTTTGTTGGACCCTCAAGGTGCCACCTTCTCCAGGTTTTCAAAAGACTCAACTTCCTCATCATTCTATTGTTGTAGAATCAGCAATGAGGCGGATAAAGAGTGCAAAGAAGCACTCTTCTTATCCGCCAGGTCGTGAGTCTAGGACTTTAGATGCCTTTGGACGTTGATGCTTCCAGGCATCCATGCTTTCAGCAAGAATTATCTCATATATTTTCTATATGGGATTATCTCTTGAAGAGGTCACAAAGAACTTAAAGCTTTTGATCCCTTTTCTTCAAGAACATAAAAGAGCAGACTTTTTCTTATTAATCAGTCATGCTCAAAATGTCTCCAAATTCCTTAATCGTGCTTCCTTGGACTGTTTTGAGTCTATTAGCAGAACTTCTGCTATAGCCATAGGAGCACGACGCAGGGCCTGGCTCCAAGCTTCAGACTTGGACAAATGGGTACAAGAAAGGCTGGGAAATACTCCTTGTACTGTTGAAAATCTCTTTAACAAGGATGCTTTATTCCAAGATAATCAGTTAAACACTGTTACTGCTTGCAGAGGATTGTCAAAACTTTCCTCTATCCCAGCTAGTAAAAAATCTCCTAACAAACTTTATCCCCCTAAGGGGAAAAAGTTTTATTCATCTTCTACCCATCATGCAGATGTTTCCAAAGAAGGGCAACATCATACCAGGCTAAGAAAACCAAAGCCTCAACAGGCTCAGCAAACCCAGCAGTTGCAGGGTTTCTGATATTTATTCATTAAATCTCTTTTTCCTGTTGAGTTTCAGAACCGCTATTTCTTAACAACAGAAGCGTTTACAGTTCTTCTCATCCTTACTGAGAGGTCAGTGATACACTGGCTCAATCCTCCACTTTAGGCATGAATATTTTGCCAAGAGGAATCCATTCTTTTAGCTCTTATAGCTATTAAGGATAGTCATGCTCTACAGGTAACAGGTTTCTCCTGTCCTTTTAAAGCAAAAAGAGGAGTAACAACTAATTACAAGGTATGCTATGCCCTTCACCTTGACAGTTGTCCTGTACGAGGATATCTCATATTTTTGATTGCAGGGGAGCTTTACCTTTTCCAGAGACTTACCAAATTGTAAGTCTTCACAACTCTGTATTACTTTCTATCCCTCTTAGTCGAGACTTCACTCTAAGAGTGATACTATTTGACTGGAGGGCTTACCCTTTAAGCCATAGGATTGTCTTCAATACCTACTCAAGTAAGTGATTTCTATACAGAGTTTCTCCCCTCTGCAATCTTTTCAAATATTTCTTTTAAGACAGCTTATCAGACCATAATTGAGTTTTATCACTTCTAATTATGTCTGTCGGTCCTTTTCCAATCTATAGGACCTAACCTCTTCTGCTGCCTTAATAACAGATAATTCCAAGAGAGGTTCCAAAACCTACTTGGACAATTTATCATTGCAGGCAACCGGCCTGTCTACTATTCTTAGCCATCTTCAATTCTTTGGCTCCCACAGAATAGATTAAGTTGCACACTGGCAATTAAACAGCCAGATCTCACCTAAGCAACCTACAACATGCTCTCTGCAATTCTACAAAAAGCTCTGCAACTATGGGCCTTTGCCAGAGAGCGTCAGAGCCATTCCTGGTAGGTAACTTCCAGATAGTTAAAAGGCTTTGCCCAGTCATGCTCCCACATGACCGGTTTTTTCCTACTCTTACCATCTTCCTTAAAATTTCATTTTAGGGAAAATAAACCAGGGCTTAGATCACGTGAAAGCATAAAGAATTGCTTAATTCCCTGAGTTGTTCCATATCTCCAGTGGAACTCTTCCAACAGGAATGCATTTCTTTTTACTGCAGTCGGTCCTTGTCTAGTGCATTCCTTCTAATTTCCCATACTTCATTGGAGCTTACGCTGAACAAAGAGCGCATTATACTCATATTGCCCTCATAGACAGGCAAATTTGGTATTCCCTTATATTGCGTCTTTTTCTCCACACTGAAGTTTGTCATGGGTTAGATCAGAATCTGCCTATGGAATTAGGAAAAACAGAGCTGAGCAGGTCTAAAAGTGACAGCTCAGAGCACATGGATCAGGGTTGCTATGAGCAACCAGCAAAAACAAAAGCACCAGGTGTAGGAGCACGCCCTAGTAGGGGATTACATCATAGCATATTAGCTGATGAGAGGCAGCTGAGGGCAGGCCAAGCTCAACTCTAGGAGTGACGCAGATAAAACTCACTCAGAGTTTGTCAGTAGGAGAGCTAACCAGGATCCTAGGAGTGCTAACCAGGATTCCAGAAGTGCTAACCAAGAGCTTAAGGCAGCTAACCAGGAGCTTAGTGGAGCTAAGCAGGAGTACGGCAGAGCTGTTTTGGAAACTAAAGGAAAAACTTCACAAAGAGGTTTAAACAGAGTTCCAGAGGAGAGAGCTAAGAGAATACCAGAGTCTGGTTACAGGGTGGTGGGCAGCACTGAACAAGAACCAGGTGGTTGGGGCCACAAAGGTATTCAGGCTGGCAGACGGAAGGAACCTGTAAGAGGAAGTCTCCCCGAGAACAGGTACCGGGAGAGCAAGAACTGTTATCAAAGGGATACTTACTTGCCCAAGGAGAAGGGTGCAGTAATGGGGAGTAGAAGGCTTGTTTGTAGGAAAAGCCACGCTAAGGGGTCTGTTTACTAAAGGCCGGTGGTGTGCGGTCCGCGGTGCAGAGCGGGTGCCGTAGAAGGAGTGGGCGTTCCGTCGGGAAGCTGTGAGTGACAGATGCGCGAAGGTGCGCGGCGCCCGTGTGGTTAGTGCCCTGTGCAATTAACGAGGTTGATCTGTGCACATGGGACACACTGCTCACGGATTTGGGCTTTCCAGTATTGTGCTGCACATTGCTGACGGAAACGGTTTCCTTTCCCTTCCCAGCACCTCTAACGCGACTGTTGGACTCGCGGTATATTTCTTTGGAGATTCGGGCACGCTCCTGTGCGGCGAGTCTCCCCCCTCCCACATTCCGCCCACTGACCCCGTCTCTCCGCCCCTAGGGGGCCTTCCTCCGCCCTCATTTCTCCTTTCCACGCCTGTTTCGCACATTACCGTCCCGCAAATGTGCGCGTTGTCGGCGCACGCTTGCGGGACCCGTTAATGTGCCGCGCACTCGTACGGGGCGCTTAAGAGCACTTAAATACCTCTTTTAGAGCGCTCATGTGCGCCCCGTACAAGTGCGCCGTTTAGTAAACAGACCCCTAAGTTTCCTTGCTCAGAAAGCTCTGGGGGAACCGAGCCAAAGGACAGGCTAATTCCCTATAATAGAGGGAACTTTGAAAAAGAGAGTTTCCCATACACACAGCCAGGGGTGTGTGGCCCTCTAGGGGAAAACTCTGCTCTTTACGGTAACCTCCCAATTTCCTTTGATAGAGAGGGGGAGAGAAGCCTTTGGAAAGAAGAGGAGGGTTTCTGCAACAATGATATGAGATACAGCCATTCTGAAGATAGCTACGGGGAAAGCTATGAAGATATGGATTGTGACTTTTGTGGGGAAAGTCCTGAGGAGTTCCAAATGGAATGTGCACTAATGTTTTCTGATAACATTTCCTCTCTATGTTAATCTGTTTAAAGACAGAAATCCGTTTAGGGAAACGGATTCTGTAAAACTTGCTTGTGTAAAATACAAGGACTGTCTTACCTTTTTGACTGGCTGAAGATAAGCACCTTTTTGTTCACAGTAGTTCATTTTCTTTTGTACCAGAAAATATGGTTTGTTTCTTTTGATTCTTATGTGCAAAGGTTCACCCAGAAGGGATAATAAAATACCTCTTTTTTGAAAAGCCTGGCTACTCGTTCACAACTACCTTTTTGATTAGCTAGTGGGACTACAGATCCCAGGGGGCATTGTAAAGTCCCGGCTACATTAAGAAGAGGCCCCACTGAAGCTCCCTAGGCGTCCGCCTATAAGAGTGAGTAGGTGGGTGACAAACGGCGTAGTTCTTTGGATTTTTGCCTAAGGATTAAAAAGACAGCTGCAAGAACTACTGGTCAACTGGTGAGGACTGTATCCAGACTGAGGAGAGCCGTCGTGGAAGATTCTCGTTGTCAGGTGCTGATGACCCAGCTGACTTTCTCACAGGCTGAATCCTGCATGAAGCCTCAGGTAAAGGGTACCTGGGCATAACTGGGGCAGGACAAGTGTGAGAAAGGGGGCGCTGGTGGGCGCTACTGGGAGAAATAGACGGAGGGAAGAGAAAAGTCGCAGTACCGCACTTGGTGGGGTTTTTTTGTCTTTCTCTCTCCACAGGGACGTCGACGCTGAAGATGGAGCCGCAGGATGTCATGCGCTGGATGCAGACACAGTGGGACAAACAAATGGAGCTGGTCCGGTATCTGCAGGAGCAGACCGCCCTGACTATGAGGGAACAGCAAAAGCCGGTGATGGACACCATGGAGGCGCTTTTGAAGAAGCCAGTGGATGCCAGAGCAGACATCCCCTCCATATTCCAGGGAGCAGGACTGAGTCCTTATGGTGCTTTGTCATTAGGACAATTAAAGCCGCATGATAATCTGGACGATTATATAGACGCTTTTGAGCGTATAGCTGCAGTTTTGAAATGGCCAGAGGAGCAATGGGCAACTAGGTTTGCCATATCACTATCTGGCGAGGCTCTTTCTGCATATAAAGCCATGCCGGCTAGCCTGGCATCTAATTATGCAGAAATTAAAAAAGCAGTCAAAGACAGACTAGGGCTGACTCCTATGCATTACTACAGAATGTTTAGGGAGGCAAGGATAAAGCCTCAGGAGACCCCTAAGGCCCTGTCTCAAAGGCTGAAAAGTTTGGCCGGAAAATGGTTAAATCCGGAAGGAAGCACACTGGAAACAATTATAGACAGAATTGTTTTAGAGCAGTACATGCAAGCTGTTCCCAGTGAGGTAAAAACATTTCTGACGCTCCAGCATTGTCAAACCACCGATGAGGCAGCCACTCTTGCTGAGAGGTTTTTCGCAGCAGAGATGACTGACAACTCGGGGGTAGGTCTGTGGCGAGCAGCTGGGATGAAAGATTTTAGCAGGAAAGGTAACAGGTTAAATGCTAAAATGTCTGTTGTTAATAACTCTGAAAATGTTAATGTTTTGCATGTACCCAAAGGGAAATGTTTCACTGTGGGAAGGCCGGACATTTTCAGAGAAGCTGCCCGGAAAGAACAGTTCTGGTGTCAGGAGCTGAAGAACCAAACCAGGATGGGTTTTTCCTACCAGTCAAGGTAGAAGGTATGGATGCACTGGCACTACTTGACTCGGGGGCTGACCAGAGCCTGGTTTCACGAGAGCTCTGGGAAGCCATTGAGAAGCACCGTTCGTCACCCCCGAGTCAAGCAGAAGGCCGAGTACGTATTAGGTGCGTGCATGGCGCATTTGTTCAATATCCCCTACATAAAGTATCTGTGCAAGGATTTAGCACCACTGGGGAAGTAAAGGTAGCTGTGATCCCCAAATTGCCAGAAGATGTTGTCCTGGGTAAGGACTGGCCTCCCTTTTATGAAGGGCTGGGAAGGGACTTAGGCACACGAATGGGCTTAGTGTCCACCCGGTCTCAAGCCGGAACCTCCAGGATGGGAGAAGTGGCCACAGGAAGCACAGATGAGCCTGAGGGGGAGGAAGGATCCCAAGGGGAGGAAAGATCCCAAGGGGAGGAGCTAGAGGAGGAAGAGATAGACAATCTTCCTGTACATGAGGATTTGATACATGCCCCGGTTAAAGAAGCTAAGAAGGATAAGTCCAAGAAACGTCGGGAGAGGTATTGTAGGACCCGAGAGAGGGCCGACTTAGAGGCCGGTATAGGATTGCCCTGGGTGCCTGCAGAGGTAGTCAGGAAGTTTCCCTCGTTCCCCATGGAGCAGAGAGCTGACCCAGCTCTCAAAAGGGCATTTGAGAGGGCTTGGGAAACCCGACCTACCTTACCTAGGTTTTTCTTGGAAAATGAGCTATTATATAGGGAGAGTATAAACCCACATAATGATGCCGTAAGGAAGCAGCTAGTTGTGCCAACGACTTTTAAGGTGACAGTATTGCGATTGGCACATGACCACCCAGTAGGTAGTCACAAGGGGATCCAGGGTACGCTTGACCAGATTTTAGCTAGGTTTTATTGGCCAGGGGTTTTTAAAGAGACCCGGCAATATTGTGAGTCATGTCCCGATTGTCAGAGGGTGACGGCTATAAAACCCAAGGCAGTGCCTATGGTGCCTACACCCACTATAGCGGCCCCCATAAGCTGAATAGGGGTTGATATTATAGGACCTTTAGTGAAAACACAGAGGGGTTTTAAATATATCCTGGTCATAGTCGACCATGCCACGCGTTTCCCTTGAGCTATCCCATTGAGGAACACCTCGGCCAGAATAATAGGCCTAGAACTTATAAAACCTTTCTGTGAAATAGGTTTCCCTAGAGAGGTTTTAACAGACCAGGGTAGCAATTTCCTGTCCAAGCATTTAGCCATGGTCTGGGAAACCTTTGGCATCAGACACGTACGGACATCGGCATACCATCCGCAGTCTAATGGACTCGTGGAGCGAATGAACCAGTCCATTAAACAGTTGCTACGGAGGGGTTTGAAAAAGGGAGAAATGTCTGAATGGGACACGCTGCTCCCATTCACTCTATATGCGTGTAGGGAACGCATACAGGCATCCTTGGGGGCATCCCCCTACGAACTGCTGTTCGGCTGCGCTCCAAGAGGAGTGTTGGACATCCTACAGGAGCAGTGGGTCGAGCCGGACGTGCAAGAGGTTGGGGTACCTCAGTTTTTAAGAGACTTAAGGCAACGCCTGGAGAGGACATCCAAAGCCTCTATGGAAAACTTACAGGCCAGTAAGCAAAGACAAAAATATTATTATGACAGGGGCACAAGACCTAGGCAGCTGAACATAGGAGATAAGGTACTCATTCAGGTATCAGACCCGGGACCCAAGTTTGAGTCCAGGTGGAAGGGCCCTGGTACAGTGGTAGGGAAGGTTGGCCCTGTGTCTTATCGGGTGGAAAACAAAAGAGGGCGCCAACAGTTTTATCACCTGAACGTACTGAAGCTGTGGAAGGACAGGTCAGCCACTGCCAGTCTGGTTTACCATAGAGCAGCGAGATAGGTCCCGCAAAGAAATTACGTGCTGTCTGAGAGGCTCAGCAGCCCATAATATTTTAAGGGGGGGGGATCTGTCATGGGGTAGATCAGAATCTGCCTATGGAAAAGGAAAAACAGAGCTGAGCAGGTCTAAAAGATACAGCTCAGAGCACATGGATCAGGGTTGCTATGAGCAACCAGCAAAAACAAAAGCACCAGGTGTAGGAGCACGTCCTAGTAGGGGATTACATCATAGCATATTAGCTGATGAGAGGCAGCTGAGGGCAGGCCAAGCTCACCGGAACTGTAGGAGTGACGCAGATAAAACTCACTCAGAGTTTGTCAGTAGGAGAGCTAACCAGGATCCTAGGAGGGCTAACCAGGATTCCAGAAGTGCTAACCAGGAGCTTAAGGCAGCTAACCAGGAGCTTAGTGGAGCTAAGCAGGAGTACGGCAGAGCTGTTTTGGAAACTAAAGGAAAAACTTCACAAAGAGGTTTAGACAGAGTTCCAGAGGAGAGAGCTAAGAGAATACCAGAGTCTGGTTACAGGGTGCTGGGCAGCACTGAACAAGAACCAGGTGGTTGGGGCCACGAAGGTATTCAGGCTGGCAGACGGAAGGAACCTGTAAGAGGAAGTCTCCCTGAGAACAGGTACCGGGAGGGCAAGAACTCTTATCAAAGGGATACTTACTTGCCCAAGGAGAAAGGTGCAGTAACGGGGAGTAGAAGGCTTGTTTGTAGGAAAAGCCACGCTAAGTTTCCTTGCTCAGAAAGCTCCGGGGGAACCGAGCCAAAGGACAGGCTAATTCCCTATAATAGAGGGAACTTTGAAAAAGAGAGTTTCCCATACACACAGCCAGGGGTGTGTGGCCCTCTAGGGGAAAACTCTGCTATTTACGGTAACCTCCCAATTCCCCTTGATAGAAAGGGGGAGAGAAGCCTTTGGAAAGAAGAGGAGGGTTTCTGCAACAATGATATGAGATACAGCCATTCTGAAGATAGCTACGGGGAAAGCTATGAAGATATGGAATGTGACTTTTGTGGGGAAAGTCCTGAGGAGATCCAAATGGAATGTGCACTAATGTTTTCTGATAACATTTCCTCTCTATGCTAATCTGTTTAAAGACAGAAATCCGTTTAGGGAAACGGATTCTGTAAAACTTGCTTGTGTAAAATACAAGGACTGTCTTACCTTTTTGACTGGCTGAAGATAAGCACCTTTTTGTTCACAGTAGTTCATTTTCTTTTGTACCAGAAAATATGGTTTGTTTCTTTTGATTCTTATGTGCAAACGTTCACCCGGAAGGGATAATAAAATACCTCTTTTTTGAAAAGCCTGTTCACAACTACCTTTTTGATTAGCTAGTCGGACTACAGATCCCAGGGGGCATTGTAAAGTCCCGGCTACATTAAGAAGAGGCCCCACTGAAGCTCCCTAGGCGTTCGCCTATAAGAGTGAGTAGGTGGGTGACAAGTTATAGAAGGATCCATACTTGTGGTCTTAAGACTAAGGAATTCTCTGCACCCCTTCACGTAGATCTCCATGTCTGGTTATTCAAAGTCTATAATTTTTAAAGACATCTAGACTTATCCTTCTGACTAGGAACATTCCACTGGTTTCCATGTAACCACCTTCATGGTTCTCCCACATGTAACCAGTAAGGAGTTCTCTATCCATTTTCTCAAGCAGGTCTTACCACTTCTTGTTATTAAGTGAGTCTCTCTCTCTCTCTATATATATATATATAGATAGATAGATAGAGAGAGATAGAGATATTTTATATAAATACACATATCTCACTCTGAAAGATTTGTTACTGTCCATTGTGATAAGGAAGCTTATCATAGCTCAGGTAGGAGCTATAGAAAAGATGATGTGACTCTGAACAAGCAACCTGTCAGTTCTGGTAGAAGTAAGAAAACAGAGTTTTCACATAAAAGACTACCAGTCCCAGAATGCACCAGGTTTCCAGCAGCCATGAGAGGGGCTGAAGTGAGAAAACGTGTGTGCAATCAAGAGAGCTATGAGGTAATCCCTAAGCACTCATCTCAAAGGGCAGGGCCTGATTCAACACAGCTGCGCTGTGTTAGGGAGGAGCACACATTAGGACAGAATAAGAATAGAGCTTATTCTACAGATAACAGCTACAGAAAGAGCTTCAGAGACAGATACAGCAACAGCTTCAAGCTCAAGCACCAACTTCATCTCGAGAAGCAGAAGCCAAGCCAAGCGGATAGAGAAGGAAACTCTCTGGAAGGAAGAGAAGAAAGGCCATTGGAAGGTCTGGGAGAGTCCAAGGCGGTACCTGTACTGGGAGGTATTCCAAATGCCAGCAGAGTCCATTGGACTGGAGTCAGCCAGAGGAATGGAATGGCAGAGATAGGAATCACCAGTGGCTACCTGGAAGAGAGAAGACTGCACGAGGAAAGGACTTTCAGACCTATGCCAGAAGGTATGTGAGGAAAGATCCAGTGTCCAGGGATCAAGATTGGAAGGCTGGACATCAGAACTGGATTACATACTGGCCAGGCTATACAGAGAGGAATTATGATAGCAGGAGAGGCTCAGGTATGAACACTGATCCAGACCCTATCTATAATAGTGAATGGCAGCAAGGGAATAAGCATTCTCATGATAGTGCCTTATGGAAAGACTCGTCTGTGCCAATGTATGATAGTGACCCTATGCTGATTGATGAAGGGGGAGATACAGCAGATGAAACTATTGATTACATGGATTGTTCTTTATCCAAGTGCTATTGCTAGCTTTCTGTGAGCAAACACATCAGCCATCACAAAGAAACCTAACTTTGTTCTTTATTCCACTGAAAACAGCTCTTAAAGCAGGATTTGGGTTCACACAGTAGCAGCCAGCCAGCTAAAGGGTTTCAGCTGGACAATTGATAGTAATTAAAGCTGCACCTGATTGTGTGTGTGAGCAAGGAAGAATCACTGCAGGATCTGTGTGGAAAATAAGCAGAAGTTAACCTAACAAGCAAAGTTCATTTATTTCTTTGTGCCTTTTTATTTGGTAATTATTTGCTAAGAAAACATTAGCTAATTGCCTGACAAGTTGAAGGTTGTTTTCTGATTTGCTTTGTGACTTTATGTTATCCATTTAAACACTGCAAGCAAGTAACCTCATTTATATTGCTACCAAGCATATTTGTGCTGGGTGAATTAAACCCCATCAATAAAAGAAGTATTTTATTGGCCTTACCACTGGTATCACAACTCAATTATTGTCTTCAGCTGTGTTTGGGAGTGAAAGAACTACATTACCCACAATACCTTGCAAGAATCATATGAATATATGCATCGTCAAGATTGTGTAAGTTCTCACCCTAGGCAGCCGTCTGACACCATATTAATGCTGTTCCAGCATACCATAAGGTTTTAAATGGACAACCAATTTCTATGGTAATTAGAAACTACCTTCTTTTACTGTAACCTCTCCGGTTACGTTACATCTGAAGCTCTCCATGTAAAGTCATTATCCTAAGTGATATCACTTAGGGAAGACATTACTGATCTTCAAGAAATTGGAGGCTACACTGCCTACTACAATTGTTTTTCTCTTTCATTTGGATAGAGGGGTCTTAAAGACCCATCCTTTTTCTGCAAACCAGTCAGATTTATCTCCTCTCTTTCCTAGAGCCTTATTCTGCTCCAAGGACAAGAAACTTAAAACTTTGGCCTACAGAAGCTTTAGCTTCTCATTCAAAGTCCAACCCCATTAAACTCCCCCAGTTTTTTCTTCTGGGATTAGTTCTAGCCTTTTAGGGTTCTGACCTCTGCCTGTATTGCAAAATTTATTTCCTCTACTTCACAGTGAGGTATTTTCTTTGAGGATAATGTACTGGCTCTTACCACCAGACCCTTATTAGCCTCAATAAATACTTTTGCAATACTTTTGACTAAGGTCCACATTAGAAAATTAGAATTCAATATTTACTAACATTTATGATCTACACAAGGACTCCCCTCTAGACGTCTTGTTTAGTCAAGCTGTTCCACAACACACCCTTTTTAATTCAACTCCTACCCTCCATCCCTTGGATGCTTGAGGTTCTGGGAAATAGCATGGCCCATCTATTAGATTTGCAACATGCTGGGACATCCTCTAGGCCAGTGATGGCTAACCTTTTTGAGCCCGAGTGCCCAAACTGCCGCACAAAACCAAAGAATTTCCTCAAAGTGCCAGCACGCCATTTGCATAAGTGGTCTTATTTGCATAAATATTTGCATAATGTTACCATACACTAACTTTTAGTAAACATGTCTCTTAATGAGTGTATGGATAAAGAAAGACTAAAAGATTTCTACATTACTATAATCCAGTGCCAACCGCCAGGCACATTAGGAACTACTACAAACGCTGCCCATTTAGAACCCATAGCAAACCCGCCGTATCCTGACAGCATTACCAAGACTCACAAAGCACCATACCCTACCTATCAAAAGGCAACACTGCAAATATTAAACCAATACATTTCAGAGAATACTGGGGAAAGAGAACAAGTGGCAACGTCAAATAGGAATTTCCTCTTGTACCAAACAAAGCGCAGATGTTAATGATGCACATTTCCCAGAGCTGACATATTCCAGTTAATAAATTCAAAATAAAGAGATATCTTTCTACCTTTTGTGCATTTTTTTCAGTTGCAATTGGTCCAGCCATTTTCTTCTGGTTTCTTCATGTTTTCTGCTAACTCTCCATCGTCTGCTGTCCATTTGTCCTTTCTTCTCTCTTCTAGTTTTTTTTCCATTCTCTCTCTCTCTGCATCTGCTTTAACATACTAATCTTTCTACTTTTGCTCTTTCCTCATTCTTATTTCATCCACACAAATTGTACCCCTCCATCCTCAATCCCCAATTACTCTCCCAATACCTGGCCAATTGTAGATTTTTCATCCCTCCTACACAAAATATTTTTCCCCTCTCCATTTTACTCTCCCAGCCCCATCCCATTCTAATCCTCCCCCAACATCAGCTCCCTTCTAGTTCCAGTCTCACCCAGCATCCATTCCCTTCTTCAAGCCCCCCACTTCCCCTCAGCCCATTTCCATTCCAAGCCCCGTCCCCATCAGCTATTTACAGTTCAAGCCACCCACTTCCCCTCAGCCCATTTCCATTCCAAGCCCCATCCCCAACAGCTATTTGCAGTTCAAGCCCCCTTCCACTCAGCCCATTTCCAGTCCTAGCAACCCCCCCAACCCATTACCAGTCCTAGCCCCCCATAGCCCACTCCCAGTCCTAATCCCACCAGCCCATTTCCAGTCCTAACCTCCCCATCAGCCCACTCCCAGTCCTAATCCCCCATCACTCAATTTTTAGTTTAAGCCCCCACAGCGCCCATCACCACTCCTAACCCCCCCAGCCCAGCGCCCATCACCACTCCTAACCCCCCCAGCCAGCCCAGTGCCCATCACCACTCCTAACCCCCCCCAGCCAGCCCAGTGTCCATCACCACTCCTAACCCCCCCCGCCCAGTGCCCATCACCACTCCTAACCCCCCCACCCCAGCCCATCACTACTCCTAATTCCCCCCCAGCCCAGCCCTGCCCATCTACACTCATTACTCCCCCCCAGCCCAGCCCAGCCCATCACCACTCCTAACCCCCCCAGCCCAGCCCATCACCACTCCTAACCCCCCCCAGCCCAGCCCATCACCACTCCTAACCCCCCTCCAGCCCATCACCACTCCTAACCCCCCTCCAGCCCATCACCACTCCTAACCCCCCCCAGCCCAGCCCAGCCCAGCCCATCACCACTCCTAACCCCCCCAGCCCAGCCCAGCCCATCACCACTCCTAACCCCCCCCACCCCACCCCAGCCCATCACCACTCCTAACCCCCAGCCCAGCCCAGCCCAGGGAAAATTAAAAAAAAAAAGAAAACCATTCTGCTGCCGCGGTCGGGGCCGCCGCGGCAGAATCGAGCGTGCCGCGGGGCCCCCCTGTACCCACCCGGCAGAGCCTGCCCTCCCCGTAGCGGGTGTCTCTGTGGGGGTGCAGTCCGACGGGCCGGCTGGCAGGGCGCGGGGGAAGAGTTTCTCCCTCGCTGCTCTGTTAAGCCCGCGGGGGCTGAGTGGAAGTTCCCATCAGCCCCCGCGGGGTTATCAGAGTCGCGAAAGGGAAACTCTTCCCTTCGCGCTCTGCAAGCCGGCGCGTCAGACTGCAGCTCCAAAGAGACAGCTGCTACGGGGAGAGCAGGCTCTGCCGGGTACAGGGGGGCCCCGCGGCACGCTCGATTCTGCCGCGGCGGCCCCGACAGCGGCAGCAGACAGGTTTTTTTTTTTTTTTTTCAATTGCGGACCTTCAGGCATGCCAGCTGCAAGGCCTTCGCGTGCCACAGCTGGCACGCGTGCCATAGGTTCGCCATCGCTGCTCTAGGCATTTCTAGCTTGGGAGTCCCCATATGTGAAGACTTATTCCTGCTTGTTCCTGGAGATAGCACAGTTACTTACCTGTAACAGGTGATCTCTGGGAACAGCAGGAATACGTCTTCACAACCCACCTACCTCCCCTAGGAGTTGTTTTTCTCTCTCTCTCTCTCTCTAATTTGTCTACTTCCCTCCTTCGGTCTCAGTTACAAACCCAGCTGATGAGAGGGAAGTGAATGGGCAGCAAGGCAGCGCGCATGCGTGCGGGATGCTCCCAAAAGCTTTCTTTTTGGACGCTGGGGAGCGTTCCCACGCAGGCTCCGTCGGTACTGACGTACCCATATGTGAAGACTTATTCCTGCTGTTCCCAGAGTTCACCTGTTACAGGTAAGTAACTGTGCTATCCCTTTTATCATTTTGGTGGCTCTTCTCTGTACCTTTTCTGCTATATCCTTTTTAAGATATGCAGGACAAAATTACATACAATATTCAAGGTGTGGTTGCACCATGGAGGGATACAGAGGCATTATAATATCTTTGGTTTTATTCTCCATTCCTTTACGTATGATTCCTAGCATTCTATTTGCTTTCTTGTCAGCCACTGCATATTGGGCAGAGGGCTTAAACGTATTATCCAGGATGACACCTAGATCTTTATTCTGGATGGGGATTCCTAATGTGAACCTTGCATTGTATAACTATATTTAAGGTTGTTTTTCCCTAAATGTATAACTTTCCACTTAAATTTCATCTGTCATTTGGACGCCCAGTATTCTAGTTTCTCAAAGTCCTCTTGCAATTTTTCAAACTTCTCTTGTCTTTTAACAACTTTGAATAATTTTGTATCATTTGCAAATTTGATCACTTCACTTGTTCCCATTTCCAGGTCATTTATGAATATATTAAAAAGCAGCGAGCCCAGCACAGATATCTGGGGTACTCCACTATTCACCTTTCACCATTATGAAAATTGGCCATTTAGCTCTACTTCTGTTTTCTATCGTCTAACCACTTCCCAATCTATAATAGCACACTGCCTTTTTTCCCATGACTTTTTAGTTTCCTCAAGTCTCTCATGAGTTACCTTGTCAAAGGCTTTCTGAAAATCCAGATACACTGTATTAACAGGCTCACCTTTATCTACCTGTTTATTAACACCTTCAAAAAATATAGATTAGTGAGACAAGACTTTCCTTGGCTAAATCCATGTCGGCTTTTCCCATTAAATCATGACTATCTATATGTTTCCTTCACTTGGTTTGCAACTTGACAGGCTGTGAGGGCT
This sequence comes from Ichthyophis bannanicus, assembly GCA_033557465.1. Classification (NCBI taxonomy): domain Eukaryota; kingdom Metazoa; phylum Chordata; class Amphibia; order Gymnophiona; family Ichthyophiidae; genus Ichthyophis; species Ichthyophis bannanicus. Next base: position 195,605,336 of record CM066037.1, on the reverse strand, counting down.
TGTGTGCATCAGTAATGATGAGGGATAAGCTGTCAGTAGTTTAAGAACTGGCAGGGTCTCCCAAGATGGACAGGTCTCAGCTGATGTGCCAGACCAAGACAAACCACCCATCTGGGCAGTAGCAGCATGGGACGGTGTTGGCGGCGGAGGATTACATTTCTGTGACAATGGCAACAACACTAAACTTAAACTGCACAGAGGAAAGGCCTGACAATCTACTTCTGTATCTTGTCATGAAAACCAAATGGATAGTCACAACAAATGGCACTATAGTGCTGGAAGATGAGACCCCCCAGGTCGGAAGGCACTCAACTAGCTACTGGGAAGGAGCTGAAGACTTCAGAGTAAAACCATCATTTATGATGTAGTTGGATGAAAGCCCTCGGGATGTCTGACTGCTGGTGTAGCTGCGCATGAAATGAGAGTCAGAAGCTGTAAAGATGTCTTACATATTGGGACATGGAACGTATGAAGCATGAACCAAGGGAAGGTGGAGGTGGTCAAGAATGAAATGGAACGTCTAAAACTTGATCTGTTGGGTGTCAGCGAATTGAAATGGACTGGCATCAGACACTTTGCATCTGATGATCACATGGTCTAGTATGCTGGAAATGAAAGACAAAGAAGAAATGGTGTTGCATTTATAATAAAGAAGAAAATTGCAAGAACTGTAATGAAATATGATGCATTCAGTGAACGCTTAATCTCTATTCGTCTATGAGGATTGCCTATCAACAAAACTAGAATTCAAGTATATGCCCCAACAACAGCTGCCGAAGAGGATGAAATTGATGAGTTCTATGAAGACGTACAAGTTAAAATTGACAGAGCATGCAAACAGGATATCCTGATAGTCATGGGTGACTGGAACGCAAAAGTTGGCAACAAAGAAGAAGGCAAAGTGGTTGGAAAATATGGACTTGGCAACAGAAATGAAGCTGGAGAAAGACTCATAAAATTCTGCAAGACCAACGATCTATTCATCTCAAACACCTTCTTCCAACAACACAAGCGGTGACTGTATGCATGGACTTCACACAATGGATTATACAAAAATCAAATTGACTATATCTGTGGAAGCCAATGATGGAAAGGCTCTATAACATCAAAAAAAGACAAAACCGGGACCTGACAGTGGTACAGATCATCAACTACTAGTATGCAAACTCAAGCTAAAGTTGAAAAAGAGCAAACCACTCATTAATGCAGCAAAATATGACCTTGAGAATATACCACTGGAATTTAAAGACTGCCTGCAAAATTGATTTGCTGCTTTAGATACAAATGACAGAGCTCCAGAAGAGTTATGGAATGACATCAAGGTTGTGTTGGAAGAAAGCGAGAAGTCTCTACAAAAGGTGAAAAAGCAAAAATAGCCAAAATGGATGATGGAAGAAACTCTAAAAATTGCCCAGAAACGCAGAGAAGCTAAAGCCAGAGGAGAAAGAAAGACATTCGCAGAACTCAACAAAGATTTCCAACGTGCAGCAAGATAGGACCAGGAAACGTACTACAATCACACATGCAAGGAATTAGAAGCAGAAACTATTAGAGGAAGAGCAAGATCGGCTTTCCTAAAGCTATGGGAGTTAAAGAAAAAATTCCAGCCTCGAATTGGAATGTTACAAGATGCTCAAGATTCTATATTGAATGATGCTGAGAAGATCAAGAAAAGGTAAAAAAAATATACAAAGTTTCTATATGACAAAGATCAAGTGGACCAACAGCCTTTTCAAGCAGCATTGAAAGCCTTATCAAAGAACAAAGCACCAGGCATTGATGGCATTCCTATAGAAGTAGTACGGCAATCTGATGAAGCTGTTACCATACTTACAAGGCTCTGCCAAGAAATTTGGAAGACAAACATCATGGCCAACTGACTGGAAAAGATCTGTGTTTATATCAATACTAAAGAATGGTGATCCAACTGACTGTGGAAATTATCACACAATCGCTCTGATGCCACATGCCAGCAAGATTCTACTGAAGATTATTCAACAGAGATTACAACCATACCTGGAACAAGAACTACCTGAAGTGCAAGCAGGGTTCAGGAAAGGGCGAGGAACGAGAGACATCATTGCGGATGTGAGATGGATCCTTGAAAAGACTAAAGAATACCAAAAGGATATCTATTTGTGCTTTATCAACTACAGCAAGGCTTTTGACTGTGTAAACCTTGAGAAACTCTGGGCCACATTAAGAAGCATGGGTATACCAGAACACCTATTCGTTCTCTTGCATAATCTGTACATTGATCAAGAAGCAACAGTTTGAACGAAACAAGGAGAAACACAATCGTTTAAAATAAGCAAAGGTGTACGACAAGGCTGCATACTTTCCCCCTACCTGTTTAATTTACACGCAGAACAAATCATCGGAGAAGAAGGATTGTATGAAGACAACAGAGGTGTCAAGATTGGTGGAAGACTCATCAACAACTTTCTCTATGCTGATGATATCACATTACTGGCTGAAAGTGAATATGATCTGAAACATATGCTTCTCACGATCAAGGAACGGAGTTTTAAAATGGACCTGCACCTTAATGTAAAGAAGACAAAGATCATGACAATTGGCAAAATCAAGAAGTTCATCATTGAAGGAGAAGAAATTGAAATCGTGGACAACTTTAACCTACTTGGATCAACTATCAATAAAGAAGCAACAAGCAGTCAAGAAATCTGATGACGCATTGCTTTTGGCAGAATGGCTATGAAAGACGCAGACAAGATTCTGAAGTGCAAAGATGTCTCTCTCAATACAACGATTCAGCTCGTTCAAGCCATGGTATTTTCAGTAACATCATATGGATGCGAAAGCTGGACAGTGAAAAAAGATAGACAGGAAGAAAATTGATGCCTTTGAATTATGGTGCTTGCGGTGAATACCGCGGACTGCCTTAAGAACAAACCAGTCAGTACTACAGGAGATCAAACCTAAGCTTTCTTTAGAAGCTCAGATGACAAGAGTTTGATTTTCATAGTTTGGACACATCATGCGAAGAGAGAGATTATTAGAGAAAGAGAAAGACATCATTCTTGGCAAGATAGAAGGTCAACGCAAAGGAGGAAGGCCGGCAATGAGATGGATCGATACAATAACAGCAGCAACGGGTACCAGTCTGTCAACAATGAGCCGCCTGACTGAAGACCGAACACAATCTAGGACAACTATCCAGAGGGTCGCCATGAGTCGACACCGACTCAACGGCACTTAAAGAAAACATCTATATGTTAAGTAGTTTTGTTCTTTATAATGGATTCTACCATCTTTTCTGGTACTGACATCAGGCTCACCGGTCTGTAGTTTCTCCAGGACCAAGCAGGAAGTCAGTCCTCACATATGGGTATCATCGGCGCCGATGAAGCCCCAGCGGAGCATTTCCCCAGCTTTCTATGAAAGCCTTTGGGAATGCAGGCACGCATGCGCGGTTCCCTTCCCGCCTAAAGGTGCCATCTTACCTCAGTCACTTTTTTTCCGAGAAGCCCACCGGATGTGTGTCCTGTCATCCTGGATAAAAGTTGATTTTTTTTTGGCGATTCTCGCTGTTTTTTCTCCCGGTTCGACGCCGGTTCCCCTCCCGCCGGGTTCGGTACACCGGTATCGAGGCCCGATTCTTCTTTTTCGTTTTTTGCCCTTCGTGGCTGGCGTTCGCGTCCTTTTTTGTTTTTTCCCTGGAAGGCCGGTCCTTTGACCTCGCGGGGACTCTTTTTTCCCCGATGGCTTCCAGCGTTTTCAAGAAGTGTAATCGGTGTAAGAAATGAATGTCTCTCACTGACACACACGACTGCTGCCTTCGGTGCCTCGGTCCTGATCACGACCCTAAGTCGTGTGGACCATGTGGGAAGATGGTCTTCCAAGGCACTCCGAAGTCGCCAGCAGCAGAAAGAAAGGCTTTTCTCGGACTCAGCCTCCGGCCGGGCCCAGACCTCGTCTGAGGCCTCGACATCTCGGGATTCGGATCCCGAGCGCCGTCGAAGCTCCTCAGACAGGGTAGTCCCCCGACCAGGAACGCAAGAGGAAGAAGCGGCTCGCGAGGGCGTCGTCAGAGGAGGTCCCTGGTTCCTCGAGGGCCAGGTCTAAGACCCCCGACCGTCTCCCCTTGCCCGTGGAACAAGAGAAGCCTGCCAAAGTTCCTTGCGTGGAGCCGGAATCTGCTGGACACGTAAGCCCCGTAGTCCTCGAGGACTCTCCTCCCAGAGAGCCAACGTCGGCCCGGCGCCACCGGGGCCCGAGTCGGTGCCTGCTGCGTCTCCCGAGCTGAGTCTCAGGATGACAGCCTTGGAGAACAGACTGTCTGCCTTCATGGAGCAGCAACGGGCACTGATGGCCAGCCTGTCTGGCGCATCTGCCCTGACCATCGACTTCGAAGTCGACCCCAGAGACCGAGCCGATACGCGAGTCCATCATGGCTCGAAGTCGACCTCAGTCGAGGTCTCCCTCGACCTCCCGCTCGGGACCAAGGGCGTCGACGCCGGTGCCTCCGGCGTCGGGGTGGGTGCTCCAGGGCCCTGCGGGGTCGGACCCTGACTCCTCGTTGGACGAGTCTGCCTGGGAGATGGAGGATGAGGAGTCCCCCGATAACGTTCAAGACTCGGTGCATCCCGTCGGACTCACCGCAGTCTGAGCGCCGGAGTAGATCCCCTCCGGAGGATACTCGGTTCTCGGAGTTCGTCCGGGATATGGCCACTGCCTTGGCTATTCCGGCGGACCCTGAGGAAGAGCCTCGAGCTGAAGAGCTCGAGGCCCTGCAGTATGACTCTCCTCCGAAGGAGGCCTTTACTGTCCCAGTTCCTCCGATGCTGGAACGGCTCCTCTTCAGGATGTGGGAGGCACCGGTCTCGGCGCTGGTTTTAAGCAAGCGAGTCAACTCGATCTATCAACTCAGAAAGAGCCCTGGCTTTCAAAAGGCACAGCTACCACACCATTCCATGGTTGTCGAATCGGCCATGCATCATCTGAAGAGCCAGAAGATGCACTCTGTGGTGCCTCCCGGCAGGGAGGCCCGAAACCTTGATGGCGTCAGTAGAAAGTGCTTCCAGGGCTTGATGCTTGCTTGCCATGTCCAGTCTTACCAGCTGTACATGGGCATGTATTTGCGGGACCTGGCCAAGGAGTTGGCCGGGTTCTCTGCTGGACTCTCCGGGGAACCCTTGCAGAGATTCAAGTCCTTGGCCTTGGGGATTCGGGACTGCTCGAAGTTCATCTCCCGCGCCGCCTACGATGGCTTCGAGGCTTCGGCCCGAGTTGCGGCAGCCGGCATCGCGGCTCGACGCCAGGCATGGCTGCAGTCATCGGACCTCGAGCCATGGGTTCAGGACAAGTTGGTCGATGTCCATTGCTGAGGTGAAAACCTTTTTGGCAAGCCCATGACCGAGAAGGCCGCCCAGCTTGAAACAGAGCACCTTACACAGACAAGGCTATCTAGAAAGACCTCTGCCCCTTCTCATAAAAAGAAGGGCTCGGGTAAAAATCCCTTTTACCCGAGGAAGGGCACTGCCTACAAACAGTATCCTCAATATCAGGCTGCCCAAGCTGCACCCCAGGGTCAGCAAGCCAAGGGGCAGGGTAATGGTCCCCGTAGGCAGAGGACCCCCAAGTCTCCGGCCCCTACTCCCACTCAGCAGGGTGGGGGTTTTTCACTCCTTGAGCGTAGCCTCTCCATCCCTGCTCTCCCAACCCTGCACAGGAGGTCGCCTCGCCCTCTTTGCCCACCAGTGGCCCCTCATCACCGGGGACAGTTGGGTGTTGGACATAGTCCACAGGGGCTATGCCCTGCATTTTCACCAACTGCCTCCTCCATACTTTCCAGGGGAGCCTCCAAGGCCTCCACTGCACACAGACCTTCTCCTTCAAGAGCTTCAGGGTCTGTTGGTGGACAGGGCGGTGGAGCCTGTGCCTCCCCACTTGCATGGTCACGGATTCTACTCCAGGTATTTCCTGGTGTCCAAAAGAACCGGTGGCCTTCGACCCATTCTGGACCTCCAGAAACCTCAAGTTCCTAGAGAAAAAAAGTTCAAGATGCTTACTCTTGGAACACTTCTGCCCTACCTCCAGCAGGGAGATTGGCTATGCTCCTTAGATCTAAAGGATGCGTACACTCACATCCTCATTCATCCAGACCACAGAAAATACCTCGGGTTCATTGTGGGAGGAAACCATTATCAGTACAGAGTACTGCCTTTTGGCCTCACCTCCGCTCCCAGGGTCTTTACCAAATGCCTGGCAGTGGTGGCGGCCTACCTGAGAAATCAGGGAATCTTTGTCTTCCCCTATCTGGACGACTGGCTCATCAGGTGTCAGACGTGCCAGGAGGCCAGACAAGCCACCCTCAGAACTATTGCTCTTCTTCAAAGCCTGGGGTTTGTAATAAACTTCGCAAAGTCCACTTTGCTCCCCTCCCAGAATTTGGCGTTCATAGGAGCAAGGCTGGACTCCCTGCTAGCAAAGGTTTTCTTGCCTGCAGACAGAGCCCAAAGACTGATAAACTTAGCAAACCAGTTTCTCAGCAAGTCATTGGTCTCCGCCAGACTCTGCCTAAGGCTGCTTGGCCACATGGCTTCGACAGTGCATGTGACCCCCAATGCCAGGCTCCATATGAGGCCTGCACAGTGGTCCCTTCGGACTCAGTGGTCACAGGCCACAGGCAGCCTCAGAGACAGGATAAGGGTGTCCAGACAATTTGTGAACTCCCTCAACTGGTGGCTGCACCCACCCAATCTACTAAAGGGGGTGCCTTTTCAGATTCCTGGGTACACGGTGGTACTGACCACAGACGCCTCCCTGCAGGGTTGGGGAGCTCATTGTCTTGGCAAGTGCACCCAGGGCCTGTGGTCTCCTTGGGAGGCTGCACAGCAGATCAATCTCCTCGAACTCAGAGCTATTCGATTAGCACTCAAAGCTTTCTCTGTTACCCTGGCTCATCAATCTGTCCTGGTTCAGACAGACAACCAGGTAGCCATGTTTTATGTGAACAAACAGGGCGGGACTGGGTCCAGAATCCTTTGTCGGGAGGCTCAGGACCTTTGTTCATTTGCCCTCAAGCACCACATGCTCCTCAAGGCTGTGTACCTTCCAGGCCAGGACAACTACCTGGCCGACAGATTAAGCAGGATTCTGCAGCCCCACGAGTGGCAGCTGCATCCTTCAGTAGTTCAGAAGATCTTCCTAAAATGGGGTCTCCCTTTGGTAGATCTCTTTGCCAGCCCAATGAGCAAGCAACTGCCAAAGTTCTGCTCCAGGCAACCGCATACTCTGAGAATAGCAGCAGATGCTTTTCTGATTCCATGGTCTCAGGGCCTCCTGTATGCGTTTCCTCCCACGCCCTTGGTGGCCCGAACTCTCTTCAAAATTCTTCAGGACAAGGCCTCGGTCCTGCTGGTGGCTCCCCGGTGGCCGAGAAAGCCTTGGTTTCCTCTTCTGCTTCAACTGGCGGTGGATCTCCCACTGCCTCTGGGGTTGCAACCCAACCTTCTCTCACAGGAGCAAGGTTCCCTTTGCACCCCAATCTCAAAGCTCTCAATTTGATGGCCTGGAGGCTGCAAGGGTAGTCTTGGTTCCCTGGGGCCTACCTCAGGAATTTGAGGAGGTTGTCCTAGCCTCTAGGAAACAGTCCACTAGGAAAACCTATGCCCTCAAATGGAAAAGGTTTTCTGTGTGGTGTCAGCTACTTACAGAGGATCCTTTCTCCTGTACTGTGCCAGTAGTGCTTCAGTACTTACTGCACTTATCAAATCAGGGACTTTAGTCCAATTCTGTTCGGGTCCACCTCTCAGCTCTAGCAGCTCACCACTCACTGGTGGAGGGACATTCTCTGTCAGGTCACCCCTTGGTGTCCCGCTTTCTCAGGGGCTTGCTTTTGCTCAAGCCTCCAATCCGTCGTCCTGCCCCTGAGTGGGAGCTGAATGTGGTCTTGCAGCAACTGACTCGCCCACCTTTTGAGCCGATGGCTACTTGTCCACTACGCTTCCTCTCCTGGAAGACACTCTTCCTGATAGCCTTTACCTCGGCTAGGCGAGTGAGTGAGCTTCAGGCCCTGGTCTGTGATAGGCCTTACACCAGGATTTATAGGAACTGGGTAGTCCTTAGGACTCATCCAAAGTTCCTCCCAAAGGTTGTATCCTCTTTCCACCTCAATCAGGAGGTGGTTCTTCCAACATTCTTCCCTAGGCCTCATGCAAGCCAGGCTAAAGCAGTTCTGCATACCCTGGACTGTAGGAGGGCCTTATCCTTCTACCTTGACCGTATGCAGGGGCATAGAAGGGCTACTCAGCTCTTCGTATCCTTTGACCCCAATAAGTTGGAGTTGGCTGTGTCCAAGCGTACCTTGTCCTTCTGGGTGGCTGACTGTATCACCCAGGCTTACAAGGCGGCTGACCTTCCTTTGCAGGGTAGGGTCACGGCCCATCGTGTCAGGGCAATGGCTACCTCAGTGGCTCATCTCCGCTCTGTGCCCTTGGTGGACATCTGAAGGGCTGCAACTTGGTCTTCAAGCCAGACTTTTGCGGCCATTACTGTCTGGTGAGGGAGTCCCGTAGGGACAGTGCTTTTGGCCAGGCAGTACTCCGGAATCTCTTTTAGGTTTAGGCAACTCCTGCCCTCTGTTGGGCTACCGGTGGAGGTTGTGTTCTTGAAAAGCCTTTCTTTGCTGCTGAGACTAGAGGGAGTACTCTTGTTCAGCCTGGGTTCCTCGGTATCCCAGAGCTTGGGAGTCACCCATATGTGAGGACTGACTTCCTGCTTGGTCCTGGAGAAAGCGTAGTTACTCAACTGTAACAGGTGTTCTCCAGGAGCAGCAGGAATCAGTCCTCACAACCCTCCCTCCTCCCCTTGGAGTTGCAGTTGTACATAGTTTATTTTTTCATTTTTGTGTGCTATGTCATTTGACTGAGGTAAGATGGCACCTTTAGGCGGGAAGGGAACCGCGCATGCGTGCCTGCATTCCCAAAGGCTTTCATAGAAAGCTGGGGAAATGCTCCGCTGGGGCTTCATCGGCGCCGATGACACCCATATGTGAGGACTGATTCCTGCTGCTCCTGGAGAACACCTGTTACAGGTGAGTAACTATGCTTTCCCAGATCACCCCTGGAACTCTTTGGATGGATGCCAACGTAATTTCATTGCTGCACAGAGAATAAGTAGAGTTTGGTACTGTGAGAGAGTGGGAGTACTGAAAGAGAAAATAAAGAGTGCATGAAGAATAAATGACCCCTCAGTAGATAGGGATTCATAATTATCTGTAATTTAAAACTAGTTAGGGACTGTTTAGAGAGGGGAGAACATATTATTCAAGGTTTTATTTATTTATTTAACAATATTTATATGCCACCTTTTCCTTAAATCAAGGTGGTTTACATTAAACTCGATTCTACTAGCTAGTGGTTACATTAAAACTCATTTTGAAAGCAACTATTTACATTGTAACAAGGTGTTTTAAACTCTGTAACTTATAAATAGGTTGTGACAATATTTTCATAACTTTTTACATAAGTAACTTATTTACAGTTTGTGCTTATGTTGCGTGATCGCTGGCATTGATCTGTAGTCATTGTACAACTTGTGTGGTTGGGTATGTAAGTTATTTATGTGATGTTGCCGAAATGTTCAATGAATAGGAATGTCTTCAGCAGTTTTCTGAATCCTTTAGTGTCCTTGTTGTTGTTAAGTGCCGTCAAGTCGGAGTCGACTCATGGCGACCCTCTGGATAGCTATCCTAAATTGTGTTCGGTCTTCAGTCAGGCGGCTCATTGTTGACAGACTGGTACCCGTAGCTGCTGTTATTGTATCAATCCATCTCATTGCTGGCCTTCCTCTTTTGCGTTGACCTTCTATCTTGCCAAGCATGATGTCTTTCTCTAATGATCTCTCTCTTCGCATGATGTGTCCAAAGTATGAAAGTCGAAATCTTGTCATCTGAGCTTCTAAAGAAAACTTAAGTTTGATCTCCTCTAGTACCGAGTGGTTTGTTGTTCGGGCAGTCCATGGTATACACAGTATTCGCTGCCAGCACCATAATTCAAAGGCATCAATTTTCTTCCTGTCTGTCTTTTTCACTGTCCAGCTTTCACATCCATATGATGTTACTGAAAATACCATGGCTTGAACAAGTCGAATCTTTGCATGGAGAGAGACATCTCTGCTCTTGAGAATCTTATCTAGGTCTTTCATAGCCATTCTGCCAAGAACAATGCATCGTTTGATTCTTTATTGATAGTTGATCCAAGTAGGTTAAAGTTGTTCACAATTTCAATTTCTTCTCCTTCAACAATGAACCTGTTGATTATGCCAGTTGTCATGATCTTTGTCTTCTTTACATTAAGGTGCAGGCCCATTTTGAGACTATGTTCTTTGATTGTGAGAAGCAAATGTTTCAGATCATCTTCACGTTCAGCCAGTAATGTAGTATCAGCCATTTTATTTTTTTATTTTTTTAAAATTTACCGAGGTCTTTAAATGCAGAATGTTGTTTGCGCAGGGCCCCCTGAAACACTGGGCCCTGTGCAAACAACATTCTTGCTCAATGGACAGGCCAGCCCTGATGATGATCAACTGTTTTCTGTGGTTTGGCCCTATGGACCATGTTCCACTTGTTTGACCTTCGGTCTTCTGGTTGTTCTGTATATAGTTCTGTTCCTGGACTATTAGTCCTGGTTATCCTCATTGGGGCTTGTGCGGCTAAGGGTTCTTATCCATGCCTTGGGTACAGATACTGTAGTAGTATGCCCTCTAGATGGTCTAGATATGATACAAGTTGAGAACATCAGAAGACTGGATTTTCTCTATCTCCACTTTTCTGGACTGGCCTAGCAGGGTTCAAGGAAAGGGCATTATCGGGTAAGTAAGATGTCACCTTTTTTAGCCTTACGTGGATTCCGTGCCATTTGTCACTTTTTGGACTTACAGGCTCTTACCACTATCCATCTCAGTACAGTAATATCATGTCTCGATTACTGTAATATTGTTTATTCCTTTTTACCATCCGATATACTTAAATATTTACAGACTATCCAGCATACAGCAGTGCGCATTCTCTCGTAGGCTCGCAAATACGATCATGTCTCTCCTTTATCAATACGGTATCGTTACACACTATGAGACTGAATGAATTCTTTGCTTTGGTCTTTACTGAGGAAGATGTAGGGTTGTTACCCATGACTGAAGTGGTATTTAAAGGTGCGGAAGAATTGAAGGAAATATCGATACATCGGGAAGATGTCTTACAACTATTAGATAAACTGAAGAATAGCAAATCACCTGGGCCGGATGGTATACATCCAAGGGTGTTGAAAGAACTGAAATATGAGATTGCAGAACTGCTATCAGTAATCTGTGAACTATCATTAAAATCATCTCTAATACCTGAAGATTGGAGGATCGCCAATGTAACACCAATTTTTAAAAAGGGTTCCAGGGGTGATCCGAGAAACTACAGACCGGTGAGCTTGACGTCAGTACCGGGAAAAATGGTAGAAACCATCATAAAGAATAAAATTACTCAGCATGTAGATAGTCACAACCTAATGGGAGACAGCCAACATGGCTTTAGACAAGGAAGATCTTGTCTTACTAATCTGTTATGTTTTTTTGAAGGAGTGAATAAACAGGTGGACAAAGGTGAGTCGGTTGATATTGTGTATCTGGACTTTCAGAAAGCCTTTGACAAGGTCCCTCATGAGAGACCTTTGGCAAAACTAAAGAGTCATGGGATAGGAGGCAGTGTACTATTGTGGATCAGGAACTGGTTAAAAAATAGAAAGCAGAGGGTAGGGCTAAATGGCCAATTTTCCCAATGGAGAAAGGTGAATAGTGGTGTACCCCAGGGATCTATGCTGGGTCCGCTGCTTTTTGACATATTCATAAATGACCTGGAAAGTGGAATAACGAGTGAGGTTATCAAATTTGCAGATGACACAAAACTATTTAAAGTTGTTAAAACCCAAGAGTATTGTGAAAAATTGCAAGAGGATCTTGATAAATTGGAAGACTGGGCATCAAAATGGCAGATGAAATTTAATGTGGACAAGTGCAAGGTTATGCACCTAGGGAAGAACAACCCAAACTATGGTTACACGATGCAAGGTTCCACATTAGGAACCACCACCCAGGAAAAAGATTTAGGCGTCATTGTGGATACCATTTTAAAACCCTCGGCCCAGTGTGCAGCGGCAGCCAAGAGAGGAAATAGAATGCTAGGTATGATAAGGAAAGGAATGGAAAATAAAACAAAAGATATTATAATGCCTCTATATCGTTCCATGGTGAGACCGCACCTTGAATATTGTGTGCCATTCTGGTCGCCGTATCTTTTTTTTAATAATTTTTTATTTATGCATTTTAACATTAGAATCAAGTAGATACACTTGTACAGAAAAGATATACACCATGAAAATTTTTCAAAAGAATACACCAAAAGAAAACAACCACCAAGGTAATACATCATTAGTCCCCAATAAGTTGGGGTGAGAACTAAGAAGAAAAAAAACCTTAGGAGCGGAGATACCCCTATAGGACACTAAACAAATTGTACTCAGAAAGCCCAGAGAGCAAAAGAGAGTGAGGAGTATCAATTACAGATCGCAAACCCTTATGAAGGAGATGATGTTACCATATGAGTACTGATATAGGAGGATAAATCTTGAGGTTGCAAGAAAATATATTTAGCAGACTTATGTAAAACTATACATTTACATGGAAATCTTAATAGGAAAGACGCCCCTAATCTGAGAACCCCAGGCTTTAATAGAAGAAAAGCTTTCCGTCTACGCTGGGTGTCCCTAGAAATATCCGGGAAGATAGAAACTCTCCCTCCCATAAATAAATTAGCACGTTTCTTGAAATAAACCTTAAGAAGCCAGTCTCTATCAGATGAAAGTGCTAAAGTCACCAATAATGTAGAGACCTTCCTTTCTTGCTCTGGAGGGGAGCTCAGCAAGGCTGACACATCCAGCGCATCCATTTGTATACCTCCAACTACACATTCCCCCTCCTTTTTACCTATAGGCAAATAATATGCCTTCGCAACTGGAGGAAACAACTCAGGTGAAATCATCAGAGACTCCTGCATATATTTCTTAAAAAGTTCCACCGGAGCCACCGCAGGTATCACAGGAAAATTCAAAATCCTTAGATTAGACGCTCTGGCAGCATTTTCCAGGGCCTCTATCTTTGCTTTAAACAACACGTTATCCTTCATCAACGAGTCTGATAGACCTGACACTTGAGAAAGCCTCAAATCCATAGCGACAGCTTATTTCTTAACATCCCCAAGTTCCATAGATAATTTATTTGTATTGGAATCCACTGTGGATAAGTTGGTAGCAAACATAGCCAATTGGTGATTCATTACCTGGGAGAGCTGACTTATAGCCTCCCAGATACTCTCCAGAGTCACCTTAGCAGGACGAACCAAAGTAATCATCGGGGTACTCACAGATACCGGGGCGCCAAGGAGAGTCCTCCGCCCATCAGACGCAGCCTCCAAACTAAGGGTAGTTTGCCCTTCCAAAAGTTGTTGAACGCCGATGCTTGTTAATCGACTCTTGGTATCGGTCCTCTACTCCTCAGCTATCTCCTCAGTCACACCCCACTCCGGTAGAACAGAAGACGCCAACTCCGGGGTCCCTGGAGTACCTTGCTACCGAGGTCCTGAGGGTAACCCCGATACCAGCGGAGGGGCATGATCATCCGGGGAAAGCGAAACCTCCAGGGAAGAGGCAGCCGAAATCTCCACCGCCGGCGCCACCATTTCCCTACGGATTCCCCCTCTTTGCTCCTCAGTAAGCGATACGAATCGATCCATTGGTCCAGTAACCACAGGCTTGGGCTCTGTGGGGTAGGCCCGAGTTTTCCCTTTACGTTTAGGCATCACGCTCAAAATCTCTCTATCGCCATCTTGGGTTAAGCCACACCCCCGACCTTGTGTTCTAAAAGAAGACTAGAACCGGTCGCCGTATCTTAAAAAGGATATAGCGATTTTAGAAAAGGTACAGAGAAGAGCCACCAAAATGGTAAAGGGAATGGAAGGATACTCCTATGAAGAAAGGCTAAAAAGGTTAGGGCTCTTTAACCTGGAAAAGAGACGGCTGAGGGGAGATATGATAGAAGTCTATAAATTAATGAACGGAGTGGAACGGGTAAACTTAGATCGATTGTTTACCTTATCAGAATATAGAAAGACTAGGGGACATGCAATGAAGCTACAGGGTAAACTATTTAAGACTAATAAAAGAAAATATTTTTTCACTCAACGTGTAATCAAACTCTGGAATTTGTTACCGGAGGATGTAGTAAAGGCTGTTAGTGTAGCTGGGTTTAAAAAAGGTTTGGACAAGTTCCTGGAGGAAAGGTCCATAAACCATTATTAAGAAGTGACCGAAGATATCAATGCTTGACCCATTACAAGCATTGTGGAACTTGTGTCTCTTGGGGAAATTGCTAGGTACATATGACCTAGATTGGCCACTGTTGGAAACAGAATACTGGGCTTGATGGACCTTGGTCTGACCCAGTATGGCATATCTTATGTTCTTATGGGTCAAGTTGTATCTGAATGAATACTATTCGATAGCCAGGCATAAACAACCGTTCATTCAGCCTATTAGAAGAGTTACATCTTGTAATAATTACCGGCTTAGCCGCCGGGCCCCCGGTCCCGCGGCTGCCAGGTAACCGGGTTCCCGGGTCCCGGCCACGTTGCAGGCCGCGTTGCGTTGGGGGGGGGGCGCGGCGCAGCCTGATGCGCGCTCTGGCGGCCCCCCCCCCTCACGTGCTCCTGGAGGGAGCCCGATGAGTGGCCAGTGGAGGGTTGGGGGCGGAGGCGGCGCGAGCAAGGAGGGAACGCCGGCTGGCGTGTTCTTCCCTTTCCCTCCTTGCTCGCGGCCGAGAAGGTTTGTTTTACCTGGCTGCTTTTCGGGGCGGCTGTAGGCCTCGGGAGCCCCGGGGTGCTGGGTCGTTGGGGTTGCGGTGGCGGTTGCTAGTTTCGCCGCCAACCCGCGCGGCGCTGGGTCTTTCGTCGGTGCCCGCTTCTCCGGCGTGCGCGCGTGCTCCGGCGCACGTGGGCCCCGGGTCTGCGTGCCTGCTCTGCCGCGGTTATTTAAGATACAGTGACCAAAATTGCATACAATATTCAAGGTGCTAGCTTGGATTCACTTGTACTTGCATAAATTATAAAATATCTTATTCCTCTTTACTTTACACATGTAGAAATTTAGATCAGTTAGTCTATTTGCTTAAGTCACATTCTCTACCCATAGTGGGCCTGGGGGGTCGGGTAGTCGTCGGCGGGCCCACCCACCTCAAAAACAAAAACAAAAAAAAAAACAAAAAAAACCGGGAATCAACTGGCTAAATTGCCGCTTAGACGGCGACAGAGCCCTAGGGGGCCCCAACGCATCGGGTCCTAGGCCAGGGGGCAGGCTCTGCATTACCCTGTCGGGTGGCTTGCCGGCCTTACCTGCAAGCCCCTAGGCCAGTTCGGCCCTTGGGCCACTTGGAGCACACATGGCAAAACATGTTCTCGCACGCAGCGCTGCTAAGGGGCCGCGGGGCGGGGCTCATGGGCGCGGTACGGCGCGGCGTGGGTCCGCTCCCGCGGGCCGCGCTGGGGTGGTGCCCCCGGCTGCTCCCGCTACCGGGGCCCGGCGGGGCTGAGGGCGCTGCAACATTGGGGGGGCCCGGGGGGGTGGGGCCTCCGGTGGGCGCTTTTCGCCTGCGGACGAGGGGGCCTCGGCGGGTGATCCGGTTCCTCCTACGGGAATCACGGGGGGGGAAGGGGATTTGGGACTGCTCGAAGGGATCCTCGCGCCAGGCCACTCGGTCGCTGCCGGGATGGGGCCCCCGCAGGCTCCTGTGCTCAACTTGCCTCCCGGGTCGGGGAGCGGCTGGCTTCCGGCTCCTTCCCCTTCCCATCTAGGGGAGGGGCCTGCTCCCCCTTCCTTGGGCGCCTCTTCTCCTCCTGGGTTCCTCGGTTCTCCGGCCCCTTGGGTGTATGGGGCGGTTCCGTGGGGGGGTGTGGGCCCATGGGGTGGTGGTTGGGGGGGGTGGTTTGGGCAGGGGCAAGGGGGGATTGGGGGGTGGCGGCGTGGGAGGCTGGGGGTTTGGGGCCTTCGGCGCGCGCCTGGGGGGTTGGTCCCTCGGCGGTTCTCAGTACCCCTGGGGCCCCTGCTGCTGCTTTTTCTTCTTTTTCTTCACAGGTTCCGAGGAGCGCGCCGACTGTCGCCGCCATGGCTGCTTCCGACAGGCTGGCGGGAGCGGGCCCTTCAGATGCCACGGTGTCAGCGGGTGTTCCGGCCCTAGCCACGCCCACTGGGGGCGCCCTGGTTGCCCCCGTCGGGGGGAGTGGTGAGTATACTGTTGGGGGGGGGGGTTCCCGACTCGGTTCCGGGCTCGGGGGGGGGGCGGCAAGGGAAAAGCGAAGCGCAAGCGGGCTCGTCGCTGCCGGCGGGCGTCCTCGTCCTCTTCCTCCTCGACGTCCTCCGTGGCCTCGTCTTGCAGCTCCGTCCCAGGGGCGGCGGATGGTGGGGTTCCTGGTGGGACGCCCGTGGTACGGTGCGCCGAGCTATGGGAGTCGGTTCCGCGGAAGTTGCGCCGGCGGATCAAGCGTCGTCGATATATTGACATTTTCCGCTTGCTCGACGGCCGGAAGCGCGCGGGAGAAAGTAGGAAAAAGCGCAGGGATGATGAGAAGGCGGGGCGCGTGCGCAAGGTATCTCGCAACACGCTCAACTGGACCCGTGCCTTTTTGCGGTTGGCGAGTGTCTGGGGACGCTACTTCCCGGACCAGTTCGGGGCGTTACTGGCTTATGCCGACAATATCCTGGAGGCATCCCAGGCCCACGAGGGGTGGGCCTGGTTGAATTATGACGAGGCCTTCCGGGACCAGATGGAGGAGAATAGTCTCCTGCAGTGGGGGACCAAGGACATCAACCTGTGGTTGACACAGATGTCCGCGAGGGGCCGCGGCGTCGGTACTGGAGCGGCGGGGGCAAAGGCGGGCTCGTCTTCGCTCTCGCCTGGGGGCCGGTCCTTTCGTGCCCCCGGCCCCACGTTGCCATCGCAAAAGGCGGCGGGGGTCGGGGGGGATGTTTGTTGGCGCTTCAACAAGGCGTCTTGCCCCTTCCCGGACTGCAAGTTCAAACACGCTTGCTCCTTGTGCGGCGGCGCGCATGCGGCCGCAAAGTGCAGCAGGAAAGGGGTCGCTGGGGCTCCTGCTGGGGGGAAGTGAGGGGTCCCGCGGCTTAGCGGCTACCCCGGTGCGGGTCGCGGCGATGCAGCCGTGGCTGTTGGAGTATGGGCGTTCCCGCCGGGGTAGGGCGGCCGGCTTGATTCTGGGGGGGTTCACGCGGGGTTTTCGCATTCCTGTCCGGGGGTCCGCCGCTCCGTGTAGTTCCCGCAATGCTGCCTCTGCGCGGTTCCACGGTGATTTTGTGCGCAGCAAGATCTCCGAGGAATGTGCGCTGGGCAGGGTGGCGGGTCCCTTCTTGGACCCCCCCTTTTCCCCATTCACGGTTTCGCCGTGGGCGTGGTTCCGAAGAAGGAGCCGGGCAAGTTCCGATTGATACACAACCTCTCCAGCCCTCTGGGCGACTCCGTCAATGACCGTATCCCTCGCGAGCTCTGTTCGGTGCACTACGCTTCCTTCGACACCGCAGTGTCCTTGGTTCGTCAGTGCGGAGCGGGGGCCCCTTTTGGCCAAGGTGGATATTGAATCGGCGTTCCGCCTGCTGCCGGTGCACCCTTCCGCTTTCCCATTGCTTGGCTTTCGTTTCGAGGCGAGGTACTACTTTGATATGTGTATGCCCATGGGCTGCGCAATCTCCTGTGCTTATTTCGAGGCCTTCAGTACCTTCTTGCATTGGGTTGTGGAACAGCAGTCGGGAGTCGCCAGCATTGTTCATTATCTGGACGATTTTCTGTTCGTCGGGCCCCAGGGTGCCTCGACCTGTTCCGCTCTTCTGAGCACCTTCCTTCGCGTGGCTGCCGCGTTCGGCATTCCCGTAGCGGATGGCAAAACGGTGGGACCGGTTACGTGTCTTACCTTCCTGGGCATTGAGATTGACACGGTGGCGATGGTGGTCCGCTTGCCGGCGGCGAAGGTCGGTCGCCTTCGCGAGCTGGTGGCCTCCGTCTGTGCCACTGCGAAGATTTCTCTTCGCGTCATGCAGTCACTGGTGGGGCATCTGAATTTCGCTTGCCGCGTTCTCCCCATGGGGAGGCCCTTTACGAGGCGCCTTTCTTTGGCAATGTCGGGGGTGCGGCTACCGCATCATCGGATTCGCGTGTCCGTGGGGATGCGGGAGGATTTGCGGGTTTGGGACGCGTTTCTGGCCGGGTTCAACGGGAGCTCCGTACTTCAGGGGCCGGAGTTGTCGAATCGCGATCTGCAGTTGTTTACTGACGCGGCGGGGGGCTTCGGTTTTGGGGCCTTCTGTCACGGTGCCTGGTGTGCGGAGCCTTGGCCGGTGGCTTGGGTGCGCTCCGGTTTGACGCGCAATATCACCTTCTTGGAGCTGTTCCCTATCGTGGTTTCCTTCTGGGTCTGGCCTGACCGGTTGCGTGACCGGCGGGTCGTCTTCTGGTGCGACAACGCGGCGGTCGTTGAGGTTCTGAACCGTCATGCTCCCCGATGCCCCAGGGTGGCGGCCTTGATGAGGGTGTTCGTGTTGGCTTGCTTGCGGCTGAATGTCACCGCGCGGGCGCGGCACGTTCCCGGTTCTCAGAATTCGATCGCTGACGCTCTCTCACGTTTTCAGTGGGAGCAGTTCCGGCGACTGGCGCCCGGTGCGGACGAGCTTCCCTCGCGGGTCCCGGAGCATCTCTGGACGATTGGGACCCCGACCTGATGGATCTCTTGGCGTCGTCGGTGGCCCGTAGCACCTGGACTAATTACCGTAGGGGCTATTCCCAGGTGAGTGCCTTTTTGCGGGCGCGTGGGTGGGCCGGGGGGGAGGTGCCTGATGACCTGGCGGGCCGCTTCGTGCTTTGGGCAAAGAAGGCGGGATGGGCCCGGTCGGCGGTCGCTGGGGCGCTCGCGGGCTTCTCCTTTTTCTGTAAGGCAGCTGGTTGGGGGAATCCGCGGGTCTCCTTTTTGGTCGGGCGGTTGCTCGCCGGTTGGGCCCGTACGCGGCCGGCGCCACCCGATTGGCGGCGCCCGGTATCTCACGGGCTCTTGTTGCAGCTTTGTGAGGTTTTGCCACGGGTGGCCGCCTCGGGCTTTGAGGCGGTGCTGTTTCACGCTTTGTTCACTACTGCCTTCTTCGGCGCTTTTCGGGTGTCCGAGTTGGTTCCCCGGTCGGCGCGGCGTGAGGCTTTTGGGGGGTTGGCCGTGGGACACATCCGGGTGCATCCTGCGCGGGTTCGCATTTTTCTCGCACGTTCGAAGACGGACCAGGCTGGAAACGGGGGCTGGGTCCTGCTGAGCGCTATCCCTCCCTTGTTGTCCTGTCCTGTGCGGGCTCTTCATGCGTACGTGTCGCTGCGCCCCGTAGCGCCTGGCCATTTTTTCGTTCATGCGGATAGCCGGCCGGTGACACAGTTTCAGTTCACGGCGGTGTTACGCATGGCTCTGCGGGCCTTGGGTCTTGATGAGCGGGGTTACGCGTCGCACTCGTTCCGCATTGGGGCGGCTACCAGCGCGGCGGCGGCTGGGCTGGACCCGCTGGTGATTCGGCGGATTGGCCGCTGGCGATCGGGTGCTTACGCCGGGTATGTTCGCCCGTCCCCAGGCGATGGGGCGGGGTAGCGTGGGGTGTCTGAAGTGGCGGTCTGCCTGCTGGTGGGGGGAGGGGCTGGGGTGGGGGGGCATTAACCCTTTGTGTCCTATTGCAGATTGGCTGGCTGGTGGCAGTCCATTCTTTCTGCTTTCAGATGGTGCGGCATCCGGCGACTGGTGGATCATCGGGCACTCCTTTGTTTATTGGGCTGAGCGGCGCGCGGCGGTGCGGCCACTGGGAGTGCTCCTGGGTCTCGCTGGAGCCGGAGTGCGGTTGTGCTGGATGGGCCGCCGCGGCATGCACTGGGACCAGCTTCTGGATTGTGTCCAAGCGGAACTTGGGCGGCGCCGGCGGCCGGTCGGGCTGCTGTTGCACCTGGGTGGCAATGACATAGCCGGTTGGGCTTGCCGGCAACTCATTGGGGCTGCTCAGAGAGACATTGCCATATTGCGTGGGGTCCTCCCCGGGGTGGCCATTGTGTGGTCGGACATTGTGCCCCGCCCAGCTTGCTGGACTCAGCGGCGTTGGTCACGGGGTCTGTGCAAGGTTAACAGGCAGATCGGGCGCTGGGTCCAGCGGACGGGCGGGGTCCATGTTCGGCACCTTTGGGCGGATGTTACTTGCGCTGGTCTTTACCGGCTTGATGGGGTTCACCTTGCCCCGGTGGGGCAGGATCTTCTTTTGAACGACTGGCAGGAGGCGCTTGAGTCGTGGTGCAGGTCGCAGCTTTCCTTGGTGGGGGCGGCGCTAGGATAGCACGCTACCTAGCGCCGGTGGCGGGGTGGCGAGCTGGTGCTCGTTGACCCGGCGGCTCATTTCAGCTGGAGGCCGCTTTCCAGGTGAGCGGCACGACTATGTGGGTTGGGAGAGACGTCCCGGTTGGGGTCTCTCCCGGAATTAGGCAACCCCTTCAGCCGGCCTTTGCTAACATGGCGAGGCGGGCGGGAGGGGGTGACTGGTGGGGGTGGGTTGGATGGTGCTCCACTTTGCTATACGGCTGGTGGCAGGCATCATCCGGATGACGGGTGGGGGGGGGGGGAGGAGGCTCTTCTTTGTTATGATTGAATTGCTGAGTTGGCCCATGTCGGGCCGGTGTTTTCTTACTGTTAATAAAGCTGCGACCATGCTTTAATACCAACACTCGACGTCTGCTTGCTTTGTCAATGGAGGGGGGAGGGTGTCGGAGGGGTTGGGGGATCCAGGCCGAGTAGGGCATCCGGATACCTCGGTTATTACCGGCTTAGCCGCCGGGCCCCCGGTCCCGCGGCTGCCAGGTAACCGGGTTCCCGGGGCCCGGCCACGTTGCAGGCCGCGTTGCGTTGGGGGGGGGGGCGCGGCGCAGCCTGATGCGCGCTCTGGCGGCCCCCCCCCCTCACGTGCTCCTGGAGGGAGCCCGATGAGTGGCCAGTGGAGGGTTGGGGGCGGAGGCGGCGCGAGCAAGGAGGGAACGCCGGCTGGCGTGTTCTTCCCTTTCCCTCCTTGCTCGCGGCCGAGAAGGTTTCCCTCCCTCCCTCCCTTGTTGCCGTGGGGGGGCCGGGGGGGGGGAGATTTGTCGCAGCTGGGGGGGGGGGAGTGCCAGGTTGGCATGCTTTGGGCCTCGTGAGCGGGGTGGCGAGCTGGTGCTCGTTGACCCGGCGGCTCATTTCAGCTGGAGGCCGCTTTCCAGGTGAGCGGCACGACTATGTGGGTTGGGAGAGACGTCCCGGTTGGGGTCTCTCCCGGAATTAGGCAACCCCTTCAGCCGGCCTTTGCTAACATGGCGAGGCGGGCGGGAGGGGGTGACTGGTGGGGGTGGGTTGGATGGTGCTCCACTTTGCTATACGGCTGGTGGCAGGCATCATCCGGATGACGGGTGGGGGGGGGGAGGAGGCTCTTCTTTGTTATGATTGAATTGCTGAGTTGGCCCATGTCGGGCCGGTGTTTTTCTTACTGTTAATAAAGCTGCGACCATGCTTTAATACCAACACTCGACGTCTGCTTGCTTTGTCAATGGAGGGGGGAGGGTGTCGGAGGGGTTGGGGGATCCAGGCCGAGTAGGGCATCCGGATACCTCGGTTACCTATCTCAGCTGATCTCAGATAAACACTTGCACCACACTCCAGTTTCAAGGAACTTCAGTTGTGTGCTGGTTCACATCAATGATCTGCTGTTTTTTTATTATTATTATATCATAAATAAATGCAAATATTTTTTTTGAATGCAAGTTGCAAAAAGTACTTAGCTTAAGGATTTGATTTCTTATGGCAATGTAACCCTCCAGCACTTCAAATACAGTATCATTGGCTTTCAATTCACTCACGTATCTGACATAAAATTCTTAATCTTTCTCATAAGGTTCTCCATGATGAAGCCCCTTTGTCTGTTACCTTACATGCTCCAACACGTACACTTCACTCAGTACACAGCAATCGCTTACCATATTCCCTGACCTTCAAAGGCAAAATATGAGTCCGTCTGTCATTTGGCCTTTTTCTTTGTTGCTTCGATGTCTGGAATGGTTTGCCATCATTCCTTCACCTTGAACCAGCCTTTAAACGTTTTAAAGCAGCCCTGAAAAACATTTTTTATTTATTTATTTATTTTTAACAAGCCTTCAGGGTAGCGTTCTGGTGCCATAGTTAGTATTGTTTTTATTCTCGCCTCCTGTCCTCCCTCCCTTCTATTCGCTAGTTTAGCTGTAATCAATGTGATTTTATTGTAAACTGCTTTATTTGCTAAAAGTGGTATTGTAAATGAAATAAACCATAAACTATATTTTGGGGTGAAGATATGCAACAATTGAGAAGACCTCTGTAAATTCAACTGGGAACTATTGTGGATGGCGCATAAATTAGCTTTGGAGAAATGGAATTAAACTTTTAGATAAGCTGAATGCCTCTAATTTTCCAGATCAGAACCAGATTTTCTATTCTAATGTATCAGTTATACATCTGCCTCAGGTAAAACATGTTGTCTTATGCATTCCCTCCACTTATTTATATTATGTAATTGTTATGTTTCATAATGTAGTTTTAGTTTCCAGTTTCTTTGGTTGTAAACCACTATGTAGTTTGATTTTGAATAGCAGTATATCAAATCTTTTAAAGTAAATATATAAAATAGAATTGTAACAGTAAAAATGAATGTTCTGCTGAGACTACTCTTTCTGTTTATGGCCTTATCAATTACACATCCCAGACAGGTTACTGAAAGTATGGCAGAAACAAATTTTTGATTTTATCTGGAAGAGAAAACCCCTTTCGGGTGGCCTGATCAATCTGAATGCAGACCAAAAAGGGGGAAGGTTTGGGTATACTCG
Source organism: Ichthyophis bannanicus (assembly GCA_033557465.1). Lineage (NCBI taxonomy): Eukaryota > Metazoa > Chordata > Amphibia > Gymnophiona > Ichthyophiidae > Ichthyophis > Ichthyophis bannanicus. Next base: position 195,582,326 of record CM066037.1, on the reverse strand, counting down.
ATCTAAAGCAGTATTAAGTAGTAGGGCTTCTAGAGTGAAAGAAAGAGGGAAGCAGTGGGTTCAAATCAAACCGAAATTGTGGGAAGAAACTTCTCTTTGGAAGGAGATTTGATTAATAGCTCTAAAAAAGATTTGGACAAGTTCCTGGTGGAAAGGTCCATAAACCATTATTAAAGAGGACCCAGGAAATCCACTGCTTACCCCAGGCAGGCACTGTAGAACCTGTGTACCTTTTTTGGAAACTTGCCAGGTACTTGTGACCTGGAATGGCCACTGTTGGAAACAGGATACTGGACTTGATGGACTTTGGTCTGACCCAGTATGGCATTTATGTTCTTATGTTCTTATCAGCATAGCGAAGGTTGTTGATGAGTCTTCCACCAATCTTCACACCTCTGTTGTCTTCATACAATCCTGCTTCTCTGATGATTTGTTCTGCATATAAATTAAACAGGTAGGGGGAAAGTATGCAGCCTTGTCTTACATCTTTGCTTATTTTAAACCATTCTGTTTCTCCTTGTTCCGTTCGAACTGTTGCTTCTTGACCAATGTACAGATTGCGCAAGAGAACGATCAGGTGTTCTGGTATACCCATGCTTCATAATGTGGCCCAGAGTTTCTCATGGTTTACACAGTCAAAAGCCTTGCTATAGTCGATAAAACACAAATAGATATCCTTTTGGTATTCTTTAGTCTTTGTTAGTGATATAGCGGAAGGGCTGTCGGGTAAGGTTTGCCTCTTTGCGGATGATACCAAAATCTGCAATAGAGTAGACACCCAGGAAGTTGTAGATAACATGAGGAGGGATCTAGCTAAGCTTGAAGAATGGTCTAGAATTTGGCAGCTGGGATTTAATGTTAAAAAATGTAAGGTCATGCATTTGGGCTGCAGCAATCCAAGGGAGCAATACAGTATAGGAGGTGAAGTACTTTTGTCCACTAAAGAAGAGTGGGACCTAGGCGTGGTTGTGTCTGATGATATTAAAGTAGCTAAACAGGTAGAAAAGGCGACGGCAAAAGCTAGAAGGATGCTTGGGTGCATACGGAGAGGAATGTCTAGCAGAAAAAAGGAGGTGATAATGCCTCTGTATAAGTCTTTGGTGCGACCTCATTTGGAGTATGGTGTGCAATTCTGGAGACCGCACCTTCAAAAGAATGTGAACAGGATGGAGTCGGTGCAGAGTGTTGCTACTAAAATGATTAATGGGCTTCATTATAAAGCATATGAGGACAGACTTAAGGATCTTAATATGTACACCTTAGAGGAAAGGCGGGATAGAGGTGATATGATTGAGATGTTTAAATACCTCCGTGGCATAAATGTTCAGGGAGAGAGCCTCTTTCAATTGAAAGCAAGTTCTGCTACGAGGGGACATGGGATGAGGGTGAAGGGAGATATGTGGAAATATTTCTTTACAGAAAGAGTAGTGGATCCATGGAATAGTCTCCCAGTGGAGGTGGTAGAGATGAGGACAGTAACTGAATTCAAAAAAGCATGGGACCAACACAGAGGATCTCTTAAGGTAAAAAGTGGACTGTTGTAGTTGTTGTTAGATAGGCCTTGTTGTCTTTTTCTGTCATCATGTTTCTATGTTTCTATGTTTTCAAGGATCCATTTCACATCCGCAATGATGTTGCTCGTTCCTCGCCCTTTCCTGAACCCTGCTTGCACTTCAGGTAGTTCTTGTTCCAGGTATGGTTGTAGTCTCTTTTGAATAATCTTCAGTAGAATCTTGCTGGCATGTGGGATCAGAGCGATTGTTCGATAATTTCCACAGTCAGTTGGATCACCTTTCTTTTGTATTGGTATAAACACAGATCTTTTCCAGTCAGTTGGCCATGATGTTGTCTTCCATATTTCTTGGCAGAGCCTTGTAAGTAAGGTAACAGCTGCATCAGATTGCTGCAATACTTCTATAGGAATGCTATCAATGCCTGGTGCTTTGTTCTTTGATAAGGCTTTCAATGCTGCTTCAACTTCTTCTTTCATCACCAATGGTTCCTGATCATAAGGTACAGGTTGAAACAGCTGTTGGTCCACTTGATCTTTATCATATAAAAACACTGTATATTCCTTCCACCTTTTCTTGATCTTCTCATCATCTTTCAACATAGAACCTTGAGCATCTTGTAACATTCCAATTCGAAGCTGGAACTTTTTCTTTAACTCTCGTAGCTTTAGGAAAACCGATCTTGTTCTTCCTCTAATAGTTTCTGCTTCTATTTCCTTGCAAGTGTCACTGTAGTACTTTTCCTTGTCCTGTCTTGCTGCACTTTGGAAATCACTGTTGAGTTCTGCGATTGTCTTTCTTTCTCCTCTGGCTTTAGCTACTCTGCGTTTCTGGGCAATTTTCAGAGTTTCTTCCATCATCCATTTTGGCCGCTTTTGCTTTTTCACCTTTTGTAGAGACTTCTCGCTTTCTTCCAACACAACCTTCTTGATGTCATTCCATAACTCTTCCGGAGCTCTGTCATTTGTATCTAAAGCAGCAAATCGATTTTGCAGGCAGTCTTTAAATTCCTGTGGTATATTCTCAAGGTCATATTTTGCTGCATTCATGAGTGGTTTGCTCTTTTTCAACTTTAGCTTGAGTTTGCATACTAGTAGTTGATGATCTGTACCACAGTCAGCTCCAGGTTTTGTCTTTGTTGATGTTATAGAACTTTTCCATCGTTGACTTCCACAGATGTAGTCAATTTGATTTTTATACAATCCATTGGGTGAAGTCCATGTGTACAGTCGCTGCTTGTGTTGCTGGAGGAAGGTGTTTGAGATGAATAGATCATTGGTCTTGCAGAATTCTATCAGTCTTTCTCCAGCTTCATTTCTGTTGCCAAGTCCATATTTTCCAACTACTTTGCCTTCTTCTTTGTTGCCAACCTTTGCGTTCCAGTCACCCATGACTATCAGGATATCCTGTTTGCATGTTCTGTCAATTTCAGCTTGTACTTGTTCATAGAACTCTTCAATTTCATTCTCTTCTGCAGCTGTTGTTGGGGCATATACTTGAATTATAGTTGTGTTGATAGGCATTCCTCGTAGACGAATAGAGATTAAGCGTTCGCTGACTGCATTGTATTTCATTACAGTTCTTGCAAGTTTCTTCTTTATTATAAATGCAACACCATTTCTTCTTTGTCTTTCATTTCCAGCATAGTAGACCATGTGATCATCTGATGCAAAGTGCCCCATGCCAGTCCATTTCAGTTCGCTGACACCCAACAGATCAAGTTGTACAGGTTCCATTTCATTCTTGACCACCTCCAACTTCCCTTGGTTCATGCTTCATACGTTCCATGTTCCAATGCGTAAGACATCTTTACAGCTTCTGACTCTCATTTCATGCGCAGCTACATCAGCAGTCAGACTTCCCAAGGGCTTTGATCCAACCACATCATATAAATGCTGGCTTTACTCTGAAAAGTCTTCAGCTCTTCCCCAGTAGCTAGTTGAGTGCCTTCCGACCTGGGGGTCTCATCTTTCAGCACCATAGCACAATTTGTTTTGTTGTAACTATCCATTGGGTTTTCATGGCAAGATACAGAAGTAGATTGCCGGGCCTTTCTTCCGCGCACTTTAAGTTTGGTGTTGTTGCCGTTGTCACAAAAATGTGATCCTCTGCCGTCAACACTATTCCATTCTGCTGCTGCCCAGATGGGTGGTTTGTCTTGGTCTGGCACCTCAGCTGAAACCTGTCCATCTTGGGAGACCCTGCCAGTAGTTAAACTACCGATAGTTTAGCTCTCAGCATCACTGATGCACGCAAGCCCTCACAGCACGACAAGCTGCAAACTTAGTGTCCTTAGTGCATCTGATATTGTTCGGTAGGGAGTTCCATAGGTTTGGTGCATACAGTGAAAAGGCTTTTTGATGTGCATTATATGGTTTTGGAGAAATCCTTAGACATGGTTAGCATGTTCTGTTGTTTGTTCTTGACGGGCATTTTTCTGGGTATATTTTTATTAGGTCTTGGAGTGATTCAGCTGATTCATTCTGGAGTATTTTGAATATGCTGATAATAGCTTTGTTTTTTGTGTGACTCCTGATTGGGAGCTATTGAAGTTGTGCAAGGACTGGTGTTATGTGTTCGCATTTGTTTGTTCCTGTGAGAATACGAACAGCAGTGTTTATTGCACCATCTGAAGAGGGTGGGATTGCTGTTGCTGGCAGGCCTTGGCAGATTGAGTTACAAATGTCTAATGCTGGTGTGATGATGGCCTGTAGGACTGTTCTGAAATCATTGTAACTTAGAAGGGGCTTTAGTTTCTAGATGATTCTCAACTTATGGTAAGTATGCTCTATGTTGTCCTTTTAATGTGAGCTTTTAAGTTTGTTTTGATCGAGGATGACCCCCAAGAATCGAATTTCACTTTTGACAGCAATATATTTATTCTTTGTGTTTATTGTGGAGGAATGGTTGAAGGTTTTATTTCTTGTTATTGTGAGTGCTTCTATTTTGCTGTAATTTAGGCTGAGATTGTGGGAGGTTCTAAAATAAACAAAGTATTGCATACAAGGACGTAAGAGAGACAACGGTAATAACCTTGAACCCACCCTTAGGCCATTTAGGGTTTTGTTCTCTTTTATTTTGTGAAGTTAGGATAGTAGGTCACTGACTTCAGAGTCGTTGGCTCAAGGAGAGCTGCAACCACTTCAACCTAAGTTAAGGACACACCACCTACATCTGACCTTGGTCATAAGTTTTGATCAGTATGGGAAATTACTATATGTAGCCTTCCCACAGAGTGTGCAGAAGAGGCAGCAAACCAATTCCATGAGATGGCACATTTTTCATCTGTACCAGGGCTCATTGCACACATGTGGCCCTCAAGGGAGGGATGGCCACCTATCGCAACAGGAAGGCATTCCACTCATTCAACATACAGGTGTCTGCTGTGCTCAGGGGGAGATAACATATGTCTTCCCCAAGTTTCTGGGGTCCTGCCACTATTCTTACATCCTCATGCTCTCTGGCATTTCTGAGATGTCTCGGAGTAGACAGAACACTGATGGATGGCTGCTAGATAAGCCCCGTACCAGCCCTTTCCATCTTCTAGACATGCACATGCATGGAGATGGCATCATACCCTGGGAGCTGCAGCATGTGGCCTGAAGAGCATATGGCTGCAGTGCCCACTCAGCACATGACACACCTTGGTGCCATATTCTGATATATATCCCCTTTCTCTCTCCCTATGCATGAGATAGAGGTTGCCTAATGAGGTCTTGATTTCTGACAGCCTTCATGCTGCCACACATAGAGGCAGAGGAAAGTTACAATATGGCCCCAGGAACATGCGTGTCATCTTTGAGAGGACATTTGGCCAGCTGAAGAGCAACTTTCAGTGCCTAGACTAACCTGGGGGCAAACAGTGTCAGATCGTCATGGCCTGTTGCATACTCTGCAATCTGACATCGGCATGGACAACCCCTTCTGAACTCCAGGATGCAGGAGAACCCAGACCATGATGCAGATGGTGAAGGGCCAAGGCATGAGGAGATTGGACAGTTATACCAACTATATATTGCAGAAAGATGACTTCATACTCAGGCACTTCTTGTGAAAGTGGGCATTTATTCACAGATGCACATAATGTGAACATGGAAATTCCCATTTTCTACCATCCACCTGTCCACCACATACCCCTCCTACCCTTTCCCACCCCCACCACATTACTATGTAACCCCTTCCAACTCTAGCCCCACCCACACACCCCAGTACCAGCCCTGTGTAACCTCATCCCTCCATCACCCCCACCCTTCAAGCACCAGCCCTTTGCAATCCCCCCCAAACAAGCCCAATGCTAAGCCCCACAACCCGCCTCCTCAAGCACCACTAGCCAGCCCCTGTCCTCTTCCACCCTCCCTGCAACAAAATCTATCACCCCTCAAAGGATGCCCATGGGAAGGTAGGCCTACTTATTCCCATGTCCTTGACCCTCACCCCTGCCTCTTTGCACTATACCCTCAACTCCAACCTCATGACAATGTTGGTGTTCAGCTGTGCTGGCTGAGGACTCAATGGATTCTGAGGAGATTTTGGAGACATAAGCCAACACATCTGATCATTGTAAGCCCTCATTGTAGGTGAGAAAGTGAAGGTGTTCCCCCCTTCAATGTGGCATGGGTTCCAATATGTTGGAAGAGAGAGATGTGGCACTGGAGTGGCAGAACTGGAGATGGCGGTGGCAGTGGTGATGGATGGTGTAGTCACTATTCTCTTTGGGGCCTATGCAGATGGGGTCAAAGCACTGTTGTGGGGTCCAGAGGTGAAGGGGACTCATGGTGTGTGCAGCAACATAATGGACTCATCCAGATGTTCTGTTGCCTGCAGCTATCTCTCTTGGAGTTGGATATGCAATTCCTGGAGGGTGATGAACTATCTCAGCAGCTCTGTTTTTTTAGCGCACTGAGCCTGGCATTAGACATTGTGCTGTTGGAGCCATTCAGCACAATACAAAAGTTGCTGACACAGGCAGCATGTGTTCAATTGGTCCTTGCTGCCATTAGCCCCTGCACTATCTGCAGCTGCTTGGTTATCATCAAAGGGAGAGGGAGGCGGGGATTTTAGATCGACCCCCTTAATGACATCCCTCTCTTCCACTATCTGGAAAGTATCAGTGTCAACATCCTCAGCACCCTGCTGTTTGTGGCCTCCGGACTCCTACTCCACCACCTTGGCTGGCCTGCCACCATCATCCTGGGTTAAAATGGCCTGTGGTGTGGGATCCACTCCAGGGGGCTGGCTGCTGGGGTCAGAGGTGCTTCCCTCCAGAGTATCTGCAGACTCCTCATCTCCTGTAAGTTGAATATGAGATGCTATCATTCAACAGGGTGGGGCTCTCTACCCACCCCATGCTATGGAAGTGGTGCCTGCTCTTTCCACACATATATACCAACTGATGTAGTGTTTCACAGTGTGTGAAAGTGGATGGTAATCTAAGTGGTGGCCATAGCCCCATCTCATAGGCCCTGGCCAAGGCATACTGCAGCCTACAAGTGAGAAGGCCAGGACTATTGGAAGGAGCTACATGGATAGGGTCCAATGGCTGTGCCCTTCTATGCCACACAGTGTGCATTTCCACATGTTCAACAGTGCATACTGGAAGTGGGTGTTGACAAGGGTCAGTGTCCGGAGTGTGAACTGCACACATCTCACCACAACATCCACAGCAAAGCACAAGCACCAGTAACCCACATGCCTAAAGTTATGTGCTGGCCCCAACCAAAAGCAGATGTAACAGTAATAACAAGGACTAGCAAGTTGCACAGTGGTAGTTGGGAAAGAAGGTAGTGATGAACATGGGGTCTGGAACATGGGGGGAGGAAGATAGATGGATATGGGAAGGATCTGAAGCATGGGGGGGGGGGAGGCAGATGGAGGCAAATGGAGATTGGAAGGAGGAAGGTCTGGAGCATGGGGAGGAGGAGGCAGATGGAGATTGGAAGGGGGAGGCAGATGGAAATTAGGTCTGGAGGCAGATGGAGATTGGAAGGGGGAGGGTCTGGAGCATGGGAGGAGGGAGACATGCTGGAGAGGGAGGGTCTGGAGCATGGTGGGAAGTTGGGATACAGAAGGGGGAGTGTCAGGAGCCCGGGTGGAGGTGCACTAGATAGAGATTGGAAGGGGTCTGGAGCACGGGGATGAGTGAGAGAGATGCGGGATGGGGAACGTCTGGAGAACAGAGGGGGAAGTGGGGTGTGGAGAGCATCTGGAGCATGGGGGGTGTTCATGCTATTGAGCTTATAGTTCACTTGATCAGTGTGAGATGCTCCAAGCAGTGGACAGCAGTCGGGGTAGTCGCACAGGGTGGGCATGAATAGTTTGCTCTGCTTTTTTAATGTGTATGTATATCATATTATTGCTGCTGTTGTGGTTTAATTTTCCTATTTCCTTATTCACTTTACTGTTCTGTTTGTGTATTATGCTGACCCAATAAGTGCCGTACCCAATAACCGACAAAGGAGAGGAAACGCACAAAAGACCCTAGCCATTCCCCCAGAGTTCAGGAAAACCAACTGCAAAATGAGCAACAGAGCATTCATGTTCTACTCATCAATACTCTGGAAATTGCTTCTGGACAAATTAAGAAATATGATGACATATATCCATTCAGAAAGCAGCTAAAGACATTTCTGTTTGCTGAGTACTTCGGAAATGAAATTGATAATGACCCAACGTAAACTCGAAACTCAGACTGCTATCATTCTAGCGTATGACTTTATTGTAAATAGTTTATTGTAAATGGTTACTTTTGTTTAATTTACAATGTATGGACTTGTTTAGCTTAAGTTCAATCTTCATTATTTAATTGCACCTAATGTTAGATGTATATGCACCTAATGCACCTAATGTTAGATGTATATGCACCTAATGCACCTAATGTTAGATGTAATTGCACCTAATGTTAGATGTATGTTAAGGGAGGAGTAGCCTAGTGGTTGGGGCAAGGTACTTCAGGCCGGAAGGTCGGGGGTTCAAATCCCACTAGAGGACCGCAACCTTGGGCTGGAAGGACTGGGGTTTCTAGTCCCACAGATGCTCCTTGTGGTCTTGGGCAAGCCACTTAACCCTCCATAGCCCATGTTCCCTGTAAGTATTAGTGTATGTGTCTCATATCCCCGCATGTTAAATGTATCCCCCAATTGTGTTGTGACCGCTTTGATTGAAGGATAAGGCGGTATACAAAAACTGTCTAAATAAATATGGTTTTGTTCCTATGTAAACTGCTTTGATTATTTGATAAGGCAATATATAAAATGCACAAATAAATAAAATTTTATACTGAAATTATCCAGTTACTGTAATGTAGGTCTGTCGAGCTAGGGATCTCTTCATAAAGATGTTTAATTAATGTTATTAAATAGTAAATAAATAATTGTCTTGAGAGTGGGTGGTTAGGTGGTGTACTACTCTTTGAGTCGGATGACTAGCATAAAATCCTGAAAGAGAAAGAGGTGCTGAAAGTAACTATTACCTAGCATGCTGTTCTTGTCCAGTGATTGCCAGATAGTAAATATCCATAAGGCAATTAAATCCTCATTTCAATCTGAACAAAATTCTTGCAGCAGTTTAAAATGCTACACCAGTATACCAAAGCAGCAATGAGCATAAGAACAATGGTATGACAATTCCTAAGCTCCATCAAGCTTTGGATCCTGATTCACTTAGTCTTCTTTGTGTCTCCTTCCCTTCCCTAGTTGTTTCCTTGTCCTTAGCTGTTGTATTGTCTGTCTTGACTAGATTGTAAGCTCTGACGAGCAAGGACTATCTTTACATGTATCTGTGTAGCGCTGTGTATGCCTTGTAATGCTATATAAATGATCAGTTGTAGTAGTAGTAGTAGTACTATTACTACTATTGAACATTTGTATAGTGCTACAAGACATTCAAAGCACTGCACAAACACATGTAAAAAGGGGTCCCTGCTCATCAGAGCTTACAATCTAGTCAAGACAGACAACACAGTAGCTGTAGACATGGGATACATCTAGGGGGAATGGTAAGGAAACACAAAGGAGATCAGCTGAGTCAAGATCCAACAGTGGCAGCAAAGAGGTGAGTTTTCAGCCTGGATTTGAAAAGGGTAAGAGAAGGCGCCTGACATACAGACTCAGGTAGTTTGTTCGAGACATAAGGAGCAGCAAGATGAAAGGAGCGAAGTCTGGAGTTTGCAATAGAAGAGAAGGTCACAGAAGCGATTTGCCAGAAGAGTGGAGTTCCCGAGGAGGGGTGTAGGGAGAGATAAGAGAGGAAAGGTAGTGAGGAGCTCCAGAGTGAATACACTTACAGGTCAGCAGGAGAAGTTTGAACTGGATGCAGAAAGGGATAGGGAGCAAATGAAGTGACTTAAGAAGAGGGGTAATATGAGCATGATGTGGCTGGCAGAAGATTAGCTGCACACCAGAGGTTTGAAAAGATTGAAGGGGAGAGAGATGATTCAGAGGGAGACAGCAAGGAGTAGGTTTAGGTTACAGTAGTCTAGATGGCAGGACTAAGGAATGGATAAGTGTCTTAGTAGTATGTTCAGAAAGGAATGGGTGAATTTTCTTGATGTAGAGAAAGAAACAGCAGGTTTTAGCTATCAGTTGGATGTGTATGGAGAAGGAGAGAGAGGAGTCAAAGACGACCTCAAAGTTATGAGCTGAGCAGACAGAGTGGAGTAGAGAGTTATCCACAGAGTCTGAGAAAGGAGGAAGGGGAGAGGAGGGTTTAAGGGGGAAAAATAAGAAGCTCAGTTTTGGCCATGTTCAATTTCAAGCAGTGGTGAGACATCCAAGCAGCAATGTCAGAAAGGCAGGCAGAAATCCTGGCCTGGATTGCCGGATAGATTTCAGGTGTAGAGAGGTAGATGTGGGAGTCATCAGCATAAAGATAGTACTGAAAGCCATGGGAAGAGAGGAGTGCACCAAAGAACTGGGTATATAGAGAGAAAAGGAATGGACCCAAGATAGATCCTTGGGATACATCAACTGAGAGTGAGATAGCAGTAGAGGAGGATCCACCAGAACAAACACTGAAAGAGCGATGGAAGAGATAAGAAGAGAACCAGGCTTGCACAGAGCCCTTAAAACCAAGTGAGCACAAGGTATCAAGGAGAAGGTAGTGGTCCACAGTGTCAAAAGCATCAGAAAGTGTAAGAAGGATGAGGATCGAGTAAAGGCCCTTGGAGTTTTGCCAGGAACAGGTCACTGGAGACTTTGGTAAGAGCCATTTTGGTAGAATGTAAAGGATGAAAGCCAGATTGTAGAGGATCCAGAAGGGCTTGAGAAGAGAGAAAGTTGAGGCAACGGCGGTGAACCAAGTATTCAAGTAGTTTAGAAATAAAGGGGAGGAGGGAGATGGGTCGATAGTGAGAAGGACAGGTAAAGTCTAGTGAGGTTTTCTTGAGGAGAGGAGTGACCACAGCATGCTTGAAGGCTGCAGGGAAAGTTACAGTGGAGAGCAATAGGATGAGAATATGAGAGATGGAATGGACTACAGTGGAGGAAATGGAGCTAAGGGGTTGGGTGGGAATAGGATCCAAGGAGCAGGTAGTGTGCTTGGATGAGAAAAGAAGGCGAGTGGTTTACTCTTCTGACATCATAGAAAAGGAAGAAAGGGCAGCAGAGGTAGGGGGGAAAGTTGTGAGTGTAGAGGGAAAGGAAGGGAAATAGCTGACCTCATAAAGAATTGGAGTGGGCTCTTGTGGATTTTGTCATGGAAGTAATCAGTCAGGGTTTGGGCAGAAAGGGAGGGAGGGGTCAGAGGCAGAGGCATCTTGAGGAGAGAGTTGAGAGTTGTAAAGAGATGGTGAGGGTCAGAGGCAAGAGAGTTAGTCAGATGGATATAATAGTCTTTTTTGGCGAGTGCTATGGTTGACTGGCACTCCTTGTGACTTTGGGCAAGTCACTTTACCCTCCATTGCCTCGGAAGAAAAGGCTGGCAATCTACTTCCGGTGATGCATTGTCAAGAAAACCCAGAGGTTGCTGGGTCGCTATGAGTCAACACTGATTTGATGGCACTAAAAAAAAAATGGCTGACTGGAAAGAGACAAGCATGAATTTGAAGTGTAGAAAGTCCGCAAGGGTGTGGGTTTTGAGCCAAGCCCGCTCAACTGAGTGGGCACAGGAACGTAAATAGTGGGTAGTGGAAGACAGCCAGGGTTGAGGTACAGTATGCCTCATAGGATGTGGCATGGGCAGAGCAAGGGCATCCAGAGCAGAGGAGTGCAGTGTTATAGGAAGCTACTGCCTCATCAACAGACTCAGATGACATAGTGTAGGAAAGAGGTGATGAGACAGTGGAAGAGAGAGCCAACAAGTTAATAGCATGAAGATTTCTAAAGAGGTTGAAGGAGAAAGGGTGAGGTTGAAGCGGTGAGTGGTGGAGGTGTTGAAATTGACAGGAAGGAGAGTGTGGAAGCCCAACACCACCACTATGGCCTGTGGGACAAGGCGTGTGGGAGAATTGAGAGCCGCCATGATAGAGAGCAGCGACTGAAGTTGAGTCTTCTGGGAGGAGCCAGGTCTCAGTTAGAGAAAGCAGATGGAGAGCATTAGAGTTAAAGAGATCATAAGTATAGTTAAGTTTATTTGAGATGGAGTGTGCATTCCACAAGGCAATGAGAAAGGGAGAGAGGAGGGGGGAAGGAGAGGAATATGAATAAGATTTTAACTGTTGCATGAGGATCTGTTCTGGGTGTGTGACAAAAGTCTAGGGGGGCCAGGGTTGGGGTTAATATTTCTGGAAGAGAGGAGAAGGAGTAGAAGAGTGTGGGGCAGAGAGGAGACAGAATGGTGATAACGAGGGTGAGGTTGTTTCAGAGAGGGAGAGAGAGGAGATGGCCGAATGAGAGGGAGTAAGTGGTTAAGCTCAAGAGCTGATGAATAGGGTAGATGACAAGATGGTGGGGGAAATGAGGATGGTAAAGGGGAGATAAGGGGGAGAGATGACAATTAGGAGGGAAGATAATTAGAGAGTATGAGCAATAGGAAGAGAAAGTGCTGGGGGGTCATAAAGAGAGAGGGAGAGGAGCACAGAAGTCAGAAGAAATAAAAGGATAGGTGGTAGAAATTGCAGGAAATAAGGTGCACCTGTAAGTGATTGTGACAGTGAGCACAGGGCGACTATAATAGAAGTAGATGGGGCAGAGGTGGAATTATGCACTTCCATAGAGGGCCTGTATGTGGCCTAAGTGTTCCTTTGAGACCCCTTTCAGGGGCCTTCACAGGCCATAAGTGGTAGTGGAGTGCTGTGAGGTGAGGTGCTTGATCACTGTGTGAGTCACAACCTCTGCACCCAAAGCATAGACTGATAGCGAGGGTGCCAGAGCAGCATGCTGCCAGTCCAGCAGTCCAGTCATGGGGGAATGGGGACAACTACATCACATGCCTGTCAGGCACTATTGGTTACTGGGACCCAAATCTTCCCTGTTGCATGCACCCCCATCAGGGCAGCATTCACACATTCCCTAAATGGTTGTTGCAGTTGGGTTTGGGTGATAAACATTTCTTTCCCCAAACAGAGCAGCTAGGTTGAGGGGAGTTGGCAACATAAGATAGCACAGCATGCAAGAAGGGGGAGGACATATGTTGGAGGGTGTGCTTCAAATGCTCCCTGTGGTCCTGGGAGACTCTTGATGTATCCAGGTCCATACACCTCACTGTCTCTTCATCCATTGTTTGAAGCATTTATTGTTCAAGCTCGATGAGGGTCTGTGCCCCAACCTGATATGGTGGCTCTCTCTGCACATGTGGTGGGCCCACTGGCTACACCATGTGAGTGTATGAGCCATTGCCTGCTACAGAGTGTATGTGTGCATAGTCAATGGCAATCCATGGATGTAGTGACATTTGTGTGGTCTTTGGGGCTTCCGACTGGTAGGACAGAAATATTTTAAATAAATATTTAGGTGGGTGTATGGTTATCTGATAATGGATAGTACGATGGATTCTTCCTCCTCTGTACTGCAATGTCTTTTGCTCAGGGCCTTGAGAATAACTTTTGCAAAGTTTGAAAACAGCAGATAGCAGCCAAGTATTCCCCTTTGACAATCAATGTTCAGGAAAACCCAATAATCTGCTATTTGCCTCCTGCTATTTATTTCTTGGAGGCCAAAACTGTAGGGGATGAATCAACACTTTTATTTTAAATTAAGCAAAAACTAGGCAGAAGCACTAAATCAATCTTTTACTGTCCTGTTCCCTGAGGTGTGTTTTTTTCCCTAGTAACTATTGCCAGCTTTGATCAAGATTTGCTTTGTCCACTGATTATCCAGCCTCAGAGTTTCCTATCTAATAAACCAGAATAAATGTTCATTCCAAAACTGCAGCTGACTTTTTCATGATTACAAAAAGAAAACTCTGCAGTATAAAAATATGTTTCACAATAATTCAGGCTCGACAAAGCCCAGGTGCCAGGTTGTCATGGCAACCAGAAATTTACACCTGGAGCCTGGGATTTGCTCCCCCTCTATTTATTTTTTTAAAAATATGATCATAGGCAGAAGACCCATTCTGTCTGCCTGTGGGATCTGATCCAATCTCCTGCAGGCAGAACAGGAGGGATCTTTGCCGCAATTGGGGCTTAGATGCAGCAGACAGCCCAAGGGATTGGATCGGATCCCTGCGGGCTGGCTGCTGCATCTAAGCCTCGATCGCAACAAAGATACTTCCTGTTCTGCCTACAGGAGATTGGCTCCCTGAAGGCAAAACATGAGGGAAAGCCCAAAGCAGCAGAAAGCCTAAGGGCATTGGAGCTTTTAGCAAAAAAAAAAAAAAAAATGGTGAGAGAAGCAGCAGAACTTTAAAGGGACAGTACCTTAAAAAACAAAAAACCTGTACATAGTTCAAGAATGTATATAGTTACAAATTCTTATATATCAATTGCATGTTGTAATCAAAGATGCTGTTACATTGTATTTTCTCTCTTGTTCAATGTAAACTGCCTTGACCCAGTGAAAGGCGGTATAGAAATACAGCTAAATAAAATAAATAAATAAATTACGGAGGATGGGGGAATGGAGGGCAGGGGGTGGGAGTGCTTTGGGGAGGGAGAAGAAGAGAGTCCGGAAGAGGAACCAAGATTGGGGAGGAGTTGAAATGGTGAGGGACAAGTGCAAGGTTGAGGTTAAAAGGATGAATACATTGGGATAAAAATGATAAATCTGAATATGCCAAAGGATCCACCCCTCCACCCAGAACATGCACATAAGCACCCCATCCCCACTCTACATACACACGCACACCACCTTGGAATGATAGACACACATAGAGGCACCAAACACATACGCTTATTACACCTCACCTCCACACCACACATCATATACACATAGGCAACCCACCTCTGAGCCACACATACAGGTTCTGCAGCTGTGCAGCACACACACACATGCACCACAACCCTTTACTCCACTCACACAAAGGCATCCACCCCCACATCCCACACGCAGACAGATACACCATCATTGCACCACACACCCACAGATAAGCTTGCTATCTGAAGCTATACATTTTGTTATCTAAAGATGACTCATGGTGTATGAACTTTGGTGCTGGTCTCATGAGAGCATGAGACCAGGACGAGAAAACAGGAAAAGGGGGGGGACGAGGAAGTCACAAGCATTAGCTCCTAAGAGTTTGGCCTGGCTCCTAAATCTGCACAAAATTTGTCAAGGCCTGCAATTACATTATTATTACCATCTGTATGATGATCTAGCCTAGAAAACTGGTTTACAGGAATCCTCCTGCTTTCTTAGGCTGAAATATAAAATATGCCATCAATACAAATATATTATCAGTGAAGATTGTTGTTAAGTGCCATCGTCAGTGCCAACTCATGGCGACCCTCCTGATAGTTAACTCAAACTACAACTCCTCCCTCTCAATCACACCAGTCCCATGGTCCGACCACAGCTTAATTAAATTCCAGATGCCTATGCTTCAGGGTCACAACACCCCTCGGGAGGCCATTGATGCTTCCTCAGCTCCCACAAGACGATTCCGGCCTTTCAACTAAGAGGAGATAATTGACAAAGTCCTGCCAACCCTCAGTATGGCACCACCCAGCCTCGACTCCCTGATATCCACCTGGAGCAATAGTCTCAGCTCCTTTGCACTTCTACCAGCTTCAAATAAGCCACCACGAAGAAGACAGACAGCACAATGGTTCTCCTCAGACCTACGAACTTCATTACTCCTCCGAAGGAAGCCAGAAAGACGTTGGTGATGCTCACGATCCTCAGACGATCATAGAGCCTACTTATCCCACCTTAATGCACACTGAGAAGCAGTCTCCAAGAAAATGAAGGAAAACCATTCTGAGATCTTGCTCCACTCCCTAAACAAACCTTGTTGCCTCTTTAACATCATCAAGACCCTCACTAAGGAGCCATCTCCCACCCAACCTGGTTTCCTAAACCCTCAGGAATTCGCTGATCATCTACATTCCAAAATCAGCCTAACCAACACCTCTCTCCCTAATTCCACACCAGTTCACATGCCATGCTCCCTAAAACCTTTGACCTCCTTCACGCCCCCTTTGGAGAGGTCCATCAAGGACACCATCATATCCATCAACACCACCACATCCCCCAATGACCCTTTCCCAGCATTCTGGATAAGATCCCTGCATGCCAAATTCAGCCCAACCTTAGCTAAGATCATGGAGCTGTCCTTTTCATCAGGAGCATTCCCCCAGATTCTAAAGCAAACCTCCATCCGGCCCCTCCTAAAGAACAGCAAGCTGAATCCCCAGAAGGCAGAATCTTATCGTCCAATCTCCAGCATCCCCCTGTTGGCAAAGATAATCGAGAAGGTTGTTCAACTCCAAATCCAGCACCACATTGAAACTGCTGCTCCTCTTGACCCATGCCAGCACGGCTTTAGAGAACTCCACGGCGTCGAGCCACTCCTCACGACTCTACTCAGCACCCTTCTCACCGGGATTGATAATATCAAACAAGGCTATGCACTAATCTTTATGGACATTGCCTCCGCTTTTGACTCAGTCAACCATGAGCTGCTCCTTACATGTCTTCAAGAGAAGGGAATTTATGGTGCAAGTCCTACCTATCAGATAGATGGCAACAAGTATGAATTGACTCTACTACCTCTGAGCCTTTTCAACAAAAGCAAGGCGTCCCCCAAGGCTCCTCTCCCTCTGCCCTCCTTTTTAACATCTATATACAGCCCATCTGCTCAATCATCCGCTCCTTTAATATCTCCTGCCTTGTGTATGCTGATGACGTAATCCTGTTCACACCATTCTCTATCGACCAGCCTGACTTCTCACTACTAACAAGATGCTTTGACATTGTTACTGACTGGCTCTGCATGCAAAACCTCAGAATTAACTTCAATAAGACGGACATCCTATTTATCACGAGAAATCAATCCTTCACCCCTCCTGCTTCAATTAAGGTGAGAGACGCAGAGCTCCCAAGTAAGGCCACCATCCGCTACTTGGGTGTCCACCTAGACCAGCAGCTTGACATGAAAATGCATATAAGCAACACCATCAAGGCAATCTACCACAAGATACGTACAATTCACTATCTACGTCCCCTACTGGAGCCTGCTGACTTCCGGACGATATTTCAAGCCCTTGTAATCCTCCATTTTGACTACGCCAACACCATCCTACATGGGCTCCCTAAGAGCACACTTAACCCACTTCAACTGGCAATGAATGCTGCTGCCCGTATCCTGCATGGGGCCTCCAGAAGAGATCATATGACTCCTATTTGGAAAATCTCCATTGGCTCCCTATCTACTGCAGACTCACCTTCAAAGTTCTACTGATTTACCTTCAAAGCCCTCAACAGACTATCCACCTCCCTCATAAACCTTGTTCACTCCACTCCTCAGAATAGATCCAGAAGGTCAACAGCTGCCAACACACTTGATGTCCCAAGGCAATAACAAAATTCTCCCTCACAACAAAGAACAGAGCTTTTGTATTTTACGCACCCACTCTTTGGAATGCCCTCCCTACCACCATCCGGGCTATTTCTGACCTTGCACAATTCAGGAAGGCTCTAAAGCACCACCTTTTCCTTCAACATAACTCTCAACCCGGTGACATGACATAACCCAACACACCCTTTACCTTTCATGTTGACAAAACCATAGCCGTCGATACAATTACATAACTTGTATATAGTCACCTCTGTAGAGACTTGTATATAGTTATCCCTGTTGAAATCCAAGTTTTATCTTCTGTTCCTTGTAAGTTTCAATGTACGTTCCTTTCTACATTGTACAAGTTATTGTTATTTGTAAACCGCACTGATTCTAAAGAGCACGGTATAAAAAAGACAAATAAATAAATTCACATTTGTATTTGGTGAACTGAGTTTAATGTGCAATGCTAGAAGGAAGGAGAAAACAAAATAGAGATTCTGTAGTATTAAACAAGTATCTCATTAAGAATAAACCTGCCAAAGAAATAACTTTTCAATGCATGAAATGAGAATTTGTTGAGCAGGGTTAGTGCAAGTGTATTGGGTTCCCAAGGCGAACCTTCAATCCTTCGTCCTGCTCCCCTGAAGTTTTGATAATTAAACTCACTAATCATGATCGTTGAAATATCACCCCTCCCACAACGATCCTGTAATTATACATAATTGGACATCATACTTTTAGATATTAAACTTTGCTTTGTATATGTGTGTGTACCCAATCTCCCAGCAGGTAGCAGAATGTGCTGATGGCTCTTTGAATATATCTGGCTGTTAGGATCTATTGTTTTGCTTTGACTGCTGCTGCTCTTTGCTGCCCCTAAGAAGCTGCTGCCCTAGGCAGCTGCCGCGACTTGCCTAGTGTTGAGGAATATAACGTATTGCTCCTGAATAACTGGTTCAAGAGTAGTGGTTATGTAATAGCCAGCAGAATACAAGAGCAAATAGAATGTAAAATTGATTACAGAACTAAATTAGAACTACTGTGGACCACTCTCCACTAAAATGTTGTCAAGTTCTATTTTGTTCTGTGTCCATGAATGTTCTCAATGTTTTTATATGGTAATTTTGTGCAGTTTTTTTTGAGGGTGGGGAAGTCCATCATTTTTTCTGCTCCTTTGGGTTTCCATTATGATCAAAATTAGCCTTTGTTGGGCTACAGTGCCATGATCCATCCTTCACAGCTACTCGGGGTGGGGAGGGGGAGAAAGAGGATTTTTTTTTACCTCTATTACATGTCTCACTCCTGCCTCACATTAGCTTGGTCATTGCAGTGACAGGTCCATGACTGTCAGCTATGCACTACACCTCCTTCTGGAACCCTGCAGCTATGGGCCCTAAATCAGCCACCAGCTAGGACTGCACACTGTCTGAGGCTCCCTCCCCCAAGGAGCTTTGAGCACTGCTTCTGCAGTGTCCCCCAGGCCTTCCAACCTGGAGAGAGGAAGGCCTGGGCTGAGAATCAAATGCAGGTTTCCCACTGCACTGCACAATACTGCCATGAACTACTGAGCTGGCCCTGAACATGGATTTTTAATGTCTTGTTTTTTTCTGTATACCCAGTATGTTTTGCTTCGTTTATTTCCAAAATACAAAATCCTCCAACAATGTGATGACACCCCCTAGGGGTAACAATGTAACAAAAAGTCAAAACATGTAAAGCCTGGACCAGGCTTTACATGTTTTGACTTTTCGTTTATTTCCAAGCCTTTACTGTGCTTACACTCTGATGATTTGTAGTCCGTAAGGCTCGTTACCTCTTAGCTACTAAATAGAATAATCTCTACTGTCATTGCTTTAACATACCATTAGTTCAGAGGCTAATTGAACTCTGCTGGCATAAATTGTGACCATTTCTGACAGCTCCACAGTTGTATTTTTACAGTGCCTTATAAAGGTCTTCACATCCTTGTACATTTTTTACATTCTCCTGTTTAAAAAATACAATGCAAACTGCATTACAGTAGACGTTTGTTTCACTGATCTACACAAAATGTGAAAAAGCAATTATAGAATTATTTATTTACTAAAAAGGACTTATATCTTACCTATGTACAGTTCTGGATGGGAACAAACAACATACAGATAAAGTTGTCATTAGACGCACAATGCTTCCCTTATTACATACTCACCCATTCCTTTCTTCCAGGAGAATCAGTGTTGCCAGCCTACTTCCAGAACCTTTATAAGCCTCACTGCCAAATGCCCAACCAACAAAAATTTCACTGTTTTCTAAAGCTTACTCTGTTTATAGTTAGTCTTAATTCAAACTGCGCAGAAGAAAGGCCCGGCAATCTACTTCTGTATCTTGCCAAGAAAACCCAATGGATAGTTACAATAAAACAAATTGTGCTATAGTGCTGGAAGATGAGACCCCCACGTTGGAAGACACTCAACTAGCTACTGGGGAAGAGCTGAAGACTTTTCAGAGTAAAGCCAGCATTTATGATGTGGTTGGATCAAAGCCCTCGGGACATCTGACTGCTGATGTAGCTGCACATGAAATGAGAGTCAGAAGCTGTAAAGATGTCTTACGCATTGGAACATGGAACGTACGAAGCATGAACCAAGGGAAGTTGGAGGTGGTCAAGAATGAAATGGAACGTGTACAACTTGATCTGTTGGGTGTCAGCGAACTGAAATGGACTGGCATCGGGCACTTTGCATCAGATGATCACATGGTCTACTATGCTGGAAATGAGAGACAAAGAAGAAATGGTGTTGCATTTATAATAAAGAAGAAACTTGCAAGAACTGTAATGAAATACAATGCAGTCAGCGAATGCTTAATCTCTATTCGTCTACGAGAAATGCCTATCAACACAACTATAATTCAAGTATATGCCCCAACAACAGCTGCAAAAGAGAATGAAATTGAAGAGTTCTATGAACAAGTACAAGCTGAAATTGACAGAACATGCAAACAGGATATCCTGATAGTCATGGGTGTATGGAACGCAAAAGTTGGCAACAAAGAAGAAGGCAAAGTAGTTGGAAAATATGGACTTGGCAACAGAAATGAAGCTGGAGAAAGACTGATAGAATTCTGCAAGACCAACGATCTATTCATCTCAAACACCTTCTTCCATCAACACAAGCGGCGACTGTACACATGGACTTCACCCAATGGATTGTATAAAAATCAAATTGACTACATCTGTGGAAGTCAATGATGGAAACGTTCTATAACATCAACAAAGACAAAACCTGGAGCTGACTGTGGTACAGATCATCAACTACTAGTATGCAAACTCAAGCTAAAGTTGAAAAAGAGCAAACCACTCATGAATGCAGCAAAATATGACCTTGAGAATATACCACTGGAATTTAAAGACTGCCTGCAAAATCTATTTGCTGCTTTAGATACAAATGACAGAGCTCCAGAAGAGTTATGGAACGATATCAAGTAGGTTGTGTTGGAAGAAAGCAAAACGTCTCTACAAAAGGTGAAAAAGCAAAAACGGCCAAAGTGGATGACGGAAGAAACTCTGAAAATTGCCCTGAAACGCAGAGAAGCTAAAGCCAGAGGAGAAAGAAAGACAATAACAGAACTCAACAGAGATTTCCAACGTGCAGCAAGACAGGACAAGGAAAAGTACTACAACGACGCATGCAAGGAAATAGAAGCAGAAACTATTAGAGGAAGAACAAGATCGGCTTTCCTAAAGCTACGAGAGTTAAAGAAAAAGTTCCAGCCTCGAATTGGAATGTTACAAAATGCTCAAGGTTCTATGTTGAATGATGCTGAGAAGATCAAGAAAAGGTGGAAGGAATATACAGAGTTTTTATATGATAAAGATCAAGTGGACCAACAGCCGTTTCAACCTGTACCATATGATCGTGAACCATTGGTGATGAAAGAAGAAGTTGAAGCAGCATTGAAAGCCTTATTAAAGAACAAAGCACCAGGCATTGATAGCATTCCCATAGAAGTATTACAGCAATCTGATGCAGCTGTTACCGTACTTACAAAGCTCTGCCAAGAAATATGGAAGACAACATCATGGCCAACTGGCTGGAAAAGATCTGTGTTTATACCAATACTAAGGAATGGTGATCCAACTGACTGTGGAAATTATCGCACAATCGCTCTGATCCCACATGCCAGCAAGATTCTACTGAAGATTATTCAAAAGAGACTACAACCATACCTGGAACAAGAACTACCTGAAGTGCAAGCAGGGTTCAGGAAAGGGCGAGGAACAAGAGACATCATTGCGGATGTGAGATGGATCCTTGAAAAGACTAAAGAATACCAAAAGGATATCTATTTGTGCTTTATCGACTATAGCAAGGCTTTTGACTGTGTAAACCATGAGAAACTCTGGGCCACATTAAGAAGCATGGTTATACCAGAACACCTGATCGTACTCTTGCACAATCTGTACATTGATCAAGATGCAACAGTTCGAACGGAACAAGGAGAAACAGAATGGTTTAAAATAAGCAAAGGTGTAAGACAAGGCTGTATACTTTCCCCCTACCTGTTTAATTTATATGCAGAACAAATCATCAGAGAAGCAGGATTATATGAAGACAACAGAGGTGTGAAGATTGGTGGAAGACTCAAAAACAACCTTCGCTATGCTGATGATACCACATTACTGGCTGAAAGTGAAGATGATCTGAAACATTTGCTTCTCACAATCAAAGAACATAGTCTCAAAATGGGCCTGCACCTTAATGTAAAGAAGACAAAGATCATGACAACTGACATAATCAACAGGTTCATCGTTGAAGGAGAAGAAATTGAAATCGTGAACAACGTTAACCTACTTGGATCAACTATCAACAAAGAAGCAACAAGCAGTCAAGAAATCAGACAACGCATTGCTCTTGGCAGAATGGCTATGAAAGGCCTAGATAAGATTCTCAAGAGCAGAGATGTCTCTCTCCATACAAAGATTCGACTTGTTCAAGCCATGGTATTTTCAATAACATCATATGGATGTGAAAGCTGGACAGTGAAAAGGACAGACAGGAAGAAAATTGATGCCTTTGAATTATGGTGCTGGTGGCGAATACTGTGTATACCATGGACTGCTCGAAGAACAAACCACTCGGTACTAAAGGAGATCAAACCTAAGCTTTCTTTAGAAGCTCAGATGACAAGACTTCGACTTTCATACTTTGGACACATCATGCGAAGAGAGAGATCATTAGAGAAAGACATCATGCTTGGCAAGATAGGTCAACGCAAAAGAGGAAGGCCAGCAATGAGATGGATCGAGACAATAACAGCAGCTACGGGTACCAGTCTGTCAACAATGAGCCGCCTGACTCAAGACCGAACACAATTTAAGATAGCTATCCAGAGGGTCGCCATGAGTTGACTCCGACTCGACGGCACTTAACAACAACAACAATTCTAACAGAGGCGAATCCATTCTGTGAGTCCCACAATGGTAAATGCCCTATTCCTAGTTTCACATAAAAAGAAATAGGCTTACATAAAAAAATGTAAAGTAGTTGTATGCCCACTATCGTAGAGATCTTATTGTAAGGTTGCCAGATTTTTAGTTTGCACATCTAGGACACTTGGGCAGAGCAGGGGGTGGGATAAGGCAGAGTCTCCCTCTCCGACCCCCCCCCCCCCCCGAGAAAATTGGTATCCAGCATCTTCCCCTTGCATCTCTTGCCTCCCTGTCCAGCTGACCATCTTCCCCTTGCTTTTCCCCTAATCTACCATGCCTCCATGCTTCAAAGGGCAACACAAAAAAACTCCATTATAAAACTAGCACTGCATGCCCCTCGTGCTCCCTCACTCCCCAATCCAGTGTGTCCCCTTGCCTTGCTTCAGCAGCAAAACATAAAAATACCCCCAAAACAGCAGCACAGTGTGCCCCCTCCACTGCCTGGCCATTCAGTCTTACCTCTCTTCAGGTGTCTGAAAACGTTTGCTTCGATTGCAGGTGCCACCGGCGCTCTAGGTGATAGCACAGTGCAGCCTCAGCTGCTGGTCCTCTACTGCCATGTGCTGGAGCAGTACCATACGACTGGACTCAGAGTTGGAGGAATGGTAGACTTGGGTTGTGCTCCTTCTGGCCCTAAACCTGGGTTGGGTTGAGTGAGATTTGGGTTGGCGTACTGCAATGAGGCTGGGCTACTGAGGCCAATGCTGCTGGGCCAGGGTGTCCCGTTTCATCTCTCTCTCTCTCTCTTAAATCAGGCAAGCAGCGTGAGGTGGGAGGGGTTTTTTTTTTGTGCCAAACTGCTGCCTAGTGCTGCACATGTGCTGAAAGAGAGACAAGGAAGGTGCATGCGCAAGTTAGATTTCTTGTAAATCAGAGACAACTGCTTTATGTAGAGGGACCAGTTGGGGACTGCTGTGCAAATTTGGGGACAATCCCTGAAAATTGGGGACACCTGAAAACCTTATCTAATTGGCTTGTAATCTCTTAAAACTATACTAGTATATTGAGGTGCACTTTAACCTAACGTGAAAGTGCACAGATAACCAGTGAAGTGATACGAGAATAGGTGTGATGCACTCAAATTTCCCCATCTCTGCTAAGATCCTAATCTTAACATTTTGTATGAACTGCAAAGACCTCACTAGTTTACTTGGGAGCCCCATATACAAATAATTAAAATAACCATGGCTGGTTAAAACTAAAGACTGCAGCACAATTCTAAAATCATCATAAGCTAAAATAACCTTCAATCTTATACACAATCATAGTCTAAAAAAAGGAGCATTTTACTACTTCCCTTATCTGCAATTTCATTGAAATTGATGAATCTAGGAGGCATTCCAAGATGGCGAATCTTGCAGTCATTTGAGAGGGCTGCTTCTAGGACTACAACACATTTAAGCCATTTTTCCCTTTATTCACCCTGATGGTTAGAAGAACCTGCAAGAGGAATGGAAAGTCGGAGGAAAACCAGAAAATCTTACTTCATGGCCAAATTTCAGTTACTGAGTTTGCAACACCTTTGGGCAGTGCCAGGGCTAGGGTTTCTATTAAGAGAAACCCTAAACCAATAAATTTTTGTTGGAACACACACCATGAAAATAAACCATTTCTTCTCGCAGTGTGTTGTTCCTTTTACTTTTTTAAAAGGGGACGCAACCTCTATAAGTGCTAAGGAGACACAAACACCTTAGTACATGCCAGTACGAAACATCCCATCAGATTTAACTGTACTTCTTAAGATAGAGTTAAGAAGTACAGTTAAATCTGATGGGATGTTTCATACCGGCATGTACTAAGGTGTTTGTGTCTCCTTAGCACTTATAGGGGTTGTGTCCCCTTTTAAAAAAGAAACAAAACACTGCGAGAAGAAATGGTTTATCTTCATGGTGTGTGTTCCAACAAAAATTGAATGGTTTAGGGTTTCTCTTATTAAGGATTGTTACAAGATTGTGGGAAACACTCTTGGGTTTTTTGGATTGGAGGGCTAGGGTTTCTCACACCCTCCTGCAAACTATAGATCAGTGACCCTTCCCTCATTACTATTAATTCTGGCTAAAATTTTCCAAAACTCCTTTCTGAACTCTTTTCATATGATACTAGTATTTCTCCTTCAAATCCAATTTTGTAAGAAAATTGCAGTGAAGAGGCAAATACATAGCCAGAATAAAAAATAACTACTGAGCAGTAAATACTTAGCATCATATGAACAGGCTGTGATAGTCCAAGATATGCTAAATTTTAGATGTGGTTCAAAAGAAAAATACTCAGCTGTATGGACAGCTCAGAACTATTTTACTCATAGTCCAATCACTAAATTACAAATTAAATTATTTTTTTCTACCTTTGGCCATTTAATTTTTCTACTCATGTTGGCCCCAGTCTTTGGTTTCTGCCTTCTCTTAGCTGTCTTTACAGGGGCTTCTGTCCATTTGCCATTTTCCTCTCTTTTTGTATCATTTTTGCTTCCTCCACTATATCCATCTGACACTGAGCTTTACTTTCGGTTTTCTTCCATTTATTTTTCTACCTATCAACTCAGATTTCGTTCATTCTTTCTTTCCATTCCTCACTTTCCCTCTTTTTACTGTATCTACAGCTCTTCTTCTTCCCTCACACTGGCCATCCTGTTCTCCTTGCCCTTATTCCCCATTCTTTCACCAACCCTCATTTCACTCTGTCTTCCATCCATTATCATCTCTCCCGCCATCTCCTTCCATCCAGTATCTTTTTTTTCTTCTCTCTCTCTCTCTCTCCACCCCATTTTCCATTCAATATCTCCTCTTCTTTTCTCTATCCACCCACGTTTCCATCCAACATCTACTCATATTCTCTCTACACCACCCTTTTCACACATCTATTCTCTCTCCACTCCCATTTCCATTCAACTCAGAAAACACCCACAAACAGGAACAGAAGCGAGGGACATCTTGAACAATTTTCAGAAGACTGTGTTTGTGAGAAACTAGCTCAACTTAAAGTACACAAAGTGATGGGACCGGATGGGATACACCCTAGAATACTGAGGGAACTTGAGGACATTCTAGCAGCTCCACTGACTGACCTTTTCAATGCCTCGTTGGAGTTGGGAGTGGTGCCAAAGGACTGGAGAGAGGCTCATGTGGTGCCTTTACACAAAAGCAGAAGTAAGGATGTGGTTGAAAACCACAGGCCGGCTAGTTTAACTTCGGTGTGAGTAAATTATTGGAAACGCTGCTGAAAGAGGAAATAGTTAGATTTCTGGAGACCAGCGGATTACAGGATCTGAGGCAGCATGGATTCACCAGAGGCAGGTCTTGTCAGACAAATCTGATTGATTTCTTTGACTGAGTGACCAGGGAGGTGGACCAAGGGAGAGCCCTAGATGTGGTGTATTTAGATTTCAGTAAAGCCTTTGACACTGTTCCTCACAAGCGACTTATAAACAAACTTTGCACCCTAGGGATGGACCCTAAAGTTACTGCTCAGGTTAGAAATTGGTTGGGTGGGAGGTGACAAAGGGTACAGGTAAATGGAGCTCACTCTGAGGAGAAGGATGTTACCAGTGGTGTGCCCCAGGGATCTGTCCTTGGTCCGATTCTTTTTAATATCTTTGTTAGACTTATAGCGGAAGGGCTGTCGGGTAAGGTTTGCCTTTTTGCGGATGATACCAAAATCTGCAATAGAGTAGACACCCAGGAAGGTGTAGATAACCTGAGGAGGAATCTAACTAAGCTTGAAGAATGGTCTAGAATTTGGCAGCTGGGATTTAATGTTAAAAAATGTAAGGTCATGCATTTGGGCTGCAGAAATCCAAGGGAGCAATATAATATAGGGGGTGAAGTACTTTTGTTCACTAAAGAAGAGTGGGACTTAGGTGTGGTTGTGTCTGATGATCTTAAAGTAGCTAAACAGGTAGAAAAGGCAACGGCAAAATCTAGAAGAATGCTTGGGTGCATATGGAGAGGAATGGCTAGCAGAAAAAAGGAGGTGATAGTGCCTCTGTATAAATCTTCGGTGCGACCTCATTTGGAGTATAGTGTGCAATTCTGGAGACCGCACCTTCAAAAGGATGTGAACAGGATGGAGTCGGTGCAGAGGGTGGCTACTAAAATGGTTAGTGGTCTTCATTATAAAGCATATGAGGACAGACTTAAGAATCTTAATATGTACACCTTAGAGGAAAGGCGGGATAGAGGTGATATGATTGAGATGTTTAAATACCTCCGTGGCATAAATATTCAGGGGGAGAGCCTCTTTCAATTGAAAGCAAGTTCTGCTACGAGGGGACATGGGATGAGGGTGAAGGGGGATAGATTCAGGAGTGATATGCGGAAATATTTCTTTAGGGAACGAGTGGTGGATCTGTGGAATAGTCTGCCAGTGGAGGTAGTAGAGATAGGACGGTAACTGAATTTAAAAAAGCATGGGACAAACACAGAGGATCTCTAAAGGAAAAAAGGGGACTGTTGTTGTTGTTGATATGGATGGACAGACTAGATAGGCCATGTGGTCTTTTTTCTGTCGTCATATTTCTGTGTTTCTGTGTTTTATTTCTTCTGTCTCAGTACTTTCCCATGTGTCCAGCATGTCCCTTCTTTCTCCCTACCCCCAGCCCCATGTCCAGCATCTCCCCTGTCTCTCTGCTCTCTCCATGCCAAGCAATCTGCCCTATCACTCTAATTAGCCTCTCTCACCAGTATCCATCCTTTGTTACGCTGACCCTCCTTTCCCTATCCCTGAGCCATCATATCCACTTGCCACCCTACTCTCCTTCCTGTGTCTGCCTGAATGCACCATTGTTCCCTTTCTTTCCCCCATCTGCAATCCAGCACGACCTCCTTCCTTCCCCCCTCCTGGACTTAGCATTGCAATCATGTATCTTCTGTTATATTGCATTTGGCTGGGTGTGTAAAAGAGGCCAAGACTACAGAATGTGCAGACACATGCATGTACTCAGCCAGCAGCAGTGGCACACCTTATGTAAGATGCAAACAAACCGAGTTTGGGCCGAGGCCACACTAATGCACCTAGCTTTTCCCCACCCCTAAACGTCCTCTTACCCTTGGCTCCTGGCAACTCTCTTCTCTGTCACTCCTTATATTCCATTCTCAAGCTTTGGTGGGGCTTGTTGCACTTCCTGTAGGGCAATGGCTTCACACCGCAACAGCCACAAGCATAAAGAAGCAGTGGAGGCCCTCACTGCCCAGATCTGCCAGGGAGAAAGGCAGCCACCTGAACTGAATCCCCTTTTCAGCAGTGAGTGGCTTGGTCCATGCATGCCCGTTGTCCCTCTCATGCATGCACACAGTAAGGAAGCAAGGACAAGACTGGAAAAAACTTTTTTTCACTAGTGCTTTGGCCTCTGCTTTGCCCCAATGCAAATGTTTTTCCCATCGCTCTTGGTCTTGTGCACCCGCAGCTCCATCGCTAATCATGTCCAAGCAGCCTTTGATACAGGAATCACCTGCACATGTATCGTTTCTCAATCACTTGCCCTCTGCTGCTGCTTTCTGAGATCTGTCCCCTGTGGCAGCTGCAAAGAAAATAAATCACATACAGGTGTGGGGACTTTGCCAGTCCTGTCCCCTCAACAATAGGAAGTTGAAGTCTAAGTTAAAGGGGGTAGGACCTGCAGAGCTCATAGCGACACTGATGGAGGGTCCCTGCACCTGTATGTGATTTCTTTTCTTTGCAGGGATGGTCCTAATGTGCGGTGGCCAGGTGCGGGGCTTGAAGTGGAGCGGGGCCATGGGAGGCACTAGCTATGGTATCCCACTGACATCGGCCCCCTCCTGCTGCGCTTAACTTACTTAATTGGTAGTGCCGGCTCTGTCTTTGGGTAAGACATGACTTCTTGGGACTGTCTCCACACACCAGGGGAAGGAAGCCCTCTTAACCTGGAACCAATATTGCTGAGCCCCGATCCCTGTTCGCTGCCCCACCTCCACATATAAGCTCACTTCTGGGATCTCTGGAAGTAAGAAGAGCTGTGTCAGAGAGTTTGAGGGGAGCTTGTACACCAGCCAGCTCTACCTGCACAAACCCCTTTCTTTTCCAGGAGGGCTGGAAGACACGTCAGGCCCATTGAATTCCTACCTTAGTGTTGGGAGGAGGAGGAGAAAGTGTGGAATAGTGATGCAGTGCTTCCAGAGAGAGTCTATCTTTTGGGAAAGACCAGGTGACTGTGGAAATGCAGCAGCTGGAGAAGCCCGAAGTAATCACCTTTGGAGTCCATATGCCAGGCAGTTATAAAGTTGGAAATGGCTGTAGTGAATAAGAGGGGATTTTAAGTTAACCCTAGGAAATCTTGAACAGCAGGTATGTACAATTGAAATTACTTTTACCACTTGGGAAGCACATTTGAATAAAGTGGAGGTTGATATAAGTAGGTTACAATCTACTCAGATGAGGATAACTAGAGATTGACATTTGCTCATAAATGTGAAATTTTGGAAAATAAGCAGAGATATTGGAATATCAGACTGCTTAACTTCCTGCGAGTTTCCAACTTGAGCTCACGAAAACTTCAGAAAAAATATTTAGTTGACTAAAAAGATCAATGGATGCAGTTCCTTCACCTTCAAAGATGATTCATTCCAATCTCCAGTTTAACCTTCTTATATAGTAGAGGGAGCGAGCCTCTGCTGATACCCCATACCAACATAAAGGTGTTGGTTTCACCTTCAAGAAATGTGAAGGCAAATTTTAGATAGTAAATGGAGATCAGAATTGAGAGGTCAAGGTCAGGATGTACAAAATTCTGGTGCTTTTTCAGAAAAGGTTCTATCAAGTGTGATGCCTTTTCTAAAATACATAAAAGGACGTGCAGGATTGCATGCATATGTGCCGACACGCAGCACCAGAGGAGCCATTTTACAAATCTACACAAGAGAAAAACCAAGGGAGAAAATGCAGCAGCCTGCACGTGTAAGTTGGTATTTTGTAACATGTGTAAGTTGATATTTTACAAACCTATACATATAAATGCCATCAATTCATTACAGAAAGTGCTATTTATAATTCATTACAATTTGGAGAAAGAAATAGACAAGAGGGGTTAAGGAGGATAATCCCCTTGATCCCTCTTGTAAAAAGGCTAGCTGAAACTAGCACTTTTTAAAAATCTATATGTGCCAGAGGGCAGCTGTTAATCCCGACATGGACTATTTTGGTCATACACGTGTTCCCTATATGAAATGGGGAATATATATGTAGATTTTTGACCCACTCAGGCCATGCCTTACCATGCCCCCAACATACTCCCTTGCAATTTCTACGTGTTATGGACATCCATGTATAAATTCAGCCTTTTCTAAACTTGCTATTTCCACTTGTATGCCAGATTTTCCATGTGGAACTTAATACTACTATCTAATGAGATATGAATGACCCATTAGCTGCATGTTCATTAGCTCCTTTCAAATATTTGCAAACAATTACCAATTGGGTACATTTTCAAAAGGTTTAACTGGCTAAGTTTTGGAGTGGAGGAGTAGTCTAATGGTTAGAATACTGCCTGGAGAACCAAGAAATCAGGGTTTAATTCCCACTAGCACTCCATGTGGCTTTGGGCAAGTCACTTAGCGCTCCATTGCCTCAGAAAAATACAAGCTATCAATGTCCCTGTTTAATGTCCATTACCAAGTTTAAGTTACACTGTAAACCGCTTTGACTGAAAAGATAAAGTGGTATAAAAAACCTGTTAAATAAATAAAGTAATAAAAAATCCTCTTCCCCTTAACTACCTAAAAGTACATACATATATTTATATAAAGTGGCATTTTACAAATGACGTCCAAGCCAGAACATCTGAATAAAAAAGCAGGCCTATCCAAGTTCAGGCATGATTTCATAAACATGGACATGCTTGATATGTGCGTCTATGGGGAAGGAATAGTATTCCAGAACGGGAATGTCTAAAAGCCTAATAGTTAGAATTGTGGGCTAGGATCATTGTAGCCAGGGTTAAAATCCCATGGCTCCTCAATGTGATCTTGGCAAATTACTTAACTCTCAAACTTTTCTACACCCTCTGGATGTTGTACGGCAAAAACAAGCACTTTCCCAGTGCCTTCTCATACCTGGAGCAGGTCTAAACTTGGACAGCTTTGCAGACATCCCCGATGTTTCTGAAATTGAGTGGGGGCATCTAAATCCATTGAACCTCCACAGACATGCCTCTGCCACGCTCCCTGCCTACTTGAACGTCCTTGCATTGGAGCCATTGCACCTCCCCAGATATGCCTTTGCCATGTCCCCTGGCTCCAGGGACATCTTGGTGAAATGGATATCCATATTGCATCTAAGGCTTTTAAAATGAACTCCATAGTCTCATACACATACAGTATATACACATTTATATGTATGTATGTATGTGTGTATATATATATATATATATATATATATATATATATATATATATATACACACACACACACACACATTTATACACATATACACACTCTGGGAGTCATTTTAGAAGCTGTATTCCTGATCTGGATGAATGGCATTAAGAGGTGCAAATCTCAAAGATGTCTCCGGAGCCGTTTTAGAAAGCTGGGTGGGTATATAGAAATCCCCAGCATGATCACGTCCATGTCATATGGCGGTGTGGTGGAGGTGTGGTCTGGGCCGTCCTATCACAGTACATGTCAGCTTGTGATTTCAGAAAGGCCTGCATACGTCTGGCACTGGCTGCTGACCCCTCCATGTCTATATCTTCTCCTGATGATGAATAAGTTGCAGAAACTTGCTCATTTCATGGCAGCAACGCTTGCAGGGGAAAGAGAAAAATGTGCTCTCACTGCCACAGTACTTTTTCCCAGTCAACAAAACATGCATATCAACAGTCCTTTAGTTTTCACTGTCCCACTGATACATGCCTGCAGATCTAAAATGGCAGACTGGGACATGCATGTATCATAGCATAGATGCTCCATTCTGAAATACCTTGACTGTCATGCCTATGTACCTATTTCTGTGGTCGTGCATTTTGAGGATGTCCATATTTCTAACCTGGCCATGTCATCTCCAGAACCAGCTACGGGGACGAGCATCTTTTGATGCAGAGATGGAGTGATTTCAGACAGCACTTACACGTGCCTCCTTCTCAACTCCCACTCCCCGGTATTTTGGACATTATGACCTGGATATCTCAAATTCTGCCTAGATGCCCCTTTTAAAATGCTGCTTCATATATTTAGAGAGAGAGAAGGGGAGAGAGTGAAAGATATGAATTATATAAATACTGTAATTTTTTATATATATTTCAGTCACATCGCAAGGAGAAATAGGGATAAGAAATCTGTATAATGAAGAGGAGAAATGTATTGACACTGGAACAGAACACGAGGAAATTATTACACATTTAGGGTCATATTTTCCTAAAGGTTAACTCATGCTAACATTCATTAGCATGTGTCAAATACCGCTATGGTCCATTTTATACTTAGCACAAAGAAATGGAAGGACTATCACAAGGGACTGATACTGCTGGAAATAAATCTGCACTTGTAAGTATTTACTTTCTGGGTAATTCTCTAAATCTTGGGGAAAAGGGAATTCTTTGGGTTAAAGCTGATAAATCAGTGTTTTTGTTAAGTCAGTCAGGGCTTAGTACCACCAGAGAACTTTTCATTTAAATCAAATCAGAGTATAGCTTAGAATAGAAGGTAGAATAGGGTAAATATTCTTTGAGTAGAAAGAAATAAATTGTTTCTAGAGACCTTTACAAAGAGGCCTTCCATTTAGGAGGCAAGAGACCTGTGAAATTGTTTTAAATAGGTGCTAAAGCCAAGTGACAGATCAAAGGGAAATTTGAAAGGCTCCCTCTATCCAATCAAGGGCTGTGTGAATAACCCAGGAAATTGTTAAGAGATTTCCTTAGAAGCACAGATCAGGACACTGTGTAGCAAGCCAGCATTTACTAAGTGGTCTTTCCCTCCCACTCACCCCAGGCATAATTTTAGCTTTATAGGCTCTTAAATTGGTTAAAGAGAAAGAGGTGGTCATATTCACTTTCAGGTTCAACTGGTTATCCTCATCAGGATTAGATTAATTAAGGCCTTGAAATTAATCTTGAGGTGAACAAAGTCACTTAAACTTATTAGGTATAGTTGTATTAGTATAAGTATCCCTAATAAGTAAACAACTTTAAACAGCCAAACAAAATCTTAAAACTAAGATGCAGATAGCAGTCCAGCAGCGAGATGGGAGCTATCCAGTCTTTTGCATTGAGTGTTGCATGTACGATTTTCTCCTAGTTGGTGAGAGGTCTTACGTGTGCACTAGGTGCGAGGAGCTCTTTGCCCTCGGGGAACAAGTTCAATCTCTGTAGGCTAGAGTAGTAGACTTGGACGACATCAGGCAAACAGAGAGGTATACAGACGAGACCTACAGGGACGTAGTATTGAAGTCTTACCTCCAATCTGGCATCCTCTCAGTTGCCATGGAGGAGAGGGGTCATGTGAAAGGAGAACATCACCTTGGTGTGGCAGGAAGTGATTCTGTAGCCAGGACCTGACCTCCAGGTGATATAAAAACCCTCTCACACTGAGGAGGTTTCTCCATGGCCACGTGCCCATGAGGGAAAGGTTAGGACAGCTGTTATAGTTGGTGATTTGATCTATCTCCAGGAACAAGCAGGAATGAGTCTTCACATATGGGTACGTCGGTACCGACGGAGCCTGCGCGGGAATGCTCCCCAGCTTCCCAAAAGGAAAGCTTTTGGGAGCATCCCACAGCGCCTGCGCGCTGCCTTCCTGCCTTTCCTAACCGCCTCTCCTCAGTTCTTCTTTGCCGCGGAGCCAGCAGGTCGTGTTCCTGTCACCGCTGAAGAAGTTCTTTGTTTTATTTTATTTCTTTGGTCGCGCGTCTGCCTCCCCCGACTTGGACCGGTACCGCCGATTTTTCTTTCTTTTCTTATAAAAAACAAACAAACATATTTTTTCCCTCACTTAGTGTGTTTTTCTTCTTTTGGGCCTTAGGCTCCACAAGAAATTTTTCCTCATGGAAAAACCAGCCTCCGGGTTTAAAAAATGCACTAAGTGCAGCGGTACTATTTCTGTTACCGACACCCATGAATGGTGTCTTAAATGTTTGGGTCCTGAACACTCCATTTCGGATTGTTCGTCCTGCTCTTTGATGTCTAAACAAGGTTTACAGAACCGAGCAGCCAAGCTCCATGTGCTGTTTCCCTCTGATGCAGCTTCAGTGGCATCGACGTCTTCCAGGGCTTCTTCTTCCTCCCATGGATCTCAGGTAACCAAACATAAATCCAGCCGGTCCTCGAAGGGTAGATCTCCTTCCAAGCATCGAGATGCCTCCGGGCTTGCCCTCGAGGATTCCGCACTGGCAAAACAACCCCGGCGGGAAGCTCCGGCTTCCAAAGCTCCTCCTATGGGGTTACAGGTTGACATTGATGGCACGGCCTCGACCGATCACCTGTTAGAATGCTCTGGGGTACCGGCGCAACTTTCCGGTACCGAATTCCAGGCATTCATGGCGTCGATGGATCAGAATGTTCTATCCATGCAGCAGGCTATCTCGGCCTTCATTCAAGCTGCGACGCCGCTGATACCACAACGAACCCCGTTGTCGGTATCAGCTCCGGTACCGGCACCAGTGTCGGTACCGGTACCGACTGCATCGACATCGACATCGACCAGGATGCCGACTGCAGCGTTTCCCTGTCCAGGGATGCTCATCGGTACCGAATCAGTACTGATGATGCCCAATGTCGATACCGCTCGATACGCGTATCGAGCTTTAGAAGAGCATCCTGACAGGCGATACTTTGATTCCTCTGAAGATTCTGATACATCGGAGGAGTCTGCTGAAGTATCCATAGCCCTTCCTGAAGAGCCTTCTTCTCCAAAAGGAAGGATGTCTCCTCCAGAGGACTTGTCCTTTCAAGACTTCATAAGAGAAGTAGCTAAAGGACTTTCTATTTCAGTAACCTCTGAATCAGAGCCTAGAGCTAAAAAATTGGATATTTTAGGTTATTCTAAGGCTCCTAAGGAGGCAGTCACCTTGCCAATTCATGAGATTCTTTATGAGCACATGATTGACTTATGGGAGACTCCTCTCACTATCTCTCCTCATTCTCGAAGATTGGACACTATGTACCGTGTCCCTCCTTGTCCTGGTTTTCATAAAACACAGCTTCCTCACCATTCTATTGTGGTGCAGTCAGCTATGAAAAGCATAAAGAGTGCAAAAAGACACTCCTCTGCCCCTCCAGGAAGAGAATGCAGGACCTTGGATGCTTTTGGTAGGAAAATCTTCCAAGCCAATATGCTCATTGCCAGAATCAACTCCTATAGTCTTTACATGGGTATGTTTCTGAAAGAAGTTGCAGATAAACTGCACACTTTCCTCCCTTTTCTTCCAGAGGATAAAAGGGAAGAATTCCTTATTTGGCTTAAGCATACTCAAGACATTTCAAAGTTTTCCAACCGTGCAGCTTTTGACTCCTTTGAAGGTGCCAGCAGAGCTTCGGCCATTGCCATAGCTGCTCGCAGAATTGCTTGGCTCCAAGCTTCTGATTTAGAACCTTGGGTCCAGGATGGCTTAGGAAATCTTCCCTGTACAGGTGAAAACCTGTTTGGCAAAGAATGGCAAATAAAAGCCACTCAAATGGATGCAGAAAATTCTGCTCTGGATAGACTTTCAAAGTCAACCTCCATTCCTGCCAAGAAAAAACCTTTCAAGAAGTCTTTTTTCAAAAAGGGCAGATTCCCTTCTACTTCTGGCCAACAATCATCTACAGGTCGCTTTGCTACTAAGCGTCAGCAACCTAAACAGGCCAGGCCTAAGTCTACAGGGGCTGCTGCAACTCAGCAGTCCCAACCTCCTCAGGGTTTTTGACTTGATGCTAGAGAACTTAGCCTTTCTGGCTCTAAAACAGCCAGAGCCTCTCACCATTCCAGGAAGGTTAGCTCATTTTGCTCCCAGATGGGAGCAAATTACAGCAGAGCAGTGGACCCTCTCCATCATAAGGGAGGGCTACAAACTTCATTTCTCAAACCTTCCTCCTCACACCATGGTGAGACATTTCAATTCTCCAACATCTCTTCTCGACCTTCTAGGTCAAGAGATAGCTACCCTTCTTGCCCAAGGGGCAATAGAAGAAGTACCTCTTCTTCAACAAGGATCAGGGTTTTACTCCCCCTATTTTCTCATCCCAAAGAAAACAGGGGGCTACAGACCCATATTAGATCTCAGGGAATTGAACAAATTTCTATGCAAGGAGAAATTCAAGATGCTTTCTCTGGGCACTCTCCTTCCATACCTTCAGAGTCAGGATTGGCTTTGTTCTCTAGATCTCAAGGATGCGTACACACATGTGCTCATCCATCCATCTCACAGAAGGTTCCTCCGTTTTCTTTTCCAAGGAAAGCATTACCAATACAGGGTGCTTCCTTTCAGTCTGGCCTCTGCTCCAAGAGTGTTCACCAAATGCATGGCAGTAGTAGCTGCATTTCTTCGCACTCTGGGAATATTTGTATTCCCATACCTGGACGACTGGCTCATCCGAGCTCCATCTCAGTCAGAGGCCTAGATTTCCCTGGATCGCACAAGGTGCATTCTGCAGTATCTGGGACTTGTGGTAAACCTCCCAAAGTCCCAGCTCACCCCTACTCAGTCTCTAGAATTCATAGGGGCCTGGTTAGACACTACCACTGCAAGGGCCTATCTCCCTCAGGCCCGTTGCCTACGCCTAGTGCAATTAGCCTCCCAGATTCAGTCAAAGACCCACTTAACTGCCCGGGAGATGCTACAACTCCTAGGCCACATGGCATCCACAGTGTATGTGGTACCCTATGCTCGCCTTCACATGAGAGCAGCTCAATGGACTTTGTCCACCCAGTGGACTCGGTCATCAGGAGCTCTCTCAGACCAAATAGCAACCTCCAAACGTCTCTTTAGGTCTCTCCAGTGGTGGATGTCCACCCAAAATCTGTTGCTGGGGTCCCCCTTCCAACAGTTGTTGCCCCAGGCAACCCTCACAACAGATGCCTCCCAAACAGGTTGGGGAGCTCATCTACAAGACCTCTCCACTCAGGGCACTTGGTCCCCACAGGAGACCTCTCTTCATATCAACCACTTGGAGCTTCGAGCAGTTTTTCTAGCTCTCAAGGTCTTTCATACCCTGCTCAGCTACAAGACAGTCCTCATTCATACGGACAATCAAGTAGCCATGTTTTACATAAGCAAGGAGGAACTGACTCTCTGTCGCTTTGCAATGAAGCTTTAAGATTGTGGGCCTTCGCCAGAGAGCATCAAATCCATCTCCTCGCCGTATACCTCCCAGGAATCCATAACTCTTGGGCAGACAGACTCAGTCGAGTTCTGTTTCCACACGAATGGTCCCTGCACATGGACCAGGTACTCAGAATCTTCCAAGAATGGGGAACCCCGGACATAGACCTCTTTGCAAGTCCGTGGAATGCCAAACATCCCCGGTTCTGTTCCAGAATTCCATGTCAGGGAGTTCAGGCCAAGGATGCCTTCCTCCTTCACTGGGGTCAAGGCTTCCTGTACGCCTTTCCACCCATTCCCTTGATTCCCAAGACTCTGTTCAAGCTCCAGAGGGATCAAGAATTCATGATCCTCATAGCTCCACGCTGGCCATGCCAAGTGTGGTACCCTCTACTTCTGCATCTCTCTCAAGCCCCCTCTCTGGACTTGGGAGCTGCTCCAGACCTTCTGTCTCAGGAGGAGGGGACTTTGTGGCACCCAAACCCCAAGTCCCTTCACCTCAGAGCTTGGTTACTGAAGGCCTAGACCTTCAGGATTGGAATCTTTTTCAGCAAGTGAAGGATATCCTCCATGCTTCCAGAAAAACTTCTACTAGACGTTCCTATGCTTTTAAGTGGAAAAGGTTTTCCATTTGGTGTACTAAGAAGGGTCTTGACCCTCTAGCACTGCCTTTGAATTCTCTGTTGGAATATCTCCTGCATCTCTCCAATGAAGGCCTTAAGACGAATTCAGTAAGGGTCCATTTGAGTGCTATTGCAGCATCCCTTAAGCCTATCAATGGACAACCTATTTCCTCTCATCCTCTTATTGCAAGATTCATGAGAGGCCTAACTTTAACTAAACCTCCCATTAGACCTCCTCCGGTGGCATGGGACTTAAATCTGGTTCTTGGTCAGCTTATGAAGCCACCTTTTGAACCCTTAGCCACCACCTCCTTGAAATTTCTTTCCTGGAAGGTTATTTTCCTCATTGCAGTCACCTCAGCTCGCTGCATCAGTGAACTGCAGGCCTTAGTGGCTAATCCACCTTATACAAGGTTCCATCATGATAAGGTAGTCCTTAGGACCAATCCACACTTTATACCTAAAGTGGTCTCACCTTTTCATCGTAATCAAGAGGTGTATTTACCTGTCTTTTTTCCAGGTCCTCATGCATCAAGTGCAGAGAGGAACCTTCATCCTTTGGATTGTAAGAGAGCTCTCGCCTTTTACCTACAAAGGACACAGCAACATAGAAAGTCTTCCCAACTCTTTGTTGCTTTTGATCCCTCTCATTTGGGACTTCCAGTCTCTAAGAGGACACTGTCCAATTGTATTGCTCAGTGTATTTCTTTCGCCTACCAGAGTAAGAACCTTTCTCTGGAGAGCCATGTCACAGCTCATAATGTGAGGGCCATGGCCACCTCTATGGCTCATTTAAATTCTGTGTCCATCGACCAGATCTGTCGAGCGGCCACCTGGGCCTCGGTTCATACCTTCACAGCCCATTTCTGCTTGGACAAGGACTCCCGCCAGGATGCCTTGTTTGGTCAGGCTGTTCTCAAACATCTGTTCCATTCTTAATCAACTCCTACCCTCCTTCCCGGAATGGATGCCTGAGATCCATATGAGGAGGTAGAGCCCTTTCCAGGGTCTCATAACCTTGGGGATCTCCCAGGCATCTCTAGCTAGGGAGTCCCCATATGTGAAGACTCATTCCTGCTTGTTCCTGGAGATAGCACAGTTACTTACCTGTAACAGGTGATCTCTGGGAACAGCAGGAATAAGTCTTCACAACCCACCCACCTCCCCTAGGAGTTGTATCTCTCTATCTATCTTTCCTTTCCTCTCTCTCTCTTTGTCTCAGCTTTAAAACTCGAACTGAGGAGAGGCGGTTAGGAAAGGCGGGAAGGCAGCGCACAGGCACTGTGGGATGCTCCCAAAAGCTTTCCTTTTGGGAAGCTGGGGAGCGTTCCCGCGCAGGCTCCGTCGGTACTGACGTACCCATATGTGAAGACTTATTCCTGCTGTTCCCAGAGATCACCTGTTACAGGTAAGTAACTGTGCTTTAAGCATGTAGATAGCTGTGTGGCTGGTGGACATGAGGATTTCCTGGTAACATGCCTGCCTAGTACGAAGGTAGCGGACCTCACGTGCCACCTAGACAAGGTTTTCAATAGTGCTGGGGAGGAGTCTGCTGTTGTGGTACATGCTAGTAGCATTGACATAGAAAAGTGTGGGAGGGAGGTTCTGGAGGTCAAATTTAGACTTTTAGGTAGGAAGTTGAAATCCAGAACTTAAAATGCTTCCTGGTTCATGTGCAGGACCCAAAAAGTAGGCAGAGCTCCAGAGTCTCAATGCTTGGGTGAGACAGTGGTGCAGAGAAAAGGGTTCTAGATTCATTAGGCACTAGGCAACATTCTGAGGAAGGGAGGGGCTTTCCGAAAGGATAGATTCCACCTTAACCTGGATGGAACCAGGCTGCTGGCATTAACCTTTGAAAAGGAGAAACAGCAGCTTTTAAACTAGATAATAGGGTATAGCTGACAGTTGCCCAAGAGTGCATGGTTCAGAAGGATGTATCCTTGAAGGATACTAACAAAAGAGGGAAGTTAGGGCATCCCGACAGAGAGGTTCCAATAAAGATAAAAGTAACCCAGATGCCCTTAAGTACAGAGCTGTTAACCAGATTAATATGAATAAAATGCCACCTCTAAAATGCCTGTATGCAAATGCTAGAAATCTAAAAAATAAGATGGGAGCGCTAGAATATATCGCACTAAATGAAAGGATAGATATGATTGGCATCTCAGAGACCTGGTGGAAGGAGGATAACCAATGGGACACAGTGATACCTGGGTACAAATTATATCACAATGATAGTGGAGATCAAATTCGTGAAGAGGTTGCGCTTTGTGTTAAAAGGACATTGAGTTTAGGATTAAAGTTTTGCAGGAAAAATGTCTGGTTAAGATGGCATGGTGAGTGGATGCATGGTGGGACTCTCCCTCCCAGCCCCGCACAGCTGAGGCAAACATAGACCCTCAAAACGCTAGCGGGAACACCAAAAAGTTGAGCTTAACTCTGAAAGACATCGCACTGAAGGCTGCAGGGTCTGGTGGCTCGTGGTCCCTATAAAATGAGAAAGGAACAGTGAGCGATCAAAGCCAGGACGTTTGGGAGTCTTGCTGCCTGCCCTACCTGTTTCAGTCCAGATACCCGGTAAGCAAGGGGAATGGAGCACTTAGATCTCCA
Source organism: Ichthyophis bannanicus (assembly GCA_033557465.1). Classification (NCBI taxonomy): domain Eukaryota; kingdom Metazoa; phylum Chordata; class Amphibia; order Gymnophiona; family Ichthyophiidae; genus Ichthyophis; species Ichthyophis bannanicus. The sequence continues at coordinate 195,541,992 of CM066037.1, read as the reverse complement.
GCCGATTAATCTGCACGCTCCAAGGCAATCTGACACAGTGATAGCGCACCCCCACTGAGTTGTTTACCCTGTATCATTAATTGGGCTAACTAGCAGCGAGACAGGAAACAGATTAGCACTGCTGGACCTTCATAGAAAGAATGAAATGGTACAATGGAGCGGCAGAAGTAAATAAAAGAAAGATTCGGGGGGGGCAGTATGGTGAGAGCACGGACCTCCGTCGTGGCTATATAATTGAACCCACGCCCCTCTGACCACTCTGGAAGCCGTAGCAAATAACACCAAGACTGCTATTGACCGCATGGCACTGAAACACAGGGTGGAACGCAGGAGTGAACAGCTGCCAGCTTGGGGGGGGGGGCTTCAGGCTATGGCGCAAACACCTTAAGACCTATAACCAACCTAACCCGACATGTCTGTACAGGGCAAAGCGCGGTGATCAGTCCCTTAAAAGCTGTGTGGGCACCATGGGAGTATTCACGGCAGGTACAAATGGAGAGAAGTATTGAGTGATAAGGATGAGGGAGCCCGGGCTTTCTCTTGCTGGTACAGCCATTCATAAAGATCATGGCTAGTGGGGAAATAGCAGCACCATGTGGCACCACTCAGAACTGCAGTATCTTCACACCCAAAAGGGATTATTATTGATCTCAGCTCAGGAAGACAGCTTAAGGAAATGTAAGTGAATTTTCCCCACACGCAAACCATTACAAGGAGAACACATAGCGGCATGTGATCCAGTGAGTTCCGGGGAGAAAGATGCCCAAAACTCTCAGACCTCAAACCAACATGTCAATAAAAGACCTCTACGTGTCAAAACTGAAGGCGATGGCGAAAACACCTGAAGTAAGTTCATAGCTGTCCTCTCGCTAATCATCAACCGCGAGTTCTACAGAAGAAGACACGCAAAGGGAAAAACACTATACTCCTCAAAGTTCTTCAAGAAATTTGCGCATCAAAAACAGAAGTCGTGAATACAGTGTTAAATAAAAATGAAGAAAAGTCTGTGGCCCTGGGGGAACGAATTGAACAAGCAGAGGGGAGAAGCAGCTGTGTGGAGGACAAGCAATTGCCCCGCATGGGAGATATTGCAAAGCTCAAAACCCATATTTCTAGACTGTGTGATAAACTCGAGGACTATGAAAACTGGGACAGGAGATCAAACCTATGTATTTTCGGGATCCCCAAAGGTTCAGAAGACCAGAACCCAAGAACATTCATCCAAGGTCTCCTGAGGGAATGTTTTTCAGGTTCAGGAGCACCGATGGAATTTGAAACTGAGAGAACACATAGGGAGCCCTGCCCACAGCCAGATAAGGACTCACGCCAAAGAGCCTTTATTGTAAGGATGCTATGCTTCCAGGACCAGGAGCTGATAATTAAAAGAACATGCAAATCCAGGATTATAAACTACAAGAATTGAAAGGTGCTCATCTTTCCTGACCTGGCAGCAGAAATATTTCGACGTAGAAGAGAACTCCTAAAATGCCGGGACAAAGCTGCAGTATGGTACCCTGCCAAACTAACCTTCATGGAAGGAGGGGTTTGAAAATTTTTTACATCTACAGAGGCGGCTTGGCTCTTCCTCACTATGAAGCAAGCCAGCCCGAAGAGACATAGTGTGGCGGGCGCGCCTCCACTAGGCGGTCGCCTAGTGAAGACGGGCTCCCATCTTGTATCTTTTAGCTTTAAACGTGTAGTTGTGTATAAAAGCAGTCCAAGTGGTTTTAAAGCAACACAGGAATTTTTATTGATTTTAACTTGGTGCAGTTTAGTAACAGTACTTTGTAGAAGATTCCAAACTCAGCAACAGAAAACAAGGATATTTTCTCCCAAATAAAGTTCTTTACAAACAGTGTGTTTCAGTGGTATTATTTACAAGCAAATGTCTTTACTTCTTTCATTAGGAAATTTCTCATCTCAGAAACAACAGCTTTATTTGCAGTTAAAGCACACAACGGAACTCAGTAATTCTGTTGGCTCCCTTTAGCTGCTTCAGTTTAAAGCACTTCTCAGCTGGTCAGCACAGAACTCAATTGCACCATCTACTTCTCTTCAACAGACAGAGCTTTGCAAGTTTTAGACTAAGAGATTTCCTTTCTCTCTTTTCAAAGCTTTCAGCTATCATGAACCTGAGAACTGCTTACTGAGATTCTTCCTAGTATTTTACTTCTTTCAATCAGCAGTAACACATAGAGCACATTCCATTTCAGAGCAAGTGGAATCCGGGTCTTCTTCCTTATAATCCACCTCCATTTCTTCCTCTGCACTGCCTGATTGTGGAACTTGAATACGTTCAGGTACTTTAAGGTTTATATGCTTTAACAGCTTAAACAGTTTCTCCCATTGAACTGCCTTTCTTTCTCTTGGTAAAACATTAACAGGCTTTGTTTGCTTGGCTTTATCTACAAAACCCTTCTTCCTGTTCTGCCTGCTAGCAGGTATAACTATCTCCTCAGTATCTGAGTCAGAGTTATAAGCATTAACTCTTTCCAACTTTCCTCTCCTACCTTGGAGCTTAACTGTGGGAGTTTCACAGCTGTGACATCTGTTGGAGGTAGCGTCCTCTGAGTCAGAGCTGCTCAGGGAATCACTTGAGGATTTTCTTCCAGCTTTTCTGGGCTTTCTCAGCCTGAAGATTTGTCTTTCTTCAGAAGAAGCTGAACCTTCCTGTTCTAGCTTTCTTACAGCCAGCCTTTTGCCCTTCTCTCTCCTAGAAGGAAAATACTCAGCCTGTCCTCTGGCCTTTCCCCAGCTACTGCTTCTCAAGCTGTTCCTGTGGCTTCCAACACATCCAAGGCTTCTAACAGTTCTATCGAGTCTATCACTTTCTGTTTGCTTAACCTTAAATGCTGGGCAGTGTGCCTCCCCCTCTGGCTCCACCCACAGGTGTCCCTTATCCTTACTTAGGGTTGCCATGGAGTCTGGGTGTGGCTTCAGCCTAGCTCTGCAAGCGTGGTTTCTTTCACTGCTTTTACTTTTGCACATGTGTTTAGGTGAGCCCATCCCCCTTAAAAAAGCAAAAGTTCCTTTTTCCTCTATTTCCCAGGGCTGTGCTACACTCTCCTTACTACAATAGAAACAGGAAAGAGGTACAGGTTCATGGAGAAATCAGATCTTCCCAGCAAGCCTTACAAGGAACCAGACTACCCACCCTGGAGGGAGGGACGGTCTGGGGAGAGACAGTTCCAAAGCCCGAAACAGCCAATGCAAAAGGAACTGAAGTAAACGAGAATCTACCTTTTGGAGAAGGCTGAACAAACAAAGAACAATAGTAAGTGGTAATTAGAACCAGAAGAAAGTAGATAATCAAATTGCAGCATAATCATAAAATATTAAGGGAAGTGGATGGAGAGGTTACAGGAGGAATGAAGAAGAGAAGGAGAGGCGGGGGATGGGGGAAGAGATGCTCACCATGTAACAAAATGATAAAAGAGTATCTGAAGGAAGTCTTGCAGAAAAGGGGAAAAAGATGGGGAGGAAGGCAATGATACTGATAGGGTTAATGAAAAGTTTAATAGTTCTAATGTGGTTGTAAAAATTGTGATTGCCAAATGGAGACAAAGGAAATCCTTAAATAAAGTACAATGTGCTGAGAGGGAACTCGAGGTAACAGTAATGCACTACACCACAGATGGGGGGGGGGGGGGTTAAGCTTGGCACCCTGAATGTTAGGGGGATACGTAAAGTCTTAAGTGTATGAGCTAGAGCCAACATCAACATAGCGCTACTTCCAGAAACATACTTAACAGAGAGTGAACATAAAAAATTAAAAGCCCGAGGGTATGAACAAATGTTCTGTCCGGCCTTTAACTCCATAAAAGAATCCCCTTTGTAAAATATGATACAGGAAAAGACACACAGGGGCGAATGATCTGGGTAACAGGAAGAGTTGAGCAGCAGGAAATATCCATCCTCATCCTCTAGGCTCCCAATGGCCCAAAGGGTAATTTCTTTCATAAATGCCTGGAGGAGTTTGCCAAAGTAGTGAAAAGAGACTGGATAATAGGAGGAGATCTGAACTGTGTTTTGGGCCCTCTAGACAGATCAAGCTATACAAAACAACTTCATTGCAGAGAGGGAAGGGAACAGAGCAAGTGTTAAGCCCTGGAACCTAGTGGATTTGTGGAGAGAAAGAATGGAAAAAATTAACCTGTTACACACACAGAACAGACACATATGCAAAGCTGGATTGCATGTTTACATCCAGAGCCAGAATAGGGGCATTTGACAATATAAAAATACATCCCACTGAACTGGCAGACCATGGGTTGGTGGAATGTAGATGGCACCCAACGCGACAGGGAGCAAGAGCAGACTGGACAGGGTGTAGCGCCAATGCACTCCTGTTCCAACAGGAGGTGCTGGTAAATAGACTGAAAAAGGAGTGGCACTACTACATGACCACTAATGACAATGGGGAAACCTCGGAGAATACTCTTTGGGATGTGGGCAAAGCCCTTATGAGAGGCCTGATAATCCAATGGATGGCCCATGCGAAGTGGGATAAAGAAAAAAATGAAGCCCAATTACTTTGGCAGCTGGGTGAACTACAAATAGAACATAGTAAGAGTGGGAAAAAAGATATCAGGTATAGACTTATGGAAGTTAGACACCAACTAAATGAGATGGAAAGTGAGCGTATTGCTCATCTACTGAGTCTTACTAAAAGACAGTATATGGAACATGGCAAAAGGGCGGGGAAATTACTCACATGGCAGCTGAAAAAACGAAGAGCTTCACAACTAATAGCTGAAATTCAGGGACCAAAGGGGAAAAATATACACCACAAAGGGAATCTGTGAGTCATTTCAGGCTTTCTATACTGATTTATTTAGGGCTGAAAATAAGGCATCAGAGGGAGAGTTGGGAAACTATCTCAAATCAGTTAATGTCCCACAACTCAGGGAGGAGGACACCATTAAACTGGGAGCCCCAGTTACAGGTGCTGAGGTTCAGGAGGCAATTAGAGCCATGTCTAAGGGGAAGGCATTGAGGGAAGATGGCTATCCAGTAGAATTTTACCAGTGCATGGCAGGGTAGTTAGCCCCCCTCCTAGCAAAAGTATTCTCTGGAGCATTGAAAGGTAAACTCCTGCCAGACTCAATGGACCAAGCAATTGTTATTATCCTACAAAAAGAAGGTAAGACTCCCCACCTTTGTGGCAGTTATAGACCTATTGCATTAATTAATACTAATGCAAAGCTCTTTGCTAAAATCCTTGCCAGATGTATTGATAGCATCCTCCCGGAGTTGATACATCCTGACCAAACGGGATTTAAAAAGGGTGCCTAATCTCAGATAATGTACGGAGAGCAGTAAACCTCCTCTATTCGATCAAGGAGAGAAGTGAACCCGCTTTGTGTGTCGCGCTAGACGCAGAAAAGGCTTTTGATCAGGTTGAATGGCGATTCTTATTTGAGATGATCAAGAAATTCAGTCTTATTTAGAATGACTTTAAACCCGGAGAATTTTGAGAAAGCGTAGTTACTTACTTGTAACAGGTGTTCTCTGGGGACAGCAGGAATCAGTCCTCACATATGAGTGGTGATGGCACCGATGGAGCCCTCACAGAAGCATCCCCCTAGCTTTCAAAGAAAGTCTTTGGTAGATGCTACCACACATGTGTGTCCCCTTCCTGCCCAAGAGTGCCATCTTGCTCAGTCTACTTTTTTCCACAAAGCACCTCAGATGTCTGTCTGGCTTGTCCCCGGAAAAAGTTGATTTTTCTGCCTGAGTTTCATACTCGCCTCCGGAACTACACTGGTACTCTTCCTGCCACCTGACCTCACTGTCTCGCAGTGAGTTCAGGTTCCTTTTTGTAGTTTTTCCTTTTTTGCAACTTTGCGCCTTTTTTCCAACTGCCAGCCCGGTGGGTCTTTGACCTCGCTGGGGTACTTTTTTCTCCCATGGCTGCCAAGGGCTTCAAAAAGTGTGATTGGTGTACCAAAATTATGTCCTTGACTGACACACCCGACTGCTGCCTTCGCTGCCTTGGGCCGGACCACGACCCCACAGAATGCAGTCTTTGCAAAAAGATGTCCAACATGGTCTTCAAGAGCCACTAGGAGCAACACGATAAGATTTTACCCAAGTCTCCGGTACCTCCAAAGGCCAGGGCCTCATCTGAAGTCACGGCATCTCGCGGGTGTCCTACTGAACCCAAGTGGCACCGTGGTTCTTCAGAGAGGGGGTCTCCCTCAAGGGAATCCAAGCAGAAGAAGAAAACCTCGAAGACTGTGTCCCTAGATGGATCCGACAGGCTGGGTACATCCCGAGCCAGGTCTCTCTGTCCGAGACGCTTGTCTGAAGGATCGGAGAGGGACCGGCCTGCAAAGGTTCCCTGGAAGGACTCGACCTCAGACTGGCCTCGGTCGCCAGACACCATCCTTGTCAAGGATGCCCCCTCAGGGGAACTGGTATCGGGCTTGATTCCTTTGGTGCCCGTGCCAATGGCTGTGGAGCCTTCTGGCGTGGAGTCCAGAATGGCGGCCATGGAGTGCAGTTTGTCTGCCTTCATGGACCAGTAGTGGGCGCTTTTGTCTCATACAACCGGTTCCTCCATCCCGATCACTGAACCCTCAATGTTGAAGAGGCTTTCCTAACCAGGGCTCTACAGATCAACAAACAGGGAACTTTCCTTGAGCACAGTAGGTTGCTGAACTCTAGTAACCTCCTCAGGTTTAGAAACTGCTAACACCTAATCAGGAGTTAGTGGGCCTGATTTCCTGAGTGCAGCTGAGGCCTGCATAAAAGGCTCCAGTGCCCTGCCCTGTTGAGGCTTTCCTAACCAGGCCTCTACAGATCAACAAACAGTAAGGATTTGAGGATACCTAAGCTCCACGAACAGAACAATGGCTGGGAAAAATCGTATTGCTAAAGCTGTTGCCCCCGTTACAGCTTCTGCCTCGGTCCAGACAGAGGTCCTAATGCCAGTTGAAGGACCAGTTCCATGTGCAGGGTGCCTGCATGCTGAAGCTCTGAGGAAACAAGTGGAGGAATTCAGAGAGGAGGTGGCAAGGCTGAGGAACATTCAAGACAATGAGAAGTACATTGATGAGATGCTTCTTGCAGCAACCAAGCTCTCCAGCACAGGAGAAGATGGGTGCCAACAGAATGTCGATGGTTGGACACAAGTCACCAGGCCCTGCAAAATCACCAATCCAACTTCTCCAGCCCTTGAATTGAAGAACCATTATGCAGCCCTGGAAGTGGAGGAGGTGAAAGCATCCCTGGAAAGGGAAGAACCAGAGTTCAAGTACCCCAAAGTTGCAGAATCAGTGACCAGAAGGAAACGAAGGGTAGTGGTGGTTGGAGACTCTCTTCTGAGGGGTACTGAGGCGTCCATCTGCTGACCAGACTTGATGTCCAGAGAGGTATGCTGTCTGCCTGGTGCCAAAATCCAAGATGTTACGGAGAGTTTGCCGAGACTCATCAAGCCCACTGACTATTACCCAATGTTGCTAATCCATGTTGGAACAAATAATACTGCCACATACACCTCGGAACGTATCAAAAGTGACTTCATGGCTCTGGGACAGAGGGTGAAGCAGTTAGGTGCACAGGTGGTGTTCTCTTCAATCCTCCCTGTTGAGGGTAAAGGCCAAGGCAGAGAGGCTCGCATCCTGGAGATGAATGCGTGGATGGTGTCATCGAGAGCATTTTGGTTTCCTAGACCATGGGATGCTGTTCCAAGGGTTGCAGAGCAGAGATGGCATCCATCTGTCCAAGAAAGGTCAACGCATCTTCGGTAGTAGACTGGCTAATCTACTGAAGAGGGCTTTAAACTAAATTCGTTGGGGATGGGTGAAGAAAGCCCCCAGGTAAGTGAAAGCCCCCAGGTAGGTGATACATTAAATACCTTTATGGAAATGGGTAACAGGGGTAACATATGGAAAGCAGTGTGTATAAATGCCCGTAGCATGGGAAATAAGATCCCTGATGTTCAAGCTTTGGTGGGAGTGGCTGACTTGGATTTAGTGGCAGTTACAGAAACATGGTTCACAGAAAACCATGATTGGGATGTAACTATACCTGGCTATACTTTATTCAGAAAGGACAGGGTAGGAAGAAGGGGAGGAGGAGTGGCACTATATGTAAAAACTACTTTGGAATTACAGAGCTTAAAAGGGAGAGAGGAGGCATTGTGGGTTAAACTAGAACGAGGGAAAGAGAAATCTATTTGCATTGGTGTGATATACAGACCTCCCTCACGAGAGGAAGAGGTGGACAGAGAGTTAATTGAAGACATACGCAGCATTGCTAGGAAAGGGGAAGTGCTACTGATAGGAGATTTCAATATGCCAGATGTTGATTGGCACATTCCTGCTGCAGTATCATCTAGAAGTAAGGAGATCCTGGATTCTCTACAGGGAGAACTATTCAGGCAATTGGTAACAGACCCCACACGTGAAGGGGCCTTACTGGACTTGGTGCTTACCAATGGTGAAAGTGTTTCTGATGTTGTAGTGGGAGATCATTTTGCATCCAGTGATCACCAGATGGTGTGGTTCAGTATTAGGACTAGGGCTGTTAGAATCCATTCCAAGGTGAGGATCTTAGACTTTAGGAAGACTAACTTTGCGAAGATGGGCCAATACCTCAGGGAGTCATTAGTGGGATGGGAACAGCTGGGGGATGTAGAAAAACAGTGGGCAAAACTGAAAGGGGGTATTTTAAGGGCAACCAACCTTTTTGTTAAAATGGTAAATAAAAGGAAAAGGAGACCACTATGGTTTTCGAAGGAAGTAGCTGAAAAAGTGAAGAAAAAGAGGGAGGCCTTCATGAAATACAAGAGATCACAGAGAGAGGAAGACAGGCATCTGTATTTGGAAAAACTTAGAGAAGCTAGCAAAGTAGTCAAGAAGGCAAAGATTCAAAAGGAGGAGGAAATAGCCAATGCAATAAAATGGGGGGATAAAACATTTTTCAGATGTATTAGTGAGAAGAGGAAGGGCAAAAGTGGTATTGTCAGACTCAAGGGTGCAGGGGAGGAATATGTAGAAGCTGATAAGGATAAAGCGGAATTGCTTAACAAATATTTTTGTTCTGTGTTCACAGATGAAGAACCAGGAGCAGGACCTCAGAAAACACCCACAAATAGGAACAGAAGCGAGGGACATCTTGAACAATTTTCAGAAGACTGTGTTCGTGAGAAACTAGCTCAGCTTAAAGTAGACAAAGCGATGGGACCGGATGGGATACACTGTAGAATACTGAGGGAACTTGGGGACGTTCTAGCAACTCCACTGACTGACCTTTTCAATGCCTCGTTGGAGTCGGGAGTGGTGCCAAAGGACTGGAGAGAGGCTGATGTGGTGCCTTTACACAAAAGCGGAAGTAAGGATGTGGATGAAAACTACAGGCCGGTTAGTTTAACTACGGTGGTGAGTAAATTATTGGAAACGCTGCTGAAAGAGAAAATAGTGAGGTTTCTGGAGTCCAGCAGATTACAGGATCCGAGGCAGCATGAATTCACCAGAGGAAGGTCTTGTCAGACAAATCTGATTGATTTCTTTGACTGGGTGACCAGGGAGTTGGACCGAGGGAGAGCTCTAGATGTGGTGTATTTAGATTTCAGTAAAGCCTTTGACACTGTTCCTCACAGGCGACTTATAAACAAACTGAGCACCCTAGGGATGGACCCTAAAGTTACTGCTTGGGTTAGAAATTGGTTGGGTGGGAGGCGACAAAGAGTACAAGTAAATGGAGCTCACTCTGAGGAGAAGGATGTTACCAGTGGTGTGCCCCGGGGATCTGTCCTTGGTCCGATTCTTTTTAACATCTTTGTTAGTGATATAGCGGAAGGGCTGTTTGGGTAAGGTTTGCCTCTTTGCAGATGATACCAAAATCTGCAATAGAGTAGACACCCAGGAAGGTGTAGATAACATGAGGAGGGATCTAGCTAAGCTTGAAGAATGGTCTAGAATTTGGCAGCTGGGATTTAATGTTAAAAAATGTAAGGTCATGCATTTGGGCTGCAGCAATCCAAGGGAGCAATACAGTATAGGAGGTGAAGTACTTTTGTCCACTAAAGAAGAGCGGGACCTAGGCATGGTTGTGTCTGATGATCTTAAAGTAGCTAAACAGGTAGAAAAGGCGACGGCAAAAGCTAGAAGGATGCTTGGGTGCATACGGAGAGGAATGGCTAGCAGAAAAAAGGAGTTGATAATGCCTCTGTATAAGTCTTTGGTGCGACCTCATTTGGAGTATAGTGTGCAATTCTGGAGACCGCACCTTCAAAAGGATGTGAACAGGATGGCGTCGGTGCAGAGGGTGGCTACTAAAATGATTAGTGGGCTTCATTATAAAGCATATGAGGACAGACTTAAGGATCTTAATATGTACACCTTAGAGGAAAGGCGGGATAGAGGTGATATGATTGAGATGTTTAAATATCTCCGTGGCGTAAATGTTCAGGGAGAGAGCCTCTTTCACTTGAAAGCAAGTTCTGCTACGAGGGGACATGGGATGAGGGTGAAGGGAGATAGATTCAGGAGTGATATGCGGAAATATTTCTTTACGGAAAGAGTAGTGGATCCATGGAATAGTCTCCCAGTGGAGGTGGTAGAGATGAGGACAATAACTGAATTCAAAAAAGCATGGGACCAACACAGAGGATCTCTGAAGGTAAAAAGTGGACTGTTGTAGTTGTTGATATGGAAGGACAGACTAGATAGGCCATGTGGTCTTTTTCTGTCATCATGTTTCTATGTTTCTATCCCCGGAGGCCAAGCCGATCCTTGAGACCCTTCGGCCTTGATCCTCGGCCAAGGTCTCAATCCGGTTCCCATTCGCTGGGGCCGTGATTGTCCCCAGCCAGTGCACTCGGCGCCAGCCGCAGGATCTCGGAAGGCCGCAGTCCTTGACAGATTACTCCAAGTGGGAGACGGAGGGTGAGGAGTTGTCCGACACCTGTCGCCACTGTGACGTTCCCTCGGACTCTCCTGCTTCAGAGCCCTGGTGGTGGTATCCGCCAGAGGACGTGGGATTCCTTGACTTTATCAAGGACATGTCAAAAGCCCTAGCATTCCTGACGGAATTGGAGGAGGACTCTCGGGCAGATGATTTAGAGATCCTCCAGTATGAGGCCCCTCTGAGGGAGTCGCTTATGGTGCCCATCCCTCCTATCCTAGAATGGCTGTTGAGACACCGGTATCGGTGCCGGTGGTGAGCAAATGACTCGACTCGATGTATTGAGTCCGCCGGAGCCCGGACTTCGAGAAATCACAACTGCACAACTCTATGATGGTGGATTTGGCCATACGTCGACTGAAGAGTCAGAAGATGCACTCCTCAGTGCCTCTCGGCAGGGAGACATGCACCTTGAATGCCCTTGGTAGAAAGTTTTTCCAGGGCTCAATGCTCATCGGTCGCAACCAGGCCTACCAGCTGTACATGGGCATGTACCTGAGAGACCTGGTGAAGGAACTCGCCGGGTTCTCAGCTGATCTGTCCGAGGAACCCCTGCAGCAGTTCAAGAACCTGGCCAAGGCCATCCGTGATGGCTCCAAGTTCATGTTTTTAGCAGCCTATAACGGCTTTGAGTTGGCGACTTGAGTAGTGCCCAACGCCAGGCTTAGCTACAGTCGTTTGATCTCGAGCAATGGGTTCAGGACAAATTGGTTGATGTCCCATGCCAAGGAGAGAACCTCTTTGGCAAGCCCGTGACCAACAAAGCTGCCAAGCTGGAGACTTAGTTCATGATGAGGACCAGGCTCTCTAAAAAGACCACTGCCCTTCCCCGACGGAAGGGCTCGGGTAAAAAGCCCTTCTATTTATATTTACATTCTCTTATATACCGCGCTATTCTGCATCAGTGCGGTTTACATTGAACAAACTGAAATTACATTGAACAGGGCATTATAACTTGGAGATAACTATTTTACAGGGAACATGGGCTATGGAGGATTAAGTGGCTTGCCCAAGACCACAAGGAGCACCTGTGGGACTAGAAACCCCAGTCCTTCCGGCCCAAGGTTGCTGTCCTCTAGTGGGATTTGAACCACCAACCTTCTGGCCTGAAGTACCTTGCCCCAACCACTAGGCCACTCCTCCACTCCACTACCTGAGAAAAGGGGCTGCTTACAGAAGGCCAAGGGACATGGGCATGGCCTTCGTAAGCAGAAGGCCCCTAAACCCCAGGCATCAGCCCCAGCCCAGCCAGGGGGAGTTTTTGACTCCTTGGGCATAGCCTCTCTACCAAAAGGAGGTCAGCAGTCCACAAGGGGACATCTGATCCACTATGCCCTAAGGTGACTAACTATCACCACCGATTCCTGAGGGCAACCTCCTCCATCTGACTCAGAAACCTCCCCCTTACTTTCCAGGAGAGCCCCTCAGGTCTCCCATTCACCGGGACTGGCTACTGAAGGAGCTTGTAGGTTTTCTTGAGGACAAAGCAGTGGAACCAGTGCCCCACCATCTTGAGGGCAAGGGGTTCTACTCTAGGTACTTCCTTGTGCCAAAAAGAACAGGAAGCCTAAGGCCCATCCTTGACCTTTGCAACCTCAACAAGTTCCTGGTGAGGTAGAAGTTCAAGATGCTCTCCCTTGGGACATTGCTGCCTTACCTCCAGCAGGGAGATTGAATATGCTTCTTGTATCTGAAGGATGTCTATACCCATATCCTCATTCACCCCAACCACAGGCAGTACCTGCAGTTCATGGTGGGGGGCAGACACTACCAGTACAGGGTGCTGCCTTTCGGCTTGGCCTCCACCCCAAGGGTCTTCACAAAATGCCTGGCAGTCATAGCCGCCTTCCTCCACCTCCAGGGGGTCTTTGTCTTCTCCTACCTGGATGACAGACTCATAAAGGGAGGTATGGCTTCAGAGGTTCAGCAGGCGACTGCGCACATTATCCTGGTCCTGCAACACTGGGGGTTTGTGATAAACTACCTCAAGACCCACCTCCTTCTGATACAATGTCTGGAGTTCATAGGGACAAGACTGGACACCCACCAGGCAAAGGCCTTCCTGCCCAGAGACCGAGTTGACCATCTCAGGGTCCTGACACTGGACATACAGCACCACCCCTCTGTTCTTGCTTGACTCCTCCTGCGCCTTCTCGGGCACATGGCCTCCATGGTCCACGTCACCCCAGACACCTGCCTCCACATGAGGGCTGCGCAGTAGTGCCTACAGGACCAGTGGACACAGGCCACGGGGCGCCTCTGGGACAAAGTCTCAGTGACCCGCTAGTTGGCGGACTCTCTGATGTGGTGGCAGACTCTCCAATACCTCAAGGGAGGGGGATGCCTTTTCAAGCCCCGAGCCCTTTAAGAGTCCTCACCACGGATGTCTCCCTGCTTGGCTGAGGAGCCCACTGTGAGGAACTCTGAACCCCAGGCAGCTGGTCGCAGGATGAGAGCAACCAGCAGATCAACCTCCTGAAACTATGGATGATATACTTAGCCCTCTGAGCCTTTTGCCACCACCTGTGTCACCAGCCAGTGTTGATCCAGATGGACAGCCAAGTGGTGATGTTCTATGTGAACCAACAGAGGGGCACGGGGTCTTGTGCCCTCTGCCGAGAGGCAGTAGTCCTCTGCTCCTATGCAGTTCAACAGGGTATACTCCTACGGGCAGTATACCTTCCAGGCCAGAACAATTTACTGGCTGACAGATTGAGCAGGGTCCTCTAGCCGCATTAATGTCAGTTGAACCCCAGTGTGGCCAACCGGCTCTTCCAACTGGGGGGAATCTGTGATGGACCTGTTCGCCAGTCAGTTGCCCGACTTCTGCTCCCAGCAAGCCCATCCCTCCAGGGTGGCGGAAGACATGTTCCTTGTCTCGTAGTCGGAGGGCCTCATGTATGCTTTCCCTCCCAAGCCACTAATTGCCAAGACACTGTTCAGGACCCTCCGCGACAAGCCTCGCTCATCCTGATAGCCCCTCAATGGCCCAGACAACCATGGTTCCTGGAGTGGAGGAGTGGCCTAGTAGTTGGGGCAAGGTACTTCAGGCCAGAAGGTCGGGGGTTCAAATCCCACTAGAGGACAGCAACCTTGGGCCGAAGGACTGGGGTTTCTAGTCCCACAGGTACTCCTTGTGGTCTTGGGCAAGCCACTTAACCCTCCATAGCCCATGTTCCCTGTAAAATAGTTATCTCCAAGTTATAATGCCCTGTTCAATGTAATATCTGTTTGTTCAATGTAAACCGCACTGATGCAGAATAGCGTGGTATATAAGAGAATGTAAATAAATAAAAAATAAATAAATAAATACTCCTCTGGCTATAGATGGAAACTCCCATCCTGTTGGGGAACTCTCCAGGGCTCCTGTTTCAGGAGGGGGCTGTCTTCTGCACCCCAACTTGGGGTCCCTGTCACTGACATCATGGCTGCTGAAAGGTAACCCTAGCCCCTCTCAGGTGAGGTAGAGGAGATCTTGCTGTCCTCTCATAAGGCTTCCACTAGGAAAGCTTACACTTTCAAATGGCGCAGGTTTTCAACTTGGTGTGCAGAGCATGGGACTGGCCCGTTCTCCTGCCCAGTGGGACTGTTGCTACAGTAGCTTCTCCACCTCTCACAATCCAGGCTTATATCAAACTCCATCAGGGTGCACCTCAGTGCCCTGGCGGCACACCAGCACCCAGTGGATGGCAAACCCCTCTATGGTCCAGCTGCTGGTGACCCACTTCCTTAGGGGTTTGCTTTTATCGAAGTGCCAAGTTCGCCCTCCAGTGACCAAGTGGGACCTCAATATGGTATTAGAGCAGCTCACTCGCTGGCCCTTTGAGCCTCTGGCTACCTGCCACCTACGATACCTCTCATGGAAGATGGCGTTCCTGGTCACGCTCACATCCGCTCGCAGAGTTAGCAAGCCTCAGGCCTTAGTGATGGAGGCACCATATACCAGGTTCTACAAGGTGGTGCTCTGTACACATCCTAAATTCCTTCCAAAGGTGGTATCATCCTTTCACCTCAAACAGGAGGTGATACTTCCCACCATCTTCCCAAGACCTCACACCAGTAGGGGTGAGACAGTCCTTCACACTCTGGACTGCATTCTACATCCAACATACTCAGGGCCACCGCAAAGCTGCTCAGCTTTTCGTCTCATATGACCCCAGTCGTCTGGGGGAGGCGGTGACCAAACATACACTGTCTACCTGGGTGGTGGACTGTATCATCCTCGCCTATGAGCAGGTGAGGCTCCTGCTGGAAGGCCGTATCACAGTGCACCGTGTCAGGGCCATGGCAGCCTCGCTCCGTCCCGATGGTGGAGATCTGCCGGGCCGCCATCTAGTCCAGTCCATACCTTCGCAGCCCATTACTGCCTGGAAAGGGAGTCCCGACGGGACAGTGCCTTTGACCAGGCTGTGCTCCATAATCTTTTTGGGGTTTAGGCAACTCCTACCCTCCAATCCTTCTGTGTTCAGGCTACCGGAGTGCTGGTTTTTCTCGGACACAGGGGTCCTACTGTAGTCTGTAGCCACAGACTCAATTGCTGCTGCTGCTGCTGCTCCTGACTCCCCTTGAGGGCGACCGTGTTTTTCGCTATGGGCTTTCGGTAGCCTGTAGCTGGGGAGTCCCATATGTGAGGACTGACTCCTGCTTGTTCCCGGAGAAAGTGTAGTTACTCACCTGTAATAGGTGTTCTCCAGGTATAGCAGGAATCAGTCCTCATAACCCTCCCTCCTCCCCTTGGAGTTACTTCTTTGCCATCTCTTATTTTTTAACACAAATAAGATAGTGGTCAATCTATCACAGAGCTAAAAATTTGTCAAAAAGAAGGACTCAACTCTGTACTTAGAACTTGAAAGTAAAACAGTATCGTCAAAAGCTGGTATGTACATAGAACCCACAGACAGATGATTCTTACATTTTCAATTATGGCAAAGCTAAATCACGACACCCACACACAGAAGCAACAGTAGGTCTCAGACTTCCCGGGCAAAACATAAACCAGTCAGATTATTCTGACACGGCATAGCCCTATTAGCATCAACGACCTATAATGAATAGTTGCTCTGGGGTGGGCATCCACCAACTCTTTCACTTCAAAAATGGTTAATAATTTCCGCTAGAAAACTCAGCCACAGTGTATCAAAAGAGTGGTTTAACAGAACTTAACTTTGCAACAGTGCTTGAATATCAGTGCTAAGCCAATGCCATGATCCCCAACGCTCTCACTCGCGCTTGTCATGCGTTTCACCTAAAGAGGTTTCTTCAGGGGGTGGCAGAAAGCACTGTAAAACACAAAACACAGCAGACTTTAATAGATACATACTTTCGAAAAAGTTGTTTTCTTGTTATATCCAGATAATATGTAGAGAGAAACGCAGTCATACACCTTGGAATTCACTGAATGGAGACACGAGCAAAGTTCGCCAACCGATGTAAAACGCCGCGCATGCGGTCTAGAAAATTTATAGAGCGGACAGGGCAGCCCGCTTGCTCTTACTGCAGGAAAATCAAATGCAGACATCCCATTCCACACGTGAATTAAGACCAAAGGGGACTACAGAGCCCAGCATGTTGATCCAACGTTGTTCCTGCCACAGGAGAGTACCACCCCTAGTTCTACCTGATCGAGATGAATTAACAAAATCAAGGCAAAAACATTGTATTTCCTCGAACTTATGTTGCAGCTGAAGACAGTGATCCACAATTGGCGCTTCACGGCGCTGGCACTTCAGTTTACTTTTGTGCTCATTCATACGCACTTTGAACATTCGGATTGTTTTACCAATGTAGATCAAGCCACAAGGGCATATAATACAGTAAACAACATACACAGAAGTGCAGGACGTACGATGTTCTAACCAATATGTCTTGCCATGATAACTAAACTCTTGTAATTCTTTTGTAATAGGGCATATATTACATTCACCACATCGTACATGCCCACCGTCATTAGAAATCAATGGAGATAAAGGACGCAGCACAGCCGGGCTTAACATCTCTTTGAGATTAGTATTGCACTGCCACACACATCGTACATTCTTGTTTTCAAGACCAGGAATACTGTGAAGCACATTCGCATGTCGTTTAACTATACGCTTTAACTGAGAACTATAAGGGGAATATTTGGTGATAAGATTAACACACGAATCCGTACTAGATGGCAATGCTGAACGTTGGCGGGAGCATAACATTAGATCTCTATTGGCATAAAGTGCTCTTTTATATGCTTTATTAACAACAGGCTGGGGATAGCCACGGTCAAAAAAATTCTGTTTCAAAAGCTGTGCTTGATCTTTATAGGCTTGAACGGTAGAACAGTTACGGCGATAGCGCACAAATTGTGACAGCGGCAAGCTGTCTTTCAGTTGTATAGGGTGTGCACTACTGTAGTGAAGAAAAGTATTGCGATCAGTTACTTTCCTATGCACAGAAGTAAACCAACCAGCCATGGTTTTTTGGACAACCACATCTAGAAACGTAATCCTCTCTGCATGATAATGCAGGGTAAACTTAAGATGCCCATCTCTAGCATTCAGCCATTGAAAAAATTCTTCAAGATCAGCAACAGTACCATGCCATATTAAAAAGATGTCATCTATGTATCTTCGCCATAGTTTAAGATTTTGCCGAAATGGAGAAACATCAAGCCATTGCTGCTCAAACCGCTGCATGTAGAGGTTAGCTACGGACGGGGCGCAAGTAGCGCCCATCGCCACCCCAGCTTTTTGATGATAAATCACATCCTCAAAAACAAAAAAATTGTTAAACATTGTTATGGCAGCAATTTCCGATAGAAAGGCTAATTGACCAGTCGAAAGATCTCCTCGCAGAGTAAGAGCCTCCACCACAATAGCATGGGCTTCCTGTTGCGGAATCACTGTATACAGAGATGTCACATCCAATGTGCCAAGAATAGTATCCGGACCTGCAGCTAATGAAGCGTTCTCTGCTAAAATTTGCAAAAAGTGTGAGGTGTCCCTTATAAAAGATGGAATTGACGGCAACAAAAGGTCGCAAAAAAGAGTCAATGAAAATCGAAAGGGGCTCAAGCAAGGAACCCCTAGTAGAGACAATGGGCCTTCCAGGGGGGCTTACAGGATTTTTATGAATCTCATAAAAATATGGCATGGTACTGTTGCTGATCTTGAAGAATTTTTTCAATGGCTGAATGCTAGAGATGGGCATCTTAAGTTTACCCTGCATTATCATGCAGAGAGGATTACGTTTCTAGATGTGGTTGTCCAAAAAACCATGGCTGGTTGGTTTACTTCTGTGCATAGGAAAGTAACTGATCGCAATACTTTTCTTCACTACAGTAGTGCACACCCTATACAACTGAAAGACAGCTTGCCGCTGTCACAATTTGTGCGCTATCGCCGTAACTGTTCTACCGTTCAAGCCTATAAAGATCAAGCACGGCTTTTGAAACAGAATTTTTTTGACCGTGGCTATCCCCAGCCTGTTGTTAATAAAGCATATAAAAGAGCACTTTATGCCAATAGAGATCTAATGTTATGCTCCCGCCAACGTTCAGCATTGCCATCTAGTACGGATTCGTGTGTTAATCTTATCACCAAATATTCCCCTTATAGTTCTCAGTTAAAGCGTATAGTTAAACGACATGCGAATGTGCTTCACAGTATTCCTGGTCTTGAAAACAAGAATGTACGATGTGTGTGTGGCAGTGCAATACTAATCTCAAAGAGATGTTAAGCCCGGCTGTGCTGCGTCCTTTATCTCCATTGATTTCTAATGACGGTGGGCATGTACGATGTGGTGAATGTAATATATGCCCTATTACAAAAGAATTACAAGAGTTTAGTTATCATGGCAAGACATATTGGTTAAAACATCGTACGTCCTGCACTTCTGTGTATGTTGTTTACTGTATTATATGCCCTTGTGGCTTGATCTACATTGGTAAAACAATCCGAATGTTCAAAGTGCGTATGAATGAGCACAAAAGTAAACTGAAGTGCCAGCGCCAATTGTGGATCACTGTCTTCAGCTGCAACATAAGTTCGAGGAACTACAATGTTTTTGCCTTGATTTTGTTAATTCATCTCGATCAGGTAGAACTAGGGGTGGTACTCTCCTGTGGCAGGAACAACGTTGGATCAACATGCTGGGCTCTGTAGTCCCCTTTGGTCTTAATTCACGTGTGGAATGGGATGTCTGCATTTGATTTTCCTGCAGTAAGAGCAAGCGGGCTGCCCTGTCCGCTCTATAAATTTTCTAGACTGCATGCGCGGCGTTTTACATCGGTTGGCGAACTTTGCTCGTGTCTCCATTCAGTGAATTCCAAGGTGTGTGACTGCGTTTCTCTCTACATATTATCTGGATATAACAAGAAAACATCTTTTTCGAAAGTATGTATCTATTAAAGTCTGCTGTGTTTTGTGTTTTACAGTGCTTTCTGCCACCCCCTGAAGAAACCTCTTTAGGTGAAACGCATGACAAGCGCGAGTGAGAGCGTTGGGGATCATGGCATTGGCTTAGCACTGATATTCAAGCACTGTTGCAAAGTTAAGTTCTGTTAAACCACTCTTTTGATACACTGTGGCTGAGTTTTCTAGCTGAAATTATTAACCATTTTTGAAGTGAAAGAGTTGGTGGATGCCCACCCCAGAGCAACTATTCATTATAGGTCGTTGATGCTAATAGGGCTATGCCGTATCAGAATAATCTGACTGGTTTATGTTTTGCCCGGGAAGTCTGAGACCTACTGTTGCTTCTGTGTGTGGGTGTCGTGATTTAGCTTTGCCATAATTGAAAACTTAAGAATCATCTGTCTGTGGGTTCTATGTACATACCAGCTTTTGACAATACTGTTTTACTTTCAAGTTCTAAGTACAGAGTTGAGTCCTTCTTTTTGACAAATCTCTTATTTTTTGCCATCTTTTAGCTATGTCATCTGACTGAGCAAGATGGCACTCTTGGGCGGGAAGGGGACCATGCATACATGGTAGCATCTCCCAAAAGCTTTCTTTGAAGGCTGGGGGGATGCTTCCACGAGGGCTCTGTTGGTGCCGACGTCACCTATTTGCGAGGACTGATTTCTGCTGTCCCCAGAGAACACCTGTTACAGGTGAGTAATTACGCTTTCTCGAAAGTCTCCGGGTTTAGAGTCAATCTAAATAAGACTGAAGCGTTAAACCTAGGCTGACTTCTCTAAGATGAACTAGGGGATTTTCCATTCAAGTGGGCAACCCAAAACATTAGGTACTTGGGAGTTCAGATTGGAAGAGACTCACAGGACCTCTTTCAAAGTAATTACACAACACTAGCGATACAAATAGAAAGCGAGCTGGTTCACTGGTCAAAACTGACAGTAAGCTGGATGAGTAGACTGGCAGCATTAAAAATGAACATAGTCCCGAAATTCAATTTTCTATTTAATGAAATCCCTATAAACCTCCAGAGATTTACTTAAAAAATGGGAAAAGAAATTGTTAAAATTTGTATGGGGAGGGAAAGGGCCCTGATAGAGAATAAAAGAAGAAAGGGGAGCAAAGTTCCGCTCTTACGGCTATATCATCAACCCACGATCTTAAGAGCCTTTAAAGTCCATCAAGATCGGTCCGAATGGGCCTTGTGGGCGGACACAGAAAGACAGATAATATTCCCACTTTCTATCTTTGAAAAGTGGGCCACAGCGAGGAAGGAGGGGAAAGAAAGGGAGAAGGCAATATGAGAGGCACAACACCCCTTTTTAGGCCCAATGCAATAGATAAGGACAATATGTAGCAGGCAGGGCATATTACCGATAGGGATTTCAAACTGGTCCCAAATAAGAGTCCATAGACTCTTTTCAGAGCCAGAATTCTCCTCGCATAGAACAGATCTTAGGAGAGTGGGGATAAGTGCTTCTCTGATTTGCTAGTTAGTGGGACATATATAGCGCACAAGGATCTTGAAGTCAAGGTGGGAAAAAGAATTCCCTTTTATCAGTATTTCCAGCTACATTTTTTTATCATGCACCCAGATACACTCCCCCAGTTAACAAAGAAACCCACATGGTTAGAAGAATTAATAATGAAGGGAGGCAAACAAAAGCAAATTATCTCCAAGTTTTATGGAGGGCTTCTCGCAGAGGAACACAAAGATCCTCCCAGTCACATAGAAGGATGGCAGGAATGGGTGGGCCATCCCTTAACAGAAAGGCAATGGGAGAACATTCACGTGAGAGCGCACAAAACTTCAAGGATGACAACCTGGCAACAGACCCAATTACAAATAATACATTGAAAGTACCTTTCCCCTACACAGTTACATAGGTTGGGCTGTAAAACAGATGAGACAGGCTGGAGAGGCTATGGTAGTCAAGGAACTTTCTTCCATATTGGTTGGGTGGGAGGCGACAAAGAGTACAAGTAAATGGAGCTCACTCTGAGGAGAAGGATGTTACCAGTGGTGTGCCCCAGGGATCTGTCCTTGGTCCGATTCTTTTTAACATCTTTGTTAGTGATATAGCGGAAGGGCTGTCAGGTAAGGTTTGCCTCTTTGCAGATGATACCAAAATCTGAAATAAAGTAGACACCCAGGAAGGTGTAGATAACATGAGGAGGGATCTAGCTAAGCTTGAAGAATGGTCTAGAATTTGGCAGCTGGGATTTAATGTTAAAAAATGTAAGGTCATGCATTTGGGCTGCAGCAATCACAAGGGAGCAATACAGCATAGGAGGTGAAGTACTTTTGTCCACTAAAGAAGAGCGGGACCTAGGCGTAGTTGTGTCCGATGATCTTAAAGTAGCTAAACAGGTAGAAAAGGCGACGGCAAAAGCTAGAAGGATGCTTGGGTGCATACGGAGAGGAATAGCTAGCAGAAAAAAGGAGGTGATAATGCCTCTGTATAAGTCTTTGGTGCGACCTCATTTGGAGTATGGTGTGCAATTCTGGAGACCGCACCTTCAAAAGGATGTGAACAGGATGGAGTCGGTGCAGAGGGTTGCTACTAAGATGATTAGTAGTCTTCATTATAAAGCATATGAGGACAGACTTAAGGATCTTAATATGTACACCTTAGAGGAAAGGCGGGATAGAGGTGATATGATTGCGATGTTTAAATACCTCCGTGGCATAAATGTTCAGGGAGAGAGCCTCTTTCAATTGAAAGCAAGTTCTGCGACGAGGGGACATGGGATGAGGGTGAAGGGAGATAGATTCAGGAGTGATATGCGGAAATATTTCTTTACGGAAAGAGTAGTGGATCCGTGGAATAGTCTCCCAGTGGAGGTGGTAGAGATGAGGACAGTAACTGAATTCAAAAAAGCATGGGACCAACACAGAGGATCTCTAAAGGTAAAAAGTGGACTGTTGTAGTTGTTGTTATGGAAGGACAGACTAGATGGGCCTTGTGGTCTTTTTCTGTCATCATGTTTCTATGTTTCATATGTGGCAGGATTGCCCCAAAATATGTAATTTCTGGGAAGCGGTAACAGAGGAATTGGATAAGGTGTTTGGTTTTCAAACTACACCTGATTCAGTGGAATTCCTATTGGGACTGGAGAGTGATCCACAGACGGAGGAGAGATACATCTCCTTACGAGCCAAATTGCTTCTGATGGCTCGAGTTTCCATTGCATGGAGATGGAAATTGCAGACAGGCCCCTGAGTAGAAGACTAGTGGGGAAAGGTAGGAGAAGCCAAGATATTTGAAAAAATGACTGCAGCGATCCAAGGGAACCAACAATAATGGGAGGAAAGGTGGGAAATCTGGTCCCAGAGAAGCCCAAAGAAATAGGATAGCCGGTAAAATCACACCCCATCATAGAAATCCTCTCAGCATCGTAATGGATAAGGAAGAATAACATACTCCATTTGGCAAAATTATTGTTGATTGTACTGTTTTGTTAAGTTAAATAGTTTGAGCTATTAATTGAACATGATTATAATCAGGAAAGAAGTTTTGGATACAGAGTACACAGTGGACTTTGAGAGTGGCTAGTGACCACAAGATGAAAGCCATACTCCACAACCAAACATGACCAAGGACAAGATGGACGAACAGAGGAATAAAAGAAAGGTGGTGGGGAGTTAAAGGGTTGGTAGAATAGGTATCAGGGAAATACGAATATGAATAAATGAAACTGTCATAAATGTAAAAGGGAAGATGGTCTGTAAGCATAAAAGAAAAATGGAAGACTCTGTATATGGACATAAATGTAATGTTCTTCTTTGGAGCTAAATAATAAAATTTAAAAAAAAGTTTTGCAGGAAACAAAATACACTGTAGAATCTCTATGGATAGAAATCCCATGTAAAAAGGGGAAGGCAATGGCAGCAGGGATGTACTACCGACCACCTGGCCAGAATGACCAGATGGATGTTGAAATGCTAAAATAAATCAAGGAGGCTAACAAAAGTTACAACACAGTAATAATGTATGTTTTCAATTACCCTGGTATTGATTGGGTCAGTATCAAAGCAGCACATGCTAAGGAGAGAAAGTTTCTCAAAATAAATCACTGCTTCTTGGAACAGCTGGTTCATAAACTGACAAGAGAGGAAGCTATTTTGGACCTAGTCCTTAGTGGAACATAGGATCTGGTGTAAGAGATAAGGTTGTTGGGGCCACTTGGCAATAGTGATCATAGCATGATCGCATTTGATTTAATAAATGCAAGAAGGTTGGCAAGGAAATCCGCAGTACTATCTTTTAACTTTCAAAAGGGAGACTATGATAAAATGAGGAAAATAGTTCAGAAAAAATTAAAAGGAGCAGCTGAAAAGGTTAAAGTATATCAAGCATGAGCGTTGTTAAAAATACTATCTTGGATGCCCAGATCAAATGTATTCCACGCTTTAAGAAAAATGGAAGGAAGGCCAAAAAACTGCCAGCATGGTTTTATAGGTGAGGTCAGAGAGGCTTTTGTAGCCAAAAAAGCATCTTTCAGGAAATGGAAAAAGAAGCCAAATGACAAAAATGGGAAAAAACATAAGCACTGGCAAGTTAAATAAAAGGGATTGATAAGTCAGGCAAAGAGAGAATTTGAAAAAAAAGCTTGCCATGGAAGCAAAAATATATAATAAAACCTTTTTCAAGTACATTTGTAGTAAGAAACCTGTGAGAGTCAGTTGAACTATTGGATGATAGAGGAGTAAAAGGGGCACTAAGGGAGGAAAAGGATATAGTGGAGAGAATGAATGAATTCTTCGCTTTGGTCTTTATAAAGAAGATATAGGGAATTTACGCATGCCTGAAATGGCATTTAAAGGAGATGTATTGGAAGAATTAAAAGAAATATCGATAAACCGGGAAGATGTATTACAACTATTTGATAAACTGAAGAGTAGCAAATCACCTGGACAGAACAGAAAAGAACAGAAATATGAGATTGCAGACCTACTATTAGTAATCTGTGAACTTAAAATCATCTGTAGTACTGGAAGGTTGGAGGATGGCCAATATAACACCAATTTTTAAAATGGGTTCTAGGGGTGATCCAGGAAGCTATAATACTGACCAAACTGGTGGAAACCATTATAAAGAATAAAATTACTGAATATGTAGATAATCATGGTTTAATGGGAGAAAGCCAAGGAAAAGTTTGTCTTACTAATGTTTCTGAAAGGGTAAATAAACAGGTAGATCAAGGTGAACCGGTTGATATAGTGTATCTGGATTTTCAGAAAGGCTTTGACAAGGTCCCTTATGAAAGACGTTTGGTAAAATTAAAAAGTAATGTGATTGGAGGCAATATACTGTTATGGATCAGGAACTGGTTAAAAGATAGAAAGCAGAGAGTAGGGTTAAATGACCAATTTTCTCAGTGGAGAAAGGTGAATAGTGGAGTACCCCAGGGATCTATGCTGGGCCTCTTGCTTTTTAACATATTCATAAATGACCTGGAAATGGGAATAATGAGTGAGGTGATCAAATTTGGAGATGACACAAAATTATTCAAAGTTGTTAAAATACAAGAGGATTGTGAAAAATATGCAAGAGGACCTTGATAAAATGGAAGACTGGATGTCCAAATGGCAGATGAAATTTAATGTGGACAAGTGCAGACTTATGCACCTAGGAAAGAACAACCCAAACTATGGTTATATAATGCAAGGTTCCACATTAGGAACTACCACCCAGGAAAAGGATTTAGGTGTCATCGTAGATAATACTTTGAAACCCTCCACCCAGTGTGCAGCGGTGGCAAAGAAAGCAAATAGAATGCTAGGAATCATAAGGAAAGGCATGGAGAATAAAACCAAGGATAGTATAATGCTTCTCTATCATTTCATAGTGTGACCGCACTTTGAATATTGTTTGCAATTCTTGTCGCCATATCTTAAAAAGGATATAGCCGAATTAGAAAAGGTACAGAGAGGAGCGACAAAAATGGTAAAGGGGATGGAAGGATACCTCTGTGAGGAAAGGCTTAAAAGGTTAGGGCTTTTCAACTTAGAAAAGAGATGGCTGAGTGGAGATATGATAGAGGTCTATAAGTTAATAAATAGAGTGAAACAGGTAAAAGCAGATCAGTTGTTTTTGCCATCTAAAAGTAAAAAGACTAGGGGGACACACAATGAAGCTATAATGTAACCCATTTAAGACTAATAAGAGAAAATATTTTTAATTCAACTCATACTCAAATTCTGGAATTCATTACCAGAGGATGTAGTAAAAGCTATTAATTTAGCTAGGTTTAAAAAAGGTTTGGACAAATTCCTGGAGGAAAGGTCCATAAACCATTATTAAATAGGATCTGGGAAATCCACTGCTTACTCAGGGACAAGCATTGTGGAACATATATTCCTTTTTGGGAACCTGCCAGATACTTGTGACCTGGATTAGCCACTGTTGGAAACAGGATACTGGGCTTGATGGACCCATGGTCTGACACAGTATGGCCTTATGTTCTTATGTAAATCTTTAATAAACATGCTATTTAATCTAGTATATTTAATGACCCTCTGTTGATTTGCAGTTTGTTTTCCTTTACCTATGACATTTTAATTGACTTTTTTAACAGATTTCTGAAAGATCAATTTTTAACTGACACTATTGACAAATATGGAATAAAATACATCTCATTAGCCTGTAGCCTGCAAGTACTGCATGTTTTCTCCATTATATTTTATAATGATTAGGTCTAAAAAGAGAAACACAACTTTGTCACTGTTTTCATGACATTTTTTTTTCAGAGTGGCCCATGGATATATACCTCCTAAAATAAGAAGCCACATGCTAAAGCCCATTAGTGAAGCAGTTTTACTGCCACTGCTGTTACTTGTGCTATACCGAGCAATCAGATTATTGGAAGACTAGTTTCAAGAGTTTCTCTGTGGACAAGCAGGAAATAAGTCCTCATCCGACAGAGTCCCTGTGTGGGAGCATTCCCAGTTCATTCTAGAAGCTTTTGGATGCCCATGGCGCATGTGTTCATTTTCCCACCTGTGCTGCAGCGCCATCTTATCCTCAGTCTGTTTATTTTAAGAGAGCCCCTTGTATGCTTTTTCAGTACTCTGTAACCTGAGAGAGTTTTTTTCATCAGGTTTTTGACTCCAGTATTTTCCCCTGCTGTCATAGTAATAATTTATTTTATTTATTTAGCTGTATTTATATTCTGCTTTTCACCAGGTCAAAGTGGTCAATTGGGGGATACATTTAACACAAGGGGATATGACACACATACGTTAATACTTATAGGGAACATGGGCAATGGAGGGTTAAGTGGCTTGCCCAAGACCACAAGGAGTGCCTATAGGACTAGAAATCCCAGTCCCTTCAGCCTGAGATTGCTGTCCCCAGGTGGGACTTGAAACCCTGGCCCTCTGGCCTGAAGTACCTTGTCCTAACCACTAGACCACTCCGCCCTCCTGCTTTAGTTTCCTTAGCTAGCATTTTTGAATGCTTAGTTTCCTTTAATTTTTCCGAAGTGTTGGCGTACAAGCAGTAGCCTTAATATTTTTCCTGTCAAAATTGAGTCGTTTGATTTCACTGCAGCTATTTTATTTATTTATTTAGAGCATTTTTCTATACTGCCCCTTCCAGAGATCAGGGGCGGTTTACAATGAAACGAACATAATACAATGAGCATAATTGTAACCTTTAACTATTTACAATAACAGATTAACTCAATAACTATTTACATTGTGCTCTCCAACATTTGTTTAATGATCTGGGTAGAGAAGAGTGTGGATGAGGGTTATTGCTTGGAAGCTGGAGACTGGAACATTGGGGGAGGGGTTGAGCACTGTGATTACATGGGGGTGGGGGGTTGGCTTGAGGGGCGGTAAGATTAAGGGATCTGTGGTTGAGCTAGTTTAAGGAGGATGAGGAGGTTGGTTGAAGGTGGAGATGGGGTTATTGAAATGTTGGATGAATAAGAATGTTTTTAATTCCTTTCGGAACTTCTGGAGATCTTTAATTTCCCTTAATGAAGCTGGGAGGGCATTCCATTAGGTAAGAGCGACAAATATCCCACCCAATGGAATGTCAGACTCCATGTCCCAGAAACTTGCCAGCACATTTAAGAAGTGTTCCAAGTACTCAAGGACCATATCCATAATGGATATGCAGAATTGGTGTCTCCAGTGCTTGGGACCCGATCATGAGCCCTCTTCTTGCAAATTGTGCTTGCAGATGACAAGAAGAGGGCTGAAGGATTGAGAGAAACAGTGCAACATCCTTTTTTGGTGCTTTTAAGTTTGATCCATTGACATCAGCATTGGTGGCATCAGTCTCTATGGCTTCAAAGGCTGCATCAGACACTGATGGTGCATCGACATCGAGGAGCCTTTGAGTCCACTTGGAGCCGAGCACTCATAGGTCACTGGAGCATCATTCATCTCTCAGTGTTCACCCAAAGGTGAAGAAGGATTTGTCTCCATCTTCATCAGCACCAAAGGGCAAAGATGCTGAACATCAGGCAGAGACCTTGATATATCGAAGTCGGAACCCTTCGAGACCTGGTGTCAAGAGAATTAAGGGTTCGTAAGAGCGCTCCTCTAAGTTGCCCTAAAGGAGGAGAGCTCAACCTCCAGGACATCGGAGGGGCAGTGACAGCTTCCAGATAGCCAAGATCAGCCTGCAGATACCCCCTCTCAGGTTTCAGGAACATCGACCAATGCTGCTGTAGGTCCAGGGCCTTTGGAGATGGCAAACCTGGAGAAATGCCTTCTGAAAGCTGCCAAGGACAGAATAGTGATGCTGTTCACCATGCAGCACCTCAGTGCCTCAATGAATGTTGCATCAGTGCCTGCAGCCATCCAACCTATCCTCAAAAAGCATAAGGTGCCTGTGGAGAGGCATTTACATTGGGGTATTGAAGGGCCCCAACACTGGAGCCTACCTGGCTGATATCACCGTCTAGTGCATTGGGGTCCAATACAGCCCCATTTCGCAGGAAGTCATCGGTGCATCAATGCTGCTGTAGGAGCTCCTGATCCACACAGGGAAGGAGAATCATCCAGACTGAGACTCAGAAGTACTTTGACTTCCTCTCTGAGTCTGAATCAGAAAGCTGGGTCATAGATGAAGAGTCTAAGGTTCTATCAGAGGATAGATCTCCAGAACCTCCCCTCTGATCCTTCTCCTTCTCATGAAAGATGAAAGTCTCCTCCTGATGATATGAGATTCCAGGATTTTGTGAGGGATATGGCTAAAGCTATACCATTTTCTTTGGAGACTGAGGTTAAGCCTAGGGAAGAAGAATCGTAGATCCTTCAGTACTCTTCTGTCTCCAAGGAAGGGATAAGAACATAAGATATGCCATACTGGGTCAGACCAAGGTCCATCAAGCCCAGTATCCTGTTTCCAACTGTAGCCAATTCAGGTCATACATACCTAGCAGTTTCCCCAAAAGACGCAGGTTCCACAATGCTTGTATTGGGTCAAGCATTGATATCCTGGGTCCCTTTTTAATAATGGTTTATGGACTTTTCCTCCAGGAACTTGTCCAAACCTTTTTTAAACCCAGCTACACTAACAGCCTTAGCAGTGCCCATAAGACTGCACCCTTCAGAAGGTACAGATGAGAATGTGGGAGCCCCCCACCTCTCTGTACCACTAATCAGTAGAAAGCTTGACTCCATTACAAAGTTCAAAAGGTTCCCAGATTCGAGAAGCTTCAGCCATAGTCAAATCTATCCTCAAAAGATTCAAAAGTTCTAAAACACACTTCTCAGCACCCCAGGGAAGGAAGCTCGGACATTAGATTCTTATGGGAGGAGAATTTCCTCATGGCCTCTTACCAGCTCTACATGGGCATGTAGCCTTGATAATATGTCCCAGTTTCTTCTTCAAGAAAAGTTGGAACAGTATCAATCCCTAGTAAAACGCTATAAGGACTGCTTGAAGTTCATGGTCTGAGTGACCTATGACATCTTTTATACAGTATCTAGAGCTTCTACAACAGGTTTTGGCACTCGGAAACTTGCCTGGTTCCTGGTTTCAGACCTCCAAACATCTGTGCAGGACAAGCTTGCTTTTGTACGATGCCATAGAAAAAATCTCTTCGGAGATAAAGTCAAAGAGAAATCAGGCTTCATGGAAAAGCAACACATCACACTTTGAAATCTCTCAAAGTGCATGTTTGAGCTGGCCTCTTACTGCAGGAGGTATTAAGGAAGTAACCAGAGAAAGACCTATTAATCTCAAAGGGCAAAGGTCGATAGGAATGAGTGCAGAATGACAGGAACAAAGGGGGATGACAGAAGAGAAAATCCAGATGTCTAGGGAAAGGGAAAACAAAGGGTCTTTTGGGGGAAAAAAACTATATAAGGTGTCAGAACTCTTAAAGGTGGGAATTTGTATCCTACGTCACAAAAGTGAAGTACACTGCACTTCCCCATTGTATGACTGTTGGTTCAGTGTGTGTGTGTGTATGATTCTGATTCTCTGTGTTGTTTACATTTCTGTGCTGTTGGTGTGAAAAGGATTTCGCCAGCCTACTTTTAGTGTAGTTAGGATCATATATCCTTCTCTTCTTCACTGTGCTAGGACTTGTCAATGGACAGGAAATTCCTCATTTAGTTGTAGTTGTGGTAGGAGATGCAGGAAGAAAAAACATCCTTATTTGCAAGGAGATGGTAAAAGAAATAATCCAAATTGCTTTGTATTTAACTAATATTGTTATGCTTTCTGAATGCTTGCTTCTGGGAGACAAGAAAGTGATAAAATAAAGGAACCTTTTTTGCAAGGAAAATTCTGTGAGAATTTTGTGCCAGTGACATGTGTAATTTGCATTAGGTGTGTTCTATTGGGTGTTAGTTTGTTCCCCATTTGCACGGAGAAGGTGGGTTGATGATTCCTCCTGGCCAATGGAGTCAGCCTCTCCTTGGTCCGTACAGCCCCTTGGATAAGCAGTGCATTCATGGCTAAACTAGGATATATAGGCTTAGGGGTATGTTTACTAAACTCCGAAATTGTGCGGGTCCGCGGTAGTGTGCCTGTGCCATATAAGGAGTGGGCGTTTCGCGCTGAAGAAGGAAATCCTTGATTTGCATATGCGCTAAGGTGCGCGGCGCCCATATGCGCCCTGCACCTTAGCGCATCAGATGGCTGCGCGGGAGGCATATGTGGTACGCTGATGGGCAAGCAGAAGAGCAGAGCCACAGCACAATGGTTAACGCATCTACCAATGGTGCAGGGATTGGGGGTTTGATCCCCCACAGAGCCCAATAAAGATGGCTGGCTGATGCAATAATTTAGGTGGCATTGAAATAATGGGCAGCATAAGGCACGCTAATGTTTTGGAGGCAGTCGAATACTGGGCGGCATAAGGCGGCGCGCTAATGGGCATAAGGCGGCGTGTTAATGTTTTAGGAGTCATCTCAATATGGGGCGGCATAAGGCGGCACGCTGCTGAGCATACAGAAGAGCAGAGCCACAGCACAATGGTTAAGGCATGTACCAATGGTGCAGGGATCAGGGGTTCAATCCCCCACAGTGGCCAATGAACAAGGCTGGCTGAGGCATTGTGTATTATGGGCATGAGTGCTCTAGGGGGCATGTTATATTTATTTTAAATATCAGTACTAGCAAACGCACCCTCAAAGCGTGGTAACATAAGGCGCCCTATAAGGCACATTTTAAAGTGCAATGACCGCCAAGGCACCCTATAATGTAGCTTATAGGGTGCTTTAGAGGGTGCCGTATGAGTTACCGGAAGGTCAGAGTACTGTTTATGATGGCAGCACTGTGCAGTTTAAGGAATGAAAAGCATTAGTAGGTGCGCTGACATGCAAAGAGGAGCAGCAGTGGAGCAGCAGTGGAGCACAATGGTTAAGGCACTGACTGCTGATATAGGGGTCATGAGTTTGCTCCCCAGGGTACCTAATACATAAGGCTGGCTGTGGCATCAGCTTTGCAATGTACATATTTTTCCCAGCATCACCGTATGTTTATTTTATTAATTGCTGCCAGCAAACACGCCCTCACGTACCGTAAGTGAAGGTGCCGTATAAGGCACACTATAAGGCACTCCATAGGGCACATTATAGAGTGCATTGTCCGCCACGGCACCCTAATATGTCCCCTATAGGGCACCCTATAAGTTGCGTCACAGAATAATGTATAGTGCACCTTATAGGACGGGAACCATAAGGTGCTCTATAGGGTGCCCTATAAAGCGCCCTCAGAGACACCCTATGGGTACAGTACGCTGAGGGTGTATTTGCAGGCATCAAAATATGTACATTAAAGAAAAATAATGTTTCAGGAAACCCTATCAAATAACCCCACTGTAGGTTTGAACCCATGACCTCTGGCTTCACAGGCAGTGAAGTAACCATTGGGCTACAGCTCTATAGCTGCTAGCAAGCCCCTGGCTGGCTGCAGAGAGCCCACATGTCACCACACAGACAGTCTCCCGTGCTCACCAGGATAGGGTTAGCCCACCCGTACGCATGATGCACTGCACATGCAAATCGGCTGTCCACAGATGAACACAAGATGGGGAATGCACCCCCACAGCACCTCGGCCTGGTAGGGGATACTGACCGGGTGCACCCCCACAGCACCTCGCCCTGGTAGGGGGTACTGACCGGGTGTGTTACTGCCACAGAGTACCTACACACCGTCACATTGTGTGGTTACTGTGCTCACTCTGAGTGTGTGATGAGGTGCCTAGGACCAGGTCCACAACACCTTCCATGGCTGATGGAGGCAATGAGGGAAGTCCAAAGTAGTGTTAATGTGTAAGATAGGTAGTGTCTGCACAAACACCATAGATATCTATCTCTCTGTCTGTCTCATTCAGGGGCAGCCCCCATGGACCTCCCAGTGGGATATGCACCACCAGGCCAAGGGTGGCAAACATGGTCTCCCATCAATAGATCCACATTCTACCTCCCTGCAAAAGTGGCAGTAGAGGGGAACATCAACCCCAGTCCTTCTGAGGAACAGACACCCCACAGGGCAGTCAGTGCAGCTCTATACACATCCATAACACAATAGCAGACAGACATTAGACCAGGATATGGTAAGCTGCACCCCACCACCATCTGATATTCTCCTGCAGCAAGCCATCAGCCACTGCACCCTGCAAGCCACTCCAGCAAGACACATACCAGCTGCAAACAGTCCACTAGTTAGTCCATAATACATGTTCCCAGTGGAGATGCATGCACCCAGAACTGGGATGTCAGCATACACAGCAAGCAGATAAATCAGTGACTGGGCCCCAAAAGGAAACCCATATATATAACATGAGAGAAATACTATATAGCACTATGGGGGTGCCTAGCCATGCTGTGGTCACTGCACAGTCAGGGTGAGAGTGATCTCTCAGCAGGACATACTGAGGTCACCCTGTCTGTGTAGGTGGTGCCTTATGCCCTGTGCAGATGCACCCTGGCCAGGCCACCCTGTCCGGCCTATACCCATGGTACCTTGCTCCTCATTATGCACATTGGCAGCCCAATACTGGCAACATTGCTGGCAGTGTGGGCTGTGGAAGGTGTTTGCAGCCACCACACACTGGATAGACAGACAGCCACCCCCACACCTATGCCAGCATTGTGCTACTATAGAGGGGTTCAGCATCCATACCCACCACACCAGTCCTGGGCACAGTACAGGCATGGATATGGTACGCAATACTGTTGGGGGTCACTCCCCAGGGTGGTAAACACTGTCAGAGACCAAACCTGCAGCACACACCGCAAACATCTGAATGATTGTTATGGTGGAGCTCAATGAGAAAAATGTGCTTTACGTAGGAATTGAGATCTGCCAGTTATCATAGGAAACATTTGATAGCTGTGTACCGTACACCCAGGTGTAGGGTGGCATTGCTGAGTTATGCAACTGCTAGTATTGGGAGATACAGGCAGGGCCCAATGTCCTGCCTCTCCAGGAGGCATTGGCCAATGGGGCCTGTGGGTGTGTGAGTGGGTGTGTCTGGCCCTGTTGGCTGCTGCTTTACGGCAGGGTTTCCCAACTCCAGTCCTGGTGTTCCAAACACTGTTCGGGTTTTCATGCTGTCCCTCATAAATATGCATGAGCTACATCTGCATACCATGGGGGTGGTGCATAGCTATGAAGCACAGGCATCATTATTAGAGGCAGCATGGAACCTGAATGGTGTGGGGCCCTCCAGGACTGCATTTGGGAGACTCTCCTCGAGGTAATGCGCCTTTTAATGGTGTCTATGAATGGTGTGGTAAAATATAGGCGTATTAACCATGCATATGATCTCAACTATACAGTTTTGTCCTTACTATCACAGTTTAGTTCTGGGAAAAATATGTGAACAGGATTGGCAGTAGCCCCAGCTGGGCTTTGAACCTGTGACTGTCTGTTCTTGCACACACTGTCTGTGTGCACTACACCATTGCCACAGATGTGCTGTGTTCCCTGGGGAGTCCATGACTGTACATCCGACAGAGCCTGTCTGTTGCGGTGGACGGTGCCAGCCTGCACAGGCCTACGCCACTGTGTGCTGTGATTTGCAGCCACAGCCCCCTCCGCCACCTGTACCCTACCACAAACATGTAGACATGTCCCTATCTGGGAAAAACATATGACCTGAGTGAGTTGTAGCACTCCATGACTGACTTTGGGGGACTCGGCTGTAGGTAATGGCCATTGTTATGGTTTGTGTGCGGTGTAGGCTAAAATATAGGTGTTGGGACCATGCTTATGTTCTCTGCAATAAAAGAGTGTCTGTACTCTCACTGTTTAGTGGTGGGTAAAGCTATGGGGACTGGGTTGTCAGGAGCCCCAGCTGGGATTTGAATCTGTGTCCCTCTGGTCCTATAGGTACTGGCTGTGTCTGCTGCACCACACTGTGGCCATAGAGACAGAGCAGTCTCTGGAGATAGGACACCTGGCCACACGAGTCAGACACCCTGCTCTGCACAATTCTACTGTGGGCTCGTTTACCTTGTATGGGGACAAAGGTGCACAATAACCTCAAATATGCCCCCCATAAAAGGGGAGAAAAATATAACACCAAGCTGCGGAACAGTGATATCAATGGGCAACCTGAAATACACTCCCAGGAAAGCTCCATTACAATGCAGTGCTTTTGAAAGAGTCTACGGAACGTAGACCCTTTCAAAAAAGCATTCATATTTTTTGGGGCTTTCCTGGGAGTGTTTTTTATGGTTGCCCATTAAGATAACTGTTGCCCAGCTGGATTATAGTTTTCTTATAATTTGTTGTGGCCATTTTCATATTATATTTGCGATTTTGTTCTGTGCACATGTATCACACTGCTCACGTTTTTAGGTTTCCCCGCTTTTGCTGTACATTGCTGACGTAAATGGTTTCTCTTCCCTTTAAATGCGTAGTTTTTACATGTAAATTCGGCCCCGCTCCTGTGCGGGGAGCCTCTCCCCTCCCACTCTCCACCCATTGACCCCGTCTCTCCGCCCCACGGGGGCCTTCCTCCGCCCTCCGTTAGCCTTTCCCCGCCTCTATCGCACATGAGCGCACCGCAAACGTGCGTGTTTTCGGCGCACGTGTGCGGGGCCCGTTAATGTGACACGCACGCATGTGGGGCACTTAAGAGCACTTAAATGCATCATTTTAGAGCGCTCAAGTGCGCCCCGCACAAGTGCGCAGTTTAGTAAACATACCCCTTAGCTACAAGGCTAGAGACTCCCT
The DNA here is from genome assembly GCA_033557465.1 of Ichthyophis bannanicus. Taxonomy (NCBI): domain Eukaryota; kingdom Metazoa; phylum Chordata; class Amphibia; order Gymnophiona; family Ichthyophiidae; genus Ichthyophis; species Ichthyophis bannanicus. The sequence goes on along the minus strand of CM066037.1, from coordinate 195,507,026 downwards.
TGTTAGGGCATTAACAATAAAGATATAACATTTCTTTCCCAAATGAATTCGGCCCTATTCTTCTTGTAGTATCTACCTAGGGAAGGATGAGATTCTGTGGTCGTGGCTGCCTCTGTTAACATACAGACTATCCATTTAGAGGTTGAATATTGCTGCTGGATGGATAGTTTTGGGTAGCTGCATCTTAACTCCACTACTTCACTATCCGAGAAGTGGTGAAGCAGTTAGACAGATTTTCAGCCTGTTACTATCCAAATCAGGCTGAAAATCTGTGCATAGTGGCATTAGACACTCACCAGGTTGCCTGTGAATATTGACCTCATTGTATTTAACATTGCATTTGTTTAATTTTTAGTGTTATTATTTCTTGGATGAATATTCACACTTTGAGAATCACATAGCACGGAATTATGAAGCAAGAATACATGTTTTATTATTAATAATATTGCAGTTCTTGTCAGTGAGATGCTACTGCACTAGCCTTAACTGAAGAATGCTTCATCATTTTTCATTAAGTGCGAGTATGGTAATTTTAAGTCTTAAAATGTAACTCTATATTTATGCTACTTTTAGCATTGGCTTGGGCACAAAACCAAAACCCTTCATTGACTCAAAGGTACAAATAAAGAACATTCAGCAGTTACTGTACTGAAATATATGCAATTGTAGAAAATAATAAATTTTAATGCAATGCTTAGCATTTCAGTGTCATGATTAAATATTCCCCCCTCTTAATAACTGAATATTTTATACTTTGGCAAAGGTCTTGATCCTCACAATAGCATACTAATTATGAGAGCCTTTTAAATAAGAGGAGAAAATTTATTCATGTTCCTTCAAGGAAACTAAAAATACATTTTTGCTGAATGCATTTAAATATATTTCTATTTATTTAGCAGGAAGGATATTTGTGAAAGTGAAAGAATACAGTACACATGCTTTTGTTTTGTTGTTCTTTGACAAGCTTTAGATATTGGAATATACTGTAAGGGGTATGTTTACTAAACTGCGTTAGTGCAAATCGCGTTAGGAGCCGCGTTAGTGAAAGGAAAGCCAAAAAAGGACATGGGCGGGACATCGTAATGACTAACGCGCGTTCCAAAAACTAACGAGCGTTACAGGGCGCCGTGGCGCGTTACTGCGCGTTAATCATATGAAGGCGTACAGACACAAATCATTGAAACAGAGCTGTAGCACAATGGTTAGTGTACTCACTGCTGTTACAGGCAGCATGGGTTCGAGTCCCCAATGTGCCTAACGCAGAATGCTGTCCCAGGCAGCACCCTGTACATTACATAGGGAATGAGGAGGCATGTTTTTCTTTACGTTCAGTAGTTGTTACTGAAACACACTCTCGCAGTGCGCGTAGCCATGTACGTTGGTATGTGCGTGGCTGCGTGCATTGTTACGGGCGTAGCCCCGTGCGTTGGTACGTGCGTACAATCGTGCGTGGGTACGTGTGTTTTTACCAGCGTGGGCACCTTATAGTACAGACACTTTAGGGCAGTGATGGCTAACCTTTTTGAGCCCGAGTGCCCAAACTGCTGCACAAAACCAAAGAATTTCCTCAAAGTGCCAGCACGTCAATTAAAGCCTCATTTGCATAAGGTGCCTCATTTGCATAAATATTTGCATAATGGTACCATACACTAACTTTTAGTAAACATGCCTCTTAATGAGTATATGGATAAAGAAAGACTAAAAGGTTTCTACATTACTATAATCCAGTACCAACCGCCAGGCACATTAGGAACTACTACAAACGCTGCCCATTTAGAACCCATAGCAAACCCGCCATATCCTAACAGCACTACCAGGACTCACAAAGCACCATACCCTAACTAGCAAAAGGCACCACTGCAAATATTAAACCAATACATTTCAGAGAACAACAATACATGACCTACTGGGGAAAGAACAAGTGGCAATGTCAAATAGGAATTATATAAACAGAATACCTCAGCTCAGTTACACATGCAGAACAGACCATCACCAAACAAGGAATCACAATTTAGAAACAGGAAGACAATAATTAAACTGGGAACCCCAAAAGCCAAACTTGGAATATACAACAACACTGTAGAAATAAAACTATAAATTAATTTCCTCTTGTACTAAACAAAGCGCAAAAATTAATGATGCACATTTCCCAGAGCTGACATATTCCAGTTAATAAATTCAAAATAAAGAGATATTTTTCTACCTTTTGTGCATTTTTTTTCAGTTGCAATTGTTCCAGCCACTTTCTTCTGGTTTCTTCGTGTCTTCTGCTAACTCTCCATCTGCTGTCCATTTGTCCTTCCTTCTGTCTTCTTGTTTTTTTTTTCCATTCTCTCTCTACATCTGCTTTAACATACTAATCTTTCTCCTTTTGCTCTTTCCTCATTCCTATTTCATCTACTCAAAATGTACCCCTCCATCCTCAATCCCCACTTATTCTCCCAATACCCGGCCAATTGTAGATTTTTTATCCCTCCCACACAAAATATTTTTCCCCTCTCCATTTTACTCTCCCAGCCCCATCCCATTCTAATCCTCCCCCAACACCAGCTCCCTTCTAGTTCCAGCCTCACCCAGCATCCATTCCCTTCTAGTCCCTGCATCAGCCCATTTCCAGTCCTAGCAGCCCCCCAACCCATTTCCAGTCCTAACAACCCCCCAACCCAATAGCAGTCCTAGCCCCCCCTCATCAACCCACTTCCAGTCCTAACCCCCCATCACCCCATTTTCAGTTTAAGCCCCCCTATAACCCATTACCAGTCCTAACCCCCATCAGCCCACTTCCAGTCCTAACCCCCATCAACCCATTTCCAGTCAGCCCCCCATAGCCCATTGCCAGTCCTAACCCCCCCATCAGCCCACAGTCCATTACCAGTCCTAACCCCATCAGCCCACCTCAAGTCCTAACCCCTCCCCATCAGCCCATTTCCTGTCCTAGCCCCCCCCATAGTCCATTATCAGTCCTAACCCCCCATAGCCCATTACCAGACAGCCCCCATCAGCCAACAGCCCATTACCAGTCTTAACCCCCCCATAGCCCATTGCCAGTCCTAACCCCCCCATCAGCCCACAGCCCATTACCAGTCCTAACCCCAGCAGCCCACCTCAAGTCCTAACCCCTCCCCATCAGCCCATTTCTTGTCCCAGCCCCCCCATAGCCCATTATCAGTCCTAAACCCCCCCATAGCCCATTACCAGTCCTAACGCCATCAGACCACCTCCAGTGTTAACCCCCCATCAGCCCATTTCCAGTCCTAACCCCTCCCCATCAGCCCATTTCCTGTCCTAGCCCCCCATAGCCCATTACCAGTCCTAACCCCACCCAACAGCCCACCTCAAGTCCTAACCCCTCCCCATCAGCCCATTTCCTGTCCTAGCCCCCCATAGCCCATTACCAGTCCTAAGCCCCCATCAACCCACTTCCAGTCCTAATCCCATCAGCCCATATAGACTTAGCTCCCCCATAGCCCATAGCCCCCCCATAGCCCATCACCACTCCTAACCTCCCCCAGCCCATCACCAGTCCTAACCCCCCATCAGCCCATTTCCTGTCCTAGCCCCCCATAGCCCAGTACCAGTCCTAGCCCCCCACAACAGCCCACAGCCATTACCTCTACTATCCGACCCTGCACCTCACGAGTCCTAACCCGACAACAGCCCACAGCCAATACCACTCCTAACCCCCCCAGCCCATCACCACTCCTAACCCCCCCAGCCCATCACCACTCCTTACCCCCCCATCAGCCCATTTCCTGTCCTAGCCCCCCCATCCCATCTCCAGTCCTAACCCCCCAACAGCCCACCGCCATTACCACTCCTAACCCCCCCCAGCCCATCACCAGTCCTAACCCCCCCCAGCCATTACCACTCCTAACCCCCCCAGCCCATCACCACTCCTAACCCCCCCCCCCAGCGAAATTTTTTTTACAAAGAAAGCTGTCGCTGCCGGGGCCGGGGCCGCCGCAGCAGAATCGAGTGTGCCGCGGGGCCCCCCCGCCCAGCAGAGCCTGCCCTCCGTCCCCGGTATCACCTCTCTCAGCTGCCTCCAGTCACACGCGCCGGCTTTCAGAGCGCGAGGGGAGTTTCTCCCTCGCTGCTCTGTTAAGCCCGCGGGGGCTGATGGGCACACTCGATTCTGCCGCGGCGGCCCCGGCCCCGGCCCCGGCAGCTTTTTTTTTTTTTTTTTTTTAATGCCGCATATCTTGATTGCGGACCTTCCCGCGTGCCAGCTGCAAGGCCTTCGCGTGCCACAGCTGGCACGCGTGCCATAGGTTCGCCATCGCTGCTTTAGGGTGTCTTGCACCTATGCACTATGCTAACAGATGTACGTGTGATGGCCTATGGTTTATCAGAGCCTGTGAGCAGGCGCTGGATCTTCCCAGGGTTGGATAGTGCCAGTCACACCCATGATGCACTGCACATGCAAATCAGCTGTCCACAGATACACACCATGGGGAATGCACCCCCACAGCACCTCAGCCTGGTAGGGGAAAGTGACCATGTGCACCCCCACAGCACCTCGACCTGGTAGGGGGTACTGACCGTGTGTTGTACTGGCACAGAGTAGCTACACACCGTCACATTGTGCGGGTACTGTGCTCACCCTGAGGGTGCAGTGAGGCGCCCAGCACCAGGTCCAAAGCAGTGTTAATGTGTGAGGTAGGTAGTTTCTGCACAAACACCCTGCAGTCAGGTGTAGCCCCCATGTACCCCCCCCCCCCCCCCGCGCGTGACAAACAGGGTCTCCTAACAATAGATCCACCTTCTACCTCCCTGCAAAGGTGGCAGTAGAGAGGAACATCAACCCCAGTTCTGGTGAGGAACAGACACCCCACAGGGCAGGCACTGCAGCTCTGTACACAGACAGACATTAGACCAGGATATGGTAAGCTGCACCCCACCACCATCTGATATTCTCCTGCAGCAAGCCATCAGCCACTGCACCCTGCAAGCCACTCCAGCAAGACACATACCAGCTGCAAACAGTCCACTAGTTAGTCCATAATACATGTTCCCAGTGGAGATGCATGCACCCAGAACTGGGATGTCAGCATACACAGCAAGCAGATAAATCAGTGACTGGGCCCCAAAAGGAAACCCATATATATAACATGAGAGAAATACTATATAGCACTATGGGGGTGCCTAGCCATGCTGTGGTCACTGCACAGTCAGGGTGAGAGTGATCTCTCAGCAGGACATACTGAGGTCACCCTGTCTGTGTAGGTGGTGGCCGGGCACTAAAATGTGCCTGTCACTGCCCTGTGCAGATGCACCCTGGCCAGGCCACCCTGTCCGGCCTATAACCATGGTACCTTGCTCCTCATTATGCACATTGGCAGCTCAATACTGGCAACATTGCTGGCAGTGTGGGCTGTGGAAGGTGTTTGCAGCCACCACACACTGGATAGACAGACAGACAGCCACCCCCACACCTATGCCAGCATTGTGCAACTATAGAGGTGTTCAGCAGCCATACCCACCACACCAGTCCTGGGCACAGTTCAGGCATGGATATGGTACGCAAGACTGTTGGGGGTCACTCCCCATGGTGGTAAGCACTGTCAGAGACCAGACCTGCAGCACACACCGCAGACATCAGAATGCCTGTTTTGGTGGAGCTCACTGAGCAAACTGTGCTTAATGTAGGAATTGATATCTGCCAGTTATCACAGGAAACGTTTGATAGCTGTGTACCATATACCCAGGTGTAGGGTGGCATTGCTAAGGTATGCAACTGCTAGTATTGGGAGATACAGGCAGGGCCCAATGTCCTGCTTCTCTAGGAGGCATTGGCCAATGGGGCCTGTGGGTGTGTCTGGCCCTGTTGGCTGCTGCTTTACGGCAGAGTTCCCCAACTCCAGTCCTGGTGTTCCAAACCTGTTCGGGTTTTCATGCTGTCCCTCATAAATATGCATGAGCTACATCTGCATACCATGGGGGTGGTGCATAGATATGCAGCACAGGCATCTTTATTAGAGGCAGCATGGAACCTGAATGGTGTGGGGCCCTCCAGGACTGCAATTGCGAGACTCTGCTCTATGTAATGCGCCTGTTTCTGGTGTCTGTGTTTGGTGTGGTATAATATAGGCGTATTAACCATGCTTCTATTATTTATTTATTTATTTTATTTAACAGTATTTCTAAACCGCCTTATCTTATTAATCAAGGTGGTATCACAGCAAACAATCGGGTAAAGTGAGTGTGTTAAACATGCAGTGAGGGAGGAATTTAGTTGAGTGTGTGTTGTATTGTGTGCTAGATTGGGGTGAGCTATATACAAGGTGTGTTGTATTGTGTGCTAGAATGGTTTGAGCTATGTACAGTGTGGGCTATATACAGTGGTGCTACAAGACATTTTCTATACAGGCGGTATCATGTGCTGTTATACATTCTCTTAGGTTATGTGATGTGTCCATAGTGTTCTATGAACAGCATGGTTTTTAGCTGTTTTCTAAAGTCTTTGAGGTCTGTAGTTGCCCTCAAGTCGTCCGGTAGTTTGTTCCATATTGTTGGAGCAGCCATGGAGAGTGCTCTGTCTGTTGTGTCCTTGCGTGTGTGTTTGAATTCACTTGGGGTGCTGACTCGGTTGTGTGTTTGTTTTCTTCTAGGACGAGTGCTGGTGTCTGGTTGAATGAGGGTGTGTAGGCTGTTGGCTGATGTGTGCTGATTTATCTTAAATAGGTTTATGATAGTTTTGTATCTGATGCATGCACCGATTGGGAGCCAGTGTAAGTCCTTTAAGGTAGGTGTGATGTGGTCCTGTCTTGCAGTACCGGATATTATTCGTGCTGCAGTGTTTTGTGCTAGCTGGAGTGGTTTGAGGGCTTGTTTCGGTAGTCCAAGGTATATCGGATTGCAGAAGTCCAGTATTGGGGTTATCAGTGCTTGACAGACGGTACGAAAGTGTTCTGGGGCAAGGAGTGGTTTCAGTCTCCTGATGATTCGCATCTTGTAGTAGACCTTTTGGATTGTTTTGTCTATGTGAGGCTTGAGGTTTAGTTTATTGTCCAGAGTAACTACGAGGTATCTCACTTCTGATCTTATTGGTATAGTAGTGTTTTGTATCTTGATATTTGGCTGGTGTATGAAGCTTTGGTTCCGAGTGATGATTAAAGCTTCGGTCTTGTTGTAGTTTATTGCGAGGTTGTTGTTTTGACACCAACTCGTCATTTGGGTAAGGCAGTCTGTTATTTTGGAGAAGTCCGGGTTGTCGATTGATATCGGGGTGTATATCATGATGTCGTCTGCATATATTGTGTATTGAATGTTGTTCTCTTTCATGATGTTGCATATCGGTTGGATGTAGATGTTAAATAGGAGTGCTGAGAGTGCGGATCCTTGAGGTACTCCTTGACGGACATTTATGGGTCGGGAGGTGTTGTGTCCCACCTTGACCTGTAGCTGTCTTTCGGTTAGGTATGAGTGGAACCATTTCAATGTGATACCATGTATACCAGTGTTCTTTAGTCTTTCCAGGAGTGTGTTGTGGTCCACTGTGTCGAAGGCTGAGGAGATGTCGATGAAGATCATTATGATTCCCTTCCTGGTGTTGTCAATTATTCTTAGGATGCTGTCGAAGAGGTAGATCAGTAGCGTTTCGACTCCATGGTTGGGACGAAAGCCGTGTTGGTTGTCGTCGAGTGTTTCATGTTTGTCGATGTGTTCCTGTAGTTGTAGTTGTACTGTTTTTTCGATGATTTTTGCCAGGAAGGGTATGCTGGAGATTGGTCGGTATGCTGCTGGATCTTTTTTGTCGAGAGTTGTTTTCTTTGTGATTGGTCTTACTGAGGCAAGCTTTAGTTGCTTTGGCATGAGTCCTTGAGTGAGTGAGTTGTGTACTATTTTATGTATGGTGTGAATGAAGTTTGATTTGGTGGCTTTGACCCATGATACTGGGCATGGGTCTGTAGGAGCAGTGCTTGTGTTGATTGTAGAGATGATGTGGGATATCTGCTCTGTTGAGGGTGAGTAGAATGTGCCCCAGGTTTTGGTGTGTATGTCTGTCCTGGGGGTCCCACTGGGTGTTGTACGCTTTGTGGAGTGAAATTTGTCTTTGATGTGGTCGGCGAATTCTTGTGGATCAACTTGTACTTCCCCTTCTGTTGTTTGCTCTTTTGTGAGGATCTTGACTATTTCGAAAAGCTCTCTGGGTTTGTTGATGGAAGTATTTATCATGTTTGTGTGGAATTCCCTCTTTGATTGGTTGATGTGTTCATTGTATTGTTTTTGTTTTGTTAGGTAAAGATGTTGGTCGGCTGTTGTTTTGTTTTTTCTCCATCTCCGTTCAATCTTCCTGAGCTCCCTCTTTTCCTGTCTTATTTTTGCTGAGTACCATGGTTTGTTTTGTCTCCTGTTGTGGTGGTGTTTCTCGTGCCCGACACCAGATGGTTTGGCGGCGTTAGCTAAGATGCTGTTCCAGCTGGAAACTTGTTCCTCCAGGTCATCTCTAGTAATGTTCAAGTGTTGTGTTGTGTCCTGTATGAATTCGTCCCTGTCGAAATGCTTGAATCGTCTTTGTGTGTGGGAGATGTTTGTTCTTTCGTTTGTCTGGTCCTCTTGAGATCGCAGCTTTGTCTCAATTAAGTAATGGTCAGACCATGGCACTGGGGTAATGGTGGGTGGGGAAATTAGGTCTCTCGATGTTAGGTAATTGGATGCGAAGATGAGGTCTGGAGATGATCCATGTCTGTGCGTTGGAGCATTGATTATCTGTGTGAATTGAAGTGAGGTCATTGCTTGAAGGAAGGCCTCTGCGTCTTTGGCATTGGTGGACTTGAGGTTGAAGTCTCCAATCAGTAGTGCTGGTTTGTTGTTTGTTGTTATAGCACAGGCTTCTTCGAGGTTGAAGGCTAATTCGTCGGGTGGAGCTCTGGGTGCTCTGTAAGTTAGGCAGATTGCAATGTTTTTGTTCTTGATGCTGATTGTGTTACATTGCTGTGTATTGGTGAGGCTATGTGTCTTGAACTTTAGTTTTGTCTTTGCTATTATTAGGACTCCTCCTCCACGCTTGTGGGTGCGTGGGCAGTTGTACGCTGAGTAGTTGTCCGGTACCAGTTGGTTGAGTAGTACATTGTCTGTAGGGTTGAGCCATGTCTCTGTGATGCATATTATGTCGGGCTGTCGCTTTTCTATGTGGTCTACAAGAGTGTGTATCTTGTGTGATGGGGAAAAGATATCCTGTGTTAGGAAAGCAGAGGAACCTAGGACTAATAGGGTTGTTTCTAGCAGGAAGGAAGATATCAGGACACCCAGTTGCCAAGAGCAACACAAACATTCCCAGCCACGAGGGAGAGAACCCTGCACAGCTGATAGGCATTCCCCAGCTCTTAGCTCTGATAGCCTTCACCTGGGAGGGGGAGGAGCTGGAGTAGAGCCTCAGCAAACGTATAAGGGACGTTCATTAGAGAATAGAGAGAGAGGTGGAAGCAGCAACAGTTCTAGCTGGAGAAGGAGATCTAACGTGGGCTTTGGCAGCGTTGATAACTTCAGAGAAAGCAGTTTTAAGGATACAGTGAGACCAGCAGTTGAAAGCAGGAGAGACGTGTTGGATCAAGACCAGCTGACTAATGCGTGCAAGCTGTGGTCTGAACCTGGGAAACAACGTCTGCTTTGGGCTGGTAGGAAAACTGATATAACTGACTTTGATTCTAATTGTGAGAAAGGCTGGCAGAGAACAGCTGATAGTGGTAATTGGAGGAGAAAGGAAAAGAAAGCTTTTAACCAAACCTCCAAACGTATACCTTATGCTGAAGATAGTTATAAGGGTAAATTACCAGTCAGGACAGCTGGAGAGCCAGTACAAGCCTCAAGAAAGAAAGGATACACAGTGTCAGACATCTGCATGTGGGAAGAGGGTGACAAACAGCTAAAATCTAGAGAAAAGCCTCTGAGATTTAAACCCTTGCTGGAAGAAGCAGTGCCTAGCTTTTCTCCTGACTCAAACCCAAGAGATAGACTGTTTTACAAGGGTAAAGCTGTGCCCAAGTCTTTTCCTCATAGAGGTTATAAAGGACATAAAGCCCACTGGAATTATATACCAGGATATGCTGACAGTGACCCTTATCTGCTGGAGGAACTAATAGGGAAGTCCAGAAAGCTGGCAGAGGAGAATAATCTGCCAACATCATATAAGCAGCAATGTATTACAGATGATAGTCAGGTTGAAGCAATGATCATTGATCCTCCTGAACCGGACGTGTCTGACTATCAAATGGATTGTGCATTGGCTGTGTTTAATGAGGAAATTTCATTGTGCTGAAGAGATACAGTGTTAGAAGTGAGTTAACTGCCTGTTATAAAGCACAAGACTTTATTTTTGTCCTTATTCTTTTTGGCCAGAGTATGGCTTATGTTCTTTTGTATTTGTGTTGAATCCAAACCCCGGGAGGGGAAATAAAACCCTGATTTAAGCTTTACCACTCGAGCTTCAACTACCTTATTGAAAAGGAATCCTTTCAGTAAAAGGTCCCCCTGTAGCCCAACCAGCCTGCCACGTTGCTGGTGGACCAGGGTGTGACAGGAAATGGCGTAGTATTTTGGATTTTTGAAAAAACACAGCAAAAAGGACATTACAAAGAAAAGGATTTACCTGAAAAAAAAATCAGGAAGGAGTTCGGCTATCCTGTGGGAAGGAGAAAAAAAACGGACCGGACTACGGATCCAGACCTGATTTGGAGCCACCCAGGAGAGCTTTCTCAAGGCAAGATCCTGCACAGTGCTCAGGTACAAGTGAGGGGGCACGGGTGTAGAAGGATCTGTGAGAAAGTCTCCAATTTCTGTGCTATAGGGGGAGGCATAGATTTTCTTTTGGTACCGCACTTGGTGGGCTTTTTCTTGTTTGTGTTTTCACAGATAAAGCAAACCTGATGGATCCCCAGGACGTAAAGAGCTGGATGGACGCTCAGTGGAGGCTCCAGAATGAGCAGGCCCAAGCGATCCAGGAGAGGTCTATAGCAGCCATGAATGCTCAGCAGCAGCCATTGCTGAAACTACTGGGAGCCCTGCTGCAGAAAAGTGTGGACAAAGAGGCAACTATTCCCTCATTACAAGTGGGGGTAGGACTTAATAATTGTGGTGCAATGGCACCGGGACAATTTCATGATAATGAAAATTTTGATGATTTTGCTGATGCTTTTGAGAAAATAGCAGAATCAGCTAAATGGCCAGCTGACCAGTGGGCTGTCCGCTTGGTTATGACTCTGTCCGGTGAGTCATTAGCGGCGTATAAAGCTTTGCCCTCTGATCAGGCGTCCAATTACCTGAATGTAAGAAATGCTGTAAGAGACAGGTTGGGTTTAACGCCCATCCACTACAGGCGCTTATTCAGGGAAGCTAGGCTTAGGCCTAGGGAAACACCCAAGGCACTATTTCAGCGTCTAAAGGGTCTAGCGCTGAAATGGCTCACTCCTGAAAAGAGAACAATAGAGTCAGTGATAGATGCCATAATTATGGAGCAGTACCTTGAGGCTGTACCGCCTGAGGTAAAAGCATTTATAGTGCTCCAAAAATGTAGTTCCACAGAGGAAGCGGCTGAACTCTCAGAAAGATACTTTGAGGCAGAGTTAGCCGGCACCTCTAAGGAAAAGGTATTAAAAGTAGCTGGCCTTGGTAAATTATGGGGCTTAGAAAAAACCTCTAGGAGAGAAATGTGTGACCCAAATGTGAATTTTCTAAAGAGGAAATGTTATAATTGTGGTCAGTTAGGACACATACGTAAGGATTGCACTGTACGCACTGCCTTAATATCAGGGAAGAAACAACCCCTGGGGGACGGATTCCTCCTTAAGGTCTGTGTAGAAGGGGTAGAAACTCTGGCCCTGCTGGACTCCGGCGCAGACCAGAGTATGGTCTCCCAGAAGTTATGGAAGACCATCTCTGACCGTGATCCATCCGCCCAGCGGCCAGCAGAGGGAAGAGTACAAGTGAAGTGTGTTCACGGGTCAGCGCCATACTGCCCTGTGCATAAAGTATCCATAACAGGCTTAGGGATTGATGGGGAGATACGCGTGGCAGTCATACCACGGCTTCCGAGTGGCCTTGTTTTAGGCAAAGATTGGCCCCCCTTTCAAGAAGAGTTAAGGAAAGGTTTAACTGAAAGGGTAGGCCTAATTACAACCGTGTCCCAAGCAAAAGTTCCTGTAACAGAGGTTAGGCCCATAGAGGGGGAAACAGAAGCTCCTGAGGGTGGGGGAGAACCCCAAGGAGATGAGAAGGGAGAGAGTGAAAAGATACCTGATCAAGAACCCCAAGGAGGTGAGAATGAAGAAGGAAGTGAGAATGAAGAAGGAGAGGAGGTACAAGGTATACTTCCCTCTCAAGAGGACTTCGAAAACATACCCTCTAGAGGGAAGAAAGGAAAGGCTGAAATGCGACAAGAGCATAGGCATAGGTTGCAGGCAAGGGTAGAACTGGAGGCCGGAGAGGGGTTACCCTGGGTCCCAGCAGAACTTGTCCGCAAATTCCCTTTCTTCCCTAGAGAGCAGAGGGATGACCCAGCACTAAAGAGAGCCTTTGAGTATGCCCGAAAGAGTAGGACTATTTTGCCTAGGTTCTTTTTAGAAGAGGGATTATTGTACCGGGAGTGTACAGACCCTTGGAAAGGCACCCTAAGAAAACAGTTGGTCGTGCCCGCTACCTTTAAGGTGGTAGTCCTGAAAGTGGCACATGACCTTCCTGTTGGTTGCCATAATGATACACGGAGAACATTGGACCAGATACTGGCCCGATTTTATTGGCCTGGCGTTCTCAGGGAGACGGCCCGCTACTGCGAGTCCTGTCTCACCTGCAGACAAGTTAGGGCTAGTAAACCAAAACCGGTCCCCACAAGACCGGAGCCTATTGGCTCAAACTCAATCCATAAGTTAGTGATGGACATTATAGAACCCATTGTTAAAATAGTAGATATCCTAGAGGAACAATGGGGCGAATCTGATAAACCAGAAATAGGGGTATCCAAATTTCCTAGGAATCTTAGGAGCCGCCTAGAGAGGACCTCCCGAGTGTCAATAGATAATCTGCAGGCTAGTCAGCGCAGGCAGAAGCACTATTATGATCGGGGAACCAAGACACGACAATTAGAAGTCGGTGATAAGGTTTTAGTCCTGGTAGCAGAGGTTGGTCCTAAATTTGAATCCAGATGGAAAGGACCCTATACAGTAGTGGAAAGGGTCGGGCCCGTCTCCTATAAGGTGGAGAATGACCAAGGGCGGCGACAAGTATATCACGTAAATCTGTTAAAACCTTGGCAAGACAGAACGGCCACTGTGCGGTTGGTCAAAGTGGCAGATGGTTCACCTCATAGAAATGGGATTACATGCTGGCAGACTCAGGGAGCCGCAGCCTGTAATATCTTAAGAGGGGGGATATGTGATGGGGAAAAGATATCCTGTGTTAGGAAAGCAGAGGAACCTAGGACTAATAGGGTTGTTTCTAGCAGGAAGGAAGATATCAGGACACCCAGTTGCCAAGAGCAACACAAACATTCCCAGCCATGAGGGAGAGAACCCTGCACAGCTGATAGGCATTCCCCAGCTCTTAGCTCTGATAGCCTTCACCTGGGAGGGGGAGGAGCTGGAGTAGAGCCTCAGCAAACGTATAAGGGACGTTCATTAGAGAATAGAGAGAGAGGTGGAAGCAGCAACAGTTCTAGCTGGAGAAGGAGATCTAACGTGGGCTTTGGCAGCGTTGATAACTTCAGAGAAAGCAGTTTTAAGGATACAGTGAGACCAGCAGTTGAAAGCAGGAGAGACGTGTTGGATCAAGACCAGCTGAATAATGAGTGCAAGCTGTGGTCTGAACCTGGGAAACAATGTCTGCTTTGGGCTGGTAGGAAAACTGATATAACTGACTTTGATTCTAATTGTGAGAAAGGCTGGCAGAGAACAGCTGATAGTGGTAATTGGAGGAGAAAGGAAAAGAAAGCTTTTAACCAAACCTCCAAACGTATACCTTATGCTGAAGATAGTTATAAGGGTAAATTACCAGTCAGGACAGCTGGAGAGCCAGTACAAGCCTCAAGAAAGAAAGGATACACAGTGTCAGACATCTGCATGTGGGAAGAGGGTGACAAACAGCTAAAATCTAGAGAAAAGCCTCTGAGATTTAAACCCTTGCTGGAAGAAGCAGTGCCTAGCTTTTCTCCTGACTCAAACCCAAGAGATAGGCTGTTTTACAAGGGTAAAGCTGTGCCCAAGTCTTTTCCTCATAGAGGTTATAAAGGACATAAAGCCCACTGGAATTATATACCAGGATATGCTGACAGTGACCCTTATCTGCTGGAGGAACTAATAGGGAAGTCCAGAAAGCTGGCAGAGGAGAATAATCTGCCAACATCATATAAGCAGCAATGTATTACAGATGATAGTCAGGTTGAAGCAATGATCATTGATCCTCCTGAACCGGACGTGTCTGACTATCAAATGGATTGTACATTGGCTGTGTTTAATGAGGAAATTTCATTGTGCTGAAGAGATACAGTGTTAGAAGTGAGTTAACTGCCTGTTATAAAGCACAAGACTTTATTTTTGTCCTTATTCTTTTTGGCCAGAGTATGGCTTATGTTCTTTTGTATTTGTGTTGAATCCAAACCTCGGGAGGGGAAATAAAACCCTGATTTAAGCTTTACCACTCGAGCTTCAACTACCTTATTGAAAAGGAATCCTTTCAGTAAAAGGTCCCCCTGTAGCCCAACCAGCCTGCCACGCTGCTGGTGGACCAGGGTGTGACACTTGTTGCGCACTGATCTGGCGTTTATGAGCTCAATCGTTGTCGTCTTTGTTGAGGAGGTTGCTGTTACATGTGCTTCCTTTGTGCAGGATTGGGAGTTTGATTTGTGTCTGTTTGGTCTTTTTGTCTGGGAAGTTCTGAGTGTTTCTTTGTGTGTGTGCTGTGGTTCTAAATATGGCAATGCTGTTGGTGGGTACCATGTTGTGTTTGCTTGTGGGTAGTGGAGGTGTGTGGTTGGTGGGAGGAGTTGTGTGACGAGTAGGTAGAGTGGGAGGAAGTATGTGGCGTGCATTTTGGTTTTTTGTGATGTTCTGTTAGGGCGATGCCTGTTTTTCTTAAGTCTTCGTCTGTTGCTTGTTTTGCTGTTGCTTTTCCTCTGTTATTCTGTTGTTTTTCTTCTGGTGTACGTGTGGCTGTGATTCTCCCTTTGTAGTTCCTTTGTGCTCCTTCTTGCCGCGCTGTTCCTTATACGGCCCTGAGTCTGCCCCGATTGGGCAGCACTCTACCGCTGGCTGGCTGTGCTCTTGTTGCCGCTCAAATCCCCCGATTGGGGAGAGCTGAACTCGGTGCGGGAGCCTGTCCCGTGAGGGGAGCCTGTCCCCGTGGAGGGAGCCTGTCCCCGTGAGGGGAGCCTGTCCCCGTGGAGGGAGCCTGTCCCTGTGAGGGGAGCCTGTCCCCGTGGAGGGAGCCTGTCCTCGTGAGGGGAGCCTGTCCCCGTGGAGGGAGCCTGTCCCGTGAGGGGAGCCTGTCCCGTGGAGGGAGATCCGGATCCGTTAGGGTGTGGGTAGTTGAAGAGACAGTTTGGTGGTAGGAAATGTGTGATGTGTTGTGAGAATTCTACTTGCAGTTCTGACGTCCTTCTCCTCGGTCTAGTCCTTTGTTGGGTTCTGCTGAGATGTTGTTGGCGTAGCTGTTTCCTTTGTTGTTGCCTTCTGCTCGCCTTCGTGCCGCGCCTAAGAGCCACGCCAAAGGGCCCTCTTGCGAGGCCCTCAGGCGCGGGCCCGCAAGGCGTGGGCGCGCCCTGCAGGGACGCCGCTTTTAACTCCTGCCGGCTTCTGCTGTTCCCGCTCCCACTGCCCCGATTGGGCAGGAGCTGAGGAGGGAGGAGTTGGAGTGTCCCGGCAGCGGCGTCTCTGCAAGCAGGGACGCCGCTTTTAACTCCTGCCGGCTTCTGCTGTTCCCGTTCCCACTGCCCCGATTGGGCAGGAGCTGAGGAGGGAGGAGTTGGAGTGTCCCGGCAGCGGCGTCTCTGCAAGCAGGGACGCCGCTTTTAACTCCTGCCGGCTTCTGCTGTTCCCGCTCCCTCTGCCCCGATTGGGCAGGAGCTGAGGAGGGAGGAGTTGGAGTGTCCCGGCAGTGGCGTCTCTGCAAGCAGGGACGCCGCTTTTAACTCCTGCCTGTTCTCTGCAATAAAGGAGTGTCTGTACTATCACTGTTTAGTGGTGGGTAAAACTATGGGGACTGGGTTGGCAGGAGCCCCAGCTGGGAGTTGAACCTGTGACCCTCTGGTCTTACAGGCACTGGCTGTGTCCGTTGCACCACACTGTGGCCACAGAGACAGTGTAGTCCCTGGAGATAGGAAGACCGGCCTGACGGGTCAGAAACCCTGCTCTGCACAGGTTTACTGTGGGCTCATTTATCTTGTATGGGGACAAAGGTGCAAATACACCTCAAAAAAGACCTCATAAAAAGGGGCAAACATTGGGCAACATTGGGCAAACATTGGGCAACATTACAAAACACTCCCAGGAAAGCTCCATTACAATGAAATGATCTTTGAAAGGGTCTACGGAGCGTAGACCCTTCCAAACATCCTTTCTTTTTTTGGTGCTTTCCTGGGAGTGTTTTTCATTGTTGCCCATTGCTATCACTGTTGCCCAGCTGAATTATAGGTTTTACACTGTTTCCTTTGGTCATTTTTAACGTTTTATGTGAAATGTTGGTCTGTGCACATGTATCACACTGCTCACGTTTTGCAGGTTTCCCCGGTTTTGCTGTACATTGCTGACGGAAATGGTTTCTCTTCCCTTTAATATGCCTTTAACGACAGGTTTTCATTCGCGTTGGAATTGAACTCAGGAATTCAGCGCGTTAGTGTGAGGGGAGCCTCTCCCCGCCCACTCTCCGCCCATTGACCCCTTCTCTCCGCCCACTCTCCACCTTCTGCGCTGTTTTAGCGCGCCGCGGGACTTTACGATCGTTAACTACGGTTAACGCACGTAGTATGACGTTAACGGTCGTTGGCGCGTCAGTACGCACGTTATACTGCACTTACGATCGTTAACGTCATACAACGCGCGTTATTCACGTTTACCGCACTTTAGTAAACATACCCCTAAGAGTGGTAAATTATCTGAAGAAATGGATCCAGGAAAACAAAGCCATTGATCGCTAAGTTAACTGTGGATGGGAAGAACATTTCCACATGATTATTGTCATAAAAGGTTTTACTATCATGAATTTTCGAGCATGAGTTTTTGTTTGTCAATTTTATAATTCTTCTTGGTTATATCACAAGGGGCATGTTTACTAAAGGATGATGCACGTTAAGTAAAGTTAACACGTGCTAGCTTTATTTGACGTGTATTAACTTTTACATAGTAAACATGCCTCTAAGGGGTATGTTTACTAAACCATCTTAATGTTATCTGCACTAGTTGCAGCGATAATGTGAAGAATGCCATATAAGGAGTGGGCGTTCTGGCGGCAAGGTAGCAAGAATCTGTATCACGAGATAGTGGGCACCATGACAAGTTAATGCGCGTTAACCCTAAGTTCATGCCAGCGCAGTGTTAGAAGCAATAAAGATGTAGCTCACTGGTTACTGCAATGACTGTAGAGGCAGAGGTCATGGGTTCGATTCCAAAGTGGTATTATGTCAGAAGGCTGTGTGAGGCATTTCCTTTTAATTTAAATCAGTTCTGTCTGAGGCATTTCCTTTTTTTAATTTAAATCAGTGCTGCCAGCAAAAACACCCTCACAGTGCCGTAACCTAAGGTGCCGCATAAGGCGCCCTATAAGGCACTCCATAGGGCACATTATAAAGTGCCCTGTCCACCAAGGCACCTTATAATGTGCCCTATAGGGCGCTTTATAGGGCGCCTTATGAGGCACCTTAGGCTATGGCACTGTGAGGGTGTTTTTGCTAGCAGCACTGATTTAAATTAAAAGGAAATGCCTCAGACAGCCTTATTAAATAACAGCACTGTGGGATGAAACCCATGACTTCTGCCTCCGCAGTCATTGAAGTAACCAGTGGGTTACATCTCTATAACGTCTAACACACCGCTGGCTGGCTACAGAAAGACTGCAGGTCACCACACAAACTGTCTGCTGTGGTTACCAGGATAGGGTAAACCCACCCATACCCATGATGCACTGCACATGCAGATCAGCAGCCTACAGCGGCTCAAAAGATGGGGTATGTGCCTCTATAGCACCCCGGCCTGGTAGGGGGAAATGATCATGTGTGTTACAGGCACAGAGTAGCTACAGACTGTGACATTGTGCGGTTCCTGTGCTCACCCTGAGGGTGAGGTGCCTGGCTTGGCTGAGATAGGCTGTGCTGCAGGTCCCCATCAGTGCTAGTGTGTGATAGGTAGTCTTTGCAGACACACCTAGGATACACCTGTGTCCATTTGTATTTCCCAGTCACGTCTAGCCCTTGATGCAGCCAGAATAGTGCATACCCTGTGTAGTTGCCATGGTCACATATTATAAGAGAAGGGCAGTGGTTAGACCCAAAAGTGGATTATGTAGCACCACCCAACCCGCCCTCTGTGGATCTGGGTGGGGGAACAGGCTCTCCCACCAACAGATCCACCCAACCCGCCCTCTGTGGATCTGGGTGGGGGAACAGGCTCTCCCACCAACAGATCCACATTCTACATCTCTGCAATGGTGGCAGTAGAGGGGACCATCAACCCCAGTCCTGCTGAGGAATAGGTACCCTACAGGGCAATCAATGCAGATCTGTACGCATCACATAGGGCACTGGCAGACAGGCAGTAGGCCTAGAAAAGCTCAGCTGCCCCCCACCACTATCTGACATTCACCAGCAGAGGGCACAGTCAGTCTCCATCCACTGCACCCTGCAAGGTGTTCCAGCCATACACATGCTAGCTAGTACCGTGTTTCCCCGAAAATAAGACCGGGTCTTATATTTATTTTTGCTCCAAAAGATGCACTAGGGCTTATTTTCGGGGTAGGGCTTATTTTTACTGATACCGGTAGCACTTGAAGCTGATTGGCTGCCACCTCATGATAGCCAATCAGTGAAGTGTTACCACAGTATGCTGTTGCTGCAACAACTGAAAGAGAGCCAGAGTGGAGCAGGAGGAAAGCTCCTCCCCGGTCCTCCCGCCGAAGCCAATCAGCAGCAACAATTGAAATACAGCCCCTTGGAGTGAAGAGGCCCGCAGCACAGCACAGCACCGGCAGCTGATCGGCGTCGGAGAGTGGAGAAATTTAAGACGAATTAATCAATAGGATGAAAATCTACAATTCACCTTACAGGTGGAGTCAGAAAAAATACTTATTTTGGATATGATCTATCTATAGGAAGGAAACAGATATAAATGGCTTGTTAGATTCCAGAGCTGCATCGTGTATGGCTGTATGAGTCATTGTCAAGATTTTGAACTGAATGTGTGACTTAATACCGTGTTTCCCCAAAAATAAGACTCCCCCCCCAGGTACCGAATCTGTCAGTCCATCGATGATCTGCACTAGGTCTTAGTTTCAGGGTAGGGCTTATATTACAGAAATCACAGAAAAACGTGCTAGGGCTTATTTTCGGGGTAGGTCTTATTTTTGGGGAAACACGGTACATAGTGCATGTTCCTGGAGGAACTGTGTGCACCCAAAAATGGGATGTGAGCACACACACCAAGCAGGTATGTCAGTGATTGGGCCCCAGAAAAAGGAACTCATACATATCACTTGAGAGAAATACTGTATAGCACTATGGGGGAACCTAGCCATGCCATGGTCACTGCTCAGTCAGGGTGAGAGTGACCCCCCCCAACATGACATGCTGTGGCCACCCTGTCCAAGGAGGTGATGGTCGGGCACTACAATGTCCCAGCCATTGCCCTATTCCCTGTGCAGATGCATCCTGTCCAGGCCACCCTGTACGGGTCATACCCACAGTACCTTGCTTCTCATTATGCACATTGGCAGGCTAACAATGGAAACAGTGCAAGCAGTGTGGGCTCAGTAAGGTGTAGGCAGCCACAAAACAGTGGATAGACATACACACACTCCCACACCTATGCCAGCATTGTGCAAATATAGAGGTTTTTGGCAGCCCAGGCCGCCACACCAGTCCTGGGCACAGTGCGGGCATTGCTATGGTACGCAATACTGTTGGGGTCACTCCCAGGGGTGGTAAACACTGTCAGAAGCAAAAACCGAAACACACTTCACAGATATCAGAAAGGTTGCTATGATGAATCTCTGTCAACAAATTGTGTTTAACTTAGGATTTGTTATCTGATATTAATCATAGCAACCTTTTGATATATGTGGAACGTGTTCCCAAGTTTAGGACGGCATTGCTAAGGTATGCAGGTGCTAGTAATGGGAGATGCTGCTCCGTGCAGGGCCCAACAGCCTGACTCTCCATGAGGCTTTGGATAGTGGAGCCTGTGGGTGTGGGTTCCTAACTCCGGTCCTGGTGGGCCAAACACAGTTCAGGTTTTCATGCTGTCCCTAATGAATATTCATGAGATACATTTGCATACAATGGGGGTGGTGCAGACAAATGCAGCACAGGCATATTTATTAGGGACAGCATGAAACCTGAATGGTGTTTGGCCCACCAGGACTGCAATTGGGAAACTCTGCTGTAGGGATTGCACATGGTTATGGTGTCTGTGCTCTGTAGGGTAAAATATAGGCGTTTATGGCATGTTTATTTTATCTGCAATAAAGTTCCGTCTTTATTACCATGGTTTAGTACTGGGTAAAATATAGGGTCATGGTTTGCAGGAGCCACAGCTGAGACTTGAACTTGTGACCATCTGCCCCTGAACACAATGGCTGTGTGTACTGCACCAAACTGTTGCCACAGGGACAGATCATTCCCTGGGGATACCATGACTGTTCGTCAGACAGGCCTTGTCTGTTGCAGTGCCCGGCACCCACCTAAACGGGGCTTGGCCATGGTCTGCTGTGGGCAGATGCCACTGCCCTCTCCACCATCACCACCCCTCTGCCACCATGCTGACATGCCCTTCTGCCGGTGGTGCTGGTGGTGCGCAGTCCCAGGCCATCCAGTGTGTCGGTAGGCGGCTGCCTATGGTGCGTGATATTGGGTAGGGGTGCCTGCATAGACATCCATGCTTCCCCCCGGCACCACCTGCCAATGTTATGCGCCCTTTGGGGTACTTGCTGGGTACTGTCCCCTGGGACACTGTGGGACACACACTCATGGCCATGTTTGCCCTTGGTCAGTTGCTGTCTTGCTGGTTTTCCGCTTCTACATTCCTATGTGTCACCTAGGAATCTGCCTAGCCCACCCTGTGCCCCAGCTGCCACACTGCATGTCCCGTCTGCAGGCCCCTGTACCCCATTTGCAGCCTCACCTTAGTGCCCTCTCGTACTTGGGCACTATGATGTTGCTGCACATGTATCACTACTATCACTTTTCTTGGTTTCCCTGCCTTTGCTGCACATTGCTGACTGAAATGGTCTCTCTCCCCTGCAAATGTGCCCCTAGCGTGAGGTTTTCACTGGCGCTAATTTTCAGACCTTCATTTCACAGCGTTAGTGTGCATGGGGCCTCTCCCCACCCACTCTCTGCCCATTGACCCCTTATCTCCGCCCCTGGGGAGCCTTACTCCACCCTCTGCATACCTTAACGCCGCTGGAGACGTTATTGTGCGATATGTAATGTTCTTGCACGGTAATGCGCCATTATCGCGCGATAACATCAGGTATTGTGTGATAACGTCGCAGCTGCGCCATTAGCGCCGTTTAGTAAACATACCCCTAAGTGTAATCAGTGAGTATGGGATTCTTTCATTTTAATTCAGGATTCAAAAAGCGTAAGGTCAATTATGACCAATTTATCCTAATAAAATTTATTATTGCCTAATTTAAAAAAATGAAGCTGTGGGGACAAGATATGGCTATGATGAGCACACCTAGAAATGTTTGTTCTGGAATCCATTGTTAAAAATGTCTTGATCCATTGATAAAACGAGTATTATCAATACCACTGTTGTATATGGGTTAATTTACTAATAGGCACAGTAAAGAAGTGTCTATGGGCAAACACCCTAGTGGTGTAGCTGCCCTGCTGTGTGAGTCACTTGTTTCTGTATCATCAGCTGCAGTACCATGCAGTCTTATGAAGGACAGCAGCTGTCTGTGCACATGCCTAAGGGCCGCCAGGGTATAAATCTGCTGCTGATTGTGAAAATGAGGCTTTGAATCCTATGTTTTGAATATTTTACATGACAGTAGAGAGACTGAGAGATCAGACCGAAAAACCCACAACCAGCAGCACTGAAAAAACACGTGGAAAGGAATTTTATAAAGCAATTTTTGTGCATATTTGCTAGTATACACGTTAAATGCCTCTTATGAAATTTTTTTGTATGTACAAGTATGCATGATAATACGTGCACGCATACTTGTATGCAGCTATTAAGACAAGCATTTTCAGGGGTGGAATTTGTGCGGAGTCATGATTTACATGATTAATTTATATGTAAATATTTACACTTATCTGTCAGGGGCGGCGTGACCCAACAGGCGAACTAGGCAGTTGACTAGAGTGACAATGTTCCTAGGATAGCTCATTGCTGCCACTGCCACAACTCTCTGGGACCTGCAATAGCAGCAAGGGGGGTGGGGGTGGAAGCAGGGGGAGGCAGCAGGATTAAGGGCTCGCCTAGGGTGCCTCATCCTTGCACTGGCCTTGCTATCCATAGTTTCATTTTAGCCATGATTTCAACAGTTTGATGGGGCAATTTTATAAGACGTATAGGTGTCTTTATAAAATATATTTGTATTTTAATACAATAGGTTTGAAATAGGTGCCTACTTGGCCTTCAGTCATAGGTGGCCTGTTATCAAATCACCCTCATGGAGCCAGATTCCAACAGAAGCATGTCCGCGCCGTCTGAATATTCAAAAAAATGGATTGCCCCAAATTGCACCTGATTCTGCAACCGCGGTAGCTAGATGCTCTCATGGTTTCAGGAGCAGGCATTTAGATGGCCTGGCGTAGTCCCGATTCAGTGGCGCAGGACGTCCTCCCTACAGCACGTCCAGCCTACCCTATGCTACTGCTGGAGTGCTGGTGCTGTGGTGTCTCATCGCCATGGCACTGGGACGCCCAGCAGGAGTGCAGAAATGCCGCAATGGAGGAAACCCTCATTTTCCCACCTCTCGACCCTCTGCATGGGCAGCCAGAGCTGGGATCGGGTGGTGGGGACACCCCTGAATCTGCCCAGCTGATTTGGTGGGGCTGCCTGGCCCGAACCCCGCAGTCAGTGGGACTTATTCCGTCTTCGAGGTTGAAAAAGTCCCATGTCTATTTCTCCCCCGCTGGGTGTACAGGGACGTGACCTGAATAGGCCCGCCCCCACTCCACCCACTCCCCACCTCTGGCCCTCCTCCTCCTCCTGACCCCATCCAGCACTCACGCACTACCCCTCAGTGCATGCGGGAAGGGCTGGACTTAGGATTGAGTGCCGGTCCAGAACGAGGGATGTCCACTATTTGCGTCTCTGCATTGGGCCCATATTGTTTTTGACCATGAAGCCAGCACAGGGATCAATGCTGCAGCCAGTGGATAGGCTTTTTATATGTGCAATAGAATAGCTGTAATGAATACACTGGCACCTGGAGTTCCAGTGGCATTGACCTCCTCTGGTGTCAGACATTAGATTTCTTACAGTTTGGAATCTGATACCTTGGGTCAGTGAACAACACTGAAGTAGTTGAGCTCTGAGATTGTTCTTGACAGTGCAACACTCCATATTATTATTATTATTATTTTTTGAATGAAGAATAAAAGGGGCAAAAAACTCAACCAGTAGTCTTTATTGTATTTTTTTCAACGATTAGTCTGAAGTTAAATATGGAACGTTCTATCATCCGTCTTGAAGAAATATTGACTAAGGCAGTGCTTAACAAACCTTTACCCAATATGACCCCATTTTAATATTTATAAATTCAAGTAACCTCAGAAATGTGAAAAAAATGGCAGACTTCCACTTACTTCCTTTCTTTCATCCTTGTCTTCCTTCTCCCAGCCACCCACTTATCCAAAGCATAAATGCAGCAGCAGCAAAGGAAACAGTAGCAGCAGTCAGGAGCACAGGGTTCTGTGTTTTAGTGTGTGCTCACAGATCCTAGTGCTCTCTATGGGCTTTTAGTCAAACAGGAAGCCATACAGGAGGAAGGGGCAGGGCCTGTGAACATTCACTGAGTCATAGGCTAACTGCCACTACTGGATATAGGTCACAGTGGAGGCCTAGAGAGATGGGAAGGAGCCCTGTTTCTGTGACCCCATCCGCTGATGATGTGACCCCATTTGGAGTCCCAAACCATAGTTCGGGAACCACTGGACTAAAGATTTGCCTTTAAAAAAGAAGACTTAAAAATAATTCTGATATAGTTGAAAGGAAGAAAAGAAATGCAACAAAGATCTGAGAAAGGAAACAAAAAATCAAATAGAGATGTGTCTACTTTGATCAAAAAGAACTCAGTTTTATTAAGGTAAAATTAAGTGCCCTTTACCAAAATCTGAGAAATATTTGACTGATTAGATTATAATAAAATACAGAGGTTGAAGTTTTGAGATCTATAAAGGAAGGGATTTCTCACAAAAATTATTAGAAAGGAATTCCATACCACTCAGAGAATAGATAAGACATGAAATTTTAAGTAAAAATGAAAAGATTTCTAGTCTTATATTTTCATCTTCCTAAACTTTGGATAGGAAATTTAAGAACATAAGATGCTCCATACTGAGTCAGACCAAAGCTTTACCAAACTCAGCATCCTTTCTCCAATAGTGGCCAATCCAAATCACAGGAACCTTGCAGGATCCCAAAGAGTAGATCCATTCGTTATTGCTCATATTTGGAAATAAGTGGTGGCCTTCTCAAACCTACGTGGCTAATCACAGTTTATATATTTTTCCTCCAGGTACTTATCTAAATCATTTTTAAATCCAGCATTGCTAACTTCATTGATCATATAAAGGCACATTTTACAATGGGACATCCGAGTGCAATCTGGGATGTCAAAGCCAGGATGTCTGAAAAATCATGCAAGTTCAGGCACAATTTCAGGCCCTATATGGACGTCTAATAGTATAATGGTTAAAGTAGTGGGTTGGGAGCAGGGTGGACAGGGTTCAAATCCTAGTGTTGGTCTTTGTGATCTTAGACTAGCACTTAACTTTCCATCTTCTCTATACTCTTATTCATGCCCACAGCAGGTCTAAACATGGACATGCCTGCAGATGTCTCCCATGTTCCTGAAATCAAATGGAGACATGCAAGTCCATTTCACCTCCCCAGACATACCTCCATTACAACCCCTTGCCTACTTGGACATCCCTGCAACAGAGACATCTGTAAACGTCATTTGTGTAATGCCTTCAGAGACGTCTCCATGATTTCAACTTCCACATACATATCTTCAAACTTCCTAAATCACAACTAAGCCTTTTAAAATGACCCCCATAGTCGCAAAACAAATGCAACAGCTTAATTGCAGGGCATATTTTCTAACCTGCACTATCTATATAACATGGCTTTTAGAAGGTAATTTTATATCTTCACCAAATTAAACACCACCACATCCTGTCTTGATCCATGCCCAGTAAGCTGGATAAAAGCATCCTTCGCCAAACTATCCTCATTTATCATCCCTATCATCAACCTCTCACTTACGAATGGGTACCTACCAACCACACTGAAACACGCTCAAATCCGCTCCATTCTTTTTTTTTTTGTAATTTAGTATTTATTCATTTTGTTCAATAAAATCATATAACTTCACAACTTGTATCCACCACTAAGCAGTCAGTGCATCCATTGTCAAACCCAAATGCACAATTAAACTGCCACCCATGTTCAATATTCAATATTCTATATCCCCCCAACCCCCCTCCCCTCTCCACCCACCCACTCTACTACTCTGACCCTTCCCAACCCTTCACCCTCACATACCCCACAGCTTTAAACCCTTGGACCCTTAAACAGTTAAACTTGTAAGCTTTTAAGCTTTGAAACTTCTAAACAGCTAAACAGCAACCCTGCCACCCTCTCCCTTCTCCCACCAGTGCTCCACTCCCGTCCACCTCAACTTTTCATACCACTCCCACACTTTTTTGTACTTTTTAACAATATGCTTTCTGTGTGCTTCAATCACAGAATAGCCCCATAGTTGCTCCATTCTCCCCACAACTTCCTTTAGCGGGGGTATATCAATGTTTTTCCACCATCGGAGAAGTCTCATTCGAGCTGCAATTATACAATACTCCAGAAATACTCCTAACTCTCCATCTCCTCCCTCCCCATCTTCATTCAGGAGAACCATAGCAGGTATAAGTGTTACCCTCACCTTGGTGATGTCCTCAATTAAATCCTCCACCTGTCTCCAATAACCCTGCACCTTCGGACAGCTCCAAAGCATATGTAGCAGGCCTCCCTGTACCCCACACCCTTTCCAACATGCATCTGAACTATCCGGAAAGATAGCTTTCAACTTAACCGGGGTCCAATACATGCTCAATCGGACTTTATAACTATTCTCCAACATCGCAGTCCCAGGTGCTAACCGGTGTGTTCTTTCATAGATACCATCCCACCTAGTGCCATCCCACAACCCTACTATTTCCTCCTCCCACTGCTTTTGACTACTCGCTATACCCTTTTCCTTCTCATTCAGCAGTTTATACAATCTTGATAATATCCTATTCTGTGCCCCCCTCTGTCCCATCATTTCCTCAAAGGGAGTGAGTTTAGCCAACCAATTTTGTTTCGCTTCTTTCTTCTGCAGGAAATACCACATCCGTACATATGCATAGTGGTTCGTCTGCTCCAATTGATATTGTTGCTGTAATTCGTCAAACCCTTTAATTGATCCTTCAGCCCCGATTATCTGGCCTATCTTACACAGCCCATTAAGCGCCCATCTCTTATGCACCCCCCATCCCTTCCCCCGATCCACACTTTGCTATCGTTTGAATATGTTTCCCTCAAATATGTTTTCCTCCCAAGCAAATACCCTTTCTATTTCCTCCATACCTGTGAAGTAAACGCCCGAAAGGGGTTCCCCTCCACCTCCCCCCTCCTCCCATATCCTGGATCCCATATCCATGCTTTAGCATTCACTTCTTCACCTCCTTCCATGCACACCCAACCCAGGTTTTCTATCCCATCTCTCCCTGCAAACATTGCGCTGAGTTGCGCCGCCTCATAGTGCTGGAGCAGGCAGGGTACCCCCATCCCACCCTCCTCCTTGGGCTTATACATTATAGCCCTTGCTACTTTCGGGCATTTTCCTCCCCATATAAACTGCATAAGGATAGTTTGCATCCTGTCTGTTTCCCTTTTTGTCATCTTATATGGTAGAGACATGAACAGAAACAACAACCTTGGTAATATGTTCATCTTCACTACAGCGATACGCCCCAACCAAGACAAGTATAATCCCCTCCATCTAAGAAGATCCTGTCTAATTTTATCGACCAGGCCCTGGTAGTTCCATTGTTTAATGTTTGATATAGGTTTCCCTAACTGTATCCCCAAATATTGAATACTACTCTCCACCTACTTACATTTAAAATGCTTCTTCAGACTCTCCTCCACTCTGGGCAGCAAATTAAACCCCAATACCTCCATTTTACTTTGGTTCATTTTGTATCCTGCTATCCTGCTGTACCTCTGTACTGCTGCTAACAACACCGGCATCGTTAGTAAAGGCTAGATTAAAGTAAAGATAATGTCATCAGCAAACAATCCAATTTTGTCCTCCTTCCCTCAGATATGAACCCCCTTTATATCTACTGCCTGTCTGATATATTCCACCAACGGTTCGATTGCCAATGCGACGAACAAGGGTGAGAGCGGACAGCCCTATCTGGTACCCCTAGCAAGCTCAAAGCTCTCAGAATATCCTCCATTAATCCTAACTCTAGCTCTTGCTCTTTGATATAACGCCCGTATCCAACTTATATAGTTAGCCCCAAAACCCATCCTCTCCAATACCTTGAACATGTATGCCCACTCCATCCGATCAAACCCTTTTTCCGTATCCACCATAACCATAATCGCTGGCTCCTTAGACTGCTGGAGGTGCCAAGCGATATTCAAAATCTTCCTCACATTATCACTCCCTTGGCTCCCCTTTACGAATCCTGTCTGGTCCTTATGTATCAGCTTGGGCACTATGTCCTGGATACAGTTCACCAAAACCTTTGCCAAGATCTTATCATCCAGATTTATTAATGATATGGGTCTGTATGAGCCACACCCCCTATCTTTGCCAGCCTTTGGCAGTACAGCAATCCCTGCCTCTGCCATGGATTCTGGAATGTCCTCACCCTGCAAAGCTCCATTAAACACCTGTGTAAGAATCAGCGTGATTTGATCTGACATTACCTTGTAAAATTTAGCGGTGTATCCATCTAACCCAGGTGCCTTCCCTGTTTTTAAAACTGATATAGCTTGCCATACTTCCTCCCCCTGAATTGCTTGCCCTATGTGATCCCTATCCTCGGGGTTCTTTTGTATTAATTTACATTCACTCAAAAATGAGTCAGTCTCCTCCCGTCCATTCATTATTTCACTTTTATACAAATTCTCATAGAACTCTCGAAACACCTTTCTAATTGCCTTAGTCTGATGCACCATTTCTTCTTTACAGTTTCTAATCCCATCAATATAGGCCACCTGTCTGCGGGCTTTTAAGTGGCAGGCTAGAATTTTTCCCATCCTATTCCCCCCCTCAAACTGTGCCTGTTTCAACACTGCTAACTGATAGACCAGCTCTTGAGCTCTTAACTTACTCAAGTTTGCCCTTGCCTTAACTAATTTTGTAATAGTACCAGGATCCTGCACCACTTGATGGTCTCTTTCCAGTTTCTCTATAAGCCTTATCAATTCCCTTTCTGCTGCCCCTTTCTCCCGCTTTACCTGCGCTGCCAAGCTAATCAACTGTCCCCTAGCAACAGCCTTGAACCCGTCCCACAAAGTACTTATAGTCACATCTCCTGTGGTGTTAAAATGCAAATATTCTTTTATACTCTCGGATTTCCCCCACCTGCCTGTCCTCATCTAGCAATGAATCATTCAACTTCCAAAATCTTAGACCTTTCTCTTCTATTCCTAGATCCAATTTTGGAGTGGAGGAGTGGCCTAGTGGTTGGGGCAAAGTACTTCAGGCCAGAAGGTCAGGGGTTCAAATCCTACTAGAGGACAGCAACCTTGGGCCAGAAGGACTGGGGTTTCTAGTCCTACAGGTGCTCCTTGTGGTCTTGGGCAAGCCACTTAACTCTCCATAGCCCATGTTCCCTGTAAAATAATTATCTCCAAATTATAATGCCCTGTTCAATGTAATTTCAGTTTGTTCAATATAAACCACACTGATGCAGAATAGCATGGTATATAAGAGAATATAAATAAATACTGACTGGAGTATGGTCAGTCCAGGTTATTACTCCATGTTCCACCTCCTGTACACTAGACACCCACTCCCCCCCAGCCCAAATCATGTCAAGCCTGCTATAAGTTCCATGCACAGGTGAATAATAAGTGTATTTACACTCCCCCGGATGCCAGCTTCTCCAACATCAATGTCACAAAAACGGATGCCATGTTCATAACAAGAAGTCAGAGGCTTTTCTCCCCCCACAACAATTAGAATCAACAACATCAACATTTTGGTTAAAAAGGAAGTGAAATACCTAGGGGTAATCATTGATTGTTCCCTTAACTTTATATCCCACATTGCGCAAACCACTAAAAAGATAAACTATAAACTCAAACTATTAAAACAACTCTGCTCTCTATTCCACCTTCATGATCTTAGATCAATTATACAGGCAATGATCATTCCACACCTCGATTATGCTAATACTATTCTTCAAGGCATCACAAAACAGGACTTAAAACGCCTCCAACTAGCTCAAAATGTGGCCACAAGAATAGTCATGAACACTAACTCCATGGAACATATCACTCCAACACTCTATGCACTCTACTGGCTACCAATACAAAGTTGTATAAAATACAAAATTCTTGTCACAACATTCAAATTAATCAATTTCATTTGCCCATCGTACCTCTCCACACTTATCACCATAGAAAATAACAATCGCAACCAACGCAACGGAAACAAAAACAACAATTCCAAGTGACTTTAGGAAATCCATACAGATAACTAGCAATAAGGCCTTCTCCCGCTTGGCTCCTAACCTCTGGAACACTCTCCCTGACCACTTCAGAGAACAAAGCGACTTACAAACCGTCAGAAAGAACCTCAAAACTAATCTATTTACCCTCCACTTTTGCACTCTCGAGCAACATAGCACACATACAACAACCCCTTCCCTTTCCCACCCCTAAGCCACTTGGTTTGCAGCTTGTCGTGCTGTGAGGGCTTGTGTGCATCAGTGATGCTGAGAGCTAACCTATCGGTAGTTTAACTACTGGCAGGGTCTCCCAAGATGGACAGGTCTCAGCTGAGATGCCAGACCAAGACAAACCACCCATCTGGGCAGCAGCAGAATGGCATAGTGTTGACGACGGAGGATCACAATTCTGTGACAACGGCAACAACACCAAACTTAAACTGCGCGGAAGAAAGGCCAGGCAATCTACTTCTGTATCTTGCCATGAAAACCCAATGGATAGTTACAACAAAACAAATTGTGCTGTAGTGCTGGAAGATGAGACCCCCAGTTTGGAAGGCACTCAACTAGCTACTGGGGAAGAGCTGAAGACTTTTCAGAGTAAAGCCAGCATTTATGATGTGGTTGGATCAAAGCCCTCGGGATGTCTGACTGCTGATGTAGCTGCGCATGAAATGAGAGTCAGAAGCTGTAAAGATGTCTTACACATTGGAACATGGAACGTACGAAGCATGAACCAAGGGAAGTTGGAGGTGGTTAAGAATGAAATGGAACGTGTACAACTTGATCTGTTGGGTGTCAGCGAACTGAAATGGACTGGCATCGGGCACTTTGCATCGAATGATCACATGGTCTACTATGCTGGAAATGAAAGACAAAGAAGAAATGGTGTTGCATTTATAATAAAGAAGAAACTTGCAAGAACTGTAATGAAATACAATGCAGTCAGCGAACGTTTAATCTCTATTCGTCTACGAGGAATGCCTATCAACACAACTATAATTCAAGTATATGCCCCAACAGCTGCAGAAGAGAATGAAATAGAAGAGTTCTATGAACAAGTACAAGCTGAAATTGACAGAATATGCAAACAGGATATCCTGATAGTCATGGGTGATTGGAATGCAAAGGTTGGCAACAAAGAAGAAGACAAAGTAGTTGGAAAATATGGACTTGGCAACAGAAATGAAGCTGGAGAAAAACTGATAGAATTCTGCAAGACCAACGATCTATTCATCTCGAACACCTTCTTCCAGCAACACAAGCGGCGACTGTACACATGGACTTCACCCAGTGGATTGTATAAAAATCAAATTGACTACATCTGTGGAAGTCAACGATGGAAAAGCTCTATAACATCAACAAAGACAAAACCTGGAGCTGACTGTGGTACAGATCATCAACTACTAGTATGCAAACTCAACCTAAAGCTGAAAAAGAGCAAACCACTCATGAATGCAGCAAAATATGACCTTGAGAATATACCAATGGAATTTAAAGACTGCCTGCAAAATCGATTTGCTGCTTTAGATACAAATGATAGAGTTCCAGAAAAGTTATGGAATGACATCAAGAAGGTTGTGTTGGAAGAAAGCGAGAAGTCTCTACAAAAGGTAAAAAAGAAAAAACGGCCAAAATGGATGACGGAAGAAACTCTGAAAATTGCCCAGAAACGCAGAGAAGCTAAAGCCAGAGGAGAAAGAAAGACAATCACAGAACTCAACAGAGATTTCCAACGTGCAGCAAGACAGGACAAGGAAAAGTACTACAATGACGCATGCAAGGAAATAGAAGCAGAAACTATTAGAGGAAGAACAAGATCAGCTTTCCTAAAGCTACGAGAGTTAAAGAAAAAGTTCCAGCCTCGAATTGGAATGTTACAAGATGCTCAAGGTTCTATGTTGAATGATGCTGAGAAGATCAAGAAAAGATGGAAGGAATATACAGAGTTTTTATATGATAAAGATCAAGTGGACCAACAGCCGTTTCAACCTGTACCTTATGATCTGGAACCATTGGTGATGAAAGAAGAAGTTGAAGCAGCATTGAAAGCCTTATCAAAGAACAAAGCACCAGGCATTGATTGCATTCCCATAGAAGTATTACAGCAATCTGATGCAGCTGTTACCGTACTCACAAGGCTCTGCCAAGAAATATGGAAGACAGCATCATGGCCAACTGACTGGAAAAGATCTGTGTTTATACCAATACTAAAGAAAGGTGATCCAACTGACTGTGGAAATTATCGCACAATCGCTCTGATCCCACATGCCAGCAAGATTCTACTGAAGATTATTCAAAAGAGACTACAATCATACCTGGAACAAGAACTACCTGAAGTGCAAGCAGGGTTCAGAAAAGGGCGAGGAACGAGAGACATCATTGCGGATGTGAGATGGATCCTTGAAAAGACTAAAGAATACCAAAAGGATATCTATTTGTGCTTTATCGACTATAGCAAAGCTTTTGACTGTGTAAACCATGAGAAACTCTGGGCCACATTAAGAAGCATGGGTATACCGGAACACCTGATCGTTCTCTTGCACAATCTGTACATTGATCAAGAAGCAACAGTTTGAACGGAACAAGGAGAAACAGAATGGTTTAAAATAAGCAAAGGTGTAAGACAAGGCTGCATACTTCCCCCCTACCTGTTTAATTTATATGCAGAACAAATCATCAGAGAAGCAGGATTGTATGAAGACAAGAGAGGTGTGAAGATTGGTGGAAGACTCAACAACCTTCGCTATGCTGATGATACCACAATACTGGTGGAAAGTGAAGATGATCTGAAACATTTGCTTCTCACAATCAAAGAACATAGTCTCAAAATGGGCCTGCACCTTAATGTAAAGAAGACAAAGATCATGACAACTGGCATAATCAACAGGTTCATCGTCGAAGGAGAAGAAATTGAAATCGTGAATAACTTTAACCTACTTGGATCAACTATCAATAAAGAAGCAACAAGCAGTCAAGAAATCAGACGATGCATTGCTCTTGGCAGAATGGCTATGAAAGACCTAGATAAGATTCTCAAGAGCAGAGATGTCTCTCTCCATACAAAGATTCGACTTGTTCAAGCCATGGTATTTTCAATAACATCATATGGATGTGAAAGCTGGACAGTGAAAAAGATAGACAGGGAGAAAATTGATGCCTTTGAATTATGGTGCTGGTGGCGAATACTGTGTATACCATGGACTGCCCGAAGAACAAACCAGTCTGTACTAGAGGAGATCAAACCTAAGCTTTCTTTAGACGCTCAGATGACAAGACTTCGACTTTCATACGTTGGACACATCATGTGGAGAGAGAGATCATTAGAGAAAGACATCCTGCTTAGCAAGATAGAAGGTCAACGCAAAAGAGGAAGGCCAGCAATGAGATGGATCGATACAATAACAGCAGCTACGGGTACCAGTCTGTCAACAATGAGCCGCCTGACTGAAGACCGAACACAATTTAGGATAGCTATCCAGAGGGTCGCCATGAGTCGACTCCGACTCGACGGCACTTAACAAAAACAACAAGCCAATATACTCCACTCTACTACTCACTGAAATGTAAATAGTTAAATTGAGTTTTCTTGTGTTTCTGTTATTCTTAGACATGTAGTTTATTGAATTCAGTTTATGTACATATTTCTCCTCTGTTCCATGTACATGAGAATGCATCTGTTTATGCACATCTCAAAATATTGTTATTTGTAAACCACAATTGATCCTTGGAAATTGCAGTATAGAAATTGTAACAAAATAAATAAAAATAAATAAATATAAAGTCTTGCATAGTTAGTGCATGTTATCTGACTTAACTTGACTTTATAAAATAAAGGTACAAGTGGTGGAACGGAACAAGGAGAAACAGAATGGTTTAAAATCAGCAAAGATGTATGATAAGGCTGCATACTTTCCCCCTACCTGTTTAATTTATATGCAGAACAAATCATCAGAGAAGCAGGACTGTGTGAAGACAACTGAGATGTGAAGACTGGTGGAAGACTCATCAAAAACCTTTGCTATGCTGATGATACCACATTACTGGCTGAAAGTGAAGACGATCAAAACATTTGCTTCTTAAGATCAAGGAACATAGGGGTATGTTTACTAAAACCCCGTTAAAGTGCGGGCTGCGTTAGGGTGCGGATGCCATATAAGGAGTGGGCGTTCCGTCGTGAAAAAGAAAAGGCGGAATTTAAATATGCGCTAAGGTACGCGGCGCACCTGTATGCCCCGCACTTTAGCGCATCAAATGGCTGCGCGGAAGGCATATGTGTTACGCTGATGGGCAAGTAGAAGAGCAGAGCCACAGCACAATAGTTAAGACACTGACCAATGGTGCAGGTGTCATGGGTTCAATTCCCCACAGTGCCCAATGAAGACAGCTGGCTGAGTCAGTGATTTTTGAGTAGCAGAAATACTGTGTGGAGCACTGATGGTTTTGGCGGCATATGAATACTGTGCGGCCTAAGGCAGGCCGCTGATGTTCTTTTTGCGGCATATGAATAGTGTGCGGCCCTAAGGCAGCGCGGTGTAGTTATTGGCGGCATATTAATACTGTGTGGGCTAAGGCGGTGCGCTGATGTTTTTGGCGGCATAGTAATGCTGGGCGGCTAAGGTGGCGCACTGATGTCCATGGAGGCAGTATAATACTGAGAGTTATAAGTGGCGTGTTGATATGTAGGAAGAAGAGCAGAGCCACAGCACAATGGTTAAGACACTGACCAATGGTGCAGGTATCATGGGTTCATTTCCCCACAGTGCCTAATGAAGACAGCTGGTTGAGTCAGTGATTTTTGAGTAGCAGAAATACTGTGTGGAGCGCTGATGGTTTTGGCAGCATATGAATAGTGTGCGGCCTAAGGCAGGGCGCTGATGTTCTTTTTGCGGCATATGAATAGTGTGCGGCCTAAGGCAGCGCGGTGTAGTTTTTGGCGGCATATTAATACTGTGCGGGCTAAGGCGGTGCGCTGATGTTTCTTGCGGCATAGTGATGCTGGGCGGCCTACGTTGGCGCGCTGATGTCCATGGAGGCAGTATAATACTGAGAGTTATAAGTGGCGTGTTGATATGTAGGACGAAGAGCAGAGCCACAGCACAATGGTTAAGACACTGACCAAAAGTGCAGGGATCAGAGGTTCAATTCCTCACAGTGCCCAATGAAGACAGCTGGATGAGTCAGTGATTTTTGAGTCGCAGAAATACTGTGTGGAGCGCTGATGGTTTTGGCGGCATATGAATACTGTGCGGCCTAAGGCAGGGCGCTGATGTTCTTTTTGCGGCATATCAATGGTGTGCGGCCTAAGGCAGCGCGGTGTATTTTTTGGCGGCATATTAATTCTGTGCGGGCTAAGGCGGTGTGCTGATGTTTCTTGCGGCATAGTAATGCTGGGCGGCCTACGTTGGCGCGCTGATGTCCATGGAGGCAGTATAATACTGAGAGTTATAAGTGGCGTGTTGATATGTAGGAAAAAGAGCAGAGTCACAGCACAATGGTTAAGACACTGACCAAAGGTGCAGAGATCAGGGGTTCAATTCCCCACAGTGCCCAATGAAGACAGCTGGCTGAGTCAGTGATTTTTGAGTCACAGAAATACTGTGTGGAGCGCTGATGGTTTTGGCGGCATATGAATACTGTGCGGCCTAAGGCAGGGCGCTGATGTTCTTTTTGCGGCATATGAATAGTGTGCAGCCTAAGGCAGGGCGGTGTAGTTTTTGGCGGCATATTAATACTGTGCGGGCTAAGGCGGTGCGCTGATGTTTCTTGCGGCATAGTAATGCTGGGCGGCCTACAGTGGCGCGCTGATGTCTATGGAGGCAGAATAATACTTGGCGTTATAAGTGGCGTGCTGATGTGTAGGAAGAAGAGCAGAGCCACAGCACAATGGTTAAGACATTGACCAACGGTGTAGGGATCAGGGGTTCAATCCCCACAGAGTCCATTAAACATGGCTGGTTGAGGCATTCATTTAGGAGGTATTGATGTAATGGGTGGCATAAGGCAGTGCACTAATGTTTGTGGAGGCATATTAATAATGGGCATCATAAGGCAGTGCACTAATTGTTTTGGGGGCAATTTAATATTGTGTGGCATATGGCATTTCGCTGATGTACCAGCATAGGAACCCAAACACAGCCCAATGGTGAAGACATTGGCCAATGGTACAGGGATCAGGGGTTCAATCCCAACTGTACACCAAAAAAATCCTGCCTGAGGTAGTGATGCTTTTCCAAAAGTGCCATAGGAAGCATAATCATTTTGTAAGGCCTAAGGCAGTGCACCTTTAATCCTTTGCATCATAAGGTGGTGCGTTGATAAGTTGTGGCCTCATAGGGCATTGCGCTGTAAATTTTGTGCATAAGGCTGTGTGTTGATGTGTCTTCTGTTTGTGCGGGATAAGGCGGTGTGTTTTCAGGTGTGGACGGCACAAGGCAGTGCGCTGTTAATGTTGTGCATCATAAGTTGGCTCGCTGATGTGCATGCACAGGATCAGAACCACAGCACTATGTTTAAGACACTGACAAATGGTGCAGGGATCAGGGGTTCAGTCCCCCGCTGTGCCCCATGACTAAGGCTGGGCGAGTCATTACCTGTGTTGTGTCAAATAACTCTAGGAGGCCATTTTACACTTTTATTGAAATTAGTAGTGATAGTAAATGCACTCTCTAAGCACTGTAATATAAGGTGCTACATAAGGTACCCTAGAGGTAACCTTTTAAAGTGCACTGTCCACCAAGGCACCCTACAATGTTGCTGATAGGGCGCTTTATAGGGTGCCATATGAGGCAGAGCAAGGTCCGAGCACTGTTTCTGCTGGCAGCAATGGCCATAGTAACGTATGGATATGTTACGTAGGTGTGCAGACATGCACGAAGGAACAGCAGTGTAGCACAATGGTCAAGACGTTGACTGACGGTGCAGGGGTCATGGGTTAAAACCACCAGTGAATAAGGCAGGCATAGGTATGTCTGCTTTCTGCATGCAACTGTACACCAATCTGTGCTGCCATCTAAAATCAACCCCACCCTAGTGTCCTAAATGAATGCACCTTTTAGGGTGCACCAGAACGCAAATCATAAACAACCATGTCAGCAAAGGCGACTTATAATGTTCCCCAGAGGCCATTTTGAAAGATTGGCAACTCCCAGGGCCCCATAGTAGGTAGGCCATAAGCTGGCTGAATCGAAGGTGTGACATAAGATGGCGTAAGGATGTGCAGGTCAATGCAAAATTGTTTGTTAAGAGCTGTAAAATCCCATAATCTGAAGGGTAACAGAGGTATGTGCCAAACACACATGTAAGCCAAACAAAGCACAGAGTTGAAAGGAAACACAATGCATAAGTAGAAGGATGTACATTACAGCTGCTGGACTACACAAATCAGCCCCAGGCCATGTGGCAGCTACAGAAATGGACAAACATATTGGGGTTAGCTGTAGCTATGCTCAGAGTGATGGTAATGTACCATGCTACAATGATAGTGTGTGACAGAGGATGGGAAGATGTGTGCAGCAGAGGAGTCTGAAATGGCAGGATAGGTGAAATATCAGGATGACAGTGGAGTTGGAGTGCTATGCAGAGCACACACAAGAGAGGTAACCATGGAGAGATGAAATGCAGGAATGTGTAGGACTGCAGGACGTGGTGTAGCAGCATGCACATCAGGGTAGGATGGCACAAGAGCTGGCAGACAGAAGATGGACAGAAGTGTGGTCACAACTCAGATTAGGCTACAATGTGTTCGCAGCTTAAATCTGGCTACATATGACCGTCATACAAATGGAAACCACCTCTGCAGGACAAGCATACACATCCAAGAGAACAGAGAGGAATCACACCTATGACAACTTACACAAATGCGAATGCACTAACCAGTAGGCCACACCACCAACGTGTGCTCATTAGCAAAGGCTGCATTCCAAAAATAGGGCAGGCCATCACACCAGACGCATGCTGGTTGTAAGGACAGGCAAACCCACAATAGTCATCATGAAGAAATGCACATGCAGATCTGCTGTGTACAGATCTGATCCCAGGCTGTATTTGTTACCATGGACACATGCATGCACACACACACACAATGAAATGTTATGCAGTGGATACAGCATGCAAAAGAGGTAAGAAAATAAACCCCAAGGGCAGCAGAGGATGCTTGGTGGAGTTGGTTAGCAATCTGGCACAGGACAGGAGGAAACTCAACATGAAAACAGGTGTACCACACACCAGCTGAGCCGCAGCACTATCCAATCCCCAGGTGCACTGCCCTGTAAACAGCATGAAGAAAGAGACCTATGTAACAGATAATATCTGATGGCTAGGCAACACAGAGTGCACACCTTGCTCTACACTGAAGAGAGGCAAGGGTGTGTGTAGAGGTGATGAATCTGCTGATAACTAATGGTTAAGTTACCGCAACACTAAAACATTACAAACAACACATGAGGTAAAGCACATGTCTCCAACCACTTCCACAACCAGCACACTGAGCACAAGGCAGAACTAATAGTCCAAAGGGTGGGTCTGCATGGGAATCTGTAATACCCAGTGATGTGCCAAATGGCTGACACATAGACAGTTGCCATCGTACAAGGATGTGAGCACAGGTGGGCCATGGACATGAGCAGCAAATCATTACACACAAGTGTACATTAGCTCAAAGAGTGGAGGAGTAGCCTAGTGGTCAGAAAACTGTTTTGGACACCAAGCAACGGGGGCCCAATTCACACTAGCACTCAATGTGGCCTTGGCCAAGACACCCCAGTGACATTGACACCAAAATCCTGGAGTGTCAGGTTTACAAGGATTCAAGAATGATTCAAAGGCACACATAGCATTCCATGTGTGACAACATGATGAAGCAGCAAAAGAGACAAATGTCTGTCAAATATATATATTTATTGTGGTTAACCCTCACAGATACTGTAGACAGTGCAATCATAATATCAAGGTGAGTGCATCCCTCGTGAAAGATGGGAACACATTTATCAGGGCACAAACCAACATGCTACTGAAAGGTCACTGCCTTGAGCACAAATGAAGGGCATGAGATATAATGTGCATCAGGTGCATGTTGTGCACTGGGCAGTAGGCCCCCACCCCCCACCTGCTGCTGCATGGCTCAAATGTGTGACACACATATGAGTGCATGTAGACCGCAGGCATTGAATGTTAAGGACCCAAACCACATCACCTGTTCCCCCAAACATAGCCATCAGGCAACACACGAGGCACACACATTAAAATAAGATATGTTGTGACAATGTTGTAATGTGAAAAACACTTTCAGAAAGCAATGTTACAACAAACACATAATGCCAGAGTGTAAAATCTGGAATGCTACAATGTCTAACCAAAAAAACAGCCAAACCACAAGGAGCATATGCTAACAGGTAGCAGAGACACATGAACACAGAGAGAATAGAAAGCAGTTGCAGAGATTACACCATGCATGATGTCCCCTTGCAGTGTTTGTTGGTTAGACATTTTTTCAACATATATAGCACGTTACATGGGATGCAGAATTGAAGGAGGACAATGGACACCCACAGTGACACACACCAAATATAATGCGCCAATGAGAGTGTTCATAATGCAGGTGATAAACCAGACCGTGCAGGATTGCAATGCAAGGTGTGTACATACATGCATAGTGTCATGTCTGTACATTAAACAAACACAATAATCAGCATGTAATTATGGAAATGATGGGCAAACATCTTACAGTGAACCACACAGAAGCCATAGGTCCACATGCTGTGGCTCACAAACCTAGTCAGTCATAAGCACAAACAACAACCGCATACCAAGATGATACAGGGAGGCCACACATGCATGTAAACACCCTTGCCCATTGCAAACATCATTTACGGATGGTGGCGGGCAGGAAAGCGTTGTTGTTGCAAAACCTGTATCATGTCCAGGTGGAGGGCAGGTGGACATAGATAATAGGAGCCCTCCATCTTTGCCCCTATGCCACAAACATGGCTGTATGCTGTTGTTGAAACAAGCAGATGAGCGTATCCTGTGTGCCCTCAAACACACATGTCCAAAAGTCCACAACTACACAATTGGCAAGGACTGAAGAACATACAGTGACAATGTCAGTCTCTGCTGCACACAGCGTCCAAAGAGCAAAGTGTATGTACAATCCAAAAGGCAACATCAAAAGTCTCCATGCAACCCTGGCCATGCACAGTGAAGTGTCATAGTCCAATATGCCACAGTCCTTGAAAGTTCATCTGTGTCCCTGCAATGAGCAGGACTTCCACCCACAGCATGGCAGAAACAGTGTGTTGTACAGGTCTGTCATGGCCAAAGCAGCAGTCCCAGAGCAATACTGTCCACCACAGGCATGTGTAACACTTTCATAAATCAAACATCCAATGGCACAATTCTCCATAAACAATTCCATGGTGTTCTGTCCCACAACAGGTGTTTGATGGTGCAGCCAAATGTACTGTAAGAAATGGGTCCGCTATGTCTTCTGCCCTGTATCAGGATAAAATAAGTATGGTGTTGTTAGACACCTTTAAAAAAAAATATGCATAGAGTCACACATCACAAAACACTGAAGAAAGGGATGCAAAGGCAAACATTACATGATGGGAACATTAAATAAACTCCAGATTGCAAATATCAGTAAATGTCTATGGAGACACGGGTGTCACATGGATATGGTTATGTCCATTTTCATGTCACACACACATCTCACTGCTACACACTATATGCATCTGTTTGTTTGAACAGAGAAGCAACATGACATGTACATGAGTCAAACAGTAACTCATCAACAGGTACAGCCAGATGTAATCCCGAAATAACACAGGTCCAACATACCCTGTCTGTGCATCATGTGTACGTCATCAATTCGTTGAGCTAATCAACAGCCACATCAGGTCACAGTGAGGGGAGACAATGTCAGGCAAACATGTTGAATCACCATGTAAATTCACTGTTGATGCTTGTCCACATGATGGCGATATCTGAGA
Source organism: Ichthyophis bannanicus (assembly GCA_033557465.1). Classification (NCBI taxonomy): domain Eukaryota; kingdom Metazoa; phylum Chordata; class Amphibia; order Gymnophiona; family Ichthyophiidae; genus Ichthyophis; species Ichthyophis bannanicus. The sequence goes on along the minus strand of CM066037.1, from coordinate 195,465,923 downwards.
TAAAAAACAGTTGCTTGATAGTGTTTCCTCAAACCACAAGACACAATTCTGCTCCCAGCTCACAACACATTTTGTCAATGTTGACAAGGTAAATAGCACTACGGTAGAGGTATCACAGTCACCACTGCCCCCCAGGTACTCAGAGCCCTCACAGCACATGATATTGCACCATGCCTCAACACTGCATCACCACACAGTCAACCCATAAACACGCACCCACACAGTAATACATGGCCTGTATGTGCACAAGTGCCAATTTCTGGACATAAAGGGCCAGTGACATGCAGTGATACCCTGTTGATGGCTGATATAACAATCTTGGGTGAGGCAGCAAGTGTAGGTTTACCAACAGAAGAAAGAAGTACACACACATGTAGCTATGGTGTAAATATGCCATAAACAGTGTTGTAGAGGACAGACTGGACACAAGCACATGGGGATATGTGTGACAACTGCAAGATATGGGTAAGGGGTGCTTATGGAAAACAGGTGAACCACAACATCTTCCCAATATGAAACATCACAGACAACATGTTGTTCCCGTGATTACAGGCACACACAATGTACTGGTAAATCCACCTACCCCTGACCACAACATCTTGGCTGATGTACAGTCACGTGCCATTGCTCCACACCAACAGCATCCTCACAAAGTATGCCCTTTGCATTGGAAAACAGAAAAGGAAAAAAACATATGTCACATATAAGCTGTGAAACACACACTGCACCTCCCTGTCCCCAGTTGTCTGAACCCACAACATAACCTACGGACTGACTGGTCACTCACACACTGTACTTATCTCTCACATGGGAGAGGCAGCACGGAGGTGTCATATGCTAAAGAAAGGTCTCACTAATTTCTCTGTTGCCTCCCTTACCTCTCTGTAGTTGTCCACACTGGTCAATAGAGGTGTATGGTGGCACCATGTTTTTCCACCATACCAAGGTCACACTATTAGTCTGTGTCCCCCATGTTGCCACCAATACCCCCTGGCCATGTGTAGTGCTGTCCCAATGTTGTTTGTTACCCCACAGTAAATTCCTGCAGCACATGGAATTGAACATTTAACACCTCCTGTATCCCCTGACCAAATACATATTCCGCAGTGTACATCTCATACCACAAATAATAGTGACAGCTGTGTGCTGATGATGTGCTACAATACATGGCAATGTCAGTGCCACGTCTACCAAACCAAACCCCCATGTCTGTTTGTGACATGAGCATGATCGCTGCTTGTCATCCCACTGTGTGACAGTGAGAATGTCAAACCACGCAGAACCTATATGTGCACCTGAAGCACAACAATTACATCCAAATCTCAGTGTGTATGTGGACCAAACATCCCTGGCTAGGGTCAGCAAAGTATTAGTTGTTGTTGACTGTGCTCCCCTGCCCTACACACATACACAGCATGTACCGTAGCCATGTGGCCTATGTTGAGATAGCATCACCTACATATGCAAGGTTTCTCATGAAAATCAGCAAAAAAGCAAAATCAAACCACACATGCAGCGTATCATTTGCCTACTGTAACCCACACTTTGCTGATCAGACACGCGTCACCTCTGTATGTGTGTACATATGTAATACTGCTCCAAATGGCTATTATCTTTTAAAAAAGAACTAATGATATGGTCCACGGGCTCCACACTGCACAGGTCCCCATCCTTCACCATAGTCATGTCAGGGCTATGTGATGAAGTATACATTAGCCCAGACTGTGGGGTTTCATTTACACCCATCACACATAATCAATACCATAATGGGAAAGTAGTCATGCGCATGTGTACTGTGATATGTATGGCATGTGGCACCACACCTAAGAAACATACAGACATAGCCAGATGACACGAGCAGAACATCCATACAAGCAGCTACAAATTGGCCTATAGAAACAAACAACACGCAGGAGAGTTGTCCACAATCATGGACCTCCCGTCCATTGAGAATACCGCACCATATGCCTGCCATCTTGCTCCACACACACCATCAAACCAACTAACTGTGTTTGTACAGCAACTGCTATGACAACCAGACAGTAACTGGGAATGTGCTTCAGCCAACCTCCCAAGGGCGTATGAACACCCACCCACATAATCCTCCAACAGCTGGTGTTCTGGCCTGTCCACATGGTTATTCACACACCCATGGCTATAGTTTTAACTTATGCTTTGCAGTCTAATGACATTGCAGTGTTTCATTAGAATGCTATATGATCTTGAAATTATACATTTAGAAACATCACACACACAGGACAGCACATATATGTGGAAAGATATGCAATACGTACCAGAGAATATCTCTCCAATCAACCTCCGCCTGACTGCTGTGCCCTCTTGTGTGTCACCACTGGCACGTACAGGGGGGCACGGTGGTTCGTCCTCAAGATCCTCATTAATCTCTGCAGGAATATCGTGCCTGAGAGCAATGTTGTGCAGGATGCAACAGGCTGTGATTATTTCTGCTACAGTGATTGGGTTATATTGTAAGGCCCCGCCTGTCCTATCCAGACACCTGAAGCGACTTTTCAATACGCCAAAGGTGCGCTCTATGACAGAGCGGCTGGAGGTGTGGGCCTCATTGTACCTCCGCTCTGCACGTGTCCGTGGCTGACGCACAGGGGTCAGCAGCCAGGGGCGACACCCATACCCTGCATCACCTGCAGAAAGAAATGTCGCATGTGAATGTTTGAGCGCATGTTACCCTAAATCGACACATGTATAGACGTGAGAAACAAAGCAATAACAATTGCTGACATAACTATATGACAGCACAACTATGCATTTTGACAAAATGCCATATGGTGATAGAAATGGAACACATGGGCCATGGAGTCTGTACATACATGCCAAAGAACACACCAGTCCCATTTGTACCTGTAAAGCCCCTCTATGTGTGGCACATGCGTATTGTACTGCAGTTAGTGTCATTATTTCTACCACCTGCAACGTTAGACTATACCACCAATACACTGATCGCATGTGCCAAGTATATGTCAGCAAACTACACAACACTAAAATGTGATGTGATGTGATGCAGGCTCATATCAAGCACATGTATGCCATGCAGGTATGACAAGGTCCAAACAATATCACCTATATTTCCCATGTTCTCCAAGGTCTACATATCAACTTTTAGGAGGCTAGCTCCATATGCTGCTTACTGCTGACCACCAATCATTCTAGTAGCCATCCTCTGCACTATCTCCATCATGTTACCAGCATTTTGAAGCTGTAGTCCACATAACTGCACACTGTAGCCCACTTGAGCTTGCAACAATCACATATACCGAGGCAGAGTACCTCCCTGTGTATGTGCTACCAATACCTCTCAGTATGGATCCAAATAGCCCCCTTGCCCTTGCTGTCACCTTTTCACAATGCTCTACCACATTAGTACCAGCACCTACAATGATGCCTATGTCCCCCACATCTACAGTGTTCAAAGGTACTGCAAACCCTTGACTTTGTTTCTCCTCTGCTATGAGGTAGGTCAAATGCATGATCATACATATGCAAACATGTACTGCTATTTGTAAAGGTCAGAAACATGCATCATACATAGCTACACAGACCCTCATGTAATCTACTACTTCCAGGGTGAAAACCCCAGTACTGATTGAGTGTGTGAACCTCACACACACATGACAAGGCTTCGCTGTATGGGTTCTAAATAACATAAATGTAACATGACATAACGCAACTACTTGAAATTAAACGGCCATCACAGGTGGGTGGGAAGGGCACCAACACCCCCCACCCACCCCATGTGTGCAGATGGAACACACACACACCCACACACTATTAGTAATCCAACACCTGGACACACATTTGCACACATGCAAAGTTATTTGATCACCATCAGCAGGGTTTGATCAGATAATGTTACAATATTTATGTCACATTTGGAATCAGTTTCCCTGTTACTCAACGTTTACACTCTGGTAGCAATGTAAACTCTAAAAAGTCACCTTCTTTGTTTTACCGTAAGGTACGTTTACAAAGGCACAGAGAGCTAATAGTGCACTATATAAGAGATGTTACTTAAACACATAAATAGATGCATTCATAAATAAGTAATCAGGAAATACTCACCCAGCAATATACAGTTCCCATACTGCCCCTCCTCAAATTTTCTGAATAGTGCTGAGCGATGCAGGATATAGGAGTCATGGGTGGACCCTGCAAACCTAGGGACCACATTCAGAATATGCAGATTAGCATCACATACAACCTGAACATTCAGGGAATGGTAGTATTTGCGGTTGCGGAACACCACCTCCCTGTCTCTAGGCGGGACCAGGGCAACATGTGTGCAATCAATAGCTCCCATCACGTGTGGTATCCCGGCTATCGCCTCAAAGGCCTGGTTCAGGGTCCCCCACTGTTGCCTATTGTGAGGAAGGTGTATGTAATTCCCCACCCGGCTGACCATGGCACGCAGTACTTGGTGGAAACAGCGTGAGAAGGTGGGGCGGCTCATGCCACCCACTGCGGCCACAGATGACTGGAAACAGCCAGAGGCAAAGAAATGTAAGGCAGCAAGGAGCTTGACTAAACCCGGTATGGCATGGGACCGAGCAGTCAGGGGCTCGAGGTCAGGTCTCAGATCCTCATAGAGCTCCCTAATAGCCCTTGTGGTCAGTCGGTACAGGGAGATGACCTGGTCCTCACGCATGCCCTGGAGCTGGGTCCTGGGCCTGTAGAGGCGAGGCTGCCGAGCCTGCACCTCAGCACGCCTTCTGCGTCCTCCAAGTACACCACCTGGCCGGACTGCCCCTACAGCTGCAGGTCTGAGTTGCTGCGGGACTACACCCATGCCCTGTGCCTCAGCCCCATGGACACCATCTCCCCTGTCCCCTGTCCTGCAACCGCAGCATCCGCCCACGTCTTCGGGCACATGCAGCTACATAAATCCCCGCCATATACCCCTCTACTGTGGCTAAACAAACACACACACACACACACACACACACACCTCCCTAGACAGTGTACACCTTACAATTAACACAACAAAATACACACACAATACAATGCAACACACTACAAACAACAAACTCAATCTGATGCACAACACCTGCCTTGCTTTCTCCGTATCTCACAACCAACCCACACCTCTCCTACACAAAAACCCTCAATGTGGTTTAATTCTGCAGGCAGGTTTATACTGGTGTTTGGATTAGCGTAATTTGCGCATGCGCAGTGCGAGGGCGCAGCTTGATAGCGACGTGCATGTGCAACAGTTTGCGCATGTGCGTCTGTGTGTGCGCATTGCGCATGTGCAACTCGTTACGCATGGGCGTTTGTCTTGCGCGCCATGCATGTGAAACTGTCTGCGCATGTGCAAATGTTTGGCCATGTGTGTGTGCATCACTCATGTGCATTTCGTTACGCATGGGTGTATGCGTCGCATGTGCGTCTAAATTTAGAGATTGAAACGCACATGTGCAAACACTTGCACATGCGCAACGCATTCAGACAAAGGCACCTTGACCAACGCATGGCCGTACATGCGCAATTGAAATCACGCGCCGCGCACAAGCAGCGCCATCACACAAACAGCGCATGCGCAACGTAACTAACGTAAAAAAAACTATAAAACACCCTGCACACCTGGTCCACGTTGAGGGTTGTTTGAGGAGTGCTAGGTAGGTGAGAGTAGTGTGTGAGCAGGGAGTAGTGTAGCTGGTGTGTAGTTTCTGGAGGTAGTGTGCAGGTGTCATTGTAGTGTATTGGACTGTACTGTATTGTGTCTGTAGTGTGCTGTTTACTGTGCCATATATTGTGTTTTGTTGTTAGTAGTGTGTTCATATTTGTTCCGTGTGTGTTGTGTTGTGTGTAGGTCAGGGAGAAAGGGTGAGGTGAGGTCAGGTGAGGTCGGGTGTGGGGAGAGGAGAGGAGAGGACAGGATGATGGAGAGGGAGAGGGAGAGTGATAGTGAGAGAGAGAGAGAGAGAGGGGGACAGAGAGGGAGGGTGAGGGCGAGGGGGTGGGGGAGGTGTGTGCACCTGCTCCTGTGGAGGCAGGGCCTGCCGGCCCTATGGAGGCTGAGCCAGCAGCAGGGCCATCAGCAAAGGGTCCTGCTGCCCTGAGCAGACACACTGCCAAAAGAAAAAGGGTCCCTGTGCCGGAAACACAGAGGAGGAGGGCCACACGGTTCACAGATGCAGAGAACCACAACCTCCTCGCTATGGTTTTGGAGAATTATGATGTGCTTTTTGGGAGACTCAGCAGCCGCACAACTGCGGCTGGACGTAACGCGGTGTGGGAGGAGGTTCGCACTGCAGTTGCTGAGGCAGGGGGCCCACCCCGAGATATTGACAGCCTTAAAAAACGCTTTTCTGATATAAAAAGAGGGGTGCGCCACCACATGGCTGTTGAACTGGAACATGCTAGGGGCACAGGTGGCGGGGGCCCCCTCCCCCCTATGCTCACACCCCTTGAACAGCAGCTCGCAGAAAGGCTGGACCCCATCTATACATATGGTCTTCCTGCGGCCCTGGACACAGCCGATCCGCATGCAGGTAAGTATGTTACTTATTCCTCTAACCTCTCCAGACCTTCCTGTAATCCCCATTGTGTAGACATTAAACATCTGAAAATGTAAGCCCATACCTCTCTCCCAAACAACATCATTTAGCTATGCAGGTGTCACAGGTGTGTGTGATGTATCTTTGAACACCCTGTTCTGTTCATCTCAAAGGCACAAACCAAAGACAAAGTTTAAATCAAGGCAATACCAACACATACAGAACTCAAACTCACCACTAATGTTTGCTGTTAAAGACATATGGCATGGACCCAACACATGCTGTGTTTTGCTGGTGGACTCAGGGGCAAGAGATGGACCTACAAACTGCTCTACCACCTTAAACATATATGTAACACCACACCTTAGCAGCTTAAGTTACAAAGTGTGTGAAAGGGAGGGTTCCCATACACTATGCAGCAATTGGAAAACTGCAGAGATGCCAGGCGTAGATGTAATGCACATCTGAACACGCATTTCATATTTTACTATGCTTTCCTCGACCATCACATCAAAGTTACATCTGAACAAACGTCCATTAAATGTGTTCATATACAACTTTGTAGTGAAGGAAGGAGATAACACAGTGAAACACAGCAAGAGTGTTTTAATTTGCATTGCAGCTACGTCTGGCATTTCAACAGTCTCCAGTTGCAGCATAGTGTATGGTAAGCTCCCCTATCACACACGTTTGTCAATGAATTGACAAGGTGTACTATTACATGTATGTTCATGAAAAAATAGCAAATGTGTGGTCCACGTAATGCACATGTGGAAGGCAGCGAAACATGGCCTTTGTTAGGATAGTGACATATGTATCTTACTAAATATCTTTGTGGTCCCTCTGAGGTCTGCACGTCGTGGTATTGCCAAGAAACACCCTTTTTTTTGCCATGTTTCTGGGATAAAATCTACATGTGTTCCTCAAACCAACATTGTAGCCACCTGTCACAAACATGTCCACCTGTAGCTGTCCCCAACCTACCCCCACAACAGTGCTTGCCATCCCCTGTCTTATTGCATTGGCCTGTGAGAAGGGCATTTTTATGTGATATACTATACGCACAGTGCTGCATGTGCTTGTCCATGACCCCCAGGTGATGAACGTTTGCAGCTTGCTGCATAGTTTGACCTTGCCAAGCACATGTAGCACTGTGATGATAGTATGACACAAGGACATATGCCCTGCTCAATGGCATGCACACCCCATCAGGGGATTGGCAAAGCAGGTGTAAGGGTATTGAACATGCAGCCGTGAATGGACATATTTTGAGCACATGTGTTGTGACATGGAATGGCGGATACATGCGCAAGTTGAGCAGAAACAGTTTTTTTGCAAATAAACAAGGTGTGTAGGGCAAATAAGCACACCTGTTCCCCTGGTACAGGTACATGGTGGTCACAGACAGGTATGGGAGGGTGTAGGGGATCCTGGCGGGAGCATACATGCAGGGTCCAACCACCATCATGTATGTGCTGTCATCACCACACACTTATACAAAGTTGAAGTGCATAAACATATGTTTGCTGTGTGTGATTGTCCACAATGCAGGTGACTACAGTACCATGATCACCCATGAGGAGGAGGAGGAGGAGGGGGCTGAAATGTCCGCACCAAACATCATGGAGGAGCCAGAGGCTGCTGTGTCGGGGGGCAGCATATCCTCAGCCGAGGGGCCCGTGGAGGCACACATAATGACCCGTACAACAATGGGTTCTCGAACACCATCCGCAAGACAACCACCAAGGCAGGAGGAGGTTGGGGAGGATGTGCTGATGGCAGAGCTGAGAGCCCATGCTACATCTGCACGTCAAGATGCAGAAGCTGGGTGCTAACCATTGTTACCTCCAATGTTCTGTATGCTGAGTGTGCATAAGATATCAGCTGTGCATCGTATGGGAGTATTGTAAATTTTGTCCACTCCACACAATGGGAGCCAAACTTATATAACGTAACACTAGACTACACGTCAGGATTCAGTATGTGCACCACAGTGATTTTAATGAAACATATCTTAGCACCTGTGGAATGCTGATAACAGAATAACATGTAAAGTTTAACACGTATGTGTTGATGTTGATCTGAATTTGAGACATAATTTATGTGCACTCTGTCATAAAGTTGTTTTGAAAGCTCGCCAAGGTGTGTGCGCACACCCATGCGCACAGCTGAGAGACAACAGTGGTGACCAAGGTCTGGCACAACCACAACACACCAACCATTAGTCCCTGGTTGGGGTGTGTGTGGTGGATGTGAAAACATACCCTAAACAGCTGTGACATGTCTGCCTCCCGTAGACGGTAGACATGTTAGACAACAAAAGGGTCTCACGTATGTTAGCTGATCTCACTGTGACACACAACAGAACAGCCTAAGGTACATTGACACCTACGGATGCAGACATAAGAGAAATGCAGTTTACGGTGCAGCATGTTATGAGTAATAACCTCAATACTACAATTGTACTAGCAACAGTCAGCCTCATCACAGAAGCACAGGCGTGTGCCAGAAAAAATAATGCCCAATATCCCCTAGTCCATGGATAATCAGACCTACCATAAGCAAACCTAAACATTGTCTGTAATGCTACGTCACAAAGACCCCATACCCTACAGTCTGCGTTCCAGGTGAAAACCAATCATAAGATATGACATTAGCATTTAAAATGGGTGTAGACACCCATATTGCACAATGTACGGGAAGGACAGGGTGGATGGTCATGTAGGTATGGTTTGGGAGGCGTACAGGTCCTTGGAGACTCCCTGTATGTACACAACAAAGGTAGGCTGCTAGACATACAGACAGGGCTATCAACATGTGTATATATCTGACAATTGCTTTCACAATTGCAAGGGTTGTGACCCAACCACCTAATCACACAGGTCAGCTTCTGGCCCCTTTTGTTTTTGGAAAGAATATACACCACACAGGTGACACCCCTGCTGCCAACCTGAATCACAGATCCCCCCCCCCCCCTAGCTCTGTCACTCAACACACATCCCTAGGGGTTATCATGTGCTGTTGTTTGCCCATCATAACCATGTCTGTGCAATCATGCGGTCTGTCCCCCTCTGCTGCACCATCTGGTGCTACCCATGCTCTGTCCAAAACCCACACGTGTATGGAGGTGTACGTGCAGTGTTATGAGACCCTTGCTCTGTTGGCACTAGGTGTAAGTAAACCTCTTTGTTCAGAGACACATGAAGCAGCAGTGGACATGCCCACGTAAGGCTGCTAATGGTGGTGCTTCCACCACATCTCTCAGAGTCAATTCCGATGAATTTGTAACCTGTTCATGCTGCGAATATTAATCCAACTGTGGTGCCACCTGGCCTAGGTGTCCTCAAACAAACTCTGCTTCATCAATGCAACTCCCCAGGTGTGGATGCTGTCCAGCGCACACGCTCCACCCCCCTACACAATGGACATGTGTTTGCTATCTTTCCCTGGGCCTATTGTAACGTCTGCATTACGTGGGCGTGTATGCGCATCCAGTGTATACTTGTGTTTTCCCCCCACATCACGTAACTGAGCCATGTGCTGTGTGTGGCTGTGACATTAAAATCTCTGACAAAGTTGTATTGCAAATATTACCATGTTTTCAGTAGAGTCTGTCCGATCACAAAGAAAAAGATGTGCTATATGTGTAACATTGTTGCGTGTGATGGTTGTTTACTCGAGATGGGTCTCATGGCCACCCTTTGTTCCACCCACAGGCAATCGTCAGGCATCTGAAGCGATACGCAATTCTCTGGACCTGTTACGACATGAAATAAGGGAATTGCGGGAAGAGGTGAGGGCCATGCCGTTAGAAAGAATTGCTGTGGCCCTGGAGGGCATGTTTGGGGTAATGCAACGATTGGCACCGCCACCACCACCACCACCATCACCGCCTCCACCACCGCCACAAGCACAGCAGGAGCGCGGACCACCAGGGGAGGGGGGATTGAGACGTGGCAGACGTGGGAGGCCACGCCGACGAACATAACTATGTGAATAAAATTATATGGTAACATAGATGCAACGTGTGCATACAATCTTTGTCCCTGTGCTCCCCTATGTACTGTGTACATGCATGTTTTGTAGCTAAACATCTGACCTACACCCAGGCACGTTGCTGTTGTGTTGTTCGCACTGGCAGGTACTTCTACACAGATGGCACCACATGTCATGTGTCACCTGCACAGAGTGTGTTCATTGGCCCTTGGCTGTAGCAGGCCCCGTTACACACACCCCGATGTTTTGGCTGGGGGACTGTTTAGAGTTTGCATGGTGACTGCTCACAACCATCATTATTTGCATACCCTTATACACCAAACATTGATAGCATATGTGTGACCATTGCCCCTGGCTGGAACACTGATGACATGCCTGCGCAACCAACCCCATGGCATGCATGTGGCACTGACAGACATGGGTGGCATGCATATGTATGATGCAGATGACCACTAACAGATCTGTTGATGTCACGCCCACCCATGTGACATGGTTGTTGCCGGGAATCCCTTCAAAAGCAACATCTCATACGCCTACCCAGGTGTCACACTCCCGCACACATGGATAGCCACCCATGACTGCATGTTGAGCCAGTCCACGTATGACATCCATGTCTACCTTCACTGCATATCCTGTTCCCCACACATATCCCATGCTTGCATCCATAGTGAGTGTGTAAGGGAAACTCGTGACCATTGTGTTCAAAAAACAAATTCAAACATTTATTGTACAAAGTTTAAAAACACTGGCAACATGCCGGAAAAAACACACACCCTGTCTGTTTTTGCAACACAGCACAGCACAGGCCACATGTGGACGTCACAGGTGCCATCAATGATGCCTGTGACGCCCTTCAGCAGATGAACGTCGACATTGCAGCTGTGCAACATCGGCGTTCACCTGCTGAACAGCCCCCATCAGACACTGCAGTGCATGAAACACAAGACGGACGTCGCGTCTCACGTCATCCACTGCCACCAGCACATCATGCATGCACCTGCCAGCACACAGACAAACAGTCTCCGTGGTCTGTGTGCTGGCATGTGCATGTGATACGTTGGTGGCCGTGGATGGCGCGGTGACACGACGATGCCCGTCCCTTGCTTCCGCCTGCAGTGTCTGATGGGGGCCCACAGAAACCTGTGCTGTGCTGTGTTCCCCCAAACCCTACACCCTATCTGCTTCCCTCCCCAAACTCCCTCCCACCACCCTCTCCGCCCATGCTATTACCCCCACACGAACATGTCCAACATGCCCCACACCCCCCGACCCCCCCTCCCCCGCATCCTCCCCCCATTGCGAACCATCCCCCTCAGTGAGGTAATGGTGGCCCACATCCTCCTCCTCGACTTCTTCCTCCTCCACCTCAGAGTCGTGCAGCACCACCACCGCGTCCTCATCGTCCTCCTCCTCATCCGCATCCTCGGACTCCTCCACGTCCTCTGTCTCAAGCTCCTCCACCTGCTCTTCCCCCTCCTCCTCCTCCTCCGTCACCTCCACCACCTCCCTCTCCCGTCCACGGCGGGTGGTGGGCCGTCGAAGGCTGTGTGGCGAGTCACCCTGTCCGGCACTGCTGTCGTCTCTCTCTGTGAAAGATTACATACATTACGTCATGTCCATGTGTGTCACATAATACCTGTACATATGCAGGCAACACACAGGCTGGTAGGTCAATGTGACATTTGGAAATGGGAGTCATCCCTGGAAATACCATCTTGCTGTTGTCCCGGCCCCCTGCTGAACCGCTCAAGGTATTCGGGATGGAACTGCCTTAGTTCCCGACCCTTCTTCCTCAGGTCCTCCACCTGTGGATATGCAAACATAGGTTGGGGCAATCACATTCTGGAGAACACAGGTGTTTGCACAACATAGACAAACAACATTGTGACCACCATCTGTCAGCTGCCTATCCCCTGCTGTGTGTTGTGCACATACAGCATAGTTACACACCTGTAACAGTTGCTTTATGGGAAATATATGATTAGGGCTGCACATGTGTGATGAAGTGGAAACAATGGGGCGTATATGGATTTGTCAAGGAACGTCATACAGAACACCAGCTAGCAACATTGCACAGCGCCTACATGCAACCCCCCCCCCCATATCAACACCTCCATACAACACATTGGTGTAATGGTGGGATAGATAGAGACAGACAGAGGGGGGGAGAGAGAGGGGGAGTGTGTGAGAGTGGGAGAGACAGGGAGGGTAAGAGAGGGTGACACATCCCCTAGAGGCAATGTTGTGTTTGTGCAGATCAACACCTTAGTTTCTGTGACATCATCTTGTACAGGTGTGTAGGTATGCGTTTCCCATAACAGTGAGGCACATACTTCACATTGGTGGGGGCTGCTAGTCATAGATGCCGGGGAAGTGTCCCCAGAGTGGCAGTGCCCTGTGGAGGAGTTCCACTTCCTCCCATGGATCTACACCATCCCCTATGGGGTGCGCTTCAGAGTTGGGTATATATGGGATTGTTGATATTCTGCGCCCTGCTTCAACATACGATCCATGTATGGGCCTCCACCAGAGCCGTAATGGCCCGTGAAGGTGTGAGATGCGCACCATGTAAATGCCCATCAGCTGTCATGCACACAGGCAGGATGACGTTGAGCCCTGGAGGCTCCCATGCCTCTCACATTGTGAGTGTTGAGATGGACATGCACAGCGGATGGTGTGCCATGAAAGAGGTATGTGAGACACTTATAAAAATTATAGGAGACATGTCTCTGTGACACTGCTGTTCTCACATGGAATGGCTCAGAGTGAGGGAATAGCTGAGGGGACCCTATGTGTAGCTGGGTCCCCTGCAAATAGTGTGCCAGCCCTCTCAGATAAGTTACAGTGCAATGTTCCTTCCCTCCATCTGGGCCATGGGGCTATGGGAAGGAGAAAGGTAGATAAAGCAGCTTGACCAAATGAATGTACACATCCACCATAGGCATAACATGTGTATGTGTCCACAGGGGAAACATATCATGTTGGATTCCTGTGTAGGGTGAACCTGCCACTTTAGCTTCCACCCCACTGAGATGGCCTAATGATGTGTTGGCACAAATGTGTAGCACCATCAAGGACATAAACAGTATGGACGTATTCTCTGGGGCCTCAGACAGGGTCCTCATAGCTTTGGACACAACAAGATTTAAAAAGTATGCCACTAGAGGTGGTTCCAGGGGAGGGGTCAGTGGGGGCACACACTCCACCACGCACGCTCAAAGTGTATGGGAGGCACCTGCTTGACCATCAATGGGTGATGATGGTGCAGCAATGGCATTGCAGTTTTCAATGACTGACCTAATTTGAATACCAGTGTGAGGTAGGAGATGTTGACCACACACTGCGTTGTGTGGAATGGCACAGACATTTACGCACATTTGTGGACACCAGCTGTATACTCCCTCACACCTGAATGCATGACCACGCCTTGTGTGCGGTTTAATGGGTGCAAAACGCCCATGTCACACATCCATGGTGATGTGATTGGCATAAAGCATTCAGCTGTCCCCAACTAGGTTCAGGGAATTACGGACTGTGTGTGTGGATGGCATACTATCCCCACACCCTGCGACTGTGGGTCTGTGACAGAGAATATGTCCGTTCAGATGGCCATGTGACAGACATGGGTGTCGAGGGTTCCACACCTTGTGTGTTCATCATGGGCCTATGTGGATCATGTTGTCTCATTACGCCTGGGGCTTGCATAGTGTCATTGCAATCCACCGAATGTGATAGGGGACATATAGCGAGTCATGCCCCCAGCTGCCGAGAGGGAACTCTTTGCTTGTCATCCATGAGCCGGAATGAGGGAACCTAATTTTGTAGCTGTGGCATGTGACACACCTGCAGAGCGGTCTATATCTGTTTTTCCGTGGTGTCTCACTGCTCTGCTGAGGTGGTACCTGTGTAGGGCCATTGTGTGCCGGTGCACCTCACTACTGATTCTGTATGAAAGATATTTGACATTGCCATGGAGATAGACCATCAGGAGATGGGTATGTTGCTCTGTGTCAATCCGACACAGTTTATGGGACTTGTTCCTATATGACAGAGAGGCTGTGACACTTCCTTTCGCCACCTGGGACATGGTTACCTGATGGTCTGTGGGAAGTACTCGTGTGTTTCCCTATCAGGCCGCATTGAATGTCTGGGTTGACAGGCTCATTGCTCTGAGCCCCCAAATGTCTGTGGTGGCATGACTCCCCTGGACCTCCATGTGGCTGTGGGTGAGGTGTTCAGGAGATGAACACCCCATACCACCTTGACTGCATCTGTTGTGATGGTGGGCAGAGGTGGTGTCAGCAAAACAGGTGACACCTTCCAAAGTTATGTTGCTTAACGTCCCCAGTACAGGGGCTGAGTGGGTGTGTCTGCACTCACTCTCCAATCAGAGTGACAGCCTGTTGCATGCGTCCTTTGGGAGGTGCAGAAGCATTGGGGTGCTCCCAAAGCAGACGTACATAGTGGGACACATGTTGCTTGGCTGCCATGTGCAACAGCTGCAGGAGCAGCTCTCTGTCCAGGAGCCGCATGGCTTGTAGTGGCCAGGATCACAGTTGCACAATGCAAGGTTGTCGAGCCTGCAGCAGATGGGTGGTTGGCAGTCTTCTACCCTCCTGTGCTCATCTGACCTCCAGCGAATGTCTGTGAGTCTGGAGGGATGCCCTGCAATCTCTGAGGCGGCATACATCTTGCCATACACGTGGTGTGTGAGAGGGAGAGTGGACCGGACCTGACTCTTTCACTCTGTCCAGATTGCACAATCGTGCAGGTATGGTTATACACATATCTCCCTTGTCCTGGGAAGGGCAGCTCACCCAGCCATGCACCTTGTGCATAGTCTGGGTGCTGCTGGCGGCCTCAGGGGGTGGGCTTTGCATTGATTGTGCCCTCTCTGAAAGGGGAAACCCTGTAGACTTCCGGGATATTTTGTGACTGAGCACAAGGGTGTAGTCATCCTTGTGACCTGTGGATGGGGGTCAGTCAGGACTGTGGGGGTATGGTGATACGTCGATTATTTAACGGCATGTGTATATCCCTATGAAGCATAATCTGGCCAGATCTGTGGGATCTCAGATGTGTGTGTGACCTCCTGTTGTCTGCGTTATGTTGAGATAGGGGCATTAAAACTCAGGGGGCTGTTGTGGAGGTGTTCCTACTTGTACCCCTCATGAACTAGGTAACGCAGTATGTCTGGAACCATTTAGGGTGCGTTTTTGGGAAGTGACCTTCCGTTCTGTTGTGGGGAGGGGAGGCTGTGGGAAGGTGGCCTGTGCCACCTCCTATGATGGTCAGAGTATAGGGTTCTGTTTGTCTGTCCCACCATCCGTTTATGCGGAGGCATTGACTTCAGGGGTTTGTTTACATATGTTGTACGTTGATGGGCAGGGGGGAAGATGTCCCTTATCAAGGATCCACAGGCGCTGTGGAGGTTGACGATGGTGTGTCTGATACAGCTGTGTGGCTTGCAAATGTGGTGGCTCTGTGTATTGGGGCCCATTTTCATCAGATTGTGCTGAGGGTGGTCCATGGTGGGCATATGCCTTGCAGCATCTTTTTGGTGTGGACATGGAGTTGTCATTGTTGGCTTTCCCCTTTACAGGATTGCACATTTTGGACAGGCTGTTCAGGGTTGGCCTGTGAGCATCCACCTCATTGGATGTTTGCTGCCACCAAGTCACTGACAGCTTGTGAGGAGCACAGGGGGTGTCGCAAATGTCAACCTGTATACATTGTTCCACTTCAGCGACTGACAGCCAGTCACGTAACCATAACACAATGGGAATGGGGAAGACGCAACCTGTGCCCTCACACCAGTCCAATGGTACCCTGTTGGGAAAAGGTGACTTTGTGTGGACAAGCCTGACAGGTATAACATATACCCTTCCTCTGTCATACGGGAGGGGCAGACATATAAGTTATAGATGTTGTAGAAACTCTACCACATACGGACCCATGTACATGCTTTTGGACCAAATCAAGGTTACCAGCAGGGAGGTATGGCAGCCACGCCAAACCAAGGCATCTACGTTCCTGGGCCCCTGACACAACAAATAACAGCATGTCATCTGTGACAGTATATTCTCATCATAGTCTAACACCCCACAATATAGTGCTGCAGGGCCTATGTTGTTTGGGAGCCTGTGGATGCAGATCTCAGGGTAGCTCTTACCCTAATAGTATCCATGTGTGGAGGTTTGAAAAGGTGCATCCCATCCTTTCCGGTAGAGTATCCATTATGTTATGATGTCCTGGCAGGGTTGACAGAACCCTTGGCGTACGTTGATCTTGGTGATTGTCAGGATTCTGTGAGCTGTGTTTCGCTTGAGTTGCCACTGGACCGGTGTGGACTCAGACTACTTGTCTGCACAGATCCTGGTGGGACATATCCTCAGCCAAAGGCAATAGACTCATGGGTCATGCAGGCCCCTCCTGGTAACTTACATGAGTACACTCGGAGATGACACAGTCACCAGGCCCCTCAAGGAATTGAACATATCTTGTCACTGTGTGCTCAGGCTTTGTGCCTTTCTGGTAGTGAGAAGCACTATAATAGAAAAAGATAACCCTCCCCATCTGCACCTGAACTACTCATTATGATTAATACCTCACATAATACGTATATGTATATAATGTATATAATGTTGCACTGTTCTGTGCTAATCTGTTCTACATTTTCTGTTTTCTTTACATTGTTTATTGTTATATGACGTTATATGTAAAACAAACAATGCTTTGTTGACTGTTGTTATTTGTAAACCGCAGCTGATCTCTGGAAGCTGCGGTATATAAGTGCTTGTTAAATAAATAAATAAATAAAATAAATAAATGGGTACATGGATGACCTGCTACCAGTGTGCTACAGACTGCACCCATCAGCACTGAGGGGCCCTTAGGCCATGCTGTGATCAAAATTTGTGTGGGTTTCGGTGACACAATGTGTGTGGTATGGCTTGGCAAGGAGGAACTTGATGGCCCAGGATACCTACAGGACAGGGTTTGTTGACCAGCTTCCTCTGGTCCAGTGACACTGACTATGCCTGTTATGTGTTGGCGGCCCAAGCCAGTACCCGGAAGCATGGGGCAAGGGGGTTCTGGCTAGGTTAAGGCCTGCAGACCTTGCTGTGGCCACAAAAGGGCCTGGGGAAAACGGGGATCCCTCAAGGTCTTTTTGCCCATAGTACGTTCCTCAGGGGCAACGGCAGACCATCCCGATGTTTGGAGGGGGTAGGACCCTCTCAGATCCTGCCAGCTTTTGGTTAGGCTCCATGGGCTGCACATGGGGGAGTTCACTTTCCTGGTGACATGTCTGCCACCACAGTCACATCAGTGTGGTCGTGGGTTTTGAGCTTGGCTACTCAGGTTGGCCAACCACTCTGGTATGCCATGCCACATATCATTCAATCAGACATTGAGTGAGTGGGCCCTAGGCATTCTTGACAGCAAACATTGTTGACATTGACAGATGAGATGTATACACATTTTGCACAGGTGTTCAGACACATGGAGTGATATGCCATGATGACAGTGGTTTTACGGCCTATGTACAATTTGAGGGGAGACGTGCAAAGGACATTTTCACACTACTCCTGTTATGTTGTTTTGGTGTGGTAAAATCAGCTCCTAGGGATGGGAGGTCACATACAACTTTGTTTCCGGAAGGGAAATGTCAGCAGGCACATACACAGGAGTGGCAAGACCATTGAGGTGTTTTGCACTCACAGGACCAATGACCTGTTGGTTTGCCATTTCCTGATGAACTGGGGAGCAGCATTTGGGAGAGGCATAAGGACAGCACACAGGCGCTGTGTGATGCTCCCATATGCTTGCACAATGGTCGCTGTAGAACAGACACACACAGGATGCAACATGGCAGACAATACCGACATGTGACAACAAATCCCTGCTTGTCCCTGTTGATTAACTGTCTCCAGTGAGACTGTGGCTCTGGCTCTGGCTCTGTGTGCAGTGACACCTATGTGCTTTGGCCGTGCCACCCTGAATGCACAAGCCCATTCCCCTGTGGCACCCTTGACTGACTTTGCAAAGCCCTGCCACGTTATGGTTGTCGGCCAGCTACAAGTTTCAAGATATAAGATAAGTTATTTGATGCTTTGCGATGGTATTATTGACTAATCTATTATAACTCTTGAAAATTATTTATTTTTGCAGGTTTAACCTGAGTGGCCAGGCTGCGTTCAGCCGCACTAGTATCTTGTATAGACGCTTTTAAATGGGAATATATGAATGTATGGGATTGTTATGTTTGGGAGTGAATAGTGAATGAGTGTGGACTTTTTCAAATAGGTTTAGATGAGACTTATCCCATTGGTGAGTAGGTGGTTATTAAAGAGTGATATTTATATTGTTGAAAAAAAGTTAGGTATAAGGAGGAGGCTTGACCGGTGATGTAAGCGTCTGTCAACACCCTATGGTGAAATTCGCCACATGAGGGGTTGGGCCATCTGAGGTCATTATGCCTGATGTTGATAATTGAAGTTAAGAGAATTGTTTTGATAGTTTGTGCACTTTAGGTGTGTTTGAGAGTGTTGTGTTTCGGGTTAGGTTTATAATTAACTCTCAGCAGCAGTTTTGTATATTGTTAGAATTTTTAGCTGCAATGGAGATAGTTTGGAAAGATTCCTTTAGCTTTAGTACAGAGAAGGCGAATGAGATTTTAAAATTGCCACCATTATTGGGAGATGATGCTAAAGGGAGTCCTGATTGGGATTTGTTTCTGAATAAATCTAGAAAAAGCGTTAGATTGGAACTGCACAGTGTCACCTTGGCTGAATACTGTCGCAAAGAGGTCATCCCTCAGGGATTACGTATATGGAAGGCCCCTGGGATGTTCTTGGAAGATGAAACCTTTGTCCATCGCTGGAATCAGATATTGAACAAATGTTCTTTAGATTTAATGCTGTTAGTTATAGATACGGCTCATACGAAGAATATTGCTCTCAAAACAGAATTGGAAGAAGAATTGAAAGATTTGAAAGAGGCACCAGATTTTGAAAGTCGTTACACCGAACTAGTCAGCACACTTGATAAATACCGTTCTGAGTTGAGAAGTGTGAAAATAAAAAAATTTTTGAAGGATGAGCGCCGCACGAAAGAGGGTCCTATTTATAACTGGACCTTACGGCGCGCTAGACAGTCAAATACTTCATGGAGAAAGTCGGGTGAAGACTCTTCTTCTTATTCTTCGGATTCTAGCTTGGAGAATCGTGGCACTGGTCATCGGGTGAGATTTCCAGATTCAGAAGGCCCATCAAGGGATTCTTCTAAAAATCAACATGATAAACAACAAAATTTTCCCGGGCTTACGACGAGATCCAGACGCAAGAAAGATGGGATGACCCCTCTCGATTAGCGACGGTAGTAAATTTATCAGCAGTTACCTTAACTTCGGCTCAGACATCAGTTTTAGCTAGAGGCCTTTCTTTTGTTTATGGCCCGAGCTATGATCGATTTTCAAATAGAGTGGCGGTGGAACGGGTAGTTCGCTCTATACAGTTGAAATTATTTTTTGCGAATTCTCCTTCAGTGGTAGATCCTTCTGTTGTACATCTGAAATCTTCTTGGATGCCGCCTGGACCCTTAGACCCTTTTTTGTATACTTTTCGCCAGCTGGTATTGGCTGACTTGACATCTTTAGAGCAGAAATATCATAATCAACCTAAAAATTTGTCATCATGTGATTATGCAGCTTTACAAGAATTAGCGCGTATGCCCATAATAGTTATTAAACATGCAGATAAAGGTGGTGCAGTGGTGGTTATGAATACCACGGATTATGAAAATGAAGTAAGGCGACAGTTGAATAATGTTAACCATTACAAACTTTCATCGTATGATCCTACTGAGGTTTTACAAGCTCGTATCCAGGTAGAGGTTGCTCAGGCATATGAGAATAACACAGGTACACTAAAAAAAAATTTTTTTAAACTGCCTCTAATGTTTCGATTGATTTTTACGTTTTTTGGTGCGCTGAATCCAAATCTGGTAACCAATTTGCTCCATCACGTACAGATTTTTTGCTACATTGGGTTAGCAGTTTGAGGTGAACGTTTCAGATTGAGTGCGATCGAGATAAAAGTTTCTTGGATGAATTCTTTATACTAATTGTTTAGTAGTTATTCAAATAAGAATAAAGAAAATTGTAACAAGGCAGCACATAAGAATAGAGTAATGTCAACAAAACACACTGTGATGGTAGCAAAATTGTCTGCACTTAAAACAGCCACATACATGTGCACAAACATTGAGCATATAAGAGCGAGGTTAGACACAAAGCAAAGCAAAGAAATGTGCAAAAAATGTTGTACAGGTATGTATGTAAGAATAGAAAACGCAAACCGCACCATTGCAATACATGAAGACAAACACCCGATGGTGTGAAAATAAAATTCTAATAAATGAGATCCGACACTGTGGTAATAACTAGCAAATTTTTATTTCAAAGTTTAGTAAAAACACGATATTTGTCAACACAGTTTAGATTTTAAAGTCATTCTTGGGTCAATCAATCTCCTGGTGGGCCCGTTTCTTCTTCCCCCGAATGCTTCTCTTGGTGCGCTGTTTGGCGTATTTTTCATCTGGGGTTTCCCGCAGCAGCAACCAGCAGAAATCAGCCATCATAGTGGTGTTCCATCTTCCTTGGTACCTTCTCTCTGCGTCCTTGATGTCCTGGTGAAACCTTTCACCTTGTTCTTCACTGTACGCCCCCATGTTTTCGGGAAAGTAGTTCACATGGGAGTGCAAGAAATGGACTTTCAGGCTCATGTTACAGCCTTGTTCTTTGAAGGCATTGAGCATCCTGGCAACAATATCCTTATAGTTCTCATCCCGCCTGTTCCCCAAGAATTTGAGAACAACATCCTTGAAGGAATCCCAGGCTTCTTTTTCCTTCTCAGACATCGTTTCAGCGAATGCTCCATCTGAAATGAGTTTCCTTATATCAGGGCCAACAAACACTCCTTCCTTTAGCTTTGCTTCAGAAAGTCGGGGGAACTTTGAGCAAAGGTACCGAAAGCACTCACCATCTTTTGGAAGGGACTTGATGAATTGCTTAATGAGACCCAACTTAATGTGGAGAGGTGGTAATAGAATTTTATCACGAGGTACCAAGCTCTCATGAAGAACATTTTTCTCACCGGGTCTCAAATACTCCCGAATTGGCCAGTCTTTTTTCCCCAGTGTAGGTCGCGGGCCCGGCTATCCCACAAGCAAAGGAAGCAGGGATATTTGGTGAAACCGGATTGCTGCCCTAATAGCATGGATAGAATTTTAAAGTCTCCACAAATCATCCACTTATGCTCATCATAACGAATCTTCTGAAGAATCAGGGCCAAATTCTCATATTTTTCTTGGAGAATAACAGAGTGAGCAATAGGAACTGAAGCGAATGTGTTGCCATTATGAAGAAGAACACCTTTAATGCTGTCTTTTGACGAATCAATGAACAGCCGCCATTCAGCAGGATCATACTTGAGTTTAAACTTTTCCATCACTCCGTATATATCGTTGCAAAATACCAAATCTTCCTCTTTGCTGAAATACTTCAAAAATTGTGTCTCACGGTTGCGGTACCAATAAAAAGTTGTTCCTGGTGACAATAGATTTTTCTGTTTAAGCCGAGAACCTAGCAGTTGGGCAGCATCTTTTGGGAGTCCTAAATCCCGGACTAAATCATTCAATTCAGCTTGAGAGAAAAGTTCAGGTTTCGGATCTGGTTCAGTTTCAAACTCGGAAGTACTGGACTCATCGGGAAAAGCCATCTGATGAGTCTCATCATGATCAGAACCGTCCACACAAATATGATCCAAAGATTTTGGTGGTTCAGGCACAGGTA
Organism: Ichthyophis bannanicus; assembly: GCA_033557465.1. NCBI lineage: Eukaryota > Metazoa > Chordata > Amphibia > Gymnophiona > Ichthyophiidae > Ichthyophis > Ichthyophis bannanicus. The sequence continues at coordinate 195,443,540 of CM066037.1, read as the reverse complement.
CTTCGTTGCTATGAGGCATAGGCCTAATTGCTGAGGGAAGGTTGGGGTAACTTATTACGTTCTTATTTTTTAAGTTGTATCCCTTCACAATGCAAGAGCAAAAATAGCATTCACTGCTGTGGTCTCTTTGTTCACGCCACATCATAGGTATTCCGAAACGAAATGCTTGTTTTTTACCTTTCATCCATAAGCGTAGATCTTCCTCACATGTCTTGCACACTTTGTGAGGAGCCCACGGTTTGTCTTGATCGCCTAACTTCAAACCGAAATAGGCGAAATATACTTTTTAAATAAATGCAGAAATGTTCCTCTGCCGCTTTTTCACGGTATATTCCCCACAAATAAAACAAAAACTGTCCGGAGAGTTGACGCAACCTCTGGCTCTGTGAGCCATCACAAATACACAGCACTGCAAACTACAACTGTAGTGAACCACTTCGGAATAAAGCTGGATTACGACTGAGCAAACAAAAGGTAATAATGAACTTGCAAGAAACTGAAATTTGACAGGAACGTTCATGTCGCAACCACCGTGTTTGAGCGAGCGAGCGAACGACGAGGCGAGGCGAACAGGAAAGAACATGCGCCAGCGCGAGTACTGGATTTAGCCCCCCGCCTCCCAATTGTCCTGTTAATGTATAAAATGAATACAAAACACTCTAAAATATCATGAGGGAGTGTTTCTAGTTAGTTAACCATTACAACCTCTATTTTGGGCAAAGAAAATAAACTGCAGTCGGCTAAAAAGAAATTATGTGAACATTCCTTATATGGGTAAGAAATCTAATTTTGCAAGAAAACGTGACGTGATGGAACATTTTGGCTATTTTTCCTGGATTCAGCACCCCAAAATCTATAGGAATCAGTTGCAAAACTGGAGGCAGTTTTTTGGTAGTGTACCTTGTGATGCAGCGGACCCTCTTGCAGAAAGGAAAAAAGTTTTAAATTTTGAAAAAAACAAATTTCAGACGCAATATCCTAAAGGTCCACATAGAGGGAGCAGGAGAGCCAGCCTGGATTCAGAGGAACCACGCCTCCATGGGCAGGACTTAGAATCAGTCAGTCCCGATTTAAGCAGGGACAGAGCTGAATCAAATAGAGCAGGCCGAGGAGAAGGCCAGGGAGTAAGCTGGAGAGCAAGCCAAGGAGTAAGCTGGAGAGCAGACCAAGAAGCAATTTGGAGAGCAGGCCGAGGAGAAGGCCAAGAAGCAACTTGGAGAGCAGGCCAAGGAGCAGGCCAAAGAGCGGGCCGGAGAGTAGGCCAGAGACAACTTGAAGGAGCAGCACTGCAGAGAGCAGTCAAGGAAGGAGGTGCTCTCCCATCCAGCTTGAGAGAAAGCCCTATCCAGGGAGAAGGGCTAAGACACAATCTGAGAGAAAGATATCCAGCTGAAAAGGATACCCAAGAAGAGAAAGGTACTCTTAAAGATTTTTATAGAAGTAACCAGAGAGAAGGGTGGAAAACTCAGAGGCCTGGTGAACAGGGAAAAGCTGAGAGGGCGCGGCCACTAGCCAACTGCCACGCGAGTAGGGTTGCCAACTGGCTCCAGATGCGCCCGACAGGCTTGATCCAGTCCTATGTTTACCCCATTGCATGCAGGGACTTGTAGTCTTGCTTTTCTTATGTAGTGCAATGGGGAAATCAGAACTACATGTCCCTGCATGCAATGGAGTAAACGCAGGACTGGATCAAGCCTGTCGGGCGCATCTGGAGCCAGTTGGCAACCCTACACGCGAGTGGAAGCAAAGGCCGAGGGCTTCAGCTGCAGCCCTGCCTCAAAGAAGTTTCTCCACACTCTAGAGAAAGAGAGACACGGTGGGAATATTTGAGCCAGCAAGAATTAGAAGATAATCAGGCTGGGCCTCAAGCCTTTCCTAGAAGATACTACAGAAAGCTCAAAGGTAAAACAGTTATTGCCTGTGATTGTTTGCCTAAACCCAGCACAGGAGAAAAGCCTAAGAAAGGGTTTTATCTGTATAATAATGACACTTTTAAGCAGAAAGTAACAGATGATTTCCCCAAGAAGAAAACTGTTAGTGCTAAAGGTTGGGACCAGAGAGCTTTTAAAACCATAGCAGAGGAACAGCCAGGGTTCTATCCTATAGCCAAGAACCGACGCCCTAAGCCAGGGGTGTCAAACTCAAATACACAGTGGGCCAAAATGTAAAACTTGAACAAAGTCGCGGGCCAGCATTGAACAAATGAACCTTTTAATATGGACCCAAACAAGATTTGCTTTAACATTGAATATGAAGCAACACTTATTACTATACAATTTATAACTTAATAGTTCAGATATGCAAAAACCAATTTCAAATAAAAAGAAACATCAATGACATTCATTTATTAAATAAGATTTAAATAATAATAAATAATAATTTTTAAAATAAAATAACAATAATAAAATTAATCAACCATTCAAGCCCATGTCTTGGAGTAGCAAGAAAAAGTGCATAAAGAAAACGTTAATTATTGCTCAGTTTGCTGCACACTGATCTAATCTGATGTGCCCAAGCCAGATACCTGGCATCTCTTCTTGGATGATAGTTCATCAATGTCTGGGCTCAGGCTTTGAGCTGAGGAAATCCTCAGTATCGAGCGAAGGTGTTCATCAGTCAGACGTCTCCTGTGAGATGTTTTGGTCATTTTCATCGAGGAGAAAAGTTGCTCACATAGATAAGTGCTGCCGAACATGGAGAGCATCTGAGCAGCTTGGGTGCGGAGCTGAGGCATTGTGTCAGGGATGAACTGTGGAAACTGGGCGGCGCCCACAGCATCATACTTTGACTTCAGCGTGTCATTACACTGGAGTTCAATTAGCTCCATTTGGAGGTTGGTTGGTGCGTTTTCCACATTAACTGCAAAGGGATTACTGAGCAGTTCAAACCTACATTTCTGGACATCAAAGTCGGCAAATCGCCGACTAAACTCAGCGCCGAGTACACTGAGTTTTTCAGCAAACTGTGCGCATGGGAACAAGTTGGTAAATAACTGCGTTTTCATGGTTTGGCAGCAGGGAAAATGGCCAAGGTTTCCTTGCAGCATCTGATTCTCCCACAGGCACAGTTTAGTTTTAGTTCAAATCATTTTTATTAATTTTAGAAAAAGAGAAAGACAACCACACAACTTTCCATAACAAACAAATGGGGGTGCTAGTAAAGCCACCTCCCACAACTTGCAAGGTACACTGAGCAGTATGAAGCATTACATAAGAAAAACCTATATGGATACAACAGATACAATCATTGGAGATAGGCAGAGAGATACAAGGCTCAAGCACCTAACATAAAATACTGCATAGCGTGTAAACAGAGGTGATAGCTGCATACTTACGGGCTACTATCCCAAAGTGGCTGCCCTCCCACCCTCCCCTTACCACCCACCCCCCTCTCCCACCCCCCCCCTCCCCGTTACCCACCCTATATGCTCAGGTATATTTCATTCAGATAGTGGAGGAATCCGGGTGGGGAGCCATAGGCAACAAGATCACACCGCCGGCTACAATAATCCTCAATCTCCCCAGACAGAATCTCTCAACCACCGCTCACACATTCAGAAGCACACTCCGCTCACTGGGAACGAGGGTTTGGATAACCGGGAGCCAGCGGGCCAGAAAAGTGTCCCAGTGTCGTCCTCCCCGCTGCTTAGCTGTAAGTTTTTCTAAATACATCAATTCGCGCAGGGCTGTTTCCCACATGAATACCCCCGGAGGCGTGGCATCCAGCCATCGGGTCAAGAGAACTTTCTTAACCAGCAGAAAGCCACGCTTCAGGAGCTCCCTGTGCGACGGAGCCAGGTTCAGGCCAAGAGCTGACCAATCATGGAATAGGCAAGTATCACGTTGGCAAACATCGCCAACCTCAAGCCAGCCCGCCAATTTGGTACAGGCCTGGCGCCACACCACCTGCACTGCCGAGCAGCCCCAAAAACGATGCAGCAGCAGGGAGCCCACATGCTGGGAACACCAAGAGCAGGCAGACGTGGACCGCAAGCCAACCTGAAAAGCCCACAAATCAGTGACATAGGCTCGCCAGAGAAATTTATACTGCAATTCCTGCAAATATACCCAGGAGGGTCCTCTTGGAATACGGCCAAACGCTATACGCAGGGCTTCTACTGACATCCCGTCCACCCCATCCCTACTCCACCGAGTCACCAAAGCCACCAGGGAGGGTCCAGGTGAAAGGGCGCTCAAAAGTTGATGATAAAGCGGATTCCCGCGGTCCCGCTCCACTAATAATTGCAAAATAGATCTAGGGGTCCCCAGGGCAGTCCTCCCTCCACCCGACCTCCACCCCTTCAAACCCTCTAAATAATGTCGAATCTGTAGGTAACCATAGAACTGACGCGGGGAAGTTGGAAGCGGGTAGCAAGAGTTTGATAGGTCTCAAGAACGTCCCCCCCCCGGTGAGCACAGGTCCCCGAGACATACCAAGCCACGTGCCGACCAGGATTGAAAGAGATTCCTGGAGGGCATCCCAGGGGGGAAAGCCGGATTTCCCACCAGAGGTAGCAGTAGAGAAGACTTGGAGCTCCAGCCAAGCTTATTGCTCAGCACACGCCACGCTGCACGAAGCGCTCCTATGTAGGCTCCACTTCCACCCCCCCTCCCCAGGGACGGCCGCTCCATGTGTAATACATAGAGACTATGATAGGGGGCACAGAGCCCATTTAACTGAGTCACAGGGGCACACCCCTCCCCTCCATTCAACAAGCCCCAAATATGGCGCGCCATGTAACGAATATTATAAAGCCGTAGAGAGGGCAAACCTAGTCCACCCTCCTCCACTCCTTGCATCAAGACACGCAACGGCACCCGGGCTCGCCGCCCACCCCAGAGAAAGCTCCGAAGGAGGCCGTCCAATTTCTTCCAGTCCTTCGCCAAGATCCACAGAGGCAGCAGGCGGAGCACATACAGCCATCGCGGAAGTTCCACCATCGTAAACAGTGCCACTCGCCCCTTCAAGGATATGGGCAGTCCTTTCCAGCCAGAGAGCGTGACCTTGGTCTTCGCCAGCAGGCCTGGAATATTAGCCTGGTAGAGTTGATGCGGGCGGTCTGGGAGGTTAATTCCCAAATACTTTAAGGAGCTCTCAGCCCAAACCAGAGGAAAGGGCCCGTCCCACGAGGGCCGGACCCGTCCGCCCACATCCAATACCATTGATTTGGAGGCATTGATTTTGAGGCCCGAAAAACTACCATAGTATGCAATCAACTGCAGGGCACGCGGCAGAGACTGAGCGGGACGAGTGAGACACAAAAGCATATCATCCGCGAACGCGCTAACTTTGGTCTCCTCGCCCCCCATCACCACCCCCCGCACCTGTGGGTCGCGTTGCAGCGCGTGTAGCAGAGGTTCGAGAGCTAAGACAAAGAGGAGGGGGGACAGAGGGCAGCCTTGTCGGGTGCCTCTCTCTAAGATAAAGGGCTCAGAATAAACGCCATTGACCCCCACCCGGGCCATGGGTTGAGTATACAACAGTCGTATCCAGGTCGTAAAAGCACCAGTAAACCCCATGACGTCCAGAACATCCCATAAGAAGGCCCATGCCACACGGTCAAACGCCTTTTCGGCATCGAGACTCACCATCAGCAGCGGGGTCTCGTGGCGCAACGAGAGTTCCATCCCCAGAAGCAATTTCGCAATATTCCGAGAGGCCTCCCGACCTTGCACAAAGCCCACCTGGCGTGGGTCAATGAGAGACGGTAAAATAGGATTTAACCTTTTAGCCAAGACAGAGGCCAAAAGCTTCATATCACAATTGATTAATGAAATGGGTCTATATGAGGCCGGATCTAATAAATCTTTCCCGGGTTTCGGAAGGACTGTTATGTCGGCGCACCGCATGTCTCGAGGAAATTGACCCACCCGACAAGCTTCATCAAAGAGAATCACCATAGTCGGGGCAAGGCGCGCTGAGAGAATTTTATAATATTCATAGGTGAACCCGTCCGGGCCCGGAGCTTTATGCGTACTCCCTGCCTGAATTGCCCGCTGTATTTCACCTACTGTGAATGGGGCATTAAGCTGTTGCAGATCTACCTCCGAGAGGCGAGGGAGAGCCAAGTCGCGCAAAAAGCGTTTCCCACTCTCATAGTCCCTCTCCTCCTCAGTGTAGAGGCGCGCATAAAACTTACGAAAAAGTTCAGCCAGCTGCGGGGGTTGATGCTGCAGAGATCCCCCCTCGTCACGCAGCACAGGGATGAAGCGCGATCCCCCGGGGGTCTTGACCAATTTAGCCAAAAGTTTGCCGGATCTATTCCCATAGCGAAAAAGCTTATGCTTATAACACTGCATAGAATAGTGGGCTCGTCGCTGTAAAAGTTCATGGAGGGCCGCCTGCGCTCCAACATACTCGAGCCGCAAGGCTTCCCCCCCTACCCTTCCCACCCGGCGTTGCAGGTCACGGACTTTGCGCTCTAAGACTAAAAGACTACGGTCCATATGTCTACGGCGCTTAACACAGTAAGCAAGGATCGCCCCGCGCAGGACCGCTTTACTAGTTTCCCAAAGCAGGATTGGCGAACAATCGGGCGTATCGTTGAAAGAGAGGAACTCGTCCCACTGCGCTTCCAGGAACTTCCGAAACTCCAGGTCTTCCCACAAGTGGGTGGGAAAGCGCCAGCCTGCCCTCGGAGTCCCCGCACACTCCCAAGTTACCCACACTAGGCCATGGTCCGAAATCACGATCGGTTCAATGCCAGCGCTTTCCACTTTAGAAACCACCCCCTCCCCTACCAAAATGTAATCAATACGGGACCATGATTGGTGAGCTCGAGATAGGTGAGTATATTCACGGGAGCCCGGGTTAAGAAGACGCCATATATCCACCAGATCTCCCATCCGGCACAAGTAACCTACCCCCCTGTTTCGCCACGCCCTTGCATCACCCAAAACGGATTTGTCCAGGTGCGGATCATGTGGACAATTAAAGTCCCCGGCCAGAAACAGGTTGGGACTCTTCGCTCCATGAACAAAGCTCAGCAGCCTACGAAAGAATGCATGATCATAAGTGTTAGGGGCATAAACATTGACTAACCAAATTTCCTCATTAAAGACTTTGGCGTGCATCAGGAGATATCGCCCCCCGGGATCTACTGTCAATTGTTTCACCACCTCTAAGGGGATACCCCGTTTCACCAGGATCGCTACTCCAGCCTTCCGAGTTCCGGAGGAAGCGCCATAGACTCGTCCCACCCAGTCCCGTGCTAACTTCTGATGCTCCATCTCACTGAGGTGTGTCTCCTGCACCAGAGCTATATGAGCCCCCTTTCATTTAAGGAATTGCAGCACTTTAGTATGTTTCATAGGCGAGCCAATGCCCCCAACGTTCCATGAAACAATTTTTAGACTAGACATACGCTCTCAAGGAAAGGTCCCAATGTACGAATATCACAAATACAATTCCCAGGAGTCGCCCAGTCTCAACTCCCAGAGCAGGTCCCGGCTTAGTAGAGATATTAAACCCCTCCCCAGATTCCCCCCCTCCTCCAGCATCCAAAAGCCAAATATCACCCACCCCCCCTCTGCCACCCCCTCCTCCCCCACCCCTTCCCTCTTCCCCTCCCCTCCCCCCCACCCTCCCCACCCCCTACCCTCCCTCCTCCCCCCACGCTCCCCTCCGTCACCCCCTATCCCCCTCCCCTAATAAACCACCGCAGACCCTCAGGCCCTCCGAGCCGAGGATCGATCCCCTAGAGACACCACAGGGCCGCCCCACACCTCCCCCCAGTACACAGATACCCCACCAATTAACCATCATGTACTGATAACTAAGGAGAACAAAGGCAAACACACACACAAAGCACACAGCAATGATATCAAGTCCTAATATCGCAGGAGGCCCAGTAGAGAGGCCTAAACCACACGTGGCCCAGAGGAAGAGGCTCATTCAAGTCAGCAAATAGCCTGCATGCAGTCTTCAGCCCACGCTATGGGAAGGCCCCCCGCTGCCTTCCGCCGCCTCCTTCACGTGGCCCTCCACAAAAGTCTTGGCCTCCTCCGCCGTGGTGAAGGAATAGTTCTTGCCATTATGCAGAATCCTCAGCGTGGCCGGGAACGCCAAAGTGAAGCGTACCTGCCTCTGAAATAAGGTGGCACAGACCTCAGAGAACTGCTTACGCTTCCCAGCCACCATAGCAGAGTAATCCTGAAAGAGCAATATCTGCTGGTTATCCAAAACCAGATTTCTCTTCTTGCGGAAGGCCTGTAAGATCAAAAATTTGTGGTGGAAGTTCAGGATTCTAGCAATTGTTACTCTAGGCTGCTGCCGCGATTCCAGACGGGCCCCCAACCGATGAGCACGCTCCACCTTAAGCACCCCCACAAGCTCAGGCAGCCCCAACGCAGTAGGGAGCCACTGTTCCAGCAAGGGCCCCAGCAAAGCGTCCGTATGGGCCTCCGGAATCCCCACCAACCTCAGATTGTTCCTCCGGGACCTGTTTTCGAGGTCGTCGACCTTTGCAAGTAAGGCCTCAAGCTGCGCCCGCTGTGCCTCCGTCTCCCGCGTCATGCGCCCTTCTGAGTCCTCCAAAGAGGACACACGTTGCTCTAACTCCTCGACGCGATGACCCACCTCCAACATAGCAGATCCCATATCCTCCAACTTCTGCATGATGCGGTCGAATTTCGGGTCCAAGAGAAGGGCTACCTCCCGCGCCACGTCCTCCGTAGCAGAGCAGCACTTTCCGATCCCCCGGGGAGCGCGGCTGCACTGCCGCCGATGTAGTAGGCCCGGTCTTAGCACTCTTCTCCTTTTCACGCTTAGGCAGAGGCGGCATCTCAAGCAAACTTCCCTCCCGATTTTCCCGCAAAGAGAGCGGAAGCTGCCGGTCCACACAAAAGCTATTTGGGGCACAATAAAGGGCTAAAGATCGATTATTTAGTGTGGGGCAGCCCCGGAGCGAGCAAGACACGTCCTACTCCCTCATGTGTCACGTGGGATCTCTCCAGTTTAGTTTTAAAAGCCCTCACTGCAGCGTACATGTCTGTGATGATGCACCCCCGCCCCTGAAGCTGCAGGTTCAGCGCATCGAGATGGCTCGAGATGTCACACAGAAAGGCCAGCTCACACAGAAACCTTTTTCTCCCGAAGCTCTGCTGTGTCCTTCCCTTTGCTTTCCAGAAACTGACATATTTCCTCATGCAGCTCAAAACATCTATTCAGTTCTTTTCCTCGGCTTAACCATCTCACCTCTGTGTGATACGGCACGTCTGCGTATTCCGAACCACACTCCTCCAGAAAAGACTTAAACTGGCGGTGATTCAGACCTTTGGCTCTTATAATGTTAACTACTTGTGTTACTGTGGTCATAACATGTTCCATCTTTAGGGCTTTGCCACACAATGATTCCTGATGTATGATGCAGTGATAAACAGTTAGTTCACCTGCACAGTTCTCTTCCTGCATCTTCTCCCGGACCCTGCCCACCAGTCCACTTGTTTTTACCGCACATCGCTGGCGCACCATCTGTCGTTAATCCCACGAGTTTATCCCACGGCAGCTTTATTTCAGTTACGCATTTGGAAACCTCCTCAAAAATTTCCTTTCCTGTGGTTGTGCCATGCATTGATTTGAATCCCAATAGCTCCTCCGTAACACACATATTTGAGTCCACTCCACGGATGAAAACTGACAGCTGAGCAGTATCAGATGCGTCGCTGCTCTCATCCACAGCAAGGGAGAATGCAACGAAATCTTTCCCCTTTTCCAAAAGCTGGTCATACAGATTGGTGGCAAGATCACATGTGCGATCAGCTACTGTGTTTCTGCTCAGGCTCACGTTTGAGAAGGCTTGCTTTTTCTCTGGGCACACGATGTCACAAACTTTCAACATGCACTTTTTCACAAACTCTCCCTCATTAAAGGGCCGGGCTGATTTTGCGATCTCTGCTGCCACAATATAACTAGCCTTTACAGCAGCCTCACTTTGTGATGTGGCTTTTTTGAACATATTCTGTTGTGAAACCAAACTTCTTTTCATCTCCTCCACTTTCTGGCTCCTTTGAGTCATGTCCAGGTCCTTGTACTTGTCATGGTGTTTTGTTTCATAGTGTCGTTGAATGTTATACTCCTTAGTTATAGCCACGTTGACTCCACAAATCAGACAAACAGGTCTGTCTTTTACATATGTAAACAAATATTCTGTCTCCCACCTGTCCAGAAAGTTCCTGTTGTCTGCCTTTCTTTTTGCCATTTTTGGGAAGGGGTTCCACAGTGACAGTTGTAGCTTGAGATCGCTATGACTTCTGTCACACAGGAGAGGGCGTTTCTGGGACCTGTCCTGATTGACGCGCCAAAACAACAGCAAGGCATTATGGGATTTGTAGTATTAGCGATGAATGAATGTGCTGTATAATACCGGCGGGCTAGCTCTAGTAGTCATTTGGTATAGCCTCGCGGGCCAAATATAATTACACTACGGGCCAAATTTGGCCCGCGGGCCAGAGTTTGACACCTATGCCCTAAGCTGACAAGCCAGCATTGGAACACGGTTTGGCATGCTTTCAAAAAGCCAGAACTCACCCCCATTGCAGCTTCAGATTCAGAGCTCTCGGACATGGAATGGCTGCCAGTGGAATCTGTGGATGAGGAGGCAGGAGAACCCATGGAATGCGTTTATTGTACAGTAGGAAAACCATAATCTGTTTAAGTTAAAGAATGTATGAAGTGAATACAGGATGCCTTATGCTTTAAGTTACTGTGGAGATAAACAGTTGTTACTTTGACCGTTTTGTATGAGTGAACCTGATGTAAGGACTGATACAGCCCTGTTACTTTTTGAACCGTATATTTTGAACCATATTGCGTAAAGGAGAAATAAAAGCCTTTTTCCTTTTTCCCTACACTTGGCTGTGAAGTCACTTTATTGGGAAGTTGGCAACGAGGTTGGCACGAAGGACCGCTACCTTATGACCCTCGCAACTGGCCAACCCTGATACCCCAAATCTTATGAGCTCCCCAGCCTCCGGTGGAAACACTATGCCGCCACCAGAGGGGGCTGCGGGGGACAACCTGTGTAATTATTTGACAAGTAAAGAAAAATCGTATCTTCTTTTACAATATCCGAAAATACCGGTATTTTATATCTTGCCAAAGATTCATAAGAGTATGATATCTCCTCCAGGACGTCCTATTTTATCAAGCAACAATTCTATTTTAGAAAGAGTTGGGGTGTTCTTGGATTCTTTTTTGAAGGATGAGGTCCCGAAAATCCAGTCGTATGTAAGAGATACTACCCATTTATTGCAACTTCTTGAAGAAGAGAGTCAGATGGAAGCAGTGCTGTTTATGGCAAGTTTAGATGTAGCTTCTCTATATAATTCTATTCCTCAAGATGAGGCTTTACAGGTTTTACAACAAGTTTGGGATTCCCGCGAACACCTTGTTAGGGTGCCTACCTCTTTATTGATGACTCTTGCGGAATTAGCATTAAAAGAGAATTATTTTTTGTACGGAGATTCTTTTTTTCAGCAGATATCTGGAACTGCAATGGGCGCTACATTCGCGCCTTCATTGGCAAATTTATTCATGAGTGACTACGAAGAACGTTTTATCTATTCATCACAGTATGCTCCATTTATTATACGTTGGTATAGATATATTGATGACATTTTTCTTTTATGGAAAGGAACTAAAGATCTTTTGGAAGAATTTTTTGCTTATTTAAATGAATGTCACACTGCTATTAAATTTGATATAGATATTCAAGAGAATGTAATACATTTCTTAGATGTGAAGATCTTTAAACAGCAAGATCGTTTTGTTACTACTCTCTATACGAAACCTACGGGTAGAAATACTTTGTTACATTTTTCTAGTTTTCATCCTCCACATTTGAAATGCAGTCTTCCTTATTCGCAATTATTGCGCTGTCGTCGGATCTGTACTACCAATGAGGAGTTTAAATATCAAGCTAAAAAGATGATGGATAAATTTTTGGATCGAGGATATCCCTTTTCAGTTTTACATCGAGCTTATAGAAGAGCTAAAAATAACCACCGAGAGTGGTTACTGAGTCCAACTAGAAAAGTACTTCCTGTGGATTCGTCCTCTATGGTTACTTGTGTTTTACCTTTTTCGAGTCTGTCTTCTCGGATAGCTACCATGATACGGAAGCACTGGCACCTTATAAACCGGCATCCTCAGCTTTCCACATGTAAATTACGGATGGCATATAGCCGTGGACGTAATCTTAGAGATCGATTGTGCCCTGCTGTACCACGGAGTGATATAGTACCTTCTAAGTCTCTGTTGGGCCATTTTGCGTGTCAAAATTGTTCTTACTGCAGTATTATGAGCACGTCTATTTGTGAGAAGTATCAACGGCAGGTCAAACAATTGGCCACTACAACATGCAGTACTGATTATGTCATTTATGCTATATGGTGTGAATGTGAGTTGCTGTACATAGGGAAAACAACAAGGGCTCTAAGGACTAGATTAACGGAGCATAAATATAGTTTGAAGAAAGTACGCTTTGGTGCAACATTGTGTGGACTATTGTCATCAGTTTCAAGATCTTCGTTGCACTGTTTTGGAAGCTGTGCCAAGTCATCTTCGGCGAGGGGATCGCAATAAATTGCTTTTACAAAAAGAGCAGCACTGGAATTTTAAACTTAATACGCTATATCCAAGTGGTCTCAATGATCGTCTTGAATGGACTTTATTTTTCTGATGTTTTTTAGCTATGCGACTAGTTTTTGGCTCAAGAGTGAATCACTGTGCAGTTCAATTAGTATTTAGACCTGAGAGTGCAAGGGAGTTTGGGTTAAGGTGATGTCATGGTTTTGATGGTTTTTGATTGGTGTGATTGTGGTTAAGAGGCGCATCACACGCCGGTTTTGTGGTAGCGGGATATTGAAGGAAGCCATTGTGAAGTGTGTATTCTGGACGGCGAAGCTCCTGAAGAAGCCGACTATGGCGAAACAAAAGCTTTTGTAGAGTGAAGGTCGCTTGTTGAAATATTTCGGATGCTTCTGATACAAATTGCCTTACAATTCTACGTCCCGCAATGGAGGTGGTATAAGCACCAGTTAATGAAGGTTCTGTGCATCTGTGTTGGCGGTAGAGAACTCGGCCAGCTACAAGTTTCAAGATATAAGATAAGTTATTTGATGCTTTGCGATGGTATTATTGACGAATCTATTATAACTCTTGAAAATTATTTATTTTTGCAGGTTTAACCTGAGTGGCCAGGCTGCGTTCAGCCGCACTAGTATCTTGTATAGACGCTTTTAAATGGGAATATATGAATGTATGGGATTGTTATGTTTGGGAGTGAATAGTGAATGAGTGTGGACTTTTTCAAATAGGTTTAGATGAGACTTATCCCATTGGTGAGTAGGTGGTTATTAAAGAGTGATATTTATATTGTTGAAAAAAAGTTAGATATAAGGAGGAGGCTTGACCGGTGATGTAAGCGTCTGTCAACACCCTATGGTGAAATTCGCCACATGAGGGGTTGGGCCATCTGAGGTCATTATGCCTGATGTTGATAATTGAAGTTAAGAGAATTGTTTTGATAGTTTGTGCACTTTAGGTGTGTTTGAGAGTGTTGTGTTTCGGGTTAGGTTTATAACTCTCAGCAGCAGTTTTGTATATTGTCAGACATGATGACCATCCTTCTCAACCACTAACCCTGTATGTGTGATGTTCCTTACATTTGGGGTGACATTATCAGGACATGTTATCCAACACACACCCAGTGGCAATATGCTATTCCAGCACACATGGGTGATGTGCCCATACATGCGACGTTCGGTGGGTGGCCCTCTGGACCTTATCAGGGGCCACGTCCATGACATGTGGCTTTGAACCGGTCCATGGATAGCAATGTTTGACACAGTATAGGCGCTGTGTGATTTGTGTGTCATGAGAATAATGGTAGGTATGTCTGACCTACCTGGGTACTGTTGCACGCAGTATACTGCTCATGGTGGACATGCATCTTTCACATTTGGCCCATCGGATGTTATTATGTTCATCTTACGTGGAACATCGTTCATTATGGGTGGTGTGACAGCAAACACTACGGGGCATGTGCCTTTACATCGCCAATGACCTATTGCCACCTCTGCGTATGTGTTGGATTCAGTCTGTGGTGTACAACATGGACAGGTGCATGTATCCTTTCAAAAACATCTGTGATATTCATCTGCTAACAGGTGTGAGCAGTCTGGGGGCTGGCATATGTTTGACGTGACTCACCATGCATTGCTGGGGACATGGCTCCGTTACAGACCTTCCAAATTAGATGTTGTATTTAAGGGGTTTGGGTTGTTGTTTAGGCACATCCACATCTGCAGCTATCTGATCATCTGGGTACATCTACAGTGTGTGTGTGGAGCTCAGGACCCCATGGACTGTAACAGATGTGCAACCTACCCAACATAGCTTAGGAACATATGTGACAGACATACCCTCCGTTACAGTCAGCTCTCGAGCCCCATGGGTGTTGTGTGTCCTACAGCACCTTAGCAGCGAAATGCATCATATAAACAGGGTGTTTCGAGGAAAACCATACACAGGTATCAGGACTCCTGCAGATGGGGAGAATGGATTCAACAGCATAGGCACACTGCACCATATCACCAGGGTGGGTGAGGGCCCACTCAGATGGGCTCCCTGTACTCCTGGGGATAGGGGGATGTATCAAACAACATTAGCAAACAAACCCATAGCACCAGGGTGATTGAGGGTCCACTCTGATGGGCTCTCTGTACTCCTGGGGATAGGGGGGATGTATCAAACAACATTAGCAAACTAACCCATAGCACCAGGGTGATTGAGGGTCCACTCATGGGCTCTCTGTACTCCTGGGGATAGGGGGGATGTATCAAACAACATTAGCAAACTAACCCATAGCACCAGGGTGATTGAGGGTCCACTCTGATGGGCTCTCTGTATTCCTGGGGATAGGGGGGATGTATCAAACAACATTAGCAAACTAACCCATAGCACCAGGGTGATTGAGGGTCCACTCTGATGGGCTCTCTGTACTCCTGGGGATAAGGGGGAATGTATCAAACAACATTAGCAGACATCCCCATATCTGCAAGGTGAATGAGGGCCTACTTTGATGGGCTCTCTGTACTCCTGGGGATAGGGGGGATGTATTAAACCACATTAGCAAACATCACCATCTCTGCAGGGTGAGTGTGAGTGTACTTTGATGGGCTCTCTGTACTCCTGGGGATAGGGGGGATGTGTTAAAGAGCATTAGTAAACATCCCCATCTCTGCAGGGTGAGTGTGAGTGTACTTTGATGGGCTCTCTGTACTCCTGGGGATAGGGGGGATGTGTTAAAGAGCATTAGTAAACATCCCCATCTCTGCAGGGTGACTGAGGGCCTACTTTGATGGGCTCTCTGTACTCCTGGGGATAGGGGGGATGTGTTAAACAACATTAGCAAACATCACCATCTCTGCAGGGTGAGTGTGAGTGTACTTTGATGGGCTCTCTGTACTCCTGGGGATAGGGGGGATGTATCAAACAACATTAGCAAACAACCCCATAGCACCAGGGTGTTTGAGGGCCCACTCTGATGTGCTCTCTGTACTCCTGGGGATAGGGGGGATGTATCAAACAACATTTGCACACAAACCCATAGCACCAGGGGGACTGAGGGCCCACTCTGATGTGCTCTCTGTACTCCTGGGGATAAGGGGGATGTGTCAAACTACATGGTTTGACAACCCCATATCTCCAGGTTGATTGAGGGCCCACTCTGATGGCCTCTCTGTACTCCTGGGGATAGGG
Organism: Ichthyophis bannanicus; assembly: GCA_033557465.1. Lineage (NCBI taxonomy): Eukaryota > Metazoa > Chordata > Amphibia > Gymnophiona > Ichthyophiidae > Ichthyophis > Ichthyophis bannanicus. Next base: position 195,427,778 of record CM066037.1, on the reverse strand, counting down.
GGGATGTGTTAAACAACATTATCAAACATCCCCATCTCTGCAGAGTGACTGAGGGCCCACTTTGATGGCCTCTCTGTACTCCTGGGGATAGGGGGGATGTATCAAACAACATTAGCAAACATCCCCATCTCTGCAGGGTGAGTGTGAGTGTACTTTGATGGGCTCTCTGTACTCCTGGGCAGGGCCGGCCCGTCCATTGAGCAAGAATGTTTTTTGCACAGGGCCCCACATTTCAGGGGGCCCCACGCAAAAAACATCTTGCATCCCAAAGTTTTAAAAAATCATAAACCGGCTGCGGCTGCCGCCGTGGCAGCGGCAGAATGGAGAATCCCGCGGGGCCCATTTACAGTCCTTACCACCCCCCCTGCCCCCATCAGCCCAGCTAAGTTTAAAAAAAAAAAAAACCAGAAACCGGCTGCTGCTGCCGCTGCCGCCGTGGCAGCGGCAGAATGGAGAATCCCGCGGGGCCCCCTTTCCTGCAGTCTTCTATGCGGCCTCCGTCGGCTGTCAGAGCTGCGCGAAGAGAGAGAGCTTCTCCTCTCGCAGCTCTGTTAATCACGCCGCGGGGCTGAAGGGAAATCACATCAGCCCCGCGGCGGGATTAACAGAGCCGCGAGAAAGGGAAACTCTCCCTTCGCGCGGCTCTGAAAAGCCCGCGCTGAGGCCGCATAGAAGACTGCAGGACAGGGGGGCCCCGCGGGATTCTCCATTCTGCCTCTGCTACGGCGGCAGCGGCAGCAGCAGCCGGTTTCTGGGTTGTTGATTTTTTTAAACTTAGCTGGGCTGATGGGGGGGGGGGGTGGTGGTAAGGACTGTAAATGGGCTGATGGGGAGGGAGGGAGGGAGGGGGGTAAGGACTGTAAATGGGCTGATGGGGAGGGAGGGAGGGAGGGGGGGTAAGGACTGTAAATGGGCTGATGGGGGAGGGAGGGAGGGGGGGTAAGGACTGTAAATGGGCTGATGGGGAGGGAGGGAGGGAGGGGGGGTAAGGACTGTAAAAGGGCTGATGGGGAGGGAGGGAGGGGGGTAAGGACTGTAAATGGGCTGATGGGGAGGGAGGGGGGGTAAGGACTGTAAATGGGCTGATGGGGAGGGAGGGAGGAGGGGTAAGGACTGTAAATGGGCTGATGGGGAGGGAGGGGGGGGGTAAGGACTGTAAATGGGCTGATGGGGAGGGGGGGTAAGGACTAAATGGGCTGATGGGGGGGGGGGTTAGGACTGGTAATGGGCTATAGGGGGTTCGGACTGGAAGTCGGCTGATGGGGGGGTTAAGACTGGGAATGGGCTATGGGGGGGTTAGGACAGGTAATAGACTATGGAGGGGCTAAGACTGGAAATGGGCTGATGGGGAAGTTATGACAGGTAATGGGCTATGGGGGGCTACGACTACAAGTGGGCTGATGGGGGGATTAGGACTGGAAACGGGCTATGGGGCGGTGGGCTAAGACTGGAAATGGGCTGATGGGGGGTGTTAGGACTGGTAATGGGCTGATGGGGGGATTAGGACTGGAAATGGGCTATGGGGGGTTAGGACAGGTAATGGGCTGATGGGGGTTACAACAGGTAATGGGCTATGGGGGGGCTAAGACTACAAGTAGGCTGATAGGGGGTTAGGACTGGTAATGGGCTGTGGGGGGCGTTAGGACTGGTAATGGGCTGGGGGGGTTAGGACTGGTAATGGGCTGGGGGGGGTTATTACTGGTACTGGGCTATGGGGGGGTTACAACAGGTAATGGGCTATGGGGAGCTACGACTACAAGTGGGCTGATGGGATTAGGACTGGAAATGGGCTATGGGGGGTTTAGGACAGGTAATGGGCTGATGGGGGGGTTACAACAGGTAATGGGCTATGGGGGGGCTAAGACTACAAGTAGGCTGATAGGGGGTTAGGACTGGTAATGGGCTGTGGGGGGCGTTAGGACTGGTAATGGGCTGGGGGGGATTAGGACTGGTACTGGGCTATGGGGGGGTTACAACAGGTAATGGGCTATGGGGAGCTACGACTACAAGTGGGCTGATGGGGGCATTAGGACTGGAAATGGGCTATGGGGGGTTAGGACAGGTAATGGGCTGATGGGGGGTTACAACAGGTAATGGGCTATGGGGAGCTACGACTACAAGTGGGCTGATGGGGGGATTAGGACTGGAAATGGGCTATGGGGGGGTTAGGACTGGTAATGGGTTGATGGGGGGGTAAGACTGAAAATGGGCTGATGGGAGGGTAAGGACTGGAAGTGGGCTGATGGGGGGGTTAGGACTGGTAATGGGCTATAGGGGGTTCGGACTGGAAGTGGGCTGATGGGGAGGTTAGGACTGGTAATGGGCTATAGGGGGTTCGGACTGGAAGTGGGCTGATGGGGGAGCTAGGACTGGTAATGGGATGGGGGGTTGCTAGGACTGGAAATGGGCTGAGTGGAAGGGGGGCTTGAACGGCAAATAGCTGATGGGGACAGGGGCTTGGAATGGAAATGGGCTGAGTGGAAAGGGGGCTTGAACTGCAAATAGCTGTTGGGGAGGGGGGCTTGGAATGGAAATGGGCTGTGAGGAGAGGGAGCTAGGACTGGAAATGGGCTGAGTGGGGGGGGGGCTAGGACAGGAAATGGGCTGATGGAGGGGCCAGGATAGGACTGGAAATGGGCTGTTGGGGGTGCTAAGGTTGGAAATGGGCTGTGGTGGGGGCTTGAATTGAAATGGACTCATGGAGGGGCTAGAACTGGAAGTAGGCTCATGGGGGGCTTGGATTGGAAATGGGCTGAGTGGAGGGGAGCTAGGATTTGACATGGGCTGATGGTGGGGCTAGGAAAGGAATAGAAATGAGCTGATGGGGGGCTGGGATTGGAAATGAGCTGATGGAGGAACTGATAGGACTGGAAATGGGCTGATGAGGGGCTGGGATTGGAAATGAACTGATGGATGGACTCGGATAGGACTGGAAATGGATGGGGGAGCTAGGACTGGAAATGGGTTGATGGTGGGGCTAGGATAGGATTGGAAATGGGCTGATGGGGGACTAGGACTGGAAATGGGCTGATGCAGGGACAAGAAGGGAGCAGATGCTGGGTGGGGCTGGAACTAGAAAGGAGCTGATGTTGGGGGAGGATTAGAATGGGATGGAGCTGGGAGAGTGAAATGGAGAGGGAAAAATATTTTGCGTGGGAGGGAAGACAAATCTACAATTGGCTGGATATTGGGAGAGTAAGTGGGGATTGAGGATGGAGGGATAAAATTTGAGTGGATGAAATAGGAATGAGGAAAGAGCAAAAGGAGAAAGATTAGTATGTTAAAGCAGATGTAGAGAGAGAATGGAAAAAAAAAAACAAGACAGAAGAAAGGACAAATGGACAGCAGATGGAGAGTTAGCAGAAGACACGAAGAAACCAGAAGAAAGTGGCTGGAACAATTGCAACTGAAAAAAAATGCACAAAAGGTAGAAAAATATCTCTTTATTTTGAATTTATTAACTGGAATATGTCAGCTCTGGGAAATGTGCATCATTAATTTTTGCGCTTTGTTTAGTACAAGAGGAAATTAATTTATAGTTTTATTTCTACAGTGTTGTTGTATATTCCAAGTTTGGCTTTTGGGGTTCCCAGTTTAATTATTGTCTTCCTGTTTCTAAATTGTGATTCCTTGTTTGGTGATGGTCTATGTTCTGCATGTGTAACTGAGCTGAGGTATTCTGTTTATGTAATTCCTATTTGACATTGCCACTTGTTCTGTCCCCTGTAGGTCATGTATTATTGTTCTCTGAAATGTATTGGTTTAATATTTGCAGTGTTGCCTTTTGATAGGTAGAGTATGGTGCTTTGTGAGTCCTGGTAGTGCTGTTAGGATACGGCGGGTTTGCTATGGGTTCTAAATGGGCAGTGTTTGTAGTAGTTCCTAATGTGCCTGGCGGTTGGTACTGGAGTATAGTAATGTAGAAACCTTTTAGTCTTTCTTTATCCATATACTCATTAAGAGGCATGTTTACTAAAAGTTAGTGTATGGTAACATTATGCAAATATTTATGCAAACGAGGCACCTTATGCAAATGAGGCCCCGCACCGAGTCTCCGCACATGGCCCCGCACCCCCCTTGGGCCGCCCCTGCTCCTGGGGAGAGGGGGGATGTGTTAAATAGCATTAGCAGACATCCCCATATCTGCAGGGTGACTGAGGGCCCACTTTGATGGCCTCTCTGTACTCCTGGGGATAGGGGGGATGTATCAAACAACATTAGCAAACATCACCATATCTGCAGGGTGACTGAGGGGCCACTTTGATGGCCTCTCTGTACTCCTGCAGATAGGGGGGATGTGTCAAACCACATTAGCAAACATCCCCATATCTGAAGGGTGACTGTGGGCCCACTTTGATGGAATCTCTGCACTGCTGGGGTTAGGGGGGATGTGTCAAACAACATGGTCTGACAACCCCATATCTCCAGGGTGATTGAGGGCCCACTCTGATGGCCTCTCAGGGCTCCTGGGGATAGGGGAGTTGCCTTTACCAACATTGGCAAAGAACCCCATAGCTCCATGGTGTCTGACAGACCATGTGATGCAGATTTCTCAAGCCCTAACGATTGGCCATATGTGTTACCCTGCAGATGCAGACCCCGGCATCAGCACATGATGTTTCCAGAGCCTCCTTAGCCAGATCTATGGCCTAGCTGTGTTACAGTATGTTGTAGCACATCAACAGAAGCTGATTCCATGACTACAGGATGGCATCATGCCCTATGTGACCAAGTCCATCAACACCTGGGTACATGGAAAACTACTCAGATGTGATACATAAAGATGTGTACATGTGGTTTTAGCTGCTGCACTTTACTGTTGTAGACCACCTACACACAGCAGCATGGACAGCTGCAATCACCCCTGTCTTTGTATATGGCTATTTTGACATGCTGCCATACACTTACCTCACGTTTGTTTTCCGCCACATGGTTGAACCGCCTTGTGATGCGTTCCCAGGCCCTACGCACCTTTCCGGTGTCCCTTCCCCTGGAGGCCCCTGGGAAGAGCTTCTTTTGCTTGGGCCCTATCAAGATTGCCAGGTGGCGCAGCTCTCTCCGACTAAATGCTGGCTTCCTAGTGCGGGACGCCATTTTCTTGTCTGCACGTTTAGCCGCCGTGACGCACACACCTCAACTTCCGCATTTGCGCACATCGTTTCGCGCACATGCGCGGCGCATGGCTACGCGCCCGAGATAGGCGCACAACAGCGTTCTGCATGGCTGCATGCCAGGAATATGCACATTGAGAATGCACGCATCTTTCCGACACACTGGGTAGTGTGTGGACAACAGTATGTCTACTGACCTCTGCAGCCACACATAGCACCGATGTATCTCTCATGTTCAAAAGAACACTTATATTATTATGGATTATTCTTGTTTACACAGTGTGGTCTTGAACCTATGGACACACATTCAATGATTGTTAGTGCATTGTCTGATGAGGTGTGCTATGTGTGTCACATAGCAGGTATTGGCAGGACACTTATAACAAGGGGTGCTGACAAACCATCAGCGTTGGCAAACATACCCCCTGGAAATTTGGGGTTGTGTGTGCCTCTGGAGTATGTTCAGTCGTGTATCTCGATGTTTTCCCTACAAGGATGTGGGGTTTGCCATGGTGGGGTGGGGAAGGCACCATATTTGAACATTGCACATGCACAATAGTTTGCGTGCAGACCATTACGAGGTGATGTAGGTCGGCATGACACCTTGTTGCACGTTATCCTTTACTACATGTGCTGCCATACAGTGCTGGTGGCAGAGGTGTAGCACAACGGTTAATGGTTGTTAGATGGACTGTTAAACCTGGGCTCATGTGTTCCATTATCCAGAGGGACTGTGGATTACGTGTCTCAGGCAGCACACATTATTCTTCAGCAATGGCAATTTATACATAGTGCTTTCAATGTACATTGTTACTGCGTGCAGCATATATCTTCTTACGTTGCAACTGTGTTACTTGCAGCAGTTTCCTTTATACATGACATATGTACTGCCAGGAGCAACACCCTTACAGTGCTATACACGCCATGTGCAGTGAAGCATTGTTCCTAATGTATCAATGCACCCGTGATAACCACAGCACACAGTCTGCAGGATTTCCTCCTTACCCAGCCAGGCATCTGTTCTCAGCTATAGAGCTGTGTCCCACAGCTCACCTCGCTGCCTGTGAAGCCAGAGGATATGTGTTCCCATCCACAGTGCGGTAATTTGTGGGTGCAGCCAATGACAGATGTTTTAATGGAAATTAGTAGTGGCAGCTCTACGCTCCTCACAGTGCTGTAAGCCTCAGGTGCCCCATAAGCCACCTTATAGGGAAGCCTATGGTTAAAGCACTGTGATGGTTTGGCTGTTTGAAGTACTACATGACATTACACACATACTGGCCCAGGCAGCCCCCATGTACCCTGTAGAATAGTTATCTGCATGTTAAAATGACCTGATCTATGTCTGGCCAGTTTGTGCAAAGTAAACAGCACTGATGCTGACTAGCACAGTATATGCAGCAATGTGCCTAACTAAAAATGTTTGCTGCCTAACCACACTAGGGATTTGAACCAACAATCTTTTGCTTCACAGGCATTGTATTCACCACTGGGCTACAGCTCTATATGTGTGAAAAGAGGTCTGGCTGGCTACAATATGAGGTATGCATAATGTGTGTTGCGCTTAACAGGGTAGGGGTACTCCACTCACACCCATGATGCACTGCACATGCAAAGCAGCAGTCTACACATTTTCCAAGGATGGGGTGTGCACCCCCACAACACCTAGGCCTAGTGCTGTGTACAGACCTTCTGTGTTGCTGCTACAGAGTGGCTACAGATCGTCTCAGTGTGGGTGGCCTGTGCTCACCCTGAGGGTGAGGTGGCGTGCACAACACCTCTCCTTGCTGAAAGGCCTATACCTCATGTTCCATGTGTGCCAATGTTTGATAGGTTGTTCTATCAGACACACCTACGGTACACCTCTGTCCATCTATATAACCCAACCACATCTGGGCCTTGTGGACTTTGATGCACATGGAATAGTGCATATCCTGTGTGTGTGTGCCATGGCCACATGATGTATGTGCGAGGGAAGGAGCTGTATGGACACCTAGGCAGAGTGTGACAGCCCACCGAACCTGCCCTCTGGAACCCAGGATCCCCCAGAAAACCAATGCACATTCTCTATCCCTGCAATGGTGGCAGCGGGAGACAGGGCCATCAACCTCAGTCCAGCTGCTGTTGGAGGAAGCAGCAGAGCACCTTCTACAGTTCTGTACGCATCCACACTTCAAACGCAGACCCATGCTAGGCCTTGAAACACCCCACACCACACCACCATCTCACATTTTCCAGCAACGAGCACAGTGGGTCACCAGCTGCAGAACCCTGCGAGGTGTCCCAGACATACACACACTAACTGCAGACAGTCTGCTAGCCAGTCCACTGTGCATGCTACGGCAGGACATGTGTGCACCCATGACTAGGATGGGAGCACACCCACCAGACAGTTAACTCAGTGATTGGGCCCCAGAACTACAGAAGCCATATACATCACATGAGAGACCGACTATATGCCACAATGGCGGAACCTAGCCATGCCGTGGTCACTGCTGAGTCAGGGAGAGAGTGACCTCCCAGCAGGACATGCTGTGGACACCATGTCTGTACAGGTGGTGGCCAGGCAGTACAATGTCCCAGACATTGCCCTATGCCCAGTGCAGTTGCATCCTGCTCATGCCACCCTGTCTGAGCTATACCCACAGTGCCTTGCTCCTCATTATGCACATTGGCAGGCCAATAATGGCACAGTACTATCAGCTTGGTCTGCGGAGGGTTTTGTCAAGCACCATACACTGGATAGACAAACACACACGCCCCACACCTATGGCAGCAATGAGCAGCTGAAGAGGTATTTGGCAGCCCTGGCAAACGCGCCATTACTGGGCACAGTGCAGGCATGGCTATGTTAGTCGGAAACGTTGCTGTCATGCTTCAGGGTGCTGCACTCTGTCAGACACATGACCTTTCGCACATTCCACAGACATCAGAGAGATTGGTGTGATACAACTCATTGAGCTAATTGTGCTTAACTTTCCCATTTCTATGTGCCAGGAATCATAGCAGCCTTTCGATATCTGTGTACCGTATACCCATGATTAATGTGGCATTGCTAATGTATGCACATGCTAGTATTGGGAGATACACACAGGGCCCAAAATCCAGCCTCTGCATTTGACTTTGGATGATGGAGCCTGCAGGTGCAGGTGTTTCCACCCCTGTTGGCCACTGCTTTATGCCAGAGGTTCACAACTACAGTCCTGGTGGGCCAAACACTGTTCAGGTTTTCAGGATATCCCTGATGAATATGCCTATGATACCTCTGCATACCATGGGGCCAGGACCTGCAATTGCAGGACACACATCTTTCTTGCAGACTGCATCCAACCTGAAGGAATTTTTTAAGCTCCAGGACTGCATTTGGGGGACTCTGCTGTAGGGAATGCATATGTTTATGTGTTGTGTCATTTAAGCAAAGATATGAGTGTTTCACCCACGCTTATGTCCTCCGCATTAAGGCTTCAGTCTTTACTATCATGTTTTCTTCAAAGTGTAAAATGTGGGTACTGGTATGGCAGGTGCCCCAGCTGGGCTTTGAGCCGGTGATGTTCTGGTCCATAACATCCGCTGCACCACCATCTTAGCACAGAAACAGTGCATTCCCTGGGGTGTCCATGGCTGTTTCTCAGACAGGAACTGTCTTTTGGGGTGCACTGAACCCACGTGAGGGGGATGGTCCACCACCTGCTGTGAGCAGCACACACTGCCCCCTCCACCACTGGTAACCCTCTGGCAACATGCTATTTTTATTTATTTATTTATTTATTTATTTTATTTATTGTTCTTTTATACCGCACTCTTTTTCATCAGCGCGGTTTACATTAAACAGAAATACTCATTACAATCAACAAATTGTGATAAGTTTACATATAACAGGAGTAGTCAACTGGGAATTTAACTTTGGGAAACTTTGTACATATTTGTAAATAACATATATACAGAGGATAGGATTTCTTAGTTACATCTTGAGTAAATAAGGTATATACAATTTTATATTCTGCACCATTGCTGTTTACATTGCACTGGCATCTTCATTAGGGGCAGCATGGAACCTGACTGGTGTTTGGCCCTCCAGGGCTGCCTTTGGGAGACTCTGCTCTAAGTACCACACTTTTACGGTGTTTGTGTTCATTGCTGTTCAATATATAAATTTGAGGCATGTTTCTGTTCCCAGAAATACCTGGCAGTCTTTACTACCATGTTTTCTTCATGTGTAAAATAAGGGGATTGGGTTGGAGGCTGACACAACTGAGATTTGAACCTGTGACCTTCTGTCCTTGAACACACTGTCTGTGTGCACTGCGCCACTGTGTTGTCATTGGAGATCAATGAGCAAAATGTGCTTAAAGTAGGAATTTATATCTGCCAGTTATCATGGCCAACGTTTGATAGCTGCGTACCATATACCGAGGTGTAGGGTGGCAGTGCTAAGGTCTGAAACTGCTAGTATTGGGAGATACAAACAGGACCCAATGTCCTGCCTCTCCATGAGGCATTGGTCAATGGGGCCTGTGGGGTGGGGTGTGTGTGTGTGTCTGGCCCTGTTGGCTGCTTCTTTACAGCACAGTGTCCCAACTCCAGTCCTGGTGTTCCAAACAATGTTTGGCTTTTCATGCTGTCCCTCATAAGCTACATCAACATACCATGGGGGTTGGTGCATAGATATGCAGCACAGACATCTTTATTGAGGCAACATGTATCCTGAATGATGTGGGGCACTCCAGGACTGCATTTGGGAGATTATGCTCTGGGTAATGCAGCTTTTTATGGTGTCTGTGTTTGGAGTGATAAGATATAGGCATATTAACCATGCTTATGTTTTCCGCAATACAGGATTATCCTTACTATCATGGTTTTGTTTTAAGAAAAATATGTGGACTGGATTGGCAGTAGCCCCAGCTGGGCTTCTGAACCTGTGCCCTTCTGTTCCTGCACTCACTGTGTGTGTGCACTGCACCACCTTCTTGCCACAGATATGCTGTGTTCCTTGGGGAGTCCATGACTGCACATCCAATAGGGCCTGTCTGTTGCGGTAGACGGTGCCAGCCTGCACAGGCCTAGGCCACTGTCTGCTGTGGTTTGCAGCCACTGCCCCCTCCACCACCTGTAACCTTCCAACAACATGCATACATGTCCCTATCTGGGAAAAACATATGACATGAGTGAGTTGTAGCACTCCAGGACTCACTTTGGAGGACTCGGCTATAGGAAATGGCCATTGTTATGGTTTGAGTGCAGTGTGTGGTCAAATATAGGTGTTGGGACCATGCTTATGTTCTCTGCAAAGTCGGAGTGTGTGTACTCTCACTATTTAGTGGTGGCTAAAAATATGGGGACTGGTTTGGAAGGTGCCCCAAATGGGATTTGAACCTGTGACTCTATGGTCCTACAGGCACTGGCTGTGTCTGCTGCACCACACTGTGGCCACAGAGACAGTGCAGTCTCTGGAGATAGGAAACCTGGCTGCACGAGTCAGAAACCCTGCTCAGCACAATTCTACTGTGGGCTCGTTTACCTTGTATGGGGACAGGGGTGCAATTACACCTCAAAAATTACCTCCACTAAAAGGGGACACACCCAAAACCTTGCTGGGGAACAGTGATATCAATGGGCAACATGACATGCAGTCCCAAGACAACTCCATTACACTGCAGTGAATTTTGAACAAATCTACGGAGCGTAGACCCTTAAAAAAACCATTTTTTCTTTTTTGGAGGTTTCCATGGAGTGTTTTTTATGGTTGCCCATTAATATCACTGTTGCCCAGCTTAATTATTATTTATTTGGGATTTTTTGAGGTGATTTTCAAGGTATATTTGCACTTTTGTTCTGTGCACATGTATCACAGTGCTCACGTTTTGCAGGTTTCCCCGGTTTTGCTTTACATTGCTGACAGAAATGGTTTCTCTTCCCTTTAAATCGGCTCTAACGCGAGGGTTTCACTCGCGGTATTTTACATGCCAAAGTTGAGCCGCGCTCCTGTGCGGGGAGCCTCTCCCCTCCCACTCTCCACCCATTGACCCCGTCCCCCCGCCCCTCTGGCGCCTTCCTCCGCCCTCCGTAAGCGTTTCCCCGCCTCTATCGCACATGAGCGCCCCGCACACGTGCGGCCGCCCGTTAATGTGACGCGCACGCGTGCGCGGCGCTTAAGAGCTCTTAAATGCATCATTAGCGGCCGCTCTTGTGCGCCGTGCACGTGTGCGCGGTTTAGTAAACATACCCCATAGTCTTAAAATGGGCCTACACCTTAATGTAAAGAAGACAAAGATCCTGACAACTGGCAAAATCAATAAGTTCATCGTTGTTGGAAAATAAAGTGAAATAGTTCACAACATTGACCTACTTGGATCAACCATCAATAAAGAAATGACAAGCAGTCAAGAAATCCGATGACACATTGTTCTTGGCAGAATGGCTATGAAGAACCTAGACAAGATTCTCAAGAGCAGAGATGTCTCTCTCCATACAAAGACTCCACTTGTTCAAGCTATGGCATTTTCAATTACATCATATAGATGTGAAAGTTGGACAGTGAAAAAGATAGGAAGAAAATCGATGTCTTTGACTTATGATGCTGGCGACAAGTACTGTGTATACATACATGGACTGCCCAAAGAACAAACCAGTCAGTACTAGAGGAGATCAAACCTAAGCTTTCTTTACAAGCTCAGATGACACGACTTCGACTCTCATACTTTAGACACATCATGCGAAGAGAGAGATCATTAGAGAAAGACATCATGCTTGGCAAGGTAGAAGGTCAATGCAAAAGAGGAAGGCCGGCAATGAGATGGATCGAGACAATAACAGCAGCTATAGGTGTCACTCTATCAACAATGAGGTGCCTGACTGAAGACCAAACACAGCTTAGGACAATTATCCAGAGGGTTGCCATGAGTTGACACCGACTTGGCGGCACTTAACAACAACAACAACAACAACAAATTATAGTATTTTATAATTTATGTGCACTCTGTTCACACTCAATCCAAACTGTGCACATGTGTGCACCAACAGTGAAAGTATGCACTATTGGCCCTACATATGTACTTACAGAATTGAGACTGGCTAAACTATGTGTAAAGGCCCAATTACGTGCATAAATCACCAAAATACCATGATTTGCATGCACTTATGATGCCTATCTTTGGGACTCCTTGTAAAATTACCCTTTAACGTTTACAAACAGTACAGTGCATTAACCATTAGCACGCATTACTGTAATTGCCAAGTTAAAGAGCTAATGCAAAAAGCAGTATTTTGAGGCAGGGACTGTGCCTTACCGGAGTCATTACCGCACATTATCTATTAATATGGCAGATAATGCAGAGTAATTAACACTACTTCAAGAGGTAGAGATAACTGCATCGTACATTATCAATCTTTTACTAAGAGCAGCAAGTTTTCACTGTTAACTACATGGCAGCCCTGCCCGAAATGCTGTAAATACCCCCCAACAGTTAATGTAGAGGTTTTGTCGTTACGCATGTTAATTTTCGCTATTAAGTCAATGGTAACTGCAAAACCTTAGCACACTTCAGTACAAAGGGTTTTTGAGTTTTATCTGATCTTCTTTTTGCTTTTTAACACAGGTATATTTTTAAGGCCTATTTTACTAAAACACATTAACTGGTTAATGGACATTTTAACCCATAGCTATAGACAGTCGGGAACACTAAAGCCCTCCTTGCTCGCCTTCAAAGAGCGCTATCGGCATTAACAGCCCAAAGTTTTGCTGAAAAAAAGAAACACTTCTCTACTCTTATAAATTCTTCTGCCTGTAAATCTAAATCAACTTTCTCTGTTGCTGCTCACCTCACTTTTCTTAATACTTCTCCATCCCTGCCCCTAGCAGGTGCTCCCTTGGCTGATGATATGGCCACTTTCTTCACCGCTAAGGTCTCATCTGCCCGGTTGAGGTTGCCAGTAGCCCTGCCTTCACACTGCCTGCCTTATCTGACTCTGCTCGCCCCGCTCTTCCCCATACCTGGAATAAATTCGCACCATCACATCAGCCAGAAAGACCACTTGTGCCTTAGATCCTATCCCTTCAGTATGGCTTACAGAAGCCTCTTTGGCATTAATTCCCACCATTTATTCCTTGATTGACAATAATTTGTCCTCAGGTTGTGTTTCCTCAGCCTGGAAGAAAGCCTTGATTCACCCTTGTCTGAGGGGGCTCAAGCTGGTCCTTCCTGATCCTGCACACCACCATCCCATTTCTAACCTCAAATTTATTTTCAAACTGGCAGAAAGATCTATTCTTACACAACTAACTGAGCACCTTGAACACATCTGTGCTTTACACCCTTGACAATCTGGCTTCTGTTCCCTCCAAAGTACAGAAAGCATTCTTACCTCTGTTCTCAATGACCTTCATTGCAGCCTTGACCAGTGTATGTTTGCCTTGACCATCTCTCTGATCTCACAGCTGTATTCGACCTGGTCGACCACAATCTCCTTCTTTCCCAGCTTTTCAATATCGGTCTTCAGGGTAGCATTTGGCCTGGTTCTCCTCTTTCCTCTTAGACAGAGCCTACCAGGTCAGCCTGCACCACACTACTTCTGCTCCCTACTCCCTCCCTTGTGGAGTTCCCCAAGGCTCAACTCTCCCACCTATTCTATTCAACGTCTTCCTTAGTCCCCTGGCCAATCTTTTCCACTTCTTAAGCATTCTGTTCTACATGTATGCAGACGACATACTCCTCATTTCAAAGATTGACAACTTCTTTTCTGATCTCTCCTCCACTAACGCTGCCTGCTAAAACCACTGCCACTTCAGTTACTGGCTTAGGGACAGCCCCTTCTCTAACTCCTGCTTTAGGGACTGTTCCAATCACTCTTCACTCCTCCTTCAAATATTTAGTTATTTATATTGATTCCAAGCTGTCCTTCAGTACACACATCAGTGATCTTACCAAGTCCACCTTCTGTGCTCTCCATACTTTCCAATCCTTTCGCCCTTTCTTGGATACTTCTGTGCAAATCTCTGACCTCCTCAGTACTGTCACCAGGAGGCTTGACTATTGTAATATCATTTATTCCAGTCTTCTTAGCTCTCAGTTAAAGAGGCTCCAATCCATTCAAAACACGGCTATCTGGGCCTTGGCCACAGTAAAGAAATATGATCATGTGACCCCTCTTCATTCAGCACCATTGGTTTCCGTTCTCCCAATTCTTACACTACAAGATCCTTATCCTAGCACACAAAGCTCTCCACAACAATGCACCTCAGTATCTCTCACATCTTACCATCCCATACGCCCCCCCTGTTGCCTATGCTGCCGTCATGACAACAGATTAATACAGCCTCCTCCTTCCCATATTCACTATGAGACTACCAGATGTTCTGCATTCTCCTGTATTGCCCCTGCCCTCTGGAACTGTCTGCCTTCTCACATCTGTTTGGAACTCTCCTTCAATAAGCTCAAAACCCTTTTGAAAACACACCTCTTTGAACACCCTTTGACTTTCAACCAACTTAGGGGCCTGCACCGTCCTGAATTCTTTGTTGGATATAATTGTTTGTTGGCAATTGTCCTGCAGTGCTGTCCTACCACATTGTCCTGATGTGCTAGTCTCTCTCCCTTCTCCTCTTCCTTTTCTCTCCACACATTGGCATTCTATTCCTCCTTTTTAAAATTACTAGTTGTAAAGCGCTCTGTGTGCCCAACAAAGGGCGGTACATCAAATTGAAATAAACTATAATAGTGCATGCCTTCACATGCTAAATTACACATTAATCGGCACTTGCGGGATCAGGAGGGGAATGGGCGGAGAGTGAATATGGTGAGTGCATTGCCACTAGCACCAGGGCAATTGCCATGCACTCAAAGTCAACATAGCTTCTAATGTGGGTTCACCTAACAACTCTTCTTTAGAAGTCGTTAAATGGACCCGACCTAACGGAGTGCACATTAGGAAAAACACATCACACATTAGCTGCCTGGGACATACTGAACACCCCCCTCCCCCCGAAATCTAACCTGCAACCTTTGCCATTAACATGCGAGAGATTGTCGAGTTAATGGCAAATCCATTGCAAGCTTTAGTAAAAGGGGCCCTTAATCTTTGTTCATCATGTATTTTGTTTTCTATTGTATCATTGCTTTAAGCATTGTATGCTGCAGTGTTTTAAAAAATACATATATTTGGCACCAGTATTTGAATAGGCTGTGGAGAGTGTGTTCAATGCCAAATGTTATTTATTCATTCATTCATCACATTTCATTACACGCTTTATAACATTTTTTTTACTTCAAGCATGATACAATAATCTATCTATCTATCTATCTTTCTATCTATCTATCTATCTAAGTAGTTTAGCTTAGGACAGCTTTTTTTTCCTCTCATAAATTAAATCATTTAGCTATATGAATAGCGTCTGACTATCACGAATATCCCTGTAGTTGGGCAAAATGCCTTCACTCCTCCCTGGCACTATATGGATAGTGCTGAAGAGGTAAGAAGGAATTTTCAGCAGCATGTAATGCCGCTGAAAATTCATAGATAGAAGATGTACAGTAGTTGCCACAGAAAGTATAAGTTCCTTTGAATATATTGGCCTCTGCTTTTAGGGTTGCTTTGTACATCAGAATTCTAGATGAATGGTAGAGAAGTATTTTAAAATAAATAAATATTGAGTGAAAAAATATTTTCTCTGATTTGTTTTAAATATGCTACCTATTTGTTTCATAAAGTATCACCTCTCAGTAATGTTGGATAGGGTAAATAACCATTCCCTAATATACCATTCCACCATACTCATGATTTTACTGATGTCTATCATATCGTCTCTCGGCTGTCTTTTCTCCAAGGTTAAAAGTCCTAACCTATTTAGCCTATATGAGCCATTTCTTTTCTCTTAATTATTTTGGTTGTCTTCCTTCTGTATCTTTTCCAGTTCTACTACATCTTTTGTGAGGCAAGACAACCAGAACTGGATTCTGGCCTTCTGTTTAATCAACAAATTTCATCTGTTGTGAAGTTGTCTGTTTATCTGTTTATTTTTTATGGCTGATCCAGTCAGTTTAACATATTTGGAGAGATGTATAAGTTCAGACATTGATACATGCCCTTGCTCTGTGCAGACTTGACTATTGCAACTCTCTTTATAATGGCCTTAGATTTAGAGCAAGGAAAAGATTGCAGCTTATTCAGAATACCACTGTGAAGGTTTAATCTGTACTCATAGAGCAGATCATGTAATTCCTTTGTAAGTCAGTAAACATTGGCTTCCCATGTCTTATAGATGTTGTGACAGCTATGTAGTGTTAGAGCTCACTAACAAGCTCATGAATAAGTTGCCGTGGGTTGTTCCATTTATTTCTTTGATTGGTAGCGATTCAGGATACAATGCAATATGCAATGTGTGCCTTTGAGTCAATGCTGACTCCTGGCGACCCAGAAGCTCCTGGGTTTTCTTTGGCAGTGTGACCGGAAGTAGATTGCTGGGCCTTTCTTCCAAGGCAATGGAGGGTTAAGTGACTTGCCCAAGGCCACAAGGAGTGCTAGTGGAAATCGAATCCTGGTTGCTTGGTTACCAAGCCAGTGTTCTAACCACTAGGCTACTTCTTCACTCCTCAGGAAACAACAGCCAAGTCAAATTTCCAACCAGACTCAGTTTATGTACAAACCTTTTATTACCCAGGTTTAAAACAGCTCAAATGCATGTTCAAACCAAATCAGGATAGCTTATAGCACAAACTTCACTTTCAGATTTAACTTATATTGAGCATGCAAGTTCTCAGAACAAAACTCTATGGGGTCTATTCCATACCCCGAATAGCGGGGATGTACATCCTCGCTATACATCCCCCTTGCCATCCTCATGCAAGGTTCCCTGTATGAACAGTGGAGTTGTACAGGGAGACTTAGACGGGGACGGGAGGTGCAGGCGGGAGGAGGAGTGAGGTTATCACCCTGGAAATACAAAGCCGATTCTGAGGTCGGTCCTGTATGTCCAGGGTAGGCCGGTTAGAAAGGGGACTCATTCCACCTCAGAGGTGGAATAAGTCCTCTTGGACGCAGGGTAGTGGCGGCGGCCAGCAGGGACAAAACATGGAGGCATGTAGGACGAGCCCCGCAGCCGGACAGTTGCCAAGGGAGGCTGGATTTTGGGTCTGGCTGCAGGGGAAGGACAGTCGCGGCAGCAGCAATCGTAGCTCCTAATTGGAGCTGCGGTGCCATGGCAATGGGATGCTATTGTGAAATAAGATCCTTGATGTTAAAGCTTTGGTGGGAGTGACTTGGTGCTTACAATGGTGAAAGTGTTTCTGATGTTGTAGTGGGAGATCATTTTGCATCCAGTGATCACCAGATGGTGTGGTTCAGTATTAGGACTAGGGCTGTTAGAATCCATTCAAAGGTGAGGATCTTAGACTTTAGGAAGACTAACTTTGCGAAGATGGGCCAATAACTCAGGGAATCGTTAGCGGGATGGGAACAGCTGGGGGATGTAGAAAAACAGTGGGCAAAACTGAAAGGGGATATTTTAAGGGCAACCAACCTTTTTGTTAAAATGGTAAATAAAGGTAAAAGGAAAAGGAGACCGCTATGGTTTTCGAAAGAAGTAGCTGAAAAAGTGAAGAAAAGAGGGAGGCCTTCATGAAATACAAGAGATCACAGAGAGAGGAAGACAGGCATCTGTATTTGGAAAAACTTAGAGAAGCTAGCAAAGTAGTCAAGAAGGCAAAGATTCAAAAGGAGGAGGAAATAGCCAATGCAATAAAATGGGGGGATAAGACATTTTCAGATATATTAGTGAGAAGAGGAAGGGCAAAAAGTGATATTGTCAGACTCAAGGGTGCAGGGGAGGAATATGTAGAAGCTGATAAGGATAAAGCGGAATTGCTTAACAAATATTTTTGTTCTGTGTTCACAGATGAAGAACCAGGAGCAGGACCTCAGAAAACACCCACAAATAGAAACAGAAGCGAGGGACATCTTGAACAATTTTCAGAAGACTGTGTTCGTGAGAAACGAGCTCATCTTAAAGTAGACAAAGCGATGGGACCGGATGGGATATACCCTAGAATACTGAGGGAACTTGGGGACGTTCTAGCAGCTCCACTGACTGACCCTTTCAATGCCTCGTTGGAGTCGGGAGTGGTGCCAAAGGACTGGAGAGAGGCTCATGTGGTGCCTTTACACAAAAGCGGAAGTGAAGATGTGGTTGAAAACTACAGGCTGGTTAGTTTAACTTCGGTGGTGAGTAAATTATTGGAAACGCTGCTGAAAGAGAAAATAGTGAGGTTTCTGGAGTCCAGCGGATTACAGGATCCAAGGCAGCATGGATTCACCAGAGGCAGGTCTTGTCAGACAAATCTGATTAATTTCTTTGACTGGGTGACCAGGGAGTTGGACCGAGGGAGAGCCCTAGATGTGGTGTATTTAGATTTCAGTAAAGCCTTTGACACTATTCCTCACAGGCGACTTATAAACAAACTGAGCACCCTAGGGATGGACCCTAAAGTTACTGCTTGGGTTAGAAATTGGTTGGGTGGGAGGCGACAAAGAGTACAGGTAAATGGAACTCACTCTAAGGAGAGGGATGTTACCAGTGGTGTGCCCCAGGGATCTGTCCTTGGTCCGATTCTTTTTAACATCTTTGTTAGTGATATAGCGGAAGGGCTGTCGGGTAAGGTTTGCCTCTTTGCGGATGATACCAAAATCTGCAATAGAGTAGACACCCAGGAAGGTGTGGATAACATGAGGAGGGATCTAGCTAAGCTTGAAGAATGGTCTAGAATCTGGCAGCTGGGATTTAATTTTAAAAAATGTAAGGTCATGCATTTGGGTTGCAGCAATCCAAGAGAGCAATATAGTATAAGGGGTGAAGTACTTTTGTCCACTAAAGAAGAGCGGGACCTAGGCGTGGTTGTGTCTGATGATCTTAAAGTAGCTAAACAGGTAGAAAAGCCGACGGCAAAAGCTAAAAGGATGCTTGGGTGCATACGGAGAGGAATGGCTAGCAGAAAAAAGGAGGTGATAATGCCTCTGTATAAGTCTTTGGTGTGACCTCATTTGAAGTATAGTGTGCAATTCTGGAGACCGCACCTTCAAAAGGATGTGAACAGGATGGAGTCGGTGCAGAGGGTGGCTACTAAAATGATTAGTGGTCTTCATTATAAAGCATATGAGGACAGACTGAAGGATCTTAATATGTACACCTTAGAGGAAAGGCGGGATAGAGGTGATATGATTGAGATGTTTAAATATCTCCGTGGCATAAATGTTCAGGGAAAGAGCCTCTGTCAATTGAAAGCAAGTTCTGCTACGAGGGGACATGGGATGAGGGTGAAGGGAGATAGATTCAGGAGTGATATGCGGAAATATTTCTTTACGGAAAGAGTAGTGGATCCGTGGAATAGTCTCCCAGTGGAGGTGGTAGAGATGAGGACAGTAACTGAATTCAAAAAAGCATGGGACAAACACAGAGGATCTCTAAAGGTAAAAAGGGGACTGTTGTACGTAGTTGTTGATATGGAAGGACAGACTAGATAGGCCATGTGATCTTTTTCTGTCATCATATTTCTATGTTTCTATGAATAAGCTGGGCATCCTCCTGGTGCTCCCTGGATGTACAGTGCTAAGACCTGAATTGGCCCTGTACGTCCGGGAGCCTGGCCTGCCCACGGTCCGCCCCCCATGCCATCCCTGTCCTACTGTCCCCGCACAGCAGCTCTGTGCATGTGGGGAGAAGGGCTGCCAGAATTTGGGCAGGATGGCTAGTGAGACTGCACATCCCACCAGGACGTACGGCCCAACTAGTCGCCTTATAGAATTGAGCCTTATGGGGGACATTTTAGAAGCTCTCTTCATGATTTGGATGTCTGAAAATGGGAATTCAGATCTGCAAATCACTAAGACATCCTCAGAGCTTTCAGGAAGTGGGTGTATAGACATCCCCAGTATGATAATGTCACAGTTGCAAGGGGGTGTGGTGGAGGCATGGCTTGGGTGGTACAATGAAGGTGCACATCACTATGCGATTTCAGAAGAGACCAAGCACATCTGGCCCTGCTTCTGACCATAAATAAATTACAAAAAGGTGCTCTTTTCATGGCAGCAATGCTTCCACGGAAAAGAGCGACATGTGCTCTCACTGCCACAGTAAATTCACAGGGCCAAACCACCCCCTACATGTAACTTGACAGTCCATTTGTTGTCCTGCAGATCTCAAATGTCCTGCTGCAGCAAACATGTATCATAACTTATGCCCTCATTCAGAAATACCTTACCTCTTTCTTCAGCTGTGCATTCTGGGGATGTCCACATTTCTAAAATGGCCTGCAAACATGCACATACCTAACCTTGCTATATGTATGAGCCCGTCTCCAGAACTGGTTATGGTGACGTGCGTCATTTGGGGCGGAGACGATGCAATTTTAGAAGGCATACATGCCTCCTCTTTACTGGCACCACTCCTCCAGTATTTTGGATGTGGTGACCTGAACATCCCAGATTCTTCCTAGACACCTTCTAAAATTCTACTTCACCTCTTTAAGTGAAACGTTTTCCCAACACAGTGCATGAGAGGCTTTTATTAGCTTATAGCTAATAAGACAATCCTATTTGTAGCAACCAAACTGCTCTTCAAAAGAATACTGTCCTTTTAAATCTCAGGCACAAGGCAGCCAGACAAAGTGTTCCTTCTTCTATGGCCCTACACTTCAATTACTTTTGCCAGTATTCCACAGGGAACAATGTAATAGAGACAGTTCATTTGCTTCATGTATTTCTTGGGTTTGTATCTTTTAGAAGGAACTCGTTCTTTACACTCAGTCGGCAACCT
The DNA here is from genome assembly GCA_033557465.1 of Ichthyophis bannanicus. NCBI lineage: Eukaryota > Metazoa > Chordata > Amphibia > Gymnophiona > Ichthyophiidae > Ichthyophis > Ichthyophis bannanicus. Next base: position 195,406,868 of record CM066037.1, on the reverse strand, counting down.
TTACAAGGTAAAATAGCAATCTGATTTATGTCAGGTTTTCTACCCAACTCTGGCACGCACAGCACATCTACCTCACTCTGCCTTACTGATTGCAACACTGTGTAAATCTCTTGCATTCAGCAAAATCTCCCGGTTCAGCATTAACAACAATTCTTATTTAACTCAAACTGAGTTTAATCATAAGGTTACTTGCTTCTCATAGCATCTTTATACAGAATAAAATATAACTTTTGGCTTACCTTGCAGCAGTGCACCACACTCAACATTCTGTGCTTCTGAATAACAAACCAGTTGAAATCACTGTATTTTTCTATAATCTCCTTCTCATATTGTCCTTTCATCTAGTTACCCTGTTAGCCAAGTTGAATATCCTGTTCATATGTAAACACAAAGTACTATTGGAAATGTGTATGTTCACTGTTTATTGTAAACCGCGCTGATGCTGAATAGCGCGGTATAAAAGAGACGTTAAATAAATAAATAAATAAATCTTATATGTGTTTAAATTTATCATTGAGAACATAAAACTTCAATAATTCTTTCTTTTTTTTATCTATGGTAGTGTAGCATATGGTGGGAAGGGGATGTCTTTAAAACACAGGCTAGACAGCAGTTCAGGAAAAACTAAAGCAATTTTTATTCTGTCCCAGCTTGTTAAACCTCCATAAGCTGGTTCTCCTGGCCCTTTCTCCAGCCCCAGTTAAAGTTCCTACCTCAGAACTCCTTTGCACGGCTTGCCTTGGAAGAACTTCTTACTTCTTGGGCATATCTCTCTCCTGTAGCCTGCTGGGTTCCTAACCTTTCCCTGTGAGCCATGCCCTCCCAGCCCTAAATTCTGGGCTGCAAACTCTCTTAAAGGGGTCTGTCGATAAATCCCCTTGGAGAGGGATGTGCAGCATTCCACATACCTCATCACAGTGTCCATTTATATTTATTAAACCCTTTTATTGTACAATTCTCTATGGTGGTATACCAATGAACAGCAATATCCCAATATACTCTTCAAAGCAGAGCTTGAACAAAATTTTTATGTTATGAGGAGAAAGTTCAAACTCCGTCACCCTCCATGTGCAACCAATTCACTGTTTTTATCATAGCTTTCCTGCCATCATTGTTTTAGTCCATATGCAATAATTGTTGTTCCTTCCCTCATTGTCCTGGATGCGCTGTTGCTAGTAGAAGACTGGTACCACTGTTGCTTGGTGTTCCCTCATTTTGCTGCTCAGAGTTGAGTGTTTTTGTGTACTGATGTGTCTTCTTGAAGTGGTTTCTGTGATATCCTGGGTCCGGTGGCAGTCGTTGATGTTTTGCCTTATGCAGTGTTATTGATTTGCAAAGCTTTGGTCGTGTGTTCCTGCCGTCCGATGAGATCCCTGCCAAAGGGCCCTCTGGTGAGGCCCTCAGGTGCGGGTGCACCTTGAGCTTTTTGATTTGTTCATGATCTGGATTTCTGCCGTTTTGTAACAAAATGAACAGATATGATGTTAAACTTCCAAAATGAAAACATGTTAATTAAATTTGGCAGATAGTAGCTTGCTCAAATTTGAGAAAAAATCACTAATATAAAATAGGAAGACAATTATTATAACTTAAGAAAAGTTTTCTGCCCTCTGTTGGTTGCCATAACAACTCATTGCTTTAGCTGTTTAAACTCTTGAATCTCTTCATCTTTGATTGGATGGCTTTAGAATGTTGGATGATATATTTATAGACTTTCACTAAATTGCTCAGACGATATTTTCCCTGCTAGTTTTTCCCTAAATATCATACAATATTCTTCTCTACCCCACAAAATAGCATTTTAAATTATAAAATAATTAAATTCAATCACTAAACCCACCCATCAAGAGAATAATGCAGTTCTGATAGCTGTATTGGTCTTGAAGAAAATTGGTCTTATGTCATACATGAATTTACAAACTATACAAGTCCTTTCTTTGGATGAAATCTGAACCTGAAACTCTCCAGTTTTCTCTAGAACTCTATTCCTTGTGAGAGGACATATTTTTGCAACTTGTTTTTTTATTATTTTAAAAATTACTCAAAATGCACAAGCACAGAATCGGGGATTATTTCAATTACAGACCTCCTTCTTTAGCATTTTAATTGCTTGAATGCAAACCTACGTTATGCCCCTCCCACTCCTGTAAGGGAATGAGGTGAGGGACATACAGCATGGGTGAGCCCCCAAAGACACTCACGCCAGTGAGTTGGAGAAGGGGTCAATGGGAAGGGCGGGGTTTATATAGCAAGTCGGAAGGAGCCAGGGGTAGGATTCTGATAGGTACTTGGTGCCATGGAAGAGGCAGGCTTTCTTGCTGCTCGCTGGCCCATTTGAGAGGTGGATGGTCATTGGAGGTCTGATTCCTTAGTGAGAGGAGTATTTCTCAGAGTGAGCAGTCAGGACTGTTGGAGCCAGTTTTTCCAGATGAAATCCGTTCATGTTGATTAATAATCCTGGCCTGAACCTGTCGGATGTCTGCATATCTCTAATTGCTTAGAAGGGGCACATATTGTTGGCCTCTGGATTTGGCTGGTGAGTCTTGCCAAACATGGTCCTTTGAGGCATTTGCTTATGTGCAGTAAGTTACCTTATGATGTTATAGGCTGAGAGCTCAACATCCTGTGCGGGCTTATATGGGAACTGTTAGATCAAGTGTGAGAGGGCACTCAATTCCAGGAATCATTCTGGATAAGCACAGACAATGCTGGCTTGCTTCTTAGGTGCGCTCCTTGGGGCCGCTCCGGGCGTGGAGGTCGTGGACGACAGTTTGTTACCACTATGCTGCTCAGCCTACTTTTCTTTTTCCTTCTCTCCCCTTGGTCACTAGGATTACGTTCCCCCCTCTACGCCGTTTTATTTATCTTTCACAGTTGCTCCTGGTTTAGTTTCGGTAGGTGCTCCGCCTTCCTGCTCTTTTCCCTTTTTCTCTCCTTGTCACAGCTCCATGGCCCTCATTCCTGTACACTGGGGCAGACAGCCAGGGCGGCCCTGCTATACCCGCTCTCGCTGTCCTGCCAATCTCCGTCCCTGTCTCCCTTCTGTCTCCTCTCCTACTAGGTTACTACATTCTCGCGCTATCTCTCAACCCCCCCTTACTATCGGTCTTCTTAATTGCCGATCCCTGCGTACCAAGTCCCTTCTTGTGCAGGATCTTATCCTTCGGTCTTCCTTTTCTCTCACTCTTCTCACGGAGACATGGCTTAAGGAGGGTGAAGACGCTCTCCTCGCCCGCTGTCTCCCTCCTGGATTTTCTGCAGTCTCTGTCCCCCGTTTTGGGCGGTCCGGTGGTGGCATTGCTGCCTTGCTCCACCCAGACCTCCCATTTACCCAGCTTTCTTCTCCTTCACTGCCCTATCCTGAATCCCCTTTACTCCGTCTTCATACTTATCCTCCAACTCACATACTTCTTATTTACTCCCCCCCTGCATTACGCTCTGATCTCTGGGAAGCTCTGTTCTCCACTATCACTGATGTGTCATTGGCCTTTTCTCAACTCTTCATTGCTGGAGACTTCAACCTTCATGTGGATGCTCCCACTTCTGCCAGGGAACACTCTTTTCTTTCTCTTCTTCACGACTTATCCCTCACGCAGCATGTTGTCTTTCCCACTCACCAAGCAGGTCATACCCTTGATCTCTTCCTGACCTCTTCTTCTTCCTCCTTCTCTCTCTCCAATATCAGTTCTATATCGCTTCCCTGGACAGACCATGTCTGTCTCACTGCCACTTGCTCTTTCTTTGAGAACCCCCTTTCTTCCCCTTCCCTCTCTCCATCCCTGCCAACCCAGCTCCGGCGCACTCTTACCCCTCTCACTCTTCAGCAGTTCCCCACGGCAGCTGATCTTTTGCCCCCTGACTTTTCTCTGCTTTCCCCTACTTCCCAGGCTACCCTCTGGTCTTCCACTCTCTTTACTGCTCTAGATCTGGTGGCCCCTCTGCGCCCCCGCCCCTCCCACCCCTGGTATCACAGTGGCCTTCGGCTGCTTCGGGCCCAGCTACGTAGAGCAGAACGGCTCTGGCGTAAGGCCCCTTCTCCTGCTACTCTGGCAGTCTTCAATTCTCACCATTCCTACTATCGCTCAAAAGTCCATTCTACTAAGCGTTCCTACTTTTCTGATGCTATATCTAAAGCCCCTAACCAAACTCGGCATCTTTATTCTGTCTTTCAGTCTCTTTGTCTACTCCACATCCCAACGCCTCTGTCCCTTCTCTTCCCTCTGCGTCACAACTCGCTTCCTTTTTCAGCAACAAAGTTTCATCTTTAAGGACCTCCCTATCCTCTTGCCCTGCTCCTATCGATTCCCCCCCCCTGTTTCCTCCCCCCCACCCATTTCTCGGCTCTCCCACGTTTGGGCTTCCTTTGAGTTAATCACTACTCCTGAGTTATTACACCTTCTGTCCTCTTCCAAGAAGACTTTCTGCTCTCTCGATCCTATTCCTTCCTACTGGCTTCTCATTCCTTCTTTAGGATTTCTTCCTTATATTCTTACTATGTTTAATTCTAGTCTCTCCACTGGGGTCTTTCTTAAACCCTGGAAGCACGCTCTAATACGTCCCATTCTCAAAAGCTCTTCACTCGATCCCTCGGTCTCTGCCAGTTATCGTCCTGTTTCTAATCTTTCTTTTCTTTCTAAATTGTTGGAGAAGTTTGTTTTCGCACAACTTTCCCACCACTTGGATTCCACGAATTTCTTGCACCCTCGCCAATCCGGGTTTCGACAGGGTCACAGTGTTGAGACAATTCTCTTAGCTTTCACAAACGCTTTACATGTAGCACATGAATCTGGTGATATCTCGGTGGCGGTTGCTTTGGATCTCTCAGCTGCTTTCGACTTGGTGGACCATTCTCTTCTTCTTCACCGTTTGCGGGATGCGGGTCTCTGTAGTACAGTTCATCACTGGTTCCACTCTTTTCTCTCTTCTCGCTCCTGTGCAGTCATTTCCTCTCTCCCTTCCTCCTCTCCTTCAGATTCTCACTCTCTTCCCTGTGGGGTTCCCCAGGGCTCGGTTCTTGCCCCTCTTCTCTTTAATCTTTTCCTGGCCCCTCTTGCCTCCCTGATCCAGCAATTCGGTATCTCCACATTTTTCTATGCTGACGATATTCTCCTACTCTATCATACTTCTCCCTCTTGTCCAGACCTCTCACCCCTTAACACCTGCCTCACAGCTGTGGCAGACTGGCTGACCCTTACTGTCTCCACTTGAATCTCACTAAGACTGTGGCTATTTGGTTCTCGCATGGTAGTCCCCCTCCATCACTAGCCCCTTCTTTTTCTGGCACTCCTGTACCCTTGGTTTCCACTTTTCGTTACCTGGGGGTGCACTTTGATTCAGACTTATCCTTTCACTCCCATATCTCTCAGGTTACTAAAACCTCTTTCTTCTTTCTCTGTCAGATTCGCTCTGTTCGCCCCTTTCTTTCTCCTTCAGCTCTTGTTACTCTAGTACTCTCTTTAGTCATATCCCGTGTAGATTTTGCCAATTCTCTTTTCACCGGTTTCCCCAAGAATCGTCTATCCCGTCTTCAACGCATTCAGAACACTGCCGCACGCCTTGTCACTCACTCCTCCCTTCGCGATCATATAACCCCCATATTATTTCACGTCCACTGGTTGCCGGTCTCTTTCCGTGCTATGTTCAAATTACTGACCTTGGTTCACAAAGTCTTTCACGATAGCACTCCACAATACCTCACGGACCTCCTCTTTTTTCACTCCCCTAGACACACTCCCCGCTCATTTCATCTTAATCATCTTACCCTCCCCTCCCCTTCCCGTGATCACCTTCAGTCCACCCGCTCTACCGTCTCTTCTTCGCCAGACCCGCCCTTTGGAATGCCCTTCCCTCTTCCCTCCGTTTAGAACCCCAACACTCCACCTTCAAACGAGACTTGAAAACTCATCTGTTCTCTTTAGCTTTTGATGTTCCCTCTCCTTTTGTATGACTCCTACTTTTCCCTTACCTTTTGTTTGAACATAAGAACATAAGATATGCCATACTGGGTCAGACCAAGGTCCATCAAGCCCAGTATTCTGTTTCCAACAGTGGCCAAACTAGGTCATATGTACCTAGCAGTTTCCCCAAGAGACACAAGTTCCACAATGCTTGTACTGGGTCAAGCATTGATATCTTCGGTCACTTCTTAATAATGGTTTATGGACCTTTCCTCCAGGAACTTGTCCAAACCTTTTTTAAACCCAGCTACACTAACAGCCTTTACTACATCCTCCGGTAACAAATTCCAGAGTTTGATTACACGTTGAGTGAAAAAATATTTTCTTTTGTTGGTCTTAAATAGTTTACCCTGTAGCTTCATTGCATGTCCCCTAGTCTTTCTATATTCTGATAACGTAAACAATCAATCTACGTTTACCTGTTCCATTCTGTTCATTAATTTATAGACTTCTATCATATCTCCTCTCAGCCGTCTCTTTTCCAGTTTAAAGAGCCCTAACCTTTTTAGCCTTTCTTCATAGGAGTATCCTTCCATCCCCTTTACCATTTTGGTGGCTCTTCTCTGAACCTTTTCTAAAATCGCTATATCCTTTTTAAGATACGGCGACCAGAATTGCACACAATATTCAAGGTGCGGTCTCACCATGGAACGATATAGAGGCATTATAATATCTTTTGTTTTATTTTCCATTCCTTTCCTTATCATACCTAGCATTCTAATTTGCTCTCTTGGCCGCCGCTGCACACTGGGCCGAGGGTTTTAACATGGTATCCACAATGACGCCTAAATCTTTTTCCTGGGTGGTGGTTCCTAATGTGGAACCTTGCATCGTGTAACCATAGTTTGGGTTGTTCTTCCCTAGGTGCATAACCTTGCACTTGTCCACATTAAATTTCATCTGCCATTTTGATGCCCAGTCTTCCAATTTATCAAGATCCTCTTGCAATTTTTCACAATCCTCTTCGGTTTTAACAACTTTAAATAGTTTTGTGTCATCTGCAAATTTGATAACCTCACTCGTTATTCCACTTTCCAGGTTTGCCCTTAGGTCTTCTTCCTTTTCATGTTCCGTCTGTCTGCTTTCCCCTTCATTCTTCTGTTCTATAATATACAGTCAAACCTCGGTTTTCATGATTAATCCATTCGAAAAAGTCTGACTAAAACCGAAACGTATGAAAACTGAAGCAATATTTACCATAAGAAATAATGTAAATCCAATTAATCCGTTCCAGACACCCAAAAAATACATTTTATAGAGAATAACTATATTTTTACATACAGAAAACAATGAGAAATAAATATAAATGACTAATGAAATGGATAAATGAACATTTAACATCACTGAAAGCAAGCTAAGTACAGTACTGTACAGTACAGTATGTTAGCATCTGGCCTTAGCCACCCCTGACAAGCTGCTGTGCCCAGCTCTCTTCGGAATCACATTGGATTCAGCCCATTAAAATACCTTTATCTGCTCAATGCTTCAGAATGGCAGAAAATCTTAATGATATAGTTTCAGAAGTACCCTGCAAGAGAAAGAACTGCCTCCCACATTCATGCAACATCTCCTGCTTACGTTGACAGCTTTTCTTCCCTGCTACCTCCGAACCTGAGGGGGCGCTCCAGAGAACGGGCAGGCAGTGGACGAGATCGGGGCCTTCCTCTCTGCGCAATCCTTGCCTCTCTAACTCTGACCAGGCTAGAGGATGTGTTTCATTTACGTGCTCAGCTGGCTTTCGCTTCTCATCACGCTGGCGATCGGTGAGTCCGGGGGGCAGTGCTGCTGGGACCGGGCGGGCGTTCTGGCAGTGTATACAGACCGGTGTGCAGCGCGAGGGTGTATGTATTTACAGTACTGTACTTTACGAAAACCGAGGCGATGTACGAGAACTGGGACAAAATCTCAGTCAAAAAAGACGTTGAAAACCGAAGCGATGTATGAGAACCAGGACAAAATCTCAGTCAAAAAAGACGTTGAAAACTGAAGCGTATGAAAACCGGGGCAAATGAAAACCGAGGTTTGACTGTATTGTACATTTCTCCTCCTTTTCCGTTGGCTGTTAGCCTTCTTTTATTGAATTTTTTTTTAAATTGTACACCGCCTTGGTTTCTGTAGAAAGGCGGTTTTTATCAAATAATAAACATAAACATAAACATAAGCTTGACCAGTGATGGTTATCCAACTGGAGCTATAATTATTGTGCGCTTTCAATGCGTAATGGAAAAAACTCTAATCGAAAAATGGCAGGCATGTCCAGTTACTAAAAATATAAAATGCCAGTAGAATCACATAGTCCTGGACTTGTCATTAATCAAGCCTCTGAGGCACGCTGGCTTTATCACATAAATGGCACAGGTTCTAAAGTGAACACTGTGCATGTGGTTTTGAATACCATTCACTTAGGCTGCTCACTAATTGAAAGTCTGATCCTGAATTATCAAAACTGATCATCAAAAATCTGACCAAAAAATAATAAGATCTGCAAGAGATTTTATCAAACACTTAAAACATGAACTGCTTATTGCTTGGAGCCATCGATGATCAAAGAATCAAACACATCTCCAAGAAGATGATGTTTTCATGTGGCACTACAAGTCCATCTCTTGAAATATTTCAGTGCCAGGGTGCCTCTGAGGTGGAATAACTTCCCTGGATTTTTTTTTTGAAGCTGCTGGGGCCTGAATGGGGCAGTGGGGGGGGGACAAGGGTTTATTCCCTGCAGACTGACCGTGGCCTTAGGAGGCTGGATCGGGGGTCAGGCTGCAGGGAATAAACACTTTAACTGGGCGGCTGGCATCGCGGCTTTTAAATGGAGCCGCAGTGTCATGGCAACATGACGCCATGGCGCTGTGGCTACATTTAAAAGCCCTGACTGAGTTAGTTGGGCTACTAATGTACATGCAGGCTGGGACTGAATCACAGTCCTGGCCTGCACGTACATGCTTGTTCACGATTCTGGGGCTAGATGTGCTTTGCGGGATCAGAATCACGATCCCCTATGTGCATCCAGTTCAGACCGGACGCCCAGAAGGGATCTATGTCCAGGACAGAATCGGGCCCTATATTTCTTCGAGAAACTCATTTGACCTATTGTCTTGCCTAGAAAGGGTGTAAAATAAAGACTAACCCACTTAGAATAGAGAAAATTAGTTTATTTATAAAATATATAAAAAAGGTAACTTGAAAGCAAGTAATTCACTTATAAAGGTAAGATAAAAGAAAACAATACATCACCGACAGTTATAAGCTTCATCTCATGCCAACACTTCGACTGAAGAAACCCCAAATTCAGCCAGGCAGGAGAGACCCTCAGTCGGGAAGACCTGCAGATGGTGTGTACATTCACCCCGTAGGTGAGGCTTTCTCTCTTCTCCCTGACTGACCAGAGGCCCTGTTTTTTATATCTTGTTGCAAGAACAACCAGTGATTTTCCATCAGTTGACATACACACAGAATAGGATCAGCTATCCATTAAACATAATCAAGACGCTGGCCAGGCGCCTGAGAATGCTCAAGGGAGGGGCATCTCCCATCCCATGTTTCAGGAACTTAGAACTCCATCAATAGATGACTTTCAATATATTTTCTGTATGAGAAAAAGCACAATTGCTGTGGGATGAAGCTTTTCCTTATCTATATCCTTGTATCCCTCTCATAAGTTAAATTTAGGACTCCCTCTCATAAGTTTAATTTAGTTAACCCCGGACTTACTGCTGACGCAAAATCAGTAGTCAACTTTAACTCACTTTCACCACATTTGATCCTTTGACTATTGATTATGCGTATAAGATACTAGCAGCATAGTGGGGAATTTAGGCGGACGAAACATAACAATAAAGCTAGGGATACATAGAATAAACAATAAACAGATATTTGCCATGGTGCAAGTTAAAACATTAATGGTGCAGGTGTTATATTCAGTGTTTTTAGCAGTTCCCCTTTGCATCTTTAATTGCTGCCATTTTGATATTTCATCAGAATTACATGTCATTTGATATCGCCTTGGGCAATATTATGGGTAATTATTCGAGTCATGTTATCCAAAAGATTAAAATTAGTGGGACAATCTCTGCAATATTCATATAACAAGGTGTATTCTTACATCTTCTTCAGTTGCAAGATTGTCATTTTGTGTAGCTTTAAAATAGTACAAGACTTGAGCCGGTATAGGTATTGCAATTAAGCATGTAGTCAATAGATCAACTGGACTATGCATGTCCGAAAGACAAAAGTTAGAAATGTTTCTAGGACATTCCGGGCAAAGTAAGTCCAGATATTCTGAGGTTGTTCTAAAGCAGTAATTAAATGCTTAGGAAAATGCAACTCGGGTTGTGTTATCACATAAACTCTCCAGTAACAGATTCTCCATACACCAAAGACCAGGCTAGTAATGAATGCCCAAGTGTATAGTGTACAGTGTACAATATATAGTGTACAGTGTATTAATGTACAATGTATAATGTCGTTAACATAGTAACATAGTAAATGATGGCAGATAAAGACCAGCATGGTCCATCCAGTCTGCCCAGCAATACGGCAAGAGTGGGTGCATCTGTCGCTCTGTGCAGGCCACCCCTCCCCATGTCTCTGTCTAGGGGTGGACCCACCACTCAATGTAGGACACCCTTATTTGTTGAGAAGTTAGATGGTTCAGTTTATTTTGTTTTTATCCTGTTTCTGTAAAGGGATCCGCTGTGTTTGTCCAATGTTGTTTTGAATTCCATCACCGTGTTTGCCCCCACCACTTCCATCGGGAGAGCATTCCAAACACCCACCACCCTTTCAGTGAAAAAATATTTCCTGACATTGCCTTTCAATTTTCCACCTTGCAGCTTCATGTTATGCCCTCTAGTTTTGCAGCTTCCCTGTCTTTGGAAGAGGTTTGTTTGTTCATCGTTCCTCTTTAAGTATTTAAAGGTCTGAATCATATCTCCCCTATCCCTCCTCTCCTCCAAAGTGTACATATTTAGTTCTTCTAGTCTCTTCTCATAAGGTTTTTTACGCAGGCTCCAAATCATTTTGGTCGCCTTCCTCTGAACGCTTTCCAGTCTTTTTACATCTTTTGCAAGATATGATCTCCAAAACTGAACACAGTATTCCAAGTGAGGCCTCACCAGCAACCTGTACAGTGGCATAAGTACCTCCTCCTTTCTGCTGGTAATACCTCTTTGTATGCAGCCCAACATCCTCCTGGCTTTTGCCACCGCCTTGTTGCACTGTTTTGCCATCTTGAGATCATAGAGATAATCACACCAAGGTCTTTCTCCTGAACCATGCACACCAACCTCTCGCCCCCTATCGCGTACATTTCCCTTGGATTTCTGCTACCTAAGTGCATGACACTGCACTTTTTCTCATTAAATCGTAATTGCCAAGCATTAGACCATTCTTCCAGCTTTTGTAGATCTTTCCTCATGTTATCCACTCCCGCGGGGGAGTCCACTCTGTTGCAAATTTTTGTGTCATCTGCAAAAAGACAGACTTTTCCATTCAGTCCTTCAGCAATATCACTCACAAATACATTGAACAGTGCCGGGCCCAGGACCGAACACTGGGGCACCCCGCTAATCACCTTCCTTTCATACGAGTGAGCTCCATGTACCATCACCTTCTGTCGTCTGTCAGTCAACCAATTTCTAATCCAGTTTACCATCTTGGGACCCATCCTCAAGCTACTGAGTTTATTTACAAGCCTCCTATGAGAAACAGTATCAAAGTCTTTGCTGAAATCCAGGTAGATGACATCCATCGCATGACCCTGATCTAGTTCCTTGGTCACCCAGTCAAAGAACTCAATCAGATTTGTTTGGCAAGACAGTCCTTCCATAAAACCATGTTGCCTCGGATCTTGCAACCTGTTGGTCTTGAGAAAGTTCACTATTAGCGCTTTCAGGAGCGTCTCCATTACTTTTCCCGCCACCGAGGTCTGTAGTTTGACACTTCTTCCCTGTCACCACTTTTGTGTATAGAAACATAGAAATATGACGACAGAAAAAGACCACATGGCCTATCTAGTCTGTCCTTCCATATGAACAACTACAACAGTCCACTTTTTACCTTTAGAGATCCTCTGTGTTGGTCCCATGCTTTTTTGAATTCAGTTACTGTCCTCATCTCTACCACCTCCACTGGGAGACTATTCCACGGATCCACTACTCTTTCCGTAAAGAAATATTTCCGCATATCACTCCTGAATCTATCTCCCTTCACCCTCATCCCATGTCCCCTCATAGCAGAACTTGCTTTCAATTGAAAGAGGCTCTCTCCCTGAACATTTATGCCATGGAGTTATTTAAACATCTCAATCATATCACCTCTATCCCCCCTTTCCTCTAAGGTGTACATATTAAGATCCTTAAGTCTGTCCTCATATGCTTTATAATGAAGCCCACTAATCATTTTAGTAGCCACCCTCTGCACTGACTCCATCCTGTTCACATCCTTTTGAAGGTGCGGTCTCCAGAATTGCACACTATACTCCAAGTGAGGTCGCACCAAAGACTTATACAGAGGCATTATCACCTCCTTTTTTCTGCTAGCCATTCCTCTCCGTATGCACCTAAGCATTCTTCTAGCTTTTGCCGTCGCCTTTTCTACCTGTTTAGCTACTTTAAGATCATCAGACACAACCACGCCTAGGTCCTGCTCTTCTGTATTGCTCCCTTGGATTGCTGCAGCCCAAATGCATGACCTTACATTTTTTAACATTAAGTACCCTCATGTTAAATGTAACCCTCCAATTATGATGTGACCACTTTGATTGTAGGATAAGGTGGTATACAAATCCGTCTAAATAAATAAAATAAATAAAGGGGTATGTTTACTAAATCGCGTTAGTGCAGTTCGCGTTAGGATCCGCGTTAATAAGACAAACCCCCAAATAAGGAGATGGGTGGGACAGCGGAAGACCTAACGCGCGTTACAGAACTAACGAGCGATACATGGCACGTTAGCGGGTCACCGCGCGTTAAGCATAAGAAGCCACTCAGACATACATAATCAATACAGAGCTGTAGCACAATGGTTACTGCAGTGACTGCTGATACAGGCGTAATGGGTTCGAGTCCCCAGGGTGCCAGATGCAGAAGGCTGGCTGATGCAGCATCCTGTACATGATACAGTGAGGGAGGGGGCATGTATTTGTTTTCTTTTTGTAGGGGTGCAAGCAAACACACCCACACATTAGATAGTGAGTGAGGGGGCAGGTATATGTCATGTATGTGTTGTAGGGTTGCTAGCAAACACTCACACGCATTATATAGTGAGTGAAGGGGGCATGTATATGTTCTCTTTCCTTTTGGGGTGCAAGCAAACACACCCACACATTATATAGCAGGGGTCTCAAACACGCGGCCCGCGGGGAGAGAACGTTGTGCGGCCCGCGACGGCTTCTGCTGCTGCTGCCGTTGCCGCCGTGGCAACGGCAGAATCGACGGTCAATTTAAAAAAAAACAAAAACTGGCTTCTGCTGCTCAAGCAGCAAAATCAGCTGTCCTGCGGCCCCTTCCTCTCTGCCCGGAGATCCCCAAGAGTGCTCCATCAGCGGGTGCTTTTCAAGCCGCGAAGAGAGTATTTCCCTCTCGCGAGGCTTGAAAAGTGACTAGGTTTAAGCCGCGCGAGAGGGAAATACTCTCTTCGTGGCTTAAAAAGCACGCCGCAGATGAAGCACACTCAGGGCTCTCCGCGCAGAGGGGAAGGGGCCGCGGGACAGCTGATTTTCTGCTGCAGCAGCAGAAGCCAGGTTTTTTTTTAATTTACCGGGGGGGGGGGGGTGTAGGACTGGAAATGGTCTATTGGCAGGGGGGGTATGACTGGAAAAGGGCTATTGGCAGGGGGGGGGTTAAGACTGTAAATGGGCTATTGGAAGGGTGGGGTTAAGACTGGAGATGGGATATTGGCAGGGGGTTATGACTGGAAATGGTCTATTGGCAGGGGGGGTATGACTGGAAATGGGCTATTGGCAGGGGGGGTATGACTGGAAATGGGCTATTGGCAGGGGGGGGGGGGTTATGACTGGAGATGGGCTATTGGCGGGGGGGGTTATGACTGGAGATGGGCTATTGGCAGGGGGGTTATGACTGGTAATGGGCTATGGTGGGTGCTAGGACTGGAAATGGGCAGGTGGGGGTTAGGAAGGACTGGAGGTGGGCTGATGGGGGGAGTTAGGACTGGTAATGAGCTATGGAGGGGCTGACTGAAATGGGGTAATGGGGGTTAGGGCTGGAAGTGGGCTATTGGCAGGGGGGGTTATGACTGGTAATGGGCTATGGGGGGGTAAGACTGAAAATGGGGTGATGGGGGGTAAAACTGGAAGTGCGCTATGGGGAGGTTAGGACTGGTAATGGGCTATGGGGGGTCTAGGACTGGTAATGGGCTGGGGGGGTTGCTAGGACTGGAAATGGGCTGAGTGGAAGGGGGGCTTGAACTGCAAATGGCTGATGGGGAGGGGGGCTTGGAATAGAAATGGGCTGTGAGGGGAGGGAGCTAGGATTGGAAATGGGCTGATGGGGGGCTAGGATTGGAAATGGGCTGATGGTGAGGCTAGGATAGGACTGGAAATGGACTGATGGGGGGACTAGAAGGGAGCGGATGCTGGGTGGGGCTGGAACTAGAAGGGAGCTGATGTTGGGGGAGGATTAGAATGGGATGGAGCTGGGAAAGTGAAATGGAGAGGGGAAAAATATTTTGTCTGGGAGAGAAGACAAATCTACAATTGGCCAGGTATTGGGAGAGTAAGTGGGGATTGAGGATGGAGGGGTAAAATTTGAGTGGATGAAATAGGAATGAGGAAAGAGAAAAAGGAGAAAGATTAGTATGTTAAAGCAGATGTAGAGAGAGAATGGAAAAAAAACTAGGAGAGAAGAAAGGGCAAATGGACAGCAGACGATGGAGAGTTAGCAGAAGACATGAAGAAACCAGAAGAAAGTGGCTGGAACAATTGCAACTGAAAAAAATGCACAAAAGGTAGAAAAATATCTCTTTATTTTGAATTTATTAACTGGAATATGTCAGCTCTGGGAAATGTGCATCATTAATGTTTGCGCTTTGTTTAGTACAAGAGGAAATTAATTTATAGTTTTATTTCTACAGTGTTGTTGTACATTCCAAGTTTGGCTTTTGGGGTTCCCAGTTTAATTATTGTCTTCTTGTTTCTAAATCTTTTAGTCTTTCTTTATCCATACTCATTAAAGAGGCATGTTTACTAAAAGTTAGTGTATGGTAACATTATGCAAATATTTATGCAAATGAGGCCCCTTATGCAAATGAGGCCCCGCGTCTTATGCGGCCCCCGGGTTACTTTACAAGTCCTCATTTGGCCCTCAAAGCAATTTGAGTTTGAGACCCCTGTTATATAGTGAGTGTGGGGGCATGTATATGTCCTGTATGTGTTGTAGGGTTGCTAGCATACATACCTGACCCATACAGAGCTGTAGCACAATGGTTACTGCAGTGACTGCTGATACAGGCGTAATGGGTTCGAGGTGCCAGATGCAGAAGGCTGGCTGATGCAGCATCCTGTACATGATATAGTAAGGGAGGGGGCATGTATTTGTTTTAGTTTTGGAGGGGTGGAAGCAAACACACCCACACGTTATCTAGTGAGTGAGGGGGCATGTATATGTCATGTATGTGTTGTACGTTTGCTAGCAAACACACACACACAGTGGCATACCCAAAGTTGCTGCAGAAGGCACCCCATAATGCATAACATATGCCACATTATAAAGTGGAGTGTCCACTGAGGCACATCAAAATGTCCCCCATAGAGCAGTCCATAAGGGAACGTAAAGGGAGCCAGAGAAGGTGACACATGGTGGGCCCATAAGGCGCAGTAAGGTAATATTACGCGGAGGGGCTGTCACCGGTAGCAGTCCGGTGTATGTAAAACATATAATGCTGCAGACAGTCTATAAAAGGAATCCATTGTGGGTCTGAACCCATGACTACTGGCTCAACAGGCAATGAATAACCCACTGGCCTGCAGCCCCATAGCTGCTAACCACCGCCTGGCTGTCTACAGAAGGGCAGCAGAACACCACTTAACTGCTGCTGTTCTGGCCAGGATCTGTACCAATGCAGGCATACCCATGGTGTAATGCACATGCAGACCAGCAGTCCAGAGATGAACACAAGAAGGGGCACATACCCACATAGCCCCCGGGTATGGTACGGTGAAATGACTGTGTGCGGCACTGCACATAGTAGTAACAGACAGTATCCCAACATGGTGCCCCAGAAGAAGCAAGAAAATGTGTCTGTGAAGGCAGACTGATCATTAGCACAATGGGTAAGGAACTGCCTGGTGGTGCAGGGTCTCTGAGTTCAATTCTCCCTGTGTTGGCAAAGGACCAAGGCTGCCTGCAACAGTACCCTCCACAAACAGTAGTCACACATATGTAGAACCAGTCACCCCTCTGTCTAAACCATAGATAACCCAATATTTTCTTTCATACACAACGAACATGAGAGGTAAGAAGGATTGCCCACAACCCCTCGTTGGGAGTGTCCATGTAAGCCTGAGATGCGCAGCCCCCAAAGGTAAGAAATGCTGTGAATCTGCAGCCGGAACTGGGTGTGTGAAACGTACAAAGGCAAATATATACACAAATCAGGTAATAAAGGAAAGAACACGTCAAACTGTACCAGAAACAATGCAGGGGACAACCCAATTGCCCTGCCATGGGAATCCAGCAGCAAACAACACCAGGACATGCTTTGTGTGACACAACTATGGGCCCAGTACTAGGTGGATGTGTCCCAGCAAGGTGGGCATATCTGTGGATGAGTGCGCGTCCTGACTCCTACACTAGATCAGTAATGTCATAGGTAGTCTGGTTTGTACGTCCCACAAGTACTGCTGGCAAACATCCCCACAGGGATGTAATCGGAAGGTGTCACTTGGTGTATCCTTATGAAAGCCACACCAGAGGGCAAAGGCCAATGTTCACTGTCAGCCACAGCACCCTATAGGGCGTTTCACAAAGCGCCCCATAGGGCATGTGACACGGTCCATGATGAGTCACTGTGAGGAGTCTGCAGTGTGAGGGCCTTGTTGTCAGCATCAATGTAAAGCAAAATAACAAAATGCCCCCCAAGGTGCTCACAATGATCTACTGTGTGTTAAAACCCATGACCTGGGCCCCACCCACACGCATGGAACCAACTATATGCCCATATTGCCAGTGCACATAATACAGTCACAATAATGAGGTGGACATCTCCTGGGGCAAAACTGCCAAATGACCCAATCCTCCAAACCAAAATCACAGAGGTCGCACTATGTACATGCAAGGGCTGCCTGACAAAGAAACAAAGCAAGGTCTCAGCAAACAAGGGCATATGGCAAACACAATCAAGACCAAGGTCATGATCATTACCAAATATAGAAGGCCCAATAACATCACAGACCGCTTTGCAAAACTGAATGTCACAGGCAAAAGCAAAAGCAATAACAAACATACTCTGGTAAGTGTGCGCAAGAAAATGCAGATGTCCCTAACACCTGAACCAGAACCCCCTGACTGTGCACCGAGGGGCGCCATGTCGACACCCAAGGGGCCTGCTGGGGTGCTAAGGATATGGGTGTATGCAACAGTAACCATGGTGCACTGCAGATGCACAGCAGCAGTCCAGAGATGACCATAGGAGGGGGTTTTGCGCCACCACAACGCCTGGGCTGGAAGGGAGATAGCAATATGTGCGCCACTGGCATAGAGCATCAAACGACAGTAGCACAACAGTGTGGCCAAGAAGTAGGCCGAAAAGGTGTACTAGGACACTGTCAAGACAGGTGACCAACGTAAACTAAAATATGAGTTAAATCGTGACAGGAGAGTGCTGATGGAACTGTGTCCCCTAGAAAAATATGGCAAGGTGCACCAGAAATGGTATGTTTGCAAAGGTCCATGTGCCGTATAGGCTGCAAGGGGTGCCTGGAGAGCCTGCAGGACCTGTGTGGAACTGAGACAGATGTAGCACAAACACCACCTAGAGCACACAGTGAAGACAATGAACAGGCGACAGATGGAGGACGAACAGGGGGTTTACGGACCCTCACAACTGACAGCATCACATGTGTGTGGCATCAGCGCAGACAAAGATGCCGGTAGCAACAGCATCACAGCAAAGGGTGTTGGCAACCCGGTGTACCGGAAAAAACAGTGTGTGGCAGGTGAGGAGAATATGTGTCCCCCATTGGAGGGTGAGGTGGCCAGGGAAGTGAGCAGAAAATGCAGAGCAGGCACAGGGCCAACAAGCAAAACCAGATGCTATGTAGACAACGGTAGCTGGGTAGGATACGGGGCAACAGTCCACACCAACATACATGACACCTCACCCCACAATGATGCAAATACATGCACCAAAGGAGGCACAGCAAATGTGAGCACGAGAATATGGCCAGACAGGTTGCAGAAGCCAAGAAACCAGTGTTACAGCGACAACAGGTATCAGTGCGGGAAAGGCAGAGGAAAGGAGGAACAGAGAGAGTGTAAAGCTATAACCACTCGGATGGAAACCACTGGAGTGAAGAGATGACCTGAATAAAACACTGAGGCACACAGAAATGGCTGCAGACAGGACCACAGCAGGCCAACATCAAAGACCACAGCTGCGTGTCAGGAGATGGAACCACAGAGCGTAGGCAAGATTCAGTACACATGTGGAGGAGGGGTCCACAGCCAACAACACAGTCCACAGGTGGGATGGAAGACACTAATGAACATGTCTACACACACACACACACACACACACACCAGGAGATATAATGTACTGTAAACAACATGCAATTGATTAGGGAAGTGACACATGAGGGGGGTAATTGGATACGGCAATGGGGGCCCATGTGGATGGGCTGTGGAAAGGGGCACAGGACCAAAAGAGCAACATGTCAATCACCAACCACATCAGGGATGAGGCCCAGGCTAACACACATCAGCAGAACCAGTGCACAGGTACCTCAGCACATGCACCACTCCAGAAGGAGCAGTACCCTTAGTCCAGACAATGTGGCACATGGTCAGCAAACATGCCACACGGACCTGAACAGCTCAAACATGGATGGGTGGGTGGAGATGTGATGGGGCTGCACACATGATATGGGCAAGTAAGCAGCACACAAAGAAGAAACAGACGTGTAGGTGCCACCGAAAACGTCATGCACCCAGGTGTCAATGAAATGGGGTGACCCAACCACCAAATATGCAACACCACGAATGTGCATACATCTGTCCCCCACAGGCAATCACCAGACACAAGCAGAAAGCATATTCTGCAGTCCGGTGTACCATATCACGTGAAAAACTACATGGGTCCTGTGTGGCAGCAAACGTCGCAAGTAAACACCCACAACACGTTACAATGCCACCCACCTGTTTATGCCTGTGGAGCCTACACACCCTAACCACCCCCTGCTGCCACCCCAGAAACCAAAGCCACAATAACAGTAGATGTTGGAAACAGCCAGTAATATGTAAGGTGAAGGGTCAAAACATGATAGGACCGCACAGTGTATGCACGCACTGTATGCACACCAGACACCATCCCCATCAAACACAGGACTCTGGAGAAAGCATGCAGAGTGACAAGGCCAGATGCCATGCCAACAGTGACAATTCATAAAGCAACAACCCATGTACAGCTCTACACCCCCACCTGCAAAAGAGTAAACACCAAAACAGGTCTGGGCAGCAAGGACAGGCCAAGCACCGCATGAACAGTAACAATAGGCCACCAATGCGTCTGATAAAAAGGCCTGTGTCCAACGTGCAGAGGACTATCCCCCTGGGTCGCCAACATCCGGGAACACGCTCACATGGGTGCTGTGCCCAAACACATATGGATGACGAGATCACAGGATGCAGTGGAACATATGTGTCACCATTGTTGCCTGTGTCCTGTGTGAAAAGATGCAGATATCAGGTAAGGGACTGACACAAACACCCACTACACCTGGCTGACAGAAAGGAGACACACACCTAAAAACAGCCACACACAGAATGCATAGATAGCACCACATAACATGGCCACAACACTGAGCACACTGCACATGGACCACTGAAGTAGATGTCAGTGAAGACCACGGCACCATCCCAACATGATCATGTACATGCACATGACACGCATATACCGCAGGGGTCCAGGGCATGTGCAGCAGCGGTGACATAACTAGATAACAACTAACGGCAGCCTGAGACCAATAGCCAAAATGCAGCATGAGCACGTCGTGTATGTCCCAGACAATGGAAGGCGAGGGGTACCTGAAAGGTACGCTAGTGGCCTGACTGGGAATGTCCGTGTCAGGCAAAAGCACAAACAGCCCCAAAAGTGGATCCTGACACCAATGGACGGCGGACATAACCACGTCTACATGTGTAGCTGTGAGAGGAACATGTCCACGGTGCAGTGTGTCCTGCGGA
Organism: Ichthyophis bannanicus; assembly: GCA_033557465.1. Lineage (NCBI taxonomy): Eukaryota > Metazoa > Chordata > Amphibia > Gymnophiona > Ichthyophiidae > Ichthyophis > Ichthyophis bannanicus. The sequence continues at coordinate 195,386,491 of CM066037.1, read as the reverse complement.
AACACAATGTTGATGTACATTGGATCACCATCAAAACTGTGACACATCTGAGGAACATATAGGACACATGTGCACAATGTACATTCGGCCACCAACAGAAGGTAACATATGGATGCTCGAACATAATTGGGGAGGGGGCCAAACACAGCCCTACAACACAGATAGGCAGGGTAGCGCATACTGAACGGTCATGTAGACAGGTCAATAAGAATCAGGAACATACACAGTGTGGGAAGGTACGCATGCACGAAGACCAGATGTCCTGCCCCCAAACACTGAATGACAAATGGAGACACATAGCACATCACATGCATGTGTGGCACAAACCTGTCCAATGACCCAATGGCAGTGGCTGATCAGCATACCCCCCAACCATACACTGTCCTGTGCCAGAGCACACACACAGATGCACAAGATGTGTGCAAGATACACCATGCAGACTCCAAAGATGTGAACAGGCAAAGGCCACATGTGTGACAGATGGAAGCGAAGGGTGAAGGAGCAGTGGTACAAATACATGTGTAGCACCATAGGAGTAGTGGAGAGAAAACAACATATATGTATAGACGTGACGACTGCCATGCAATCCCAAATACCTGGCAACTCACCAGAGCCAACAGGAAGGATGCAGATATGAACACACAATCCCCACATGCAGCACAGCCGCTGACAGCATATTACGGCATACTGGGTGGACACGGAACGCAGACGCTCATCCTGTGGAGCCAGGAACAGGACAGCAATATGGAGACATTAGCTGGCAGTGCTGCACAATCCGCACACCATCTAACACATGGCTAACCCAGTGACACGTCCCCAGCACACCCATAACTTACAGGTAAAGATGTCCTCGATCAGCTGTTGCCTGGCTGCCATCCCCGCACGTGTGTCACCATGGCCAGGTGCAGGGGGGCACATAGGATCCACCCCAAGATCCTCATTAATTTCGACTGGAACATTGTGCATGAGAGCAATGTTGTGGAGGATGCAACAGGCTATGATGATCTGTGCCACAGTCAGCGGTCCGTACTGTAAGGCCCTGCCAGTCCTATCCAGACACCTGAAGCGACTTTTGAGAACGCCAAAGGTGCGCTCAATCACTGAGCGACTGGAGGCATGGGCCTCATTGTACCGTATCTCTGCACCTGTCCGAGGGAGACGCACAGGGGTGAGCAGCCAGGTGCGACACCCATATCCTGCATCACCTGCAGAACATAATGGTTCAATGTCACATGCGTGCTGAGCGAACAATGGAATGAAGGACGTAGCAATGCAGAACTGGACAGCCGAGAGGCCATGCACACAGATATGAGGCAAACGCAGTGCACACAGTAGTAGTGCAGCAGAGGCTGTCGAGGGCAGTGGCAACTGACCATGACATGCCGATAGTGGCAGAGAACACCCATGTAACCGTGACACAGGACATGTGCATGAACTGTGGCGACAAAGAGCAGTGGTGGTCGTTGTGAGGCAAGATGACGTACATTGCCAAGTAGCACACGGGGGTGCAGGGAGGCACAGGTGTGCAGGTAGGTGGATGACACGATCTGGCGCATACACAGCACAAGCCACTGGGATATATTGCGTGGGTGGTGTGGGGGAAGCAACAGGCGGTGGTGACAGTGAACCCCGACGACGGCGCCCAGGCATGCAGCAGACATGTGTAATAGGTGAAACGGCCACAGCACAACCCTTGTTGAGCCCACAGCATGGCCAGAGAGAGTAGGCCGCGTATACAGAATGACCCCCATGAGGATGGCTCAAGGCCCCCCCCCGGGTGCCTCACCGACAGCCATGCAACACATGGGCTGGCCAAGTGACTGACCCCACTGGGAGACATGGGTACAATTGCCAGTGCAGTATGCCCGTGCCCAGATGTGGAGGCCATGGGCAGGTTGCATGTGTAGCTCACAGGCATGGAGGGGACACAGCATATGTAGCACGGTCACCCCTGGACACATTTGATCTGAATAAAGAAGGGAAAAGGCCACAGAGAAACTGAAACCACATGACCGCTGGGACACACATGTGAGAGAAAAAAAACACACATCTGAGAGAGAGATGTGTGTCACAAAACATATGTCTGTGACCAAGACACCAGTGACCCAGCATGAGGTAGTGGGCCACACCCAACAGTGTGCTCCTACAAATAACGCTGCAGGGTCAGGCAAGCAGTGGGAAATGGTGACAATGCAGTATAGACACCCACCTACAGTGGGTGTCTGTCATATACGCTGAATACTCACCCAGCAGGACGTAGTCACCATATTGACCATTCTCAAAATGGCCAAACAATGCCGAGTTCTGCAGGATATAGGAGTCATGGGCAGACCCTGGGAAACGCGGAACCACATTCAGGATACGCATAGTAGCATCACAGACAACCTGCACATTGAGGGAATGGAAGTGTTTGCGGTTGCGGTACACAACCTCCCTGTCGCGTGGCGGGACAAGGGCAACATGTGTGCAATCTATAGCGCCCATCACGTGTGGTATTCCAGCAATCCTATGGAACGCTTGTGCCAGGGCCGTCCAATGTTGCCTACCGTTGGGAATTGCTATGTAATCCCCAACCCGGCTGACCATGGCAGGCAGTACCTGGTGGAGACAGCGGGAGAAGGTGGGCCTACTCATCCCACCCACTGCTGCCACCGAGGATTGGAAACAGCCAGAGGCAAAGAAATGTAGGGCAGCCAGGAGCTTGGTCATACCCAGTATAGCATGTGACCGGGCAGTCAGGGGCTCAAGGTCAGGTCTGAGTTCCTGATAGAGCTCCTTAATGGCCCCTCTGTCCAGCCAGTAGAGGGAGAATACCTGGCCCTCACGCAGGTCCTGGAGCAGGACCCTGGGCCTGTAGAGACGCCCCAGGCGTTGGTGGAGCTCAGCACGCCGACGGCGCCGTTGCTCAGCCACAGCCGCCTGTGCAGGCCCAACAGCTGCAGGCCTGAGTTGCAGTGGCATCGCACCCATGCCCAGGGCCGCTTCCCAAGGAACAACATCTCCCTCCCCCTGGTAAAGCAACTCCGCAAGCTCGATCAAAGCAACCACTGCACCACCTGCATGTGCAGTATGAGCCATGGTGGACACAGTGTGGAGGATAGCAGGGCTAGAAATAGTGGTGTGGGCGGGGATGGACACCACATGGGTGCCACTCACCTGGGGAAATAGAATGATCCAGATTGCAACAAATAGAAAATGTACCTGATTAAAAGTGCAGTGCGCGCTGTGTCGCGCGTTCCAGTAATGCAGCCGTCGATAATCATCTGCCTGTCACACTCATGTAGGTGATTCCGAGCGATGTCGCAGGGTGTATAGAAACTGCGTATCACACATGCAGCCACGCCCAGACGCCAATACAGGAATGACATAGAATGCATGTGCCCATGAGCAAGCAACGGAAGACGCGGTGCAAAGCGCGTACCACCACGTGCAACGTCAGCGCGAGGTCGCGTACGTGTGACGTTGTGGAGCATCAGCCAACGCTACAACTATGGTTCAGATAAAAATAACCATAACAAATATGTGTACATGTGCACCAGCATTTCACACAACTAAACAACCAAAAAGGGATGTGTAGGAGGAATCCGTGAAAGGGCAATTACTGCCTAAACGCACACATATGATGTCACTTACGCACACATATGATGTCACTTCCTGCGCATCCCAATGCGCGAAACAAGGCGCGTAGGAACACGCCCACGGCACACGTGGCTGTGGGCGTAGGCAACGCCTCGCAAGCCACACCCTAGGATAACCTATCTGTATGATTGGAACTGTATGGCTAACCCCTTGCGCAGAGCCATACTCAACAGTATGCATGCACAGGAGACAGAGGAGATGGACCATCCACAGGACCAGCCCCCACCACAAGGAGCACCAGCCACATCTGCACAGGACCAGGTTGCAGGGCCATCTGGGGTGCAGCAGGCTCCAGGTGGCAATTCAGGAGGGCGACCACGCCAGCCGAGGGTTCCTGTCCCCGCAGACAGCCGTTGCAGGGCCGTACGGTTCAGCCAGCAGGAGAATGACCTCCTGCTGGCAAACATCCTGGAACGATATGACCTGCTCTTTGGCCGGCAGAGCTCAACCTTGACCATTGCGACGCGCACAAGGGCATGGAGTGAGGTGCAGGCGGCGGTGGCAGCTGCAGAAGGCCCGCACCGCGACATTGAGAACATCCGCAAACGCTTTTGCGACATTAAGCGCCATGTAAGGGCAGAGCTGGTGCGTGAACGTCGTGGGGCACAGGGCACTGGAGGGGGCCCAGCGCACGTGGCGCAACTGACTGACCTGGAGCGACGCCTGGCAGCTCGACTTGGGCCCATGTATGTTCACGGATTACCTGCTGCTTTGGACACGGCCCACCCACAGGCTGGTAAGGGGGAGGTGCAGATCACAAGTGGAATGTAGCACAGTCACATGGTGTGCGATGAGGCAGGGGGGGGCAGTAGGTGGCTGTTCTGGACAAGGGGGACAACAGGGACACAGAGGGAACACCCATTCAGGAGCAACGATGAGGGGTGTCTGTCATTGGGTGGCAGTGGGTGGCAGTAGGCAGTGCATGCGGGACTGGGCATGGGTGTCTTAACCCCACTGACAGCAGAGGGTGTCTACATGTTGCATGGCTCACGTGGCAGGGCTGGCAGGAGCACTAGGGCCACACGGGTAAGGGGTTGGCCAACCTGGAGACACAATGCACCTGCTAGGGAAATGCTGGGTTGGGTCAAGATGAGGGCGGTGATGGCCTTGGCAGGGGTGTGCGTAGGCACCCAGAGGTGGGGGGGGGGGGATCCCTGGGAAGGCGGACCACAGGGGACACTTGCATGGGGTGAGCACAAACGTGGGCTGCCACAACAGGCATGGCCCAGACACACGTGGATCATCATCACACAGATGCCTGAGGGGGTATGTGATGGGGTGGGCAGGCAGCGAGACACCCCCTCTGACGGATGTAACCCTGTGTCACCCAGGTGATGTCAGCGCTATCGGACATGACGGGGAGCCACATGCGGGGACAGAGATGGATCTAGCAAGCCCCGTGGACACAGGGGCCCAGGTCGTGAATGTGGCTGAGGAGGGGCAGGCTGCACCCCTGGCTGATGTGGACATGGACGTCCCCGATATGACAGATGGGGAGCCAACAGAATCAACTGCAGGGACAGGGGATGTGCCTGAGGATGATCCAAATCAACACCGCAACGAGGCACTGGCTGCTGTTGCCAACGTAATCGCTGAAATGCAGGCCAGCTCATCGGCGGCCCATCGGGATGCAGAGGGTGAGTGTCCTATGCTGCTATGGTAGATGTGGCCCTGATCAGGTGTTGCTGTTTCCCCCAACTCACACGGTACTATGGCCTTTCCCCACAGGTTTACGGCATGTACTGCGCTCCGTGGCCCGCACCCAGAGGCACCAAATGAGACTCATAAGGCACCTGCAGAGGTCCATGTCTGCCCTCACCGCACATGCCGACCGCATGGCCACAGCATGTGAACGGATCGCTGTGGCGCAGGAGAGACTGGCAGCAGGGAGGGGGGCTGGAGGTCCCCATTTTGAGCAGCCGCAGGCGGCGACGCCACCAACACAAGCAGCTTCAACAGCAGCAGGGGGACGGCAGATGCCAAGGGGTGGGCGGGGACGCACAAGGGGTGGCAGGGGGAGGGCAAAATAAAGGGCCACACAGGTGGCCATTGAAGGTGACCTGTGCTCCCTGTCTCATTTGTGTCATGACAATCACCTCCCCACCCCACCCCCATCCCCTGGCCCATGGGAAGGGCACGTCACACTCCCACTGATGTCATTCACCATTGTCGCCCCCCCCTTCACCCATGTCCACCATGGGTATGCAGCCAATCCCATAGGCTGCAATGCTCATCCATCACTCCCATGTCGTGGTGGCCTGCATTGTGTCCTGTGTGCCCAGGCACACCCCTGGGCCAATACGCAGTGGAACCCCCAGCCACCATTGGCCTGTGTGTTGGTGTAGATGCACTGTATGTCCTGCATGTGGAGACACATTTGCCGCTCACAGCACCCTGGACAAGCACAGTATGTACACTGCACAGGTCATGTACTCTGGTTTACATGCGCCCACAAACATCCACCTTGTCTCAACCGTCACACATGTGCACTGTGGATCCCTGGGCACAGGCATGCATGCTCCAGCACCTTTGGGTCAACCCCTGGTAATGGCTACCTGTCAGCCTGTGCACCAGTAGCTGCAATATACACCTACACCCCCTTGCCACCCATCATGGCACATCCCAATAACACATTGGTTTCCAGGACCGACATCCAGCAACTGTCACCTGTCGCACCATCCACACCCCAGCCCACACCATCCACAGCCACACCGCAGTGTGCCACCCCTCTGGCCATCATCCCGCTGAGCCCCTGTCCCGACCCTCTGCTGTGTGCACCCCCGACCCCCACACCCCTTTGAGTGCCCCCACCGATGGCCCAATGTACTCCACCGACAATATGCTCCTGCACCCCCTGGGCCCAGCAAGTACACCCATAACAACATACAGCATGCTGGTCATATGTCTCGCAGCGGATCATTGGACCATCCTGTACCATCCACCATGTCCACCCTGCATGCTGGTACACGTGCCTGACATATTGACAGTTGTTGCCAGGCCCTACACAGTCACACCTAGCAAAACACGCTCAGCTCCCTCCCCCCCCTCAGGCGCCAGCTTCAGGAGCCCCTGCGGTGCACACTATGTGGTTCCCTCCCCTCCCCACCGCCACGCATACACCTCAGCCGTCCTGCACTTGCCAAGACAGGCCAACAATATGGGGACATGCTGTATAGGACACAAAGGCCACCCGCTCCACACTGCCATATGTATCATTGTCACTCTGTGCTGTGTGTACCACAGGGACCCACACATATGCTGTTGAACGTTGTCAGACGGCTGCCTGGGTGAGAATCTTCACAGTTTTTGCAAGTGCATATCTCTATATGATTTGCAGGGTATTGTGGGCAATGTAGTTCATTCACACCAGACACAGCTGCTGACAATAATTTAGTTGTGCTCTTGGGTAAAGCCAATAAGATATTTATTTATGGGGTTATTTCTCCCAACACAGATATGCTTGGTAGCACATAAATTAGGTTGCTTGCTTTCAGTGTTAACTTGGAAAAACAAAGTTAAAATCAGGAAAACAACAAATGAAAAGTCACAAAGCAAGAAACAAACTGTTCTTTTCAGGTTAACTTCTGATTACTTCCCATATAGATACAGAAGTGATTCTCTCCTAGCTCACAAGCAATTAGGTAAGGCTTAATTGCTAGCAGTTACCAGCTGAAACCCCTTAGCTGGTGTCAGACGGCTGCCTAGGGTGAGAACTTACACAATCTTGACGATGCATATATTCATATGATTCTTGCAAGGTATTGTGGGTATTGTAGTTCATTCACTCCCAAACACAGCTGATGACAATAATTTGAGTTGTGAAACCAAGTGGTAAGATCAATAAAATACTTCTTTTATTGATGGGGTTTAATTCACCCAGCACATGTATGCTTGATAGCACTATAAATGAGGTTACTTGCTTGCAGTGTTTAAATGGATAACAAAAAGTCACAAAGTAAACCAGAAAACAACCTTCAGCTTGTCAGGCAATTAGCTAATGTGTTCTTAGCAAATAATTACCAAATACAAAGGCACAAAGAAAAGAATAAACTTTGCTGGTTAGGTTAACTTCTGCTTATTTTCCACGCAGATCTCAGCAGTGATTCTCCCTTGCTCACACACACAATCAGGTGCAGCTTTAATTACTATCAATTGACCAGCTGTAAGCCTTTAGCTGGCTGGCTGCTACTGTGTGAACCCAAATCCTGCTTTAAGAGCTGTTTGCAGTGGAAATAAAGAACAAAGTTAGGTTTCTTTGTGATGGCTGATGTGTTTGCTCATAGAAAACTAGCAATAGCATTTAGATAAAGAACAGTCCATGAAAATAGTTTCATCTGCTGTATTTCCCCCTGCATCAACAATCATAGGGTCAATATCATACATTGGCACAGATGAGTCTTTCATTAAGGCACTATCATGAGAATGCTTATTCCCTTGCTGCCATTCTCTATTATAGATAGGGTCTGGATCAGTGTTCATACCTGAGCCTCTCCTGCTATCATTATTCCTCTCTGTATAGCCTGGCCAATATGTAATCCAATTCTGATGTCCAGCCTTCCAATCTTGATCCCTGGACACTGGATCTTCTCTCACATACCTTCTGGCCTTGGTCTGAAAGTCCCTTCCACATGCAGTCTTCTCTCTTCCAGGTAGCCACTGGTGATTCCTATCTCTGCCCCTCCATTCCTCTGGCTGAATCCAGTCCAATGGACTCTGCTGGCTTTTGGAATACCTCCCAGTATGGGTACTGCCTTGGAATCTCCCAGACCTTCCAATGGCCTTTCTTCTCTTCCTTCCAGAGAGTTTCCTTCTCTCTCTATCTGCTTGGCTTGGCTTCTGTTTCTCCAGGTGATACTGGTGCTTGAGCTCGTAGTCGTTGCTGTCTCTGTATCTCTTCCTCCCTCTGTAGCTGAAGCTCTCCCTGAAGCTGGGCTGGAGCTTGTAGTAACTGTTATCTGAAGAATAATCTCTATTCTTATTCTTTCCTAATGTGTGCTGCTCCCTAACACAGTGCAGCTGTCTTGAATCAGGCCCTGCCCTTTGAGATGAGTGCTTAGGGATTACCTCATAGCTCTCTTGATTGCACACACATTCTCTCACTTCAGCCCCTCTCATGGCTGCTGGAAACCTGGTGCATTCTGGGACTGGTAGTCTTTTATGTGAAAACTCTGTTTTCTTGCTTCTACCAGAACTGACAGGTTGCTTGTTCAGAGTCACATCATCCTTTCTATAGCTCCTACCTGAGCTATGATAAGCTTCCTTATCACATACCCCCCTGCTTAAGTTATTACGGACTGGTTTTACTGGTGAAACTTCTTCTCTACAGTCCGTAATACCTACGAGAGAGTTATCTTCTTGAAGCTCACTTACTTCCTGACTGGGTTCAAGGTCATTATCTACAGGCCTCTCCTTCCAAGACTTAAGTACATTAATATGGTAGGTCTGCCTACGCCCTTTGGCATTTTCTACCATATAAGACACTGGGCTTACTTGTTTAACAACCTCCCATGGCCCTTTCCACTGTACCTCAAATTTTGGAGCAGTTCCTGCTACTTGAACCAAAACCTTTTCACCAGTGCTTAATTGGCGGCTTTTGGCCTTTCTATCATACCACCCTTTCTGGCGAACTTGACTGTCCTGCAGGTTCCTCTCAGCAACCTGCGACGTCCTTTTCAAACGTGCTCTCAAGTCACGTAGAAACAGTGGCACCTCCTGACTTCCTGGTTCAGGATCAATCCATTGTTCCCTCAAAATATCCAACAAACCCCGGGGAGCCCTACCATACATCAACTCATAAGGAGTTACACCTAGGGACACTTGAATTCTTTCCTTGCAGGCATATAAGGCAAAGGGTAATAACATATCCCATTCTTTTACCTCTCCTGCTAACCCCCTTCTCAACATTTGTTTGAGAGTTTGGTTGAATCTCTCCACCAAACCATTTGATTGTGGATGGTAGGCTGAGGTTTTCACGTGACGAATGCCAAAGGCATCCCAGACCTGGGCCAAATATTTGGATACAAAATTGGACCCTCGGTCAGTCAACACCTCTCTTGGGAATCCCACTTCACAAAACAATTTTACTAGCTCTAAAGCTATTGTTTTTGCAGAAACATTCCTCAATGGTATGGCCCAGGGAAACCTTGTTGCCTGATCTACCATAACTAGGATGTATTGGAAACCTCGGGGCGTTTTAACTAATGGGCCTACAATATCCATGGCAATGCGACCAATTGGGTCTGTGATGATTGGCATGGGGATCAATGGCACCACCGGTGGGTGAGCCGCTGTAACTCGCTGACACGCTGGACATGCAGCACAAAACTGGGCAGTTTCTTTGAATATACCTGGCCAGTAAAAACGCACAAGAATTTGATCCAGTGTTCCTTGCATACCTTTATGACCTCCCACTGGATGATCATGCGCTAGCCCAAGTACTAGCCCTTTGAAAGTTGTGGGTACCACCAATTGTTTACGTATGGCACCATTTCTGGGGTCCTGACTCTCTCTATATAATATGTCATTATCTAGTCTGAATCTGGGCAACTCCTCCCTGACCTCCTGAGCATACTTAAAAGCTCGGGTGAGAGCTTGATCAGCTCGCTGCTCTTGTGGAAAGTTAGGAAACTTTGCCACCAACTCAGCTGGCACCCAGGGTAAACTTTGACCAGCTAACATCTCAGCCCTACCCTGTGCTCTGCAAAGTCTCTCACGCCTCTTTTGTGCTTTCAACTTTCTTACTTTACCAGATGATGGGGTTATTAAATCATCATGAGAGGGTAAGTCTCCTAATAACTCTGCCTGCTCCCCCTCCTCCTTCTGCTGGCTCTCTAACTTAGCCTGCGAGCGGGTGGATACAAGGCCCCTCTTATTACCCATAGTTTTGCCTTCTGGAAGCTTAACCATCTTTTTAGCTAGGGACTGAGGACTTCCAAAGAAAGGCCCGGGAGCTATTTCCATTATTAAACCTTCTCCCTCCTTCTTTCCTAGCCCTTTCACTAGTTCCTGCTTAAATCTTGGCCAGTCCTTTCCTAGGACCAAATCAAAGGGTAGCCTAGGCACCACTGCTAATAGGACTTCCTCTTGTTCCCCCAGGCACTTAACCTTAAACCTATAGGTGGGGTATGATGTTGCAGCACCATGAACGCATCTGATGTGAACTTGGCTTTCAGGGGTTCTAGGCACAAATCTTTCTTGGGCCTCTATCCTCTTCCAAAGCCTTTTTGACATCATACTCTGGTCTGCCCCAGAGTCTAATAATGCATTTGTGGTAATTCCTTGCACATCAACCATCAAAAGAAATCCTTCCTTGGGTTGTTTTAAATCCAGACCCATTAAACTAGTGTGTGTCTGGCATCTCTTCTCTAAATGTCCCAATTTTCCACACTTGAAACATTTCTTTCTATTCCACTGTGTCATCTGGTTTGATACAGTACATTCATTTTTAGAAACATTCCTAATATTCCTTTTTCTGATACAGCACATCTAGCCTCAGCATCCATCTTTAGAGGGCCACCCATTCTATGGCAAGCCCACGTGGCTTCCAAGAATCTCTCTGCTAGCATGGTTGCCTCTCCAAGATTTTGGCAATTTTGCTGTATAAGAAAAACATTCAAATCTTTAGGTACCCCAAGCATAAATTGTTCCAGCATTATACTATCTAATAACATTTCTACTGTCTTTTGCTCAGGCTCTAACCATTTTACAGCTAGACTTCTAATTCTCTGACTCAGAGCCCTGGGTGTCTCACCCACTTTCAATGTAACAGCTCTAAACATTCGCCTATACTCTGAAATAGACAACCCTAGGCGATCTCTAATAGCTGCCTTTACATCCTTATAAATCAAAGCCTGGGCTGCTGGCATTGCTCTGTAAGCTGCTAGTGCCTCACCAGTTAATGAGGCTGCCAGCCTTACTGCCCACTGGGTCTCTGGCCATGCTAAAGCCTGTGCCACTCTTTCAAAAGACTCTAGAAAATCATCAACATTATCTTCTGGAGTTAATTTCCCAAAATTAAATGCCCCAATCCCTTGATTGAGTCCCACACTGTCCACATGTGGTGCACCAGTACTAACTGCTGGTCTTGCATTTGTTCCACTTTGGCTCTGCAGCTGAACTAGAGCTTGCACCAGATCAAGCACTGGTTTCTGCTGTTCCATTAAGGCCTTCATAGCAGTGTCCTGGGCCTGCTGTGATAGCTCCTGCTGCTTGCAAAATTGGGCTGCCATCCACTGAGCCATCTCCCTCGGATCCATCTTGACCCCTGCAAGAAAAGAAAAAAAAAAAAACCAAAGAGCAGCACCTTCCAACCAGGTGTGGTTTTTTTTTTTTTCAACTTTTTTTTTTTTTTTTTTCAATTACCCCCTGTGCTTACACACATCCACCACTAGACATGCCCAGGTACATATTACCTTGTCTCAGTGATGAATCCAGCTTTGCACAGGGTCTTTTCCTCTGGGACAGCTTCCTGGAACAACCACTTTTCCTCCAAAGTGCAGACGAGGGAAAAAATCTTCTTACAGCTTTAAACTTGACTTTTATTTGTAATCCACAACAAGTAAATCCTCTTGGTGCAAGAGCAATCCTGCCAACTACGCCATTTGTCAGACAGCTGCCTAGGGTGAGAACTTACACAATCTTGACGATGCATATATTCATATGATTCTTGCAAGGTATTGTGGGTATTGTAGTTCATTCACTCCCAAACACAGCTGATGACAATAATTTGAGTTGTGAAACCAAGTGATAAGATCAATAAAATACTTCTTTTATTGATGGGGTTTAATTCACCCAGCACATGTATGCTTGATAGCACTATAAATGAGGTTACTTGCTTGCAGTGTTTAAATGGATAACAAAAAGTCACAAAGTAAACCAGAAAACATCCTTCAGCTTGTCAGGCAATTAGCTAATGTGTTCTTAGCAAATAATTACCAAATACAAAGGCACAAAGAAAGAATAAACTTTGCTGGTTAGGTTAACTTCTGCTTATTTTCCACGCAGATCTCAGCAGTGATTCTCCCTTGCTCACACAATCAGGTGCAGCTTTAATTACTATCAATTGACCAGCTGTAAGCCTTTAGCTGGCTGGCTGCTACTGTGTGAACCCAAATCCTGCTTTAAGAGCTGTTTGCAGTGGAAATAAAGAACAAAGTTAGGTTTCTTTGTGATGGCTGATGTGTTTGCTCATAGAAAACTAGCAATAGCATTTAGATAAAGAACAGTCCATGTAAATAGTTTCATCTGCTGTATTTCCCCCTGCATCAACAATCATAGGGTCAATATCATACATTGGCACAGATGAGTCTTTCATTAAGGCACTATCATGAGAATGCTTATTCCCTTGCTGCCATTCTCTATTATAGATAGGGTCTGGATCAGTGTTCATACCTGAGCCTCTCCTGCTATCATTATTCCTCTCTGTATAGCCTGGCCAATATGTAATCCAATTCTGATGTCCAGCCTTCCAATCTTGATCCCTGGACACTGGATCTTCTCTCACATACCTTCTGGCCTTGGTCTGAAAGTCCCTTCCACATGCAGTCTTCTCTCTTCCAGGTAGCCACTGGTGATTCCTATCTCTGCCCCTCCATTCCTCTGGCTGAATCCAGTCCAATGGACTCTGCTGGCTTTTGGAATACCTCCCAGTATGGGTACTGCCTTGGAATCTCCCAGACCTTCCAATGGCCTTTCTTCTCTTCCTTCCAGAGAGTTTCCTTCTCTCTCTATCTGCTTGGCTTGGCTTCTGTTTCTCCAGGTGATACTGGTGCTTGAGCTCGTAGCCGTTGCTGTCTCTGTATCTCTTCCTCCCTCTGTAGCTGAAGCTCTCCCTGAAGCTGGGCTGGAGCTTGTAGTAACTGTTATCTGAAGAATAATCTCTATTCTTATTCTTTCCTAATGTGTGCTGCTCCCTAACACAGTGCAGCTGTCTTGAATCAGGCCCTGCCCTTTGAGATGAGTGCTTAGGGATTACCTCATAGCTCTCTTGATTGCACACACATTCTCTCACTTCAGCCCCTCTCATGGCTGCTGGAAACCTGGTGCATTCTGGGACTGGTAGTCTTTTATGTGAAAACTCTGTTTTCTTGCTTCTACCAGAACTGATAGGTTGCTTGTTCAGAGTCACATCATCCTTTCTATAGCTCCTACCTGAGCTATGATAAGCTTCCTTATCACACTGGCTTGCCTTCCACTGTGTGGGTCAAATCCTGCTTCAGGAGCTTTTCTGAGTAGATTAAAGAACAAATTTGTATTTCTGTGTGATGGTTGCTGTACTTTATAACGGAAAGTTACCAACGGAGTTTAGATAGAGAGCAGTCCATATAAACAGGATCCTCATCTGCTATTATTCCCCCTTGTTCAACAAGCATGGGTTCAATATCATGGATTGGCACAGATGACTCAATGGAGCATTTTCAGGAGAATACTTGTTTCCCTGCTGTCTTTCAAGGTTATAGCTAGGGCATAGATCAGTGTTCATACCTGAGCTTCCATTGCTGTTAGAGTTCCTCTCTATATAACCTGGCCAGTATGTAGTCCAGTTCTTATGTCCAGCCTTCCAATCCAGATCCCTGGACACTGGATCTCTCTTCACATACCTTCTGGCATAGGTCTTAGGGTCCCTTCCACGTGCAGCCGTCTCCCTCACAGGTAGCGTCTGGTGATTCCTAGCTCTGCAGCACCATTCCTCTGGCTTTCCCCAGTCCAATGGTGTATGCTGGCCCTTGAAATGCCTCCCAGTATATGTACTGCTTTGGACTCTTCTAGACCTCTCAAAGGCTTTTCTCCTCTTTCTTCCAGAGGGTCTCTTTCCCTCTCTGTCCGTCCGGTTTGGCTTCTGCTTCTGATGATCCTTCAGATGAAACTGATGATCAAACTCAAGCTGATTCTCAGGATACTGAGGACAATTCTCTGGATATCCAAGGTGATCATGAAGATCATGAAGATGGTCATCTGTAGAATAAACTCTACTCTTATTCTGCTTAGATGAGTGCTCCTCCCTAATACAGCGCAGCTGTGCTGAATCAGGCCCTGCCCTTTGAGATGAGTGCTTAGGGATTACCTCATAGCCCTCCTGATTGAACACACGTTTCCCCACTTCAGCTCCTCTAATGGCTGTTGGAAACCTGGTGCATTCCGGTACTGGTAGTCTTTTATGGGAAAATTCTGTTTTCTTATTTCTACCAGAACTGACAGGTTGCTTGTTCAGAGTCACTTCACCTTTCCTATAGCTCCTTCCTGAGCTATGATAAGCTTCCTTATCACAACATCACTCATGCACGCCACTCTCCACCCCTCTCGTGGGGCCACCCTCGCAGCAACGTAATTGTGACATGTCTGTGGGGGTGCTCTCGGCATAGACCTTACCTGTTCCACATCCCCCCTTGCCTCTCATTGTGAACACAGCCACACCCATCACTCGCACATCACTGTCACCTAGCAATGAGGGACATCTGACCACATGGTAGATATGTTTAACATTAATATTCTTTAACTATTTGAGTATGAAACATATGTACAGTATTTACATGAGGCCACACATGGGCCATGCGTCTAAAATACTATCTGATGGCAGTTGACAACAGCATGGCCAACCACGCCTGCTAGGACAAACATCTTTTGCCACGCTCATCCCTGTGCCCCTTGTCATGTACAAGCAATGGCACGGTCCATCACAGGGCGGGTGTGCTATGTGTGTCCACACATTACACACCCTGGAGACCCCTGTCGGATGGTGGCTGACCATGTGCGGCACGGGCAGGGCGCTCATCCCGCTCCCGCAGACGGTCAGCCACCATGGACAGGGTCGCCAGCACCTGCCCCTGGATTAGTGCGAACTGCCTCTGGGCTTGTGCCTGGGCACGCACAGCTGCAGCCAGGCGCAGGCCGCACATGCAGCCGCACAGACACACGTCTCCCCGTGTCTGTGTGGCTGCATGCACGGCAGACCTGCCAGCAGCCATGTGTGGCAGGCACACGTCCAGAGGGCGGGCCTCGCCTTGATCAAGGGGCAGGTGGCTGGTGCCCCCAGTGCCCTGTGGTGGAGCGTGCCATTGGGAACCAGTCCCACCCCCCCCCCCCCGCAGTACACACCCTCCCGCCCCCCTGGCTCCGACACCCTCACCACATCCCCATCCCCCTCCACCTCCCCCTCCCTCTCCCTGCCACCCACCTCCTCCCTCTCCCCTCCCCTCTCACCCACCTCCTCCACCCGTTCATTTTCCACATCCCCCTGCTCCTCAGGAGGACTCGCCATGGGAGCCTCATCCTCCTCATCCCCTCCCATATGGGCATCCCCCTCGTCCCCTTCCTCTCCCTCGTGGGGGTGTGGGGATGCACCCGCATGGCCTCCTCCTTCTTCATCCTCTAGGGCCACATTTGTTCCGCCGACCTCCGGTCCCACATTCTCTGGGTCCCCCTCCAGGCCCACACCGTCATCCGGTTCTTCCGGCCGCTCTTCCTCCAGGTCTGCACGTGCATCAGCTGTGGGAGAGGTAACACATGTCATCCCCTGGGTGAACATCATATGCCTCTGTCACAGTGGACCTGTGGTTCCACCACTCGGTGCCCTACAAGGCCATGTCACGGTACTCACCATTCTGCTGGGCCATCCGCTCACGCTGTACCCTTGCCACGAATCTGGGGTACCGGGCCCGTATCTCCCTGGCCTTCTTGCGCAGGTCCTCCACCTGTAGGGGTGACACCAAACATTGCCCTTAGATAACGCTGGGACAAGTTGGGGTCCCCTGCCTCTGCAGCTGACCCTCACACTTCATAAAACATGCGCCTGCCCCTATTGCGTGAGACTCTCATGCCCCCTGCGTTCACAGGCGACAGCCCCATGTGTGGACCACACACACGCCTCTCAGGTATGTGCCCCATATGCCCTGTATGTGCACCCCACGTACATGACACATCACAGCTCTGTGTGCCACCAACACACATATGCCAGTGCCATGCAGCCACTGTTGGTGGGGGTGGTTGTCACCTGCAGTGCTCCCTGCAACCCCTTTGGCCTGTGTTTTGCAATTTGTGATCCCATGCATGGCCTGTTTTCAAGGGCAACGGGATGGTGCAGGGAACCCCTCTTGGAGACTGCATCATCCCTGGGGCTGTTGTTTGTCGCTCTGTGATCACACAGGGCACCTGCAGTCAGTGGCCGGGGATGGGGAGGGGTGCCCTCACTTTGGGCACCCCTCTGTTTGAGGCTGTGATATTTCTTTTTGTGATCACACAGGGCACCTGCTGACAGTGGCTAGGGATGGGGAGGGGTGCCCTTATTTTGGGCCTGCATCTGTTGGAAGCTGTGCCTTTTCCTTTTGTGATCACACAAGGCTCCAGCTGACAGTGGCCAGGGATGGGGAGGGGTGCCCTTATTTTGGGCCTGCATCTGTTGGAAGCTGTGCCTTTTCCTTTTGTGATCACACAAGGCTCCAGCTGACAGTGGCCAGGGATGGGGAGGGGTGCCCTTATATTGGGCCTGCATCTGTTGGAAGCTGTGCCTTTTCCTTTTGTGATCACACAAGGCTCCAGCTGACAGTGGCCAGGGATGGGGAGAGGTGCCCTTATATTGGGCCTGCATCTGTTGGAAGCTGTGCCTTTTCCTTTTGTGATCACACAAGGCTCCAGCTGACAGTGGCCAGGGATGGGGAGGGGTGCCCTTATATTGGGCCTGCATCTGTTGGAAGCTGTGCCTTTTCCTTTTGTGATCACACAAGGCTCCAGCTGACAGTGGCCAGGGATGGGGAGGGGTGCCCTTACTTTGGGCACCCCTCTGTTTGAGATTGTGATATTTCTTTTTGTGATCACACAGGGCACCTGATGACAGTGGCTAGGGATGGGGAGGGGTGCCCTTATTTTGGGCCTGCATCTGTTGGAAGCTGTGCCTTTTCCTTTTGTGATCACACAAGGCTCCAGCTGACAGTGGCCAGGGATGGGGAGGGGTGCCCTTATTTTGGGCCTGCATCTGTTGGAAGCTGTGCCTTTTCCTTTTGTGATCACACAAGGCTCCAGCTGACAGTGGCCAGGGATGGGGAGGGGTGCCCTTATATTGGGCCTGCATCTGTTGGAAGCTGTGCCTTTTCCTTTTGTGATCACACAAGGCTCCAGCTGACAGTGGCCAGGGATGGGGAGGGGTGCCCTTATATTGGGCCTGCATCTGTTGGAAGCTGTGCCTTTTCCTTTTGTGATCACACAAGGCTCCAGCTGACAGTGGCCAGGGATGGGGAGGGGTGCCCTTACTTTGGGCACCCCTCTGTTTGAGACTGTGATATTTCCTTTTGTGATCACACAGGGCACCTGATGACAGTGGCTAGGGATGGGGAGGGGTGCTCTTATTTTGGGCCTGCATCTGTTGGAAGCTGTGCCTTTTCCTTTTGTGATCACACAAGGCTCCAGCTGACAGTGGCCAGGGATGGGGAGGGGTGCCCTTACTTTGGGCCTGCATCTGTTGGAAGCTGTGCCTTTTCCTTTTGTGATCACACAAGGCTCCAGCTGACAGTGGGCAGGGATGGGGAGGGGTGCCCTTATTTTGGGCCTGCATCTGTTGGAAGCTGTGCCTTTTCCTTTTGTGATCACACAAGGCTCCAGCTGACAGTGGCCAGGGATGGGGAGGGGTGCCCTTATATTGGGCCTGCATCTGTTGGAAGCTGTGCCTTTTCCTTTTGTGATCACACAAGGCTCCAGCTGACAGTGGCCAGGGATGGGGAGGGGTGCCCTTATATTGGGCCTGCATCTGTTGGAAGCTGTGCCTTTTCCTTTTGTGATCACACAAGGCTCCAGCTGACAGTGACCAGGGATGGGGAGGGGTGCCCTTACTTTGGGCACCCCTCTGTTTGAGACTGTGATATTTCTTTTTGTGATCACACAGGGCACCTGATGACAGTGGCTAGGGATGGGGAGGGGTGCCCTTATTTTGGGCCTGCATCTGTTGGAAGCTGTGCCTTTTCCTTTTGTGATCACACAAGGCTCCAGCCGACAGTGGCCAGGGATGGGGAGGGGTGCCCTTATTTTGGGCCTGCATCTGTTGGAAGCTGTGCCTTTTCCTTTTGTGATCACACAAGGCTCCAGCTGACAGTGGCCAGGGATGGGGAGGGGTGCCCTTATATTGGGCCTGCATCTGTTGGAAGCTGTGCCTTTTCCTTTTGTGATCACACAAGGCTCCAGCTGACAGTGGCCAGGGATGGGGAGGGGAGCCCTTACTTTGGGCCTGCATCTGTTGGAAGCTGTGCCTTTTCCTTTTGTGATCACACAAGGCTCCAGCTGACAGTGGCCAGGGGTGGGGAGGGGGCCCTCATTTGGGGCCTGCAGCATCGGCGGATGTATTTTGAAAATGTGTTGTTTAAAAGAGACATGGTGCAGACCCCTTCCTTTCCTGTTGGCCTGAGAGGTGGGACTGGGGTGTCTTGTGGATGGGGGACATCCCTGGCCTGCAAAGGTGCCCTATACCATACCTCTGTGATCTGTGATGCACGTCTGCCATGGTTGCAGCTACCCCCTGGGGCAGGGGTGTCTTTTTCTGTGGTGTGTGGCAGACGTTGCTAGTCGCAGGATGTGTCAGCGCCTGCTATCCCCTGTCAGTGCATTGTGTCTTTGTGCTGTGGTTACTGGGTGTGTTTTCTTTTGTCTCATCATTTGGGGTACTTGTCCCCATGCACTTACCTCACGTGGGTAGTCTGAGCTCCTGTTGAACCGATGGGCCAGGCGCTCCCAGGCCCTCCTGACCCTTCCCAGGTTCTGTCTCCTTGATGAGCCAGGGAAGAGCCTCTGCTGGCGGAGGCAGAACAGCTCAGTTAGGTGGTAGATGTCCCTCTGGCTGAAAGGAGGCTTCCTTGACATGGCTGCCATTTTTTCAGACTGTTTGTGCTGCGCAGCCACCTGCGTTGCTGGGGGCGTAGCCACGTGCGTTGCTGGGGGCGTAGCCACGTGCGTACGTGCGTGCGTTGCTGCGGACGTTACTCGTAAGATATACAAACACAAAGCACTAAGGTAGACCTGCAGCACAATGGTTACGTTATTGACCGCTGGTACAGGCAGCATGGGTTCGAGTACCCAGTGTGTCTAACGCAGACGGCTGTTCCAGGCATTAGCCTGTACATTACAGAGGAAATGAGGCTTGTTTTTCAGTACATTGGGTATGGGTGCCTAACCGCGAGCGTTGGTACGTGGGTAGCGCCGTGCGTAGCTGCGCGCATAGCATCGTGCGTGGGTACGTGTGGTTTTACCAGTATGGGCATTTTATATATTACAGACTCTGTAGGGTGTCTTGCACCTATACATTATGTTATCAGATATACGTGTGATGCGCCATGGTTTATCAGAGCCTGTGAGCTGGTGCTGCGATTTCACAGGGTTGGAATGTGCCAGTCACCCCCATGATGCACTGCACATGCAAATCAGCTGCCCACACATACACACCATGGGGAATGCACCCCCACAGCAACTCGGCCTAGTAGGGGGAACTGACCATGTGCACCCCCACAGCACCTCGGCCTGATAGGGGGTACTGACCGTGTGTTGTACTGGCACAGAGTGGCTACACACCGTCACATTGTGCGGGTACTGTGCTCACCCTGAGGGTGCAGTGAGCCGTCCAGCACTAGGTCTACAGCACCGTCCATGGTGCAGGTAAAGCAGTGTTACTGTGTGAGATAGGTAGTTTCTGCAGGACCACCTTGGCACATCTCTATCTGTTTCAGGCAGGTGCAGCCCCATGCACCACCACCACCACCACCCCCATGGCTGCAAACAGGGTCACCTATCAGAAGATCCACATTCTACCTCCCTGCAAAGGTGGCAGTAGAGGGGAACATTAACCCTAGTCCTGCTGAGGAGCAGACACCCCACAGAGCAGTCAATGCAGCTCTGTATACAGCCATAACACAATAGCAAACAGACATTAGGCCTGGATATGGTAGGCTGCTCCCCACCACTATCTGATATTCCCCTGGTGCAAGCCACTCCATCACATCACCTACCAGCTGCAAACAGGCTGCTAGTGCCCAGTGGAGCTGCCTGCACCCAGAACTGGGATGCCAGCATACACAGCAAGCAGATACATCGGTGACTGGGCCCCAAAAGGAAACCCATATTTATCACATGAGAGAAATACTAGATAGCACCATGGGAGTGCCTAGCCATGCTGTGGTCACTGCTCAGTCAGGGTGAGAGTGAGCTCTCAGCAGGATATACTGAGGTCACCCTGTCTGGGTAGGTGGTGGCCAGCCACTACAATGTGCCTGTCACTGCCCTATACCCTATGCAGATGCACCCTGGACAGGCCACCCTGTCCGGCCTATACCCATGGTACCTTGCTCCTCATTATGCACATTGGCAGCCCAATACCGGCAACATTGCTGGCAGCGTGGACTGTGGAAGGTGTTTGCAGCCACCACACACTGGATAGACAGACAGCCACCCCCACACCTATGCCAGCATTGTGCTACTATAGAGGTGGCCAGCAGCCATAGCCACCACACCAGTACTGGGCATAGTACACGCATGGATATGGTACACAAGGCTTTTGGGGGGTCACTCACAAGGGTGGTGAACACTGTCAGAGTCCAGACCTGCAGCAAACACCGCAGACATCAGAATGATTGTTATGGTGGAGCTCAATGAGCGAACTGTGCTTGCCGTAGGGATTGGTATCTGCCAGTTATCATGGGGAACGTTTGATAGCTCTGTACCATATACCCAGGTGTAGGGTGGCATTGCTACGGTATGCAACTGCTAGTATTGGGAGATACAGGCAGGGCCCAATGTCTTGCCTCTCCAGGGGGCATTGGCCAATTAAGGCCTATGGGTGGGTGGGTGGCCCTGTTGGCTGCTGCTTTACAGCATAGTTCCCCAACTCCAGTCCTGCTGTTCCACACACTGTTCGGGTTTTCATGCTGTCCCTCATAAATATGCACGAGCTACATCTGCGTACCATGGGGGCGGTGCATAGATATGCAGCACAGGCATCTTTATTAGGGGCAGCATGAGGACGGAATGGTGTGGGGCCCTCCCGGACTGCATTTGCGGGACTCTGCTTTAGGTAATGTGCCTGTTTCTGGTGTCTGTGTTTGGTATGGTAAAATATAGGCCTTGCGTATGTTCTCTGCACTAATGGAGTGTCTTTACTATCACTGTTTAGTGGTGGGTAAAACTATGGGGACTGGGTTGGCAGGAGCCCCAGCTGGGATTTGAACCTGTGACCCTCTGATCTTACAGGCACTGGCTGTGTCTGTTGCACCACACTGTGGCCACAGAGACAGTGTATTCCCTGGAGTTAGTTAAACCGGCCTGACGAGTCAGAAACCCTGCTCTGCAACAGGTTTACTGTGGCCTCATTTACCTTGTATGCAGACAAAGGTGCACATAAACCTCAGAAAAGACCTCACAAAAGGGGCACACACCCATAACCAAGCTGGGCAACAATGATATCATTGGGAAACATTACACCACACGCCCAGGACAGCTCCATTACAATGTAATGCTCTTTGAAAGGGTCTGCGGAGCGTAGACCCTTCCACACATCATTTCCTTTTATTTTGGTGCTTTCCAGGGAGTGTTGTTCCTTGTTGCCCATTGCTATCACTGTGGCCCAGCTGTATTCTGCTTTTTAAAATGTTTCTTGTGGTCATTTTTAAACGTTTTATGTGCAATTTTGTTCTGTGCACATGTATCACACTGCTCACGTTTTGTGGGTTTCCCCGGTTTTTCTGTACATTGCTGACGGAAATGGTTTCTCTTCCCTTTAAATGCCTTTAACGACAGGTTTTCATTCGCGTTGGAATTGAGCTCTGAAATACAGCGCGTTAGTATGAGGGGAGCCTCTCCCCGCCCACTCTCCGCCCATTGACCCCTTCTCTCCACCCACTCTCCACCTTCTGCGCTGTTTTAACGCGCCACGGAGCTTTACGATCGTTAACTACGGTTAACGCGCGTAGTATGACGTTAACGGTCGTTAGCGCATCGGTACGCGCGTTATACGGCACTTACGGTCGTTAACGTCGTATAACGCGTGTTAGTCACGTTTAACGCACTTTAGTAAACATCCCCCAAAATGTCACTAAATGGAATACAAAAGGTTGCTGGCACCGATCTCGGTCCTTGACTGAAATGTACTGGTCCATTGGCTTAGAAGGAGGGTCACAGAGTTTAGACATAACCTATAAAAAAAAAGACATCATTTTATTCTTGCAAATAACATTTGCTTGCTGGTACGTATTCCCATTTTTCTTGTCCAGGTTTCATAATCAGGACACCAAACAAAAAGGATCAAACACATATAGGTCATTACATAGAATTACAAGAATTATGCTCAGCCAGGACCGTACCTAGCCCTGTGCGAACGGTGCAGCCGCACAGGGCGCAAAGGCTTAAGGGGCGCATTTTGGCTGTCTGCCGTTGCTTGCTGCCGCCACTTTTTCTTCTCTCAGCGGCGGCAGGCAACGGTAGACAGCTGAAATGCTCCCCTTAAGCCTTCTCATGGCATGCTAAGCAGGTCTGGTCCCTTCCTGTGTCTGGTCCCGACCCTTCCTGCCTCAGTTTTTTTTGGACACAGGAAGGGGAAGGCTGGGAGCTCAGAGGAATTTAAAAAACAAACAAGAATTTGAATTCCTCTTAGCTATTGGGAGAGCTACTCCGGTCCCAGGGGATGACACACCTAGGCATGGCTGACTCATACTGCTGTCCATGGAGAACCACAAAACTTTCAAAACCATAGAATTTAAATACAGTTAGAAATTAAATTATTGTTTACAACTTCTCTTTGTTCACACTTTATTCAGCACAAACAGCATAACAGACCAGGACATTGTTACTCTAATCTCTTAACACATAAAAATCAGTAGACAAATTTTCTGCTTAGCGTGCCACGAGAAGGCTTAAGGGGAGCATTTCAGCTGTCTGCCGTTGCCTGCCACCACTGAGAGAAGAAAAAGTGGTGGTGGCAGGCAACGGCAGACAACTGAAATCCGCCCCTTAAGCCTTTGCGCCCTGTGCGGCTGCACTGCTCGCATAGGTCTAGGTAAGGTCCTGGTTGAGCATAATTCTTGTAATTCTATGTAATGACCTATATGTGTTTGATCCTTTTTGTTTTGTGTCCTGATTAGGAATACACTCAGATCCCTAACCTAGAAAACAAAACTTACACATTGTGGATTAAACTTATTTACTGCACACAAATAAAAGAAATGGTTAATGTTCTTTCTTCCTCCTCTATCACACTTATTGAATCCAGATAATCTTACACATAATACAATTACGATTATGCAGATTTATTTCTCAATAATTCTACTGCCAATTGGAATCAGAAGTTGTTCTTATTATATATTCACAGGGAAAGAAAAAAGAATTTGCAACATTCAGGCTGTACTTTAACTATAAACTTTTTGTTTAAAAGAACTTCTTTAACAAAACTTGCAGTCAAGGTCTTCTAGCCAGATAATTGCACACAATATCTTTCACTACAAAATTAATGTAAACACACAAAACGCTGCCAGGCTTGTTATCTGTACTGTCTGCTTCTAAGGTTCTTACTTCAGTGTACAATACATCCCAATCCCAATCCCAATCCATTGACTCAGAAAATCCATGTCATACTACAGTACAAACTCATACAGATAGAACCCCCCTTCCCCCACTAGCTGTTCAAATACATTAACACTGCAAAATCCATCATGGAATTTTGTCTCCCTCTCCATATTCATCAAAACAACACACCCCATCACATCAGACCACCCTAATCCATTTACTGTCTATCAGAAAATCCTTTTATCACGATTATCTCACTTCATGCAATACCTTCTATTCACTTGCTCATATCACCAGCTACATTCTTGTACCAGCTAACATACATGCATATACCATCAAAGCATACTAATCCTTACAGACTAAGGTTTAAAACTTTCTGTACAGAAATCACAGCACTGCAACATTTATCTGGGTCTTTTCATTCATACTGACATCAGAAAGCTATCAAAACAAAATGCACCTCTCTAGAAACCAAAACGCACAACTCAAAAAGAAAAACAGTTGAAATAATTTCCTAAGACCCAGGGGGTATGTTTACTAAACTGCGCACTTGTGCGGGGTGCACTTGAGCGTGCGAAAATTATGCACTTAAGTGCCCCGCACGAGTGCGCGTCACACTAACGGGCCCCGCACACGTGCGACGAACATTGATATAAATGGCCAACAATAAAAAACACTCCCAGGAAAGCACCAAAAAAAAGGAATGATTTATGGAAGGGTCTACGGAGCGTAGACCCTTCCAAAAATCATTTCTTTTTTTGGAGCTTACCTGGGAGTGTTTTTAATGTTGCCCATTGATATTACTGGTGCCCAGCTTGGTTATGTTTTTTATCCCCTTTTTTCGAGGTCATTTGTGAGGTTTATTTGCCCTTTTGTCACCATACAAGGTGAATGAGTCCACAGTAAAATTGTGCAGAGAAGGTTTTCTGAGCCGTTTGGTCAGGTTATCTATCTCCAGGGACTGCACTGTTTCTGTGGCCACAGTGTGGTGTAGCAGACACAGCCAGTGCCTGTAAGACCAGGGGATCACAGGTTCAAATCCCAGCTAGGGCTCCTGACAACCCAGTCCACATAGCTTTACCCACCACAAAACAGTGATAGTCAGGACACCCCTGTATTGCAGAGCACATAAGCATGGTGCAAACACCCATATTTTCCCCTACACCGCACACAAACCATACCAATGGCCATTACCTACAGCCAATTCCCCCAAATTCAATCCTGGAGTGCCACAACTCAATCCAGTCACATGCTTATTCCAAGATAAGAACATGTCAGCATGTTGGTGGAAGGGTACAGGTGGCGGAGGGGCCAGTGGCTGCAAGCCACAGCACACAGTGGCCTAGGCCTGTGCAGGCTGGCACGGTCCACCGCAACAGACAGGCTCTGTCGCATGTACAGTCATGGCCTCCCCAGGGAATGCAGCACATCTGTGGCAACACAGTGGTGCAGTACACACAGACAGTGTGTGCAAGAACAGAAGGGCACAGGTTCAAAGCCCAGCTGGGGCTACTGCCAATCCTGTCCACATATTTTTCCCACAACTAAACCGTGATAGTAAGGACAAAACTGTATAGCTGAGAACATATGCATTGTTAATACGCCTATATTTTACCACACCAATCACAGACACCATAAACAGGCGCATTACCTAGAGCAGAATCTCCCAAATGCAGTCCTGGAGGGCCCTACACCATTCAGGTCCCATGCTGCCTCTAATAATGATGCCTGTGCTGCATATCTATGCACCACCATCATGGTATGCAGATGTAGCTCATGCATATTTATGAGGGACAGCATAAAAAACCGAACAGTGTTTGGAACACCAGGACTGGAGTCGGGAAAAACTGCCGTAAAGCAGCAGCCAACAGGGCCAGACACACCCACATACCCCCCCCCCCCCCACAGGCCCCATTGGCCATTGCCTCCTGGAGAGGCAGGACATTGGGCCCTGCCTGTATCTCCCAATACTAGCAGTTGCAAACCTTAGCAATGCCACGCTACACCTGGGTATATGGTACACAGCTATCAAACGCTTCCTATGATAACTGGCATATATCAATTCTGACGTTAAGCACATTTTGGTCATTGAGCTCCACCATAACAATCATTCTGATGCTTGCGGTGTGTGCTGCAGGTCTGGTCCCTGACAGTGTCTACCACACTGGGGAGTGACCCCCAACAGTATTGAGTACCATATCCATGCCTGTACTGTGCCCAGGACTGGTGTGGTGGGTATGGCTGCTGACCTCCTCTATAGTAGCACAATGCTGGCATAGGTGTGGGGGTGGCTGTCTGTCTATCCAGTGTGTGGTGGCTGCAAACACCTTCCACAGCCCACACTGCCAGCAATGTTGCCAGTATTGGGCTGCCAATGTTCATAATGAGGAGCAAGGTATCATGGGTATAGGCCGGACAGAGTGGCCTGGCCAGGGTGCATTTGCACAGGGCATAGGGCACTGACTGGGACATTGTAGTGCCCGGCCACCACCTACACAGACAGGGTGACCTCAGTATGTCCTGCTGAGAGATCACTCTCACCCTGACTGTGCAGTGACCACAGCATGGCTAGGCACCCCCATAGTGCTATATAGTATTTCTCTCATGTGATAGATATGGGTTTTCTTTTGGGGCCCAGTCACTGATTTATCTGCTTGCTGTGTATGCTGACATCCCAGTTCTGGATGCATGCATCTCCACTGGGAACATGCACTATGGACTAACTAGCAGACTGATTGTAGCTGATCAGAGAAGAGCAGTGCTTTTTACAGTGCTCTGCTAAAGAAGTGGATATTGCCTCCTGTGACACCTTGCTGTGAGTTCTAGCTGTTTATTAATTATTGATTGTTTGTCTGTTTATTTAATTATTTATTGTTTGTCTTAGTGGTGTGCTAGTTCAGCCTTCTCAGTTATAACTTACCTTGCCTCTCTCAACTAACTGGGCTTTGTGTGGTAGCCAGGTTAACTGTCCTTTTTACATTAAATCTCTCTCCCCAGAGCCTGCTCTGTGTTAAACCTTTTTTCCTGTCCTAGCCTGCCTGAGTGAATCCTCCCCTCCCCCCCCTCCTGCTGAGGTATTGTGTAGCCTTCTTCCTGTTTCCCCCACGTGTGCATAGTCTGTTTTAGTCTGCTTTTCTCTGATCAGAGAAGAGCAGTGCTTTTTACAGTGCTCTGCTAAAGAAGTGGATATTGCCTCCTGTGACACCTTGCTGTGAGTTCTAGCTGTTTATTAATTATTGATTGTTTGTCTAACTGTTTATTTAATTACACAGGTACACTAAAAAAAATTTTTTTTAAACTGCCTCTAATGTTTCGATTGATTTTTACGTTTTTTGGTGCGCTGAATCCAAATCTGGTAACCAATTTGCTCCATCACGTACAGATTTTTTGCTACATTGGGTTAGCAGTTTGAGGTGAACGTTTCAGATTGAGTGCGATCGAGATAAAAGTTTCTTGGATGAATTCTTTATACTAATTGTTTAGTAGTTATTCAAATAAGAATAAAGAAAATTGTAACAAGGCAGCACATAAGAATAGAGTAATGTCAACAAAACACACTGTGATGGTAGCAAAATTGTCTGCACTTAAAACAGCCACATACATGTGCACAAACATTGAGCATATAAGAGCGAGGTTAGACACAAAGCAAAGCAAAGAAATGTGCAAAAAATGTTGTACAGGTATGTATGTAAGAATAGAAAACGCAAACCACACCATTGCAATACATGAAGACAAACACCCGATGGTGTGAAAATAAAATTCTAATAAATGAGATCCGACACTGTGGTAATAAACTAGCAAATTTTTATTTCAAAGTTTAGTAAAAACACAATATTTGTCAACACAGTTTAGATTTTAAAGTCATTCTTGGGTCAATCAATCTCCTGGTGGGCCCGTTTCTTCTTCCCCCGAATGCTTCTCTTGGTGCGCTGCTTGGCGTATTTTTCATCTGGGGTTTCCCGCAGCAGCAACCAGCAGAAATCAGCCATCATAGTGGTGTTCCATCTTCCTTGGTACCTTCTCTCTGCGTCCTTGATGTCCTGGTGAAACCTTTCACCTTGTTCTTCACTGTACGCCCCCAAGTTTTCGGGAAAGTAGTTCACATGGGAGTGCAAGAAATGGACTTTCAGGCTCATGTTACAGCCTTGCTCTTTGAAGGCATTGAGCATCCTGGCAACAATATCCTTATAGTTCTCATCCCGCCTGTTCCCCAAGAATTTGAGAACAACATCCTTGAAGGAATCCCAGGCTTCTTTTTCCTTCTCAGACATCGTTTCAGCGAATGCTCCATCTGAAATGAGTTTCCTTATATCAGGGCCAACAAACACTCCTTCCTTTAGCTTTGCTTCAGAAAGTCGGGGGAACTTTGAGCAAAGGTACCGAAAGCACTCACCATCTTTTGGAAGGGACTTGATGAATTGCTTAATGAGACCCAACTTAATGTGGAGAGGTGGTAATAGAATTTTATCACGAGGTACCAAGCTCTCATGAAGAACATTTTTCTCACCGGGTCTCAAATACTCCCGAATTGGCCAGTCTTTTTTCCCCCAGTGTAGGTTGCGGGCCCGGCTATCCCACAAGCAAAGGAAGCAGGGATATTTGGTGAAACCGGATTGCTGCCCTAATAGCATGGATAGAATTTTAAAGTCTCCACAAATCATCCACTTATGCTCATCATAACGAATCTTCTGAAGAATCAGGGCCAAATTCTCGTATTTTTCTTGGAGAATAACAGAGTGAGCAATAGGAACTGAAGCGAATGTGTTGCCATTATGAAGAAGAACACCTTTTATGCTGTCTTTTGACGAATCAATGAACAGCCGCCATTCAGCAGGATCATACTTGAGTTTAAACTTTTCCATCACTCCGTATATATCGTTGCAAAATACCAAATCTTCCTCTTTGCTGAAATACTTCAAAAATTGTGTCTCGCGGTTGCGGTACCAATAAAAAGTTGTTCCTGGTGACAATAGATTTTTCTGTTTAAGCCGAGAACCTAGCAGTTGGGCAGCATCTTTTGGGAGTCCTAAATCCCGGACTAAATCATTCAATTCAGCTTGAGAGAAAAGTTCAGGTTTCGGATCTGGTTCAGTTTCAAACTCGGAAGTACTGGACTCATCGGGAAAAGCCATCTGATGAGTCTCATCATGATCAGAACCGTCCACACAAATATGATCCAAAGATTTTGGTGGTTCAGGCACAGGTACTTCGTTGCTATGAGGCATAGGCCTAATTGCTGAGGGAAGGTTGGGGTAACTTATTACGTTCTTATTTTTTAAGTTGTATCCCTTCACAATGCAAGAGCACAAATAGCAGTCACTGCTGTGGTCTCTTTGTTCACGCCACATCATAGGTATTCCGAAACGAAATGCTTGTTTTTTACCTTTCATCCATAAGCGTAGATCTTCCTCACATGTCTTGCACACTTTGTGAGGAGCCCACGGTTTGTCTTGATCGCCTAACTTCAAACCGAAATAGGCAAAATATACTTTTTTAATAAATGCAGAAATGTTCCTCTGCCGCTTTTTCACGGTATATTCCCCACAAATAAAACAAAAACTGTCCAGAGAGTTGACGCAACCTCTGGCTCTGTGAGCCATCACAAATACACAGCACTGCAAACTACAACTGTAGTGAACCACTTCGGAATAAAGCTGGATTACGACTGAGCAAACAAAAGGTAATAATGAACTTGCAAGAAACTGAAATTTGACAGGAACGTTCATGTCGCAACCACCGTGTTTGAGCGAGCGAACGAGGCGAGGCGAACAGGAAAGAACATGCGCCAGCGCGAGTACTGGATTTTGCCCCCCGCCTCCCAATTGTCCTGAATGTATAAAATGAATACAAAACACTCTAAAATATCATGAGGGAGTGTTTCTAGTTAGTTAACCATTACAACCTCTATTTTGGGCCAAGAAAATAAACTGCAGTCGGCTAAAAAGAAATTATGTGAACATTCCTTATATGGGTAAGAAATCTAATTTTGCAAGAAAACGTGACGTGATGGAACATTTTGGCTATTTTTCCTGGATTCAGCACCCCAAAATCTATAGGAATCAGTTGCAAAACTAGAGGCAGTTTTTTGGTAGTGTACCTGTGTTATTTATTGTTTGTCTTAGTGGTGTGCTAGTTCAGCCTTCTCAGTTATAACTTACCTTGCCTCTCTCAACTAACTGGGCTTTGTGTGGTAGCCAGGTTAACTGTCCTTTTTACATTAAATCTCTCTCCCCAGAGCCTGCTCTGTGTTAAACTTTTTTTCCTGTCCTAGCCTGCCTGAGTGAATCCTCCCCCTCCCCCCCCCCCTGCTGAGGTATTGTGTAGCATTCTTCCTGTTTCCCCCACGTGTGCATAGTCTGTTTTAGTCTGCTTTTCTCTGATCAGAGAAGAGCAGTGCTTTTTACAGTGCTCTGCTAAAGAAGTGGATATTGCCTCCTGTGACACCTTGCTGTGAGTTCTAGCTGTTTATTAATTATTGATTGTCTAACTGTTTATTTAATTATTTATTGTTTGTCTTAGTGGTGTGCTAGTTCAGCCTTCTCAGTTATAACTTACCTTGCCTCTCTCAACTAACTGGGCTTTGTGTGGTACCCCCTCCCCCCTGCTGAGGGTTCAGGACAGGGTACCTTGTAACTGCCCTCTTTAATAGGACTTATCTCCCTCCCTCCCTCCCCAGCACCCACCCACCCCTGGGGTAATTG
Organism: Ichthyophis bannanicus; assembly: GCA_033557465.1. Classification (NCBI taxonomy): domain Eukaryota; kingdom Metazoa; phylum Chordata; class Amphibia; order Gymnophiona; family Ichthyophiidae; genus Ichthyophis; species Ichthyophis bannanicus. The sequence goes on along the minus strand of CM066037.1, from coordinate 195,355,631 downwards.
TAGTTTTATAGGTACTTGCACATCATTGAGGAAAGGGGCTGCTCTCAGGTGCAGCTCGTTATCCAAATCAGTCATACACAGAGGACCTGAGATTAATTACTGAAGCTTCAGGTACACAAGGTGTATTAGGGGTATTAGATACACTTTTATTGGTATAAGCATCTACACCAATCCTTATTATATACAGAATTTAAAAGACCTAAACACAAGCTTTAAACTAAGATGCAGACAGAAGTCCAGCAACGAGATGGGTGTTCTCCGGTCTTTTGCATTGAGTGTCACATGTATGATTTTCTCCCAGTTGGTGAGAGGTCTTACGTATGCACTAAGTGCAAAGAACTCTTTGCTCTCGGGGAACGAGTCCATTCTCTAGAGGCTAGAGTAGCAGACCTGGAAGACGTAAGAAAGACAGAGAAGTACATGGACGAGACCTACAGGGATACAGTCCTGAAGTCTGTCAGACGGCTGCCTAGGGTGAGAACTTACACAATCTTGACGATGCATATATTCATATGATTCTTGCAAGGTATTGTGGGTATTGTAGTTCATTCACTCCCAAACACAGCTGATGACAATAATTTGAGTTGTGAAACCAAGTGGTAAGATCAATAAAATACTTCTTTTATTGATGGGGTTTAATTCACCCAGCACATGTATGCTTGATAGCACTATAAATGAGGTTACTTGCTTGCAGTGTTTAAAGGGATAACAAAAAGTCACAAAGTAAACCAGAAAACAACCTTCAACTTGTCAGGCAATTAGCTAATGTTTTCTTAGCAAGTAATTACCAAATACAAAGGCACAGAGTAAAGAATAAACTTTGCTGGTTAGGTTAACTTCTGCTTATTTTCCACGCTGATCTCAGCAGTGATTCTCCCTTGCTCACACACACAATCAGGTGCAGCCCTAATTACTATCCATGGACCAGCTGAAAGCCTTTAGCTGGCTGGCTGCTACTGTGTGAGCCCAAATCCTGCTTTAAGAGCTGTTTGCAGTGGAAATAAAGAACAAAGTTAGGTTTCTTTGTGATGGCTGATGTGTTTGCTCATAGAAAACTAGCAATAGCATTTAGATAAAGAACAGTCCATGTAAATAGTTTCATCTGCTGTATTTCCCCCTGCATCAACAATCATAGGGTCAATATCATACATTGGCACAGATGAGTCTTTCATTAAGGCACTATCATGAGAATGCTTATTCCCTTGCTGCCATTCTCTATTATAGATAGGGTCTGGATCAGTGTTCATACCTGAGCCTCTCCTGCTATCATTATTCCTCTCTGTATAGCCTGGCCAATATGTAATCCAATTCTGATGTCCAGCCTTCCAATCTTGATCCCTGGACACTGGATCTTCTCTCACATACCTTCTGGCCTTGGTCTGAAAGTCCCTTCCACATGCAGTCTTCTCTCTTCCAGGTAGCCACTGGTGATTCCTATCTCTGCCACTCCATTCCTCTGGCTGAATCCAATCCAATGGACTCTGCTGGCCTTTGGAATACCTCCCAGTATGAGTACTGCCTTGGAATCTCCCAGACCTTCCAATGGCCTTTCTTCTCTTCCTTCCAGAGAGTTTCCTTCTCTCTCTATCTGCTTGGCTTGGCTTCTGTTTCTCCAGGTGATACTGGTGCTTGTAGCCGTTGCTGAAGCTCTCCCCTCTGTATCTCTTCCTGAAGCTGTTCTTGAAACTGTTGCTGAAACCGTTTCCTGAAGAATAATCTCTATTCTTATTCTTTCCTAATGTGTGCTGCTCCCTAACACAGCGCAGCTGTGTTGAATCAAGCCCTGCCCTTTGAGATGAGTGCTTAGGGATTACCTCATAGCTCTCTTGATTGCACACACATTCTCTCACTTCAGCCCCTCTCATGGCTGCTGGAAAGCTGGTGCATTCTGGGACTGGTAGTCTTTTATGTGAAAACTCTGTTTTCTCAATTCTACCAGAACTGACAGGTTGCTTGTTCAGAGTCACATCATCTTTTCTATAGCTCCTACCTGAGCTATGATAAGCTTCCTTATCACATACCCCCCTGCTTAAGTTATTACGGACTGGTTTTACTGGTGAAACTTCTTCTCTACAGTCCGTAATACGGGAAAGTGCATCCGCATTCTTGTGTAACTTCCCGGCACGATGTTCAACCTGAAAATCAAACGCCTGTAAGGCCATGTACCAGCGTGTCAACCTGGCATTGTGGTTCTTCATTTGCTGCAACCACTTAAGTGGGGCATGGTCCGTGACCAACTGGAACTTTCTCCCTGTAAGGTAAAACCTTAACGCCTCCACTGACCACTTGATAGCCAAACACTCTTTTTCTATCGTGGAATACTTTTGTTCAGCCAGTGACAACTTCCTGCTCAGGTACATCACAGGATGCTCCTCTCCATCATGGCACTGGGATAGGACTGCTCCTAGCCCTACATCCGATGCATCGGTTTGAACCAGAAAGGGTTTCTTGAAGTCTACTCCTTTCAGTACCGGTCCTGTACACAATTTTTCTTTTAATACTGAAAACGCTTTTTCAGCTTCTGGTGTCCACTTTATCTGGTTTGGACAATTCTTTCGCAGCATATCCGTGAAAATGGCACTTTTCTCTGCGAATTGCGGTATAAACCGGCGGTAGTATCCAATAAGTCCTAAGAAACTTCTTAGTTGTTTCTTGGTTGTTGGAGGAGGAAAATTCCTGATGCTATCTATTTTGCTTAATAGAGGTTTAATTTTTCCTCTTCCCACTAGGTGGCCTAGGTATTTTACCTCCCTATTTGCAAAGGCACACTTCTTCGGGTTTAAAGTGATTCCCGCTTGCTTCATAGAGCACAAGACTGCCCTGATCCTCTTCAAATGCTCCGCCCAGGTGTTACTATGGATTATGACATCATCCATGTATGCAAAAGCATAACTTTGGTGGGGTCGAAGTACCTGATCCACTAACCTTTGGCAGGTAGCCGCTGCTCCATGCAGTCCGAAAGGCATCCTCTTGAACTGGAAAAGGCCAACGGGGGTGCTGAACGCAGTTTTCGGCTTCGACTCCCTGGTGAGCGGGATTTGCCAATATCCTTTTGTCATATCAAGGGTGGTTAAGTATTGAGCCTGTCCCAGCTGGTCTAGCAGCTCCTCAATTCTTGGCATTGGATATGCATCAAAAACTGATATGGCGTTTACCTGCCGGAAGTCAATACAAAATCTTAAGGATCCATCAGGCTTCGGCACCAGGACTATGGGGCTATTCCAGGGACTCTTTGACTCCTCTATTACCCCCAGGTCCAACATCTCCTGGACTTGTGCCACTACCTCCTGTCTTTTGGCTTCAGGCAAGCGGTATGGCCTTTGACGAACCAATTTCCCAGGTGGAGTTATTATTTCATGGGCCACCAAATGGGTCTCCCCAGGTATGGGTGTCAACACATCTGGGAATTCCTTAAGCAACTTCCTAATTTCTTCCTGTTGTACCATTGTCAGGTCCTCACCTATTTGGGGCTCTGATTTTTCTTTACAATCAGATACCTGGGGTCCCAAATCTTCCTCTTCACTCACCTCCCTCTCTCGGGCACAGGTGGCAGCTAAGCTTTTAACCCCTTTGACATCAGTAGAACCAAAGCCTTTGGCTCCACGTTCAGAATTCTCTAGGGATGTGACCTCCTCCACAGGTGGAAAACCCAGCCTCTCACAAATCAATTGGGCAATTTTGTCTCCTGTCTTCACATGATACTCATTCTGTCCAAAGTTAAACAACAGAACTTTAATATTGCCCCTGTAATCGGGATCAATTACTCCCGCACCCACATCGATGAAATATTTAAGGGCTAATCCGGACCTTGGGGCTACTCTCCCATAACATCCAATTGGTATTTCCACTTGGAGACCGGTGTCAACCAGGGCTCTCCCTTGGCTAGGTACAATCACATTTTCTATGCTGCACAGGTCAAACCCAGCAGACTGAGGGGTTGCCCGCCTAGGAGCTTGGGCCTTCTCAGAGACCTTATGGTACTTTAGGACGAATATCTGCTTTGGGGTAGCTTGGTCTTCTGGACGCTTAACCATCTTTTTAGCTGGGGTCTGAGGACTTCCAAATAAAGGCCCGGGAGCTACTACCATTAAACCTTCTCCCTCCTTTTTTCCGAGTCCTTCCACTAGACCCTGCTTAAATCTTGGCCAGTCTCTTCCTAGAACCAAATCAAAGGGTAGCCTAGGCACCACTGCTAATAGGACTTCCTCTTGTTTCCCTAGGCACTTAACCTTTAGCCTATAGGTGGGATATGATGATGCAGCACCATGAATGCATCTGATGTGAACTTGGCTTTCAGGGGTTCTAGGCACAAATCTTCCTTGGGCCTCTATCCTCTTCCAAAGCCTTTTTGACATCATACTCTGGTCTGCCCCAGAGTCTAATAATGCATTTGTGGTAATTCCTTGCACATCAACCATCAAAAGAAATCCTTCCTTGGGCTGTTTTAAATCCAGACCCATTAAACTAGTGTGTGTCTGGCATCTCTTCTCAAAATGTCCCAATTTTCCACACTTGAAACATTTCTTTCTATTCCACTGTGTCATCTGGTTTGATACAGTACATTCATTTTTAGAAACATTCCTAATTATTCCTTTTTCTGATACAGCACATCTAGCCTCAGCATCCATCTTTAGAGGGCCACCCATTCTATGGCAAGCCTGCGTGGCTTCCAAGAATCTCTCTGCTAGCATGGTTGCCTCTCCAAGATTTTGGCAATTTTGCTGTATAAGAAAAACATTCAAATCTTTAGGTACCCCAAGCATAAATTGTTCCAGCATTATAATATCTAATAACATTTCTACTGTCTTTTGCTCGGGCTCCAACCATTTTACAGCTAAACTTCTGATTCTCTGACTCAGAGCCCTGGGTGTCTCACCCACTTTCAATGTAACAGCTCTAAACATTCGCCTATACTCTGAAATTGACAACCCTAGGCGATCTCTAATAGCTGCCTTTACATCCTTATAAATCAAAGCCTGGGCTGCTGGCATTGCTCTGTAAGCTGCTAGTGCCTCACCAGTTAATGAGGCTGCCAGCCTTACTGCCCACTGGGTCTCTGGCCATGCTAAAGCCTGTGCCACTCTTTCAAAAGACTCTAGAAAATCATCAACATTATCTTCTGGAGTTAATTTCCCAAAATTAAATGCCCCAATCCCTTGATTGAGTCCCACATTGTCCACATGTGGTGCACCAGTACTAACTGCTGGTCTTGCATCTGTTCCACTTTGGCTCTGCAGCTGAACTAGAGCTTGCACCAGATCAAGCACTGGTTTCTGCTGTTCCAATAAGGCCTTCATAGCAGTGTCCTGGGCCTGCTGTGATAGCTCCTGCTGCTTGCAAAATTGGGCTGCCATCCACTGAGCCATCTCCCTCGGATCCATCTTGACCCCTGCAAGAAAAGAGAGAACAAAAAACAAAACCAAAGAGCAGCACCTTCCAACCAGGTGTGTTTTTTTTTTTTCAACTTTTTTTTTTTTTTCAATTACCCCCTGTGCTTACACACATCCACCACTAGACATGCCCAGGTACATATTACCTTGTCTCAGTGATGAATCCAGCTTTTCACAGGGTCTTTTCCTCTGGGACAGCTTCCTGGAACAACCACTTTTCTTCCAAAGTGCAGATGAGGGAAAGAAATCTTCTTACAGCTTTAAACTTGACTTTTATTTGTAATCCACAACAAGTAAATCCTCTTGGTGCAAGAGCAATCCTGCCAACTACGCCATTTGTCAGACGGCTGCCTAGGGTGAGAACTTACACAATCTTGACGATGCATATATTCATATGATTCTTGCAAGGTATTGTGGGTATTGTAGTTCATTCACTCCCAAACACAGCTGATGACAATAATTTGAGTTGTGAAACCAAGTGGTAAGATCAATAAAATACTTCTTTTATTGATGGGGTTTAATTCACCCAGCACATGTATGCTTGATAGCACTATAAATGAGGTTACTTGCTTGCAGTGTTTAAAGGGATAACAAAAAGTCACAAAGTAAACCAGAAAACAACCTTCAACTTGTCAGGCAATTAGCTAATGTTTTCTTAGCAAGTAATTACCAAATACAAAGGCACAAAGTAAAGAATAAACTTTGCTGGTTAGGTTAACTTCTGCTTATTTTCCACGCTGATCTCAGCAGTGATTCTCCCTTGCTCACACACACAATCAGGTGCAGCCCTAATTACTATCCATGGACCAGCTGAAAGCCTTTAGCTGGCTGGCTGCTACTGTGTGAGCCCAAATCCTGCTTTAAGAGCTGTTTGCAGTGGAAATAAAGAACAAAGTTAGGTTTCTTTGTGATGGCTGATGTGTTTGCTCATAGAAAACTAGCAATAGCATTTAGATAAAGAACAGTCCATGTAAATAGTTTCATCTGCTGTATTTCCCCCTGCATCAACAATCATAGGGTCAATATCATACATTGGCACAGATGAGTCTTTCATTAAGGCACTATCATGAGAATGCTTATTCCCTTGCTGCCATTCTCTATTATAGATAGGGTCTGGATCAGTGTTCATACCTGAGCCTCTCCTGCTATCATTATTCCTCTCTGTATAGCCTGGCCAATATGTAATCCAATTCTGATGTCCAGCCTTCCAATCTTGATCCCTGGACACTGGATCTTCTCTCACATACCTCTGCTCCCTGATTGGGGTTACACAGCCCAGCAGAAATCCATCTGTCCTGCTTATTGAACTCCAGCCTAATTGGGGCTGTCTGAGAGGGGGAGGAGTCAGCTCCATTTCAAAAGCAGCTGCCTTCAGGCAAGTAAAGAGCTAACTGTCATCAGCTTCTGCTCCCTGATTGGGGTTACACAGCCCAGCAGAAATCCATCTGTCCTGCTTATTGAACTCCAGCCTAATTGGGGCTGTCTGAGAGGGGAAGGAGTCAGCTCCATTTCAAAAGCAGCTGCCTTCAGGCAAGTAAAGAGCTAACTGTCATCAGCTTCTGCTCCCTGATTGGGGTTACACAGCCCAGCAGAAATCCATCTGTCCAGCTTGTTGAACTCCAGCCTAGTTGGGGCTGTCTGAGAGGGGGAGGAGTCAGCTCCATTTGAAAAGCAGCTGCCTTCAGGCAAGAGCTAACTGTCATCAGCCTCTGCTCCCTGATTGGGGTTACACAGCCCAGCAGAAATCCATCTGTCCTGCTTATTGAACTCCAGCCTAATTGGGGCTGTCTGAGAGGGGGAGGAGTCAGCTCCATTTCAAAAGCAGCTGCCTTCAGGCAAGTAAAGAGCTAACTGTCATCAGCTTCTGCTCCCTGATTGGGGTTACACAGCCCAGCAGAAATCCATCTGTCCTGCTTATTGAACTCCAGCCTAATTGGGGCTGTCTGAGAGAGGGAGGAGTCAGCTCCATTTGAAAAGCAGCTGCCTTCAGGCAAGTAAAGAGCTAACTGTCATCAGCTTCTGCTCCCTGATTGGGGTTACACAGCCTAGCAGAAATCCATCTGTCCTGCTTGTTGAACTCCAGCCTAGTTGGGGCTGTCTGAGAGGGGGAAGAGTCAGCTCCATTTGAAACAACTACAGTTATCCTGCTATCACTGAATGACCTCTCATTCACCATATAAGCTGTAGTTATACTGCTATCACTGAAACACTGGTATTATCACTAGCATCATCATCAAGTATTATCACTAGTATTAATCACTGATGTTAATGTTATAGCACTCTATAATCTGCAACTATCCAGCTATCACTGAAATACTGGTATTAATGTTATATCTTCTCATTCATCAAGTAAGCTGCAGTTACCCTGCTATCATTGAATTACTTGTATTAATGTTATAATCTCTTATTCACCCTGTAAGCTACTATTATACTGCTATCACTGGGACACTGGTATTAATATTATAGTTTCTCATTCTCCCTGTAAGCTACAGTTATCCTGCTATCTCTAAATAGCTTCTCATTCACAATATCATCTGCAGTTATACTGCTATCATTGTGACACTAGTATTAATGTTATAGTTACTCATTCTTCACGTAAGCCTCAATTATCCTACTATCACTGAAACACTAGTATTATCAGTAGTATCTCTACCACAGGTAATTATCACTGATATTAATCACTAGCACTATTCTATTTATTGAACCTATTACTAGTTAAAACATAAAAAGTAAATCTAAATACAAACCAAAAATGCATAAACAATTCCTTTCTCCCATCAATGCTATACTTATAAGTATCACAATCCTTACACTGATTAACCTAATAAAATCCATAGATAATAAGAATAATAGACCAATTCCCATAATACAAAGAATATCAAAACATGATAACTTAATACACCCATTCATAATAGGAACCAACCTTAGATCTAGACAATCTAGACTTTTATATATAACAACAACAAAAATAGGCAACACACCACACTCACCTCAGACACAGAAATACACAATTCTCACCTGCCAACTCATTAATGCAAGATCTATGAAAAACAAACTACCAATTTTTGTAGACATTATCAATGATGATAAACCTGATATCCTTTGTGTAACAGAGACCTGGCTCAAAGATACTGACTCAGTATTCTTAAACCAATTAAAGACACCTGAATATGAGATCTTCCATACTCACAGAACACTAAAAAAAGGAGGAGGAGTACTTATAATAATAAAGAAAAACCTCAATGCAAAATTAATATCATCTAATAATATAGATAATGTTGACATACTCACCATAAAAATTAAAAACACAACTATATCATTAATATATCGACCGCCAGAATACAACATAGATAAAATTTACAATTTAATTGAATTACTAGCATCATCCACAGATACAAATCCTGTAATACTTATGGGAGACTTTAATCTTCCTTCAATACCCAACAATCACTCTAATCAATTCTTAGAAATGATAAATAATTTGGACTTTCACCAAATAATAACTGAACAAACACACAATAAAGGAAAAACTCTTGACATGGTCTTCCTACCAAACTCTCTACACAACCTATATAACTCTGAATCCCTCTCAAACATTCCAGTCCCCTGGTCTGACCACTATCTTCTAAAATTCAATATAACCATCACCTACAACAATCAAACTAAAAGACCACAACGTCCTCAAACTAATAGATTCAGAAAATTCAATGAAGAAGAATTTCTAGATCAAATAATACCACAACTAACACAAACACCCACAAATCTTGAAGAATCTATCAAAAACTGGAACAATATAATCTCTAAAGCAGCTGAAAGTAATCCAAAACAATCACACCAAATATAAACAACAATAAAATTGAAAAAAGACATGCTCCATGGTTTAATATATCTATCAAAACATTAAAAAGACAACTAAGAAAAGAGGAAAGGAAATGGAGACAATCAAAATCATTAATAAATCATGAGAACTACACTAATACACTACAAATTTATAAACAAACAATAAACAACTCCAAACAAAATTATTATTCTAATATAATCTCAAGAGCCACTAATCGCCCAAGAGAACTATTCTGTATAGTACAAAAACTAACAAACAAAACACTAAATTCTGATGAAATATCAATTGATATCTCCCCACAAGAATTAGCTCAATACTATATCAATAAAACAAAGCTACAAATAACACCTCTACATATTACTCAACCACAAATTCAAACACAAACAAAGCAAGCTACATTTGATAACTGGACCAACTTCAACTTAATATCAAAATCTACTCTCAAAACTACAATAACTAACATTAATACAACAACCTCATACCTTGATCCATGCCCAGTTGATTGGATAAAGAAGACTTTCTCAATACTCTCTTCTTTCATTCTACCCTTAGTGAACCTATCCTTACAAAAAGGCTACTTACCACCATCTCTCAAACACGTTCAAATACGACCTATACTTAAAAATAACACATTAGATAAATTATCCCCAAAATCATACAGACCCATATCAAGTATTCCTTTTATGGCCAAACTTATTGAAAAAATTGTACAAATTCAACTACAAGACTTTATTGACACATTAAACCTCCTTGATGAACATCAATATGGCTTTAGACCCTTCCATGGAGTAGAAACCTTGCTAACGATCCTTTATGACACAATATTAAGAGGTATTGATAATCCTAAACAAGCCTTTATTCTTGTTTTCCTTGACATATCAGCTGCATTTGACAGTGTTAATCACTTAACAATGTTAAACAGACTTCAACAAATTGGAATTACATCTACTGTTTATAATTGGTTCAAATCATATCTATCAAACAGAACTCAAACAGTAAGAATCCACACCCAAATTTCTAACACCTTCAAACAAACTCAGGGTCTCCCGCAGGGTTCTGCATTATCTGCGCTATTATTTAATATTTACTTACAACCAGTTTGTAACATCTTTAAACGTCACAATGTTTATTATCATATCTACGCTGATGATATAATGTTCTACCTCCCATTTGAAATCCCACACCATCCTCTTCAAAAAATAACAGAATGTTTCAATGAACTAACTGAATGGCTCAAAGAACAAAATCTACTTATCAACTTTACTAAAACTGATATATTATTCATCACTAAAAATCAAACATACATACCCCCAAACACGATCACACTAGATACTCATGAAATAAATACAAAAAAAGAAATAAAATATTTAGGTGTAATACTTGACAATAATCTAAATATGGATTCACATATAAAATATCTAACTAAAAAAATACATTACAAACTCAAAACACTAAAACAATTAAGACCATTGATTCATCTACAAGACTTTATTAATATAATTCATGCTATCATCACCCCACATTTTGATTATGCAAACACAATACTTAATGGCATTTCAAAACAAAATATTAAAAAGATACAAATAATTCAGAACATAGCTGCCAGGATGATTATGAATATAAGCCCACTTGAACATGTTACACCAATTTTGGCTGAACTTCATTGGCTACCTATTTACTCCCGAATCAAATATAAAATTCTTGTCACTATATTTAAACTTATAAATAATCTTGCACCATCGGCACTCAATACACTGATTAATATAGACATCGATAAACGATCCCAAAGAAGCAGAAACTTAAATACCTTAACAATACCAAAAGATTTCACAAAAGCCAGAAAACAAACAAATAAGAGAGCTTTCTCACACTCTGCTCCAATTCTTTGGAACAATCTACCTGACAACATTCGCCTGCTATCTGATATAAAGGAATTTAGAAAAAAATTAAAAACTCACTTATTCATATTACACTACAATACACCCTCAGAACAGAATACTCAAATAGATACAGGCTAACATTTATACATTATTATTACATACTCTATTTTCAAAATAAATATCACTAATACACTATTAACCATACCACACTCTCATTCACATGATGATTATAGATTTAAACTAACAATGTATATATGTTCTAATATGTTATACCTTTAATGTTACAACATTCCTTGTAAATTATAATTATCTGTTCTATGTAAACTGACTTGGTATATTACATACCAATTAACCTACTGTTCCATGTAAACCGCACTTGATACTAGGGAAAGAGCGGTATATAAATAACTGTTAAATAAATAAATAAATAAAATAAATACCTTCTGGCCTTGGTCTGAAAGTCCCTTCCACATGCAGTCTTCTCTCTTCCAGGTAGCCACTGGTGATTCCTATCTCTGCCACTCCATTCCTCTGGCTGAATCCAGTCCAATGGACTCTGCTGGCCTTTGGAATACCTCCCAGTATGAGTACTGCCTTGGAATCTCCCAGACCTTCCAATGGCCTTTCTTCTCTTCCTTCCAGAGAGTTTCCTTCTCTCTCTATCTGCTTGGCTTGGCTTCTGTTTCTCCAGGTGATACTGGTGCTTGTAGCCGTTGCTGAAGCTCTCCCCTCTGTATCTCTTCCTGAAGCTGTTCTTGAAACTGTTGCTGAAACCGTTTCCTGAAGAATAATCTCTATTCTTATTCTTTCCTAATGTGTGCTGCTCCCTAACACAGCGCAGCTGTGTTGAATCAAGCCCTGCCCTTTGAGATGAGTGCTTAGGGATTACCTCATAGCTCTCTTGATTGCACACACATTCTCTCACTTCAGCCCCTCTCATGGCTGCTGGAAAGCTGGTGCATTCTGGGACTGGTAGTCTTTTATGTGAAAACTCTGTTTTCTCAATTCTACCAGAACTGACAGGTTGCTTGTTCAGAGTCACATCATCTTTTCTATAGCTCCTACCTGAGCTATGATAAGCTTCCTTATCACAAGTCCCACCTCCAGTCTGGCAGCATCCCTGTTGCCATGGAGGAGAGAGGTCACATGACAGGACAGCATCACCCTGGTGTGGCAGGAAGTGATCCTGTAACTAGGACCTGTCCTCCAAGTGATGTAAAACCCTCTCGCACCGAGGACGTTTCTCCAGGGCCATGTCCCCACGAGGGGAGGGTCAGGACAGCTGTTATAGTTGGTGATTCAATCATTAGGAATGTAGATAGCTGGGTGGCTGGTGGACGTGAGGATTGCCTGGTATCATGCCTGCCTGGTGCGAAGGTAGCGGACCTCACGCACCGCCTAGATAGGATCATAGATAGTGCTGGGGAGGAGTCTGCTGTCTTGGTACATGTTGGTACCAATGACATAGGAAAATGTGGTAGGGAAGTTCTGGAGGCTAAATTTAAGCTTTTAGGTAGGAAGTTGAAATCCAGAACTTCCAGGATAGCGTTCTCCGAAATGCTTCCTGTTCCACGTGCAGGACCCAAAAGACAGGCAGAGCTCCGGAGTCTCAATGCGTGGATGAGACAATGGTGCAAGGATGAGGGTTTTGGATTTGTTAGGAACTGGGGAACATTCTGGGGAAAGGGGGGCTCTTCCGAAGGGATGGGCTTCACCTTAATCAGGATGGGACCAGACTGCTGGCATTAACCTTTAAAAAAGAGATAGAGAAGCTTTTAAACTAGAAAATAGGGGAAAGCCGACAGTCACCCAGGAGTGCATGGTTCGGACGAAGGTATCCTTGAAGGATACTACCAAAAGCAGTGAGGTTCCAAAAGGGAGTATAGTAGCCCAAATGCCCTTGAGTAAGGAGCAGACAGAGCATAAAGATTCCAAATTACCCCTGCCTACCAATAGCCAGATTAATATGAATAAAATACAGTCTCTAAAATGCTTGTATGCCAATGCTAGAAGTCTAAACAATAAGATGGGAGAGTTAGAATATATAGCACTAAATGAGAGGTTAGATATGATTGCACTCTCAGAGACATGGTGGAAGGAGGATAACCAGTGGGACACTGTGATACCTGGATACAAACTATATCGTAATGATAGAGCTGATCAAATTGGTGGAGGGGTTGCGCTCTATGTTAGAGAGGGCATTGAGTCAGAAAGGATTAAAGTTTTGCAGGGAACAAAATTTGCTGTAGAATCTCTATGGATTGAAATTCCATTTATGAAGGGGAAGGTGATGGCAGTGGGAGTATACTATCGGCCGCCTGGCCAGAATGAACAAATGGATGATGAAATGCTCAAAGAAATCAAGGAAGCTAACAAAAGTCACAACAGAGTAGTAATAATGGGTGATTTCAATTACCCCGGTATCGACTGGGTCAGTGTCACAGCAGGACAAGCTAAAGAGATAAAGTTTCTAGATGGAATAAATGACTGCTTCTTGGAGCAGCTGGTTCATGAACCGACCAGAGGGGAAGCCATACTGGACCTAGTCCTTAGTGGAACGCCAGATCTGGTGCAAGAAATAAGGGTGTTGGGACCACTTGGCAATAGTGATCATAGTATGATCATGTTTGATTTAATTAGTGGAGGACAGATAGTAAAGGCATCCACAGTACTACCTTTTAACTTTCAAAAGGGAGACTATGATAGAATGAGGAATATAGTTAGGAAAAAACTAAAAGGAGCGGTTCCAAAGGTTAAAGACTTACAGGAAGCTTGGGTGTTATTTAAAAATACTATCCTTGAAGCCCAGACCAGCTGTATTCCACGCATTAAGAAAAGTGGAAGAAAGTCCAAAAAACTGCCAGCATGGTTTAAAGGTGAGGTCAGAGAGGCTGTTGCTGCCAAAAAAGCAACCTTCAGGAAATGGAAAAAGGAGCCAAATGATGAAAACTGGAAACAGCACAAGCACTGGCAAGTTAAATGCAAAGCATTGATAAGGCAGGCAAAACGGGAATTTGAGAAGAAACTTGCTACGGAAGCAAAAACACGAAATAAAGACTTTTCAAGTACATTCGTAGCAAAAGGCCTGTGAGAGAGTCAATTGGACCATTAGATGATAGAGGGGTAAAAGGGGCAGTAAGAGGAAACAAGGCTATAGCAGAGAGACTGAATGAATTCTTTGCTTCGGTCTTTACTGAGGAAGATGTAGGGATGTTACCCAAGACTGAAGTGGTATTTAAAGGTGATACTGCAGAGGAATTGAGAGAAATATCGCTACACCGGGAAGATATATTACAACTATTTGATAAACTGAATAGTAGCAAATCACCTGGACCGGATGGTATACATCCCAGAGTGTTGAAAGAACTGAAATATGAGATTGCAGACCTGCTATTGGTAATCTGTGAACTTTCATTAAAATCATCTGTAATACCTGAAGATTGGAGGGTCGCCAACGTAACACCAATTTTTAAAAAGGGTTCCAGGGGTGACCCAGGAAATTACAGACCGGTGAGCCTGACGTCAGTACCAGGGAAAATGGTAGAAACCATCATAAAGAACAAAATTACGCAGCATGTAGATAGTCATGGCCTAATGGGAGACAGCCAACATGGCTTTAGACAAGGGAGATCTTGTCTTACTAATCTGATATGTTTTTTTGAAGGTGTGCATAAACAGGTAGACAAAGGTGAGTCGGTTGATATAGTGTATCTGGACTTTCAGTAAGCTTTTGACAAAGTCCCCCATCAGAGACTTTTGGCGAAGCTAAAAAGTCATGGGATAGGAGGCAGTGTACTATTGTGGATCGGGAACTGGTTAAAAGATAGAAAGCAGAGGGTAGGACTAAATGGCCAATATTCCCAATGGAAAAAGCTGAATAGTGGAGTACCCCAGGGATCTGTACTGGGTCCGCTGCTTTTTGACATATTCATAAATGACCTGGAAAAGGGAATAACTAGTGAGGTTATCAAATTTGCAGATGACACAAAACTGTTTAAAGTTGTTAAAACCCAAGAGGATTGTGGAAAACTGCAGGAGGATCTGGATAAATTGGAAGACTGGGCATCCAAATGGCAGATGAAATTTAATGTGGATAAGTGCAAAGTTATGCACCTAGGAAAGAACAACCCACACTATAGTTTCACAATGCAAGGCTCCACATTAGAAACCACCACCCAGGAAAAAGATTTAGGAGTCATTGTGGATAACATGTTAAAACCCTCTGCCCAGTGTGCAGCGGCGGCCAAGAAAGCAAATAGAATGCTAGGTATCATAAGGAAAGGGATGGAGAACAAAACAAAGGATATTATAATGCCTCTGTATCGCTCCATGGTACGACCGCACCTTGAATATTGTGTGCAATTCTGGTCACCGTATCTTAAAAATGACATAGCGTTATTAGAAAAAGTACAGAGAAGAGCCACCAAATTGGTGAAGGGGATGGAAGGCTACTCCTATGAAGAGAGGCTAAGAAGGTTAGGGCTCTTTAGCCTGGAAAAGAGACGGCTGAGGGGAGATATGATAGAGGTCTATAAATTAATGAATGGAGTGGAACGGATAAACGTGGATCAATTGTTTACGCTATCAGAGTATAGAAAGACTAGGGGACATGTAATGAAGCTACAGGGTAAACTATTTAAGACAAATAAGAGAAAATATTTTTTCACACAACGTGTAATCAGACTCTGGAATGTGTTACTGGAGGATGTAGTAAGGGCTGTTAGTATAGCTGGGTTTAAAAAAGGTTTGGACAAGTTCCTGGAGGAAAGGTCCATAAACCTCTATTAAAAAGGGACCCAGGATATCAATGCTTGACCCAGTACAAGCATTGTGGAACCTGTCTTTTGGGGATATTGCTAGGTACGTATAACCTAGATTGGCCACTGTTGGAAACAGGATACTGGGCTTGATGGACTTCGGTCTGACCCAGTATGGCATGTCTTATGTTCTTAGCTGGTATGTGTCTTGCTGGAGTGGCTTGCAGGGTGCAGTGGCTGATGGCTTGCTGCAGGAGAATATCAGATAATGGTGGGGTGCAGCTTATCATAACCTGGTCTATTGTCTGTCTGCTATTGTGTTATGGATGGGTATAGAGCTGCATTGACTGCCCTGTGGGGTGTCTGTTGCTCAGCAGGACTGGGGTTGATGTTCCCCTCTACTGCAACCTTTGCAGGGAGGTAGAATGTGGATCTATTGATGGGAGACCATGTTTGCCACCCTCAGCCCAGGGGGGGACTACACCTGACTGAGACAGACAAAGATATCCATGGTGTTTGTGCAGAAACTACCTATCTTGCACATTGACACTGCTTTGGACCTCTGGCATGGCCTCCATCAACTATGGAAGGTGTTGTGGACCCTGGTCCTGGGTGCCTCATCGCACACTCAGGGTGAGCACAGTACCCACACAATGTGACGGTGTGTAGCTACTCTGTACCAGTAAAACACCCGGTCAATACCCCCTACCAGGCCGAGGTGCTCTGTGGGTGCACCCGGTCACTTCCTCCTACCAGGCCGAGGTGCTGTGGGGGTGCATTCCCCATCTTGTGTTCATCTGTGGACAGCTGATTTGCATGTGCAGTGCATCATGGGTACGGATGGGCTAACCCTATCCTGGAGACCACAGCAGGCTGTCTGTGTGGTGACGTGCAGGCTTGCTAGCAGCTATAGAGCTGTAGCCCAATGGTTACTTCACTGTCTGTGAAGCCAGAGGTCATAAATTCAAACCCACAGTGGGGTTATTTGATATGGTTGTCCAAAGCATTGTTTTTCTTTACTGTACATATTTTGATGCCAGCAAAAACACCCTCAGCGTACTGTACCCATAGGGTGCCTCTGAGGGCGCTTTATGGGGCACCCTATAGGGCACCTTATGGTTTACGTCCATATAAGGTGCACTATACATTATCCTGTGACGCAACTTATAGGGTGCCCTATAGGGGACATATTAGGGTGCCGTGGCAGACAGTGCACTCTATAATGTGCCCTATGGAGTGCCATATAGGGTGCCTTTTACGGCACCTTCCAGTACGGCACGTGAGGGCGTGTTTGCTGGCAGCAATTAATAAAATAAACATACGGTGTTGCAGGAACAAATATGTACATTGCAAAGCTGATGCCACAGCCAGCCTTACGTATTAGGCACCCTGGGGAGCTAACTCATGACCCCTGTATCAGCAGTCAGTGCCTTAACCATTGTGCTCCACTGCTGCTCCTCCTTGCATGTCAGCGCACCTACGTATGCTTTTCATTCCTTAAACTGCACAGTGCTGCCATCAAAAACAGTACTCTGACCTTGAGGTACCTCATACGGCACCCTCTAAAGCGCCCTATAAGCAACATTCTAGGGTGCCTTGGCTGACAGTGCACTTTAAAATGTGCCTTATAGGGCGCCTTATGTTAACACGCTTTGAGGGTGTGTTTGCTAGTAATGATAATTAAAATGCCCCCTAAAGCACTCTTCCCCATAATATGCAATGCCTCAGCCAGCCTTGTTCATTGGGCACTGTGGGGGATTGAACCCCTGATCCCTGCATCATTGGTCAGTGTCTTAACCATTGTGCTGTGGCTCTGTTCCTGTGCTTGCACATCTGCGCGCCGCCATATGCCTCCCAATAATAGAACAGCCTCCTAAATCAATAGCGCCCCGCCTAAAGCCCATCTGCGCGCCGCCATTATTTGTATGCCTCCTAAAATATCACCTCAGCCAGCCTTCATCATTGAGCACTGTGGGGGATCGAACCCCTGATCCCTGCACCATTGGTAACTGCTTTAACCATTGTGCTGTGGCTCTGCTCTTCTGGTTGCACATCAGCGTGCCACATATGCCTCCTGCGCAGCTATCCAATGCGCTAAGGTGTGGGGCGCACAAGGGCGCCGCGCACCTTAGCGCATATGTCAATCACGGCTTTTCTTCTTCAGGACGGAACGCCCACTCCTTATATGGCACCCGCACTCTACCGCGGCCCGCACTTTACCGGGGCTTTAGTAAACATACCCCCAAGAGTGAAGCAAAACAAGAAGAATCTGTCTTTACACATTACTGACTTACAAACAAAGATAAGAACACAGACATTTCAAATATCAACTTACAAGCCTGACGAAATACAGCTCTGACTAACTAAAGAAGAAAATCGGCATATGAGAACAGAACTAATTATCAAGTTTCAGCCAGGCTTTTTAAAGCTTTTACAACCAGGAAAAATGTTATCCTTTTGAAAACACAATGTCAGAAAAGCAAACAAATGAATATACGTTCTCTTCTAATGCACACAACTTATATTTTCCCTTCAATTTTTCACATGTACCATTATCTTCAGCTCCTCTGAAAAAGTCTCTCCTAAAGACTTCACAATATCACCATATGTACAATAAGCTGCCTCTCTTAAACACTGTCTGCACACCATACTCACAATCTTCTGTCTTCTCTAGTTGAGCAAGCAAATCTATTTTGTTGGATTTTGTCTGATGCATCTTGCAATATGCAGACAACAAAAACCCATCCTCTTCTCCTTAAGATACTCAATTCTGTCCCCTTTTCAACAGGTCATTTTTGCAAGCAAATAAGAACATTCACGGGCTCAGCATCTTTTAAAACAGAATCCCAATTCTCACTCAGTCCTGACCAGCAAGACCACTCTCTAGCTAACATCTCATAAGGTACCTGATCCCAGCCGGGAATATTTACAGTATTAACACTATTTACACCCTTTTCCTTTTTTTCAGCATTATACAAGCCTTTTTCATACCCTTATCATGGTGCCAAATTATGTCTTGCCTAGAAAGGATGTAAAATAAAGACTAACACACATTAGAATAGAGATAATTAGTTTATTTATAAAATATATAAAAAAGGTAACTTGAAGGCAAGTAATTCACTTATAAAGGTAAGATAAAAGAAAGCAATACATCACCGACAGAGTTATAAGCTTCATCTCATGCCAACCCCCAAATTCAGCCAGACAGGAGAGACCCTCAATTGGGAAGACCCCCAGGCGGTGTGCACGTTCACCCCATAAGTGAGGCTTTCTCTCTCTTCTCCCTGACTGACAAGGGGCCCTGTTTTTTTATATCTTGTTGCTCTTGCAACAAGTAATTTTCCAGTAATTTTCCATACACAGAATAGGATCAGCTATCTATTAAACATAATCAAGACGCTGGCCAGGCACCTGAGAATGCTCAAGGGAGGGGTATCTCCCATCCCATGGTTCAGGAACTTAGAACTCCATCAATAGATGACCTTCAATATATTTCATCTATAAGAAAAAGCACAGTTGCTACGGGAAGACGCTTTTCCTTATCTACATCCTTGTATCAGGACTCCCTCATAAGTTTCACATGATGTAGTTATGCAAGATGTTTCTCACAAAATTGCACAGGCAGGAATTTCTTTCCTACAAAACTGAGGTTTCGTTAACCCCTGACTTACTGCTGATGCATAATCAGTAGTCAACTTTAACTCACTTTCACCACACCTATGAAGCCTGTGTCAAGCTCTGAATTGGGTGCCTGCTAGCCATATTTTTTCGTCAGGTGTTAACCAAAAAATGGTGCTTTAATTCTTGTTCGGAAGGGTCTACCAGTGCTGATTCTGCAGAAAACCGATAATGAAGGTAAATGGGCATGTGTTAATTTGACATTTTCTGGGCGTATGTGTACATTAATGAATGTTTACGCTCTCAATACAGACTTCCCTCCAATTTTTGATCAATTGCTCCAGACTCTGTTATCCTTTGGGTGCACTAGGTGGGGATTTCAATACTGCCCTTAATGAGGTACCTGACAGGAGTTCAGTTTGCAGAAATGCTCATAGAAAATCTACTAGAGCATTTCAACATGTGTTAGACTCCTTATGCTTAGTGGATGCTTGGCGATGCCTCCATGCTTTGGTATGGGAATATTTATTTTTCTTATTCCCGCATCAAATGTATTCACAAATTGACTATCTTTTGGTGTCTAAATCTCTCCTACCAGATGTACAAAGTTGTAATATTCAACCTATACACATATCAGACCATGCTGCTGTGAGTTTGGACCCATAATAATCACAGGCCCTTGTGGCGCTTTCAGAATAGGCTTCTTTTGGAATCTACTTTTGTGGATAAATTGAAAGCATTCGTGGAGGATTTCTTTCTGAGAGATGAAAATGAACATATGTACTATAGTATAGTTTAGGAAGTCTTTAAGGCTACCCTGCATGGCAAGGTTATTAGTCTTTCTGCCTGGGTTTGGAAAAATCAAATGAGGAAGGAAGAAATCACTTGTCTGGAAAAGGCTCATATTAGATCAAACTGTAATTTAACTTATCAATGGCTCACTCAACTTCAGTACGAATTCATTAAGAACTTGATGCATCAGGCTGAACAGGAAATTTTCATCCAGCGGACCAGATACTATGTGGGTAGTGACAAATCCAGAAGATTGTTTGTGCAACTTTTGAAAATAAAAAGGAAGAAAAGCATATTATTGCCTTTATGAATACGAAGGAAGGCGATGTGGTCATTAAATCTGAGGATATCTCTGAAACCTTTTCATATTCTTTTGGGAAGCTATTGACATCCACATGTGTAAATAATATCGGCATGAGAGAGACATTTCTGATAGCGATTGGGCACCCTATGACAGATCAGCAGACGGTGTGATTAGGGGCTCCAACACAAGTTGGAGAAATTTTAACGGCAATTAAAAATCTGTCTTTAAAGTTCCAGGTCCTGATGGCTTTACAGTTGAATTTTATTTGAAATTTGTAGGTATTCTTGCACTGACGTTGCAACGACTGTATCAAAGCTTAAATGAACAATAGTGTGCCTCTTCAATATTTACAGAAGCAAAAGTTGTGCTCTTTGCTAAATTGTGCCCTGAAGCAACCCTCATGGCTAGTTACCATCCCATCTCACTTTTGAACGTAGATTACAAGATTTTAGCAAAGGTATTGGCCTCTAGGCTTAGCAGTATAATCTATCATCTCACTGGAAGGAGCAATCTGGCTTCATAAAATTTGGCAGATATATTGGTGACAATGCAAGAATCTTTCATAATCTATTTGAAAGAAATATCGATATACCGGGAAGAGGTATTACAACTATTTGATAAACTGAAGAGAAGCAAATCACCTGGACCAGATGGTATACATCCAAGGGTGTTGAAATAACTGAAATATGAGATTGCAGACCTACTATTAGTAATCTGTGAATTATCCTTAAAATCATCTGTAATACCTGAAGATTAGAGGATGGCCAATGTAACGCCAATTTTTAAAAAGGGTTCCAGTTGTGACCCGGGAAACTACAGATTGGTGAGCCTGATGTCAGTACCAGGAAAAATGGTAGAAACCATCATAAAAAACAAAATTACTGAACATGTAGATAGTCATTGCTTAATGGAAGACAGCCAGCATGGCTTTAGCCAAGGAAGGTCTTGTTTTACTAATCTGTTATGCTTTCTTGAAGGTGTGAATAAACAGGTAGACAAAAGTGAGTCGGTTGATATAGTGTATCTGGACTTTCAGAAAGCGTTTGACAAGGCCCCTTATGAGAGACGTTTGGCAAAATTAAGAAGTCATGGGATAGGAGGCAGTGTACTATTGTGGATCAGGAACTGGTTAAAAGATATAAAGCAGAGGGTAGGGCTAAATGGCCAATTTTCCCAATGGAGAAAGGTGAATATTTGAGTACCCCAGGGATCTGTGCTGGGTCCGCTGCTTTTTAACATATTCATAAATGACCTGGAAATGGGAATAACAAGTGAGGTTATCAAATTTGCAGATGACACAAAACTATTAAAAGTTGTTAAAACTCATGAGGATTGTGGAAAATTGCAAGAGGATCTTGTTAAATTGGAGGACTGGGCACCCAAATGGCAGATGAAATTTAATGTGGACAAGTGCAAAGTTATGCACCTAGGAAAGAAAAAACGAAACTATGGTTACATGATGCAAGGTTCCACATTAGGAACCACCACCCAAGAAAAAGATTTAGGCGTCATCATGGAAAATATGTTAAAACCCTCTGCCCAGTGTGCAGCAGTGGCCAAGAGAGCAAATAGAATGCTAGGTATCATAAGGAAAGGAATGGAGAATAAAACAAAGGATATTATAATGCCTCTGTATCGTTCCATGATGCGACCGCACCTTAAATATTGTGTGCGATTCTGGTCGTCGTATCTTAAAAAGGATATAGCATTATTAGAAAAGGTACAGAGAAGAGCAACCAAAATGGTAAGGATGGAAGGATACCCTTATGAAGAGAGGCTAAAAAAGAGACGGCTGAGGGGAGATATGATAGAGGTCTATAAATTAATGAATGGAGTGGAACGGGTAAACGTAGATCAATTGTTTACGCCATCAAAATATAGAAAGACTAGGGGGCATGCAATGAAGCTACAGGGTAACCTATTTAAGACTAATAGAAAATATTTTTTCACTCAACGTGTAATCAAACTCTGGAATATGCTACCGGAGGATGTAGTAAAAGCTGTTAGTATAGCTAGGTTTAAAAAAAGTTTGGACAAGTTCCTGGAGGAAAGGTCCATAAACCATTATTGAATGGGACCGAGAATATCCACTGCTTGACCCAATACAAGCATTGTGGAACCTGTGTCTTTTTGGGGAAACTGCTGGGTACTTGTGACCTAGATTGGCCACTGTTGGAAACAGGATACTGGGCTTGATGGACCTTGGTCTGACCCAGTATGGCATATCTTATGTTCTTATGAATGGTCCTGCAGTGGCTTTATCTTTAGATGCTGAGAAAGCTTTTGATCATGTGGAAAGGCCATATTTGTTCTGCGTGTTAGAATGATTTGGTCATGGATTTTGTTAGCTGTCAGAGTATAATATTGCTCTCCATGCTCGCGTTTTGCCATAAATGGCATCCTGTCAGCGAGAACATCACAGGCTGGAGCACTTTGGAGGCTTTTGTAGTAGAAGGTCTTTATGCAGAGGCAGCTTATCCTACTTTGATGTGGCCATGACGCAGGTGCAGATGGGGGATAGTTAGTTCCAGAATAAGTCTGGGAATCATGTCATTTTATCTTCTTTGGATACCAACCCTGTGCTAGGGGCAGTGTGGTCTTGATGGGATAGGCTGAATTCGAGGAGAGGAGGCAACTGGAGTAGAAGTTCCACCAGGAACAGGACCTCAGAAAACACCCACAAATAAGAACAGAAGCGAGGGACATCTTGAACAATTTTCAGAAGACTGTGTTCGTGAGAAACTAGCTCAACTTAAAGTAGACAAAGCAATGGGACCGGATGGGATACACCCTAGAATACTGAGGGAACTTGGGGACGTTCTAGCAACTCCACTGACTGACCGTTTCAATGCCTCGTTGGAGTCGGGAGTGGTGCCAAAGGACTGGAGAGAGGCTCATGTGGTGCCTTTACACAATAGCAGAAGTAAGGATGTGGTTGAAAACTACAGGCCGGTTAGTTTAACTTCGGTGGTGAGTAAATGATTGGAAATGCTGCTGAAAGAGAAAATAGTGAGGTTTCTGGAGTCCAGCGGATTACAGGATCTGAGACAGCATGGATTCACCAGAGGCAGGTCTTGTCAGACAAATCTGATTGACTGGGTGACCAGGGAGTTGGACCGAGGGAGAGCTCTAGATGTAGTGTATTTAGATTTCAGTAAAGCCTTTGACACTATTCCTCACAGGCAACTTATAAACAAACTGAGCACCCTAGGGATGGACCCTAAAGTTACTGCTTGGGTTAGAAATTGGTTGGGTGGGAGGCGACAAAGAGTACAAGTAAATGGAGCTCACTCTGAGGAGAAGGATGTTACCAGTGGTGTGCCCCAGGGATCTGTCCTTGGTCCGATTCTTTTTAACATCTTTGTTAGTGATATAGCGGAAGGGCTGTCGGGTAAGTTTTGCCTCTTTGCAGATGATACCAAAATCTGCAATAGAGTAGACACCCAGGAAGGTGTAGATAATATGAGGAGGGATCTAGCTAAGCTTGAAGAATGGTCTAGAATTTGGCAGCTAGGATTTAATGTTAAAAAATGTAAGGTCATGCATTTGGGCTGCAGCAATCCAAGGGAGCAATACAGTATAGGAGGTGAAGTACTTTTGTCCACTAAAGAAGAGCGGGACCTAGGCGTGGTTGTGTCTGATGATCTTAAAGTAGCTAAACAGGTAGAAAAGGCAACGGCAAAAGCTAGAAGGATGCTTGGGTGCATACGGAGAGGAATGGCTAGCAGAAAAAAGGAGGTGATAATGCCTCTGTATAAGTCTTTGATGCAACCTCATTTGGAGTATGGTGTGCAATTCTGGAGACCGCACCTTCAAAAGGATGTGAACAGGATGGAGTCGGTGCAGAGGGTTGCTACTAAAATGATTAATGGGCTTCATTATAAAGCATATGAGGATGGACTTAAGGATCTTAATATGTACACCTTAGAGGAAAGGCGGGATAGAGGTGATATGATTGAGATGTTTAAATACCTCCGTGGCATAAATGTTCAGGGAGAGAGCCTCTTTCAATTGAAAGCAAGTTCTGCTACGAGGGGACATGGGATGAGGGTGAAGGGAGATAGATTCAAGAGTGATATGCGGAAATATTTCTTTACAGAAAGAGTAGTGGATCTATGGAATAGTCTCCCAGTGGAGGTGGTAGAGATGAGGACAGTAACTGAATTCAAAAAAGCATGGGACCAACACAGAGGATCTCTAAAGGTAAAAAGTGGACTGTTGTAGTTGTTGTTATGGAAGGACAGACTAGATAGGCCATGTGGTCTTTTTCTGTCATCATGTTTCTATGTTTCTATATGTGTTTGCTGTGATACTGCCTTTTAAATAGCCAGGTTTTACAGATGTTGCCTAACTTTTCATGTTTTATTTTCTAACATACTTGGAGAGGGCGAGTCAGTGTTATGTAATCCAGCCTCCAGGCAAACCAGCCTTACTTACAGCCCACTAGATGTTAATGTAGTCATATAGCCGTACCTCAGGCTGGAGCACCATTCAGTAAATTTAGTATCAGAAAACAAATTCACTAGAGCAATAAACTAATTTCAGGATACGTTTAAGATGTTAAAGCCTAGGATGTCAGGTAAGATGACACAAATCTCTTACAATGTGTAACTTGAAGAAAGATTCAGAGTCCTTTTAAAATATTAAATAAATATATTTTAAAATCAGTGTCCTGCCCAATTAGATAACACTAGTCAAAATATAGTACAAGAATGGCAATGGCTAAGCAGCAACACTTTAATCCAGCTAGTATTAAAATAATCTCTCTTGTTTTCTTTCTTGTTTTACAGAACTCTTCTCACCAAAACAGCAACATTTCACATAAGTATTCTTTCTTCCAATTATTCACTTACTGATGTAATATATCTTAACATCTGAAATAAGATTTGCTCCTTAAAAATTGTGTTTTTTTTCTTTTCAGGTTAAATGGGCTTATAATCAGATAAGTATTTCTTCTTCAGTTTGGAATTGCTATAAGAATTTCTTTAAAGCAATTTAACTTTACTAGGGGGTGTTTACTAAATGGCGGTAGTGGACTCTGTGTGATATCGGAGCCGCGGTCCCATTGATTTCGATGGGGCCACAGCTCCGATATCGCACGGAGTCCGCTACTGCCGTTTAGTAAACACCCCCCTAAATATTCTCTCTCTCATGCAGGCTTGTCAGGACCACACACAAAGGTTATACCTGGATTCCCAAAGCTTAAAAATACTAAAAATATTTGAGCTCAAATAAAAATAAGAGTGCACCAACAAGAAAAGAGATGAAATTAGACTTACCTGCTAATTGTTGTTCCTTTAGGAACTCCAGTTGTCCCAGAATCTTTGGGAATATACGTTCTCCAGCAGCTTGGAGACTGAATAATGACACTCTTCTGATGTCACTGTTAGAAGCACCTGAGGGACCGCCTCCTTGCTCCAGTAACCTATTGACAAAGCAGACTCACCAGAGCAATAATTAAGTAGCCAACATCGCTAACCAACTGAAACAACTAACAACTATAAAATGAGCCACGGAATGTGCTCTTATCAAACTACTAGTGTTGTCCTGATATGGTCTGCCCTCCGTCTTTATCGATGAATATGACCAACTTAAAATCCCTGATTGACCCTCCCTTTAAAGACCATAATTAATATAATTAACCCCTGAACTTACCGTGTTAAATACTATATCTATTTGATTCAGGCTGTATTGAACAAGGGAGGGATGCGGGACTGGACTGGAGTTCCTAAAGGAACAACAATTAGCAGGTAAGTCTAATTTCATCTTCCTTATCATCACTCCAGTCCAGTCCTGGAATCTTTGGGGATGTAACAGAGCAGTACGAAAACATCTTCAGTGGGAGGGACCTGTTAGACCAGCCTGAAGAACTGCCGATCCAAAACAGGTATCCCTTTCCGCCTATACATCCAGACAATAATGTTTGATAAATGAATTTAAGGAAGACCATGTAGCAGCTTTACATATATCAACCGCCGGTACCAAACTGCACTCAGCCCAGGACATCGACTGCGCCCTTGTTGAATGCGCTTTAAGGCCATCCGGTATTGTTTTGCCCTTCAACAAATACGCTGAAGCTATAGCCTCTTTTATCCATCTAGCAATAGAAGCTTTGGAAGCTGCTTGCCCTTTTCTTACTCCTCCAAAAAGAATAAACAACCTTTCAGACTTACGGAAATCTTGTGTTCTTCGTAAATACTTTTTTTAATGCTCTACGTACATCTAAAAGATGTAACCTTTTAAAATGTTCCTCCTTGTCCTTATCCTCAAATAATGGTACAGAAACAACCTGATTCATATGAAAAGCCGAAACCACCTTAGGTAAAAAGGATGGTACTGTTCTTAATACGACTTTCTTATCGTAAAAGGAAAGAAATGGTTCTTTACAGGATAAGGCCTGGAACTCTGAAATTCTGCGTGCCGACGATATGGCCACCAGAAAAAACACTAAGAGTAAGGTCTTTTAAAGAAGCTCGTGACAACAGCTCGAAGGGCTCCCGTACCAATGCTTGTAAAACCAAATGCAGATCCCAAGCTGGCACTGCCGGTCTACATGGTGGCCTCAACAGCGACACCGCTCTCAAAAAATGCTTAATATCAGGATGCGCCCCTAGCACATCTCCATTTATTTTGCCTCTATAACAAGAGAGCCCAGCCAAATGAACTCTCAATGACGACGCAGCTAAGCCTTTTTCAAAGACATCTTGTAAAAACGACAAAATTTGAGAAATAGAGGCCTTTAGTGCATTAAGACATTTCTCGTCACACCATGCTTCAAACACTCTCCAAATTCTAATATATGATAAAGAGGTAGATCTCTTTCTTGCCGTTATCAATGTGGAAATGACTGCAGATGAGTATCCCCTGGCCCTTAGCCTTGCCCTTTCAAGAGCCAAGCCGTAAGCGAGAATCGATCCACCTGTGGCATGCGTAACGGACCCTGCAGTAACAGGTCCTCTCAAATCGGTAGTAGCCACGGTCGGTCTACTACTAACCTTATTAGGTCCGCATACCACGGCCGCCCTGGCCAATCCGGAGCTATCAAAATCACGTACCCCTTGTGTAGTTCTACTCTCTGCAGAACATGAGCAATCAATACCCAAGGGGGAAAGACGTACAGAAGTTGCTGTTCTGGCCAACTTTGCATGAGGGCGTCTAGACCTTCCGACATCCTTTCTCTCCTTCGACTGAAAAATCGGTTGACTTTTGCCGATTTGAAAGTTGCCATAATATCCATTATTGGCACTCCCCTACGAGACACTATCATGTTGAATACCTGTGGATGCAAAACCCACTCTCCGGGTCCACCTTGACTCGACTCAAAAAATCGGCCTCTACATTGTCCACCCCCTGCTACATGGGATGCCGACAGTGCATCTAAATGTATTTTGGCCCAAATGAACAGCTGCTCAGCTTCGGCTTCCAGAGAAGCACTGCTTGTGCCCCCTTGGCGATTGATGTAAGCCACTGCAGTCTCGTTGTCGGATAGTACCCGAATGGCTTTTCCCTGAAGGTAAGGTTGAAACGCTTGGAGCGCTAAAGCTACCACTCTCAATTCCAATCTGTTGATTGACCAAACCCTCTCTTGTTCGGTCCATTGGCCTTGCACAAACTGTCCTTTGAAGTGAGCTCCCCAGCCCATGAGACTGGCATTTGTTGTAAGAGGAATCCAAGCTGGTGGTTCCAATTGCATTCCTACTTCCAGTATTCCTGGTCATAACTAACACTGAAGAGCCTGACGCATCTCTGATGGGCAGGGTAATTTCTGGGAGAGGGGCTTCTTCTGGTGAGACCACCTCTTCAGTAGCGCCCTTTGTAAAGGATGCATATGGGCTCTTGCCCAAGGAACAAGCTCCAGTGTTGCCCCCATGGTACCTAACAACTGAAGATAATGCCAAGCCGTGGGATTCTTTCTCTCCAGAAAACTGTGAATTAACTTTCTCAACTCCAGTGCCCACCGTTGAGTAAGAAACACCCTCCCTCTCTTTGTATCGAAGAGAGCTCCTAGGTGCTCTAGAATTTGCGATGGTGCCAACTTGCTATTCTGCACATTGACTACCCAACCCAGACGTTGTAACAATTGTACTACTCTGGAAGTTGCCAACTCACTTTCTCTTTTGGACTTTGCTCGAATTAACCAATCGTCCAGGTTTGGGTGAACTAACACTCCCTGTTTCCGCAATACCGCCGCAACTACCCCCATAACCTTCGTGAATGTTCGTGGAGCCGTCGCCAAACCGAATGGCAAGGCCCGAAACTAGAAATGCCCCATGGGCAGTACAAACCTTAGAAACTTCTGATGCTCTAATCAAATCGGAATATGTAGATATGCCTCCGACAAGTCCAGAGACGTAAGAAATTCTCCTCTTCGTACTGCCATTATAACCGACTTCAGTGTCTCCATATGAAAATGAGTCACTCAAAGACAACGATTTACTTTTTGTAGATCCAAAATTGGTTGAAAAATTCCTTCCTTTTTTGGAACCACAAAATTGATGGAGTATCGCCCGTAGCCATATTGGTCCGGAGGAACCGGAACTACCACGTTCAAGTTCAGAAGTCTCTGCAAGGTCTCTTGCACAGCTTTGTATTTGACACGCCCTTGCAAGGAGACTGAACAAAAGAATTGACTACTGGATGCTGTAACTCCAGAGCATACCTTTCTTGAATGATCTCCAACACCCAGCGATCTGACGTAATCTGGACCCAGGCCGGATAAAAATCTTGTAGCCGACCTCCCACCGGTACTAAACCTGCCGGGGTCCACCTGGCTTCATTGTGACTTTCTAAGGTTCGAGGAAGAGGAGGAAGTAAAACCTCTGCTTGCTCCTCTAAATCCCAGAAAAACCTGACTCCTGTAAGAGGGACGTCCTCTTTGAAATTGTCTGAACCGAGGGGAGCGAAAACAACAAAAATCCCTCTGTTGACCCCTGGTCACCGGAACTGAACATCCAAGCTTCTGCCTGTCTTCTGGCAGCCTACCGCCCTTGGATTCACCTAAATCCTTTAGCAGTTTGTCTAAATCCTCACCAAACAGAAGTTTACCCCTAAAAGGAAGCTTACCGAGTCTTGCCTTAGAAGATCCATCGGCAGCCCAATTACGTAGCCAAAGATATCTTCTAGCTGCAATAACAGAAGCCATACTCTTAGACAGCCCTCTGAGAAGGTCATAATGAATATCAACTAAATAAGCTGCCCCGGTCTCTAACCGAGAGGCTTCTGCTGCAGAATCCTCCATATGCTCTCCCTGAATTCGCTGAGACCAACGAAGACAGACTCTGGCTACCCAAGCACCACAGATTGAAGCTTGAATAGATAACGCATTAATATCAAACACCTGTTTTAACAATGTATCTAGCTTTCTATCTTGAACATCTTTAAGAGCGGAACTACCTTCCACTGGAATTGTCGTCTTCTTGGTGACTGCCGAGATTGCCACATCCACTTTGGGAGACTTAAACAACCCCTGATCTTGGTCCACCAGAGGATAAATGCGAGCCATAACTCTGGATCCTTTGAGTCCTGCCTCAGGCATGTCCCATTCTTGTTGAATCATGTCTCACACTACTCTGTGCACTGGAAAAGCTCTTTGAGTGTTCCAAAATGCCTGCAACAATGGATCCTCTAAAGTGACATCCTCTGCAGGTCCTGAGGTAGGCATATTAAGAGTTTTTAGCGTTTCCACAATGAGTGCTGGTAACTCATCTCGACGGAAAACATGAACAACTCTGGCCTGGTCCTCTTGTTCAGTGAGTTCTCCTTCCTCCAGTTCTCCTTCCAATTCTAATTCTGGATCTAAATCTTCAGAATTGACCTCCTACAAGGTTAACGAATGCTCTTGACGCTCTCTCCCGACTCTCAACCTTTTTGAGGGAACAGAGCCCTCAGTCACTTCCAGGGGAATACCCAGATGCTTACCTCCGAGTTCCCTCCCACTATAGGAGGACTGAGGACCCTTTTGACCATTACCAAATGTCTGTTGAAGTAGTGCAACAAAGTCTGTTGAAAATAATGCAGCCAAACCACCAGGCAAAACTGATCGTGACTGAGACAAATCCGGAGCGGAGGAAGGCCCCGCTATCGGATCTTGCAAAGATACTGGAGGTAACTCAGCTTCTGCCAAAGACAAAGATGCTCCTTTAACACCTTCAGCATTGGCATCCAAAGTTTGTTCCATGGCTGCTGCCTCCCGAACGCAGCCTCTACAGACTCCCGTGTCTGATACAACACCTCTTTTAGTGCCACATACTAAGCAAAGTGGCCTAGAAGGCATTACTTCACTAAAAATGTCTTAAAATGAACAGATCCTTTAAAAACTGTAGGTAGAAAAACCACTACCACAGCCCCCAATCTGCCCACTGAAACACAAGCATAAAATTCTCTTTTCTTTTCTTTTTTTTTTAAAACAAAAAACTGAAGCTGTTTCTTCTAGTAACACCTAATTGTGAAAAAAAGAACCAAAAACGAGGCTCCCCCCCCTTTAAAACAGATACTTCTGGTAAGAAAAAACTGATGATTCGTCTGATCGTTTCCCGCGCGCGTGCACAATGCAGCGCGGCTCGCACCCGACAAACCGTCTGTTAAAAATTAGGCCACAAAAAATAAACCGCCAACAATCTTCTTCAACGTCAAAGGCCCTCTTATCTTGCCAGATGCTTTACCGCAGTCATAAAAACTATTTACGTCAGCCTGCCAGTCTCTCCGTACGCTCAGCCGTGATCGCAGCTTCAGCGACCCGATGATTTTGAAGATCCGCTTGACAACAGTGCACTCCGCATCTGTGTCAGCGCTGGCAATTGCTTTTAACCCCGGCTCCTCACCCAAAGTAGTGGGATCGGGAGCGGGAGCACATCTAAACAAAAGTGCTTCTAAAGATTAAAAGAAGCAGAGACGGCAAAGGTAAAGAAAAAGAGGGGGGGGGGGGGGGACACACCACAGGACTTCTATGCCTGCTAGGCTAAAAACAATCAATAGAATAAATAAATTTAACTAAAATTTAAAATTAGAATTTAAAATTTAAAATTAATTCAATCTGCTTGATTAACCCTCTAGTGAGCCCGGAATCTTAGGGCTCATACAACCTCCAGCTGCTTGGAGACTGAATTAACTGGAGCAAGGAGGCGGTCCCTCAGGTACTTATACCAGTGACATGAGAAGAGTGTCATTATTCAGTCTCCAAGCTGCTGGAGGATGTATATTCCCAAAGATTCCGGGACTGGACTGGAGTGATGATAAGGAATGTATATTTATCTTCCAATCCAAAAATTCTGTCTTTGAGTTGGGGTCCGTGTCCATGCTCATTTTGGTCCTCTTCTGTATCTAGCTCCCTTCAACTGTTTTTCTGGTCTCACAGCTGACTCTTCATCAGATGAATCTTTAGCTGATTCCCTACTCCCTGACTTTTAAAACTCAAAAAGACAAAACACTTTTTTCTTTTAGATTGCCTCAGGAAATAAGAGAGTGGCTGAACAATTAGAGCTTTTTCACCGTTGCTACCCTCAATGGAAAGTATAATAAAAATTCCCTAACCCCCCAACACATACAAAACTAACTGTGGCACTCTCCTCTTATAAGTTCTGCTTCTGCTGTCACTTCAAGCTGTCAGAGAAATAAAAGCAGTCCTGCTGACTTAGAATCGGCTTCCTTTCAAAGCTGTAGCTGCACTCCAGATGAGCTGTAACAGCATCAACAGTTCAGTTTTTTTTCCCTTTTAAATCAGACTGAAGTCTGCAAATAGACTTTTAAAACCAGAGCATCTCCTCAAACAGCTTAATCCTCTCAAGCTGTCAGAAACCCCCAAAAATGTTTTCTTTCTAAAAATACAGAAGACCAGTTTTAAAACTGGCAGAGCCTTTTAAGAACTTACACTCCTGAAGGGTCTTCAATCTAATTGTCAGCTTCAAACAGATACGACAGCTCTCTGATTTGTTTTAATCCAGTCAGATTTTTCTCAAATTAATTTCTTCCTTTCAGCACTTCAATATTAAACAGTCCAATGAAGTACAGGATAATGCTAGAAGCAGTTGCTCAAAGGTGACCAAAGGAAATTCTTTTCACAAAAATTTCACCTTTTCCTCTCTCTTCTTCACAGGATTACAGAAGGACATCCAAAACCTGCTAATTACTTATGAACTCTCTCTCCTATACCTCAAAAATCCCTAAAATTCAGCCTTTCCTTACTACCACAGCCAACACACTACCATGCTCTTCACCAACAAACCCCAACTAACACTCACCAACATTCCAATCCATCCAGAAGAGTGTTCTTCCATTGTCTTCCCAAAGAAATAGTCCCATATATGCTGTAAAACACACTCTCTCCTATAAAATAAAGAAAATCACCCCTAAAACATCTCTAATCACACTTTCAAGGTAATTTCAATACTGTCCCTTTAAATCCTAATACATTAGAAATAAGTTACCAAACTGCCTCAGTAAAACCCTATCTTCCCGCCTATCACAAGCTACAGCAGAGCACTCTAGGGAAATCCCTATTCTGCCTGATCACCATCAGCCTCATGCCCTTACATATGGGTACCCTTCAGGAATTAAAACTTAAATTTGTTCATTTATTTAGGTTCTGCTGAGCCTCCCTAACTCAGTTCTGTACTTTTCAAGCAAAATCGAGGCTCCGGTGCCCACTGATTCTGCTCTCAGCAGAGATTTAATGGCAAACATGTCCCTCAAAACAGTTTTAAAATTAATTTTTAGGTTCCCCTAACCTTGCCCATACCAATTTTCTCAGTTTAGCACCTCCCCCCCCCATTACCCCCGGTAACCCTCACAAAACTCTCCCTTCAGTCGGCACACATAAGAGGCGCTGGTCTCTTTAAGCCAGCCCCGCCTCATCTAACTATGCCCAAACCAGCCCTAGCAGTGCCTTCTGTCTTCCCCAGAAGCCCCGATCCTACTCCTGTTGCCTCCCACTGCAGATCCCAGGCAGGCAAAAGCAGACCCGGTGCCTGCAAACAGCATCGGGACCACTCTCTCTGCCCCAGCACTGCTCAAAACAGCAATCCCCGGTTACAATCGCAGTACCTGCAGCTCTTTCCTTCAGCCCCAGCCTCACTCTCTCCAGCTTCCCTGCAGCTCCTGGCACCGGTTCCTGATAGTACTAGCAACTGCGGTTCCAGTTTTAAATTAAATTAATCAAATTTAATTCTGACACTCCCCTGTTCTCTGTTTTCACCCCAGGGCCTCCATTTAATTAATTAGAAACAGAAACATGACAGCAGAAAAAGACCACTTGGCCTATCTAGTCTGCCCTTACATATCAATTACAATATTCCCCTTTTTTCCTTAAGAGATCTTTTGTGTTTGTTCCATGCTTTCTTGAATTCAGATACTGTCCTTGTCTCTACTACCTCCACTGGGAGACTATTCCATGTATCTACCACTCTTTCCATAAAGAAATATTTCCACATATTACTCCTGAGTCTATCCCCTTTCACCCTCATCCTATGTCCCTGCGTAGCTGAGATTACTTTCAATCGAAAGAGGCTCTCCTCTTGTGCATTTATGCCATGGAGGTATTTAAACGTCAATATCATATCTCCTCTACCCCGCCTTTCCTCTAACATAAACATACTAAGATCTTTGTCTTTCCTCATATGCTTTATAACGAAGATCACTAACCATTTTAGTAGCACCCTTTGCACCGATTCCATCCTGTCTATATCCTTTTGAAGGTGTGGTCTCTAGAATTGCACACAGTATTCTAAATGAGGTCACACCAGAGACACATATAGAGGCATTATCGCCTCCTTTTTTCTGCTGGCCTTTTCTCTCCCTATGTCCCCAGGCATCTTTCTGGCTTTCACTGTCACCTCTTTACCTGTCTAACCACTTTAAGATCATCAGAAACAATCATGCCCATGTCCTGCTCTTCTATCGTGGACAGAAATACTCCACCCCCTACACTGTATTACTCCCTTGGATCTTTGCAGCCCAAATGCACGAGCCTGCATTTTTTAGCATTAAAACTCAGCTGCCAAATTCTCGACCATTCTTCAAGCTTCACTAGATCCCTCCTCATGTCATCTACTCCTTCCTGGGTGTCTACTCTATTGCAGATTGTGGTATCATCCATAAACAGGCAAACCTTACCTGACAGCCTTTCTGCAATATCACTAACAAAGATGTTAAAAAGAATTTCGGACCAAGGACAGATCCCTGTGGCACACTACTGGTAACCATCTTCTCCTCAGAGTGAGCTCCATTTACTTGTACTATTGCCACCTCTTATCCAATCAGTAACTTTAGAATCCATCCCTAGGGTGCTCAGTTTGTTTATAAGTCACCTGTGCAGAACTGGGTTAAAGGCTGTACTGAAATCTAAGTACACCACATCTAGGACTCTCCCTCGGCCCAACTCCCTGGTCACCCAGTCAAAGAAATCAATCAGATTTGTCTGACAAGACCTGTCTCTGGTAAACCCATGCTGCCTTGGATCCTGTAATCCATTGGACTCCAGAAACCTTACTATTTTCTCTTAGCAGTATTTCTAATAATTTACTCACCACAGAAGTTAGACTAACCAGCCTGTAGTTTTCAATCTTATCCGTATTTCCGCTTTTGTGTAAAGGGACCACATGTGCCTTCTTCCAGTCCTCTGGGACCACTCCTAACTCCAAAGAAGCATTGAAAAGGTCAGTCAGTGGAGCCTCTAGAATGTCCCCAAGTTCCTTTAGTATTCTCGAAAGTATCCCATCTGGTCCCATTGCTGTATCTATTTTTAGTTTAGCTAGTTCCTCACACAGTCTTCTGAAAATCGTTTGAGCTTCCCGTCACTTCTGTTCCTATTTGTGGGTGTTTTCTGAGGTCCTGCTTCTGGCCCTTTATCTGTGAACACACAACAGAAATATCTGTCAAGCAATTCTGCTTCATCCTCATTAACTTCTATATATTCCTCCCTTTCACCTTTGAGTCTGACAATACCACTTTTGTCCTCCGTCCTCTCATTAAAATATCTGAAAAAAGTCTTATCCCCTGTTGTATTGCATTGGCTATTTCTTCTTTTTGTATCTTTGCTTTCCTGACTATTTTGCTAGTTTCTCTTTTTCCAAATATAGATGTCTTCTTTTCTCTATGATCTCTTACTGGAGGATGTAGTAAAAGCTGTTAGTGTAGCCAGGTTTAAAAAAGGTTTGGCCAAGTTCCTGGAGGAAAGGTCCATAAACCATTATTAAAGGGGACCCAGGATATCCACTGCTTGCCCCAATACAAGCATTGTGGAACCTGTGTCTTTTAGGGAAACTGCTAGGCACTTGTGACCTAGACTGGCCACTGTTGGAAAGAGGATACTGGGCTTGATGGACCTTGGTTTGACCC
This sequence comes from Ichthyophis bannanicus, assembly GCA_033557465.1. Taxonomy (NCBI): domain Eukaryota; kingdom Metazoa; phylum Chordata; class Amphibia; order Gymnophiona; family Ichthyophiidae; genus Ichthyophis; species Ichthyophis bannanicus. The sequence goes on along the minus strand of CM066037.1, from coordinate 195,319,719 downwards.
AGTATGGCATATCTTATGTTCTTAAATTGGTTGACTGACAGAAGGTGGTGGTAAACAGAATTCATTTTGAAGAAATGAAGGGGAGTAGTGATGTACCCAGTGATCGGTCCTGGGACCAGTACTGTTCAATATAGTTGTGAGTGATATTGCTGAAGGGTTGAAGGGAAAAGGTGAAATTAGACTTACCTGCTAATTGTTGTTCCTTGAGGAACGGAGGACAAGGACCACGGCCGACACAAGGATTGTCCAAAATATTTTATTGAAGACCCATCTAAACAGTTTCGGCCCTAGGCCTTCGTCAGGGGTCTGTAAACAGACATATAAAAACACAATTAAAATATAAAATCTTCATATACAAACAAAATAAGCAAAATCAATAAAGTATAATACATTACCAAAATAAATATACAGACAGGACATAGAAACAGTCCGGGAAACCGAAACAGTATCAATATCTCTCAATCTAAAATAGAGAAATAAGGTTAGTCATAGAAACATAGAAACATGATGACAGAAAAAGACCACATGGCCTGTCTAGTCTGTCCTTCCATATCAACAACTACAACAGTCCACTTTTTACCGTTAGAGATCCTCTGTGTTGGTCCCATGCTTTTTTGAATTCAGTTACTGTCCTCATCTCTACCACCTCCACTGGGAGACTATTCCATGGATCCACTACTCTTTCCGTAAAGAAATATTTCTGCATATCACTCCTGAATCTATCTCCCTTCACCCTCATCCCATGTCCCCTCGTAGCAGAACTTGCTTTCAATTGAAAGAGGCTCTCTCCCTGAACATTTATGCCATGGAGGTATTTAAACATCTCAATCATATCACCTCTATCCGGCCTTTCCTCTAAGGCATAGGTGTCAAACTCTGGCCCGCGGGCCAAATTTGGCCCGTAGTGTAATTATATTTGGCCCGCGAGGCTATACCAAATGACTACTAGAGCTAGCCTGCCGGTATTATACAGCGCATTCATTCATCGCTAATACTACAAATCCCATAATGCCTTGCTGTTTTGGCGCATCAATCAGGACAGGTCCCAGAAACGCCCTCTCCTGTGTGACAGAAGTCATAGCGATCTCAAGCTACAACTGTCACTGTGGAACCCCTTCCCAAAAATGGCAAAAAGAAAGGCAGACAACAGGAACTTTCTGGACAGGTGGAAGACAGAATATTTGTTTACATATGTAAAAGACAGACCTGTTTGTCTGATTTGTGGAGTCAACGTGGCTATAACTAAGGAGTATAACATTCGACGACACTATGAAACAAAACACCATGACAAGTACAAGGACCTGGACATGACTCAAAGGAGCCAGAAAGTGGAGGAGATGAAAAGAAGTTTGGTTTCACAACAGAATATGTTCAAAAAAGCCACATCACAAAGTGAGGCTGCTGTAAAGGCTAGTTATATTGTGGCAGCAGAGATCGCAAAATCAGCCCGGCCCTTTAATGAGGGAGAGTTTGTGAAAAAGTGCATGTTGAAAGTTTGTGACATCGTGTGCCCAGAGAAAAAGCAAGCCTTTTCAAACGTGAGCCTGAGCAGAAACACAGTAGCTGATCGCACATGTGATCTTGCCACCAATCTGTATGACCAGCTTTTGGAAAAGGGAAAAGATTTTGTTGCATTCTCCCTTGCTGTGGATGAGAGCAGCGACGCATCTGATACTGTTCAGCTGTCAGTCTTCATCCGTGGAGTGGACTCAAATATGTGTGTTACGGAGGAGCTATTGGGATTCAAATCAATGCATGGCACAACCACAGGAAAGGAAATTTTTGAGGAGGTTTCCAAATGCGTAACTGAAATAAAGCTGCCGTGGGATAAACTCGTGGGATTAACGACAGATGGTGCGCCAGCAATGTGCGGTAAAACAAGTGGACTGGTGGGCAGGGTCCGGGAGAAGATGCAGGAAGAGAACTGTGCAGGTGAACTATCTGTTTATCACTGCATCATACATCAGGAATCATTGTGTGGCAAAGCCCTAAAGATGGAACATGTTATGACCACAGTAACACAAGTAGTTAACTTTATAAGAGCCAAAGGTCTGAATCACCGCCAGTTTAAGTCTTTTCTGGAGGAGTGTGGTTCGGAATACGCAGACGTGCCGTATCACACAGAGGTGAGATGGTTAAGCCGAGGAAAAGTACTGAATAGATGTTTTGAGCTGCATGAGGAAATATGTCAGTTTCTGGAAAGCAAAGGGAAGGACACAGCAGAGCTTCGGGAGAAAACGTTTCTGTGTGAGCTGGCCTTTCTGTGTGACATCTCGAGCCATCTCGATGCGCTGAACCTGCAGCTTCAGGGGCGGGGGCGCATCAGACATGTACGCTGCAGTGAGGGCTTTTAAAACTAAACTGTGCCTGTGGGAGAATCAGATGCTGCAAGGAAACCTTGGCCATTTTCCCTGCTGCCAAACCATGAAAACGCAGTTCTTTACCAACTTGTTCCCATGCGCACAGTTTGCTGAAAAACTCAGTGTACTCGGCGCTGAGTTTAGCCGGCGATTTGCCGACTTTGATGTCCAGAAATGTAGGTTTGAACTGCTCAGTAATCCCTTTGCAGTTAATGTGGAAAACGCACCAACCAACCTCCAAATGGAGCTAATTGAACTCCAGTGTTCATCCCTGACACAATGCCTCAGCTCCGCACCCAAGCTGCTCAGATGCTCTCCATGTTCGGCAGCACTTATCTATGTGAGCAACTTTTCTCCTCGATGAAGATGACCAAAACATCTCACAGGAGACGTCTGACTGATGAACACCTTCGCTCGATACTGAGGATTTCCTCAGCTCAAAGCCTGAGCCCAGACATTGATGAACTATCATCCAAGAAGAGATGCCAGGTATCTGGCTTGGGCACATCAGATTAGATCAGTGTGCAGCAAACTGAGCAATAATTAACGTTTTCTGTATGCACTTTTTCTTGCTACTCCAAGACATGGGCTTGAATGGTTGATTAATTTTATTATTGTTATTTTATTTTAAAATTATTATTTATTATTATTTAAATCTTATTTAATAAATGAATGTCATTGATGTTTTTTTTTATTTGAAATTGGTTTTTGCATATCTGAACTATTAAGTTATAAATTGTATAGTAATAAGTGTTGCTTCATATTCAATGTTAAAGCAAATCTTGTTTGGGTCCATATTAAAAGGTTCATTTGTTCAATGCTGGCCCGCGACTTTGTTCAAGTTTTACATTTTGGCCCACTGTGTATTTGAGTTTGACACCCCTGCCTTAAAGTAATACTATAATTGTCCTGTTATGGTCTGCCCTCCATCTCAATAGAGGAATATGACCTCCTAAAGATCCCCAAACTTTCACCCTCCCCATATGGACTGTAAGTCATTTACCTGACCCGTAAGCCTATCATGTCAATACTATACCTCTTTGCTTCAGGCCGTAGTCCAAACAAAAGCATATTAGGGAGGGATGCGGGACTGGACTGGAGTTCCTCAAGGAGCAACAATTAGCAGGTAAGTCTAATTTCACCTTCCTTATCGTCTCTCCAGTCCAGTCCCAGAATCTCTGAGGATGTAACAGAGCATTAAAATCTTTAATGGGTGGGACCTGCTAGACCAGCCTGAAGCACTGCCGATCCAAAACAGGTATCCCTTTCCACCTGTACATCTAGATGATAATGTTTTACAAAGGAATTTAAGGATGACCAAGTAACCGCCTTACAGATGTCCACTGGCGGTACCAAACTGTACTCAGCCCAGGACGCAGCTTGCACCCTTGTTGAATGCGCTTTAAGCCCGTCAGGTATTGCCCTACCTTTCAACAAATACGCTGAAGCTATAGTTTCCTTGAGCCACCTAGCAATAGACGCTTTGGAAGCTGCATGTCCTTTTCTTGCATCCCCAAAAAGAACAGCCTATCTGTGTTACGGAATTCCTGTGTTTGCTTTAAATACGTTTTTAATGCTCTACACACATTTAAAAGATGCAATTTTCTGAACTGAACCTCCTTGGCACTATCTTCAAATACTGGTAAAGAAACTTCTTGATTGACATGAAAAGCTGACACCACTTTGGGTAGAAATGAAGGCACTGGTCTCAAAACCACCTTCTTTTTGTAAAATAATAGAAAAGGTTTTCTACAAGAGAATGCCTGTAATTCCGAAATCCTCCGTGCCGACGATATAGCTACTAGAAAAACTACTTTGAGAGAAAGAATCTTTAATGACGCTCGTGACAACGGCTCAAATGGTTTGCATACCAAAGTCTCCAACACCAAATGGAGATTCCAAATCAGAACGGTTGGTGTGCACGGCGGCCTCAACAGTGAAACTGCTCTCAAAAAATGCTTCACATCTGGGTGTGCCCCTAGCACCTCACCATTTATCTTACCTTTATAACAAGAGAGACCTGTCAACTGCACTCTCAATTACGCAGCTGCTAAGCCTTTCTCAAACCCATCCTGAAAAAAATATAGAATTTGAGAAATAGAAGCTTTTAATGCTTCAAAACCTTTGTCGTCGCACCATGCTTCGAATATTCTCCAAATTCGAATATACGCCAAAGAGGTAGACCTCCTCCTTGCTTTCAACAAAGTGGAAATCACTGACGATAAGTAACCTCTGGCTTTTAGCCTTGTCCTTTCAAGAGCCAAGCCGTAAGTGAGAATCAAGCCACCTGCGGCATGTGTAATGGACCCTGGCGCAACAGATCTTCTCTCATCGGTAAAAGCCATGGAAGTCTACTAACAACCTTATGAGATCCACGTATCATGGTCGTCTTGGCCAATCCGGCACTATCAATATTACGTGTCCCTTGTGCCGTTCTACTCTTTGTAGAACACGCCCTATCAATACCCACGGAGGGAAGACATACAGAAGTTGTTCCTCTGGCCACCTTTGAATGAGAGCGTCTAGGCCTTCTGACATTCTTTCTCGCCTTCGGCTGAAAAACCGATTGACCTTTGCTGACTCGAAGGTTGCCATGAGATCCATCACGGGAGCTCCCCAATGATTCATTATCAATTGGAACACCTGCAGATGCAGAACCCACTCTCCTGGGTCTACTTTGACCCGACTCAAAAAATCGGCCTCCATATTGTCCACCCCTGCTACATGAGATGCAGACAAAGCTCTCAAATTCATCTCGGCCCACACGAACAACTGCTCGGCTTTGGCCTCCAGAGAGACACTGCTTGTGCCCCCTTGACGGTTGATGTAAGCCACTGCGGTCGCGTTGTCTGACAGAACACAAATGGCCTTCCCCTGAAGGCAACATTGAAATGCTTGTAGTGCTAAGGCTACCGCTCTCAACTCCAATCTGTTGATTGACTAAACTTTCACCTGTTCGGTCCATTGGCCTTGAACAAACCTTCCTTCGAAGTGAGCTCCCCAGCCCACGAGACTGGCATCCGTCATAAGAGGAATCCAAACAGGCGATTCTAGATGCATTCCTACCTCTAGAATCCCCGGCTGTAACCACCATTGCAGAGCTTGACGTGTCTCCACGATAGAGGATCCTTCTGATGCGACCACCTCCTTAGTAACGCTCTCTGTAATGGTCGCATAAGAGCTCTTGCCCATGGAACTAACTCTAACGCTGCTGCCATGGTTCCGAGCAACTGTAAATAATGCCATGCAGTGGGATCCTTTCTCTTCAAGAAACTGCGCACCAGGTTTCTCAACCCTAGTGCTCGTGTCTGAGGAAGAAATACCCTTCCTATCCTTAATCGAATCGAGCTCCCAGGTATTCTAGATTCTGCGATGGAATCAACTTGCTTTTTGCCACATTGACAACCCAACCAAGACTTTGTAACAATTCCACTAATCTGGTTGTTGCCAACTCGCTTTCCTTTTCGGACTTTGCCCGAATTAACCAGTCGTCCAAATATGGGTGAACTAAGACTCCTTCTTTTCGCAATGCTGCCGCAACTGCCACCACCACTTTGGTAAACATTCGCGGAGCTGTTGCTAAACCGAAAGGCAACGCCCGAAACTGGAAATGACCCATGGGAACTGCAAACCGTAGAAATTTCTGATGCTCCAGATGAATCGGAATGTGTAGATACGCCTCCAACAAATCCAGAGATGTAAGAAATTCTCCTTTCCCTACAGCCATTATTATAGACTTCAGTGTCTCCATACGAAAATGAGTCATGCGAAGACAATGATTTACCTTTTGAAGATCCAAAATTGGTCGAAAGGACCCTTCCCTTTTTTGGAAGCACAACGTAGATGGAGTATTGACCGGAGCCGCGTTGGTCTGGTGGTACCGGAACGACAGCTTTGAGATACAAAAATCTTTGCAAGGTCTTGCGCACCACTGTGCACTTGATGCGCGCCTTGCAAGGAGATTGAATGAACAAATCAACCACTAGGCGTTGAAGCTCCAGAGCATATCCTTTTTGAATGATCTCCAACACCCACCGATCGGAAGTGATCTGGACCCAGGCTGGATAAAAATCCCATAGACGACCTCTCACGGGTATCAAACCTGCCTGGGTCCCCCTGACTTCATTGTGATTTTCTAGGGTTCGAAGAAGAAGAGGAGGTTGCAAATCTCCTGCTTGCTCCTCGAAAACCTCGAAATTCCTGACTTCTGAAGTATTGACACCCTCTCTGAAATTGTCTGAAACGTGTGGAACGAAAACGATGAAAGTGTCTGTACTAGCCCCTAATCGTCTGAGTTGAATGTCCCGGCTTCTGCCTGTCCTCTGGCAGCCTGCTGCCTTTGGACTCCCCTAGGTCCTTTACCAGCTTATCTAAGTCTTTACCAAAAAATAGCTTACCCCTGAAAGGAATCTTACTGAACTCTGCTTTAGAAGAAGCATCTGCTGCCCAGTTACGTAACCATGGATATCTTCTAGCTGCAATAACCAAGGCCATACTCTTAGACAAACCCCTAATAAGGTCATAATGAATATCAGCCAAATAAGCTGCCCCAGTCTCTAACCGGGTCACTTCTGCCGCAGAGTTTTCCACATTTTCTCCATGTACTTGCTGAGACCAACGAAGACAGGCTCTGGCTACCCATGCACCATAAATTGAAGCCTGAATGGATGAAGCATTGACATCAAACACATGTTTTAACAACGTATCCAACTTTCTATCATGGCTATCCTTAAGGGCAGCACCACCTTCCACTGGAATTGTAGTCTTTTTGGTAACAGCCAATACCGCTGCATCTACTTTGGGAGACTTAAACAACTCCCGATCCTGATCTGCTAGAGGATACAACTGAGCCATGACCCTGGACCCCTTTGGGCATTTCCCATTCTTGTTGAATCATCTCCCTTACAACTCTGTGTACCGGAAAATCCCTTTGCGTTTTTCTAAATGCCTGCAACAAAGGATCCTCCAATGTGGAATACTCCGCTGGCTCAGAGGCCGGCATATTAAGGGCTTTAAGCGTTTCCATAATTAACGCTGGCAACTCGTCTCGACGGAAAACACAAAGCACTCTCGCCTGGTCGTCTTGTTCCGTGAGTTCTCCTTCTTCTAATTCGTCCTCCATTCCCAAATCTGGATCCAAATCCCCGAGTGAATCTCTTCAGAGGTTACCGAATGCTCCTGTCGATCCTTCCCTGCTTTAGCTTTCTTAACAGGAACAGCTCCCTCAGCAACTTCCAGAGGAATACCCGGATGCTTCCCTCCAAGATCCCCTCCGGCAGAGGGTAGTGGACCCCTTTATCAATTCCCAAATGTTTGCTGAAGCAGGAATACAAACTCCTGCGAAAACAACGCCGCCAAACCTGCCAAAAATATTGATGGTACCCAAGGCAAATCTGGAATGGAAGAAGGCCCTTCAACGGGTTCTGGCAAAGGTTCTGGAAGTGACCCAGCGTCCGGTTTAGACAAGGAAGCAACTTTAGCATCTTCTCCACTGCTCTCTAAAGCCTGCTTCATAGCTGCTGCCTCTTGGACGCAGGATCTACAGACTCCTGTGTCAGATAAAGCTCCTCTCCTAGAGCCACACACCAAACACTGTGGCCTAGAAGGCATTAATTCACTATAACGCTGAAGTAATAACTAGTTTGCCTGGTAATACTTTCTTAATACTTTACTTTTTTTTTTTTTTTACAAGGATCAGCCTCACTTATCAAATTGTTTAAAAACCACTTCTCTTTTTTTAAAACTAATCCAAAAGAACTAATTCTCTTTAACCGCTACCCCCTAGAGTAAACCTACCAAAACAGGAGTCCCCCCTCTAACCAGACTTCTCTGGTATAATCCAAAATTTTCTTTTATTGCACTGCCGTTTTTCCCGTGCACGTGCCACGTGCCGCGGCCTGCAGTGAAACCAACTGCCATTCCTCTCTAACTGCACTACAGGGCTCTCTTACCTCTGTGCTGCAGTGTAGAAAAACCCTTGACTTCTTTTGATCCTGACCGGTTCTCCCCACGCTCGGCCATAAAGACGACTTCAGCGTCGGAGGAGAAACCGGAGCCGCCGTACAGCGATGATCCTTAAAACAAACTGCTCAGAGCTCTGGCGGCTCGTTCCAATCTGCGCTCCTCACAGATCCAGAGGCTCGTTTTAATCTCCGCTCTTCACCTAAAACAAGTAGGTTCGGGAGATGGAAACCTGCTTATTAAGCTGTGCCGGATGACTTGACAGCAGTAAAAATAATTGCGGCTTTAAGCAGGGAGAGGAGAAGAGAAAAGGAGAGAGAGGGGGGCGCACCTCAGGACTCTTAAGCTTCTATAGATGAATTATATAATTAAATAAATAAATTAATTAATAAGAAGCTTCTTTAGATTAATAATATAATTAAATAAATAAATTGATAAACTAATTAAAATAAATAATTACATTTATCCAGTATACTGCTTAATTGTCCCTTTAGTGAGTTCGAAATCTCTGGGCTCAAACAACCTCCAGCTGCTTGGAGACTGAACTAACTGGAGCAAGGAGGCGGTCCCTCGGGTATTTATACCAGTGACATCAAAAGAGTGTCATTGTTCAGTCTCCAAGCTGCTGGAAGAGGTACACTATCCCCAGAGATTCCAGGACTGGACTGGAGATACGATAAGGAAGTCTGCCTTTTTGCAGATCCCATGAATATTTGCAATAGAGTGGATGCCTCTGAGGGAGTTGACAATATGAGGAAAGAGCAACAAAAACTGGAAAAATGGTCTAATGCTTAGCAATTAAATTAAGATTTAATGCAACGAACTGCAGAGTCATGCACCTGGGATGAAGAAATCCAAAGGAATTGTATGCGATAGAGGGCGAGATGTTGCTGTGCACGGACCAGGAGAAGGACCTCGGAGTGATAGTGTCTGAGGATATCAAGGTGGCAAAACAATGTAACAAGGCAGTAGCCAAAGCTAGGAGGATGCTGGGTTGCATACAGAAGAATAACCAGCAGAAAGGAGGAGGTATTAATGCTCCTGTACAAGTCAATGATGAGGCCTCAGTTGGAATATTGTGTTTAGCTTTGGAGACCATATCTCACAAAGGACATAAAAAGGCTTGAAATGGTTCAGAAGAAGGCGACTAAAATTATTTAGAACCTGCGCCAGAAGAGTGTGAGAAGAGACTTGAAGACCTAAATATGTATACCCTAGAGAGGAGAGACAGGGGTGATAGGATGCAGACCTTTAAATACTATGGGGTACTAATGAACAAACAAACCTTTTTCAAAGAAGGGTAAGCTGTAAAACTAGAGGGCATAAAATGCAGCTGCAAGAAGTAAACTTAAAAGCAATGTCAGGAAATACTTTTCACTGGAAGGGTGGTGGATGTTTGGAATGCTCTCCCGATGGAGGTAGTGGGGGTAAATACAGTGAAGGAATTCAAAATGGCATGGGTCAGACACAGTGGATCCCTTTATAGTAAGAGGTGAAATAAAAACAAACTTATATATCTTTTATATTTCAATAAATAGAAGGGGATGACCTGCACGGAGCGGTGGGTACAACTACTCTAGTCACCCTACTGGGCAGACCAATGGACCATACTGCTCTTTATCTGCCCTCACTATGTTACCTTCCAGAAATGAAGCATCTACAATCTTGTTCAAACTGTTATCAACCATCTGTTTTCTTAAATGCAGCAATGAAGAAGGACAGGGATCAAGGCGCTGATGCAGAAAGCTGGCTCTGAAGTTGCGTGCTCTCAGTTCTGTATGCCTCTGCAGTGCACCGATAGTGCGCGACTTCAGTGTCAGCATGCGCAAAGGGGTGCATATGCAAATTAGCCATATGTTAAACTTGGCACAAATGGCAGTGTTAAACTGGGAGAACAAGCCAAACATATGTGCACAGAAGTCAGCACAAGTTTGACATGTTCTCCGAGAGAAACAGGGACACCGCTTGCCTAATCTGCATATGTGATCCAATAATACAAAAAGGTCACTTCTGGAGTGAAAACTCTGTCAAAAAAACAAAAACACTCCACACTAATCAAAAAGACTATGGTGAATTCATGAAGGTAAAAAACCTTTCAAACGAGGAGTCTCAGAATTGTTGGGCAACATACCGGCATGCAGAAAAACCCATATGCCACAGCCCTAGTACATTAATGACCAATCCTCCCTCTGCTTCAAAATATACAAATTGTATTCATCAACATGTACAATATTCAATGACAGAAAAACAGATCATATCAACTCTAACTTAACTTTAACTGAAGAATCTTGAAGAGCGATAGGATCTGCTATACCTCCAATGCCTCACTTCGGCGCCCTTCAAGCGTATCGCTATAATGCTTCATCAGGGGAAAAGATTAATCACTGTCAAAAGAAAACATTAAAACACTTAAAACAATCTGTAATTTACCCTAATAACATTTCCATAGTGCCAACTATTATATCTAAACGATTGTATCTACAGAACTCCACTTACCCCACAGCAATGCTATGCAACAATGCACACACAACCCGGCCTCCCTTCACTATGGCCAGTCAAACTCAAAAAAGCGCTGCACATGCGGTTTCTCATTGAGACCGCCTCTAAATACTCTACACAATGACGTCATTGGAGTTTATTACAGAAAACCACAGATCACCTATTTCTTATCAGACACAGACGCCCCAATCTATCTGGCAGCGCAATCAGAACTTGAAGGAAAGGTTAAGTCCTGCTTGTTTGCAACCCCTGACCCCTCATTTGGACAATAAGGTTGGGCATAGTAAGTGTGGCAGTTGTTTGATTTGCTCAGTGTCATGTGAGATTGTGACGTTTATGTATCATGGGGAAACTTATGAACTTAGGAAACAGACGTCTTGTGGGTCTTCGTATGTAGTATATGGTATTTTATGTCCATGTGGTTTAATGTACGTGGGAAAGACCATTAAATCTTTTCGGATAAGGATGGGAGAGCATAGATGTAGGTTGTATCATAAGGTGCAGGAAGCCCTAATGGTGCAACATTGTCTCAATAGGGGACATGTTTTTAATGACCTGCAGTGCTTTTGTATTGATGCTGTGATGGCTGGGAGTGCGGGAAGATCGAGAGAACAGGCATTAATAGTTTGTGAGCAACGATGGATCTTTTGCTTGCAGACCGTGATCCCGGGTGGTTTGAATTTGCAGATAGATTGGGGCATCTGTGTCTGATAAGAAATAGGTGATCTTTGGTTTTCTGTAGTAAACTCCAATGACATCATTGTGTAGAGCAGGCATGTCCAACTTCGAACAGGTTGTGATCTACTTTTTCCGGCCAAAAGTGCTGGTGATCTACCACCATGAAAATTAAGTTTCAAATTAGTTTCAAATTAAATTTTAACCAAATAAAGTTGGAGGATCCCCCCCGCCCCCATTTTTAATGAACCTTCTGTCATTTGCTTGGATGTGATCAGCTGTTAAGCAAATTAAGCAAAAACAAAACAGAGAGATGAAGATCCAGAAAGAACTGCGAGGGGAAATGGAAAGTACATTTTTTCTTAAAGTTTTATTGAGTAATAACTTTCTTTAACTGTCTTAATAACTTTCTTAACTTTTATTGAGTAATTTGTGTTAAAATTAGGTTGAGTATTGATCCAGGCTGATCTTGCACAATCTTTAATATTTCGCCCTTGCTCATTAGTGAGACGTCTGAGCCTGCATTTCATCCACCAGCTTTTTGAAGTTGGGTAAATATTGCATGAGGGCCAGTCTCAGGGAATCCTGGAAATGTTCATCTGTCATGTTGGAATGTTGTGTACTCTTTGTCATTTTCAGATAGGAAAATGCAGAGTCACACAAATAAGTTGAACCAAAACAGGAGTGTACAGCTTCACTGCATCTTCTCAAGTTGGGAAATTTGTCTCTAGGCACTAGCTTCCAAAACGATTCTTGTTCAGCACGGGTCTTGAGAAAAATGTCATTTTTAAGGGTTAATATTTCGTTTTCAAGAGATGACTTGTTCAATGAGTAATTTTTACTGATAGCAGTTGCAGTTTCTTTAATGTCCACATCTACTTTGAATGGGTATGACAAGTACTCCACAACTGTTCCAATTTTTTGGAAGTCACAGAATCTATTTTCGAATTCCTGGATAACAGAACAGATTTCTGTCACATACTTCTCGTTCTGAAAAACAAAATTTGGATATTGTCACAGATGATCCTGTGTATTAAGAAAATGATCAAAAGTATTGTTTGCAAGGTCAGTCATCATTAGCTCAGATTTGCTCTTGTAGGATGAAACTGTACTCATCATCTCGCCAATGCATTTGTTTTTACCTTGTAGTTCAAGGTTCATATCAATTAGTTCGCCTGTAAAGTCAGCGAGAAATGCCAGATCACATAACCACTCCTCATCTTCCAACTCTGCTTGGTCATCTCCCCTCTCCTTCAAAAAACGTCTTATTTCATTCAGCAAATCACAAAATCTTTGCAGAAATTTGTGCCTACTTAGCCACTTTACATCTGTGTGCAAAATGATTTCCACTGCTCCTTCATCAAGAGTAAGATTGAAAAACCATCTTTGAAGTGATCTTCCACGAACTGAATTTACAATTTTGAAATTGATGTCCATGATAATCTTTGTATTGAGTCTCTTGCTTACCAAAACTTGCTGGTGAATGATGCAGTGGTAAGAAATGAAATCTGGGAAGTCGTCATGCTGTCTACAGAGGGCTATGAAACCGTTAACCTCACCTGTCATTGCTCTTGCTCCATCAGTAGTGATGGAAATAAGTCTATGCAATGGAAGATTACACTTTGTCACAAAGAATGGAAAGAACTGCATATTTCCTGACCAGTAGTTCTTCCTTTTAAAGAAATCATTCCAAGTAGTTCTTCTTTAACACTGAAGTCTTCAAAAAACATCTGGATAAAGACTAGTAACTGGGCTATGTCTCTTATGTCTGTAGATTCATCCAGTTGGAGTGAGAAAGCAACACAATTTGAAACATCCTCCAACAATTGTTCAGTTGTGTCGCCACACATCTTTTCTATTCGCTGCACGATGGTGTTTCTTGACAATTGTACATCTTGAATAGCAGATATGATCTTCCGCACCTTTAAATACCACTTCAGTCATGGGTAACATCCCTACATCTTCCTCAGTAAAGACTGAAGCAAAGAATTCATTCAGTCTCTCCGCTATCGCCTTGTCGCCTCTTAGTGCTCCTTTAACCCGTTTATCATCTAATGGACCAACTGACTCTCTCACAGGTTTTTTGCTAAGAATGTACTTCAAAAGGTCTTTACTTCGCGTTTTTGCTTCCGCAGCAAGCTTCTTCTCAAATTCTCCCTTTGCCTGCCTTATCAATGCCTTGCATTTGACTTCACAGTGCTTGTGTTGTTTCCAGGTTTCATCGTTTGGCTCTTTTTTCCATTTCCTGAAAGATGCTTTTTTGGCAACAACAGCCTCTCTGACCTCACCTTTAAACCATGCTGGCAGTTTTTTGAACTTCCTTCCACTTTTCTTAAAGCGTGGAATACAGCTGGTCTGGGCTTCCTAGATAGTATTTTTCAACAACAGCCAAGCCTGATGTACGTCTTTAACCTTTGCATCTGCTCCTTTTAGTTTTTTCTTAACTGTTTTCCTCATTTTATCATAGTCTCCCTTTCGAAAGTTAAAAGATAGTCCTGTGGATTTCCTTACTATCCCTCCTCCACTAATTAAATCAAAGGCGATCATGCTATGATCACTATTGCCAAGTGGCCCCAACAACCTTATCTCTTTCACTAGATCTGGTGTTCCACTAAGGACTAGGTCTAATATGGCTTCCCCTCTGGTCGGTTCATGAACCAGCTGCTCCAAGAAGCAGTCATTTATTTCATCTAGGAACTTTATCTCCCTAGCATGTCCTGACGTGACACTGACCCAGTCGATAGTGGGGTAGTTGAAATCACCCATTATTATTACTGTGCTGTGACTTTCCTTGATTTCTTTGAGCATTTCATCATCCATTTGGTCATTCTGGCCAGGCGCTCGATAGTACACCCCCACTGTCATTGCCTTCCCCCTTTTACATGGAATTTCAATCCATATAGATTCTACAGCAGATTTTGCTTCCTGCAAAACTTTAATCCTTTCTGACTCAATGCCCTCTCTAACATAGAGAGCAACCCCTCCACCAATTTGATGAGCTCTATCATTTCGATATAGTTTGTACCCAGGTATCACAGTGTCCCACTGGTTGTCCTCCTTCCACCATGTCTCTGATATTCCAATCATATCTAACCTTTCATTTAGTGCTATATATTCTAACTCTCCCATCTTATTTTTTAGACTTCTAGCATTTGCATACAAGCATTTTAGAGAATGTATTTTATTCATATTAATTTGGCTATTGTTAGACATGGGTAATTTGGGATCTTTAAGCTCTGTCTGCTCCATACTTGAGGGCATTTGGGCTACTTTACTCTTTTGTGGAACCTCTTTGCTTTTGGTAGTATTGCCCGGTATATAACACACTTCTAAGGGATGTTGGGGCGGGGGCAGGAATAGGTAATTCTGAGAGGCAGGAGACCAGGTATGAAGCCGGGCCTGTGGCGTCTCGTCGTGGGCGCAGGCAGCGGCCCCTTGGGGTACCCACAAACTATTGGCACTAAAACAACAAGCACCCACAATACATCCGCAGGCAAGATTCCCGCAGGCAGGGAAAAAGACAGGCAAAGGATCAGCAGTGGTGGCAAGCCCTTGGCAGATGACCTGCCGGCACGAGCTCTCTCCTAGCGACAGGGCAATCTGCTGGATTGTTGGAGCCAAGTGGGGCTGGCGATCTACCTCTGACCCCTCCGCGATCTACAGGTAGATGGCAATCTACCTGTTGGGCATGCCTGGTGTAGAGTATTTAGAGACAGTCTCAATGAGAAACCGCATGCGCAGCATTTTTTTGAGTTTGACTGGCCATGGTGAAGGGAGGCCGGGTTGTGTGTGCATTGTTGCATGGTGTTGCTGTGGGGTAAGTGGAGTTCTGTAGATACAATCGTTTAGATATAATAGTTGGCACTATGGGAATGTTATTAGGGTGAATTACAGATTCTTTTAAGTGTTTTAATGTTTTCTTTTGACAGTGATTAATCTTTTCCCCTGATGAAGCATTCTAGCGAAATGCTTGAAAGGTGCCGAAGTGAGGCATTGAGGGTATAGCAGATCCTATTGCTCGTTAAGATTTTTCAGTTAAAGTTAAGTTAGAGTTGATATGATCTGTTTTTCTGTCATTGGATATTGTACATATTGATGGATACAATTTGTATATTTTGAAGCAGAGGGAAGATTGGTCATTGATGTACAAGGGCGGTGGCATATGGGTTTTCCTGCATGCTGGTGTGTTGCCTGACAATTCTGAGACCTTCTCTCCTCGTTTTAAAATTTTTTTGCCCTTATGAATTCACCATAGTCTTTTTAATTAGTGTGGAGTGTTTTTGTATTTTTGAGATAATCTGCATATGTGCCACGACAGTATTTTGATGACCCAGGTAGAAAAGGAGGAAGAGTTGCCCTGTATGTCAAAAGCAATATTAAAGCTGCTGAAATGCAGGGAATGTGGGGAAAAGAAGAAGCGCTGTGGATTTTGTTGGAAAGAGGAGATGACATTGGTGTGGACTACAGGCCTCCAACTCAAACCGAAGAAATGGATAGCGAATTGATTGTTGATATTGCAAAGATAGCCATGAAGGGGGAAGTGATCATATTGGGTGACTTTAATCTACCTGATGTGGATTGGGATGTTCCTTCTGAAAATCTGGAAAGAAGTAAAAAAAATTGTGGATGCCTTCCAAGATGCGTTACTTAAACAAATGGTGATAGAACCGACCAGGAGAGCTCCGTGCTGGATTTAGTGCTCACAAATGGAGATAGCGTGTCAAATATCCAGGTGGGTGCCCATGTGAGCAGCAGCAATCCTCACATGGTGTGGTTTGAGATAAAAGCCAAGGTGGAATCCAATCATAGCAAACTCAAAGTCTTAGGGGGTATGTTTACTAAACGGTCCTAATGTTCCCGGCACTAGTTGCAGTGATAACATGAGGAATGCCATATAAGGTGGAGGGCATTCCGGCATAAAGGAAGCAATGGCGGGGTATCGCAATATAGATGTGCCATGGCACGTCATCGCACGGTAACCCTAAGTTCGCATGCTGAGCTGTGATCAAAGGACTAGAGGAGTAGCACACTGATTAATACAATAACTGCTGATACAGCAGTCATGAGTTAGATTCCACAGTGGTGATATGTGATTAGGCTGTCTGAGCCAATCCCTTTTTCCGCCTGAACAGTCAGACACATCTCAACAATCTGCAGTGTCCCCCCAAAAAACCACTCATCCCTGTGCCCTAACCTAAAGCACCTTTTAGGGTACACCATAAGGCACAACATTAAGTGCCATGGCAACCAAGGCGGGTCACCGTACAAGGATGTGAGCACAAGTGGGCCATGTACATTACCAGAACATAACGAAAGACATCGTCAGTGTGGTCAAGCAGCAACAGAGAGAAATGTGGGTCAAACACATACTTTTATTGTGGTCAATCAGTAGACATATCGTATATACCGCCTGTCATCATATCAAGGTGGTTGGTTTACAGTGAACAAACTGAAAACACATTGAGCATGCCAGCTACCCACATGTCACCCCAAAGTCACTGGCACGTCTACAGATGATGGGCAGGAGAGATAATGTGCCGTAGCTGCATGGTGTTCACTATGCAGTATCCCCCCACTCCCCACATGTTGCTGCCCGTCCCAGATGCCCTAGTCGCATGTAGACACTAGGTGGTGCATGATGAGGGACCAACACACATCAGTCATGAATTGTCTCCAAAAACACTATCCATGAGGCTTTGGATAGTGGAGCTGGCCGATGCTCTGGGGCAGAGGTTCCCAACTCCGGTCCTGGTGGGCCCAACACGATTCAGGTTTTCATGCTGTCCCTAATGTATATGCAGGGATACATTTGCATACAATGGGGGCGGTACATACAAATGCATCTCAAGCATATTTCTTAGGGACAGCATGAAACTTGAATGGTGTTTGGCCCTCCGGGACTGCAGTTGGGAACCACTGCTCTAGGGACTGCACATGTCTATGGTGAATGTGCTCTGTAGGGTAGAATATAGGCGTGTATGGCGTGTTTATTTTATCTGCAAAAAGGTTCCTTCTTTATTACCACGGTTTAGGACTGGGTAATATATAGGGACATGGTGTGCAGGAGCCACAGCTGGGACTTGAACCTGTGACCTTCTGCCCCTGAATGCACTGGCTGGGTGTACTGCACCAAGCTGATGCCACAGAGGCAGGTCATTCCCTGAGTATACCATTACTGTTCATCAGACAGACCTTGTCTTTTGCAGTGCACGGCACCCACCTAGACAGGGCTTGGCCTTGGTCTGCTGTGGGCAGATGCCACTGCCCGCACCACCACGGGCACCCCTCTGCCACCATGCTGACATGCCCTTATGCCGGTGTTGCTGGTGGCGCGCAGTCCCAGGCCATCCAGTGTGCCAGTAGGCAGCTGCCTATGGTGTGTATTCTGGGGTAGGGGTGCCTGCATGGACATCCATTCTTCCCCCGGCACCACCTGCCAATGTTCTGTGCCCTTTGGGGTATTTGCTAGGTACTGTCCCCTGGGACACTGTGGGACACAGACACTCGTGGGCATGTTTGACCTTGATCAGTTGCTGATATTGCGTTTCTGTTCTTTTATGTGTCAGCTAAGCATCTGCCTAGCCTGCCCTATGCCCCAGCTTCCCCACTGCATGTCACGCCTGCAGTCCCCTGTACCCCATCTGCAGCCACACCATAGTGCCCTTTTGTACTTGGGCACTTTCTGGTGGTGCAGCACATGTATCACTACTATCACTGTTCTTGGTCTCCCTGCCTTTGCTGTACATTGCTGACTGAAATGGTTTCTCTCTCCTTCACTTTTGCCTCTAACGCCAGGTTTTCACGCGCGGTATTTTTCAGACCTTCATTTCATGGAGCTAGTGTTCCTGGAGCCTTTCCCTGCCCACCCCGCCCATTGACTCCTTCTCCCCACACTCTGGGGAGCCTTACTCCACCTTTTCTGTGCCTTAGCGCCGCCAGGGATGTTGTCGGGTGATACGGCACGTTATCGCACGATGACGTTCATTTATTGCACGATAATGTCACGTATCGCTCGATAACGTCACCTATCATGTGATGATTGCGCCGCTGCTACGTTATCGCTGTTTAGTAAACATACCCCAAAGATTTCAAAAATGCTGACTTCAGTAAAATGGCCAAGTACCTGAAGGAGGAGTTGGTAGGGTGGGAGGGGTTAAGGGACATGGAATTGCCATGGGCTAAACTAAAGAAAGCAATAAAAGATGCAACAGATACATACGTAAGGAAAATAAATAAAAACAAGAGGAGAAGAAAACCTATTTGGTTCTGCAAAGAAGTGGCTGCACAACTAAAGGCAAAAAGCACAGCTTTCACAAAATTCAGAAGCTCGCAAACAGTGGCACGCAGAAAAGAATACAAGATCAAACTAAAAGAGACAAAAAGAGAAATAAGGATTGCAAAATCAAAGACAGAAGAAAAGATGGCTAAAGATGTGAAGTATGGCGACAAGACTTTTTTCAGGTATATTTGAGAGAGGAGGAAAATCAGAGGTGGAATTTCAGGACTCAAAAGTGCTGGGAATGGATTCGTGGAATGTGACATTGAAAAAGCGACAATGCTAAACTAATACTTCTGCTCTGTTTTCACTAGAGCAAATCCTGGAGAAGGACCACCTGTGATTGAGAAATATACAAATGGGAATGTAACAGATACCACACCATTCACAAAAGATGATGTGTTAGAACAGCTTGCAAACTGAAAGTAGACAAGTCTATGGGACCAGATGGGATACACCCCAGGATACTGAAAGAGCTCAGAGAAGTTCTTACAGGGCCTTTAAAGGATGTTTTTTATAGATCCTTGGAGACAGGAGATGTTCCATGGGACTGGAGAAGGGCTGATGTGGTACCTCTCCACAAAAGTGGTAATAGGAAAGAAGTGACAAACTACAGGCCAGTAAGCCTTACCTCGGTGGTGGGAAAAGTAATGGAGGCGCTCCTGAAAGAGCGAATAGTGGACTTCCTCGATACCAACAGGTTGCATGATCCGAGGCAACATGGTTTTAACAAAGGAAGATCTTGCCAAACAAATCTGATTGAGTTCTTTGACTGGGTGACCAGAGAACTAGATCAAGGGCATGTGATGGATGTGATCTACCTAGATTTCAGCAAAGCCTTTGATGCTGTTCCTCATAGGAGGCTTATCAATAAACTAAACAGCTTGGGGATGGGTCCCAAGATGGTGAACTAGATCAGAAATTGGTTGACTGACAGATAACAGCGAGTGACGGTAAACAGAACTCACTTGGATGAAAGGAAGGTGATTAGCGGTGTGCCCCGGGGTTCGATCCTGGGACCGGTACTGTTCAATATATTCGTGAGTGTTATTGCCAAAGGGCTAAATGGAAATGTCTATCTTTT
Organism: Ichthyophis bannanicus; assembly: GCA_033557465.1. Taxonomy (NCBI): domain Eukaryota; kingdom Metazoa; phylum Chordata; class Amphibia; order Gymnophiona; family Ichthyophiidae; genus Ichthyophis; species Ichthyophis bannanicus. The sequence continues at coordinate 195,299,864 of CM066037.1, read as the reverse complement.
TGCAGATGACACCAAAATTAAAAAGAGTGGGCTCCCTCAGGGAATGGGAAACATGAGGAAAGATCTACAAAAGCTGGAAGAATGGTCTAATGCTTGGCAGTTACGATTTAATGTGAAGAAGTGCAGTGTAATGCAATTGGGAAGCAGAAATCCTAGGGAATTGTATGCAGTAGGCGGCGAGAGATTGATGTGCACGGACCAGGAGAAAGACCTCTGTGTGCTTGTTGCTGATGATATCAAGGTGGCGAAACAGTGTGACAAGGCGGTGGCAAAAGCCAGAAGGATGCTAGGTTACATACAGAGAGGAATTACCAGCAGAAAGGAAGAGGTACTAATGCCACTGTGCAAGTCACTGGTGAGGCTTCACTTGTAATATTGTGTTCAGTTTCGGAGACCATATCTCGTAAGGGATATAAAAAGACTGGAAGCGGTTCAGAGGAAGGCAACCAAAATGATTTGGAGCCTGCGTCAGAAGACTTATGAGAAGAGACTTGAAGACCTAAATATGTACACTCTGGAGGAGAGGAGGGACAGGGGAGATATGATTCAGAACTTTAAATACTTAAAGAGTATTAATGGATAAACAAACCTCTTCCAAAGATGGGAAAGCTGTAAAACTAGAGGGCATAACATGAAGCTGCAAGGGGGCAATCTGAAAGGCAATATCAAGAAATACTTTTTCACTGAAAGGGTGGTGGATGCTTGGAATGCCTTCCCGATGGAAGTGGTGGGGGCAAACACAGTGACAGAATTCAAAATGGCATGGGACAGACAGAGTGGATCCCTTTATAGCAACAGGATAAAATTGAAATAAGCATAACTATCTCTTATATCTGAAGAAATAGAGGTGACCTACATGGAGCGGTGGGTACACCCCTAAACAAAGGCATGGGGAGGAGTGACCTGACGGAGTAGCAAGTGTACCTACTCTTGCCACCTTGCTGGGCAGACTAGATGGACCATACTGGTCTTTATCCGCCGTCATATACTATGTTACTATTTTGTATTTTCTGAAGGCCTCCCTCTTTTTCTTCACTTTTTCAGCTACTTCATTTGAGACCCATAGCAGTCTCCTTTTCCTTTTACATTTATTTACCTTTTAAACAAAAAGGTTTGTTGCCCTTAAAATATCCCCTTTCAGTTTTGCCCATTGTTTTTCTACATCCCCCAGCTGACGACTCCTTGAGGTAGTGTTCCATCTTGACAAAGTTAGTTTTCCGAAAATCTAAGTCCCTCACTTTTGAATGGATTTTATCAGCCCTAGTCCTAATACTGAACCACACCATCTTGTGATCACTGGATGCGAGATGATCTCCCACTATAACATCCGAAACACTTTCCCCATTAGTAAGCACGAAGTCCAGTATGACTCCTTCACGTGTGGGTTCTGTTACCAGTTGCCTGAATAGTTCTCCCTGTAGAGAATCTAGGGTCTCCTTAGTTTCAAGATGACACCGCAGCCAGGGATGTGCTAATCAACATCCAGCATATTGAAATTACCTAACAGTCGTATTTCTTCTTTCATGGCAATGCTGCATATGTCTTCTATTAAATCTCCCTCCACTTCTTCTCTCTGTGAGGGGGATCTGTATATCACTTCAGTGCAAATGGATTTCCCTTTTCCTCTTTCTAGTTTAACCAACAGTTCTTCCTCTTTCACTTTTAAGCCCTTTGATTCTATAGCAGCCCTTGGAATATCATCCCTTGGTCCAGGAAACCAAAACACTATCGATGACACCATGCGTGCAGCCATGTATTCATCTCTAGGATGCAAGCTTCTCTTCCTTGGCCTTTACCCTCAACAGGGAGGATTGAAGAGAACACCACCTATGCTCCTATGTGCTTCACCCTCTGTCCCAGAGCTATGAAGTCACTTTTGATACCCTCAGATGGATACCTAGCAGTATCATTTATGCCGACATAGAGGAGCAACATCGGATAATAATTAGTAGGCTTGATCAGTCTCAGCAAACTCTCTGTAACATCTTGGATTTTGGCATCTGGCAGACAACACACCTCTGTGGACATCAAGTCTGGTTGGCAGATGGACGACTCAGTACCCCTCAGAAGAAAGTCACCAACCACTTAGCCCTCCATAGCCCATGTTCCCTGTAAAATATTTATCTCCAAGTTATAATATCCTGTTCAATGTAATTTCAGTTTGTTCAATGTAAACCGCACTGATGCAGAATAGCACGGTATATAAGAGAATGTAATTAAATAAATAAACCACCACCACTACCCTTTGCTTCCTTGTGGTCACTGATTTGGTACTATAACTTTGGGATGATTGAGCTCTGGTTCTTCCCTTTCCAGGGATGCTTTCACCTCCTCCATTTCCAGGGCTGTATCCTGATTCTTCAGTTCAAGGGCTGATTCTGCAGGCTCTGGTGACTTGTGTTGATTCTGCAGGCTCTGGTGACTTGTGTCCAACTTTCTTCATTCTGTCGTCTCCCATCTTTACCTCTGTAAGAGAGCTTGGATGTTTCAAGAAGCATCTCATCAGTGTACTTCTTGCTGTCTCGAATTCTTCTCAGCCTCACCAACTCTTCTCTGAGCTGCTCCACTTGTTTCATGAAGGCTTCAGCTTGTAGGCATCCTGCATATGGAATCGGTCCTTCAACTGGCATCAGGCTCTCTATCTGGACAGAAGCAGAAGCTGTAATGGGGGCAATAGCTTTGGCAATAGGATTTTGCTCAGCCATTGTTCAGTTGGTGGAGCTTTGGTACTGTTGAAGTGGTACTGTTGAAATAAACAAGAGAGACCTACCAAGATCCCTAACTTTTCCTCAGATATCCTTTAAGAGAAAAAGCAGTTCACCTCTTTTATCTGTGTTCTAACAGTGCTGTTCTATGTCCCTGTGTATAGCCTCCTTCCCTGCAAGACAGTTATCACTTTACTTTAGTAAATTATGATATAATGTGTCTGAAGAATGCAGATGAATGCATTCCTTTTGTAAAATTACCTAATCAAAGCACCTTAAAGAATGGCAAATTGTTTCTTAGCAAGCTAATTGGGGATTTGCCCTATATAACAAGAATTATCACATGGGGGGGGGGGGGGGAGTGGGAGCTGAGGTGAGTAGGGAGAGATCTAATACCTGATGAGGTCAGTTGGTTCAAAAAGCTTGCTTTGAATGGCATGCTGGAAGAAAGGAAACAATGAACTCTAATAGCAGAGTTTTACCCAACACCACAAAAAAATCCCCCTTTTGCATTACAGCACCAGAAAAAGAATTAGCTATTAAAACTATGAAGACCAAACCCTCTTTAAGAGCACTCAGGCAGAAAGCTTGTTTTTAAAAGCCACACAGTATTACCTTGCTTGCAATGGAGACCCAGTACTTGCAAGGCACTGTAGAGCTTTATAAAGCACACAGCTGCCTAGCTCCTTTGCAAGCTAATTAAGGACCACTAACACCTGATGAGGTCAGTGGCTTCAAAGAGCTTGCTTTGAGTGGAAAGCTGGAAAAAAAGAAACAATGAACTTAATAGCCGAGCTTTACCCAACACCACAAAAAATTTTCTCTTTTGCAATACAGCATCAGAAAATCAGCAAGACTACTACAGGAGCTTCTTCAGCCCCCAAACCAATTTTATTAAGTTAAAACTTTACTGATGCCATTTTTTAACTTGCTACAAAACATTACAGCCCTACACGTTTCCTTTTATTTTAATTTTAAATCAATTACCATCTTTCTACAACCAGAATTGGACAGCACTTCAATCATCCTTGACCAGCACCCAGCCCAGCAGAACCCAGGTTGCCAGTTATCCAGTTAACCCATGGGTTATTGGTATTGAGCCTGGATATTAAGAGTGCTGCATATGCCTGAGAGCTGTGGTAGGGCTAAGCTAGGAGGAACAATTTCCTCAGAGTTTGTCCAAGGAAGACCTGATGCAGGGGAGCTTCAGAGATCTAGATATTAGGTGTGAATATGAAATCAATCTGGTTGGGGTCCAGTGGTGTGAGGGCAGCCTATTTCTGCCGCTGCCGCCCCTCTCTGGGACCAGCAGTGGTGGCAGTGGTGCTGTTCCTGCTTCTGCCTCCTCTGATGCAGACTTCCTGTTTGCATGGGGGTAGAAGTGGCTTTAAAGTCAATATCATCCTGTATAGCCTCTCAGGAAGAATCCAAGACCATACAAGAGTTGCATAAGGAAAATAATAACGAATTAACCATAAATCTCTGGCAAGTGGGAAGAGGTGTATAGAACAAAATCCATGCAAAATACAGGCAAGCCAGTCATCAAATGCTGGAAAGGAATGAATACAAATGCTCAAAGCCTAGCCAGCAAAGTTCCTGACCTGGCAGTCCTAATGGTGGAAATGGACTTGGACATTGTGGCCATTACGGAAACATGGTTTAGCGAGTCGCATGAATGGGATATAGCCATAGCTGGCTATAATCTATTTAGAAGAGATAGAGAGGGGCAGTAGGGGAATGCAGGGGACGTGGGGAAAAAAAGAAGTGGTGTGGATTGTGTTGGAAAGAGGAGATGGCACTGTCATCTATACTGGTGTAGTCTACAGGCCTCCAACTCAAACCAAAGAAATGGAAAGCGAATTGATTATTGATATTGCAAAAATAGTAACAAAGAGGGAAGTGATCGTATTGGGTGACTTTAATCTACTCAATGTGGATTGGAGGATTCCTTCTGCACATCTGTAAAGAAGTAAAAAAAATTGTGGATGCCTTCCAAGATGCATTACTTAGACAAATGTTGATGGAACCGACCAGGGAAAGCTCGATGCTGGATTTAGTGCTCACCAACGGAGATAGCGTATCACATATCTGGGTGGGTGCTCATGTGGGAGGAGTAGCCTAGGGGTTGGGGCAAGGTACTTCAGGTCGGAGGTTCAAATCCCACCAGAGGACAGCAACCTTGGGCCGGAAGGACTGGGGTTTCTAGTCCCACAGATGCTCCTTGTGGTCTTGGGCAAGCCACAACCCTCCATAGCCCATGTTCCCTGTAAGTATTAGTGTATGTGTCTCATATCCCCGCGTGTTAAATGTATCCCCCAATTGTGTTGTGACCGCTTTGATTGAAGGATAAGGCGGTATACAAAACTGTCTAAATAAATAAATAAAATAATAAAAATGTGAGCAGCAGCAATCATCACATGGTGTGGTTTGAGATAAAAGCCAAGGTGGAGTCCAATCACAGCAAGTTCAAAGTCCTAGACTTCAAAAACATTGACACTGACTTCAGTAAAATGGCCAAGTACCTGAAGGAGGAATTGGCAGGGTGGGAGGGGATAAGGGAAGTGGAATTGAAATGGGCTAAACTAAAGAAGGCAATAAAAGGGGCAACAGATAAGTATGTAAGGAAAGTAAATAAAAAAAAAAGAGGAAAAGGAAACTTGTTTGGTTCTCCAAAGAAGTGGCTGCACAAATAAAGGCAAAAAACACAGCTTTCACAAAATTCAGAAGTTTGAAAACAGAGGAACACAGAAAAGAACACAGAATCAAACTAAAAGAGACAAAGAGAGAAATAAGGATAGCAAAATACAAGGCAGAAGAAAAGATGGCTAAAGATGTGAAGTGTGGCGACCAAACGTTTTTCAGGTGTATTCGGGAGAGGAGGAAAATGAGAGGTGGAATTGCAGGACTCAAAAGTGCTGGGAACGGATTTGTGGAAAGTGACATTGAAAAAGCAAAAATGCTAAACAAATACTTCTGCTCTGTTTTTACTAAAGAAAATCCTGGAGAAGGATCACCTGTGATTGACAAATATACAAATGGGAATGGAGTAGATACCTCACCAGTTACAGAAGATAATGTGTTCGAACAGCTTGCAAAACAAAGTGGACAAGGCCATGCGACTGGATGGAATACATCCCAGGATACTGAAAGAGCTCAGAGAGGTTCTTGCAGGGCCATTAAAGGATGTTTTTAATAGATCCTGGGAGACAGGAGAAATTCCACAGGACTGGAGAAGGGCTGATGTGGTACCTCTTCACAAAAGTGGTAATAGGGAAGAAGTGACACACTACAGGCCAGTAAGCCTTACCTCTGTGGCAGGAAAAGTAATGGAGGTGCTCCTGAAAGAGCGAATAGTGGACTTTCTCGAAACCAACAGGTTGTATGATCCAAGGCAACATGGTTTTACCAAAGGATGATCATGCCAAACAAATCTGGTTGACGTTTTTGACTGGGTGACCAGAGAACTAGATCAAGAGCATACGATGGATATGATCTACCTAGATTTCAGCAAAGTCTTTCATACTTTCCTCATAGGAGGCTTATCAATAAACTCAGCAGTTTGGGGATGGGTCCCAAGGTGGTGAACTGGATCAAAAATTGGTTGACTGACAGAAGCTGATGATAAACGGAACTCACTTGGATGAAAGGAAGGTGATTAGCGGTGTTTCCCAGGGTTCGGTCCTGGGACCAGTACTGTTCAATGTATTCGTGAGTGATATTGCTTAGGGACTGAATGGAAAAGTCTGTCTTTTTGCAGATGACATGAAAATTTTCAACTGAGTGGATTCCCCTGAGGGAGTGAATAACATGAGGAAAGATCTACAAAAGCTGGAAGAATGGTCTAATGCTTGGCAGTAAAGATTTAATGTGAAGAAGTGCAGTGCCATGCACTTGGGAAGCAGAAATCCAAGGGAACTGTATGCAGTAGGGGGCGAGAGGTTGGTGTGCACAGACCAGGATAAGGACTTCGGAGTGATTATTTCTGAGGATCTCAAGGTGGCAAAACAGTGCAACAATGCAGTGGCAAAAGCCAGAAGGATGCTGGGTTGCATACAAAGAGGAATTACCAGCAGAAAGGAAGAGGTACTAATGCCACTGTACAAGTCACTGGTGAGGCCTCACTTGTAATGTTGTGTTCAGTTTTGGAGCCCCTTCGGGGACAAGGGTATTAAAAAGTGCCTGTTAGTAAAATACATATATGTAAACCGCTCTGATACATAAGTAAAGGGTGGTATATCAAGTGCCATGACCAACCATAACCATATCTCGCAAAGGATATAAAAAGCCTGGAAACGGTTCAGAGGAAGGCGACCAAAATGATTTGGAGCCCTCGTCAAAAGACTTATGAGAAGAGACTTGAAGACCTAAATATGTACACTCTGCAGGAGAGGAGGGACAGGGGAGATATGATTCAGACCTTTAAATACTTGAAGAGTATTAATGAACGAACAAACCTTTTCCAAAAAGGGGGAAGCTGTAAAACTAGAGAGCATAACATGAAGCTGCAAGGGGGTAAACTGAAAGGAAATACTTTTTCACTGAAAAGGTGGTGGATGCTCGGACCCTCCCTATGGAAGTGGTGGGGGCAAATACAGTGACAGAATTCAAAATGGCATGGGACAGACACAGTGGATCCCTTTATATCAACAGGATAAAATCAGAACAAACATAACTCTCTCTTATATCTCAACAAATAGGGATGATCTACACAGAGTGGTGGGTAGACCCCTAAACAAAGGTATGGGGAGGGGTGACCTGCACGGAGTGGCAGGCAGACTAGATGGGCAGACTAGATGGACCCTACTGGTCTTTATCTGCCATCATATACTTTGTTACTAATCAACTCTGATCTTTTATTGAACAATGGTTTCCCCCCAAAAAATGAAGAAATGTAGCAGGAGGAGAACATCTTCAGAGGTGAATAGATGCCAAGGGCTTTAAATGTATTTGGTTGTTGTCTGGGATGATTCTTTCCCAGGAGATATTGTCTGATGATAGCCTGGGAATATTTGGCCCCGATGGCTTGTGATGGTTTGATTATGGGGCAAGATATATTGTGAATATTATTCAGGATTTGTTAAGAGAAGTAGCAAGGCTTATCAATTTGCAGCTCAAGGAGCGGGAGATGGGGCCATGCAGTTTGCAATCCCCACTTGTGGCAGTAGATAAGGGAAGATTTGACATCTCATTTTATTTTGGCTCCCAGAATGGCTTGTTAGGGGGGATAGAGGGGAGTGTTTAACTGTGATGCTGCAAAACAAGTGTCACCGCCATATGCAGTTGGAATGCATATGCAAATGACTTGGCTCTGGGTAGATATCCTTTCAGCTCTGATGTCACTGTAGGCAGGGGACTAACAGGTATTGGGCACAGAGTGAATGCCCATATAACTAGGTTACTACAAACACTGAATCTCACTCTAAAGGAGTTAGAATACTAAAACTATACACTCTCACAAACTCCCTCTAAATCTTTTAAAGAAAGGCTGAACACCAACAATACAATTCAGAATTTTGCTAAGGATTCAACAAACAGGATATACCTGCATAACTTTAATCCTAGCTTTGTCATTCACAGGTCTCATCTGAATGTCAATCCACAATACATAACAAAAACTTATATTGTAACTAACTTCACCACCGCATCTGACACAACATCATATTTCAGACTCACACGTCTTGCTTCAGGGAATCACTTTCACACCACAACTACATAAAAAGACAGCTCCTAAGCTGATGTACTTCTCCAAGCCCAGTGCCAAAATATAAAGATCCCAGTCTAACTTAATACAGGTGTGTATACTACTCCATTAGAATTAACCATCTATATCATGAATCATTAATTAGAGAGGTCCACTCAATCTGATTGTTTAAACCAATTGGTTTCAGTGATTTCAAATGAAAGATCCACTTTTGCTCTATATAATTTGTGTCCCAATTGATCTCCCCAAGCCAATCCAGCACCGCCTGATCAATCACACGCCAATAGAACTCATTAGCCTGATGATGCTGATTGGTCAAAAAGTGAGCAACCATAGGTGCCAACAAGACCTGATTAGACAGCGTACTATGATGTTCATGCAGGCATTTGCAGATAGGGCGAATCATCCGCCCCACATAGATCTTTGACAAGGCAGTGTACTATTGTGGATCAGGAACTGGTTAAAAGGTAGAAAGCAGAGGGTAGGGCTAAATGGCCAGTTTTCCCAATGGAGAAAGGTGAATAGTGGTGTACCCCAGGGATCTGTGCTGGGTCTGCTGCTTTTTAACATATTCATAAATGACCTGGAAATGGGAATAACGAGTGAGGTTATCAAATTTGCAGATGACACAAAACTATTTAAAGTTGTTAAAACCCATGAGGATTGTGGAAAATTACAAAAGGATCTTGATAAATTGGAAGACTGGGCATCAAAATGGCAGATGAAATTTAATGTGGACAAGTGCAAAGTTATGCACCTAGTAAAGAACAACCCAAACTATGGTTACATGATGCAAGGTTCCACATTAGGAAGCACCGCCCAGGAAAAAGATTTAGGCGTCATCGTAGATAACGTTAAAACCCTCTGCCCAGTGTGCAGCGGCAGCCAAGAGAGCAAATAGAATGCTAGGTATCATAAGGAAAGGAATGGAAAATAAAACAAAAGATATTATAATGTCTCTGTATTGTTCCATGGTGTGACCGCACCTTGAATATTGTGTGCAATTCTGGTTGCCGTATCTTAAAAAGGATATAGTGTTATTAGAAAAGGTACAGAGAAGAGCCACCAAAATGGTAAAGGAGATGGAAGGATACCCCTATGAAGAGAGGCTAAAAAGATTAGGGCTCTTCAATCTGAAAATGAGACGGCTGAGGGGAGATATGATAGAGGTCTATAGATTAATGAATGGAGTGGAACGGGTAAACGTAGATCAATTGTTTACGACATCAGAACATAGAAAGACTAGGGGACATGCAATGCAGTTACAGTGTAACCTATTTAAGACTAATATGAGAAAATATGTTTTCATTCAACATGTAATCAAACTCTGGAATTTGTTACTGGAGGATGTAGTAAAAGTTGTTAGTGTAGCTGGGTTTTAAAAAGGTTTGGATAAGTTCCTGGAGGAAAGGTCCATAAACCATTATTAAAAGGGACCCGGGATATCACTGCTTGATCCAATACAAGCATTGTGGAACCTGTGTCTTTTGGGGAAACTGCTAGGTACTTGTGACCTGGATTGGCCACTGTTGGAAACAGGATACTGGGCTTGATGGACCTTGGTCTGACTCAGTATGGCATATCCTATGTTCTTATGTTCTTATAAGGAAAGGAATGGAGAATAAAACCAAGAATATTATAATGCCTCTATATCATTCCATGGTTCGACTCCACCTTGAATATTGTGTGCAATTCTGATCATATCTTAAAAAGGATATAGCGGAATTAGAAAAGGTACAGAGAAGAGCCACTAAAATGGTAAAGGTGATTGGAGAATACCCATATGAGGAAAGGCTTAAAAGGTTAGGGCTCTTCAACTTGGAAAAGAGAAGACTGAGGGGAGAAATGATAGAAGTCTATAAATTAATGAATGGAGTGGAATGGGTTGTCGTAGATTGGTTGTTTACGCTCTCAAAAAGTAGAAAGAGTAGAGGACACACAATGAAGCTACAATGTAACCCATTTAAGACTAACAAGAGAAAATATTTTTTTTCACTCAACACATAGGAGTATGTTTACTAAACTGCGTTAGTGCAATTCGCGTTAGGAGCCGCGGTAGTGAAAGAAACCCCAAATAAGGACATGGGCGGTACATCGTCACCACTACCGCGCGTTAGAAAAATTAACGAGCGTTACCGGGCGCCGTGCCGCGTTACTGCGCGTTAAGCGTAAGAAGACGTACAGACACAAAGCACTGAAACAGAGCTGTAGCACAATGGTTACGGTACTGACCGCTGTTACAGGCAGCATGGGTTCGAGTCCCCAGTGTGCCTAACGCAGAAGGCTGTCCTAGGCATCACCCTGTACATCACAGAGGGAAAGAGGAGGCATGTTTTTCGTTACGCTGAGTATTGGTGTCAGAAAAACACCCTCGGAGTGTGCCTAGCCACGTACGTTGGTGCGTGCAAGGTTGCGTTGTCAGACGGCTGCCTGGGTGAGAATCTTCACAGTCTTGGCAAGTGCATATATCTAGATGATTTGCAAGGGATTGTGGGCAATGCAGTTCATTCACACCAGACACAGCTGCTCACAATAATTAGTTGTGCTTTTGGGTAAAGCCAATAAGATATTTATTTATGGGGTTATTTCTCCCAACACAGATATGCTTGGTAGCACATAAATCAGGTTACTTGCTTCCAGTGTTTAACTTGGAAAAACAAAATCAAAATCAGGAAAACAACATTCAAACTTGTCAGGCATTAGCTAATGTTTTCTTAGCATATATCAAACAACAAACCAAAAGCTACAAAGAGAAAAAAACTGTTCTTTTCAGGTTAACTTCTTATATCTTCCCACATAGATTCAGAAGTGATTCTCTCCTAGCTCACAAGCAATTAGGTAAGGCTCAATTGCTAGCAGTTATCCAGCTGAAACCCCTTAGCTGGTTTGCTTTCTACTGCGTGGCTAGAAATCTTACTTAGGACCTTTTCTGAGTAGATTAAAGAACAAGTTTGTATTTCTTTGTGATGGTTGCTGTACTTTATAACAGAAAATCACCAAAGGAGTTTGGACAGAGAGCAGTCCATATAAACACATTCTTCATCTGCAATCATTCCCCCTTCTTCAACAAGCATGGGTTCAATATCATGGATTGGCACAGATGAATCTCTCAATGGAGCACTTTCAGGAGAATACTTGTTTCCCTGCTGTCTTTCAAGGTTATAGCTAGGGCATAGATCAGTGTTCATACCTGAGCTTCCATTGCTGTTAGAGTTCCTCTCTTTATAGCCTGGCCAGTATGTAGTCCAGTTCTTATGTCCAGCCTTCCAATCCAGATCCCTGGACACTGGATCTCTCTTCACATACCTTCTGGCACGGGTCTTAGGGTCCCTTCCACGTGTAGCCGTCTCTCACAGGTACCGTCTGGAGATTCCTAGCTCTGCAGCACCATTCCTCTGGCTTTCCCCAGTCCAATGGTGTATGCTGGCCCTTGGAATGCCTCCCAGTATACGTACTACTCTGGACTCTTCTAGACCTCTCAAAGGCTTTTCTCCTCTTTCTTCCAAAGGGTTTCTTTCCCTCTCTGTCCGTCCAGTTTGGCTTCTGCTTCTGATGATCTTTCAGATGAAACTGATGATCATGCTCAAGCTGATTCTCAGGATAATGAGGATGTTTCTCTGTAGAATAAACTCTACCTTTATTCTGCTTAGATGAGTGCTCCTCCCTAACACAGCGCAGCTGTGCTGAATCAGGCCCTGCCCTTTGAGATGAGTGCTTAGGGATTACCTCATAGCCCTCCTGATTGAACACACGTTTCCCCACTTCAGCTCCTCTAATGGCTGTTGGAAACCTGGTGCATTCTGGGACTGGTTGTCTTTTATGGGAAAATTCTGTTTTCTTATTTCTACCAGAACTGACAGGTTGCTTGTTCAGAGTCACTTCACTTTTTCTATAGCTCCTTCCTGAGCTATGATAAGCTTCCTTATCACAGCGTGCATTGGTACGTGCGTAGCCCCGTGCGTAGCTGCGCGCATACAATCGTGCGTGGGTACGTGTGTTTTTACGTGCGTGGGTGTGTTTGCTGACACCCCTACAAAACACACACAACATATACATGCCCCCTCACTCACTATATAGGGGGCATGTATATGTTGTGTCAGTTTTGTAGGGGTGCTAGCAAACACACCCACACATTATATAGTGAGTGAGGGGGCATGTATATGTTGTGTGTGTTTTGTAGGGGTGCTAGCAAACACACCCACACATTATATAGTGAGTGAGGGGGCATGTATATGTTTTGTATGTGTTGTAGGGTTGCTAGCAAACACACCCACACAGTGGTGTACCCAAAGGTGCTGCAGAAGGCACCCCATAACGCACAACATAGGCCACATTATAAAGTGGAGTGTCCACTGAGGCACATCAAAATGTCCCCCATAGAGCATTCCATAACGGAACGTAAAGGGAGCCAGATAAGGTGACACGGTGCGCCCTATGAGGCTCAGTAAGGTAATATTACGCTGAGGGGCTGTCGCCGGTAGCAGTCCTGTGTATGTAAAACATATAATGCAGCAGACAGCCCTATAAAAGGAGTCCATTGTGGGTCTGAACCCATGACTACTGGCTCCACAGGTAATGAATGACCCACTGGCCTGCAGCCCCATAGCGGCTAACCACCCCCTGGCTGTCTACTGAAGGGCAGCAGGACACCACCCAACTGCCTGCTGTGTTGGCCAGGATCTGTACCAATGCAGGCATACCCATGGTGCACTGCACATGCAGATCAGCAGTCCAGAGATGAACACAAGAAGGGGTATGTACCCACATAGCCCCCTGGTATGGTAAGGTGAAATGACTGTGTGCATCACTGCACATAGTAGCAAGAGACAGTATCCCAAAAGGGTGCCCCAGAAGAAGCTAGAAAAGTTGTCTGTGAAGGCAGACTGATCCGTAGCACAATGGGTAAGACACTGCCAGGTGGTGCAGGGTCAGTGAGTTCAATTCCCCCTGTGTGCCCAAGGACCAAAGCTACCTGCAACAGTACCCTCCACAAACAGTAGTCACACATATTTAGAACCAATCACCCCTCTGTCTAAACCATAGATAACCCCATATTTTTTTCGGACACAAAGAACCTGAGAGGTTGGAAAAAATGCCCACCACCCCTTGTTGGGAGTGTCCGTGTAATCCAGAGAGCCGCAGCCCCCAAAGGTAGAAAACACTGTGAATCTGCAGCCAGAACCGGGTGTGTGAAACGTGCAAAATCACATATATACACAAATCAGGTAATAAAGGAAAGACCACGTCAAACTGTACCAGAAACAATGCAGGGGACAACCCAATTGCCCTGCCATTGGAATCCAGAAGCAAACAGTACTAGGACATGCTTTGTGTGCCACAACTATGGGCCCTGTACTAAGTGGATGTGTCCCTGCAAGTTGGGCGTATCTGTGGATGATTGTGCGTCATGACCCCCACACTAGATCAGTAATGTCATAGGTAGTCTGGTTTGTACGTCCAACAAGTACTGCTGTCAAACACCCACTCACAGGGATACAACCCGAAGGTGTCATATAGGATAACCCTCTGAAAGCCACACCAGAGGGCAAAGCCTAATGTTCACTGTCTGCCACAGCACACTATAGGGCGTTCCACAAAGCGCCCCATAGGGCATGTTACAGGGTCCATGATGAGTCACTGTGAAGAGTCTGCAGTGTGAGGGTTTTGTTGCTGTCAGCACCAATGTAAAGCAAGATAACAAAATGCCCCCCAAGGTGCGCAAAATGACCCACTGTGTGTTGAGACCCATGACCTAGGGGGCCCCCCCAAGCATGGAAGCAACTATCTGCTCATATTGCCAGTGCAAATAACAGTCCCAATAATGAGGTGGCCAGCTCCTGGAGCAAAATTGCCAAATGCCCCAATCACCCACACCAAAATCACAGAAGTCGCACTATGTACATGCAAGGGCTGCCTGACAAGGAAACAAAGGAAGGTCTCAGCAAACAAGGGCATATGGCAAACACAATCAAGACCAAGGTCATGATCATTACCAAATATATAAGGCCCAATAACATCACAGACCCCTTTGCAAAACTGAATGTCAATGGCAAAAGCAAAAGCAAGAACAAACATACTATGGTTAGTGTGCGCAAGAAAATGCAGATGTCCGTAACACCTGAACCACAACCCCCTGACTGTGCACCGAGGGGCGCCATGTCGTCACCCAAGGTGCCTGCTGGAGTGCTAAGGATATGGGTGTATGCAACAGTACCCATGGTGCACTGCAGATGCACAGCAGCAGTCCAGAGATGAACATAGGAGGGGGTAGGCGCCCCCACAGCGCCTGGGCCGGAAGGGAGATATGAATATGTGTGACACTGACATAGAGCATCAAAAGACAGTAGCCCAACAGTGTGGCCAAGAAGAAGCCTGAAAAGGTGTACCAGTACGGTGTCAAGACAGGTGTCCAACGTTAACTGCAATAAGAGGTACATAGGGATAGGAGAGAGTGCTGATGGAACTGTGTCCCATAGAACAATATGGCACGGTGCACAAAAAATGGTATGTTTGCAAAGGTTAGTGTGCCCTAGAGGCTGCAAGGTGTGCCTGGAGGGCCTGCAGGACCTGTGAGGAACAGAGACAGATGTAGCACAAACACCACCTAGAGCCCACAGTAAAGACAATGAACAGGCGACAGATGGAGGGCGAGTAGGGAGTTAACGGACCCTCAAACCTGACAGCATCACACGTGTGTGGCAGCAGCGCAGACAAACATGATGGTAGCAACAGCATCACAGCAGAGGGTGTTGGCACCCTGATGTACCGGAAAAACAGTGTGTGGCAGGTGAGGAGAATATGTGTCCCCCAGTGGAGGGTGAGGTGGCCAGAGAAGTGAGCAGAAAATGCAGAGCAGGCACAGTACCAACAAGCAAAAAGAGATGCTATGTAGACAACGGTAGCAGGGTAGGATACGGGGCAACAGTCCACAGCAACATACAGGACACCTCACCCCACAATGATGCAAATACATGGACCAAAGGATGGACAGCAAATGTGATTACGATAATATGACCGGACAGGTAGCAGAAGCCAAGAAACGAGTATAACAGCGACAACAGGTATCAGTGCGGGAAAGGCAGAGGAAAAGAGGAACAGAGAGAGTGCAAAGCTATGACCACTCGGATGGAAAGCACTGGAGAAAAGAAATGTCCAGAAAAACACACTGAGGCACACAGAAATGGATGCAGACAGGATCACAGCATGCCAACATCCAAAACCACAGCAGCGTGTCAGGAGATGGAACCACAGAGCGTAGGCAAAATGCAGTACACATGTGGAGGAGGGGTCCACAGCCAACAACACAGTCCACAGGTGGGATGGAAGACACATATGAACAGGTCCACACACACACACACAGCAGGAGATATAATGTAGTGTAAACAACATGCAATTGATCAGGGGAGTGACACATGAGGGGTGGAATTGGATAGGCCAATGGAGACCCATGTGGATGGGCTGTGGAAAGGGGCACTGAACTGAAAGAGGAGCATGTCAATCACCAACCAGATCAGGGATGAGGCCCAGGCTAACCCACATCAGCAGAATCAGTGCACAGGTAGCTCATCACATGCACCACTCCAGAAGGAGAACTACTATTAGTCCAGACAATGTCACAGGGACAGCAAACATGCCACATGGACATGAACAGCTCAAACATGGATGTGTGGGCGGAGATGTGATGGGGCTGCACACATGATATGGCCAAGTAAGCAGCAAACAAGGAAGGAACAGACAACTTGCAGGTGTCACCGAAAACGTCAAGCACCCGAGTGTCAATGAAATGGGGTGACCCAAACACCAAATATCCACAACCACAAATGTGCAAACATCTGTCACTAGACCCAAGCAGAAAGCATATTCTGCAGTCCGGTGCACCATATGACGTGAAGAACTACATGGGGCCTGTGTGGCAGCCAACGTCGCAAGGACACACCCAACCCACCTTACAACGCCACCCACCTGTTTATGCCTGTGGAGCCTACACACCCTGACCCCCCCTGCTGGCACTCCCAAAAATCAAAGGTGCAAAAGCAGCAGACATTAGAAAAAGCCAGTAATATGTGAGGTGAAGGGTTGCAACATGACATGTCCGCACAGTGTATGCACGCACTGTATGCACACCAGACACCATCCCCATCAAATATAAGACACTGGAGAAAGCATGCAGAGTGACAAGGCCACATGCCATGCCAACAGTGACAGTTCATAAATCACCAACCCATGTACAGCTCAACACCCCCCTACTGCAAAAGAGGAAACACCCAAACAGGTAATGGCAGCAACGGCAGGCCAGTCAACGCAGGAACAGTAACAATAGGCCATCAATGAGTCTGAGAAAAAGGCCTGTGTCCAACGTGCAGAGGACTATCTCCCTGTGTCTCCCACATCTGGGAACATGCTCACATGGGTGCTGTGGCCAAGCACATATGGATGACGTGATCACAGGATGCAGTGGAACACATGTGTCAACATTGTTGTCTGTGTCCTGTGTGAAAAGATGCGGATATCAGGTAAGGGAATGACACACCCACCCACGACACCTGGAGGACAGAAAGGAGACACACACATAAAAACAGCCACACACAGAATGCATAGATAGCACCACATGACATGGCCACAACACTGAGCACAGTGCACATGGACCACTGAAGTAGATGTCCGTGAAGACCATGGCACCATCCCAATATGATCATGTACATGCACATGACACGCATACACCCCAGGGGTCCAGAGCATGTGCAGCAGCGGGTGGCATACCGAGATAACAACTAACGACAGCCTGAGAGCAATAGCCAAAATGCAGAATAAGCACGTGGTGTATGTCCCAGAGGATGGAAGGCGAGGGCCAGCTGAAAGGTACACCAGTGGCCTGACTGGGAATGTCCGTGTCAGGCAAAAGCACACAGAGCCCCAATAGCGGATCCAGACACCAATGGACGGCGGACATCACCACGTCTGCATGGGTAGCTGTGAGAGGAACATGTCCATGGTGCAGTGTGTCCTGCGGAAACACAATGTTGATGTACATTGGATCACGATCAAAACTGTGACCCATCTGAGGAACATATATGACACATGTGCACAATGTACATTCGCCCACCAGCGGAAGGTAACATATGGATGAAGGAACATAATTGGAGAGGGGGCAAAACACATCCCTACAACACAGATAGGCAGGGTGGCGCATACTGAATGGTCATGTAGACAGGTCAATAATAATCAGGAACATACACAGTGTGAGAAGGTACGCATGCACGAAGCCCAGATGTTCTGCCCCCCAACACTGAATGACAAATGGAGACACACAGCACATCACATGCATGAGTGGCACAAATCTGTCAAATGACCCAATGGCAGTGGCTGATCAACATACCCTCCGACTATACACTGTCCTGTGCCAGAGTACACACACAGCCGCACAAGATGTGTGCAAGATACACCATGCAGACCCCCAAGATGTGAACAGGTAAAGGCCACATCTGTGACCGATGGAAGCGAAGGGTGAAGGAGCAGTGGTCCAAATACATGTGCAGCACCATAGGAGCAGTGGAGAGAAAACAACATATATGTGTCCAGATGTGACGACTGCCATGCAATCCCCACTACCTGGCAACTCACCCGAGCCAACAGGAAGGATGCATATATGAACACACACCCCCCACATGCAGCACAGCCTCAGGCATCATCTTAAGGCAATCCGGGTGGGCCTGGAACACAGAAGCTCATCCTGTGGAGCCAAGAACAGGACAGAGATATGGAGACATTAGATGGCAGTGCTGCACAATCCTCACACCACCTAACACATGGCTAACCCAGAGACACGTCCCCAGCACACCCATAACTTACAGGTAAAGATCTCCTCGATCAGATGTTGCCTGGCTGCCATCCCCGCACGTGTGTCACCATGGCCAGGTGCAGGAGGGCACATAGGATCCACCCCGAGATCCTCATTAATTTCGACTGGAACATTGTGCCTGAGAGCAATGTTGTGGAGGATGCAACAGGCTATGATGATCTTTGCCACAGTCAGCGGTTCATACTGTAAGGCCCCGCCAGTCCTATCCAGACACCTGAAGCGACTTTTGAGAACGCCAAAGGTGCGCTCAATCACTGAGCGACTGGAGGCATGGGCCTCATTGTACCGTATCTCTGCACCTGTCCGAGGGAGACGCACAGGGGTGAGCAGCCAGGTGCGACACCTATATCCTGCATCACCTGCAGAAAATAATGGTGCAAATTCACATGCGTGCTGAGCCAATAATGGAATGACAGATGTAGCAATTCAGAACTGGACAGCCGAGAGGCTGTGCACACAGATATGAGGCAAACGCAGTGCACACAGTGGTAGTGCAGCAGAGGCTGTCGAGGCCAGTGGCAAATGACCATGACATGCCGATAGTGGCAGTGCACACCCATGTAACCGTGACACATGACATGTGCAAGAACTGTGGCGCCAAAAGCAGTGGCGGTAGCTGTGAGGCAAGATGCCGGACATTGTCAAATAGCACCCGGGGGTGCAGGGAGGCACAGGTGTGCAAGTAGGTGGCTGGCCTGATCTGGCGCATACACAGCACAAGCCACTGGGATACATTGCGTGGGTGGTGTGGGGGAAGCAACAGGCGGTGGTGACAGGGGACCCCGAAGACGGTGCCCAGACATGCAGCAGACATGTGTATTAGCTGAACGGGCCACAGCACATCTCGTGTCGAGCCCACAGCATGGCCAGAGAGAGTAGGCCGCGTATACAGAATGACCCCCATGAGGGTGGGTCTATGCCCCCCCCCCCAGGGTGCCTCACCGACAGCCATGCAACATATGGGCTGGCCAAGTGACTGACCCCACTGGGAGACATGGGTACAACTGCCAGTGCAGTATGCCCGTGCCCAGATGTGGAGGCCATGGGCAGGATGCATGTGTAGCTCACAGGCATGGAGTGGACACAGCATATGCAGCACGGTCGCCCCTGGACACAGTTTATCCGAATAAAGAAGGGCAAGGCCACGGAGAAACAGACACCATATGGCCTGCTGGGACACACATGTGGGAGCAAACCAACACACATCTTAGACAGAGAGATGGGTGTCACGAAACATATGTCTGTGACCAAGACACCAGTGACACGGCATGAGGTAGTGAGCCACACCCAACAGTGTACTCCCAGAAATAATGCAGCAATGTCAGGCAACCAGTGGAGAATGGTGACAATGCAGTAGAGACACCCACCTACAGTGGGTGCATGTCATATACGGTGAATACCCACCCAGCAGGACGTAGTCACCAAATTGACCAGTCTCAAACTGGCCAAACACTGCCGAGTTCTGCAGGATATAGGAGTCATGGGCAGACCCTGGGAACCGCGGAACCACATTCAGGATACGCATACTTGCATCACAGACAACCTGCACATTGAGGGAATGGAAGTGTTTGCGGTTGCGGTACACAACCTCCCTGTCGCGTGGCGGGACAAGGGCAACATGTGTGCAATGTATGGCGCCCATCACGTGTGGTATCCCAGCAATCCTATGGAATGCCTGTGCCAGGGCCGCCCACTGTTGCCTACCATTGGGAATTGCTATGTAATTCCCAACCCGGCTGACCATGGCACGCAGTACCTGGTGGAGACAGCGGGAGAAGGTGGGCCTATTCATCCCACCCACTGCTGCCACCGAGGATTGGAAACAGCCAGAGGCAAAGAAATGTAGGGCAGCCAGGAGCTTGGTCATACCCGGTATAGCATGTGACCGGGCAGTCAGGGGCTCAAGGTCAGGTCTGAGTTCCTGATAGAGCTCCCTAATGGCTCCTGTGTCCAGCCGGTAGAGGGAGAATACCTGGCCCTCTCGCAGGTCCTGGAGCAAGACCCTGGGCCTGTAGAGACGCCGCAGGCGTTGTTGTACCTCAGCACGCCTACGGCGCCTTTGGTCAACCAAACCCGCCTGTGCAGGCCCCACAGCTGCAGGCCTGAGTTGCAGTGGCATTGCACCTATGCCCAGGGCCCCAGCCCCAGGAACAACATCTCCCTCCTCCTGGAAAAGCAGGTCTGCCAGCTCGACCAATGCAACCACTGCACCACCTGCATGCGCAGTATGAGCCATGATAGACACAGTTTGGAGGATAGCAGGGTTAGAAATAGTGGTGTGGGTGGGGATGGACACCACATGATTGTCACTCACCTGGGGAAATAGAAAGTTCCAGATTCCAATAAATAGAAGATGTACCTGTATGAAAGTGCAGCGTGCGCTGCTTCGCGCGTTCACATAATGCAGCCGAGGACAATCATCTACGTGTCACACTTATGTAGGTGAGTCCAAGCGATGTCGCAGGGTGTATATAAACTGCGTATCACACTTGAAGCCACACCCAGACGCCAATACAGGAGTGACATAGAATGCATGTGCCCATGAGCAGGCAACGGAAGACACGTTGTGATGCGCGTAACAACGCGTGCAACGTCAAGGTGAGGTCGCGTACGTTTCACGTAGTGCTGCAGCAGCCAGCGCTACCACTACGGCGCAGATAAACATAACCCTACCAAAAGTGGGTACATGTGCACCAGCATTACACAGAACGAAACTGCCCTAGAAGGTATGTGTAGGGGGGATCCGTGAAATGGCAACTACTGCCTACACGCACACATATGATGTCACTTCCTGCGCGTAGCAATATGATGTCACTTCCTGCGCGTAGCAATGCGCGTAGCAATGTGCGTCGGAACGCACCTCACGGCACATGTGGCTCAGCGTGTAGCCAACGCCCTGTGAGCCACACCTCATGATAACCTATATCTATGATTGGCACTGTATGGCTAACCCCCGAGCAGAAACATACTCAACAGTATGGAGCAGCAACAGACACAGGACCAGGACCATCCTCAGGACCAGCCCTCATACCCAGCAGCACCAGCCACATCTGCGCAGGATGAGGTTGCAGGACCATCTGGGGTGCAGCAGGCTCCAGGTGGACATACAGGTGGGAGACCACGCCAGCCCAGGGTCCCCGTCCTGGCAGAGATCCGTCGCAGGGCCGTACGTTTCAGCCAGCAGGAAAATGACCTCCTGCTGGCCAACATCCTGGAGCGCTACAACCTTCTGTTTGGGTGGCAGAGTTCATCCCTCACAATAGCCATGCGGACAAGGGCGTGGTGTGAGGTCCAGGCAGCGGTGGCAGCAGCAGAGGGACCACACCGCGACGTCGAAAATCTGTGCAAACGCTATTGCGACATCAAGAGACACATAAGGGCTGAGCTGGTGCGTGAGCGTCGTGGGGCCCAAGGCACTGGAGGGGGCCCAGCTTATGTGGCGAACCTGAGTGACCTGGAGCGACGCCTGGCCGATAGACTCGGGACCATGTATGTCCACGGACTACCCGCTGCATTGGACACGGCCCACCCACAAGCAGGTAAGGGGGGAATGCAGATCAAAGGTGGAATGTAGCACAGTCACATGGTGTGCGACTAAAAAGAGGGGGGGCAGTAAGTGGCTGTCCTGGACAAGGGGGACAAATGAGACACAGTGGGAACACCCATTCAGGAGCCACGATGGGGGGGGGGCCTGTCTATGGGTGGCAGTGGGTGGCAATATGCAGTGAATGGGAGACTGGGCATGGGTGTCCGCCCCACAGTGACAGCAGAGGGTGTCGACATGTTGCATGCCTCACATGGCTGGGCTGACAGGAGCACTAGGGCCACACGTGTAAGGGGATGGCCTACCCGAAGACACACTGCACCTTCTTAGGACATGCTGGGTGGGGTCAGGTTGAGAGTGGTGATGGCCTTGGCTGGGGTATGCGTCAGCACCCAGGGGTGTGGGGGGGGCCTGAGAGGGCGGACCACAGGGGACACTTGCATGGGGAGTGCACAAACGTAGTAGGCTGCCACTACAGCCTTGCCTCAGACACACGTGGATCATCAACCCACAGATGCCTGAGGGGGTATGTGATGGGGTGGGCAGGCAGCGAGACGCACCCTCTGACGTATGTATCCCTGTGGCACCCAGGTGATTCCCGCGCCATCGAACCAGAGGAGGAGCCACACGCGGTGCAAGCCGTGGCACCACCAAGCCCCATGGACACTGGTGCGGAGGTCGTCAATCTGGGTGGCGAGGGCCAGGCTGCACCCCTTGGTGATGGGGACATGGAGGTCCCAGAAATATCAGATGTGGACACGACACTCACCACAGAAGGCACTGGGGACGTGCCTGTGGATGTGCGAGGGCAACAGCGCAATGAAGCACTGGCTGCTGTTTGCGATGTAATTGCAGAGATGCAAGCCCACTCTGACGCAGCCCACAGAGATGCAGAGGGTGAGTGTCTTATCCTGCTATGGTAGATATTGACCCGAGCAGGTGTTGCTGTTTCCCCCATCTCACATTGTACTATGTCCTCTCCCCACAGGTATACGGCATGCACTGCGCTCGGTGGCCCGGACACAGCGGCGCCAACTGAGAATGCAAAGGCGCCTGCAGCGTACCATGTCCGGCCTCCTGGCACATGCTGACCGCATGGCCGCAGCGTGCGAAAGAATGGCTGCCGCGCAGGAGCAGATGGCAGCAGGGAGGGGGGCAGGAAGTCCCCATGTGCAGCGGCCACAGGCGACACTGCCACGTACAGCAGCAGCAACAACAGCAACAGCAGCAGGGGGGCGACAACCGCCAAGGGTTGGGCGGGGACGCGCAAGGGGTGGCAGGGGGAGGGGTAAATAAAGGGCCACACAGGTGGCCACTGAAGGTGACATGTGCTTCCTGTCTCATTTGTGGCATGACATTCACACCCCCACCCCACCCCACCCCCTGCCCCATGGGCAGGGCACGTCACGATCCCCCAGATGTCATTCTCCACTGTCCCCACCCCCTACAGCCATGTCCACCATGGGTATGCAGCCAATCCCAGAGGCTGCAATGCTGGTCCATCACTCCCATGTCGTGGTGGCATGCATTGTGTCGTGGGTGCCCAGGGACCCCATGGGCCAATACCCTGTGGAGCCCTCAGCCACCATTGGCCTCTGTGCTGGTGTGGGTGCACTGTATGTCCTGCATGGGGAGCCACATTTGCCGCTCACAGCATGCTCATCAAGCACAGTATGTACACTGCACATGTCACGTTCTCCGGTTTACATGCTCCCACAGACATCCACCTTGGCACAACCATCACACATGTCCACTGTGGCCCCCTGAGCACAGCCATGCATCTCTCACCACCTTAGGGTCACCCCCCTGTAATGGCTACCCGTCACCCTGTGCACCAGTGGCCGCAATATACACCTACACCCCCTTGGCCCCCATCATGGCACATCCTACTAACACATTGGCCTCCAGGAGCTACATCCAGCAACTGTCATCGGTCGCACTATCCACACTGCGCTCCACACCAGCCACAGTCACGCCACACTGTGCCACCCTTCTGGGCATTATCCCGCTAGGGCCCTGTCGCTACCCTCTACTGTGGCCACGCCTCGACCACTACACCCCTGTGAGTGCCACCACCGATGGACCAATGCACTCCACTGATGATATGCTCTTGCACCCCCTGGGCCCAGCCTGTACACCCATACCAACATACGGCAGGGTGGTCATACGTCCCACAGCGGATCATTGGCCCATCCTGTACCGTCCCCCGTTTCCACCCTGCATGCTGGTACACGTGCTTGCCATACAGACAGCTGTTGCCGGGCACTACACAGTCACACCTCGCAACACCGCTAACCTCCCCCTCCCCCCTCAGGCGCCAGCTGCAGGAACCCCTGTGGTGCACCCTCTGTGTTTCCCCCCTAACCCCACCGCTACACATACACCTCAGCCGTCCTGCACTTGCCACCACAGGCCAACAATATGGGGCCATGCTGGATAGGATACACAGGCCATCCGCTACCCCCCGCCATATGTCTCATTGTCACTCTGTGCTGTATGCCCCGCACCTACCAACACACATGCTGTTGCACGTCACTCATGCACGCCACTCTCCACCCTTCTCGGTGGGCCACCCACGCAGCAACGTAGCTGTGACATGTCTGTGGGGGGTGCTCGCGCCACAGACCTTACCTGTTCCACATCCTCCCTTGGCTCTCATAGTGAACACTGCCACACCCATCACTCGCACACCACTGTCAACAGGCAATGAGGGACATCTGACCACCAGGTACATATGTTTAACGTCAAACATTTATAACTGTTTTGTATAAAACATATTTACAGTATTTACAGCAGCACACACATGGGCCATCCGGCTAACATAGTACATGCTGGCAGTTGACGACCAGCATGTCCAACCACGCCTGCTAGTGCAAAATGCATTAGCCGCCCCCATCCCTGTGGCCATTGTGATGGACATGCAATGGCACGGTCCGTCACAGGGTGGGTGTGCCATGTGTCCCCACACATTACACACCCTGGGGACCCCTGTCGGATGGTGGCTGACTGGGTGCAGCACGGGCAGGGCGCTCATCCCGCTCCCGCAGACGTTCAGCCACCATGGACAGGGTCGCCAGCACCTGCCCCTGGATCAGGGCGAACTGCCTCTGGGCTTGTGCCTGGGCATGCACAGCCGCAGCCAGGTGCAGACCGCACATGCAGCCGCACAGACACACATCCCCCCGTGTCTGTGTGGCTGCATGCACGGCAGACCTGCCTGCGGCCATGTGTGGCAGGCACACGTCCAGAGGGCGTGCCTCGCCATGCTCATGGGGCAGGTGGCTGGTGCCCCCAGTGCCCTGTGGCAGAGCGTGCCATTGGGGGCCTGCCCCCCCGCTGTACACCCCCTCCCTCCCCCCTGCCTCCAACACCCTCCCCACATCCCCATCCCCCTCCCCCCCAACCTCCGCCTCCCTCTCCCTGCCACCCACCTCCTCCCTCTCCCCTCCCCTTTCACTCACATCCTCCCCCCCCTCATTTCCCCGCTCCCCAAGCTCCACACCATCACACCCCATGTGAGTCTCATCCCCCCCATCCCCTCCCATATGGCCATCATCCTCATCCCCCTCCTCTCCCTCGTAGGGGCATGGGGATGCAACCACATGCCCTTCGTCGGCATCCTCTGGGGCCACCTCTGGTCCGCCAACCTGATGATCGACATGCCCATGGTCCCCCTCCCGGGCCACACCGTCTTCCGGTTCTTCCGGCCTCTCTGCCTCAATGGCTGCACGTGCATCAGCTGTGGGAGAGGTAACACATGTCATCCCCTGGGAGAACATCCTATTCCGCAGTCACAGTGGACCTGTGGTTCCACCACTCGTTGCCCTACAAGGCCATGTCCCGGTACTCACCATTCTGCTGGGCCATCCTCTCACGCTGAACCCTGGCCACAAATCTGGGGTACCGGGCCCTTAGCTCTCTTGCCTTCTTGCGCAGGTCCTCCACCTGTAGGGGTGACACCAAACATTGCCCTTAGCTACCGCGGGGACACGTGGGGGTTCCCTGCCTCTGCATCTAACCCTCTCACTTCATACAACAAGCGCCTGCCCCTATTGGGTGAGACACTCATGCCCCCTTGCGTTCACGGGAGACAGCCACATGTGTGGCCCACACACACGCCTCTGAGGTCTGTGCCCCATGTGCCCTGTATGTGCACCCCACGTACATGACACATCACAGCTTTGTGTGCCACCTACACACATCTGCCAGTGCCAATCAGCCACTGTTGGGGTGGGAGGTTGTCACCTGCAGTGCTCCCTGGAAACTCCTTGGCCTGTGGTTTGTCATTTGTGATCCCATACAGGGCCTGTTTCCAAGGGCACCGGGTTGGTGCAGGGAACCCCTCTTGGGGCCTGCATCCCAGGAGCTGTGGTTTGTCTTTTTGTGATCACACAAGGCTCCAGCTGACAGTGGGCAGGGATGGGGAGGGGTGCCCTCGTTTGGGGCCTGCATCCCAGGAGCTGAGGTTTGTCTTTTTGTGATCACACAGGGCTCCAACTGACAGTGGGCAGGGATGGGGAGGGGTGCCCTCATTTGGGGCCTGCATCCCAGGAGCTGAGGTTTGTCTTTTTGTGATCACACAAGGCTCCAGCTGACAGTGGGCAGGGATGGGGAGGGGTGCCCTCATTTGGGGCCTGCATCCCAGGAGCTGTGGTTTGTCTTTTGATGATCACACAGGGCTCCAGCTGACAGTGGGCAGGGATGGGGAGGGGTGCCCTCATTTGGGGCCTGCATCCCAGGAGCTGAGGTTTGTCTTTTTGTGATCACACAAGGCTCCAGCTGGCAGTGGGCAGGGATGGGGAGGGGTGCCCTCATTTGGGGCCTGCATCCCAGGAGCTGAGGTTTGTCTTTTTGTGATCACACAAGGCTCCAGCTGACAGTGGGCAGGGATGGGGAGGGGTGCCCTCATTTGGGGCCTGCATCCCAGGAGCTGTGGTTTGTCTTTTGATGATCACACAGGGCTCCAGCTGACAGTGGGCAGGGATGGGGAGGGGTGCCCTCATTTGGGGCCTGCAGCAGCTCTGAGCTGTGGTTTGTCTTTTGATGATCACACAAGGCTCCAGCTGACAGTGGGCAGGGATGGGGAGGGGTGCCCTCATTTGGGGCCTGCATCCCAGGAGCTGAGGTTTGTCTTTTTGTGATCACACAAGGCTCCAGCTGACAGTGGGCAGGGATGGGGAGGGGTGCCCTCATTTGGGGCCTGCATCCCAGGAGCTGAGGTTTGTCTTTTTGTGATCACACAAGGCTCCAGCTGACAGTGGGCAGGGATGGGGAGGGGTGCCCTCATTTGGGGCCTGCATCCCAGGAGCTGTGGTTTGTCTTTTGATGATCACACAGGGCTCCAGCTGACAGTGGGCAGGGATGGGGAGGGGTGCCCTCATTTGGGGCCTGCAGCAGCTCTGAGCTGTGGTTTGTCTTTTGATGATCACTCAAGGCTCCAGCTGACAGTGGGCAGGGATGGGGAGGGGTGCCCTCATTTGGGGCCTGCAGCATCGGCGGATGTATTTTGAACTTGTTTGGTTAAAAGAGACATGGTGCAAACCCCTTCCTTTCCTGTTGTCCTGAGAGGTGGGACTGGGGTGTCTTGTGGATGGGGGACATCCCTGGCCTGCAAAGGCGCCCTATACCATACCAATGTGATCTGTGGTGCACTTCTGCCATGGTTGCAGCTACCCCCTTGGGGCAGGGGTGTCTTTTTCAGGGGTGTGTGGCAGACGTTGCTAGCCGCAGGATGTGTCAGCACCTGCTATTCCCTGTCAGTGCATTGTGTCTTTGTGCTGTAGTTACTGGGTGTGTTTTGTTTAGCCTCATCATTTGGGGTACCTGTCCCCATGCACTTACCTCACGTGGGTAGTCTGAGCTCCGGTTGAACCTATGGGCCAGGCGCTCCCAGGCCCTCCTGACCCTTCCCAGGTTCTGCCTCCTGGAGGAGCCAGGGAAGAGCCTCTGCTGGCGGAGGCAGAACAGCTCTGTTAGGAGATAAAGATCCCTCTGGCTGAATGCAGGCTTCCTCGACATGGCTGCCATTTGTTCAGACTGTGTCTGTGCTGCGTAGCCACGTGCGTTGCTGGGGACGTAGCCACGTGCATTGCTGGGGGCGTAGCTACGTGCGAATGTCATGAGGCTTGAATACGTGCGTTACTGCGGATGTACGTGCGTGCGTTGCTGCGGGCATTAATCGTAAGAAGACTTACAGACACAAAGCACTAAAACAGAGCTGTAGCACAATGGTTACGGTACTGACTGCTGTTACAGGCAGCATGGGTTCAAGTCCCCAGTGTGCCTAATGCAGAAGGCTGTCCCAGGCATCACCCTGTACATTACAGGGGACAGAGGAGGCATGTTTTTCGTTACGCTGAGTATTGGTGTCAGGAAAACACCCTCGGAGTGTGCCTAGCCATGTACGTTGGTGCGTGCATTGGTACGTGCGTAGCCTCGTGCGTAGCTGCGCGCGTACAATCGTGCGTGGGTACGTGTGTTTTTACCAGTGTGGGCATCTTATTTTACAGACTCTGTAGGGTGTCTTGCACCTATGCATTATGCTAGCAGATGTATGTGTGATGGCCTATGGTTTATCAGAGCCAGTGAGCAGCTGCTGGGGTTTCACAGGGTTGGATTGTGCCAGTCACACCCATGATGCACTGCACATGCAAATCAGCTGTCCACAGATACACACCATGGGGAATGCACCCCCACAGCACCTCGGCCTGGTAGGGGGGACTGACCATGTGCACCCCCACAGCACCTCGGCCTGGTAGGGGGTACTGACCATGTGTTGCACTGGCACAGAGTAGCTACACACCGTCACATTGTGCGGGTACTGTGCTCACCCTGAGGGTGTAGTGAGGCACCCAGCACCAGGTCCACAGCACCGTCCATGGCGCAGGTCCAAAGTAGTGTTAATGTGTGAGATAGGTAGGTTCTGCAGGACCACCTTGGACATCTCTGTCTGTTTCAGTCAGGTGTAGCCCCCATGCACCACCACCCCCCCCTCCCCCAGGGCTGAGGGTGGCAAGCAGGGTCTCCCATCAATAGATCCACAGTCTACCTCACTGCAAAGGTGGCAGTAGAGGGGAACATTAACCCTAGTCCTGCTGAGGAACAGACACCCCACAGGGCAGTCAATGCAGCTCTGTACACAGCCATAACACAATAGCAGACAGACATTAGGCTGCACCCCACCACTATCTGATATTCCCCTGGTGCAAGCCATCAGCCACTCCATCACAACACCTACCAGCTGCAAACAGTCTGCTAGTGCCCAGTGGAGATGCCTGCACCCAGAACTGGGATGTCAGCATACACAACAAGCAGATACATCAGTGACTGGGCCCCAAAAGGAAACCCATATTTATCACATGAGAGAAATAGCACTATGGGAGTGCCTAGCCATGCTGTGGTCACTGCACAGTCAGGGTGAGAGTGATCTCTCAGCAGGATA
This sequence comes from Ichthyophis bannanicus, assembly GCA_033557465.1. Lineage (NCBI taxonomy): Eukaryota > Metazoa > Chordata > Amphibia > Gymnophiona > Ichthyophiidae > Ichthyophis > Ichthyophis bannanicus. The sequence continues at coordinate 195,270,614 of CM066037.1, read as the reverse complement.
TACTGAGGTCACCTTGTCTGTGTAGGTGGTGGCTGGGCACTGCAATGTGCCTGTCACTGCCCTATGCCCTGTGCAGATGCACCCTGGCCAGGCCACCCTGTCCAGCCTATACCCATGGTACCTTGCTCCTCATTATGCACATTGGCAGCCCAATACTGGCAACATTGCTGGCAGTGTGGGCTGTGGAAGGTGTTTGCAGCCATCACACACTGGATAGACAGACAGCCACCCCCACACCTATGCCAGCATTGTGCTACTATAGAGGTGGTCAGCAGCCATACCCACCACACCAGTCCTGGGCATAGTACAGGCATGGATATGGTACACAAGACTGTTGGAGGGTCACTCCCCAGGGTGGTGAACACTGTCAGAGACCAGACCTGCAGCACACACCGCAGACATCAGAATGATTGTTACGGTGGAGCTCAATGAGCAAAATGTGCTTAACATAGGAATTGATATCTGCCAGTTATCATAGGAAACGTTTGATAGCTGTGTACCATATACCCAGGTGTAGGGTGGCATTGCTAAGGTATGCAACTGCTAGTGTTGGGAGATACAGGCAGGGCCCAATGTCTTGCCTCTCCAGGTGGCATTGGCCAATGGGGCCTGTGGGTGGGTGTGTGTTCCTGTTGGCTGCTGCTTTATGGCAGAGTTCCCCAACTCCAGTCCTGGTGTTCCAAACACTGTTCGGGTTTTCATGCTGTCCCTCATAAATATGCATGAGCTACATCTGCATACCATGGGGGTGGTGCATAGCTATGCAGCACAGGCATCTTTATTAGAGGCAGCATGAAACCGGAATGGTGTGGGGCCCTCCAGGACTGCATTTGCGGGACTCTGCTTTAGGTAATGTGCCTGTTTCTGGTGTCTGTGTTTGGTGTGGTAAAATATAGGCCATGCGTATGTTCTAAAGCAATAAAGGAGTGTCTTTACTATCACTGTTTAGTGGTGGGTAAAACTATGGGGACTGGGTTGGCAGGAGCCCCAGCTGGGATTTGAACCTGTGACCCTTTGGTCTTACAGGCACTGGCTGTGTCTGTTTCACCACATTGTGGCCACAGAGACAGTGCAGTCCCTGGAGTTAGTTAAACCGGCCTGACGAGTCAGAAACCCTGCTCTGCAACAGGTTTACTGTGGCCTCATTTACCTTGTATGCAGACAAAGGTGCACATAAACCTCAGAAAAGGGGCACACACCCATAACCAAGCTGGGCAACAATGATATCATTGGGAAACATTACACCACACGCCCAGGACAGCTCCATTACAATGTAATGCTCTTTGAAAGGGTCTGCGGAGCGTAGACCCTTCCACACATCATTTCTTTTTATTTTGGTGCTTTCCAGGGAGTGTTGTTCCTTGTTGCCCATTGCTATCACTGTTGCCCAGCTGAATTATGTTTTTTAAAATGTTTCTTGTGGTCATTTTTAACGTTTTATGTGAAATTTTGTTCTGTGCACATGTATCACACTGCTCACGTTTTGTGGGTTTCCCCGGTTTTTCTGTACATTGCTGACGGAAATGGTTTCTCTTCCCTTTAAATGCCTTTAACGACAGGTTTTCATTCGCGTTGGAATTGAGCTCTGAAATTCAGCGTGTTAGTATGAGGGGAGCCTCTCCCCGCCCACTCTCCGCCCTTTGACCCCTTCTCTCCGCCCACTCTCCACCTTCTGCGCTGTTTTAACGCGCCGCGGAGCTTTACGATCGTTAACTACGGTTAACGCGCGTAGTATGACGTTAACGGTCGTTAGCGCGTCGGTACACGCGTTATACGGCACTTACGATCGTTAACGTCGTATGACGCACGTTAGTCACGTTTACCGCACTTTAGTAAACATCCCCCATAATCAAACTCTGGAGTTCGTTACTGGAGGATGTAGTAAAAGCTGTTAGTGTAGCTGGGTTTAAAAATGGTTTGGACAAGTTCCTGGAGGAAAGGTCCATAAACCATTATTAAAGAGGACCCGGGAAATCCACTGCTTACCCCAGGACGAGCATTGTGGAAGCTGTGGACTTTGGGTACCTGCCAGGTACTTGTGACCTGGATTGGCCACTGTTGGGAACAGGATACTGGGCTTGATGGACCTTGGTCTTACCCAGTATGGCATTTCTTATGTTCTTAAGGGCAGATGATCACATAAACAACATAAGTTGAAAGACAAGATGTTACATGTCTTGTTGAAAAATGCTCACAGGTTATGGGATGAATCCAGGTAGGACCTGCAATGGTATTTTGACACCAACGGCAGCATCCACAGCTGGTATGGTTGCCTTCAGTAGAATCCCTTTTCCTCTGCAGTCAATTACTGATATTTCTACCATGTTTGTAGGCCATGCATGGAGGACTATCCAGGATACTTTGCAAAACCCGTAGGGTGCACCAATGATGTTTAATCAAGCCAGCTATTCGCAGTGCCATATTAGAATAAGGCAGTTCACATACCATACGATCCTCTTTTTCCTGAGATTCAGTTTCGGGTAACAACAACCACTCCTGATAAGCATATCTAGCACGCTTAAAAGCTTGTCTTATTACAGCAGATGGACATCCCTGCTCTAACAGCCTGTTCTTAAGATCATCCGTCTTTGTTAAAAAGTCAGTGAAGAACATACAGATCCGCCGTAAACGCAAAAATTGCCCAATTGGCAAACTGTGCTTCAAGTGTTTGGGATGATCACTAGTGAAACACGATAAAGTGTTGCATTCCACTGGTTTTCGATACAACAATGTAACAAGTCCATCTGATGTACATTGAACTAGAACATCTAAAAACTCAATCTGTGCAGTAGAGAATTTCATTGTAAACTTCAAAAACGGATGAGAATCATTGATCCATTGCTTAATTTTTTAATTGCTGCAAAGAACCATACCATAAGAAAAAAATATCATCTAAAAATCTATACCACAAAGAAATATAAACAAAAAAAGAAGAAACATTTATGTGTTCTGTTATTCCCAAAAATATAGAGCACTTCCAAACTTCTTTAAAGACCTGAGCCCAAGCCTCCAGCTCTGTCAAGGTCTATTTCTTTTGCCCAAGCTGATTATGAGAGAATGGACTACTTATCCTATATCAAGGCTTTGTATAGTCTACTGATCCAGTGTTAGTGGGTTTTAGAAAAAAAAAATACTTTGTGGGGCTCAGAAGCCTGTGCGATTGCTTTTTTGTATTGTGGACTTTGAAACAGTCTTTCAAGTGAAAGTAGACAAGCAAGAGTAAATCTTGTAGGTCATATTTATCCTGGATATCCACCCATAAATGTGAGGGATAATTTCATAGCAGAATGCCTTAATAATAATAATAATAATAATTCTATTTTATAAAGGTAACATAAGCTGCTATGTGCATTTATGAAATAGACTCTCAGAACTATCCACAGTAGGGCACCAATATTCTCAATCAAATTTACACCTGTTCTGAGATACTGCAAGTGTAAATGTGTGCTGTACTCTATGCATGTATGTGCATATTTTATAAAGTACGTTCATACATTGCAGTTCTGCCACCACTGTACCCAAACTACTCCCCTGAATACTGTACGCAGATCACATAAATGTAGGCACTATCCTTTGGTGCCTACATTTACACCCACGCAATTATGTAATAGCCATTTTCTATGTATTAAACAGGCTTTATAAGTGGGAAAAATATGTTATACAATTAGCCTCTTGGGGGTAATTTTAAAAAAGATTTTTCTATATGTAAAGCCTGTTTTATATGCAAAAAAAGCTTTTTATAAAACAGTGCGGTGGTATACGTGTGTATAAGTATATACCCCAACAAGATGGAGTGTATTTACATGCAGACCGGGTGCAGGTATTCTTGGAGGTGTAGTTTGGGTGGAGCGGAGGTAGAGTTGTGTTGTATCTATGTGTTTTATAAAATACATGAGTACACGAGCCTCGTAGCAGGTATAAATGTGGGCGCTAGCATTTTTACACTATTGGGGCTGGATCTAGATGCCTATTTTGTAAAGATAGGCTTGAAATAGGTGCCTTTTGGAACTCCTCACATAGATTCCTAGTATAAAATCAGGCCCATAATGCATCCTTATTAAAAATTTGTAAAAATATGTGGATACTATCTCCACACCATTTGCTAGACTGAATATATTCAATCTTCAGTAGTTGCTCACATGTCAAGAAGAGCCTCAGTGAATGTTTTTCCAGATGTGTTCTGGAGCTCTCATCTCCGGCAGAGACAGTTTCTTGCTTTGAAATCCAAGTAATTGCTCTGGGTGCTATATTTTATTTATGTTTTCTTTTTAAATGTATTATCACACTCGATGGTGTTTCATTTGTGTTTGTCAAGGTATCTTATCTGGAAAAATTTCTGTTAGACAAGGCGCTGTGAGGGTGGTTAGTGGGTAGATTTATTTTGTTCTTGGCCTCCTCAGTTTTGATAGATGTATTTGTATTTATTTGAAGTTAATGGTTCTTGTAATGTGGGCTTTATCTAATGTTATGTTTTTGAATGGGTATTTTTTCTATTTCTTTTTGATTTAGTACTGGATTTTTTTATTGTGTTTGGTTTGTTAATTGACTGTTGTTGTTAAGTGCTGTCGAGTCGGAGTCAACTCATGGCGACCCTCTGGATAGCTATCCTAAATTGTGTTTGGTCTTCAGTCAGGCGGCTCATTGTTGACAGACTGGTACCCGTAGCTGCTGTTATTGTATCGATCCATCTCATTGCTGGCCTTCCTCTTTTGCGTTGACCTTCTATCTTGCCAAACATGATGTCTTTCTCTAATGATCTCTCTCTTTGCATGATGTGTCCAAAGTATAAAAGTCGAAGTCTTGTCATCTGAGCTTCTAAAGAAAGCTTAAGTTTGATCTCCTCTAGTACCGACTGGTTTGTTCTTCGGGCTGTCCATGGTATACACAGTATTCGCCGCCAGCACCATAATTCAAAGGCATCAATTTTCTTCCTGTCTATCTTTTTCACTGTCCAGCTTTCACATCATATGATGTTATTGAAAATACCATGGCTTGAACAAGTCGCATCTTTGTATGGAGAGAGACATCTCTGCTCTTGAGAATCTTATCTAGGTTTTTCATAGCCATTCTGCCAAGAGTAATAAGTCATCTGATTTCTTGACAGTCAATTGCTTCTTTATTAATAGTTGATCCAAGTAGGTTAAAGTTGTTCACTATTTCAATTTCTTCTCCTTCAATGATGAACCTGTTGATTATGCCAGTTGTCATGATCTTTGTTTTCTTTACATTAAGGAGCAGGCCCATTTTGAGACTATGTTCTTTGATTGTGAGAAGCAAATGTTTCAGATCATCTTCACTTTCAGCCAGTAATGTGGTATCATCAGCATACCGAAGGTTGTTGATGAGTCTTCCACCAATCTTCACACCTCTGTTGTCTTCATACAGTCCTGCTTCTCTGATGATTTGTTCTGCATATAAATTAAACAGGTAGGGGGAAAGTATGCAGCCTTGTCTTACACCTTTGCTTATGTTAAACCATTCTGTTTCTCCTTGTTCCGTTCAAACTGTTGCTTCTTGATCAGTGTACAGATTGTGCAAGAGAACGATCAGGTATTCTGTTATACCCATACTTCTTAATGTGGCCCAGAGTTTCTCATGGTTTACACAATCAAAAGCCTTGCTATAGTCGATAAAGCACAAATAGATATCCTTTTGGTATTCTTTAGTCTTTTCAAGGATCCATCTCACATCCGCAATGATGTCTCTCGTTCCTCGCCCTTTCCTGAACCCTGCTTGCACTTCAGGTAGTTCTTGTTCCAGGTATGGTTGTAGTCTCTTTTGAATAATCTTCAGTAGAATCTTGCTGGCATGTGGGATCAGAGTGATTGTGCAATAATTTCCAGTCAGTTGGATCACCTTTCTTTAGTATTGGTATAAACACAGATCTTTTCCAGTCAGTTGGCCATGACGTTGTCTTCCATATTTCTGGGCAGAGCCTTGTATGTACGGTAACAGCTGCATCAGATTGCTGTAATACTTCTATGGGAATGCTATCAATGCCTGGTGCTTTGTTCTTTGATAAGGCTTTCAATGCTGCTTCGACTTCTTTCATCACCAATGGTTCCTGATCATAAGGTACAGGTTGAAACGGCTGTTGGGTCTACTTGATCTTTATCATATAAAAACTCTGTATATTCCTTCCACCTTTTCTTGATCTTCTCAGCATCATTCAACATGGAACCTTGAGCATTATGTAACATTCCAATTCGAGGCTGGAACTTTTTCTTTAACTCTCGTAGCTTTAGGAAAGCCGATCTTGTTCTTCCTCTAATAGTTTCTGCTTCTATTTCCTTGCATGCGTCATTATAGTACTTTTCCTTGTCCTGTCTTGCTGCACATTGGAAATCTCTGTTGAGTTCTGTGATTTTCTTTCTCCTCTGGCTTTAGCTTCTCTGCGTTTCTGGCCAATTTTCAGAGTTTCTTCCGTCATCCATTTTGGCCGTTTTTGATTTTTCACCTTTTGTAGAGACTTCTCGCTTTCTTCCAACACAACCTTCTTGATGTCATTCCATAACTCTTCTGGAGCTCTGTCATTTGTATCTAAAGCAGCAAATCAATTTTGCAGGCAGTCTTTAAATTCCAGTAGTATATTCTCAAGGTCATATTTTGTTGCATTCATGAGTGGTTTGCTCTTTTTCAACTTTAGCTTGAATTTGCATACTAGTAGTTGATGATCTGTACCACAGTCAGCTCCAGGTTTTGTCTTTGTTGATGTTATAGAACTTTTCCATCGTTGACTTCCACAGATGTAGTCAATTTGATTTTTATACAATCCATTGGGTGAAGTCCATGTGTACAGTCGCAGCTTGTGTTGCTGGAAGAAAGTGTTTGAGATGAATAGATCGTTGGTCTTGCAGAATTCTATGAGTCTTTCTCCAGCTTCATTTCTGTTGCCAAGTCCATATTTTCCAACTACTTTGCCTTCTTCTTTGTTGCCAGCTTTTGTGTTCCAGTCACCCATGACTATCAGGATATCCTGTTTGCATGTTCTGTCAATTTCAGCTTGTACTTGTTCATAGAACTCTTCAATTTCATTCTCTTCTGCAGCTGTTGTTGGGGCATATACTTGAATTATAGTTGTGTTGATAGGCATTCCTCGTAGACAAATAGAGATTAAGCGTTCGCTGACTGCATTGTATTTTATTACAGTTTTTGCAAGTTTCTTCTTTATTATAAATGCAACACCATTTCTTCTTTGTCTTTCATTTCCAGCATAGTAGACCATGTGATCATCTGATGCAAAGTGCCCGATGCCAGTCCATTTCAGTTCGCTGACACCCAACAGATCAAGTTGTACACGTTCCATTTCATTCTTGACCACCTCCAACTTCCCTTGGTTCATGCTTCGTACGTTCCATGTTCCAATGTGTAAGACATCTTTACAGCTTCCGACTCTCATTTCATGCGCAGCTACATCAGCAGTCAGACGTCCCGAAGGCTTTGATCCAACCACATCATAAATGCTGGCTTTACTCTGAAATGTCTTCAGCTCTTCCCCAGTAGCTAGTTGAGTGCCTTTAGACCTGGGGGTCTCATCTTCCAGCACTATAGCACAATTTGTTTTGTTGTAACTATCCATTGGGTTTTCATGGCAAGATACAGAAGTAGATTGCCGGGCCTTTCTTCCACGCAGTTTAAGTTTGGTGTTGTTGCCATTGTCACAGAAATGTGATCCTCCACCGTCAACACTATCCCATTCTGTTGCCGCCCAGATGGGTGGTTTGTCTTGGTCTGGCACCTCAGCTGAGACCTGTCCATCTTGGGAGACCCTGCCAGTAGTTAAACTACCAATATTTTAGCTCTCAGCATCACTGATGCACACAAGCCCGTACAAATAGGAAATTCAGGCAACACAATTAGAAAAACAATTCACTGTAAAAGGAAATGTTTTTAAAACTGTGAAGAATTTTGAAACTAAATTTTCATTAAGCATCTCAGGTTGACTGACTATATAATCAAAAGGAATGGTACAACACTGGATCTTTTTTAGTGACTAAAATTCTATAAATAAAAAATAGGGCCTCAGTGGGGACTAAGGCCATTTATATGAGAAATCACTAAAGGACCACTGCTTCTTAAACACCACTTCCACTCCAATTTGGGCTCCACTTTGTTTTCCCAGAGAGGTTCAGAGAAGCCATTCGTTCTCAGGGCCTAGCATGTTCTGGAAAAATTTCATTGTTGATTTTGGTTAGGGTGGTTCCATTGGAAGAAAAAAAATATAGCCAAGAAAATCAGGCAGATTAGCCCCAGCTACCTCTTTAGAGCTTTGTAATTCTCATTTTTTTAAAGACCACAAGAATCTGTTTTGGATCTTGACTATATTGGTAGGAGGGTTGGCTGAAGTCTTTTTTCCTCTATGGATGTATATATTTTGTAGTCTGCTTCAGATTGGTATTCATTTTTGACTCTCACATTTTGTTTGTTTTTCTTTTTTTGTTGTATTTCTGTGCCTGGTTTGGAGTTTTTTCTTTTTTATTTGATTTTTTTGGCTTCTTAGAGATATTTTGTTATACAGGATCTCTAACCCCGGCCACATATTGAGAACAATGCCTTTCACCTAAACATCTTGCCAGTAACCGCCCCGATTAAATCTTCCTCCCAAGGACCTGAATACTCCCCCAGGTGTCCTCCCTGCCCAGGACCCCCAAATTTCTCCCCAAAACAAACCCTCCTTCTGTATTCATCTGCACTGTCTAACTACCTCCCCCCTATAGCCAATGGTGAACCCAGTCCCTCCCCTAATGCCCCTTCCCCCCTCCGTAGACCTACCCAACCCCTCCCCCCAAGACCCTTCCCCTCCTCCCCTCTACTCCCCCCTCCTCACTCTTCATCCCTCCACCTCCCATCTTTAATGGTCACTGATTGATGTTAGGATCCCCAGCCATCTTATGCTAGATACCCCCCACCACTCAAACAGTGCAAGGAGAGAAAGTCATAAGAAAAAGGCAGTAGAAAGCAAAGGCAAAGCAAACCGTAAGGCACAGTTCCGGTCCACTGCCACTTTTGGCAATCCAGCCAATCCCTGGTGCACCAGGAGAATCCTCCCCTAGCAGCTCCCCCAGTCTGCAGATACCACCTCACCAGCACCAATCATCACACTGTTCACAGCTAAATTAAAGTCATGTCGGTCCAGTACAAGTGCAGCTCCTCTGAGCTGTCCTTTTCAGAAACATTCCCGACCACATGTTTATTATTCAGTTCCAGGTCCTAAGGCTGAGGCTCTTCACTCTCAAACTCTTTCTTCCCTTTGTTGATTACCCGGCCTCCGAGCCAGCTCTGCATCCAAAAACTGTTGTGCTGCCATAGGATTCTCAAAAGTCTGTGGTGCCCTATTAATAAAAACCCTTAATCTCTCTGGGTAAAATACTGCAAATTTGTACTTTGCTTCCCCCAGTCTTTGGCATACCACTGCATAGGCTCTTCGTTTAGCGCTCAGTTCTACAGAGTAGTCTTGAAATGCCGAGATTTTTGTGTTGCCACATACAATAGGGCCATTCTTGTGCATGTCTCGCAGAATTTTCTCTTTTTGCAGGTAATTCAGAAATCGGATTATCACCACCCGCGGCCTTGGATCTGTGACCCGTGGCTGTCCTAGTCTGTGCACCCGTTCCATTATCGGGGGCTTGCAATGTTCATCCAGCCCCAGCGAGTTAGGTAAAGCGGTTTCCAAATAACCACGGAGCTCAACATCTTTGATCGCTTCCGGTATGCCTATAAAACAAATGTTTTTCCTTTGCCCACGGTTCTCCAGGTCATCCAGCTTTGTGGCCTGTTTCCCCACAAGTTCTTTCAGCTGCTGTAGCTCTCTGTCCATGCCGATTTGACGATCCTCCGTCTCAGAGATTCTTTTTTCTGTGTCTTGCAATCTGGTGGCCAACACTTCCAAGGACCTTGCCATAGCGTCCAGCCGGCCTGCAATGCCATATAATTGGCCTGCCAACGCCCTAACCACTGTCGTAAATACATCCGCAACCAGTGCAGATTGCCCCAGGGAGCCCGGCGAGTCAGCCATTTTGGGAAGTTGTGAGGCGTTTTCTCTCGTTCATGTCTGGCTGCCTTCATCTCCTCCAGCCAAGACCTGCTGCTTCCCTCAAAGTCTTATCAGTCCCCAACTCCTCCAGTACTGGTGTTATGAGGATTTTGTGCCTTAGTTTGCCACAATGACCCTTATGGCGGCTGGGGATCCTGGAGAGAGTTCAGCGCACGTCTTGCTCTCTCAGCATGACCCTTCCCAGCTGCCATCACTTTAAATAAACCTAGATATTCATGGCTGGAACATGTACAACACTCATTCTCCAGGAACAAGCAGGAAGTCAGTCCTCACATATGGGTGACATCGACACCGACGGAGCCCTTGCAGAAGCATCTCTCCAGCTTTCAAAGAAAAGCCTTTGGGAGATATCATCACGCATATGTGGTCCCCTTCCTGCCTAAGGATGCCATCTTGCTTAATCTCCCTTTTTCCACAGAGCCCTGCAGATGTTTGTCTTGTCCCCCCGGAGAAAAGGTTTTTTTTCTTCATACAATTTTTGTACTTTTTCTGGCCTGTGCTGGCTCCTTTCCTGCCTGAGACCCGTTGCTGTTGCACTGGGCTTCCGAAAACTTTTTGTTTTAATCTTTTCCATCGCAGAGCTTTCGCGCCTTTTTCAACCACTGGCCGCATAGAGGGTCTTCGACCTCATGGGGGTCCTTTTTGCCACAATGGTCACCAACTTTAAAAAATGTGATTGGTGCTGAAAAAGCCTGTCTTTCACTGACACTTATGATTGTTGCCTCCGGTGTCTGGGCGTTGACCATGACCCGGAAGAATGCTCCCTGTGCAAGAAAATGTCCGCTAAGGCCATACAAAGCCATCGGCTTAAGCAGGATGACATCTCCCAGAACACAGATTCAACCCTGGTTTCCCCGGTAGCCTCATGCTCGAAGGCCCCGCACGGATCCTCAGACTCGTGTAAGCCCCCGTGGCCCCTCTGTGGACTCGCAGACACTCTGAGCAAGGGTCCCTGGAGTGTGAGCATAAGAAGAAGAAGAAGACATCAAGGGTCTTGTCCAGGGAGGCGGACAAGCATGGGAAGTCCTGTGCCTGGTACCTCAGTCCCTGAGGAACCCGAGCAGGAGTGTCCTTGGAAAGTGCCCAGGACCGATGTTGTGGCCTCTGGCGACGGACTGCAGTCTCCCAAGGCCTGTCCTGTTGAGGACCCCCTCTCCTCCATGACACCTGATCCGGTCACCCAGGTGTTGGTGTCCATGGCTGCTACCCCCCCGAGTGGGAAGCTCGTATATTGGCCTTATAGCAAAGCGTTTCTGTGTTCCTCGCCTCCCAGCGGGTGCTGACCCCTGGTCCCCCAAAGACAACAGGGACCTTGACATCGAGGGCACCCCGGGCTGCTGAGAGTTAGATGTCTCAAGAAGATCCCTGGTGAGGGTCTCGCTCTCGCTCCCAGTCCTTGGGAGCAAGGTCTTCACAGGCAAGTGCCTGCGTCTCCGGCCATGCCCTAGCCTCAAAGCATCTAAAACTGGAGCTACCAGCTGTCTTGCTGCTGGAGGACCTCGAAACCTTCTTGGATTACTCTGACTGGGAGTCTGATGTCAAGACATCCCTGGAGACTTGGGCCCACCGAGACTTTCCCTCATACCTGTCCCCACCAGCTGCTGAGCGCCAATCCCTTCCCGAGGACACCTCTTTCCTTGAGTTCATCAGAGACATGGCACAGGCACTCTCCCTCATGACAGAGTTGGAGGAAGACCCTCGTACAGAGGAACTTGACATCCTCCAGTACAAGGCACCACCGAAGGAGACCTTGACGGTCCCTGTTACTCCTATCCTCACCTGGCTCCTCTTCCAGATGTGGGAGACCCCGGCCTCGGTACCCATTGTGAGTCGGCAACTTGACATGATGTACCAGGTCTAGCGGGGGCCAGGCTTTCGCAAGGCGCAACTCCCCCACACCTCCATGGTGGTTGAGTTGGCCATGCACCGGCAAAGAAGCCTGAAGACACACTCCTCGGTACCCCCGGGCAGGGAGTCTTGTGCCCTCAATGCCCTCAGACGAAAATGCTACCAGGGCTTGATGCTGGCATGCCGTATACAGACTTATCAACTCTACATTAGCTTATTGCTTCAGGACCTGGCCAAGGATCTTGGGGGTTCGCCGCTGACCTCAATGGAGACCACCTCTGGCATTTCCAAGCTCTTTTGAAGTCTTCTGTGGAGTGCTCCAAGTACTTGTACCGGGCCAGGAGTGCGAGGGTGGCCACTGCCGGCATCGGTCCCCGATGCCAAGCTTGGCTCCAATCATCTGATCTCGAGCAATGGGTGCAAGAAAAATGTCTTGATGTCCCCTGCCTTGGTGAACAGCTCTTTGGCAAGCTGATGGAGGACAAGGTGGCTGAACTCGAGACCAAGTATGCCACTCTGACTTGGCTCTCGAGGAAGACCTCTACTCTTCCCAGAAAGAAGCTGCAGGGGAAGAAGCCCCCTTTCCTCTGGAAAAGTCAGCTCTACCGGAGCTATCCTTCTTACCACACTGTTCAGTCCCTGCAGCAGGGTCCCCTGAGCAAGGGAACTGGCCAGGGCCCGCGCAAATCCAAGGACTAAAAACCCAAGATGCCGGCCACAGCCCAGTCAGAGATTTGACGCCATCAGCATAGTCCCTCTTCCACTGGAGGACCAGCTTCCCACAGGGAGACGCCTAGTCTACTTTGCCCATCGGTGGACCTCCATCATCACCGACTCCTGGGTCCCTCAGGTGGTCAGGGAGCGTTACCTCCTCCACCTGGACCAGGCACCTCCACCCTTCTTCCCCAGGGAGCCTCCTCGGTCCCCCCTGCATCAGGCCCTGTTGCTACAAGAACTTGCAGGTCTTCTCAAGGACAGGTCTGTGGAGCCTGTTCCTCCCCCCTCGAGAGGGAAAGATTTCTACTCCAGGTACTTCCTGGTCCCAAAAAGGGCAGGAGGCCTGAGGCCCATCCCGGACCTGTGAAACCTCAACAAGTTCCTGGTGTGGGAGAAGTTCAAAATGCTCTTCCTTGGAACACTGCTGCCCTGCCTCCAGTAGGGAGATTGGCTATGCTCCTTGGATTTAAAGGACACTTACACCCACATCTTTATCCATCCAAGTCACCAAAAATACCTGAGGTTCGTGGTCGGGGGTGACCACTACCAGTACAGGGTGCTTCCCTTTGGTCTCGCCTCCGCCCAAGGGTCTTCACGAAGTGTCTGGTGGTGGTGGTGGTGGCCTATCTCTGCCTCCAAGGGGTCTTTGTCTTCCCTAACCTCGACGACTGGTTGGTAAAAGGAGACATGGCCTCAGATGCCAGGCAGGCCACCGGCTATACTATTCTGGTCTAGCAGCACCTGGGCTTCGTGATAAATCATCCAAAATCACACCTCTTCCCGACTCAGCCACTGTAGTTCATCGGGGCTCGCCTGGACACTCCAGGCCAGGGCTTTCCTGCCCCTGGACAGGGAGGATCACCTTGTGGCCCTTGCAACCAAAGTATAGCGGCACTGCGCTGTGTCGGCCCGATTGCTTCTTCGCCCCCTGGGTCACATGGCCTCCACAGTCCATGTGGTTCCCAATGCATGCCTCCACATGCGAGTGGCTCAGTGGTGCCTCCATTCCCAGTGGATCCAGACCATGGGTCGACTGTGGGACAGAATCATGGTGTCTCGCCAACTGTCGGAGTCTCTCACCTGGTTGCAGGATACTCAACACCTGCAAGCGGACATGCCCTTTCAGTTCCTGAACCCCCAGTGTGTTCTCACAATGGATACCTCCCTGATGGGTTGGGGCGCCCATTGCGGGGAGCTCTGCACCCAGGGGCCTGGCACTTCAAGGAGAGCCAGCAGCAGATCAATCTGATGAAGCTCAGAGCAGTCTTCCTCACTCTGAAGGTTTTCAAGCACGGCTTATAGCACCAGTTGGTGCTCGTCCAGAGGGACAATCAAGTCCTGATGTTCTATATAAATAAGCAGAGCGGCATAGGTTCCTACTGCCTCTGCCAGGAGACTATGGCACTCTGTTCCTTCGCGACCAGTCACAGGATGCTCCTCAAGGCAGTCTACCTATGGGGCAGGACAATGCCTTGGCGGACAGTCTGAGTAGGGTCCTCCAACTGCACAAGTGGTGCCTGGACCCCGAGGTGACACTCAGGCTTTTCCGTTCATGGGGCCTCCCCATCCTAGATCCTGGTTCCCCTTGCTGTTCTGTCTCTCGACGGAGTCCCCGGTCCCTCTCGGGAGCTCCCCGGGACACAGGAGGAGGGCTCAATCCTCCATCCCAACCTGGGATCTCTATCTCTCATAGCATGGCGACTGAACGGGTTGCCCTAGCCTCCCTCAACCTCTCCAGGGAGATGGAGCATATCCTTCTGGCCTTTTGTAAGGACTCCACGAGACGGATCTATGCCTTCAAGTGGCGCTGGTTCTCCGTGTGGTGCATGAAACACTGTATGGATCCATTTTCTTGCCCAGTGCATACGGTCCTTCGATATCTCCTCCACCTCTCACAGTCTGGACTCAAGTCCAACTCCGTCAGGGTACATCTGAGCGCACTCTCCATGAACTGCCATCCCATGGAGGGCAAACCTCTATCCATGCAGCCCCTCATCACCAGGTTCATGAGGGGCTTGTTGCTCTCCAAACCCCCCATTCAGCTGCCCCCGGCGGAATGGGATCTCAGTGTGGTTCGAGCCCTTGGCTAGTGTTCCTTATGCTACCTGTCCAGGAAGGTTGCCTTTTTAGTGGCTCTCACCTCTGCCGACAGAGTCAGTGAGCTCCAGACCTTGGTGGCTGAGCCACCCTACACCAGATTCTACAAGAACAGAGTCATGCTCCGCACTCACACTAAGTTTCTCCCAAAGGTGGTTTCCGACTTTCACCTCAATCAGGAGATAGTGCTCCCTACCTTCTTTCTGCGGCTTCACACCGACTCGGCATCGGCCATCCTCCATACCCTGGATGGACTGCAAACGAGCCCTGTCCTTCTACCTGCAATGGACCCAGCGCCACAATTAAACCTCACAGCTTTTCATCTCCTTTGACTCCAGTCATCTGGGGAAAGCTGTCACCAAGCGGACCATATCTATCTGGGTGGCAGACTGCATTGCTTTCGTCCACAGTCGAGCGGACATTCCTCTGGTGTGCTAAGTTACGGTGCACAGTGTCTGAGTGATGGTGACCTTGGTCGCAAATCTCCAATTGGTGCCTATGGCAGACATCTGCCAGGCTGCCACCTGGTCCTCCGCTCACACTTTTGCAGACCATTATTGCCTGGAGAGGGAATCCCAACAGGACAGTGCATTCAGCCAGGCCGTACTCTGTAACCTCTTCGGGGTTTAGACAACGCCTGCCCTCCAACCCTTCTTGTTCAGGCTATTGGAGCCGTGGTTCTCCCTGGACACTGGGGTCCTCCAAGTCTGTCAGCAGATTCGCCTGCGACTGCTCATAGCTGGGCCGGGCCTTTTTCATACTGGTCCGCAGTAGCCTGGAGCTAGGGAGTCCCATATGTAAAGAATGACTTCCTGCCTGGAGAAAGTGTAGTTACTCCCTTGTAACAGGTGTTCTCCATGGACAGCAGGCATCAGTCCTCACAACCCTCCCTCCTCCCCTTGGAGTTGCTGTTCAATTTTGGCCATCCTCTTGGTTGGGTTTTAGCTAGAATAGATGCGCGGCGTCAGTAGCAGCCAACAGGCTCAAAGGAACGCGAAAGAAAGTACAAGCCAAGAGCACTAAATGCTATTATATCGGAGTGCTTTAACATAAGGAACCCCCTGAAGAAACTCACGGCAGTGAAATGCAAATACGGCGCCAAAGAAAGGCGTTGGGGAAAGACAAAGACAACAAATGAAATGAATAAGTTAAGCACTTTTTTTCACTTTTGAAAAGCTTTCTCAGTATAAGAGTAACGTAGTAAAAGTTATGAACAAAAAGAGTAACGTATTGAAAGTTATGAAGATTTATCTGGAACTATAGAACACGGAGGTCATTGATGCAAAGTTGCACACCGGTTCAAGTCTAAGACTTAGTGGTATGTACTAAACTGCGGTAATCGTACATAACGTGCGTTATGTAACGTTAACGATCGTAAGCGCATCATAACACTTCACACTCCAACAGATATAAGATCTGCCAAAGCTAACACCAGCCACAGGGCTTTCTCATATGCGGCGCCAACACTGTGGAACCAACTCCCACCAGAACTACGAGCTAGCAATGACCTTCTAGACTTCAGAAAGAAACTCAAAACGCACATTTTCCAATCACATTTCAACCTGAACTAAACCCACAGATGGAGCAGCCCCTGACCACTGTGTCCAAGAAGATTATCCTGTATATATGTATTTATGTATATATGTAAATGAACTCCCCCATAGCTAAGAAGTGTTAACTCTGTATGATGTGCTTTTCTGACAATCTGTATGTAAACAAAATTTGTACCTGCCTTGATTCGGCAGTTTCACAATAGTAATCCTACCCGCTTCTGATCGCTGGAAGGAGCGGGCTACAAATGCTTGCTAAATAAAATAAATAAATAAATAACGCGCGTTAATCGTAGTTAACGATCGTAAACTCCCGCGGCGCGGTAAAACACCGCAGAAGGTGGAGAGAGGGCGGAGAGAAGGGGTCAATGGGCGGAGAGTGGGCAGGGAGAGGCTCCCTTCACACTAACGCGCTGATCTGAAGAGCTCAATTCCAACGCGAATGAAAACCTGCCGTTAAATGCACATTACAGGGGAGAGAAACCATTTTAGTGTCAGCAATGTACAGCCCAGGCAGGGAAACCCCACAAAAGTGATAAGTGTGATACATGTGCACAGAACAAAAGGGCACATAAACACTGAAAATGACCCCAACAAACTGGAAAAAAACCATAACCAAGCTGGCCAATAGTGGTATCAATGAGAAACATCAACACCTCTCCCCCGAGTAAGCTCCATAGAACAGATATAAATCGTGGAAGGGTCTATAATCCGTCCCCATACAAGATGAATGAGCCCACAGTGAAATAGCGCTGTTCAGGGTTTTCCCCACCATCGGACAGGGTTCCTATGGCATGCACATGTCCCGCAACATCAGGGCGGGCATGTCGGAATGGCAACTGGACAGATGCCGGAGAAGGGGATACAGAGGGCCGCAGGCGGCACATGCTGTGGTGCAGCTGGGCCACAGTGCGGACTAGGGCGATGCCTAGGTGGCCCATACGAATGCTGAAGCAGCAGAGCAGCCAGACAGCAACTGCTGAAGGCCCAACATGGGCACGACTGTGTTTCCCACAGTGTCACAGGGGATAGTACCCAGCAGCTACCCCCAAGGGCATGGAACATTAGCAGGCGGTGCTGGGAGGAAGCGTGGACACCTATGCAGGCACCCCTACCCCAGAACCCACACCATAGGCAGCTGCCTACCTGCACACTGGATGGCCTGAGACTGCGCACCACCAGTACCACCAGCAGAAGGGTATGTCAGCGTGGTGCCTGAGGGATACTGGTGGTGGAGGGGGCAGTGGCAGCTGCCCAGAGCAGACCGTGGCCTAGCCCTGTGTAGGTGGATGCCGTGTACTGCAACAGATGGGCCCTGTCTGATGAACAGTCATGGTATCACCAAGGAATGTACTGACTTTGTGACAACAAGGTGGTGCAGTGCACAAAACCAGTGTATTCAGAAGCAGAGGGTCACAGGTTCAAGTCCCAGCTGTGGTTCCCGCCAACCCAGTCCCCATATTTTACTCACTACTACAACGTGCTAATACAGACAGCACCTGTATTGCAGATGACGTAAACATGCCCAAGACACCTACATTTTACCCTACAGAGCAGAGACACCATAAACATGCACATTACCTAGAGCAGAGCCTCCCAAATGCAGTCCTGGAGGGCCAAACACCATTCCGGTTCCATGCTGCCTCTGATAAAGATGCCTGTGCTGCATTTCTATGCGCCACCCCCATGGTATGCAGATGTATCTCATGCATATTCATGAGGGACAGCATG
Organism: Ichthyophis bannanicus; assembly: GCA_033557465.1. Taxonomy (NCBI): domain Eukaryota; kingdom Metazoa; phylum Chordata; class Amphibia; order Gymnophiona; family Ichthyophiidae; genus Ichthyophis; species Ichthyophis bannanicus. The sequence goes on along the minus strand of CM066037.1, from coordinate 195,252,617 downwards.
AAAACCCGAACAGTGTTTGGCACCGCAGGACTGGAGTTGGGAACCTCTGCCATAAAGCAGCAGCCAACAGGGGCAGACACACCCGCACCCGCACCCACAGACCCCATTATCCAAAGCCTCCTGGGGAGGCAGGACATTGGGCTCTGCGTGCATCTCCCAATACTAGCACTTGCATACCTTAGTAATGCCACCCTAAACCGGGGAATATGGTACACATCTATCAAAAGGTTGCTATGAGTACTGGCAGATAGCAATTCCTAGGTTAAGTACACTTTTCTGAGTGAACTGCATCATAGCAACCTTTCTGATGTCTGTGGAGTGTGCTACAGGTCTTGTGTCTGACAGTGTTTATCAACCTGGGGAGTGACTCCTACAGTATTGCGTACCATAGCCATGCCTGCACTGTGCCCAGGACTGGTGTGGTGGCCTGGGCTGCCCAACACCTCTATAGTTGCACAATGCTGGCATAGGTGTGGGGAGTGTGTGTCTGTCTATCCAGTGTGTGGTGGCTGCCAACACCCTCCACAGCCCACACTGCTAGCACTGTTGCCAGTATTGGCCTGCCAATGTGCATAATGAGGAGCAAGGTACTGTGGGAATAGCCTGGATAGGGTGGCCTGGCCTGGATGCATCTGCACACAGCATAGGGCAATGGCTCGGACATTGTAGTGCCTGGCCACCACCTGCACGGACAGGGTGGCCATAGCATGTCCTGCTGGGAGGTCACTCTCACCCTGACTGAGCAGTGACCATGGCATGGCTAGGTTCCACCATAGTGCTATATAGCATTTCTCTTATGTGATATTTATGGGTTTCCTTTTGGGGCCCAATCACTGGCTTATCTGCTTGGTGTGTATGCTGATATCCCCGTTCTGGGTACATGCATCTCCTCCAGGACCATGCACTGTGGACTAGCTGGCGGACCGTCTGCAGCTAGTATGTGTCTTGCTGGAACACCTTGCAGGGTGCAGCGGCTGAAGGCTTGCTGCTGGAGAATGTCAGATAATGGTGGGGGGCAGCTGAGCATTTCCAGGCCTTCTGTCTGCTATTGCGTTATGGATGTGTACCGCTCTGTCTGTTCCCCAGCAGGACTGGGGTTGCTGGTCCCCTCTACTGCTGCCATTGCAGGGAGGTAGACTGTGGATCTATTGGTGGGTGAACCTGTTTCCCACCCTGAGCCCCAGAGGGTGAGTTGTGTGGTGGTACATAATCTGCCTATGGGTCCATACACCCCCACACCTTCACCTACAGCAGGTAATGATGGCACCAACACAGGATATGCACTATTCTGGGTGCAGTATCGCCCATAGGGACTAGACATGACCGACACATACAGCAGGACACAGATGTATCCTAGGTGTGTCCAACTGAACTACCTATCACACACTGATGGGGACCTGCAGCGTGGCGTATTTCAGCCATGAAAGGTGCTGTGGACCTGGTGCTGGGCGCCCCACCTCAACCTCAGGGTGGGCACTGTACCAGCAGAATATGACTGTCTGTGGCTACTCTGTGCAGTGCCACACACGGTCTGTTCCCCCTACAAGGCCGAAGTGCTGTGGGGGTGCATACCCGATCTTGTGCCCATCTCTTGACTGCTGATTTGCATGAGCAGTGCATCATGGGTACGGGTGGGTTACCCCTATCCTGGTACCCACAGCAGACAGTTTGTGTGGTGATGTGCAGTCCTGCAGCCAGCCAGGACTTTGTTCACATCCTTATAAGGTGTCCTATAAGGGACATTATAGGGTGCCTTGGCGGACAGTACACTTTATAATGTGCCCTATGGAGTGTGTTATGGGGTGCCTTATGCGGCACCTTAGGTTATGCCACCGTGAGGGTGTGTTTGCTGGCAGCACTAATTAAAATACACATCACATGCCTCAACAATCGCTACTTAAATGTAAAGGGTGCTGCCTCAGCCAGCCTTATACATTAGGCCCACTGGGGAATCAAACCCATGACCCCTGTACCATCAGTCACTGTTGTAACCATTGTGCTACAGCTCTGTTGCTGTGCTTGTATGCCTGCGTGCCTTCTTAAGATTAATGCGCGGTAACGTGCCCTGCAGGGCCGGATTTACGTATACGCCATGTACGCCATGGCGTAGGGCCCACAACCGGCAGGGGCCCACAAAAAATAGAACCAGGTTTTTTTTTTTTCAATTCGATTAAAAAAAAAACCTGGTGGCTGCCGCCGCGGGGCCCCCTCTGCTGCCGCGGGGGCCCCGTCTACAAGATGGTATGGTCTGGTCCGGTCGGGTCGGGTCGGGTCGGGTCTCGTCTCCCTCCCTCCCTCCCGGCTGCGAGAGACGCGAAGATAGAGCGTCTCCTCGCGTCTGTGTTAAGCCCGCAGGGGCTGATGGGATTTCCCATCAGCCCCTGCGGGCTTAACACAGACGCGAGGAGACGCTCTCCCTTCGCGTCTCTCGCAGCCTGCAGCGAGGGAGGGAGAGAGACCCGACCCGACCCGACCGGACCGGACCCGCCCCGACCAGCTTGTAGACGGGGCCCCCGCGGCAGCAGCGGGGGCCCCGCGGCGGCAGCCACCAGGTTTTTTTTTAAATTAAATTTTACTTTAGGCCGGGGGGGGGGTAGGAGTCCTATCCCCCCCGGCCTAAAGTAAAATTTAATTTTAAAAAAAAACCTGGTGGCTGCCGCCGCGGGGCCCCCTCTGCTGCCGCGGGGGCCCCGTCTACAAGCTGGTCGGGTCGGGTCGGGTCCGGTCCGGTCGGGTCTCTCCCTCCCTCCCTCGCTGCAGGCTGCGAGAGACGCGAAGGTAGGGCGGCACGCGCAGCCTGCAGCCTGCAGCGAGGGAGGGAGAGAGACCCGACCGGACCCGACCAGCTTGTAGACGGGGCCCCCGCGGCAGCAGAGGGGGCCCCGCGGCGGCAGCCACCAGGTTTTTTTTTTAAATTAAATTTTACTTTAGGCCGGGGGGGGGGGTAGGACTGGTAATGGGCTATGGGGGGGGGGGGTAGGACTGGTAATGGGCTAGGGGGGGGGGGGTAGGGCTGGTAATGGGCTATGTGGGGGGGGGGTAGGAAAGGTTATTGGCTATTGGGGGGGTAGGACAGGTAATGGGCGATGGGGGGGGTAGGACTGGTAATGGACTATGGGGGGGTAGGACTGGTAATGGGCTATTGGGGGGGCTGGGGCTGGAAATGGACTGGGGGGGTAGGGCTGGTAATGGGCTATTGGGGGGCTGGGGCTGGAAATGGGCTGGGCTGGGGGGGGTTAAGGCTAGAGGTGGGCTGATGGGGTTAGGACTGGTAATGGACTGTGGGCTGTTGGGGGGGCTTAGAACTGGCAATGGGCTTTGGGGGGGGTTAAGACTGGTAATGGGCTGTGGGCTGATGGGGGCTGTCTGGTAATGGGCTATGGGGGGGGGCTAGGACTGGAAATGGGCTGGGGGGTTAAGACTGGAGGTGGGCTGATGGGGTTAGGACTGGTAATGGGCTGTTGGGGGGGGATTAGAACTGGTAATGGGCTTTGGGGGGGTTAAGACTGGTAATGGGCTGTGGGCTGATGGGGGTTGTCTGGTAATGGGCTATAGGGGGCTAGGACTGGAAATGGGCTGGGGGGTTAAAACTGGAGGTGGGATGATGGGGTTAGGACTGGTAATGGGCTGTGGGCTGATGGGGGGGGGGTAGGACTGGCAATGGGCTATGGGGGGCTGACTGGAAATGGGTTGATGGGGTTAGGACTGGAAGTGGGCTGATGGGGGGTTAGGACTGGTAATGGGTTATAGGGGGGGCTTAAACTGAAAATGGGGTGATGGGTTAAGGACTGAAAATGGGGTGATGGGTTAAGGACTGTAAGTGGGGTGATGGGGGGGCTAGGACTGGAAATGGGCTGATGGATGGCTAGGGCTGGAAATGGGCTGATGCAGGGACTAGAAGGGAATGGATGCTGGGTGAGGCTGGAACTAGAAGGGAGCTGATGTTGGGGGAGGATTAGAATGGGATGGGGCTGGAAGAGTAAAATGGAGAAGGGAAAAATATTTTGTGTGGGAGGGATAAAAAATCTACAATTGGCCGGGTATTGGGAGAGTAAGTGGGGATTGAGGATGGAGGGGTAATATTTGAGTGGATGAAATAGGAATGAGGAAAGAGCAAAAGGAGAAAGATTAGTATGTTAAAGCAGATGTAGAGAGAGAATGGAAAAAAATCTAGAAGAGAGAAGAAAGGACAAATGGACAGCAGACGATGGAGAGTTAGCAGAAGACACGAAGAAGAAACCAGAAGAAAGTGGCTGGAGCAATTGCAGCTGAAAAAAATGCACAAAAGGTAGAAAAATATCTCTTTATTTTGAATTTATTAATTGGAATATGTCAGCTCTGGTAAATGTGCATCATTAACATCTGTGCTTTGTTTAGTACAAGAGCAAATTAATGTATTGTTTTATTTCTACAGTGTTGTACATTCCAAGTTTGGCTTTTGGGATTCCCAGTTTAATTATTGTCTTCCTATTTCTAAATTGTGATTACTTGTTTGGTGATGGTCTATGTTCTGCATGTGTAACTGAGCTGAGGTGTTCTGTTTATATAATTCCTATTTGACATTGCCACTTGTTCTCTTTCCCCAGTAGGTCATGTATTGTTGTTCTCTGAAATGTATTGGTTTAATATTTGCAGTGTTGCCTTTTGATTGGTAGAGTATGGTGCTTTGTGAGTCCTGGTAGTGCTGTTAGGATACGGCGGGTTTACTATGGGCAGTGTTTGTAGTAGTTCCTAATGTGTCTGGCAGTTGGCACTGGATTATAGTAATGTAGAAATCTTTTAGTCTTTCTTTATCCATACACTCATTAAGAGGCACGTTTACTAAAAGTTAGTATATGGTAACATTATGCAAATATTTATGCAAATGAGGCCCCTTATGCAAATGAGGTCCGCACCCCCCTTGGGCCGCCCCTGCTGGGGGCCCACAATTTTTGTTGGTGTAGGGCCTCACTCAAGGTAAATCCGGCCCTGGTGCCCTGTAGCGCTCGTTCATTTATGGCACCTTGTAACGCGCGTTCTCGGCACGTTCTCGGAAACGATGTACCACCCATGTCCTTATTTGGGGTTTCTGTCTCTACCGCGGCTCCTAACGTGAATCGCACTAATGCAGTTTAGTAAACATACCCCTTAGTCTGAAAAGACGTGCCTTATAGAGTCTGAGACCTCTAGTTCTTTAAAGATTAATCTTCCTAAATACTTAACGTTAATCTTGATATAATGTATAGGAAGTTACTCATGACATAATAGATGGAAAGAATTTCATGATTGATTTTCATGCATCGAATGAAGATTTGAATAAGAGATAAATCGTAATCTTAAAGGTAAAAATAGAGTGGCAACCATTTTTCTGAATGGCAGCTGAAAGAGCAAGATGGCACCCTTAGGCCGAAAGGGGACCATGTATGCGTGGTGGCATGTCTCAAAGGCTTTTCTTTGAAAGCTTGGGTGATGCTTCCGCAAGGGCTCCATCAGCATCGACGTCACCCATATGTGAGGACTGATTCCTGCTGTCCCTGGAGAACACCTGTTACAGGTGAGTAACTACGCTATATCCAGGTTTGCTGGACAGTGCCATCGCTATCCAGTTAGTGGTAATATTCAGCCACTATTCGAATAGCCAAAAGCAATTAAAGTTAGGACAGCCATTGAAATAACTGAACTTTAACCAGTTTAACTATCCGGTTAGCCACTGAATTATCGCCACTGAGTGGATAGTACATAGTATCGCCCCCGATCCACCCACAGACAGCCCCGGTTTTTATTGGGTGTTTTTATGTGGTGTGTGGCGATATTCAATGGCACTATCTGGATATTGCTGCTGAATATTTGGATAGCCATATTTTAGCCAGTTAGCAGGTCTGATACTGTATAGCTATAAAACTATGCAGATTATCAGTTTATATATTTTATATAAAACAAGGTAGGGTGGTAACATTTAACGTTGGAACATTAAACGGCTAACTAGTGGTAGGATAATGAGGGGACAGGGTCAATGGGCATAATAATTATTTACAACTTCGTCAAAGTTTAGCTAATATGCTGTTGTCCGATTGGGGGTTAGGTGTCTGAACCAAAGTATTCCTTGAGAGGTCACATAGTAACATACTAAATGACGGCAGATAAAGACCAGCATGGTCCATCTAGTCTGCCCAGCACGATGGCAAGAGTAGGTGCACCTGCCGCTCCGTGCAGGCCACCCCTCCCCATGTCCCTGTTTAGGGGTGAACCCACCACTCCATGCAGGACACCCCTATTTGTTGAGAAATTAGATGGTTCAGTTTATTTTGATTTTTTCCTTTTGCTGTAAAGGGATCCACTGTGTCTGTCCCATGCCATTTTGAATTCCGTCACCATGTATGCCCCCATCACTTCCATCGGGAGGGCATTTCAAGCATCCACCAACCTTTCTGTGAAAAAGTATTTCCTGACATTGCCATTCAATTTACCACCTTGCAGCTTCCTGTTATGCCCTCTAGTTTTTCAGCTTCCCCGTCTTTGGAAGAGGTTTGTTTGTTCATTATTTCCCTTTAAGTATTTAAAGGTCTGAATCATATCTCCCCTGTCCCTCCTCTCCTCCAAAGTGTACATGTTTAGGTCTTCAAGTCTCTTCTCATAAGGCTTCTGATGCAGGTTCCAAATCATTTTGGTCGCCTTCCTCTGAACCGTTTCCAGTCGTTTTACATCCTTTGCAAGATACGGTCTCCAAAACTGAACACAGTATTCCAAGTGAGGCCTCACCAGTGACTTGTACAGTGGCATAAGTACCTCTTCCTTTCTGCTGGTGATTCCTCTTTGTATGCAGCCCAATATCCTCCTGGCTTTTGCCACCACCTTGTCGCACTGTTTTACCACCTTGAGATCTTCAGAAATAATCACACCAAGGTCTTTCTCCTGATCCGTGCACACCAACCTCTTGCTCCCTATCGTGTACAATTCCCTTGGATTTCTGCTACCCAAGTGCATGACTCTGCACTTCTTTGCATTAAATCTTAATTGCCAAGGATTAGACCATTCTTCCATCTTTTGTAGATCTTTCCTCATGTTAACCACTCCCTCGAGGGTAGGTTTTTAGTTTTTTTTCCGTTAATTAGCTGTGTCTTGTATTGCTCCTAAGGTAGCTGGGAGTGAGTTCCATAGTGATGGACAATATATTGAGAAAGTTCTTAGGCAGGTTGCTTGGGAGCTTTTTATCTTATAGGTTGATATGGTGAGGAGGTTTTGGTGGTGTTGTCTTCTAATTCTAGTGCCTGAAGATTTCCAAATGAGAGTAGGCAGTTGGCCGTCTGGTTGAATTGTTGAATTGTTCTATTAGATAGTGATCATAGGAAAATTGCTGAGGATATCTGAAAAAGGAAATAGATGATTTTGAAACCTATGGCTCTCCATTTTTAATTAGAACTGAGTACTTTGTATTAGTAATAAGATGACCAGGCTATGCCTTTATGTGGACTATTGTCTCTGATGACAAAGTACTTACACAATAATCCTCCTTTAATACTTAGCCTATTGAGACATGTTTAACTTAACTATGATTTAGGCTTGTAAATGCATGCTATCTATGATCTTTGAAGCACTGAGGCCACTATAATGCATGGCCCATCATTTTTGTAAAAGGGCATACTGATGATAATTGACTCATTAGTATTTATTCAAAACTGAATTTCGTCCACTTGACATGTGATAGAAGAAAGGCCTAAATCAGGCTCCTAGACTAAGGATGTAAAAAATATCTGTGCTTTCTCCTCTGTGTTCTCTCTGACTTATCCCTGTTCTCTCTTTCCTTCCAAGCATAGTTTTTATCAAGTTTCAAGAAAATCAGGAAACCTTGATATGCAATTATGAAATGTATTCTATGTACAGTATATGAAAAAAAGAGGAAAGAAAAACAATTAACAACTGCAAATCTCACATTCTGTGATAAGGAAGCTTATCATAGTTCAGGAGGGAGCTATAAAAGAGGTGAATTGGCTTTGAACAAGCAACCTGTCTTTGCTGGTAGAAATACTAAAGCAGAATGTTTTCATAAGACTACCAGTCCCAGAATGCACCAGGTTTCAAACAGCCTCTAGAAGGGCTGAAGTGGGGAAACGTGTGTTCAATCAGGAGAGCTATGAGGTAATCCCCAATCTCTCATCTCCAAGGGCAGGGCTTGATTCAGCACAGCTGGGCTGTGCTAGGGTAGAGTGTCCCTCTAAGCAGGTTAAAAGTAAAACATATTCTGCACAGAGACAGAACTGGAATCGTGAGGAGATCAAGGACAGAGAGAGCAAGGAGAGACAGAAGCAGCAGCAACGTGGAAAGAAGAAGAGAAAGACACCTTGGAGGTCTTAAGAAGGAGCCCACAGCAGTACGTGTGTTGGGAGTCATTTCAGAGGCAAGCATACTCTATTGGACTGGAGGAAGCCAGAGGAATGGGGTTATAGAGCCAGGAATTCCCAGACGGCACCTTTGAAGGAGACGGCTGCATGTGGAAGGGGCCCTAAGACCGGTGCAAGGAGGTATGTGAAGAGAGACCCAGTGTCCAGGGATCTTGATTGGAAGGCTGGACATAAAAGCTGGACTACTTACTGGCCAGGATACCTGGAGAGGAAGCCTAACAGCAAAGGAAGCTCAGGTATGAACTTTGATCTATGCCCTAGCTCTTCTCCAGAAAGACAGCAGGGAAACAAATATTATCCTGAGAGTGAACAATTGAGGAATTCCTCTGAGCCAGACCAGGATATTGATTCCATGATATTTGAGGAAGAAGGAGATATATTAAATGATCAGAATGAATACATGGATTGCTCTCTGTCTAGGCTGCTGTGGTAAAATACTTTCTCACTAATACGAAAACCACCAAAAGGAACTGTAATTTGTTCTTTTATCTACCCAGAAAAGTCTGCAAGAAAGCTTTTGGGTAGGATTGAGCCACGTAGAGAAAGTGAACCAGCAAAGGGGTTTGCAGCTGGCTAATTGGTGATAATTGAGCCAGGCACAAGTGCACGTGAGCTCTGAAAGGAAACTTTTCTTTTTATGTGTGTAAAATAGAAGAAAGTTATCCTTGATAAAGAACAGTTTTTGTTACTTTTGGGTTTTGTTTTGCTTTTGGAGCAATGCTAAGAAAGTTATTAGCATGAGCCATCAAAAAGACCTTTTCTGTTTCCCATCAAGGTCTTATTTGATTTTTGCTTAAGAAAGTCAGTTACCTTATTTCATGTTTTGTTTTCCTGAATGCAATACTGAAAGCAAGTGTCCTTTTTGTGTTACCAAGTAAATCTGTGTGGGAGAATTAACCCCATGAATAAAATCCATTTTTCTTTGCTTACATTCGTGCATCACAACTCATTATTTTGTGAACGGCTGATTCTGGTATAAGAGAACTACATTCCCCACAATCCTTTGCAAGTCATAATAATATTTTTGCCTTTGCTAAGATTGTGGCCATTCACGACCAGCGCCCCCGTTTACAATTCTCATAAGTCCAAAATTAAGGAGGATCCGAGGAAAGAAAAATCTGAGACCTGGATTAACTCTAAGTTAAAACCCCCCCAAAACAAAACAAAACAGAAAAACCAGTAAAAATAAAATCCTGGTTAATTAAACTTTATACAGCAAGCCAGTGCCACTCACATGGCATCTAGTGATCCCCTTTGGCCCATACTCTTCCACAAACCCTGCCGCCATCAGTGATTTTTTGCCATTACAAATGTCAAACAAAATATATTTAACAATCTTTAATGTTTTTTTTTATTAAGGATTTAACAAGGAATTTCAAGAAATTTCTTCTCCTAAAGCCAGCACCTCACAGAGTTCTAGAAAGTCTAGAAGTTTAAGTCAATCTTTCCATATCCAGAAACACAAAGGTTAGCAGCACTGTTCCCTCTAAGCTGTGCACGTGTGCGCGCCCACACACCTCGCCGAGTGAGCGCACATACTTTACAACAGAGCGCACAAAAATTACAGCTCTGATTCTGATAGAAAACAACACAGACGTCTTAAAATTTAAAAGTTATGATTGTAATTACTGGAAATTTCCCGCTTCATTTAGTAATCGTCTATTTTCATTTAATTTGATTAAAATCAATGTGGTGTACATACTGTATTCTGACATGTAGTCAAATTTTAAAGTATATAACTCCGAGTGTCGTTATGTGGCGCACAAAATTTAACCTTCCTTCAAAAGCTGCACACAGCTGATATTTTATGCGCAGACAGCCTACAGAAAATTAGTGGGAACATTGGTTAGCAGATGTCCCCGATTTTTGGGATTGCTCCCAGTTTTAGAGCTGTGTCCCTGACTCTCGCCTGTTTGGCAGCCTCCAGTTTAATGATTTGAATATGGTAGATTTTAGAATTAACATCTGTTATTTTTATATTGTGCACAGTATGGAGGAAATGTATCATTGTTTTTATTTCTCTGTCAATTTGTCTGCTTGAAAGTGATATTGTTGTTGCCATTGGGACGAATGGGTGCAGGGGGACAAGGTAATGACTTCTCTTCCCTCCTTCAGGCCTTGTTGCTCAAACCTGGAACTTATATGTCCCTTCCTCCCCCTCCCCTCAGCTGCCAATAAGTGTCCCAGATTTGCCCGCAAAAAATCTGGTAACCTTAAGAAACATCCACATCCTAGGACCATGAAAGGAAACAACTCATTAAAACAAACAACAGCCACTCATAGACAGACTATATATTCAACACATAGCACATATAATCTCCCCCAACCAGGTACTTACTGGCAATACCACTAGCTGCAACTTCTAACATAACCTTTGGAAGGCAAAACTAAAACATATTCCAGTGAACTTTCCTAAATAGTAGTGCTTCTAGCTCCTGAAACTTCAGGATGTCAGATTCAAGATCCTCTAGTGCAGAGGTTCCCAACTCCAGTTCTGGAGGGCCAAACACCATTCAGGTTTTCAGGCTGTCCTTAATGAATATGCATGAGATATATTTGAATACAATGGGGGCAGTGCATGCAAATGCATCTCATGCATATATATTAGGGACAGCCTGAAAACCTGAATGGTGTTTGGCCCTCCAGGACTGGAGTTGGGAACCTCTGCTCTAGTGGGAGCAGGCTCCACAATTGCGTCTGCGTAGACATCCCTAGAACCGTAGAGCATGTACAAATTTGAATTCTAGATGCACAGGTACTGCAAAGAAGGGACCACCAACATACCCTGATTTAGGGAATGAAGAGCCCTGTTTGGATGATGGTATGCCAAAGGAAATTTTAATGGGAGACAGACAAGTATACCTTTAAGTACTCAGCGCTAGTAAATTTTCAAAAAGGCCAGTTTAGGGGCATACGTTTTTTGAATGTCATGCCCTGTGTTTTTCCAAAGTTGGGATCTGGCCCATTGTTGCCAAGCCAATGGGAAACAGATTTATGGCCTTAGCCATAAGAGCCATGCATTGGCTGTGCATGAAATAGAAGAAACACTATTAGGGGCTAGCTACTTAGTTGTGGTAAAATCATGGGGCCTGATCAGTGGTGGGGGGTAGTTGTCGCTGCTGAACTTTAGACCCGGATATTCAATGCTGAGGCTATGTTTGGGCCCCAGCATTGAATATCTGGGTTGCCCGGATTGCTATGAAGCTAAACAGGCAGCGGCAATATTCACATGCTGCCTGGTTAGCTTCAGTGGTGAAAGTTAGGCCAGCCGTTACTGTGCCTGACTTTCTCTGCATTCCGATAACTGAGCAGCAGCTCAATATCGCTGCCCGCCTGGTTATCACTAGGTGCTGCCCTTGCTTCATCCTCAGAATGCCTTGATGCTAGCTGACTGAGAGGCTGCCCCATATGTCCCTTGGGCCTACCTCTAATTTTCATTGGTGATCCAGCGATCTTCAGGCAGGAGCAATCCCCAGTAGCTCCTGCCCCTGTCAGCGCTGAATTGAAAATGGCACTGCTTGAACCCTAGCAGTAGTCTTATGGTACTACTAATAGAGTTCAAGCTCAATCTATTTGAATATTAGTGAGGTGTTTTGCATGCTTTTACATGTTGTGTATGTTATTAGTATTCAATGTGGGTTGCAGTTCAAAATTGTGCATTATGGTTAACTAACACATTTTTACCCTTTAATGTGCATTATTGAGCAAATATCACGTGTTATTCCCACAATTTGCTGTAGTAACTGCCCCTTCATCATCTCATCAGTATAAACCCCCAATTTCACAGTAACATCACATAAAGGACATAAATATAAATCGAATAGTGATGCTGAAAGAATAGAGCCTTGCAAGACTTCTCTTGGTATACTAAATCAAATCTGGACAACTATCCTCAAAACACACCTGTTGCCTTCTGTTTGATAAGTAAGAGTGAAACCAGATGGAAGCATTTAAGTATATTTCAAAACCTTCTGATCTTTGAACTAGGATGTGATGCACAACTTCATCCAAAGATGCCAAACTATCCAAGAAGGCACTCTAACAGCCTCTTTAGATTTCAGTAGGGTCAGTCATTCATCCAGGGTAGAGACCAGAAGGGTCTCAGTACTTAATCCTGCCCAAAAAGCATATTGACTTGCATGCAATTTCTTTTATTGTTAATATACTTCCAATGTTGCTAGAATATTGCTTGCTTAATTACTTTAAACAACAAGGACAAACTCGAGATGAGGAGGACATTATTAAGGTCTTGACAATCCAAAGTGGTTACTTGAAGCCCATTTGAGGTTTCTGGGAGATGACCCTCTTTTAACAAAGTATAATTAGTACCTATGCCATCACAGTCTTCAATAGCTTAAGTTCCTAGACTAGACAGGAATTGAATATACAGATAGAATTAGATACTCTTTGCAAAAATATAATCATTCAATGTCCATTGCCGTTTGCAAAATCTCACCATATATAATCTATTTTATTGAGAGTAGATCCAGGCATACCCTAGATGGGAGCTGGCAATTTAGCTGACTTCATCTTAGCTTTAAAACATGCAGCTTATTCAGCATAAGAAACTGACAACATCATTGCAAAAGGCCTCTTAACTGTTGAGTCTTAACTATGTGAAATAACTCCATAGGGTGACTGATTGCTCTGGAATTCTCACTGTTAATACACAATTTCTTTTCTCTTCAGCTACATTTTTCTAGTTCTAGATGTTCTTCATCTGTGCTCAACTAACTAGAACTGGAGTTTTTCTGCTGCTGCTTTCCTAGTGAGCCGTGGCACTCCTTGTGGCTTAGTGGCATTTACGTATTGGCCTCTTTGGAACAAGCTCATCTATAATCTCTGATAATGACACATTCCATGCATCTACTAACCTCTCAACAGATTCCTCAACAGCAAATTTTAATGATTTCACCTGTCATCTTTGCTTAAGTTGATAAAGATCTATTACATCTCAAATCCTTTATATATCCCTTTGCACTAGCCCCAGACTATTAACATCTTGCAAACACCATTGAAAACCAGTCAAAAAATGGTCCACCTAAGGGACAGACATGATATTGACATTAAATTGAAATCCATCAATGTAGGGCACAAACATAACATCAAAAGCATGTCCTTCTATATATTTAGGTTCAGAAATTAAGTGAACTAATGCAAGAGAGCATATAGCATTCAGAAAATCATCAAGGATTGGATGTGGAAGTATATGTAAATTAAAATTGCCTAAAACACTGTCTTTCATTATATAGTTTTTTCCTTTTCTCATTTATCTTGCTTATCTCCTTGATTGGGGCTGTAATTTATTTGCCCTTGTGGTTTTCTCATGTGAATTATTTAAACTGTTGCTTGTTAATTTCTTTATTTGATGAGGATATACAACTTCTCAAAGTTAAATATAATCACCTAACACAAAATATCGTGAAATATCCACATTCAGGGTCCCTAGATATTCTACCCCAGCCAAAGGCTCAATTCCTTCTTCTCGGGAGGGGGGGGGGGAGGGGAGAAAAAAGACATGCCCCCATTCTCTACATGACAGCACTAAGGATTCACATCTATGCTGTAAGTTCTCTTTCAGAGGAGCATAGGCTAAGACTGTTTAATATTCCCCCATTCTGGCCAGAACACTAAGGTGGTCATTTTAGAAGTCCTATTCTTTCTTTGGATTACAAAAATGGTCATAGAGACGTCCAAAGCACAGAGACTTTCAGAGCCATTTTAGAAGTCTGACACCCCCCCAGACTGCTGAAAAATACCAATCTGGAAGGGAATATTAGAAGATCTGTCCAAGTGCCATTTGGGACGGCTAAGCCAGAACATGTGAAAAAAATACAGGCAGGTGCAGATGTGAGTTCACAAATCTGGACCTTTTCCGATAGGGACATCTGCAGGGATGTCTGCGTAGACATCCCCAGAACCATATTTCAAAACCCAGATGTCTAGGATAGCATAGTGATTAGAGTAGTGAGTTAGGAACAGGGCAGCCAGGGTTCACATCCTGCTGCTGCTATAGTTGAAATTGTACTAAGCACTAGGGATGATAGACTGCTTTCTTCTCTACACCCTTTGGATGTTTTTCAGCCAAAACAAGCACTTTTCAGATGTTTGTTCATTGTTATGCATGCCTTGGAGCAGGTCTAAAGTTAGATATGATGCTGGACATCCAAGATGTTTCTGTAATCAGTTGGGGAAGTCCTAGTCCCTCAGAATGCCCTGACCATACATCTAGGTTCCCAGGAATGCTCCAGCCATGCCTTCTCCTCGCCCCCATTTGGACATTCTCACGCTGGGGTTGTCCACAGATCCGGCTTCTAAAATGGCTCTGGAGACATCTTGGGGGATAGAAACCTCTCTTTGTGTATAATTCTGGAAAGATCTGTGATTTAGGAAGGAACGAAACCAGTCAAGCACTGTACCTTGGATCCCTGCCTCGTATAGGTGGGCCAAAAGTAGTAGGTTGTGATCCACCAGAACAAAAGTCGCAGATAAGTCCAGTGAAACTGCAAGAGTATAATTCCCACAATCAAGTGATATAGCGGAAGGGCTGTCAGGTAAGGTTTGCCTCTTTGAGAATGATACCAAAATCTGCACTAGAGTAGACACCCAGGAAGGTGTAGATAACATGAGGAGGGATCTAGCTAAGCTTGAAGAATGGTCTAGAATTTGGCAGCTGAGATTTAATGTTAAAAAATGCAAGGTCATGCATTTGGGTTGCAGCAATCCAAGGGAGCGATATAATATAGAGGGTGAAGTACTTTTGTCCGCTAAAGAAGAGCGGGACCTAGGCGTGATTGTGTCTGATGATCTTAAAGTAGCTAAACAGGTAGAAAAGGTGACAGCAAAAGCTAGAAGGATGCTTGGGTGCACAGGAAGAGGAATGGCCAGCAGAAGAAAGGAGGTGATAGTGCCTCTGTATAAGTCTTTGGTGCGACTTCATTTGGAGTATTTTGTGCAATTCTGGAGACCGCACCTTTAAAAGGATATAAAGAGGCTGGAGTCAGTACAGAGGGTGGCTACTAAAATGGTTAATGGTCTTCATTATAAAGCATATGAGGACAGACTTAAGGATCTTAATATGTACACCCAGGGCCGGCCTGTCCATTGAGCAAGAATGTTTTTTGCACAGGGCCCCGCGTTTCAGGGGGCCCCGCGCAAAGAACATTCTGCTTTTTTTAAAAATGAAATTTAAAAAAAAAAATGGGTCGCTGCTGCTGCGGCAGCATGGAGTGTCCCGCGGGGCCCCCTCTGCCCGGCTGAACTCTCCCGGCGTGGCTGAAGCCCTCTGCTCCGGCTTGCAGATACGCGAAGGGAGAGTGTCTCCCTCGCGTCTCTGTTAAGCCCACAGGGGCAGATGGGAAATTTCCCATCAGCCCCTGCTTCCCATCAGCCCCTGCGGGCTTAACAGAGATGCGAGGGAGACACTCTCCCTTCGCGTATCTGCAAGCTGGAGCAGAGGGCTTCAGCCGCGCCGGGAGAGTTCAGCCGGGCAGAGGGGGCCCCGCGGGACACTCCATGCTGCCGCGGCGGCAGCGGACAGCTTTTTATTTTATTTTAATTTCCATGAGCCGATGGGGGAGGGGGTTAGGACTGGCAATGGGCTGTGGGCTGATGGGGGGGGGATTAGGACTGGTAATGGGCTATGGGGGGGTTAAGACTGGTAATGGGCTGTGGGCTGATGGCGGGGTTACAAAAGGTAATTGGCTATGGGGGGGGGTTAAGACTGGAAATGGGCTGTGGGCTGATGGGGGGTAAGGACTGGTAATGGGCTATGGGGGGGGGGTTAAGACTGGCAATGGGCTGTGGGCTGATGGCTGTCTGGAAATGGGGTGATGGGGGGTTAGGACTGCTAATGGGCTATGGGGGGGGGGGTTAAGACTGGCAATGGGCTATGGGCTGATGGCTGTCTGGAAATGGGGTGATGGGGGGTTAAGACTGGTAATGGGCTATGGGGGGGGGTTAAGACTGGCAATGGGCGGTGGGCTAATGGGGGCTGTCTGGAAATGGGGTGATGGGGGGTTAGGACTGATAATGGGCTATGGGGGGGTTAAGGCTGGTAATGGGCTGTGGGCTGATGGGTGGGTTAGGACTGGTAATGGGCTATGTGGGGGGGGTTAAGACTGGTAATGGGCTGTGGGCTGATGGGGGGGTTAGGACTGATAATGGGCTATGGGGGGGTTAAGACTGGCAATGGGCTGTGGGCTGATGGCTGTCTGGAAATGGGGTGATGGGGGGTTAGGACTGGTAATGGGCTATGGGGGGTTAGGACTGATAATGGGCTATGCGGGGGCTAGGGCAGGAAATGGGCTGATGGGGAGGGGTTAGGACTTGAGGTGGGCTGATGTGGTTAGGACTGGTAATGGGCTGTGGGCTGATGGGGGGTTTAGGACTGGCAATGGGCTATGGGGGGCTGACTGGAAATGGGCTGATGGGGTTAGGACTGGAAGTGGGCTGATGGGGGGTTAGGACTGGTAATGGGTTATGGGGGGGCTTAAACTGAAAATGGGGTGATGGGGGTTAGGACTGGAAGTTGGTTGGTGGGGGGCTAGGACTGGTAATGGGTTGGGGGGTTGCTAGGACTGGAAATGGGCTGAGCAGAAGGGGAGGCTTGAACTGCAAATAGCTGATGGGGAGGGGGCTTGGAATGGAAATGGGCTGTGAGGGAAGGGAGCTAGGACTGAAAATGGACTGATGGAGCAGCTAGGATAGGACTGGAAATGGGCTGTTGGGGGGAGCTAAGATTGGAAATGGGCTGTGGTGGGGGCTTGAATTGAAATGGACTCATGGAGGGGCTAGAACTGGAAGTAGGCTCATGGGGGGGCTTGGACTGGAATTGGGCTGAGTGGAGGGGAGCTATGATTTGACATGGGCTGATGATGGGGCTAGGAAATGACTAGAAATGGGCTGATGGGGGGGCTAGGATTTGAAATGAGCTGATGAAGGGACTCAGACTGGAAATGGATGGGAGAGCTAGGACTGGAAATGGGCTGATGGGGGGCTAAGACTGGAAATGGGCTGATGCAGGGACTAGAAGGGAATGGATGCTGGGTGAGACTGGAACTAGAAGGGAACTGATGTTGGGGGAGGATTAGAATAGGATGGGGCTGGGAGAGTAAAATGGAGAGGGGAAAAATATTTTGTGTGGGAGGGATGAAAAATCTATAATTGACCGGGTATTGGGAGAGTAAGTGGGGATTGAGGATGGAGGGGTAAAATTTGTGAGGATGAAATAGGAATGAGGAAAGAGCAAAAGGAGAAAGATTAGTATGTTAAAGCAGATGTAGAGAGAGAGAATGGAAAAAAAACTAGAAGAGAGAAGAAAGGAAAATGGACAGCAGATGATGGAGAGTTAGCAGAAAACATGAAGAAACCAGAAGAAAGTGGCTGGACCAATTGCAACTGAAAAAAAATGCACAAAAGGTTGAAAGATATCTCTTTATTTTGAATTTATTAACTGGAATATGAAAGCTCTGGGAAATGTGCATCATTAACGTCTGTGCTTTGTTTGGTACAAGAGGAAATTAATTTATAGTTTTATTTCTACAGTGTTGTTGTACATTCCAAGTTTGGCTTTTGGGGTTCCCAGTTTAATTATTGCCTTCCTGTTTCTAAATTGTGATTCCTTGTTTGGTGATGGTCTATGTTCTGCATGTGTAACTGAGCTGAGGTATTCTGTTTATGTAATTCCTATTTGACATTGCCATTTGTTCTCTTTCCCAGTATTCTCTGAAATGTATTGGTTTAATATTTGCAGTGTTGCCTTTTGATAGGTAGGGTATGGTGCTTTGTGAGTCCTGGTAATGCTGTCAGGATACGGCGGGTTTGCTATGGGTTCTAAATGGGCAGCGTTTGTAGTAGTTCCTAATGTGCCTGGCGGTTGGCCCTGGATTATAGTAATGTAGAAATCTTTTAGTCTTTCTTTATCCATACACTCATTAAGAGACATGTTTACTAAAAGTTAGTGTATGGTAACATTATGCAAATATTTATGCAAATAAGGCCACTTATGCAAATGAGGCCCCGCACCGAGTCTCCGCACATGGCCCCGCACCCCCCTTGGGCCGCCCCTGTGTACACCTTAGAGGAAAGGCAGGAAAGCGGTGATATGATTGAGATGTTTAAATACCTCCATGTCATACTGTAAATGCACAGGAGGAGAGCCTCATTTGATTGAAAGCAAGCTCTGCTCGAGGGGACATGGATGAGGGGTGATATGCGGAAATATTTATTTACGGAAAGAGTGGTGGATCTGTGGAATAGTCTCCTAGTGGAGGTGGTAGAGATGAGGACAGTATCTGAATTCAAAGAAGCATGGGACAAACACAGAGGATCTCTAAAGGAAAAAAAGGAAATGTTGTAGCGGTTGATATGGAAGGACAGACTAGATAGGCCATGTGGTCTTTTTCTGTTGTCATGTTTCAATGTTTCTATTATAAATATTATTAAGGACTGCTGCCAGGACTGTTTCCGTACTGTGGCATGGGCGAAACCCTGATTGATGAGGATGAAGAAAATGAATTTGGTCCACATGATCTGCAAGTCCTTTTTAGAACTGCTCTTAACTTTCCTGAGTAGATATTCTAGTACCACGATACCCTTTGGGCATGGTAAGGACAACCTTATAGTCTAAGGGAATTGTGTGTATTTATCTTTATTTAATCTTTATATCTTATTCTGTTTGCTTATCTTTTCTATGCTGTTCCTATCTTTCCTATACT
Source organism: Ichthyophis bannanicus (assembly GCA_033557465.1). Classification (NCBI taxonomy): domain Eukaryota; kingdom Metazoa; phylum Chordata; class Amphibia; order Gymnophiona; family Ichthyophiidae; genus Ichthyophis; species Ichthyophis bannanicus. The sequence continues at coordinate 195,233,521 of CM066037.1, read as the reverse complement.
GTCCTGTCTACACTATGGAGTTCCTTTCACTTGTTTTCTCTTTAAATTGTTGTACCCCGCTAGACTGCTATGCAGTGTTGTAAAATATAACCATAACCATCTCTGTGCTTTGTACATCTCTATGCCCATTTTCATATAATCAAAACAGTTATAGAGTTTCCAAAATAATCCCTATAGTGCGTGCTAGCCATTAGCCTTGCTTGGAGCCCCATTCCGGGAGGGGGACAGCTGGGCGTCCCTGATGAAAATGGGGCCGTTAGGACCTGATTCTGGTCTGGGGGAACAAAACATTCCTGTGGGAGCCAGAATCAGGCCCGAGGATGGCCCTGTGTGCCCCCTCTGCCTGCGGGGACGTCCTCCCCTGGAAGGTGCCAGCGGCACCATGGCTCTGGCCCCCCAAATCAATGTCGCCGACCCATGGCTGGCCTCCCGCTGCCTGGATTGGGCGGTGGCTCCCCTGCCCCAATCTGGCAAATTGTGCTGTTTATACTATCTCTGCGGTGGTATAAGCAGCAATTTCCACCAGGCCCAGCAGGACATACCTGAATCGGCCGTGTACATGCTGCTGGGCTGGCCCGCCCCCGCTCTGCCCCAATCCCGCCCCTATGCCAGATCTCCCTGTCCTGATGAACAAGATGTACAGGGAGAGCTGGTGGGGGAATAGGTTACAGCTGGCTTGCAGGGCTTTATGTCCCAGCGGGACATGCAGCTCCACTACCTGTGTTTGAGACTGAGGGCCTTAGTAAATATGCCCCTATATGTTGACTGAAAAAATATTTTCTATGATTTGTTTTAAATATATTACTTATAACATCATTGTGTGAGTCCTAGTCTTGTACTTTTTGAAAGAGTAAACAGCTGATTTGCATTTATCTGTTCCACTCCATAATTTCATATAGTTCTGTCATGTGTTTATGTTTATTCTGTATTTGATTTACTGCCTTCCGCAGGTAGGCATCAATGCAGTTTACAATTAAAAAAAAAATCAACAAGAAACAGGAAAGGAACTCCATTCTAGTAGAAACAATATAGAAGAAAGATGAGAGAAAGGAAAGAGATTAAAAATAAAATACAAATACCTTGAAACAGAGGCTGAGCAAGCGTGTCATCTCTCCAGGCTATCTCTAATACCTAAAATCCGGAAACACTGACTCAAAGTAAAGGGTTTTAAGAGCCTCTTTGAATTTCAAATAACAGGATTCTATTTGTATGTAGTGTGGTAATTAATTTCAGAGATGTGGTGCAAGGAAAAAGAAAGCTGAGTGGTGCATAGATTCAAGCTAGGCTTGCGAGGCTGGGGGAAGTACCAAGTGACTAAAGTTTGAGATTGTAGGGCCTGATATTCAAAGGCATTTACACAGTTTATAGAGCTGCAAATCGTGTGAATGCCCCTAAGCGGGATATTCAGCGGCACTAACACGGTTACTGCCGCTGAATATCCTGAAGTAATGCTGCTATGTGCCCCGATGCTAACCGCTTAGCATTGGGGCGTGCCGGAGTCATCTTAGAGGTGGTACCTGGGGATAACTATGCAGCGGCGATATTCAGCCACTTTCCGGTTATCCCTCAGCGGTGAAAGTTAGGTACAGCAAAAGCTGTCCTAATTTTCACCGCCAGAGCTAACTGGGCAGCAGCTGAATATCACAGTGACCTTGGATATTCAATGCCGGTGGTTGGATATGGTCCTGGATTGAATATCCAGGGTTAAGGTTTGGCAGTGATGGCTATGCGCCTTAGTGGCACATAGCCATCATAAATGAATATCGGGCCTGTAATGTCCATAAGTATGTAGGAGAATTTTGAAGTGAAAGCGATAGGTCAAGGGTAGCCAATGGTCCCGGAAGAATAAAAGGGATACACAATTGAATTTTGCTGCATTTGTGAGGAGACAAATTGCCTTGTTCTACACAAGTTGAAGTTTCTTTAACTGGGAGGATCGGCGACCACAGTACACGGAGTTACAATAGTCCAACTTTGATTTAAGCAAGGCGTGTAACAGTATCTGTAGTATCTCCCATTAGCTATCTCTTCTCCAAGCTGTAGATCCTTAACCTCTTTAGCCTTTCTTCATGAAGAGTCATTCCTCTTTATCACTGATTGCCTTTCTCTATACCATTTCTAATTCAACTATATCTTTTTTGAAATGGGGTAACCAGAATTGCATGCAATTTTCAAGGTGTAATTGCACCATGGAACAATAGAAAGAGTCAGTTGAGCTGGCTCAGTTGCCACTCCTGTGTCTCCGGTGCCTGGCCCCTTGCTGCCTTCGATCTGATTTAAAATGATAAACTCACACTGCTGACTTTTTGCTCCAAACTGCTAGTAGTAAGAACAGCACTTTTCCCTTGTGCAAAGGATTTCAGCACTCTAGTGAATGCCTCTGCTCACTCATTTCAATGCTTTCTGCTCGGCATAATGGGAAGGGACAATCGCTTTGTTTGCAGGGCTTAGTGATGACTCCGACGCCAAGCCCAATCAGGGAGCCCCTCACATGTTAATCCCTGTACTGGGCATTTCTAATGTATTTTTTGCCAGAGGAGCACAATATAATACCGGTTTGTAAGGGCTCTGTGGAATGAGCCTGAACACAGCCCCCATGTTTCATCATCTCAACAAGGGAAGAAAACTCCTGAGACCTCATAGAAGAGCTCAGATATCTGCACTTGGATCCCTTTGAAGTGTTTCAAACATTGTTGGAATTAAAAAAGAAATTTAAACATAAATTACTGTGATTGCTGTAATGCTTGCCTGCGAAAAGCACACTAATTGCACCATAAGAACCTGAAGTGCAAGCTTGCTGTGAGATCTTTTTTTAACAGATGAACTATTAAATAGATAAGCTTTACAACTCCATAATTGAGGTAATGAATCTTTCTAAACCATTCTTGTTCATGTTGGTTTTGGAGAAAACTGCTTAAAATCAGGAACTCAGAGTTCATGTATTATGCAGTAGACGCATTTTAAAAGCATTCATTATTTCTGCTATCATAGGATAGTCAGCAGTTTCTAGCATTGCCTTTAAATGAGAAGATATAATGACTTGACGTGGCAGTTTGTCTTTTCACTTAATAGTAGTCCATGCCATTGTCTACTGCTGGAAGCCCCCAGTTGTTCATAGAGAGCAGCTTACTAACAAGTGTCATTTACAGTTCTTAACGTTTGCAGTCTAAATCACATAGTATTTAATATAGAAGAATTCATCAGCAATCATTGAACAGAAGGCATTTCCTGGCAGTATCATTAACCTACCATGGTTTTAAGAGAATGCCTGATATATATATATATATATATATATTTAGTGCTGCTAAGTCAGTGCTGACTCCTGGTGAACCAGCTGCCTCTGGGTTTTCTTGGCAATTTATCACCGGAAGTAGATTGCCAGGCCTTTTCTTCCAAGGTAATGGAGGGTAAAGTGACTTGACCAAGGTCACAAGGCGTGCCAGTGGGAATTGAGCCCTTGACCTTCTGTGTACTAGGCAGTTGCTCTAACCACTAGAGGTTATGATATCTAGTTTAGAAAATATAGGGGCTGATACTCAAACACATTTATGCAGTTTTTGGACCTACATATTGAATGGCACTAACCCAATTAGTGTTGCTGAATAACCTTTTCTGAGTCAGTTAAATGCCTGGTGCTATCCTGATACTGCTGGGGCATTCTGTGCACTAACGAGATAGCTAAACCGCATAGAGTTAGGACACGTAAAAGGCTGTCCTACCTTTATGCGGTTGCACAGTACTGTTAGCTACTGACTCACTGGACAAACTTCCTGAAAACATTTTGGTGAATATAATAGACAGCTTCAAGCTGAGCACAAATATAATTTCAGATTGACTGTACTGCCAAGAAAACCCAGGAACTTCTGGGTCGCCAGGAGTCAGGACTGACTCGAAGGCATGCATTGCATTTTGTATCATGAAATTAAATTTTTATTAAATTTAGCATGTTTAATCACACAATTATGCTGACATATTGCACTAGTTCACCTGAGCTAAAAATGTTTTGCTCCTGATTTTTGTTTGTACTCAGCATCTTATCATCTCATGCTTCTCATCTCAGGGGTATGTTTACTAAACTGCGTTAGTGCGATTCGTGTTAGCCGCGGTAGAGACTGAAACCCCAAATAAGGACATGGGCGGTACATCGTTTCCGAGAACGCGCCGAGAACGCGTTACAAGGCGCCATAAATGAACGAGCGCTACAGGGCACATTACCGCGCGTTAATCTTAAGAAGGCGCGCAGGCATACAAGCACAGCAACAGAGCTGTAGCACAATGGTTACAACACTGACTGATGGTACAGGGGGTCACGGGTTTGATCCCCAGTGGGCCTAATGTATAAGGCTGGCTGAGGCAGCATCCTTTACATTTAAGTAGTGATTGTTGAGGCATGTGACGTGTATTTTAATTAGTGCTGCCAGCAAACACACCCTCACGGTGGCATAACCTAAGGTGCCGCATAAGGCACCCCATAAAGCACTCCATAGGGCACATTATAAAGTGTACTGTCAGCCAAGGCACCCTATAATGTCCCCTATAGGACACCTTATAAGGCTGTGAACAAAGCCCTGGCTGGCTGCAGAAGAACTGCAGCTGTGGTTACCAGGATAGGGGTAACCCACCCGTACCCAAGATGCACTGCACATGCAAATCAGCAGACGAGAGATGGGCACAAGATTGGGTATGCACCCCCACAGCACCTGGCCTTGTAGGGGGAACAGACCGTGTGTGGCACTGCCACGGAGTAGCCACACACAGTCACATTGTGTGGGTACTGTGCCCAGCCTGAGGTTGAGGTGGGGCGCCCAGCACCAGGTCCACAGCACCTTTCATGGCTGAAATACGCCATGCTGCAGGTCCTCATCAGTGTGTGCTAGGTAGTTCAGTTAGACACACCTGGGATACATCTGTGTCCTGCTGTATGTCTAGTCCCTATGGGCGATGCTGCACCCAGAATAGTGCATATCCTGTGTTGGTGCCATCGTTACCTGCTGTAGGTGAAGGAGGGGGGTGTATGGACCCATAGGCAGATTATGTACCACCACACAACCCACCCTCTGGGGCTCAGGGTGGGAAACAGGATCACCCACCAATAGATCCACAGTCTACCTCCCTGCAATGGCAGCAGAAGAGGGGACCAGCAACCCCAGTCCTGCTGGGGAACAGACAGAGCGGTACACATCCATAACGCAATAGCAGACAGAAGGCCTGGAAATGCTCAGCTGCCCCCCACCATTATCTGACATTCTCCAGCAGCAAGCCTTCAGCCGCTGCACCCTGCAAGGTGTTCCAGCAAGACACATACTAGCTGCAGACAGTCCACCAGCTAGTCCATACGGCATGGTCCTGGAGGAGATGCATGTACCCAGAACGGGGATATCAGCATACACACCAAGAAAATAAGTCAGTGATTGGGCCCCAAAAGGAAACCCATAAATATCACATGAGAGAAATGCTATATAGCACTATGGGGGAACCTAGCCATGCCATGGTCACTGCTCAGTCAGGGTGAGAGTGACCTCCCAGCAGGACATGCTATGGCCACCCTGTCCGTGCAGGTGGTGGCCAGGCACTACAATGTCCGAGCCATTGCCCTATGCCGTGTGCAGATGCATCCAGGCCAGGTCACCATATCCAGGCTATTCCCACGGTACCTTGCTCCTCATTATGCACATTAGCAGGCCAATACTGGCAACAGTGCTAGCAGTGTGGGCTGCGGAGGGTGTTGGCAGCCACCACACACTGGATAGACAGACACACACTCCCCACACCTATGCCAGCATTATGCAACTATAGAGGTGTTGGGCAGCCCAGGCCACCACACCAGTCCTGGGCACAGTGCAGGTATGGCTATGGTACGCAATACTGTAGGAGTCACTCCCCAGGTTGGTAAACACTGTCAGACACAAGACCTGTAGCACACTCCACAGACATCAGAAAGGTTGCTATGATGCAGCTCACTCAGAAAAGTGTACTTAACCTAGGAATTGCTATCTGCCAGTACTCATAGCAACCTCTTTAAAGATGTGTACCATATTCCAAGGTTTAGGGTGGCATTACTAAGGTATGCAAGTGCTAGTATTGGGAGATGCACGCAGAGCCCAATGTCCTGCCTCTCCAGGAGGCTTTGGATAATGGGGCCTGTGGGTGCAGGTGTATCTGCCCCCGTTGGCTGCTGCTTTACGGCAGAGGTTCCCAACTCCAGCCCTGTGGTGCCAAACACTGTTCGGGTTTTCATGCTGTCCCTCATGAATATGCATGAGATACATTTGCATACCATGGGGTGGCGCATAGAAATGCAGCACAGGCATCTTTATCAGAGACAGCATGGAACCGGAATGGTGTTTGGCCCTCCAGGACTGCATTTGGGAGGCTCTGCTCTAGGTAATGTGCACGTTTATGGTGTCTGTGCTCTGTAGGGTAAAATGTAGGTGTCTTGGGCATGTTTACGTCATCTGCAATAAAGGTGCTGTCTGTATTAGCACGTTGTAGTAGTGGGTAAAATATGGGGACTGGGTTGGCAGGTACCACAGCTGGGACTTGAACCTGTGACCCTCTGCTTCTGAATACACTGGTTTTGTGCACTGCACCACCTTGTTGTTACAGAGTCAGTGCATTCCTTGGTGATACCATGACTGTTCGTCAGACAGGGCTCATCTGTTGTAGTACACGGCACCCACCTACACAGGGCTAGGCCACGGTCTGCTCTGGGCAGCTGCCACTGCCCCCTCCACCACCAGTATCCCTCAGCCACCATGCTGACATGCCCTTCTGCTGGTGGTGCTGGTGGTGCGCAGTCTCAGGCCATCCAGTGTGCAGGTAGGCAGCTGCCTATGGTGCGGGTTCTGTGGTAGAGGTGCCTGTATAGGTGTCCATGCATCCCCCCAGCACCGCCTGTCAATGTTCCGTGCCCTTGGGGGTAGCTGCTGGGTACTATCCCCTGTGACACTGTGGGAAACACAGTCGTGCCCATGTTGGGCCTTCAGCAGTTGCTGTCTGGCTGCTCTGCTGCTTCAGCATTCATATGGGCCACCTAGGCATCGCCCTAGTCCGCACTGTGGCCCAGCTGCACCACAGCATGTGCCGCCTGCGGCCCTCTGTATCCCCTTCTCCGGCATCTGTCCAGTTGCCGTTCCGACATGCCCGCCCTGATGTTGCGGGACATGTGCATGCCATAGGAACCCTGTCCGATGGTGGGGAAAACCCTGAGCAGCGCTATTTCACTGTGGGCTCATTCACCTTGTATGGGGACGGATTATAGACCCTTCCACGATTTATATCTATTCTATGGAGCTTACTTGGGGGGGGGGGGAGGGGTTGATGTTTCTCATTGATACCACTATTGGCCAGCTTGGTTATGGTTTTTTTCCAGTTTGTTGGGGTCATTTTCAGTGTTTATGTGCCCTTTTGTTCTGTGCACATGTATCACACTTATCACTTTTTTTAGGTTTTCCTGCCTGGGCTGTACATTGCTGACACTGAAATGGTTTCTCTCCCCTGTAATGTGCATTTAACGGCAGGTTTTCATTTGCGTTGGAATTGAGCTCTTCAGATCAGCGCGTTAGTGTGAAGGGAGCCTCTCCCCACCCACTCTCCGCCCATTGACTCCTTCTCTCCGCCCTCTCTCCACCTTCTGCGGTGTTTTACCGCGCCTCTGGGCATTACGATCGTTAGCGCATCATAACGCGCGTTATGTAACGTTAACGATCATAAGCACAGCATAACGCGCGTTATGCTGCGCTTACGATCGTTTATATTACATAACGCGCATTATGTAGATTACCGCAGTTTAGTAAACATACCCCTCAGTGTCCAACAATTGTCGGCCAGCATTGATGAGTTCCAGTTGCCCTGATACTGCTTTTACATTGGCACAATGTTCTGGTGAAACCTTTCACTATGTTCGTTGTTGTTTGCACCAAGATTAGCAGGGAAGAATTCCAAGTGTGAATGCAGAAAATGAACCTTCAGTGATATGTTGCACTACACGGTTTTGTATGCTTGAAGCATGTCAACCAGCTGGATGTAGTTTGGTGCCCTGAAATTGCCAAGAAAATTCTCAACAACATCCCTGAATGCCTTCCATGCAATTTTCTCAGGCCACACTAGCAGATCTTTGAATTGCTTGTCATTGATGACATGTCTGCCTTGTGGACCCACAAAAATGCCGTTCTTAATCTTGGCATCAGTTATTCTTGGAAACATCTGTCTCAAAGATCGAAATCCTTCACCTTCTTGCTCATCACTTTCATGACGTTTTTCATCAGTCCGAGTTTTATATGAAGAGGATACAAAAATATCTTACTTGTGTGGACAAGTGGTTCATGTGCCACAATTTTCTGTCCTGGAACCAAACTCTTATGGAATGGCCAATTCTTTTTAATGTAATGAGACTCTCTAGCATGGGAGTCCCATTCGCAAATGAAACAACAGTACTTGGTATACCCGAGCTGCATTCCTAGTAGTAGTGCCACGATTTTTAGACCACCTCAGATGTTCCAGTTGTAGTTGTGTACTGTATATGTTTCAACAACAGTTCCATGTTTTCGTAGGTTTCTTTCATGTGTGCTGCATAGGCAATTGGTATTGAAGGGTGGACATTGCCATTATGTAACAAGACAGCTTTCAGGCTTAACAGTGAAGAACTGAAAATGCACCATTGTTGTGGGTCATGCTCACAACCCAAAGCCATGAACAGCCCATCAATGTAAGTGCAGAAACAGAGGTTGTGAACCCGCGTAAAGAAATTTTTCATATTTTCTTGGCGGGTCCGAAAGACAGACATTTTCGTACCTAGTGACAGCAAACCCCCCATCCTTGCAATCTTGAACCAAGTAGTTCAGCTTTTGTTTTTGACAAACTTACTGTAAGTCCCTCACCAGGTAAATCAATTCTAATTGCGTTATCAGATGAGGGACACTGGACATAATCGGTTCAAAATCTGCAACACGTCTGGCCTGTGTATTGTGGCATTTTCATCTGCCTCATCTAGGCTCCATGTCTCTGGTGGCTTCGGTACTAGCATACTGTCATGTGGCACTGGTCTCATGGCTGAAGGCAGACTGGGGTATTCAATAGATTTCTTATTTTTAGCAGAGAAGTCAGATACATTGGTCAGACAGAAGTAAGAGTCCGTCACGTGATCCTTCTGTTCTCGCCATATCATCGGGACTGCAAACGACATTGACTTCCAAGTAACTCTGAGCCAAGCTCTGAAATGGACAGTACGTGTTGCACAGCAAATGTGAGGAGCCCAGGATTTGTCTTGATCGCCAACTTTACAACTGTAGTAGAGCTCCTATGCTTTCTTAATAAGTGCAGTCATGCTGCATCTTTGAGGCTTTAACGTATACTCACCACAAATGTAAAAGAGTACATTGTGGCTGTTGCGACATTGATGAGACATTTCTACTGTAATAAATCATTGTTTAAACAAGAAGCTCACATGTAAATGCTATTGTTAAGTACACAAACTGATATCAATGTCATGCATAGCATCTGTGTAGGAAAGCTACTTTTATAGCCTGTCCTGCCTCCTGAGCAGTAGCATTTCCATTGCATGTTGTGAGCCTGCACTGAGTGCATGCCCAGGCATGCCTGGACCAAACAAAACAGCTTACTTTCTGGGCAACATATGAGTAGACTTAAAATATGCGAGGAAATCACAAAAATAGGCAATTGCAAAAAAAAAAAAAATGGTGTGTGATAGGAATGTTTCAAGGGATTTTTGTGATCAGAAACCCCAAATCCATAAGATATACCCAAAAGTGTTCAGGAAGCAAAATCTTTGTTGTCCAGTTATTGCTGCTAACCTGATTGCAGGATAGTAATCTGGCCAAATCGGATATTCATTGACAGTCGTTGAATATGCACCATGCAGAATATCTGATTGTAAACTAAAGTGGCAGTGTCCAGCTGTTTTGACAGTGCTAGCTGCTGCCTCTAAAAATAGACCCTCTAGTGATTTTTGCCAGCTGTGATATTTGGAGGATATTTTCTGATAGAAGAAGCCTTGAAAACAGGATTTAAAATAAATGCTGAAACATCTACAGTATTTAAATAATCGGGCTGATATTCAAAGCAAGTTATACATTTAGGGCTCGATATTGCACGAGGCACCGAAGCAGCTTATAAGTGGTTAAGAAACAACACTCAGGAAAGGGGCATGAATCGTGAGTAAGGCAGAGTACATGCGGGTAAGAGGAGAGTATTGCCATGTATCGGATAAAGAGCAGCCAGCGGCAAAATCCACATATCCAGGTAGCATGGAAGTGGTCATATTCATTGTATATGCGCAGACACACTCAAAACAATATTGGCCCATAAACTGTGAAAGATGCAGAAGAGTGTGGCAAACTGCTCAAGTGAAATATGGGCAAAGTGGGAAATGAGCCGGGGTTACACGGGGATGTGGCACCCCATGAATGGGTATGGGAGTCCCGAACATGCGAAACACGGGTAATGTGTACTGACATACCCGGATCGCATATGTCACAATGCTTGTAGCTGTTCATTGGCTTGCCCAAGCGAAACTTGGGTACTGTGTACCGCCATACCTGGGTAATGACTGTGCTAGTGCAGAAGAACCCTCTGGCTGGGCTGATACACAGCAGTAGCAGAATATAGAAAGACTAGGGGCCATGCAATGAAGCTACAGGGTAAACTATTTAAGACTAATAAAAGAAAATATTTTTTCACTCAACGTGTAATCAAACTCTAGAATGTAGAGGATGTAGTAAAGGCTGTTAGTGTAGCTGGGTTTAAAAAAGGTTTGGACAAGTTCCTGGAGGAAAGGTCCATAAACCATTATTAAGAAGTGACCGAAGATATCAATGCTTGACCCAGTACAAGCATTGTGGAACTTGTGTCTCTTGGGGAAACTGCTAGGTACATATGACCTAGATTGGCCATTGGAAACAGAATACTGGGCTTGATGGACCTTGGTCTGACCCAGTATGGCATATCTTATGTTATGTTCTTATGGCCACCAGGAGGATGGAGAATTTCAGTCCTACTGAGGCAGAGACCCTCGCCAGGAAGGTCCTGCAATATAAGTAGGTGCTTTACCCCTGAGGGAACCACAGGACAAACCTGCACCTCTTGACAGCCATCTGCCAGGGGATCCAGTTGCAGGTGAGCAACCAGTGGGATATGTAGGGCCTGGGAAGACATTGGGGGGATGGGCTGAGCAGCAGCCCATTTTGAACACACTGCCACAGGCCCAGCTGTGGGAGAGTGAATACCAGTGAGGATGGGTCATGACACTTGCAGTCCCCAGAACCATGTCCCTGGGTCCTGTACCTGCCAGTCACTGCAATGCACAATGGATATCCTTGCCAAGCTAGGATGCCTAAAAGTCAGTGACTGCAGTAAGCACATGGGAGGATGCTAGAGCGCCCTCTGGCAGGGGATATATAGCAAATGCATGGGCAATAATGACATCCACACAGATTGGGAACAGTCCACCATTGGGGGCCTGTTGGGGAGGTGGATTTTTCAGGAGTGTGAGTTCTGTGCAGTGGCATACAACAGGGGCTATGCAGACATGACCATCGCTGGAACCGCAAACTTGCACAAGGCAAAGCTGGGCCAAAAATGGAGTCGAAATAGGGAGGGCCAGAAGTTGGCATGGTGGTCATATAGGAAGGCCAGAGGGAAATAGAGGAGGGACAGTGCAGCCAACTGAGGGCAAGACCTGAGCAGTAATGTGACATAGTGCGGTGTCTGGTCGGAAATGTTGGGGAGGCAGGTGGTGGCATGTGTCAAGGTGTCAGGGCTTGGTGGTGATGGTAAGGGACAGTGAGGGGGCATGTGGCAATGGAAAATGAGACCATTGGGACAGGTCATGAGGGCCAAGACTAGTAATGTCTATCAGTCTCCCACAGTGAATATGTTGTGAGACGCACACTGGAGGCACGTAGATCAATTGTTTACAACATCAAAATGTAAAAAGAGTAGGGGACATGCAATGAAGCTACAATGTAACCCATATAAGACTAAAAAGAGAAAATATTTTTTCACTCAATGCATAATCACTCCTGAGTTTGTTACTGGAGAAATGTAGTGAAAGCTGTTAGTGTAGCTGGGTTTATAAAAGGTTTGGACAAGTTCCTGGAGGAAAGGTCCATAAACCATTATTAAAGGGGACCTGGGAAATCCACTGCTTGTCCCAATATAAACATTGTGGAACCTGTGTCTTCTGGAGAAACTGTGAGGTACTTGTGACCTAGATTGCCCACTGTTGGAAACAGGATACTGGGCTTGATGGACCTTGGTATGACCCAGTATGGCATATATTATGTTCTTATGTTCTTAAGTGCAAATTCCACACCTTGTGGTGACAGAGGCCAGCCTACATCCAGCACCTCAGGGAGAAGGATGCCACAGCTGCAGTTAAGTGGGGAATGGGGCAGTCATCATGGCACCAGGAAGAACAGCAATGACCTGTACGTAGAAACAGCTAACAACCAGTACGCACACAATCAGGACAAACAAAACCAAAGGCCAAGTAAGTAACACCAATAAAGTGTGTCTTCCAGGTAGCACAAATCTAATGTCCCACCATCCATCTCCCCACGGCTCGTGAAGCAGAGCCATCATGCTCCTAGCCCCTACAGGACCCCAGTTGCCAGCATGATGCTATGGTCTGCCACCTGTAGCACCACCTCAGTGACTCCAGGTGGGGAGGGGGACTGGAGGGCATCACCAGCAGGCCAATGGATCCAGACCACCACTGCAGAAGAGATGGCAGAAGAGGAGAAGGAGAATGTCAGGATTGAGGAGGAGGAGGCAGGCAGGTTGGAGGAGGAGGGGGAGGAGGGTGCAGGCAGGATGGAGAAGGAGTGGGAGGAGGCAGACAGGCTGGAGGTAGAGGTGGAGGAGGAGGGGGCAGTGCAGGCAGGCAGGTCAGAGAAGAGGGAGGGCCTGGATGCAGGCACGATGGCAGAGAGTGAGGTGGTGGGGCAGGCAAAATGGAGGGGGAGGATGCAGCCAGGATAGAAGAGGAGGAGGAGGGGCTGCAGGTGGAGAAGACATGTTACTATGCTGGCAACAGGGTGGCCGCAGTGGTGCCCAAGAAGGAGCCGTGTGAGAAGATGGGGCACCTGCAGTGCCATCAACCCCCCAGCTGAGGATGGACACCCCGCCATGCCAACTGCCATCAAACGTGGATGATGGAGCTTCTGTGGGAGGCAATGTGGATGCCCCAGGCCCCAGTCCATGCCAGTGGCCAGGACCAGCACTAGCTATCCAAGGGCAGGGCCCCTCCCACAGGGCCACAATCTGCTGTTCCTGATGCACTGACCAGCCTGGTGCAGAAGATGTGGCTTCTCTGTGAGGTCTTTCATGACTCTGCTGCACTGCTCAGTCAGGGTCTACAATCTGTGGTGGTGCCCCCGATGAGTCACAGGGAGGATCCCCCAGTCCCATAGCACCAGGGTTCCACAACTCCAGATAGCCATTTTGCAGAGAAGGACTGTTGTGTTGGCCAGGCCAATGGACTGGTAACATGCAACCAGGGTCTATGTCCCTGCTACACTCTGTGTGGCCACATATTTCTCCAGTGACCCAGATATGGGAAACCATCACTAACCTCTCACAATGTACAAGGCATGAGCACAAAGTTTTGGGACCTACACAATAATCCAAGAGTCAGAACACTGGCAGTTAGCACATGCTGCCTCCAACAATATTGTGCACCCCCAATATGACCCATCTCCATCAGCATGCCTGCCACTGCATGCAATGATAGTGATGTGCCGCAGTCACCTGTCTCTACAACTACTGCAGTGACATTTGCTTACTGGTCTCCAAATCATCGGAACTCCTTCCTTGCAATGTTCATGTCCTGACTGGGAATCAACAAACATCACTGGGTATGCGGTACAGTGACTGTGGAGGCTGATTGATGAGCAGACACACATCTCACCACCACATCAACAGTACAAATGGATTGTGCCAACCTGCAACTGCTGTCCAAGACCTGAGCAACAGTTCAAGGTAGAACACAAACATCCGTAGGTGATAATGGGAGCAGTACAGAACAGCTGCACCAAACAGTGGTGGTTATGAAAATTTTTATTGGACAAATGTTGGAAAGCAATGAGCACAAATGCTTGAAGCCTAGTCAACACAATTCCTGACCTGGAAACCCTAATGGTGGGAATGGAACTGGATATTGTGGCCATTACAGAAACTTAGTTTAACGAGTAGGATGAATGGGATATAGCCATAGCTGGCTATAATCTATTTATAAGAGAAAGAGAGCATAGAAAAGGAGGGAGAGTAGCCCTATATGTCAAAAGCAATATTAAGCTGCTGAAATGCAGGGGACATGGGGAAAAGAAGAAGCGCTGTGGATTATGTTGGAAAGAGGAGATGGTCCTGTAATCTATACTAGTGTAGTCTACAGGCCTCCAACTCAGACCGAAGAAATAGATTGCAAATTGATTATTCATATTGCAAAGATAGCCATGAAGGGGGAAATAATCATATTGGGTGAATTTAATCTACCCGATGTGGATTGGAGTATCCCTCCTGCAAATCTAGAAAGAAGTAAAAAAAAATATGGATGCCTTCCAAGATGCATTTCTTAGACAAATGGTGATGGAACCAACCAGGGAAAGCTCAATGCTAGATTTAGTACTCATCAATGGAGATAGTGTGTTGAATATCAGGGTGGGTTCCCAGGTGAGCAGCAGTGGTCATCACACGGAGTGGTTTGATGTAAAAGCCAAGGTGGAGTCCAATCACAGCAAGCTCAAAGTCCTAGACTTCAAAAACACTGACTTCAGTAAAATGGCCAAGTGCCTGAAGGAGGAGTTGACAGGATGGGAGGGGATAAGGTTTATGGAATTGCAGTGGGATAAACTAAAGGAGATAATAAAAGGGGCAACAGAACATATGTAAGGAAAGTAAATAAAAACAAGAGGAAAGGGAAACTTATTTGGTTCTCCAAAGAAGTGGCTGTACAAATAAAGTCAAAAAACACAGCTTTCACAAAATTCAGAAGTTTGCAAACAGAGGAACACAGAAAAGAATACAGGATAAAACTAAAAGAGGCAAAAAGAGAAATAAGGATAGCAAAATCCAAGGCAGAAGAAAAGATGGCTAAAGATGTGAAGTGTGGCGATAAAACATTTTTCAGGTATATTCGGGAGAGGAAGAAAATAAGAGGTGGAATTGCAGGACTCAAAAGTGCTGGGAATGGATTTGTGGAAAGTGACATTGAAAAAGCGAAAATGCTAAAGAAATACTTCTGTTTTTAGTAAAGAAAATCCTGAAGAAGGACCATCTGTGACTGAGAAATATACAAATGGGAAGAGAGTAGATACCACATCATTCCCAAAAGATGATGTGTTAGAACAGCTTGCAAAACTGAAAGTGGACAAGGCCATGGGACCAGATGGGATACATCCCAGGATACTGAAAGATCTCAGAGAGGTTCTTGCAGGGCTGTTAAAAGGATGTTTTTAAAAGATCCTTGGAGAAAGGAGAAGTTCTACAGGACTGGAGAAGAGCTGATGTGGTACCTCTTCCCAAAAGTGGTAATACGGAAGGAGTAACAAACTCCAGACCAGTAAGCCTTACATCAGTGGCGGGAAAAGTAATGGAGGCTCTCCTGAAAGAGCAAATAGTGAACTTTCTCGAAACCAAGAAGTTGAATGATCTGAGGCAACATAGTTTTACCAAAGGATGATCTTGCCAAACAAATCTGAATGAGTTCTTTGACTGGGTGACCAGAGAACTAGATCAAGGGTATTCGATGGCTGTGATGTACCTAGATTTCAACAAAGCCTTTGATACTGTTTCTCACAGGAGGCTTATCAATAAACTAAACATCTTGGGGATGGGTCCCAAGGTGGTGAACTGTATCAGAAATTGGTTGACTGACAGAAGGTGATGGTTAGCGGTGTGCCCCAGGGTTCGTTCCTGGGACTGGTACTGTTCAATGTATTTGTGAGTGATATTGCTTAGGGACTGAATGGAAAAATCTGTCTTTTTGCAGATGACATGAAAATTTTCAACTGAGTGGACTCCCCTGAGGGAGTGGATAACATGAGAAAAGATCTACAAAAGCTGGAAGAATGGTCTAATGCTTGGTAGTTAAGATTTAATGTGAAGAAGTGCAGTGCCATGCACTTGGGAAGCAGAAATCCAAGGGAATTGTATGTGATAAGGGGCGAGAGGTTGGTGTGCACAAACCAGGAGAAGGAAAGATTTAATGTGAAGAAGTGCAGTGCCATGCACTTGGGAAGCAGAAATCCAAGGGAATTGTATGTGATAAGGGGCGAGAGGTTAGTGTGCACAAACCAGGAGAAGGACCTCGGAGTGATTGTTTCAGAGGATCTCAAGGTGGCGAAACAGTGAGATAAGGCAGTGGCCAAAGCCAGAAGGATGCTGAGTTGCATACAGAGAGAATTACCAGTAGGAAGGAAGAGGTACTAATGCCACTGTAAAGTTGCTGGTGAAGCCTCACTTGGAATATTGTGTTCAGTTTTGGAGACCATATCTCGCAAAGGATATAAAAAGACTGGAAACAGTTCAGAGGAAGGTGACCAAAATGATTTGGAGCGTGCGTCAGAAGACGTATGAGAAGAGATTTGAAGATCTAAATACGTACACTCTGGAGGAGAGGAGGGACAGGGGTGATATGATTCAGATCTTTAAATATTTAAAGAGTATTAATGAAAAAACAAACCTCTTCCAAAGACGGGGAAGCTGTAAAACTAGAGGGCATAACATGAAGCTGCAAGGGGGTAAACTGAAAGGTAATGTCAGAAAATACTTTTTCACTGAAAGGGTGGTGGATGCTTGGAATGCCCTCCCAATGGAAGTGGTAGGGGCAAATACAGTGACAGAATTCAAAATGGCATGGGACAGACAGAGTAGATCCCTTTATAGCAACAGGATAAAATCAAAATAAACATAACTCTCTCCTATATCTCAACAAATAGGGGTGACTTACATGGAACGGTGGGTACACCCCTAAACATAAGCATGGGGAGGGGTGACTTGCATGGAGCGGCAGGTGCACATACTCTTACTGCCTTGCTGGCAGATTAGATGGACCATACTGTTCTTTATCTGCCGTCAGATACTGTGGTACTATGTAACCCCAACGCATTTCAGCTGAACTCCTTCTTCAGGGGGTATTAGCCTCAGAAATCAATTATTAAGATAAAAAAGTCATAAAAACAACCAATAGTAAGGTACAAGCATGTACACTGAAATATAAATATAAAATAAAATCGTAAAAATGAATACGCAGACACAAATGGATTAAATAAATAAATATCAGTGAACCCGTGTGGAAAATAGCAAATGCACTATGAATACCTAATGTAAAAACAGTGTGTTCAAACATTTACAAATGGATGATAAAGGCTGTGGACCAAGCTGTTCTGAGAAAGAGACACAACAGTGGTATTTCATATTATCAAATACAACAACATGTGGGAGGGACGAGGAGGACATCAATTGTTATGGATACTTATAAACTACCGGGTATAAAGACCACTAGAGTGCAAAAATGTAACAAATAAAGCACAGGAACCATCTTAGTTGGGATGTACATATGAGGATAGGATTGTAAGAAACCAAGTAAGAGCCCTTCGGGGACGAGGAAATGTATCCAGTACCTGCTTGTGGTGTGTGTAAACCGCTCTGATGCCCTTCAGCCTGGGCAGTATATCAAAAAATTGCATAACAAACATATAATATATAAACTCACTGTGATTCTGCTTCCAAAATGGTATGAAATTAAAACACATATTTGTGTCCTAGTGGAACCAAAGACTAAAAGTCAGATGTGAAGAGTGTCATGGATGAGAATGCCATCAGTAAGAAATCATAAATTACTTGCCTCTTAAGCTGGACACTGCACATTCAGGAATGACAAATACTGGCAGAGAAAGAACGGAGGGGATCTACCATTGTTTAAAAGGACTCGCGCCAAAAAACTAAGGTCAGAAGTCGATGAGTTGAAAACCTTTAAAACGGCTGTGTAGTATCTCAGAAATCAGTATAAAATATAAAATGTGTATGGTGGTAGAAAAGCTTGTAATATGAATGATGTGGACGGCCAAAAAAGATAATGTACCGCAAGTCATAGTATTACTATTCAAAGGGCCGATGGCATATGCTGTGCACAGTCAAAATAAAAAAATAGTAGTGACCTAATGCTGTAAACCAATAGTGAAAATGTCATTGGGATTAAACTGGCGGGATCAATAGGAAAGCATTATGAAATTAAAATTAGAAGAGCTGCCAATGAAATGTCGGTCTTTATATTCAATAGTTTTTAAGAATCCATAACAACTGATGCCCTCCTTGTCCATCCCACATGTTGTTGTATTTGGTAATATGAAATACAACTGTTGTGTCTCTCAGAACAGCTTGATGCACAACTTTTTGATTGTCATCTGTTTGTAAATGTTTTAACATACTATTTTGCATTTAGTATTCATAGTGAATTTGCTATTTTTTATATTGGTTCACTGGTATTTATTTATTTTATCCATTTGTGTTTGTGTATTCATTTTTACACTTCTTATATTTATATTTGAGTGTACATGCTTGTATCTTACTATTGGTTGTTTTTATGATTTTTTTTATTTTTGTGATCGATTTCTGAGGCTAATACCCCCTGAAAAAGGTGTCCAGCTGAAACGCGTTGGGGTTGTCCAATTAAAGTTTTCATAACCATCACTGTTTGGTGCACCTGTTCTGTACTGCTCCCAAGATCTGAGCAGGCCTCTGGATGATGACCAACTATGTACACATTGTGCGTCACGCACTGCTGCAACCTTGTTTGCACTCCTGCCTGTGGCTGGGACCCATGAACCTTTGGCTATGTCAACTCGTAGATGGTCATTTCGGATATGTCTTGGCTGGTAAGACACATGTATTCATTGCTATACATGTGCTGTAATGTGGCAGATATCTCCCAGCGTGAATATCCACAGTTCAGGCAGAATGTACAGTGATACATGGTTGCTACTCAGTTTTGTCACCCATCGTAGATCTGAGGAACTGCGTTTGCACAATAACCAACATCATGACATTGACAGGTGCTGGAGTGCTGCTGCCACTCCAAGCCCTGCAGATGTGCTGTACTTAATAGGTTCCTGCATGCTTTGATAGCTTTTTGGTGAATGTATTGTTATGTGGCCACACAACAGGTCCCATCACATTGTGCTCACACATCGTACAGACCTCTGCTGATGTATGTACCGCATTTCCCGGATTATAAGTTGCCCTTGTGTATAGGCTGCAATGGCACAATTTGGCATTTTTACATGTAAAATGCTAGTATAAGTTATTCCTGTGTATAAGTCACCAGTACAAAAATAAAGCGCAAGACAACATTGCTGTTTCTTAAAATTGGATTTATTCTGTTTCACTTTCATTTTAAAATAACACTCATTCCACATTAGATTTGTTTTGTATCACTCTCAGGAAAGCCATTGAAATCCTCATCTTTGGTGTCACTGTGAAATAATTCTGCCATTTCAGATGCCAGTTCATGTTCGTTATTGTCTTCTTCATCTTCATCTTCACAGTTATCGGGGCTCTTTAGGATCTCAGCCTTCACAAAACCTGATTTGATTATTTTATCACTCACACCCCCCAACCATGCTGTCACAACCCACCCAGTACTTTCTGCAAAAGTGGCGTGGCACATACGACTGGTAGCCATTAAACTGTGTTTTCCGTGGCACATCCAGTTTTCCCATAGGCGATGCAGCACAGCTTTGAATCTTCTGTTGATGGAAATGTCAAGCGGTTGAAGCATTTTTGTCATACCACCAGGTATAACAACTGGGAGAGTGTTCAGAGATTTAATTTTCTTCTATATGTCTTCAGTGAAATGGGCTTTCATGTTATTCATGACAAGTGGTGCTTTCTGTCTCTTGAAAAATCCGTCCGGCCACTTACTAAAGCAGCACTGCAGCCATTTCAGCATCATGCTCTCATCCATCCATCCTTTCTCATTCACATCAATAATAACGTTGGTTGGTAGAGTTTCATGTGGCATTGTCTTCCTTTTGAATATAATCATAGGTGGCAGCTTCTTTCCACTTGCACAGCAGGCTAGAAACAACGTAAAGTGTGTCTTTTTGTGTCCGGTTGTTTTAATATTTATTGTTCTAACCCCCTTTTGACTGACTGTTCTCCCTAATGGGATGTCAAAGGTTAAAGGAATCTCATCCATGTTGATTATGAAGTCCGGTGTCACTGTATGTGTTGATTTCTTTGTTATTTGTCTAATGCTTAATTTGTTTCTTAACATAAATCAGTAGCACCATGAATGACGAGCCTTGAATTCCTTGATATTCATTTCCCTGACGATATGAACTGCTTTGAATTACAGCTGCACAGTGGACAATTCACGGCCCAGTCTATGATGAACTGAAGCAGACGTGCTTCTAATTCAGGCCACCATGCTTTGCGGCCACAATTTGTTTTCTTGCTGCGTTTTATCAAGGTTAGTTTTTACTGTGTCTTCTTCCAGTATCTAACTAATTTCTCATTTATCCCAAAAGTTTGCTTGGCAGCTCTGTTACCATGTTCTTCTGCATAATGAATAACTTTCAATTTGAATTTCATGGTGTTTGAGTTCTATGCCTTCGGTGTCATCATTTTCTGTGGGGTTAAAAATAACATTTATGTTGTAACTGAAATTCAACCGGTATGCTATTTTGTATACTATTTGGTATGCTATTTACGAGTATAGTCCAAGTATGTACTAGTCTGCTGATTGGAGGGTCTGCTTGCAAGCCCTGGGTGTAGAGCAGAGGGCCCAGGGAGAAAGACTGTCTACTGCACAGTTGTATTTATATCTGTTTTGAGGGGCATAGTCCACCATGTAAATTTATTAGATAAGTCGCTCCATTATATAGGTCGCGCCATAGGTTTCTGATGTAAAAAAAATATGACTTATAATCTTGGAAATGCGTTAACAATGGGTTGTTGTACAGTGCCCCAACCATGTATATCAGACTGCCATTTGTGTGTATCTGTTGACTGTCGATTGCTGGTACTCAGTTCCAATAAATGTATATTGTTTGTAATTTGCTATGCCATCATTGCTGCCATCATAGGTGTCATTTAAGGTGGGTATCACCTAACAGCTCATGCTTTGTGAGGGTGCCTGTGGAGGTGATGGGTACAGGGGCAACACACATGTGGTACATGGCATGCACAGACCAGGGTGGTGCCCAGGATGAGGGTCACAGGGCAGGAATGCAGGTGGGGTAGGGGTAGGCCAGGCATGGAAGGGCATGGGTTTATTGAAACATGACAGAGGCCACACTGGGACTGATGAATGACCATGAGGGCCAGGATCCTGTCTCCAAGAGTGGCTGGGACAGGGCACAAGTACCTGGCTGCATCTGAGAGGGCAACACAAGTAACCCCATCTCCATCCCTAATCATGCCCTGCCCTCCCTGTTCACCATAGATATGGGCTCATGGACTCCTACCCATGACTGATGTCCACACCTGTTTGACAAGCAGCTACAGTGGCCACCCTGTGTACCTACATGCAGGGCTAGGCCTAGGGTGTCTGCAGCACTAGGCAGATGCCCTAGCCGTGCAGACCCCCCCCCCCGTGTGCTGACCCACCCTACCTCCCACCCCCCGTATACAGTGGGGTGGCTGTGGTACCAGGCTGTTGCGCACTCCTGTTATGTAAATGGTCAGTTTGGCCACAAGGCAATGCAGAGATATCCCATGTGCATGACTACAAACGCTACCTGGGTATACAGTAGAGCAGAATAATCCATACACCCGTGTTAGTGACTGCCCGTTGTGATGAGGAAGTTCCATTTCCTACCTTAAAAACACAGGATTCACTGAATTCTAGTCTTGAAGCTGACAGGCAGGCAGGCCATGTGAGCAGCAGTTGTCAGGGGCGACATAAACAAACCCAGCCACGGGGTTTGCAAACACGCCCAGCTGAAAAACATTCCCCAGTTCCTAATAGCTTGCACCTGGATAGGGGAAGAGCTAATAGCCATTATAAGAGTCACGCAGGAAATACAGAGTCGGAACTGGCTGGACTAGGTGAACTGTTAGAACTAGCTGAACCAGCTGATCTAGAGGAAGAAGGAGGAGTTTCAGACTCTGACCCAGGACGTAAGTCAGAACCAGAACTAGGAAGAGTTTACCACAGAAACTACCCAGAGTTCTGCAGGAGAAAGCAGCTAGTGAGGTCAGAGAACAGCTATAAGTGTTCTACTGATAGCAAGCCGTTTGGAGCTCAGAAGCAACGTTCCAACTGGAGTGATTGGAAGCCTAAAGACAAACAGTATGTATTTGAGAGCTGTAGCCTGGAGAATGCCTCTGGTAGAAAGCTAAAGTTTACTGATAAAATAAATACCTGCAGGGTTAACGCTGAGAAGCCTCGTGTGGGAAATCCTAGGTGGGGGCAGGGCTGTAACACCCAGCCGAGGGATTTGTGCACAGAGCTGAAGAGAGAGCAGTTAACACCTCTAGAGAGAGAAAGGTATTTCCCTGAAGATGTGTGCATGTCTGAGGAAGATATATTAGAAGTTCCTAAGCCTCAGAGAAAACCCCGAAGGTTTAAACTTGGTGCTAATAGGGGAGAAGAATATTGTTTATCAAAGCCTGAAGCTAGAGCCAATAAGCATTCCAAGGGTAGAACCCCCTACAAGAAGTTGGACTCTAAAAACCCTGAATGGTGGCTTCCCTCTCTCCCAGACACCGAGGAATACGGTAGCTGTTATTCTAGCCCTAAAGGGAGTTGGGCAGAGAGACACTGTGACGGCACGTTACAGGGGAACTTGCAGAGATATTGTGACAAGGAGAACCCAGATAATATTGAATGCATGCAAGAGCCTATGGTCATTGATACACGCAGTGAATGTTCATTTGATGGTGACCCAATGGACTGCACATTGATTTTCTCTGATAAAGTGACGTCTTTTTGCTAGTCAAAAGGCTGTATAGTGTGTAAAGCAAACACTACAAGTGAAGAGTGCTGTTTGCACATAGAGAAACTATGTGCTGAGTTTTGCAGGTTTAACCTTGACCCTTTACTTTAAGAAGCAAGAAGAGGCTGGTCTAATTTCCTTTGTGTTTTGCCAGAAAATATGGTTTATTTGTTTTGAGTATTGTGTTATATTACCTGAAGAATCTGACCCCGGGAGGGGAAATAAATCCTTTTACCTTAAACCACTCGTGTTCACAACTACTTAATCGCCATCAGACACAGATCTGCTACCCCTAGGCGGCAGCCTGCCCCCCTGGTGGTGACACCGTATACTATATCCTATATCCCATTTACGCGTTTCTAGCAGGCTCAGCATGCAACTCGTATATTTGATTCGCCCAGTTTTCATAGATAGTCGCTTATTGTTCTCAGAATCCCCATGTTATCTGCTGCCTGGTTAGCAACGCTGGTGATGGCCTGGCTTGGCTGCCATATTTGTTTTTCCTGTAGTTAAATCTTATGTAGGTAAGTCTTGTAGGTTGGTGCGGGGTGTGGCCTGGCTAGGAGGTCATATCCGTGCATTTTGAAACTCGTATGTGGGTGGCATCCCATCCCATTCCCCTTAGCCTGAAGCCATGGCAAAGCTGTTGAAGTGAACACGCAAGGCGAACTTTCTCTCTCAGAGACCTCCATAGCCCTGGGCCTCATTTTGTCAACCATGCCACCCTCTTTACCTTTGAAAATGGAAGTACCCAGCAGTGGGGCTGGTAGGACATTACCTGCAGGGTTAATGCAGTCCACCATCACAATCGTCATGTGGAGGACATCAAGAAGATGTGGCGGGTGGTCAGGCACGCTGCCAAGGAGAAGAAGGCCAAGAACAATAGGCTTCCATCGGAGAACCCTGGAGGAGCAGGTGCTTCGCTTCATTGGGGATGCGATGGTCTCTGTTGTCGCTGGCTATGATAGCAGCAACGCAGCCACACAGGGTGGTGAGTGGATTATGCTCCCTAGCTGCTGCTTGGCAGGAGTCTTGCATGAGCTGGGTGTGTGACTGGTCTGGACACCCAGTGGCACATCAGGGCATTTACCCAAGGCCCCATACTTGCAGTGTGGGTTGCTTCATGTGTGATGGGGGCTCACACCCCAACACCTGTTGTGCTGCCATGTTCATGTCTGTGGAGGTATGAGGGACTGCAGGCCTAGCAACAGTGTGTGCTCACCATGTTCTGGGCACCAGCAGTATAGGTGGAGGTGCGCGAACAGTGCTGTGTATTTTCACTCACATGTGTGGTGCCCCTTGGAGTGTACCGGGTTGTTGACTGATGGCTTCCCTGACCACAGGCATGGGGACAGTGGAGTCGACAGGCACTTTGGTGGCAGGTGTGCACATTTGTTTATTGGTCTTGCTGTTCCAGTATGTATTTGGAGCCATTGCTACCTATATGGGTGGTGTGTCAACTCACCTATGTTGGCAGCACACTAGGACTGTACCTGGGGCTCACCTCTGGTAGCAGGAGAGGGTCATATGGATGCACCTGCATCTTCTCAACCAGGACTGCTGGTTACGCACAGCAGGACCTCTCTGCCTCCAGTGACGGTTGCTTGGGCCTTACCTGTGTCACTCTTGCTCTCCCACAGACCAGCCAGTGGCTGGGGCATCACAGACAGTTGATTTCTATCAGTGAGGCACTCTTTCTTGAAGCTGCGGCAGACACACAACTGGAATGCAGCGGCGGACAGCAGCCCACCATGGATGACACTGCAGCACAGCAAGCACCAGCTGAGCCTAATTTGGAGTTCCTAGTCCCTGAGGAAACAGCAGACAGTGGGCCAGATGACATTGATCAGGAGCTTCTGTGGGAGGGGGAACAGAGCCTGAGGTCCACAGAGGCTATATAAGAGGAGCTGCACGGCCTGTGTCAGGATTTCCAGGTCACCAATGAGCTCCTGCAGGAGCAGAACAGCAAGGAACAATGTTACCGGCAGGCACAGTTGTGTGTTATGTATGAGATGGTGGCCTACATGGCTACTATTGCCAGAGCATGTCGGCAGCTGGTGGCAGTTCAGCAGGGATCAAGTACTCGGCAATTGGCTGATCCAGCCACACCTCCAGGTAGGACTACATCTGCAGAGACTAGCTACCTTACTGGGGAGAATGCTGCAAGCACAACATCAGACACAGCTCCTCTGAAATGCAGTGCGCATGTCACTAAGCAGCCAGGGCTAGAGCATGAGCTGGGGGTGGGGGTGGGAAGTGGCACCATGGTGATCATCTGCTATGTTTAATAAAGTTCATCTTCTGTTCTAGAATGTCTCCTGGATATGTCTGTTCCTAGTGGCAATGGCCAGGGCTATCTGGGGTTGGCTACCACTCTGTCCCTTCGTCATCATGATCTGCCTCTGCAGCATTGACATCACCTGCCACCATTTCCTCTGGGATGGGGATGCTCTGCTGCATGGCTAGGTTTTGCAGGGGGCAGCAAGCAGTGAAGATTGGGCATACCCTCTCCAGCCTGAACAGTAGCCCTCCACCACTGCGGTCAATGCATCTAAAGTGGCTCTTCATCACTCCAATAGACCTCTCCACCACAGCCCTGATCCTCTTGTGTGCCTGACTGTACCGCTCCTCTTGTGATGTCTGTGGGTGGTGCAGTGGTGTCAGTAGCCAGATCCATAGTGGGTATGCATGGGGACAGAGGGACAGGCATGCATGAGTCTTGCTATTGTACATGATGTGTCGGAGCTGGCAGAGACATTGTTTATCCTGGGTTCTGTTCAGTGCCAGCACCCAGATGCTTTATGAACATCTCGCTGCCAGCACTGAATGGCAAACTATACTTTACAGATACACATGCATTCACTTATGGGGTACAACAACAAGGGATGGCATTCAGTGCTCACATCCTATCACATCACCCCCCACCACTGTCCACTTACCAAGCAACCAGGCATCTCCAAGGTGTCAGCTGGCTGCAGCTTGTCTCAGTCCAGACTGCCCAAGAATGTAGGAGTCATGGCAGGAACCCAGGAACCAGGCACACACATCTGTGATGGCCATATTCACATTCACCACCACATATTCATGGATGTGTAGATATAGCAGTTCTTCTATGTCCTCTGGTCCTGTCGCGGTGCCCTTAGTGCAACATGGATGCAGTTAATGACACCTAGGACTCAAGGAAATCCACCAAGATCATAGAAGGCCTGCAGCATCTCCTGTCACTCATGTGGTGTTCTGGGGAAGGAGATGAGGTGTCCCAGCCTTCAGAGCAGGGGCCTGGTGAAGGCATCAATGCTGTGGCACACCGCAGACTGCATGATGCCTGTTGTGGCACTGATGATGTACTAGAAACTGCCTGTGGCCAAGAAGCGCCTGGCTTCGGGTGGTGGTTGGCTCCAGGTCCCAGCTCAGGATGCTGTACAGTTCTGTGATGGTGACATTGTCTATGCAGTACTGTTGGTATACCTCCTCCTCTGATAGTTAGAGGTAGCTTATCCTTGGCCTGAACACCCTGTGTGTGCGGTATTGGCATCTGTGGCACTAGGCCACTATCTGCTGTTGTTGTAGCACATATTGTCGCCTCCTCTGCTGTGCTTGGGCCCATCAGTGGCGTCTCCGCCTATGGACCATCATAAGGTATCCCCACATTACAGGGGTCTTTCCTAGGTCACGGGTCTGATTTTTACATGGATTCTCTACTGTCGTTCCCAATGTCCTAGGCGCCTGAAAAGACTTCCGCAGTTTATGTTTTTTTGGCCACCTCCCAACGCCGTAGAATATCTACGATACACTGGTACATTGCAATCACCCCCATGGCATGCCCCATTATGCCCTCACAGATGTCCGGTTAGCGTTACCCATGTTCTTGGAATTTTCAGAGCTATCCGGCTGATTGACGATCTGCATTGCCCAGTTATGGCACACATCCATGGGTAAGTCACCGTTTATGATGCTCTGGCAACGCCTGTGGCTTCCAATATTGGGCCCTTACTGACTGCCAGTGATCATATAAGTTGCTTATCCATGCGTGTTTGGCTGTATATGGACAGTATGAGGCCAAAACTCCATCTGAACGACCCAAAACTATCTATATGGCAAAGTGATAAGTTAGGGACAAAGTGAGAATGGGTTTTTGATCTATGCAGATAGTGGCAATTTTAAACCACTCTCTAGATAAGCTATGGGCCCGATATTTAGCGTCGGCAGCTAGCTGTTCCCACTGAAGACTTGGACATTCAATGCAGGGGCTATATCGGGCCAGTGGCATTGAATATCTGGGTTGGCTGGATAGCAGCAAAGTTAATCAGGCAGCAGCGAAAATTAGGCCAACCTTTAACGTGTCTAACTTTCACCACTTAGCGATAACCAGGCAGGGCTGAATATCGCCACTGCTTGATTATCTCCAGGTGCCACCTCTGCGGTGCCCCCAGAATGACTTGATGCTAACCAGCTAGCATCAGGACGTTCAGCACAGCACCCAATCACCATGATTAACACGGTTAGCAGATCTGCTAACCACATTAACTAATTTCAGTATCTGGCCTTATATGTTTAGTTTAAGCCTGGACAGCATGGTGGCTGTATAATATGTATATTCAGTGTTACTGACTATACATTTAGCAGCGCTAAATATACATATTAATTTAAATTCTGGCACCAGTGTTTCAATTAACTTGGTTGCTGACGGCACTGAAAATTGACCTCATTGCTTTGTGTGTGACAGGCTAGCTTTTATGTCCAGCTCTAGTCTCTGCAGGAATGCCCCAAAACATCTGCATGGCCATGTGATTTACTGTATAGGCAACAGTTACTTCATTTCTTTTATAGGTCTGTTATTTTGCAGTACACAACACAGTTACAGCTCCTGTGGTACTAGAGCAAATTAGTTAGGCATAATAGGTGTTTGCATAAGGCTGATTCACTCCCTGTGATCTTGCAACACCCTTCTTAACTCTGCCTTGACAGGTTGCTCAGTTCCTAGCAGCAGGCTTTCCAGTCTTTCCCTTACTTGCTGGCGTTATTGTCAACTCATCATTGCCTCAACTCAAATGGCCTGTTTGTCTAGCACTCTGATGGTCCTGCACCTTCCTGGAAATCCCTTTGCTCTGTGCCCTATTTGTTACACCTAAAGTGTTTTTCTTTTTGTCTAAATCATATTCTGATTAGTCTCACATGGCTCTCTCAATTTAGCTCCCTGGACTACACTTCCCAGGAAATTCGTTTTTAAAGTTGCAGAGATGCTAAGGGTGGCCCATCCCAATAAGTGAGATTGAAGGCTAATGAGTGAGGTCTTTCTCACAGCACATTCATGATATAAATTTGGAAAGATCTGCATATTGTTTCCTTTGCAAATGAAAGGAGCACAAAAAAATGAAATTTAGCTTCCTTTGGTTTGATGTAAAAAAATTCCAGCAGAACTAGGACATTTCACTGTAGAACTCATCATCCCCCCCCTCCAAAAAAAATCTGATTCTGGTTTGATCTCAGTAACAACATAAACCCTCTCCAGTACCAGGCATATAGTAACGTAATACAAAACCCTACAAAAGTCGCCCAGGATAGAACAAATCCTAATATTCCATAACAGCACCACTGAGGACCTACCTAACAAAAGGCAGCACTGGAAATACTGCAGTGAGCCTGATAAAATTGATACCATCTATTGGGAAAACTGAAAAAGTCAGATTACTACAAATCCCTACACAGACACTCCGTGCTAACAGAACACCTAGCCTGAGTCACACATGCTAAACATAGATAGACTCTCACCAAGTACTGACCAAATTACAACAAACTGATAATAGAAATATGTCAACAAAAAGCAAACTAAAATCCCAAGAAGCCAGACTGTCAGGGCCGGCCTATCCACTAGGAGGCTAGGTGGCTGCCTAGGGTGGCATACCTCTGTGTGTGGCAAGCTGCCCATGGCAGGCCATGTGCTTTGGCACACAAGTCTTGCCACTTATGACTCTCCTCTGGCAGGGGCGGCCCAAGGGGGGTGCGGGGCCATGTGCGGAGGTGCGGTGCGGGGTCTCATTTGCATAAGTTGTCTCATTTGCATAAATACTTGCATAATGTTAACATACACTAACTTTTAGTAAACATGCCTCTTAATGAGTATAAGGATAAAGAAAGACTAAAAGATTTCTACGTTACTATAATCCAGTGCCAACTGCCAGGCAGATTAGGAACTACTACAAACACTGCCCATTTAGAACACATGACAACAACATATGTTAGGATAAACCTAAGCTCAAACTATAACCTATGGAATACGATTGTGAGACTTAGTGTCAGGCTTGAGGGTCTCAGTTTAAAACATCGCAGCAATCCTATGAATTCTCTGACAAAGTTTTTTAACAAAACTTAGGCTGCTGTTTACATCAATGACCCATAATCAACGCCTTCCTCCTTTGTTTCACAATCAAAAATCTATTTCACTCCTTTTGTTTATTATTTTCATTCACATTTTTTTCTTTTTTTCTTTTCTTTCTTTTCTTGTTTCTTATATTAAAAAACTTTAGTAAGCAATGTTGCTTTCTTTTTTTCGCTCTACAGCGAACTGAAAGGATCAGTAGTGATTTGATTCTACTGGTGTTTCACTCAACTTCAATATCATTCACTTCAAACTTGTAAACTGGTAAACTTTCAACCAAAACGTAGAATCACGCTGGGGATACTCGCTAGAATATTCCTCTCAATCATAGTCCATTAGCGACTAAACAGAGTCTGTACTTATCTTTAGATATCTCAAACGTTCACTTCTTCTTGAACACTTGTTCTGGCGATTGTTTTTATAGACTCTGCTACCTCATATGGATCATGTCGGAATGCTGAAATGCTGGAAGTATCACTCAGTTTCTCATAAATCCCAATCCCGACGCCGTTAATCTAGGGCGCCCAAGCGTTTCGTCACAA
The DNA here is from genome assembly GCA_033557465.1 of Ichthyophis bannanicus. Taxonomy (NCBI): domain Eukaryota; kingdom Metazoa; phylum Chordata; class Amphibia; order Gymnophiona; family Ichthyophiidae; genus Ichthyophis; species Ichthyophis bannanicus. Next base: position 195,203,642 of record CM066037.1, on the reverse strand, counting down.
CAAGTTCTTCAGGGGAATGTTAATCTCCCGTACTGACCTATGAAACATTGCAAACCATAGTGAACACTTTCATATCCCACTTAAAAGTCAAGGGTACAATAAAAGACAGAGAAATTCATTCCTCACTTGCCTTGATGTCTATGCTCTTAAATCTGCTGCGGGGACATTTTTCTCTCTCGTCCCGGCATCTGTTACTGAGAACGCCGCGCATGCGGCTTCAATGAACCGCCCAGATTTTAAAGAGCTCTTCTTAACCCCTCCCCTTAAGGGAGGGTACTAACTCGCTTCTTACTCATATGCTCCATTCACCAACTTCTCTCAGCTGTTAAAACTGAACCTCCTATGTGCAGAGAAACCGATCAATAGAGGCATTAAGTCCATTTGGGATAACTGTATTTAACTGAAAAATCCAACGTTGTTCTGTCCGCGTTAACAATTGTTCCTTTGTGCTCCCGCCCCTGCCTGTTAGAATTTGATCTATGGCAAAACATTCCAATTGTTCAAAAGCATGATCCTCCGTGAGACAGTGTTGAACTATGGGTGCCGCTATTACTCCTCGATTTAATCGACTACGGTGTTCTGCTAGACGTAGTCTTAATGCACGTACTGTCTTTCCCACATACATTAATCCACAAGGACAGCGTATTCCATAAACAACATGGGTTGACTGACAAGTAGTAGTACTACGTATGTGATGATGTATTCCTCGATAGTCAAACTCATTCACCTCCACAGTTACCGCACACAGACTACAGGTTCCACAACGTTTATGCCCAGGGGTCAGAACGAGATGCTCTCTTGCAGTTTGACTGCTAATTCGTGAGGGACTCAACTGCTCCTTAAAATTCTTGCCCCTATTCCACACACATCTAATTTTATCATTTTATCTGTCAATCCCGGAAGTGTTTGGAGAATATTGCTATGTTGTTTTAAGATTCTTTGAACAGATCCACTAAAATGGGAAAATTGTGTGATAAAATTTATCCGGTTATCATGTAAATCCCTCCGAGCCTGACGTGCTTGGCCAGAAGTGGACAGCAATAACCACCGGTCATTGTATAAGGCTCTGGTGTAAGCCCGTCTCACCAATTTCTCCGGGTAACCTCGAGATATAAAATTCTTCATAAGTTGTTTAGATTTCCGTCTATAATCAGACACTTCTGAACAATTTCTACGGAACCTGAGAAATTGAGAGAAGGGAAGCCCCTCTTTTAACTGCCTTGGATGGGCGCTTGTGAAGTGCAAAAAGGTATTACGATCAGTCTCTTTCCGGAAAACCGAAGTAATCCAAGTGTGACTACCCCGAGAGATCTCCACATCCAAAAAATGAATCCTATGTTTATCATAGGTGATGGTAAACTTGATATGGGGATCCCGGGAATTCAACCAGTCAAAAAACTCCAAAAGTTCTTCTTCGGTCCCTCTCCATATCATAAAAATGTCATCTATGAACCGCCGCCACTCAATGATATTCCTCCCTCGTGGAGACTGCTCGAGCCATTGCTGCTCGAACGTGGCCATGTAAAGGTTCGCGATAGAGGGGGCACATGTCGCACCCATGGCCACACCGGCAATCTGTTGGTAGATGGTTTCTTGGAACTGAAAGATGTTATGAAATAGCACTAATTTCGAAAGCTGCAACAATGTGCTAATGATACCCTCCGACAAATCCCCCCGGTTTCGCAAAAATCGTTCAATTATTGTTAGTGCTGCCTTCTGGGGGATATTGGTATATAACGCGGGTGACATCCAACGTCACCAAAATAGTGTCAGATCTCTCCGCCCATCGAGCACATTGAGTTAGAATATTCAGAAAATGTGTAGTGTCTTTCAAAAATGACGGAATTTGAACCAAAAGCGGACGCAAAAAAGAATCAATATAGGTAGAGACTGGTTCTAGAGGCGTGCCCTTGGTGGACACTATTGGGCGCCCAGGAGGAGTGGATAAATTTTTATGGATCTTAGGCACAGTATAAAACTGCGCTATGGAATGAGATGCGTTATTTAAATAACGGAATTCTTTCTTGCTCAATAAATGTTGTTGTAACGCCGTAAAAGTGATATCCTTAATTATTTCACATAACTGAGGTGTAGGGTCCATCTCCAAAACCTTATAAGTATGCTCATCATGTAACTGTTGCAAGGCCTCAGAAATATAATATTCCCGGTCTAAAATCACAATTGCTCCCCCCTTATCCGCTCTCCTGATGACCAAATCTTCGCGCTCCCGCAAGTGATGCAACGTTTGTTCCTCAGACTTTGTTAATAAGGACCTGCTCTTTCTCATAGTGGTTTCTAGACGTCTAACGTCCGCTAATACTAGGTCCTGGAACACTTGTAATGCTGGCGGAAACCGGGGGGATTTGTCGGAGGGTATCATTAGCACATTGTTGCAGCTTTCGAAATTAGTGCTATTTCATAACATCTTTCAGTTCCAAGAAACCATCTACCAACAGATTGCCGGTGTGGCCATGGGTGCGACATGTGCCCCCTCTATCGCGAACCTTTACATGGCCACGTTCGAGCAGCAATGGCTCGAGCAGTCTCCACGAGGGAGGAATATCATTGAGTGGCGGCGGTTCATAGATGACATTTTTATGATATGGAGAGGGACCGAAGAAGAACTTTTGGGAGTTTTTTGACTGGTTGAATTCCCGGGATCCCCATATCAAGTTTACCATCACCTATGATAAACATAGGATTCATTTTTTGGATGTGGAGATCTCTCGGGGTAGTCACACTTGGATTACTTCGGTTTTCCGGAAAGAGACTGATCGTAATACCTTTTTGCACTTCACAAGCGCCCATCCAAGGCAGTTAAAAGAGGGGCTTCCCTTCTCTCAATTTCTCAGGTTCCGTAGAAATTGTTCAGAAGTGTCTGATTATAGACGGAAATCTAAACAACTTATGAAGAATTTTATATCTCGAGGTTACCCGGAGAAATTGGTGAGACGGGCTTACACCAGAGCCTTATACAATGACCGGTGGTTATTGCTGTCCACTTCTGGCCAAGCACGTCAGGCTCGGAGGGATTTACATGATAACCGGATAAATTTTATCACACAATTTTCCCATTTTAGTGGATCTGTTCAAAGAATCTTAAAACAACATAGCAATATTCTCCAACACTTCCGGGATTGACAGATAAAATGATAAAATTAGATGTGTGTGGAATAGGGGCAAGAATTTTAAGGAGCAGTTGAGTCCCTCACGAATTAGCAGTCAAACTGCAAGAGAGCATCTCGTTCTGACCCCTGGGCATAAACGTTGTGGAACCTGTAGTCTGTGTGCGGTAACTGTGGAGGTGAATGAGTTTGACTATCGAGGAATACATCATCACATACGTAGTACTACTACTTGTCAGTCAACCCATGTTGTTTATGGAATACGCTGTCCTTGTGGATTAATGTATGTGGGAAAGACAGTACGTGCATTAAGACTACGTCTAGCAGAACACCGTAGTCGATTAAATCGAGGAGTAATAGCGGCACCCATAGTTCAACACTGTCTCACGGAGGATCATGCTTTTGAACAATTGGAATGTTTTGCCATAGATCAAATTCTAACAGGCAGGGGCGGGAGCACAAAGGAACAATTGTTAACGCGGACAGAACAACGTTGGATTTTTCAGTTAAATACAGTTATCCCAAATGGACTTAATGCCTCTATTGATCGGTTTCTCTGCACATAGGAGGTTCAGTTTTAACAGCTGAGAGAAGTTGGTGAATGGAGCATATGAGTAAGAAGCGAGTTAGTACCCTCCCTTAAGGGGAGGGGTTAAGAAGAGCTCTTTAAAATCTGGGCGGTTCATTGAAGCCGCATGCGCGGCGTTCTCAGTAACAGATGCCGGGACGAGAGAGAAAAATGTCCCCGCAGCAGATTTAAGAGCATAGACATCAAGGCAAGTGAGGAATGAATTTCTCTGTCTTTTATTGTACCCTTGACTTTTAAGTGGGATATGAAAGTGTTCACTATGGTTTGCAATGTTTCATAGGTCAGTACGGGAGATTAACATTCCCCTGAAGAACTTGTTGTGACGAAACGCTTGGGCGCCCTAGATTAACGGCGTCGGGATTGGGATTTATGAGAAACTGAGTGATACTTCCAGCATTTCAGCATTCCGACATGATCCATATGAGGTAGCAGAGTCTATAAAAACAATCGCCAGAACAAGTGTTCAAGAAGAAGTGAACGTTTGAGATATCTAAAGATAAGTACAGACTCTGTTTAGTCGCTAATGGACTATGATTGAGAGGAATATTCTAGCGAGTATCCCCAGCGTGATTCTACGTTTTGGTTGAAAGTTTACCAGTTTACAAGTTTGAAGTGAATGATATTGAAGTTGAGTGAAACACCAGTAGAATCAAATCACTACTGATCCTTTCAGTTCGCTGTAGAGCGAAAAAAAGAAAGCAACATTGCTTACTAAAGTTTTTTAATATAAGAAACAAGAAAAGAAAGAAAAGAAAAAAAGAAAAAAATGTGAATGAAAATAATAAACAAAAGGAGTGAAATAGATTTTTGATTGTGAAACAAAGGAGGAAGGCGTTGATTATGGGTCATTGATGTAAACAGCAGCCTAAGTTTTGTTAAAAAACTTTGTCAGAGAATTCATAGGATTGCTGCGATGTTTTAAACTGAGACCCTCAAGCCTGACACTAAGTCTCACAATCGTATTCCATAGGTTATAGTTTGAGCTTAGGTTTATCCTAACATATGTTGTTGTCATTATAGCTCAAGAAAGACAGCCCAGATTTAATAGTTAGTACATTTAGAACACATAGCAAACCCGCCGTATCATAACAGCACTACCAGGACTCACAAAGCACTATACTCTACCAATCAAAAGGCAATACTGCAAATATTAAACCAATACATTTCCGAGAATAACAATACATGACCTACTGGGGAAAGAGAACAAGTGGCAATGTCAAATAGGAATTACATAAGCAGAATACCTCAGCTCAGTTACACATGCAGAACATAGACCATCACCAAACAAGGAATCACAATTTAGAAACAGGAAGACCATAATTAAACTGGGAACCCCAAAAGCCAAACTTGGAATGTACAACAACACTGTAGAAATAAAACTATAAATTAATTTCTTGTTGTACTAAACAAAGCGCAGACGTTAATGATGCACATTTTCCAGAGCTGACATATTCCAGTTAATAAATTTAAAATAAAGAGATATTTTTCTACCTTTTGTGCAATTATTTTTTCAGTTGCAATTGCTCCAGCCACTTTCTTCTGGTTTCTTTGTGTCTTCTGCTAACTCTCCATCATCTGCTGTCCATTTGTTCTTTCTTCTCTCTTCTAGTTTTTTGCCATTCTCTCTCTACATCTGCTTTAACATACTAATCTTTCTCCTTTTGCTCTTTCCTCATTCCTTTTTCATCCACTCAAATTTTACCCCTCCATCCTCAATCCCCACTTCCTCTCCCAATACCCGGCCAATTGTAGATTTTTCTTCCCTCCCACACAAGATATTTTTCCCCTCTCCATTTCACTCTCCGAGTCCCATCCCATTCTAATCCTCCCCCAATATCAGCTCCCTTCTAGTTCCAGCCCCACCCAGCATCTGCTCCCTTCTAGTCCCTGCATCAGCCCATTTCCAGTCCTAGCCCCCCATCAGCCCATTTCCAATCCTATCCTAGCCCCACTATCAGCCCATTTCCAGTCCTAGCTCCCCCATCCATTTCCAGTCCTATCCTAGTCCTTCCATCAGCTCATTTCCAATTCCAGTCCCCCATCCACCCATTTCTAGTCCTTTCCTAGCCCCACCATCAGCCCTTGTCAAATCCTAGCTCCCCTCCACTCAGCCCATTTCCAGCCCAAGCCCCACATGAGCCAACTTTCAGTTCTAGTCTCTCCATGAGTCCATTTCAATCTAAGCCCCCACCACAGCCCATTTCCAATCTTAGTACCCCCCAACAGCCCATTTCCAGTCCTATCCTAGCCCCTCCATCAGCTCATTTCCTGTCCTAGCTCCCCCCCACTCAGTGCATTTCCAGTCGTAGCTCCCTCCCCTCACAGCCTATTTCCATTCCAAGTCCCCTCCCCATCAGCTATTTGCAGTTCAAGTTCCCCCTTCCAATCAGCTCATTTCCAATCCTAGCAACCCCCCAGCCCATTTCCAGTCCTAGCCCCCTCCATAGCTCATTACCAGTCCTAACTACCCCATCAGCCCACTTCTAGTCCTAGCCCCCATCACCCCATTTTCAGTCTTAGCGCCCCCATAGCCCATTACCAGTCCTAACACCCCATCAACCCACTTCCATTCCTACCCACCCATCAGCCCATTTCCAGTCTTAGCCCCCTATAGCCCATTACCAGTCCTAACCCCCATCAGCCCACCTCCAGTCCTAACCCCCCATCAGCCCACTTCCAGTCCTAGCCCCCCATAGCCCATTACCAGTCCTAACCCCCCATCAGCCCACTTCCAATCCTAACCCCCATCACCCCATTTTCAGTCTTAGCCCCCCATAGCCTGTTACCAGTCCTAACCCCCCATCAGCCCACTTCCAGTCCTAACCCCGCATCAGCCCATTTCCAGTTTTTTCCCCCCCATAGCCCGTTACCAGTCCTAACCCCCCATCAGCCCACTTCCAGTCCTACCCCCCATCAGCCCACTTCTAGTCCTAGCCCCCCATAGCACATTACCAGTCTTAACCCCCCGTCAGGCTACTTCCAGTCCTAACCCCCATCAGCCCATTTTCAGTCTTAGCCCCCCCATAGCCCATTACCAGTCCTAACACCCCATCAGTGCACCTCCAGTCCTACCCCCCCCATAGCCCATTACCAGTCCTAACCCCCCTCCCCCCATCAGCCCATGGAAATTTAAAAATAAAAAAAACCCCTGGCTGTTGCTGCTGCCACTTCCGCCGTGGCAGCGGCAGAATCAAGTGTTCCGCAGCCGCAGCCCCCTCGCCTGCCCGGCAGAGCCCTCTCTGCATCAGTTCCCTCAGCGTGGGCTTTTCAGAGCTGCGGAGGGAGAGTTTCCCTATCTTGCGACTCTGTTAAGCCTGCCGGGGCTGATGGGAAACAGGAAATGCCTATTTCCCATCAGCGCCGGCGGGCTTAACAGAGCCGCGAGAAAGAGAAACTCTCCCTCCACGGCTCTGAAAAGCCCACGCTGAGGGAACTTATTCAGGGAGGGCTCTGCCGGGCAGGTGGGGGTCCGTGGCCGTGGCTGGGGACACTTGATTCTGCTGCTGCCTTGGCGGCGGTGGTGGTGGCCTTTTAATGCAGAATGTTGTTTGCGCGGGGCCCCCTGAAATGTGGGGCCCTGTGCAAACAACATTCTTGCTCAGTGGACGGGCCGGCCCTGTCCTCTGGCAGGACATGTGTGCCGAAGCACATGGCCTGCTTTATGCTGCTGCCACTGCCACCATGCCAAGCCTCCCCCCCCCCCCCGCACTCCACTGATGGAAATGGTGGCAGCGACTTGGGCGTGGGGGGCGACACATTGTGGGGAGGGGAAGCACAGCTGGAGCTTCTGCCTGGGATGGCAGAACCCCTTGGGCCAGCCCTGCAGACTGTGCATGCAATGCAACACCAGAGAGATAGAAACAGCGATGCATTTCCCCCAGTACTGTGCCAAATATCAAGATAGCAGCTATAAATTCCAAAAACTGACATATTCCTTTCACTAAATGAAATATAAAATTTGTTTTTCTACCTTCTCTCTCTGGCCAATTAATTTTTCTAATCACGTTGGTCCCATTCTCTGTTTTTTACTTTCATCTATTTTCTCTTCTCTCTTTCCAGAATCACCAGACCATCTGCACACTTCTCTTTTCTCCTGTATTCTTAATTTCTTCACCTAATCCAACTCTCACGTTGATCTTTTCCTTTCTGCTTTTTGTTTCTATGTCCACTTATATTTCACTTCTTCTTACTATCCAGTCTTCAGTCTCTCTCTTTTTACTACTTTCCATCTCTTTCGCTCACCCTGACCCTCCCATTCCCCATCCCCTTATTCTTAGTCTCGCCCCACCATCCAGCATCTTCTTTCTCTCTCTCCCTACCCTCCTTCCAGCATCTCATCTCACTCTCTCCCCCCTTTGTTCAGCATCACCTACTTCTCTTTCCCTTTCCCTCAATCTAGCATCTCTTTTCCCCCCTCTATCTAGCTCCTCCCATCTTTCTTCCTACTCACTCTCATGTTCAGCATCTCCCTGCATCCCTATTCTCCTATGTCCAGTATCTTCCCTCTGTGTCCCCATCTTCCCTTAAATGCCCAGCATTTACCCTCTGTCTTCGTACTCCCCATTGTGTCCAGCATCTCCCTTGTCACCTTATTTCCCCGCAACATGTGCAGCATGTTCCATCTGTGTCCCTACTCCTCCATTGCCCCCATGCTCAGCAGCTTCACCCTTTCACTCTATTTCTTCATGCCCAACATCTCTGCTGTCACATTATCGGGGCCGAATTTACAAGTTAAAAATAGCGCGAGTGTTTCACTCGCGGTATAGGGCATTTAAAGGGAAGAGAAACCATTTCCGTCAGCAATGTACAGCAAAACCGGGGAAACCTACAAAACGTGAGCAGTGTGATACATGTGCAAAGAACAAAAGTGCAAATAAAAAGCGAAAATGACCACAACAAAAATTCTAATAATTATAATTCAGCTGGGGAACAGTGCTAGCAATGGGCAAAAATAAAAAACACACCCAGGAAAGCTCCAAAAAAAATAATGATTTTTGGAAGGGTCTACGGAGCGGAGACCCCTCCAAAAATCATTCCCTTTTTATGGAGCTTACCTCGGAGTTTTGTTATGTTTGTCCATTAATAGCACTGTTGCCCAGCTTGGTTATATTTTTTCCCCCTCTTTTCGCGGTCATTTGCGTGGTTTATTTGCACTTTTGTCTCCAGACAAGGTGAATGAGCCCACAGTAAAAATGTGCGGAGCAGGGTTTCCGACTCTTTCGGTCAGGTTTCCTATCTCCAGGGACTGCACTGTCTCTGTGGTCACAGTGTGGTGCAGCGGACAGAGCCAATACTTCTAGGACCAGAGAGTCACGGGTTCAAATCCCAGCTGGGGCACCTGCCAGCCCAGTCCCCGTATTTTACCCACCACTAAACAGAGATAGTAAAGACACTCCTTTATTGCAGAGAACATAAGCATGGTTCAATCACCCATATTTTACCCTACACCACTCACACACCATAACAATGGGCATTACCTACAGCCGAGTCCCCCAAATGCAGTCCTGGAGGACAACACACCATTCAGGTTCCATGCTGCCTCCAATACAAATGCCTGTGCTGCATATCTATGCACCACCCCCATGGCATGTAGATGTAGCTCATGCATATTCATGAGGGACAGCAGGAAAACCCGAACAGTGTTAGGCACACCAGGACTGGAGTTGGGAACCTCTGCCGTAAAGCAGCAGCCAACAGGGGCAGACACACCCACACCCACAGGCCCCATTGGCCAATGCCTCCTGGAGAGGCAGGACATTGGGCCCTGCGTGCATCTCCCAATACTAGCACCTGCATACCTTAGCAATGCCACCCTACACCTGGTTATACGGTACACAGCTCTCAAACGTTTGCTATGAGTACTGGCAGTTAGACATTCCTACGTTAAGCACAGTTTGCTCTTTGAGCTCCATCATAACAATCTTTCTGATGTCTGCGGTGTGTGCTTCAGGTCTGGCCTCTGACAGTGGTCACCACCCTGGGGAGTGACCCCCAACAGTATTGCGTACCATATCCATGCCTGTACTGTGCCCAGGACTGGTGTGGTGGGCAAGGCTGATAAACTCCTCTATAGTAGCACAATGTTGGCATACGTGTGGGAGTGTGTGTCTGTCTATACAGTGTGTGTTGGATGCAAACACCTTCCACAGCCCACACTGCCAGCACTGTTGCCAGTATTGGCCTGCCAATGTGCATAATGAGCAGCAAGGTACCATGGGTATAGCTCAGACAGGGTGGGCTGGCCAGGATGCATCTGCACAGAGCATAGGGCGCTGCCGGGGACATTGTAGTGGCCGGCCACCACCTACACAGACAGGGTGACCTCTGTCTGTCCTGCTGGGGGATCACTCTCACCCTGACTGTGCAGTGACCACAGCATGTCTAGGCACCCCCATAGTGCTATATAGTATTTCTCTCATGTGATAGATATGGGTTTCCTTTTGGGGCTCAGTCACTGACTTATCTGCTGGTGTGCATTGCCATCCCAGTTCTGGGTGCATGCATTTCTACCAGGACTAGCTAGCAGACTGTTTTCAGCTGGTCTGTGTCTTGATGGAGTGCCTTGCAGGGTGCAGTGGCTGAAGGCTTGCTGCAGGAGAATATCAGATAGTGGTGGGGTGCAGCTTAGCATATCCAGGCCTAATGTCTGTCTGATATTGTGTTATGGATGTGTATAGAGCTGCTTTGACTGCCCTGTAGGGTGTCTGTTCCCCAGCAGGACTGGGGTTGATGGTCCACTCTACTGCCACCATTGCAGGGAGGTAGAATGTGGATCTGTTGATAGGAGACCCTGTTTTTCAGCCCGGGGGGGAAGGGAGGAAAGGATGGTGGTATATAGTCCACCTAGGTGTCCATAAGGGGTTCCTCTGACTAAGACAGAAAGAGATATCCAAGGTGTTTCTGCAGAAACTACCTATCTCACAGATTAATACTGCTTTGGAGCTCTGGCATGGCCTCTTTCAGCCATGGAGGGTGTTGTGGACCTGGTCCTGGGCGCCTCATCGCACCCTCAGGGTGAGCACAGTACCCACACACTGTGACGGTGTGTAGCTACTCTGTGCCAGTAACACACACGGTCAGTACCCACTACCAGGCCTAGGTGCTGTGGGGGTTCATACCCCATCTTCAGATCATCTGTCGACTGCTGCTTTGCATGTGCAGTGCATCATGGGTGCGAGAGGACTACCCTTACCCTGGTAGTCGCAGCACAGTCTGCAGAAGTTATTTGGTAGCCAGACAGACATCTCTTTACAGGTATAGAGCTGTAGCCCACTGGTGACTGCACTGCTTGTGGAGCCAGAGGTTGGTGGTTCGAATCCTAAGTGTGTTCCTTTATTTTATTCACTTTATTTATTTACATTCCCCCATATACCGCGCTATTCTGCACCATTGCGGTTTACATTGCACAAACCGGACATACATTGAACAGGGCATTCTAACTTGGAGATACGTATTTCACAGGGTACATGGGGGGGCTGTCTGGGGCAGTGTGTGTGTGATTTGAAGTAGTACAGCCGGCAGAAACACGCTCGCAGTGCTGTAACCTTTCGGTGCCTCATCGGGCGCCCCATTCAGCACCTTCTAGGGCTCCCTATGGGCAACATTATAGGGTGCCTTAGCGGACAGTGCACTTTATGATATACCCTCTGGAGTGCCTTCTGCGGCACCGTATGTTACGGCACTGTGAAGGGGGTGTGTTTGCTGGCAGCATTAATTAAAATAGAAATAAAATGCCTCCTACAGCATTCTTACCCTTAAAAGGTACTGCCTCAGCCTGCCTTCTTCATTAGGCACAGTGGGGGATTGAACCCATGGCCCCTGCATCAGCAGTCAGTGTTTTAACCATTGTACTATGGCTCTGTTCCTTTGTGTGTGCACATCAGGGCGCCACTTAGCCTTCCCACACCCTATTGTGCACGGCGACAGTGCTTTGGAGGTACATCTGCTAGCACCAGTACATAAAATAAACATAAAATGCCTCCGAATGCATTCTTGCCCATAAAAGGTACTTTCCTCAGCCAGCCTTCTTCATTGTGCACAGTAGGGGATTGAACCCATGGCCCCTGCACCAGCAGGCAGTGTTTTAACCATTGTACTATGGCTCTGTTCCTTTGTGTGTGCACATCAGGGCGCCACTTAGCCTTCCCACGCCCTATTGTGCACGGCAGACAGTGCTTTGGAGGTACATCTGCTAGCACCAGTACGTAAAATAAACATAAAATGCCTCAGAATGCATTCTTGCCCATAAAAGGTACTGCCTCAGCCTGCCTTCTTCATTGGGCACAGTGGGGGATTGAACCCATGGCCCCTGCACCAGCAGTCAGTGTTTTAACCATTGTATTATGGCTCTGTTCCTTTGTGTGTGCACATCAGGGCGCCACTTAGCCTTCCCATGCACTATTGTGCACGGCACACAATAGCGCGCTGCGCACATGTGCGATCGCTTACTCCCGTTTTTTTCTTTTTTCTGCCTGAACCGCCCACTCCTTATATGGCACAGGCACACTACCGCGGCCCCGCACAATTTCGGAGTTTAGTAAACATACCCCTATGATTTCCAACAGGCTCTTGCATGTCTTTCTTCTTTCTCTCCTCATCCTCCTCTGGAGCATTCTCTTCTGCCCTTATAAACTACCTGCTGTGTCCATGGATTGTATTTGTTTATGCAGTGCTCTTGCTTTGGCAATTTTGTTTCTTTATTTTATTTTCCAGAGTAATAGAACCCTTGGTATCAGCCTTAATTACCCTTAAATGACCACAATTTTTTAAATCCATCCCATTTTGAAAAACAGGTAAGTATATCATACCTGATTCAAACTGATTTTGCAGCTGATGCATGGCTGTGCTCTGTGATGTTATTCCCTAGAAAACTCTACTCTAAATCATGAAACTGGAGAAAAGCAGTTTTCTATACGATTGTATGTCATCCACATATAATTGTCTGCCAGTAAATTATTGCTGGCATTTTTTTGATGATTGTTGTTGCCTCTCACACTTTTTAGGTCTACCCTGCTTTTTTGGAATAATATATTTTGATATTTATTCTGTTGTAGCCAGTTTTCACACATTTCTTTTAGCCTTAAATTTAAAAGCATTGGATCTAGGGTTGCCAACTGACTCCAGGTGCGCCCGACAGGCTTGCTCCAGTCCTGGGTTTACCCCATTGCATGCAGTTACTTGTAGTTTTCCTTTTCTTATGGAGTGCAATGGAGAAATCAGAACTACATATCCCTGCGTGCAATGAGGTAAACCTAGGACTGGACTGATCCTGTCGGACGCATCTGGAGCCAGTTGGCAACCCTAATTAGAACATAAGAACATAAGATATGCCATACTGGAAAACCTTTCAGAGCAAGTGTCAGGTAGCCCAGACTCCTTGCCCTTCCCATTCCACTCCAGTTTTATTTATTTATTTAACATTTTTTTATATACTGTCTTTCTACTAGTCAAGACAGTTTCCAGAGAACTCAGTGCAATACAATTAATACTAAAAAATAAAGTGCGCATTACAAAGAACATTTGGTTCAACAGTTAGAACATAAGAACATAAGAACATAAGATATGCCATACTGGATCAGACCAAGGTCCATCAAGCCCAGTATTCTGTTTCCAACAGTGGCCAATCTAGGTCATATGTACCTAGCAGTTTCCCCAAGGGACACAGGTTCCACAATGCTTGTATTGGTTCAAGCATTGATATCCTGGGTCCCTTCTTAATAATGGTTTATGGACCTTTCTTCCAGGAACTTGTCCAAACCTTTTTTAAACCCAGCTACACTAACAGCCTTTACTACATCCTCCGGTAACAAATTCCAGAGTTTGATTACACGTTGAGTGAAAAAATATTTTCTTTTATTAGTCTTAAATAGTTTACCCTGTAGCTTCATTGCATGTCCCCTAGTCTTTCTATATTCAACATCAAACGGTTTAGGGCTTAACTAAGATTTCAACATCAAACGGTCTAGGGCTTAACTATTTATAGTCAGCTATTCAGCATAGGATGATTTAAATTGGATCTGATATTCAGCCTGCTATGCAATTTACTCATGGACTGCCACCGGAAACTGGAGTGGAGGAGTGGCCTAGTGGTTGGGGCAAGGAACTTTGGGCTGGAAGGTCAGGGTTCAAATCCCACTAGAGAACAGCAACCTTGGGCCAGAAGGACTGGGGTTTCTAGTCCCACAGGTGCTCCTTGTGGTCTTGGGCAACCCACTTAACCCTCCATGTTAGTATATGTGTCTCATATCCCCTCATGTTAAAAATGTATCCCCCAATTGTGTTGTGACCACTTTGATTGAAGGATAAGGTGGTATACAAAATTGTCTAAATAAATAATTGTAGCAAAAAAACACAAAGAGACAGGGCAAAATAGGGATACTTCTAAACTATAATCCTTCCTGGTCATTCATCCTCATTATGAGAATTGGATAGCAAGACAAGGTTATTCTAAATTTGGAGAAAGAAGAAACAATAAATGATTCTATCAAAACAATAACATGTATTCATACCATTCAATCTGTTGGGCTGGGGTATAGAGCTCCAGTTATTTCTCAAATGAATGTTTTCCAGACATGACTATCATTTTTCACCTTTTAAATGTTGACTTGGCAAAGGCAGTGCTCAGAATCAGAACAATTAAATGGTTAATAGGCTGAATGTAGAGGGGATGAAATATGCACACAGACATACTTTGGTGAAGCTTTGGTAGCTGGGTCATTAATCATTGCGAGAAGGTTAAAATAGTTCAGCTCCCAGAAAGATTTTGTAGTGCTTTAATGTGGCACAAGCTAAGTGACAAATGAAAAATTCATACAGTTCCTGCCCTTGTTAATAAAATGCAAGAATTGTACCGTTCAAAACTTTTACAGTAACGCCACTAGTGGATCTCTTGACTACACATAAAAGAAAAGCAAAGTAGAACCTTTGGAATAAGTAACCTTGTGAAAAGACTTCGGATGTGACAAGAATGCTCATAGATTGACTTGACTTCTCAGAGCAACATTTATAATTGACAATTATAATAATCTTTTTTTAAATGTTTTTATTTGCAGTTTTCTATACATGTTCTCCATGGACAAGCAGAATGTTATCTAATGGTGCCATGGATGGCAGTGCTCTCCTAGAGCTCAGAAAGGCTAGGAAAACCTTTCAGAGCAAGTGTCAGGTAGCCCAGACTCCTTGCCCTTCTCATTCCACTCCAGTTTTATTTATTTATTTAATATTTTTTTATATACTGTCTTTCTACTAGTCAAGACAGTTTCCAGAGAACTCAGTGCAATACAATTAATACTAAAAAATAAAGTGCGCATTACAAAGAACATTTGGTTCAACAGTTAGAACATAAGAACATAAGATATGCCATACTGGATCAGACCAAGGTCCATCAAGCCCAGTATTTTGTTTCCAACAGTGGCCAATCTAGGTCATATGTACCTAGCAGTTTCCCCAAGGGACACAGGTTCCACAATGCTTGTATTGGTTCAAGCATTGATATCCTGGGTCCCTTCTTAATAATGGTTTATGGACCTTTCCTCCAGAAACTTGTCCAAACCTTTTTTAAACCCAGCTACACTAACAGCCTTTACTACATCCTCCGGTAACAAATTCCAGAGTTTGATTACACGTTGAGTGAAAAAATATTTTCTTTTATTAGTCTTAAATAGTTTACCCTGTAGCTTCATTGCATGTCCCCTAGTCTTTCTATATTCAACATCAAACGGTTTAGGGCTTAACTAAGATTTCAACATCAAACGGTCTAAGGCTTAACTATTTATAGTCAGCTATTCAGCATAGGATGATTTAAATGCTTAACAATATACAGTGTGCTACAGGTTTGCATGGTGGCGTGTTCATTGTTCCGTATTTGATCCATAATACTCTAGGAATAGCAGAGTCTTTAGGCTCTTGTGTAATTGGCTGGTTAGCTGGATAGAGCTAATTTGGGTGGTAGCGAGTTCCAAAGGGTTGGAGCATATAGTGAGAAGGCCCTGCTGTTGGTTCTTTGAGTGTATGAGAGCTTGTTGGTGGGTATTTCAAGCATCTTGACTGTAGATCTTCTCCTGAGTCTATTAGAGGTGTCGTTTACTAGTATTAGGGTAAGGCTGAATACAGATTGCTTAAGATTTTGTGGGTGTTTAGGATGATTTTATATTTAATTCTGCTTGTGATGGGCAGCCAGTGAAGCTGTTTGAGGAGTGGGGTGATGTGAGTTTCCTGAGATTTTGCCAGGATGGTTCTGGCTACTGTATTTTGTGCTAGTTATAGGGGGTATAATGTGCTCTTGGGGAGACCCTGGTATATAGAGTTACAGTAAGCAAAACTGGGGTGATTACTGCTTGAGGCTTTTAAGTAGGTTCTTCAGTGTGCGGAGCTTGAGATAGATAGATTTGGTAATTCGGCTTATTTGTGGTTGAAAGTTGAGTTCTTGGTCGAGTGTGATGCCCAAATAATTGATTTGGTTTTGACTGTGAGTGGGGTGTTGTTTATCTTGATTGTAAGTGGAGGCTTGAATTGCTTGTTTCTTGTGATATGGAGTGCTTCTGTTTTATTTTGATTTATTTTGAGATTGTGTTTCTTGAGCCATAGATCGATTGTGGAGAAAGTTGTAGATTTTGGTGTAGTTTGGTGATTTGGTGGAGAAGGGGGTGAAAATCATTATATCATCTGCATATATTAAGTAGTTGACACCATGGTTATTGATGATTTTGCAGAGGAGCTGTAAGTAGATATTGAACAGAAGAGAGGAGAGTGTGGACCCTTGTGGTGCTCCTTGGCTGAGAGGGAAGGGTGCAGATGCCAGTGTACCAGATTTGATCTGCTGTATACCGTCTGATAAGTAGGAGTGGAACCATTTTAGTGGAGTTCCTTGAATGCCTATGTTATGGAGTCTGTTTAGTAGGAGTTGATGTGAGACAGTGTCAAATGCAGCTGATATGTCCAGAAAGATGAGTATAAATCCTTGTGTTATGATTTCAGTGCCTCTGATCAGAGTGCTGAGTAAGAAGATCATGAGGGTTTCTACACGATGTTGTGGGTGGGAATCTATGTTGGTGAGTATCAAGGGGAGAGTGTTTGTCCAAGTGATCCCGTAGCTGCTCCTGAACAATGTTTTCTGTGATTTTTGCGATGAAAGGGATACTGGAGATTGGCCTGTAGGAAGCTGAGGAGGCAGTATTCAGGTTTGTCTTCTTTAGGACAGGACAAATGGAGGATTGCTTGAGTGGGGGTGGGAAGAATCCATGTGTTAGTGAGTCATTTATCAGTTTGCATATGTAGGATATGAAGTGTGTTTTTTCTATCTTAATCCAAGACACAGGGCAGGGGTCAAGTGGGGAGGTGGTTGTGATGATAGTTGAGAGTATGCTTTCTTTACACTTGTGGCTGCAGGGTTTATTTATTTGAGTAGTTTTTCTATACCATCCCTTCCAACGATCGGGGTGGTTTACATCAAACAACAAGCAGTTACGGTGAACATATTTGAACTATAGTACAGTTAACTATATACATTGCAGTTAACCACATATAAGAAATTATAGGGGTAGTTGAATATCTTTAACTATATACATGGTGGCCTGACAGATGGAGTTAGTGGGGGAGTGATGGATGCTGGAGGGAGGGATATATTAGTTGGGGGAAGTATTGAGTTGTGTGTGAGTAAGTACTGTTGGCCATGAGGGGTGGTAGTGTTCGGTGAATAGAAACTTTTTAAATTCCTTATGGAATGTCTGGAGGTCCTTGGATGATCTATGTTGTCAAGGAGGGAGTTCCACAGGGTGGGTGCTGTGTACCTAAAGGCTCTATCACTGGTAGCTTTTTTAGTCTTCTGTGTAGTGGAAGGGATTGATATGATATTTTGTGTATTCTTTCTCTTGATTCTTGAAGGGTTTGGGGTATTTATTTTGGTTGAGAGATAGGAGGGGGAGATACCGTTGAGTAGTTTGAATGTTGTAACTATCAATTTGTATTTTACCTTACTTGCTATAGGGAGCCATTGGAGATTATAGAGTATCGGAGTGATGTGATCTGATAGACTGGCTCTACAAATAATCCTTGCAGTTACGTTTTATGCTAGTTGGAGTGTATGCAGGTTCTTTTTCTGTAGACTGTGTAAACAGGCTGTTACAGTAGTTGAGGTGCAGTATGATTAATGCTTGTACTACTGTTCTAAAGTCATTTGCTTCTAGGAGCAGCCTGCGGTGTTGAATTGTTTTAGTTTGTAAAATATGGTTTTAGTAGTGTGTTTTATATGAGCTGACATGTTTAGGGCTCTATCAATTATGATGCCTAGATATTTTATCTCATGCTTAACTGGCAGAGTAGTGTTGTGGAGGTTGAAAGTTGGAGGGGGAGTGAAGTTCTGATTTTTTTCTAGTGAATAGTATTTCTGTTTTTTTTAAATTTGTTGAAGTTTTGCCATGTTGTTCTTGGTCTGAGTCGAACGATGGGGAGGGAAGTTACAGTCGATGACATGTCTGGCTCCTGTAGTTAGCTTGGAGGTGTTGAGCCACAGGTATGGGTTTATCAGTGGCTTCATTTGGGTTGATGTGAGATTCTTTATGAGCAAGTTGGCTATGTTGAATGATTCTCTTGGTTTGTTGATAGAGGACTTGATAAGGTTCGTGTAGTAGTCTAGTTTTGCTTGGTAGGTGTTGTCGCAGTATTTATTTAGCGATGTATCACTTCTTCTGCTGTGCCACAAGGATGGATTCTCTTGTTCTTCCATACTAGCTAACCATGTTTTCATCCTCAAGGGCCTAACAGGCCCAATCAGCTAAAGGAAGAGCAATTACAAGGAAGTGATTGCCAAGGCTTCAAAATCGGATTTTAAAGCTACCCAAAATGCTGCAAAAAAAAAAAAAGAATAGGATCCCCATGATTGTTGCATCTGGTGCCTCGACTCGTCACACCATGTGGAAGACTGTCCATATTATGCTAAGGTGTCCCTCTGTGCCAGGTGCTCTTAAAGTCATGCCCTCCAAGATTACTTTTCAAGTTGCATTTCCTCAGAGAGATCATCCAGTAAGGCCTGCTCCTCCTCCTCTAGCTACACTTTAAGCCTCCAGCACATGGCTGCTTCTCAGAGAAGATGAATGTGGCTCCAATACTGGCCTTCTCTGCCTCCACCATGGCCTGGGATGAGTCTACCACAGCTGCCATCCATGACCTGGTGTTTGACCCAAAACCAGCTTTTACCACCTGTTGCTCCAGGCCGCGGGACCTGTCTCTCCTCTGTTCAGCCCTGAACACTCTGACCTTGCCCCTGTTCCTGGTCTAATTCCCAACCAGTCTCCATGGCATGGCAGCAGCACAAAAAGGGAAAGCCCTGCCCACCTCCCACTGGATTGCCCAGCTCCATGGTGCTGGAGACCCCTGCAGCCCAACCCCACAGTACTGTTAAACACAGGAAACGTAACCTTGGCTCCAGCAGGAAACATAGCAATTCACTGTGCCATTCATAGACACTCATCAGGAAGCAACCACTGGCATAGCCACAGCAGCAGAAGAAGGAAAGATAGTTCCAACAACTCAACCTCTACATACCCCTCTTCGAAGTGTGGGAGATTCTCACCCACAGACACAAAGAAAGGACCCCTCCTCTGCTGACACTCATGCTTGCCATCCAAGCTTTGTCTAGTACATTCTTGGACCTCTTTGCACAACTCATGGAGTAACACCTGACACCACTGGCATAGGGTGATGCCACAACCCAACCTGGTAACTCCAAGAAGGCTACACCCTTGAACCTCATATCACAACCGACATTGAGATATATAATAGAAAAACGCCCACCATTGCCTGCAACTGTTTATTCTCCTCATCTGATCTTCTCATAGTTCAAACACTTTATTGTAGAATAACATAAAAAGTACAAAATACTTAACCAGGGGTGTTGGAACACCATTTTCCTTGGGGGGGGGGGGGGGAGACAAGCTCCGCTCTTGGGCCAGCAGAACTTCATGCGACTGCGATCACTGGCCTTCCCCTCCTGTTTGCCCATAGGGATCCAATCTCCCACAAACAGACTGGAGGGATCTGTGCCATGATCTCAGTGCTCTTCTGCTTGCAGGGGATGGTATCCCCATGGGGAGCCTGCTGCTTGCCGGGCCACAAAAAGAAGAGAACAGAAAGAAAAGGAAGGAGAAAAAAAATAAAAGAAAACACAAGAAGGAACACAAAACAGATCAAGCTAGCTAACATACCTTGCCCCGCCCCCCCTGATTTGCTCTCCACCCACAAACCCCGGGGAGCCCATTGAAGGTAGATATCAAAGAAACATAGAAATATGACAGCAGAAAAAGACCACATGGCCTATCTAGTCTGCCCTTCCATATCAACTACATAGTTCCCCCTTTTCCCCCCTTTTTATTAAACAGTTTCCAGAGTTTCTCAACATAGACTGAGCTACAAAGCTTCTAAACACAAACCTTCTTCATTTTATAATACAACAAAAGAGAATGGCACCAAAAATATAGCAAAGAAGTTAACATTCTTCCAGTTTTTCAGGATAGATTGGATGGCTATAGCTAGACAGATATCATACTGTATAAATGTAAATTAGATTTTGATAATCTGCATATAGAAACTGCAGAATGCAGCATTACATTATGATAAGACCGATGGATCTTACATTCTAAAGACCTGAGACATGTCCCATTTCATCCCAAAAGCGTTTAGCATCGGGGCGTATAGTGGTGGTACTCGGGGATTATTCAGTGGCACTAACCATGTTGAATATCCTACTTAAGGGCATTTACATGGTTTACATGTTTGTAAACCGTGTAAATGCCTTAGAATATTGGGCTCTTTGTCTTTTGTGCACTCATAAACCAAGGGTGCAGAAGTACCAATTTGACTATGACAGTACCAACATAAATTAGAATTGCACAATTCAGCGCTATACATTTTCACAGACATCCATTGAACACGATGTGCAAGGAAATAGGGAGACTGGTGCAAGCTAGCTGAGCAAGAAGGATGAACTGATCTATGCCAGAAGAATGCCCAGTTTACACCATCTTCCATCTGAATGGGACATTCCTGTTCCCAGATTGTATGCAAGGTCTTAGGCTCCTAATAAATTATTCCTGAGGAGTTTATACACTTGAGAACCAATGTGTCTAGCTTTCCAAAAGCAATCAGCATACACATTAATATCAGAAAGGCAGATGTATCTGAGCCACTCTATTTAAGACAGTGAGATAATTGTAACCATTTCAAGCGATCAGCTGGCTCCAAATCAAACTTTTGAGATGAGCTGCTCCCATGTACATAATTTCCCTCCCATCAACACATGATGTAAAGTCCAAATTCCTTTATTCTGCCAAGTTAGCCAAAAGATAGGTTTGGATCCTATCTTGAAAGATGGGTTCGCCCATAATGGAATCAAGGAACTATGGGCCCAATATTCAAAGGGCATTTACATGATTAACAGCCTGTTAATCATGTAAATGCCTGCTAACTGGATATTCAACGGCACTTACATGGGAAGTGTTGTCGAATATCCCCAACTAAGTCCCCTATGTGCCCCGATGCTAGCCGGCTAGCATTGGGGCGTGTTGGGGCATTCTAGGGTGGAGTGGAGGCAGGGACTGACAGCATGGTTAGCCTCGATGGTTACTGGGCAGTGCGGCCAGACCCGGTTATTAACTTCTGTCGTCATGGAAGTGAATATCTGTGGTTAAGGGGTCGGCAGGCAGGGCTAAGCGGCTATGGTGCTTAGCCCTGTCCAGATAAATATCGGGCCCTATGTATCCAAGAAGGAGGAGATAGCTTATCTAAGTACAAGAGAGCTTGTTTGGTACTGATATAGTAGGGATTTGAAATACTTAATGAGATGGGGGAAATCCTTATAAGTAAGAATATTGGAAATGGATAGGCATCGTCTTGCTCAAGTTTGAAGCTATGTGAAAATACGACTTCTAACAAATCTAAAGTCATCTAGTATCAACCATATTTCAACAAAAAAGCCCTCTGATATAAAGCAAAGTCAGGAAGCCTACCCACCCTGTTCTTTTGGTGCCTTCAGCTTCTTAAGAGATACTTAGGGTTCTTTCCTTTCCATAAGTAACAAATTAATAAACTGTCTAGTCTGTGAAAGAACCTCAGCAGACAAAGCTCAGGCAGAAGGGAGAGAAGATAATTAACTTGAGGGGCTATAGTCATTTTAATAGATTCCATTCTATCCCTCCAGGAAAGACTCAGCAGATTCTACCTAGTAATGTTAGCTTCAACCAACTCCAACTTTTTCTCCATGTTAACATCCATAACAATTTCAAAGTCATTATGAACATGTATACCTAAATACTTGATCCCTTTGGAAGCCTAAATACTTGATCCCCTTAGAAGCCCAATCAATTGTTCAATGCAGAAAGAATTGAGTGGCATAATTTCCAATTTAATTAAATTTATTTTATATCCAGCCAAAGCTGCATATTTTGAAGTTGTATCTACCAAGGATGAGCATGGAGATGATAGTATCAAGACATCATCAGTATAAGCTAAGACTTTTATATTCTTTTTCCTCAACCCTCAGGCCCACTATGTTACCATTTTGTTGGGTAGCTAGCAAAAATGGCACTAGAGCTATGCTGAATTAAAAAGGTGACAGAGAACACTCTTGATGTATGCCTCTGGATAATTAACTAAATGGATCTGAAAGGATTTCATTTATAACTCTTGACCTTGGATGGGCATAAAGAGCTTGAGTAGAATTAATGTAACGAGAGCCACAACCAAATCATTCCATTGCTCTGAACAGGAAGCCCCATTCTACCATGTCAAAGTCTTTCTCAGCATCCAAAGTGAGAGCAACTAGAAGAGAATTCTGGGACCGAGCAAGAGCAATAAGGTTCATAAGCAATCTAACATTGTCACTAATATGTCTATCTTTCAAAATGCCCATCTGATCTATCTGATTTACCTTGTCTAGAACTTAAAGTTCAGTGGAAACCATCTGGAAAGTAAGTTTATAATATTAAAATTTAGGCTTTGAAGGTAGTTGAATATGCACCAGTAGGTGTGTGAAGATACAATTTCTCCTGACTCTGGATTTCTTGCTCCAGATGATCTAATTCTTTATTTCTCTCTTTTTTAAGCCCAGCTTGGTAACCTATAATGACTCCCTGAAGATAGGCCTTGCAAGCACTCTAGACAGAAGAGAAGGATGTACCTTCAGAGATATCAGTTTGAAAAAATTCCAAAATAGCTAACTGTATTTTCTCCTTGAATTTAGGATAATCAAGCAGATAAGAATTAAATTTCTAATGGGAGGTTTTAGACCTGTTAATCCAAAACAGGTATCACAATTTACAGCTGAATGATCAACTACAATAGAAACATCAGCTACCTTAGACAACAGGTTTTTAGAAATGAGAAAATAATCCAAATGAGAGTATGATTGATAAGGGACAAAAAAATAGGTGTATTCCCTACCTGCTGTGTTTAGGGGGTCTCCAAAGATCTATGAGACCACAGTCTTGTACTATCATGTGAAATACTTGCAAGACTTTGAGAGCTGAGATTCTAGCCTTAGATTACCTATCTAGCAAAAGGTCTTGAACCAGGTTAAAATCTTCCGCCAGTATAATTGGAAGGTTACTGTAATTTAGTATCATTTGTAAAAGGGAATTAAAAAATGAGGTGTCGTCAAGTATCGGGGCATAGACATTACAAACACTTGGTGGCCTTGGCTTTCCAACACCAATCAAATCCATGTACCATTGGGATCAGCCTGTTGTTGTTTAACAATAAGAGGGGAAGCAGACCTGAACAAGATAGCCACTTCATTCTTTTTATTACAGGCTGAGGCAAAAAATACATCATATCCCTTTCAATTTTAAGCTCTCAAACTCAAATGTGTCTCTTGCAAGAAAGCTATCTCAACATTTGGTTTCTTTAAATAATTAAGGATACACTTTCTTTTGATGGGATGAGAGCTACCATTCTCATTCAAGGTCAGCAATTTAAGTGGATTACTCATCAGATTAACAATACTCTGTTTGAGAATATATTATTTATTTATTTGTCTATTTTATTTGTTGTTTTTCTATACCGCCCCTTCCAGAGATCAGGGGCGGTTTACATAAAACTTAACATGTTACAAAAACTATTTGTAGCTTTACATTATAACAGTTAACCTTGAACATTATAACTTTATATATTATAACATTTGGCCTTGCAAGTTATAACTTTATACAATATAACATTTGGCATCGCACAATATAACTTTATACATTATAACATTTGAACCTTTTCCCTTGTAACTTTATACATTATAACATTTGAGCCTTTTCTTGTGAATTTCTGCATTTTGACATTTGACTTCTTTCATTCTAGCTTTATTTATTTAACAGTTTTTATATACTGTCTTTCTACAATTCAAGACGGTTTCCATATAAAGCAACAGACAGTGAATTACAACTGAATTACAACTGTATACATAGAACATAACTTGAGATGGTATATATGATTATACGTTAGCACAGTGTGGTCTTTTTACAGTATAGCATCTGTGCTATATGCAGTCTTTATTCCAGTTGGGGTTACGTGGGTGCATGGTTTGTCTGTGGGTTTGGGTAGGGTTGGGTTGTGTTTTGTGTTCTGTAATGTTCTAGAAATAGGTATGTTTTTAGGACTTTTTTGAATTGTTGTAGGTCTTTAGTTGTGCGTATTGATAGGGGTAGGGTGTTCCATAGTGAAGGTGCTGTGTATGTGAAGGCGCTTGAGCTTGTGACCTGCTTTGTTTTCTTGATTGTGTTGGGGGTTACAAGTGAGTGGAGGGCATTTTCTCTTCTGGTTCTTGATTGTGTGTGGGTTTGTATGAGTGTTGTGAGTATGGATGGGGCAATACCGTTGATGAGCTTAAAGGTTGTCATGATTATTTTGAATTTTATTCGACTCATTATTGGGAGCCAATGGAGATTAGCTAATATGGGTGTGATGTGGTCAGTTAGCGGTGCTTTACAGATAATCCTCACTGTGATGTTTTGCGCTCTTTGGAGGACATGGAGGTTTTTAGCCGGTAGACCCTGTTACAGTAGTCAAAGTGTGGGGCGACAATTGAACGGACCACTGTTCGGAAGTTGTTTTTCGGAAGTTGTTTTCTTCCAAGAATGGGCGTATGTGTTGGATTGTCTTTAGTTTGTAAAATATTGTTTTTGCTGTTTGCTTTAGGTGGGGGAGCATGCTGAGGGCTTGATCCAGGATGATGCCAAGGTATTTGACTTCGTTTTTGATTAGGAGGGTGGTGGAGTTTAGGGTGATGTTTTTGGTGAGTGTGTGGCTTTGGCTTTTAGTGATATAGATGGCTTCCGTCTTTTTGAAATTAATACTGAGGTTGTTAGAGTGTAGCCATGCTTCTGTTTTACTAATGCAGTTGGAAATGTTGTTGAATGACGAATTATCTGTATGTATGGTTGGGGATGGATAACATAATATCATCGCGTAGATATAGTAGTATAGTAGTAGTATAGTAGTTTATATTGAACTTTTTGAATATGTCCGTAACTGGCTGTAGGTAAAGGTTAAATAAGAGGGCCAAGAGGGTGGACCCTTGGGGGATGCCTTGGCCTTGTGGGAATGTGACTGGTGTCTCGTTTCCTAGTTGGATGCTTAAGCAAGGTCACCAGCTGGTAATGGTGTAGTGAGGAAGCCCCAAAACAAAAACAAAAAACCAAAAATCAGAGCAATAAGCCTAAACATCCCTTCACAGAGAAGAAAGTAAAGTGGGTTGGAGAGAGGATAGCTGCTATACACAATTAAGCAATTCAACCTATCCCCAATCAGTATACATCCAGTCAAATATTCAAACAAGGATCAATAGTCCCAAACATACATTGCCAAAGTCACTCTGTCACAACATTCACATCAACAGCAAACTTAAAGCTCCAAACACATGAGCGTTCAAAACAGCATACTAACAGGTTATTGACTAGCCTTAACGAAATAAAGTTGGAGAAGACAATGCTGTGAATCATGTCATCCAACATGCCAGATCCAGGAAAGACTCTTCTTGATCAGGCAAAATGAAATGCAGAACCCTGTCCCAATGTATTAACATCTCTAAACCATCTAAAAGCATAGTGTTGACATTAAGCAGGGAACAGTAACCAGGCATAATTCTAATATACGATTAGTAGAGGTTACAGTCCATCTCCAGGAGTGGAGGAGTGGCCTAGTGTTTGGGGCAAGGTACTTCAGGCTGGGAGGTCAGGGGTTCAAATCCCACTAGAGGACAGCAACCTTGGGCCAGAAGGATTGGGGTTTCTAGTCCCACAGGTGCTCCTTGTGGTCTTGGGCAAGCCACTTAACCCTCTATAGCCCATGTTCCCTGCAAAATAGTTATCTCCAAGTTATAATGCCCTGTTCAATGTAATTTCAGTTTGTTCAATGTAAACCGCACTGATGCAGAATAGCATGGTATATAAGAGAATATAAATAAATAAATAAAATCTCTATTCACAATGCCAAAACCATATGCTATGGCAAAATATAAAGAAAAGTCAAGCAGCATACAAAAAAAAAAAAGAAGTTACTCCAGTCAGTTGGAACCCGTTATTTGTGCCAGAATTTCCTCCAGTGCTTTTGGGTCTGTATAAAATTTAGTGATGCTATTATAAGTAACCTTGAGCCGGGCTAGATAAAAGAGACCATACTGTGCTCCAATGGACAAGAGCAGGCCTGAGATTCAAAAAGGCTTTCCACTTATCTGCTGTAACTTTGACTAAATCCAGAACAACCAGAAAATGCCTTCCTTGGTAAACAGACTCAGGTTTAACTTCTGCCTTCATCAGAATTTGATGATCATGTTGATATCGCAGACGTTTAGCCATCACTGGTCTTGGCTACTTAGAAGTGGATAGTGGTTGCAATTTGATAAGCTCCCATAGATCACAAATCACATCCAAGACTGCACAATCAGAGTTTGCATGAGCCTTAGCAGGCACCATTTTCTCTGGAGTTACCAGGTCTGTTTTGTCTCTTCAACCCCAAATTTACAGAGAAGTGCTGATTGGTTTTGCTAGAATTCGAGTTCGCTATAAATCGCAATGCTCAATAAGGTGACAGGATAGGTTAGAATGTAAATTAAACCACACAGCTCCAAGGATTGATAAAGATACTGAAAAGAGTAGCAGAGCTCTCACATTAAGCAGCTATCTTGACTGAATCGAAAGCCATACCCCCCTCATCTGACCTTTTCATCAG
The DNA here is from genome assembly GCA_033557465.1 of Ichthyophis bannanicus. Lineage (NCBI taxonomy): Eukaryota > Metazoa > Chordata > Amphibia > Gymnophiona > Ichthyophiidae > Ichthyophis > Ichthyophis bannanicus. Next base: position 195,176,726 of record CM066037.1, on the reverse strand, counting down.
AACTCATGTCAACAGACAGCAAAATAGAGGAAGCTAGCATCTAAAATCCCTTCTGGAAGTTGGATAGCTTAATGCTATCTCCTAACTGGGGAACCTGAGTCTCCAGGCATCCAATCAGAGTCATCTTAACCTCCAACACAATCATCACTCCTGGAAGATCCCAGATATCCCAAATTCCAACAAAAATTGGCATCCCAGCTTTACATATTGATAGTAGATATACCAGACTCCCAGGAACAAGGTACTAGGAATACTAAAATACCTGGACATGCCGAAGTCAGTAGTAGCGGTACCAGTATACAAAGTACTGGACAACCTCATTAAAATCTGGCAAACCCCATCATCTACACCCACTGCTACCAAGAAACTTGAGGTCAAATATCAGATGCAACTAACCCCAGTACTCAAGATGCAGTTTCTCCATCAATCCATTATTGTTGAATCTAACATGAAGTATGCCTAGAGCTCTTGCTCCCACTCCAACTCACTGCCAGGAAAGGAACACAAAATCCTTGATGACATGGGCAAGAAGGTCTTTTGGGGCTCAATGCTAAATGCAGAGACTACCATACACCATTTCCAACATATCAATAATATTTTGCTGGAAAGAGCCAGAAGTACCCTTAAACCCCTTCCACTGGAAACAAGGCAGAATGCGTAAAACAGTCTGCTCTGCCTTCAATGTCTTCAAAGACAGCGCTGCCTGCACGGCCAAGGCTGCCATCACTGCAAGATGCACTACAAGGCTAAGGCCCTCCAGTCTGAGAGGGGAGCAGTCAGTCCCCATTCTACTCATGTAGATCCAGTCCTTCCTGAGGGGAAAGACCATAGAGCCCATTCCCCCCCAAAGATATCAACTACAGTTTCTATTTCAGATGCTTCTTGATCCCCAAGTAAACATAGGGTCTCCTAAACCTATGGAGACTTAACAAATTCAAATGCAAGGAGAAGTTCCGCATGCATTCGCTGGGAACTTTCCTCCCCCTTCTGCAAACTAGCAACTGGATCTCTAGGATGCATACACTCACATAATTATCCAGACAACACTACCAATACAGAGCCTCCCCTTTGGCCTATCATCAGCCCCTAGAGTCTTCACCAAATTTTTGTTGTGATTGCAGTGGCACACCTCTGCAAGGAGGGAATATGTGTCTTCTCCTGTCTAGACAACTGGCTCATAGTGGCTCCTACATGTCAGGAAACCAAAACTTCCATCCAGCGAGCAATCAAACACTTGCAATCCTTTGGCTTTATCATCAATGACAAAAAGTCACACCTCCATCCCACACAATCTCTATAATACATTGGAGTGGATATCTGGACATCCCAGTTCATCCCCACTCAACAGGCAAATGCAATGGCCTCCTTAGTCCTTCACTTCTTGTTCTCAGCAGAGTCATGACCAAGATCTTCCTCTGCCTACTGGGCCACTTGGCTGCAGCCATAGTTGGAACAGGTACAGAAGATGGTGATAGGGAATTACTCCAGTAAAGCAGGTGCTATGGTATATAAAAATATTTCTCTGTATGATAAGGGCACCATTACTAAAATGCACCAAGCAGGAGAGGGGCCTTGGGATGATAATGGCTGGGGATCTCAAGGCTGGAAAACATTGTGATAAGATAGTGGCCCAAGTCAGAGGCTTTCTGGAGTGCATAGGGAGAATTATAACTAACAGAACAGAGGAGGTAATAATGTATCTCCAGGAACAAGCAGGAATGTAGTCTTCACATATGGGTATCATCAGTACTGACAGAGCCCGCGCGGGAACGCTCACCAGCGTCCAATAGGAAAGCTTTTGGGAGCATCCCACAGTGCATGCGTGCTGCCTTCCCGCCTCTGTACCTCTCTCACTTCAGTTCTTTGTTTTCCGCAGAGCCGACAGGGCAAGGTATCCTGTCACCACAGAAAATCTACCTTTATTTCTTGTTTTTTGTGTCGCGTCTGCCTTCACTCGACACCTACCGTTACCACCGGTTCTCTTCCTCCTCTTTCTTAAAAAAACAAAACAAAACATATATTTTTCTTCAGGGTTTTCCCCTATTTTCGGTGCTAGGTGCCATTTTGGGCACTAGGCCCATTTTTTTCTTCAAGCATGGAGAAACCAACCAGTGGTTTCAAAAAATGCTTAAAATGTGGCGGTACCATCTCCGTCACTGACACCCATGATTGGTGTCTAAAATGTTTGGGTCCTGAACATTGTCCAATGGAGTGTCTCTCCTGCATGAGGATGACCAAGAGGGGCCGGCAGAATAGAGCTGCACAACTCGGTACCCTTTTTGCCTCCGACACGATGTCAATTGCATCGACGTCTTCCAGGGCTTCATCTTCCTCCCATGGATCTCAGGTAACCAAAAGTAAAACTGGCCGGTCCTTGAAGGGAAAATCTCCTTCGAAGTATCGAGATGCCTCAGGCATTTCCCTTGACGATACTTCACTGGCAAAACAGACCCGGCAGGAGTCTTCGAGCTCCAAAGCATTAACGAGGCTCCAGGATGTTCCAGAGGCCTTGACCTCTGTGGAACTACTGGTGCCATGCTCTGGGGTTGTGGCCGCATCCACCGGTACCGGCACCTAGGCATCGGCAGGAGTGATGGATCACAGAATCCTCGCTATCGAACGCAGTCTAGCAGCCCTCTTAGCAGCCTCGGTACCTCTAAGACTGCAACAGACGGTTCCACAGGTATCGGTACCGACATCAGTACCGGTACTGATAACACCTGCTTCTACAGGACTGCTTCCTCCCATGCCGATGTCTGGTATTGGGGATTAGGAACCGAGACACTTCGGTACCGACTTCGAGCGGTACCGATACCATGCGTCACAGGCGCACCCGGTGCTTGAGTCTTCCGATGACTCTGATGATTCTACCGGTACCAGAGTGAATCTATTAGAAGATTCAACTCCCTCTCCTCAACGCAGGATGTCTCCTCCAGAAGATATGACCTTCCAGGACTTCATACGTGATTTAGCAAAAGGCCTTGCAATCACTGTGATTCCAGAAAAAGAACCTATTGCAGAGGAATTAAGGATTCTACAATACCCTATGGCTCCCAAAGAAGCAGCTATGCTTCCCATTCACAAGATCTTACATGATCTGATGTTGAGAATGTGGGAGACTCCTTTAACAATATCTTCACATTCCTGATGCCTGGACACTATGTACCGAGTGCCAAGTTGTCCTGGTTTTCAAAAACCTCAGTTACCACACCATTCAATGGTAGTGGAATCGGCCATGCAAAGAATCAAGAGTGCAAAAACACACTCTTCTAATCCTCCAGGCTGTGAATCCAGGACACTCGATGCCTTTGGCTGTCAATGTTTTCAATCCTCCATGCTGGGAGCCAGGATCAGTTCCTACATTCTGTATATGGGAATGTTCCTGGAAGAAGTCACAAAGGACTTGGAGCTCATTAGTCCTTCTGTCTCAGAGGAAAAAAGAGCAGACTACCTTATTCTGGTCAAACATGCCCAGAATGTCTCTAAATTTATGAACCGTGCTACCTTTGACTGTTTTGAATGTCTTAGCAGAACCTCTGCTATATCCATAGGAGCATGTCATATTGCTTGGCTTAAAGCATCAGACTTGGAACAATGGGTGCAAGAAAAATTGGGAAACATTCCTTGCACAGGAGAAAATCTCTTTGATAAGGACTGGAAAGACAAGGCTAATCAGCTTGAATCTGACAATACTACTTTGAACAGATTGTCAAAGCTAACCCAACAAAAAAGCCAACAAAAAAGAAAACATTCAAGAAACCTTTTTTCAATAAGAAAAAGATGTCTTACCAATCTTACACCCATCAAACTCACTGTCCACTTCATGTTTCCCAAAAGGGACAACAACAGAACAGTCAGCAAAGAAAGCCACAAGCTCAAAAGGCTCAACCAGCTCAACAGACCCAGCCCCCTCAGGGTCTTTGACTTCTACCTAGAGAACTTAGTCATTCTGCCCCTAAAAGGTCCAGAACCCTTGACCATTCCAGGCAGACTATGCCATTTTGTCAAAAGATGGCAACAAATAACATCAGAAAATTGGGCTCTGTCCATTGTAAGATTGGGATACAAGCTTCATTTCCTCTACTTGCCCCCACCTACAATTCTGAGACAGTTCAATTCTCAGGGCCCTGCCACCGACCTCTTCTGGCAGGAGGTCACGTCACTTCTGGCTCAAGGAGCAATCGAAGAAGTGCCCATATCCCAACAGGGGACAGGGTTCTACTCCCCTTATTTTCTTATTCCAAAGAAGACGGGGGGGGGGGGGGGGATACAGGCCTATACTAGATCTCTGAGAATTAAACAAGTATTTGTTCTGAGAAAAGTTCAAGATGATCTCCCTCGGAACACTTTTACCATATCTTCAAAGTCAAGATTGGCTATGTTCTCTAGATCTATGAGATGCGTACACGCATATTCTCATCCACTCAGATCACAGGAAGTTCCTTTGATTCCTGATCCAAGGAAGACACTTCCAGTACAGAGTTCTTCCTTTCGGCCTTGCCTCTGCTCCGAGAGTCTTCACAAAATGCATGGCAGTGGTAGCAGCATTTATGAGGACTCTAGGAATATTCATCTTCCCTTACTTAGACGATTGGCTCATTCGAGCATCGACAGCTCCAGAGGCCAGCTTTGCTCTCTCTCGAGCAATGACAATTCTTCAATACTTGGGGTTGGTCATAAATCTCCCAAAATCTCATCTCACCCCCTCTCAATCTCTAGAATTCATAGGGGCTCGCCTAGACACACGGTAGTCAAAGGCTTTCCTGCCCCAGCCACGCTGTCTACTTATAATACAACTGGCATCTCAAGCATCTATGAAGGTATTCCTTACTGCTCGGGAGATGCTTCAACTGCTGGGACACATGGCATCCACTGTCCATGTGGTTCCCTATACACAGTGGACCCTTTCCTCTCAGTGGTCACAAGCCTCGGGTCGACTAACAGACAAAATCAGAACTACCACACATCTGATTTCGTCCCTGCAATGGTGGCAATCCCTGGAAAACCTCCTTGTAGGCTCTCCTTTCAAGCAGCCTCTGGGCCAAACCACTCTGATGACAGATGCATCCAAGATTCGTTGGGGGGCCCACTTGCACTCCACTCAGGGTCTTTGGACCTCACAGGAGGCTTCCCTTCACATAAACCTCCTAGAGCTGAGAGCCATTTTCAGTGCTATTCAAGTCTTTCAGGGCCATCTCAACAACAAAACAGTACTGGTCCAAACCGACAATCAGGTAGCTATGTTCTATGTGAACAAGCAAGGTGGAACAGGCTCTCTGTCACTATGCAATGAAGCTTTGCGAATATGGGCCCTCACCAGAGAATTACAAATTCACCTGTTTTCAGTATACCTTCCGGGCATTCAAAACTTGTGGGCAGACAAACTCAGTCGAATACTGCTACCACATGAGTGGTCCCTCCACTCATACCAGCTTGCTCGAGTGTTTCGAATCTGGGGAACACCAGATATAGACCTCTTTGCAAGTCCACAGAATGCCAAACTTCCCCGATTCTGTTCCAGAATTCCAGCTCAAAACTGTCAGGCAAGAGATGCTTTCCTACTCCACTGGGGACAGGACTACCTCTGTGCCTTCCCACCCATTCCCCTCATTCCCAAGACTTTATTCAAACTTCAGAGAGACAGAGTTCGTATGATACTCATAGCTCCACGTTGGCCACGGCAAATGTGGTATCCTCTTCTTCTGCGTCTCTCTCAAACTACTCCTCTGGAGTTGGGGAATGCTCCAGATCTCCTATTGCAGGAGAACGGATCTTTACTGCATCCCAATCCCCAGTCCCTACACCTCAGGGCCTGGTTACTGAAAGCCTAGAATTCCAGGATGTTAACCTTTCTCAGCAAGTAAAGGATATCCTCGTGGCTTCCAGAAAACCCTCCTCAAGGCATTCCTATGCTTTCAAGTGGAAAAGGTTCTCTATCTGGTATTCACAAAAGGGACTTAACCCCCTTTTAGTACCTGTAGAGTTGCTACTAGAGTATCTTCTACAATTATCAACTTCTGGTCTGAAGACCAATTCAGTTAGGGTCCATCTTAGTGCTATAGCTGCTTTTCATAAACCTTTCGATGGACTACCTATTTCCTCTCATCCACTTATATCAAGATTTATGAGAGGCCTGCTTTTAACAAAACCTCCCATTAAACCACTATCGGTAGCATGGGATCTAAATCTTGTTCTTGGTCAGCATATGAAACCGCCCTTTGAACCTTTAGCCACTTCAGACCTAAAGTTTCTTTCATGGAAAGTTATTTTCCTAATTGCCATCACTTCTGCAAGACGCATTAGTGAACTACAGGCGTTAGTGGCTGACCCTCCTTATACAAGGTTTCATCATGATAAAGTAGTCCTCAGGACTCATCCTCACTTTCTGCCAAAGGTGGTTTCGCCTTTTCATTTAAACCAGTCGGTTTATCTTCCTATATTCTTCCCTAGGCCTCATGCCTCCAGTGCAGAAAGGAATCTTCACACATTGGATTGTAAAAGAGCCTTAGCTTTTTATCTCCAAAGAACTAAGCCACATAGAAAATCTTCTCAGCTTTTTGTGGCTTTTGATTCTAGTCATTTGGGACTTCCAGTTTCTAAAAGAACTCTGTCAAATTGGATGGCAGATTGCATATTCTATACATATCAGAGTAAGGAACTTTCTCTCGAAGGCCATATCACGGCTCACAATGTGAGAGCAATGGCAGCCTCAACGGCTAACCTTCGTTCTGTCTCTATTGATGACATCTGCAAAGCAGCCACTTGGACTTCGGTACATACCTTCACAACCCACTATTGCTTAGACAAGGACTCCCGTCGGGATGCCTTGTTTGGCCAGGCTGTTCTTCAACATCTCTTCCATACTTAATACAACTCCTACTCACCATCCACAGTTTGGATGCCTAAGGTCCATGGGAGGAAGCATGACCCATCTCACCTGGGTTTGCAGCCAGCTGGGGTCACCCCTTGTCATCTTTCAGCTGGGGAGTCCCCATACGTGAAGGCTACATTCCTGCTTGTTCCTGGAGATAGCGTAGTTACTCACCTGTAACAGGTGATCTCCGGGAACAGCAGGAATTTAGTCTTCACAACCCACCCACCTCCCCTAGGAGTTTGTGTCTATCTCTCTCTTTCTCTACTTCTCTCCTTTGGTCTCAGCTATAAACTCAACTGAAGTGAGAGAGGTACAGAGACGGGAAGGCAGCACGCATGCGCTGTGGGATGCTCCCAAAAGCTTTCCTATTGGACGCTGGGGAGCGTTCCTGCGTGGGCTTCGTCGGTACTGACGATACCCATATGTGAAGACTAAATTCCTGCTGTTCCCGGAGATCACCTATTACAGGTGAGTAACTACGCTTTCCATACAGGTCATTAGTGAGACTTCACCTAGAATATTGTGAGCAATTCTTAATGTCATATGTTTGAAAGAATAAAGAAATGTTAGAGGCAGTCCAGAAAGAGGCTACCAAACTGGTGCTGAGGCTATAACAAAAGCTATGCAAAATGCAATTAGAGAGCCTTGATATGTACGAGGTGGGGCAGATAAGTCTCTGACCTTGTAATGAAACAGAAAGCTACAGGCACACTTCAGTTCCAGAGGTCTGAATGATCTCTCTGCAATTTCACATTCAGACCTCTGGAACTGAAGTGTGGCCCTAGCTTTCTGTTTCGTTACAAGGCCAGAGACATCAGCTTCCCCCTTGTATTTCTAAGAGGATAAAAGGGAAAGGGGAGATATGACAGAGACATTAAGAGAGAGAGAATCAACTCTCCGCATCCACCAAACCCCAGGGCATGTCTTTACTGTGGAGTCTGCAGCAATAATCAAATCAAAACAACTATACATTGATAGTGACAGATACGACTATAAGCTTTGCAAAGGAGGCTATTGTATATCATATGGAGCAGATTTTTGAAAGGTGTTTATAAGTGGAAAGAAACAGATAAATAATCCCTTCAAAAGAGGAAGACCTTGACATTCCTAGAAGATAACATCTGTGGAATAATTAAAGGACACTTGCATCTTAGCTGCTTCTGGACCATGAGACTTATCCCTAAGGTGAAGGATCATTGCTGCAATTCCAAGGATATAGAGGGAAGTGGTGGAAATGAAAGGGAGAAATACCCAACTAGCATCAGTGAAGACTCATGCTAATATTGGCAATAAATAATGGCGGGGGGGGGGGGGGGGGGATATTCAACACTGATTACCAGCGCAATTAAAGTGGCTGGCAGTCACCGCTTTAAATTACCCCAGATATTCAATGCCAGGCCATTTCAGCCAACCGCCCTGAATATCTGGTTTTCCCAGAAAGCGATTTAGTTATCTGGTCAGAAGCAATATTCAGCCACTGGCTGGATAGCTTAACTGGCTAATGTTAGTTTAGATTAGTTGTTTATTTATTTATTTAGACAGATTTGTATGCCACCTTTTCCTTCAATCAAGGTGGTCACGTCACATAACAATTGGAGGGTTACATTTAACATTAGGGTACGTGTAAACATTTAGACAGTACAGTTACTTAACAGCATTTAGACAGTACAATTGAGGTAACATTTAACATGAAGGTATTTAATAACGTGGTATGATAGACTTGTGTGTGTGGATAGGATGGTGTGTGCTTAGTTGGCGGAGGTAGTAGCATTTCTGTTTGGGTAGGAGATGTTGCCTGAATGCTCATAGGTTTCTATAAATAACAATGTTTTGAGGTCTTTGTGGAAGTCTGTGAGGTCATCTAACGCCCTCAGGCTCATTGGGAGGGAGTTCCATAGTGTGGATGCCAGTAGTGATGGTGCTCTTTTTGATGTTGTTTGTTTGGTTTTGGATAGTCTGCAGGGTGTGCCGATCATGTTGTCGTTATTGGTTCTTCTTGGTCTATTGCTGATGTCCCTTGTTATAACGTTTTGGAGTACGTCTGCTGAGAGATGGTGAATGATTAGCGGCTCAATATTGCCACTGACTCGTTAACTTTTGTTGCCACCCCCAGAACACCCTGATGCTAAGTGGGTGGCATCGGTGCATTGTACTGGGCTGTATGGGGATATTAAGTGACACAAATCAGGTATGTGCCACCGGATATCCCGCTGAGCAACATTAATATGGTTTGCATGTCTGCAAATCGCATCACTGCTTTTGAATATACCCATTTCCCTTACCAATGACCATTTTGATAAATCACGAGCCTGTGCTACTGTGACAGTTCTTTCATCTGTATTTCTTTTTGCATTCTCTTGCCAAAAATTAGAGCTTGCAAGCATCAGGTTGCCAAATAATGTTTGGTCTGTAGAGGAGACAACCAATTATGCCTCTGGCTTCTTGCTAGCCAGTGAAGGATAAGCACTGACTGATGAAGAGGTGTCCATCCCTGAAGAGATAGAAACCCCAAACAGAGGAGAAATGGGGTTAAAGGTCATTTGTTTATCCCATTATTATTAATTTTTTTATCTTCAAAAGTAGCCAGAATTGCTACCAGTGTTCTTGCCAAACTGTGCGAGAGTCCTCTGGCTGCACTTCTGCACTATCGCATTTTTAGTAGTAAGGGGTAGGCACTACCTACTCTACGATACTTAAAGTGTAATATTGCAGCATTTCCCTTTATTGGCAGCAGAGCAACCAGAGGACTCTTGTGTAACTTAGCAGGAACATTGGTTGCTACGTATCATTCTAGTTCTTATTGTAGAACCCCAGAGGAAAGGCCCATATAAGTAGCGACCCTAACAATGATTCTTTCTTCTTTTCTATAGTGGAGGCATATTTATTTCACAAAGCTTGTCCCAACCCTCTCTTTACTGAGAAACCAATATTTAATCCCCTATAAAATGTACTGACTACACTTGTTCACATCCAAATAATTCCAGGTTAGTGAAAAATGGCATGGATTCAGATCAAGTTTCTGGACAATCATGTATCACTTGTAAAATTTATTTTCTTACCTGAATTCTCCCCTTTTTCTGTTATCTAATGTAGATCATCAGAGGACTTGCACTTTTAACACAATAAAGACTGGCATTTTTTCACTCTGGAATTGTGTAATTAATGGGGATTCATGCTGATATAGATCTGCACCTTTATGAGGAAGTTCTTCTGCACAACCCTTCACACTCTTCCTCCCCACCCCCACTCCTCCATTGCAGACAACACTGCTAAAGTTTTATGGATTTCTGGAAGCCCTAGGAGAAGCCATAAAGCTTCCATTTTTGGTTAACACCTGGAGGTAACCAGTATTTAATCTTCAACACTGAGATCCAATCATAGTTTATTGTTCTGATATTTGGCATGAAATACAGTGCCAGAAATTAAAGTACATTGAATACAGCGCACTTTCAGCCCCTAATAATAGGAAAGAGCTCCAACAATTTACGATTTACATTTACAGTGTTTAAAATTCTGTTTAATGCATTAACATCTCTGTAAAAATTTCTACAATTTTCTATTGGTGGTCTTTGTCTGTAAGTGTACTGTATTTACAGCGTGTGCTCAGGATTTGACTTTGTGGGGATCCATTTCTGTGTGTGGGCACAGAGGCAACATTTGTCTTTGCCATGTTAATGAAAAGGTGGAGTGATTTTTCTAGTTGGTTCACCCCATTGGGAAGTGCCACAGGAGGTGTGAAAGGTATGCGTGTACTTTTACTTTGAAAGTCATGTAAAATCTGTGAAGCAAAAAGCACATATGTAATTTTCAGTGATACGGGCAGCTCCAGAATTATATCCTACTGTAATCAGTACATTTTGCAAACTGATATGATGCAGTGGTTCTCAACCCAGTCCTCTGGGACCCCCCAGGCCAGTCAGGTTTTCAGGATATCCACAATGAATATGCATAAGATAGATCTGCATGCACTGCTTCCATTGTATGCAGATCTAATCTCATGCATATTCATTGTGGACATCCTGAAAACCTGACAGGTCTGGGGGTCCCGGAGGACTGGGTTGAGAATCATTGATTGACGTATGAGCTGAGAAACCAAATCAATAACTATAGTTTAAACTGATGAGAAACCTTTTACAGAAAATCTTTCACAGTGCCAACATGGCAGGACCCCACCCCCTGACCAGATGAGCAGGGCAGGAGGATTCCTGCCACCTGATCCTGCCCTTAGCAGGCCCCTCCAGGAATCAGGCAGTGGGGAACAGCTGTTGTGGAGTTGTGTGGGGCAGTGGGGCTCCTGCATGGTGTCCTGGTTTCATGGTGATGGGACGCCACGGCACCGAGGCCCCATGCAGGAGCATTGGGAAGGTTAGATGGGGTGGGAACTGTATGTCCAGCGTGACTGAATTGGAGCCCATCCAATCCCTTTGCCCCTATTCTGCTCCCATGAGAACGTCTAGCTCCTGTGGGTGCAGAATCGGGCCAAATCCAACCTATCTAGATTTTGGATGTACGGACGGGCTAGATATGCCCCGTGCTGAATTGGCCTTTACATGTTTCCTTTATAGGTTCAGTAGTCTATTGAAAACCTTTTTATTGAAAATATTTGAATCATAAAGTATGCAAAGAAACTTCGGATCTCTTGTGGTTTTAAGACCATTAATCATAGTGAATTAAGACAGTTAATCAAGCCTCACAGACTGACAAAAGTTTGTCCCTGAGGCTTTTACCTTGAATATCTGTAGAAAGTGATAGTTTCAGTTTTCCACTTGACTACTTCTGTACGCTAATTCATTGTCTGCAAACGAAGCTCAAGGTCAACCATTATGACTATGTCAACTCTAAATGATGATTTACCTTACTCAAGGAGGCTCTAGTGCGACAGTTGTGGCTGATGCTAATCATCGTGTGATCATGGAGATTCCACCTACCTGTCCAGTAGGAAGTTAAGTAGAGAGAGAAAACAGATGCTTCAGACCGGAATGTCTCTTAATTTTAAAAAATTTAATATTTCATAGTTTGAAGCTCACAAATGAAATAATGGGGCATGTTTACTAAACGGGGCACTTTTGCGGGGCGCACCTGAGCGCCCTAAAATGATGCAGTTAAGTGCTCTTAAGCACCCCGTACGCGTGCGCGGCACATTAACGGGTCCCGCACGCGTGCGCCGCAAACACGCACGTTTGCGGGGCGCTCATGTGCGATAGAGGCGTGGAAAGGCGAAATGAGGGCGGAGGAAGGCCCCCGAGGGGCGGAGAGATGGGGTCAATGGGTGGAATGTGGGAGGGGAGAGACCCTCCGCACAGGAGCGTGCCCGAATTTACAAGAAAAAATACCGCCAGTGAAACACACGCGTTAGAGGTGATTTAAAGGGAAGAGAAACCATTTCCGTCAGCAATGTACAGCAACATCGTGGAAACCCAAAAAACGTGAGCAGTGTGAAACATGTGCACAGAACAAACTCGCAAATGTAACATGAAAATAACCACAACCAAGTATGCGAAAATCATAAGTCTGCTGGGAAACACTGCTATTAATGGGCAACAATAATAAACACTCCCAGGAAAGCTCCAAAGAATTGAAATGAATATTGGAAGGGTCCATGGTCCGTGGACACATTCAAAAGCACTGCAATGTAATGGAACTGTCCTGGGAGTGCATATCAGGTCATCCAGTGATATCACTGATGCACTGTTCGGTTTATTTCTGTGACTGCACCTATTTGGAAGGCATATTTGTGTGTGTCCTGCACCCCTGTCCCCATACAAAGAAAACGTGGCCACAGTAAACCTATGCAGAGCAGGGTGTCAGGCTTGTGCAGCCAGGTTTCCTATCTCCAGATACTGCACAGTCTCTGTGGGCACAGTGTGGTGCAGCGGACACAGCCAGTGACTGTATGACGAGAGGTTCACAGGTTCAAATCACAGCTGAGGTTCTGGCAACCCAGTACCCATATTTTTAACCACCACTAAACAGTGAGAGTTCACACACTGCTGTACTGCAGAGAACATAAGCATGGGCTCAACACCTACATTTTACCCCACACCGCACACAAACCAGAGCAATGGCCATTATGTACAGGCGAGTCCCTCAAATTCCGTCCTGGAGTGCCACAACGCAATCAGGTTATATGGGTTTGCCAGATAAGGACTGCAAGCCACAGCAGACAGTGCCGTAGGCGTGTGTAGCCTGGCACCGTACACAACAACAGACAGGCACTGTCAGATGTAAAGTCATGGACTTCCCTCGGAATGCAGAATATATGTTTAGAAACAGTGGTGCAGTGTACACAGACAGTGTGTGCAACAACAGAAGGTCACAGGTTCAAATCCTGTCTGTGGCTCCTTGCAACTAGTGCACATAAGTGTACCCTGAAAAAACCAGGCATTAAAGACTGATACTTTTCTGCTGAGAACCCAAGATATTTTGGCATATGTTTATGTTATCATCAACAGTACCCACCACATAAACATGTGCAGCACCTACAGCAGAGTCAAACAAAAGCAGTCCTGGAGTGCCCCACATCATTAAAGGGTAATGCAGACTCCAATATAAGGCCATGTGAACATGTTGACGGCAGGGGAACTGGTGACACCTGTCCACATCACACCATGGCCTATCTGTTTTTAGGTGGGTGCTGTGTAGTGCAACAGACAGGGTTAGTCTGACAAACAGACATGGATGTACCTGGAAATGCACTGTCTCTGTGTCAAGAAGGTGGTGCAAAGCACACAGGCACTGCCTGCAGGAGGTGAAGGTCACAAGTTCAAATCACGTGTGTCAGGTCTGCCGAACCAATCCCCGCAATTGTCACATCCCCTAATTTTTCTCAAAAAACAAACCACCTGTAGTGGGAAAAGTGAAAACAGGGACAGTACATGTATATTGTCTCTCAAGGTGGACATATAAGAGAGAAATGTGCATCACATAGATCAGATTTCCTCAAATGCAGTCCTGGAGGGCCACAATTTATTCACATGTTATGATGTCTTAAATAAAGATGTCTCTGTTCATCTGCATGTGCCGGTCCATGGTATGCAGATATATCTCATGCATATATCTGACGCACATTTGTGAAAATGTAGCAGTGTCTGTTACAACAGGACTGGAGTTGGGGACCTGTGCCAGAGATTACCGATCAACAGGAGGCGAAATGACCAGACACACAGGCTTCAGGACCCAAAGCCAATTGGACAGTCATGATAGTGTGCGTTGCGTCCATATCATAAAACTAGTATGTGCGCACTGTAGCACTGTCACCATAAACCTTGAAATACACCACACATATAGCAACATGTTGATCTGATCAGTGGCAGATATCAATGTCTACGTACACCACAATATGGTTATTGAGTGGTATCACACCAATATGTCTGATGTATGTGGAGTGTGTCTCAGGTCTGTTGTTTGACGATGTTCCCCACCATGGGGTGTGACAGTAGCACTATTTCATAGCCTAGCCATGCATGCACTGTGTCCACGACTGCTGATTTGGCATAGACTGGAAAAACTATCTATAGTAGCACAGTGATGGCATAGCTGTGGGATTGTGTGGCTGTACATCCAGTGTGTGATGTATGCAACACCTTACTCAGCGCACAATGTTTGTACTGTGTGCAGTGTTAGCTTGCCATTGTGCATAATGAGGTGCTAGGTATTGTGGTCATACCCCCGACAGGCTGGTCTCGGCAGGATGCATGAGGACAGAACGTAGGGCAATGTAAGTGAAATTGCAGTGTGTGGTCATCAGTAGCATGGACAAGGTAGCCCAAGCATGTCCTCCTGGAAGGTCAGTCTCACCCTGACTGAGTAGTTACCATAGCATGGCTAGGTCAGCTGTAGTGGCAACAACATCTTTTGCAAGTGATATCTATGGGTTGCCTTTTGGAGCCCAATCACGAACGTAACTGCTCGGTGAGTGTGCAGACGTCCCAGTTTGGGTTGCACACATTGTCACCAGTAGTATGCAGTATGGATAAGCTATCAGACTGCTTGCACCTAGTATGTGTAAGGGTGCCACACTTTGAAGGGTGTAGCAGCTGCAGCTTATCTGTGTTTGCTGCTGGACAATGTCAGATAGTGGTGGTGGGCTGCTGAGCATGTCCAGGCATGCCATCTGTCTGCTGTCACCTTATTGATGGTCACATAAATGCATGCCCCATGCTGTAAGTTGTATTTTCCTCTGCTGGACAGAGGTTATCACTTCCCACCAGCAGCACCATTGCAGTGATGAGTCTGAATGTTACGTTTGGGTGTTGTCACATAATCCGTCTGTCTAACACACTTCTCCCCCTCCCATAACTAATGTGGCGATGACAATGGCCACCACACAGGATATGACTGATGTGGTTGCAGCAAATTGCTTAAAGGGCTACACATCACAGGGAAATAACAGATGCACAGAAGTGTAAGTGTATGTGCATCAACAAGTGCTACTCATCAGACACTGCGACTGATGTGGACTCACACCATAGGCTATCTTAGCTGAGCCAGGTGCTGTGGTCATGGTTCTGGGTCTCCCCTCTCACATTCAGGGTGAGCACAGGAGCCGCACAATGTGATGTCCAAGACTAACTCTGTGTCATTAACCTACACGCTCATTAATCATGTACATACGTAGGTGTTTCAGTGGCTGCATAAACCATAGTGCTTATATTTGTAGACTGCTTATTTACATGTGCAGTGCATCATGGGTATGTGTGATTGAAGTCTATCGTGGTAAAGAAAGCAAACAGGTCATGTGTTGGCCCATACTCAAACTGTAGCCAGCCAGGGGTGTGTTAGCAGCTATGGCAGTGGTTCTGAAGCAGTCCTCCGTGAAAGTCTAGCCATGACATGTGTTTATGTTAGTACAAATGAAGATGCATGAGATATATATGCATTACAGATGTCTTGCCAAACGGAGTGGAGTGTGGCCCTCCAGGGCTGGCCATCAACAACCCTGACAAACATCTCTGTCATTAACGTTTGTAAGTGGGCAAGGTGCTGATGTGCAAGACATCAAAATGTTCACATAAACTGTGTAACATGCTTCTCTGCCTCTCACCACCACCAACATCTTATAGATTATAGAACTGCATGGTGGGCATGAGAATTGAGGAAGTATGTCACAGTGAGTATATATGCTTTTCATGTCACTGACATCTGCACTTTGTACAGTCACACACCTAAATGACAGAGGTGTAAGACAGGGGTCTAAAAATACAGACCTGTAGGGCCACAAATCTGTGAGGTTGCCAGGGTAGCTCTGATGCCTATAGATCTCATGCATATTAATTAGGGCTATACTGATCAGCAGACTGGCCTAGGGGTTCAAGGAGGAGTGTCTCTCATACACAGAGCTATGGAGGTTTCGCCCCCTGTGATGTCACAACGTGTACAGACATAGGTAATGCCCCTGATTCTACAGTGGTCTAATCTAATATGGCTCTCTGAGGCCTCTTCCCTTTGTAATGTCATTTGGTGGTGCCACCAACAACACCCTCAATGCTGTAGCATGAAGGTCCCTCAAAAGTACCTTACAAGGTTCGTTTATTTGAACATTAGAAGGTGCTGTTGTGGACACTGCACCTCATATTGTCCTCTCTGAAGTGACTCATAGGGTACCTGATGTGCCACACTAGGTTATTGCAATGTCACAGTGTGTTTCTGCAAAAAACAAATCCAAAACGCAAAGGCCACAAAAACCACTGTTGATAGTAGATAGTAATGTGCCAGCAAGTTATATAGATTAGGCTGATGGTGTGAAGGCAAACACGACGTCTGTAACATAGGTAGGTATGACAGTGAATGTGTCGCACACCCCAGCCACTCACTCTGTATGTCAGCACATCCACCTAACATCTACATCCATGTCCATCGCATGGCAATCTCAATAAGCTCAATATGTGTGCTATGCAACCTAATGTGGATGTAGCATGTGCAGATGGAAACCCCCCCCCCCCCCATGCCATCACATACATAATGTATGGGTTGACATTGAGATGGAGTAGTGAATATCATCTATTGCGACACATATCCCCATATCACCAGGGTGCCTGATAGGCCAATCTGATGGTCCCTCAAAACACCTTGTTGAAGTAGCAGTTGTAGTGGCAGTCAGTGCAATGTGAAAGGCGTAGCACATCACATCAAACAAATGCCTAAGAACCAGTGTGCAAGTGATGATAAGTTCAAGTCCCAAATGTGTCAACACCATGAGGTCATGAAATAGTTCTGTGTTGTTGTTAAGAGACACACAGCACTGTATATTGCAGTTGTTGTGCGCATGTGCGCAACTCGTTCCGCAAAACAATGTGCGGGGCGAAGTTGAACGTCATATGTGTATAAATTGCGCCAGTTGCGGGACGCTGTGGGACGAAATATTTATAAAACATGCAGCAGATGCGGAGCGCAATGAGACGTGTTACGTCGCCAAGGTGCGCCAATCTCTGGGGCGCAGTTGGACGTCATACGTCGCTAAACTGCGCCACTTGCGGGGCACAGTTGCACGTAAAACATTGGAAATGTGTGGCATTTGCGGGGCGCATGCGCGTCAATGACGCTGCGTGCAATCAGGTGATAATATCTCAAAATGGCGTCCAGAACAAGAAAGCCTGCATTCACTCCTCGGGAGCTCCGCACCCTGTCTCGCCTGATTGCCACAAGGCAGGAGAAGCTGTTCCCCGGGCAAAACAGGTACAGGGACAGCAGAAAGGTCCGCAGGGCCTGGGAACGGCTACAGAGACGCTTCAATAGAGAAGCTGACTTCCCAAGGGAGGTAAGTGGATGGGGACAGGTCATTAGAAATAGACATATATATCTAGAGGCTGTGTGCATTGCAGATCCTCATGCTGTTGGGGTCAGGTATTGTGTGTCAGTAATGTGCTGCAGCTGAACATACATCCCATATTGTCTTTGTATAATATGTGACAGGTTTGACCTGTACCCAGGTGGTGATGGATATGGTCACACAGGTCATGATGCTAGCCCTATTACCTGGCATTTGCTGCTGTGGACGTGCCAACACATACTGTAAGAAAGCAAACCAATAGATCAGCTTAATTATATCCAAATCACATCATATGAATATGGTGAAATGTGTAGCTGCAGAAAATAACCTTTCCGTCCACAGAAAGGGTATGTGAAGCAAAGCATTAATGGTATGTCAATCACCCAGGTGATCTGGTTGTTTTTGCCAATGTTGTGCAATATGCCCCCCTATCCCCAGTGGTCCTGAGAGCTCACCACAGTGGTCTATCAGTCACCCTGGAGATACGGTTGTGTGTGCTCAAGCACTGTAATACATACACCCTATCACCAGGGGACTAGAGAGGCCATCACACTGGCTCACCTGTCATCATGGTGATATTGGTCTGTGTGCTGTCAAAGTACAAAACAATATCCCTATCCCCAGGGGTGCTGTAAGATCATCACAGTGGCCTGTCATGTATCCTGGCGATATGGTTAAGTGTGCTGAAACAGTTCATTACATCTACCCTATTTCCAGGGGTCCTGAAAGGCCATCCCAGTGGCCTTTCATGTATCCTGGAGCTATGGTTCTGTGTGCTCAAACAGTTCATTACATCTTCCCTAGTTCCAGGAGTCCTGAAAGGCCATCCCAGTGGCCTTTCATGTATCCTGGAGCTATGGTGATGTGTGCTCAAACAGTTTAAAATATCTCCCCTAGTTCCAGGAGTCCTGAAAGGCCATCCCAGTGGCCTTTCATGTATCCTGGAGCTATGGTTCTGTGTGCTGAAACAGTTTAAAACATCACCCCTAGTTCCAGGAGTCCTGAAAGGCCATCCCAGTGGCCTTTCATGTATCCTGGAGCTATGGTGATGTGTGCTCAAACAGTTTAAAATATCTCCCCTAGTTCCAGGAGTCCTGAAAGGCCATCCCAGTGGCCTTTCATGTATCCTGGAGCTATGGTGATGTGTGCTCAAACAGTTTAGAATATCTCCCCTAGTTCCAGGAGTCCTGAAAGGCCATCCCAGTGGCCTTTCATGTATCCTGGAGCTATGGTTCTGTGTGCTGAAAAAGTTCATTACATCTCCCCTAGTTCCAGGAGTCCTGAAAGGCCATCCCAGTGGCCTTTCATGTATCCTGGAGCTATGGTGATGTGTGCTCAAACAGTTTAAAATATCTCCCCTAGTTCCAGGAGTCCTGAAAGGCCATCCCAGTGGCCTTTCATGTATCCTGGAGCTATGGTGATGTGTGCTCAAACAGTTTAAAATATCTCCCCTAGTTCCAGGAGTCCTGAAAGGCCATCCCAGTGGCCTTTCATGTATCCTGGAGCTATGGTTCTGTGTGCTGAAACAGTTTAAAACATCACCCCTAGTTCCAGGAGTCCTGAAAGGCCATCCCAGTGGCCTTTCATGTATCCTGGAGCTATGGTGATGTGTGCTGAAACAGTTTAGAATATCTCCCCTAGTTCCAGGAGTCCTGAAAGGCCATCCCAGTGGCCTTTCATGTATCCTGGAGCTATGGTTCTGTGTGCTGAAAAAGTTCATTACATCTACCCTATTTCCAGGAGCCCTCAAAGGCCATCCCAGTGGCCTTTCACTCATCCTGGAGATATGGTTGTGTGTGCATAAAGAGTGTAAGAGATCCTCCCTTTCCCCAGGAGTTATGTGAGGCCATCACAGTCGGCTATCACGTACCCTGTTGATATGGTTGTGTGTGAATAAAGAGTTTAATAGAGCATCCCTTTCCCAGGAGTTAAGTGAGGCCATCACAGTGGTCTATCACGCACCCTGGTGATATGGTTGTGTGTGCCTAACCAGTTCAATACATTCTCCCTATCTCCAGGAGTCCTATGACCTGTGTAAGGTCACTTGTCTATGATCCCACTGCAATGGGATATGCAGCTGATGATGTGTGGCACAACACGCAACCCCCATGGGGCCGTACGCCACATTGCATTGGTGGGTATAGCAGTCACATGTTGGGGTAGTTTATGACAGGTAAGTTGCACCTCTCACATAGTCTGTGAGGTCACTATCTCATCACACATGTCTGTGATGTATCACGATGAAAAGCTATGTGCACATGTTGATGTGTGTATAGGTACAACATCCCCATGACCTAGGCAAAGATATTCCCAAAGGCCGTAACAGAGCCATAGTCCCCTCACTTTATGCATAGTTAGGTTACCCATCCTCACACCTCCTACAAATCCATTACCTTGTAGCAGGTGAACAGAACTGATGTTGTAGGAAAGCTACAGTCACCTCTTGTGGTTGGACACCACAGACACAAGCAGCCACATGAGCACAGGTGGCAATTGCGTAGTGTGTTTGTTTTGGTGTCTGTCCATGGTTTATCAAAATACACCTGCTGTCATCATACAGGTCATAGGTCATAGTGCCATTTCCACAAGATATAGGCCAGCCGACATGGGCACGGTAAGCTCAGATAAGGGCACCTGCAGTTGTTGTATGTTTGTTTAGGCTGCTCTACCAAACATACCCCATACATACTACACCCCAACCTGACTCTCACACAGGATGGCCAGCCAACATGGGTGGAGGTACAGACCCTCCACAGCACATGATCAGTTTTGTAACCCTTTCCTGCCCTCCTCATCCCACTGTTTCCCACATGTGTGACTTAGCCATGTTGTTAGCTGCTGATAGCATAGTTCATTGCCTGTAACAGGTGGTCGCCAGACACAGCAGGATGCACAAATTAACAAACATCCCTGTCCCCCTTGGGTTCTGTCGCATTCAACAACTGCTCCAATGTATCCCTTCACCCGCTCCTGGTGTGCAAAACATACACAACAAGAGATGCAAATATTGGACAGCAAGTAGCATCACGCAAGCACCATGGCATGGCTCCAGAGACTGACATATGTGACGATGACCAACATTGGTGAGTAGGCTCAGTTGGTAATGGTGTTGTCCACATGTGATAACACATTCCATGTGCCCATGATGATCCCCTGTGACAGGTGTTGAACTATGCTATACATGAAACACACATCAGTGTAGCTGAAGTGTCCAGACCCAGGACACACTGTTCTATGTTTCTGTTGCCCACCCACCAGACGTAAGTGCTCACTCATGCTCCCACCCATATTTTCTCACACACACAGGTCGAGGATCTGAGAAAGAAAGGGAGGGAGCTGCGCCTGCACCATGGCGCATACCTTGAGCGCGTGAGGAATGCTGAATCATCACATGGTGATGGTGCGTATTGATGACATGGCTGCCCACCATCAGAGGTCACAGTGGCCCATCAGTGTGCATGGTACCTGCATGGGTACATGTGATGTGTCACACACATCTACGTGTGCTGATGACTGTCATCTTCCACAGATCATGATGACAGTGACGAAGACCCCCGTACCTCTGCCTATGCCCTCCGAAGGCCCACCTCCCGCGCTGCCGTGGAGGTGGTAGTCCTGGACACCAGTGGGGAGGAGGCAGAGGGTCCTGCAGACGACACAGCGGAGGGGGTCATGGGGGATGCTGGGACGGAAGGTGTGGGTGCCAGGGTCACAAGGGGGGGTGAGGGCGCAGGTGATGTGGGTGGGGGGGAGGTGGTGGGGGGTGTTGGGGAGGAGTCAGGGGGGGAAGAGTGGCCACAGGGTGTCTGGGAGAGTGACATAGAGGACAGTGCAGCACAGGGCACTGTTGGCTCCCGCCATCAAGGGCAGGTGGCTCCAACATCCAGGGCCCCACACACAGTGCATGCAGATGCCACCACACAAACACCAGGAACAATGTGTGTGTGTGGTGGCAGATGTGTTGTACATCTGTGTGAGGCTCTGGATGCACTGGAGCAGCGGGTGCACCGGTTGGTGCACCTGCAGGAATGGATGGCGGGAGCCATGGAGAGGGTGGTTGCTGACATTGAGCATCTGCCATGTCAGCAGCCACCCCCTGAAGGGCGTCACAGGCATCATTGATGGTGCCTGTGACGTCCACACATGTGCCCTGTGCTGCCCTGTCCGCCATCACGGGGCAGGCTGAGGGAGGGTGGGGTCATGTGGGGGTTCGGGGTTAGTGTGTGGGAGTGTGGTTATTGCGGGTGTGTGTGTGCGGGGGTGGGGAGGGTTTGATTTGGTGGGTGGGTGATGGCATTTTCCCCCTACCCTAGATATGTATATAGTTTTAGTTTTGTGTGTACATATTAAAGTATTTTTTCTGAACCCTGTAATGGTCACGTGTCTCACGTAGCATATGCCTATAGATGCCAGCATGTCATATGTGTGCAGCCACATACATTCCTGACGGGTAAACATGCGTGTGATACCTCAATTGGCACCACATGCAGTGTGTCGGGAAACTCATGTGTGTAGGTGTGTGATAGCAGGGTGCTGCATTACATGTTACCATGTAGTGGCTGCCCCACAGACGTACTTGCCACAGGGATGCATATACATGACCCACATGTTCTCACATATATGAGCCGGCAAAATATGCGGCTCACAAATGTCTGCCTCTGTAACATGCATCCCTATGGTGGGTTGGGGTGCATGTGACCACTTATATAGGTGAGGGCACAGGTCACACATATGGCACCAATGTGTCCTGTATGACGGGTTGCAGATGGTGATGTGTATGGAACATAAACAGGCCATTTATAACACAGTACCCCTGTGTCCACATCAAGGGTGGTGGACCGTGGTTCTGTAGAGCCGCAGGGCAGTCAGGTGTTGGAAATATTCCTAATGAGTGTGGCAGAGATATATATGAATTGGAGATATCCTGTCAGCGTGACTGAAGTTTCGGCCCTCCAGGGCTCGCTTTTGAGAGACCTGGATTACACCTCTGCCATTTTGGAATGTGAGTGGGCAAGGCGCAGATGTCCCCGACATCACACATGTTACCTAGAGTGTGTCATATTCCTCCTCACCTCTCCCCACCACCAACATATTGCCATTGCCACCACCCGTTACTGCTGGTGAGAAACAGGGAGCAATGTTACGCATTCCAAATAACCATCCGATGTCTGTGACATCTGCACCCAGCCCAAAATAAATCGTACATGACAGAGGTGTAAGGCAGCGCTCTCAAAATCCAGTCTTGGAGGGACACAAACCAGTAAGGTGGTCATGATAATTGTAATGGTGAGATATATATCGCCAGCATATACATTAGGGATATGCTCAGAACCTGACTGGTCTGCGGCTCCACAGTATCACGGTTCCACACCCATGTCGTACATGGATGTCTGTGCACACTGTGCCGCTGCAGCGCAGAGGCTGTGGTGACACATTGTGCTAGTGAAACATCACATATGTGTGGATCATGGAAATAGTATATGTGTGTGGCAAAGTAGCTTATGCAGTGGACATGGTTGCAGATCCTATGGTCCTCCCACCCCCCTCTCAGAGATACACATGGGACCAAATGGACACTCTTTGGAAAGAGACAATGTATCTATTTTTGGACAGCTGTTTATTATCACAGCAATTCTCTCATATATAAAACTATTGTTACAAACATGTGTGTAAGACATATCAAAGATCCCCCCAAGCCAATTACATAACACACACACAACATACTAATCACATATGTCTACTTTCACATATAACCCAAACCAAGCCGCAATAACAGAATATACTATGTACATAGTTGCTAAAACTGAACAGTGCAACAGAGAGAAACCTTTGGTTTCGTGCTGTACATTTCTATATTATCATAGGTTACTGACGGCGTGGTCGGCCACGCCTGCCACGTCGGGCCCCTCTCCCTGGCAAGGCTATATCCTCCTCCGGATACATTGGTGGTGCAGGTGCAGCTCGGATCAGAACATCACGTATGCCCTCAAGGGCCTCACACATGCGAGTTAGTGGCATGGCTACGACCCCCTCATGTAATGTCCGTAGCGCAGCACAAACATCCCTGGTGTTCCGCTCCACAGCACAGCGAATCCGCTCCAGAACACGTCGATTGGCTGTGAATGGGACACAGGGTGGTCAATGAACTACCTCTCCACGAAAACACCTTCATAAAGCAACATGTCATACACATACCACACTAATGCTAATGTGATAGTGCTGAGTCATATGGGAACATGGTTAGGGGTATAACACATATATCGCAGTGTACTACAACTAATAGAAACACAGAGAACACTATACAGGAAGAGGATGTGGGAGGACAACACAACAGTCATACAATAGCTTCTGCATACACACCCACATACTACTGACGTGGCAACAGAATTGGGCAAGGACAGTCATCTCATATCCATTATTTAGGTCAGGTGCAGCATGCAGCAGCCATAAACACCTCAGATGGCCAGAAGCATTGTTGTACCGAGGTGTTTGGGAATGTCTGCACAGGTCATGTATGGGTCCAGGGTTTTGCTATATGTGGCATAGAGATGCACATGAGCTGTTGGGGCATGTTACGACAGGAACTGTGTGTTATGTGTTTATGGAATTTGCTATTCTCCATGAGATGTTTGTACTGGATGTAGCCTCATGGGATGCCATATATTTGTGTAAGACTGTGTGACGGCAAATCAGGTTTGGCCTGCCCTAATGATTGTTTTATGACATGACAATGTATGGTCTGATGGGTTACATTGTCAGTATGAGGGCTGGATGTGGGGATGTACACATTATCCGCATGTGCTGGTCCTTGGAATTGCCTGGTGCAAGGACTACACTGATATGTATGCTTGGTGGTGTACAAAATGTACGTGAGCTGATGTTGGGGAATGACTAGAATGTGATGGTGCTGACAGACGTTAATCCCGTGAAGCATTTACGTGTTTTGTGGGAGTGGGTGATACCTTATGAACATAGCTGCTTATGTGAGTGTAGTTGAGGATAGACATTGGCATGCTGACTACGTCATTGATAGTGTGGGATGTCAGAGACCTACTACACGGAATAAATGGTTATGTTAAAGCAAATGTGACAATGTAGAGTGGATAAAACAGTACAATAGAGCTGTCTGGACACATAAACATCAGACTATGGTGAGTGAGCAGAACTCTTGCACAGGCATTGTGAACGTGGATGCAGCAATTAGGACATGGAAAACAGTCATAACAACTAGACAACATATGTTTTCCCCTTTCTCATTTGACATAGCATATGGATCCTTACAGGCTGAGCTTCAGTATGTTTATTTTGTACCCTGCTGTAAGGGATAATGTATGTATGACAGTACAGATTGGTCAGATATCTCTATCTACCCACTGGCCAGTACCTATACAGTGTTGTGTCAAATTCCCTAGTTGCCTTTTGTGTCTCCAATAACACATTTCGACTAGGTAATGTATTTCTTTGGTTGCTTGCTCTATGATGATGTATCTGGTTATTTTGTAAAGGAGATGAGGTCTTCAGTTTATGTTATTTCTCATTGGGCTTGACAATTGCTATCATACACCAGTATGTTATGTGAGGTCTTTGTGTAATGCTCTAATGTTTGCATTCGGAAAGGAGGGGTGGGGTGATGTGCCAATTCTGGTAATGTTGTGTGGATACGTGGTGTATGATATGGTCTCAACATGGCAAGCTTATGTTGTAGTTAGTCATATGTGTTTAGGTTTATTTTGCAGCACAGTAATTGTTCACGGATTTGGTCCTTGTTTAACCATTTGTTGAGAAATAGACATGCGTCATACTCATTACTGTATGGTTGCATACAACACATATTGCAGGTATGACACGTATGATACTGGGGACCATCACACGGTATGGGGACATAGGCCCACAATTTAACTGGGACACACATGCTCACAGCCTATGCAATCTGTTGAGGGATTGTTGGCCTTACAGTAAGGGGACATGGTGTTTTCCTTTTCTGTCTGGATTACAGTCTATGTTATGTCTTTCTGTACAGAGGAAATTGAGGAATGTTCTCTCCAAACAAGCCATCAGGTTCATACTGTACGTTTGAGACCCCTCTGTAGATCCGTATCTATGGTTGACCTGACATATTTTCGCACCTCTCTCCATATGCTATGTAATTTGACACCTGCAGATGCAGACTGTGGGGAATGCGTTCTTTGTGCTGTTACATCACAGAGGAGGGTTGCATTGCTATATATATGGTATGTTTGTTTCTTCAACTATTATTTAGATGTCATGCTGTGGTTTACCAGACATCTGGGTGTCTGCAATGAGGTAGACTGTTGCAAGGGCAAGTGTTGATCTTTCTCATGACAACAACATGGTGGCCCTTATACAACATTCCTTTTAGGCCTGCATCTGTGGGTGTCAACTGACCTTCGGTGATTCTGTTTTGCGTCATAGTAACACCATATATTATACCCCACACCATTCTTTCAAGAAACAATATCCCACCAACATGAGCCATACATGTGATATATGTGGTGGTTATGTTGCAACATTCACCACACAAACACCAACTAGTGACTATTGGTGTTTATTTTGGAATTATGACTGTCGTATGTCACCCACCTTCAGCATCGCGATGTGCAGATACGCCATGGGACCTTAACTCCGCCATCATCGCCTGAGGGTCAGGGCTCTCGGTGTATACTTGCAGCCTGGGTCCGTCGATGTTCTCCCTTGATGCTGCCCCTAGTGGTGATATACTGGGTACAGGTGGCTCTATGGGCTCATCAACAGCACTTGTGCTGCCCCCTGAGACAGCAGGTTCATCCTCCAACACACTCATTGGCACTGTGATGTCAAAGTCACCCTCTTCCTCCACCTCCTCCTCCTCCTCCTCCTCCGCCTCCTCCTCTTCCTCTCCCATTTTACTGTAGTCACCTGCATATTGAACAATAACAAGGAAAACACATATGTTTCAACATAATCATATCTATATATGTGTGGCACAGACACCACAGAGATGATGGGGTGGGTATGTGCGTGTGTGCTGCGTACCCGACCCATGACACCCTCCCATACATGTTTGTCTACGTCATTCAGCTGTTTCTGGGGCACATGTGTGTCGTGTGGCCATGCACATGTTGCATATTTTCCATGTGTATATTTGGAGTGCCATGCCACATGTGTCCCCCATCACATCCCTCCCCCTATCTGTACAACATATGTCCACACATGTGTGAGAATACATCACCCTTACACTTGTTTGGACCATACATTGCCTGTTTATGTTTAATTATGCATTTGAAATATTGTCTCTAGACATACTATATGCTCATTGTTGGATATGTTTGGCTGTGACCCATTGTGCCGTGGATCCCATGTAGCCAGCACCTGTGGCCCACTGAGAAGCACATGTAGCACTGTGCAAATAGTATGTCACACACACGTTACCTGATTAGTGTGCCACAAAATCATATGGTGCTTTGCAATCACAGATGTGCAGGTTGGATAGGAATTGTTGTGTGTAGTTTTGGAAACAGATGGGGAGGTTGCTGTTTTCGAGGGACACATATGTAATATTGTGACAGGGCATGGCAACAACACAGTTTGTGCATGGCCATAACACACACATGTGACACCACTTTTTAAACATGGTGTGGATTGGGTCACAGGTATGGGAGTGTCTGTGCAGCTGAATGATGTGTACTGAAGGGACATTGTGAACCTGGCAATTACTATACATACCTGCGTCAGGATGTGCCGTGTCAAGGGCCTCCGGCAGTCCACGGAGATAGATGTGGCCCAAACGTGTTGCCAGCTCTTGTTCCAATGGTGTGAGTGATGGGATAAAAGGGCCCCCACCACCTGTGCCATGCGCATGTTGTCTTTCAGCCACCATGTGCTGGCGCACCCCTCTTTTTATATCCGAGTACCTCTTTTTGAGGCTTTCAACATCCCTTGTGGGGCCCCCTGCCTCTGCAATTGCAGCACGCACCTCCTCCCATACTGCCATTCGGGTGGCCACTGTTGTGCGACTGCTGAGCCTGCCAAATAAGAGGTCATAGTTTTCAATTACATGCGAGAGTAGGATATAGTTCTCTCTATCACTGAAGCGTAGAGCTCTTTTTCGCTGTGGACCAGGCACAGGTACCCTTTTTCTCTTCCCAGTTTGGACATATTGTGCAGGCTGTGGCCCAAAAGATGGTCCTGCATGTCCCTCCCTAGGATGTGCAGTCTGTAGCGTCGGTGTATCACCCACCACAGGTTGGGACACATCCTCCACACCCTCACCCTCACCCTCACCGTCTCTCTCCCTCTCTCTCTCCATCTCTGTATGTTTTAAATGCTCCTTTCAACAGAACAGCACTCACTTAAACAAAACAGAACAATACACAGCATGCAATACAGACTTACAGAATGTTACAGTACAGGACACAGTAAAGGACACATTAACAAAGGGAACAGAAATATTATCTTAGCACAAGGTGAGGAATCTACTCTGCTCCTGACTATCTTACACTGCCTCTCTCCGCTGCCGTACTCCCTGGACTGACTCTCTCCCTCCTTCCTCTGGACTACTCCCACCACAGCCTCTCTACCTATAGATTTTGTTATCCCTCACTGTGCTTCTTTCCTGTGCAGTAGTCCCACCACTGTCTCTGTTTCAGACTTTATCTATGACACCCTCTCTCTCTAACTGTGACTCCTTTCTCAACCCTCAACGTGATGCACGTGTGCAGGCCTATTTATAGTGTATTGCCATGTGTCTTCCATTGCACATGCGCAATTGGGCGGGCGTGACGCTCGTGCGTTGGGCGCGTGCTCGCCAACGCATGGGTGGCCGTACGCGGACAAACGCACATGCGCCCTGAGACACTGTACTGCGCATGTGTCGCAGTACGCATGCGCACTACAACGACTACCGCATGGGTGTCTGTGTTTTGTGCGCATGTTCACGCCGGCGCACATACGTGTGGGCACGCACTGACCGACGCCCATGCGTAGAGTGGCGCACGCGTGCCACCAACGGGCATCGCATGCGATCAACTGCGCATGCGCAGTGTGCGCAAACCACACACCCCAGAATAACATATATTACCATCACAACATTACCCACGTTGAGGGTTGTAGAGGAAGAGCAGGAGGAGTGTGGTTGGTGTGGAGAAGAACGAACGTCTATGCAGTTGTACTAGCGGATTGTATTGGTGTTTGTATTGCTTATTATATTGTGTTGTGTGTGTATTGTCAGTTGTTGTTTTTACTTTTGGATACTGTATAGTGTGTTTTGTGTGTTTGTTAGAGTTTGTGTGGTTGTTAGAGTGTGTTTCGGTAGTGGGACGGGAGGAGTTTATGGCAGCAATATATGCTTATGCATGTGTCCTGAGTGGTGGGCAGATGCTGCGGTTGCCGGACAGGGGAGATGGTGTCCACGGGGCTGCAGCACAGGGCATGGGTGTAGTCCCGCAGCAACTCAGACCTGCAGCTGTGGAGGTGGTCCAGCCATGTGCTGTGCGTTCACGGCACAGACGGCGTGCCGAGGTGCAGGCTCGGCAGCCACGCCTCTACAGGCCCAGGGCACAGCTCCAGGGCATGCGTGAGGACCAGGTCATCTCCCTGTACCGACTGAGCACAAGGGCTATTAGGGAGCTTTATGAGGATTTAAGACCTGACCTCGAGCCCCTGACTGATCGGTCCCATGCAATACCAGGTTTAGTCAAGCTCCTTGCTGCTTTACATTTTTTTGCCTCTGGCTGTTTCCAGTCATCTGTGGCTGCAGTGGGTGGCATGAGCCGCCCATCCTTCTCACGATGTCTCCACCACGTACTGCGTGCCATGGTCAGCCGGGTGGGGAATTACATAGCCATTCCCCACACTAGGCAACAATGGGGGACCCTGAACCAGGCCTTTGAGACATTAGCAGGGATACCACACGTGATGGGAGCTATTGATTGCACACATGTTGCCCTGGTCCCGCCTAGAGACAGGGAGGTGGCGTTTCGCAACCGCAAACACTACCATTCCCTGAATGTTCAGGTTGTATGTGATGCTAATCTGCATATTCTGAATGTGGTCCCTAGGTTTCCAGGGTCCACCCATGACTCCTATATCCTGCATCACTCGGCAATCTTCACACAATTTGAGGGCGGACGTTATGGGGACTGTATTTTGCTGGGTGAGTATGTCATGTGTCGTAATGTATGTATGTGTTTGTAACTTTCTTTATGTCTACTCACATAGCTAGCAAACTCGTTTAAAACCATAAACTTAGATCAACATATGAGCAATGTTTGTTTGGGGACTGTTGTATCTTTAGATTATTACAGGGGTATAGACGTACACATACAGCAGCTACAAACAAACATAGACCATCAGACTCCTAGCATTATATGATCCAGACATTCACATGGTGTGCAGGTGACAACACCCCTGTGCATGTGGCTAGGCTGTTGCACAATCCCTCATAGTGTGTGGTAATATCAACTGCACACATTCTGAGGGGGGGGGGGTTTGGCCCTCATATGCACGTATCATGATGGGTCATTGCCAAATAATGCTTGTATGTCATTTAACCTTGTGATAATTGCTCATCCATACAGGTAACCCTTCTCATGTGTGTGTGGGGTTCACACACTCACTCTGGACTGTTGTTGCTACCCAGGAGCCAGTATATAATATGAGGGGTTTTTTGGGAATATCTGATGTATGCTTTTGCCCTTTCCAGCTAGCAGCACTCGTGTGGATATGTATGGTCACGCATTTGGCCTATGTCACAGCAGGGGTGTAACGAAGTATATTTGGTGCTAGTACCTTGGCCTACTGTAGATGATCATGATTTAGCCACATATTGGCCAGTGATCCTCATGTAGTTTAACATATTGGAAAGGGGATGCCTGAAGCTGTGGGCTATGTGTGTGCATACAGAGTTGTATTGTTTTCAGCTACACATGACGGTAATGTACCGATGTGTATCTCTATGAGGTTAAGACATGAGTAGTACAGTGTGCAGGTTTGCAGACCCCACCTTCAGTGGGATGTTCCCAGGATAGACACAGTGCACAGGATTGGTATTTAAACAATTTATGTTTAGCAATATACAGCATAAGGACACAGAGTATGAGATCTAGATATGTTGCCCGTACAGGACAGGATGCATCTAGGTGATATGGTTCACATTATCACCAGCCTCCATGGCATACATGTTCTGTTTTTTTCCCACCCTCTCATGGCAGCATATTTTACCTAGGTTACTGTTCAGACATACAATATGAACATGTGACACGTGAATCGTTACTATCGTCTCTCATTGGCAGGGGTGCCAATGTGGACAGTCAATGCATTACAATACCCATGTCGCGCACACACACACACAATATGTTACAGTATAGATGGAACTGTTGGGGTATTTCCCATGAGTGTACTTACTTTCTAGGCTATGTGTTCCTTTTCTAACAGCATATGTGTTTTTTACAGCTCATTAATTGTTCGGTTATATGTTGATGTCAGGATTTGTTTTGTGTAGGGTTACTACATCTTAACATATGTCAGTTATGTTGAATATTGACACGCACATTTCATTTTATTTCCAAGGTGATGCAGGATATGGGTGTCGCCCCTGGCTGCTGACCCCTGTACGTCAGCCACGGACACGTGCAGAGCGGAGGTATAATGAGGCCCATGCCTCCAGCCGCTCAGTCATCGAGCGTACCTTTGGCGTGTTGAAAAGTCGCTTCAGGTGTCTGGATAGGTCAGGCGGGGCCTTACAGTATAAGCCAAGGACTGTTGCAGAGATAATCATAGCCTGTTGCATCCTGCACAACATTGCTCTCAGGCACAATATCCCTGCAGAGATTAATGAGGATCTGGAGCAAGATCCAATGTGCCCCCCTGTACGTGCCAGTGGTGACACACAGGATGGCACAGCAGTCAGACGGAGGTTGATTGGAGAGATCTTCTCATGTGCGTATTACCTACCCACACAGCTTTTTAATCCTATGTGTGTTATGTTTACAGCAGTTACAGTTTATGTCAGGATATGATTTGTATGTGACACCACATTAGTATTTTAGTGCTAATTCACAACTCACATATAGGCATGTGTGAGGCACAAACAATGTGGCCAGTACACAACAGCATTTGGTGCCAGATGATGTGGGTGGTTGCTCATACGGCTGTGTGTGATTTTTAAGGTTAAAATTACAGTTAGTGGCTGCCTGTGTTAGCACCTGTTGTTGTTGTTGAGCACAAATGATGTTTTGTGATGATATGGGTGGATAACAGTGTTAGCCATATGGTGAGATGTTCACAGTGTGAGACCAGTCCACGTTTGGGGACATTAGTCCAGTGGGTTGAATTTATATGTTTCACCTTTGGGGTGTACATTTGGTTCTTACACTCCTGTCAGCTGGCTATGTGTTGCTTTGTTATTATGGCCGTATCAGGACATACATATCACAGGACAGATGCTTAGTAGTAGTTTCTGCGGATATTAGGGTATCTATGTGTAGGGTGTTAATGTCACCCTACAGTGTGTCGGAATGTATACTGCACCAGAAAGCCATGACATGGACATGTTATAGGATGGGGATCTGAGCATTGTCCAGCCAGAGAGGTAGTATTGCCACATTTACATGTAGGCGAATTGACCTTAGGTACAGTGCTACATATGTACACAGATACAGAGGATAACCTACCCCATATCAGCGAGGGGTGCGTTACAGTGGGCAGGATGAGCACAGAATGTGTTGGTGGCTTATGGTTGTGCAGAATTCTCAGGGAGTACATGGCATATCTTGCTGATAAATTCTCAACATATGCCATCATGCCTCAGCTACAGGCTGGGTATGTGAGCAGTGTAGGATAGTACAGTCCACATTACATAGATTGCATAGATAGTCGGACAGGGAAGGGGAGGATTATGTTGGCAAGGAAAACCAGACATATGTGAGAGTTGTTTCTCTGAGGTACACATATTGGCTATCCATGCGTTGACATTCTCAATGACACACAGTGTGATGGCATGCAGCCATCATGGTTTGCGTAAAAAATATACATGCCATTGGTGTTTTAATGACATGACGCACACATTGACAGCTATCTGTGGAGATCATCAGCAAATAGCTGTCACTATGATTCAAGGTATGACATCTACACACCAGGATATGTATTTGTTCCCTGCATACATGAGACACTCGTGCATATTCCATATGTGTTTCCAGAATTGTAAGCGACTTTGCATTCAACATTGACACACCCCTACACAAAGATAGGGGGCATTGTTGCCAATATAGTGGATCTGTGTGACTCGTCTGTACTTTGTGATGAGGTGCAAACATGGTGGTTTCTGACATGTCTGTTGATCTTTCTGTACAACAACACAGAGGTACGATGGGGACAGGATTGATTATGGACACCTGAGGATAGCCTCCTACAACTCTGTGCTGCCTCTCACATGTGAGAGATCTATACATTGTGATAGGGAGCAGTCAGACATTAGGTGATGGTGTGGGGTATGAGAGTTGTGGACAGGAAGGTGCAGTGTGTGATACTCTTGTAGAACATGACATGTTTGTTACTGTTGTGTTTCCCAATGCACAGGACATAGTTTATTCAGATGCTGTTGATGTGTTGGATTGGCATGTGACTGAACATCACCCAATATGCTTTGCGTTGGGGTAGGTGGATGTACAGGGAGATTGTGTGTGCCTGGGGTCATGTGGAAAACATATCTTCATTGCTCCATCATATTGGGCAGATGGTGTGTTGTTTTGTGTTTCACTTCAGGCTCCATCACCCATCCCTTGCTGTTGTCACACATATCCCCATGTGTTTGTGTTCAGCATGTCCTGTGCCACACTGTATATGTGACAGTTACAGCATATCTGCATGTGTGTGTATTTAAGGTTTGTATTTGGTTTGCCTGCACTTGCTCCCTACCCCAACATTGTACCATAAGCCAACAACAGGGTATTATTGCCGGTTCACGGGGCCTTTATATGTCTAAAGGTCCACTTGGACACATACAGGCCATGTGTTGCAGCTGGACTGCAGAAATATGCATACTTTGTGTGTGGGTGATTACAGGTTGCCTGTGTGATGAGACACTCTTCAGGCATAGTACATTATCATGTACTGTGAGGGGACTGTGCACCTGGGGGGCAGTTGTGACTGTGGTATGTGTTCCGTAGTGCTGTTTACCTTATGCGTATTATCAACATGTGTTGTGTGGTGTGCGACAAAATGTGTCTTGTGTTCTGAGTCACCACTGATGTTCACCTTTATTTATTTTCAGATATGACCATAATGTGGACATGCATCAGCAGCGGCTTGACCTTTTGTTTGTACACGGACTGCTGAGATTCTCTGCCTTCACTGTCACCTCTTATTGCTGTGTAGTGGTTCATGGGATTGCTGACATACACCTGATGCACACACAAGGTAAGTTGCACATTTGTTAATTGCAGATTTGTATCTATGTTTACCTGTTGATGAATCATAATTGTCTTATATGCATATAATGTTTCCTCTATGTGCACATAAACAGATGCATGTCGTGTGTAGCTGTGACACACCTGTGTGACACGAGCATGGACATGACCATACCCATGTTTTACCCATGTGTGTGTTTCGGATTAATGATGTCATGACCAATGTTTTGTTGAGTAATGTACTGTGTGGTTTCACATACCTTTCTTGTGCATTTGCAAAGGTGTAACGGTGTGCATTGTGTGGTGTTTTTCATAGGTGGCTCACAAGAACATACGTATCCTCTCATGACACAGGGCTGAGTACATACCGGAC
The DNA here is from genome assembly GCA_033557465.1 of Ichthyophis bannanicus. NCBI lineage: Eukaryota > Metazoa > Chordata > Amphibia > Gymnophiona > Ichthyophiidae > Ichthyophis > Ichthyophis bannanicus. The sequence continues at coordinate 195,142,308 of CM066037.1, read as the reverse complement.
ACATCTATTACAGTGCATCTGGTGTCACCATCACCCACCTTTTGAAGAAACAACACCATAGACATTTTACACCAGAAAGTGCCCCATTGGATGTTTTACCTCTGCGAGTGAGACATATGACTGCGATGGACAGTATTACTATTAAGCTACTTAATTCTCCATTACAGAGGTGTTCTCTGCACTGTTTGTGTGATGTTTCTGCAGGGAGTCCTGCTCATTGTTGAGAACACACATGAACTTTCAAAGACAGTGGAATGTTGACATGTCACGCTTGACTATTCCTAGCCATATTTGGTGGAACACTATTAACCTCACCTGTTGGATTGCACATAGTATTGTTACTTTTGGCAGTGTTCCCCCCGTGTGCAGCAGCAAATGACATGGATAGTGCAGCTGATCCATTCGAACACAGTTTTAGTATTGTTACGTTTTGGCCCTGGGTGTGACATGCCACCCAGGATACCCTCATCTTTTTCTTCCTAATCAAGCATACACCCATGTTTGCGCCATACAGCCAACGATGGAGCACTCCTATTGTGTATGTCCACCTGCTTTCCACATGCACATGCTACAAGTGTAACCTCAACAATGATTTTGGACACACGACCATCTTTAATTAATGTGGTCAATGTGACAAGGGTGTTTACGTGCATGTGTGGCATCACTGTCTCATGTTGCACTGTGGATGGTGCTTTTGCATATGACGGACTATGTTTGTGAGACAAAACATGTGGACCTCAGACTTCTTTGTGGCTCCGTATAGGATGTTTGGCCCTCATTTCCTTGTTCAGATGCTGCTTATTGTGTTTGTTGGATGTGCAGACGTGACAGTCTGCATGTATGTCAACACCTTGCATTTCCCATGTGCACAGTCCAGGCTATGCCCTGTGGTAGAGACACTCACATTGCGACATGATGTTTGCAGTGTGGCAATGTGGGTCACCGTTGCACTTCGTCAATTGTGCATTCCATGTATTATGTTATATGTGGCCAAACACTGTCTACTCTGAAAAGGTTGCAGGGCCACCTCCTTCATGGTGGTATATGTATAGGTTTGGGAAGGTAGTTGAGTTTGTATTTTGTTTGTGTTCATGTGCCTGTCCTACCTGTTGCATATACTCATTGTGATTTTGAGGAGAGTTTGTGTCTACATTGTTGCAGCTTTGATTCCTAGCTCAGACATTATGTGAGACCACACACATTACTTTCCCAGCGTGATTTTCACAATAAAACATTTTCTCAACATAGGCTTTTTTGGTTTGGTTGTCTCCTGTGTTGCAAGATGGATATGGTTTGAGGGACACATGATGTGTGTTGTGTCCTCAATATGCAGCGCCAACTCTCTACATGCACTCATATGTGCATTACACCTTTGCAGCATGCAGAATCAGGTAGGGGCTGGGGGTCTGCTGCCCAGTGCATTGTATGCAGTGGCTGCACATTATATCTCATGCTCTTCATTTGTGGTGGTTGAATTAACTTTTCTGTGTGAGTTAGATTTATGCCCTATTAGAGGGGTTTCAATATTCCATCAGAGATGCACTCACCTTCATATTATGATGGCACTGACTACACTATTTGTGATGTGTATACCAAATAAAGATATTTATTCCACATACATGTGGCTCTTTTGGTGATTGAGCAGGGTGATACAAAGGCACACATTGCATTGCCTGTTTCTCAGTCCTGCGTCTTTGTGACCCAGGGACTGCATTGTTTATTTTGTCAATATCATTGGATGAGGATTAACTGGTCTTTGTTCCACGGTAATGAGGGGTTACATGACTTGACCTAGGCCACATGGGGTGCTAGTGGGAATTGATCAGTGTTTGCTTGGGTCCAAGGCCATTTTGTTAACAGTAGGTTAGTCCTTCTCTCTTTGATCACATTAACACTTGTCTGGGGCCATTTGCCACACATGTACATGTGCCACCTGTGCTCGCATCCTTGTACAGTGACAGCTGTGTATCTGGCAGACACATGTAACCTCACTGGGTATTCACGGTTGCCACACAGTGTGCTTAGTATGCTTGGCTCAGTGTGCTCAGTGTGTTACTGTGTACTCAGTGTACTGTTTCTGGGAGTGGCTACAGTCATGTGTTTCTACTCTGTATGTTTTTGTTTTGATTAGCACATGTGCTATATCCTTTGTTTTCTAATCTGCTGACTGTACCATGAGGTAACAGCAGGTTCCTCACCTCTACATACACCCTTCTCTCTCCTCACTGTACGTCAAGGTGCATCCTGTGTGCTGCTTAGCCATCACATATTATTTCGTTTCAGAGGTGTCCCACTTTAGGGTGTTTACATGGCAACACATCAGGGGGTTTTGGTTTTCTGTGATTCAGGTGTTGTGTGTTACACATGATTACATGTGGAACTTTCTCATGTCCTGATCCAAATTATTAACATATTCCACATACCGTCCTCTGTTGCCCTTGTGGTATATTTTTCCCCTCTTTTGCATGCTGTATCCACTGCAGAACATTTCATTGTGTGTGCACATGTGCACCACATCACAAATACAGACTGCAATTGTATGAGTAATTAGCAGCTCTGCATGTGCATTTCATCATGCTTACTTTTTGGTGTTTGCTTGTCCTGACAGTCAGCAGGCGGTTTGTTTAATGGACTGCACTCTTTCTTTCTGCAGTCTTTGCTAAGGAGCTCACATTGTTGGTGTGGCATGCCGGTTTAGCCATTGTGATTTGTGGTAGTGGTCATTAGTGTGCTTCCTGTGTGGTGTCTTATATTTGTATGCTTTTCCATAAAAGGTGTTTAACATTTGTTTGAGGGTCATATATGTACTGATGTGTGCTGTGAGCATATTGTACCCTCAACTGGGTTGTCCATTTTAATGGGTGCCACATGGGTTGGGGATGATTTCTGCAGTTCAGCAACTGATCTTCATCCCTCTTTTACTTTTGTATTGTTTTTGTGTTTTAGCT